>CM038558.1:40887679-43720179 GCA_021527575.1 Ensete glaucum
TCCGCCGCCGCTGCGGTGGCCAAAACGGCCAATTTTGGCCCGTTTTGGGCTTTTGTGTGTCGGCGCGGCCGTCTGGGCGGGGCATTCGTATGGGGAGGTCGCGTAGCTTTGTTCGCTCTCTCGGGCGGCCCAAAACTGGCCTATTTTTGGTCGTTCTGCTACGGCGATCGTGGTGACATCTTCGCTCTCAGTCTTCTGTTTTCTCGTTTCGCGAAAGTTGTCTTGTTGTGAATTTCATCATGCACGGTGGTTTCTTGTTGTTGATTGCCTTTATTTGATCAACCACTTGAGTCTCTTGGATTCATGGTTGGCAACGGGTTGTCCGATGGGGTGATCGTGTCGACATGTGAGCGGTGATGGATTTGTATGCTGTGGGCTCCTGCTATTGTGCGGTGACCACCTTCGCCGCAAGTCCCTTCAATTGCACTGTTTGAACGGAGTTGTGCGCGTTGCTTGTATAATCTACCTAGTCCCTTCGAATTGACATTATTCAACATGCTTTTCCACTTCTCATTCGCTATGCGGATGAGGAGTGTCATAGTCCGTGCGCCTTGTGTGTCCTCGAACGATGGTTTGTCTCGCACCCTCGTCTCGATTGGCTCCGATGTTCACGTGAGTGCTCTTGGATGCGATGGATATGAATGTCCCTTGGATCTCTTGACCCGTGGCACATGATCGGTTGGCTCTCTTAGCTGCCGTTCCGTTTGATGGATGGCTGCCCGTTTGATGGATGACTGCCTTCCCATTATCGTTCTCCTTTCCTTTATGGTGAAGGGTGGGCATGCTGGGCTTGGCAACATGGAGGACGTGCTACCTGGTTGATCCCGCCAAGAGTCATATGCTTGTCTCGGATTATGACTGAACGCCTCTAAGTCGAATCCTAGCTAGCAATCGGTGCTCTCGCCCGTCGTTCACCTCCCGACCCACAGTAGGGGCCTTCGGCCCCCATGGGCTCGTGTCGCCGGTGTAGCCCCCGTGGTGGTATGACCGCGGGTGGCCATTGGAAAGTGAAATTCCACACGGACGACGGGCTGAATCCTTTGTAGACAACTTAAATACGCGATGGGGCATTGTAAGTGGTAGAGTGGCCTTGCTGCCACGATCCATCGAGATCCCCCTGCGTTGCATGGATTCGTACCCGCTTAAACAATGCCTGCGCGCCGAGGTTGCAAATCGATGTTCCTCGCAGCGATGTGCCCTCCCGCCACCGGCTAAGGGAAGGCCATGGCACTCACCGCCTACCGGTCACCAACCATTTGACAAGGATGCATGCATGCTCGCGTGCGAGTGAGTGGCCGCAATCGAGAGGCCAATGCACGAGCCGATTGCAGCGCAAGCCAGCAGAGAGATTCAGCGCAGATCTCAGAGCAGTTAAGGATGCAGCGCCGCGCTTTAACCGCACTTGCTTGAAATCTGCTGCGAGTGGTCCCCCACCCCCACCACCCCCGGATGAGCAAGGCGCGCAATCCATCATGCCGCACCGGGTGATCGATCGATCGATAGGTTGAATGTTGCAGCAGCCCATGAGCCGCAGCACCGGTCGGTGATCGATTGATCGACCGATCGATCGACAGTGAATGTTGCAGAGATGGCAACCTAAGGCGCCATGCATGCTCTTGCCCCGATCGCAGATTAGATTGTTGCCCTCCGATAAACAAACTCGCAAGTTGTTGCATCCGAATCAACTAACGGCTTACCGTCAATTGTTCTCCTCCAAATCAACTTGGGCCCACCAAGCCACTATGCTCCGCGACAATTCGGTGGGACCCTTGACAACCGGCGTCTTTGGTGGGCGCGCCAACCGCGGTGATCGGCGAACGTCATCCCAAAGGCTCGGTGGCACAGGCTATCTGGATGGGGCTTTATAACGGAAGGAAGGTGCCGTCGCTGCCGTTGCCGTCACCACGGGCGGCCCAAAACGCCGGCCCGCTTTTGGTCGTTGCCGCGCGATCGGGCGAGAGATGCGAACGTCACCATCTCAAGACCGAGCCCCGGTGGCACAGGCTGGATGGGCCGTATAGCGAGGAAGGTGTGGGTCGTTGTTCGTTCGTCGCCGCCGCCGCCGGGCGACCAAAACGACCGATTTTGGACCCTTTTGGTCGTTGCGCGCGGCCACGGCGGCAAGACGAACGACAGCCATCTCAAGACCCTAGAACCGCCCGGGTGGCACAGGCTGAATGGGGCTTTCGTATAGCAGGAAGGTGTTGCCCGTCGCTCGCTGTCGCCGCCGCTGCCGGGCGCCCAAACGCCGCTGGCCCGCTGCTGCTGCGCGGTTCTGCGCGAAGGTGCGAACGTCAGCCATCTCAGCACCTTGAACCCCTCGGGTGGCACAGGCTGGATGGGGCTTTCGTATAGCGAGGAAGGTGTGGCTCGTCGTTCGCTATCCGCCGCCGCCGCGCCAAAAACGATTTTGGCCCGTTTTGTGCCGCTGCGTCGCGACGATCGCGGTGGGCGGTGCGAACGTCAGCCATCTCAGCACCTTGAACCCCGGTGGCACAGGCTGGATGGGGCTTTCAGATAGCGAGGAAGGTGTTGCTGCCCGCTCGCCGTCACCGTCTGCCGCGCCAAAACGGCCATGGCCCGTTGGGCCATTTTCGCGTCGGCGGTCGTCTGGATGTGGCATTCGCTTATCAAGGAACGTGTTGCCCGTCGCTTGTCGCCGCTGGGCGGCCCAAAACGGGCCTGCTTTTGGGCCATTTCGCGCGGCGATCATGGTGAGAGGTGCGAACGTCACCATCTCAAGACTGAACCCCCGGTGGCACAGGCTGGATGGGGCTGATAGCAGGAAGGTGTGGCCCGTCGCTGTCATGTCGCCTCGCCTCACTCGCGGCCAAAACGCCGCTTTTGGCCCTTGCGGTCGGCGATCGCGGTGGTGCGAACGTCACCATCTCAGACTGAACCCCGGTGGCACAGGCTGGATGGGGCTTCGGATAGCAGGAAGGTGTGGCCCGTCGCTGTCAGTCCGCCCTCGCCACTCGGGCCAAAACGCCATTTGGCCCTTTTGGGCCGTTGCGTCTTGGCGATCGCGGTGGTGCGAACGTCACCATCTCACTGGAACCCCGTGGCAGGCTGGATGGGGCTTCGTATAGCGAGGAAGGTGTTGCCCGTTGCCGTCTCGCCGCCGCCGCCGGGCGCGCCAAAACGCCGTTGGCCCATTTTGGGCTGCTGCGGCACGGCGCGGCGGTGGAACGTCAACCATCTCAAGACTCGAACCCCGTGGCACAGGTGGCTGGATGGGCCGATAGCAGGAAGGTGTCGCCGTCATTGTCGCTGCCCGCCGCTGCCGGGCGCCCAAACGCCGCCGGCCCCTTTTGCGGCGTCGCGGCGAAGCGTGTAACGTCACCATCTCAAGACTGAACCCCGGGTGGCATAGGGCTGGATGGGCAGATAGCGAGGAAGGTGTCGCCGTCGCTTCGTCATCGCCCATCGCCTGGGCGACCAAAAGCGCCGATTTTGGCCCGTTTTGGGCCGTTTCACGTCCGCGATGGGCACGGCGATCCCCGCCGCTTCGTCCGCCGCCGCCGCTGCGCGCCAAAACGACCGATTTTGTCCGTTTTGGGCCATTTTGCGTCGCGACGGCGCCGCGAGGTCGTCGATGTGGCATTTGTTTATCAAGGAAGGTGCCGCCGCCGTTCGTTGTCGTCGCCGCCACTGCCGCGGCCAAAACCGCCATGGCCCGCGTTTTGCGGCGCGCGGCCCGCGGCGGAGTGAAACGTCGACCATCTCAAGACTCGAACCCCGGTGGCAGTGGCTGGATGGGCAGATAGCGAGGAAGGTGTCGCCCGTCATTTCGTTCGCTTCGCCGCCGCCGCTGCGGCCAAAAGCGGCCATTTTGGCCCGTTTTGGGCCGTTTTGCGGCCGCGCCGCGAGCGGTCGTCGATGTGGCATTCGTTTATCAAGGAAGGTGCCGCCGCCGTTCGTTGTCCGTCGCCACTCACTCGCGCCAAAACCGCCGATGGCCTGCGTTCTGCGGCCGCGGGCGAAGCGGAGTGAACGTCGACCATCTCAAGACTCGAACCCCGTGGTACAGGTGGATGGGCCAGATAGCGAGGAAGGTGTCGTCATTTCGTTCGCTTGCCGCCGCCGCGGCCGGCCAAAACGCCGATTTTGGCCCGTTTTGCGTGTTGCGCGCGCGGCGGTCGTCTGGATGTGGCATTCGTTTATCAAGGAAGGTGCCGCCGTCGCTTCGTTGTCCGCCGCCGCCGACCAAAACGCTCTTATTCCGTGAATCGGGACGTTCAGGTGGGGACGTCTGGTTTGAAGTTTTACCGTAATCACCTTCGATGAGACTTGAAATTTATTTTGAAGTATCAACCAAGCTTGTCTTGAGGTTGTTGCTGCTGTAATTCTTGAGAAGATTGTCTCATGCACAGCTTGTTAAATGAAGAACAATGCCTTTGAGTCCTTCTTTTTATTCTCTCTCAACCTGGTTTATTCATCTGGAGACTTGAATAGAGTCTTCATCTTAATACTTCAAAATTCGTCGGATTTACCCGAGAAGATGGGAATAGGAGGTTGAGACATAGAATTATAATTAAAAGCCATAATGCCCAGTTCAGATTGAAACAAGGCTCTGATACCACAAATGTTGGGGAAGGAGGAGCAATGAAATGACAAAACAGAATACTACGATCCAATTAATGGAAAACGCTTTCAATCAAGAAAACGACGTAGTATTAAACAGGAGGTAAAAATAACAGGAATACTTACAAGATTATCTCCAAATGCACACACTCTCTTCTCTGCACTCTTGCTTCATTCACTAAGGTCCTATTTATAGGACATAATAATAACTACCTCACACCACTTTGTTCATCCCACTATCTCACTATCCCACCCATGATTAATAACTACCTCTACTAACTCCTAAATTATCTCAACAACTTTTAAACATGATAACTATCTATGTAATTATCATTAATCAATTATCAATAATTCTGATGACAGTATAGATGGAGATGACTCCTAGATCTCATTCTTGAAGAAACAACGGTAAGTAATTCTACAGCTCGCATCATTTCCTTCCATGACCATTTCTTCCCGGTCCCTTGATTTGCACAACCTTGAGCTTAGTCTCGACATAAAATAATAGTTTGAAAAGATGAGAAAATGCCAAAAAGTAGTTGGTGTAGTATAATTATCTGGTCCTTATCCTCTTCCTCTATTTTTGTCTCTCATCCCATGACATTCCTCTTATGTTGGGTATTCGACAACAGATCTTAGTTTTTTTTATGCTTGTGCTAGCAAATCATCAAGGTAGGTGGGATTGGAGCTCATGACTTTGCAATGAACTGTAAAAATCCTTACCAACTAAACTAATTGATACCTTCAGTAAATCATGTTATAGTACTGATCTACTAAAGGAAACTTATGTGGATTTTGTGCAAACAAGTCTCTCTCCTCCTCCTTTTACACCATGAAGCACTTCAGAAACAAAAGAAAGTTCAGCTTGCAGATGGGGACAAGCCAAAAACCCGTGTAAACCATTTAAAGCTATTCATATGTAGTAAGGAATACTTGATATGTAGCCTCGATAACCTCATCTGAACTAAAACACAGAGTAGAAATCTCTTTATTTTCTTCACTACGCATCTCTTTTCAGTACAGAAAATAAACATGGTAAATCCGCTAAACAAACAACTCACAGTTCTCCTTGGGAATCCGGAAAGATAGAGATCATACTACGATAGCAAGACCGCCATGTCCACGACCGGACCCGATAGAGAAGACGGCCTTCGCCACCTGCGCAGACACCGTCACCATCAGCGGTGGCCTGGGAGGGGCATCACCAGCAGCAGCGTGAGGACCAGCGCAAGCAGCCACATCACGTAGACGGTGAAGATGTGAATCACGAAGGCGACCTCGCCCGCCGGCTCAGGGGTGTTCTCGATGGCATAGTAGAGGTCGAACAGGCAGAACACCATGACGAGGAAACCGACCTGGGTGACGACGTTCCGGCCTCGTCCGTCGTCGCGCGGACGCGGCCATGCATCAACCAGGAGCCTGTCCATGATCGCCGAGCAGTGGATAAGATCTAACAATAGTTAGGGCGGCGGGGACTTGCTGAGGTAGAGAGACGCGGGCGATGACGCGGGATATATAACGAGGAAGTCGCATCAAAGGGAGGCGTGGTGAAGGCGGACGGACCTTCTTGGAAGCTGCGTGCGTCTCTGCTCCCACGTGACATTGCCAACCCCCATATGCGGACAACTGTGTGCAAGAACTCCAGCACCATTGGATCAAACACCGTTGGTTCTTCTGGCCCAGATGCTTCAAATCTCGCGACCGATCAAGATCTTGCACCACCCGTCAACTCCTTTCCACTTCCTTCGTGTCAACCGTCCATATCCATGATCAAACCAAAGTCGAGGTCGAAGGAATATTTAATGCTTCATGGTGGGGCCCTCACCCGGGCAGGCTCGTGAGGCAGCTCTGCAGCGTACAGCCAAACTGAATTCCACGTGTCCACGTCTCGACGCGTCTCCAAGTCTTGCGAAGGAAAATTATTCCTTCTCGAACGACAACCACGCAACATTTATTGCGCCCCACACACGGGAGTGACGCTTCCACCACCCCTCTGTTATTAGACACAAACTGTGGGACCGACCGGTGAATCGAACTTATACGCGTGCGGATTGCGCGTTCAAAGTCTTTCTTTTTTGCTTTTCACTTGTTCTCTCTCCAACTTGTGGCTGATGGCAATCCTGCCATCGCAGCCGCGTCCATTGCTTGCCACGTCTCCTCCAAGCCACCCAGCCCACTCAAACTAAAGTTATCGTATTATAGTCCTTATAATTCTGAAATATGTCATTTCGCTGGTCGCATTCCGGCATTACACGCTCATAAGGGATCTATATGTAAGAATCATACGCATAAAGTTTACATATACATCCCTGCATAAGGGTTTTTATAGAAATATTAAGGTGCAGAGGATGTAAAAGATATTTCAGATTGGGATGAGCACGTGATATATGGTTTTCGGGGACATGTTTGCAACTTGGCCAAGGAAGCAGCGAGTCCACCAAAATAAAGGCTTGCATACTACTCCGCCGCCGCGGCAGCAACACCGTGGACCGCCACCGACACCAGCCCGCCGCCGGCGGATCCGCTCGTCCCCCTCATCGCTTTCTCCGACGATCTAGGGCCGCAGCGAAGGACGCCGACGAGGGGATGGATGCGTGAAGAGGAGTGGTGGGAGGGAGATGAGAGGGAGGGGAAGATGCGAACTATCTGCGACGTCTGCGAGAGCGCTCCGGCTGTCCTGTTCTGTGCCGCCGACGAGGCTGCCCTGTGCCGGCCCTGCGATGAAAAGGTCCCTTCTTGGTCCCATTTTTATGGTTAATTTTGTTATGGAATTTTCCTCTTTCTTGATGTTTGAGTGATGGTGTTGCTGATCTGGGGTTCTCGAAGATCGATCGGACTTGTTGAGATTTTGGTGGGGTTGTACTGAAGCTGGTAGATTGTTGTGATGTTGCCTTCGGACAGTTTGAAGGAATGCAGATTGTTAAGGTCCGAGTAAATTTAAGGTGCGTAGTACTTTGACGGGTGTCAAGCGATCAAGGTATCGGAGGAAGTTGAGATGGATTACTAATTAGTAGGAACTCAATGCTCAGTAACTATTTGAACATTGTTCACGAAAAACAGACAAAGAATAGATTAATGGTCTGAGTAAATGATTTGATGAGCGCCGCATTATGTCTAGCCAGGTATGATAAGTGTAAACTGGATGATATCAGAGGATATGTGCACAACTAGGGTTTTGTGATGTGTAAATCGACTTGTTATAAGGGAAGTCACCCTTTAGCTATTCGGTTGGTAGAAGTCTTATGTTGCTTGGCAATCCATGAAGTATGGAGTGCTCACCCATGTCAAGCTGCTGCTGATGTTGCTTCGTGCTGTTGTTAGTCTAAAGCAGCTGATGTTCATCAGATGCTAAACAGCTGATACTTACATATTTATGTGAATTTACAACTAAACATTCGAGACCAGCTTATAATTGGGACTTGTCACGATTCATACCTAAAATGGAGATTAAATCCACTAAACTTGCTGATCTCACCATTTAAAACTCAACGATCCTGGCAAGACATGATAATTGAACTGTTCTCTGCAGAGGACATGGACCTTGCATCCTTGAATAATATTGGCAAATTGAAGATATTCGAGTTCGTGGATTTAAGATTGAAATACCGTAATGAGGGTTCCTCGTTGAAAGTGCAATCATGCATTCACCTTGAGCGTTAATGTGAATCTTTTGCTAACTTGAATAAATGGTTAGACTATAGAATTTATGTAGGATAAGAAACATGCAATTCAATTGTTGCTAGTTTTCTATTTATTCTAAAGGCTGGCAGCATGCTACATATGTCTTCATTATGAAGTATTTTCTTTACTACCTGTTTCTGCCTTCGGTTCTTCAACTAATAAATCTTTGAGATGCTGAGTAGACACAATCTAGTAACTACATAAATCAATCATAAGATGTGTCACAAGCTAATGGTTCCATCTCTGGCTGATTCCGTGTAGCTAGTTTTTGTTCCTTGGTATCTGGATATGAACATTTGTTACAGTGATGACAGATGTGTTTATTGGTACAAGTGAGCTTGGGACCTTTTGATATGTTAAATCATGGATAAATCAATAAAAATACAATTGCTGCTCTATATTTTTGTCGAACATCCTAATCTGTGACAAAACCTTCTATTTGTAATTTAGAAAAAAAAAAACAGATGCATCAAAAATAGTGTTCCGTACTTGAATGCTGACTGCAAGATATGGTGTTAGTTCTCATCTGTAACAGGCCACATTAATTTTGTAAAAGTTATTGATATATAAGGAAAGGAATCTGAGAATAAGCATGGAAACTGACCATGACTTTGCTAGGCTTCATGATCGACTTTGATGAGAATTTGGAGGTAAATGACAGGTTCTGTCATATTGCAGAATTTGCATCTGGGCGATTTCTGAATTTTGAACCTAGCCTAACTTCTAAGCCAGCTATACCAAAGCCACCTTGAGAAATATAAACCCTAAGAAAACTAAGTTTTGTAATCTTTAACCAACCATAAAATATAAACTGCTAAACTAAGGTGCTAAATATCGTATTCTACTAATGGCTATTTATGAACTATGAAGATTACCATTGGAATTTAGTGTAGTTTTAGACAGTGATGAAGTGTAAAAAGACAACATATAATGCACATTCTAGTGCTGTGGTGCATCACGTAAACTAAGATGGCAGAATTGAGTGAATGCCTTGTCTTGTAAAACATTAAATAATCAGTAAGAAATAAATATCGCTGGGGTATGATTGTTCCCATGCAATGTACATTTACTATGATGGCAGTAATATCAAATGGCAAGTGTCAAGCACTAGAGTAATATCAAGTAACTATAACCCAGGTTTTAAGTACATACTGACACACAAATGGCAAGTGTCCATATTAGCATATTGACACACAATACGCTGGTACATACTGTGGTACCAAGGAGAGGAGGAGAAGAGGAGTATGAGAAAGAGAAGCACCGAGAGCTAAAGTGGGCAGCCGGACCATCTGGAAAGGGTCAATCCACATCCTTGTTCATACCCGGACTGGTAAATACCGGCTGGTACATATCAATACGGGCAAAACCAGTCTCCTTGCTATTATCCAATGTCACAAATGTTCCAAGAGAAGTCCTTGTTAATTTGTTTGTGATGTTCATAATTCACCAACCATGCATGTATATATGGTCATGGATAAACTTTTATTGCAGTTACATTTTTTAGCTCTCTTGGAAATATTACATTTTCACTAATGATGTTGTGGGGGTTTCTCTTCCAGTTTGTCCCACCACAAAATAGAAAATATATCTCACATAGTACTAATATCTGATCAGCTAAAAGAATGACCCTCAGAAAGGCAGAGCAAAAATTGAATAATTTTTTATGCATTTGACTACTTGTCTTTGTTGTCTAGACTTCTTTTACTTTTCATTTTATAGTTCATTAGAGGCCAGCATTTGGCATGATGATAAGGTTGTTTGTTCTATTTTGACTAAGGCATCATGGATATGGGTCTTCGAGACAGCCTTCATGGTGGTAATACTGCATATATCTAACTCTGATGATGTTGTTGGCCAATGAAAAGGAGTGTCCAAGAAGATTTAGTTTACGCGGTGAACCTTGCCTACAGTCTTTTTGGATTGGTTAACTTGATTAACTAGATAGCACTGATTATTATGGATTTTCCTGGATAACCGAGTATTCTTCTAAAAAGAAATAGGAGGCCTGTAGCATTGTTAAAAGGTGCTAAATAAAGAATTGTGGTAAGCAGTACACTGGCATATAATCGAATAGCTTACATGAGCATTTAAATTGCTGTAATTAAGATCCTGAAAACCAGGAAGAGTTGAAGATGTAAGTTTCACCACTACAAACTAATACACAAGTACATGAAAGCTTGTATAACCAACATTGAAGTTAAAAGAAACCAAATTTGAACTTCAGAAGATCTGTAGAAAAAGGTATCTTGGATTTGGATAAATAGTTTAAATATAGCATGTATATAGTTGTCTTTGTGTGAGATACAAAATCTTCTTGCTGTTACCATGACCATGTCCGTGTTGCTTGTCTTACACATGTTAATTACAGTGTCTGAACTTCTCTTAAGGTGATCAATAAGCTATGTCCTCTAACATGCATTTCATTTTGTTTTAATTTGCAAAATGTCAATAAAATCATTTTGTGCATATAGATATGAATGAAGAAGTGGATGTATGGTTTGTGGTATATCTGTATGTGTCCTTTGAGTTAGTCAATATACATGTCTATACATGTAAACATCGATGCCTATATGCCACTTGATGTTTCTATACATCACTTGTGCCTAAAAGAAACTTTAATATTTTGTTAGTTTGGAAGACAGACATGTACATGCATCAAAATTTTCTATAGTGTTCTGTGGAAGATTTTTAACTATATGCTCATGTTCATTAATGAACATAGACTAGTGCATGCATCAACATTTCCATACTTTTTTGTCAACATATGCATATGTGTACATGTCATTTGTCATTTATGTTATTTGCTTATCTCCAATTAGAAAGTAAATCAAAATTCCCTTTTCTGCCTAGGCTTCCTCCAAAGATATGTGTTAAAATTCATCTAAATCACTGGTAACTCTTGAAATTGTCTCTGTAGGTTCACATGTGCAACAAACTCGCTAGCCGGCATGTACGAGTAGGACTTGCTGATCCCAGGGAAGTTCCTCACTGTGACATATGTGAAAATGCACCTGGTATGTTTATGTATCTTTGTTGATATGATTTTCCTGTATACTAAGGGCCCAATTTGATCACTTTATATCCATGTAGCTTTCTTTTACTGTGAGATAGATGGGAGCTCCTTGTGTCTACAGTGTGATATGATTGTGCATGTTGGGGGAAAGAGAACCCATGGAAGATATCTTTTGCTGAGGCAAAGGGTTGAGGTCTGTCAACTATATTTGGAGGACATTTAGATAGTCTGAAATTTGATTCTACGTGTTTTCATATTGTAGTTTCCAGGCGATAAACCTGGTCATATAGAAGATCTAACAACAAAAGCAAAGGACCCTGTTGAACATAGGAGGGATCACAAAATGATAATGAGAGAGAAAATGAAAAGTCACAGGCTCCCTGTCGATCCTTCTTCAGATGATAGCAATGATCGTGATGGTAATATCGATTCCAAAATGATTGATCTTAACACGAGACCTGTTCGAAATCATGGGCAAGCTTCCACTACCCAGGTGTGGTTTAGTTCCTGAGCTTTTATCATGGCTGAAAATTATATCTACAATGAATGCTTGCTGACTCCATGATTCATTTGCCTTTCTCCCTGATCATCTAAGGCTCAGAATATGGATCCTTCAAGAGTTAATAATCATGACTCTCCCGGTGTTGGTGTTGTCCCCACAGGTCATTTCCAAAGCGACGTGTAGAAGCGATGTATGTTTTTAAGAATTTGCATATGTAAATTTGGTTTTTCTCTGCTATTGTCGGTAGAACATGTAGTCGAGTCTCATTTGTGCTGCATGCAGAGCAAAAAGGTACCTCTGTTACTCTTGCGTTTGAGTTGTAATGCATTTCCTGAATATTTGGGACATCATGGGTCTTGTTGTACACAATGTGAAGTTCTTCAATCTGCATGATTGCATTTTATTTGCATTATGTGTACCTCTGAGAGATTATCTTTCTTAATGTGCTTCGAACATATTCTTTTTGGAGTTTGGTGACCACAAAACAGAATGATCGTAGCACAATCTTAGAACAATGTTATATGTTTGGTAGAGTCCACTTCTGCTTCCAACCATTGTTCACTAAGTATATCAAATGCTGATACATTAGTCATGAACAATGGATTAATTCGAATTTCTATTTAAAGGTTCGTATTGTTGTTGTTGTAGAATCTTTGTAGAAATTTTTCATCGCAACAATCTATTTGTTATTGTAGCTGATGCAAATCCAAATGATAGCTTCCTGATTTCCAAATGCCTATTTAGGTTGAGCCAATATTTGTTTCCAAGACATGTTCCTGAGTGCATGGGGAAAACAACTTATGGGTCGTCACCTCAATACCATATTTGTGATCAAATCACCTTTTGATCCCAACAAGATACTCCACAGATGCAAAGCAACAAAATGGATGGTTGCTGGAACAGTATGGAGGTCATCATTGGACATAACATTATGCAGGAAATTATCACATACATATTAAATCTACTCAATGCAATTCTATCTAATGGGATGACAGTTTGCACTATTAGTGACTGCTCATAGCAAAAAGTACATGCTACTACTATTACTGACTGCTTATGATTGCCAACATGTCTGCTCATGGGCAAATTCGCAGTCTTGCAAACATGTAACAAAGCAGGAAAACAACTACTGAAACAAATTGAATCATGAGTATTTCTTGTGTTCAAGAAAGTCCGGGCTGTACTTACTACATGGAAGAATCGATCTGTATAAAAAAAGAATAGAAGATGGCTTAGCGGTGGCAGAATAAAAGCCTCCATGAGAAGATAATGATGACCTGAAGATTGTTCAAGGGAATGAGTTAAACTGTAAGCAGTGATGAACATCACTGAGACGACTGAGTCACTACATCAATCCAAGTCTAAGACTACCAATCTCATCTTGTGGCCACCAACAGCTCAAAGAAATCACAATATCTGTTGGGAATCAGCAGGAAAGTTGAGCAAAAGCTGGTACAACACTAATAAACCATTGATGAACTCCTAGCATTTCAGGTAAGATTTTCATCAAAGCTACAGCAGCAGAAGGCATCAGGAACTGAGCTTTTTGTGACTACTATTACTTGGGGGATGATAGTGAACAGGATATCAAGCCTCAAGCTGCTGCAGAATTTCTTGTGTGGCACAAAGATATGAAGAGTGACCGCTGATGGTGTCAGTAACATCAACCTAGGAATTGTTAAAAGAACATCTGGATTATAAATATATGTCAATGTATGGATAAGCAATGACACGAGAATTACAAACCCATACATTTTCGATTCCAGGCACATTGACATTTTGAATTCCAGCCAACCCATGAGTCAGCATACTGTATTTTGCCAAAACTGTCAGTTTTAAGATAACAGGGAAGGACATTCTCTTCTCAAGAAAAAAATATTACCTTGCTCGGAAAGTTATTCCGAGGATCCAGTCATTTGTTGAGAACACGTTCACGAATCTCCCAGCAACTATCTGCACAACATAGCAAGTATGAAAGGGCATGCTGCTAATGCACCGGCTTTTACAGAAATCATCATGCTTGCATGAGAAGTGACAGAAAAATCATTAAAGCATGCCTCAGAAGATTAAGATTATTCTGCTAACAAGAAAGTAATATAACTTGAGACTGTGAGGCAAAAATTTGAATTGACTTTTGCATCATGTGGTCTAGAAACTAATGGTCTCAAGCAAGGTTTGACTTACCGTTCCGTATTGGTGTACCAACATATTGTCAGTACTGGTACAGTACTGGTCTGAGCGGTATGTCCCGCGCAGGGAGACTCTCCGTCTCCTCACGCGGGAGAAAAAGCGGCCGCGGGCGACCCGCGGGCGGCGACAACGTGTGGGCGATGATGGCGCATGGGCGAGGTATTTTTCGCTTCTTTTTTTCTTCTTTTCCTCTTCTTCTTC
The DNA here is from genome assembly GCA_021527575.1 of Ensete glaucum. NCBI lineage: Eukaryota > Viridiplantae > Streptophyta > Magnoliopsida > Zingiberales > Musaceae > Ensete > Ensete glaucum. The sequence goes on from CM038558.1 coordinate 40,901,851, forward strand.
CCTTTTCCTTCCTCAATCGACCGCCGACGGTCGATTTCTCTCTCAATCGACCGTCGACGGTCGATTTCTTCTTCAATCGGCCGTCGACGGTCGATTTTTGGCTGAATGTAGCGAGCGGTCTACGTACTGATAACCTGACGGACCTGTATGTACCGCCCATACCGGGCAGTACAGGTCGAAATTGCAAACCTTGGTCTCAAGTCCCAAATACCTTGGTTCTCCATAATATCTCACGACCTACAATTGATATGGATCATCACATTTCTTTAAAATGTAAAAAAAAATTAAACTGATACACTTTCAATACATGTAGTCTGGCACTTGATGTTCTTCACTTCTTAAAAAGATACAAAGTTGATTTCAACATGTACAGGTCCAATCACAATTAAATACAATGTACAGTATGTAAGTTTCACGTCAACTACTTTGATAGAAATATAGCAAACGGTTAGTTGTGTATATATGAAGATCAATATGCTAATCATATACACTTAAGTATTAACATAGAAATGAAAAGAACAAGTATGAGATTTTCGTACTTTTCTAGCACCCTCCCAATTTTCTCCACTGACAGAAATTGGTGCACCAAGGAGAAAAACTCTTTCTACAAGACCCTCTGCCCATTTAAAAATAGATCAGACATGCTGAGGAGCAATAAAAAATGAATGACATAGTACAAATTACCGTTGTTTCCTGACTTTGCCAACTCTTCCAAGCACTTAAAGATGACTCGTGCTCCCAATGAAAAGCCAATAAGGGTTACTGGCCTGAACAAGAGTTGTAGCAGTTATACAGTCTGTTGGACTCCCTGAAGTTATTTAGTTTAAAGGTTAACAACTTTTCTTGGTCACATACCTGTTGCCCTGCAATCCCTTCAACAGTGCTTCAGCAAGAAGTTTTCCTGCTTTATTTGATCTGGATTATGACAAATAGAAGTAATATGGTCAAGGCGATTACTGAACGCAATATAAAGACTATCAACAGTCACTTGTGTTGCGTGTGGAAGTTGCACCTATCAATCGCAATTGACCATTTGCTGTCTATAAATTTTGTGGCCGAAAGAAATGTAGTTGGCCAAGAAACTGCAGTTACTAGAGTGCTTAAGACAGTCATCATCGCACCTTGCTTCATTAACTCCTTTGTAACCTCTTCAGAAGGATTTTTCATGTCAAAGATCTAATTGTTGATGTCATTAACAAATAAAACAAGGAAAAACAAAGTAGCGACAATTACTTGATGTAATCCAATCTTGGATTGCATTGCTCAATGCTATCAAATTCTTTGACTCCCATCTAAGAACATACCTAAATATCAAAATAGAGCACATTTAGAAAAACTAATTGAACAAAGCAACAAGAGAGCATCTATGCATTATTTCCTTTCTGGTACCTGCCGAACATATGTCTAGAAGAAAAGGTCAAAGAAACAAAATAAGATCTAGATGAAAAGACTATCAATAGACAGTCCTCACTCTCTCTTACGTAGCTGCTTACTTGTTACAATAATTATTTAAGAAGTGTAATAAGATCTGGTTCAAGAAAGGATAAAAAACTGTGAGAAATCCTTTCCATACGAGAAAGTTACAAGTAAAGAAAGTTCTACATATTTGCATGATAAACAAAAATAATGAACAAGGTTTCAACACCAGTCCTTGAGCAACTAGTTTGCTAGTTGTATGGGGGGTAATACCATATGTCAGTAAGCCCCAGGGCTCAGCAGAAGGTGGAGGTGGATGAGGAAAAGGAGGAAGAGGTGGAGGAACTAAAGGTGAAGAATAAGGAGAAGAGAGGAAGAAAGATGAGGGGGAGATGGTAAGGGCAGTTACAGGAAGAGGGGATAAAGTCTCTAACATCGGTGATGGAGGCAGAGGTTAAAGGAGGAAAGAGAGGATGGGGCGAAACTAAAATCTACTGAAAGTTGTTTTGGCAGCTTCCAGATTCAGTCAGCTTTCAACAACTGTTTAGTCTATCAACATACCTCTCAACAGATTTTTAAGGTTGTCACAATTGTTTTTGACCAGACTTAAAATATAGACACATGTACAAAACTTACCTGTTTCGAATCAAACAGTGAATTTTTTAAGAGAAGCAAATCCACAACAGTCAATTGTACTCAGATCTGTCTCATCCACAAATGAACATTAGGTCAGACAAATATCCATAAATCAAGATCTTCCTCCCATGGTTCGCTTTATCGGTCCGTACCGGTATACCGACCAACTGTCAGTATGATACATACTGAGTTGTACCAAGCCATACCGAGCATACCGACACACGAGATATGGGAACATACCAATGTATCGCCCGTATCAGTCCCCTGTCAGATCAGTGTAACGGTATGCTGCGGTACGACAAACCTTGCTTCCTCATATTTTTTTCTTCATGTTTAATTCCACACTCCATGGAAGAATATGTTTTAATCGCTCTTCTTCCCACCCCATGCTCACCTTTCCATCACCCGTTCTTGCAACATAATACATGCATATAACCATCTGTTAGTTCAACTGCTTCTCTTATGTATCTGACTTCTGATTTACATAAAGTAAATGGAATCAAGGTGGACATTACACAGGGCCCATCATTCCTATCCTATAAATGTTGTATCATTTAAGGATTACGAAATATTGGCACTGGAAGCTAGAATGAACCAAAAATTCAGAATCATTTTTGGATCGTCTGGTTATAATTGGTAGCATATTTACATTACAATGTTCCCTCAGATAACATTACTCTTGTTCTTACTGTATGAATGTAATTACTTATCAGCATTATCTCTCTGTTTCCATCCAATGCCTTTCATACACAATAATGTAACACTTAGTCACATACTGATCTGTTTTACCAAGAAAATATGCCACCGTATAGTAGTAAATTATATTAATCATGTAAAAATCACTTACACATCAAATTGATTTCCAGCAGCGTAGCTGAAAGTACACTCACTTATTTGCTTTCGTAAGTGAAAAGAAACATAACAAAAACATACAACATAAATAGTTTATTCTGTAAATATGAATGTTGAACAAGACAAAGAGAAAGAATAATCAGTATGATAAAAAAAGAATTCAAAGTGCAGTTCTGTAATGTGCAAACCATAAAGCAGCAGAAAGGGTATTCATGCAAAAGAAAGGAGAAAAATAATTGTATACAGTCTACCTCTCCGAGTTATTTACTATTAAGTCCCAGGGTCTTACAAAGTCTTCTTCCTCAAATACAAAACCAGAAACATAGATACCAACTGCTAAACGCTGTAAAGGAAGACAATAATGGAATAGAGTTAATAAGATTCAGGATTCCCCAAAGCCAAATTATTTTTGGCTGCCACATGGGCATAACAAGTCAGCTGAACTTAAAAACAAGAAATTGGTCAACTCCTTCAGAATTCCAAACAAGATGCTGAGAAAGAATGACTTACACCCTGGTTATGATTTTCTCCAATTGGAACAAAATCAAACTCTTCAATATCTCCAACTCTCCTAGCCATTTTGCTCCCTGCAAGGCCAGCGCCTGCAGCTGTTTTCACAAATCAATACAAGATATCAGTGACTACTTAATGAGTTCGAGTACCTGAAGGAAAACACAAAGACAAATAGCATATAATATCTTCCTAATGCAAATCTCACAAAAATGGAAACTTGCTTATTTGTACAACTATTGAAAAAAAAATATACAGCTCTATCAACATTTATGCAGGAATGATCACTAAATGCACAATATTTTGAAAACCTTCAGAAGCTAACCTCCAAAGGATGCAGCAACAGCTGCTGAGCCAGCAGCTGATCCAGCAACAGTAGCTGCTGCAGCAAACCCACTAGATCCAATAACGGGGACTAAGGTTCCTAATGTAGGAGCTAAAGCACTAAATCCTGCAGCAATTGCTGGAGCAGCCAGGCCTGTTATTGAAGATGGAATAAGACTCAAATGGAACCATTTGCTCTTCTGGTAAATTGTTCAACTGGCTAAAAAAGAATTGTATAGCGAACTAGCAAATCTGGTACCTCCAGATATTGCTAACATGGTTCCTCCAGTCAATGCAGCTGCACCAATTATGCCACCACGTTTCCATCTAGACCACCTGCTTTCTGCTGATTCACCCTCTTCAGATTGTACTTCCTCTTTCAATGATGCAATAGCAGAGCAAGCAATTATTATCTCCATAACTTCCTACAAAACCAAGTTTAAGATTTGAGCAAGCATGAAAACATCTTACAGTGATAATAAAGCTTAGAGAAACAGACGAGAGAACATATGTATTATCATGAATACACAACACATGTTGATGTTTCAGATATGGATAAATACATATTTAATTTTAGAACCTCATTTAGTTCTCATGAACCAATAGTATGAATTAATTAAAAATAAATCATTGCTCATCATGTAAATAGTCAATTTTGACAATATCACAAGTGCTGGCTTTCTATTGCTCCAAAGTTAGCACGAATAACAAGAACTACTAATATGACATATTCTGGTACCATCCCCATGGCAACAGTTAGCAGCCATGATAGCGCCAAAGAGGAGCCTCAGGGCTGACATGGTGCGCTGCATCAACACGACACCTCAGACTCAGACGAGATGGCCACCTGCTCCTTGCATTGTCCGAAGTCATACAAGGTGGCATATTATAGAGCCGCTTTGGAAAAGCTCAGAACGATGTTGTGCGGCACAGATCCGTGCAAGTCGGACGCTAGCACGAAATGTACGAGTCAACCACTCGAGGAGTCGGAGGCCACTAACAGGCCATGTACGACCGTCCTTCGTTCGCAAGTATAAAAGTCGACCTCCTGACCAACGCCATAGAGGGACCTCCAACACTCAAAACTCCCACAACTCCATCAGATACTTAGATCTTCGGAGGGGTCGAGTCGGGAAGACACCGACGCGTGTGCGAGGCAAACGCGAAGGGGAAACAAACCCGACTCCCAGCTCCACCTCCGGTTTGTCACGGGCTTAGCTGATTTTGCCTAAGCCGTGCGACACCTATGCGTGTCCATCCGCAAAGTTCAGCCTTCCCCGAGATCTCCTAGGGTCCCTTAGACTTACAAAAGAGAAAACGAGCCGAAGAAGCAATTCCAACGGGATCCACAAGCAACTGCTCAAGCAAACACTTTATAAAGCCAAATACAAATTACACCCATAGACATTACAACTCAGAAATGTTACACACAAACGATAATGGTCCATTACAGACCAAAGTCCCCACAAGTGCTTACAAGACACACTCATATTTACAAGCCAAAATCGGCCACAAAGCAAACCAAACTAGGGCTACAAAGCCTACTGCAAGCCCGCTACTTGCAATACAAGGTATATACACAAACCAAAGGACACGGACAAACATTAGCATTTCATCGAACACCTTGTTTACATTGTTGTCCGTGACATTCTCCCCCACTTATTCCTTCGACGTCCTCGTCGAAGCCACTGTAGACGCTGCATCTCCTCACATTTTGTTGAATCTTCAATCTCCTACTTTGCCTGCAACACGCCCCTTTGGCTCCCAGTCGTTCTCCGCCGCTGTTGTTGAGTAGTCGAACTCGATCCGCCATGCTGCTTCAACTCACCAATGATGAATCTGGTGTGGGGTTGGTGAGTTGTCTTGATCCTTGTTGGTTCTCGGATCCTTGATGAAGGAAAAGGCCTGCCCTATTATGCGCCAGTATCGCAGTATACTCATGTTACTCGAACTGGATGGATGCTTCTTAGAACTTTGACGAGCATCGCCTCGTAGACTTTAAGGTTTTTGAGGTCCTTCCTCCACAATGTTTGCCCATTGATTCTTCTTCCATGTTTAATTGTCACTTCCAAGTAGGTTCGCATCACTCCCACTTTCGATTGGCATTCAATTGGGAAATGAAGCGGACAATCTACTCTCAGTAGTACTGATCACCAATGCTGAGGATTTAACAACTATTGTCTTCTATAAGCTTTCTTTGAAGGGTCACTGAACTTATGCAGAGCTCCTTTGCTGTATAAGTAAGAGAACTGGGATACTCAACTTCATCCATTCTCTTCGTAGTTGAGAAGGCAAGGCTTCTTGGCTTCACTCACCTCCTCAAGTTAAGAGAATTAGGGTACTCAGTTTCGCCCATTCTCCTGAGTTGAGAAGACAAAGGTTACTCGATTTCGCCTGCCTCCTCGAGTTTGTACTTCATGCATTGACCTGGTTACTAACATTCGCCCGCTCTTTGTTCACACTTCTGAAGCACTTGAAGTGTTTGCACTCCTTGCATTGAGTTAGTTATTGTGATTCGCCTTCCCACTACCATTGAACTTCCGGAATGCAAGAAGTTTCGCTCGAAAGAGAGAAAAAAAAAAAGTTTACCCCAACTTGGAGTAAGTCTTTGATAGTTCTGGTCGCCTCTGGGATTGTACCGCCTTCTCCATCACCTTTGTCGCCTACTCCTCTATGTAGAAAAGGTATAGTACCATGTACTGCCTACTTCGTTCCTTGGTCGAGCACTCCTGCATCAACCCGAAGTCCCTCGCTTTCGGCTATCTTGATGAGAAGCCCATCGATATCAATCTTATGAAGTTCCTTGGCCTCTGCCCTTCCGCCATGTTTTAGTACTTGAAGTTTGCCTCTGCATTCTCCACCTCCTCGGCTCCTTTTACGACCAATGCTCTCCCTCCATGAGAGCAAGGGATCGATAACTCCACGAAAGTCTTGCCTCTGCGGTACTATGATGCTGCAAAGCCCATAGCCCTACTATCCGTTGCCTTGCATCTGCATCCCTTTTTTCTAACCGACGTTTGCTTTTGGGTAGCTGAGCGCCACTGGACTCGTCGTCGTTTCCTCACCCCTTTCGACCACCTGCTTCAACACCACTGTGTCCTCCTAACAGTCCTCCTTGGTCGATGGAAAGACAGACTGCAACTCTCATGTATGGCCTTTGCCATCTTGTTGCAGAGCTCGTACCGATTCTGTTCTGCTTAGCTTCCTTGGTAGCAACGTTCGCCTACTTGGCCTTGTCCTCTGACTTGTCGGGCTCCCTTAAGCGAATGTGAGCACTGAAGCAGTCCAACTCTCCAGCCGCTCCGATCATACCTTTGTATAATCAAGTCCTCTCCATGAGACTCACTGGCACTTGCAATCTGACTTCTTCCTCGGTGGTACACAGCCCTCATATGTTGACGACCAAGGCTTTCATCTGATGCAAGCTTCGATACGCACATACGGAAGACCCATCTCTGCGATACCATGACATTCACCCGTTGAATCCACAGCCCTTCTTGCCATTATATTGTTCATCGAAGTGGAGCTCCTAGTAGCTCTTGATCATTCACATGATCACGTCCCCCTCTATGGGACTGACTGGTACTTGCACTTAGACTTCTTCCTCAGTGGTATACAGCCCCCATATACTAATGACTAAGGATTTCATCTAATGCAAGCTCCGATGCACACACGAAGACCCGCCTCTGCGATACCACAACATTCACTCCTTGAATCCATAGCCATTCTTCTTCTTGTGTCGTACACCAAAGTGGAGCTCCCAGTTTACCCCTGATCATACCTCCGCATGATCCTGTCCCTCACGAGACAGGACCACATGTGTTGCACTACCACGAACTATTCCACCACGATCCGCTGCACCATGTCGCCTCCTGGTGACATCTCCATTGCATACAGATTCTCGTGTTATGAACTCAAACTACGACTTCTCCATGTGTGGCCTCTGCCAACACCTCGTAGGGCCTCCGCCATCTTCGATTTTTGGTTCGCTCCCTTGGCAATTCACCTTCGTCCACCCACTCTTAGGTCACACCTGGACAAAGCATAGCTCTAGGACAGTCCGTCGCCTAGTAGCTCATGAAGTCTCCCTGACTTCGCTAGAATTGGTGCACCATTGTTTGGATCCTGGGCCTATATTCCCTACCAGCACAATCTCTGCTATGCACCACTTGTTCCTGACAACTTGAATGGCAACACTGTGACATATTCTTCAAGAGTACCCACCTCTGCATCCTCTTGCCCCGCGCTAAGGTCTCCTGATCCCAACTTTGCCTCCATAAGTTGAATCACCTTAGTTACTCGGTCAAATGCATCTCTGTGCCTCGAAGCTCCCTTTATCTTTAGCACCATGCAAGATAAGTCCGCCCCATCAGAATGAAAAACCCATGGAACGACATGATCCCACTCTTGCCTCTACAAGAGTTCATGCCCTTGACCTCTGTCCAAGGAAAGCCTTGTGCCTCCGCTCCATGTTCCATCTTCTATGTCGACTCCCTTCATGCGGCTTGGATACTTCACCAAGTTCCATCCAAGTTGCTCCGCTCCTCGATTTGCATTGAGTTGATTGTGGTCCTCGCGTCCACCATTCCACGGGTCAACCTTCCGTTACGTTCGATTTCTGCATCGACTCCAAGTGTGCCTTCATATGATGTTGCCTTGGATTGCTCCCCCACTTGATCTCGAAATGTATCCACCAAGGCATTACCTCATTCGAGATCATGCGATGACTCATTGTCACTAGCTCGGTCCATTGAGCTTTGTGGAGATATTGCCTTGAAGAACTCTTCCTCAATATATGCGGTCCGTTCACATGATTCTCCCTCTGGAGAACTAGGACTTATCTCTCTTGGATATCTGTCCTGTTGGAGCAACTTTCCTCTTTGCATTCTTCCCACTAGAAGTTTCGGAGACCACCATCCCCTTTGGACTACTCCATCTTGTTGAACAACTTGTGCCTTGTTCTGCCCCCGCAAATACACTTATTAGATTGCGACCCTTCGCCAATACAGTCTCCACTGCACCCTTCAAGGTCTAGTAATGTGCTGAACTTATTGCACATTTCAGCCGCCTACGAACGTATCCTTTCCATGTCGAAGAGAAAGTTCTGATGCTCCATGGCGTCGAGTTCCGATTGCGCCTTGGGATGGCCACGAACACTCCGTCGTCCGTGTACAAGTCCTTGCATGAATACTGAATCCTTCGAGTTAGCAATTCCCCTCACATCTGTGAACTTTGCACAACTCTTTCGGTCGTTACGCAACATCTCCCACTTTGCAAGGTCTCATCTTTCACCAAGCACCCCACTTGCCTTGAGCACCGTCAAGTTTGGTTGCCAACATCGAGCCGTAGCTCGAACTCAACCATCCCAATTTTTGTGCGCCACACATTCTTCTTCGCTTGCTTGTCCTCGTGGTGCCTCTCGCACAAAGGGTTGGCCATTCCTTTGAATGCCAAGCCTAGATGCCCACTCCTCTGAGCGACTCCTTTCCCTATATCTCAATATCCATTTCCCCCAAACGGTTGCTCGTGCTGGCTGTCCTCCACACAACCCAGCTAGGCCCCCCACGTTTGTATGGCAAGTGTTTTTGCGTATCCTTGTTCTGCTCTGATACCATATTGTCACGGGCTTAGCTGATTTTGCCTAAGCCATGCGGCACCCATGCATGTCCATCCGCAAAGGTCAGCCTTCCCCAAGATCTCCTAGGGTCCCTTGGACTTACAAAAGAGAAAACGGGCCAAAAGAAGCAATTCCAACGGGATCCACAACCAACTGCTCAAGCAAACACTTTATAAAGCCAGATAAAAATGACACTCATAGACATTACAACTCAGAAAGGTTGCACACAAAAGATAATGGTCCATTACAGACCGAAGTCCCCACAAGTGCTTACAAGACACACTCATATTTACAAGCCAAAATCAGCCACAAAGCAAACTAAACTAGGGTTGCTAAGCCTACTGCAAGCCCACTACTTGCTATACAAGGTATGTACATAAACCGAAGGACATGGACAAACATGAACATTTCATCGAACACCTTGTTTACATTGTTGTCCGTGATAGGTTGGTCCACCAGACAGTGCCCGACCCGACTTGACGCCAACCTCTTTCACCAGAGAAGCCACGTGGGCAACCTTGCGCACTCGGATTGGATCAAGTCGTGCTGACGTCTCGGCCACGACGTAAAGTTGCACAACAACTACCATGCTTCCTTTTTTGCTTAAAAATGTCATATCGTGGATGGCATAAAGATTGGTGTACTCTTAAACTGCAAGATATTTGATCAAACATGAAGACTCTAGTATATTGCGAAGTCTTTAAATAAGTGACAATTGTTGTGAAACATAAACATATTAGTTGCAATTCCCAGTTTCCATACCATACAGTATATTATTGCAAGGAAAAAGGTTTCTCATACTAGTATTCGAAGGAAACAAGAAAATCTTATTTATGCCAAAAATGTGCTTCTATATTTTCAGAAGTGGAAGAAAGAAGACCAATCAAATTTCACATGTGATAGTGTAATTATCACAAATTGAGAAAGAAGAAGAATTGAGTATATTCATACTATTAAGCTATAAATATAAAAGAACAAATCTCTAAGTTATATAGGGTTTTGGTCACAAACCATTTTTATCCACTCGACACAAATCCATTTTGCCAACAACTTTAGAGCAACACGGTGACGAGCATCATAACCCTTCATCTGCGGAGAACTTTTCTTGTCTTGAGGTGTATCAGCCAAACAGGCAGAAAGAAGCTCAAAAAGAAATGTCAATTTCCGTTGATAATTCTCTGGAGTGTCCACTAACAAGGATATTTCATCACCAAGGCATTTCAAATGATGAGCTGTCTCTTCTCCTTTGGGCATAGCTTTCAACGTTCTCATTTGAAAGATTTCTGAAAATCTAGATGTCACATCAGAAATTTTATGATTTGCAGCAGAAGCACCCGTGTCATCACATCTATCGTTAAGCTCCTGCTGCTGTGTCTTAGATCCCTCAGCTGGATCAGAATCTGTTTGCAAGCTTAGTGCCATAGTATCAACTGATTTTGCCAAAGCAACCTCTTGATCTGATTTTTCTGAAGATGCTCCATTGCAGTCAAAGATTGTCCTCAAGAACTGAGAATGCATGATAAAGTAAGAGGAGGATTCACTATCAATGGATAAAAATGCATGGTAAGGCTTACAAGTAAATTAAAGTTGCTTTGAAACAAGAGAAACAAGGTGGATTATGCACTCTCAGTACAGAGAAAAAAACAATCAGTTTCTTCTCCTTGCTAAAGTTTCTAAAGTAAGAATATAGTATCACATAAGACAAGATGAAAAAAGAAGAGTCGCATAACAAAATTTTCAGCACATCTCAAGTAAATATATGTTTTTTGTGTGCATAATTATGTATGAAAAGCATTTTATAACAGGTAGATTAAGACAAAGGATACGCTATTTTATCTTATGTGCACCTATTAGATAAAAGTTTTAAGCTTGCTGAAATCAATATAACAAATCAAATATCAACAAATCGAGGCATTTCCATATCTAAATTTTGATGACGAAGTTTTCAGAACTTATCGTAACGCTTAATCTCACTTTGCATCCAAATGATGAATAGAACAAAAGAAGATGGAACGTACCCCCTCCATGTGCCGTTCTGGTGAAGAAGAAAGAGCGGTTTCCTCCAATTCAGCCCACACCTTGGAATCAATTTCCAGAAACCTACATGAGATCATCCAGTCAGATTTACTATAACTCGCTCAAAGAACTACCAATCCATGGTCACAGTAGGAAGGGGACTGAGGCAAAAAAAGAGACCGGAAGACAGGCCGGAGAAGACCGCGGGACTGGTGTGTCCAAAGCCCGGCGGTGGGCTCGGCACGGGCGTCGTCATCCTCCGCAGCAGAGGAAGAAGAGGAGGAAGCGAGAGGCTGGGCCTCTTGTTGGAGCTGAGCATGGCGAAGGGCGAGGGCTAGGAGCGCCGCGGCGGCGTACCTCTGCGCGGGGGAAAGCATCGAATTGGCCATGGATCAAAGCCGTCAGCTGTTCGTGAGGAAGATCGGAGTGCAACGGGGCTCGGCGGCAAGGAATAGGGGCTCCTCGTCGTATTCGACCGAGCAACCCACCGTTCTTGTGGCACACCGGAAGAGTGGGGGAGCGCTCCATCTGTCGCCTGGACCGCGGAGCAGAGAGGCCTCGTGGCTTCCGGCGCTCGCAGCGGGCATCACAGAAGAACTGCTTGTTGATTTGAGACACGAGGATAAAGTGGTGATCGATCGAGCGAACCGATGAATTGGATGCTTACAAGCATCCAATTCGCTTAACCAAATTGAACGCGGTTTGGAATCGATTCGAACTCGAACCGGAACATATTTGAAACCCGGATTGAAGTGATATCTCTTTATGTTGATACTAATTCTTTTGCTATTTTATTTGTCGCGGAATGAGTCACCCCTGAAATTTTGTATGGGTGTCGTGGTCTCACATCTGGAAGCGTTACTACCGTCGGATCTCTAAACTCTCGCCCATCAACCGTTCACTGTTACATGCGATCGCATGTACTCGTCGCCCAACGGAGCGTACCGCGTCCTTCAACCGGGAGTCCGACTCGGCCTTCTTAAAGCGGCCGAGTCCATCCATCCGAATTAATTCGCCTATTTAAGAGCGAGTTACGATTCGCAAACCCGTTTCTTCTTTTCCTTCTCTTACCTTCTCGCCAGTGCAGGAGATTTTTTTGCCTCTTGCCATCGTCTCTGGCCTCCGGGCTCGAAGAGTGCAAAAACAGATTACTTTGGTGGAGTGGAACCGAGAAACCTGGTGACGGATCAAGGAGTCGGGGAGATGGCGGTGGAATTGCCCGACGGTGTTGGTGTCAGAAACCCGGGTGAAGAAGGCAGCCACGAACCAGGGCAGCCCCCTACGGCAAGAACTCTCAAGGGGAAATCCTGCAAGGGATGTCTCTACTATTCTTCGCTCCTCAAATCCGACTCCCGTAATCCCGTCTGCGTTGGGATCAGCCGGACTCTTCCAACAGGTTCGTATCCCCCCGGGAAAAAAATTTCCTTTTTGCCTCTAATTTTGGTGGAGTTTGAGGTTATTAACTGGGATTCCAATTGGTAGCTGCATAATTTTGACAAAGCTAGAAAGACGCAAGCTTTAGTTGAAAGTTTTATAAGCTTCGTGCATGTTGTAATTGGTTTTAAATTGAATATTTTTATTCTGGAATATAATGGAAATATATTTTTTGTCAGCATTCATATAAAGTATAAACCCTTAATCGTTGATAGTCATGCTTGACCTAATTGATACTGATGCACAAAACTAGAGAATAATTGCCAATCACCCATTCAATATAATCGTATGAAAAGCTGAATTGTGCATCATCTTATGGATGTATAGCCAGCCATTCACTGATTCATTATAATTGTAGGAAAACCTGTTTTGTGCATCATTGTATGGATGGTAGTTGTACTGTGGTAAAATTGACTTTTGGAGTTAATCAATTATATGCCTCCATTCAGGGACGATCAAGGATAACCAATAGAACAGCTCTCTATTTACAAATAGGGGTACATTCTTCTGCCCTGAAATTTGCTATACTCAAAACAAATACTTTTTATGTAAATTGGGATAGCTCTCTGTACAACTAAAGTACAATAACAACATCCATAAACAAGCAGTAATGTTCCAATAATTTGGAGTCAGTGACATGAATCTTTTTCGCCATGGTGCTCTGTTTAGAGAAATGAATGTAATTTCATCTAGATCGCTACATACCAGTGGATATTTACTGATCCATGTGTGAACTAGCATGCAAACCGCTCCTTTTTGGGTAGTAATCCCAATTCAGGGTTTCTATCGAACCTTTTTTTTTCTTATAATCACTTAACACTAACCCGTCACCTACCCCTGTCCTCACCTCCCTCAGGGGACGCCCTTCTCTGCACTTCCTTCATCACCTCCCTCATGCCACCACAACTGCTGGCTCACTTCCCCTGGATGGTGCTAAATATTTCTCTCTCTAAAAAGTCAGCAGTTATTTTCACTTACAAAAATGTCAGTCTGAATGGAGATTAATTCCATCCCTACTAGTTCCAATGTAATTGATGACAGATATCTTTTCCTTCAAAAGCATCAAACGGTGTCAATTATTTCCACCACAACAATATGATCTAGCAAGTTAGTGTAAGTTCATTTATGGGAGAAGTTCCAGAATGTTTCATTCTTTCTGTAGATCTTTTTGTTGTTTACAGCTTTACACATCATTGTCCACGTGATCCATTAGCTCAATATCATGACATTCAAACAATGTTATGCACTATGGTGCTTGGAAGAATTTTCTTTTTAATATGATCTTTTGTGGAATGAAATGACACAGGTTTGTGGCTTATACCATGTGGGATATTGTATTGATGAGATTTTTCATGAAAATGACTTGTAATATGAAGTCAAAGGAAAGAACTACCCAGTGCTCCCATAAATACAAGGTTTCAAAAGGTTCAATATATGTGACCTTACCTTTGCAAGAGAGGTGCCAGTTGAATTTGGTCACCGAGATAGCAAAACAGCAATCCTTCTACGATGCCATGCGTCACTACCATCTTATACCAGATAGTTGTCATGAATTATATCTCTAAATTCAATTTATGGATTATTATTCTTTGGTTGATATGATCAAAGAACTGTGTTATAGGTCATCTAAAATGTTTCGGGGGGCATCTATGGTTCCTGCTATATAATTGTAAAAGGTTTTATCATGGTCAATTTATGTTTCAACTTTTGTTTATAAGATTTTGGTAGTCACAACCAGTTAAATCTTGCATGAGGAATATCCCACGTGATTAATTACTAACCATAAATTCTTATGACCAGCACCTTTGTTCATTATGGGGGAGTCTGAAATGAAAGCTACACAAGATGGACACGATCTGTCAGATTTCAAGTATTCCTGCATTGGTTATTCCATTTTCATGGATAACAATGATAATGCTACTGATAAGCAAGAGCACCGAGCACAGTTGCCATTTTGTGCCGGCATCGAGGTTATTCCTTGTTTAATCTGTGTTTTGGTTAATTAGGCTTTCTTCTGTAGAAGTATATGTCTCATACACTTTCTTACATTTTTGGTGAACAACTATTTAATGGAAGTGATACATAGTTACTGGTAAAATTTTGAATTTGCTGGCCAATAATCCCAAAAGCTTAAGTATTTATGGAAGGAACTGATATCTTTACAAGTTTTAACATACCTTTTTGATTGCCAATAGCATTAGGTTTGAGAAGTGAAACTGAACCCTCAGTGCATGGTGCAAATCAATTAAGGATAAGTTTATCTTCCTAATAAATAAACTGAACCTCAAGTGCATGGTTCTCGAAAGCATAAGTTTGTTTTTGAATGCATGGTGCTTGGAAACATAGTCTCATTACCCCAAGCACATGTACAAGCTAAATTTTAATTGCTTTTACTTGTGCTTCACTTCTGTACGAATTGAGGGGGTTATTATCTCAATTCATTGTCTGGATCTTGGGCTGCACCTCAATATTTTGCCAGTGTGAGATATTGTTCATAGACAGTATTCATGAAATTAAATAGAAGGAAAGCCTGAAATGCCTTTTTGTTGAAATGTGCATATATGTGTGCTTTAGTTATATATGAATTAGAAATTTTGATTCACTGTCAAGTTTTTCTTTTCTGAAATGGCTAATTATTGAAATGTGAATATATGCCTGCTTTAATTAAATATGAACAAGAGATATCTGATCCACTGTCTAGTTTTTTCTGAGTGCAATGCATATGCTTATGCATCAGAGTGTGAAGCTAAGAGATTGTTTTTCTACCTTTTCCCCTTCCCAGCTATTAGTGGAGAAAAGTGTGTCGACCACTGATCATGTTGCTGCACCAGTTCAAAAAGAAGGTACTTTAAATATTATGAAATTTTCAATTTTATATACTGTTTGGAAATTTTGGTTTTTAGAATGTCTTTTCACATGATTATGATGTATGTTCAATAATTTGACATTTATAGGCAATAGGTTAAATTCTGGGATGCATTGTGACTCTAATGTCTAATGTAATGGTGGATAGTTTTTATGAAGATGGGAAGGGTAGTCTTAAAAGACCTTGTTTCAATTGAAAAAGGCCAAGTTCCAGGAGCTCAGCATACTAGGTCTTGGGTATCATCTCCATTACATTCACCATCCACCTACAGATGTAAACACGAGGGAACAAAGTTCTAGATATTTTTCTTGTTAATCGTAGATTTTTTTTTGAATCTTTTCTTCATTTCTTTCTGCGCTAACTTATTTGAAATTAATTAGGTGTTTTTACTATTCTTTGCATTGTATTTGAAATGGTACTCTGGTTAAGAAACACAACGAAAATATCCTGCAGAATTTGAACGTGTTTCTCGGTGTAAACAGATTGATAATATAAATGCAGTAGGCCATAATGTCATGGTACCTTCCATATAAATAAGCATTACAACTGGCTTTGTCAGTGAAAGAAAGTGGCAGAAGTCTTTGATGAGGAGGATACCAGCTGCTTGCAGGTTAATGCGATCTGCATGGCAGAGGGTTCTGATGAAAGATTGCTAGATATGTGTTGGCCTGAAAACTTGGTTGGTAATTGGTTTTACTGGTCAGCGTATAGGATGATTCAAGCAAGAAAGGAACATCGTCAAATATGATTTACAATTTTTTCTGGAGGAAGAAGTATGGTTTTCAGTTTGCTACCTACCTAACTTAGTGTGCCTATTTTACTTTTTGTTCAAATTAATCTTTGATTTTTGTCAGTCAGAAATGGATAACAACACCTGCCATGAATTATATGCTTTCATTGTCTGCTCCATAATATTTTTGCCATGATTATGGCACAATTGTTCAAGTTGGTTGAGGGTTGTTGCCTGTTGGTTATATATAGCTTGTGCAATACCAAGGCGTAGGTTTCACTTATCGATCAGTGTAAAATCTTTGCCATGACTTAAATAACTACACAAGTTATAAGTGTCATTGGTTGCCCATTGTTCATGCGGTAAAACACATCAAGGTTTCTTTTTTTCTCAACTAATTCATAATTTTGATATATGTGACTTGTTGCGTGGTACTTGTAGATGCTACCGCGCGAACCCCATCGCGACCACACCGACCAGGTCAATCTTCGGCAGAACTTCTCAGCAGGTAATGCATTAGTTGAAGATTTATCTCCTTTTCTTTAATTTTGCGCTAAGGTATAAAGTGGAGCAATGCTGGTCTGTGTGAATGCAGGTTTGGAAGGAATGCTGGAGTGGTAGCTTCAGGTGTGGCCAAGAACCTGAACAGAGTGAGAAATTATATAAAGGACAACATTGATGATATATTTTACCCTTACCGCAAGCCACCCAAGTAGCAAAGCAAGAGATAGAAGAGGACAGCACCACATTGCTCAAGGATTATTCGTCCTGCATTCTCATATCTGTTCAGTTTGCACATTACTGTGTCAATATTGATAGTTTAAAATTACAATCTTAGATTTATTCAAATGGTAAGAACAAATGTAGCCCGAGTACTCCAATGGCCATTGCCCTCAAAATTTTGTTATTTGTAGCCAGTAAATATCTAAAACATGAAGGGGATTTTGTCGGTGGTTCCATTCGGCTTGGCCAAAGGATCACTTTCATCTAATAAACTTAACATCAAGGATTTTAAATACCAGTTAGAGTAGCATACGTTGATCGGTATTTGTTATTCTGGTAATCATTTTTTTTAATATCTTTTATTCAATGATATTAGATGGTGGTATAGATCAATCGGAAGTTAGTATTGCTTACCATAATGTCATATATATATATATATATATATATATATATAAACATGATATTTCATTTATCCACCTTATTGACAATGGACAGCGACGCCGTAGCATCCAATTTATTGCAAAAAGAGAAACAATAATTTGCAAATGAATAAAAAAAGCTTTTCATCGCACTGATTACATATTCCATCATCTTTGGAACTGAAGTATCTATCTATGTACACTTGAGAAAGATTTCCTTCATCTTATGTGCGTTCTCTTGAGCGAGAATAGGCGATCCCCATCATCCAGCTTGGAAGAGCCACGTCGAGGTTGCTGTTCGAACACCTTCCAGAGATGAATTGTCTCGTCGGCTGCAGCTGACGCCACCGTGCATCCGTCCGGGCTCTTCACAAACGCCAGAGAGAACATTTATTTCAGAAAAGAAGATTCACAGAAACATGACTCGCTAGTTTAAACACCTTCGGCCTCTTAATTTACCTGAGAAAGGTGTAGGACTCTGGCAGTATGGCCAGTTAAATCTGCGATCTTGGTCATCGAAGGGTATGCCCACAAGCTCAGCTGATTCTGACTGTAACCCTGGGCGCTCAGAATCTCCTTCTCATGCCTGTTCCACTCCAGCGCGCAGACCTGTTCGATGACCCAAGGTGTTATAGAAATCATGTTTGTTGGATTAGAAGGAAGAATCAGATTGGGAATGTGTGGTGCTTAATTGCCTGCGCAGAGGTGTTGATGCTTTTGGTGCACTTCCCAGTTTGGGTGTTCCAAATCTTAATGCACTGGTCAGCAGTTCCACCGCCGGAAGCCAACGTACTCGATCGGAACGGGCACCACGCGAGGGCTCTCACGCCGGCGCAGTGGTCGGTGAACCTGTGCAGGTACCTTGACGATCCCATCTTCGAGGACTCCCACACGTGAACGAGGTTGTCGTTGCCGCCGCTCGCCAGCAGATTCCCGCCGCCCGACCACTTCAGGCCGCAGACTTCTTCGGAGTGTGCTCTAAGCCGAGAGGCCAAGTGGTGGGAAGATCTAACTGCAGAGATCAGAGCACGATGAAACCTCAAGTTGGCATTCGGTTGTGTTCCATCCGCCGGACAAAGCAAGTCTTGAGCCAATTGTGATCTTACCGTCATGGTTGATTATGGATGCGTCATGGCTGCCCGATGTCAAGACGTTCTGATTCCAAGAGAGGCTGCCGACTCGAGCCGAGTGGCCTTCCAGGATTCTAACCTGACATCGTAGATAATTGTGGTTGAGACGGATGTCGGTCAAAGAAAACAAGAAGAGTAGGCGAGGCTGATGTCGATCAAACCTGCTGCAGTTCTGAGGCATCCCATATCTCAACTCTGGAACTCGCAAATCCTACAGCCACGGTCTTGGCATCCATGGACCAGGCAACGCTTGTGGGGTGATCGTCCTCATCTGCTGTTAGCAGCAACTGCACGGAATTGTTCGCGGCATTCCAGAGGTAGACTGAGCGCCACAGGGCGACTGCCAAGATGTTGTTCTTCCCCCAGTCCATGAGGTTTAGGTAGTAATCATTAAGGAGTGCCGTCCCATCCAGAATCCGATCCGCTGACTGCACCCATTCATCAAAGCAGATAACTTCAGGCAGCTTACAGTAAATTAGGAAGTTGCTGCATCGTCGAATTTTTCGGTTACCTTGGGAACATGACGAATTCGATCGATCGGCCGTAGCCGCTCCTGCTGATCTTTCATCATCTCGTCCACAAGAAGAACGCTGGGTTTGGAGTTTCTTGGGGTCCCTCTGAAAACCAACATCTTGCGAAGTTAAGAATAATTTTACATTATTAGAGATTAATAGACCCAGGTGATTGATTATAATGGATTTGATCCACGTATTAATAGCCTGAATTTGAGTGTGTTTAGATGTTAAATTTTCCTTTTGTTTTCTGGTAAAAAAAGACAACACCGTAGCAATACAATATATAAAGGTCTTCTTTACAAACTGAGAAACAAAGATATGTATGCATCAACAACAATTTCTTTTTTTATATATATAATGAAGTAAACTCATGAAATAGCCAATTCTGTCATCCAAATGCATGCGAAGAAGTTAGGGGTGGATGTAATAGCCAATTCTTAGCTTCGACAGGAAAAATAAGAAAAATAACATACCAAAATGCCATCCTACTTGCCTTGAGCTTGTTTGAACATAAGAAAGCTAATATTACAAGGACATGAAAAGGCTGCTCTCTAAGTATCTTCATTTCTTTTGGCACCATACACTGCATGTGCCTGATCTCAGGTGTCGCCAACTAGGAGAGCCTTCTTTTTTTTTTGTGAGAAGTGCAACCTTCAACCTAAGTGTAACAGAAATTGTAGAATCAGAAGAACAAGATAAATTAACAGAAAGCTACACCATTATATGGAAACAACCAAGTTAAAAGAAATTAAGATCCATGAAAAAATCAATCATATCTGTAGATGTCATTGGAATATGTAAACTACTGGGAAAAAAAAGAACTTTACTATATCAAAGCAAATGATAAATAAAATTGAAATTAAATTTTTCATGACAAAAAATATACATCAATATATAGCAAAATTTCATCATTCCAAAAAACAAGGCTTTCCAGCTAAATTAATTTCACTGCAACAGGTGGACTGATCTTTTATCCAATATTAAGGTTTACTGAGCTTTGCTGATCTCAAAACTTCAACACTGAACCTCACTTCTCTGATCCTTCATAGCTACAATCCTTTTCAAGAATAAGATTATGAAGCAAGCTGTCATTATTGTGTTGACGTAGGCATTACCTTCTGGCAAGGTGATAGAAACCCACATGATTCTACCGTGGATGGAGATGAAAAATGGAGATAAGCAATCACTTCAAGGGGATCGAGTCTTCTTGATCACTTCGAGGGGATCGGTCCTATAGGGTTTTGCCTATTAGCTAAAACAAGACTTCTTCATTGATTGCTTCAAATAAAAGAGTTACATAATTATTTATATTTATAGTGTTCTACCAAGAGTCCCGGCTAGCGAGCGAGGGACAACGATGGCCGGCATCGATGGAGAGGGGGAGGAAGAGGGCAGCGGCGACACTTTAGTGGCGGCAAGCATCAGTCAGCGGCTATGGCTAGCGCTGATTGTCACGAACTTAGTTGGTTTTGCCTAAGCCGTGCGGCACCCTTACGTGTCCGTCCGCAAAGGTCAACCTCCCCGAAACCTCCTAGGGTCCCTTAGGACTTACAAAAGAGAAAACGGGTTAGAGAAAATATTTCCTATGGAATCCACAAGCAACCACTTTAGCAAACACTTTATATAACCAATACAAATTACAACCATGGACTTTACAAGCTCTGAACAGTTGCACACAAAGGATCAAGGTCCATTACAGACCGAAGTCCCCACAAGTGTCCACATGACACGACTCTCATTTACAAGCTAAAATCGGCAACGAAAGCTAACCAAACGAGGGTTGCCAAGCCTACTGCAAGCCCGCTACTTGTTGCACAAAGTATGCACAAAAATCGAAAGACATAGACAAGTATGAGCATTACGTCGAACACCTTGTTTATATTTTTGCCTGTGACATTCTCCCCCACTTATTCCTTCGACGTCCTCGTCGAAGCCGCTACAAACGCTGCATCTCCTCGCCTTTTGCTAAATCTTTAATCTTCTGCTTTTACTGCAAAATGCCTTTTGGCTCCTAGCTGCTCTCCGCTGCTATTGTTGAGCAGTCGAACTTTGATCCGCCATTCAACTCACCAATGACTGACTCTGGTGTGTGGTCAGCTAAGTTGTGCTAATCCTTGTTGATTCTTGCGGATCCTTTTGATAAAAGAAAAGACCTTCCTTGTTTTGCGTTAGTATCTTAAACGTCTCATGCCGCTTAAACTGGATGGATGCTTGTTGGAGCTTTAACAAGTATCATCTCACAGGCTTTAAAGTTTTTTTTTTCTTTGAGGTCCTTCCTTCATAAAATTGTCCCATCGATTCTTCTTCAATTTAGTTGTCGCTTCCAAGTAGGTTCGCATCACTTCCGCTTTCGATTAGCTTTCTATTGGGAAATGAAGCGGACAATCCACTCTTAGTAGCTTCTAAATTTGACAACTATAGACTTCCATTATGTTTCTTCGAAGGGTCTTTGAAATTGTGTAGAGCTCCTCTGCTGGATAATAAGAGAACTGGGGTACTCGGTTTCACCCATTCTCTTAGGAGTTTAGAAGGTAAGGTTACTTGACTTCACTCATCTCATCGAGATTGTACTTCATGCATCGAGCTAGTTACTAGTCTTTGCCCGCTCTTTGCTCACACTCTGGAAGTACCTGAAATGTTTACACTCCTTGCGTTGAGTTAGCTACTATGATTCGCCTTCTCTCTGCCATCGAACTTCCGAAATGCAAGAAGTTCTGCCTGAAAAGAGCAAAATTTCACCCCAACTTGGAGCAAGTCTTTGATAGTTTTGGTCGCCTTTGGGATTATACCGTCTTCTCCATCATCTTTGTTGCCTACTCCTTTGAGTAGATAAGGTACAACACCACGTACTACCTACTTCGTTCCTTGGTCAAGCACTCCTACATCAACCCGAAGTCCCCCACTTTCGGCTATCTTGATAAGAAGCTCGTTGACACCGATCATATGAAGTTCTCTGGCCTCTGCCCTTCAACCCTGTCCTAGTACTTGGAGTTTTCCTTTGCATTCTCCACCTCCTCGGCCCCTTTCACGACCAATGCTCTCCCTCCATAAGAGCAAGGGATCGATGACTCCACGGAAGTCCCGGTTCTGCGGTACTATGGAGCTGCCAAGCCCATGTCCCTATGAACTGTTGCCTTGCAACTGCGTCCCTTTATTCGTTATCGATAGATCCATCTTTGCGACACTGTGGCACTCCTCCGAATCCACCTCCTTTCTAACCGACGCTTTGCTTTTGGGTAGCTAAGCCCTTCTAGACTCGTCGTCGTTTCCTTGCCCCTTTCGACCGCCTGCTTCAACACCTCTGTGTTCTCTAAGTAGTTTCGCTTGGTTAATGGAAAGACAGACCGCAACTCCCATGCATGTCCTCCGCCATCCTGTTGCAAGGCTCGCGTCGATTTTGTTCTCCTTAGCTTCCTTGGTGGCAACGTTCACTTAGTCGACCTTGTCCTCTGACTTGTCAGGTTTCCTTAAGCGAATGTGAGCACTGAAGCAATCCAACTCTCTAGCCACTCCGATCATACCTCTGTATGATCAAGTCCCCATTGTCACGGGCTTAGCTGATTTTGCCTAAGCCGTGCGGCACCCATGCGTGTCCGTCCACAGGCGAGCCCTCCCGAGATCTCCTAACGTCCCATAGACTCACAAAAGAGAAAAGCGGGCCGGAAGAAGCAATTCCACGGGATCCAAGCAATCGCTCAAGAAAACACTTTATAAAGCCAAAATACAAATTACACTCATGGACATTACAAACTCGAGAGGTTGCACACAAAGGATAATGGTCCATTATATCAAGTCCCCACAAGTGCTTATAAGACACACTTGTATTTACAAGCCAAACTTGGCCATAAAGCAAATCAAACTAGAATTCTAAGCTTCTTGTTGTACAAGATATGTACCTAAACCGAAGGACACGAACAAATACGAGCATTTCATCGAACACCTTGTTTACATTGTTGTCCGTGACACCATGGGACTTGCTAGTACTTTCTCGGTGGTACACAACCCCCATATGCTGATGACCAAGGCTTTTCGATGCAAGATTCGATGCGCACACACGGAAGACCCGCCACTGTGGTGCCATGGCATTCACTCATATAATCCATAGCCCTTCTTGCCGTTGTGTTGTTCACCGAAATGGAGCTCCCAGTAGCCCCTGATCATACCTCTGCATGATCACATCCCTCACGGGACTTCTCCCACGTGTGTTGTATTGCCTCGAACTATTCCACCACGATCCGCTGCACCATGTCGCCTCATGGTGACATTTCCATTGCATTCAAATTCTTGTGTGATGAACTCGGACTAAATTTCTCCATGTGTAGCCTCTGCCAGCACATCGTAGGGCCTCTAACACCTCTGATTGTATTTGCTTCTTTGGCAATTCACCTTCGCTCACCCATTCTCAGGTTACACCCGGACGAAGCATCACTTTAGGACAGTCTGTCGCCTAGTAGCTCTCGAAGTCCCTAGACTTGGCTCAAATTAGTACACCATTGTCTGGATCCTGGGCCTCTATCCCTCACCAGCACAATCTCCGCTCCAGACCGCTTTCTTCATGACAACTCAAATGACAGCACTGTGGCATATTCTTCAAGAGTACCCGCCTCTGCGTCCTCTTGCCCCATTGTCACGGACAAAAATGTAAATAAGGTGTTCGATGAAATGCTCATATTTGTCTGCGTCCTTCAGTTTGTGTACATACCTTGTACAGCAAGTAGCGGACTTGCAATAAGCTTAGCAGTCCTAGTTTGGTTTGCTTTGTGATCGATTTTGGCTTGTAAATATGAGTGTATCTTGTAAGCACTTGTGGTGACTTCGGTCTGTAGTGGACCTTGATCCTTTATGTACAACCTTTCAGAGCTTATAAAGTCTATGGTTGTAATTTATAGTGGCTATTTAAAGTGCTTTCTAAAGTGTTTGCTTGTGGATCCCGTGGGAAATGCTTCCTCTAACCTGTTTTCTCTTTTGTAGGTCCTAAGGGACCCTAGGAGGTTTCAGGAAGGCTAACCTTTGCGAACGGACACACAAGGGTGCCGCACGATTTAGGCAAAACTAGCTAAGGCCGTAATACCATGCTAAGGCCTTCTGATCTCAACTTTGCCTTTGCAAGTTGAATCACCTTAATTCCTCCGTCAAATGCATCTCTGAGACAAGGTGCATATGCCTCGAAGCTCCTTTCGTTTTTGGCATCATGCAAGATGAGTCTGCTCCATCATAATGAAGAACCCATGGAACGACATGATCTCACTCTTGCCT
Source organism: Ensete glaucum (assembly GCA_021527575.1). Taxonomy (NCBI): domain Eukaryota; kingdom Viridiplantae; phylum Streptophyta; class Magnoliopsida; order Zingiberales; family Musaceae; genus Ensete; species Ensete glaucum. Next base: position 40,926,295 of record CM038558.1, read on the forward strand.
TTACAAGAGTTCATGTCCTTGACCTCTATCCAAGGAAAGTTTCGTACCTCCGCTCCATGTTCCACATTCTACGTCGACTCCCTTTATATGGCTTGGATACTTCGCTAAGTTCCACCCAAGTTGATCTACTCCTCGATTTGCATTGAGTTGATGGTGGCCCTCATGCCCTTCCACGGGTCAACCCTCCGTTGAGTCTAATTTCCACATCGACTCTAAGTGTGCATTCATATGATGTTGTCATTATCGCTCCCCCACTTAATCTCGCAATGCATCCACCAACGCATTACCTCATTCGAGATCATACGACGACTCCTCACCGCTTGCTAGGTCCGTTGAGCTTTGTAGAGATACTGTCTTGAGGTACTCTTCCTCAACATGTGCAGGCCGCTGCACATGATTCCCCTCTGGAGAACCAGGTGTTGAAGTTGATAGGAAGAAAGGATAGAGTTAGCACACTAAGGAAGAGTAGGAGAAGACTAAATCTTCTGTATTTCTCTCAATATTTTTATAATTTCATAAACTTTATATTTTTCATGACTCAACATATGGGGTTTATATAGTTCCCCAAGATACATTACATTTATGCAGATTTATGCAGTAAGAATGAATCTTTCTTTCAATAAACTCTTTCAAGAATCAATAACCAATTTGACTTGTCCTTCCATAAATATTTTCTCTTGAAGAAATGAACCTGTCTTCTGATGAAATTAATCTCTTCATGATAACTGCACAAGTTTAATTCCAACATTCTCCCCCCTTAAACTTGTTCCATCCAACATGTCAAGTTTTCTTCGAAGATATTGAAATATTTCAATTTTGAGAGGTTTTGTAAAAACGTCAACCACTTGTTCACTTGTCTTGACATGGTGTAGCTCCACTTCTTTGTTTTTCACATGATCTCTTATAAAATGAAATCTTGTGTCGATATGCTTTGATCTTTCATGGTAGACTGGATTCTTGGCTAAGGCAATAGCTAATTTATTATCAATATAAATTTTGGTTGACTTCTCCTGTGGCATATAAAGTTCCTGAAGCAATCTTCTTAGCCATATTGCATGACAAACACAAGAAGATGCTGGTATGTATTCTGCTTCACAACTTGATAGAGCAACTATATGTTGTGTTTTTTAATACCAAGTAAATGTAGCTCCACCAAAATAAAATACAAATCCAGTTGTACTCTTTCGATCATCGTAGCTTCCAGCCCAATCACTGTCACTATATCCAATAAGATCCAGTCCTTTTGATGATGAATATAATATTCCATACTCAATTGATCCCTTAATATATCGTAAAATTCTTTTAGCGACATTTAAATGAGAAGTCTTAGGAGATTCCATGTATCTACTTATTAAGCCAACTCCAAATAATATATCAGGTCGAGTGCATGTCAAATACCTTAAACATCCAACTAGACTTTTGTAATAAGTTGAATTAATATATTTACCTTCGCCTTCTTTGGTCAACTTGGTGCCATACTCAATAGGTGTATCTGTAGGATAACAATCTTCCATAGAAAACTTCTTTAGAACCTCTTTTGTATAATTTCCTTATGAAATAAAAATTCCTTCATTATTTTATATAATTTTGATACCAAGGAAATAAGACATTAAGCTCAAGTCAGTCATCTCAAACTCTTTCTTCATAGAGTATTTAAAATCTTTAATCATGGAGCTACTACTGCTTGTAAATATTAGATCATCTACATATAGGCATACAAACATGATATCTCCATCAATGTTAGATTTTGTATAGAGAGCATGTTCATGTGGACATTTAGAAAAACCGTTTTGAATAAAATAAGTATATATCCGAGAATTCCATGCTCGTGGGGCTTGTTTAAACCCATAAAGAGCTCTCTTTAACTTATATACTTTGTCTTCTTGTTCATAAATAATAAAACCAGGGGGTTGTTGAACATATACCTCTTCTTCAAGAACTCCATTAAGGAATGATGATTTGACATCCATTTGTAAAATTTTCCATTTCATTTGAGTTGCTAAGGAGATAAGTAATCTTACTGTCTCCAATCGAGCAACTGGTGCGAACACTTCTTCATAGTTGATCCCATATTGTTGTTTATATCCCTTTGCAACCAATCGTGCTTTATATTTCTCCACCTCTCCTTATGCTTTTTTTTTTTGTTTTGAAGATCCACTTAACACCGATCGCTTGGTAGTCTTCTGGAAGTGTAGTAAGCTCCCATGTATCATTTTTATTGATTGCATTAATCTCCTCCTTTATAGCTTGTCTCCATTTTTCTTCTTTACAAGCTTCTTCAAAAGTTAATGGATCATATCCTGCAAAGACAAAATAGAGAAAGTTCATCATTGTTAGTATCAAATCTCTGAGTCACATCATTGTTAGTATCAAATCGGTCTTGTCCTTCTTATAATCGGACTTCTTGAATCATGTGACATAGCCGATCTCGATGATGATTCTAGTAAAGCCTCTTCTGTGCTTGCTTGTATTATATCATCCTCTTCTGATGATATAGCTTTCCTATATTGTTCATTACTTTTCCAGTCCCCAATCTGTTGTTCATTAAACTCAACATCTCTTGACATCACAACTTTATTTGTGATAGGATTGTAGAGTTTGTATCCACTGGAATTCTCAGCATAACCTAATAAAATGCATTTCTGACTTTTATCTTCAAGTTTTGTTCTCTTTTCTTTTGGTATCTTAGCAAATGCAACACTTCCAAAAATTCTTAAATGATCAACTCTTGGTTTCTGCAGGCTCCATACTTCTTCTGGTGTAGAATTACCAATTCGCTTTGTTGGAAACCTGTTAAGTAAATAAACTACACAAGCAACAACATCCCCCAAAAATTCTTTAGGAATCTTTCTTTCCTTTAACATCGGACCATATTAAGTATAGTCCTATTTTTCCTTTCTGAAACACCATTTTGTTGAGGTGTGTATGGCATAGTAAATTGATGTAAAATTCCATTATTTCTACAAAAACTTTCAAATTCATTTGATGAATATTCACCACCTCTATCTGTTCGTAAACATTTAATCTTGCAACTACTTTGTCTTTCAACTAAGTCTTTAAATTCTTTAAATTTGTTTAACACTTCTTTCTTTTCCTTTAAAATATAGACCCAAGTTTTGCCACTATGATCATCAGTGAAGGTAAGAAAACACATGCTTCCTCCAAGTGATATAGGGTTAATAGGGCCACAAACATCCGAGTGTACCATATCAAGTCGATGTCATGCTCTTTTTGTTCTGCTGATTTTGAAAGGCTTTCTTTCTTGCTTACCCATAACACATACTTCACATAATTTTGATGGGCGATCAATTCTTGGCATTCCTATCACCATATTAAACTTCTCTAGAAGTTTTAAAGCTTCAAAATTTAAATGTGCATATCTAAGATGCCATAATGTAGAAATGTCCTCAATATCAGTCTTAAAACAACTTGATCGATCAAAAATGCATAAATGTAGAAGAAACATTCTATTCTTCGCCATTTTCACATGTGAGATTAGTGTCTTAGTCTTATCATAAATTGAAAGAGTCATATCTTTCATCTCAATATTATAACCTTTTTCAAGTAATTGTCCCAAGCTAAGAATATTATTTTTCATATCGTGCACATAATAAACATCCAAATGCATAACTCTTTGCCATTATGGAGTCCAAGAACAATTTTACCTTTACCTCTTCGGTCTTTGAGATAGATCACCAAATGTAATATTTCCGAATAGCTTGTATCCATTTCTGAAAATAATTCTTTAATGCCACACATGTGATTTGAAGCTCCTGTATCTAGATACCATGTCATAGACTGATCTTCCTTCAAATTATCATAAGTCATTAATAAAACTTGATTTTCATTCTTCTCTTCCTTTTCAATAAAATTTGCCTTATCACCTTGATTGTTAGGATTATAATAGCATTCAAAGGAGTAATGCCCATACCTTTTGCAAATATAGCATTGTATTTGACCTTTTAGAAATTCGCCGTCCCGCCTCGACCATGTCCTCGACCATAACCTCGGCCTCTTTGGCTAGAATTTTCTATCTCCTTCATTGTTTGGAGATTCTTGATAGGTCTGATTTCTGCCACCTCTTCCTCTTTGTCCACGACCTCTTCCTCTTTAAAAATTTGATTCACCTTTATTTTCAAGAGTAAGCTTGGTCTGTAGTACTTGTTCCACAGTTCTTTCTTCTGCTCTTTTTGTAATCCTTTATTCATGAACTTGAAGGGAACCCATAAGTTGTTCTAAAGACATTTCTTCCAAATCTTTAGACTCTTCAATCGCAACAGCAATAAAATCAAATTTTGAATCTAGTGATCTTAGTATCTTTTCTATCACTCTTTGATCACTTATTTGTTCACCATTTCTTCTCATTTGATGAACAATAGAAATAACTTTTGTGAAATAATCAGAAATAGTTTCAGAGGTACCTTGTTGTAATTTTTCAAAATCGGCTCGTAAAACTTGTAGACGGAGTTTTTTTACCTTATTAACACCACCAAATGCTTTTTAAAGCATTTCCCAAGCCTCTTTTGAAGTATTTGCTGGAGCGATAATCTAGAACATCGTATTATCAAGCCCTTGGTAGATTGTGAACAAGGCCTTTTTCTCCTTCTTTCTTTTTTCTTTGAGTTGCTCTTTTGCTTTTGCATTCATCGCTCCTTCTGCTGGACTTGGTTCAACAAATTCATCTTCTACAAACTCCCATACATCTTGGGAGCCTAGAAGAACCTTCATTTGGATGCACCATATGTCATAATTTTATTTTGTCAATCTAGGGATTTAGAGTTGGAAGGTGCTTGAGGATGAAGCCATAGCTCTGATACCAATTGTTGAAGTTGATAGGAAGAAAGGATAGAGTTAGCACACTAAGGAAGAGTAGGAGAAGACTAAATCTTCTGTATTTCTCTCAATATTTTTATAATTTCATAAACTTTATATTTTTCATGACTCAACATATGGGGTTTATATAGTTCCCCAAGATACATTACATTTATGCAGATTTATGCAGTAAGAATGAATCTTTCTTTCAATAAACTCTTTCAAGAATCAATAACCAATTTGACTTGTCCTTCCATAAATATTTTCTCTTGAAGAAATGAACCTGTCTTCTGATGAAATTAATCTCTTCATGATAACTACACAAGTTTAATTCCAACACTAGGACCTATCCCTCCTGGATATTTGTCCTGTTGGAGCAACTTTCCTCTTTGCATTCTTCCCTCTGGAAGTTTTGGAGACCACCATCCCCTTGGATTACTACGTCTTACTGAACAATATGTGTATTGTTCTGCCCCACAAATGCGCTTGCTAGATTGCAACTCTTCGCCAATACAACCCCCGCTGCACCCTTCAAGGCCTAGCAACGTGCTGAACTTATTGCACACTTCAGTCTCCTATGGACATATCCTTTCCATGCTGAAGAGAAAGTTTCAATGCTCCATAGCGCCGAGTTCCGATCGCCTTAGGATAGCCACGAACACTCCATCGTCCGCATACAAGCCCTTGTATGAGTATTGAATTCTTCGAGTTAGCAATTCCCCTCACCTCTGTAAGCTTCGTATAAATCTTTCAGTCGTTACGTAACACATCCCACTTTGCACGGTCTTATCTTTTACTAAGCGCCTCGCTTGCCTTAAGCACCGTCAAGTTTGGTTGCCAACGTCGAGCCATAGCTCGAACTTAGCCATCCCAACTTTTGCGCGCTACACATTCTTTCTAGCTTACTTGTCCTCGTGGTGCCTCTCGTGCAAAGAGTTGGCCATTCCTCTGAATGCCAATCAAGGATGCCCACTCCTCTGAGCGACTCCTTTCCCTACATCTCCAAGTCTGTTTCCCCCAAACGATCGCGCGTATTGGCTACCCTCCATGTAGCCCAACTAGGTCCCCCACATTTGCGTGGCAAGTGTTTCTGCATGCGCTTGTCCCACTCTGATATCATCTGTCACGAACTTAGCTGGTCTTACCTAAGTCGTGCGGCACCCTTACATGTCCGTTCGCAAAGGTCAACCTCCCCGAAACCTCCCAAGGTCCCTTAGGACCTATAAAAGAGAAAACAGGTTAGAGAAAACATTCCCACGGGAACCACAAGCAACCACTTTGGCAAACACTTTATATAGCCAATATAAATTATAACCATGGACTTTACAAGCTCTGAATGGTTGCACACAAAGGATCAAGGTCCATTATAGACCGAAGTCCCCACAAGTGTCCACATGATACGACTCTCATTTACAAGTCAAAATCGACCACGAAAGCTAACTAAACGAGGGCTACCAAGCCTACTGTAAACCCACTACTTGCTGTACAAAGTATGTACAAAAACTAAAAGACATGAACAAGCATGAGTATTACGTCGAACACCTTGTTTACATTTTTGTCCGTGACATGATGGCGACTGAAAAATTGCCACGGAAAGCAGGGGAAGGAAGAGGCGTGACAAGTGAGTAGAAACAGCAGGAGGGATGACGGCGGCGGGAAAGGCGCGGTGGATGAAACGACAGCAGAGGAGGCAATGACGGTGGATGGGCTGCAGTCTTCAATCGTGTGGCGGGAAAGGTAGCGGGAGTGGCGGAGGAAGCAAGAGCGGGCAACAACAACGAGGGTTGCAGCAGGGGAGGACGACGGCAACGTGGGCTGCAGGCGGCTGATGGGGTGAGAACCATTGGGAAACAGAGGAGAAGTAGAGGATGCAGTGGCAATGGCGGACGGCGGCGGCGGCGTTGCAAGATGGCATGGTGATGGTAGCGACGAGAAACAGCGATCGCCAATGGTTGTGGCAGAGGCCACAACCGAGGGCTGGGGTTGCGTAGAGGAGGCCGAGGGCGCAGAAGAGCGAGCACCTGCCGACCGTGATGGTGTTGGAGTTGCTGAGGTGTGGAGCAACAAGGTGGCGGTGCAGCTGTTGGTGTTTCACAGGGAGAGGGCCGGAGCGAGTGGTAGCGGTGCTCTTCTTCTTCTTCTTCTCTTTCTCTTTCTTTCTCTTTTTTTTTTTTTTTTTGGCTGATGATGGCTGCAATGAAGATGGTGAGAAACTACAACAAGGTGGTAGCATGGAGATGAGAAGAGGAGGTGAGGAAGACGACGACGACGATGATGGCAAGGGCGATGGTGAGGATGATGAACGGTAGCAGCAAAAGTGCCGAGGAATGCTGCTCTGATACTAATTGATAGAAACCCTTAAGTTTATATCATAGAGGAAGAGGGATAAACGATCACTTCGAGGAGATCGAGCCTCCTTGATCACTTCGAGGGGATCGGCCTCCTTGATCTCTATAAGGGATCGACCCTCCTAGGGTTTTGTCTATTGGCTAAAATAAGACTTCTTCATTGATTGCTTCAAATAAAAAAGTTATATCATTATTTATAGTGTTCTACCAAGAGTCCCTCTATGCTTGGACTCAGAGTCCCACTAAACTTGGACTCTTAACTAATTAATGAACTCCAAACTGAAAATAATAACCAACTCATAACTAACTCGATTGGGCTCACCGGACCCATAACTGACTCCAACTGAACAGACCAACATGACTCAACTTGAATTAATTGTGAACCGATGGACCCAACCCTGTTAGGGTCCTATCACGAGGTCAATAAGATTAAGTAACCATTAAGTAGGAATGGACAAAACAACTCATTGGTGGGTCAACTAGAAGTGTGAAGTCCCCACCATTAGGGTCTATAGGCCAAAACTGATTTGTATCAATATTTCTAAAAGACAACATAATATTTCTAAAAGACAACACAAACAATATTCAGAACCTATAAACACCTCAAAGAACATGAAGTGGACCTTCTACTTTCATTGACCTATCGACAAGTAATGACACCACAATGTTTACTTATCTTCCTCTTGATTTTGCATTGTGCTATAAGTTAAATAATTTACCAAAAGAAATCTTAATGCATTGATGTGAACCACACAAATAAGATACTTAGGATATTTAGGTTTATCAAGCAATTTTGGCACATGATTTACCTCAGTGACAAACATGGAGCGAGCAAATGCTTCAAGTCACACAACAGCCACCATGAATGCAAGCAAATGCTACATACATTTGACCATCCCTATTTCACACATTGGTCACCCTTTTCTAATGGAAAAACTAATCCAACTTCAACAGCAAATTGCCATTATTTTGCTGGGTAACATATGACATGTAAGTTGTGTAGGGAAGGGACATGCTTCTGACCAAATATTTCAAAATTCTGCTTCTTTTTCTTTTCTCGTCTGCACAAGGAATGACTGCACTTACCTAGTGTGATATGTAAGGAAAAAAAGGTCCCATATTAAGCAGGTAAAAATAAGCCAATCCAAAATTTCTCCACTTCTCTAAGAGTTGTATTTAGCTCTCTACATGACATTTCAAGTTGCGACAATGCAAATATCCAGAATAATTCCATCTAAATATGCCAAGTTTGTTGGAAGGTTAGTACATTGTGTTCCTAGATTTTGCACCAGTTATCATTTAGAAATATGATGCAAATTCTGATACCTTTCTACTATTATAAAATAGTGGTTCCCCTGCTCTATCGCCAGACCCAGTGTTACATCACCTTTATATTGACCTTTTTATCCAAATTCTATTATCAAACATCTAAGCCAAAATTAAAACTACACTGCTGAATGGTTGTGCAAAAGCTCCAACCTTTCAGACAAAACAAAAAGACCACATTGCTGAATGGTCCACCACTATTTGTTCTGCTTACCCTCTTCTCATATAATCTTTAGTACAATAAAATCCTAACATAGTGGGGTTTCCCAATCGACCTCTCCAAAGAACGCAATTAGCTCGAGAAAGTTCAATTTCTAAAGTAAGAAGAAGAAGATGAAGAAGAAGTCTTACGAATATAAAATCTCTGATGAGAACAATTTATAATCGGATCCGTGATCCGTCTTTTTACTCCAAACAAAGGAAACAATCTAAACTCACAAGTGCAAATCTTCAATAAAATAGATCAGTCTAACCATTACAACAAGATAAAATACTGTTCGAATTCCAAATCAGAATTCACATGTCCACAATACCTTGGTCTCTAATCCTGGGAGCTCTTCGTTGTGGCATCGGAGGCCGCGGCATTACTTCGACGGAGGTCTTCAATCAGGCCGCCCAGCTCCTTCCGGGCCGATTCCCTCCCGAACATGAATCCGTACCTGAAGAAACCACGCCAGAAACCCTAATGCCCCGAACCACGAAACCCTAAACCCTAAGGTTTGGCGGGGAGCTGAAACTCACCAGAAAGAGACGGCGGAGAAGACTCCCGCCGAGATCACCGTTTGCGCAAGGCTCAACTTCTTGTCCATCGCGGACCGCCGACAACCAACCAACCGGTGATTCCTCGTCGCTAACGTGACGACGATACCAGACAGTGCACGATGGAGACTAAAAACTTCTTCGAGACGAGTCGTGTTTTCGAAAACTGTTTCCGGTGTTGGCAGCGTCTCAGACGCATTTTCAAAAGTCAAAATTGCATATCTATTATAATAAATTAAATGTGAGTTGAAACTCTATCTTACATTGATGGTTTTATTAAACTCATTTTATGTGGTAATATGTATAAGATAGAAAATATCTGAAAAACCCTAATGCATTTTGTTAGGATTAAGTATAAATTTTTGTCTTAAATAAAAATTTTTTGGCTTTAAGCAAGATAGAGCAAGGAAATTCTGAGTAATTATAAAAAGATTACTAGGTTACTTGTTTACAAATTAATTAAGAAAGAATCAGAAAATTTGAAAGATAAGCAACATTATAAATTAAATTTTTTACATGAAAATCTTACTTTCAAAGAGTAAATGAGATCGAAAGCGTCAATAAGAAAAGCAAAAGAATAATTCTTTATAGTGGCTCGGCACTAATGGGCTACGTTCACTCCAAAGTCCTTCTTGAAATATATCGGTGTCTACTACTGATCTTCTTTAGGTGAAGATCAGACCCTTACACTTTGCTTACAAGGCAGACTTCAAGAATTTTTTAACTCTAACCTCTCTTCCTTTCCCCTTTTCTTATTCTTACAATTCACACATAATTTTTTTCACAAAATGTAATCCCAAAATTTATTGTATGGAATGCAAGAAGCCTTGGGGTATTTATAGATCCCAAATAGCTTTAGAAATTGGAGCCAAAAATTAAACTCACCTGAAAAAATTAGGTACAAGCAGTTTACCCATTGTAAATCGATTAGAAACCAGGTACGGGCGATTTACCTGTCGGTCCTGGGTGGTTCAGTCGTCGTTAGCTACCCAAAAGCTTGGACAGCAGCGGTTCACCCATTGCTCACTAGCGGTTTGCCCCTCGAAATCTCCGGAAAAGTGGTTCCCTCCACTTTTCAAATTTCAACTTAAATCTGATGTTAACCAATTCTTTGGTCAACTAATTGGGCTCAACCAAATTCCATATTAGACCTAGTTGACTCATTGAGTTGATTTTAATTTCTTCTAAATAGTACTCAATCCCTAACTATAACTTAATTATTACAACTCTTAATGACTAACAAGCTTAAACAAAACCTAACTCCTGTCTAATTCAGCAGCCTCTAGTATTCTTGCGGTAAGTCCTATGGTCTTCTTCCGACGATTTCCTAGCGTGGTCCCAGCGAGCTTCCCAATCCCTTCGACGAATCTCCTAGCAAACTCTCTGCGAGGTCCCACCGCATTATCCAATCCCGGCCCAATGCCCAAGCTTGATTTTAGCTCATCATCTGGTTGTACATGTCATAGTTAGACCTAAAATTCTTCCTCTAACACATATGTTATATTAAACACTTATCAATTGATTTCATCATCAAAATCTAAGATTCAACTATATCTCCCTTTTTGATAATGATAATCAATTGATGATATGAGTTAATCATAACTCCCCCTAAATTCATACAATAATAAAGAAGACTTAAATTCAATAGAATCACATAGAATTCAAGTAAATCAAGGCAATCAATATTTCAAGCAAATTATATTTGAAGGATACTTATATATCAACAAAAGTTTACCTTTAAATTATCAAGTCATCAACTCATCAACGATTTTCATTAACTTCAACTATTTTAAAATTTTTCCTTTAAGTTATAAGTCATCAACATCCATTTCTCCCCTTTTGTCATTAATAAAAAGGTAAAATATGGGGCTAAAGATTTTAATGCATATGAGTTTTTGCTCCCTTATTTTAAAATATGATATAAGACATAAATAATTTTCTTTGAACAAGAAGGAAAGAAAATAAGGGAGGAGTTATCAAACATCATTAAACATAACTTTCAATTTTGTAAAGGTGAATTTTGAAGATAAACTCAAAATTTCAAGACATTCAACGAGATTCAAAAGTTTAAGAGCTACTCATGCATTTAAAATCATCTCATATAATTTCTAGCAAATAAGTCCATAAACTAATAAAACATCATGTAAATTTTCTCTCTTTTTATAAATAATAAGATAATCATCTCATGGGAATAAAAAGATAATTTCATATGAATAATAAGATAATTTTTTAAAAATATTATCACAAAAAAAAATAACTCATTCTCATAAAATTAAGTAATTCATATATTTTCATGATTTAGCATTTCAAATTCTCTTCTAAGAAAATTAAATTGTTCTTCATTTAAGTGTTTTATAAAAATATATACTAAAGATGCTTAGTGTCAATAAATTTCAAAGATATATCTTGATAATTTACATGATCCCTTATAAAATGATATCTAATATCAATATGTTTAGTTCTTGAATGTTGAATAAGTTTTTTAGTCAAACATATAGCACATGAATTCTCACACTTTATAGGAATATTTTTAAATTTTATTTCATAATTTTCTAGTGTGTTTTCCATCCAAATGATTTGGGCATAACATGCACTAGTTATAATAAATGATTTGGGCATAACATGCACTAGTTATAATATATTCTACTTCCATAGTAGATAAAGCTACTGAATCTTATTTCTTGGAAGTCTAAGAAACAAGTGCATGCCCCAAAAATTGACATGTTCTAGTAGTGCTTTTTCTATCTATTCTATAGCCACCAAAATCGACATCAAAATAGGTAATCAAGTCAAAGTTCTTTGATTTTAAATATCATAATTCTAGTTTAGATGATCATTTCGAGTTGAGAGAGTTTCAAGTTAGATTGATACCTTACACATAATCCAACACTAAACATGATATCTGGTCTAGTAGCATTTAAGTATAATAAACTTTCCATCATTCCTCTATAAATTTTTTGATCAAAGTTTTCTCCATCATTGTCTAAGCCCACTTTGTAAATGTGCTCATGGGAGTGTTTAATGCTTTAGCAGTTTTCATCCTAAATCATTTTATTAACTTTAAGGTATATTTAGTTTGACTAATAGAAATACTATTTGGTGTTTCTAGCTTTATTTTGGAGATAAAATTACAAGAAAGATATTCTTTATTTAGGTACTCATTTTACATTAGGTCCTTCATAAAAGAACTTTATCTTTTTTTTCTAATTATTTGTTATTATATAGAGTTCCTTTGGAAATCGATACAAGTTTATGTGGACTACATTTTCTAATAGGTATTTGTTTACCTTATGTCCTAATTTATCACAAAAATTATACTTGATTTTTTGTAACATATTTAAGGTTGGTCCTTTAACAAACATGATTGACTTTTGTTGAAGGTTATCAACAAAGCCTATATCATTTCTTTTATTAATATGGCCCTTATTGACAAGGATCATATTTAGGGATTTGTTTCCAATTTTAAATTTTTTTGGTATTATTTTAAGTATGATGTTTTCTTCTTTAACACTATCTAGTATCTTACATTTAGAACATATGTTATGTGATACTAATGAATCATTCATTTTGTTAAGTCTACTAACTAACAATTCATAATCATTCTTAAGCAACTTAAAAGATTTGCTAAGTTTTCTAAGCTCATCAAATAAATTATGAAACATGCTTAATAATTCTAAAAAAGAAACACTTAAAGACTCACTAACCTCATCTTCGATTGCCATTACAACATAGTTAGCAACTTCATCTTTAGAGTGGTCTTCCTTGACCGAAGAGCTTGAATCATCTCAAGTTGCCGAAAGTGCTTTCTTCTTGTTTATCAACTTCCTCTTCAAACGAGGACATTCATTTTTAAAATGTCCTGGTTATTTGCATTCATAGCATATGACATTGTCCTTCTTTGGTTCTATTTTATTTTATAGTTTTTGTTTCTTTTTATAAATTTTTATTTTTTTGATAAAAATACAATATCATGATCCTCATCACTCGAGGTTGCACTCGAGGAGTCATTTATTATCTGAAGTGCTACATCCTTCTTATTCTTTAGAAGGGGTTCATCAAACTCATCATGAGCTTTATAATTTAGTTCATATGTCATAAGAGAGCCAATCAGTTCTTCAAGAGTCAAGTTATTTAAGTCTTTGGCCTCTTCAATAATGGTTACTTTAGAATCCCAATTTTTAGGTAAAGATCTAAAAATTTTACTAACTAATTCAAAATTTGAAAACATTTTCTAAGTGCTTTAAGGCTATTGACAACATCCATGAAATAGGTGTACATGTCTCCAATGGATTCACTTGGTTTTAATCAAAATAACTCATAATTATGAACTAAAATATTTATCTTAGATTCTTTTACTCTAATAGTCCCCTCGTGTATGATTTCCTGTGTGTACCAAATATCAAAATTCGATTTGCAAATGAAAATATAATTAAACTCATTCTTGTCAAGAGCACAAAACAAGACATTCATAGCCTTTGCATTTAAAGAAAAATTTTTCTTTTCTAAATCATTTAGCTCATTCATTGGCTTGGAAGATTTTTCAAATCTAATCTCAATAATATTTCATAAATCAAGATCCAAATAGATAAAAAAATTACGCATCCTTATCTTCTAATACGTGTAATTCGTCTCATTGAACATGGGAGGATATGAGATGGAATGTCCATCATCCATGCCAAAATAAGTCATTTACTCAAGTAGGTGTTAATCCATTAAGTAACTACCTTACTCTAATACCAATTGTTATGATCAATTAGCACTAAGAGAAGACGGGGTTTGAATTAGTGTAAGTGTAAATTTTTGTTTTAAACAAAAACTTTTTGGCTTTAAGCAAAATAGGAAGATCCAAAGCTTTTCATTGAAATAAAGCAAGTGAGTGATTAAAAGAAGATTGCTAAGTTACTTGCTTACAAATTATTTAAGAAAGAGCAAGAAAATCCAAAAGAGAAGCAATATCATAAGTGAAGTATTTGACGTGAAAACCTTACTTTCAAAGAATAAATGAGATCGAAAGCGTCAATAATGAAAGCAAAAGAAGAACTCACAAGTTTTATAGTGGTTTGGCATCAACGGGCCTACGTCCACTCCCGAGTCCTTATTCTTGAGGTACATCAACGTCTACTACTGATCTTCTTTAGGTGAAGACCAAACCCTTTCAATTTTCTTACAAGGGAGACTTCAAGAATTTTCCAACTCTAAGCTCTCTCATTCCCTTTTCTTTTTCTTATAATTCACATAATTTTTTTCATAAAATATAATCTCAAAATTTGTTATATGGAATGCAAGAAAACTTGGAGTATTTATAGACCTAAAATAACTTCAAAAATTAGAGCCAAAAATCAAACTCACCTGAAAAAATTGGGTACGAGCTGTTTACCCTTCGACCTAGGCAGTTTATGCATCGTAAGCTACCTAGAAACTAGGTACGAGCGGTTTACCCATTGGTCTTGAGCGGTTTACACATCAGTCCTAGGCAGTTCAACCACCCGAAAGCCTGGGCGATGACGGTTTACCCGCCACTCACCGATAGTTTACCCGCTAGAATCTCCAGAAAAAGTGGTTCCCTCCACTCTTTGAATTCTGACTTAAACATGATGTTGGCCAATTCTTTGGTCAACTAATTGAGCTCAACCTGAGCTCAACTAAATCTTATAGTGGACCCGATTGCCTCATTGAGTTGATTTGGATTTCTTCCAAATCTAACTCAATTAAGACTTAATCCCTAACTACAACTCAATGATTATAACTCTTAATGACGAACAAGGTTAAACAAGACCTAACTCCTGCCTAATCTGATAGCTTCCTACATTTTTGTAGCAAGTCCTATGGTCTTCTTTCAGAGATCTCCCGGCATGTTCCTAGTGAGCTTCCCGATCTTTTCGACGAATCTCTTAGCGAACTCTCGGCGAGATCCTATAATCCTGGCCCGATGCTCAATCTTAATCTTGGCCCATCATCTGATTGTAACTCAATTGCTCATGTTATAGTTAGACCTGCAATTCTTTCTATAACACACATTCTTTCTATAACACACATGTTATATTAAACACTCAGATTTTATCATCAAATTCTGAGATTCAACATATTTTACATCGAGTTTTTAAATGATATTAATATAAATTAGGATTTCAACTAATTAGTTAATTTACAATAGCTAAAGGAGATTAGGTACAATGACACTTACATATATTAGATTTTTGGTTTGAAGGAAATATAAATGCCAAACTAAACTTAAAAATAAAAGAAGTTGCATTGGATGCCAAACTAAACTAAACATATATATATATATATATATATATATATATATATATATATATATATATATATATATAGATATATATTGAAATGAGACATAATAATTGATACAAATGATAGTGCAATGGGTCGCATGATGTTTTCAATTTCTCTCATTTTTATAGTTTTATTATTCAAAATTTCAGAAATTTTGAATATTATAATCATAAACATGCTAGAAATTGAAAACATCATGCGACTCATTGCACTCTCATTTGTATCAATTATTATGACTCATTCAATCTCGTAAAAGATTGTAATGATTTAGTGGTGGTTAACAGATAATTAGATGGTCACTGCTAACATTGGATAATCTAATTCAGCAATTTTTAATCAGTCAAGGCATCAACACCCGAAGATCATAATTGAATTATTATTAGTTGAATCATGAGTTGCTTATGTATCAGTCAAGGCATCAACACCGAAGATCATAATTGAATTATTATTAGTTGAATCATGAGTTGCTTGCTTGCAATAGTTTATGTAGATTGATTAAAAATCTCTACACTAACATAAGCAATTGAATCTCGAATTTTGATGATGAAATTAATTGATAGATGTTTGACGTAACTTATGTGTTGGAGATAAATGATGCAGGATTAGCCAGAGTCAAGTTCAGACATCAGGCCGCGGTTCTGACGATGTAGTGGGAACTCACTAAGAGACTCGTCAGAAGCTCGTCGAAGGTGTCAAGGGCTTGTCGGGAGTTCGTCGAAGGTAATCGGGAGCTTGCCAAGAAGGCATCGGGGGTTCACTAGAAGATGACTAAGAGACTTATTAGAAATTTTCCAGAGGTTGTCGGGAAGATAACCGGGAGTTAGGATGGCCAGGAGCTCGTCAGGAGTTCGTCGAACGGGATCGAAAGCTCGCTTGGAGTACACCGGGAGTTCACCGGAAGAAGACCAAGAGACTCGCTAGAAGTTCACCGAAGATTACCGAGAAGCTTGCCAATAGTTAGGAGAGTCTTGTTGGATTTGATGGTACAAATTGAGTTAAATTTAGAAGGAATCCAAATTAACTCAAGTGAGGCAAACCGAGTCCACTTTTGGGTTTAGGTTGAGCTCATTTGGCTGACCCAGGAAAGGATCAACTGAAGGTATAAGACATAAATAGAAAAGTATAGCAAACACTTTTTCTGGATTCCTGACGGTAGTACCATTGGTGGGCGACGGTCGTACCGCCCAAGTAAATGATTGTACCACAGCTGCCCTATTTTCAAAGCAGCTTTCGATGGTAGTACCGTCCATACCCAAATTTTTCGGATACCTAGGATCTATAAATACCCCAAGTATTTTATTTTTGATAATAAGAAATTGGGCAAGAAAATTGAGAAAAGAAGTGTGCTAAAAGTGTGCAAGAAAAAGAAAGGGAGTGAGCAAGAAAGTGTTGTAATCCTTCTAAAATTATTAAGAATCTCCCTTGTGAGTTATAAGTGAAATTCTTGTAAGGTTTCTTTACTGACCCTATGAAAATGAGAGTTAGAAGTTTAAGGGTTTAGTCTTCACCCGAAAAAGATCAATAGTGGACACCGGCAACCCTTGACGAAGAAGACTCAGGAAGTGGACATAGGCCAAGTTATGGCCAAACCATTATAAACTATGAACATCTCTTAACTTTCCTTTTTGAATTTACATGCTCTTACTTGATCTTTCTTTTAGCAAGATTGTAACTTAGCATCATTTAATAGTTTTATTGCTCACTTACTCAACTTGAACGAAAAACTTCCGACCTCGGTTTTACTTTGAGCAAAAGTTTTCTTAAACCAAAGTTTCAGCACTTACACTAATTCAACCCTCCCTCTTAGTGCCAATTAATCATAACAATTAGTATCAGGGTCACATTGTACTCACTAGATTAACACCCAAGTGATTAAATGGCTTATTACGATATTAACGATGGTCAATGCATCACAAGTCCTCTTGTGTCTAACGGGATGGACTACACCTCTTGAAAAATTCGAATGTATATTTTCTTAATTTTATTAGATTTTGATTTATGGTGTATTGTAAAAAATGATTTTCAGAAGTCATCCAATCAAATAAATGATTAGAATGATCATGAAAAATATATTTTTTCTTTAAATGTCGAAGCTACGAATGCTTTATTTTCTACTTTAAATGAAAATGAGTTTGATCGGATTTCTATATATGATTCGACTTTTAAGATTTAGCGTAAATTAGAAATACCATGTAAAAGCATAATTAAACTAAATGAATCATTAAATGAAAAAATTTGTAAAAATGAATCTGAAGAATACTTTCTTAAGAACATGAATGATACTGAACTGAGAATATAAGAATATGACCTTCTAAAGAATATGAAGAAATTTGAACTGAGAACGACATATGACTCCTCGAGTGATGAAAACTATGAACTTGAACTTTTGACAAATGAATCAGAAAAATTAATAAATAAAAATCATAAAAATAAACTTAAATTGAACAAAACCTCTTGTTATGAACTCAAGAATCCAAGACACTTTAAAGATGAGGAATATAACCAAGAAGTGAAAAATCTCACACTCATGGCCAACCACGATGAGGTAAGTAATCCACCTAAAGCTCTTTTACTTTTAATGAGTTATTAACCTCTTTTCATGAGTTTTATAATAATTTTAGAAAGATTAGTAAATCCTATAAACTATTTAAAAAAGAGCATGCATCACTAGTTAGTAAATTTGAAGAAATGCATGAAGTAGCACCATCACACAATTCATACACTAAACATGAAACTTTGGATGATGCATCAACATCATGTATTTCTTGTTCTAAATGTGAGTCACTAGAAGTAATTAAACAAGAAAATGACATACTATAATAAACCCTAAAAAGACTTATGATATACGATAAGTCTCTAACAATGATCCTTGTTGATAAGGATCATATTCATAAGGAAAGTATTGACATTGTGAGCAATACTTATCAAAAACCAGCTACCCTTATTAGAAGACCCACATTACACTCATTGTTCAAAAATAGATGTAATTTTTATGGTAAATATGGACACTTTGTTTATAAGTGTTTGTTTAGGAAATATAGTTCACATAAATTAATTTTGATTCCTAAATGAATCATAAATGACCTTAAGCTATTAGAAAAAATGGAAAGAACGTTTCATGAGGGATCCAAACTCAAATGGGTACCTAAATCAAAACCTCATGTATTATAAAGTTGTCTCCTAAAATGGCTATAAGCACTAAATAATGTTTTGAAAGTGGATGCTTAATGCACATGACTTGAGATCTAATATTTTTTAAAGCTCACTAGCCTAAGTAATAACAAGAAAAATTATTGAAAATAAACTTATTGGTAACAAATGTTTGGATGGTTCATTTGTTCTAATTAATCTTGATTACTTTAACTTAAGCATGCTAGTATAAAAATGAATTAGAATAATAATATAAAAAGGGAGTAAAATTCTTTTTAAAAATTATCCTTATCCTTAACAAAATTTCTCTTGATAGTTCACAATTATAAAGTTAATCTTAATTGCTTTCAATGATATATGCTTTTGCATAGCTAGAGCATACTAAAATTAGAATAAAAATTTAATTGTTTTTGGATAAAAGATTATCTAAGTTGAAATTTATGAAAAAAAGAATTTTGATGATAGGTTAAAAATTATTGGCATGAATGATTAAAATATTGGATGGGTTATATGTTAACCTAAAGTAGATTGTATAATTAAATGATAGATTACTTTTGAATTTGAATTTAGAATAAATAAAAATTTAAAAATCAGCATGATAATTTCTTGCACTAAGTGTAAATAGTTAGACTCACTTAAATCATTGGGATTAAACTAAATCAAAGTTTTTGTTTGAAAATATTTTCTTGTAATGATCTTAATGATTTCTTTTGATACTTGGTTTTTAGTCTTAAAATGTTTAAAAATATTTTACTTGTTTGAAAATTTTTTATATAATCTTCATGTTTTTTATTTCAAATGAAACTTAGTTTTGACTTTAAATGATATTGCATAAAGGCATTCTTGAAATAAATTACATAAATTGAAACAACTAAAAAGAAGAAAGTATTTTTAAAAACTTCTCAATTACTATTTTATTGAGTTTTTAATAAAAGATTGATGAATCTTTTCATGATATTTTTAAATCTTGATTTTGATGATTTGATGATTTAAATTTGAATAAATTATTATCTAAATCATGATCTCGATATCTTGAAAATTGTAACATCTTCATATAAATCAAAATAGTTTACTATGATTCTTACGTTTTAAAGTAAAATGACTCATTATTTATCTTTTTGATCTTTTGAAATTATAATATGAGATTTTTTCATTATGAACTATGATCGTGATAACTTGAAATTTCCTATATAAGAATCAAGATCTTTTATTTTTTTTCTCCCTTGCAACTTGCAAAGAAAAGTTTTTATTTTATTCATGATTTTGACTTCTTGATGTTTGTAACTTGATTATTTTTAGATGAATCAAGATATTTCTTATTACTTGATCTCTTAAAATTTATTTTTGTTATCTAAGAGGAGATTTTTCAAATTGAATCATGACCTTTGATATTCACGATTTTATATTATGCATGTTATGATTTATCCTTGACTTGTATTCATGAATGGTATACCTTATCACCAAATTAATATTTCTTAAATTTATGATAAGTTGAATATTAATTGAGATTTATTTTATCATGAATAGTCCCTTGATTTCTTGACTTGACTTATCTTTTATGGGAAGTACGTTTAATCTATATAATTTTTTCTTTAATAAAAGAGAGATTTATGATCTTGACAATTATAAGTTGAGACTTTTTATCAAGATTGTTCTTCCATCTTATTAAGAAGAATTGTCTAAATGAATCATATGTGTTGAGATTTATCTTAAATAAATTAAGATTATATAATTCCCTAAGACTCATTTTTATTTTTTATAAAAAAAAAAGTGTAAGAGGTTTGGTCTTCACCTGTAGAAGAAGATCGTTTAGTGGACTCCGATGGGCCTTGACGAAGGAGGACTTCAAAAAGTGGACATAAGTCAAGTTTTAGCCAAACCACTATGAAATGTGAGCTTCTCTACTCTTGATTTTTATATTGTATTTAATTATTCTTAATTAGTTTGAAGAAAGACACGAGTATCATCTTTCGACTTTGTCTTAAATTGCTCACTTATTCGCTTTAACAAAGTCCAAGAAACACTTTGGATTTCTTCTTTACTTTAAGCAAAATTTTCAAATCGAGTATTTTTACACTTGCACTAATTCACCCCCCTCTTAGTGCCAACTTGATCCTAATATTAGCTTGATATTTGTTGATTTAAATGCAAAGGCCATTATTGAATGACTTAAATATTATGGTGATTTTGACTAGGTTAGCTTATAAATATCAATGTTGATTGATTGACTTAAAATATAATTGAATGTTTATTGTTGAATGTTAGATTATTCTTAAATTTGAGCTTAGAATAAAATAAAAAAATTGGGAGAGATTTATTAAAAGAAATCATAGCTTTTGATACTTATGATTTGATCTTTCATCTTTAATAATACGATCTTTACACTTATTGTAATTAGAACATGGATGTAAAAGAAAAAAAATTATACCATCATATTCTTCTCTTTTTTTACAATTACCAAATGGGAAGATAAAATTATCAATATGATTAGAATAATATTGGATATGATGAATCTTATAATATTGAATGAAGAACAATTTGCTTATAAGAAAATTTAGAATTTTAAAATTTTTAAATGTATGTAAAATGCATGATTTACAAAATGAGTTTGATTTACTATCATATTTTCTTTTAGATTGCTTGACCTTTACAAATTGAGCTTCTTATCAAAATTTACTTGAGATGAACTTTAAAATGCATAATTTGTTATTTTTTGAATTTCTTGATTTGCTATTTGTGTTTAAAATTTACATAAGATGAATTTCTTGGATTTTTGAGGATAGAAAAATTTTTGATGATAAAATTATACCCTTCAACTTAAAATATAATGAACATTTGTCTTGAAATTATTTGCTCAATATTTCACCTTTTTGTTGATGACAAAGAGGGAGAGGGAGAAATGGTATATTGATGATAAATATAGAATATTAGTAAAAAGAGATAAATGATTGATGATTTAAGGGAGAGAATTTAAAATTGATGTATGAATTTGAAATTAATGTTGTTTCGTGACAAATGATATATGTTTTGAAAATCTTTGATATATTGATGGATGATGACTTAAAAGAAAAAATTGTTTAAAATTAATATTGTTTCATAATGTATGTCTTGAAATTTTTTGATATATTAATGATTGATGAAATAAGGGAAAAAATTGTTGTATGGATGTATGGTTTAAAAATTTTGAAATATTTATGGATGGTATCGTGCTTGAATTCAAAAGTTGTTAATATCTTTTGAATTCAAGTTTGTTTTGTCCTATGGAATTTACATAGGGGGAGTTAAGGTTAACTCCCATCATCATTTAATTATCATCATCACAAAGGGGGGAGATTATTAAATCTTAGATTTTAATTATGAAATCAATTGATGGGTATTTGATCTAACCTGTGTCTTTGAGATGAATGATGAAATGTTAACTACGACAGAGAAATAAAATTATAATCAGATATTGGGCCAAAATCAAGTCCGGGCATCGGGCTAAGGTTCGGACGATACAGTAGGAACTCGTCGAGAGACTCGTCAGAAGCTCGTCGAAGGTATCGAGAGTTTGACGGGAGTTCACCGGGAGCTTGTTGAAGGCGATCGGGAGCTTGCTAAGAAGACATCGGGGGTTCACCAAAAGATGACTAAGAGACTCACCGAAAGTTCATCAGAGGTTGTCAAAAAGATAACCAGGAGTTAGGATGGTCAAGAGCTCGCCGGGAGTTCACCAAAGGGGATCAGGAAGCTCACTGGGAGTACGCCGGGAGTTCGCGCGAAGAAGACCGAGACTCACCGGACGAGAAGCTTGTCAGAAGTTAGGAGGGTCTTGCTGGACTTGACATTTACAACGATTGTAATTAATGAGTCATAGTTAGCATCAGTTTAGTTTACAATCCAACTTGAGTTAGATTTGGAAGGAATCCAGATTAACTCAAGTGAAACAAATCAAATCTATTTTTAGATTTTTAGCACATGCACTAATTAATCCCCCTCTTAGTGTCAATTGATCATAACAGTTAAAAGAACTATGAGACCCAGAAAAAATAAAAAAAATAATTCTTATTGAGATTGATGATGAATTATGAAAGTGAACTTGTCCTCTATAGTTATCATTAACAATTACACGAAGAACTGAAAATTTTGGAAAGAGGGACCAGTATACACCTTTACAAACAATTTATACATGCTGTTCTGCCAACTAAATATTGAATCACTAGATTTCACCATTACAAACAATAGAAAGCATTAAAAGTGGTGACGACAGATACAACAAATAAAACAAAGAATATATCCAGTCATAATACTAACTGGAAGACAAATGATAACAGGAGAAATTGATGAGTGAAAGAATACAACTGCCACAGACATCAAAGAAGTTTCCGATTGGCTGGAGGAGGAAGTCCAGGAATATCCGCAATGTCCTTGTTATTTGGATTCACAAGCTGAAAATTCGATGATAATTGTTTTAGAAATCTATTCAAGATAGTCAAACAATGAATCTGAAATCGGATTTAATATTCACTCTTAGTTTTAATATGTCAACAAGATTTGCTGAATGTTTAACTACAGCCCTGCATCACAAGTGCTGTAGAAGATAGAAGCTCCCAGGAAAAAAAAAAAGAAGATTAAAATCCTATATGGGAATGAAAGAAAAGTTGAAGATGCTTGTTCACTTAAAGAAGATACTGCTTGCAACTCTAAAGAGCTAGCACCGTTACTTGCAGTATGCACTGCTTTTCCTGACTCTTCTTGAAGACAAAAGTATACCTTTGACGATTTGAGATGCAAACAAGCCAAGCATCCAGATACAAGATATTGAGATCGATTTAAGAAATGAGGAAACAACTCACTTTAAAATGTAGTTTAGAAAATTACTAATTGATCACATCAAAATGTTAAAATAATAAGGTTGATGGATAGATTTTTTTTAATTTCATTACTCAAGAATATCCGATGAAGTTCTAGCTGCACCTTTTCTCCTTGTGAACATAACTGGTAAAAATCTATCTTCAATGATCTATGGCATGTTATGCAAATATGCTAACAATTAGTAGATTGAACCCATAAAAGGCATCATTATAATAATCTTTAGAAACAATCTATCTGATCAAGTTCAAAAAAATAATAATTATGTCTCATGAAACAATTATAAGGGTGGGACTTAGTATAATGGTAAGGTTGTTCCTTCACGGTACAGGAATAGTATGATTTGAGTCACAAAAATAACCTCTTATGTTTAGAGGAAATATTGTATACATTGAACATCCTAGACACTATATTGGTTGGAAGTAAGCACATTTTTTTTTTATTTTGTAAGACTTAAAAAAAACCTTTTCAGATCACCCAAGTAAATAATAATTGTGGCTCGGAATGGTCCTTCGTTTAAATGTTAAAAGCCCCAGTCCCAATTGATTTTAGTGGAATCTTCAATCAAGGCAACAGAAACACTTAAAAAGAGTACCAGAAGATCCAATGGTAGTATCATAGTAGAAGAAAGACCATAAAAGATGCTTGAAAGCAGAAAAGAAATAAACGACCCACCTTCACAATTATGATTGCTATAACACCAATGACGATCAGGAAAAGCATTGCCATTATGCATCGATCAGTTGCAACCTAAAATTCATAAGGGAAAAATGGCTACGATTTAGAAAAGAGAGACTGTGGAACAATCTGAGAAGCATGCCAATAACTTCACTAGAAATGACCTGTCTGCCAAGTTCCTTCACCAGTTGGGATGCCTTCTTCATTGAAAAATGGATCGAATCCAATTCATTCACAACCCTACTCATTTGCTCAGTCTGCCATATTTACAAAATATTAGAGACACTAGAAACAATGTGCTTTCATGTGGACTCCAAAGAATAATTTGTCTGTTCTTACGCTAAGTGAAAATTGAGGATTCTGAACTAGTTATAAATGACATACCTGTGCCTTCAAAGCAGCTGCTGTCTCTGCTCCAACATTGATAGTATCTTCAACAACCTAAATATTCAAAGTGTCATGGATAATAAATGTTAAAATATTACAACTATGACAGGATAATTTAAAATTGAACAGCAAGGAATAGTGTAATTTCAGAGTTACACACTGCAGGATGTTGCTTTTCATTATCAAGAGAATCATGGAGTCTGAACAATGGAGCTTCTGAATATCAAACACCAATTTTCCTATGGCCATATGTAGATCAAGGAAATCTTATGAAAAGGCTTCTCTCGAAAAAGAGAAAGCAGAAAATAGACGCATTGAACAATTAACAGAAAATTGCTAGATAAATCAAGCTCAAAAACAAAACAGGCAATGAGAAGCTTTTGAAATGCTATAATCTTCATCAGTATCGTCTACATATTTGAAATGACAAAAAAGCAAGCTCAGCATAAGGGGAACTATATAACTATTAGATGAACATGGAGAAAGAAGCCTATATGCACCCCAATTTGTATCACTCAAGTAGCGTTTTTATCTCTCAGTTCACTCTACATGTTCCCTATTGGTGCCTTCCTTGAAGAACATATGAAGCAACAATAATCAACATAGATTAAATTGCCACGGTATATGATAATAAGATATATCTTGTTGTATATGGTAGATATGCACCAATTTAATTACAGAGGAAAAGTGGAAACACAAAAGGAACCAATTTATCAGAAATAGAATAGACATAAGGATGTCACAATTGGATTCTCATCTTGCAAGTAACAAAAGGAGAAACAATGTATATTAGTAACTTGCAAGACTATGGGTATATTTATACATTTCAATCAGGTAAAACCAAACAAAATGTCAAACACACAATCATCACAATAAAGACAATGTTCGAGTGACATTGTGCAAGTGCAAGAAACCAACCTGCTTTGATCGTTCAATTGCCTGATCTGTTTCATCCATCATACGGTGTCCGGAATCTATCAATTGTTCATTGGTCATAGCTGCAGGACATGTTGTATAACAAATAATCAGCAAATTATAATAAATAATCAGCAAAATCATGTTTTGATAATTTACTCCAACTATTCAAAACAATTACTTCAACACATATACCCGCATGATAGATCTGATACCATATAACTACCTAAAAAGCCAACTAGTTAGATGACTTCTAAAAAGTAGACTTCGTCAATGTGGTCCCAAAATGCTTAACCATGACTTCAGATGTAGGATTATTGAATATTACAATCAGGGTTAATAAATCCGGCCTCTATACCTTTCTCAGACCAGAAAAAAGGAGGAAGAGGGGAGTCTGAAAGACATACATGAAACATCTTGTTCTTTGTTTTATACAGGCAAACCAGCAATTAGGACATCAAACTGGTCGTTAGGACACTGAACCAAACTTTACGGCCTTATTTGTATACACATTATAAAAGATATATTGAGGATTAAGGATTTCCAGAAATGGTTTAGGGTTTGAGAATCTCCACTGCCATAGTGTCATCCTCACTGCAGTAGCACCTCAACCTCTGAAGGGAGGCCAAAAAACATAGATTGAGGGAAGTGGGCTTTTTATATATCATTGGTTGCAAAATGGTTTTTTATTTTTATTTTTTGGGTATTGTTAGACTGCAACTTGCCCTATTATGTCCAGCAATGCTTCAACCATTGATCACATGTGTGGCACATGCCTACCACCATGATTATTTGTGTTTTAGCTTAACTTCATAATGTATTAATAACATTTAGAATCAAGTGCAGCAATGTGCAAGAACAATATTTTAACAATGCAAAGTCAAGGAGTACTCAGTATACATACCTAAAAGGTATCCTTTTAATCACCTACTGCACATGTGCTGCATGTTTAAGTTCACACTTAAAGTAAATGGATACATACTTGATGAAGTCACCAAGAGAATACTTACATGATGCCAATTGAACATTTTCTTCTGCAAACACATCTCCGCCACCAGGGCCATCGAAAAGATCAATTCGTTTATTTTCACTTGCATGCCTGCAGTACACAAATAGTTACACAGAAAATGTTGCAAGAAATTGGTTAATAATATAAAGTAATAGTTGCAATATTAAACAAATGTATTTTTCTGTAAAAAGACTAATAAGAAGCTACTTATGGAGTCAAGCCAAAAGTTAAGTTATAACAGAGATCAAGGATTGATTGCATACTATGGGAAAAGATAACAAACTAAGTGAGAAATAAAATACAGAAAAATAACAGGAGGAAGATCAAAAACATAAGAGGGGGATGAAAATTTCATGTGCATATCCTAAAGTTTCAGTAAAATAACTGAAATAATTTCTTCAACGGGATATGCTATCTAATTATAATTTCTTCAAAACAGGATATGTAGAACACCAACTGTAAGGTAGGTTGATTAGACACAGAACCAATATGAGTCAGTCTACAAATAGATAAAACCTAACTAAAATTTGGACCATGCCAACCAAGCAGCATTCTGTCCATCTATGTATTCTAGAGTGTTTGCTATTGGAGCACCATTCCAGGGATTTGATTACTTCTCTGCTCCAGCAACATAAATATGCCAAACTAAGTTGCCTTTCCATAGAAAGAAGTGGAAAAGATACTATAAATGGATTACTCTATTGATAAATTAATTAATCAGTTCATGCTTGCCTTTGTAGAGAATTTTCAAACCGCATATTCATGATGAATGGTAAGTCCATCAAGAGCAGAATGGCTGTGCTCCACTCTCAAAATAGTTATATTTGCATCAAAGTGGAAATTATGAAGGAAACGATTTCACATCCTAGTTCTCTACTATCTCTTTGTGTCTATACGGTGAATAGGCAAGAATTAAACATGTGGGTTAAAAGAAAGCTTCATGATGAAGACAGCCACTGAAGTAAATAACACAGAGAGAAAAACTTACTGCTTCTTCAGAGCAACATAAGAGTTCAGTTCTTTGATCTGCAAAATTGAAGCCAATTACTCAGTAAGCTGTCAGTTTGCAACATAATATTATCCAATATGCCAATCAAGCTAGGAACTTTAGGAGGCAAAAAGACACCATTGATTGCTTTTTCTCATTCAGCATCCTGTTCGTGTTGTGACTATTTCGACTCTCCTCTTCCTTCATGGCTCTCTCAAACTCTTTGATAAGCCTAGTTAAACAAATTGATGCAGAACTCGAATCAGAAATAAGTGTGATTATTAGGCAACAGAATGACAAAACCTCAAATTATTTGTGATGTAACACATGGGTTCCATTTGTTGCTTTCATCTTATAAGTGCCACATTGATTATAGGTAAAAGCCAAAAGGAAGCAAACAATTTTAAAATCATGAATGTTAGATCTAGAGTTATATTCATTAAGATGTTAAAAAAAAAGCAGCAGGTTGGTCAGTTCTTAAATTTGGATGATAGACATGCATTACGGACTCTAGCTGCATACAAAACAATGCTTGCCATACTTCTGATGCATTGATTACCAAAATGCAACACAGTTCCTCTCAAACATTCATATATTTATTTCTCAAGCACTGCACTTCTCGTGATTAAAATATAGATTTTGCTTTAAAAGATCCATGTAACTCGTTAGTCAGAAACTACGTAGCCTGAACATATGTAGCCTCTCCATGCATTGGTGAAACTAATTCACAAACATAGCTTGTAATCAATAGTTAAGAAAAAATACGTCATAAATGATAGGCACATTAATCCGGACATTAAAAAAAGAGCAAGAAAAACACCAGAGACAAAGACCCACTAACAAGAACCATTCTGCAGCAAAGAAAATAGATATAAAAGAATGTACCTCTTGCAATCCCTCATCTTGTCAGTCAATTCTTCTAACTGCCGACTCCGTCTATTTGGGTCTTTGATCTTCTCCAGTTTCTGAAACCCATTTCTGTTTAACATTTAATAAACAATCAGTCATCAAACTGACGATAATAAACGAAGCATATCCACATCAACTATGACTAAATAATCCACAGCAATTATCCTTTTTCTTCGGTGCACCATGTGAACCACAAAGATAGCATGAACAGTAACATCATTCGTTAACGTTTTCCTTTTCCTTTCGGGATAATATTTATACTTAAGCACATGATGTTTCAAGGTTGATACTTCTCGATTCTTTTTCCGAATAGAAACTTTCTTTTGCAAATTAAATGTTTCAAGGTTGATAGGATGAACAGATATCTGTTGTTTGTTTTCCGACCAATGAGATCACAAGACACATTGACGTTACCACTTTGCAAATTAAAAATTCTAATATTTAGAGAAGTAATTCCAACCAGAACATTTTCGTAAAATCCAAAATTCCTACTTCATGGTTTTCCGATTTATATTTTCTTTTAATGTCTTGGAGAAGAAAGACTAAGAGAACATTTGTGGCCATGACGAATCATTCCAGATCCTTCCCATCACCAAACAGAAACGTGACGTTCCAGGAAAGAAAGAAGCCATGTAGTCTTACGATAAGGCCCGAAAGATATCGTTGATCTGCCCCTCGATATGAGCCAGCTCCTCGCTAACATCAGACAAATCCATCTCGCAAACGAGAATCCTTCGTAAACGAGATTCACGACTCGACCACCAAAACGTGCCAAAACCGGCCGAGAACTCAACTTTCAGGTCCCCCGACGTATCACGATCCCCGCCACTCCGCGCTGCGGGCCGGAACTCAAACGAGATCCACGGCGTCGAGATCAAGCGGCGCGCCCGCGGCGACCACCGATCGCCCGCGAGATCGGCGACCTGGGAATTGGAGAAGCCACCGTCGATCGGCAATGCGGGACCCGACCGAGGCCCAGGAGGGGCGGAGATCTAGGTTTCTCGGATGGCCGCCCGGGTCGTCGTTGCGGACACAAAGTCGGGAACGGTTGCGAAGGCCTCGCACAGCTGGGTTTCTAAACTGGAAGGTGTCCATTTTCTTATTATTTACGTGTCTTATATTTATCGAGGGGTACTTTCGTACATCGATCCCTGCGTTCGACCGAATTACCTATCAACCCCTGTTTTTTTCACTAATTAATTAATTAAATTAATAATAAAATTATCGCATTTGTATCTTTAAATCAAATGTTAATAATATTATTTTTATGTTTCCAGTTAGGATGAATTATATGATTAAGTTGGAATATGTTGGAGTTTATTGTAGAAGTGAATGATATTTTATAATATAAATAGCAATAAAATGTGATCCATCCGTAAAATATATCATTTAATTTGTATATCTTAAAAGAAAAGTGGAATTTTTTGGATAATTAAAATTTAGAAGGTGTTATTGATGATAGTATGAGTAAATCGTCGATTTGAATTACGAAGATAATATAAGTTTTTATCAATCCCAAATCTTGGCTTTAGATAGAAATATCCAAATGGATTTGTTGGATGAATTTATAGTTTCGAGTCTCTAATCATAAATGGTTAGGAAAATAACCTCCTAAATCATTCTTGATTAAAAAAAATTATTTTATTACGATATAATTTGTGATGATTTGGCAGATCGGGTAGGGAGTTGTGCATGTCATGATAGTTTTATATAAACACATCATCATCATTATGGGTATAAATAAGGTAAATTACAGATTTTGTCCTTATAATTAATTTTTTTAACATTATAATCATTATATTTTAAAAATTATATTAAAAGTGAAACATTAAGATTCCTATACAAGAATAAAAATAGAAAAAAGATTAGTAAAATTTTTTTAAATGACTATAAAAATTTTAATGTAATTTTTAAAAATATAAAATTGAAGATGTTAAAGATAACTAATTATAAAAAATATAATTAACCCGTATAAATAGTTTTTGTAGAAACATGAAAAAATTGGAACCGATATTTGTATGTTCCCTCTTAAAAGACTATTGTCTACAACTGAGGTAATTATAGTAAAACTTTGTATTAGTGAGCAAATTAATCATCCTTCAGCGACAACACAATGCACAAACAAAAAGAAGATTAGATGATGGGGCCAACTACGCATGGCCAATGGGAGGTCGCTTTCTCAGCCTGCCGCGTGTCGCTCGTGTCGCCGCCTCCTTTGGTGTCGGACTCGAGGTTTCTGCGGCCTGCGCTGGTTTCTCAGCCGGAGAAGTTGGGTTTGCGGTCTGCGAAGCGTGTGCGTCTGGGCCGGATTCTGGTGGCAGGACTCCAGTCTTCGTCGTCGTCGTCAACTGTTCTTCCGGCTGGTTCTTCACGGGGCTACCCGGCGCTCGTGTTGCTGCTCGACCTGGCTCGGTTGCTGCAGGTGGCGCCGGAGACGGCAGCTCATCTGCTTGCTGCCGTTCAAACAAGCATACAAGAAACAGGGAGATTAATAATCGTCAAAGGTAGTGAATTCTATCATGACTTCTGCAGCAATGACAAAGAAGAACTGAACCAGAAACATGAAGCAGAAGCAAGGCTCATAGGGACTCATCATCTACTGGATTTAACTGGTCAAGCAAATTCATACTTTTGTAGCTTGTTTTCAAGAAAGAGCATTAAGTAAAAAAATAAAAATAAATCGTAGGTTGTTGTCAACCAGTGAATATGGAGTGAGGAACAAATCTTATCAAATCCTAAATTTGCAAGGATTTCTTTCCATGCTTGAACTTGTTATCTTCCAGGTGACAGGGTTCTCCATGCAGCATGATCATATCAAGTACTTACTAGAATGTGTTTGCTTCAGAACTTGCATGGAACACAGATGAGAATCAAAGAAACACCCAAGGTTAGTTCAAAGCTCGCTAATGTTCCTCAAGAAAAAATATGCATGAATGAGACAAAGGCAGGCAATCCCCTGACTCTATCAAATGTCCAAACTATTTAGTCAATGTTAGACACAGATGCAAAGCCAAATGACCATGTTCCTCCTCGAAATAGAAATAAACAGATCCTTTTACTGTGTCATACATATTTAACAGCGTCCAAATGCAACATTGAAGAACTACTTGATGATAATTCCCATAAGAAGGAACCAGAAATTGCTCATGTTTCATACCATTGGAATAGGCACAAGGATTGTGTATATATCTCTTGAATCGTATCATGTGAGGAGATAACGGGAATAAGCATCAGAAACACAGTATCATGTAAAAGATGAATAAACAGCAAAGTTCAAGTTTTAACACAGAAAAAAACATTGGAAATCTTGTAAGCAACTGTCTGTCTGCATTAAAATAGAACAACAGATATATTTGCAACTCTTCACACTCCTCTATCAAATTTAGTCTTCCAGCTCTCACTGATATGGCATAAGTTAAAGTAGCAAATGATACAAATTCAACCGATCAGATTTATTTATGGAGAAAAACCCTATGACTATAATTGAGCATCTAAAGGAAGAAAGTTGCATATTAGATGTCACCGAACTGGGTATGATAAATGAAGCTAGCTTGCCAAAGGTCTAGCAATCAGATGCAATTATTTTACATGATAATTAACGGCATTGCTACTTTAAATGTTAGAAGAATCAATCACATGAGAAGTGAAAGAATTACCCACAACTGTTAAATTTTCTATGCAGAAACAAAAAAAAAAACTCTAAATTGAAATTCTCGGCATGATCGACTAAAAGAAAGAACTATAACCAAAGACAGAAAGAACCAATTTGTCCTCCATGCCTGAGATGGGTGTGTCCTTGACACTTGTAACAGTAAGGCAGCACGGTTCAACATGTCAAAAAAACTTATCCTGCCATAGCCGGCAGCCTTCTGCCAGTACATCAACATGATATCTGAAACCCTTGCTCTAAACTCAAGCAAATTACGATCGATCTCATTTTCATGTTTTGCGATATATGGCCTGAAGAAAGCATCATAGACAAATGTTGTTCCCTGAAACCGATTGCATTCATAAGATTCAACAGGGCAGAAATAGAAGATCTCAACTGGCAAAAAGGGCTGCAGGAAGGAATGTCTTACTCTCATCTTAGGATACCATAAGTATATGTGGAGTGCCAATTTTGCTTCACAGTACATTGGCAGCCTTCAAGAACATACAAGCAAATAACAAGAGAAAATGTAAGCAATAGAACTTGATGTATCATAAAATTAAAATACAGGTACTGACCATGAAAAGAAAACATCCACAAATCTCTCCACGATGGCCAATGATGCAACTAAAATCCTGCAAAAAGAACAAAAATGTGTGCTGTCTTTTCCTCAAACATACTAAATAAAGTGAAACTAATTGCTTGATCTAATGCAGATTAGTTTCTACTGACCAATACTGACACCAGAAACGCAACTGTTCGATCTCCGGCTTGTTCAATTCCACGGTCTTATAGCACTCATAAGCCGGGTAAGCATACCCAAAAACCAGTCTGCCAATTGCAGATGCATCAAACCCCTTACCTCATCAAGGGCAAAAGACTAATCCAAATCAGTAAGGTCATGAACGCTTACATCAAGCCCCTACTAAGGAATGAACCCATCATGATGGCCGCTACTCATGCACGAATAACAACTGTTCAATGATCGCTTTGCAACGGAACCTAACATTGACAAAAGCACAAGCAAGCCGAAAGGAAAATCTCATTGCTTCAAAATGCAGCAACTTTATCGAACGAAAACAGGGTTTGCCATGCAGAAATACTTCACGGAGAATTCACAGCTAGTAGGGAGTGACAAGGCTAAACCATCACAAGGAATCTAAAATGTACAAGGCATCGTAGGGAGGCATATGAAACACGAGAAATCCATGAAAAGAAAGATCTGCAAGGAACATTTCAGCATTTGAGGTGTATTGTTTGCAGAACTACACAGTTAAGGCAGGATCACCCGGTGACTTGAACATGAAATCCAAGCACGAAAGAAACAAGACGGAAATCCGTCTCTATCGTCCACACGACAACGAAAACGAAACAGAAAACCGAAAGCGAATAAAAAACAAACGACTGCAAATGCGGAATCAACGGAACGAAGAGACGGGAAGGGAGCAAATGTCGAACCTTTTGGTGCTCGGACGAGAGAGAGATGGCGAGCGAGGAATTCGAAGAGGAATCGTAATTATTGATATCAGTACCAATGATCGAAGCATGCGCCGAATAGCAATAGAGAGGAAGAACGACGACCTCGTCCCGTTCCGTATCCGTTCGCCCTCCTCTCTCTCTCTCTCTCTCTCTCTCTCTCTCTTTCTCTCTCTCTCGTATTTGCCACCGGAATTAGACGTGGCAATCGAGAAGAAGGCCGAATCAACGAATCGGGAAGAGCCCGCGTGGAAACGGACAAGTTTGGGCGTCAGAATGGACGGATGTGATGGATTGACAGTATGGTTACATGGATCGGACGAACGGCGGAGGAAGCTGAGACGTTCGCACACGATAGAGATCGTTGAGATCACAAGCCGTTCGATCGACTGGGGGAGTTGTAAAAGAGGATATGATTGATTGCTTGTTCTGTTATAGTCATATCGGATTCTGAAACAAAATCTTTGTCAGTTAAACTATTTAAATTTTATTTATTATTTAAAATAAATCTTTTCATCTCTGTAATGGCTTATGATGCATCTAAACATAATTCTGACTAAGCTAAGCTAACATCTTCTATTTAAAGCTTCCTTCTTTTTTTTTTTTTTTCGTTCGATCAATTTTTTATTCTTTGATTAGCATAATCTAAGTTAGGAATCTCCTTGGTGGCAAGTGTTCCTTTACCAACCATAAAGGCATCATTCTTCCAACCCCACAGTAGTAGAATCCTCTATGAGCAGTAGAGACCACAACAAGAAATACAATTACTGCAATCATAACTATAAAGAAAAGGCAGTTTGAAGTGGCAAACATCAAAAAATGCAATGAGAAAACTTGCAGATTCATTTGCACACCATACTAAAACAGCATAGCCATTACCCTACAAAGCTACCATAGCATGTATGTAGATAATAACTTGGACATCAGAAATTGTCAACAGCTTTATGACTAATTTCATTCCTTCCCAGT
The DNA here is from genome assembly GCA_021527575.1 of Ensete glaucum. NCBI lineage: Eukaryota > Viridiplantae > Streptophyta > Magnoliopsida > Zingiberales > Musaceae > Ensete > Ensete glaucum. Next base: position 40,960,812 of record CM038558.1, read on the forward strand.
CATTAAAAAAAAAAACCCAACATCACCAAGAATCCGGATCAAATATCCCATTTTCAGCAAATTCTTGAGCAATGTGATCCATTTCCAGCAAACCCATGTTCTGGGGCAAGTCAGGTCTTGAATTGATAATGTTGCCACTTATGGAGGGGTTGCTGGCAGCCGCAGCAGATTGGAAGCTGTAACTTCTGCTTCCCATTCCTCCTGTGACATTGTTACGCAGGTTTGTTGGCATACTTTGGAGCTCAAGTGCATTTCTGATTGATCCAGTGTCTACCATGACTGGTGTAGCAGTAACATCACCTCCAGTAACATCTCCAGCTGCCAGACCAGCATTTGCATTGGGAGCAATAACAGATTGTTGTGATGCTCCCTTGTTATTCATCATCTCTTGCAGCATTTGCTGAATCACATGTTGCTGCATATGTTGGTTCACCTGGGGATTTTGCAGATTGTACTGCTGCTGCAACCGAATGTCCAATGGAGGTTGCTGCCGATGCTGACCAGATAAATTACTTACAGATGCATCAATGGAAACAGATGAGACAGAACCTTGGAATTGTAGAGGCTGTGCATGTTTGGAAGCACTTAAAGAACTCAAAGCTTCCTCCGGAAGCACATTCTGCTTTAAATTCAAAGTGTTCCTCAGCATATTCTGAAAGCTGTTAAGTGCTTGACCACCTTGCTGGCTGCTGTTAGCAACTTGGCTAGCTGCCGGATTGTTGTTAATGTAATTGTTTAACCCTGCTTGGATGCCTGTGGCTTTTTTCAGGGTGCTCGGATCACCTGGCAGATTGTGAGAACTAATTACTTGCTCCTCATCCAACTTCTGCTTTTGGAGCTTCGCTGCAGCGTGCCTTGGATAGTTCTTCAAACTCTCTGTGGAGAATAATTACCACATAAACAGCATATACCTTTAGTTATCTTCTGTAACAATCATCCTCCATTAAATTAGTATGGTGTATGCAACAGAAAGTTGGAAATGAATTCAAGAAATGCAAGGCGCTCGAATCCTCATCTAAAATTTGCTCTTTCCTGGAACACTGAGGAAGAAAAGATGAACAGATCGATTTAATTCAAGCATGTAAAGGGATCATAAATACTTCTCACAGAAACTAAGTCATAACAAAAGAATTCAAAGTAAAACAGATAAAATGAAGGACACAGATAACTCCGGAACCAACATATAAGTTCCTTAGGTTATAATACAAAGATAAAAATAATGTAGCCTCAATGTCTTTGGTTGACAGATTACTTCTGAAACATTTTGGAACTTCTTAATGCTTAATCGGGAATTCAGTTGACAAATTATTTGATATCAGACATGACACAAATGGTTTTGGTCCAAAAATTATGTAATTTAGATGTCAAAATCAAAAGGTGAACATTGCCCTTGATCAAGAAGGTTTTAACCATAAAGTTGGATTTCCGTGGCAGCACCAACTAGGGAACATCTAGGTGCATATAGATAATAGAATAGCACACTGATTCATTAAACTCAATTTTACGAGCATTACCTTAGCACACTGATTATTAAACTCAATTTTACGAGCATTACCTATTGCTCCAATCTTCTGCTCCTGGCTAAAATCAATCAAGTCCTTCATGCTACTGACAACCTCAGATATCTAACAAAGAACATGAACAATAAACAACTATGTGAAAAAAATGCAAATTCCAGGACATTAATATATTTCCAGATAATGCACAGGACACCAAAATAACTTCTTAATTACCTGCAAGCACCGGACATATCTTTTGGAGAAACCCAAGTCATTCAGAGATTGAAGGTCGAAATTTCTTGCTAGTTGACGACCTATTGCTGCAAACCTAAAAACATCGTGCATCAAGAAGCAGCCATGCATATTAGTTAAAGAAAATCAAACACAAAAAAAATGAGTATGGTCACAGTCAGAAAAGAAAAGAACATCACAAGACAGCCACTTACCTAGGAAAAATTAATCAAATCCCCCCACCAATACTAATAGATCTTCAGGATTGCTTTTCATATGTACATTAACAAGTTGTGGTAGCATTCAAATAGCAAACCAAACATTATAAATAGCCTCTGTCACAATGGGTTTGTTTTTCTTTAAGCCTTATGTCGATCATTAAGTCCAACAGTGTGTTCATATAACATAGTTCGTCTCAAATAAGATCATTAGTCTTAAGTCTTAACCTCTGATTCCTAAGATATCACCATCTCATGGCATGTCATACTGGCTAGAAATAGACACAATCTATACAGGCTAAAGATACACACTAACTCCTAAGCTTATATTTCATGCCATAATAATCATCAATGATAATCTATAATTAATTTGTCTATTACTTGCAGATACTGATCACTTGATGCCTATAACAATAATGTCTAGAGTATCTTTTTAGACAGGGTCTGCACACAAAGCATTTAGATAATCAAACTCAATATCAAATCAATTAAAATAAATAAGCCACAAAAAGTGCCAAGAAATCTTAAGTAGATAAATAAGCCAAACAATGAAATACATCATCAGACAATTGTGTAATCCAAGATGAACAAAGCAAACTGCATAACCAAAGGTGACATCCCCAAACTATCAGAGAAGTGATTGCTTATCTTTGGTGATTAAACATAGAAACAACGTCCATACTACATTAAAATGCATGCACAAAGACCATGGGAAGATGGATCTAGGCATATAATTTGGGGAAGTTGCACTAGATGAGAGGTTAGACCAAGTCAAATCTGATGTCTACTCAGTAAGACAAAAAGATACAAAATTTCAGACTAAAGTATGACATGAGATATTATTAAACTAAGTTGAGTCAAGTAGGGTTAGTCAAGTGAAAGGAAGAACCCACAAGTTAACCAGTAAAGATGCAGCTTAATGGTTCATAATGGAGATTGAGTGCACAGGTCAAAACAATGCTGAGAACCTTTGGTTTTGCAAAGAACAAAGGACAGAAGACATAGACTGAGTCACTGAAATGCTGTACGAAGGATCACAATTAGATCTATTTCATATTAGTTAAGAGACTTGTGAAAGGGAAGAAAGAGAGATCATATAAGCGAAAGAAATTCTTAAGAGAACTCCTTAAACTGAGTATAACTGGACAGCCACAACCATAGAATTTATAGCAGTGACCAGAGGAATGGTGAAACAAAAATCCAGCTGGCAAGTAACAGGATTGGAATTCAATTTGGTGCAACAAGTGCTCTGAGAGATAGAGACTAGTTAGGCGGAACCTGTATGGATGATAGGATTGTGAAAGATCACAGTCATACTCAAGAAATATGGAGCATCAAAATTAAAGTGCTATAAATATGGAATTTACAGATGTACAACACTTCCCTTGGAAGTGGACAAGTGGTTGCTTGATAGCTCAGTCCAGTACCACAAGTTTGACAATTCAGATGTTATGAGATGAAGATCAGCCGGTCCACTCAGGATCAAGCTAAGTTCAGTTGGTTACCTGAGTTGCAGCCCTTATGGGCTTAACTCTTAAGAAGTCAAGATAAAATCAAAATTCAAGATACTAAATTTTGCACACCAAGCCTCATACACATAAACAGGATTCATACACAGTGAACATTTGGCAATCTCAAAACGAAATAAAAATTCCACATATAATAGAGAATAAGTCAATAGGTCATGATAAAGGCAATGACAATTGACAATATATGAAGATACTCAAGACTGAAATTTTAGATGCATAACATTATCACAAGCAAAGTTAGGTTATACAGTTTTTTCAAGGGTAAAAGGACATGCAATCATACTTAGGCGAAATGGAATCAGAGAAATGTCTGTATCAGTATCTAAATTGTTTCAATCTCAATGAAAATAACAAGGAACAGAAACAAATATAGGTATATATGAACAGTGAAATACGTTTGTTAGGAACCCGTAAATTTTTAAACTTGTGTGTCAAGTTTTTGAGTTATGTTTCTGTGAGTTCGTTAGTAAGTAGGAGTCAGTTAGGAGTTTTATTTAAAATTTATTATTTAATTAGGAGTCCAAATCCTAAGAAACTTTGGGTGGAAGAGTTCAAATCCTGAGGGACTCTTGGGTAGAACTCTATAACTATAGGTGTAACTACTTCTTTTTCATCAATCAATAAACTATCATATCAGCCATTTGGCAAACCCTAGGAGACTAATCCCCTTGAAGTGCTCAAGAAGGTTGATCCCCTCGAAGCGATCTTTATCTTTTCTCCCTCTCTTCTACGATAGAACCCTAGGGGTTCCTATCATTTGGTATCAAAACCGCGATCCTCGGTGTTTCCGTTGCAATCCCACTACTGATATCCGCTACAACCCATTGTCCTCCATGTCACACATCCGTGCCTCCCCACTGCTTCCCGTAGCCGCTAACCACCTTTGTCAGCGACACCAAGGAGACCGTCTCGACCGCGTACAGCCCTCACTCGCCCAAACCCTGGCGTTACCGTCTCCCTGCCCTCTGCCTGCAGAGAAGATTGCAACCAGCCACCATTGTCGCTGCCTCTGTCGCTACCACACAACCGCTACCACATAGCCTTTGTCCACCGTAGCCTCACACCTCCTTTGTTGTCGCCCTCAACCCACGGGGAAGGCATTTGTTCCTCTTCCCCTTCTCCCTTGCTCCTCTCCTTTCCATTTCCTCTGCCGCCACTGCATCTCCACCAAAGACGACGTTGCCAACATCTCCTTCCAACAGCGCACCTTCCAGAGCATCTTCAGCCCTTCTAACAACGCGCCTTACGCCGCCCATAGCCACTGCGACGTCTCCTCTTGGCAGGGTTTACATCCTGCGACTCTACTCCAGCACACATCCTGATTGCGCGATCGCCATTGTTCCCAACAGCGCAGCAGCGACCACAATCCTCGGCGATCGTCCCTTCTTCCTCTGTTTCTTCCTCTGCCACTACCTCCATTTGATCGCTGTTGTCATCAACAACAACCGTAGCAGCCCCAGCCCTCTATCGCACCACCGACCGCTCCCATCGTTCGTGTCTCCTTCCCCCTTCTCGAGCGATCGTAGTAGCCACTGCAGCATCAGCCCACCTCCTCTGTAATCTGTAATCGCTCTTAACCGTGCATCCGTTGGAAATGACGCTGCCAGCCATTATAGCAATCAACGTTGCCTCCCAGCGATCCGCAACAGCGGTTCCTTCCCACGCATCACTGCTTCCAACCTCGGCAGCAACCGCCGCAGCGTTGGTGATCCGTTCCTACAGCCCTGCCGCACCACCAACGTTGGGACCACACACCCCCCACCCCCCCCCACCTCTCCTCCATACACACAGGTAGCCCTTTCCAACTCGGGTCCCCTCATCATGCTCGAATACTAAGTCGGCTCTGATACCAAATGTCACGACCCGGGTTGATGAGCTAACTATCCCGATAACTTCATGTTTGGCTCAACCGCTGGCCAAAATGTTCAAGCCGGGAGTTAACAGTAGTACACTCATCAACCCTTAGAAGGCATTCATATGTTCCCACATTTCCAATGTTTTGGGTTTCCTCGGCGTCCTCACAACGATCCCTCACGCCCTCAGCGCTACCATAAGCTGACATCACAGTAGCCACACCGAATAGGGCAGTGCAGATGCCCTTGATCCGACACCAGAAATAGGAATTAGGTATTACAAATTTGCAGTCCTACGCAATAACTATCGACAACTCGGTGAAAGCCCAACTAGAAGCCTTGGAAACGAGAATTGAGAACTGGCTGCAAGAAGCCCTTAATGAGTTCAAATGGAGCCTATTGGAGAGCTTCAACAAATTCAACAAGAGGAAAGTTCAAGTCCTACATTAAACCGATTTGGAGACACAAGAAAATGGCACTAAGAACAAGGCACTAATTACACACGCATAAAGGTGGAATTTCCAAGATGGGAAGATGAGGATCCAACCAATTGGATCTCTGAGGCATAAAAAAATTTTCACTTTCACAAAACTTCAGAAGAATCCAAGGTGAAAATAGCTTCAATCCAAATTGAAGGAGATGCAATCCAATGGTACAATTGGTACGAAAACTATCGCGGGGTTCCTCCATAGGAGCAATTTAAGAGAGGCTTCTTGTTCGCTTTGGACCATTCAAGTATGAGAATGTTGATAGGTAGCTTGACAAAATCTATCAGACTTCCACAGTGCAAGAATATCAGAGTAAATTTGAATGACTATCAAATCAAGCCAGCGACTGGTCCGAACCGCCATTGGTGGGTACATTTATTGAAGGACTTAATCCAGATATCCAGTGTGAAGTTAAGGCTCGCCAACCACGCACTGTGATAGTTGTGATCTCATTTGCATGTTTGCATAAGGGAAAAATCAGTAGGGAGTATCGTTGAAACAGAAATGACAACAAATAGATGATTAGCAAGCTGCCCGCCCCATCTATTTCCAGCCGAAACCCTATCACCCAAAGACTAACCCGAGAAGAACTCAAGGAAAGATCAACAAAGGGTTTGTGCTGGCATTGCGATGAAAAGTGGAGTAAGGAGCACTGATGCAAACAAGGGCAGCTTTTGATGATTGAACCAATTAAGGAGGAACAGAAAATTAACAATGTGGAGTCCGATCATGAAGGTATAAATTCTGATGAAGATATTAGGCCTATCACACATATAATGCATGCATTAGCCGGCTACTCTAAACAGCAAATCATAAAAATTGAATGAATTTTAAAACATCGATCTGTTACTATTTTAATTGATATCGGTAGCACTAATAATATATGGACAGTAAGGTTGCTGACCGATTGACCTACCACATTGAAGGCTATGACAAATTCGAAGCCATGGTTGATGATGAACAAATTCTAACTTATGATAGCAAATATTCAAAGATAAAGCTGATTATATAGGGCCAAGAATTGCTTATGGATTTCTTTTTGATAACTTTGGAAAACTTTGAAATAATATATGGAATTGAATGACTATCAACCTTGGGCGATGTCTCCTGAAATTTTTCTAAACTAATTATGAAGTTTTTTATCAATAGAAAGCAAGTGATCCTCAAGGGAAGACGTGGAAGCAAAGTCACAACTGCCACTAGCCATCGGATAGAGAGGGTTCTTCAGAAGATCGCAATGACTACTACGCCGGAAGGCCGACCCATCGCATACACTATCACGAAGTGGAAACCCTGCTTGATCAACAGGTTGTGATGCGCCACAGATATCCTATGACTGAAATGTTGAAAGAGAAACTCCCAGAGTTTGACACTGCTCAGCCTTGAGGATAAGGCTGATTTGAAGGAGGGAGGAACTGTTGGGAACCCGTAAATTTTTAAACTTTTTTGTCATGTTTTTGAGTTATGTTTTTGTGAGTTCGTTAGTCTAGTAGGAGTCAGGAGTTTTATTTAAAATATATTATTTAATTAGAAGTTCAAGTCCTAAGGGACTCTGGGTGGAAGAGTCTAAGTCTGGAGGGACTCTTGGGTAGAACTCTACAAATAAAGGTGTAACTGCTTCTTTTTCATCAATCAATGAAATATCATTTAAACTATTTGGAAAATATTAGGAGGTTGATCCCCTCGAAGTGATCAAAGATGTCGATCCCCTCAAAGCGATCTTTACCCTTTCTCCCTCTCTTCTACGATAAAACCCTAGGGGTTCCTATCACTGTTCCATTATATGTCAGAGCCTATGACAAAGGAGCTATTTTTATAATGCTTATCATGCAACTATTACACAAATCACATGTTCCTAAGGAACTAATATAGATATCTTCTTATCAATAAATGAAAATAGCTATAGTTCAGAAATCTTCGCATCATTAACTTGACAAAAGCATAACATAACATTTTCCAAAAATTTGCATTTGTTTTGAAACAAATTATGGATGACATGAATAAGATCACCCACATATTACAGCTGGCTTGCAAATCTTGGTGTGAAACTCCAGCGGTATTATTTTCAGTTACAATTGATTGATATTTTTGAGCAACTTGCAATAGTTGGTTAACCTGAAAAAGATTGTGTAAACAGTCAGAATATACTATATACAATAGTGTCTTAACCAAACGAAACAACATCAAGTGGAAGCTGCAAGTAACCTTGCAGCAACCCACATGGCAAAGCAACTTTAGAAAACAAAGAAAAATTGGCTCATAATGCTGAAATGTAGGCAAAGGTAAAATACAAGTAAAAAGGCCAATGAAATGGTCACCAATGGTTTAAACTTCTGGTAACTGGACCTATACTGGTCATTGCCTGGACTGCACAGAGTCTTGGTTGTACTAACATAATGATAATTTTGAAATATGGTATCCCAGCATAATGGGACCAGATTCCAAAAGGACTAGGAAAAAGCACTTGTCTCAGAAATATCAACTAATTAATTAGACCATGATAATTTTGAAATATAAATGGTTCAAAATATAATCAGATGAAATCATGCAACATCATGAGCAAGCCAGAGTTTTTCTCTTAACAAATTTAGAAACTGCCTAGAACAAATATATTTAAAAAAGTAAACCAAATACCTGAGGTGCTAACAGTCTACGAGGAAGAAACTCTTCATGTCGTCGAGTACAAAATTCCCAAAGTAATATCTGAAAAATAAACCCAAAATATGTATAATTCCATAACCAAAAACTGAATAAATATAACCAAATATGCAAACTTCCAGTTTAAGAAAAAAGACACTAGTCCATTCAATTCGGAACCTTCAGTTCTGGTGTAAATATTATTCGGAGCTGTCCCTCTCGTACAATATGTAGATGTTCATAAACACTTTCTTGAACAGCTTTTTCATACTCCAATACCATAATTCCAGAAGACAATCGGGACTCATGGGGCATGTCAAGAAACAAGTTTTCATCAATAACACCATGGTCAAATTTAATTTGAAAAAGCCGAGGAAGTACTTCAAAAGTAGCCTCTGCCAAAGAACATAAAGGATATCATTGGAAAAGAAGTTAGCAAATGCATCATAGTAATTAGATTTTAATGATTTTGCAAAGTATTTCCAATGCCAGTTCATTATCAGATATATAAATTTTCTACATATACTATTCATAGAACATGCATTTGTGTGTGCTAAACTATAATTTTGAGAATAATTTTTGATAAGCCAAATTTCTAGGAGCAGCCAATAGGAGCTAGAAAAGATTACAAGAGAAAGTGTAGATATCCTAAATGTGAATGTCACAGCAATAACAGGATCAATCCAGCATTGCTGCAACAAAGAAAATATTGGCATTCAGATTTGCCATGGACTAAGGTCAGTGTCTTAATAGAAGCAGGAGCACCAAAATACATGAGTAAATGACACGGAAATATGAAAATGAAGGCTCTTATACCAGAAAATTGTATTATTAGCTTTTGGAATCAACACTTGAATAGATTAATAAGCAATGTATGAAAAGACAAGAGAAGTGAGTTCTAGGAGGAATATGTCCTAGAATATCATTTTGTAGATTGGTACAGAGAAGCTGAATAAACTCAACATGATTTTCAAAACACTGCAATTTTTTATATACAAAATTTGTTTACTTAAGACATCATTTACTATCTTGTTTAACATCATTATATTTTCTGGTAAATAGTCTTCCACAACATGGCAGCTCAAATCAAACTTGCTTCACAATAATGCAAGGTTAAAGACCAATGAGGATGCCTATCAAATCCACGCCTTGGCATAATTCAGTATAATTTAGATTTCCCCTGGTACTATCATTGTATTACCTCACACCATTAGAAAACACATGCTTCAGATACGTATTACTGACAACAGAGTATACCTGCTCATCCAGTAGTTAAATTGGCAATTCTGGTGCCTGGCTTACTCACTATCCAGAACAAATTTTAATGATCATTTTTTAGAGCAACATTTCTCTTTCTACTATACTAATGAGAAAGACATGTTAAGTGTATGGTCAACATTATATAACATAAGTCCACAACCAATGATATCACATCAAGAAACAAGCAATAGAATGGACCACCTCTCACATAGAAGAACAACAATCATGGCAAAGCATGTTTACTGATAAGTATATAAATTCAATGGAAAGTCTATCACAGATGAGTAAATTTCACAGATGGGTAAATTTCACAATGAAAGAACCTACTATATTAACAGAATCAATAAAGATGCCTCTACTAACCAAATCCTTTTCCTGATTTAGAACCACAGAAACCGCACTGCCATGCATCCTGCAACAAGCAAACAATGCACAAAGAACATAAATTAAAAGAAACAATGGGAAGATAGCCTTGTTATGCTAATACAAAAAAAAAAACAGTCTCTATATATTTTCTTTGGAAAAATGATTTGGTTTCATGTTATTTGTCAGTTACAGACGATAAAATATTCTTCAGAGATGGGAATTCATCCCATTGAGCATAGTTGAACAGTTGAACAAAATCAAACAACTACTAGGTGCAAATATCTCTAATAGCCATTGAAAGATAGCTCAATTAACCAATATTGGTCTGTCTGTGCTACCTCCTGAGAACACCTAAACAAGTTAATGCAATCAAGGAGCTTGAGTTTCCAATGAGAAAATTTTGGTTCTATACTCGGGGTGGGAGTGAGTCTCACAAAGTATGAGAGACCTTATATAACTGGATCAATGTTCATTCCTACTTCAGTAGCAAGCAATCATAATCAGTACGGCCAACACTAGTATTGCATCACCTTCCAATTTCCAACCTAGATGTTACATGGTATAACTTGCACCAAACATTCATTACCTTTCTTGACAAATTAAAAGGCATGAAGACATATATGTTGCGTTCGTCACCCACTTAGATGAATATGCATTTATTGATTCTGCTCTAATTCTCATGCAGGATGTCAAGTGCTGAACAATGAACCCAAAAACAAGCATTAAATTGAGAAAACATGATATACAAGAAACATTTACCACAGCCAACTGGGGGAAAACACCAAGTGTATTGTTGGTCATATTATCATACAAGGACAAACACCATCTTTTCCTAGCTCGTACTGCAAAATATTCAGCTACGAACTTTCTCCAGTACAATATGGAATTATCCTACAAACAGAATGATATTAGCACACCGCACGAAATGCCAGACTGATATGTGGGTAAATTCTGTAATCAGATTGCAGTGAAATAAAAAAAAAAAACAACTCACAGGTGGCCGATGACGTTGGTGATATAAATATTGCATAAGCCTGCGAGAACATATTCCATTATCAAGAGGCCGTTTAACAAGAGAAGCCGATTGAATAGACTGTGGCTGCAGATGGTGTCTCAGCTGTTGTTGCTGCTGCAAGATGATAGGACCTTGTTGCATCTGAGAGAGGGACTGCATTATCTGCTGCTGATGCTGCTGACGCTGCATTAGTCTCTGCTGTTGCAAAATGGTTTGCAACTGCAGGTTTTGCTGACCTTGCGGATGAATTCTGTCATGTCTCTGCAAAAGCTGTTGGATCAACTGCTGCTGCAGCAAATCCTCATGCTTTACACCAAGCCGCGGTTTCTTCTGGGCATTAATTAAATTGTTGGGTTCCTGTTGCACTAGCTGAGATGTTGCTGTTGACAGCCCTTGCTTCTGCACCTGTTCTTGGAGTGAACTCTGTTGCACAATGGAGCAACCATCCATCACCGAAGAACCAGAGAAGTTGGAGGAGAATGAAATGGGTGAGGCAGGAAGACCCATATATGACTCATTGTTGAAGCTGGTGCTTTTTTGCAACTGAGGACCGCCAGAGAGTCCTGAGTTGGCATCTGTAACGAGGGAGCTCGCACCGACGCTTGGGCCAGAAGAGTTCCCCACGCTGTTAAGTATCTGGTTCATCTCACCAGAGGCAAGTCTGAGACCAGACCGATCGTTCCCTGACATGGGGATCACAGGGGCTCGGTTCTGGCCACCATCGCTATGGTAGAAAAATACCAAACGCGGAGGAAGATTGCCACTGGACTTCGCCTCCTTCAGCGTGAGGAAGTGTGCCCCAACTGGCGGCTGGAAACCTGATACCTATACAGCGCCAGCCCTCTCTTGAACGGCCCTCGAGAGGGGAAATTTACACCGAATCATCGCAGATTCAACAAAAGCTACGCCTTTTTGCAGCCAATTGAATCCTCAAATTAGAAGAATGAACTCGGAAGAGGTTAACTCGAAATGCAGGCTAACTCCGTTACGACGATCAAATCAAATGTCTCGCTTATCACTGACAAGAAGAACCACACTAATAAGGCAATAATCCTAAAATACACCTTAATTAATGCATGATGAGACCACAAGAAGAGAAAAAATAAGCCCTAATTTTTCCCTGATGACCGGAAGTGGTAAGAAAGAAACCCAACTGGTTCCGGAAACACCCGATCACACAACCATCAAACACAATTCAACTCTAACAACCTGCAAAGATGAACATTTATCATCGAAAACCAAAGGATTGACGCGTTTGAAGAAAAATCGAAGAACGAATGGAAAATCTCGAAAACAAACCAAAAAGCCAGAAAGCAAATAGACGAGCCGACAAAGGAGCTCATCCTACCTGAATCGACAAAAGAGAAGAATATAAAAGGCGGCAGCCATCAACAGTGACGACGCGTTTGGGTCTCTCCATCTCTCCGGATCTTTCCCCTTTCGTCGCAGCGGCGCCGTCCGACGAGCGGGTACTTTTATCAGTCACGGAACTCGAAGGGTGTGGTGACCGGCTGCAACCGACTCAGCGGCCACCGCTTACTGGCTTTGACAGGTCGACGAGACACCTACGTGGCTCTTCATCACCGTCTATTCTCCCAGAACCCGAATCGCAATGCCTCCGCGACATGTATGCTACGTGTCCTGACACGTCGAGGTAAATGATTGGACTAGACGTGGGTTTCTAAAGCTCGGGTGGGCAACCGGGAGACCGGTACTTTCATGGATCGCGGGAACTCGAAAGGAGGTGGTGACCGCCTGCAACCCGCATTGACGGCGAGGCCTTACCGGCTTGACCTCGTTTGTTGACACCACGCTTACGTCGCGCCCATCAAACTCGTCCGTTCTGCCCCATCGCGAATCACGAGGCGCCGCGTCATGCAGCCCCATCTTTGTTGACACGCGGCGTAGATTTATTGGCCCACGGCGGTTTTCTATATGCGTACCAAGGAAGCGGACGACTGGGAAACCTGAAGGTCCGATACACGTATTAGCCACCCATTCATGTATCGGTGGGGCCCTTTATAGATCATAGAATGAATGGTTAGAAAATGTGGTGCGATTTGGGGGAAGTTTGTAGACACCAGTCAATTGATGTAATAGAATCACTGTGCCATGTATATGTGCTGTTCCATAGTGTCCAGGTAATATTAATTATATATTACCCTTTTATAATTAATTATGATTAACGTCTAGATTTCTATATTTTAAATGTAATATTAGGATTCTTATATTTATTAGAGTAAAAATGTAAATATTATCACGTGCAGAAAGGATACGGATGAAAAAGATAAAAGCAAATTTTATTTATTTTAAAATTATTAACTTTATATAAATTTTCCTAATCGATTTCCTCTTTCCCTTCTCATTCCAATCTACTTGCCTGTCATCCATCACACCAGTTAATACTACTTGCCCACCACACCTGCTCGCCTGTCGCTTATCTACCACACTTTCTTGCTAACTGTACTCGCTCACCAACTAATTTTGCTCGCCCGTCACATCTGCCACTCACCAATCGCACCCGCTTTGTTTTTATAAAATGATGAGAATTTTTTTTTTCTCTCATTTTCCTATACGAAATGATGAAAGTGTTTGTGTTGGATGTAAAATTTTATTTCATTTGCGAAGGTAGCATCGGTAGCATGATAAAGAAAAAAAATCTATCGCAATATCAGCATAATGTTGAATTGATGTTGTGTTATTTCTAGTCATCTGTGAAAGAAAAAGTAGATCTATCATTTTGTGTCATTTGTCGTGGAGCTCATCGAATACTTTTGTACATTTGCTTTCCTCTTCTAACTTTGTTTGCATGAGACTTATCAGATCGAGATATCACAATAACTTGAGCAAAGTTACTACAAGCCAACAAAAAACACATTCGAGTTTGTTGATTGGCTTGCATGAGCTCATATCAATATGAAAGTGATAACGACAATAAAAACTTGTATGCTTATTGAAATTTGCCATGCCTGGGAGTTTGTTAGGAGTTGTCTACCTTTAGACACCTTCTGCTACATCTGTAGTAAATGTTGTAACTAAATACACATATGAAACGTAATAATCTGTTCAAAAAAATCTCTATTTGTTATTCCTAATCTCACACCAATATAATCTGCTCAAAAAATCTCAACACTCTTCCAAAGGGGAGTTAACGGGTGAGCAAGTTGGAAAGAAAGGTGACGAGCAAGCAAGTGCAATGGGCAAGCAAGTGCAAAGGACGAGCAAGTGCAAAAAAACGAATGGATGCAACAAACATGCATCGAGCAACTATAACGAGCGAGCGAGTGCGATTGATGAATAGGTGCAATGGGTGAGCGACAAGCGAGACAGGAAGAGAAAATCGATGAAGAAAGTTTATATAAAATTAATAATGTAAAAATAATAAAATCATATTTTTATCCTTTCCATTCGTGCTCTTTTTGCACGTGACAACACATACACTTTTTTTCCTCAAGAAAGTTAACATCGCAAGGAGAATTAAAATTAAATATTTTACTTTCATAAATATAAAAACCCCAATGCTACTTTTCAAAATATAAAAAGTGAGATGCTAATCATATTTAACTATAGGGGGTAATTAAACAAAGAAATCTCTTGCAATAACTAAGATACTAAAATCCTATTGTATATATTACTCATTTGTTTTACATTAAATATTTAAAATCTCATTATACTAATTAGTTTAGTTGGTAGACTAATGAATTCTTATATTCTGGTCCATCAAGATACAATTGGTCATGGAGAGAGTTGAATCCACCCCCTTTTGTCTAATTGATTAAAATATGTCTTAATATTTATGTTCTCGGTTTCCATATCATGGATATTACTTGAAATCCCCCAATTTTAATTCCCACCTTCAAGTTACAATGTAGCATAACACTTCTAAGTATTTGAATCTACATATACATATTTCTTCAAATATCAAAATCATTCATAAATGTCACGTTAATTATGTACGTCCCGTCCCATAAATTCAAGTTAGCTACTATTAGACACACACACACACACACACTTCCCACCTTCAAGTTACAATGTAGCATAACACTTCTAAGTATTGAATCTACATATACATATTTCTTCAAATATCAAAATCATTCATAAATGTTACGTCCCATAAATTCAAGTTAGCTACTATTACACACACACACACACTAAATTCAAGTTAGCTACTATTACACACGCGCACGCGCGCACACACACATAGCTATTGATTATTTATCATCATCATAAAATAGTGGTATGGACGATGCCAAATAACTATTACACTTAAAATATTAATCTAATAATGATGTATATGTTCCATTATCAACATGTTAAGGTTTTATCTGATAAGTATATTAGTCTGATGTTGATAGAATATAATCACTTATAAAAAATTAAGAATTCAAAACCTTATTTAATAAATTTGAAGAGACCAAATATCATCTTTGTTATTTATTCTTTAAATAAATAAAAATATATGGCCCAACTTTGTTATTTATTCTGTACAAAGTTATTTGACACTGGCATTTACATTAAGTTGCCAAGTCATATCATACAATTGAACTATATCTGGCACTTGCAATAGAGATTTGATTAGGAAAATTTGAAGAGAAATATGACTGAAATCAATTTTTTTTTAAATTTACCTTTTGTTTCAAATGATAAATGACAAAGGCATAGCAATCAAAGTCCTTACCAACTAAGCCAATCAGTTATCAATATTCAACCTAATTTCTTGAATCATACGCTATGTCCTTAAAAAAAAAAAATCATTAAAATAAATTCATAATTGTATTAAAATAACAAAAATAATATATTTGCAAATTACGAATGCTTGCAGTCATCAAGACTGATGCTGACATTTTTTTTCTTATGCACATAAATAAGTTAATTATAATCACAATTGTCAATTCTGAACATTGTACCTACCATCAACAACCATTGAATATACGAATAAAAATAAAAACACAGTGTACATGTACCAGCATTAAATGATATGTTTTGATGGGGGTACTTGGTTGAACCAAAAAATACCAGTTAGAACCCACAGATCCAACTGATATCCAAAACTTCCATTATCATATTTTTAATCCACAAACCAGAGTTTTGCATTGTTTAAACATATGCTCAGACATTGTATTATGGCTTGTAATATGGCATGACAAGATTGAGTGAGTATGAAAAGTTTCAGTTCATCAATTGAGAGTGAATTTTTTTCCTTTTCCACCATGAGGTTTAGAGTTCATGGGTGCTGAAATGTAATCATCAATTGTTCATATAATATCCAGAGTATGAAGCCTATAAGAGTATCCCTAATTAAACTCTTGAGGAAATTAGAGAGCCATCGAGAATTGCTCTCACCTGATATCTTGCCAACAAGATCACGGAACCGCAAGTCACCCAGATCAGATATCAACGCATAGACCACGCCATTCATGTGACCTTTCCCAACGACCCCGAGAACTTTCTTACTCTTATTGACAGCTTTGCTCCTTTTCAGAGACCATGCAAGATACTGTAAGACACCCACCAAAAAAAAAAAAAGATAATTCAATTTAAGAAACTTTTTTTATTAAAATAAAAGAGAAGCTTTCACTCACCTATAAACTTACTTGGGTTGCAATACCGAGGGGCTGCTTTATAAGAATTCTAACCCACAACCTCTTCAAGAAGAAGGGGAACCAACCACTATGCCAATGCCTCGGTTGTTCATTTTATGCATTTGCATGGATGAGCATCATTATGCCAACACAAGGAGCCATATGAAGATTTAACAGAACTATATTTTGACCTCCTACTCTTAAATTATATTACCAGAGGTACCTCCCATAAAGGCTCAAACCCAGCACTTGGGAGAACCACTCACTAGGCAACAGCCTAGTTGGGTCTGTTTAAGATTTTTGTATAGTCAAGCATTATGACAGGGCAAGGAACCAGATATGGTTTGATCCAAAGATCATGAAAGGGAAAAATCATTAGAATTGAGTTTAAGTATCAATATTAACAAAGCAATTTGACTTTGTATTCGTAAATAGAGGGCCATGATTTAATAATATTGGCTTGTTCACTTGATCAAGTTTGATTTTAGTTTAAAAAAGTTGTTATGTGGTTTAGGAAACACACCGTATCACGCTCATGTATGAGAGGCTGCAAGAGTGAAGGATATGAGACACTTAAAGACTCGTACAGCTTATAAGGGCTGCCATCCATTTCCTGATCCTGCAATGTAAATGAAATAAAAAGAGTAACTCAAGGATACATCTATAATCAGAGTGCCACATCTAGAGTCTTCCAAAATGACACATTTTGATACTTGGGAGGGAAGAAAGAGGAATGAAATCCGAGAAACAAGAGAAACCAAAAGTCGATTTGTAGAAAATGAACAAACTCAGATTCGAACTTATGTAAAATGGATAAAAAGTTCGCCACCAAGTTTAAAGTCACAAGAGGATACAAAAAATTCACCATCTCAAGGAAGTTAAACAAGGATACAGAACTAAACCAAAAGACTCATCACTCAAGGATGCATCCAAGAGATACAGAGTTTTAGAGAGACTCCAAAGAACTTCTTCCAATACAAATCAGGTGCTAAACTTTGCTCTAATTCTAAAACACCAAAATAAGTACTAGTGCATGAAACAACCCTTCATGTATAGGGAACTTGGAAATTAAGTGCTTTACATCTACCAACTAACCCATTTAATGCATTCCTTGGTCATGAAGGAAAGCACCGTGAAAGAGCTTTTACTTTATCCAAGGAATATGCTCATGAGCTGTAATATTTGAGTGAGTTGGGTTTAAAAGCTGTGAGGTAATATTGTGGACTATAGGGAATCATAGGATCAACAATTTCTATACGAGCTCATTTTAGCAACTTAGGCACTCCCGTGTCAATCTCCTCTGGTTGAAAAAGAATTGTCCTCAAGTCCTCATTTGTTCCAACCACATGGTAAGGACCACATTAACCATATTGAATGTTGAGAATGCCCCATAATCTTCAGTTTGCAAGATCTCATAAGCCTTCTTATCAATTCTCTTAAGCATATTGAATGAACCATCAGTCTTTGGTTTCAATTTCTCAGATTTGTCTAGCAGCTTGCATGTACCTCTCATTTTGATTTTCAATGATTGTTTTAACTTTCTCATGCAATTTCTTTATCTGTTTAGCTCCCTCATCAACATTTACACTAATTTACATAGTTACAGAATAAGTAACTAAAGCCACATGATCTGTTGGATCTACCTTAGGAATAAGATCATCGTGATGCCGGATGCCTCTTAGAGGTGGAAGGTTATGTTGGATCTCCTTTGGTACAAAATCTTGTAACTCCTCCATGATTGGTTTCATGATTGCTAGTGACTCTTTGTGTTGTTCGTTCTCCTCTATAGCTACCAAAGCCAGAACATGACCATCCATTTCTAATTCATCCTTGCATTCACTATAGGAAATAAACGACAAACAATGATCAGCATAACCTCTTCCTCATAATCATCATATTTTGGTTCGTCACCGGCTTCAATTCCTTTTCTATCACTATGTTTTTCAACAAATGCAACGATCCTCCAATTTGGACAATGTGAAGCGATATGCCCAAAACCATATGATTCCTCACTCTTGTCTTGTACCTTCAACACTACTTTGCTTTCTAGAGTAGACTTAGAATTTTCTCTTCTCATATAATAATTTTTCACACATATTGAGAACCTCTTTCAAACTTTTATTGCCTCTTCACACTAAGATCTCTTTGTTTAAAATCAGAGCTTTTTATAAAGATTTCTTGGGTATAATTGTCAGGTAAGTATTTTCTTTTTAACTCCTTTTTCATTTTCTCCCATGTCACGATCTTGCTCTTCCTATCACGTTCTCTTTGCTTCTTCAGTTTTTCCCACCAAAAGAATGCATTCATTTTGAGTTTTAGTATCACAAACTTTACCTTCTTTTATTCTGGTAATCCATGAAAATCGAATATTCTTTCAACCGTATTAAGCCAATCAATAAAGTCATCAACATTGCTTCTACCTTCAAACTCAGGAATATCCAACTTTTGGTTGTATTTGTTCTGCCACTCGTCTTGGTCTCTACGCCTTGGCTGAAATCTTCCCAACTCCCTTGGGTAATGAGGTGTATCATCAACATAACCAAACTTTTAAGAATCATTTTCATGCTGATTGTTTTTACTCCGAAGTTCTTTAATGATTTTATTTTTTTCATGTATACTGTGTAGCACTCTTTGTAGCTGCAACCTTAATGATTCAACATCATCTTCATTGTCACTACCTTCACCCACTACTTTTCCATTCTACCATACCATGATCTCTAGCCTTTAGCTTTGATACCAAACTGATACCGGGGAGGGAAGAAAGAGGAATAAAATTCGAGAAACAAGAGAAACATAAAGTCGATTTGTAGAAAATGAACAAACTTATATTCGAACTTGCGTAAAATAGATGAAAAGTTCACCACCAAGTTTATAGTCACAAGTGGATACAAAAAATTCACCACCTCAAGGAAGTTAAACAAAGATACAGAACTAAATCAAAAGACTCATCACTCAAGGACGCATCCAAGAGATACAGAGTTTTAGAGAGACTCCAAAGAGTTTCTTCCAATACAAATCAGGTGCTAAACTTTGTTATAATCCTAAAACACCAAAAAAAGTACTAATGCATGAA
The DNA here is from genome assembly GCA_021527575.1 of Ensete glaucum. Classification (NCBI taxonomy): domain Eukaryota; kingdom Viridiplantae; phylum Streptophyta; class Magnoliopsida; order Zingiberales; family Musaceae; genus Ensete; species Ensete glaucum. The sequence continues at coordinate 40,980,563 of CM038558.1, forward strand.
ACCAAGGTTTTCCTTACCGAGTGGTAAGACCCGTACCGCTCGATACATACCGGTCCGGCTTGACGGATCGGCCACATCGGGCGGTAAGATCGGCCGACGGCCGATTTTCCACGGCTGATGAGGAGAAATCGACCGTCGATCGAGGAAGAAAATTGAAAGAAGAGAAGGAAAAAAAAGAAGAAGAAGAGCGGAGAAGTACCTCGTGCCGCCTAGCGGCGACTCGCCTGGGGTCGCCCATGGCGTCACGCCGCCTAGTGCCGCTGCCTGTGGCCTAAGCGCACCGGGTTTTTCTCCCACGTGAGGAGATGAAACGTCTCCCCACGTGAGGAGATGAAACGTCTCCCCATGCGGGAGAGAGTTCGAGACGACATCGACCCCTTTTTATTGTTTAATATTTTTTTAATATTATATTATATTATATTATATTATAAAAATATTATAATATATTAATATAGATGATACGACGCGTACCACCAATATCGATGCATCGACACAAAATGTCAAGACACCCGGTATGGACCGGTATGTCAATCCTTGCACGAAACAACCCTTCATGCATAGTGAACTAGGAAATTAAGTGTTTTACATCTACCAACTAACTCATTTAATGCATTCCTTGGTCATGAAGGAAAGCACCTTGAAAGAGCTTTTACTTTATCCAAGGAATATGCTCATGAGCTATAATATTTGAGTGAGCTGGGTTTAAAAGCTATGAGACAATGTTGTGGACTGTAGGGAATCATAGGATCAATAATTTCTATACAAGCTGATTTTAGCAACCTAGGCATTCCCGTGTCACATTTGCAAATGCACCATTCCCTAAGATACAAACATATTTAGTTGTTAACAAAATCAAAATAATATTGTCACTTATTTGGAGAATATATAATGGATAATCCATTTTATCTCAAGAAGCATCCATTATAATGTTAAGGAGTTTTAGTCTTTATGTTTAAATTGAAAAAAAGATGTGATTATTTCTTATTTTGTCCACATTTAAGTCACAATCGTAGTAAGAATTACTTCTATATTAGATTATTAAGGGTTGTGTATTTTCTTAACTGACATGCCTCATTTTCTCTTCTTTTTAAACTTTCTTATAGCTTCTTCCATTTTTTCACATCTTCTGGTCCTCACTTTTTCATGCCATCTTGAAACTGTAGTTATCTTTAGTTAGTTTTACATCAATTTGCTGCCTTCAATTTGTCATAAATTTTAAACCAGATGACAGCATACAGACCTACCATGTAGCTCCATCTTGAGTCATATCCCATTGTTATCATAAATTTTTTTATTAGAAGATAAGGAAGGAATGAACTATATGATTAATTACAAATAACTTTTAGCATTTTAAACCTTCATCACTATGCCAACTTGGTAAAAGTCATTACGTCAGTGGATAACTAGGAGATGACAGAAGGTTGAATTTTACACATGATTTGATTGTGTAAAATATCAACAGTCACAGTATTACATAACAATTATTATTTTATATTTTCTAGGAATACAAATCATCAAAATCAAGTTCCTCCTTGCATCGATAGTAGATTCCTGAATATGTTGCTTGCTAATTGTGCATCATTTTGACTCATAGAGGATGCAAGTCATTAACTTACAAAAGTACATGTGATAAGACATGAAACAAAGGAATGTTTGCAAAAAAATACTAAATGCCATTTTGGATCAAGCATGGAGCTATCAATGCAGAAACCTTTGATGATCCAAATTAGTTGGCACCATATTCACATAAACAATTTATGTAAGCACAAAAAAGAACAAAAGTAAAATAAAAAAAGGTTGTTTTGCCCAAGGATTGCTATTACAAGAATCAAGCAGGATCAGTCCACCCGATAAAACGAGAATACAAAACCTTGTAATTTTATACTTACAAAACTTGAATGGAAAAACACAAACAAATAAGACAACTATTAGAATTGTGCAGAAAATACATACGAAAACCAAAATCAAGATGAAAAACAAAAGGGCAAGTATTTCATTGCAGGCTAATATGATAAATCCAATGACATAAAAACAAACATTTCATGCAAAAAAGGTATGTGAAGAACCTTCATATTACTTTTTGGCAGTTCAGATGACGAAGAAGATATCCCACGAAAAAGTGAGAGAACCAATCTCACTTTCTCACTCCATGTGAGAGAACTCCAAGCCCTTTCAAGCTGCAAAGCAAAATATCCAGTGTAATGTATCAAAAACATATCAGGAAGTTATGTCTCATTTCATGATCGATCAGCTACATACAGTTATTTCAATTGGGCGATCTCCCAGAACAATTTGAACCCCAAGCTCCTCAGAAACTTTCCGAGCAGCACGGAACTACAGATATGATATAAAGGGCAAATTTTAATTCTAGAAAATATGTTATTTAACACTTTATCAGGAAGCATCAACTTCTACTACCTCATCTCCAAAAGATCGATTTGCATCAGAAGATATCTTGGAAGAAAAAACAGCTAGCAGCAAACGCAAAGCAAGAGCACTTTGTCCACCTGTGGTTGCAAGCCATGTCACTACCACCTCTTCTCTTAACTGTACAGAAGCATTTTATGTTTTTTGTGGAGCAAACTACAGTTTTGCATGCATAAAACACTGACCCAAGTTTATGCTGCGGCTGATGGCTCCAAAGAATTTAGCCCCACTGAGGGAAAACATGTTTAATTTTAGAGAGGGGACATCCTCAGCAGAAGTGGAAGCATACATTACTCCAGCTCTGAAAGTTGTCTGCAAACACACAGTTAGCCAACAAAAAGAAGACTCAATTTCCATGCAGAAACAACAAAGACTTATCTATTGCAATTATACTATTATATTGTTTTCTCATCATGATAATTCGTTAAAGTAGATTGTTACAATGGCAAAATATATTTTCTGGATGCTACATGTTCTTTTATGTTGCTTACAAGTTATCTTTAAGACCTTGAATGCAACATTCTGGGATGTTCTAAGTCTGGATCCAGTAGCTGCATCCTGATATATGTCACACCTTTGGTTACTAATGGTTATAGATGGAGTTTTTTAAAAATAGTTTTGATACATAGCAGGAGCTACAGGTTACAAATTTATTATTAAAAAATCTCATGTATATCCATTCAGAAGTGAGAAATCAATCAAATAACCATTTTCATATGATTTTGCACATTTGGTCGGTTGCAACTAGAGATGCCCACAAGCAGAGGTTGCCAGTTTAGCTATCGAAACGTTTACACGGATAATTGCTATATGAATTTGCAACCAAATTAGAGGGGGAAGCCGTGGATGTGAAAACCAACATGTGAGATGAGGAAATAATATCTAAACCTAGTTTTGACTTGCAATCCAATCTGCAACTACAGTCGTATGTAGGGCTTTAGGTGTACATAGTGAGCGTGATTGTATGAAATCATTATCCATAACCGGGAATTAAGCGGTCACACACATCATTCGCACGCTGACGAGCACGATAGCAAATAATCACTCCCCAACAGAATGAAGAAAATGGGCGAAATAGAACCAAGAACTCGAACCAAAATTAGGCTTGCCTGCTCCTACAGAGCTCGACGACGACGTTGTCCGGCCTCACAGCCCTCGCGACGCGTTCAACGTCCGATGCGGACTTCTCCGACAGGTGCGAGGTCCCGATCAGCCAGATGGCCTCGGGCTCCACGAACTCGGTCCTCCAGCTCGGAATGGGTCCGAAGCGGCCCTTCTCGACGAGAACCAGGGAGCCGTCCTCCACCAGGTCCATCAGCTCCGGGTGCGCCGCGGCCGCCGCGGCACGGGAATCCTGCATAACCTCCGCCTTGTAGTCGAACCCGGAAGGGGGAGGGCAGATCGAGGCCTTAAAGTTTCGTGGAGACCACGATCTCAACAGAGACGGAGGCGGAGATCGGGAGAAGGAAAAGGGCGAAGCGAGGTGGAAGGTGAACGGAGAGGTAGTAATCGTGGCCTCCATCAGCGACCTCTGAGGGAACTTGGATCGTTCCCAAGAGAGAGCGCCAAGGATGTGGATAAGGTAGCTGTGGGTTATATATATATATATATATATATCACTCACACGGAGGAGCTGTAGCGACGATCGACATGGTAAAGGTAATGAGTAAATTCAACTTTTAGAAAATAAAAGATGCCAGTTGAAAATAAATTTAAAAAATGATTATTCTATCAAAAATTAAATATTTCGATTTTTTGAGAATTTATCTAAAAATTTAAATATTTTAATTTAATTATTAATATTATTCGTGCAGACAAAAAGATCTAACTATACAAGCGACGAGAAAAATGTATTTTGGGGAATTATGATCACATTGTTTATAACAGTCGTTATGTTTGTCCCTTATCCTGTCGCATGAAATAGAACGTAACGGGAATAGTTACGACGATCGCTACCGAGTCATTGTGTGTTCCGTTTCCGTATATAACGCTGAGAGCAAGTGACCGGAGGGCAGAGGTGGAAACAAAGCGAGGACTGCGGTGGCTGCAAGGCGACGGGTAGGAGTCGCCATGGAGGCCTACAAGCTCTGGGTGAGGAGGAACAGCGAGTTCGTCCATTCCCTCGAATCGCTGGCCAACGTAATACCCATCTCAATTCTCTAGATCTCCATCTTCTCTCAAAGATTTTGAATTGTTGATCCCTTTCTCCCTCGAAGTTTTGCTAAATTGTGTGGGAAATTTGCTGCTCTAGGGCATCACTTGGCTTCTCCCGGAGCGCTTTTCCAACTCCGAAATCGGATCCGAAGCAGGTTCTACATCTATTCCTTATCGAATTGATCCTTTTGGGGGGTTGTCTTTGTCGTGAGGGAGAGATTTATGTCTTAAACAAACTAATAGTTGATGACATCGATCTTTTGAAGTTCGGATTTGTTAAAGTTGAATATTGAAGCTAAAATTGGGCAAAAGATTTGGTTGGCAACATGATGTCGGAGATATGGTATTTGGTTTGCAGTGTACGCTTTATTGGGCATAATCAGTACCGTGAACCAGCACATAATTGAGACAACTCCGACAAGGATGCGACCTCATGAATTCGGAAAGTCGACGTTTCCTTGGTCTCTGTGTGTGTCCGCACTTAAAGATGTGGAGACAGTCGTTGAGGTTGCAGCACAACAGTTTGTTGGCGAAGAGCGCAAGTGGAATTACCTTGCAGTGACTGAAGCCGTAAAGTAAGATGTTGCTTCATAATCTCATTATTTTTTTACTTCGGGTTCTTCGTTTTCCTTCTTTGAGCCTGACATAGTTTGGTGTAGTACAGGGCATTTGTTAGGTTGACCGCTTTTCGTGATAGTGGATACAAGATGCTTTTACAAGGTGGAGAGTTAGTGAACAGGAATGAGAGGCTAGAGGTTTCTGGAGTCTACCATGCAAGGAATGGGGATTCTGGCATGTCTGGTGGATATAACAGGCCTGAACACATCCATGGTTATCATGGATCCACACCTAGGAGTTTGGAAGGAAGAGCCATATCAGCATTAAGCCGCTTTGGTGAGAATGCAAAAATGGCATCAAATCCAATGTGGTTAAACAAGCTTTGCCCGAGTTCAGAGGCTGCCCCTGGTATTGTGTTTACCAGCATTTATGATGGCCGTGCAATTTTCTTAATTTTGATATGTAGCAGCATTTCTTTATACATGCTGGAGTTATGTTATGGTCTTCTCGTTGCAGCTCCTTTGTTTGAGGAACCCACATTTTCTACTCTCTGGTTCCAGAAGGGGCTTTCTGGTAGGTTATTTTTGACAGGAGAGGTGCTCTCTGTTCTGAGACCTCTCATATATGTCCTTTTCATTAGAAGATATGGAATTCGATCATGGAAACCATGGTTGATTTCACTGGCCATGGACCTGGCTGGAATGAGTTTGCTTTCACATTCTACAACTTGGCATCATAGAAGCAATGATAAATTCTACCAACTTCCTACCTATGAAAAGGATGAGGCAAGTGTAGCTTAGTGTTTTCTTACAACTGAACTCTTTTTGAAAACTTTGTTAACTGCTTTAGTATTAAAGAATATAAGTTATTAGTCACCTTTATTTCTGATTCAAATTTCTCTGTCTCATTTGCTCTCATCATTTGTTCCATTTAGTTAAAAAGGCGAAAGCTGTTGTGGGCACTTTACATCATGAGAGATCCATTCTTTAGCCAGTATACAAAGTAATGATACACCTAGTTTCAGGCTTATGACCTACTCCTTGTACTATCAGTGCCTTTCTGGTTATGTTCTTACATCTTTAATCTCCAGGCATCATCTTGAAAAGACTGACAGATACTTGAGTCGTATCCCTTTAGTAGGGTTCCTTACAGGTTAGACTTTCAATATTCTTGTTCTCTAATAAAATCTTTGCCAAACTTTTTCTCCTCAACGTGATAATAGTTTATGGATTTTGCTTCATTCTTTTTATGCAGCTAAACTTGTAGAGCTTGTCGTTGGAGCACAGACACGTTATACGTACACATCAGGTTCATGAGGAGGAAAACCCTGACAGTAAAGTCCTCCCATATTAAAAATGATCCTGATTGATTGATTCCTTGATATTCTACTACATGGATCATTTTTCTCCAACATCTTAATCGAGGAAGTTTGTTACTTCGGTTAAGCAACGTATTGATCTATACTGCAATTTACATGGTGTATCTGGTATATTAGTTGCTTCCGCCAATTCCCACCTCTATATGCAATTATTGGAAAAGTATCTGTATTTGGACCATATATTTTAAAGTTGAACAATATGATCACTTATATGTTGATCAATTATGGACAAGTTATTACGTAGAAAACACATTGAGCAAAAATATTATCTGATTGGGCCGTGTCACTATATAGAAATTTATGAAATAAATATCAATAAAAAAATTCTGTAATGTTAATTTGGTCAACTGCATCATCTGTAACTCTAAAGCTACATAGACTTTTAATTTAACATTGTTACTTATGGTTTAGTTAGCCCTCATCAACATTGCATAAAAGGGGCAATTTCCATTTTTTGGTAGCCAACCAGGTGACCATTGGAGCGCTATTTTCTTCTTTGTATGATGCATCCTGACCATTAAAGTTCATTATGTTGGCAATAATCATGTCTAAATTCAAAACTTGGAAAATTTGTCTAGGAATCCGTTTATGATATAGGGGATCGTATGGTTAGAGCATTAGTATAATTTAATAGTCTATGTAAGAAGTGACTTATGAGATAATTAAAAGCATCATCACATGGGCGCTGAAGTTCTTATAAAAAAAAAACTCATCAATCATAACCTGTGGCATGGTGCATTAGTATATGGAAATTTTTTGTCCATTTTAAAATTCTTGCTAGGTAACAAATCCTCGCTTCTATGACTAAGTTAATGGTGATTCTTTCTTATATTTAATTATATTTGAATTCATCTATAAATTTGCACATTTGGATCCTTACAATAAAGATCAATTCATAAACATGATAATTGTCTGCCTCTTACATTTGCATTACATCGATTTTTGACACTTCTGACTCATTTCGTTGCATACATCTAGAGATGAAACTAATTTAGTGGTGAATGATAATATGCCCATCTCTTTAATAAGCATACAAGTATTTCATTTTCTATGGTAATGGTTATGAAGTCATTGAGTAGTTTCCTTTAAGATTAATTATTGGTGAATGACTACATTCCTTAATAAGTGTACAAGTATTTCATTTTCTAGGGTAATGGTTATATAGTCATCGAGTGACTTCCTTTAAAACTTATTTTGGGTTTTGATCCATTGATTATTAACTTTAAACTATTTTTCACTCGGAAAAGAATAAAGATAAGAGTGAGTGGTGGCATTTGATTTAGTGATTTCTAATCCTCTGTGATCTTGTTATCCTAAACACACTTTATCAACTATAACATATAAGCAAGCAGTCTTCTTGAGTGATACACATTATTTCAGTCTCCATTTCTCAAGTTAGATCTTAAACTCATGTGACCGAAGTCTCAAAGATGATGGAGAAGTCAAAATTCCTGGGTCATGACATATCTCTTTGTTGCAGATACTGCAAGGAGTGAGATAAGGAACCCAAAGGACATCTGTGAGAAGATGACTCCTTGCATTCTCATTTGGTCTCCTCTAGCTTCTGCTACCACCTTTTTAAACTAATTAGTTCACCATGCGACACGGTGTAGCATTTTGCTGATGACACTCCAACTGGCTTGATTTTTCAGTACTGCTTGGAATTTCTTGATTTTCACAGGTACCCCTGCTCATAACACAGATTTTCATGTATACAACCAGAGGTGAGGATGGATATTTTCCAACTTAGGTTGTGCCTTTCTGGCTTTTAATTTGATAAGGCAATTCGACAATCTTTAGATTCCTCTTTGTTGATAGTCCTGACTTTAGATTATTCCTTCAGTTTAATTGAAGCCTCTTATAATCAGTTGTTTAGATAATATACTAGCTTTGGTTATATGATAGTTCTTAGGCCATTGGAACTAAGTTGTTTCCTGTTATATGGTAAGACAAGATCGACAGAATATTGTCTTAATATGGTTGCATTGAGTCGTTAGTAACTTTTCTACTTAGTGTTGCATTTCCTCTTGAGTTATTTGCCTTTTCATCTTAGGTTGGTTATTTACTTCCTTAACTGCAGCTTTCACTTACATGCTGCTATTTGGCTGCAAAAGTGACTGAAAGGTGAAACCTGAAGGTGTTGTTTGGTCAAAGCATAATTCAACTGATTTACCTACAGCTAGGGTGTCATACCTGCACCATTGTTTCTTTGACTTGCCCTTCATCATTTAGCCTTGTGGTCGGAGACAAATTAATGCAATTGAGAGACTTTTGGGACTTCCAGTCACGTTTCAACAAGATTAGGCATCAACTGTTTGGTCTGTATCTACCCATTTGCCTTTGAAATTTTGGAAGATACAGAATTCTGATCACTTTTTTTCAGTGTTTATGGGAGTATATCTTTAAAGTGTATTTGGATCCAGAATCATAATACTGTTTGTATTTGGCCAAAGCAGTCCCTGTAAAAAGTGGCTGATGCTTGTGCAAAGGAACAGTAATGACTCACTGAAGATAACAAGCTTGGAAATGTGTTTAGTTCTGCAAGGATCAAACATTGATATGGCATTAGCTGCTACTCATATTTGCAGAAAGGGGCACTTTATATCAATATATATTCACATTTTACTTTGTCCCATTGAACCAGTGACATGGGATGGCGAAGTTAAGAAGTAATGTTGCTTTATTTTGGGGTTTTCATATGCTGTAAATATGTTAAATTTTTTATAAAGCATCTCTCTCATAAATCCATGCAAAAGAGCTCAGGTTTTCCAATACTGACCGTGATTACCAATATTTTGGTCGGTTAGAAACAACGACAAAGTGTTTTAAAGATTCGTCCTAACATGAGTTTGCAGGATTATTAATGTCAAATATAGCTTCAATCAAATATTAACTAATTAATTATATATATATATATAGTATTAACAATTGATAGTTATGGATTGATATGCAAATGAGATTTCTTGTCTCATATCATACAAAATGATAGCTTCAATTATCATAAAAATGAGGTTTTTTTCTCTCCATCAACATCAATAAGTTGAAGTATTTTCAAAAGAGAAGTATCTTCTAACACCCAAAAAAATAGATATTATATATAGTATTTTTTAAATTTATATATAATTATAATATTTGAGTAAGAAAAAAATATAAATATAACATATTCAAAATTTATACACATAAATATTTACATGTCATCGTTTATACTACGTTGGCATTGGTTGCACGTACTCACTTTTCTATATAATCACTTGAGTGGGATATTAGTATATTTATTTGTAAAATAAGATTTATAGTTATTAATCACTCAATAAGTATAAGTTTTTATAGTTTTATTTAAGCGAGCATGCATCATCTCATATATATATATAGTATTTCAAAGTCATCAACATAACACATTTAACAATAGATACCTCATCTTATAACTTATTTAGCAAGCATAACCCCATAACATAATATATGTACAATAAAAGGTAAAATTTTATATTAAAATAATTTAAAATAATTATATGCACATATAGCAAGCATTTGTATACGTGTATGTTCACTCACTCATAAGTGATATAATATGTATGTTCACTCTTACACTGTAGATCATTGTAATATATATGTTATAGCATATATATATATACTCCTATACTACACATTATAATATGTATGTATATTTTTATACCAAACATCATAATATATATGTTTACTCTCACATTGCACATCATAGCATTTGCATTCATTGCACATCATAGCATATGCATTCATTGCACATCATAACATATTTGTGTATTCTCACACAGCACATCATATAAGTCACATGCATTATCACATCACACATCATTATATATGCATGCATATAAGATATTTTTATCACAATTCATATATTTTTATATTTATAATATATATACATTCACATTTAGCTCATATCTAGCTCATAACAATTATATCATTCAAAATATGCTATACTTGGTTTAACTCAAAATGAAGATACCACTGAAAGATCACATTCCTTAATGAGCATGTGTGCTACCAAATGGTATATCTATCAAATTTGGAGCATAGGGTTAAAAGATATCTTAATTAATAACCCTCCTTCTTGAATTATTAATTTATAATAATTTATAACAATAATTCATAGAAAAAGTTTGATAAAATCTCTAATAAATTAGACTATACTCAACCTACAAATTTATCTAAATTTCATCATTAATCTTTTAACAATTTACTTTATAATCAATGAACTAGTTAGTATTATTCAAACTATCGAATAATTGTACAAAAAAAATTTTATTTCACTATTTTAGTTGATCAAACGATCTTGAATTATCATAAAGTTATATAGGAAACTAGAAGACATAAATTTTTAACTTAAAATAGAATAATTTGGAGTCTAAACTATCCTCCTAATTCACGATCAACACCTATTCTATTATGTTGAGATTGGGTTAGGGTTGTCTAAACTAATATACCTTATATTTTAGTGTATAAAGATGATAGTCCCTTAATTCCAAATCTCATATAATCTCGAGAGAATTTTTTAAAATATATAAAAAGGATATAACCTAATCATATCACTAAGTAGGTCAATTCAGCTTGAATATTTTCATTCTAAAAAATAAGAGATTTTGAGTATCCTAGATTGAGCTAGTAATAACTCTATATATTAGAGTCATACCATAGACTTTAGAATAATATGAGATTCATACACAATATATCTAAAAATTAAAGATAAATTTAAAATTTAGGTTACTCAAAAGTAGCTGAAATTATCAACCTATAATTTGTAACTGAAACCCGAGGTATAGCAAGAGAAGAATTAAAATTTTTTTATCTCAATCTTTCTTAGAGTTGAGTTTCTTAGCCACGAGAAAAGACTCCAAGAGAAAAGTTGAGATAACGATTTAAGAAGAAGAGAAAGGGTTTTGATTATTAGATTGGTAAAGAAAATGATGCTAAAATAAGATGAAAGTGATTAAGAGGTTATCTTAAGATATAGAATTCAATCATATTGGACCTTATTTCAAGTTTATTTTCTTCATTTACTCATATAATTATAAGGTTGTAGCAATCTCAATTAAGTCTAATTTAGTTTGATAAAAATGATATTTTTTTCTAATCTCATCCTTCAATCTCACTTATATATCTCAACATTTAGTATAAGACTTATCTTTGATTTATATCTTTATTTAATCTTTTATTACTTCATCTATGTCTAAATAACTTATGATCCTCCACATACATAATGTTAAAACTAAAACTTCCTTAAGATAATTATGTTCAAATTCATGAGTTTCAACTATTATTTTTATTCACTACATGCACACTTATTACAATAACTTAACATCATATTTAAGTCTCTATCATACTTTCACCTATTATGCTATACTTAAAGTAAATATTAATATTTATACGTGATCAACCAATATTTCATATAATACTAGGAATGATAATTTAAAAAATATATATATTTCAATCTTAAAAACTGAAAACATGAATCTATTATTTATCATATTTATAAAGTATAAATATCATAAATCAAATCACTAAATGAAAACATATATATAAAGGATCCATCACGAAAATTAAAAAAGTAAGATTAACAAATAAAACTATTAATTTATAAATTAATTTAGATATATTTATATTTCTTTGTTTATGATTGTATTTGGCTATATTTGACTGTGATTACATGTGGATATATTTGGTTATATATATATATATATATATATATATATATATATATATATATATATATATATATATATATATATATCGTTCGAAGAATACAAAATACTTCCTCTCCAGCCTATTAGGGGTGGGTCTCGGCAGGGATAAAAAAAACCCTCCTTGTATAAAACATATGATATATATATATATATATATATATATATATATATATATATATATTGTAAAAGATAAAAATCAGAAGAGAACGAGAAAACCATCTCAAAGAAAATGCTTAAATAACTCTTTCCATTCCCGTCGTGTCTTCCTGGCTCGTCATTGAGGCACAACCTTGATCGTGCCCCTCCCGTGTCCTCGATCATCATTCTCCCCGATTGATAAGACATAATCCCCCCAAGATCTCTTCCCTCACCCCTCCCATCTCCCTCTTCCAATTGAATCCAATATTGTGCAGCGGATGAACCTTCTCAAAGATATTGTCGATTCCTTCTCCGAATTCTTCTATCGCGCCCCCGCCGCCTCCGATCGATCCCCTCCGCCGGCCCCCGACCGCATGGAACCCTCGCCCTCCACTGCGCCGGCGGTCGTCGGCGAGCGGGTCGCCCTCAAGCTCAAGGGCTACTTCGATCTGGCCAAACAAGAGATCGACAAGGCCGTCCGGGCCGAGGAGTGGGGCCTCACCGAGGATGCGGTCGCTCACTACAGGAACGCGCAGCGCGTGATGCTCGAGGCCAAGGCTGCTCGAGTCCCCGATGCCCTCTCGTCGAGGTCGACAATTCTGTGGACGTTTGTCTCTCTGTTTGTTGTGATTCGAGAGCGAGAATCGAGCGGCTTTCTGGTCCTGAGGGAATGATCCTCCTTTGCAGGGACAAAGGCCAGGTGAAGACCTATCAGCAAAAGATATCCACATGGCAGGAGCAGGTTGCGGAAAGGCTACAAGTGCTAACCCAGAGGACAGGTAAAATCCTTCTAAAGAAACGAGTTATTATGATGAGTCGTATCTTTCTCGACACAACTAATCATCTTCCTTCTTCTTCTCTCTTATGATACAGCAGGACTACCAACTAAGAAGGTATGCATCTGTTGACTGCACTTTTAAGTAATCTTTAGTCTCCAGACTGATTACTTTCATGCAATTGTTGACATTGCTTGTTTGGGGGTTTTGGATTGTTAGTTTGGTTTATCAAACAGATGGATGTTTGATTTCATGTATTCTGTAATTTAATTGGAGGTTTGGAGAGTTGTCTTCCATCAAGTGTAGGTGCTTCTTTAGCTTCATATACCACTATGGAGAACAGATTTACATTCATATTTCTAATTTTTCTGGGAATAATCTAATTGGTTATGTTTGCTAAGACAATCTGATCGTATTTGCTAATTGTTGCCTTTTTTTTGTATTTGGAAAGCTTTTCAGTAAAGAGGCTTGATATCTCATTAACTTCATGTGTTACGTCAGACCTGTTTTGTTGTGGTGCACTGGGTGCTAAACATGATGTTCTGATGGTTTGACATTTCATATATGTTTCATAACAAAGGGATTAGGCAGAGTTGTTGAATTATGCTCATAGTAACTGGAGATTCCACAGTATCTTAGTAGCATACTGTAACATAGGTAATGTAGATTGAGAAATGGATAAAGTTCGCACTGATAATTAAAACAGAAAATATCTGTACCTTTCCCGCTTCAAGATAATCTATAATGATGCTGTTCAGTCATTAACTTTAAGTTACATGATCTAGAGCCCTGTTTAGATGGATGTTAATGTTAACTAGTGATCTAAATTGATTCAGACTAAGGTTTTAAATGTTGACATTACTGGTATTGACTGGGACAACCAAATACTAATATCTAAGCATATGGCTAAATATCAGTTTAATACCATTATTTTTATGTTTTTGTTATTTTATTCAATGATATCAAGGCCAGTGCAGATTGGTATTCTGTTCATTGTACTGGTATAGTGCTAGTCCAATAGGTTATTGTAACTGGTATAGGACTGACATTTAAATCCTTGGTTTAGATAATAACAAAAAATATATTGAGACAAAGGTAAAATTGATCTGTAACTATATTCATATGGAGATGTCAAATGTGAATTTAGAAAGATAAACTAAATTAAATATGCACAATCAATACCTTCTCCCTAATTACTTTAATTACATAGACCAACTAACCGAACAACATGTATGACCAAATGTTATCTTTTAAGTGGCATATATATATTTTGACAATTTCACAAAATTTCTACCAATTTTTGGCTACTTACATCAACTGTCCTTCCTCTGAGCTAGGTATTGGCTGAGAGAATATGACACTATGTAACGTGTGGATGGAACTCCACTGATTTTAGTAATAGACTAAAATACAATTAAGTAATTATACTTTCCAATTGATTTTTGCTTGTCTACAAACACAAGTCAGAAAAATGTAGGTATATATGTTTTTGTACTTGTCTATATGCATCTTCATGCCATGCAAGTAAACTATGATTTGTGCATTTTGATCGTGTACATGTCTATTTTCTGTTGTGTTATTTGGTCATAATTTTTTCTTATTCCTTTTCTCTAATCCATGTGCTTTATTCAACTTTATAGACCTCCCCAAGTTATGCTTCAAGTAGACCCGTGTCATCTACAGTTCCCACTGCACAGAAAGTTACCAAAAATTTGCCAAGTTTCAATAGTAGTCATCAGATGATTGGAAATAAAAAAAATAACATCAGCAACTCAAGGCCTGGTCAAGAATCTATCAAAAATTATGATGATCGGCTAGTTGAAATGATTAACACGGCAATAGTGGACAGAAGCCCTGCTGTTAAGTGGGATGATGTTGGTAAGAAATTGTGAGATCATAATTTTATTGTACTTTTTACATAATACGTGAAATACTTTTATATGATATGCAGCTGGTCTTGATAAGGCCAAGCAAACTCTAATGGAAATGGTAATTCTACCAACTAAAAGAAGAGACTTATTCACCGGCCTTCGAAAGCCAGCTAGAGGTGCATCTTTAACAGATGATGTTAGTGCAAGCTTTGGCATACAGAGGAACCCTAACTTTTGACAGTAAAATTTGAACTTCTTAGGTTTGCTTCTCTTTGGTCCTCCTGGTAATGGGAAAACAATGCTTGCCAAAGCTGTTGCATCAGAATCAGAGGCAACATTTTTTAATGTTTCTGCTTCATCTTTAACTTCAAAATGGGTACTTGTCATTAATAGATTTGCATAAAACGGTTCTCTGAATCTTCGTCTGGAAACTTTGACAGCAATAAATTGTTGCTGTTCTGTATTATTGGTGAACTAGGTGGGAGAAGCTGAAAAGCTTGTGCGGACTCTTTTCGAGGTTGCTGTTGCTAGGCAACCATCTGTAATCTTCATGGATGAGGTATTCTACTCCAGTTCTATGCTTTATTTATTTTACACTAATTATGATGTTCCTTTCAGATATCTTTAAAATGTTAAAATTTTTTATTTGACCAATTTTATGTTAAATCTCGAGGTCTATGCATTGATAGTCAATCGTCAGATTGCTCATTATTGTTTGGTCATCTTAAAAGAAGATTAATATTGAAAACTGGAAAGAGGTACATTGTTAAATTAGGAAAACCTTGAATGCTATAGTTCATGATGATGGTCAATGGAAGGAAGCATTTAGCACACAGACCTTGTCACTTTAACTTTCATTATGTGCACAAAAAGAAATGAGGATTATATGGACAAAAAGAAATAAAAATGGTGGTAAGAGAAAATAATCATGATCATGGTTAATTACCGTAATGAAAGATGTTAGCTTCTTATAATATTCTATTAGGTTTGTTGCTACTAATCATACTGTCTGACAGAAGAAACAGTAAACTATCCTACATGCCAACTATCTATCTTAAATTACTTGTTAAGTAGATGGTAATTCTTGATGATTTATTATTAACAATATTTGTTTGTTGGTTTTAATTATAAAACCATTGTCCATGTATTATGTTCAATTTCCTCTCAGAGCTCATCCTTTGGGTTTCTAAGGTTTATGGTCAAGTTGTTCTGAAACCTTAATCCATGATCGTGGACTGAAAATGAAAAGAAATCCTTCCTTTACTAGTTACTTTAACATTTTATTCATGAAAGAAGTTTTGGATCTAGCTATGGTTTTCCACTTCTGATGGTAGTCAGTTGCAGACTTTTTCAAAAACTAGTTGTCATCTAAAAGAATTAGCAACAGGAATCCTTGAAGCATGAAATATTTAATAAATCTGATATTCGTTGAGATGCTAAAATAAAAGGAGGCAGAATTTAATGTAAGTTCCAGACATTGTACTGCATCTTAGAGTTTTTGGATGATGAGGGATTTAATAAAACTGCACACCCATCTTCAAGAATATATGTTTTTTTGTTTTATCTGATTTGTGTTCTTGTGGGTCCTACATATTTTTGATCCTATTTTATCATCATAGGAGATTAAGAGAGTATTATATCTAAAATTGCTTCTGGAATTGGATCAGTGACTTCTCAAGCATGGTGTTTTTCTTTTATCTTGATCAAATTTCACTACATACTATCAATTCTTTCATAAAAGAACTACTGTGTACTTCTCTAGGAGCTAATCTTATTGGCTGCTTAGAGGCAATGACTCATGTTGTTATGTTTGAAAATCTGATTCAAGTTGTTTCATTTGAGGTTTAGCTGATTCCTCTGTTCAATCTTATGTAAAAGGTGAAAAATCATTTTATTGATACTGGATCTTGTTTTGGTTTTTTCATATTATTTCAAGTGAATTATGTTGCATTCTGCAGATAGATAGTGTATTGTCTGCTAGGGTAGCTAATGAGAACGATGCTAGTAGAAGGCTAAAGTCAGAGTTCCTCGTCCAATTTGATGGAGTGACTTCTAAGCAGAATGATTTTGTAATCGTCATTGGTGAGAGAATACCTCTTCTTTTAGTTTGACATATACAAGTTTTTATCTTTCCTCTCCTTTGGATTTGTCTACTTTCTCTCTTCATTCACATAAATGCATATTCAAGGGGCAAGTATTCGTGCAGGTGCGACTAATAAGCCACAGGAGTTAGATGATGCTGTTCTGCGCAGACTGGTGAGTTCAATGTTGGCATGCCTAGAGAAGGTTCAGCACATAAGGGATTATATCCACCTAAGCACTCAAGCACTCGCTTGCTTTATCTGCTTTTGTTTTATGAGTGGGTTGCACTCAAAACCAAATGCGTAATCCCATGAATGGTAATTTACATGATGTATTAAAATTTAGTATTAGGATTTATAAGAAAAAGAACAGTCAGCCTATTTGAGATATTTTGTTCAAGGAAAATTCTAGAAATAACTGATATAGTAAGAAGTAGAAGTTAATGCATGAAGCTAAGACTTTGATTAATTTTTCCTAGAAAAAAGTGAGAAATCTAAGAAAATAAATCTTGTATATTTTCATCTTTGATTACACTTTTATTCTGAACTTCTTTGGAAATGAATTTGTTGTAGCGAAATTTGCAAAATATGACACAATAAATTGTTTGAATTTTTGAAATATCTATTTATTCGATGCAGATATATACACAACAGTTTGCATGTACCACATGGCTTGGACACAACAACTGTCTTATATTGTCAAAACAAAAACAAGTGACAAAGGATTGATCTTTGAATACAAAAAAGAATGTACATGTTGCACATGTTTGATATGCTTGTTTGCTGCTTTTCTTTTACCTTTTTTTCTTTTTTTGGGTACCTTTTCATTATCTTATTGAAAAGATTTGGTTTGGATAGGTTTTTTTTATCATCTTAAAAAAATAGTCAAGTGAGTCTCCTCCCCATTATTTTCAATTGCTAATACTTCTTTTGATGGTTCCAATCACATTGGCAAATGGGTCCCACCTACCCAGTTAAAAGAAATTACCAGTACTGCAAAATAATGGAGGATCCTGGTCTGATATAGTCATACAAGTGTAACATCTATGATACTTGGTTAGGAGAAAGATAGGTTTTAGGTCTTTAGCAGATCTTAATGCAGCTTAATCAAAGAAATAGATGAGGAATGCAGTTGGTTGAAGAATCATGTATTAAGGTGGATTATAAGAATCCTACTTGAGAAGTCAGTTACCAAGAGGAACCCTGGATGTTTGCTCTTATGTTCGTATGTTTTTGGACATACTGGATGCATAAATTAATAATGGATTCTCAAATTATATATAGCCATGTGGTGCCGCAGTAATGTCTTTGATAGTGGAAATGGCGATAAGAGATAGCACAGGAAGTGAGGTTTTTCACTTTGCTGAAGCCACTGAACAGCAGAGTGAGAAAATCATATGATGCTTACTAACTTGGGAATACAATTCAATTTTACTTATAACATTTTCAAGTTTTGATGCAAAGCACTTCCTGTCATGTGAAAAGATCACATATATTTTTTGGTTCTTTCCATTCTTTCCATATTAGTCTACAAATAGATTTCCATTAATTAGCGTGAGATGGCTTTCATTATGTAATGACGTGAGCAATCATCATTTGTTCCTAGACCACAATATTGTTTGTCTAGGTAGAATTGATGCCTCTGATGAACCATAACATCCCATAGAAACCCAGTCTTCTTGTTTTGCATCAAGCTCCTTAGGAATTTCAAATGTTGAGAGGGATATAGAACAATTTATCAGTAGTACATAGTATTGGGGAATTCCTCTGACCCATATATATTACAGATCTCGTGATAAAGATGAGACATGTAGTTTTTGGTATGCTTATCTTTTAAAAAAATGTCATATTGGTCCTCTTTAATGAGTTGTAGAAGGTAGATCAGGTCAGAGAGAAAATCAGAAAATTATTGACACTAACGGATTTAGATTGAGATTTTTGGTGTTGGATTGGAAATGTTGATAATATATTTTTCTCGTTTGATAATTGGCTGCAGGATACATCTGTAGAAAACAGATTGGGCACAAACATTGTCTCTGATTCAGATATTTGTTTGAAAGCAAAACTCTGTTGTAATAGCAAATATTAGATGGTATCTACTGCCTGCAGTTACTTTCAAACAGGAGGAACTATGGAGATGAGGAAATATGATATATTTAATGAACTAAAAAATGTATTTGTTTGGATGTCCAGATGACATTTATTTCCAGTCTTTGGGTTTAGATTAAAAGGACAGGCTGTGAAGTGGACTGGTACAGTATTCTGCGGTCAACGGAAAACACACCAACGGTTCATGAAAATTGATTGCTTATTAGTTTATACTTTGTGTTGTAGTGTAGATGCATTAAGGAATATATGGGATCTAACCTTGCTTATATTACAGAGATATTTGTTAAAAACAGGGATAATTAATGAGTTTGGAGGTGTGGTGTCAATTCATCGAGTTAAATTTATGTGTATGGTAGCATCCTTGTCTTGTCTCTTTAATGTCCCACTATTTGCTAACAAATATATTAGGTATTGTAAGTTTTTACCTTTTTATTATCATGCATTGAAATTTTGGATCAGGTAAAGAGGATATATATCCCACTACCAGATGAAAATGTGAGGAAGCTCCTCCTTAGAAATCAGCTGAAAGGTCGAGCTTATTCATTACCTAGTAAGTATGAAATCATCACTTTGGGTGCAAACTTCTCCACTAACACCACTAATGGAAGTAAAGTAGCATTTCCTAAACAGCAAATATACTTAGCTTCATGTTATCTTTCTTATTTAATGATTAATAGCAATATGCTGTACAGGTGGTGATCTGGAAAGACTCGCTATGATTACCGATGGTATTATCTTTTCTGATTCCATATATATTCAGATGATATGTTTTTCTTAACTAAGCATTATTTGTTTAGGATATTCTGGAAGTGATTTGCAAGCCCTGTGCGAAGAAGCTGCGATGATGCCAATCAGAGAATTGGGTCCACAGCATATTCTTACTATAAAAGCAAGTCAGGTGAACATCAAAGCTTGTACTATGTTCCGATTTCTTCTTAAAGTTGCAAATCATTACTTTGAAGGATTCACTTCAATCTATCTTTGCGGATTCATCTCTGCCTCAATCCATTTGTTTTTTAGATGGATCTCTATTTCCACTTCTAAGCCATGGTCACTCTGGAGATCTACTGAACTGAAACTGTTAGAACTTGAGCATCATTTGCCTTGATGCCAAGCTCATATTCAAGCTTTCATGATGGTGTGGTGGATGTATATCATTTTTTGTCATGATGATTCAGGAAGGGTTTCTACGAAATTCTGGTTTCCACAAACCTAATAAATGATGATAGATTGTTTCATTGCTCACATATGCCTAAAGAAAAAAATAATTTGACTTTCTAATTCTGATGTAGCCCCTTACATCTTTCTACTTTAGGTGAGACCACTAAGATATGAAGATTTTCAGAAAGCAATGGTGGTTATCAGACCAAGCTTACGGAAGAGCAAGTGGGAGGAGCTCGAGCGGTGGAATGAAGAATTCGGTTCAAGTTGACTTACAGCCAGATTCAGCAGAAATTGTATCCAACCAAACGGTAAACTTTCCTGTCACCTAGACACACCAGAAAGAGTAAAATTGTCTGTCTTAGTTAACTAGAATTTATACTGTAACAAAGTTTGTATGGTCCCAACCTTTTAAGTCAACCATGTATATGTACAGACTATTCCATGGTTGCTTGCATCCATGTCACTGCACAAAATTGTAAATATGTTTTTTCTCATTGAACATTGAGCATGATTTTTATGTGCAAATCTATTGATGTGAAAAATGATCTGTTCATAATGATTTTCCTGCTTGTGTCATCAAATTTCAGATGTTATGTTTTCAGCCAGCCAATCCTTGCTCAGCTGTGCTTTGCTTGATCACTATGATTCGTGAACTTTTTATTATCTTTTCATTTAACTACTATTGCGACTTTCTTCCATTAGTTTTAATATAAAAGGCACGTGTTTTGTTTACATGACATAAATATGAATAAAAAAAATTGTATCACTTGTACATTAGTTGAAAATTAAATTCCAGAGCATACTGGAGGTTTTTACCCCTAACACTTGTGCCAAGTTGATATTGTGGCCAAGTCAATTTTTTGGTGAAGAATTTGGTGCATGGAACTTGGTAGTTGCAAGGTCTACAATATCGAATGGTATGATCCATCAGTAGACCTGCGGATCGCTTGCTACCTTATGGTACCATTGATTGAGATTGTTTCTGTCTCGTTATCGTCTGAAACAGGTTGGTAATGATCGATTTCGATTATTATCGCTCGTTGAAGGGTGATATCAGCTTGATTGTAGCGAGGAAGAAGGAAGAAGAGGGAGAAGAAAAGAAAGAACTTAGAGATCTGACGATTATCCCTTGATGATTTTGATCCGTCGTCGTCCTCTCCTGTCGGACATCATAGATGAGGAGAAGATGTCGCCTCCTCTTCTCCTCGTCACCTCAGATAAGGAGAAGATCACATTTTTTTTGCTCGTCTAAGGTGACAAGAAGAGGGGGCTGATGTCACCAAGGCAACATGCTTGATGATGTCATCTCTTATATATATATATATATATATATATATATATATATATATATATATATATATTAAGTGGTATGGTAAGATGTATTGTTTGGTACACTTGTATCTTATCAAGTTGTATGGTATGAAATTGTGAATTTGGTAGTTGTCTTGTAGACTAAAACTTAAGAAGTCACTGAAACATATTATAGGGGCCCAATTAAATTTTGACTAAAAATCAGTTTTGGTGGTGTAATATACCCTTTTTATTTATGGTGTTAGGGGCAGATGTCCTGTTGAGGCTATTGTCTCATTTATAAAAGGGTCCAATATCAAGATTGGTCTTCAATCACCGGTCTAGGAAAGGTTTTGAATCCCCTGTTGATTTGCCATGTGAGATGATGGGGCATACATCTCGATGCATTCCATTTGTCCTCCACTTTGTAAGAGAAGCTTATGGAGTCATTCTTGAAGATGGAAAAGAAACCTTCACTTCGTGTTAAACTCTAGTAACGTGTAGAATGCAGATATATGATCCCGTGACGTTGGGTTCCTAGACTTGCGAAATGGAGCAAAACCAATCCTTATGTGATCCCAAAGAGAAAGCGACCATGTGAATGTTAGTCATTGGGCAATACTTGATTCATATTTTCATCATATATTCTGCAATTTTATGTGGTGACTGAGACATCAACACAGTTTGATTTGATTCAAATGCACAAGGTCGTTCATTCTAGTTGTCAGGGTGATCAGGAACTAATCGAGTTAAATCATCGTTTGATGAATCGGTCCGAGGCAGACGTGGGGGGAGCATCTCCTATTCTCTCGATCTATACCTTGACTAAAGCCAAAGTCGGGTGAGGCATCCCAAATTGACCCCTCTGATGGTTCAATGAGTATATGGTGAAATTGAAAAAGTTTTTGGGTGTTCCAAGTTTGACCTCTGGAGTTGATCAGGAAGTCAACTTTTATACCTATGGTTGAGGGTCGATCATACGCGATTTATTAATGGTCATCAGTGCTTCGAGCTGCCGGGTTATGTATTTGACATGGTACGAATTGACCAACATTGTCTCATACTTAATGATTGCACGCAGTGCGACATTGTCCTATACGGTCCCGAATAACACGGGCATGATTTACTATCTTGTACGAGGTGTCATGTCATTGTATATGCACTATGTAGGCTTTGAGGCTCCACATTGGTGATTACATGGCTGCTATTGTCACATGGGTGGTGCTAAATATGCTATATTATTTTCTCTCTCTCCCCCTCCTTCCCCGCCCCCCCACCTCGGGTTCCTTATGGATGGCCTTGAGGCATGGCTTGGTTCTTTCGCTGGCTAGGTTCACGGTCTCGTTGGGTGCATGGGTTCTCCTGTCATAGTCCCCATTCAGGCCAAGTGGCCGCCTCTATTTCACCTATTTATCTTCGTCAACCAATACATGAGTTATCCATCTCGGTCAGTCATGAACCCAAGTTATGCCTTGGGCTAGTCAAGAGCCCAAGTTATGCATCTCGATTAATTAGTGCCCAAGTTATGCATCTCAACCAGTCACAAGCTTAAGTTATGTCTTAGGCTAGTCAAAGATCCCGAGTTGTGCATCTCGGTCGGTCTTGAGCCCGAGTTATGCATCTCGGCTAGTCACAAGCCCAAGTTATGCCTTGGGCTAGTCAAGAGCCCGAATTGTGCATCTCATCCAATCATGAGCCTAAATTGTGCATCTCGGCCAACCGTTACTCGAGTTATACACCTCTGTCAACCAGTGCTCGAGTTATGCACCTTGTAACTAGTTCATGCCCGGGTTATGCCTCACGGCCAGTCCTATACTCGAGTTATGCCTCGCAGTCAATCCTATGCTCGAGTTACACCTCGCAGTCTATAAACATCATTTTTATGTAAATTTTCTCTCCTTTTTGTGAACAATAAAATAAAAAACATAGAGAGTATTCAAGACATTATTAAAAAAAAAGAACTTAATCTCAAGTAATTATATATTTGCATGATTTAGCATTCGAAGTTCTCTTCTAAGAAAATAAAATTACTCTTCATTTAAAGGTTTTGTAAAAATATTCGCTAGTTGATATTTTGTGTCAATAAATTCCAAGAAGATATCTTGACAATTTATATGATCCCTTATAAAATGATGTCTAATGTCAATATGTTTGATTCTTGAATGTTGAATAGGATCTTTGGTTAAACATATAGCACTTGTGTTATCACATTTTATAAGAATATTTTTTAATTCCATTATATAATCTTGTAGTGTATTTTTCATCTAAATGATTTGGGCACAATATGCACTAGCTACAATATATTATGCTTCCGTAGTAGATAAAGCTACTGAATTTTATTTCTTGGAAGTCTAAGAAACAAGTGCATGCCCTAAAAATTGATATGTCCCGATTGTACTCTTTCTATCTATTCTACATCCACCAAAATCGATATCTAAATAAGCAATCAAGTCAAAATTCTTTGATTTTGGATACCATAATCCTAGTTTTGATGTTTCTTTTAAGTATCTAAAGATTCATTTAATTACTTTCAAATGAGAGAGTTTAGGATTATATTGAAATATTACATATAATCCAATACTAAACATGACATCCGGTCTAGTAGTAGTTAAATATAATAAACTTTTTATTATTCCTTTATAAGTTTTTTGATCAAAGTTTTCTCCTTCATTGTCTAAGTCTAATTTTGTAGATGTGCTCATGGGAGTGTTTAATGCTTTAACATTTTTCATCCCAAAACATTTTATCAAGTTCAAAGTGTATTTAGTTTAACTAATAAAGATACCATCATCTAGTTATTTTATTTGTAATCATAAGAAGAATATTAACTCACCCATTAGGCTTATTTCAAATTCTTGGCTTATTCTTTTAGCAAAAGACTCACATAAAGATTTATTTATAGATCCAAAAATAATATCATCAACATAAATTTAAATAATCAGAAAATTATTTTTAAAATACTTAAAAAAATAATGTGGTATCAATCTTACCTTTAGAAAATGTATTTGAAATAAGAAAAGAACTAAGTATTTCATACTAAGCCCGAGGGGCTTGTTTTAATCCATAAAGAGCTTTTGTAAGTTTAAAAACATGATAAAGAAGAAGATTATTTTCAAAATTGGGGGATTGTTCAACATGCACTTTTTTAGAAATAAAACCATTTAGAAAAATACTTTTAACATCCATTTGAAACAACTTAAAATTTTTAAAAGATGCAAAGTCAATGAGCAACTTTATGACTTCAAGTCTAGCCACGAGAGTGAAGGTTTCATCATAATCGATTCCTTCTTCTTGGTCGAAATCTTTGGCCACTAATCTAGCCTTATTCTTAACTATGATACTATTTTTATCTTGCTTGTTTCTAAGGACCCATTTAGTACCAATCACTAAATGGTCATTAGGTCTATAAACAAGCTCCTACACCTCTCAAATTGATTAAGATCTTCATGCATTGTATTAACCCAAGAATTATCTCTTGGTGCCTCATCAATGTACTTTGGCTCGATTTGAGAAAGAAATACAATATTTACACAAAAATTCCTAAAAGAAGATTGAGTTTGAACTCGTTTTGATGTTTCTCCTATTATAAGCTCCTTAGGATAATCATTCACATACTTCCATTTTTTAGGTAAGGAATTGGAAGTATATTCATCCAAATTACTTTTAGGAGTATTATCATTTAAATTCAAAGTACTAAGATCAATTTCATCATCAAAATCAATCTTGTTAAATTTAGAAAACTCATTAAAAACAATATGAATGAATTCTTCTATTACTAATGTTGTTTTATTAAAAACATGATAAACTTTTGAAATATAAGAATAACCTAGAAAAATATTTTGATCGGATTTTGCATCAATTTTTCATAAAGTATTATTTTTATTTAAAATAAAACATTTGTAACTAAATATTTTTATTTAAAAGATCTTTTTATCATTCAATAATTCATAAAGAGTTTTAGTGAGTAATGGTCTTACAAGAATACTATTTAAAACATAGCATGTGTATTAACGGTTTCGGCCCAAAAATATTTAGGTAGATTATGTTCGTTCAACATTGTTCTAACCATTTCTTGTAAGCTCATATTTTTTCTTTCTATTACTCCATTTTGTTATAGATTTTACGGAGTAAAAAAATTATGAATATACCTATTTGATTCACAAAAAAATTAAAAATTATTATTTTAGAATTCTCCACCATGATAACTATGTATTGAAAAAACATATATCCTGTTTCATTTTAAATAATTTTATAAAACATTTAAATGTATTACTTTTATGTACCAAGAAATGGGTCTAAGTATATCTACTAAAGTCGTCCATTATAACAAATGCATATTTGCTACTACCTAAACTTGTAATATCAATTAATCAAAATAGATCCATATAAATCAATTGAAGTGGTCTAGAGGTGCTTATTTGATTTTTCAACTTAAAGCTACTCTTTATTTGTTTACCTAATTGACAAGTCTCACATACTTTGTCTTTGATAAACTTAAGATTAGATAAGCCTCTTACTAGATCTTTAGTAGAAATTTGGTTTAAAAGTTTAATGCCAGCATAACCTAATCTCTTATATTAAATCCAAGCATCATCATTTAAAGCCGAAAAATAAATTTCATCACAAAATTTTTCAATATCCATGATGTACACATTGTTGTTTCTTAAGGTAATCAAAGATTTATTTTTATGCGGCAATTCAAGTATGCAAGCATTAGGTTGAAATTTAATCACATATCCTTTATCATATAATTGGCTAATACTAAGCAAATTATGTTTTAAGCTATCAACTAATAACACATCTTCAATCAAGAGGTTTGATGTATTGCCTATAATTCCTTTTCCGATAATTTTACCCTTGTTGTTGTCTCCGAAAGTGACGACTCATTCACTTAAGCTAGTGAATTAGAAAAATAAATTGGATCTCCGGTCATGTGCCTTGAGCATCCACTATCAAGATACCACTTAGTGCTCTAGCTTTAGTTTGAAGACAAACCTACAAGAAAGATATTTTTGATTTAGGTACCCATTTTATATTGGGTCATTCTTAAAGAATTTTATCTTTCTTTTTCTAATCATTTTTTATTGTATAAAGTTCCATTGGGAATCCAAACTAATTGGTGTAGACTATATTTTCTAAATAGATATTCATTTACCTTATGTCCTAATTTTTCATAAAAATTATATTTAATTTTCGATGGTAAATTTAAGGTAGATCATTTTACATAAATGGTTGACTTTTATTAAATGTTACCAATAAAGTCTATGTCATTTCTTCTATTAATATGACCCTTATTGACAAGGATCATATTTAAAGATTTGTTCCTAATTTTAAAATTTTTTAATGTTATTTTAAGCTTGATATTTTCTTCTTTAATATTATCTAGCATCTCACATTTAGAACATGGGTCATGTGATACTAATGAATAATGCATTTCGTCAAGTCTGCTAACTAATAAATTATGACCATTTTTAAGTAATTTAAAAGATTTGCTAATTTTTCTAAACTCATCAAACAAATTATGAAACATATTTAATAACTCATATAAAGAAATGCTTAATTTATCACTAACCTCATTTTAGATTGTCATTAGAGCATAGTTAGTAACTTCTTCTTTGGAGTGGTCTTCATCATCCGAAGAGTTTGAATTATCTTAAGTGGCCGAAAATGTTGTCTTCTTGTGTGTCGACTTCTTCTTCAATTGAGAATATTCATTTTTGAAATATCATAATTTTTTTGCATTTATAGCATATGACATTGTCCTTATTCAGTTCTTTTTTGTTTTATAGTTTTTGTTTTTTATAAATTTTTTAAACTTTCTTGATAAAAGTATAATATCATGGTCCTCATCACTCGAGGAGTCATTTATTATTCGAAGTGCTACATCCTTCCTGTTCTTTGGAAGGGGTTCATCAAGCTTATTATGAGCTTTACAGTTTAGTTCATATGTCATGAGTGAGCCGATAAGTTCTCCAAGAGACAAGTTATTTAAATCTTTATTCTCTTGTATAGCGATTACTTTAGAATCCCAATTTTTAGGTAGAGATCTTAAAATTTTACACATAAGTTCAAATTTTAAAAAATATTTTTCAAGTGCTTTAAGGCTATTGACAACATCCATGAAATGGGTGTACATGTCTCCAATGGACTCACTTGGTTTCATTCGAAATAACTCACAATTATGAACTAAAATATTAATCTTAGATTTTTTTACTCTACTAGTCCCATCATGTGTGATTTCTAGTGTGTGCTAAATATCAAAATCTGATTCACAAACGAAAATACGATTAAACTCATTCTTGTCAAGAGCACAAAACAAGGCATTCATAGACTTTGCATTCAAAGAAAATTTTTTTCTTTCTAAATCATTTCACTCATTTATTGGATTGGATGATTTTTCAAATCCATTCTCTATAATATTCCATAAATCAAGGTCCAAAGAAATAAGAAAAATACGCATGATTGTCTTCCAATATGTGTAATCTGTCCTACTGAATATGGGAGGACGTGAAATGGAATGTCCCTCATTCATGCCAACGCAAGCTATTACTTAAGTGTGTGTTAATCAAATGAGTAAGAACTTTGCTCTGATACTAATTGCTAGGATAAATTGGCACTAGGAGGTGGGGGTGGGTGAATTAGTGCAAGAGAAATAGTGTTTGCTTTTAAAAAGAAACTTATTTCGTAGAGAATGAACAACGAAAGTTTTTCTTTATATTTTCATAAAACTGATTTAAAGTCAATTTGAAAAAAATAGAGAGATTGAGGCTCGCATCTAAATTGAGAGTGATTAAGAGCAACTAAATGTAATAAGTAAAGCAATTAATGTACACTTATATTTATAGTGGTTTGGCCTCAACTAGCCTACGTCCACTCCTTGAGTTCTCCTCCTTGAGGTACATCGGTGTCCACTATTGATCTCTTTTAGGTGAAGATCAAACCCTTACAACATGAACTTACAAGAGAGACTCTTTACAAGAATTTTTTTAACTCTAAGCTCACTCCATTCCCCTTTTCTTTTTCTTACAATTCATGCAAGTTTTTCATAGAGATTTAATCCTAAAAATTATTATACGGAATGCAAGAAAACTTCAGGTATTTATAGGCCCCGAATTGTCTCAGAATTTGGAGCCAAAATTCAAACGTATCCGAAAAATCTAGGTACGGGCGGTTCATCCGCTAGTGCTGGTGGTGCATCCACCGAAAGCACCCTGAAAGTAGGGTATGAGTAGTTCAACCATCGACCTGGGCAGTGCAACCATCGTCAGCTGCCTGAAAACCTGGGCAGCATTGGTATAACTACTGTTCACTAGTGGTTCAACTATCGAAATTTTTGAAAAAGTGGTCCCCTCTATTTTTTTGAATTTTGACTTAAACTTGAAGTTGACCAATTTCTTTGGTCAACTAATTGAGCTCAACCTAAGCTCAATCAAACCACTTTAATCGATTCGGTTGGCTCATTGAGTTGATTTGGATTTCTTCCAAGTCAAACTCAATTAGGACTCAAACCCTAACTATGATTTAATGATTATAATTATAATGGCTATCAAGCTAACCAATGACCTAACTCCCGCCAATCCAACAGCCTCTAACATTCTTGTGGTGAGTCTTATAGTCTTTTTCCGGTGATCTCCCGGTATGTTCATAGCGAGCTTCCCGATCCCTTCGGCGAACTCCTAGCGAACTCCCGGCGAGGTCCCACTACATAGTCCGAACCTTGGTCCGATGCCCAAGCTTGATCCTTGCCCAACATCTGGCTGTAACCCAATTCCTTCATCGTAGTTAGACCTGGAATACTTCCTCTAACACACATATATTAGATTAAATACTTATCAATTAATTTTATCATCAAAATATGAGATTCAACAGTATAACTTGTTAGGAAGCCATTAGAGCATCACATGCATAGCGAAAGAAATAGAACAAAAATTGGTTTCCTACATACATAAAGTCATCGTGCAAAGATTGGTACATGAAAAATCATAAAATCAAAAATCCTGATGTCATAGAGATTGATTATCTAGGCATATAACTATGAAATTTCAGATCTAG
Source organism: Ensete glaucum (assembly GCA_021527575.1). Lineage (NCBI taxonomy): Eukaryota > Viridiplantae > Streptophyta > Magnoliopsida > Zingiberales > Musaceae > Ensete > Ensete glaucum. Next base: position 41,010,278 of record CM038558.1, read on the forward strand.
ATAGAGAAGTTGAAGGAGGTCAAATGTCCTCCTCTATAGTGGTATCCACATGATGGATAATTGCAATGATGCTCCTCCAATCGTAACCTAAAACTCGTCAATCTTGCACACCTTCTCGTAGCATCATTGGAAGAAGATCACATATCTTCTTCGCCACCCTCTCATAGCAGGGAAGCGCTAGTCGGCTGAGAAGATGGAGAGAGGAGAGTAGGAGAGGGCGACCAAAGGTGTAACCTATCACTAATGTGATAGAACCTCACAATCACTAGAACGATCTTTGTAAGGGATCAACCTCCTTGAAACTCTAAAAGGGTTCCTCCCTCCTTGGTAATCAGCATAATGATTTGAAGAAAAGTTGTATTACTTGATTAAAAAGTGGGATACGACTATATGCTTATATAGCCATCTAAAACCATAATTCCTAGACTTCAATAATTAGTCCCTAAACCCTAACTGCCACACCTCTTACTGCTGTAACCAACTTCCATAATGGGGTGGATGATGCCTATAGCTAGGTTTTACATATAACTCAGGGTTTTATTTACATGAACTGGTTGAATAGGACTCGACCCTATTATGATCCTATCAGACCTATCCTCTTCGGATCAACCTTGTACTCAAGGCTGAGGTTCCATGAACTATAGAAACCTGATCTTCAAGTCTTTATAGGACTCTCACGTGGCATCTTCTTTAGGTAAATTTTCCTATTACACCAGCATTCCAGTAGAGTGACGTCAATGATGCATCACGAGCCTTTGGTCTTGTATTGCCTTCAGTTGGATCTGGATCTCTCTATCTGTAGTAGTGCTCGGTAGATGACTTTGGGATAACTCATTCTCCCTAAGATTAAGCTTCAGATAGGATAGTGGAAGACTGGATAGATCTTGGCTTCAGCAGGTAGGTCTAGTTTATACGCCACAGCTTCGATGTGCTTAGTGATCCAGTAAGCTCCATAAAAGCAGGGAGATATTTTCATGGATGCCCGTTTGTTAATGAATATATGCTTATAGGGCTGGAGCCAAAGGAAGACCCAATATGTAACAAAGAACTCCCTTTTGCTCATGTACATCTCAGCATATTGTTTTATCCTTGCTTGGGCGGTCATAAAGTTGTTCTTATATAATTACAGGATCTTGTCCCATTCATTAGCTCCCGATCTACTTGGTCTACTTTCAATGTGATGATTATATATTTTAAAATTATAGGGGGTTTTCGGCCATATATAGCTTCAAAAGAGGTATACTTTATCGAAGAATGATAAGTTGTGTTATACCACCACTTGGTCTCCATATTGTCCATTATCTCGGTCGATCACTGGTAAAGCATTGCAGGTAGGTTTCTAGACATCTATTCACCACTTCAGTCTGACCATCGATCTATAGGTGGTATGCCAAGCTCATCTTCAATTTTGTGTCCTGTAATTGGAAGAGTGTCATCCAAAACTTGCTAGTGAAGATCTAGTCATGATCACTTAAATGGATATAAACATCCCATACAGTTTTATGATATTCTCTATAAAGATCCAAACAATGCTAGTGGTAGTGCAGGCATTGCGGATGATGCAAAAGTGAGCATATTTAGTGAGGCGATCAATCATAACCAAGATAGTACCTTTCCCTTAGGATGGGGCAGTCCTTTAATGAAGTCCATGGACACATCGGTCCATACTGAGTTTGGAATAGGTAGCTGTTGCCATTTTTTAGGGCTCGCCACAGTTTTGCCTTTATGTCACTGACACGTGTTGCACCATGCTATAAAGTCAGCACTGTAATTCTTTATTCCATTCCAATATAAATTTTGTTGAATCCTTTTATAGGTTAAAGAAATCCAGAGTACCCAGCCATCAGTGAGGAATGCATCTCCTATAGGATGGTATTTAAATAGGCATAATTAGGCACTAGTATTATACGTCCTTTGTACCATAGCTCTTTTGAATCCTAACTGTAATGTGCCATAGAGCTCGGTTCTCCAACTTCTTGATAATCTCTTGAATCTTTGGGTCGTCTTGCCATTCTTTCCTGATGTCTTCAAGGAGGTTATTGATGGAAAGGAAATGGCCAAAGGCTTAAGTTGCTCAAGTATTTGGGAGAGTGCATCTGCAACCATATTCTCCTTTCCCTTTTTATTAGTTATTTCATAATCACATCCAAGGAGTTTTGTTATCCATTTTTATTGTTCGAGTGATAAAATTTTCTACTCTAGGAAGTATTTGAGGCTCTTGTGGTCGATTTTAATATAGAAGCGTTGGCCGACCAAGTAGAGCCTCCATTTTATCACCGCGTGTACTATCGCTAGCATCTCCTTATCGTAGATGGATAACTGCATGTGTGATCGAGATAGGGTCTTGCTGGTTAGGTGAGAGGTCAGCCTTCTTGCACGAGGACAGTGCCAATCCCAGCTCTCAATGCGTCTGCTTCAATTACGAATGTTTTGTTGAAGTCGAGTAGCACCAGTATAGGTGTAGATGTCATGGCAGACTTGAGAGCGTCAAAGGCTGCAGAGGCTTTGTCCGACCACTGGAAAGCATCTTTCTTCAGCAAGGATGTGAGTGGGGTACTGATCTTTCCGTAATCTTTAACAACTTTATGGTAGTACCCCGTTAGTCCGAGGAATCCCTGTAACACCTTTATGTTCTTGGACGTCGACCAACCTTGCATTGCCTTGATCTTTAAAGGATCTATTGTTATACCCTCCTCCGAGATTATGTGCTTGAGATACTCCACATTGTTCTACAAGAAACTACACTTAAACCTTTTGACAAAAAGGGCATGTTCTCAGAGTATCGATAAAATAAGTCGTAAGTAAGAAAGGTGACTTTCAATCGAAAGGCTATAAATAAGGATGTTGTTGAAAAAGACTAACATAAACTTATGAAGGAAAATCTAGAAAATATCATTTATGAGGCTCTGAAAAGTGGATGGAACATTGGTGAGGTCGAAGGGCATTACAAAAAATTCATAGTGGTCATCATGCGTATGAAAAGCGATCTTTGGTATATCTTCGTCATGTACTTGAATCTGGTGATATCTTGATTGTAGATCTAACTTCGTGAATACTCATACTCCCTTTAATTCATCAAGTAGCTCATCTACTACTAGAATAAGATATTTATCTTTGATTGTATTATCGTTGAGAGCTTGGTAGTCCACACACATTCGCCATGTCTCGTCTTTCTTGTGAACGAGGAGCACTAGTGAAGAGGGGCTGCAACTTGGTTGAATGGTCCTTATCTTAAGCATCTCGTACACAGTCTTCTCAATTTTGACCTTCTGAAGATGAGGATAATGGTACAGTTGAGTATTGGCTAGTAGTTTGCCCAACAGGATTGGTATCCGATGGTCGTGCAATCGGGTAGGAGGTAAGCTGCACGGTTTGACATAAGACGTCTGAAAATTTAGTAAGCAATTGGAGAAGGTTTGGATCTTCAATCTTCATCATGTCCTTCATGTGTAGATGCTGAAGTTTCATTAGGAAGCCACTGTGCACTTTTTGTAGGACCTTCTCCATATGCTACATTGAAACCATCATCATGTCGCTCCCATGTTTCTCACACAGGATTACTTATTTTTCTTTATTAAAAAATTTCATAATTAATTTAAAATTTTTTAGGAAATATCACCTAGCTTGGAAATTCATTCTATGCTGAGCACTGCTTCATAATCATCAAGTGGAAGGAGGAAGAAGTTAGCAACAATTTCTTATCCTTGCAGCACCAATCTCATTCGCAGGCATTTTCGATCGCACTTCAAGACATGACCATCAGCCACCCTTATGTCAAACCTGCTACAATCCTCAATCTAAAGTGTGATCTAGGCAATAACATTATTGTCCATGAAGTTATTGGTGCTCCTAGTGTCGACGAGGATGGTGATGGGTTGTTGCTTGAGGAAACCTCCAATATTATTTGCGGGTTCGCATAGCTTGTGAAAGCATGAACCATATAATCGGTTGATTGTAGATCTTCCTCCGTGTTTTCCTCCTCGTGCCCGAGGTCCTCCTCTTCTTGTTCAGATTAGCTAGGGGGTTCAATCAGGAGAAGATGTCCCTTCTTGCATCGGTGGTCCGGCTCCATAGCTCGTCGCAATGCCAACACAACCCCTTCGTGGATCTGTCTCGAAGCTCTTCTCTCGTAAATTTCTTTGGCTGAGGGGGTTGGCTGGAAGTGGATGGCGTTTGAGGTTTGTATACTACTGGTCATGGTGTGGATCTCATCTTTTGAACATCTTGATTGAGCCATTTCTCTTGAAGTCATGCGAAGGATATCGCTGCCGTTAATGTATAGGGTTGTCATGCGATAACTTCTTTTTATATCTCCGTCTTTAATTCTTCGATAAAGGTCCATAGCAATTGTTTTTCAGACCAATCATGGGCTTGGTTAGATAATCTTTCAAACTTGGTCTAGTATTCTTGGATTTTAGAAGTTTGTCAGATCTTCACTAGTTGTCCATCGATGTTCTCGTACTCGGACGGTCCATAGTGGTTCAGCAAACTATTTTTGAATTACCTCCATGTTAGGACTCCTTGAGTGTATTTAAACCAATTATACCACTATATAGCATCTCCTTTAAGCTGGATGGCAATGATGTCTACATGGAAGCCTTTGGGATTCGGTGATAATGAAAGTAGCACTTCGTGCATGAAAACCATCCCATCGGATTTCCATCTTCCCACCTAGGGAAGTCCATCCTCATTTGTGGGTATGGTGAGTTCATCATATGTTCTCTCTTCGAAAGGTTTTCTTTGTGATCTGAACTCTCGTCGTGCTAGGATCTTCTTGAGCTTGGTGGTTTGCCCAAACGGAATTTTGCAAGGAGAGTGCGTAGTTTGTCCTCCATATGCGTCTCGAAGGCCTCTAGTTTTACATCGATCAATTCTTCTGACGCTATAGCGCATGACTACAAATCTATAATATTGAGTCCTTTTGTTGTTGGGTTAAGGGCATGGATCAATGGTGGAAATAGATTAGGGAAGAGGGATGCGGTAGGCTGCTATTTGGATATAGTTTATGCGACTATTTGAGGCAGCTACTGAAGGTGTTGTAGATATAGTTTATGCGACTATTGGCCAACAACCAGTTTAGTGTAGTTGTAGCAAGAGGTGCTAAGAAATATTACTGAAGAATTTTTTATCAAAAATAGCAATTTTGTGATGAAAGATTCTAGTAGTATGCTGGGAGTTTGAGGGAGTTTTTTTTCTAGCAATATATGTATGCTAATGGCAGCGAGTAAGCAGAAATATTGACAGCAATTGAGTCGACAAAGATCTATTGTGTATGAAGCAAATACCATAAAAAAGTGGCAGCAGAATTTTTTTCATCAAAGGGACAATAGTTTTATGATGAAAATTCCAGTAATATAGTAGTAGTATATAGATGATTTCGATAGCAATAAAGCAATGAGGATGGAAGCAAGATAGATGAGAATATGGCAATAACAAATTTCACAGAGATCAATTATGTATGAAGCAATAAACACCAAAAAGTATGGCATCATAATTTTCATTAAAAAGATAATAGTTTCATGATGAAAGTTCTAGCAATATTACAATATTATTTTGAAGAATATGACAGTACAAAATCAACAAGGATAACAACAACATAGATGATAATAATTTGGTGGCAAAGATGGATTAGATGTGTAGCAATAACGCAGAAAAGGATTGCAGCAAAATTTTTGTCGAAGAGATAGTAGTTTCACAACAAAAATTCTAATAGTTTTTCAATAGTTTGGGATGGTTTTGACAGCAAGGGATGGGTGATATTGACAACAAAAATTGATAGCAACTTGGTAGCAATTTAGCAAAGATGCAGCAAGAAGCACCGACAATTCTTTTAGCAGTAGAATTCTCACCAGAAAAAATCAGTAGTTTTGCAACGAAAAGTTTCAGCAGTATACCAATGGTATATATATGATTTCAACAAGGAACCGATGATGATGAAAGACAAGCTGATGTAAATTACGAAGAAGATTTCATTAGCAAAAATATGGTAGTAAGATCAGTAATATGGCAGCAAGTATGCGGCTGAAACTTTGCAGCACAACTTTCATCGTAAAGATAACAACTTTGCAGCAATAAGTTTTTACAACATGTAAATGGCTTATGGAACATTTGCAGCAAGGAATAGATGTAACTTTTTTTTTGGTTTTTGGATAAAAATTACAACAACAGTAAGGTTCTTGCGAGAAGAGCAATACCATATCTTGTTGCAATTGGTGTAGCAGTAACAAATAATGGATTTATGGCAAAGGATGATGACAGTAGAGTCAGCAATGATCACAGCAAATGTGGAAATTATTCGAGAGATGGTGAGCGACTGGCTGTCAGTGGCAAAGGTGGAAGAGCAGCGAAGCACTAAGATCGCTACTCTGATACCAAATGGTATAATATCATAGGATTCTGTCGATGGAATGATCTCTATAGGGGATCATCAGCCTACTTGAAACTCTAAAGGAGTTTCTCCCTCCTTGGTAATTAGCATAATGGCTTAAAGAGAAGTTGTATTGCTTGATGAAAAAGCGGGGTCCGACTACATACTTATATAGGTATCTAAAACCCTAATTCCTAGAGAGACTCCAACAACTTACTCCCTAAACCTTAGCCGCCACCTCTTACTACTCTAATAGAATTCCATGATGGGGTGGTGGTGTTTATAGCTAGGTTTTATATATAACTCAAGGTTTTATTTATATAAATTGATTGAATAAAACACGACCCTATTAGGATCCTATCATAATGTTCCACCCTTGCCTATTATTTATAGAGAGCCACCCAAAAACCCTAATAGATCCTGCCTTATTGGATATTAGATTTCAATCCAACTTCTCACTAATCTTGGATAATTGTATCTCTATCCAATAATTCCAATTAGCTTTTAACTAGGCCTTATGCAAGGAGCCCAATAATATAAGATCTCATCTAATGAGAATATTAGTTAATTGGATAACTCGTATCCAATCATCTTCTCGCTAAAACATTCAGCATATGTGTGTGACTCTCTAGGTTCAACACCGAGCTAGTTGTGAGTCATCCTTATTAGAACTCCTTCTGACTCAATGAATTATTATCTCATAATAATTCACTTGACTCATCAACTATGGATATACTATACCACTACGCCATAGTCCCCAAACAGTATAAGGGATATAATCCATTGGATCTATTTGTCCTTCGTTATTGTGTATCAATAGTTCTTCATCCATATAATATCCAGAGATAATATATTAGATATAGAACTATCAGGCCTCATACAAATATTCGAGTCTGATTCTAATTGGATTCTCCCGAAAAACTCCTCTCTTAATTTGAACGACCCTGGCTAGGGATTTACCTGAGCGATAATACACGAGATATTCTTCTTATGATACCAAGAGTGGATGATTTTCTATTCACTTAATTACCTTCATATGGTTGAATACCAATCCTAATAATCGGTTGTACCAAATTTGAAATTTTCCAAACCTGTAAGTCCAATGTCAAAAAAAGGAGTACTCAAACAAGACATTCTTGGTGTCTCAAGTCTAAGGACTAGACACACAACTAAGACTATGAAATCACTGTTTGACATTAGATATCATTAACCATACATCATTCCTTAAGCGAATCAATCAGTAAACTCATTCCTCAATGAGTACCTATACTATATCCTTAGTGTCCCCACATAAGTGGCTTCGAGACCAATCACATCCATCATATGGACGGGTATACAGTACACAAGTTTGTCTAGTTATCTTGATGTCTCTCTCGGGTAACTTATGTTTGGGATTATTTAGGATTGGTGTTTAAAGGCAAATCGGTCTCATTATCACGATTTGATTCCCATTGCACAGAACCAAGGACATCACAATATATATATATATATATATATATATATATATATATATATATATATATATCCAATAATAATCATAAGTAAAAAGATTGTGTAGCGTATAGCATGTGCTGTTACTCACGTGATTAGTTTATATGGCACTTATAACCAACAAGCTCCTGCTTGACCTAAACCCAATCATCCATGTGTCTGATCCCCATCAGACCCCTGTGATACTTAAAGACAATTTGAAACAACGACTTTGTTAGTGGATCTGCAATGTTATCCTTAGATGAAACTCTTTTCATTACTACATCTTTATAGACCACGATATCTCCAATTAGTTGGAACCTCCTCAAAACAATTCTGATAAGACTTGGGTTTTCTTGCTAGAGCTATTGTCCTGTTGCTATTACTATATATAAGAATCGGCTCCATGTTGCTTAGTATGACTCTTAAGTTCCTAATAAACTTCTTCATCCACACTCCTCCCTTTGCTACTTTTGCTATAGCATTGTATTCTGCCTTTATGGTTGAGTCAGCAGTATATCTTGCTTGGACCCTTCTAGCTTACTGCTCCTCCATTCAGGGTGAAAATATATCTTAAGTTCAACTTGATATCATCAATGTCGAAGTAGAAAGTTGAGTTAGTGTAGCCCTCATCCATATACAACACCAAGAAGTTGATAACGCTCCACTTACCTTCCCGTATATACAAGGCTCATCTTCATTCTTAACAAACCCATAAGATATGATCGTTTTATTAAATTTTATGTTCAAACTTTGGAAAGCTTGCTTCAGTTTATAGATAGACCTGAGTAACCTACATATCTTATCTTGACTCTCTCTAGATATGAATCCCTCTAGCTATATCATATACACCTCCTCTTCGAGGTTGCCGTTGAGGAATATCGTTTTTACATATATCTGTCAGATCTTATAGTCATAGTATATTGCAATAGACAAAAGAATTCTGATGAATTTAAGCATGGCTATATGTGAGAAGGTCTCGTCATAGTCAACTCCTTATTTTTAACGATATCCTTTGGCCACCAGCATTGTCTTATAGGTCTTCACCTTTCCATCTACTATGATATCTTCTTGAAGATCTATTTATAGTCGATGAATATGATATCCTTAGGTGCATCTATAATATTCCAAACCTTATTGTAGTACATGGAATCCATCTTAGAATTCATGACTTATTGCCACTTTCCAGAGTCTATACTCATAATAGCCTCTTCATAGGTCTGAGGATCAACATCTTGAGAGTTCTCACCATTGATATGTTCAATATATCTTTCAGGAGGGTGAGGTATTCTACTAGACCTGCACAAAGTTGGAACTTGTGTGCTAGGTACCTAAATAGACTCGGACTCTGGAATGGTGCTTGAGCTAGGTTCTCCAACCTCGCTCAACTCTATCTCATTCCCATTGTTTCTATCAAGAATATGTTCCTTCTTAAGAAACACAGCCCTCTTGGCAATAAAGGCCATTATGGTCCTCAGGATGGGAGAAATAATACCCATAAGTTTCCTTAGGGTATCCCACGGACTTGCACCATTCTGTCCTTGATTCCAACTTGTCAGGATTGTGTCTTTTAACGTGGACATGACAGCCCCAAATCTTAATCATCTTAAGATCAAGCTTCTTTCTTTTCTATATCTTATATAGTGTATACACTATCGACTTTGATTGAACTCTGTTCAGAAGGGAAGTTCGGTCTCTAGGGCATATCCCCAAAATGAGATGGGTAGGTCAGCGAAGCTCATTATGGATCGCACCATATCCAACAGCGTGTGATTCCTCCTTTTTGATATACCATTGAGCTAAGGAGTACATAGAGGTATCCATTGGGATAGAATCCTATGGACTCTATGGAAATGGTAAACTTTATACTCATGTACTCTCCTCCTTGATCTAGTCAATATTCTTTCTAATCTGGTTCTCTACCTCATTTTTATATTTCCTAAACTTCTTAAATGCCTCGGACTTATACTTCATCAAGTACATATTGTCACGGGCTTAGCTGATTTTGCCTAAGTCGTACGGCACCCATGGACAATACAAAATCAGAAAGGTTGCACACAAAGGATAATGGTCCATTATAGACCAAAGTGCCCATAAGTGCTTATAAGACACTCATATTTACAAGCCAAAATCAGCCACAAAGTAAACCAAACTAGGGCTACTAAGTGTTGGGAAACATCAACGGGTGCATCACATGCACAGCGGAAATCAAAACAAAAATCGGTTTCCCACGTAGATCAAATCATCATGCAAAAGATTGGGGTCGCGAGAAAAACGTAAAAACTAATAAAACCGTGATGTGAGAGAGATTGATTTTACCTAGGGAGATCATATATCCCTGTATTTCAGATCCGAATGGAGAAGATGAATGAGGTCAAGCGTCCTCCTCTCTAGCGATATCCACACGATAGATCTCTGCAGCGAAATTCCTCCAATCTGATCTCACAACTCTTGCTTAGAGGGAGGCAGGAGAATAGGAGGTGGTGGCTAGAGCTGCAACCTATCAACCATGAGGCTCCCCTCCTATTTATAGAGAGCCAACTAAAACCCAAGGGCTCCTGCCTTAATAGGTATTGGATCTCCATCAAATAATTCACTAACCTTGCATTATTATATCTCTATCTAATAATCTCTTTAGGCCTCTAATTGGGCCTTAAACAATGAGCCCATCAGCATAGGGTCTCATTTAATGAGAATAGGGGGCTAATTGGATCTTCATCCAATTCTCTATTCGTTGAAGCATCCACCATATGTGTGTGACCCTCTAGGCCCGATATCGAGCTGGTCGTGAGTCACCCCACAGAACTTCTTCTGATATAGTTAATTATTATCCCCATAATAATTCACTCGACTTATTCACTATGGACGTATTAGGCCACTACACCATAGTCCACAAACGGTACAAAGGGGATCAAATCCATCAGACCTATCTGTCCATAGTTACTATATATCTATAATCCCTTATCTATCTAATATCCCAAAGATCGTATATTGGACATGGTATTATCAGGCCACATATAGAATCTGTCATAGTCTTGCTCTAATCAGATTCTCTCGGAGAGCTCTTTCTCTTTCAATCCGAATGACCCTGGCCAGAGATTTGTCTAAGCAAGCACATGTGAGATATTCCTCTCGTGATATCGAGAGTAGATGATCTTCTATTGATACTCAATTGTCTTCGTAAGGTTGGCTATCAATCCCAATAACCAGTTGTACCAGATCTGGAACTTTCCAAACCTGTAAGTCTAGTGTCAAAAAAAGGAGTACTCATATAAGGTATCCTTGGTGTCTCAAGTCTAAAGACTAGATACACAACTGGGACTATGGAATCACTATCTGACATTAGGTATCATTAACTTACAATATTCCATAAGCAGATTAATCAATGAACTTATTCTCTAATGAGCACTTGTACTATATCCTTAGTGTCTCCACACAAGTGACTATGAGACCGACCGCCTACATCATATGGACGGGTATATAGTACACCGATCTGTCCGGTTATCTTAATGTCCCTCTTGAGTAATCTATGATCGAGATTATTTAGGATCTGTGTTTAAAGGTAAATCGATCTCATTATCGTGATCTCATCACGATCCGACTCCCATTACACAGAACCAAGGACATCACAATATATATGTAACAGATAATGTGAGAATATATCAATATTAACCATAAGTAAAAAGATCACATAGTGTGTCATACGTGCCATCACTCACATGATTGGCTTGCAGGACATCTGTAATAAGCAATCTCCCACTTGACCAAAACCTAATCACCTATATGTTTGATCCCCATCAGACCCCTGTGACACTCAAATACAATCTGAGCTAACGGCTTCGTCAGTGGATCTATAATGTTATCTTCATATGAAACTCTTTCTATTGCTATATCTTTATGGGTCATGATCACTCTAATTAGATGGAACCTCTTCAGAACAATTCTGATGAGACCTGGATTCCCTTGCTAGAGTTATCACCATGTCGTTGTCACAATAATGGAAGTCAACTCTATACTGCTTGGTATGACTCCCAAATCTTTTCTTCATCCACACCCCTTCCTTTGCTGCTTCTGCTGTAGTAATGTATTCCGCCTCTATGGTTGAGTCAGTAATAGTATCTTACTTGGAACTCTTCTAGCTTACTGCTCCTCCATTCAGGGTGAAAACATACCTTAAATTTGACTTGTTATCATTAATGTCAGATTGAAAACTCGAGACCGTGTAGCCCTCAACCTAGAGGCTACCTCCTCCATATACCAATAAAATATCCTTAGTCCTTCTTAAGTAATTAAGAATACACTTTACTGCCTTCTACTGTTCTAAACCTGGATCTGCCTGATACATGCTCGTGACACTCAGAGCATGTGCTATATCAGGCCTGGTATATGACATCGTATATATAATAGACCCTATCATTGAGGCATAAGGTATCTTATCTATGTTTGCCCTTTCTTTAAGAGTCTTTGGAGACATACTCCTAAAAAATGATATTCCATGTCTCATCGGTATGAGACTTCTCTTAGAATTCTCCATGCTAAACCTTTTGACAATAGAGTCTATGTACCTAGACTTAGATAAGCTAAGCATTCTTTTGGATCTATCTCTATAGATCTGGATCCCCAAAATATAGGATGCTTCCCTTAAGTCTTTCATGGAGAAGTTTCTAGATAGCCAACCCTTTAGGATGTTATCCACATCATTTCCAATGATTAGGATGTTATCCACATATAGCACCAAAAAGGTGATAGCGCTTCCATTTACCTTCTAGTACACACAAGGCTCATCTTCGTTCTTAATGAAGTCATAAGATCTAAGTACCTCATCAAATATTATGTTCCAACTTTGGGAAGTTTGCTTCAATCTATAAATGGATCTAAGCAACCTGCACACTTTATTTGGACTCTCTTTGGATACGAATCCCTCTAGCTGTATTATATACACCTACTCCTCGAGGTTGCCATTGAGGAATGCCGTTTTGACATCAATCTGCCAGATCTCATAGTCATAGTATGCACCATTGACTAAAATAATTTTAATAGACTTAAGCATAGCTATAGGTGAAAAGGTTTCATCATAGTCAACTCCTTGTCTTTGACGATATCCTTTAGCTACCACCCTTGCTTTGTAGGTCTCTACCTTTCCATCCACTCTGATCTTCTTCTTGAAGATTCATTTGCAGTCGATAGATACAATACCCTTAGGTGCATCCACAAGGTTCCAAACCTTGTTAGAGTACATGGAATCCATCTTAGAATTCATGGCTTCTTGCCACTTCCTGGAGTCTATACTCATAATAGCCTCCTCGTAGGTATAAGGATCAACATCCTGAGAGTTATCTCCACTGATATGTTCCACATATCTTTCAGGAGGGTGAGATACTCTACTAGACCTACGTAAAGTTGGAACTTGTGTGTTAGGTACTTGAACAGACTTAGGCTCTGGAATGGTGCGTGAGCTAGGTTCTCCAACCTTACTCAATTCTATCTTGCTCCCACTGTTTCCACCAAGAATATGTTCCTTCTCAAGGAACACGACTCTTTTGACAATAAAGACCTTTCGGTCCTCGGGGTGATAGAAATAATATCCACAAGTTTTCTTTGGGTATCCCATAAATGTGCATCATTCTGTCCTTGATTCTAACTTATCGGTGTTGTGTCTTCTAACATGTGTAGGACAACCCCAAATCTTAACAATCTTGAGATCGGGCTTCTTTCCTTTCTATATCTCATATGGCATTGATACTACCAACATTGATGAAACTCTGTTTAGAAGGTAAGCTGTGGTCTCTAGGGCGTAACCCTAGAACAAGATGGGTAGATCAATAAAACTCATCATGGACCGCACCATGTCTAACAGCATGTGATTTCTCCTTTCTGATACACCATTAAGCTGAGGTGTATAAGGAGGTGTCCACGGGGATAAAATCCCATTATCCCCGAGGAAATGGGTGAACTCTATACTCAAGTACTCTCCTCCTTGATTTGATCGAAGAGTTTTAATACTTTTTCCAATTTGGTTCTCTACCTCATTCTTATATTTCCTAAATTTCTCAAAGGCATCAGATTTATACTTCATTAAGTACATGTGTCCATACCTAGAGAAATCATCAGTGAATGTAATGAAGTATGAGTAACCACCTATAGCTTGAGTCAATATGGGACCACATACATCACTATGTATGAGTTCCAATAACTCAGTGGCTCTCTCTCTAGTTCCACTAAAAAGAGAGTTGATCATTTTTTTCACGAAGGCAATGTTCGCAAGTTGCATATGTCTCATAGTCAAATGGATCTAAGTATCCATCTTTCAGCAACTTTTGAATCCTTCCTTCATGTATATGACCTAGCCTACAATGTCATACGTATGCATTATTTACCTCATCTTTTTTCCTTTTAGATATGTTTATATTCATGATGTGGGGAGAAGTGTCTAACACATATAAGCCATTTGTGAGGGTCCCTCTAGTGATGATCTCATCATCCATAATTATTGAATAACTATTATTCTTAAAAACTAATTTATATCCACTAATTGTCAAATAAGAGATAGAAATAATATTTTTGATAATAGAGGGAATAAAATAGCATACATCTAATGCAATAATAGCTCCACCAGGCAGATGTAGGATGACCTCTCCAATAGCAACTGCATCAACTCTTGTTCCATTGCCCATCTTGAGGTTCATCTTGCCTCTGGCTAATCTCCTAGGTCTTGCCAAAACCTGTAATGAATTGCAAATATGATAAGCACTCCCGATATCCAATATCCATGTGTTATCATGAAAACCTGACAAGCGGAGACTGATCATGAATATACCTGAAGCTTCTCCAAGCTTTTGTTTCGCCCTATCTACAAGGTAGTCCTTATAGTTCCTCTTCCAATGCTCATCTTGGCTGTAGTGGAAGCACTATCCTTTGTCCTTTGCCGGGTCTTTCTTGGCAATATTTGTCTTACTTGGTCTTTCTTTGCCCTTACCCTTCTTAAGGGACTTGCTGGTCTTCCTTTTCCTTTGGTCTCACCAATATAGAGAACTGACTTCTCCTTCTTGATGGCACTCTCAGGTTTCCTCAACATATTAAGGAGCTCAGAGAGAGTCACCTCAAACTTGCTCATGTTAAAATTCATGATGAAGTGAGAAAAGGAATTTGGTAGAGATTGAAGTATAAGATCAATGCACAGGTTATCCTCTAGGACTATTCCTAAACCTGTGAGTTTCTCGATCCACTCTATCATCTTTAGGACATGGTTCTCAACCGATGTCCCTTCTATCATCCTGGCTTGGAAGAGTCTCTTAGATATCTTATATTTTTTAGTTCTTCCTTGTTTCTCAAATAGTTGGCAGAGATGAAGAAGAATAGAATCTGCATTCATGCTCTCATGTTGCCTCTGTAACTCAGGAGTCATGGAGGCCAACATATAACATTTTGCCAATGTAGAATCATCTATATACTTCACATAGCGAGCGATCTCATCCTCGCTTGCCTCTTATTCCAGCATAGGTATAATTGTATCAAGGACATAATCAATTTTCTCAACCATGAGAACAATTCTCAAATTATGGAGCCAATTTGTATAGTTTGGACCAGTAAGGCGGTTGGCATCAAGTATGCCATGTAGGGGTTCGTGAGCGACATGTTTCTGAAAAATAAGATATAGTAAAAAATAAATAACATACAGACTTTGTAGAAAATACTAATTAAGATATGAACTTCTATCTTAATGTACTCCCACTATTTTCCTAGCGAATCATGCGACACCCTCGACGTGTGAGATGAAAGTCTCCGACAGACTCCTAGTGGGGATCAGGATCCAATTGGTGTCTTAGTGTAATCTCAAGGGACTCGACCAACTACACTAAGCCCAAAAAGGTAGACAACTCTTGTCAATCACAACTCCTTGTGATTTCCGTCATGTTCGACCTCCGAAGCATCATGGTCTCGACTATTTGACCAACCATGAAGTTCAATTAAATCATCACCATCATTATAAGATGAGTCTGATTCAATGGATATGCTCTCGACTGCTCGACCAAGTCATACCATGTCCTCAGGTCACCGATGACATATATATGTCGTAGGCAAGAACTCGATCACGTAGATAGGTGAGCCTCGAGTGACTCGACCAACTCAACCTATGTTGGGATTCAATTTATTCCTATAACGATGGAAGGCCACATGGGTTAATCTTATTGCCTCATGCTTACCAACTTAATATTATCGTAGGAGGGGTTTTTGTTTTCTATCGGTCTCCTAATATATCGTGTCACATACATATATATTTAATATATATCTACATCATATATATATATATATATATATATATATATACATATATCTAGTAAATGTATAACACATTACATATGCAAGCCACACCAGATGATCATGAGCCATTACCTAATATGATTAAACTTGAGCCAATGGGCCTAATCACTCATGATAGGATCTATATGTGTATCGGCGCATCTCCATGCCCGATGATTGTTGATCTCATCATCATCGGTTCCGTCGGATCGTCGCATCACCGTACGTCGTAATCTTCTGCCACAACATCGTGGGTCCCGTTGTCATCTTCATGTTCCTGACGCGTCTCTCTATGTAATTATAAATAATCACAAGCACGTAGGCCCGACAAAAATGAGAAAAACATAGGCATGTAGGCCCCAATAATAATAATAATAATAATCATAATTACATATATCACAACACATGGCTCATGATCATCCATCCACATTATACATCACATGTACATCACATCATATATAGGATTACTAGATATATATAATAATTAATTAAACTATTTAATTAATTATTTTTAAAAAACTAGGACATGCTTGAAATTACTAGAATTGTAAAGGGTATTTTCATAATTCTAGATGAGATGATAGTCCTTGAAAATTTTAAAATTATTGAGGGTATTATGGGAATTATGTACACGAGGACAGTCCTTGAAATTTTTCATATTTATAGGGGTAGGATCATCCTTTTTACAAAGGATGCCCTAACCCCTCTTTCGCCTCGCTGCCGCCACCGCCCTGCGCGACCCGCCCTGTTCACCGGCAGCTGGCAAGGCCGTGGGCGGTAGCCTCACGGTGCCCCGTGGTCGACCCCTTTGCGGGCACTACGCCAAGCGGTTGTGCGTGGGTGGTCTTGCCCATGGCGATGCTTCTACCCAAGGACGCCTTGTGGGTTCCGCCCACGGGCGATCGCCACGGCGTTGGCCATGGGTGGTCGGCCTGGCATGGGGGCTGGCCGTAGCTGGTCGCCCCTCCTCCTCACTACCTTCAACGCGAAAACGCAGCAAGAATACGTAGAACGATTCTACACAATACAATCTCATCACACATAATTTAAAATCAATCTTTCAACGAAAACCTTAGCTCTGACACCACCGTTGGGAAACCTCAACAAGTGCATCACATGCACAGTGAAAATCAAAACAAAAATTGATTTCCCATGCAGATCAAATCATCGTGCAAAAGATTGGGGTTGGGAGAAAAAATACAAAAATCGATAAAACCGTAATGTGAGAGAGATTGATTTTACCTAAGGAGATCGTATATCCCTGTATTCTAAATCCGGATAGAGAAGATGAAGGAGGTCAAGCGTCCTCCTCTCTAATAGTATCCATACGATGGATCTCTATAGTGAAACTCTTCTAATCTGATCTTGCAACTCTTGCTTAGAGGGAGGGAGGAAAATATGATGTTGTGGCTAGAGATGCAATCTATCAACCATGAGTCTCCCCTCCTATTTATAGAGAGCCACCAAAAACCCTAGGGCTCCTGCCTTAATGGGTATTTGATCTACATCTAATAATCCACTAACCTTATATTATTGGATCTCTATCCAATAATCTCCGTAGGCCTCTAATTAGGTCGTAAGCAACGAGCCCATCAGTATAGGGTCTCGTCTAATGAGAATAGGGGCTAATTGGATCTCCATCCAATTCTCTATTTACTGAAGTATCCACCGTATGTGTGTAACCCTCTAGGCCTGATACCGAGCTAGTCGTGAGTCACTCCCATCAGAACTCCTTCTGATATAATAAATTATTATCACCATAATAATTCACTCGACTCATCGACTATGGACGTACTAGGCCACTATGCCATAATCCCCAGATGGTACATGGGGGATCAAATCCATTGGACCTGTCTATCCACAGTTATCGTGTATCTATAATTCATCATCCATCTAATATTCTAGAGACCATATATTGGATATGGTACCATCAGGGCATATACATAATCCATCATAGTCTTGCTCTAATCAGATTCTCTTGGAGAACTCTTTCTCTCGATCTGAATGACCCTGGCTAGGGATTTGTCTGAGCAAGCATATATGAAATATTCCTCTCGTGATACCGAGAGTGGATGATCCTCGATTGATACTCAATTGCCTTCGTAAGATTGGCTACTAATCCTGATAACCAGCTGTACAAGATCTAGAACTTTCCAAACATATAAGTCTGGTATCAAAGAAAGGAGTACTCATACAAGACATCCTTGGTGTCTCAAGTCTAAGGACTAGATACACAACTGGGACTATGGAATCATTGTCTAATATTAGGTATTATTAACCATACAGTATTCCATAAGCGGATTAATAAGTGAACTTATTCTCTAATGAGCACATGTACTATATCCTTAGTGTCTCCACACAAGTGACTATGAGACCAGCCGTCTCCATCATATGGACGGGTATATAGTACAACGATCTATCTAGTTATCTCAATATCCCTATTGAGTAATCTATGACTGGGATTATTTAGGATCTGTATTTAAAGGTGAATCGATCTTATTATCGTGATCTCATCACGATTTGACTCCCATTGCATAGAACCAAGGATGTCACAGTATATATGTAACAGATAATGTGAGAATATACTAATATTAACTATAAGCAAAAAGATCACACAGCATGACATACGTGCCATCACTCATGTGATTTTCTTGTAGGGCACTTGTAACCAGCACTAAGCCTACTGCAAGCCCACTACTTGTTGTACAAGATATGTATACAAACTGAAGGACATGGACAAACATGAGCATTTCATCGAACACCTTGTTTACATTGTTGTCCGTGACATTTTTTCCCACTTATTTATTCGATATCCTTATCGAAGCCATTGTAGATACTCAATCTCCTCGCATTTTACTGAATCTTCAATCTTCTGCTTTGACTGCAACACGCCCCTTTGGCTCCCAGTCGCTCTCTGTCGCTGTTGTTGAGTAGTCAAACTCTGATCTGCCATGCTGCTTCAACTCACCAATGACTAAATCTGGTATGGGTTTGGTTGAGTTGTGCGAATCCTTGTT
Source organism: Ensete glaucum (assembly GCA_021527575.1). NCBI lineage: Eukaryota > Viridiplantae > Streptophyta > Magnoliopsida > Zingiberales > Musaceae > Ensete > Ensete glaucum. The sequence continues at coordinate 41,029,433 of CM038558.1, forward strand.
GACTCTCGCGGATCCATCTGATGAAGAAGAAGACCTACCTTATTATGCGTCAGTATCATAGTATACTCATGTTGCTTAAAGTGGATGGATGCTTGTTGGAACTTTAACGAGTATTACCTCACAAACTTTAAATTTTTGAGGTTCTTCCTCCATAATGTTTGTCTATCGATCCTTCTTCCATATTTAATTATCACTTCCAAGTAGGTTCGCATCACTCCCGCTTTCGATTGACATTTAATTAAGAAATAAAGTGAACAATATACTCTTAGTAGTACTGATCACAAATGGTAAGGATTTAATAACTATTGTCTTCTATAAGCTTTCTTTGAAGGGTCACTGAACTTATGCAGAGCTCCTTTGTTGGATAACTAAGAGAACTGGGATACTCGACTTCACTCATTCTCTTAGTAGTTGAGAAGGCAATGCTACTTGGTTTTGCTCATCTCCTCGAGTTCAAAGAATTTGGGTACTCAGTTTCGCCCATTCTCCTGAGTTGAGAAGGCAAAGGTTACTCGATTTCGCCTGCCTTCTCGAGTTTGAAAACATGATTTAGAAAAAGGATTATTTTCAAAACTAGGGGGTTGTTCAATATAAACTTCTTCGGAAATAAAACCATTTAGAAAAATATTTTGAACATCCATTTGAAATAACTTAAAATCTTTAAAAGATGCAAAGGCAAGGAGCATCTTTATGGCTTCAACTCTAGCACATGAATGAAGGTTTCTTCATAATCGATCCATTCTTCTTTGTTGAAACCTTTGGCCAATAATCTAACCTTGTTTCTAACCACAATACCATTTTTATCTTGCTTATTTCTAAAGACCCATTTAGCATTAATCACTAAATGGTTATTAGGTCTAAGAACAAGCTCCCATACCTTATTTTTCTCAAATTGATTTAACTCTTCATGCATTGCATTGACCCAAGAGTCATCTCTTAAGGCTTCATCAATGCATTTTGGTTCAACTTGAGAAATAAATGCGGCATTAGCACAAAAATTTTTAAATGAAGAATGAGTTTGAATACCTGATGTATCTCCTATTATAAGCTCCTTAGAATGAGCATTTATATACTTACATTCCTTGGGTAAGGATTTAGAAGTAGATTCATCTAAGTTGCTTTTAGGAGTATTCTTATTTAAATTCAAAGTGTCAAATTCAAATTTGTCATCAAAATCAATTTTCTTAAGTTTGATAATCTCATTGAAAACAACATGAATAGATTCTTCAATCACTAGAGTTCCTTTATTGAATACACGATAAACTTTTAAAATAAAAGAATAACCAAGAAAAATAGCTTCATCGCATTTTGCATCAAAATTTTCTAAGGTATCATTTTCATTCAAAATAAAACATTTACAATCAAATACTTTAAAATATTAAAATTAGGTTTTTTACCATAACATAGTTCATAAGGAGTTTTAGAGAGTAATGGTCTTACAATAATCCTATTTAAAATATAGTAGATCGTATTAACAGCTTCGATCCAAAAATATTTAGTTAGGCTATGTTCATTTAACATAGTTCTAGCCAAATCAAAGCATCATCATTTAAAGTCAAAAAATATGTTTCATCATAAAAAAATTTTAATGTCAATAGTATACGTATTTTTGTTTTTTAAGGCAATCAAAAATTTATTTTTGTGTGGCATTTCAATTATACAAGTATTAGATTCAAATTTAATAATAAATCCTTTATCACATAATTGGCTAATACTAAGTATATTATGTTTCAAACCATTAACTAATAGCATATCTTCAATCAAAAGGTTTGATATGTTACCTATAGTTACTTTTCCAATGATTTTTTCCTTTATTGTTGTCTCTGAAGGTAACAACTCCTTCATTTAGGCTAATGAGCTTTTAAAAGTAAGTTGATCTTCGGTCATGTGCCTCGAGCATCCACTATTAAGATATCATTAGTGCTCCTAGCCTTAGTTTGGAGATAAACATACAAGAAAGATGATTTTAATTTAGGTACCCATTTTACTTTGGGTCCCTCCTAAAGAACTTTACCTAATTTAACTTAAGGTTTTTGGTTGTTTATGGTTCCTTTAGAAACCTAAATTAATTTATGTAGACTATACTTTCTAAATAAACATTTGTAGGCTTTATGTCCTATTCTACCACAAAACTTGTATCTAATTTTTGGTGGTAAGTTTGTAGGGTGACCTCCTCAACACCAACTGTAGCAACTCTTGCTTCATTACTTATTTTGAGGTTTATCTCGCCTCTAGCCAATCTCTGAGGTTTTACTAGAACCTGTAATGAATTACATATATGATAAGCACTCCCAGTATCTAATATCTATGTGTTATCATGAAAATATGACAAGTGTAGGCTAATCATGAATATATCTGAAGCTTCTCCAAGCTTTTATTTCACCTTATCCACAAGGTAATCCTTACAGTTCCTCTTCCAGTGCCCGTCTTGGCCACAGTGGAAGCATTGTCCTTTATCCTTTGCCGAGTCTTTCTTGGTAATCTTTGCCTTACCTAGTATTTCTTGGCAATCCAGCAGGGTTGAGTCCTAATCTCCCTAAGAAGTAGTCAATAAAACCTAGCTAGATTGTAATAAAGCCACTCCTACTATAAAAGAGTATAGCTAGGGTTTAGATTAGCTCTTAGAGCTTAGTGGCCGCCATATCCCTTACTGGGCTGGTCAGCTAGGGTTCTCCCTGCTTAGGTCGGCTATAAAGCCAACCTAGCCACCCCCTATTCCTATTAAAGCAGATCGGCTATAGGAGGGGCAAAGGGATAATTTTATTTAGGTAAGCATCCTCTTAGGCTAAGATTTTGATCCCTATTTAAAGATGTAGTCACTCCCCTCTTGAGTCAAACAATTATTAATTTTATTTCAGCCTTGTGCTGAGTCTAGGAGGGAGGAACCCCTATAGAGTTCCAAGGGTTGATCCCCCTCAAGGATCAAAATCTATATAGCTCCTTCTGAGGTTCTATTATCTGGTATTAGAGTAGTGATCTTGCTACCCCTGTAGTCGTCATCCATGCTTCCACCTTCCCAAGCAATTCCTATAATTTCTTTTGACGTCACCTCCATCGTCGCCCACCAAGCCGTAGATCCATCAATTTAATGCCTTCCTCTCCGTCAACATCAAAGATTTAGTAAAAGCTCCATAGCCCATGCCTCTTGCTACTGGTATTCCTCTATCTTATATATGGAAGAAGTTTTTCCAAAATTTTCTTGCTACAAAATTTTACCATCGTAAATGTTATCATCGTTGCAAAAGTGAAATGCTACAAAATTTTCAACTAATTGTTACTTCTTGGAACTAAACTTTTAATAGTCCTTTTTGGCTGAAACTTTTATACAATTTTGTAGATTCTCGTACCTTTCATATAAGACTGATCTCATAAGAAAATTCCTTTTGGATCTGGACTTATAGCATTGTGATTCTTTATCATGTAGTGCTAAAATTTTATGATGGAAAATCTGTCTTCCGTCTATTGGCCCCTTGAAACTGAACTTTTGTTCATCCTTTTTGGCCAAAATTTTTATACAATTCTAAAGATCAACTTGCTTTCATTTGAGATTTATTTCTCAAAAAATTTCTTCTGGAACCAGTTTTCTTATGTAATCTTTCACCAGCACGTAGTTCTGAAATTTTTACAATGAAGTATCTACCTTTCATCTTTTGTCCTATTTCCCTACTGTTACTACCAAAATATTACCAAACTTTTTATTAATATTCCCAACATCTAATTCAAGGGTCTCTGTATAATTTTCTTAAACTTTCCTTTAGAAATTATATCAAGAAGTCATCATTTCTCTGACATAAAATCTGTTCGACAGGGCTGCACATCACCGCACTTTTTTTCATCAAATTCTATCAGATTTGAGTGCTATTTTCTGTGCGATTTTGGATTCTCTTTTCCTCATTACAACCCTACTATCCTTACTAAAAACCCTTCAAAACCCTACCCTAAACTGAAACCAAACAGCCACCCAAATCAACCCTAACCGTAGCCTACTTCCTTATCGATCCATTTACCTTTTCAGTCAACTTTTCTTACCTATACACCTACCTTTGTTGCTATCTATCCCAGATCTAAAATATATTTCCCTAACCTTTATCTATTGCTATCACAGCTCTAAAACCACACCAATTCATAGCCTAAACTCCACAAAACTATATCCCCAAATAGTACCCAAAACAGTCACAAACTGCACCCAAAAATTGAAGCCTTTGGTCCACCAATCTTTCAGCCACACAATCTCCCTTATCCCTTCAACCGTAGCATGCATCTTTCACTGCCATCCTCCTTGATCGTAGCTAGCAGCAATCCTTATGGCAAAAAGCTACCAGCAGTGATCTTTTACTGCAATTTGTTTACATCACAGCCCGCAATAATCATTCGTTGCCAACTATCTTGATCACAGCCAATAACAATTGAACACAACAGTAGCCATCTCTCACTTTATACCATTGTTGCCCTCCTCTACAATAGTTGTGTATATCACTACCCCGTCTTACTCCTATTGCAACTACACCCTTCATCAGAATCGATGCCACTTGTACCACGAAGTCACAGCACACAACATATCTCGCCTCTTCTTCCTCCACCGTCGCTGCTACCCTTAGCTACCATCCTTCACTTGGAGACTTTACCCCTGTAGTCCCGACATTGCTGCCATTCACTGCCTTCAACCTGAAAATTCCAGCTATACTTTTCAGTCAATTTATTTGACAGGTTGGAGATCCTTACGTCATAACATCGTTGGGTTTATTTGAAGCTAAATTGGAGGCTTTCAAGATGTGTATGGATGCTAAATTATGCACTCTCTTCGAGGAGTTTAGATTGGACTGATCACCAAGCCAAAGAAGATCACAACATGGAACAAATTCTGATTTCAAAAAGAACTCATCACAGATAAGAAGCGAGAATAAGACATGGCAGCCTACACCTCGACAATGTCGATCTCCTTTGTACAACTTCAAGAAGGATACCTCAATCAAGATGCTCAGAGCATGAGAGCCACATCCCAACTAAAAACATATAAACCTTCAGCACCAATCAATTACAAGAACCTTGACGAAGTAGTAACGAAGATCCATTAAACCTCTACCATACAAGAGTATTAAATTAGGCTTAAAAGGTTAACTAATCAATCTCGTGATTAGTCTGAAAAATAGATATTGAGGATTTTCATTAAGGGCTTGAAGCTGGAGATTCAAGAAGAAGTTAAAGCGTGACAACCGTACACACTTAAGGCAGCCATCTCCGTCACATGACTACACGAAGACAGACTGAACCAAGATGCTCAGAGGACCAAACCCGTCACACGGCTAGCAGCACAAAGACTCTCGGCCTCATCTATCACCAGCTAGTCACCTCAACCGAAAAAGTTACTAAGAGAAGAGTTTCGTGATAGATCGATAAAGGGCCTATATTGGCATTGTAATAAATTATAGAGCCGAGACCACCATTGGCAAAAAGAGAGACCTCTATTGGTTGAACCCACTGAAGAACCTAAACTCAAAGATATGGCTCTCGAGTCCAAGGAGAAGGATATGAAGGAAAAATCACAATCAGCCGCCCGCACCTTTCATGCTCCACCATAGATATTGGATATTGATGGCTTCATCAAGCATCAGCCGGTCACCATCCTCGCTGACACCAGGAGTCTAATAACCTTATGAATGATAAAAGAAAACATGTGACCTTATGTGGGAAAGGAGAGAATAAAGAAAAGATGATCTCAACATAGTGCTTGGAGAAGCTCACTGAAATCTCATGCACATCCGCTGAACCGAGCCGACTCCTTCCTACCAGATTGCTCGACCCCCGTATGTTGGTCTTACAAGGGGAACCATCAGCACATATTCGGCCATGTTGCTGTCCATATTTTCAGAGGATCGAAGCTAAAAAGATCGTCCAGGAGATGCGAGAGATACATATCATTCGACCACAACCTTCCCTTGCAATGATACTTTATCTCCAAAAACTTTACCTCTTTGTCTGCAGGATAGGCTCTTCTTGAAGTGTCATATTCAGCTGAACCAGCTATGGGTACTGATACAGTGCTCCCTCATCTCGGGCTACTTCCACGACTTCACCGAGAAGCAGACCATGATGCTAAAAGTCTTCTCTAATGATGACCTCGGATCCATGACCCACGATCGCAAGAAGGAACAGGAGAAAGGCATCCACATGACCCCCACAGTCATGATGCCATCTATATCGATGCTAGCATTACTTGAACGTGGCAATGTGTTTGTATGCAAGAGGTCGACTCCTAATTCACACTGATGCTTCCCCCACACTTCATACGAGATTTTTAAAGGGGATACTCATTGCTACCAAATTTAAAATTTAGCTAGATATAGGTCCATGGCACGAAAGAGGAGTAAGCCTAAAAGAATTATAATCCATGCTCACACCAGCATATGCAAAGAAGAAATAGTCTCCCAACAAACTTCAGAATGGATGAAAAATTAAAGATTTGAGTTTTCTTACACCTCTAGCCCGATCAGCAGGAGACTCAAGCCTTAAGGAAGTGGTTTCCCTATTTTTTTGGGCCTTGTAAAATTAGAGACCACATTAGAGTCCTAACCTCGAGATCAGATCTGCGCATCAGATCAAGGTTATAGTTGATCTGCCTGGTATCCCACCTCTAATGGAAATTTAAAGAAGAGGACTCAGCCCAAATCCTTCCAACTAACACTCCAGCTTATAAGGGGGCCAAAGTTTAGTTGATAATAGCAAGGGAATTATATGAGGAGCTAAAGACCCGATTCCCTGAGTTCATAGAACCTCAGCTTTGAGGAGAAGACTGATTTTAAGAGGGCAGGTTTGATAAGACTTCAGCAGGGTTGAGTCATAATCTCCCTAAGAAGTAGTCAATAAAAACCTCCTAGATTATAATAAAGTCACTCCTATCCTATAAAAGAATATGACTAGGGTTTAGACTAGTCCTTAGGGCTTAGTGGCCGCCACCTCCCTTACTGGATTGGTCAGCCAGAGTCTCCCCCTGCTTAGGTCGGCTATAGAGCCAACCTAACCGTCCCTTGTTCTTATTAAGGTAGGTCGGCTATAGAAGAGGCAAAGGGATAATTTTACTTAGGCAAGCACTCCATTAGGCTAGGGTTTTGATCCCTATTTAAAGATGTAGCTGCCCTCCCTCTTGAATCAAATAATTATCAATTTTATTTCAGTCTTGTGCTGAGTCTAGGAGGGAGGAACCCTTATAGTGTTCCAATGGTTGATCCTTAGGCTAGGGTTTTGATCCTTAGGCTAGGGTTTTGATCCCTGTTTAAAGATGTAGCTGCCCTCCCTCTTGAATCAAACAATTATTAATTTTATTTCAATCTTGTGTTGAGTCTAGGAGGGAGGAACCCCTATAGTATTCCAAGGGTTGATCCCCCTCAAGGATCAAAATCTATAGAGCTCCTTTTGGGATTCTATCATATCTCATAAACTTGCACTATTCTATTCTTGATTCCAAGGGATTGTGACTTTTAACATGGGCATAATAGCCCCAAATATTAACCATCTTAAGATTAAGCTTCTTTCCTTTCCATATCTCATATAGTGTATACACTATCGACTTTAATTGAACTTTGTTCATAAGGTAAGTTCAGTCTCTAGGGCATATCCCCAAAATGAGATGGATAGGTCAACGAAACTCATCATAGCCCGCACCATGTCCAACAGCATGCGATTCCTCTTTTCTGATACACCATTAAGCTGAGGAGTATATTGAGATATCCATTGGGATAGAATCCCATGGTCCCTAAGGAAATGGGTAAACTTTGTACTCATGTACTCTTCTCTTTGATCTGATCAATATTTCTTTCCAATCTGGTTCTCTACATCATTTTTATATTCCTTAAACTTTTTAAAGGCCTCAGATTTATACTTCATTAAGTACATATGTCTATACTTAGAGAAATCATCAATGAATGTAATGAAGTATGAGTAACTACCTATAGCCTGAGTTGACATGGGACCACATACATTACTATGTACGAGTTTCAATAACTCAGTGGCTCTCTCTAGTTCCACTAAAAGGAGAGTTGGTCATCTTCCCATGGAGGCAAGGTTCGTAAGTTGCATACAACTCATAGTCAAATGGATCTAAGTATCCATCTTTCAACAACTTTTGAATCATTCTCTCATATATATAACCTAGCCTACAATGTCATAGGTATGCATTGTTCATCTCATCTCTTTTCCTCTTAGACGTATTTATATTCATAATGTGTGGAAAAGTGTCTAACACATATAAGCTATTTATCAGAGTCCCTCTAGTGATGATCTCATTATCCATATTTATTAAATAACTATTATTCTTAAAAACTAATTTATATCCACTAATTGTTAAATAAGAGATGGAAATAATATTTTTGATAATAGAGAAAATAAAATAGCATACATCCAATGCAATAATAGCTCCACCAAACAGATGTAATATGACCTCCTCAACAGCAACTACAGTAACTCTTGCCCCATTCATCTTGAGGTCCATCTCGCCTCTAGCCAATCTCTGAGGTCTTGCTAGAACCTGTAATGAATTACAGATATGATAAGCACTCCTGGTATCCAATACTCATGTGTTATCATGAAAATATGATAAGTGAAGACTAATCATGAATATATCTGAAGCTTCTCCAAGCTTCTGTTTTACCTTATCTGCAAGGTAGTCCTTACAGTTCCTCTTCCAGTGCCTGTGTTGGCTATAATGGAAGCATTATCCTTTGTCTTTTGCTGGGTCTTTCTTGGCAGTCTTTGTCTTACCTAGTCTTTCTTTGCCCTTGCACTTCTTAAGGGTCTTACTGAGTTTCCTTTTCTTCTTGGTCTCACCAATATAGAGAACTGACTTTTTTTTCTTGATGGCACTCTCAGCTTCTCTTAACATATTGAGGAGCTCAGGGAGAGTCATCTCAAACTTGCTCATGTTAAAATTCATGATGAAGTGAGAAAAGGAGTCTAGTAAGGATTGAAGTATAAGATTAATACATAAGTTATCCTCTAGGACTATTCCTAGACTTATGAGTTTCTCGATCCACTCTATCATCTTTAAGACATTGTTCTCAATCGATATCACTTCTATCATCCTGGCTTAGAAGACTATGTTGGATATCTCATATCTTTAAGTTCTTCCCTGTATCTCAAACAACTAGTGGAGATTAAGAATGATAGAATCTGCATCCATGCTCTCATGTTGTCTCTGTAACTCAGGAGTCATGAAGGCAAATATATAATATTTTACTAATATAGAATAATTTATATAATTCACATAGCGAGTGATCTCATCCTCACTTGCCCCTTCTTTAGGTGTAGGTATAATTGTATCAAGGACGTATGCAATTTTCTCTATCATTAAAATAATTCTCAAATTACGGAGTCAATCTATGTAATTATGACCTGTGAGGCGGTTGGTATCAAGTATACCACGCAGAAGGTTTGCGAGTGACATGTGTTGAATCTTGGATTTTGATGATGAAATCAATTAATATGTTATTGAACTAATATGATTATTAGAGTTGATTGATGCAAGATTAATTACGATAAAAAGATTATTATCATCAGGATTAGCCAAGGTCAAGTTCATGCATCGGGCCAGGGTTCGGACGTTGCGGTTGGGAATTCGCCATAAGTGTGTCAAGAGCTCGCCAAGGGTATCGAGAGCTTGCCATGATGGTGCAAGGGAAAAAAAGATCGAAACTCGCTAGAATAATTATCGGGGGTAGCCAAAAAGCTTGTCGTGAGTTAGGAAGGTCTTGAAGTGGATGTGTTTGGTAATTACGATTGTAATTTATTGTCATAATTAGCATCGTGCAGGTCTAACTATAATAGGAGAAATAGAGTTACAACCAGATGATGGGCTAAGATCAAGCTTGGGCATCGGGTCGGGTTCGGACGATACGGTGGGACCTCGCCGAGAGTTCACTAGGAGACTCGCCAAAGAGATCGGGAAGCTCGTTGGGAACATGTCGGGAGATCGTCGAAAGAAGACTATAGGACTCGCCATAAGAATGCTAGAGGCTATCGGACTAGGTGGGAGTTAGGTCTTGTTTAAGCTTGTTGGTCATTAAGTGTTGTAATCATTGAGTCGTAGTTAGAGTTTGAGTCCTAATTAAGTTGGATTTAGAAGAAATCCAAATCAACTCAAAGAGTCAACCGGGTCCACTAAAAGGTTTGATTGAGCTCAGGTTGAGCTCAATTAGTTGACCAAAGGATTGGTCAAACTTAAGGGTCAAGTCGAGATTGGGAAAGTAAAGGGAATCACTTTTTCGGGATTCCCGACGGCGGAACTACCAGTGGGTAGTGGTTCAACCGCCAGTTGACATGAATCGAAGGCGTGAATACCAGGAATCGAGCACTTTCGATGGGTAAATCGCTCGTACCCGATTTTTTTGGGTGAGTTTGATTTTTGGCTCTAAAAATATGAAGTCACTTGGGGCCTATAAATACCCCAAGTATTCTTGTATTTATATAATAATTTATGAAAAAAGTTCTATGAAAAACTTGTGTGGATTGTAAGAGAAAGGAAAGGGGTAAGGGAGTGATCAAAGAGTTGTAAATCTTGTTTCCCTTGTAAGCTCAAGTGTAAGGGTTTGGTCTTCACTCAAAGAAGATCGGTGGTGAACGCCAGTGTGCCTCAAGAAGGAGGACTCGGGAGTGGATGTAGGCCATTGGTGCCGAACCACTATAAATTGTGAGTGCTTTTTACTTGCCTTGTTTACTTCCTTCTATTGCTCTTAATTAGTTTAAAAAGGTTACAAGCATCATTCTCATAATTTCTCTCAAATTAATTTTAAATCATTTTATCAAAATATCAAAAGAAGCTTCCGATGTTAACTCTTTACTTTATGAAAGAAAGTTTTTAAACGAGCAGTATTACATTTGCACTAATTAAACACCTCCCCCCCCCCCCCACCTTCTTAGTACAAATTGATCCTAACAATTGGTATCAAAACCACGTATTTTTTTTATTTAGTTTAACACCTAAGAGAATGGCTCTTTTTGGCTTTCAAGAGGGTTTGTACCGTCGGTGAGCGACGATTGTCACCGCCAGAATTGAGCGGGCAGCAGGAAGCGATTGGACTATGCAGGCTGACGGTTATACTGCTCGTACTCTATTTTCAGGATGGCTTTCGGTAGTTGTACCACCGATACTTGATTTTTTCGAGTGCATTTAAATTTTAGCTCCATTCTTCTGAAGAAAATTGGAGCCTATAAATACCCTAATTTTTCTTGTATTTAGCACAAATATTTATATAAGTCATTGGGCAAAAATCTGTAAAAAGAGTGTATGCTAAAGTGTGTAAGAAAAAGAAAATTGGAAAGGGAGTGAGCTAAATGTTATATTCTTGTAAAGAGTCTCCCTTATAAATTGAAAGTTTGTAAGGGTTTGGTCTTCCCCCAAATAAGATCAGTAGTGGACATCGGTGGGCCTCAACAAAGAGGACTCGAAAGTGGACGTAGGCCAAGATTGGGGCTAAACTACTATAAATTATGAGTGCTCTTTACTTGTCTTATTTACTATTTTATATTGCTCTTAATTAGTTCATACAAAGATAAGATCATCATTCACATGACTTTCAAGTTCTTAATTGTTTCCAACTAAATACAAAAGACGCTTCCAATTTTATTTCTTTACTTCTTGAAAGTAAGATTTTCGAATCGAGCACTTTTACTTTTACACTAATTCACTCTCCCCTCTTAGTGCCAATTGATCCTAACAATTTGTATCAGAGTAAGGTCTTACTCATTAGACTAATATCCACTTAAGTTAATGGCTTTGTTTGGCATGAATGAGGGACATTTCATTTCACATCCTCCCATATTCAATGGGATAGATTACACGTATTGGAAAACAAGGATGCATATTTTTTTTATTTCTATGGATCTTGATTTATGGCACATTATAGAGAATAGATTTAAAAAATCTTCCAAACCATTCATATATAATGATTTAGAAAAGATGAATTTTTCTTTGAATGCAAAGGCCTTGACAAAAATGAATTTAATCGTGTTTCATTTGTGAATCCGCTTATGATATTTGGCATACACTATAAATCACATACGAAGGCACTAGTAGAGTTAAATAATCTAAGATTAATATTTTAGTTCATAGTTATGAATTGTTTAGAATAAAACCAAGTGAGTCTATTGGAGACATGTACACCTGTTTCACGGATGTCGTCAATGGCCTTAAAGCACTTGAAAAATATTTTTTGAATTTTAAACTTATGAGTAAAATTTTAAGATCTATACCTAAAAATTGGGATCATAAAATAACTGCTATAAAAGAAGCTAAAGATTTAAATAATTTATCTCTTGAAGAACTTATTGACTCACTCATGATATATGAACTAAACTATAAAGCTCATGATAAGCTTGATGAACCCCTTCCAAAGAATAAAAAGGATATAGCACTAAGAACTGCAAATGACTCCTTGAGTGAAACCTCAAGTGATGAGGACTATAATATTGCATTATTATCAAGAAAGTTCAAAAATTTTATAAAAATAAATAAAAACTATAAAAATAAATTTAAAAAGGATAATGTCATATGCTTTGAATGTAAAAAACGGGGACATTTCAAAATTGAATGTATGTAATTGAAGAAGAATACGTCCCACAAGAAGAAAGCTCTTTCGGTAACCTGGGATGACTCAAGCTCTTCGAACGAAGAAGACCACTCCAATGAATAAGTTGTTAACTATGCTCTAATGGTGATCCAAAATGAGATTAGTGATTTTTTAAGTATTTCCTTTAACGAGATATTAAATATGTTTCATGAATTATTTGATAAATTTTTAAAAAATAATAAATCTTTTAAGTTGCTTAAGAATGAACATGATTTGTTAGTTAATAGACTTAATGAAATGTATGATTCATTAGTATCATACAATCCTTGTTCTAAATGTGAAATACTAGATAATGTTAAAGAATAAAACATCATGCTTAAACAAACACTAGAAAAATTTGAAATATAGAATAAATCTATATTTGCTAATAAGAGTCATGCTAATAGATATTTGTTAAAGGACCTACCTTAAATTTACTATCAAAAGTTAAATATAATTTTTATAGTAGATTAGGACATAAAGCCAACAAATGTCTATTTAGAAAATATAGTCCACACCAATTAATTTGGATTCTCAAGATAATAACAAATAATCAAAGACTATTAAAAAGGAAAGATAAAGTTTTGCATGAATGACCCAATGTAAAATGAGTACCTAAATTAAAATAATCTTTCTTGTAGGTTTGTCTTCAAACTAAAGCTAGGAGTACCAAATGATACCTTGATAGTGGATTCTCAAGGCATATTACTGAAGATCCAACTTATTTTTCTAAGCTCACTAGCTTAAGTGAAGGAGTTGTTACCTTCGAAGGCAACAATAAAGGTAAAACCATTGGAAAAGGAACTATAGGTAACACATCAAACATTTTGATTGAATATGTGTTGTTAGTTGATGGTTTGAAACATAATTGCTTAGCATTAGCCAATTATGTGATAAAGGTTATATGGTTAAATTTAAACCTACTGCATGCATAATTGAATACTACACAAAAATAAATCTTTTATTGCCTTAAGAAACAACAATATGTATACTATAAATATTGAAAAGTTTTGTAATGAAACTTACTTTTCGGCTTCGAATGATGATACTTGGATTTGGCATGGAAGACTATGTCATGCTAGCATGAAATTTCTAAACTAAATTTCAACTAAAAATTTAGTAAGAGAATTACCTAGGCTAAAATTTATCAAACATCAAATATATGATACTTGTCAATTAGGAAAACAAATAAAGATTAGCTTCAAGCTAAAAAATTTTAAATAAGCACCTCTAGGCCACTTCAATCCATATGAATTTATTTGGACTAATTGATATTACAAGTTTAGGTGGAAGCAAATATACATTCGTTATAGTAGATGATTATATTAGATATACTTAGACTTATTTATTGGCACAGAAAAGTGATACATTTAAATGTTCTGTAAAATTGTTTAAAATGAAAAAGGATTTATGATTTCATCAATATGTAGTGATTATGGTGTTGAATTTTAAAACAATGACTTTCAAAAATTTTGTGAATCAAATGGGTACATCTATAATTTCTCTACTCCAAGAAATCCATAATAAAATGGAGCAGTAGACAGAAAAAATAAAAATTTATAAGAAATGACTATAACTATATTAAATGAACATAGCCTACCCAATTAGTTTTGGACCGAAGCCGTTAATACGACATGCTATGTTTTAAATAGGGTTCTTGTAAGACATTACTTACTAAAACTCCTTATGAATTATGGAATGGTAAAAAACCTAATATTTCTTATTTTAAAATATTTAATTACAAATATTTTATTTTGAATAAAAAGGATGTCTTAGAAAAATTTGATGTAAAATCTGATGAGAGCATTTTTCTTGGTTATTCTTTGATTTTAAAAGCCTATCATATTTTTAATAAAAGAACTGTAGTAATTGAAGAATCTATTCATGTTATTTTTAATAAGTTTTTTATCTTAAGATAATTAATTTTGATGATAAATTTGATCTTGGTACTTTAAATTTAAATGACAATACTCCTAAAAGCAACTTACCCAAGGAATGGAAGTATGTGAATAATCATCCTAAGGAGCTTATAATATGGGATACATCAAAAGGAGTTCAAACTCGATCCTCTTTTAAGAATTTTAATGTAAATATCGTATTTCTTTCTCAAATTAAACCAAAATGCATTTATAAGGCCCTAAGATATGTTTCTTGGGTTAATACAATGCATGAAAAGCTTAATTAATTTGAGATAATGAGGTATGGGAGCTTGTTTCTAAACCTAATAATCGTTTAGTTATCGGTATTAAATAGGTCCTTAAAACCAAGCAAGATGAAAATTGTATCGTGATTAGAAACAAAGCTAGATTAGTAGCTAAGGGTTTCAACCAAGAAGAAGGAATCGATTATGAAGAAACCTTCGCTCTTGTGGCTAGACTTAAAGCCATAAGGATACTCCTTACTTTTGCATCTTTTAATGATTTTAAATTATTTCAAATAGATGTTCAATTTATTTTTCATAATGGTTTTATTTCCGAATAAGTGTATGTTGAATAACCCCCTGATTTTGAAAATAGTCTTCTTCCTAGTCATGTTTTCAAACTTGCTAAAACTCTTTATGGATTAAAATAAGCTCCTAGGGCTTGGTATAAAAGGCTTAGTTCTTTTCTTATTTCAAATAATTTTTTGAAAGACAAGGTTGATACCACATTATTTTTTTAAGTATTTTAAAAATAATTTTCTTATTATTCAAATTTATGTTGATGATATCATTTTTGGTTCTACAAATGAGTTCTTGTGTGAATCTTTTGCCAAGTATATGAGCTAAGAATTTGAAATGAGTTTAATGGGTGAGTTAACATTTTTATTATGATTATAAATAAAATAACTAGATAATGGTATCTTTATTAGTCAAACTAAATACACCTTGGACTTGCTAAAATGTTTTGGTATGAAAAATGCTAAGGCCATAAACACTCCCATGAACACATCTATAAAGTTAGACTTAGTCTATGAAGGAGAAATATTTTAATAAAAAAATTATAAAGGAATAATATGCAATTTGTTATACTTAATTATTACTAGACCAGATATCATATTTAATGTTGGATTGTGTGCAAGATTTTAATCCAATCATAAGCTTTCTCACCTTAAATTAGTTAAAAAAATATTTAAATATTTAAAATGAATTTTAAACCTAGGATTATGGTAACCAAAATCCAATAACTTTAACTTGCTTGCTTATTCAGATGCTGATTTTGGAGGATATAGATTAGATATAAAAAGTACTATCGAGACATGTCAATTTTTAAGGCATGCACTTATTTTTTTATCTTCCAAGAAACAAAATTTGGTTACTTTATTTACTGCTGAAGCTGAATATATTACAGCTAGTGTTTGATGTGCTCAAGTTATTTGGATAAAAAACACATTTGAAGATTATGAAATTTATTTAAAAAATATCCCTATAAAGTATGATAATACAAGTGCAATATGCTCAACCAAAAATCTCATTCAACACTCAAGAACTAAGCATATTAATATTAAACATCACTTTATTAGGGATCATGTGAATAATCAAAACATCTCTTTGAAATTTATTGACACTAAACATCAATTAGCAGATAGTTTTTACAAAATGATTAAATGAAGGGTAATTTGATTTTATTAGAAGAAAGCTAGGAATGCTAAACCATGAGAATATATGATTTGTTTGATTTACTATTTTAAATCAAATTACATGAATATTTGATTTATACACTTCCTTGAATCTTTACTAACTTTGGAATTCAAAATTTACTAAGATGAAGATCTATTTTTGTGATGATATTTTTCACTCCCCTTCCTTGTTTCTACTTTATTGTTTATAAAAAAAAAGAAGAAAATTTACATGAATATGATGATTTACTATTTTTTGGATTTATTTGCTATATTTGCTTGAAATTTACATTACATGATTTTAAATGCATGAGTAGCTCTTAAATTTTTTAATCTTCTAGATTTCTTAGATTTTTTAGCTCATTTTCAAAATATTCTTTTTAAAATTCACTTTTATAAGATTAAAAACTCTTCTTTAAAATCTAATGTTTTCATGCTCCTCCATTGTTTCTTTTTCTTTTTAACTCACAAAAAAGAGAAAATTTTTTATGGCTCATTTCCTATTTTACTAAGGGGAACAAAGACTCATATATTTTGAAATCTTTAGCCCTACATTTCACCTTTTTGTTGATGACAAAGGGAGAAAAATGGATATTGATGACTTGTGTAAAATTGATGCATAGTTTTTTAAATTCATAAAAATCTTTGATGAGTTAATGACTTGATAATTTAAAGTAAATTTTTGTTGATGTATGAGTGTCTCGTTTCATCCTTGAAATATTATTTGCTTCAAATATTAATTACTTTATAATACTTGAATTCAAGAGTGTGTAGTTCTCTTGAATTTAGTTTTTCTTATTATGACATGAATTTAGGGGGAGTAAGATTTAACTCCTGTCATCAATTGATTGTCATCATCAAAAAGAGAGAAATTATTGAATCTTAGATTTTGATGATGAAATCAATTGATGAGTGTTTAATCTAACTTGTGTGTTAGAGGAAATAATGTAGGTCTAACTACGACGGAGGAATTGAGTTACAACCAGATGATGGGTTATAATCAAGTTTGGGCATCGAGCTAAGGTTTGGACGATGGTGTGGGATCTCGCTGGGGGTTCGCTAGGAGTTCGCCGAAGGAATCGAGAAGCTCACTGGGAACACACTGGGAAATCACCAGAGAAAGACCATAAGACTCACTGCAAGAATGTCGAAGGCTATCGGATTGGTGGGCGTTAAGTCATTGTTTAGCTTAATGGTTCTTATGATTATAATAAGTAAGTCATAATTAGGGAATGAGTCCTAATTGAGTTTGATTTAGAAGTAATCTAAATCAACTCAATGTAAGGCAACCGGGTCCTCTAAGGGGATAGATTGAGCTCTAGTTTAGCTCAATTGGTTGACATGAAAATTAGTCAACATGAGGTACAAGTCGGGATTGAAAAGTAAATGGTCACTTTTCTAGAAATCCTGACGGTTGTACCACCGGTGAGTGGCAGTTGTACCATCATCGCCCAGGAATCTGAGCAGCAGGTGGCAGTTGGACTACCCAGTGTTTGTACCACTCGTACCCTATTTTTAGGGTGACTTTCGACGGTTATACTATTAGCGTCGGTGGTTGTACCGCCCATACCCGATTTTTTTGGGTGCATTTAAATTTTGGCACCATTCTTCTGAAGCCAATTAGAGCCTATAAATACCTAAGTTTTCTTATATTTAGTACAAGTATTCACATAAGTCATTAGGCAAAAATCTATGAAAAAAAGTGTGTACTAAAAGTGTGTAAGAAAAAGAAAAGGGGGAAGGGAATGAGCTATATGTTGTATTCTTGTATAGAGTCTCCCTTATAAGTTGAAAGTTTGTAAGGGGGTTTGATCTTCACCCAAAGAAGATCATTAGTGGACACCAATGAGCCTAGACAAAGAGGACTTGAAAGTGGACATAAGCCAAGATTGAGGCTGAACCACTATAAATTGTGAGTGCTCTTTACTTGTCTTGTTTACTATTTTCTATTGCTCTTAATTAATTTATACAAAGATACGATCATCATTCTCATGACATTTGAGTTCTTAATTGTTTCCAACTAAATACAAAAGATAGTTCTGATTTTATTTCTTTACTTGTTGAAAGCAAGGTTTTCGAATCGAGCACTTTCACTTTTGCACTAATTCACCCCCTCTCTTAGTGCCAATTGATCCTAACATCATGTTTGTGCTCCCAATGGAAGTGGCAATATCTTCTCTTATCCTATCCTCAAGTTACGTTTTGATCGGATTGGGAGGCCTGAGGAGCCCCTTCTCTCGAATTTAGAGGAAAATCTCCATCCAAGTAGAATTAAGGGGGATCGGTGGTGGCCTTAGTAGCAGAAGTTTGAGCCTATCAATCCTTCTCCTTAGGGTCCCGAGGGTTGTCCTCAAGATTATTCTGCATGGGGGTGCTTTTGATTATCCCGCTTCCCAGCTACCAGGGTCTCGACAGCTACATATTGGTTTGCCTATTGTAGCATCTTGGGCATTGTTGTTGGTGAGCATTCAACCAATGACCAAAAAAATTTGGAGGGTTGGTGTCCCATCAAGAATGCTTGGATCTCTAGAGAGGGGTGCACATCTAACACTCCTCGAATCTTCGCTATGAAATGCCCAACAAATTAGGCGAGGGACTCCTCACTCCCTTGGCTCAGGCCGAGGAGCGAAGCGACAGTGGGCCTCCGTCAATTCAAATTCCTTCACGAGCTGATCAAATGATGAGATCAAGGATGACTGAAACCATCTATACCACATTCGAGCCAGGCCTCTTAGGGTAGTCATGAAAGCCCGGTATATTAGCATATCTGAGATGTCATAGAGGGACATTTGGACCCAAAAGGACGCAATGTGCTTTGTCAGGTTCGAGTTACTATCTTAAGACTCAAGTGAGGGCAATTAAAAGTTGGTCGAAATCGGCTTGTCTTATATCTTATGGACAAATGGGGAGCTACCCTTGGAGCTCTCCTCGAGCCCCTCCTTAGATTTGATGAACTCTTTCTAAACCTCGTCCAGTCTCTAGTTTACTTGACATAGCTATGCCCTTAACAAGTTCGCTAAGTCGAAGGAAAGGGTGTCCAGCTTAGGGGCTATGGAAGTGGAGCCTCAAGGATGGCTCACTAACTGTGTGGTGGTGATTCTTGAGGTTCCCAACCTCACCTCGGTCAGGAGGCGTCGCTGCCCATTAATGTCGAGTTGAGGTATGGACTAATCCTCCTAGGTAAGGGGTAATTCGAGCTGCATTTGCTGGGGGGGCGATCGGGGGGGAGGCTACGGGGGCACCACTGTGGTCATAAGTTATGGGATATGTAGGATGGTGACTTGCATCATTCCAGCCAGTGCTTGGACTTGGTGGGTGAGGCTAAGGAAAGCCTCGACAGTGATGATTGGGGGCCCGGGATTCATTGTTAGGGGAGAGAATCATGGATCATTGAATAGTCTCCAGTAGTGATTCAAAGTGGGTGCTGGCGAGTTCACTTCCTCATAGAGAGGAAAGGAGCTCAGTCCCCGACATCAAGAGTCGATGGGGGATGTGAGTCTCCTCGCCAGGATGTTCTATGTTTGTATTGCTCTGCGGGCACTTTTGCGATATCGAGTCCTCTTTCTAGTGTCAAAATATTATGGGATCTTGTGCCACAGCCAGGAAGTCAGTGCGGCTTGGTCTTACCCATGTGCATAAGATTGTCTGCGTCGGTCGGGAAAGAGGTATAGGAGCTCGGGAGAGGTTGGTCAGGTCTCTTTGATGCTCGACTCAAGATACTCCTACATGGGGTCCTGCACGAAGGCCTCAACGGGGTGGGGTGCCTTATGTGGCCTCTCCGACGATCAATTCAATGCCCCGAATGAGGTCAAATCTGAATACAATATGTAGAGTGTATTCATTTTTTTTTTTTCTTGACTTGTGTCCATGGGTGGCTTTTATACCTGTCGGTCAGGGGTTAATCATACCTTGGACTTTAATGTCACCGATATCATTTGCTGAGCTGGCATACGATCTTGCATGGTTCTGAGGTCTTTGAGCATCGAGTCTACATCAGACGCGGCTCTGCACAATTCTCCACGGTCATCTTTGTCCAAGTCAGACTTTCTTATACCAGGTCAGCTTAACAGGTGACTGGGTCGACCCATTAGTGGTCCTATCAGCTATAAAAGATTATAAGATATCATATATATTCCATAAAGAAAATCATATAGCTAATCAGTTGATCACTTATGTCAGGGTTAACAAATTTTTTTTATCTTTGGAAGAATTTATTTTCTCTAAAACTAATGATACAGAACGTAACTATTTGCTTTCGATTTCATCAGTAAAGTTTTTAAACATTCTTTTTCCACAAAAACGATTATTCATTCTGACTAGATCCAAAATATATATAGAATAAATTTTTATACTGTTAGATGACACCATATGATTGCTTTAGGTTAAGTTGATCTAGTAATTTAATTGGTGATTGATAGGGGTAATAAAAAATATTTTTTGATCTCAAAATAATTAAAAAATATATTTTACTAATTAACTATAAATAAAAATCTATGCAACGTATGTTCTTCTTATAAGATTATATGATCCTTTATAATTGAATAAGATATATTATGAATTAATTGGATTCTGATAAAATATATTAGTCAATATAAAAAAAATTATATTATATTGGAATATTTTAAGGAATACCCTTAATGAAAGGAATTCTCCTAATAACTTACCCTAGACCCTCTGCTCTCGCCTATAAATAGATAGGACCTACTATAAACTTAATGCACGAAACGGCAATAGGGAATAGAGTTAGAATGAACCAAGAGCACCTATAAATAGACAGGACTTAGGACTTACTATAAACCATATGTAGTACTTTAGAATGAACCAAGAGCACCTATTTATATTGATTAAAAGATAGAATACAGATATTTTAAAACACTAAAAAATCTATCAAATATAAATAAATCTCACCCTCATTTAAACTAATCTCATCATCATCTACACTAAATTAGATCTAAATTTTTATCTTTTATTTT
Source organism: Ensete glaucum (assembly GCA_021527575.1). Classification (NCBI taxonomy): domain Eukaryota; kingdom Viridiplantae; phylum Streptophyta; class Magnoliopsida; order Zingiberales; family Musaceae; genus Ensete; species Ensete glaucum. The sequence goes on from CM038558.1 coordinate 41,050,599, forward strand.
ATCTAATACTAACTCCCTAAATTAATCTTAACTATTTGGATTATTTCCAACACACCCCCTTAATTCAAGTAGTTATAATTTAAAATTATTTTCAAAGAAATATTTTCTTCATCAGAATTTTTTTGAAGATGTCAATGAGCTGATCTTCAATATTGCAGTTGTTGTCTTATGCTTCTGCTTAGGTCGATAACTTGATCTTTTTCTCTTTGATATCCATCTCTGATGATCTAATGGTGACTTTGTATTTGTAGAATCGAATCCCTTTGAATGCGAAAGCTTCATTTTTCTTTTCTATCTCTTGGCTTTCTTCACATCATCGAAAATTTCTATCATTTTTGTATATGTACCTTCATTGTTGCCCTTGGAATTTAAAATCTTATCATTTTCCTGTGGATATATTTTATCAACTGTAGTTTTTAAATTATCATGACCTGCACCATCTGAGATAGTTTGCATAGATCTACAAAATTTTAGATGATCATAATGTTGATTCATCAGTAGGAGTAGTAAAATCCAAAAATAATAAGGCAAACAATTTATTTTTTGTTATCCTCGGTCGTTGCCATTAATTTTTTACTTTTTTATATTTTTCATCATCAAAAATAACATAATATTATTTTCTCATTAGTTATCCTATACTAATGAGATTTTATTTTAAATCAGGAATAAATAACACATCGTCAATATTTTTTTTACCAGACTTTGTGTTCACAACAATTGTTCCTTTTCCTTTTACTTGAATCTTTTTACTATTTTCCATCTGTATGGTAGATCTGACCGAATCATCAAGCTTCTTAAATAGACTTTTATCCCTTGTCATATGATTACTACATCCACTATCCAAAAACCAAACAAATCTACAATATTTCTCATCAAATGCTATAAAGAAAATATTCTCTTCATCTCTTTTGTCATTATTATTTTCCTCACAATAGTTTGTTTGATCTTTGTTCCAAGAATCTTTTTCAAGATGTCCATATTTTTCATAATAAGAACATAGAGTAACATTTGGAATTTTATTTTTGTACCAACAATCCTTTTCAATATGCCTTGTTTTTTTGTAACAAAAATATTTTTGAGTTTCTTTGTTACCGTCGGCCTTGTCCTTTATACTTTTGATCTCTCTCTGATTTCTGAATTCTCTTTTTATCCCTTCTGATAAATCTTAATTCGAAGAACATGTTCTAAAGTTTCATATTAAGATATATTCATTTTTTATTCATGAATTAAAAGAGATCACATTAATCTATGAATAAATAATATACTTATATCTTTAGCTTCTTCTATAGCATTAGAGATCATATCAAATTTTGAAGATAAACTTTGTAAAACTTTTTCTGCTACAATTTGATCTTTTAAATTTTCACCATAAGATCTCATTCAATTCATAATAGAAAACACTTTTAAGAAAAAATCAGTAATCGATTCTGAATCTTTCATCATAAATGTTTCAAATTCACGATGAAGAATTTGAAGCTTTAAATTTTGTATCTTTTTTGTGCCTCCAAAAGTATCTTCCATGCTTATATTGATGTTGATGCCATCATAATACTTAACAAAACTATTTTCTACCAACTTTCACAATCCTTGTGAAATAAGGAAAGTTTTCATTTTAATAACCCAAAACTAATAATTATCACTTTGAGGATAAGAAGAAGTTGATTAGGAACACTTACTATAAGGCCTGCCATCTTTCTAGATCTACCAGGCTTTTTTACGGAGAGAAGGAGAAGAGAATAGTAAAGGATATTAAGAGTACTTTCAATAGTAAAAAATATTATGAGTACTTTCAATCAACAGTCTGCAGTGCTTTTGTGAATGAACCAAAAACACCTATTTATATTGATTAAAAGATAGAATATAGATATTTTTAAAATACTAAAAAATCTATCAAATCTAAATAAATCTGACCCTCATTTAAACTAATCTCATCATTATCTAAACTAAATTAGATCTAAATTTTTATCTTTTATTTTATCTAATACTATCTTAACTATTTAGATAGTTAAGATAGTATTAGATAATGAATGAGCATGAAAGATGCATTATAAACCTGCATTTTTCTCACTTGATAGATGCCGACAACACATTAACATTTCAAGAAAACCATCACAATTGTTCTCGCATTAACTAACAAAGAAAAGGCCAGTCAATCCATGTCTTGATACACATTACAACTATAAATGTCAACCATCCATATTTCCTAGAACAAACCATCCAATTGCATCATGATTGATTGGTAAATGGCCCAATGGCTTAACAGCTGTCCTAAAGTGGTGAAGTATATAGACCTTATCGATGGAGAAGTACAAGAAACCTCCCAAAGCATGTGTGACATATGAACCAAAGCTTTTCCCCACACTACAATGCCAAGCTGGACCATACAATGAGTCGAATTCCTGAGAAATGAAATGAAATAATTGCTAGTTCATAAGACGAAATTAATAGAACACTTCTTTTATAGAACAGCAAAGAGGCTACTGAAGTACTATTACTGGTGCAAAAAGAAAATCACCAAGAACTTATCATTAACAGCAACAAATGCAAGTGGATTATGCAGCCTAACACCAAAAAGACCGGTTTAAGATTTTAAAATGGTCCAATTGATATATGAGGTTTCCAGTATCATTCCCTACTTGAAACAGGTGAATGCAAGCCAATACATGCTGGCATGATACAGAACCATGAGTACAACCCACTAGTCTAGTCGATCCCAACCATTCACTTAATCTACCTCTCCATCAACCACAATCAACTCACTAGTCTCGTTCTGGAGCGGTTAAGGATGTCTAGTGACACCACTCCCTCAGCTATAAGAATTTTACTAGGAAATAACCACAATCCTTCAATACCAGCAACTTTGCTAGGAAGCTTTACTAGTTTTTCCATTGACAATTTTCTCATCAATTTATCTTAAGTTACTTTGGGAAAAGCAGGGGAGGTCGATGCTATCAACAGTCCCCCCACCATCAGCCAGTCAGCCATTGGGAGCGAACATTGGCAAATATTTGCGGCTGGATTCTGCTTCCAAAGACAAATAAACATAATACTAACTTGATGGCCACAAGCAAATTGAACCAGTAATAAATCTCACCTTTCCAATTGAACTTACTAGAAATACTGCCCAAGTGATGACAAGATCAAAACCAACAGATTACCATATGCAGATTCAAGTGTCCTACCATCGTTGATGTGTGGTTATTTGTCGGAGGGGGCGTCCATCAGGACTCGACGAGTATGATGATGATATCAGAAATATTTTCCAAGAAGATACCTAAGGGACAAAGTGTCCCCAATTTCCCTTAGAAAAAAGGGAGGGAGACAAAAACAAATTCCTGTCCGTATGCAGGCAAAAAGGATGAACCCTAGTGACTTATTTTAACCGTGACGTCATATTCACTCCCTAATCAGGCAATCTACACCACCTGTGGCAAAAACCATGACATATCACATCATATCTCAAGTACCAGTTGCATGTTGTTTGGTCCACAATTTGGCATGCTAAATCACATTGCATTGCCCAAAATGAGTTTTGTGGTCCTCCTACAAGTCAACATCTATTCTCTGGGGATGAGGGGGCGGCGGGTGATGATGGATCTACTTTTTTACTAGTTACAACAGACGTTAATTTTATACCGGGCACATCAGTGGTTGCAGAAATCTCGTATGAAGTTCCGACCACTGGATTCTGGATGTTTAATTCACCAATGCTGCTTTCCACTACTTCATTTTGCTCATCCATGGCTGCAAAAATCTGGTTTGAAGTTCCAACCACTGGATTTTGGAGGTTTAACTCACCAATGCTGCTGTCCGCTACTTCATTTTGCTCATCCATGGCTGCATATATCTCATTTGAAGTTCCAACCACTGGATTTTGGAGGTTTAACTCACCAATGCTGCTGTTCGCTACTTCATTTTGCTCATCCATGGCTGCATATATCTCATTTGAAGTTCCAACCACTGGATTTTGGAGGTTTAGCTCACCAATGCTGCTTTCTGCTAATTCATTTTCCTCATCCATGGTTGCAGATATCTGGTTCGAAGTTCCAACCACTGGATTTTGGAGGTTTAACTCACCGATGCTGCTTTCAGCTACTTCGTTTTGCTCATCCATGGCTGCAGAAATCTGGTCTGAAGTTTCAACCACTGGATTTTGGAGGTTCAACTCACCAATGCTGCTTTCAACTACTTCATTTTGTTCACCATGGCGTGACTCAGAATGCATCTCTGAGTTGTTCGTAGTATCATATGTAGGTTGGACAGATTCCACATCACTGACCTCATCTCTCATCCCAACAACAGTGGTGGTTTTCACATTGGGCACATCTAACGCTTCCAAACTTTGATTCTCAGTTTCAACCACTGGATTTTGGAGGTTTAAGTCACCAGTGATGCTTTCAGCAGTAAGATTATTTTCTTCAGTTACTTCATTATGTTCACCATGGCATGTTCCAGAAGGTGGCTCTGGGTTGCATATGATAACAGATGTAGGCTGAACATACACCACATTACGTAACTCATCTCTTACCTCAATGACAGGAGCTGATTCCACACTGGGAACATCTATAACTTCAGTACTTCCGTTCTTGGTCTCAACCAGATTTTGAAGGCTCAGCTCAGCATCGCTGCTTTCAGCAGCAATATTCTTTGCTTCAGTTAGTACATTATGTTTACCGTAGCATGTTTCAGAAGATAATTCTGGATTGCATATGGTGTCATATGTAGGTTGAACAAATTCCACATTGCCCACCTCATCTCTTACCTCAACAACGAAAGTTGCTTCCACATTTGGCAAGTCTAGAGCTTGCACAATGTGGTTCTCACTTTCAACCTCTGAAATTTGGAGGTTCAATTCAACAATGCTACTTTCAGCAGTAGTATTCTTTGCTTCAGTTGTTTCCTTCTGTTCACCATGGCATCTCTCAGAATGCCGATTCTGATTACTTGCAGTATCGCATGAAACTTGAACATGTTCAATATCACTGACCTCATCTCTTACCTCAACAGCAGAAGTGGATTCCACATTGGGCACATCCAAGGCTTCCGAACTTCGGTTCTCAGTTTCAACTGCTGGATTTTGGAGGTTCAACTCACGAATGGTGCTTTCAGCAGTAATATTCTTTGCTTCAATTACTTCATTATGTTCACCATGGCATGTTTCAGAAGATGGCTCTGGATTGCATATAATATCACATGTAGCTTGAATGCGTTCCAGATTACTGACTTCATCCTGTACCTCCATAACAGAAGCCAATTCCATACTTGGCATGTCTATAGCTTCGGCATTTTGATTCTCAGTTACTTCAGTATGTTCACCATTGCATGTTTCAGAAGATGGCTCTGGATTGCATACAATATCACATGTAGCTTGAATGCATTCCACTTCATCTCTTACCTCCATAACAGAAGTTAATTCCATACTAGGCTTGTCTATAGCTTCGGCATTTTGGCTCTCAGTTTCAACCACTATATTTTGGAGGTTCAATTCACCAATGCTGCTTTCAGTAGTAATATTCATTGCTTCAGTTACTTCACTATGTTCACCATAGCATGTTTCAAAAGGTGGCTCTGAGTTGTGTTGAACATCACATGTACGTTGAACATATTCAACATTACCTAATTCATATCTTACCTCAACAACAGAAGTTGATTCCACAATGGGCATGTGTGAAGCTTCACTTCGGAATTCAGCAACGCTGCTTTCAGTAGTAATATTCATTGCTTCAGTTACTTCACTATGTTCACCATAGCATGTTTCAAAAGGTGGCTCTGAGTTGTGTTGAGCATCACATGTAGGTTGAACATATTCCACATTACCTAATTCATATCTTACCTCAACAACAGAAGTTGATTCCACAATGGGCATGTGTGAAGCGTCACTTCGGAATTCAGCAATGGTGCTTTCAGTAGTAACATTCATTGCTTCAGTTACTTCACTATGTTCACCATAGCATGTTTCAAAAGGTGGCTCTGAGTTGTATTGAGCATCACATGTAGGTTGAACATATTCCACATTACCTAATTCATCTCTTACCTCAACAACAGACGTCGATTCCACAATGGGCATGTGTGAAGCTTCACTTCGGTTCTCAGTTTCAACTACTGGATTTTGGTTGTTCAACTGACCAAAACTGCTTTCAGAGGTAATGTTCTTTGATTCAATTACTTCATCATGTTCAATATAGCATGTTTCAGATAGTGGCTCTGAGTTATATACAGAATCACATGTAGGTTGAACAGAGTCCATATCGCTTACCTCAGCTCTTACCTCAACAACAGAAATCGATCCCACATTGGGCACATATAAAGATTCAGCAATTCGGTTTTCACTTTCAATCACTGGATTTTCGAGGCTCAACGCATCAATGTTACTTTCACCAACAGGATTATTTGCTTCAGTTGCTTTGTGATGTTCACTATTGCACGTTTCAGAAGGCAGATCCAAGTTGCACACAGTATCACATGTAACCTTTACTAAAACTGCTCTTTGTTGGATCTCACCAGAAAACTCAGGAACAATTTGTGAACTGCAGATATCAGAAACAGTCTGAACAACGTCGGGAACTTCCCCATCAATTTTAACCAAATTAACAAGAACTGACTCTGAAATATTCATGTTGATAACACACTCAGCAGAGCCAGTGACTTCCAGATTATCAGGTAAATCTGCTTTTTGTTCAACATCAATATGAGCATCAGGGAAATTCTCATTATTGCACATGTCAGTAAGATTCTCAATGAGATCAGGTGCTTTCACATTAGTATCCATCTTACATAAGTCAGTTTCTGTTTCTTCAGTAGAAGCCTCAACATTATCAGATAAATCTACTTTTTGTTCAACATCAACATAAGCATCTGGAAAAGGCACATTGCATACTCCAGCAACACTCTGAATGGGGTCAGATGCTTTCACATTATGATCCATATTATGTAAGTCAGTTTCTGTTTCTTCAATATCTGTTTTAGGATATTTCATATTATCAGATAAATCCGCTTTTTCTATAACATCAATACATGCTTTCATACTATCATCGGTTTTATGGACTGTTACTGTTTCTTCAATATCACCAGATGTTTCACAAATAGAATCAGGACCAAAGTTGTCAGTATTCTGCTGAACAGAATCAGATACTTCCAAAATATCATTTGCAATGATTAATTGTTCTTCTGCCGGTTGTTTTTCAAACTCAATAGGCAAGCCAGAAGTAGATGCGGCTGGAACATTATCATTTTTCATATAAGGTATGTCAACTGATTCGATGTTTTTACTATGAGTGACATCAGGATTGACATTAACCTGATAGAATGCATCTTGGTTCTTCCTATCACCACAAGAAGTTTGATTCTCACCAGAATTCTTGCCAACTGAATCACTGATTACATTATCAGCATCAACATTACTCTGCATTAACATGACTCCATTCTCTGTATCAGTAGATGCTTCATCTTTGACACAGGTAACATTAAAATCACTGTATCTTTCAACATCAGGACCCACATTAATCTGACCAGACATCTCGGCAACCAGTGTAATTTCTGGAGGTTCTTGGTCTTCACAGCTTGTGCGAGTAGAGTGTTCACTATCAAGATGGGAACTTGTCTGACCACTCAAACTAGAATGCAGAGAATCAACTATTGAAGCTTGATCTTTAACACCATTATAGTCAGGATTGACAAATGACCCATCAGGAATATCTTCCTTTGAAGTAACACCCAGATGCGCTGGATCTTTGCTAGAAGCAATGACAGTAGAGTCACTGGCATTTTCTGAAAAAGCACCTAATACATTTTGAGTATCTTTGCAGCTCACTTTTTCATCAATCACACTAGCTGAACTTGCAGGTATTTCATCTATATCGATATTAGAATTTGAACAAGATTGATCTGGTGATGTTCTTTCAATTTCAATGCAAGATTTTTTGTTCTCTTGAGGAATGACTTTGAAACCCTGGGTTACAGAAGAATCTGTCTCCAAGCAGCATTCAGAATGTTGGTTCTCCTGATCACTTTGCCTCGAATCCGTAAGGATCTCTACAGCCTCAGAACTGATGTGTGATTGAAGTTCACAGGCCTTCATAATGATGTCATCTTTCTCCTTATTTTTGACTCCGGCACCAAGGTGGTGCTCCAAAACCTTCTTCTCACCTTCAAATTCAGAACTTAGGTGAGCTGGATTTTCACTAACACCTAGAGCTTCTTGTTCCCCTTCAAGATGAACTCCATAACTAACACGAGATGGACCATCAGAGACACTCACAGCTTCCTCCATATCTTCAACTTTGGAGCTGCTATTAGAATGACCCTCAACCACATTGACTACCTCATTCTCAGTGACCTCAACAGTGGGTGGAACAGAAGAACCAGTTGAATATACAGGGGGTTTTTTTTTTACGTTCAGATGCCGATCAATTTCAATCAAGGCAGTTGCTTTGCTTTCTGACTCAATTACCTCATTTTTAACTTCTTTGCATGATTCAGATGCATTCCCCGTGGGCACCAGATTTGCTGCAACCTCATCTGATGTGCTTCCTGGCCTTTCAGCTGTACCACCAATTTTATCTACTTCAGACGAAAGTGTGGACGACTTTGGATGTTCTAATGAAGTAAGCTTGCTTTTCTCTGCATTGTTTCCACTATTAAATGGTTCCATCTCTATACTTGTGTTGTCATCTCCAGGCAATTCTTTAAAACTCTGATCTTGTTTACAGGAGGACCCTGATACTTCTGCAGGTGTTACAGAAGCCTTTCTCAAAACATTTCCCACATACTTGTTTAATGAACCAACAGCAGAATGCATATCACATTCAATGGAATTTTCAGATTTGACAAGTGGATTCTTGTGACCATAGTCATCAGAACTCTCTTCAGTTACAGATGTAACAAACTCCCTGTTACACGGGTTCGCATCTGGCTTTTCACAAACAGGCCCCACCTCTGAAGACTGTGAACAAGCAGCTTGAGTCTCATCTGGCTTGTTAACAAAGCTACATAATGTCCTAGATGTTACAGGACTGTTTGTACTGTCACTGTTCTGTCTTTCTCTCAAAATAACTGCTTTTGTAGCTTTAGACTTGCAATCTGCTTTATTTGACATTTCTGCTTGTTTCAATCCTGCAAGTCGAGCACGGCGTTCACAAGCTGCTGTTGCAGAACCACTTCGAGCAGCTGCTTTTTTTCTCGTAACTGAAGATTTATCCAGCCCTCTTTGAACAAATGGAGGCACAATACTGCCGTCTTTTGCTGGAAAATATTGCACTTGAACTAAAGGAACTGCGATGACAGATGCTGAGGAATTCAAACTATCATGTCCTGCATCTGGTGGTTTATTTGGATTGACCATTTCTTGGATGGCCACAATAGACTGCACTTCAGCATTGGGATCTCCGGTTTCCTTACTCATTGAGCTAGTATTCAAGATACCATTGCTAGGTACCACTGTTGGCGAGCTCTGAATTGAAGAGTCACCTGGCTTATCAGCCGATTGCCTTTTATCACTTAACTGGACATCCATATCTGGTTTCATTTTCTCAGTGCTACAAAGAGAAATATCTCCTTCAGCTAGTTTCTCCTCTGCAGATCCAAGGCTATCAGGTCCTGCTTTCTGGGTGCCTCCAAGAGATAAATCTGGTTTCTCCGATGATTTATGCCTTTCATTTGATTTAACTTCAGTACTAGGTATCGTTTGCAAAGTTGCATTTTCTTTTAAATCTTGTGCAAATGTAACAGGCATAGTTGGAGTGCATGTTGCAGGAGTTCCAGATGGAATGGCATGCACCATACCAACTTTCACACCATCATGCAACTTTGACTGAACAGAGCTCATGTTATCCATGCTGACAGATAGTTTGGTTCCAATTGGAACTGCTTTAATGTCAGAAGCAGCAAGTACTGTTGAAACTTCTCTCATTTCTACAGATGGTACTATGCTCCTAAAATTATCTGCTTCTGGTGATGAAGTCATGATTCTGACTGATTCTAGATCAACTCTGTCTAATCCTAACTCACGATTAGCCTGATAACCAACAGAAGGGTCATTTAGAGCTCCTGAACTTTTATCAATGGTTGCCCTATCCGTGGGCATTGCAGCAACTATTGGTTTATCTGATCCTACTTCATTTCCTCCATGAAGTCCAACAATCATGTTTACTTCGCCAGTAGACGTGGCCAGTTTATGTTTTCTGCCTCGTCCTCGAGGTGCTTCTCCAGTCTGAGTCTTGCGACGCTTAGCTTGAACTGACATATTGGGCTCAGGTGCTGCTACTAAAGTGGGACTTCCCGCAACAGATTCTTCCTGGGTATTTGCACTTGCAGAAGAATCCACACCAGGAACTGTAGGAGAAGAGGAGACCCTTTCAGTTTGGGGCTTCATTTCCTGCTTGATGATTATATTTGATTGAGCAGCAGATGCAGCAGGTGAGGCATCTGCAGCTGCTCTCTTTGGCCTACCCCTACCTCGTTTAGCTGGAGTAGGCTCCTTGACTTGCTGCAATGGCTCTATGGGTGTAGCTGATGAATCTTTTTGCAATGGCAATGATAGCTGTGTGTCACTGGTTTGAGGTTCAGATAATTCCTTTGTAATACATGGTTCTCTTGATATATCTGTAGGAGGTGATGACTCAGGAGAATCAACCTGACAAAGTTTTTCAAACTCTTCCTCTGTCCACTGATCTCCATAAGATCGGACCTGAAAAAGAAAACAAATGATTGACTTACCGATATGCACATACAAAAAAAAAGCTCTATGTTGTGGGTTGGATAAGCAAATCAACCTCACGTGCTCGTTTGCCCCTGCCATATTGTTGTGTATCAAGGCCACCAAGATATCCACTTTTTCTTTTTGTGCTGACATTTGGTGATTCATGTATCATCATCGCCTTGTAAAAGGTTTTCAAGTCCTCATCTGTCACAAGACGAGAAGGCATGGCTAATGGATTCAATCCATCTGTTGAACCCTGAATCATTCTTTGCCATGCTGCCTGCAAGGCATTTCAAGAAGTAATTAAATTAATACAGCATGAAAGGCTACAGTGGATGGACCATCGACAAAGGAAATTTGAATGAAATTCATGTGTGGGATGACAGACCATCTCTTCATCACGCCTTTGTTTATCAATAGATTCAAATATGTCTATTTCAGATTCACTGCAAAAAAGCATGTTATTCACTATATGATGAACAAAATAAAGGCAATTAATAAAATAATTTCAGTTAGCAGAAGGTTTTCCATCTGGAGGTAACAACATAACATATGTAAGAAAACATACCTGCGAGCCAGGATATCATTGAGGGAATCATCGTCTAAAACAGGAGCAGCTTCTTCTTTCTTGGATTCCCTAAGTAGGGATTCCAAATATTCCCTTCGGTCCTCAGCACTGCAATTAGAAAAACCAAAATCTGTTCAGAAGAATAGCTGCTCACAAATTACAATTACATGTTAAGACACAGGAGAAACCAAACTACCTTGTGTTATTGTCAAAAAAGCCTGCAGTTATGCTCTGATTAGCAACACCAAGTTTGTGCTCGGCTGCAGCTCTTACTTGTTCTTCAACAGTGCGGACCTGCACACAAAATGCACAAAATATTGTGGTTTCCAAATTCAATGATCATATTACCAAACAGAGAATAACAACCATCAAACCACACATACAGATGAATCCTAAGTAACAATAGTTACAGTGAAAAGAAAATACTGATGACCAAAAAGAGTAGAACATAACTATTTGTTCCACTAGCATCATCATAATTTAACAAATCATATCAGAAACCTTAATCGTGGCCATTACCAATATAAAATATTCAAAGACTTAGCACAAGGTTTATCTAAAGGGCCATATTGCATCAAGGAAGTAAATCTACACAAATCACTGTGAATATATACAGATACTAGAATAATTTATTGGAGTCCTCCCTCTGCAACTTGAACATGGACTGAAAAAGGTAACAATAAAGCTAGCAGACACCTTGACTTAAATCCTGAAGTTTACTAAAAGCTACCATTCCTATGCAAGGCCTAGAAAAAGACAAACTTAAAATTCTTTCACAAAGACCTATATTGGACCATCTTTTTTCAGAATATAGATATGAATCCAAATAATACAGATGGACAGTAACATTGTAAAAGGCTAAATATGGCATCTGATGACAGTACACGTTAACTATTAAATTTAACTGGCTGTAGCTAGTTCAAATTACTTATATAATATGTCAGAAGAAGTAAAGCAGTGATATGGTAAAAAATGATGTGATAAAAATTTTTAAGACCAAAATTACTTGATAACAGACTAAAATTCCAAGTATGGCCAAAACTAATGTTGATAGGGAGTAGCTAATAAACCAACAATAGTGCCAAACAGCCCAAGCACTAAACCTACAATCTACTTGGCAATCAAGGTCAATCTCACAGAAATCTTAAATTTTTTTAAATTTAAACGGCAAGTATACTTCATCACAATTTTTTGTTTTTCTTTTTGGAATTTAACAAGAAATCTATACTTGCTATCCAAAATATTCATAAAAAGAGCTATACTTGATATCCAAAATATTCATCAAAGAACAATGGAACTGATAAAATTCAAAACCAATCAACTTCCAGATGATATATATGCAAAATAAGACAACTATCTGGTATTAGAATGATAAAATAAAAAATACAATAAAACAAAAAGAAAGTCAGAGAAGAACCTAAAAGTCTTAAAAAAATCTTCATCATAACTAGGGTTTACGTATACATTTTCTCCTATTTACAATCAGTGATTGCAATAGGCGCTCGGGCGCTCGCCTAAGCACTCGGGCGAGGCGAGGCGAGGCGAGGCGAGGCCGCTCAATCATCGCGGCGCTTCAAAGAAGCGCCACCGGCACTCGCCCGAGCTCAAGCGTCGAGCGCTTCGAGCGAGTGCCTGCGTTAAGCCAGGCTCTGGTTCAGTCGATTGCATTAGTTGGTTCAGTCGAACCAACTAACGCAGCAATATATATTGAGGCAGCCCTAATTTCTCACTCGCGAATCGGGATTACACCGCTGACATCTCGCCGCTGCTGTTGTCTTCGCCATCGTCACTGCTCTTTGTTGCTATCGCTTATATTCGCCGTCGTCGCTTCTCTTCACCATTGCCACTGCAGTCACTAGTCTTCACTATCGTCGCTTCTCTTCACCGCCATCGCTGTTGTCGCTCGCTGCCATTGTCACTACCTCTCCTCTCGCTCTCAGTCAGGTCAACTCGTCGCCTCGTTTCTAATGTTAACAGTATATTAACAATAAACTGTTAACTAATTATTAACAGTATACTATTAATATACAGTATACTGTTAACTTATTGTTAACAATGTATTATTAAATAGTATACTAATAACAATGTTTTTATTTATTAGATTAATAAAATATATATAATAACTTGTTATATATTTTTTTATATTTTAGCGCCTCGCTTTGCTCAGGCGACCGCCTGGTGCCTCGGGCATTTTGAGACCCTAGCGCCTAGTGCTTTTTAAATCATTGTTTACAATCATTTAAGTAAATTAAAAGCTAATAGAAAAGGAATAAAAGAAATAGGTAATGGATGTTGGGCACCTGTGTGGGATAAACAAGAAAGGATGAAGGAGAGGAAAAGAAAAGAGCAAAAGAAATGGAAGGGAAGACAAAAAGACAGAGAAAAGAAGAAAAGAGGAAAATACAAAGTGAACAGAAGAAAGGAAAAAATATCAGCACAAAAGAAAAAAAACATGGAACTCTAAAAAATATTTTAATAAAAAGATTAATATAATAAACGGAATAAAATTAGAAAAAATAATTAGAATATTATACAAATAGAAATAGAAAGCCACATAGCAAACCATAACATTAATATATTAATTACAAATTAACTTTTTAACATTTCCTTTATAAAAACAAATAAGACCAATAGAATTAGCATTTATGGAATGACAAAAAACTAAATTAGAAAGTTTATAAAAGGGAATAGTTTATAGGCAGTTGATCTAGAAGATTCTCAAGCAAAATATTAGAACACAAAAGAAATGTACAAGCAAAACTAAATATTAGTGGAAACTAATGGCAAATGGAACAATTAAATGCAGCATGTTCTTGATTATATTTACTTCTAGTAGTTCTTCAGCCAATAATATAACTCTACAATCCATACCACCAATCTAGCTCAGCCCAATCCTGGTCTTAATTTTTCCAAGAAATCAATACCTTCTATCCAAATTTTATGTAGTTCAATTCATGAACTCCAGCCACAGAAAAAGCAAGAAAGAATCAAGGCACTACAAAAAGAATCGAATACAACAACTAGACAGTGAATGAAGGATGCTTTAAATGTATTGGTTCATGATGGATCAGAATATATTTATTTCTATTATTTGTAAGGTCAATATTAATTTTAACTAACAAAAAAGGATCATATATTTCCTGTTTTTGATAGACAAATAACAGAAAAAGCCCAAGGATCAGAAAATGATGGTAATGTTATGAAGATATAAGCATACTTCTTTACGGAGCTTTACTAAAGATCATAGCACTTACTGTCTCCAAACGCAGAACAAGAACATCCCTCTTTTGACCAATCCTATGGGCCCTTGCTTGAGCTTGTAGATCAACCTAAACCCACAGGAAAGAATGTCAGAAGGTAATACACATAATGCATACATCATGCAATTACAAGACTTTGGTATTGCCTGTGGGTTCCAGTCAGTGTCAAATATGATGACAGTATCGGCTGCTTGGAGATTTACACCAACTCCTCCAGCCCGAATGCTAATAAAAATGGCAACCCAAGTTAGTAAAGGGCACCATAGAACTTCTTTAAGTAGACTACAATGAAGCTGTTAATTAAATAGTGAGTTTTTAATTGCCAAAAAAAGAAAACCTTAGAAGAAAGATGAATGCTTGTGAGTCTGGACGGTTAAATTCCTCAACTAGAGCTCCACGATCGAGTCCAGAAGTGTGTCCATCCAAACGAAGGTACCTATATCGTTTCCAAGAGAGATATTCCTCCATAACATCAAGCAATCTTGTCATAGTGGAGAAAAATAGTACCTGAAGGCAAGTAGTTTTCCAAGTTTTATAGAGTATGGTAGTATAATACATATTATTGCAACTGACATTGAACTATTGGTTGCAGTAGTAGAGAAAATCTCTGAAACTGATAAAAATTCATGAGAAAGTTAACATAGCATCATAAACAATATTATAATTGAGATTGATTTATTCATAGAAATAGCATGTAACTTTCCAGAAACTGTTAAAAGCCACATGAGGCACTACACAATCAAGATTTCCAATATAACAATTCATGATGTGTACGTGTACCCAATAGTAGAATTTTGTAACAATAGCCATTATTCCAGAATATACAGTAGAATTTTGTAACAATAGCCATTATTCCAGAATATACATTTTAAGAGAATGACATACAGAAGACAAAAGGTGGGATGAAAGTATGCAATCCATCACATGTTTCAGTCATAAATTAAGGCAATAACATATAAAAGCTGTCACATATCAAAAGAATGACACAAAAGAGACAATCAATGTACAAGAAGCCTCTAGAAATGGAAGCACAATAATAGCATAAATGCAGTATGGCTGTCAATATCAGATAAAGCCATAACATTTTTATTAAAAGAAATGGAAACGTCCAATGTGCCTCTAACAATGATCTTGGCCTGAATGTGCCACACCATGGGTTCTAGTGCATGCCTATGCATTAAATCCTAGCAAGACAGCTTGCAAGTCCAAGGATACCATTAGCCATCAATGTGTTTATGTACTAGTCGTGCATTTTGCATATATCAATTTACACCCGTAGCTAAAGGTCCCGGTAGGGAATTAGACGGATATCACCTAGTACATCAGACTTAACTTCATAAATAATGATGCATCACAAAGTGGATTAATGTACCTTTGATGACTTGCCTATGCAAAAGAAAATGAAAGAAAGATAATCTACACTTTGCTTCAATGATCTCCATGGTGCATCTCCATTAATCCTCACTATCTTTTGTGTCTTAGTCAAGGATTGGAGTTTCAGATACTGCCGGTCCATGATTGAACTGGTACAGGTCTGATTCATGATGGTGGAAGGAGAATGAGAGAATGAGGAACGGAAAAGGAGAAGAAGAAGAAGAGGAGAGGAGGAGAGGAAGAGAAGGAGAAGAAGAGGTGGCAGTAGTGGAGATGGGGAGGAGGTCAAGGAGTGGAGGGGAGGAAGAGTACCAGGAGGTCCATCGACAGTAGAAGAGGGATGGCGGTGGGCAGGCCTCAGCATGAACAAGCAGTGGTGTGAGTTATCTCACAGCTCCGCATTATGCGTGCAAACCCTCAAGCTTTTCCTGGAGCAGAGGACTGGCCTGTCTGATAGGGAGTTGTCCGCATCCCCATTCACACTTGGAGTGGTAAATGTTGGCTAGTGCATACCAGTCTTAGCAAAATTGAGTTCCTTAGTCTCAATACTTTACTGCTTTATAACAAACAATTTCCATCATCATCAATTTAATCCTAATCACCAAGAGAAAGGCACAACAAATTGCATGGCAAATATAGTTCTTTAACAATTTGTTCAACAAAGCAAAATATTTTTCACAGTAATTGTGATGAGACTCTATTCGCAGCTGGTTTTGTCCATCTTTAACTATTACGCTACAAGTAGTTGTTAAATGTTAACATGCATGCATAACTAGTAATTTGCTGGATCAATTTATTTTGACCCATTCAAACTCGACTGATCCAAGTAGGTATTTGAACAAAAGCTGCTATGAGTTCAAACTGTTGGGAAGGTAACATAAAGCTCCAGTTCTTCGAAACACCACTCTCCAAAAATCTTAAAGCTTTCATTCTTTTGTGAAAAAAAAACCACAATCGACTTTCTTCTCTCCGCGTTTAGCTAGATGTTGACCCAGTTGACTCTTGAGTCATTTTTAGGCGAGAGCTGCTTATTCTTTGTTTCCAGAAATCCCTTCTTCTGACTCATTTATATTCTTTTCACCATCAATTTTTTTTGTTCAGGAACGATCGGAAGTCAGATTGTATCACCAATCCCTTGTACAGATCAACACTTCCTTGTACAAACAAGAAAGTTGCACCCAAGTGAAACAATGATGCAAAAGTTGGAATAAAGAACTAGACCCAACAGCAACAAATCAATCCCACAGAATGAAAGGATAAGCCTCAAAATACTTCACATCAAAGAATAAAATTAGTCCCTAAATTAACCACAAATAAGAAAAGCAATCTAGTTACCAATGAAAAAGAGGATAAGCAGTAAAAGGTTAGAACTCTATCAAAAGCCCAAGAAAAAAACCTGTGCCGAATAGTACCTAGCAATGTTACAGAAAATTGCAGGGGGCGTGTGGGCAGTAAAGACACCTCTTACACCAAGTAGGCAGCTGCCATTTAGGCAGCCACCAAACAACATTAGCAATACAAAAAAACTTAAAAATAAAAAAACACAGTGGAAAACAGTAAAAAGAAGAAGAAACACAGTGGAAAAAGGAAAACTTGTCATTCTTTAATTTAAGCTGCCTTCCATTGATGTACTCAGATTTACCTGGTTACGCTAATATCATTTCCTTCTTCTCCCTCTTCTTGTCTTGTTGTAAGCAAAAAAATGGTTCAGTTACCAAATAACGACAATCAGACAAGATCATGATTCACTCATCTGTAGTGGATTATCAACTGAATCATTGGAAAGCCTGTTCCACAATTTCACTAACGACCAGATTAAACAAATAGGCTGGAAGCTGCCCAGCTTCCAGGCATCATGTAAGTGTTGTTAGTCAGTTGGACCATTAAGGTCCAAGGTGAGGCAAGAGAGCACCGTGTCTCAGCTAAAGCAGTTGACCAATAGGTCTACATCGTACAGGCGATTGTCTCTCAGTAGGACTATTTCAAGAACAATGATATTTAACAAGGTCTGAAGGAAGCAAACGTGCCATGTTTCAAGATTTGGAGACCATTGCATAGACTCTTAAAAAATAAAGTACAGCAAAAATCAAATATCAAAAAAGAGTACAATGGATCTCTAACTTCTAGTTAAAGAATAAGTTGCAGGAAATAGCCAACGCCATAATGTCAGATTCAGAATCTACGTAAAAAAAGAAAGTGATCCGCTCAAAAATCATGGCGTGATCTTAACCAGTGAATTTTCCAGTTAATACTAATCCAGGAAATGTATGACAAACACACAGGATTATGCTTCAGAGTACAAAACTTAGGTGGGCACAGAAACCTAAAATCCTCAAATTTGTGATTGGATCAGTAAAGGTGATCTTGAGTTTTATTGTCACCGTTCTATAATATATGAAGCCCTCTAGGGCAAGACAAGATACGTCAGATAAATATACAAACATGTTATTACACCAATATAATATCACTATAGAAGATTCACATATTAATTTACTGGTCACTATAAAGGAATGGCTAATAGATAAATGTACAAGGATAATGCAGAAACTCTTTGCCACTACATGACTTCAAATCACATATTAGTTCAGTAAAACAAAAAACAAAAGTATTTAGTAATCAGTTGTACATTACAAGCAAAAAAATTGCATATTAACAAAGAAATTACAAACAGAAACTTCAAATGGCACATAAACAATCTTAACTGCAAATTGATGTTATAGCCTACATGTCAAAAACACATCATGAACATGTTAGCAAAGCTACTGGGAACAATCTCAAAAATATGGTGATATATCAAAGATGAAATCAGCTAATGGCAAGAAACCTATTTCAAAGCTCAAACATTTTTAAACATATCAATCCTCAGAACTGTACACATATAAACAGAAACAGCAGCAGAAACAATAACTAGCCACAATAACTCATCACATATTCATTAAAACTAAATAATCAAAAAGTCCAATCTCATAAACGACTAGTACACAATAAAACCTAATGGCAAATAAGCTGTATCAACATGATATTCATAAACACTAGCAAACATCATTGCAGCATATGATCAGATACAACATTCAAATATATGGAATCGGGGCAATGAATATGCATCTAAATCCTGAAAGTTCTGAAGTACCATACTTTAACATTAAACATGGTAATCACTAATAAATAAAATGTCAAGTTCATTACCCGATGACCAGTCGCTTTGAGCTTAGGAAGCAATCTATCCAACATCTCAAGCTTTCCACATAGTCTAATAATAGGAGGTAGAAAATGTTTAGGCAATAAACTGTCAACCTGCAAAAACAATTCAACATATGAGATCGAAGCAACCTTTAAACTAAATTTACAAGAGATCCAAACACTTAAAAAACATGCCTGTTCAGCATGAAGTTGGCTGAGGTATGGATGATTGCATATATTACGCATTTCCATCACAGTATTATGTATTGAACGGCCCTGATCAGAAATAAGAAAAGATGGCTTAGGAGATGTACAAAAAGCAATATAACAGTGTTAAGAAGTGTTTTAAAAAGTATATCACCTTATAATTACCCAATGAGCCAAGATTCTCCTCCACTCTTTTCATTAAGAGTTTTTGATAAGCAGAAGCCTCACATCTGACAAGCCTTTCAATTTTCTCAGGCAACTCATTCTCAACCTACCAAACAGAACAAAAATTAAACAAGCAGGTTCTCTCAAATTTCATGATACATCCATATGAAACTTCTGTTCAGCATG
The DNA here is from genome assembly GCA_021527575.1 of Ensete glaucum. Taxonomy (NCBI): domain Eukaryota; kingdom Viridiplantae; phylum Streptophyta; class Magnoliopsida; order Zingiberales; family Musaceae; genus Ensete; species Ensete glaucum. The sequence goes on from CM038558.1 coordinate 41,070,235, forward strand.
CTTGCATTATGTCAAAATTCAGCAAAGGTACATATTTCAATCCTTCAAAAACTTGCCTTCATGTATGTTAAAACTCAAAAAATGTATAGAAACATATGTGCTCTACGAACTCGTGTATTATAATTTCTCTAACTCACGATTTGATGATGAATATGAAAATATAAACTGGATAAAAATTAACCATATAAAAGTATTGCTATTTTACATCCTCTGTACCAAGGTTTTCGTTACCGAGTGGTAAGACCCATACCGCCCAGTACATATCGGTCCAGCAGTTGACCAGTACGGGGACCGGCCACTACCGGGCGATACCGCTAAGATCGGCCGTCGACGGTCGATTTCCACCGTCGATGGTCGATTTAAGGAGAAATCGACCGTCAGCGGTCGATTGAGGAAGAAAAAGGAAAGAAGAAGAGGAAAAGAAGAAGAAGAAGAAGAAGAAGAAGAAGAGAAGAAGTACCTCGTGCCACGCTAGCAACGACTCCGCACGCGGGTGATTTTTCTCCCCACGCGGGGAGATAGAACGTCTCCCCATACGGGAGAGAGATCGACACGACATTGCCCCTTTTTATTTTTTAATATATTTTAATATTATATTATATGATATTATATTATAAAAATATTATAATATATTTAGTATACCAAGCGATATGCACTATGCGTACCACCCGGTACCGACATCGTACTAATACCAACAAAATGTCGACACATCGATACGGACCGGTATGTCAATCCTTGCTCAATACCATGGTTTGACTCACCGATCCATATCAATGCACCGAGTTTATCTCAATACCAAGGTTCGAGTTACCGATCCATACCGGTGTACCGAGTTTATCTCGATCAATTCTAATTAGCTCATATGTGAGAAAAGGTGTAACTAGGAACATAAATGATTTCAATTCTATTCTCAACACTTGGGTTGGGATTAAATGATTGAATAAACAAGTGAAACTAGACAAATCCCAACTTCATGTGAGAAAAGGTGTAACTAGGAAAATAAATGATTTCTATTTCCTCAACACTAAGGTTTCGATCAGATTCGATTGACCGTCCATAAAACAAATGTCACACTCAAACTTACATACTCAAGGAACTTAAGGTCGAAAGTATTGCATTTCCTTTTTACACTTGCCGCTCCTAAAAGTGTTTGAAAAGTTAACCATGATGGAAAATCATAATAACTGAAATCTGAGACAGTGAACCTAGCAATGGGTGATGATATTCAGTGCCCCACACAACATATTGCATACTTTGAAGCAAGGTATAGTATGGTACATGCATACCGAGTGGTACGCCAGAGCATACCGCTCGGTACATTATATATATATAATAAGTTTAAAAAAGTAAAAAATAAATAGGGTGACGTTGCCTCGTTTCCTTCTCCCCGCACGGGGAGAAGAAGCCTTGTTTTCTTCTTCCCGTGCTGCCACGGACAATAATGTAAACAAGGTGTTCGATGAAATGCTCATATTTGTCCGTATCCTTCGGTTTGTGTACATACCTTGTACAGCAAGTAGCAGGCTTGCAGTACAGTAGGCTTAGCAGCCCTAGTTTGGTTTGTTTTATGGCCAATTTTGATTTGTAAATACGAGTGTGTCTTGTAAGCACTTGTGGGGACTTCGGTCTGTAATGGATCATTATCCTTTGTGTGCAACCTCTTTGAGTTTGTAATGTCCATGGGTGTAATTTGTATCTGGCTTTATAAAGTGTTTGCTTGAGTAGTTGCTTGTGGATCCTGTTGGAATTGCTTCCTCTAGCCCGTTTTCTCTTTTGTAAGTCTAAGGGACTCTAAGAGATTTCGGGGAAGGCTAACCTTTACGGACGGACACGCATGGGTGTCGCACGGCTTAGGCAAAGTCAGCTAAGCCCGTGACAGTGCGGATGAGAAGCCTCAATGACGTCACCGAGGCTTCTTCTCCCCATGCGGATCAGGAGTCATCGTTGACGCTTCCCTCTTTTCCTCGTCACCTCAGACGAGGAGAAGACCATGGCGAAAGTCACCACCTCACGAGGTTCTCCTCATCCATGGTGTCGTCCTAAGGTTCTCCGGCCATAGACGTCTTCAATAGCCGAGCCACCGCCTCACCGTTAGAGGGCGACACCGTCCGAGGTTCTCCCTCTTTATCTTGCTTCTACTTCCCTCACCACAACCAACCTCGCCGCAACTAGGCCGATACTACTCGGTAGCAGGTAGCAACGGTGGAAATCGACCATTACCGACCTATATCATGCGATAACGATCGAATTTTTGAACGTTACCACCTGATACAGTCTTGTATCAGACGTATGGGGCTAAAACCATGGTACCGCCCGATAGCGGGTAGACCGATACATACCGTTCGTACAAGGCAATACGATTCGAAATTGCATACCTTCGTCTGAAGCAGTTAGCACTATAAAGAGAACTCAATTGAAGCATGGAAATGATGGAAGTCTCTAAGCAGTTCCTTGCTAGATTTTATCATATCGGCATAGATTTTATCAAGAGATTGATAATGCACAATAAATTTAAGTATGTTAAAATCATATTCGATCATTGGTTCTTCAATTCTAATACTATCTAGAACTGGATTGCATATGCTGAAACATGACATACAGCAGAAGTACAAATTTATTGATGCCACAAGCACCTATGACCTAAATTGAATCTCCAACCAAGTACAAAGAACAAAACCTGCCACACTACCAAAGATCCTTGAGAAGAATTATCTACCATGCCATATTTCATATTGCAAGATTGGAACAAGTTGAGGAATGAGGGAAGGGTAGAAAAATATACAAGAAAGGTCACCACAATTTTGATAGTAATGACTTATGAAAAAAAAAGGTTTATTATGGACAAAAATATCTAAGCCGCAAGATATCCAAAATGGATCATCAGCCAAAGCCAACAGAAATTCGACCAAATACTTGATCATGGACAATTTCCACATCACCATCTCCTCCGGATGGACGTGGATCAGCAACAATTGATTGCAGGCATTATTGGTACATATCACAGTTTGCTGTTTTGCCCAAAGAGGTTCATACCAAGCAGTACTTAGCAGTCCAAAAACGAACCTGGACATGGGCTGTCTCAAACCAGGCGGTCCGAATGTGGGTCAGGTGGTAAGACTGCCGGAATGTCTTTGGACCACAAAGAGACCAGTTATGAGCAGGGCTGACAAGTCCTCTTTTCACTCCTAGCAGCTCTATTTCCTTTCCTTTAATGTTCACTCATCTTTTCAGTCTATAAACAAACCATCATCAACCCCATTTCCCTCCATCTATCTCTATTTCACTTCCCTCATCTCAACCCTCCTATACCAGGAGAATGCTTGAATTGAAGATCCAACAGCTAATCTCTTCAAATTACAGATATAGAAACCCCTATTTCTTAGCATAATTTACACTTGATTGAATGCTTCATCAACAAAGATCAAGCCCCAATAAATGCGGGTCTAGACTAGATCAAGGATAAGGAAAACACCCATGAAATATGATTTTTTAAGGGTTTTGAACACTGAAACCCTTTAGAAAAGAGATACCGGAACTATGCCAGCATTTGTCAGTACACCCAACATGTACTGGACCCATCCTGGTCCAGCCCGAGATCAACATGAGTCCGAAAACCAGAACCAAAACCATGGTTCATATGTTGGTCCATCCAACCAGTGACAAGCTATTATTGATTTCCAATGATTAGATCCAATAGAAGAAATGAAAGAGAAATAAGCATAAAGGGGTGAGGAAGGAAAAAGAAAAAGGAAGATGACAAGGAAGGGAAGATAACTGGCGTCACTTGCCAGCTATCAATCACCAAACACTAGGAAAATCATTTATATTCAAGATTCTCTAATTAAATCATGGAAAAACCTAATTGCTTATCCATAAGTACACGTGATATTAATCAGAGCATTTCTCATCAACACCAACATAGACATTGTTTTAGCAAGTTTAGAATTTTCAGTAATAAATATAAACTATAACCAAAACGTCTAGGCAAGTCAATCACAAACCTTATGTTTCAGCCTTCGAAGAACAAACGGTCGAAGAACTTGATGAAGACGGTTTATAATTAGAAGATTTTCTTCCTCGGAGAGCAATGCCTACAAAATTCGTGTAGGCTCAAAATGATATTCACTATGGAAATTACTGTATCTTGAAGAGAAAAAGCATGCAGCATTTAGTGTGCAAAATGAAAGAAAATACTTACCTCATCAGGATTGTTGTCTCCATTGCCCTCAAATGGCTTGTTGAACCACTGAGAGAAATCCTCTGACGAGTTGAAAATATTAGGTAACAAGAAATTAAGAAGGGCCCACAGCTCCTCAAGATTGTTCTGATACATTAAGAAAAAAGGAAAGAAACATGGTAACTACAACTAGAAAAAGAAAAATCGCTACCAGGTATTCCAGCAGAAATCAGATGGTCATCTAATATTAGTAACAAAATAGCAACATAGAGAAGCAATGTTAATTACTTAGCGGCCAGAATATGAATGTTCATGAAATGAGACTTATGATATTAATAATTTCTATAAACTGAAGAACAGAACTGTCATTAAGGTGAAGAAAAATGCAACGACTATGAATGGGAGGGCATGACAACCTGTAGCGGGGTGCCAGTCAATAGCAACCGATGAGAACTCTGGTAATGCTTCAAGTCTGCATTGAGTTTACAGGATGCGTTCTTTATACGATGACCTTCATCAATAATTATATAATGCCAATGTATTTTGCTGAGCTTTGGTCTATCATGTTTGTTCATTAGATACTCATATGTCGTTAGAAGAACATTGAATTTCTGGTGAATAATCATTTCTCTGCAGGAAAGAAAAAATATAGTTACTCGTTCTGAAACAAAATGGAGAAAGAACAGATTGTTATGTTTAATTACTTGAATAGCCTTCGCCTTTCTTCAGGAGGACCAGAGTATGCAATTTTGTTTATACCAGGTGCCCAAAAGCTCATTTCAGATTCCCAACCAGAAAGAACAGATGATGGTACAACCACAAGAAAAGGACCCCTATCATTTTTTGTTTCCATTAAGTAACAAATTAGAGCAATAACCTGCAAAAGAAAAGTTTGTCAACACTTAGACATCGAAAAAACATTTGACATCATAACAACACCATAGCAGTTAGGGCTTAATAAGGACATTGCTAGGATAAACTAGTAAACATACTTGAACAGTTTTACCAAGACCCATTTCATCAGCAAGGATCCCATTTAGGTGATTGTTGTACAAAGAAACCAACCAGCGCAAACCATTCATCTGGTACCTGAAATCATGTACCAATAATAAATTTGCAAGATTTGTTGAGATGAGAACACATATATATACTACAAGGATTCAAGGATTTAATGAAAGCAACTTGACTAATAAAAAGAAAAAAAGCAAAGAGGTACTCACTCTCGCAATTTTCCACCCCGAAGAGAAGTTGGCTGCTCACATATACTCTCTTTCACACTGAATAACATAAAAGTTCACATCACAATTTTTCAAAATCAGTATGTTACAGCATTAATAAAATAGAATGTAGAAATAATCTTTTGTAACTCTAGAGCTAAATAATCAACCAGCTAGATCAACTAGACTTCGGCTCAATTTAAAGCATAAAATACAAGACATTGAATTAAACATAATAAGCTAAATTAAATTAGATATTGGCTCAACTTAAGACTCATAAGCCATCAAAATGCATAAATACTGAATCAAATGTTATTAGTACCTGTGAGCCAACTTGTAGTATTTTTCATTGCTCTCCAAATAATGCTGCATCACAGAACATAAATCAAATAGGCAGAAAAAAAGTGCTTTCAAATATAACAGCCAAAACTTACTTGAGCCTGATCACTTCCATCATCGTCTTCATTTATAGTATCATTGTTCTCAACAATATTGAACTCCCGACTTTCGTCCATTTCTATCTCAAACTGCTTTGCCATGGATTTAGACTCCCGTATCTTTGAACCAAGCTTCTGAAGATACTTTTCAGTCTCCTTAAGGAGCTGCTTAACGCGATCTGATTTTGCATCCTAGATTGAAAAAACTGATCATTGAATAGAAGACAAAAAGCCAACAAATGCAATAAAATAGTCAAAAACTGAATACTGTTAGTGACCTGAACCATTCTCAAATATCCTTCAACATCATTATTCTTCAATAGATTAATCTTCTCACGTTGGATCCTGTCAATCTTCTCCCGATGTATTCGTTCCTTTCTTTTATGGAACTCCTTCACATATCTATTGAAACCCTTCCAGCGCTCTCGCTTAACCTTGAAGGACTCTTCGAGCCTCTCTCTGAAAATTCCATTAAAGGAGATGAACAAAAAGAGTTAGTTATTTAAATAACATCATTCCATGGCTGTGTCCGAACGACGACATTGATTAATATGCTTGCAACACAAAAAAAGAAATATTCCACTAGATAGAGAAAAACAAATCAAAACTCAATCAGTAACATAGAGAGGCATACTTATGGGTTTCTAATTCACCAAAGAATTCTTTCTGCCTTTCACGGATTCGCTTTTGCCTTTCTTCTTTCATTTTCTGTTCAAATCTTTCAAGCTGCTTCATTCGCCGTCCATGTCTATGTTTCTTAATTGATTTCAAGCGATCCATGTCAGACGTGATAGGCTTGAAAAAATCATTAAGAAAATCACTGCCAACCGGTGTGTCAACAAGATACATGAAAGAAAAAATTTTGTTAAAGAAAGAAGAGCCAAATAGCTGGATTTAAATTGATAAGATATGCCTTGCTGCAAAATTAACTATGACAAAGAACGGGCACAAATAAAAAACCAATGAACCTTCTTAGCCGGCGCTGAAGCTGTAGAAGTTGAAGTTTTTTTAATTCGATGACAGTCTTTGTCTTACCAGAAATGTCTTCTGATGAACTCACTTTTTCCTGGTCAACAGAAAATGCAGAGCAAATCATAAGATTTTAAGACAGCTAACGGTAGACAAGTACCATAAATCATAAATTGAAAAACTATTTAAATCAGTAATGATAAAGGTGACATTCAGTTGTTCTGGAATCAATAAATTAGAAGAATATTTTGCCTTCCATACCCTTTAAGTTGGATGAAGCAATAGAAACTACTAATCATTCAAGAATCTTCTCTACAGGGAGTTCAGAAAGTTTCTCTTTGTGAAATTTGAAAGGCGATGAATTTACTCAAAAAGAGAAGTTTTAATTCAAAAAAACTCCTATAAGCCACAGAAATGAGTGGTTCTGGTACTTTCTTTGCAGAAAAAAAAATATAAGATTAACTGATTTGACCTCTCTTCTGTTGATCATCCTTGGGAGGTTTATTCTCCTCAATTTTGACAATACCCCAGTGGGAGAGTCATATCCAATCAAGATCAAATACGCAAAAAATATATTTGCAAACATGTGCTACATAACTCTACACAATGAAATAAAAACTTAAAACTACTTTACAGAAGTGTATCTGCATTCTCCTTAAATTTGATGTAACACGAAGATTTGTAACATTCAATTAAAGATGGTGTAAGTTTGCAACTACAGATAATGGCGATGAATCACATTCATGCCAATAAACAACAGGGTTAAAAGGTGATACGTGTTAGGACCCTAGCTGAGTCGGGTCCTAGTTGATTGAGTCGAGTCCTTAGATTAGGCCTTGTTGGCCAGCCTAGACCTGACATTAGGTCAGCTAGGAGAAGATTTGAGTTTATTATAATAAATTAGTCTAAATCCTAATAAGGTTAGGATTTGACTGAACTGGAGTCGGATTAGGAGTCAGAGTTAGATACGGGTGAAAGTCAATTGCATCATGAATGTAATAAACCCTAATCTAGCCACCACCCCCTAATAAAGAAGTGGTTGGCTAGGGTTGGGGAGGAGTCCTTATGGGATTGGAGTCTCCTAGCAGCCTCCTCCTCTTAAAAGAGGCCGGCTAGGGCAAGAGGGCGAGAGTCCCACTTAGCTTGGATTATCTCTAGGATGGAATAAGAATAAAATTAAGAGTTGGAGACCCCTATAGCCACCAGCCATATCATGGTTAGGAGTTGGCTAGGGGTTAGGAGTTGAGGGGAAGAGGAGTCTTGGCTTACTTGGAGTAGGAGTTGATTAGGAGTTGGAGTTTGTTGGAGTAGGAGTCCCATTAGGAGTTAGGGTTTAAAAGCCTATAAATAGCTTCTATTCTCCCCTCTTTTCATCATTAATAGATCAATTATCTTTCAGCTCATATAGCAGAAAACCAAGGAGGGAGGAACCCCTATAGAGTTCCAAGGAGGCCGATCCCTTATAGAGATCACCCCAAGCTTAGAATCCACAAGGGTTCTACCAATACATCACATTCATGTCAATAAATGGTCCTAGTAGATGCAATAACAAGCACTAGCATAACATATGGGTGCTATGAGAAACCACAATCTAGCCCTGGAAATTGCTTTCTCAATGAAAAAAACATCAAATTACAAGGCACTTTATCTTACTGTTTTTACCCATTAAATATTGAAGAGTTTCCATGACCAAAAGAAAAGTTTTCAAATGAACTTTGTAGAGGCAATTATTTTGAACTAGGTCCTCCCAACTCAGTTTTTCTTCACTCATTCAAAGTGAAAAGGAAAGGAAAAAAGGAATAAAGATCAATTTAAAATAAAATATGGCATTGATATTGACAAGCAAGATATGATTGCCCCTCTAAAACAGGAAGAACAGTTAAAAAAGAAAAAAAGAAATGCCTTAGGCATAAGAAACTCCATCCTTTTTTTAAAGTGACGAAAGCAGGATGCAAGCTGGAACCTTGTAATAGGGATAAGCTGTCAAAGTCTTTACTAGCTAGGCTAATTGTCATTTTAAAAATTGTATCGGATGAGACTTCAAACACTCAACCTTTGGTAAGTAGTCCGGAATAACACCACCAAACCAGTGTTTAAGGTGCAAAAGTATCACGACAGTCTTCTTCAAGGTCCATCTTATTCAAGATCAGTGTAGTAGCTACAACAATTAAAAAGCTCCAAGTGAATGGCCAAAGTCTCCTTTTAGGGCATCGACATAGTACACATTCACAGGGGCAGTGTTAATTTAATGTAACTTCATCATGGCAAAAACACCCAAAAGCAAATGCTATCATATCTAGTTAGGCAGTAGTAATACGCACACATACCTTCAACTTCTCATAACATGCTGCTATTCGTTCCTCAGCTTTTTTCTGTTTTAAAGTCCATTTTTGCTCTTCAACAAGTCTCTGCTTTTGATAATCCATTATCCACTTCTCAGAGGTTGTATATTTTGGTGGAGAAGCAGGCATATCACTAGAATCTGATTGGTTTCCATTGTCTTGTTCAACAGATTTTTCCAAGCCTGCTTCCATATTCCCAAATTTCATCGAGTCATTAGTGGCAAAAGTCGTGTATACATCAGCATGGCTCTGCTTTTGAATGATAGAATTACTCTGATCCATCAGACCATTAGTACCAGAATAAGCATTGGTAATGCTATTTGTGATAGCCAATTCGGATGAGGCAGGAATTTTCTCTGAATGAGCAACTTGATTTGAGAACATGATATCCTTTGATGCATTTACTACATTCTCCAAACTTTCATATCCTTTTCCAACAGCCAGTTGACTCTGCTCTTTTACAGGTAATAAAGATTGATACCTTTCTGGCTGAGTATTGACTCCAAACAAGTGAGAGTCTGACAAATGTAGCTTGCCTGCACTGTTAATTTGGCTAATATTATGAGGTTGATTAAAACAAGTTTCACGATTAACCATAGCAGCCACTGATGATTCTTTGGAAGCATCATCTTTATGAGTAGCTCTTGATGCAAACAGCGCATCAACCTTCGGACCCTTACCAACTCCCAAAACAGGTGAGACTTGGTTCGCCCGCAGAGATTGCAGGTTAGGATTCATGTAAACTTCGTTCTCGAAATGGCTGCCAAAGGGACCTCCTGTGACAAGCATGACAAAGTCAGACAGCCGCAGCATGACAGAGACAAGATATGATTCTACAAATTCTGAATCGGCTTCGGAATCATTTTGTTTGACAGCAGAAAGCCACTTGGTTTCTTTTTAAACTGGTTTCTTTTATTCCATAGATTGGTCTAAATTCAGTTAATTCTTACCTTTTTTCTTCATGTTACCTGTGTCTTTTGATGAAGAATCTGCCTCCACTATACTGCCAGTAGATGAGAAAGCTGGAGGCCCTTTAGCCATATTACTTGGTCGACTAAACATGCCAGAATTATCATGGCTATTACTCATTTCTCTTGTAGGTGCATCTGTTCCTCTGTTGCCATTCAACCATCGTTGTGTTTCATCTACATTGTCAAGTATTGTCAAGAAATTATCAGATAGTAAGGGAGACGGACAGATACTAGTTCTAAAGGAACCATGCAAAAAAATGGACAATAGTGATGATTACCTTCTTTTGGCAAACTAGCTCCAAGTGCGATCTCAAGATGCAACTTCCTAGGCATCAAATTATTTCTGAAGCCAAAAAGAAGAAGAATTAAAACATGCAAAAGTCTAGGCTCAACTAACAAATAAGCAATATAAGTACTTAGAGACATGCAAAGTAATAAAGGCAGCCATGCCTGAATGCAAGAAATACAAGGCACTGGGCTCTAAGCTGTTTCAGTTGTTGTTCCCTAAAAGGTTGAGATGGAAGACTCATTACAACATTGTTGAGAGGGGCACTCGTTGAAGTGTTCATGTCCATACTACTTGGTAGACCACATAATTTTCCATCTGGTTTTGATCTTGCAAAGGAATCCTGATTCATTTGATGAATTGCCTCCTTGTTTAATCCACCTCCCTGCAGTAATTCAGTCTAATATCAGGAGAGAAAAATAGACCAATATTGACATGAAACGGGTTTCAGTTCAAAAGATACTAGCATGTGATACTCTGATTCCCTGAATATGGCTAGCATATAACTAGCAGCAGACTAATAACTATTTTTAAGGAAATTTTGAATAATGAACATCAAAATACAGAAAGAAATGAGATATCAGATTTCAACAAGGTAGAATTCAGGAAAATTACATAATGAAAAATAACACTATGCTTACCATTAGGTCAAGGGATACAAGTAACTTTAATGTGTGCACATGCACAATGAAAATTTTGCCACAGGCATGCATATGCATAATAAATACGTGGAAGAAGATAAAAAGTGTGAATAGTGTAACATCTACATATAAAGGATATAAATTTGAGCACAAAACAGTATCTGACCAGAATGTATATGCGCATTGGTATGTAGAAGCAGAATGAAAGAAGCACAGATAGGAAAATACAGAAAAAAGATCGCAGATGCAAGCATTGAGAAAAGGAACACATATTCCAGACAGCACAGTAGCAATGAATACAATTATGCAATTGTTACAATCTCCATTCAATACTAATTTTTGAACTATCTGACTATAAATAACAATAGATAGACCCTACAAAATGTTACGAAAACCCGTGCTGCCATATACCTCCTGGTATAGACAGTACATACCAATCTGATAGGGGACTGGTACATGGACCACTCTGTACTAGGTGGTATATGCTAAGGACCACATTTCGCCCGATACGGTCTGTATCGATCGGAACAACCAAAATCTAATTATTATCAACGGACAACCCACATCTGACCAGTTCCAACAGTCGGATCCATTTGAAAGGGTTTTAAAACCTTTTCCTCCCCCACTTTCACCCTCTTTCACTCTCTCAACTCTTCTACTCTCTAAATCTTTTTCCCACTCACTCCTTCTTCTCATTCTCACATTTGCGCTCTCTTAAAACTTCACAAATTTACGGTTTCGATCAAGCTTGGAAGGCTACTTAGGGAGGATTAACACATAAGTTACAGAAAGAACTCTCTAATCAAAGGTCTGTATTTTTTTCTTGATTTTTAATGATCTATGAGATGATTAAGCCTACTCTATGTTCTTACTATCTAATATGTTGTTTGAGGTTTTATGATGGTAGAATTGTGTTAATCAAAGAGTAACTAAGTCCTTTAATGTTGTGATTAAGGCCTTGAATAGTATTTTCCATCTTAAACCCTTAATCTAACTTTTTCTATTTTTAAAAAAAATTTAGAGCAATTTTTTGCCATTGTCCTGTGTCGTCAGTACACCCCACCGTACTGGCATACAAAATACACTGGTATGGCGTGGGACCTCTCATACCATCAAGGTGATACACCAGTTCATATCGGTAAGACAAACCCTGGTTAAGATATTAATTTAGTGTTGAAATGAGGTCAATGTCATGGTATACAAGCACACTGATAGCTAGTCGACTAGCATGTGCCATGCAGTATGCCTGATATATTGCAACATTCAAAACCCAGGCTAACTGGAACTTCTAAAATCCACCTAACCTTAGAAGTCATATAGAACTAAGAAAATCTTAACCATCATGAACTACGGATTATCATTTATAACTTCTCAAGGGCCTAACCAAACCAGTCCATACACAACAATCCAAAGAATCACTTTGAATAACAAAGTAATGGGGTTAGATATATAGGTCTTCTTAACCATCTAGCCAGTGTGCCCCATGCCAAAGCCACACATGGCAGAAACTAGCAAGAAATAGATTTGCATAACTAACAAGAAATAGACTTGCCCTAAACGTTACTTTTGGTGGTTACAACCACTACAAATGCTTTGGCAAAGGCAACTCCATGCCCCCTAAACCCATAGGGACTCAATTGACCTTTAATAGGTTTCAACATCAAAGGGGGTATCCACACACACGTAAGGGCTAATCAAGCTGTGAGTACTATTAATCTCTTAGGTCTCTTATTTTCTCCATATCAAACTTCCACTAATGCATTGGAGGACCTTGAAAGGCTCATTTAATGATTCTTCTCTGTCACTGCCTGATGAGAGCCTTACCACACAACATATTCAGCTCCTCGGAAGAATGAATGTCTCATTGGAACCGTCAAATGTGGTGTATCCATGTGCAAAAAAAGCTACATTGACTCTTGGATTTTGACTCTGCAGGACAACCAAATCCAACATATCACTGAGGTTTTGAAATATCATGGTTTATGCACCTGCATATGCAGTTCAGACAATGAACTGCATTGCACGTACCATATACAATAGAAATATGCAACTGTCCACATAAAAAAAATTAGGCTGCATATGACATGCAACCGCATAAAGGAACATAAGCAACAACATAAGACAGCATTATTGTCAACGATCAATCTAAAGAAGTGATTGGAATTTTAAGTTTCTTTCTAAAAATCTTCAAAATTTAAGCCTTTGTATATTGTCTGAGACCTATTCCACGTATAAAGAGGTTTTTTTTTAAATCTCCAAAAAGCATTTGTATAATGCCTAAGACCTATTCCAAGGAGAAAGAGGCTTTCTTTTGGCCTTCAAATGTTCAAATACTTTAACCTTCAAAGTGGGGTGTTGGAACTCATTTTCTTTTTTTTATTTGTTCTAATTCTAGAATTCATGCATTTATTTTGGAACAATTTTGAGGTGACAATTAAGCAATTTATTTATATTGTAATCTTTTGCTGAAGTTTCATAGATCCTCAAGAAACTTGCCTTGCTAACCTCAAGTGTGTTAAGAAATTACATCATATATTGGTGAAATGTGATAACATCACCAAATATATCAGTGTTATTTTTATAATTTTTTACATTATATTTCACAGATTTTAATATAGAATCAGCATATCCATTTACATATGCAGCCGCATACAGCATATGCACTACGCAGTGACCTAAAAACACTTCCACTGATTAAAATCTTACACAACTTAACACGAGGAAATCTATATCATATATAAATTTTATGCACCTTCAATATCACAGTAGACAACATTTAGAATTTTTTTATGCAAATTTAACAGTCATTCATAAAATTGATCCAATAAATTTACTTATTTTTAAAAGAAAAGATTAACCATAAACAAAATTTAATGGTTGCTTAGATTTGTCATTCAGTGCCTAAATATGATCTATTGACACTAATATTCTTCTTGTCCCCATCTCAGAGACATAGGACTATTCTTTGGCAAGCTAATAATAGTATGTTTGCCACCAGTAACACTAACCATTTTAAAGCTATAAAACAATGACCCAAGAAGCACCAGAAAAAGCATCCTGAGCTCCTAGTGATCCATAAAAACCCAAAATGTTAACATCTGAAAATCTGAACTCAGCACAAAAGCAAGTAATGGCATGACAGGATGACAACAGTTGATACTTCAAAGTAACATGCAAACAAAAAAATGGAAATATTCAACAGAAATTAACTGAAAGTTACTCCATTATGAATAATACCCACATTTACAAGTTACAAGAAGCTATAGCAAATTTAAACTACCAAAGCTATATGGAATTTAGAACACTTCTGATGAATTTCCGTGGCAGCTGAAATGTAAGATTGGATATATAGCAATCAAAAAGAAAACATACTTGATTTGATTCTAGATGCATAGCAGCTCCTTCCATTGTTTTTTGTCCATGTGATGATAAACCGGTCTGACCTTCGAAAGCTTTTCCCGAAAATCTTGATGTTCCTTCTCTCATCACAGCAGAACTCCAGATCCGTGAATCTGTAGCTGGTTTAGCAGATAAGGAAATCTCCTTGCCACCACTACCAGGGACAACATCCTTGCCCTTATCCAATAAATGAGAACTAGAGGAATTTTCAAAGCTTCTTGGGAAATGCATCTTCGAAGTCAAATCATGACTCTCAAATGAAGAGCTGCTATAAGGTGCAGGAGCAGAAAATGCCATGTTGGTGGTGCCAAAAGAGCTGAAAGCACCTAATGCCCCTGAATTAACTGTAGGCATACCATGCAAGTGATTTGTAGGCACCTCCATAGACTTTGAGCTATCATTTGCTTCATCATGTGTGTTAACTTTTGATTGATTGTTAATATTCATTGATTCACTATGAATTCCAGGAAAAGGTTCTTTAAGAACAGAACCAGAACCTTGTGAGTTCTCTGATGACAGGGCAAATTTGTTCTGGTTCCAGACATAATTTGGGCTAAAAGTATTGATTCTTGATGACAGCAACCCTCCTTTTTGCATAGCAAAAATTCTGTCTGCAGAGGACACCTCTCTTTCATCAGGAAGCTTAGAGATTTGATTAAATGTATTCGACTTTTTCATGTTATCAGTCGTCCTCTCAGTAACAGCCTGACAAACATCTTGTTTGCTTATAAACGAAGTACCAGAACCACCATATAAGCGACTATTGTGTTGAAGTGGATTTGGTTGTTCCTGATCACCAGCTTTTAATTCACCCTGCCTTCCACTTTTATCAGTTTGCTTGCCCTTCCGGGTGTTGTGGCCCATGGCAGAAGTATCTGACAGCTGGGGGCTTTCAGGCAGTGAATCTTCTGCCACCTTTGAATTAGCTCTTTTTCGCTTAGGAACAGTCTTCTTTATATCTTTCTTGTTTGTTTGATTATCAAATTTAGCAATATCATGCCTTTCTGAAGAATTTGCAGATCTTGTGTCCTCCATGGGCATGCTAGCTGGACTTTCATGCTCAGATGACTTGCTAGCTTTCTGAAATAAACAGCTTTGTTGGACATCAAGTCCAATAGAGTCCATCTTACTAATTCCTCCAGGGAGCTTGATTGAAATGTCTACTGTACCTGGAGCTGCTATAGAATTTTTCATCATGATATAGCTTTGGGAAGGACCAGCATAAGTTTCTTCTTTTGCTGGATTAGTTGATGCAACTTGCCAAGTGGCAACAGGTGTGTTTTTTTGTGGCACATCAGTACCGCTTGTGGGTAAGAGGTTAGTGATTGCTTCCTTATCCTTTGATTTTGCATGACCGGAGCTCCCTACTTGAGCTCCACCAGCAAATGGAAGACGAGATGACTTTAGTGCTTCAATATCAAGCCCATGCTGATTTATGACAGTTTCCAAGGCCCTGATAGGAAAAGGCATATTTGCATAATCACATGAAAAGAATAATGCTAATGTGCTACTTAGAAAACTATAATAATGTTAACCTTGCTAGCTAGAAGCTCAAAGCAAACAAAAAATTACTGAAGGTCACTCGAACTTCTAGTCTCAAATAACATATCTTCATTAAAATGACTTCCATTATCACAAGCAAAGAAATTCTCTCATCCCTTTGTGTGTTCTATCATTGAGCATTAAGATGATTCCTAATATAAAATAATCCAATTTGTATATTATTTTCGAAGAGTATAATTTTGATTAGCTACTTCAATTAGGTGATATCAGGTATCTGAAGCCACTTACTGAGAACAGTAGAAGTCCAAAATTCGAGGAAGAAAAGGTAAATTCCGAAAACAAGAAAAACCCATGATGTCAGTAGATGAATGAAACAGAATTAATTGACCTTCACCTTGAAATGACCTGATATGGCAATGACTGCTCCTTTCCACTTAATTTCATATGCTGGCATATCTGCAGCAGTCAAAAAATAAAAAAAAATGATATTAATGTTGATCCAAATAAGATATAGTGACCCGATAAGAAGGCTGTTCCATACCACATAAAGCTTTGCAGCTAATTTGGCTGGCTCATCTTTTGACTCTTGAATAAGTTTGTGCAAAAGCTTAGCTGCCTCCACTTCAACATGCTGAGAAGAAGCCATCTTGAGAAAATAGCTGTTTTCAACAGAATTTGGCTACAGTGAAACCATCCTTTTACCATTACCAGCTAATATCAGTAAGACTAATAATCAAATTCATTCTGATAAAACTGGCACTCATCATGCCATTAACATCTCAGCATCTTTTCAGTGATTCAATGCATTGTTGCTTTTCCTGTTAATAAAACTGGTGCAGTGGTTGAAAATAAAGAACAGGCACTAAACGTAACCAATGAACCATTTGCACTGAAATAGTATTCTCACTTGTTTAGTTGTTTAGTAAAAAGGGTTCAGAAATATAAATCATATGTAAATAAAATTATAAATTCCTAGGTGTGTCTGACACCACATGCTCGTCCTGCACGACTTCACTCAAAACAACGAGTTAAAATTCCAGATAATTGTTGCAACTTGCAGCAACAATGTATATTAGGCTACGATCAAAATCATATATGTGCTTACCCATATAAGAATATATCCAGAATTCCGAAAACAATATATAAAGATACATAGACCTATCCATGTGTACGTATACACATCAACCGAACTAACTTTAACCTACTTGAAACAAGGACCAATTAAATAATATGATGGAAAATTTCAGAATATGTGTTCATCAATTTTTGTTGGCCATATCTCCTATGAAGTCACTCCATGTCAAATCCATGTCAGTCTATCAGCAAGGTTCCAGTCTATACTGGTTATTATAATGGTGTTTGAACTGACTCTCCTAACTGAAGTTTTCTCTAGTTCGAGGAAGAAAATGAACTGCCTAAGATTTAAAATAAGAAAATTTTAAGTGCTTTATTTCTAGAAAAGCAGAAACAATTAGCAAAAGATGGCTCAAGAAGCTTACAAAAGTTTACATTAGTTGCTACTGCCCACAAGTTTCATAAATAGGGATAGTAGTTGGAATAGAACAGTTTGGCCAGATCGGACTCTGCAGACAAAAAGATTGAATGGATAAAAAATAAATTTAAAACAGTAAGGAAAATAGAAGTTCAAAAAATCAAAACAAAAAAAAACACAAAAGATTAGGAAGCTTGCAATAATCTTTAAAATTTTGAACTCAAAATAACCTACTTTTCTATATTTTTCATAATTTTATTATGTCTGATTAACTTGTTAATTTCTCAAAATACCATGGTGCATGTCCCTTAATCGGCGGGAGGAGGGTGCGCTGTTAGGGAGGCTTGGCAAGGGGCGATGACAACGACGGAGGGGAAGGAGAAAGAGGGAGAGCCACCATATGAGACGAAGCCACTTTGACGGTATGATGGACTATCAAAGCACACACTGCAAGAGGAAGCAAATCATCATTGTTGGGTTTTTGCATGTAGAGCCTGCAAGAGAAAGTGGGTCTCTCATCTGGTTCGATCGAACCAAGATCCACACAGGCAGTCAACCTTGTTCAAGTGTGCACCTAGGTCATGGCCAATTCCAAGCGCTCGCCCAGACACAAATTGAGGTGCTTGAGCCTCACTTCCGTTCGCCTAGGTGCCTTCTCAAGCGCCTGGTGACCTCACTGATAAGTCCTATGAATAATTTTTTTTATTTTCTACTTTTCATTCATTTTGAATGTATTTCCATTTTTAGTTTTGGTAGAAAGTCCATGGAGTCATTAGTAGGAAATCTATAGAGTCATATTTTGAGTCTATTGGTGTATGATAGTTGCAATGCAATTATCATAAAGGTTAGAAAAATTGTTGAACCTATTAGGAACTCATATTTGGATAAATGTAGAGATCTCTTCGATCAAATATTTAAGAATAATGAGATCAGC
Source organism: Ensete glaucum (assembly GCA_021527575.1). Taxonomy (NCBI): domain Eukaryota; kingdom Viridiplantae; phylum Streptophyta; class Magnoliopsida; order Zingiberales; family Musaceae; genus Ensete; species Ensete glaucum. Next base: position 41,088,603 of record CM038558.1, read on the forward strand.
ATCAACAAAAATTCCAATAGACCTCTAAATAAGTTGTATACATAAGAGGATGCCAATCAAAGGTTTCATACTTGAATATTATCTTGTCTTTCAAAACAACTAAAGTTAATTTAAATTTTATAGCTTGATTCTCCAATTGACAACTTAGAAGGCCTTTTCTATTTAAATTGGAAAAAGACTTAATAGTAGCATATCCTATCAAAACAAAGATCAAAAAGTCAATAATTGCGGCTCATTCTCATCTTTGGTTTACTATATTGGCTTATTCAAGGCTCAACTTGGTTTTCCATCCAAGCAGCTATTTGGTCTTCTCAAACACAAGACATTGATCTACTCAAACTCAAGACATCACATACATCTAATCTCTCAACCAGGACACTATCCTGGATATAACCTTCAATTGATGATTGATCCACCATGGAAGTCAGCAAGATCCAGAAGTCATGGAAGATTGTCTCGTACTGGTACCATTTGATAGTATATGAGCCTCTTATTGGAGTTTCTTTATGCAAGAAAATAGAGCTCAGAGAGAGAGAAAAGTCCACAGAGAGTAACTAGTTTAACAAAGCAATATTACTGGATAAAATAAAGTGTACAAGTCTGAAACATGCCCTTCAGACCTTTTAAGCATCTACATTGATATGACTTGTGGGACAAATTTGACTCCCATCACTGCATATTCTCCTACCAAAACAAAACTTTACAACTCCCAAAATACCATCCTAGTAGGTAAACAGCTAGCCAAAGAAATGCTATAATAAAATTATGACTCTTGAAACCCACATCAATTTCAAAAAGAAGTTAAATAACTCCCTAAAATAGTCAAAAAAATTAAGAAAAATAATCTGTCTGAAAATCATGGAAATATTTGATCAGTACTATTCTAACTAGAAAACCAACCAATAACACATCTAAGCATCTAACGATAGTCTGGGCCATCAGCCTTGGCAACTGGTGGTGCGAGATTTAACCAGCCAAACAATTCCTTATCACTGAAATTAACCTTGTGCCCATGTAGAAGGCTAGGCCCATGTTGTCAACCACATAATTGATCTTCGTCATTCATCTTCCTTTTCATTTTTACATGTTGCGAAAGTTCCCAATGACACTGTAGTCATCGTCAAAATTAAAGATTGATGTGGCACTTCACCATTTAAGCAACAAGGAATCACTCGATCCTTGCGAAATCAATCCTTCATACAAGGTTATAGAAGACACTGGAATTCCTCAACTAGATCAGGAATTTGTTGCTACAAACTTCTTTCTTTTTTACCATTATGCTAGATTAGACACGGCTACCACTCTAATAAATCGCATCAAGCAACAGACCCTAAATTCAGTCCAAGAACTGTTTTCAGAACTGGCTTACAATATCAAATGTATCGATGTAGATAAAACTTTGGATACCTATGATTTTAAAAAACAGTCTCGCATCAAAAGATAAGAGAAGTCAAGAAAATGTTGATCCATGTAAAATTCTTCGACTATTAACCCTAGTAAAGATAAGGAATTATATCGATAGGTAGACGATATCATACAATACTTCGCAGAAGAAGGTACCGCGAGCAGGCTCGGCACCTTACGATTCGATCGAGGGGGAAAAAGCGAAGAATCTGGACGCGAACGCTCCGAAACCCTAGCCTCCATCGAGGGGAGGCATCTCCAAAGATCAGCCGAAATCAGATGACGAGGATGGCGAGATCGAAACACGAACCCTAAATTCTTCGACGATCGGCCTCAGCTAGAAGATTTATGGTTCCCCATACCGCTTGGTGATCTCGGGAAGAAGAAACGGGGGAGAGGAAAGAAATAGGGGGAGTGACGAGCCTGCAGAGAGGAAATATCAATGCGGCAGAGAAAGAAGCGACGACTTACATGGTTCGACCGAACCATTCTAACTCGATTCCGTCGAACCAGTTTAACTCTGCTGAGAGCGACCATTATTAGGTCCGGTTCAGAATCTTCGGGGTCCGACCGGCTAGTCCATGATCTAGAAACTGATCTCAATACCCATCTTAAAGCATAATGGACGCAGATCGTGTACGCATCGCATCCTCGCCGGCGCCGAGGTGAAACGGACCCCCAGCTTCCGGATGTGTCTACACACTCTTACCAATTTCTCTATGGCTGGTGTACCCTCTCTCTCTTTCTCCGCCTCTTCGTCTCCGTTCGCTGTCGCAGATCTGCTATGAGACGCTCGCAACTATAAGCGGCAGACAGCATGAATATTTTCAGGAGGGCGAAGCCCTCGCTCGCTTCTTCCCTCCGCGCTCGCTGCGCCTCCAAGACCCCAAACGCCACCCGATCCAAAGCCCCTGATCCTGAGCACGTCTCTTCCTTTCCCCGTCACCTCTCGGCACCGTCGTCCTTTTCCTCCCCTGTCTTCGTTCCCTTGTTCTTCGCCCGCCCGAAGCCCCTCTTTTCCCCTTCCTCGGCCTCCACCGCCGTCGTCGTCCCCAGGCGATCCTACTACTACGCCGCGCGCCCCGAGGTTCTGCACTTCCGCCGAAAGCCGCGGTGGTACCAGAACCCTCGCGCAGCCCTCATCGTCGTCGTGGTTGGCGGCACTGCCGCTGTTACTATCTACTACGGGAACCTCGAGACCGTTCCTTACACCAAGCGCCGCCACTTCGTCCTCGTCTCCCCCGCCGTCGAGCGCCAGCTCGGTGAGTCGCAGTTCGAGCAGCTTAAGGCTGCCCTCCGTGGCAAGATCCTCCCTGCCCTCCACCCCGACAGCATCCGCGTTCGCCTCATCTCCAAGGAGATCATCCAGGCTCTCCAACGCGGCCTGCGCCACGACGACCGGCGGTGGAGCGACCTCGAGTACGCTTCTGAAAGCCCCCGGGGGGAGTTTGACACGCCCGGGAGGGCGCGGGACACGATTTGGGCGCTGAGCGAGAAGGAGGAGGGTAAGTCGAGCCACGAGGAGGAGGTTCTCGATGATCGGTGGGTCCACCAGAGCAGGATGGAGGGCGAGGCTAGGAAGTCCCAGCCCGTGACCAAGCACTTGGAGGGGCTGAATTGGGAGATTCTGGTGGTCAGGGATGACACCGTCAATGCATTTTGCCTTCCGGGCGGCAAGATCGTTGTGTTCACTGGCTTACTCGATCATTTCAGGAGTGATGCAGAGATCGCTACAGTCATTGGCCATGAGGTGTTCTGTTAATTTTCAGTTGGTTGCGATTTGGGACTCTTGTTTGATATCTTGATTTTCAATATGATTGTAGGTTGCCCATGCCATTGCTCGGCATTCTGCAGAAATGATCACGAAGAATTTGTGGTTTGCCATATTGCAGTTGATTCTTCTCCAGTTCTTCGCCATGCCCGACCTTATAAATGCAATGTCAAATCTTCTTCTTAGATTACCTTTCTCACGAAGGTACATGGATTCTTTTTCTGATTGCTATCAGACAATTTCCAGTTTTTTTTTTTTAAGCTCAATTTGATGTTTGTTATCGCTTACATGATCAATTTGCTTGATATGAAGTTTCAGTTGGGATGATTAGGTTAAGGATGGATTTGACTTAATTCAGACTGTAGAAAGATCAATCGATGACTTACATATTTGGTGTAATTTTCTCTTAACAATAAATTAATACATATAAGCATTGAAAATGTTGTTTTGATAGAAATTGAAGCTATTACTAGGGATTTGCAACCCGTGCATGTATAATTAGAGAAAAGGATGTTATGGGTTCAAAAAAGAGGTAAAATTATGGAAACATAATGAACATGACCCTGGGTTGGTTCAATGAATATCTGCTTTAGGGATGCCAAACTAAGGCCTTCTTAACCAAAACGAGAGTTATATTGAATTATTAGTCTTGCCGGTGGATGATATCCATGGTTGCTATTACTTGGGTAGCATGTATTTCTGGGATACATGTTGTTTTTGGCCTGTATTTCAAAATTCTACATCTGCATATCTTTTTCTTTAACTGGAGAAGAATATTATGTTGCTATTAGTCTTCTTCTTATACTTAAACTGGAGGAGAATATGTCTGAAGTGAACCTTTTATTGCTTTCTTTAGAGCTTACGCTATTAAGTTGTCAACTCAAACAGTTAATCGAACTGACCTTTAAGCACAAGTAACAGAATTAATTTCATTTTTATTGCCCCTGTATATATATAAGTAATCCTACTATATTTCTATGCCAAACACCCCTTATGCTGGATATCCTGTTTCACCTAACATTGTAGTGGCGTGGGTAGTTAAGATTCGAGATGATCTTCGGCTTCAGCTTCTGTATCTGTATAAGATGAAACTCGAACATCAATTTCTGAACTGGTTGATTGCCTTTGGTCGCCAACAAACGTGGATTTAAGTTGAACTCAACTTGAAAAACCACTTGCTGCTGATTTGAGAACTGATCCTGCCTCTGATCTAATTACCAAATTATATTCGATTCACCAATACACAGCTTCCCTATCTTATGAATCTGCTCCTTTACTATTTAAATTAATCACATATGACATGGTCAAAGAGGGTATTGAACATAGGGATACAACAATGTTTTAGTTATGTCTTCATGTGAAGCATACATGTCTTACCTTCTCTAGTATCCTATACTAGACATAAAGCATAAGTACATGTCTGTACCTCGATATTGTGCTGGTATGAGAGGATATGTAGCCAGTGTCAATACCTGAGATTCAATTCCTTCACTACATATCCTCTCGAACCAGCATAATATCAAGTCAGTAATGATTGAACACCTGGTGGCTGAGCCACTTCCATCACCTTTTTGATTCATGATGGTCTATATGCCTAGTGTTTTGAGGACATATAGGCCAGATGACTAAAATTTCCATTTTCTTTTAGCCAGCAATCTAATTGCTCGAGGCACTTACTACTAAATGGTAAACGATTATGTTATCATTTCAAATAGCAAAAACCACTCTTCTTAACTATTCTCGTTATCCTTATATATAAAGAGTAGTATTTTATAGCTGTATTTGGATACTTACGAATCACTTTAACATATGACCATCTTAGGATATCTGAATATTTATTTTCATGTGTTAATTCTTTTATAGGATGTATCAACCTTCTATTGAGTGACAATTTTAGGAAGCTTCAAAAGAGAATTTTTGCTGAGAGAAAAAGAAAAAAAGAATTGGATTGGAAGAGAGAATAGAGTTATGAAAAAGATGAAACTTTATTTAATTACTTTAAGGTGTGCTTGATGGGCTACAACCACATATTTCTTGGTAGTTGTGAAGAGAAGTGGTAATCCTCTTATCTTAGAGAATCCCTCTTAAAGACTATTCAAGAACTTTCAAACAGCCTAAATAGGAAAATTACTATGTAAAATTGTTTCATGCCCATGTAATAATTTTTGGAGATATTAAATAAGACTCGCTTCTTAAATTGTCACTAAAAACAGTGGCAAAAAAACATGTCGGCATTTTTGGTGATGATTGGAGTTGGTCAAACCAGATGAAAACTGTCATGATAGATACACAGTCCGCCAAACTCATTTGGAACTGTTACGAACTTGTACAACCGCGTCAGACCTCATCTCGGTCAAGTCTGTACATTCCATCAAATAGACAAAGGTTTCAGCTGCTAATGCTGCAGAGTCAAGTTGGGATCTGTGTGTCCAGCGGTTCTCTCGATAAAGCAATATGGTATAATAGTGTGCACATAACCACCAGAAATAGTCAGGACTCAGGACTAAGGATTTGCTGTTGTGTTGCTCTTGCTACTTGTTTTGCATAGTTTAATATCTAATTCATGACCTACATGATTTAAATAGTTTCCTCTGAAGTACAAATTCATGGGAGAGAAATAAAAAGCATGGGAGATCAATGTTCATATAGCACCAAAAGTGATCTAATTGTGGTTATATAAACCATAATCTTTCACAAGAAAATTAAAGGGGTCAGACAAGAAAAAAGGTGAGTTGAGAATAATACAATATTTCCAGCTGTGGTTCCATGCTTTGGGGAACACCTGTTTAGTGATTAATTGCTAATTTCTTCACAATTAGACTTGTCTGTTTAGCAGCCACGGAGTTAGACATATGAAATATGTAGAAATTTAAGTGAATGTATAATCTTGAATGTTCTGGTCTAGTTAATTGTTTTTTGAAATTTTTGAATTCCTTTCCTATCTCTTTCTGGCTTTGCCAACTCGCCTGCTATTGGAATATGGCTAGGTTTATAAGGAATGAGAGTTTCCTTGAAATAATTGACTTGTATTCTTAGTATTTTCTTTATAGTTCATTGTTACTATTGCATTGGCATTCTTGTTCTGGGTGTTGACGGACTTTTTTTGCTAGGATGGAGATGGAGGCAGATTATATTGGACTCTTGCTGCTTGCTTCAGCTGGATATGATCCCCGTGTGGCCCCAAGGGTGTATGAAAAACTGGGGCAGATCACCGGAGACTCAGCATTGAGAGATTATCTCTCCACTCATCCATCCAGCAAGAAAAGGGCGAAGATGCTGACACAAGCTCGAGTGATGGAGGAAGCACTTGAAATATACAGAGATTCCATGGCTGGTCGTGGCATCGAAGGCTTCCTGTAGCACCTCTCTCTTCTCCCCTTTGGACTCCATATGCAATAAACCATCCGGTCCAATCGAAACTTAAAGGAGGACAATTTGAATGGTTGTAAAGGTCACTCTTCTTGTTTTTGACAAAAACACAGTTCAAATCCGCCAGTGGTCACAGGTTCCCAGAGTCAGCAGTATAACTCGCCCCAAGGAGACCGGTGACCAAGAAATGTAGTCTACATTAATAGGGATAAAAGTGCAGCAGAAGGGAGTGAAGGATTCAGAACAAGAGGATTTCTATTTTTTGTGCCAGATAGGAAACTGCAGTTATTCTCCTGTTACTAAACAAACCCTACTGAAATTATCTGCAAAAAAAATCTTTGTTGCATGTCGTGCGTGGCTACACTTTGGGAGGCATATGATCCCCCTGTGCTTGTTCTGGGTTGAGGATTGAGTTGACTCTCACAATCGAACTTCGATGATTTGATGTTAACATTGTGATGAATTGTTGTTTTCATTCGAATGTGATGGAAAATTCTGTTGAATGTGGCTTTGCTTCTCAAAAGAATAGCACTAAAACCTGTGCTTATTTTAGACTGAAATTTTTATTAATTTTTAGTATTATGCTTTGCTTCTCAAAAGAATAGCACTAAAACCTGTGCTTATTTTAGACTGAAATTTTTATTAATTTTTAGTATTATATCTTAAAATTAAAATTATTTTTTATACTTTAAAATTCGTATAAGTGATCATTTGTATTATGATTTTACATCAAAATGATCTTTCATATTATTATGTAGATATTAAATTAAAAAGATAATAATATTTTTTTTGTCTAATGATGTAATTTTATTTTTAATAAAGGGGATTATTTTGATGTGAAATTATAATATGTGATTGATTTTAATTTTGAGGCATAATAAGGGGTAGATAAAAATTTAAACCCTTATTTTATTTATCTGTTGTACGTACTACAGCTTACAATCATTTACATTTCACATAAAAATGTAGGATTAATATAATAATATATATTTCGATACAGTTAAATAAGACATCTATGGTTACAAGCATCGGTTTCAAAGCTGTTTACAAATGTTCTTCATCGATGTTTTGATTAGCAGAAATGTTATTTGTACATTGACTCGAAGAGTCCCGCGGACTTGCGTTTGAACGCGCGGATGGTAGAATATTGTGCTAAGCTCTTAGGTTGCCCTCGTAGTTTCACAAATTGCCATGAACTCGTGGTGGTAGAATTCATGCATCCGACTTCATCATCCAAAATACTATGCTAAGTCCCGTAGAGAATGCAATAAAAAAAACAAAACGCAGGTTGAAACAATTAGTTTAAGGATGGCTACTTGCCTATTAATCAATCATAATGAGTCAACCTAAATGATAACCACAACAGATTACGAATTCCGATCACACTTCAATGACCGAGAAGACCATGAAAAGGTAAACTCTTCAGTCCTCGCTCTGGTTATGCCTTCCGGATGATGGTCGTCTCAGCAAGCATGGAGGTGACTACGTAAGGATCCATGTTTAAAGCTGGTCTCCTGTCTACGAAATAACCTGAACATATATATCAAAATGGATGCGATAAACACTATAGCAAAAGGAAGAAGAGGAGAAAAGAGAACGAATTCAACCTCTTTGTCATTCTTCTGGATTTCACAACCTATTAGTGCAATGCCGTGGACGAGTCATTAGTACGACGATCCAAATCCATATGTGCAAATTTACCCATGCGATTTCTTGATATTAAGGTCAACAACGGATCGAATACAGTTGCCCACTCCCAAGGTGATCCGTGGTAGAGCAAGGAGATGAAGCTCATCGAGTTTCTGTGCACAGATTAGAGTCAGAAATTTTTCATGACCCATCCGAAGATTAAGTCAGAAAGGAGTAGTGGTGAAGAGTTTTCTTTTTCTCTCCTCCTCTAACGTTAATCAGGGGGTTGACTTTATACTTGCAAACGAAGGATAGTTGTACATGACTTGTTAATGGCTTTCGACTCCTCGAGCGAATGACTTGTGCATTTCATATGAGGCACCGACCAACCTACACGAGTCGATGCCGCACAGCACCACCTTATAAGGTTTTGGATAATTCGAGGAGCGAGCAACAATCCATCCGAGTTTGAGGTATTGCATGGACGCAACGCGTAATATTAACCCTGAGGCTCTATGTTAGTGCTTAAGTGGTTGATAACTGTCGCCATGGGATGATATCGAAATATGGGATATCAACTCGAATGGATGCACCACGATTAGCAACTTCATGCCAATAACAACATCACGTTGTTTTAGGTAGATAAGAATGTATGTTTTGATGAGGCAAAAATAGCACAGAGACACCCATAAGGTGTTGATGTCCGCAATCTCATGTCGTCCAGTGATTATTTCGTTCTTCACATGCAGCAATGTGCTCTTTGTGCCTCTTTCCAACCTTTTCAAAGATACTCTTTATAACTTTTGATTGAGGAAATATGAGCACGATCAATGATGGGAAGATAGGGTCGAGAAGATCCTCGGGACTAAATTACAGATATCAATCCAAAAAAAAAAAAAATAAAAGTAAAATATTTTGTTCATATTGTAAAATAGTAAGTCTAGAGAATATTTTGATCCAATATCTATAATATATTGTTGATTAAATCTTTCATAAAAAAACCACTGTATCATTATAATCAAGGGCAACTATTTTTAATTAAAAATTTATACGATATCAATTTTCATGTAAATCAATCATAAAACAAGTATTTGAACCTCCTTCACCTATTGAGCGGATGCCCTTGTCTTCTTCTTCTCTTTAACCATAAAACAATTTTTTATGTAGTTGGATTGATCCATATATCATTGATATATTTCTTATCATTTTTTCACAAGAACAAGAGTCCACGAGACATTGATTCTCCTCATATTGATTATAGAGTCTCCTTTTGGGCTCATTCTAAATGACAAAATCGAGTAGGCTTACCCAAAACAAATAAATATTCTACCCGTATATTGAAATAATAAATAAAAAGAATATTCCACCTCACAAAACATCATTCTCCCAATCCGATTAAAGGTTTGATCGCAGTAAACTACTGAAGTATGCTGAAAGCCTAATTTATTATAATTGGAAGAAGGAGTTCCACCAGCAAACGTGGAAAATGTGAAGAAAAAAAATATATCTAAAAAGATAAAAATACCTAAAAGAATAATTTATTAAAATATCATATATAAGCATGGGAAAAAAAATAATCCTCCTCGATTAATTTAATAGAATTTGTATTAATTACTGTTTAAAATATATTTTTAACCTCTGCAATTTTCCTATTTGAATCAAAAACTTCTCCAATTTTCCTTTGGAGAAGTTGTCTACTTGAATGCAGTAGGGACCGACCGTGATGAGGAGTACTACGTCAACTGATGCTGTGACGCGTCACACCCTCTCTCTCTCTCTCTCTCTCTCTCCAATCTATCTATCTATCTATCGACTGCTGTTGCAGCAACTTGAACTTTGTAATTGGCTCGCATCTTTCGTCTCCAGTGGATTTGGGTCAGTGATCAGTCTTCTGTTTTAATTGCTTCGGCGTCCCCTGTGCTGTAGCTCGCAACGTATTCCACCAAGAAAGCAACACTTTGCATGAATGAGTACATACTAAACCTCCTTCTCAACACCTGCAGAATATACGTCTATTGGCATAAAAAATTATAATTATGTAATTTATCATGAAAAAAACTTTTATGTCAGAATTAAAATCAAATGATACTAGATCTGTTTACGATGCGTACCTTTAGATGTCATCTGCGTGAGATCCAATTAAATCTTCAAGAGCAACGCCTAACAGATTTGAATGACGCTGAATATCGATCTACAAGAGGAACTAGAATAGATCTAGACCCCTTCTCTTCTCTTCCTATCTTTTCACAGTATCACCTTAATTGATGGTGATGGTTTTTAGGGATCAAGAGGATAATCGTAATCTCTTGATCTAGATTAAGAGGATAACTGTAATCCCTTGATCTATTCAACCCTTTGCATATTCGTGCTACTCGTGCATTAGGTTTAGAGTAGGTCTTGTCTATTTATAGGTGAGAGCAGAGGGTCTAGGGTAAGTTATTAGGAGAGTTCCTTCCATCAAGTGCATCCCCTAAAATATCCCAATATAATATGGACTTTATTTAATATTGATTAATATCTTTTATCAGAATCCAAATAATTCATAATATATCTTATTCAATTAATAAAGGGTCGCATAATCTTACATTCTCCCATTTGGCCCATTAATTGATAAGATATAAAAGATATTCAAAATCAAAATAAACAAAATAAAATTTATTTGAAAACAATTTTATATAATTGGATTCTGAAAATTTTGAAAAAAGTATTTTATACATGACCATGATTTTAAAAATAAGCCAATAAGTCTGATAAGCATAATTATACTATATTTAGTCCAACTATCAATGTGAGTCATAGCGGTTGTATGTCATCAATGTCACACTTCCTTCTATGTACTACAACACCGTTAGTCTTTCCTTATATAGTCTATAATGACCCCCGTAATTTGTCTTGTCAAGACAATCTTGTTTCTTGCATTCAATCATAATATGCATAAACATAAACACAAATAGGATAACAGAAATAAATAACTTTAATTATGCAAAAGAAAATGTCAATAATAACATCCACTTAAACATGCATCACCATATCCTTTATGGCTTGCTCACAAGTCTCATTCTAAGAACATGTTCTTTAAATATTTTACATTGCAAGGCTTTAGTAAATGGATCAGCAATCATCATAGTGGTGCTTAAATTTTTAATTGACACTTGTTGTTTCTGGACTCTTTCTCTAACCACCAAGTACTTTATCTCAATGTGCTTGGAAACACTAGAGTACTTGTCATTCTCAGAGAATAAAATTGTTGCAGTATTATCACAAAATATCTTTAGCAGCTTGGCAATTGAGTCGACCACACCAAGTCCTTAGATAAAATTTCGCAGCCATAAAGCTTGATTTGTGGTCTCAAAGCATGCCACAAATTCAGCTTACATCGTAGATGATGCACTAAGTGATTGTTTTACACTTTTCTAAGAAATTGCCCCACCAGCTAGCATGAACACAAATTCTGAAGTGGATTTCCTGCTATCCAGATAATTTACAAAATCAGCATTTGAATATCCCGTTACTTCAAGCTGATCTGACTTCCTATATGTGAGCATATAATTTTTTGTCCCTTGTAGATATCTCATTACTTTCTTTGCAGCCTTCCAATATTCCATTTCTGGGTTACTCTGGTATCTACTCAGCATTGCCACTACAAAACTGATATCCGGCCTTATACAGGTTTGAACATATAATAGACTTCCAATTGCGCACCCATAAGGAATATTCTTCAATTGATCCATTTCTAAGTCATTCTTCGGGCACTGGTTTTGGCTGAATTTTTCACCTCTAGTAATAGGTGTATCATTGGCTTTACAAAACTACATATTAAACCTTTCTAAGATATGATTAATATAATCTTTCTGAGACAATCCTAACAAACCCTGAGATTTGTCCCTAAATATCTCAATGCCAATAACATAGGACGCCTCATTCATATCAACCATCTTAAAGTTCTTGTTGAGAAATATCTTGGTTTCATGTAACAAACCAAGATCACTACTCGCAAGTAATATATCATCCACATATAAGACCAATATAATAAACTTACTCCCACTAACCTTCAAATATATATATTGATCAACATTATTATCCTTAAATCCGAAGGAAGTAATGGTATCATGAAACTTCATATATCATTGTCTGGAAGCTTGTTTAAGGCCATAAATGGATTTCCTAAGTTTGCAAGCCCAACTTTCCTTTCCCTTTTCTATGAATCCTTCAGGTTAATCCATATAAATTTCCTAATTTAGATCTCCATTCAGAAATATTGTTTTCACATTCATCTGATGTAACTCAAAATCATAATGAGCTACTAATGCTATGATGATTCTCAATGAGTCCTTTCGAGAAATTGGAGAGAATATCTCATAATAGTAAATGCCCTCTTTCTGAGAAAAACCTTTGGCCACAAGTCTGGCTTTATATCATTTGATATTGCCCACCGAGTCACGTTTAGTCTTAAAGACCCATTTACAATCGACTCTTTTATAATTATTGGGCAATTTAACGAGTTCCCAAACACCATTCTGGTCTATTGATTTTAGCTCATCTTTCATTGCATCATACCATTTTTCAGAATCATTACTTTCTATAGCTTGTGAAAACGATAAGGGGTCTCTTTTCATTTCTATATCAAAATTTGATTCTTGTAGATATACCACATAATCATCAGAAATTGCATGTTTCCTTTTTCTTTGAGATCTTCTCAAAACTGTCAATTGTGATTGTTTTACAAGACTATCAATGGTGACATCAACATCATATGAGAATTCATCAATGTTATTTTGTTGTTCGCCCTCATCAATTCTATCATTGATTTGAGGAACAATAATTTCTCGATTAGGGGATAATATAGGAGAAGAAGCCTGAATCTCTTCAATATCAAAATTAATCCTTCGAGATTTTTAACTCCCACTGATTTTACTATTTTCTAAGAATTTTGCATTACTAGATTCTACTATCCGCATATTATGATTAGGGCAATAAAATATGTATCCCTTAGATCTTTCTGGGTAACCAATAAAATATCCAAAAATTGTTCTTGGATCCAATTTCTTTTCATGTGGATTGAATACTCTTATCTCTGCAGGACACCCCTAAACATGTAAATGTCTCAAACTGGGTTTCCTACCAGTCCATAACTCAAATGGAGTTGATGGAACTGATTTACTAGGAACTCTGTTCAGGATATACATAGTTGTCCTAAGAGCATCACCCCACATTGACTCAGGTACAAAAAAATAACTCATCATGCTTCTAGCCATATCCATAAGAGTACGATTTCGCCTTTCAGCAACATCGTTCTGTTGTGGCACACTTGGTAATGCATACTGAGCATAAATACCCCGCTGTTTTAGAAATTTAGCAAAAGGACTAATATTCTAACCGGATTCATCATATCTGCCATAAAATTCGCCACCCCTATCAGATCTGACAATTTTAACTTTTCTATCTAATTGTCTCTCGACCTCATTTATGTATACTTCAAGAATGTCAACGGCCTGAAACTTTTCATGTTAGATAAACATAGCCATATCTGGACGGGTCATCTATAAATGTAATGAAATACCTTTCTCCACTAAAACAAGAAATATGGAGTGGTCCATAAATATCAGTATGAATAATTTCAAGAAGTTCTTTACTTGTTGTGGCATTTTTCCTTACTTGTTGTGGCATTTTTCCTTGTATGCTTAGTTTACTTTTTTTTAATGAAATCTATGCAAACATCAAAATCAGTGAAATCTAAATTTTTTAAAATATTATCCTTCATTAATCTTTCAATTCTTTCCTTGGAGATATGCCCCAAACATCTATGTCATAATATAGAAGATCTTTCATTATTGAAATTATGTTTCATTCCAATACTTGATTATAGGGTCAACAATATATTCGCAAACTCAAGATTCAAATTAATTCTATACAAACCATCACATAGAATTCCAGAACCAACTTTTATTGAATCATAAAATATGCTGAGTTTACCATTACTAAAAGAAATACAATATCCTAACTCATCAATTCTAGATAGAGAAATTAAATTTCTAGAAATTATAGGAACAAAACATGTGTCTTCCAGATCCATCAGATGACCCGTCTCTAAGCGTAAGCGATAAGTCCCTGCTGATATCACTTTTACTTTGAGACGATTTGCCATAATTATGAATCTTTCATGTTCTTTTGGTTTTCGGATTAAAAGAAATCCTTGTATATTATTAGTAATATGAGTTGAAGCATTAGAATCAATCCACCATATATTAGAAGGAACTTTTGCAATGTTTGATTCAAAACATACAAAGGTTTAGTTTATATCTTTCTTTTCGAACCAAGTCCTACGTTTAATGCAATCCTTCTTTACATGTTCTTTCTTGCTATAAGAGAAGCACTTTACTGTAATAGCTTTCTTTTCAATAGTTTGTCTAACACTTCCAGACCCGACAAATTTCTTCGATGGATAACGCTTCGATTTTCTTTTCTTGTTACCAACTCCCTGAGTAGTTGTCAGTATATTATATGAACTTTCTTGCTTTAATCTTAATTCTTCCTGAACACACATAATAGTTAACTTATTCGAGTCTCACTTATCCTTATTTGTATTATAGTGAATCTTGAATGGGCCAAACTGAGAAGGAAGAGAATTAAGATTCATCAATATTCATTCCCAACGCCTTAAGTTTGGTAGCTTTGTCAGCCATATTGAGGATATGATCCTGAATTCCTCGAATACCATCATACTGAGCTGTAGTCAGTTCTTTCATTAATGTGTCAGCCAATGACTTATCAACAGATTTAAATCTGTCTTCAATAACCTTTAAATATTCACGTGCACTAGATGCAACCGGTAATGAAGTCTTTATATTATTTACAATTGTCATCCTTATGAATATTAAACTGAGCCTATCAGATCTCTCACAAGCCTTCATTTCATTGACTTTTCCACAGTACTTTTATCAGTTAATTCTACGAGCTTTTCAACAACCAATACCAAATCAAGATCTAGTATGCCCAATGTAAATTGCACATGCTCTAACTATTTTGAATAATTTGATCCAGAGAGTACAGAGACACTAGAAGCATGATAATGTATGGACGGGAATACCACTGTAGAATATAAAATAACATTAATACTTTGAGTTTTACCAAAATATGATGAACTATTGATATCATCAATATTTAACCTTTGGGTAAAAATACTAACATATCTAGTGTTCATACAAGATCTTTTATGGAGGACTGATACCATTCTTATGGAATAGTTTTACTGCCTTTGGGTATACAATTCTAAGCTACAAGGATATCCAAAACAGTATCATCCTACCTCATCACATAATTATTTGAAATAGATTATCTTTGAGATTATCTAAATCTCTTAATTATGCATGTAATTTTGAATATTATTTCTTAAATTTCATTGAGGACTTGTTCCTTAATGTAATTTTATAAATCATTCATCTAGGCCACTTTGGTGACTACAAGACCAATGCAGTAATATAAAATATAAATTAAATTATCCTATGAATGATAAGACTTTAATTGTATTTCATATCCTATAAGCCTACTATCCCAGGCTACTTTGGCAGCTACCAGTCAGGTATAACTTAAAGAGATGAATCACAAATAATATTCATCAAGTTCATTTAAACTAATTTATGCTGAGATATTTCAATAATAGGATAATAACCATAATAATTATTGAACACTTAATCAGCAAGAAAAAACTCATATAATACCTGTAATCATGATAATACATAAATCATGCATTTATGTGAAAAATAAATATTATTTCATAATTACTAATATTTGCATGTAAATAACTGAATAAATATTAAAAAACCAATAATTGGATTTAACACATGCAATTAATAATTCATATGAGAAAAGTATAAAGAAACAATAATTTATAATTTTTTACTAATTAATTCTATTTAATTGGAGAAGCCCATAAGTCCAATTAAATAAATTATTCAAAAATAAAATATAATTATTGAATAATCAAAAATATAATCATAATTAAATCTTATTAGATTATATATTGATCAATTTTATAATTGAGAAAATAACCAAAATTTCTTAATTTTATAATGACAAAACTGTAATTTAAAAAATATATATAAAAGAATTACGGATTTTTTTTAAAATTATAGGATTAATAAACCACAAGGGTAAAATTATAAATAAACCTACTCAACCTAAGGGTAAAACTATAATTTCAGTGAATGGTAAAACTGTAATTGTTTGAGGAGAATAACAAAACGGTAACTTTCTGATTCAATGGTAAAATTGTAATTTTGTTAAGGAAAAACCCTAGCCTCCTCGCATCGCCGCCGGGTTGCTTGATCCGGCATCGCTCTGCCATCGGCGTCTTGGTCGCTGCGACCTCTGCATGACGACTTCGCACCTCTGCTATTCGCGGTCGGCCAGCGCGCACGTTGTCGCAGGTAAATCCGGCCAAAAACACTGTAAGATTGTTGTGTCTTTAACACACAATGACAATCAAGAATCGTTCATAAGTAAACGATTAAAATTAACCGATAGGAAAATAGATTAATAAAATATTCAGATCAATGCATCGTAAACAAAAATAATAGATGTAATATTTTTTATCTCAAAACCTAGGCTCTGATACAAATTGTTGGCATAAAAATTATAATTATGCAATCTATTATGCGGAAAAATTATTATGCTAGGATTGAAATCAAATAATACTAGATCTGTTTACGATGCGTACCTTTAGATGTCATCTGCGTGAAATCCAATTAGATCTTCAAGAGCACCGCCAGTCGGATCTGAATAACATCAAGTATCGATCTGTAAGAGGAACTAGAATAGATCTAGACCCCTTCTCCTCTCTTCCTATCCTTTCACAGGACCACCTTAATTGATGATTTTTTGGGAGATCAAGAGGATAACCATAATCTCTTGATCTATTCACCCCTTTGCACGTTCTGTGTCATTTCGTGTAGTACCGTGCATTAGGTTTAGAGTAGGTCCTATTTATTTATAGGCGAGAGTAGAGGGTCTAGGGTAAGTTATTAGGAGAGTTCTTTCCATCAAGGGCATCCCCTAAAATATCCCAATAAAATATAGATTTTATTTAATATTGACTAATATTTTTTATTAGAATCCAAAAAAATTCATAATATATCTATCTTATTCAATTAATAAAGGGTCACAAAATGTTCCATAACCAAGATAGACTAGAAGCTAAATAAAGGGTCAAAAAATATTGCATAACCAAGATAGAATAGAAGCTAAAGAGAATGCTCATGTGCGATTAAGTAGTAAGGGAATTTATCTTCTAGTCCCCCGCTATAGCTATAGGAAGCAAAGCAAAGCAGGTAGGTTCGAGTCTGGTTGGTTTAGAAAGTGCGGTTCTCGGATAGTTTGGAAATTGAAGCGGAGTTATGATAGAGCAAAGATTAGAGACAAATCCAGCAGAGCAGTATCTGAAAAAGTAAAGATGAGAAGCTAATAGAAGCAAGATCAGGTTTTGATGCGCTAAGGGGTTTCGTATTGTATATAGATTTGAAGTAATAGGATAAAGTCTCTAAGGCAGTTAATTCCTTCTTTTTCTTTTGCGCTTACAAAGTTGTCAATTAAAAGAGAAAATAAATAAGTATGTAGAGGAGATAGGTATTGGTGTTGCGAAAAGTGAATCAGATGTTGAAGTTAAAACTGACACTACACTTTCTACTATACCTCGAACTGTAACCGGCAATACGACGCACTGAATCGATAAATCATTTATTTAACAACTTTTCCTTTAGCTGAGTCAAGTTAACCAGTAATTTAGTATCGAGCGGGTCAACTAGGAACATGTTCTTGCAGAAACTTAACTCGGAGCTACAGCACCGAATATTAGGTTATAAACTCTCACTTCCATTTCAGATCAATTTGCCTTTCCTCACCAACACCTTACTTTTAAATAGTCCCTCTCGCTTCACTGCTTGCTAACCTCTTAACCGCTCCGCTAAATAGCCATTCAAAAGAGAATCTTTGTCTTCTATATATTCAAAAAGAGTTTCTGAAATAAAAGGATAAGGATCGAGGAAACCATCAACCTCAAAATGCATCCTATGCTCACTGAAAGGAGTATGTAGAGTAGGAGAAGATAGAGGGGTATGAGGCATAAGTATAGTCATACATCCCTATTCTTAGTAAGGGAGATTGATAAGTTGTTGTTTCTGGGGTAAGGTAAAGGTAGGAACTCAATCTTAAGGGAAGCCCATGAGATCAAGCAAGAAAGAGCTGTGTCTTCTTTTAAGTAAAGAACGGGATCAAAGAAGAAGCTCGGCATGCATCGACTGGCTTTGATTTAGTAGTCCACCAAATGAAAAAGGTGAGCCTTTTTCTGCGAGCATGCATCGGCTTTGTGACTCGGGGAGGGGATGATGGAGGAGGATCTCACCACATGCATCCGTCCATCGGCAATCATCAATCCCAAGCGTTGCCGATCCTGAATCTAATCATTTCTGCTTCAACCAAGCATGTTCCAGGATCTCACTTTCCATGCCCTCCTCTCTCATGCCTGAGCCACACACACCCCTTTTCCTTCATCACCTCTTCCTTTTGCATCGCTTTGCTCCTATATGACTCGGACCAATCTGAATCTTTGCCTATTCTATTGCACACCATGCGATTTGTCGTCCCGACAGCACGTTAGCTGGTTCTCTTTTGGCATCACAGTCGAACATGGATGGTGGATAAAAGAGAAAGGCTAGCGGAGACAAGCATGATCTTTGTTTGCTGAGCTCAGAGAGAGTTTGCCGTCAGCTTTGGTCTCTGCCCTACGTACGTACATACATACATACCTGTTGCACTGGTCGCAGCCATGGGATGATGACATGACGACTTCTTCTGCCAGATTTGGTGCAACTCACGTCCTCCCAAGGACGCCATGAAAAGCCACCATGAGATCTTTCGTTGCAATGCTACTGTTACTCGGAGTTCTTTCGTTTCAATCCATCTGTTACTGGGAAGTTTGTGGCGTGCAGAGGTGAAGAAGACTATTGGATTTATAGAAGCAATATTTTCGGTTTGATTTTTTTTTAAAGAAAAAAGAAAAGATGCATACAATCGTATTTTTTTTATTTAATCTAAAATAATAATAATATTCTCCTTATAATTTTACTAATTTAAAACCCTAATTGATACTTAGTTTATTTCTTAAACTGTCCCTAGTATTTCTTAAAATATCAAAGCATTAATATTAATATATCCTTCCCTTAATGTGTCACTAACTACTACTTCTTTGAGCGCCATGAAAATACACCTATACCAAAAAAAAAAAAAAAAATCAATAGTATTCTTTTATATTATCTGTCGACACGCCCCAATTATCATCACAAAATCCAATGTCTCCTTGCTTATCAAACTTAATTTCGAATCCTTAATTACTATCTGATAATTCAATTTGTAGCTCTCAAATAAATGTGAGTATGATGAATCTAGAAAGCATACTTGTAGCAAACATGATATTTGGCCTAATAGCTATAAGATATGAAAATTACTTGCTAATTAAATTTCTATAAAGAGGAGCATCAATGGAAACAAGAAAAAAAATTAAAATCAAGGAAAAACTAATCGCTAGTCATTTTTGTTGGAATATTTTCTGGATTAAAAAAAAAGAAACTCAAGATATAATTTACAGAAAATTGATAAATAATTTACCATCAAATTTAAATTTAAAGAGATATATCAGATTTATCATCCCACGGATATTAAATAATGATACAGAATTGAAAATAAAATATGCACCACTCAATAAGTGTCTAAGAGATACAAAGTTTTAGAGAGAACTTCAAATAAATTTATGCCAATACAAATCAGATTTTAAACTCTTTTTTAATCATAAAATACCAAAATAAATACTAGTATATGAAACAACCCTTCATGCATAGGTAATTATGAAATTAAGTATTTTACATATGTTAACTAACCCTTTAATGCATTCCTTGGTCATAAAGAAAAGCACATTGAAACAATTTTAACTTTCTACCTTCCAAACCACCTATTAATTAAGCAGCTTTAGTTTTCTCTAATAAAAATATTCATGAGGTGTTATATTTGAGAGATTTGGATTAAAGACTATAAGATAAACATTGTGAGTTGTAAAGAATATCATAGAATCAATAAAATATACTTAAACTTATTGTAATAAATTAGGCACCAATCAATCTACTTTCCTCCATCTTTTTTCTTTAGTATGGTGTTACAATAAGATGACATTCAGACATATTAAAGTTTTTTAAAATTTTATCCACATTATTATTTTGAAAAATAAATATATTATTTTTCTTTTGATATATCTCAATGCCTAGAAAATGTCTTAATATTTCGATGTCACTCATTTCACATTTATGCACCACATAATTTTTGAACTATTCCATCTTTTTTTGTACTTTTTGTGTAAAGTGTAATAATAATTATACATAAGCCTTTTCCTTTTTTGATATATAAAATATATTTACTCTTGCTTTTTCATGAAGCCTTCTGTATTGAAGTAGCCAACAATCTATACGATGCTTCAATCCATATAGTAAAACCAAATGCCTGCTCAACATAGATATCTTCTTTCAATTTTTCGTTCAAAAAAATTAACTTCATATCAAGTTGATATGACAATCATCCAGTTGTGAATGCAATCAAAGTTCTAATTTTGAGTGTACAACTATCCTTAAACTATAAGAATATTTAAAACATTATCATCCTACCTTATTATATAATTATTAAAAATAAATCTAAATTTTTTAATTATATGTATCATTGCAAATATTATCATTCTTAATATCATTGAACTAATTCTTTAATATAAATTAATAAGTTATTAGTCTATGTTACTTTAGCGACCACAAGATGAATATAATAATATTAAATCTAATTTAATATATTATATAAAATATTAATTATAATTTACATCCTATAAATTTATCATCCTAAGCTATTCTGGCAACTATTAGCTAGATAAAACTTAGTAATATGAGTTATAAACAATATTTACCAAATTTATTCAATCTAATTTATACCAAAATAGTTCAATAACAATAAAATAATAATCAAAATAATTCTTGAATATTATTCACAATAAAAAAATCTAATATGATAACTATAATAATAATGAAACATAAATCATATCTTTATATGAAAAATAAATATTATTTTTATAATTTTAAACATATATATCTGAATAATCAATATAACCAAAAGTAATAATTGAATTTTTACTTATCACGTACAAAATTTTATTAATATCATATGAGAAAACTATTAAAAAACAGAATTTATAATTTTTAAATTCCCCCTTAGACCAATTAATCCTATTTAATTCGGTAAGGCCTATAATTGGGCTATCCAAAATTGAGCTTATAGATTTGAGTCACCATTCGTCTAATTAGGCTTGTAAATATTAAATTTGATTTGAGTAAAAAATTAATCAAAATTAATTTTTTTATGAATTCGATCAAAACTTGATTGATCAAATTAAAATCCAATTAAGCAATAGAAAGATAGTCATTATTCTGATAAAAATATTTGATTAAAATAAATCAAATTAATTAATTTTATAATTGAGGATATAACTAAAAAATTTTAATTTTTGAAGGGTAAAACTATAATTAATCATGAGATATATAATGAAAATATCCAATTTATGAATGGAACAACTATCAAAGTTAAATTTAAGGATATAGATTAGAATTATTTGATTTTTGAAGGATGAAAATATTTTTATAATTAAAAAAGAAAGAAATCCTATAACCTCTCACAACTGCCACTGCTACGTTCCACTACACCCACGCACGTGGGTCTTGTCGATGATTTACTAGCCATTGGTTGCCTTCAATAGTCACGATGCCACCCATAGCCCATGATAAGGTAGGTGCCTATCCCTTTGCCAGTGATACAGTATTGGTGCCCGTTGTGAGATTGTTGCCCACATCTAGCTAGTGTCGTAGCCTATCAACCGCCATTTTTGTTCTCTTCTTTGCTAACCATTAGGAATTATAGCATATAATGTCCAATCGACCCAATCATTGCAAGTAAATACCGCAGAGATGTTGTTACAACTATCGCATGCAATGGTGTTACTGTAGCTATCGCAAAGTTGCTGCACATAGGTAACCATACAAACGAATACTATCGACTATCACACACTATATCACTTTCATCACATACAAAAGCATTGCCCACTAATGGGCTAGTGGCCATCGGACACCCTCAACAATATTGTTGTCTAGTAAGCTGTCAACAGTAGTCCATCGATCAAATACGAGGAATCTCACATCACCTATAAGCAAACGATAGGACTGACTAGATTAAAAAGCATATTGATAACACAGATGGATCATTTAAGTATCATAAATCAAAATCAAATAATACATTTTCACAAGCTAAGGGTGCTAATAAATATATCTAAATATAAAATATATATATAATATTTTATAATTTAATATTACTTTGATATCAATTTTAAGTAATATGTTACTGCTATATGAGAAACTTTAATGTTAAAAATTAAACTTAAATAATAATAAATCAAATTTATGATATGTAAGTATACCATCGTCAAATCTGAAAACTATAGTGATGTCGATCTATATGGATAATTAGATTTGTCTTCTCTTCTCTTTTTAGTTTTTACAGGACCGTTACGAGCGATGGATTAAGCACAAAAGTGAGATGAGAGAAGATATACAATCTTTTAACAAGTGATTGATTGCCCCTATGAAGTTTTGTTTTTCTATAAGCAAAAGAAGAGGGTGTAGAATATTAATTAGAAGAGTCCCCTTCATCAAGATTATCTCCTAAAGATTATCTCCTAAAGAGTTATATCATAATTTGACTTCTATTCTATTAGTCAACAATTATAATCAGAATCCAATTAAATCTATAATATATCTTACCTAATTAAAAATAGTCACATAATATAGTAAATTACGATAAAATACTAAACTTTGTTTTCCACGTCAACAAGATCAGATCAGCTACAATTGAAATAAAAAATATCATAGATTAGATATGCCATATCGATAGAGTATCTGACACCGGTATCACATTGTAATGAAGAAGCTAAAAGATCGACTCCTTCTCCTCACAACTATGATCAGAAGAGTGGATATCCAATATGGGAGGTAAGAAAAGAGATTTTAGATGTAATATTATGTGATAATTAGCAACTATTATATATTCGAGAGCTAATTATGAGCATGTCAAGAAAAAATAATTAGAAAGTACCTTTAACCAATGATGTTGTAAGATATAGAATTTTCTTTCTCAGTTTAATCAAAATCTGATTAGATTTATAAATATATCTTATTTTAAGTTAATTTGGTTACAAAATTTTTAAGCTATGGCTGTGAGGAATAGCATAAATAATATGAAAGCAAACACCTCCGGATAGATTGATAGATAGAAATCGTCATCGACAAAAGTATTTGTTGGCGACTAAGAGGAGCAGGTATTGCTGACCAAATCAAGAGCTTAGAAAAAGAACTAGATGAAGTCAAAGATAGTCACGTAAACTAAACATCCACTGCAGATAACGAAGCTCAACTCCATTGCCAAATTGTGTGTAGGAAGCTGCTCTATCTATAATTAGTGGTCTGCATCAGCCCACTCTTTGGACCAATGAGCTGCACCAACCAAGTTGAATGTTAAAGTCCTTGTTCAGATTGGACTTGAGTTATAGACAGATAAGTTGATGCTAGTAAAATTACTAACGTCAATCACTAATATTATGCATCATAAATAACAATTAAGCAATTGGGACGTAAGAGATATTTGAGTTCAATGTGTTATTTGCTATAAAAAATATTATCCCTAATAATATACATAAAATGAATGTAGATGATTTATCTTGACCCATACAAAACTGGGTTTAGAGAGCCGAGATGATCGAGGAGGATGAGGGGCATCGAGACGACACCGTAAGCCCATGCAAGCGTAACCCTGTTGGTTTCGGATTAACCTGCTTTCATGACGAGGAGCTGAGCTGCTGCCGTCGTACAGCGTCGCTGTTTGTGCCGAGAATTAAACGAGACGCCGGACCGTGGTGTTCCGGCATGTGGATCGCGGCCCTACAGAACCACTTAACTATGGTTGTGGTGGTGCTAATACTAGGGAAACCAAGTGGGTGTGGCCTCCTCCTCCATGTGATCTTTTGCATCCGAAACCCAATCCCTCTCTCTCTCTCTCTCTCATCTCTTATCGGGGTGCAGATAGGTGTGATGCAGAAGAGAAGTAATGTTGTGAGGAGGCAGTCCGCAAGTATCGGATGGCACTCTCAGTTCAAGTCAGCCGAAGAGGAGGCTCAACTTACATGTGGTGATGCTTTTGCGCTTGTGACTGCTCGTGTTTGGCGTTGCAGCAGACAGCAGTAGTCGTCTCTCGATCGAATAAAGAAGACTGTGTGACTTTTCGAAATCCACCGGATACGAGGACTTGTGAGACGACGCTTTGCTGCAAGCTCTTGGAGAATCTCCACCTTATCATCTTCCCCATTTGCTTGCTTAGGCAGCAGCAGAGAGAGAGAGAGAGAGAGAGAGAGAGAGAGAGAGAGAGAGGTCATGAAGGGATGTGGGAGTCGCCATCATCTCTCCCAGCATCCGGCTGGGGAGGGAGGACGTGTTTCACATGTTCTTGCGGCTGTCTTCGTTCAGCCATTGTCGGGGTAACGCCGTGACTGTTTCGGGAGGGTTAAGGTTCAGGAGAAGGACCGCACCGAAGCCGATGGCGTCGATGGACCCCACCAGTTTATCGTTGGGTGCACGCCGTCGGCCAACGAGGGGCTTCCGTTTCCTGAATGCTGTCCCGGTCAACTAGCGCGAGACTCCTCCAACATTCCATTCGTTCGATGTTTCACAAAAGAGCACGATTTGATTGGAGCAGGATTCCGATGACCGACCTACACGTCAATCTCGCCAGTCCCACCCACCTGGACTATGATTGGATGGAGAATCGTCAACTCAAGTGGAGCCCACAATTCCCACCTACGATTTCCCGTTTCGAGGCAGGTAATTGAGCGGGTAATATAAGATCCTGTGCGAAAGGAGGCAAACGTCAACTGCCGGCAGCCGGTTTCGCCGGTGGCAGATCTCCTGATCCGACCGCACGTGCCGAGCGTCATCGACCTCTCTCTCTCTCTCTCTCTCTCTCTCTCTTATATTTGTTCTTGCTATTATTTTGATGATTATTAATAATAATAATAATAATAATATTATTATTATTATTATTATTTTGTTGTTTACATCTACTGTTTCACTGTGCATCGAATGATTGAAAGGGAAAAAAAAACATAACAACAAAAGAAAATAAAAACAAACAAAAGTCTTTTTCACTATTATTTCTCTCTTGAGACGGGGTTCAGTTGCAGCCTTCTTAATCCACCCCTCCTCTCTCTCTCTCTCTCTCACACACACACACACACACATCATCCACATCCATCCGCCTCTTCTCTCATCCAATCTCTTCCTCTATGAGAATCCGAAAAAGACCACCCTTCTCCTCCTCCCACTCCCTCCTCCCCTTTCTACCTCCTCCCTCAGATCCACCCTGCCAAGTCCACCCACCAAGTGCGAGGCGTGAAACCAAGGAGAGCACAGCAGGCGAGGTGTTGCACCCAGTTGGGGATGTGCCAATAGATCCCCATGAGTTGGGGGAGAATTCTACGAGACGGCCTGCTCCGGGCCCTCCTCTTTCAGATCCAGTTGCCAACGGCGACAGCCGCAGTCGTGAGCGTGTGCAGGTGCCTGCTTAATCACCCCCACCTTTGCTTGAAATCTTCTGTCCTTGCCGGGTGCAATGTGGTGATGAGTGCTCACCCTCATGGCGGTGGGGGTCTGGGACTTGTTGCAGGTGCCGAAGGTGAAGGAGGGGCGGTCGGTGGATTTCTCCAACCAGAGATGGAATGCGAAGGCCGATAGCAGTCACAGCCACAGGTAGGTTACTCGACCCCCTTTCCTTTCCCTTTCGGAAATGCCTTCCTTTTGTATCACCATTGCTTGCGGGTACTAAAAATAAGAGAAGAAAAGCATCCCAAGGATCTGTTGCCACCATATGCCATGCATGCCAGCCTGACCCATAATGACAGCCCACCTCATTCCCACACAGTAATGCAACCCCCAACTCGTGGTGGCTCATCACACGAGAGTGAGGAGTCATGTGTGGTTGCACTGTGGTGGGTGCAATGGATCGGATCGATGTGTTTACTGTGCTTGTCTTCCACTCCGGGATCACCTTGCCTCCCCAGGGTACGTGGCAACTCAGGTGCGGTAGCATTGGGAGCGGCGGCTCAGACGAAAACGATGGAAGGAAACGATGATGGAAATGGGGATGGAGGATTGGAAACAAAGCTAGTGGAGCAGGAGAAGAAGGCCAAGGTGAAGGCGAAAGCCAGCGCTGGTCCTGCCGCAGCTATTGATAATGATTGCATCAGTGTTGGGGATAGAGATAAGGAGGGATGCGATGGTGGGGCAGCAGTGGTGAGAGCTGGGAACGGGTCAAACTTTGATGGGAAGAGGCGGCGGAGGCCGGCTGCGCCGATGGAGGGCTCGCGGTGCAGCCGCGTCAACGGCAGGGGGTGGCGCTGCTGCCAGAAGACCCTCGTCGGGTACTCTCTCTGCGAGCACCATCTTGGCAAAGGAAGGCTGAGGAGCATGAGAAGTGTCAGAGGTCAGTTAGGCATAAGCAAGCCCCATTGGAGCACTGGTGGAAGAAATAGCGTCGCACCATCAACTTCACCGCAAAGGCAACCGGAGAAGGAGGAGGAGCACGCAAGACAAAGTCTACACTTGCTTGTTGCTGCAGATAACAAGGCGGACAAGATAGAGGAAGACGAAGAGGAGGAGGAGAAGATGGTAAGGAAGAAGAGGAAGAAGATAGGCATGGTGAAGGCCCGATCTATAAGCAGTTTGCTTGACGGCGCCAACCACCCGGTGCTGTCGCCGTCGTTGCTATCGCAGGCGCCGGAAGTTGGCAATGAGGCCAAAAGTAGCGTGAGTTGAAGCAATGGGGAAGCTGAGGTGTTGGATTTGCTTCATTCTTTTGCTGTTCCTTTGTTCTACCTTGATGGAGAACAACAACACTGTGCAGTTGCTCTAGGAAATCATCATCTACATAGAGAGAGAGAGAGAGAGAGAGAGAGAGAGATTTGCCTAAGTGGTTTTTTGTTGCTTCTCCTTTTTGTTCAGAAGACATGCAGCCACTACACTTCCATCTCCCCCCTTAGAACTGCTCATCATTTCATACTGGTTTTCTGCTACCAACCAATGCTGCTAATTGTTAGATGCATCAAGACTAGTATATATAATCTGCTAACAACAACATGGCATATTATGACAAAATTGGGTGCAACCTTATTGGATCTTTTTTTAGGTAGGTGTATTGGAGTTGTAGGGAGTGCTGATTATTCTATGCAGTGAGATAACTTACAGGTGGACTTGATCTATCATGTCAATTATGTGGTTGACCAATGGGGATGCACCACACATCAGCATCCTTCATGAGTGCATGAGTTGTTTATGTTCCACCACTGATTGAAACACCATCACAAGACTTGGTGGCTGCAAAGGAACAATTGGTACCTATCAATGTATCATTTGTCTTGTGTGTTTGGATCTGATAACCTACCTTAGTCACCTCACAACTCTCTCTCTCTCTCTCTCTCTCTCTCTGTTCCATTATTGATGAGCTAAAGCATCTCTCTTACTACTTGAAGAAATATTACTCCTATCAAAATTGATATGCTAAAGCAATGAATCTTCTGAAAGATCATAAAGATATTTAGTTGGCCTTTAGCAGCAAAAGTCTTCTGGCTGCTGCATTTCAGTTTCTTCTCTTAGTTTATATTTAGAAAGGTTATTTTGACATCATTTTATGAATTAGAAGGTTATAATATAAATAGGACCTAAAAGAAATTTAATACACCAAGTTTACACAAGCCACAGATGCAATGTCTCACCAATCCATCCATCCTTTCTGTAAAGCTCATAGCAACTTAAGTCTTATTTTGTCCTACAGTATGATTAGTTGTATGGTTTTTCTCATCAAATCCAAAGGGAAAGACCCGTGAAATCCTGGTTTTATCTCATAAAACTCAACCTCTCTCTATGATTTCTTGAATGGCCTTCCTCCATAATTGGACTTTTTTTTCTGGAAAACAGTCTCAACATAGGTTGAAGGAACACTTCCTAAACTATAAGAGCACATAACTCTTCCTTCTAACACTTTTTATTTTCCTTCAGGTGTAAGACTAAGAATCTAAAGATTCAGAAGGTTCACTTAAAGTCAGAAGGAAAAGGCAAAGCTAACAAAAGTTTACTAACCTTCAGTTTGGAAGAAACTATATGTATCCCAGAGAAAATTAGCCTGTCAGATTGAATTCAAAGTGTCATTAGAAATGCCAGAAATCTTGGAATTAATTGCTAAGACATATTTACATAGGCATCATGATTCAAAGAAGTAACACTAAGCTTCCTGTTCTTGGGTTCAGAAATTGCTAAATGATATGCTGGTGCTACTTCAGTCTCTTTCTCATTCACTCTTCATGGTTGCAAATGCCCTTGCATTTGCATCAGGACTACTTCCTCTCTCAGTTCATAGCTACCCAATATGAGCATTAAAATTGAAAGAACAAAGTAATACCACTATCATTATAGGCTTTCCTAGTTTGTCTCATCATACAATTTTGTGGACTCAGATCTTCCAGTATCAGATGCACCCCTACCAAGTTATTTTACAGATTAAGCTGATAAGAAAAGTTCTAACTTAGATTTATGCTCTAACATCAAAACCATCAAGGCTTATTCTACAACATCTCAGTTGTAGGAGGCCTTTGTGTTCTTGCTGCTCCTGTAACAGTACCTTCATAAACCTCCCCAAAATGAGATTTGCCTG
This sequence comes from Ensete glaucum, assembly GCA_021527575.1. NCBI lineage: Eukaryota > Viridiplantae > Streptophyta > Magnoliopsida > Zingiberales > Musaceae > Ensete > Ensete glaucum. The sequence goes on from CM038558.1 coordinate 41,117,653, forward strand.
TAACAAATTTGATCCAATTTGCTCACTAAAACTGCACAGAATTACATGTTTAATGATCATAAGTAGCATTTTTTTCACTTCACAGCTATTTATCTTTCTGACTCAAATCTTAGTCTCAGTCTCTGGATCCAGCAGTTTTTATTGAGAATTGATTCATGGTAGTTATATAGTTAGTTAACATATTTAGGAGTAGTGACCCATGTTTAGAAGTTGTGGAGGTAGTTTATGAGTTAGTGAGGGTAGTTATTAATGATGGGTGAAATAGTAAGATAGTGGGATGAAGTAAGTGGTGTGAGGTAGTTATTATTATGTCCTATAAATATGACCTTAGTGAATGAAGCAGTAGTGCAGAAAAGAGAGTGTGTGCATTTTGAGATAATCTTGTAAGTGTTATTGTTCTTTTACCTTCTGTTTAATACTACGTCGTTTTCTTGATTGAAAGCGTTTTTCGTTATTTGGATTGTAGTATTCTATTTTATCATTTCCTTGCTCCTCTTTCCCCAACATTTGTGGTATCAGAGCCTTGTTTCAACCTGAACTGGGCATTATGGCTTTTAATGACAATTCTATGTCTAAACCCCTTATTCCTATCTTCTCGGGCAAATCCTACGAATTTTGGAGTATCAAGATGAAGACTCTATTCAAGTCTCAAGATCTTTGGGACTTGATAGAAAATGTATATGCAGATCAAGATGAAGAAACCAGGCTGAGGGAGAATAGAAAGAAGGACTCAAAGACATTGTTCTTCATTCAACAAGTTGTGCATCAGACAATCTTCTCAAGAATTGCAGTAGCGACAACCTCAAGACAAGCTTGGTTGATACTTCAAAATGAATTTCAAGCCTCATCGAGGGTGATTACGGTAAAACTTCAAACCCCGCCGTGAGTTTAAAATTTTGTTTATGAAAAGAAATGAATCGGTGCAAGATTTTCTTTCTCGAGTGACTGAAATTGTTAGTCAAATGAAATCTTATAGTGAACATCTTCATGATCAAATAATTATTGCAAAAGTTTTGAGAAGTTTAACTCCGAAATTTGATGATGTTGTTGCTGCAATTGAAGAGTCAAAGGACTTATCTACTTATTCATTTGATGAACTAATAGGTTCCTTGCAAGCACATGAAGCAAGGTAGAACAGGTCACTGGAAAAAAGTGAGGAAAAAACATTTCAGGTTAAGGGGGGGTCTTCTACTTCAAAAGAAGACAAAAAATCAACAGGAAGATGACGTGGCAAAGGAGGATTTCATGGTAGAGGAAATGGAAGAGGAAGAGGACACTTTGATGGGCATGATGAAAGACAATCAAATTATGATCATAAAAACTACAAAAGTGGAATTAAATGTCACTATTGTAAGAAGTTTGGTCATATGAAGGCATATTGCTGGAAAAGAGAAAAGCAAGCAAGTTATGTGGAAGAAAATGAAGACAATAGTAACTTGTTTATGACTCATTCATAAGTTAATAATACCTCAGATAATATTTGGTTTTTGGATAGTGGATGTTCTAATCATATGTTAGGTATAAGATCAATATTTAGAGATATTGATGAAACTCACAAGTTGAAAGTTAAACTTCGAGATAGCAAACAAATCCAAGTAGAAGGAAAATGAACAATTGAGGTGAAGACAAATCAAGGGAAGGTAAAACACCTTGATAATGTTTTCTATGTTCTTAGCTTATCACATAACTTATTGAGCGTTGGACAATTGATAGATATTGGATATTCAGTTATATTTGATGATGGTTTATGCACTATTAAAGATAAAAAATCTGGCTTGATTATAGCAAATATTTGCATGACGCAAAATAAGATGTTTCTAATTGATGTCTCAAATATTGAGAAACATGCCCTTGTTGCAAATCAAAAGAATAAGACAAATTTATGGCATTTGAGATATGGACACCTTAACATTAAAGGTTTAAGGTTGTTAAATAAAAAAGAAATGGTTTATGGATTGCCTAAAATTAATACACTTGATGTATGTGAATGATGTATTTATGGCAAACAAAGTAAGAAACCATTTCATGTTGGAAAAGCATGAAGAGCATCTAATTATCTTGAATTAATACATGCTGACTTATGTGGACCTATGAATACAAAATCTTTTGAGGGCAGTCGATATTTTCTATTATTTACTGATATTTATAGCCGCATGAGTTGGGTATATTTTCTGGAATTGAAATCCGAAACATTTGATAACTTTCGAAAATTCAAAGCACTTGTAGAAAGGCAAAGTGGTAGATGCATAAAGACATTTCAGACAAATAGAGGTAGTGAATTTATCTCTAATGAGTTTAATTATTTTTGTGAAGAAAATGGTATTCGTAGGGAATTAACAACACCATATACACCGGAGTAAAATAGTGTAGCTGAACGTAAAAATCGAACTGTTGTCGAAATGGCAAGAAGCTTGCTTAAAGTAAAGCATCTTCCGAATCAATTTTAGGCAGAAGCAGTTGCAACAGCAATTTATTTGTTGAATATTTCACCGACAAATGCTATTATGAATCGAAGTCCTTTTGAAGCTCGGTATGGTATAAAGCCAACTGTAAGTCATCTAAGAACTTTTGGTTGTATTGCTTATGCTTTGGTAAATTCACAAAATCATCATAAGCTTGATGAAAAATTAGAAAAATACATCTTAATTGGATATTCTGCACAATCCAAAGTATATCGATTATATAATCTTGTAAGTGGTAAAGTTATTATTAACAGAAATGTTGTATTTGATGAAAGGACAAGTTGGAATTTGGAGATTAATGAAGGTGAAACACAAATTTATGTTCCAGCAGAACTAGTTACTCCATCGAATCAAGTGACAGATCCTGCTCCAACAAGTTCAACATCAACCTCACCTAGTAAAAGCTCAAATTCGGCAAATGATTCCTCAGATGAAACCCCTCCAGGAAGGTTTAGATCACTAACAGAGATTTATGATTCAACATTTGCTTTATTTATTTCAGATCCTATAAGTTTTGAGGAATCAGTTGAAAAAGAGGAATGACGAAAAGCAATGAAGGAGGAAATCAAGTCAATTGAATAACAAATATTTCATGGAATAACAAAGCATATAGAGATACACTATCATTTCATCCAAGATCTTGTAGCAAATGGAGCTATAACAATGAAGTACTATGACACGGATGAACAAGTTGCAGATATTCTCACCAAGTCACTTCCAGTTCAGAAGCATGTTTATTTTATGTCTCAAATTGGTGTATATGTCTCAAATTGGTGTATGTAACCATGAATCAAGGGGGAGTATTGAGAATTGATTCATGGTAGTTACATAGTTAGTTAACATGTTTAGGAGTAGTGGCCCATGTTTAGGAGTTGTGGAGGTAGTTTATGAGTTAGTGAGGGTAGTTATTAATGATGGGTGAAATAGTGAGATAGTGGGATGAAGTAAGTGGTGTGAGGTAGTTATTATTATGTCCTATAAATAGGACCTTAGTGAATGAAGCAGTAGTGCAGAAAAGAAAGTGTGTGCATTTGGAGATAATCTTGTAAGTATTCTTATTTTTTTACCTTCTGTTTAATACTACGTCGTTTTATTGATTGAAAGCGTTTTCCATTATTTGGATTGTAGTATTCTGTTTTATCATTTCTTTGCTCCTCGTTCCTCAACAGTTTTCCTCTCTGCCTCCACAAAGATTCTTAATGTTCATGCAACTGATTTATCTATATACATACATACGTATGTACGTACATATATACATACAAGTATCAAATAAGTTAAGGCATGCATTTGCTCCATCTTATCCTTTAGTGGATGCTGGGAAAATAAGAAAGAGCACGTTCTTAATATTTGTAAGTGGAGATTGCTATACTGTAGAAGAACATAAGGTTAAGTCAAAAAATATTGTTCATGTTGGAAATATGAAGAAGTAATAAAAATGCCCAATTGATTCATTGATTCATCGTTTATTTATACATAATGAAAAGGATGATTTCCCTCAACTAACATACGAGATTTCCTCATTCAGTTGGGGAAATCATATCTAAATCCTAACTAAATCATATCTTTTATAAGTTCATAGCGAACACCTACCACTGGGTAAATCTTCAAGCCAATGTTTTTGGCTTCAACAGGAGGTCTTGGTATCGAGAACATAGAACACCTGACTGAGCGTACCAGCTTTTCAGCATAAAGTACGCCCATTAACTTCATCTCAAGAATATTAAGAACAATGCAGCCTAAGTAATCAAGATTAATTAGACATGAGCACAGTTGGTTTAGTCACCATCAAGGCCGCCGAAAGGGAAGAAGTTGCAAATGGAGATGCCATTCCCTTCTTTAAACGACTCATAATCTACTCCACATCAAGGTAGGTGCAAAAGCCTAAAGGGAGACATCCTATTGAGCAACACATGGACATCTTTTCCCCCACCTTTCTTTTGGGACAATCATTGACATCTTTATGTCTTTATTGGCCTCCTGTGCAGAAAGAGGAATCAGTGATCTGAGAAACATTTCCCAACCCCAATAATAGTTCAGTATTTGCACAAATCAATTGCAATACTTTGCACTGCTAAGATAGGAAAACAAAATTATAGATAAATCGACTCCTTAAATTGTCTGATAGTTCCTTTTCTTCTTCTTCTTCTTCTTTTGGCTCCTATGTGAATTTTAGTGATCATTTAAAACTTTTGGATTTTGTGCCAAAAAAATAATAATAATAACAAGGACATATAATAAGACTATTGTATGATCAGATCACATGATGCTGCCCTGGAACCAATGCTGGAACTTGAGATCCATTACCATCTTTCGATCCTTTTATCCCTGTTGTCCTTATGTGCCAGTGCAAAAGCATCCCCCAACTCAGAGACACACCTCGTGGCCCAGCTAAAAGTTACTGAGCTGCAGGTCCTGCACCACTGTTAAAAACTGTACTACTTTTAATATGGACAACCAAGCATCAACCCCTCTCTCTCTCTCTCTCTCTCTCTCTCTCTCTCAATGTGATCTTCCAACAGTCGCCAAGCAAGTGTTGGCTTTCTTGGATTACTGTAGCTTCACAGATTGGGATCAGAATCTACTACTAGCTTAGCTTAGCTTCTGTGTTCTTGAGTTGGAAGGGAAAGATCAGTGACCGCCGTGATGCATGTCTCAAGAACTCGAGAAAGACACAGAAAAACAAGGTTTTTTAGACGATCCTCCTCGACCTCATCAAGCATTCAAGAAAACAGAAAGCCCTCGAGAGAGAGAGAGAGAGAGAGCAAGAACAGTGCCTTCTTATGCATGCAACGCCTACATCTCCAACGACATACACATGTAAGTACATAAGAGCTAGAAAACAGCTTCTTCATGCTTCCGACATAAGCCTCATCGGCTCAGTAGCGGGAACCAGCGCTCGTGGAAGTAGGACTGGTAGGAGATCATGAACATGAGGAGGACGACAAGGAGGCCGACGCCCCACGGCGATCCCCCGGCCCGGTGGAAGGACTCCCTCTCGGGCAGGGGGATGAAGAAGGGCACCCTCCGCCGCTCGTCGTTGGACAACCAGTGGACGACCAGGAGGAGCAGCAGCGGTGACGCCATGAGCAAGAGCTTGAGCTGATCCAGCAGGCTCTCGAACACCGACTCGTAGGCCATGTACCACGAGAGGCCCACGAAGATGAAGAGGGTGAGGAGGAAGAGGCAGAGGTGGAGCGGCAAGGGAGGGGATGGGGAGTAAGAAGAGTCGTAGTGAGGGCCATTATTGTGATGGTAGTAAGCAGTGGCCATGGGTCTCCCCCACCTCTTCTGTGCTTGAGGTCTCTCCTACAAGAGAGGGGAAGAGGGAGGAGGGTGTTGGGGGGGGGTTTATAGTGGGTAGCGCTCGGGAAAGTGGCTTAAGCTTGAGAAGGAAGGAAGAAGAGGAGGCGGCGAAGAATAACAATGAAGAGAGAGACACGTGTTAGCTCTCTTTACTCGAGCTTGTTGGGGATTCCAAACAGTTGGAAGGAATACGTCCAAGTGTTGCATGGCCCGAGGGATGATGTACTGGCCAATGGACGAGTGACACGTAGTGCTTAAGGGTCCTCGTCCCTGCACATTGATCCCAACTTCCTAAGCATTAACACTGCTCGCAGGAGTACTTATCATTTTTTTTTGTTTTTAGTAATTTTTTGTTTTTGTTCTTTCCTATGCTCTCTCACAAATTTACACAATATTGATGTGATCCTTACGTGTTTAAGAAAAAAATAAAAATTTTGTTACGTGATTTAATGTTCCTAAGGCAAAGCCGAATAAACTAACCTATTATTTATTTTAGGGAAAAAAAACTTCGAACTCAATTATTTATTTTCCTATTCTCCTATTAGAATCTTAGGATACACAAGGTGTTTATTAAATCAAATTCTTAATTTTCAACATTTTTCTTTCATCTATAAATACTTTCATGCTTGAATATGTTATCTTAGGATACTTTCATGTTTCAATTCGACAAAAGATGATTTATAGAATTAATAAAACATTATACGGCATTCTTTTTCACTTACATCCATGGGAATTTTTAAGATTTAAAAAAAAAGATCTTTTCAGAATTACATTGCTTTATTTTAATTAATATTTCGAACATTTTGGTTTCAATTAAAGAATATACAAAACAAAAAAAAAAAGTTTTGACATTGCCCAACAGTCACCCAAGCAGAATTAGTAGTCAAGTGTTAAACTATTCTTATGCTCACAGTTTAGCAGATAGAGGTGAACAATTTGAAGTGGACCCAATCTCCACCTGGCCCCTACCACTCCATACAAAATATTTTATTCAGTGAAGCAGCATAATGATAATGATGATAATAAATATGAGAAGCCACAAAGTGTTTTCCAGGCATCAATTACTGGAGACTCACAGAATTATTATTTTTCCACAATAATAATAATAATAATAATAATAATAATAATAATAATAATAATAATGTCAGATACCAATTAAAAAGGATGCTTGCACCAGCTGTTAGATGGACACAAGAGCATGGTATTTATTATATTTACTGCAGCAGCAAAGTAATTGGGCACCACTGGTTATTGTTTGACGTTTGATTGGATCATGCAAATTGTACTCGTTACTAAGATAAAGCTCATTATTATTCTGACTTTTGAGTTCGAGAGTAGTATTTATTGGCTATGGAGAGATAGTTCGCAGTGTATAGTTCGGTAAGAAAGGGAAACCAATACTGGAACACCACCCCAATCAACAGATATATCGTTCAAAAAAACTGGTTTTAGTTTTTTTTTTTTTTAAAGCAATTGTCCTTTTTCACTTGGTTGCGCTAAGCAAATACAAAGAAATTTTATTATACATGAAAGAAAAAGATTACTGAATGATTTATTATATACGTGAAAAGAATACAGAATGGCCAACCAACGGAGCTGTCAAACAAAAGTCATAAGAGCATTCAGTGGTAACTGCCCAAAGATTATAATTGGCACTGTAAATAGTATACTAATAAATAGAATATCAATATAATATGATAAAAACACATGATAATACCAGTTGATATGGCGAATATTGACCTGACTGCCACGCCCCGCGCTCTAAGACAACAAGCCCGTCAACGTGGTCGACCCGACGTGTTGAAACCGACCTGGCACAAGCATGGAAGGGTCAACAATCGTACGACTGACCTACCACAAGTAAGGTGGGCAAGGTCGACATGCTCCAATTGCAGGAAGGACGACGCGCGCCTCGCTATAAGGACCACGAACGACATGGTGAAGTGCAGCGGCACGGTAAGCGATAAGGAGGATGAGGGCTTCAAGTATGAACACCCCGAAATCGTTACTATAAAAGCCTCTACGCCTCTACGAAGCAAGCAGATCGTAAAATCAACAATCAAATTAACTTGATCGTCGGAGAGATCGCGTTGGGAACCCCACCCGACCTAACCTTCTTGCAGGAACCAACTGTCGACCCGAGTCGAAGTACTTCTTCCCGACCCGAGCTCCGACGAGCCAACTTCTTCCTTACCAAGCCGGACCCAAGAGCTCTCACCACCCAACGCAATTTCACTTCCTCTCCACTGAGATGACCACAGGCGAGCTAGCGCACACGAGCCTGAACCAGCCATGCCCGCTCAGCATACACGGAGGCAGACCACGCCTACTGGGCAGACACAAAGATTTTCTACTAACATTTTGGCACTAGAAGGAGGGCCCCGAATTGTGCATCTCGGTTGACCAGTACTCCCGAGCCAAGCACCTCGGACATGAGCCCTTTGCAGAGGGAGCAATGATACGGCTATCTTTAGTCTCATATTAGTTGAGAAGTAGGATAGCTAAGGGCTCATAAGTCCAACATCCTCCCTTATTCTCAGAGGCGCCTTTTGGAGCTCTCAATCTCCATAAAGGGCAAAATCATGCGCCTATAGGCCACACCAATGTTCGACCGACCAAAATGTCCCTTATCATATTGACGCTAGATGGAGGGCCCATGTCACAAGAATGCTCGTTTGGTAACTCGGGTGCGGAGCATCGCTTGGAGCCCAACCACCCTCAACTAGCGGAGGAGGTCACCACGACAGAGCCGACTCTGAACCATTTCTAGAGAATGATGACTGACCCAGGGTTTTCCTCACCTACATCCAACCCTGCTCTATTCGTCATCACGGTTGAGGCCTTTCTCGGCCTCACCAACCAGGTCCAAGCACTGGCCGGCATGGTGCAAACCATAGTACCATACTTGCCCCAGCTCATACAGTCGACAATTTGTTCCCCCGACAATATTTCTACAAACGGAGTCGCCTGTGACCCCGAACCGAGAGACCCAACTTGAGGTGGAACTACCAAAGCGCCAGGCCGCGAAAGCCCATGCAGCCTCCCCAACTGCTGCACCTGCTCGGTCGCAAAGTCGTTCTTGCGATCCGGTTCAAACCAGTCCCAACTTCGACACCCTATCGTCCAATTTCGTAGATTCATTAAGGGAACAAGTTTGCCAAGTCCAACAGCAGCTGGATGAGGTCCAGAAAGAGGTCCTCAAATCAAAGGGGGAGATTAGAGAAAGCTTAAAAGGCAGCTACCCGTTCACCCCTGAGATACAAGACAAACCTCTCCCGACCAACTTCAGAATCCCAGCCCTCGAACTTTATGATGGCAACCGCACCCGCCTCTATATCTTCATTTGATTTATTGGCGAAAGAGTTTGAATTAAATTTCTTGGCGAGTGCATGCCCAAAATCGACCACCGCTTCCCTCCTGGGGTTGGCCCAAGGAAGCGACAAGTCCCTCTCCCAGTTTGTGGGACGATTCACTTCATAGGTCCAAGGAATCCCTGATGTCCATCCGTCCCTAGCCATTCAGGCATTTTTAATGGGACTTAAACCATCGAGGTTCTTCTGGTCTTTGATCGAGCGACCGCCCACGATGGTGCCCGAGATGCTACAGCGGGCACACCAGTACATGGCCGCCGAGACGTTGGTGGCAAGCAAGCAAGACGAGTCGAAACGCCCCCGAGTGGAACAACCCCGAGGACACCCCCCCGAGACCACCTAAGAGGAGGGAGGATAGGTCGGGCATGTTTCCATCGAGACCCCCCCTAATCCCCCTCAACTCGACTCGAACAAAAATCTTTTTTCAGATTCGGGAGAAGGGGCTCTTGAAGGCTCGAAACCCAATGAAGACACACTCTGAAAGACGTAATAAAAGGAGGTATCATCACTTTCACAGGGAGTACGGCCACGACACGGAAGAATGACGTGACTTATAGTATCAAATCGAAGACCTCATCCGACACGGGCACCTGCGTCGGTATGTTCGCGACCAATCTTCACTTCCCGTTAGCCGACCTCCTCGAGATTCATCGCCCCAACCCAAGGGTCCTATCGAAAAGCAAATTGATGTCATCTTCGGGGGGCCAGCCTCGGGTAGCAACAGCTCCTTGGTGCGCAAGGCTTATGCATGCACTGAGGTCATAAAGAGGCCTGTGCATGACGAAGACCTCGACATCACATTCAGGTCGGGGAGCGAGGAGTACCCCTGCCATGACGATGCACTAGTGATCTCAATCCGAATGGCCAACGCCTGCGTCAAAAGAGTTATGATTGACATGAAAAGTTCGATCGACATTTTGTATTTTGATGCCTTTTAGAAATTGGGACTAACCGATAAAGACCTCATCACCCTAACATCTACTTTGACAGGGTTCACCAAGGACTTCGTCTCTCCTATAGGGGCGACCACGATTCCTGTCACGTTCGGAGGAGAACCGAGGATAAAAACTCTCATGGTGCCGTTCATGGTGGTAAAGCTCCCATCAGCATACAATGCTATCATCAGATGGCCAACCCTCAATTGGCTCAAGGTGGTCGTCTCAACGTATCACCGGCTCATGAAGTTCCCGACCCGAGCAAGGGTCGGCGAGGTTAGGAGTGATCTAAGAGAATCCAGACAATGCTATCTAATGATAACAACACTATCCAAGAAGCTGAAGGTCCAAACGACCGCGACGGACCACTAAAGCCTTGAGGATAGTGCTCGGGATCCCAACCTGGCGGAGCAAGTTTTGGAGGTGCCCCTCGATCCAAGTCGCCCGGACAAGCTGGTGAAGATCGATTCGGGACTCGTGAAGGACCAATAAATACAAGTAGTTGAATTCCTTTGGAAGAATGAGAATGTCTTCGCATGGTCCCCAAAGGATATGCCAGGGGTCGACCCGGAGATCGCTTAACATCACTTGAACATCACTCCCGGCGCCCGACTCGTCAAGCAGCATCCACGCAAGTTCGCTCCCGACCGGCAGAAGGCCATAGAAATAAAGTCGCTCGCTTATTGGATGTGGAGCTCATCGAGGAAGTGAAGTATCTGACCTGGTTAATCCAACATTGTACTTGTCAAAAAAGCTAATGAAAATTGGTGAATGTGCGTTGATTATACCGACCTCAATCGGGCTTGCCCGAAAGATTGTTACCTCCTTCCTCGTATCGACCAACTGGTAGATGCCACGTCGGGACATCAGCTGCTCTCCTTTGTAGATGCCTTCTCGGGGTATAATTAAATTTGAATGGCTCCAAAAGACAGAGAGAATATGACCTTCATTACTCACAATGGCACCTACTGCTACAAAGTGATGTCATTTGGGCTAAAGAATGCCGGAGTGACATACCAACGATTGGTAAATCGTAAGTTCAAGGATCAAGTCGGGAGGAACATGAAGATTTACGTGGATGACATGATAGTCAAAAGTCGAAAGACCGAGGCTCATCTCTCGGACCTAGCAGAAACATTTTGCACGCTTAGGAGATATAAAATGCGTCTCAACCTGGTAAAATGTACCTTTGGCATCACATCCGAAAAATTCCTCGACTTTATTGTGCATCAATAAGGAGTAGATGCCAATCCCGGCAAGATAAAGGTGATACAGGAGATGCAATCCCCAAGGTCAGTGAAGGAGGTCCAACGACTCACAGGCAGACTAGCGACGCTGAGCCGCTTCATCTCCCGAGCCGGAGATAAAAGCTCGACCTTCTTCCTAGCACTGAGTTCGACAAAGGATTTCAAGTGGACCCCCGAGTACGAAAAAGCATTCCACCAGCTAAAGAGCCACATCGAACACCTGCCCCAGCTGGCATCAGTAAAGGATGGAGAGCCTCTCGGCTTGTACCTTACGACATCTGATTTGGCAGTCAGCTCGGTCTTGGTGACACTCGACAAAGCTAGACAAAAGCCAGTCTACTACACCAGCCATTTCTTGACGGGCCCCGAGCTCCACTACCCCTCTATAGAAAGATTGGCCTTGGTGTTGATCCTAGCGTCAAGAAAGCTAAAGCCTTACTTTCAGACAAATCCGATTAAGGTGATAACCGACCAACCATTGCGCTAGATCTCCTCAAAGTTTGATGTTGCAAGTTGGATACTCAAATGGTCGGTAGAGTTTGGGGAATTTGACATCGAGTACTTGGGAAGAACAACGATCAAAAGTCAAGTGATGGCAGACTTCTTCTCGGAACTCACACCCTTAAAGACCCTGACGAGCTCGGACCCTATGTGGACACTACACATCGATGGTTCTGCCAACTCGGAAAGAGGAGGCGTCGACTTGGTGCACAAGGACCCCTCTGGCAACATCTACGAGCATGCACTTCGGCTATAATTCAAGGCCACAAACAATGAAGCAGAATATGAAGCACTATTGTTCGGTTTAAAAGTCGCTGCCGAGCTCAGTGCGAAAAACATAGAAATATTTACTGACTCTCAGCTCGTTGTAGGCCAAGTTAATAGAGATTTCGAGACCCAAGAAGTGGCGATGGTCAAATACCTGGCCGAAGTGCGACAGATGATGGATCAATTCTGGAAGTGCGTCATCACCAAAGTGCCTCGAGCTGAGAATTGACAAGCAGACGCCCTGGCCAGGCTTACGTCCTCTTGCGCAATCGACACACTATCGGGAGGAATAGCAAGAATCCCTGGGCCTTCCATCAACCTAGGGTGATGTCCATCAAGCAAACAGGAGCCCTCCCCGAGGATAAGGCGGCTGCCCGATGGATCAGGAGGGTGGAATCATGGTACTACCTTATTGATGGTCGGCTCTATCGGTGAGGCTTTAGCCGACCCCTGCTTCGGTGCTTGCACTCGACCGAAGCACACACCACCATAGTCGAGACCCACAAGGGCATATATGGAGACCACATCGGTGCTCGGGCTTTGGCGCACAAGATTCTCAGGCAGGGTTATTATTGGCCTACCTTGCATAAAGATGCTTAGACCTCTGTGCAAAGCTGCGAACAATGCCAGAAGCATGCCCAGAGCCAACATCAACAAATGGTACCGCTCACAACCGCCGACTGGGCTTGGCGTTTTGCCCAATGGGGAATAGACCTTCTCGGCCCATTTCCCCCAGCTTCAGGACAATGAAGATTCTTAATAGTGGGAGTTGACTACTTCACTAAATGGCTCGAGGCCGAGCCATTGGCATCCATTACTGAAAGGCAAGTTGAAGGATTTGTGTGGAAAAACATCATAACCAGCACAGACAATGGGACGCAATTCAACAATACGAAGTTTAAAGCATTTTGCCAAAACTATCATATCCAATTGAAATTCAGCTCGGTCGCCCACCCACAAGCCAATGGACTTGCCGAGGTGACGAACCGAGCCATTCTTGAAGGACTGAAGAAAAGGATTTCCAGAGTTCCGACAACTTGGGTGGAGGAACTTCCAAGCATACTTTGGGCATCTCGGACAACTCCAAAAACCCCAACGGGGGAGTCTCCCTATAGCATAGCTTTCGAAACTGAGGCTTTACTCCCTCTCGAGGTGGTTTTCCCACCTCTCCGAATCCAAACCCACGATGAAGAGGTATCCAACCAACAGTTGTGCGAGAACCTCAACCTTCTGGAGGAGAAACGAGCCAATGCTCATCTGCGGACGCCAGCATATAAAAGGGCTATTGCCAAACTTTACAACTGTCGAGTGTGCCCTCGGCTCATTGGCGGGCGGTGCTGGCGAGGGTCGGCAGGCCGGTCTTCTGGAAGGCGGCACAAAACTGGGAAGGACCTTACCGAGTTGTGGATGTCGTCCAAGAAGGGACTTACACATTGACAACCATAGAAGGACGAGTATTACCGAGAACCTAGCACATTTCAAACATTCAAAAATTTTACACTTAATACAGAAAAAGCTCTATGATTTGTATTAACGAAATGTGCTTACAAAAGAGGTCGGGGCAAAATGGGGTTCTTCCCGACCTTGGTTACAAGATGGTTTATATATAAAAGAGGTTGGGCGACAACGACACATTATCAACCTCGACAAAACATCAAAATCATAGCAAAATCGTGAGTCATGGCTCGGGCAGGGCCGAATCGTCAAAGGCCTACTGCCTCTCCATCGGTACCGAGTCGTCTTCGGGCCTGATGGTGAAGGGATCTTCCTCCACCTCCGAGTCTGGGTGCAAGGAACGAAAACAGGCTAGTGCTACCTGATAACCATACTCGTAGGTGACCCGACCCATCCTCTTCAGGCCCTCTTTGAAGCCAGCTGACTCCTTGTAATGGTCGACCGCTTGTCTCGGCAACTCGGCTTGGGCGTTCTCCAGAGCCTTCATCGATTGCAGTAACTTGTCATCCATCTTCCGAGCCTTAACCCACACCTCCTTTAGCAACCTCTAGATTTCAGATAGGTTGCCCCGTACTTTGTTAAGTTCCTTGTCAGAGGCCTCGAGTCGTTGGAGCGCCTCATCTCGCTCGCGCTTAGTCTTCTTGAGCTCTTTTTCCATCTCGGAAGTACGCTCCTCGGCTTTGGCAACCACCTCCGGACTTGAAGGCATCGATCTCCTGCTGAAGGTTGGAGATGCGGTAGTCCATAAAAGTTATCAACCGGCCCGCGTCGTGGACTCGGTCGAACAACGCCATTTGGAAGTGCTGATTCTGCACAAAACAATAATAGTAAGAACTCGATCGAAAGGACACTTGCAACAACAAGATGAAGGTCAGGAACTTACCAATACCATCTCCTTGGCGGCTTGGGCCAACAACACCTTCGAGGGGAGCGTATACAGCTCCCGCGCCAGCTGTGGGTGGAGGAGTCCCTCTCGAACTCTTGGTTGCCGACGGGTCATTCTAAACCTTCATCGAATTCTTCAGCCCCTCCCACCTCGGCTGCATCTCTTTCTCGGGGTCTTGATGGGCCAGGTCCGACATGTGTAGGGCATAGTACCCTGCATTGTCTTTATGAACCTTCGTCTTGAAGATGTCTTTCATAGACCTTAGGCGGTGGAAGACGGGCGACACATCTTCCTCAACAGAATCCTCGTGCATCTCAGGCTCTTCAATAGGCTCCGTGAGCTCCTTCCCCTTTGAGTGCGACTGCGATCCCCCTTCACTGTGGCAAGACTTGTGCCTCTTGGACAAAATTTTCACCTTCTTGTGCCGATGAGCCGAATCGTCGGTTTGTTCGTTCGACGCATCGACCGACCTCTTAGAAGAAAGCTTCGAGGCTTCTCTCACAGGGGAAACACTGACCTCTCAAGCGAGCACTGCAGCATGAGCCAAAGGGGTTTTCCCTTCAGACACCTATGGCATTCCATGCAGATCACCGAGGTCCATCCGATCTGCACCCCGACTCACAGGTTAGAAAAAGTATTCCTAAGATTTAGAACGACGTATACAGAATAATACTCCTAGAGGCCGGGCTGAAACTTGCCTCGACCAGCTAAAGCTCGATCATCTCCTTAATGGCATGAGAAGAGGAAAGGATCCCCTTCAAATCTGCTGACCAGAACAGACTCCTCGGATAAATGAGGGACGTTACCAATCGGGTGTCCCGACCAATCGAGTGTGAACCCCCAGACCGGATCACTCACAAAAAGATAACTAGATTTCCAACCTTTGTTGTTGGAAGCAGCCCCGCTAACCCTAAAACTGACGTGAGTGGTGAAATAATAGTCGCCCCAACTCTTACAAAGGCGGAAGCACCCCAAAAACAAGTCCCGAGTTGGGATAATCCTAGCCCCTCGGCACTCGCCCAAAAACACGACAAGGTAGCGCCACGAGTTGGGCGCTACCTGACTGGGGGAGATTCTCCACCATCTAATACACTCCTCTATAAGGGGATGAAGTGGAAACCGAAGGCTGGCTTCCAAGGCATCCACCGAGATGCACACCCCGGGCGCGTCCGAGCTATAGGGACGTTGCTCGAACTATGGAACGTGCAACCCGTATTCAACCGAGATATTATACCGCTCCCTTATGACAGCGAGTGACCCCTCAGTCACTACTGTGTTTAGATCATAATCTGCTTTCATGACCTCTAAGTCTCTTAGGACCCTTGCATCGACTGGCGACGGGGGCCCTGAAGATGCTCCCGAGGGACTTGCCTCGGGATCACCCATACTTACTCCTCCTGACCCCGGGGAAGAAATGACCCTAACACTACTTGAAGAGTCCGAGGAGGTTATTCCGGCTTGTTCAGAGAATACCAACTAAAGGGAGGCTAGGAGGAGATCCGAGGGAGAAACAAAAGAGGGCAAAATGAGCAAGTAAGGTCTCAACCTGGCTGTAGAAAATTTATAGGATACAAGGATGTCGTTTCAGCTTTCCCGAGGCAAAGCAAAGGACCACCCCAAAACCACCCGGCATATTAAATGCATAACCACATTGAATGTAGACCCGCATTGAGAGCACTGCGATGCAGAAATAATAATAATAATAAAATATATAATAGTAGTGAATAAAAATAATGATAATAGTGACACGATATAATGAGGCAGGATTCTAAAGTTCCCTCTCAGCCAAATCTCTAGGATTTGTGCTCGGGTTCACCCTCTCGGTCAAATCTCTAGGATTTATGCCCGAGTTCACCCTCTCGGCCAAATCTCCAGGATTTATGCCCGAGTTCGCCCTCCTGACCAAATCTCCAGGATTTATGCCCGAGTTCGCCCTTTTGGCCAAATCTCCAGGATTTGTGTCCGAGTTTGCCCTCTCAACCAAATCTCTAGGATTTGTGTCCGAGTTCGCCCTCTCGGTCGACCCATTTCCCGAGCTCCCGCTTGGTCGGACCATTTCCCGGGCCCCTGCTTGGTCAGATCAACTCATGCCCAATCGGATCAGTTCCCGAGCTCCTACTCGGTCGAATCATCACCCGAGCCCCTGCTCGCTCGGATCAACTCCCGGGTACAAGACCCGACCAATCCATCTCCTGAGCTCCCGCTCAGTCGAATCATTTCCCGAGCCCCCGCTCGGTCGGATCAACTCATGCTCAGTCGGATCACCACCCGAGCCCTTGCTCGCTCAAATCAACTCTCGGGCAAGGAACCCGGCCAGTCCATCTCCCGAGCTCCCGCTCGGTTGGATCATTTCCCGAGCCCTCGTTTGGTCGGATCAACTCATGCTCAGTTGAATCAATTCATAAGCTCTAGTTGCAGGAAGGATGACGCGTGCCTCGCTGTAAGGACCATGGACGGTATGGTGAAGTGTGGCGGCATGGTAAGCAATAGGGAGGGTGAGGGCCTCAGGTACGAACGCCCTGCAATCGTTATTATAAAAGTCCCTATGCCTCTAAGGAGCAGGGGGATCGCAAAATCAACAATGAAACTAACTTGATCGTCAGAGAGATCACGTCGGGAACCCCACCCGTCTCGACCTTCTTGCAGGAACCAGCTATCGGCCCGAGTCGAAGTACTTCTTCCTAACCCGAGCTCCGACGAGACAGCTTCCTCTTTGCCGAGTTAGACCCGAGAGCTCCCACCATTCAACTATGCTCCACCCCCTCTCCGTCTAGTTGATCATGAATGAGCTAGCACACACGAGTTTATTTTACACAAAGAGAGATCTCAACTACTAGAGAAGCACAATAATTTTACACAAACAACTTTTATTTTCTACTTCACTTGTTTGAAGTTATTCCACTGACTTTTTAGACCTTCAATTCTTTTTTTATTATTATTTTTCTGCTGCTTCTTTTAAGGAGGCAGCTAAATCTCAAGCTTCATCAAGGAGGAGCTTTATTAAGAAGCTTCACAGAAGGTCACACTTACCTGCAAAAGGATCGATCCCATGTTTGAGAATTTTCTCTTTAATACTCCCTGAGCATCACTTTGAGATTAAAATTATGTACTGGTTGTCTTCCAGGCAACTTCGAAGGTAACCTCTCAAGAGACAAAAACTCTTCGTTTGCTCGAGATGGGAGTTGCTTGACGACCAGATTCCAGCTGCCTGCTATCCCTACCAATGAAACCTTGGATTTTTCTTAGGGCCTCCAAGACCTTCTGGTGTTGTCTTGCACATCCTTGATGTAAGGAAGAAGCATATCCTACTTTGGCATCCATCCTGGTGTTTGCAAACAGGACTAGGTAGGTAGGTATTCATTCAATCGACATATCTAACTTTCAGGTATGTCCTTGCATCTTTGCTTTGGTTACCAGTGTTGAGCAGCCAAATGGCAATTTTAGGTCAACAAAGGTGAGGTGAGAACAAAGTGCAATGCAATAGATATTTATTTCAAACAGTGAATTATTTGCAACAAAAAGAGACAAAATATATATATACTATGATATGATAGATACCAACACCCTTGGGGGGGGGGGGGGGCATCAACTTTTTTTTTTTTTTTGTGTGGAAAAGGAGCCATCACTTCGGAACCATGTCAGTTCAGAGGCCCAGGAATTCTGATTCAGATGGGAAGAATGATTCGAGATTGATACCACCACATAGTTGTATGTCATCCCCATCAAACCAGGTGTCAGAGACTCTGTTGCTAAAGAACATAAGATCATCATGGGGGGGGGACAAAGGAGCATCAACAATACCCCAAATTCTCATGTCTTTTTGGAGATTGTGCCCAAAGAACTCGGAGAAGTCGATGTCCAGAGGGTGTTTTGTGCAGGACTCCTCAGCCATCACTGGGTGATCACAATCTTCAGGTCCTAAGACATAGGTATCCAAATGAGGTTCTCCACTGACCACTGATGTTTTGGACTCCTTTTTACAAATATTTTTATCATCATGCTGACTGCTCACGGAAGCACCATCCCAGCTGGTTGAATTCTCAAATTCTGGACAGTTGACCTTTTCTTGGCTCTTAAAACTGCTCCCATCTTCATCTTTGTCCGAATGCATGATCTTCATGGATCCAACCGAGCCAGCTTTTACCTTCTTCCTTAGGACTGTGTTCCAGTAATTCTTGATTTCATTGTCTGTTCGACCGGGTAGTCTTCCAGCTATGAGAGACCACCTTCGAGTTGTGGACGAGGAGGAAATTATTAGCAAAGGAATCGTTTGCATTATTGTCTGCGACGAGATTTATTTAGCTCACCTATTCCCCAGGAGATTGTGAAGCCTGATGATGAGGTCTTCTTCTTCGTGAGATATGTTTCCCCTCTTGATATCTGGGCGCAGATAATTCAGCCAACGGAGCCTGCAGCTCCTCGGGCATCGATTCAGGCCTACAACAACACCAAGTTTGGATCACGAAGTGAATGCGAATTGTAGAGCATCAGAAGAACCAAATCCAGGATGTGACAAGCTAAATCTTGTTTCCTTTTTCAGGAAAAAGGAGAGAAGAGAAAGTCCTCTAAGTAAGTAACTACATGCTGCAGATGGAAATGAAGAAGATGCTTGAACCTGCTCTTTTGGGGAGCTTTCCCCACCTCCCGTCTCCATGAGCTTTGACGTAGTCGGTGAGAATCTTGTCTTCGGTAGCACTCCAAGACCCCTTATTAAAGCTCTTACTACTACAGCAGCTTGGGTTTCCGTGCATGTTTGAAGAGGAATCGTGTTAGCTGAACGAATGCTTCTGCCTGTGTGGATGCAGTCCCAAGTTGGACACTCTTCTCTTATATAAACAGGATGCAAGTACAGGTCACAAGGGAGTGGAGAGGGACTTGGATGGTGATAAAAGAGCCCCGTGGCCTTTTGCATGATGTGGATCTGGCTGCTGCGCCAGAACGAGAGCCGCCATTGGAGGCTGTTTGCATAAGTTCCATAGAATAATCATTAACTTCATCAGCATCAAGGGAAAAGGCTGGTCTCGCAATGAGTGTTAGGTCACCATTATGCATGCACCATATGATCATCGTCCCCATGTGCATGCCTAGCTAGACCTGCTTCCACCTGCCATTCTCACTGGTCCTTCAAAGCTTGTCTCACCGTGCCATCGTTGCCGCTGTAACCGATAGTTCTGCTGCTATGGAAGCTTTCAGACTTTTTTTTTTTTATTAGCAGCCAAATCTGTCCTGCCTCTTATAAACCACACAGACATCCGTTTTGCAGCTAAAAGAATGTTGTGAAGCACTTCATCGACTGACCAAAATATCGAGCTTGGGGTTCTTTCTTCTCACGTTTTGCAGCTAAAAGAATGCTGAGAGAGGATAGCCATTGCTCGTGTGGCTATGGAGATAGCTCGTCAAAGAGATTTATAATTGAAGACATCCGTTTGTTGCTAAAAATAGCTAAGAGCAATAAGATGCTGTTAATTACGAAGCCAGCAAGCTTCTGATGTACCCCCATGAGGAGGAGGAGATGTGCTTCTCCTGTTTGTGCCATCTACTTGTGATAACATTTTTCTCATGATGACAACAGGCAGCATTAGCTTGTATTCCTTGCAGGTTTCCATGTTTCTGATGTACGTATACTTCCCATCAGTAACCAGAATCATGTGAAATTTTGATTCACCATTTTGTAGAATGCATAAACCCAACCATGGTAAAAATTGGATGTGTCTCTCTTTTGCTACTTCAGACATGCCTCGTGATCCCTGTCACTCCTTTGTTGTTTTCTGCTACTGCCAACTTGATGGCTTGCACTGCCTAAACAAAGCCACAGGAAGGTTTGTTGGCTTATGGAAGCTGCTGCTGTTAACAGTAGCTTTGAAGTGGACTTCTGCCAAACTTAGATTAGATTCCTCCCTGGTTGCTATCTTGGTCACAAGTCTCAAGGTTGTCATTCTGCCCTTACATTCCATGGTGTGCTTACATTAATTATCATATGAGATATCCATGTTTACTCTTCATGGTGAGTAGATTGTTGTAAGTTGTTCTTGTAAGAAGCCATGACTGAATAAAGATTTAACTTATCTTAATCAAGCATTAAAATTTTGAACAACATGCCCCGATACTAAAATTTTGTTATTATGAAGTGTAGGAAAAGTAATATATTTTTTTTTTATGTTTTGGTGGAACAAGAAAATTGTCATTGGAAAAAGGAGATTGCCCCAAAGTACGATGATGACGGGAAGAACCCAAGAGTCGTCGTGGTTCTCGCCCTCGCAGCGACTCCCATCACGAATTCGTGACGGGGCGACTGTGGGCACGACTGGCTCACAGAAAGGAGCGTTTCGTACGAAACCTTTTTTTTGTCGCGTAGTACGAGACCGCATAATGCAAGCGTGGACGCCAGTTGGTCCGCATAAAAATATTATGCGGTATTAAAGAAGATGCCTCCTCCCGCCTCTCTTTATTGTTTACGGACACAAAAGAGAGAGAGAGAGAGAGAGAGAGAGAGAGAGCATTGGGCCATCTCTCTCCTCCGCTTTATGTGGGTCCCGCGCTCGCCGGAAGGAGTCGGAGTCGTCCGGTGACGGCCGGAACCCTTGATCCGTCCTCCCTCCTTCCATGGAGACGCGATCCTTAGCCCTCGCCCTGCTCCTCCCCTTCCTCCTCTCCGCCGGCAACGCTCTCGCCCCCTCTCCCTCTCCCTCTCCCTCTCCCTCTCCCTCTCCTTCCCCCTCCCCGTCGCCGTCCCCTCGCCGCACGCCACCGAAGCAGGTGGCCTCGACCAGCCTCCAGCTGCCGCCTCCGCCACCCACGCCACCGCCCCGTCCGCCGCATCCCCGGGTTCCCCGTGGCCGCCTGGAGCATCAGGCGGGCGCGGGCGCGGGCGCCGCGCCGCCAGGGAACCCCAAGCAGCTCAATCTCGGGGAGAAGGTCGGGCTCGCGTTTCTTGTCGTGGCCGTGGTGCTGCAGGTGGCGTTCGGGGGGTTCCTCGTCTTCAAGAAATCGCAGCTGAGTCGGATGGTGCGAGGCGATCACCGGTTGTCGGTGCCCTCCCTTGCTTTTTCTCCATGAGTCTTGTTGTCCAATGGACGGTAAGATTGTTGCTTTTTGGAGTCCGCCACCGCGGAATTGGGTAAATCGGATGATTTGGTGGATTCCAGTCACAATGTGGAGATGGAGTGCTCCATGACCAGCTCTGTTGGTTGGGGTAAATTTGATCTCTACTTGTATCTTCTCCTGTAATCTTGCAATGTTTGATATATACGAGTTACCTCATCACGGTTATAATGTCAAATCCTTAATGATTAGTGAGAAGAAGGTACTTTTTGTCTCTGCGCTTGTTTTTTCTTGATCATCCTTTTACCATGTTTCTATTCCCTATGCCCTACTTGATGCTGCAGCAATTGTTTTGATCTGTTTCTTAAAGGAGAGTATGTTTGTTCTCTAACTATAGATTTGCAGTGGAGGAGGTGTTAATAACATGAACAAAACAAAGTATTTGTTCATCTGGGCATTTGATCTTGAGATGGAGGCTTGGGTTCCAAGATGAGCTTCATCCAAGTCTGAGACTTTTTTCGAGTGTCTGAGACTTTTTCTTTGAGAAGGTCTTATGTGCAACATGAAGATGAAAGCAAAGGTAAAAAGACAAACAAAGAGCCACACAAAATTGAAAGGTCATACAACTGAATGTTGGTATGCATGACTGGAAAAAACAGAAGAGTGAGCATATTTTTCTAAGCATGATGCTTTGTAAAGCACAACAATAATTGATTTTTTTTTTTTTATAACCATATCATGTGCATAATGTTTCTTTTATGTGTTGATGTAAACTTGCTTTTTCTATTGATTACATCAATAAGTAAAATATTGGTTTCTGCAGATGATGATGGTTTGTTCTCATTTTCCTTTTTCCCATAAAAATCTTTCCTAGTCTTGTTTATGTTCTAGAAACCACATGCTGGAACTTGGATCCCTACAAATCTAATATAATTGTATTTATCTAGACTTACTTCTATTGTGAATTACTATCCTAACATTTTGTCTATGCTTAATGTTGTTTAAACCACAAAACAGTAGTCCTAGGCTATATATGGCGAAGCACATTAGCTCTAATTTGTATTTATTGTTATGGAAGCCACCGAGAACTTTTTGCTGTTGATTTTTGAGCCCTTCAGGTTTAAAAACTCAAATGTTTGGTCTTCATTCTGATGTAACAGCAACTATTCTGTAGTTATCCTTTTGATTGAATCAGTTACAGGCCTATATTGAATCCTAGAATTAGATTCCGGTGCATCTATTTTCTCATTCTATTAGCACCCTGACTTACTTCTAGGAGAGTTGCTTCAGTGCATTTGCACTTCTCTTTTCCATGTAATCTTACTTCTTTCTACCCACACTGGGCCAGTGCAAATATTTGGTAAAGTTTATCTATCGGATCGTAATTCGGAATCAGTGTTTCCTGTTAAGCAAGTAAATAATTGACATCAATAGGAATCTTGCTTATTGTGGCGAGTCCTCTTGCATGGATGTGGAAGTTTTTTTATATTTTTTATTTAAGAGAGAGACAGCTTTCAGAACAATGAACTCCCATTTGTTTGTTTCCTAGTGATCATTCATAGTTTAAATTAGTAGCCAAATCATGCCCAGCTGATGAATATGTCAAGAATTCTAGCTAAGGTATCATCAGCTGACATCTGAATGTCCCTTCCATCCCCACTCAAAGTCCAAGTTCTTCAAATCTGCATTTCTGAGTCATGTGATTTCAGTCATCTAATTGTCACAGTCTATTCTATGCTATTCGATATGTGCACAACAAATTTTCTACTATTTAAATGCACAAGGAGCTGATTTATCTCTTCATTTTTTTTTTTTTTTTAATTTGTCTCACCATTCTTTAGATCTCATCATGTCATCTAGTGGACCAGAAGTATGAGTTCTACTGATATAACCTTTAGTGACCAAACATGTTTCTCTAACCTAAGTGGATACTAGTAGCTCCACTCAACCCACACTGAGTTACCTAGAAAACAGTACCTAAGATTGCATATGCTGAATCATTCTTTTCAGTCTAATGATTTACATAGCTTCAATGAATCATTCCTTTTCAGTCTAATGATTTAACTTCCTAGCTTTTTTTACAGATCTATTATATGTGTGTTGATAGATGATGCTTGCGGTGAACCCCTCTTCTTACAGTATTTTTTTTGGTGGATTGTAGGTAAAAACATATATAATATCACAAACACATTTACTACATGAATCATTCCTCTGATTTAGGGCTTCTTTTCAGCTATTTGGAAGCACTGATTGAACCAAGAAAATCTCTCCAGATGAACATTTGTAGGTTTTTGTGTTGTATCACCAACCTGCTCTGCACTTCCATCTCCCTCCCTCCTTGCCGTCTGATCCCAATCTGTCGGTCAGAGAATTATTGTTCCTCCTGATGGACGACAATCCCTTATTTGAAATAACATATTTGCCCCTCTAAATTTTTATATTTCCAAAAAAAATAGATCTTACATATCTAAATCCTTCCTACATGTCACTCCTATTAGTAGGCATCCACTAAACTCATTCTAATTATTCTTGATAGATTATCACTGAATTTAAAAATATAATCAAATTAAATCCTTAAAATATTCTTTATATCAACTATTTGATCCTTTGTATTTTCCAGTATTTTTTTAAGGGAGTACTAATGTTAAAAATTGAGTTTTAGCTCACCGTATTCGTGATTAACTAACAGAAATCAATGATAATATCATATCTTTGAAGGTATATATATATATATATATATATATATATATAGTATTGTTAAGAAATAAAGTAAATAAAAAGGATTTGGGTAGCTTATTGTGATGGATTATGCTAGTTTCTCTCACAAATTTCCTTCAGAATCTGTGTTTGCTTCAACTACTTAATAGCTCACAACCTTTTCTTCGTCCCAGGGCAATACCATGGTCACTGCTGCACCCAAAGAACTTTGTCTTCTCCTGTATATATGGGTGTGCAAAGCCAACCTTGAGCATATCAAACTCCTACCACCAAAGCATACAACACAGCCAACCTTGAGCATATCATACTCCCATCACCAAAGCATACGGCACACAGACAACATGAGCACATCAACAACCCCAAGCAAGAAGGAATCCACAGGTAACTTGTTTGATCTCACATTAGTTCTTCCTACCCATATATTGCTTATAGATCATAACTATCAACCTCATGTCCTAGATCAAGATCAAGTGAGGGCGAATGGATTTTGCAAAATAAGTGAATATGAATATTGTAATCATTTTTTTTTTTTTTTGAAATTTTATGCAGCAGAAACTAATAAGACCAAGGCATCGGCAACGCTCCAAAAGGAACTCGCTGATATAATAGATCAACATTATGATACATGTGTCAAGGACGTGACAGACTTTGATAACTTCTACCAAGCACTTCATGAGATTCTGGGGTAAGTTTTCCGATATTTAGTCTTTCCTTTTTTTTTTTTTTGTTTGCCTCTTTCTTGTGTAAGTGTGTTGTTTACATCAAGTTATCTCTGAACTAAAACATATCTTTGTGGGAAATATATCTTGTATGCATATTGCTAAGAATATATATATTGGCTCTTACGAAATAATGTGAGGAAAAAATGTTGGACTTTTAAGGACTTTATAGCTGCTGGTTGCATCAGGCATTTGAATTTGACATTTTCCATAGAGAAATGGACTTGATTTGACTTCTCATTTCTCTTTGATGCCACAAGTCAAATTATGATATATGTGGTCCATCATAATCAACATGACTTGTAAGCTTAAGAAGCAATGCTTATAATCCCATGTCCAAAAACTTATTAGTCAATATTATTGAAAAAAAAAAAGGTGAAATTAAACGGTGCTATAAATTAGTCAAAAATCAGAGGAGCACTTTAAGAAGGATTATTTTATCCAAGAAAACCTACTCATCATTCCTACATTAGAAATTGATTATATTGCATGTGAAATCATTCACAGCAAAGATGTGTTCTGCTTAAAAAAGATGAACGATTCTAATATGGTGTGGACATAATATAAGCCTCACAACACAATGGTCAGGCAAATTGTCATAGAAGTTGTTGAGAGCAGATGCCAAACCTTGGATTGGAGATGGTGAATATACCACTAAATATGTGGTTTGATTTTTGCAAACAAAATTAGAAACATATAATTGTTTTTTTTTTTTTTTTACATCCTCATTGATGTCTACTATATTATTTGAATTGCACACCTCCTTATTATTGAGAAACTTGACTAGATGAAGTCACTAATTATTCTTTCAATTGTCGACAGAAAGCTTAGTGAGAGCAAAGGGGCAATTCAACTCAAATTACCATCAAGAGATACCTTAAAGGCTGCTTTTACTGTAAGAAGAAGAAGAAGAAGAAGAAGAAAGAAAAAAAAAAAATGATGATGTTGTTGTTTATGGTCTTTTGTGAGTTTAAAAATAGTTTGGGTTTTACATAACATACATAAATATTTGGCTAACTACAATTTATTTTCCATGCATGATTACTAATTGACAGACACAATAGAGATAGATGAACACACAGCTTGAATTATGTATATGTTTTGACTACCTTGCAGAAGCATACCAGAGAGGGCAACTCATTGTTGAAGGAGGAGTTCAAAAACATCATCAAGGATGTGATAACATTTGAGAGCTTCTCCATGGGGAAAGGAGCACTTGAGACCATCTTCTTCATATTTGGGGCTCCCATATGTGCCTTCTTCCTCAAGAGGTTCATCCCTGGAGCTGCATCAGTGTCTGATGACATCCTCATCCCTACTGTCACCTCTGGCACTGTCATCCTCCTGGCTAAGACCAACAGGCTCTAACTGCCCACCACCCACCATTATGATGCCTTACTGTTTTAATTGGCCAAATGATTTAAGTACAAAAAAAAAAAACAGAATATTTATTATATGTCCTACATAAATATTTTGTGTAATGTGCTTATTTATCATCATCATCATCAAAAGTGTTGTTGTATTGAGACAATAAATCAAAAGGTTGATAAGGTGCAATGTTTCTCCTTCTTCTTCTTCTTCTTCCTTTTCTTTCTCTAACAAATAAATCTATTACTCCCATTCAATAATAAATAAAAAAATATAAATATCATTTTTTTTCTTAATTTTTTTTGTTCATAAATTCTCATAATCTAATTTTTATTTTTATTTTTTGGTTTATATTCTACTTAATAGTATATAATATTTTTTTTTCCTCCTCGTTTATAGATTAATATTGATCTCAAGTCTAATATTTTTTTGTTTTCGTTAGTGGACGACGCGAATCTAAAAGCAGACATACCCCTCCTCCTCTCTCTTATCTTTACATCTCCGTCTCGCATCTCGCGGACAGCGTGCCCCTTTAAACCCTAAAACCCTCACCCGCGAAGCTGCGACTGCTCTTGTAATGGCGACGGCGATCGACGTGAAGGCCTTTCGTCTTTTCCGGTGCGTCGCTGCTCATTCCAGGCCTCCTGTCTTTGTAGCTTCGCCTCCTTGTCTCTACTCCTCCTCCTCTTCCGCCTCTTCTTCCTCTCCTCCTGCCCTGCCTTCGCATTCGCATTCGCCTTCGCCTTCGCCTTCGCCTTTCATGTTGGCGTATCTGATGGATCGCGTCGGTTTCACCGAGGAGAAGGCCACCGCCATCGCCAAGCGGCTCGCTGGAGTCAGCTCCCCCGAGAAACCCGACGCCGTTCTCCACTTCCTCCGCTCTACCGCCGGCCTCTCCCCCATTCAAGTCCGTCATGTCGTCCGATGGTGCCCTTGTTGCCTTTTCTCCGACGTCCACGCCACCCTCCTCCCCAAGCTCCAGCTCCTCTCCAGCCTCTTCCCCCCCTACGACGGCCCCAGCGAGGCGCTCGCTGACCTCGTCGCCGCCTGCGCCCCTTGTTGTTTCGGATTGAGCACGAACCGCCTTTCTCTCACCATCGACTTTTTCCGCTCCCTCTTCGGGCACAAGAACAGCATGGTCGTCTCCGTTTTCCGTCGCTGCCCCCGCCTCCTCGCCACCGACGACGACCTGGTGCTCCGCCGCAACCTGGACATCCTCCGTGGGCACCCTGATGTCGACGTGCCCGCCATCGTTTACAAGGCTCCCTTCCTCCTCCTCAAACCCGACTCACTAGAGTCCGTCTTCCTCCTCGCCGAGACGGAGCTGGGCATTGACCCTTCCTCGAAAGAATTCGTCGATGCACTCCACCTGTGCGCCCCATTTCCCAAAGAGATCCTCCTGAGAAAGCTGGGCATCATCAGGAGCTACGGTTTCAACAACGAACAGCTGTTCACCATGTTCCGGAGGTCTCCTATCTTCCTGCAACTCACCGAGGAGCACATCCGGAAGAAGCTGGATTTCCTCGTGGGAACTGTGGGCCTAACCAAGGCCCTGCTCAGAAACACTTGGCTGCTGCTTTTCAGCCTGGACTCAAGGCTGGTGCCAAGGTATCAGCTGCTGCAAAGCCTGCAATCAAGAAGGTTGCTGCGCCAGAAAATTAACGTAGGAAAGGCATTTACCATTAATCAACAGAGATTTAATAAGGTGTATGTAGAAAAGTTCTGTAATGGAGAAGGTTCAGATCTTGCGCAGTCTTATATGAAGAAGCTTACCGATCCAACCCTGGCCCTGCAACATTGAGTCCCGTTGCAATACTATCTATCAGTTTAGGAGTCATTTCTGCTTGTTTTGTTTGTATTTGTAGAATATTTTTGCTGATATTTGGTAGCAAGAACCAACTACAATCCAATTGCACTTTCCCTGTCTTTATTGTGGGACTTTTAGAAATCTGTTCTGGTTCTTTCTTTGACTATAGTTTTCAGTTAAATGATTTCTTGTTATTATTCCTGGAGATGTCTATTGCCCACTGAAACACAATCATGATGGGGTGTCTTAAAGTTATAGGTTGTTGCTCAGGTCTTTGCTTTTCAGCAATTTCTCTTATTAGCTCCTTGGTGCACAGTATGCTTCACCAGAGTAGAATTTATACATTGACCATGACATCGTGAGTGATAACCCTTTTTAGAGAATTTGTTTATATGAATCTTTGTTTGTAATTTCTTTTCTGAAGTGCCAGACATCAAAGATTTGAAACATTACTGATATTGAATGCTTATGAAGGAAGAGTCTTTCTTTCTTCCTGGTGCATCCTTTGTTTTTTTTTTCTTTTTTTTCTTCTGCAGAATAACTGCTTGAGCTTTCTTGTCTTCCTTTTTGTGTCTCAGACAGCTCCCTTACTGAGTGGAAGAATTACCAAGTGGCTGCCACCTCGCCAAGCCATCTCATCTCTGCCTCAGATCAACAACAATGTTTTGTAACGGTGAGGCTTATCTTTAGCTTGTGCAATATTCCAATTAACCACCACTAGCAACTGAATATCAATGTTTTCCTTTTTCTGTTTCTAAGTAATATTTGTATATTGCCATTTTACTTTGCTCATCTTTGTTATATGATCCAACTGCATTTAAACCAAATTTCCTAGGCTATTTTATACTAGTTGAGGATTCATATTTGGCTCGATAGTTTACTTTATGAATGGTATTCTAGGGACCCTACCTAGAAACATGTCAGAATCAGATTTGGTTATAGGGTTATGAGGGAGGATCTATCAGTGCACTGACTTTTAAATGAATTTGGTCAAAAAATTGTAACCTTTGATTCAACTGCCTAAGCTTACTTGTTTTTGGCCAGAATAATGCATGTTTTCTGTCTAAAAAACCATTTGATCCTGTAATTATTCTAGTGTCATCTTGTGAAAGAGATATTTCTCCATCTGTGAACTATCCTAAGCTTCTGGATTAGATGGAACATGAATTTTATGTTTATTAGAGCATAATTGATATGCATTAATACCACTTACTCAATGTGTTCATCAATCCCTGGTAGGGCTCTTCGTTAGGCTTTTTAATCGGATGAAAAGCTTGCTTCAGACCTTGGTAGATGAGTTGAAAATGATAAATTAAGCTCTATTCCAATAGGAGTGCCAGAATGGTAAGTAATGTCAGTTGCATATTTAATAGTGGCAGCATCATGGGAAGAAACTTCTTGGGTTGTAATTGGTGTTCATTATGGAATATGGCTGCATAAGGTAGTTGCTTCTTACAGAAGTTTGCATGGCTTTGATGTTTGAATTCTTCTCCTAGCTAGTTAAAACTTGAATCATCACAAATGCCTTTAGAAAAAAAAAAGAAAGAGAAAGAAACTGTGCGGTTGGAATCAGACTTACATGAAACCACTAGAATTAGATTGTTTTTTGGATGAAATTTTCATACAGTAAATTTTCGTATACCATTGAATTAGATTATTGGAATTAGACTTTCATCTTGGCTGTTACTTTATATATCAGATACAGTCGGATTTTCGCTTGTCGGAAACCATTAAGATTATGTTATTTAATTTGGATGTTCTTGGAATTGGCAGGTAGAGCAGCAGAGTTGTAGTCATCAAGCTTTGTGCTGACTTTTTTCACTATAGCCAATTGGGCGACCATTTGAGTTGCTCTTTAAGAATTGAGTTGAATATGCAATTGACTACTCAGTTGCAGATGATAATTTTCACAATATGCAAATGGATATATTCTTCTTCTTGCTGTGAAAATTCATCTAGCCTTGTGCTGATTGTATTCACTAGCCAATCGAGTGACCATCGAATGAGT
The DNA here is from genome assembly GCA_021527575.1 of Ensete glaucum. NCBI lineage: Eukaryota > Viridiplantae > Streptophyta > Magnoliopsida > Zingiberales > Musaceae > Ensete > Ensete glaucum. Next base: position 41,147,741 of record CM038558.1, read on the forward strand.
TAACTAACCAGTTGCAGATGATAAATTTCAGAACATGCTAATTGATTGTTGAATTGTATGATTATTAAATGCAGATGATAAATTTCAGAACATGCCAATGGATTGTTGAATTGTATGATTATATTTCCCTTCACGCAATGAAAATGAACATATGTTTGCAATTTGGTGATACTAGCCCTCACTCCTATTGTAGTTCTTTTTATCTCATCATATTTCATGGTGACTTTGGAGATCCCATTATAACATATATGTACATGTATATAGATCATAAACAGGTCCCAGTATTCTCGAGTCAGAAATTTTTATGTGCCACGCTTTTTAGCTGCAGTAAATATTTAGAGTTGCTTGGAATACGAGGCATGGACATGGTCACAAGATTCAGACATAACAAGGTATGGACAAGCTGACACGACTAGTATTTTAGAAGTAAGACACAACATGACAATTATTTCGTGTATATTTATTATAATTTTACACTATGCAATGTACATCATTTATGTTCTTCGATATGCAATTGTGAGAAACACAGCAGTCATTCAGAAAATTAGAGAACATGATGTATATGTACTTCTGCACATATATAAGACATTTAAAGGATAAGGCAAAGTAAATTGTTTGTCTACTGCCAAATTCAACTTATCTTGATGCCTCAGGTGTCCTACATTTATGCAGCACGATAGTATAAATAAATCTGAATAGTACCAGTATCCTCCTAATATGAATTTGAAGTTATCAACATATCACTTGTTTAGAATATGAATGATTGGAAGGGCGTATGCTTATATCCACATCGGTCCAACTCAGGGGCTTTGGTTGAGTTGCAAATATAAGTTCTAGATCATGTTAAATTATTTTTTCTATTGAAATAACCCATACATCAGCTTTTTTCTTGTGAACTTTGTTTAGGTCAAAGCTCTATATTATCATACAGGAGAAAAGTGAGTTGTTGGGGAAGGGAAATTTGCAGTGTTCCATTGTTCTTTCACTTGTATGTTAACATAGTTGGTGAACAATTTTTTCTTTCCTCCTTTCTTCTGAAACTGTCTCCCAACATGTATCGGTACAGTTTGATAATTTTGATGTTCCATTACATTATTAGAATTAGTTTCTTTTCCCTATATGTGTTGATGACACATTAGAAATTGAGTATGCAGGAAAGAAGATCCAGTATGACCCTCCTGCCAATTTCTTTAGAGCTGCTTTGACTGCTTTGGAGAAAAGGTAAACTGCATCCCCTTCATTAACATTCATCTTCCACCTTGGATCAATCTTCTGCCCATTTTTACTGTCATTTACTCACTGCTGACCTGTTTTGGGAGGAGGGTGAGACGGCACAATTCAGCTACTCTGCGGTGGTGCTGAAGCCACCTGTGATGGTTATTGTACAAAAGAGAGCCCAGCTTCTACCATCTTTACAGCTTCTTGTTGCAACGAGTCATGAGAGGAGGGAGGGGCAAGCAACAGCGGCAGCAGAGCCTTTATGGAGGCGATGGCGACGCACAACAATCCCTGTGGAGCTGACCACATGGCAGTACTCGTCGAGCGCCTTCATATCTTAGCTTGCTTGGTCGGTTGGTTTGGTTTGACTGTCAAAATTTTGTGGTCATCATCAAAGCACAATCAGCAGCAGCAGCAGAGGTAGAAGAAGAAGAAGAGGAGGAAGAAGAAGAAGAAGACGAGAAGAAAATATTACTGACTACTTGATCTGGACCACACCTATCCGATCATGTTGTACATGATTTATGGCATGAGAACTCTCATTGATGTATGTGTTGATGACACAGCAAGTGTGGTAACACTCATTTACCTTTCCCATGACAAAGTATTGATGATGTACACCACCGATCTATGTAGATGTCTGATGCATGGCATGCCATGAATGAATGAATGAATGAATGAATGCCTCTTTCTTGTTATCCTGTTGTTTTACTAGATGCGAGAAATCTTACTTGGCTTAGAGTAGATGGAATCACCGGATGAGGGTCGCAACAGGTGGTGGAGTATGGAAAAGGGAAGGGAAGGAGGAAGAAGATGTTGATGATCCACTGCAGCAAGTAATGGGTTTGTCCTCTGCATGAAACGTTGCCTTCTTAGCCCCGCAAGCTTATTGGATGATGCAACCTTAGAGACTTCCTCTTCCTTCCCCAAACTCCATGCGTGCTCTCTCTTCGCGGTAAAGTGGGAGTTAATGAGCATGTGGGTTGTGTCTCTTCTTGCCATCGTCCCACTGCAACTCCTTTCTCTGTGTACTTTTTCCCTATCACACGGTCATTTACTGTGTTAGATTTTGATGTATAATACACTTCGATTTAGTCTCATTTCCAAAGGTAAAAATAAGATTTCTCGTGCAGCAAATAGCAATTACGGAATGGAGCAGTACAATTATAATATATATATATATATCTCTTCTTCAAACATTACAATTCTAAGGAGAAATCGAAGAAAAGGACAATACGAGCACATCACCCCCTTTTTATTCCTCTTATTTTTTTGGTTCCCATCGCAATCTTAGACTATACGTAGTGGATTTGAATCCAACGGCTACTTCATGGCACAGGAGATCTACGCAGCAAATCTACGCGAGCCGAGTTGTAGAACGCCGGCGCAGAGTTGGAGGAGGACGAGGAGTTGACCGAGTTGAGAATGCTGTTCCAGTAGCTTTTCTTCCCCTCTCCTTCCTTCTCCTCCCCGTTTTCCTCTTCCTCTTCCTCTTCATCCTCCTCCTCCTCCTCCTCCTCCTCCTCCTCTTCCTCGCAGGTCTCATGTCGGGTTAAGTAGGAATCGCCGCAGCAGCCAAGAGGCTTCTGCGCGCCGGAGTCACCCAGCAGCAGTCCGGTGAGTCCTGATCCGAACTGTCCCCATGCGCACCCTTCCTGGGAGGTGTATGGCTCCGGCAGCCATGGCGCCTCCCCGCCGAAGGCGTCGACGGAGAACCCTGCGAAGCTGTCCATTCTGTCCTTCGCCAAGCACTTCCACTCCGCGCTCTCCGGCTCCAAATTCTCGCCTCCTTGATGCCTGACCGCCGCCGCATTACCGTCCACGAGCCCCACGCCGGCGGCCGCGAAGCTCAAAGTGGAAGTGGGCGACTCCAGGTCGACCCGTTCGAGGGCCGGCTTCGCCGGCCAAACTCCGTGCCACGCCCTGAGCACGTCGAGGCAGGGAGGCGGTCCGGGGTGCGCGCCCGGCTTGCTGGCGAGCAGAGCAGGAGGCAGTGCGGTGGTGGAGGACGAGGACGAGGACGACCCCATCTGATGCTGCGGCTGCTCCTGATGCTGCTGTAGGATCGTGGAGTTGGATGCTGCACGGAGCTTCGACTCCCTCACGAGGCGCGCCTCGGCTTCGAGGCGTGCGCTCTCCCACTGCGCCATGTGGCTGAGGTTGGCGGCGCTCTTGGAGTGGCCGTCGGCGGAGACGAGGGCGTCGCTCTTGGCCTTGTGCGTGCAGGGATCGATGCCCATCTTGGCCAGCCGCTTCTTCAGGTGGGTGTTCCAGTAGTTCTTGATCTCGTTGTCCGTTCTCTTGGGCAGATGGGTGGCGATTGCAGACCATCTGAAACACAGCAACTGGGATTCTCATCAACCATCGGGCAATCACAAGCAGAGAAGAAAGCCAGGGTTCTTCTTGTGATCCACCATGAGATAGCAATGGAGGAACTCAAGAAGAACTGCAAGGATTTGTGATGTGTGGAGGAGTAAGCAGGAGGAGTCACCTGTTGCCAAGGAGAGCATGGAGTTGGATGATGGTCTGTTCCTCCTGCAAGCTGAACTCGCCCCTCTTGATGTCTGGTCTCAGGTAGTTGGTCCACCTCAACCTGCAGCTCTTCCCGCACCTCTGCAGCCCTGCACCCAATGGCAGAGATCACAATTCTCTCCTACCATGTCACCACGATGGCTCAGGCGGCTCACCGGCTTTTGCAGGCAACGCTCTCCAGCTCCCGTGGCCGTGCTTCTCGATGTAGGCGAGCAGCTTTTGGTCCTCCTCCGGCGTCCAGGGCCCCTTCTTCAAGCCCACCTTCTCGCAGCAAGGTGATCGACCCATCTCCGTGGGATCTTGACCTGCAGAAAACAAGTTGCTTAAGCTCTCAGGGCCTTCAAAGTCTCCATCTCCATAGTAATTGACATGCAGAAGGTGCAGAATGTCACAGCAAAGCCAAGATGTGGAGGAGCCTTTATGGTTGCACTGGAACGAGAGAGAGAGAGAAAGAGAGAGAGAGAGAGAGAGAGAGATGCGCATCAAAGGAGGGTCAGCACACATAAATAGCACAGATATAAATAAGGTTTGCATGTGTGCCATGACCAAAATAACCCAGTGGTGGTTACAGCCACATTAATCTCCTCCTCCTAGTCCACCACCACCACCACCACCACCACCACAGTCCTCTGTGCTCTCTTTCCAGGTCAAGGCCGAGGGGTGGCTTCCACATTTATCCATGGAGTAGGGTAACTGCGGGGGGGGGTCATCAGCGGAGCAGATTAAGAAGGCTTGCAGGAAGAGAAGGCTGCCACGTAGTTGAGTCTGTAGAGAGGGAGCTACCTGTTTCAGGCCTACCATTCCTCATCCGGCAGCTGCCATCAATCCGCCATTGGGTCCAATTCTTGTATCCGGTCATCGTCTTCCTCGTCTGCTTCAAATTGCTTCCTTCTTCGACATAACAGTAGTAATCTAATACTCTGATCAGAATGATTGTGAATATTAAATTTTGAGGAAATTTTAAAGCATAATTTTGTTGAAAAACCTCTAGGAAAGATGGTATGAATTTTTTTTTAACAGATTCCCTAGAAAAGATGATGAGGAGGAGGTCTTAACACACGATTTTATATCGATATTGATATGTACATGAACAGAAAAAAGAGGAAAAGAGAAAAAAGAAAAGGAAATGGATGAGAAAATATACTTGCCAATAGCAAACCAAAGGCAAAATGAGAATAGTATTGCATTATTCAGGGCAAAGAGGTATTCGTGGACGTGAGCAGCAAAGTATGTTTTTTTAGATTTCTTAAAGGCTCGAATTGAATTCCACTGTTAACTCCTAATCTAACTAAGTCTCTTAAACCAATCTCACCTTGTTGATCACAAAGTAAAAAAAATTTTATTTTTATTTTTTTTTAATGGGTGGAAGCTTCTTCGTTCACTAAAACCAAGCAAGCAACTTGGCAACGCGACCAACAACAGTAATGCAACGCCCCCTTAGTGAGTAATCTATTTACCACCAAGTAAAACAAAGGAGTGGGTTGGATTCGGCATCTATCCAACCACGACAGTGCCCCATTCCTCAATCTAATCTATTTATGGATTCGAGCTATTTGGCGTTTTCTCTTCCAACCCCCCTGCAAGTGTGGGTGACCACACGCCAAATAGCTGTGGACTCATCTCCCACAGCTCTGCAATGGGCAAAACAACACACGTTATCCTTTCCTAAGACCAACAAAGAATGAATGGGACATCGGATCCATTCCTCAAGTCCAAAACATCCACTCTTCCATAAATAAACGAAGGTTTTCTTTTTATAGATCACCATCCTATGTTTAAATTCATCTCTTATAGACTCTATAATGGTGTTTTATGAGAAGGCACGGAAGAAGGTAGAAATTTCAATCTAAATAGAGAGGAAAAAAAAATTTATTATTATATTATTATTATTATTTTATTAACAATATCGGGGATCTGAGCAATTCTATGAGCAATTCTATGAGACTCAAAAAGTCCGATAGGATTGAACTTAATTTTACGAGTGATGATACTATGCAAATTGTTAAAGTAATATAGTTAAGCAAGAGTTAGGAACATGGTTAATTTAATCTAATCAAAGTAAGACAACAAAGATAGTTTTGTTCTTCACATTAATTCTCACTCTTTTCTTGTCCATGATGTTGGAGTGTGGTTGAGGACTTGCTTCTGAAGACTGTGTGTCAACTAGGGAAACCCATGGAGCAGTGGAAGAGCTCAAGAACAGCAAGCACTCCACTTATTTCTGGAGAGAGAGAGAGAGAGTGGTAGTTCTAAAAAGGACCAAAGGACAGTGAAGTGGGACACTGCTAATAGTCATATTATGTCACCTCCCAGATTAAAGGACTGAGAAGGGGCCAAAGATTGAATGAGAGACATTGGGGGTAGCCCTCTTTAACTCTTCTTATCTGTCCAACACACCTTTTTCTTCATCATTAGTTGAGTGAGGAATTTAGTTTATGCTTTATATGATATTTCCATTTAGTTCTGTACATCATTACTTGAGTTTAAATATTTTAGATTAGTATTTCAAGTTCAATGAAATTAATAAATCACTTAAGTATTGTATGGATGAATCATTTCCCCCAAGAAATTAATAACTCTTTTGGTAGAGTTATGCAATTTTAATAGATTTTTTTTGTTTCGGCCAAAAAAAAAAGTGATGCCAATTCAACCTAGAAATTTAAGTTTAGATTATGGGTGATGGGACTCTTTCTATGTCTATCTAACATAATATTTCCTAACATGTCTTACTATTTATCTGTGGCTATATATATATATTTTTATGGATATTGGCTTTGATACCACATTGAAATCAATGATAATGATCCTAAGCTAACTTGGTTAGGATTAACATATATTAGATTTGATATCAATTTAACTCAAAGCTTATATGTAATCAGACATTTTAAATTCTTATTAATGTGGAACTATTGTTGTGACAGTCCCCCCTCTTTCAACCCCCATCTCACACAAATATTTTGTAAAATACCAAACTACTTTGCACTAATTATTATATATGTTAATTTATATTATTATATGATGTTATAAATGTGATGTTATCATTTTATCTATGGTAATATAGAGTAAGTCATTTTGTTATGATGTAGTAATTTATATGTCAATATTTTATGCTCACTATATATTTTATATCATTGTACAACATGGTTTCCACAATTATTATAATCTATTCAAATTTTACTTAAAATTTTATTATTATAATTTATGCATATTTTCTCAAAGTCAAAGAGCAGTACAAGCTAAATCAAGTACAACCATAGATACTTTGGGCTTAGTCTTGTAAGTGAAAACAAAAAAGGAAACAATCAATGTTTGGACTCTTCTAATTGTGATGGGATGAGATTTTGGCCTTAATTCTAACCAAAATAATAATAATAAATTTCAAAAAATAAAATCAAGTATTCACTTTTTTTTTTTTTTCCTTATAACGTTCATTATTTATTAAAGATTACCCTCCCATCTTGTTCATGGCCGCCTCCTTCCTAGTATCATCATCTTCCATATCATTCATCGTGGTCACCTTTATTATCCCACGACAATGTTATCATTGTGCTGCTTTGAATTAGAACTGAAGAAATATCACCTGAAAAATGGTACCTGCGAAGCTTTCCTTTCTTTCTTCTTGATTCAAATAGAGTCGATCCATTAAATTCTGCAGATACTTTCATGACCAGTTTCTCTGAATTCTACTCCGCTGTGATTGCGATGTACAAGCCAAAAGGAACACCTTTATGCTGTTTTCTTGCACCTCGGACTTCAAAACATTATCCTACTGCACTAGATTTGATGTGTTCATTCGAAACAGGAGAATCCCAAACCTTCGATCGAGTGAAAAAGAAAGAATCAGAGCGTGACATCAGTTTTCTGCTTGCATGCAACGCAAGTGATCGAAGTTTCAAGTAGAACACATGACTTGCACTGTACAATCACAAGCAATCAATACAGAACACTGAAGAATGCGAACCAACAGTATACCATTGGATCTCAAACTGTAGGAAGGTCCACCCGCTGCAGATTTCATCTGTCCTTTTGGTTGCTCAGTCAATGGGGTAATTCACAACGCAGAGTACCTCCAAGGACTTCTCGTAATCTCCCACTTAAATGGCCCTCAGTCCTTCAACAGTAACAGCCACATGATACAGATTTATGTGGAAGACAACGGAGAGCGAAAAGGATGCAAGCAATGCCACCTGCAGCGAAGAAAGCAACTTCAGTCTCCGTTTCATCGCTCCATCATCGCATGCTTCTTCTTCTTCTTCTTCTTCTTTTTCATCTTTGGTCCAGCATGAGAGGGAGAGGTAAACATGTAGCCAAAAACGACTTGCCGGCTTTCTCGTACGTACATGCACCGAAGCTTGCCGGCAAGTCATCCTTGGCTGCACAGTGTGACCTCATCCTCGCATGCAGGGCCTCAGATGAGCGTGCCAACTGCAAGGACAGAGTCGAGGAATGCCATCTACTGCTCCCGACCCCAACACGAGGCATCATTGCTCAAAACAGCAAGGGAGATCCCCGTCGGACTGTGGGAACTTTCACAGGAGAAGCTAGCTAACGAATGGGGGGTTAGAGTTGGGCTGCCGATGGAGGAGCTTATAAAGACGGTCATCTAGCTCGTCGGAGTACCTACCATTGGAGGAAGATAGAGAGAGGTCAGCTGGGGTTTTTATGAAGGTTTGGTAGGATATGACAGTGCATTGCAGTCGAAACCTACGAAAAGTTAGTCACCTCCTCCTACCTGACAGATATAAAGGTTTTCGTCTCCCCAACATGGCGTACCACGAGACTCTCTCCTCAGACACACATGGTGTATGTTGGAGAATGAGCTCCGAACACGTACGTACCTCATGCATGCCACAGTTCTCTCTTTTTTTTTTCTTTTTTTTTGTTGGCTGGTACGTACTCTGCAGTAACTTCATACCTTGAAAGGTGATGATGATAGCTAAGCCAAGCGTCACACTCCGTTCCTCCTGCCCAACTCCATCAACTTTGTCATACCAGATGCAACTATGACAACATTACGGGGAGAGAGAGAGAGAGGAGAGAGGTAGTGTAAGATGTTAATGTGAAGGCAAAGAAGAGAAGCTTGATTGCATCTGATGGTGAAGACCCCGCCGTTGCCGAAGCAGCAGTCACGGGCACAGCAGGGGTTGGTCATTAAAGAGTTTGGATTACAGCATAGAGGTTGCCAAATGCCATCAAAGAGCATCGTACTTGGTCTGAGATGATACAGAAGTAATAGACATGGGACGCTGGGAGATTCCAATTAGCTAAGATAGAAGAAGCTGGAGAAAAGGGTATGCAGATGAGTGAGATGATCTATATCTCTTTGACTCTAAGAAAAGAAATGATGATAGGAAAAATTGTATGTGTTGTCAAATGATGGTGTGACCATATAAGTAGATTTTGATTATTCCATACTCGGTCACAGGTCAAAGCAAACCCGAGTCCAATATGTTAATTTGTTGTAAGTTTGACCACTAAGAGTGATTTGGTTCGGTGGGACGTACTGGAAAACTATGTTGGTTGGTGGCGTACTCAATATTATATATATACTTAGATGGTTGAATTTGACACTCCATTTTTATCCATGCATATGACAGTACCATTATTATCGTCATTTTATGTGCAAGTAAGTAAATGCCTTTGAGGGGCCCGCGATCTATTTATTAGTGATAATTTAAAATCATAAAATATGTCGATCAATTTCTTCTTTATCTAATCAAGCTCCTCCTCCAACAAGATTGTGATCCTATTCTATTATATAATTAATATATTTTATTTATATATATATATATTTGATTTTGTTAGCTTTTTTCTTTTTTAATATTTTCTTTTATGTCGTTTTCGTTTTCTTTATAAATATTTTGGTTTGCGTTCAAATATTCTTATTATCCAACACAATAGATTTGGCGTGCGTTTCCGTCGCCAAAAGCGCTTTTCATCCATCGTGTCCAGAGTCGTAGAGAGGAGTGTCCGGCATGAACACGCCACGAAGTCCACGTGGCACAACATGTATAACATTGTATGGTTCCATTTTGAACACAATTATCTCGGACGGATTCGACTTAAGACACGACTCTTCGACACTGTCATCTCAGAGAGAGAGAGAGAGAGAGGAATGCAGACGGTTAGCGTTGGCCATGTTTTCTCTGTACTCGTCGCCGGCCCAACCCAATTCCCGACGCCAAACGCTGCCCAGAGGAGGAGCCTCTCGCGGCGGCTCGCGCGGCACACCGCCCCTGCTCCGCGCCCTGCCTGGAGAGCCCTATCTCCAGCTCCTCCAGTCACGCCGCCCGCCGGAGCAGAAGCCCTACTCTGCCCGTGCCGCCTTTGCGTCGGCAAGAGGGGCCTCCTCCTCCTGGGAGCTTCGACGGCGTTGCTGCCCGTTCTTCCCTCCGCCTCCCTCGCCTCCGGCCTCTCTTCGGATCCAGCCGTGAGATGCTAAACCCCCCCCGTCTTAGTCTGTCGTCACGATTATCAGATGTTTCTTCTTCTCATTGGTTGTAGGCAACCTTGGAGAGGATTCATCCTGCCAGGCCGGATTGGTATGAGGAGATGTACGCCCAAGCCATGGAGCAGTTCATGAGAAGCTACGAAGCTGAGGTCAGTTGTAGAGCACATGAATGCTTTCGATAAATTTTGAGACCTGTAGCGTGTTTGTGGCCTGCTAAATTAAGAATCTAACCGATCATATGTGTTAAACCAGTGGTGTGCTGAAGCAGAGCTATCTCATCGAGGATTTTGTCCTGAAGAACAAGGCTTATATCCATGATAGAGCTTTGTAGAAAAAAATATGCTGGAAAAAATAACTGTTTTGGGACACATATTCTTAATTGGAAAATTTACTGAAGTGATTCAGGTGAACTCATAAAGTTCTGCTTCAGGATGTAGTAAGAATCAAGAGAAAACTAAAATATATGGTGCCAACTTATTAGACACTTGTGTTAGCAGCAAAGCTCAACAACAATCTTCTTCCTTTTTTGTGTTCTTTATCTTCTCAAGTGCCTTCTTGTTGGTGTATTACGACATGCTTGGTTCCATGATGTTTAATGAATCATGATGCATCGATTATACTCCTGTTTTCTTTAATGTGCTTTTACAAGGCTGTATGCTTCTGATTGTCCTTTTTTTTTCTTTTTGCTTTTCTCTTTTAAGATTTTGTTAATTATATACGATTCTACTTCCCTAATATGCGATGGTGTGACTGAATCACTGATTATATGTTCTAAATGTACATACTTATCTTTCCTGAGCTCAACATTCTTGTAAGTAAAGATCTCAACTTTTTTGTTGCATCTCATGTCAAAGAACCCCTTCATATGTCCACAGGATGATCATCTTGCAATATCCTACAGCTAAGAATCGTGCTGCATCTAGACTCAAGCAGATTTGTTTAAACTTTCTTTCTATTAATATTGTTTTGGAAAAATGCTTAAATTGTTGTTTTTTAAGCTTCGGTCCATCTAATGTGTATTTGCCTTCTTGCATGTTTTGGAAGGTTGCAGTATACAAGGAAAAGCTCTTTGCTCAATTGACAGAAAAAGTTGAAAAAGTGCTAGAACTAGGCATTGGCACTGGTCCTAATCTCAAGTATTATGCTGGTGTTGGTGATCGCTACATCATCGGTGTGGATCCTAATAAACAGATGGAGAAATATGCGCGAGCATCAGCAGAAGCTGTTGGGCTGCAATCAACAAATTTCAGATTCATAAGAGGGGTATGATGTCCTCTTATGTCTTGTCAGAAACTGTCTTTCTATCACAAAGCATTGGTAACTTCATATTTCATTGGTATCTGTTGATCTAAATATGGTAACAGGTGCCTGAGCTTATACTAGCTGGCATAATCAACTATTTCAAATCGCTCTTTTGTTTATTTTAAATCCTGTTATTGCATTTTACCTTTCACAAAGGCTGTTACAAAATGTTACCAATGAACGGTCCACTCCTAGTTTTGTACATATGGTTTCATTTTGCCTCATCATTGATGAGCGTTCTTTTCTAGTACTGCTTTTGTAAGTTCTAAATGATCCTTTTATAGATTTAAGGTATTCAGCATCTCAGTTAATTATACTGTTATCCGAATGAAACTATTTGGCATTGCTTCCTTTGGTGATACAGCTGTAAGAACTACTGGTTTCTTGTTTTCTTGAGATTATGCATAGTTTCTAAAGATCTGGATGCCAACAATTCTACATGGTGCCATGTGAGCCTGTGTGCTATTTGCATGATTGAATATAAAATTTCATAGAAATGAATAGTGCTTCCTCGGAATGCAATTTAATCCAAAATCAAGCATATCTGTTCCTTATTTGTTATGAAAATGCCATAATAATTAGCTTAGGAGAAGTAAATTGATTATTAACTTATATTAATTTACTAATTTATGTTGGTATCTTCACTCTCTATATTAGTCTGGTCACCAGCTAAAACAGTTAGAATGTGAAATCATTCACTTTTTGCGACACTTGATTCCATATTCCAAACTCAAATATTTGGGAATGTAAGGGGAATTACATGTTTGGCGTTCCTTGTATAGATCGTCATGATTTCTTAAGATATTTGTGAAACGATTGATTTTTAAATGCGTAGATGTGTTTTCAGGTTAAGGATTAAAGTTTCTCAGGGGACTACTGGTCTTTGTTATTTTGTAGGTCGGAGAAGCTTTAGATGTAAGGGATAATACCATGGATGCTGTGATTGGGAGTCTGGTATTATGTTCTGTCAGCGATGTCGCGATGACACTAAGAGGTACTTAACATTCCCCTGTCCTTTATTTCTGATATTTTTTTACGTCTTCTTTTGCATGCCGCTAAAGATCCACACGAAATGATTGACAATTGCCCAACGCAAGTGTTTCTAAATTGCAATCCATGCATTCTGATCATGGAATTAGCCCCCTTCACCTGTGTCTAGAGGGTTGCATGAATACCTGGATATTAGTGGCTTCAGAAAACTTCCCAATTCAATGACCTGTGGTGAGAAGTTATTGTGATGATAGCAAAATATTAACCTGATGACAGACTACATGGGTCGCGGACCCGGCTTCATGATGATATGACCAAGCTCATCAATTGGTTGATTCATAAAATATAGTTTCTTCTGCAGTAGGTAGTTAATAGACATACGGGAAACCTTATCGAGTTCTTAGCAACACGATAAAACACTTTGGTTCGATAGAAATTGGTGATTGTGAAACTACAAAAAATGTTCTCATTTGTATTGGTCTGCCTGCTGTGTTTTCTTGTGCCATAATAATCTAAAACTATTTCATACAGAAGTAGGAAGAGTGCTGAAGCCTGGCGGTCTCTACCTCTTCATTGAACATGTCGCCGCACGAGGTACTTTATTTATTCTTCAGAAAAAATTTCCTTCTATTGCCTTTCTGAATACGATGCTAAGCCAGCCAAAAAAACAAAAAAAAAAAAAAGATCTTTTTTTTTCTTTTTCTGTTTCATGGTGATAATTGTACTGCTTGTGCAGATGGTTCGCTGCTTCGGTTCATGCAAGGACTTGTTGATCCTCTGCAACAGCTTGTCGCCGATGGGTGTCATCTCACAAGGGAAACAGGAAAGCAGATTTCTGAAGCTGGATTCTCCAAAGTCAACCTTCAAGCTGCGTTCCTGTCGTCGGCATCTATTGGAAGCCCTCATGTCTATGGAATTGCTTATAAATAGTGTTCTTGTAGTACTTGATATCATGGATTTGACCGCCATTGTTGCTGTGGAATGGCCTCCGATTACTGTGTGAGCTTTTGGAGGAGCTGTTTGACGGGTTGGGGTAGGTGTCGCTTTCTGGTTCGTGGAGGACTTCCAATCGGGTTACAAGGTGAAACGCGTCGGGTGATGGGTTGTGGAAACGTTGTATGCTGTCTCGGGTTGTATGCTGTCTTTGGTAGATGCCCAGTTAACTACGAGTATAATCTCTCCTAGTCAAAGATATACTGTATGTATACAGTGGATATACGCACGGGTGTATATATAAAGGAGATCGCGAAAGATAACATGGGAGGGCGGTGGCGCTCTCCTCCCGCCGCCCGCCTTTACGAAGGATACCGTGCTACCTCGCTTTCTCGTCCTCCTCCGCCTCCTCCCAAGCTCCTTATCCGCAGCCTTATCCCCCACAATCTCGACTCCGTCATCGGCACGACCGGGTTCGCTCCGCTTCGGTCTCTCCCGCCTGCCCTTCTCTTCTCCCCGGCATCTTTCGCCGGCCTTCGATTCCGCGAGAAGCTTCTCTACCTCGAGCACGACCTTGGCGTTGACTCCTCCGCTCTCAACCCTTCCCTCCGCTCGGCCCCCCTTCCCGCGCTACGCGCCTCGGCCGACTCGTAGCATGGTGCTCCGCTCGCCTGGTTTGCTCACCTTTAGTATCAAGAATTATTTCTTTCAGGCCCAAGGTCGAGTTTCTGATCCACAACATGGGCAGGGATTTCGCGGAGCTCAAGGATTTCCCGCCGTAGGGCAAGATAATCCCCGGCACTTGCTGGCAGATAAGCTGCTTTGGATGCCGCTCCCTGCGATGCTCAAGGTCAGCGATGTGTTCTACCTGATGAGAAAAGGAGTTGAATGGAATAGTGTCTCGTCAATTTTGTTGATGTCTATTTATACAAAGTAAGAGAGTGATAGAGAGGTTAGACGTTGAGGATTTTTCTCAACAATCTAACTAATCTAGTACTAGTTGTTACAACAAATGCTAACAACTCTATTTTTCATCATGCCCCCGCAAAGTCGCTCTCCTGCTACATGTTTAATATGAGAGAACAACTTGGGGGAGAGTGGCTTCGTGAGGGAGTCTGCCAGTTGATCTGCGATGTGAATATGAGAGACACGTAGTTGATGATTCGTTACTTGATCTTGTACAAAGTGGAAGTCCATTGCTATATGTTTAATATGAGAGTGAAACACCGGATTGACACATAAGTAGGTAGCCTCGACATTATTATAGTATATTGTAGGAGCAGCAGAGGAGCAGATGTCAAGCTCTTTGAGCAGATTTATTACCCAGTTAAGTTCGATTGCAGTTACAATTGAGCGATACTCATTAGAAGACCGAGCAACTGTCTTTTGTTTCTTGAAACTCTAACTGATTGGATTGGCCCCGAGAAATATAATATACTCAGATGTTGATGTTCTATCTTCAAGGTTCCCAGCCCAATCAGCGTCAGCATAAGCATGAAGTTGAAGTGGACATTTTTTGTAGAGAACGATGCCATAGTCAAGAGTACCTTTAAGATATCATAATACTCGTTTAACAGCTGACCAATGTGTGGCAGATGGTCTATGCATGAATTGTGACAGCTTGTTAACAGCAAATGAGATATCTGGGCGAGTGAGGGCTAAATATTGTAAGGAGCCAATCAATTGCCGATATCGTGTAGGATCTGTAGCAGGACTGCCATCATTTAACCGAAGCGATTCACCAGTGGAGAGAGGAGTCGAAACAACATTTGCATCCTTCATGTTTGTCTTAACTAATAAGTTATGAGTGTACTTCCGTTGAGAGAGGAAGAGTCCCGAAGATATAGACATTGCTTCTACACCCAAAAAATAAGTCAAGGGACCGAGATCTTTGAGGGAAAATTTGGTGGCCAACTGGTTAATGAACATTGTGACCTCCATAGAATTACTACCTGTCATCATCATATAAGATATATTGTCGCGTGTAGTTGACGGAGAAATAAGGAGGTGTCGACTTGGAGTTAGAAGCCAACGGACATCAAAAAGGAGCCAAGTTCCATGTACTAGGCTCTTGGAGCTTGTCGAAGACCATAAATAGCCTTTTGGAGTTTGTAGACATATTTCAGATCGAGGATGAATAAAGCTAGGAGGTTGCTCCATAAAGACCTCGTCAGTTAAAGTTCCTTGTAAGAATGCATTATTCACATCAAGTTGTCGCAGTCGCCATCCTTTTGAAACTGTTAAACTCAGAATCAGTCGGATTGTTGTGGACTTAACAACAAGACTGAATGTCTCAGTAAAATCAACACCAGGACGTTGATGGAAGCCTTTGGCCACCAAGCAGGCCTTGTACCTGGCAATGGACTCATCAGGGTTCCGCTTAACTCGAAAAACCCACTTATACCTGATGACATTTTGTGCGGGATGACACGGAACAAGTGTCCAGGTAGAGTTATGAAGTAGGCGTCATATTCATCAGACATAGCTTGATGCCAATGAGGAGACTTTTGGGCTTGAGTGACCGTGGTAGGTTCACAGGTCTCAACAGAGGGAGTCACAACCGTATTGAGATCGAGAACCTGACGGGGCTTGAAAATGCCACTTTTAGAGCGTGTTGTCATTGGATGTCCAAGTGGTTTAGGAGATGATGGTGGAATGGGGTGGTAGAAGTAGGTGAGTGGACTGTGAACAAGAGTGAGGCGAGGGAAATGCTAGTTGGTGAGTGTCCGACGATTGGATGTCTGTGGTAGCAGAAGAGGGAGAAAAGAAAGGGGAGTGAGATGTTGTATTGGAGGGATGCTACACTCAGGAGTTAGAGTGGGTGATTCGTATGGAGGTTTATTGGATAATGGCATGTGCCACTGATGCATTTGCACCGGAGTGGTTGATACAGTGGTAGATTTGTGTTGTTGAAATGGAAAGGAAGACTCCACAAAGACAACATGACGAGACACAAAGACCTTGTGAGTTGAAGGATCATAGCATCGGTAAGCATTGTGTTCAAGGGAGTAACCAATGAAAGTACAAGGCCTTGACCGTGGTGATAGTTTATTTGATGCATAAGGGCGTAGCCAAGGATAGCAGACACAGCCAAAGATCCTAAGTTTTTGAAGATTTGGGGATCGATGAAATAACTTTTCAAACGATGATTAATTATTGAGGACAGGAGTAGGCATACGATTTATCAGATAGACGACGGTCTAAAAAGCTGCAGACCAGAAGATAGTTGGCATAGAAGCATGATGGAGAAGTGTGAGACCAATTTCAACTATATGCCGATGTTTGCGTTCGGCAGAGCCAACTAGCTAAGGAGTGTACGGAGGGGATTTGAGATGCTGAATACCACAGGCTAACAAGTGTGATGTTAGTGTTTGGTATTCACCCCCACCGTCAGAATAAATTGTTTTGATAGAGGACTGAAAGACATTTTCTACCATTTTTTTTAAAAGTAAGGAAGATTGTGGAGACCTTAGACTCATGGTGAAGAGGATAAAACCAAGTATATTTGGTAAAATAATCAGTATAGATAACATAAAATCTATATTTGTCAAAAGAAATACTTGGTGCAGGGCCCCAAACATCAGTATATAGAACTTCAAATGGATGTGTGCAAGAAATAGAAGAATGAGCAAATGGCAGTCGATGACTTTTATTACTAAGACATGCATTACAATGAGAAATAATAGGACTAGTTTTAAACGAAGGAAGAGCATAACGGAAAGAAACATTTGTAGAGTAGAGGTAGAAGGTGACCCAGACGATGATGCCACACATCCGTGGAAGCAAGAAAGAATAGGCGAGGCGGAGAGGTGGATGGCCACCGGTAGATGTTATCTTTACTCGGCCTTGAACTAACGATGCCCCGTGTTCGGATCCTTGACAAGAAAGTGGTCGAAAAATTCAATAGAGGTATTATTTTGTTTACGTAATTGAGACAGAGATGAGATTTGATATGAGGTGCAACACATCACCGAGTGTAAAGTTAAGATAATTCAAGTAAGCCTTGTGGAACCAATATGAGTAATAGGAAGTCGCTTACCATCACCAATGATGATGTCATTAGTACCACCATAGCTTGGAAAGGACAGTTCGAGATCCGCGGTGATGTGATGAGAGGCTCCGAGTCCATAACCCGTGAGTGTTGATCGAAGGTGGAGTAGCGTGAGATGGGTCGTGGACAGAGTGACAGACCTTGGCGGAGTGACCAACCTTATCACACAGGTAGACGGTTTTGAGGCATAGAGCAGGACGCCAAGGCTATTGGTAGTTGTTGGTGCTATCTTGAGGTATTGGAGCAGGATGCGTGGTGATGAGGATGCTACTACCTCCCGCCATGGGAGCAGGATGCCAAGAGTTGGGTACCATAGTTACCACTTGGATTGTGATAAGATGGTGCTTGCGTTGGACCCTTGCGGACTTATAGTAATCGATTGCTTTTCCTTTTGAATTTTGACTTACTTGGGCGAATAGGTTGTGTTGTTGCCCTATCCTCACGCCCGATAAGTCTCGTAGTCGTCATGCAACTCTTCAAATGATAGTGGGGAGTCACGTGCGAATTGTTGTAATTCCCCCAAGA
This sequence comes from Ensete glaucum, assembly GCA_021527575.1. Lineage (NCBI taxonomy): Eukaryota > Viridiplantae > Streptophyta > Magnoliopsida > Zingiberales > Musaceae > Ensete > Ensete glaucum. Next base: position 41,165,743 of record CM038558.1, read on the forward strand.
CCATTGAGGGTGTAGACGATAACTTCATCATCACTGAGATAATGTCCTATTAAGACTAAGTCATCGATGATTACCTTGATAGTTTGGAGGTAATCAGCGATGATACTTCCTCTTGTTTTGTGTTCAAGTCCGGAGAGAAGGCCGAGTGCGGGTGCGCGATTTGCCAATGTAGTTTGTAGCTTGCACCAAGCTTCGCAACACATGAAGATATAAGTGGTGCGATGGAACCAAAGAATCGAGGCTGAATCGCTTGAAGAATAAGACAGTTCTGTCGGAGCCACAGTTTATGCTCTAGATTCGGTACTTGACTTGTTGTTCCTGGGATATCAATCATTGCTGGTGGGAAACTGAAGGATCCATCAACATATCCTAACAAATCATATCCAAAGAGGAGATTAGTGAACTGAGCGCGCCATGAAACATAATTTCCTCTGGATAATTTGAAGTGAATGATGACGACAGCATTGATGGAGATCGGTCCCGTACTCGGAGAGGTGTTGGAGCTTCCTGTAATAACACTGACAGAAATCGGAGAAGTAGTTGATGAAGACATTATAGAGGAATACTTTTGTCCCCCCCCCTTCTTTTTTTTTTGTTCTGCCGATTTGTGTCTCACTGCAGCAACAGAGAAGAATTTAATGCCGCAGTGAGCGAGCGAGAGTCCGACGTTGTGCAGGTGTTACAGGAGGCTTCCTGTAGAGGGAGCCTCTGAGAAGAGAAGAGCCGGTGGTTGCATGGCTTGCTCGCGGTAGAAGCGGTGTGGCGGGCGGCAACATGTGAGCGCAGCTCATCTCGATGATGGCTCGGCCGGTGGCCAAGGCGCAGTGAAAAGATCCGTGGAACAAGGGAAAATAGTAGAGAGGGTTCGGTCCTCTGCAGCGCTGGTTAGGGCAAGCACGAGCGATGGTTGCGGGAGGTGGACCTCTGTTCCCAATCGCTCCGTGGAGGAGGAGCAGCAGATCTGGTTTAGGATCGCCAGCCTCGATGCTCAGGCGGCTGCTGAGGAGGGTTTGTCGTGGCCGCGGCTGCTGCCGAGGAGGATTAGGCGTTGCGGTTGTAGATCTCGAAGAGATTGGGGCTTTCGCCGGTTTAGCCCACTCGCCGCCGTCACCGATCTACTCCGACCCGTCCGTTGGCAATTGAGTCACTAGTCAGATTTCTCTGATTCGATCGCCGGGGCGGACCAAAGCTTTGCCGGAGGAATACGTCTCCGGCTTCCACAGATGTGGAGAGGATGATGGCACGGTGAAAAAAAAAAAGAAATGCAGCGATAGAAAACTTACCGATAGAGAAGGCGGAAGTGCGCGATGGGTAGGAGAGACGCGGAGTCTATTGCGTCTAATGCGCTCTGACGCCACCGAAATGGTGAAAACTTGCTCACGCCGAAATGGTGAAAATTTGCTGTCGTTTGACAGCGAGAAAAGAGCTTGCTCTAGGAAAGCGGCTCTAATACCATGATAAAAATGAGAAAAAGAGTTGAATGGAATAGTGTGTCGTCACTTTTGTTGATTCACTGATGTCTATTTATACAACGGAAGAGAGGGATAGAGAGGTTAGACGTTGAGGATTTCCCTCAACAATCTAACTAATCTGGTACTAGTTGTTACAATAAATGTTAACAACTCTATCTTTCATCACTACCAATGATGACGATGTTGGTGGTGGCGGACGATGACACTACTGGGGATTGCGGGTGGTTATTGTGATTGAGGAGAGCGACGATGAGAGGTGAGAATCGGTAGGCAACTACATCAACTACGGGTACGATGACGTAATTAGTATCACATTTTCGAGATCCATAATTTTCTATCGTTGTTATATTGCCTAGAGCTCGAAAGTTGCTCGTCTCCTTCCAGAGCTTCCCTTCTCGATCAACGACAACTGCGACGAAAGAACCGCTCGATAACTGCATCGGTGTCGACATAGATGCAGAGCGGCCCTCATCTCTCGTCATAGCTCTCATCATCCACAACAATCATCCATAGCCCCTAGTGGTGTCGTCATCTGCCACCACTTACTAGAATGTTAAAATTATTTTTTGCCTTTTGTTTTCATATTTTTCATTGGTAAAACCAACGGTGTTAGGGTAAATGGACCTAGATGTATGTAACTATAGGGATGCCAATGTAACTTTTTAAAGTATAGGGATCGAGATGGTAAAGGTAGCTAATTGCAGGGGGTGATATGTAATTAGCCCTATATGCACATATGCAAGACTTAGATCTTCTAAAACTTCAACTACAATTAGTTTACATATATAGAAAAAGATCTCTAACTTACAGTGGAAAATTAATGATCTTCATTAGTATCTCCTGTGACATTGTCTTGTTTTATAGAATTTTGTTGTGTTTATTTATTTATTTATTTTTGTACGGTTATGTTACTACTGTTAACTGAAACTGATCAGCATTGATAAGGAAGAACTGGAAGATTGAGCATACGTTCTGCACAAGATTATTGCAGGCTTTTAAAGTGCGTCCCATGTGAATCATATATATACATATTAACATTTTTTTTATTGTGAGGTTTCCTCAAGTTGATTGATCTTACATTGTGCTGTGTGTAAATTCTTGCATGCAAACATATGATTACTCTCAGGTCTGTTAAGGGTTATGTTTACAGTTTTTGGATTGAAGATCTACACAGCTAGTTTATCCTACTCTGACAACAAAACAAAGAAAAGATGCTTGAAGCCATATGAACTTAAGCACATGTTTGATTCTCCTTGCTCTTTGATCTTTTCACTTCTAATAGGAATCCTGGCATTTTGTCTTTCATATGAGTGCGAGATGTGGTTATATTCTTTTGAGTTATTAGTTTTTTTCTTCTCTTTTAATTAAAATGTGATTTTCCATCTTTGACATCCCACGGTTGTTGACTTTGAACATGTCTAGAAGCTAATAGTAAAATGCAATCTACTAAAGTAGGCATTTATGTTTTTCTTGGCATAGGATTTCATGGATTAACTTGAGCTATATTCTGCCTTGTTTAGCAGCCTATATATATTTATTAAACATTGCAACTTATGTTATTATAGATTGACTATTACTGGGCTTTTCTTGTTAATGATTCCAATAATGATAAATAAAGAGTCCAATCATCTTATGTTTTTAAGATAGTGATTACGTAATAACTATTGTGGACTTTAAATGGGCACATTCCTTTCTACTCACTTAATTCTGCAATGCCACAGAATGGGAAATGCAACTAACTGGCAAGGTATTTATTCCTACTATTAACCAAGTCTATTTGTGATCAAGTGTGTGCCTCAACTTTCAATAGGCAGTTCATCTACACCTTTTGAAGAGTAATAAAGTCCTCAAAAAAAAAAAACATGTGTGATTGGAAGGGTAAAATCAAGATCCTTCAAAGACCTTTTGGGGAGGACATTTTGATGGAGATATCTGCCATGGAAATGCTTGTTGAGGGTCATGTGGGTGATTTATCTGGAACACCAGCCTCAGAAGATCTTTAGACTTCAGGTGGAGTCTACTTCATTTAGATATGTGTTGTTGTTGGTCATCACAAAAGCATTTACACAGAAAACTCTATAAAACTTAGTATATATGTTTACACTAACAACTTGTGTGATACAATTGCAGAGATTTTTCATTCTGAAAACCGTAGGAGTTCTGGTTCCTACTTATACTAGTGATATTTGATTAATATACCGATAAAGATGAAATCTCCATACCACCAGTATCTAGCCGAGGAAAATGAATTGAATAATGTGTGATATAAAAGGTAATTGTTCCCTTATAGTGGCCATGCACATAATTTGGAGGGTTACCACAATGCCTTATAACCTGTTGCTGTATGTTGTAGTGACCATCCTATCTGGGTTATAGCAGTCGTTATTGATTTGTATTACTGTTCAATAAAGACTCTCAATTTTGATGGTTAGAAATTTGTGTGTTGATTCAATAGCTCTTGTTTTTTATTGTTCTACTAATCATTCAGCGGACAGTGACTATTTTCTGAGAGGACTGGTGACTCCTGGTTGTCATTCTGCTGCATTATAATCCAATATAATGGCCTACTATACCGGTGAATATTAATCAAGGAAGTTGAGAACAGCCTATTACAACCATAATGATTGTGCTTGAAGAGGAGGACTGTGCAAGTTGTTGATGGATGTCATTTTGCATATTTTGTAGACTGGTGCAAGTTCCAGTTGTCTTCATACTTGGTACTTTCTTATGCCTCTGTTCAGCCTATCCTGTTTGGTTAACTTGCACTGTGCTATCATTTGTTATATATTGCCTTTCTTGGGTTGCACTGCAGGCATGAAAACAGATCCAGTTGGTCCTCTAATTTTGATTCCTGGCGTAAAATGATTTGTTTGCACAATTTCTTGGATTCAGACAAATTATACAGAGAAATGCGCATGGTTCTGTTATGGCTTTGTTGGAAATAATTCCTTGTCAATGCATCAGAACTTGTTGCTGCATTCTTTCTACCCATATTTTCATCGTATCTCACGAAGATTTGTAGGGCAAGGAAGACATGAAGATAAATTGTCACTCTTTCTCAGGTAATTTCTAAAGGATTCACATATCAGCTTATGCTTCTCTGTTCCCCGCAGATTTTATGGGCAATTCAACATTTTCTTCACATTGATTGATTGATAAATTACTGTCAGTTTGTTCTGAAGCAAAATTTCTGACTTTTCAGAAATTATATCTTGGATTTCGTTGCTAACACTCTAGCATACTGCTCAGTGGTTGCTTTGAAGATCTAGCTGCTATTGGGTTTTTTTTTTTTTTTTCACTTTTAGCTATTTGTAAATCTTGGATATCTGACAGCTCTTTTGGATCATTAAAGACTAACAAATGGAAACATGAAGGAGATGTATAAATTGTATGTATTACTTACAAGTTGAATTTTCTTTGGCCAACAGTGAAATTACTGTTGGAGGAGATTGGTTCAGGGTGTAGGAGTCAACAATCACTATGAAACAAGTTTAGTAGTTCCATCTTGTTAGGGAGTAGGCTTAGGCTTAGACTTGGTTGAAGGTTGAATAGCTTCTTGTGTTAGATAGATAGATGCATAAAGAAAGGTAAGTCACCATTTAAAGCAGCATTGTACTTAATAAGCCTTCTACTTGGCAATGTACTATGCAGAGTGTTCATCCAGGTTTAAGGGTAGAATTGATCATAGAGAGTGATGATTGTTGTGGATTGGTGATTCTGGAACATTAGTAATATACAAATCAGTCTCAGTTTCAGATAATTAAGTGCATGGTCTTATGGGCTATACTCAAAGAGGAGTGCAGTATAATGTAGTTGGGAGAGTGGGTAGCTGCTGTAAGTTGGAGGCAGTGTGGATTAGAGTTATTGGAAGCATGGGGTCGTTGTCCCCCTGATATCTGACACACTTCACCACTTTGTCACTCCCACCTCCGTCCGCACCCCTTAAAAACACTTGTCTGCTCTTCTGTTGGCTTTCTTGGAAATGCCCGCAGTGTTTGTCCTGCTGAGTAGGACTGATTGGACCAGTGGTCAGAGACCCCTCCTTAAAGTTGTGTCTGCAACCAATCCATCCTCTGAAACTTTCCTGAGGAAGATTTGGACAACCTACGTACCAGTCATCAGAATGAAAAATCAGTATAATAAAAGGGGGCATTGATTACTCCTCAGTGATCCAAACACCATTGTTTTAGATTCTTTCTGGCCCTTGTCATGAACCTGTTTGAATGCCAGGAAGACATACTTGCTCCTCGAGGGATGATAGGTTGTAATTGTCAGCAATATCAAAGAACTTTTGTCACTTGGACAACCATGTTGTTGTCTCATATTGTCCAATAAATGTTGTCCACATGCATAGGCTTCCATCAGCACCTTGTTGCCTTTCTGTGTAGATTTTTTGATGTTAGGGTACCTATGTAAGAAGGCAGACCAGGAAAAGTTGCAGATGAGAAGGTAGCATTGACAACATCTCTGGGGGATGGCATATGTTGACTCTCTGAGCCATTAGTATAATTGCCTCAGAGGTGAGACCATTTGTTGCCCGTTCCTTTCCGGGGGCAATTGTCTTAAATGATGTTCTTTTGGCCTGCTCTTTGTGAAGTGCAAGTGAGGATATGCTAAACAAGTGGTGTTCTCATATAGAGAGTATGGAGGCTTTCCAACTGGTGGCAATTCACAGTGGTGGTCCATGGTTCATCATGAAGACAGATCTGTGAGACATCCATATCAAGGTTTTGAATGCTGAGGCAATTGGGTTGGTGGTGACATTTCTTCTTTGGTGTCACAAAGTTTGGTAAGTGGAACCTGCACATGAGCTTAAGGAAATTATTGCCTAAACAAGATGGAACTTAATGCAAATTAAAAATAATGACTTGCAAGTGCTTCACTTCTCCTCTTGGGGAGAGGGGTCCCAAATTTCCTACTTGTTCTAGTGTTTTGTAGGAAGGAAGGTAATCTTTTGGTTCTGGGAAGAGACACTGACTGCTTTGATGGTGAACCGATCAAAGAGAAGGCAGGCAGAGAAATCTTATGATGCAGGCCCCTTCTGTACATGGTAGGACCATATCTCTTCTCTTGCTGTGTATTTTACTATTATTACATTTGTCTCTTTTTTTTTTTTGTCTGTATCAGAAGTTCTATATCTTCTAAATATTTCTCCTGCTCAAGCAAAAAAGATGTTTTGGATTTCTTTTGCCAATCTATCCTTTCACCCTCATCTGGTTCAAGGGTAGTTTTACCATGTCTTCCTCATTGGTTCTTTGTTCCTCTTGGGGAACTCAGCATCAATATCAACCTACCTGCCCTTGTGTGCTATGAACTGTGACTACCCTGGTCCTTTCACTTCAAGTTCACAGACACCATCAGAAGATGTATCTGTTTGTATGTATGTGCATGTTCATTCATTCTGTCAATGTTTTTAATGAAACCAATTCCCATTGCAGTTGATGAAATGGTACTCATCCTTAGTGCTTTCTGCAAAGAAGTATTGGACATCATCCAAGTCAGAATGCAGGCCTTTGGCACTGATTTGTCCAAGAGGTTGGAAGCCAGAGAGCAGACAGTATATGAGGTCATAGAATTCAGTTCCATGAGATGGTTTCTGCATTAAACACTTACACAAGTGAAAACTAATTTATTGGAAGTGAAGATTTTTGAACAGTAAAAAAGATTTATAAAAAAAAAAAAAGGCTCATTGTTACAAGATCACCTAACCTCTCCTTACTCTGGATGTTAAGAAAAGTTGGGAACAAAGAAAGCTCTTCTCATTTATCTGAAAGAGAAGCAGTGGTCCTTTTCCCTACATCTTCTACTACATCATAACTAATTAGTTCTATTTATGAATCCCTCCCTTACATTTCAACAACTTATATTCCCTACTAATGGACTTCTTTTCAGGTAGGTACCTCGAAACTGTGCAGCTGACAAGAACAGGAGGCCTCCCTTGACGACTTATCCCATCAACAAATCCTTCTCTGATTCGAGCTTAGCACCACCTAACTAAACTTGCTTCAAGAAGGGAACTTCCCTTTCAAATTATTATGTGCAGCAATCAATACATCACAGAGTGGGCACCCAACAAAGGTGTAAAGAATGAAGAATCAACCATCTTCACTGTAAGTTGGATAGTTTGTTCACAGGGTTGGATGACAGAGAGTCACAGTGCAATCACAATCTGCTTGCCTTGTGTTTAGCATATTTTGGAATCATCTCCTGCACTCGGTCCATGTACCTGTATTTTGGCAGTTCAGATCGCTTTTTGATTAATTACAATTCTAAGTATTAGTATCCTTTTACTACCGTAGCACATAAATTTGCAACAAGTACAAAATATGAAATGCTAGGAGAGACAACAAAAAAAAAATGGTACTGATGACTTATATTGTCTGTTTACAAATATGACAAACTATTTTGGGTGTCTGAATCATTGGGAAAACTGACTCGAATACTTAATTTTCATTTGGTATTTGGTATCTGTTGTCGATCCAGTTGCAGGGAAGCACATTCTATCTCCTGTCTGTGTTCTCCTTTTTGTTCCCACCCACACAGTGTGGAGTTAAAAATTGTAGACATCCTACACTCTTCAAACACTAGATGTGTGGAGTGTGGACAAGGCCATGTGATCTGAAGAAGATTTCTGCAGACACCCAACTGGGGCCTATCTGTTAATTGTGCATTCAATGGCATTACCTCAGGCACACAGCTTTTGCAAAGCCCTTTCTCATGTGGTTTCACAGGAGGCAGCAGAATGATGCTGCATTTTTTTTTTTTTTTGGTCTTCAGTGGTTGTGGTTTAAATATTTTGTTAGGTTGTTCCACATTCTATCTGTTCTAAATATATGCCCTGTTTTTTCTTTAATTTTTAGATACACTAATTGTGATTGTTGATAGTACGGCTTCAGCTGATCAATTCTTTGTTTGACAACCTAACAAGAACAAGCATTTGTTTGTTTGTTTTTTTTTTTTTTTTGAAGGGTGATGAGACATCTCACTTGGTTGGAGGAGATGATGATACCTATGGAGTATATGAGGCAGCTCAGATTTTGAGGGGAACATACCGATAGGTTTCTTCTTTCTTTTAGTTACCAGCTGCTTTTTCTTTATCCTTGTAGGGTTTTTAGTTGATCGATCACTCGACAATTCCAGCTGAGCCCTGCAATCTTTCAGTTGCTATGCAGGTGGATACATTCACCGGAGGAACCCCCACTGCGTCAGAACTGAGCATGCTTACTTGGTAAGAACAGTGATGTTAAAAAAGACTGATGAAATTTGTTGACTGGTGGTACTTTAGAGAGAGAACTTTTTGTTTAACTCGAAGCTGTTCTGCATCAGTGTGCATCTTCTGCCACTATACTGTTGACTCTGAAGCACATTGGTTGGCTTCACTGCTGTTCAGTCTGAGAGAGAGAGAGAGAGAGAGAGAGAGAGAGAGAGAGAGTACATTCCTGCCGCTGCTCCATTCAATAAACCAACCTCCTGCTGTGCCACTTAATCCTACAGAGTTTGATGTGGTGTCGGAGAAAAGAAGCTAAAAACCCTTGAAATGGATTGATTGATCTTTCTTTCTTCTGAGGTGGGGAAGAAGGTGAGCAGTGGAGGTGCCACAGGTCATGTGAGTGCAGGCGGGTACATCCTTGTTGTGGAAACCTGTAGGCCATCGTGGGTTCTCTCTTTTGGGTGTTGTCTTCTTGGCACCATGCAGAAGTGGGTGTAGATGAGAACCCTGAAGCTTTCTGCTCACCGCCACCATGCTTGTCAAGTCTCAGTTGGTTCTCTTTGTCTCTCACCCAAAAATTGGAACAGACAATGGCCGCCCTCGGGAAGAACCACTTGCTGTTTGGGAGTTAAATGAACAACAGCTTGCTTCACTGGATAGATAGCTCAGGAGGAAGATGGAAGGGTTTGGTTTGGTTTGGTTTGGTTGGGTTGTGAAAGAAGCCTCCCTCATTGAGCACACACACACACACACAAAAAGGGATAGAAGCTTGTTAAAGCATGCAGTTGCAAGAGTTGGCTTCAGACATGGCACTGTTTCCGCTGGATTCTTGATTTCTTAGATGCACTAATTGATGAAGAGAGAGAGAGAGAGAGAGAGAGAGAGATGTGATCTTTATCAGAGATGTTTCCCTCAGAAAATTCAGTGAGGTTGAGCTCTACACTGGTCAAGGTCGAAAGGTAGCAGCAGCCATTCATTGAATTAGACTGAGAAGGAACAGGAGAGAGAGAGAGAGAAAGGGGAAGACACCCACACGTGTGGACCTGAGCCTGCTTCTTCTGGGGAGGATGTTGAAGCAGTGAAAGCGTGCTGTCAAGCTGGTGAATGGTGGGGAGAAGCTGATTGGGTTTCTGTTTATAGTTCTTCTGTCCACCACCTCTCTCTCCATGACCTACACTTTGTTGTTTCCCTTGTCGTCGTAGTAACCCTGCAACTTTCTGCTGGAGGTGAAGGCATGGCCAGTAGATGTTATGCGGACTCTTCTCCTGCTTCCTCAGCAAAAGGAGTTCCTTCTCACACAGACTCTCTCTCCTTCAACACAGCCTCTTCGGTGGAGAGCCATCGCTGCGGCTGTCGTACCTTACCTTTCATGGAGAGTTGCCTCAGCTTGCAGGAAAACCCTCAGCAGACCAGCGAGGTCAGTCATGGTAAGTGTTTGCTTGGAGAGAACACGACCGGTGGGAGCGGCGCTGCCGAGAGTGGACAGTCGAAGCCCTGTGCCAGAGGCCATTGGAGGCCAGCCGAGGACTCCAAGCTCAAACAACTGGTGGAACTCTACGGTCCCCAGAACTGGAACCTCATAGCAGAAAAGCTGGAGGGCAGATCAGGTAGTGAGCTGAGCTGAGCTGAGCTGAGCTGAGCGAATCACCTTCTCTCTCTTCCTGCTGTCTGTAGGAGCTTGGTTTGACATGAAGCTAAGTTCTACTCTACTCCCTCGTGTCTGGGTTTTGAAGGTAAGAGTTGCAGATTGAGATGGTTCAACCAGTTGGATCCGAGGATCGACAGAAGGCCTTTCACCGAAGACGAAGAGGAGAAGCTGATGACTGCTCACAGATTGTACGGTAACAAATGGGCCATGATCGCGAGGCTTTTCCCCGGTAGAACCGACAATGCGGTGAAGAACCACTGGCATGTCATCATGGCGAAAAAGTATAGGGAGCAATCCGTCGCTTGTCGGAGGAGAAAGCTAAGCCAAGCTGTTCACCGGAGATTTGAGGAAGGTGCTGCGGCAAGAGCAACAGCCGCCCATGGCTTCGGCAGCAATCCTTCTTCCCCTTCCTTCCCTTCTCTGACTCCTCTCGGCTCCTTCTCTGGTACGTACGCTCTCCTCACCTCGTCTTCTACTTCATTTGCTCCATCCCTCCTATCATCACTGCTACTTCCTGCTGCATTTCCCAGTTTCCAGTTCTGTAGGCATCATTTTCTACTCTCTAAATCTGTTACGTTTAAATATTAGGTGTTGTCTCATTTCAGTACTGTACTGGAAAACATTAATCCATTCATTTCCTCTTAATCTTGGCTCAACTAGTTTCTGTCCTTCTCCTCCTCCATGAATCAACTCCAATAAAGATCTTCTTGGAAAAATGCGACAGAAAACAACTGTAGTTACACAAAACTGATTTGTTCTTGATGTTTGATGTGCTGATGATGGGAAAAGAAAGTTAAACAAAAAAAAAAAAAAAAATGAAGCTTCCCTTGCTGAATAAAGCTGCAAAACCATTGTTTAGACATATTATTATATAAAAATTGTGTCTGTGATTGTGGTTGTGCAGCTAACAAGGTTGGTGAGAAGGGTGACATGCAAAGTGCTGCTGAGCCCTTCATGGTGTTCAGACAGCATTCTCCCCACAGCTTATCAATGCAACAATCGAGCCACTTATCCCATGTTTCTGCCAATGAGACACCATTCGAAGAGACCTCAGAGAGCAGCAGCCACCTTGATGCTGCAGCCTCACCAACCTTCATAGATTTCCTTGGAGTAGGAGCCACATGAGTTGTGAGGTGAAAGGATCAAACAAAGGCAAGTCGGCAGAAGAATAATGCAAAGGACTAGTTAGAAAAGATGGGTGCCAGCACAGAGGAGAAAGATACCATTGTTGTTTGATGAGTTAAAGGTGACAAATTTTGCTCGGCCATTTAACCTCTCAGTTTATGTGATTTAAACATCCAAACCCAGGGTCGAATATTTGTATGTTAGTAGGTAAAGTTAGTTCCAGTCAAATCTACTAATTGGATAAACTTGTGTTTATTCTAGTTGGAGACTCAATTTCTTCTCCTTACTCTCAAAGTTTATTATGCTCTGGGAATATTTTTCTCCAAGAAAATGGGAAAACACATTATTCACAAAAATTGCATTGGATGATTGATTGAAATAATATCAATATAACAGTCTCCTTCACACAATATCAATATAATTGCATTAGGAACAAATTATTGGTGATTGTTGAAACAAATTTGTTAACCTTATCAAATCAAGAGAAAGGACTAAAACTAATGAGAGAAAATTTTAGAGTCTATATATCTTCAAGCAAGGATATTGCTTTTTTTTTTTTGTCATTTATCCTTTATAATATAAAAAAAAAAGAAAAAAGGAAAACGACCCAGATCCATAACATTACAAATATAAACATGGGGGGGGTGAGTTCCTGTGCTATGAAGAAGCATGGGTTGCAGTCATGGCAATTGGTTAAAAGGCCAAGGAAGCTCTTGTACTCTTTGATCCATTTTTCTGTGGCAAACCACATGCAACTGCACATTGTATTGGGAGAATGTGACAGGGATCTCAGTTTAGTGCAGCTTCCAAGCTATGGAGGTGCCCTGCACATTATTATTATTATTATTATTATTATTATTATTATTGCGTGTTATAGTAGCCTCTGACCAAATCCAAGATTTCAAGTACAACACTTAATCCATCCATGCATGAGGAGCTGCCCTAATGGAAACATCAAGCGGATCAAATTGCTTTCTTCGAGTGCAACAGCGTTGTAGTATATACACAAGTTGGGCATGGCAATGGTTTTGCCCACCCTGCTGCATGCTGCCTCATGATGAGGCCTCATCAGCAACTCCATTAACAAAACCTAAGACATCCACTCTTTCTAACAGTAGGTTGCCTCTCCATGTCCTCTCACATGTGGAGGAGAAAGGAAAAGAAGCCATTATTATTGACGGGAGAGGAGATGACGATAACCTTTCTTTATTCATCCCTCTCTGCTGCTGCTGCTGCTGCTGCTCTCTGTTCTGGTTGAGGTGGCTGGCTAGTGCACCGGAGGTGATGGTGGTGGGGAGCCGAAGATTGCTCCGCCCCGGGGGTTTGTATTGGCTCCCGGCTCCGGGTAGTCCATCTCCATCTCTGTCATCTCTCTTCCCATCCTTGAATCTTCCTGATTTTATGTGACCGAGAACATGAATCGATGATTACCAACCGATGACGAGATAAGGAGGAGCTGACCTTGTGCGATGGCACCGGAGAGTTCCACGCTTCATAATGCTTCATGACATGAATCCTTCTCCCATATCCTGCACAGCCAAACCGTGAAGGGAATGAAGAAGCAGCATGTGATGCAGACAAGGAAGAAGGAGAGGGAGCCGTCACCTTGAGGGGAGGACAGGAAGAGGAGGGCTGATACGAGCACAAGCGCCAGGAGAGGAAGCCTTGCCATGGTCGTCTTCGTCTTCGTCTTCTTCCCCCTTCCTCTTCTCCTCCTTTTTATCGGAGGATGAACCGACCCATCCGCCGTCTTTATCGAGCCATACACCCAACCGAGTCCGTGGGTCCGGAGCCGATGGGGCGCCTTTGAGATGCGTGCTGCCATGTTATTTCGTCTCTCTTGCCGATTTAGAAGATGGTTTTGATTTGGTCAATCGTCCCAATTGCTTTTGATCGGATCCGTTCCCACATATTGGGTCAAGCCGTGTTGTTGGGTCGGGTCGGATCCGACTTCGACTGGGCCTCAAAGATCATGAGGTGAAACGTGTAAGACTCCGATTGGCATCATCTTCATCGGCCCCACCAACCATTATATAAAAATTTTAGCCGTCTCATTTTTATTTAAAACCAGACAATAAGGAAAACAAAATACAAAAAAGGAAAAAAAAAAAGAAAAGAGTTTTATTGATCCACTCGTTCGATGCCACCGTCCCTTTCGGCGGAAGCAGCAGCGTCGCCGCCACTATACCCTCCTCCACCGCCTTGTTCTCCCGGCGATTGCGACGGTTGATCGCTTATTTCACCTCTGCCTCGTCTGTAGACGATAGTAAGCCACATCCCTCTTATCCTCCTCCTCCTCCTCCTCCTCCTCCTCTGCTCGTCGTTTTCGGCCCCCTCCCCCTCCCCCTCGCCGTCGTCTTTCTTTGGATCTCCGCCCTCCTCCGGCGGCATCCGGAAGCGGCACACCGGGCACGACCCGTTCATCCCCAGCCACTTCACGATGCAACCCTCGTGGAACCGGTGCCCGCACGGCATCTCCCTCACCACCACCGCCGCCGCCGACTCTTCCTTCCCTCCTTCCACTAGTTCGTCCAAGCACACCGGGCACTCCTCTCGCCGCATCCCTTCTCCCTCCTCCACACCCACCGTCCTCATCGTCTCGATCGACGCTTTGGACGCCGGCGGCGGGTCCCTAGCGCCGCGACCGCCATCTCCCACGCCCCTCTCCGACAAAATCTCCGCCATCAAATCGGGGTCCCCCTGCAGCACCACCATACCCTGGGTCACGGGGTTCACCAGCACGATCCGGTCCGGCGGCGAAGGATCCTCGCCCGCCACCTCCTGCGATGGCCCCACCACGCCGAGAATGACCTGGACTAAACCCTGCGTCGTCCCATCTCCGCCGCCGCCGCCGCTCATGAGCTGCTCCAAGCGGCCCGACGTGTACGCTCTTCCTGCCGCCATCTCGTTCCGCTCCCGGAAGCTGGAGTGGGAGATATTTTTAGAGCAGTCGATGGGAGCGTGCGAGGACAGCTTAAAAACTGGGGAACCTCGAAGTCTCCTTAAGGAGCACCTCGAGGGTGGCACCCCAGTTCTACCCTACCTACGATTGGAGCGACCTGGGCCCCAATCTTCGGTTCACCGAAGGGTACAACAGTGCTTGTCGAATCATCACGTGACGCGAAACAACGGGCTATGTATGCTGTGGGCGAGCGCGTGGGAGTCGAGGAGGAGCATCGCGTGCTTTGTGATTCCAAAGGGCGGCGGAGATCAACGGCGCAGATGTTTTCCCGAGCGATTTGACGCGTGTCGCTGTTTCGTCGTCTTGTGGGGTTCGGATAAGCACGGGAGAAGAAGGGTATATTTTATTCGTACACACACCCGCGGGCCCACGACCCTCGCCCAATCAATCACCGTTTGACAGAATCACAAACGCAGAGCTATTTATCGGGTACCGATACGAGCACCTTAAATCTTTCCTTTTTATTGACTCGACAAATTAATAATACATGTACACCATTAACAGACCGCAGGTGTTGGTTGCTTCAGGTGATGCTGCCATGGCGGGCGAGAAGCTCTCTCGGTCTGCCATCACACCTGCAGGAAGAACTCTTGAGACCCTCGAGCGGAAGATAGGAGCTGCGCAATTCTTCTTAACGGCGGCGGACCGATTTCGTTGAAGGCCCATGGGTGTTGTGCTCCTCGCCTCACCTACTTCCCGCCGCCGGGGACGAAGGTTCCGGCGTAGCCGACACCCATGAGGATGAAGGACAAGGCCAGAGGGTAAATGTACATGAAGTATCGCTCGGTGTTATATGCAAAATCGTAGGTCGCACAGGCCACGAGGAAGACCCCAATGCCAATCTCGTCACGGTGGATCCTACAAGAAAGGAGTGCAGGTCTTTTAGCGACCGATCGAAGAAAACAACAACAACACCAACAACAAAGATTACCTATCCCAGAACTTGGTCTTGGATTTCTTGGGTGCTGCTGCAGCGGCGGTTGCGGGTTTCGTCTTCATCGTGTCTCCTAATTTCTCGGTGACGATCCATTCGTTCACTCGGTTGGCTTCTGTGAGACCGATGAAGACGGCTTTGCACCGGTGCCATGACATGACATTCTCGAACAGTATCCAGAAGATGATCAAGTGAATGGATCTGGAAACCGATGGGGGAGCAGACGTCAACGGCAGTGCCAAGATCGAGAAACGGGCGAGGTGGCGACGAGAGTCCGAACCTTGGAGTGGCGACTGCGCTGAGAAGAGTGATGGCTGTGGGGATGTAGAGGACTCCCCAGTTTGGGATTTGGATCTCGGGGAAGAAGCAGGACAGCGGAATGATCATGCAGTAGAAGAAGAAGGTGACGTTGTGAGCTATAACCCTCCGAGCAAAGAAGAAGTTGTAGAGCATAAAGAACCTCTTCACCATCGACACTTTCTGGGGCACAAGAGCAAAAAAGATTTCAAGTCTTTTCTTTCTTTCTCCCATTGTTGTGCAGTAAACAAAAAAGAGCTGACCTTGGCGGTGATGATCTCCACGGCCATTTTCTTGAATAGATTTGCAGGTCCACAAGACCACCGATGCTGCTGAAAACGGTATGCTTTGAAGGTGCTCGGTAGCTCATTCTTAACCTGTTCAAAAACAAAAACAAGCACTTGATTCTACTCGATACAACTCACTCCTCTGTTCGAGTCGAAGAAACTCTCCATGTCTGACGTGATCACTAGTACCTTGACACCGCCGACGTATAGGAACTTCCACCCTGCGAGACTTGCTCGAACTGCTAAATCCATGTCTTCCACGGTTGTTCTTTCCTTCCACCCTTCGACCTCCACCATCGCAGAGATTCGCCACACTCCGGCAGTTCCTGTGTTCGAAGCAAGATCGGGGTGATGCTTCTGGCACAGAGGTTGTTTGGCAGCTGAGACTCACCATTAAAGCCGAAGAACTCGATTGTCGATGAACCGGCTTGTTGCTCGACCTTGAAATGATAGTTGAGCGACATCTCTTGTATCTTCGTCATCAGGCATTCGTCGGCGTTCACTGCATCGGCACTTACGATGAACACTGTCAGCGGACTATCCCCCTTTTTTTTTTTGCCTCATCGCCTGCACGATTCGACGAGGTCGGAACGAGCTTACCGAACTTCCAGCGAGCTTGGACGAGAGCGATCTCAGGGTTGTGCATCAGGAAAGGGACTGTTCTCACGAGGAAGTCGGAAGCAGGCTGGAAGTCGGCGTCGAAGATGGCGACATAGTCACATTGCCGCACGTAGTCGATCTCCATCGCCTCCTTCATTGCCCCTGCTTTGTACCCGTTCCTGTTGTCTCTCGAGATGTAATGCACAGTGATCCCCTTTCTCACCCATTTCTCGCACTCACCTCGCACCATATCCTGCACTCGGAAAACAGATACAGCTCGTTGCCTGTGAGACCCTTCCTCCTCATGCGGATTCATTCGTATCAGCTGGCGAAGGCAGGACAAACAAACCCGAATCGCTAGATCGGTAGAATCATCGAGCACTTGGACGATGAGGCGGTCGGGCGGCCATGCGAGGCTGCACACAGCTCCCACGGATAGCTTGTAGACCTGCAGGGGGGTGGGGGGATGAAAGATTTCATTCGGTTGGATCGTCGGAGCATGACGATCGAACAGGAATTACATTACCTCTCTCTCGTTGAACATGGGGACTTGGACGAGGACCATGGGATGCGCTGAGCTTCCCAGCTCCTCGTCGGCCTGAATCGGTTCCCATTTGTAGATCTTCTCCGGCTTCCGGCGAAAGACCTTCACGTAGAGGCTCACGAGGCCCATCGTCACCTTCTCGATCAGCAGAATGATCGACATGACCAAGCACAGGACTACCGCGATTCTCACCAGTGGCACCACCACACGCCCTCTCACCCACGTCCACAGCACCCCGATCTGGTTCGGCAGCGCGTCCCAGGCGATCCCGAAGAGACCGCCGGAGGCTTCATCGACCGAGACGGCGAGGTCGAAGAAACCGTGCCCTGCATTGCAAGGCGACATGGGTTCACCAGCGCTCACAACGTGGAATGACCGGAGCACTCAAAGAGTGTACCTTCCATTGCTGGAATTCTCCACCTCTGCTGCTACCGGGAAAATGGCAGAGGACGTGGTCTTCTCACCGAACGCCCTGGAGCTTTCACGTGAGCTCCGTCGGCAGAGCACGCCGGTGAGCCTCTCTTATAGAACGACTTCGTCAAAGCATCGGACACCTTCCATGACAAAGAATATGATGAAGGAACTCGGACAAAAGAGAAAGAAAGATGAGACTGTGATTGCAAAGTGGAGTGGCAAATGGAGACAAGGATGAAATAATTCAGCACAAACAGAGACAGAAAGCCACCTTTGTTTCCACATGCAGATCCACCATCTTCTTCATCTGCTCAAGAGCTTCTCTTTTGTAGATCAATTCCTACCTCTCTCTCCCCCATTGTTCAGGTAATGGCCATGGTAAATCCATCAACTCACATGAGGATGGCATTCATTGACGTCTTACTGCAAGACTTCGGATACACACCGGCCGGCATTTTTGCTGTCATGCGGTAGCTCGATCACATGCAGTAGCATCGACTGCGAGAGGCTACACGCCAGCATGCGCTGGAAACCTCATGCGGTACGTGCATGAGTTGCAGGGAAAAAGAAGACGAAGCTACACATTTGTCCCCATTGTTTGCGGCATCCAAGTCGATCATTCATACACTCTCTGTATTAGCTTAGTGATGATTTGGTATAGTATGTTTCAAAAGGCTTAATATATAAATAATATTAATATATACTCTCTTAGTCTACTTTCGATATGAGATTAGATCGGAACTCTCAATAGCTAACATTCATTGAGTGAAGAAATTAGTGGTAACTATTATTTTTTAAGGGTTAAGTAGCTATTCAGTTCATTACATGCACCAACTTAACACCAATCTATAGAAGATTTGTTGGAACACCAATCTCCATCAACATTATTATACAACAAGGTTGAGGCCTCACCATTTCTAGCTATTTAGTATGACAGGTACAGTTCATGCATTCATGTTCATGTGCTCCTTTCTTTTATATACATACATATAAATTTTTTTTTTTGAAGGCATGAAGGACATGATGATATAAACAATTAAATACTAATGATGCACCTCACAATTATTTGCTTCGTGTACTAAACTTGGGAGGCAATGATAGGAAATATGCATCATTAGAGCTAAAATAAAGCACATTAAAAAATGATTTCTTTCTCGTCCTTATCATTTAATTATTCCTTGGACTCTCCTTAATTCAATCAAGCCTCGATGTTAAAACTGATCTATTCGTTTATGATCAGAAAAAAATTAGAGTTGGAGGTACTGAATAGCGTTACTTGCATAAGTTAGTATGGATGTCTATATATTGGCCTCCGTATATGAGAACCTTAATTTTTCATAGGATGCATTTTGCATGTATTAATATGTCACGAGCGATGCTTCATGTTTTGGATACACGCATACAAGAATGGATGGATGGCTTTCTTGGTGAACATAATGCAGCACATAATGAAGAATAGGATGTGATACTTTTTACTTGCTCTCTACTTTTTCTCTTTATTTTGATGGTCCCGAGGGTGCCCAATGTTCACAATGATCGCCCCCGATCACATAGTTTTTTTTTTTGTCTTTGAACTAACATGTGGATAGATGCACGACCACCATAAATGTATCAGTCATAGTCAACACACAGAGAAGAAGAAACCTGATGAGAAGTGTGCTGTGTGGATCGCAGAGAGACGCACGAGAACCACAATGATATAAAGAAACATGAGAAGCAAGATCATGGCACGCATCCAGAGAGGGTGGCCATGTATATATATATATATATATATATATATATATATATATATCCAGCATTCAGTAGCATGCAAATCGTTGATAACTTTGTTGGCTTCTGGAGGAGCAGGGCATGTGTTCATCCATGGTGGGAGTTTTGGCAGGCTTCTCCAACCTCTAATCTCCGAGTCAGACTCATGCTTCCCTGAATTCCCAGTAAAGAGTTGGTAGGGGGGAAGAAGAAGAAGAAGAAGATGAAGTGATACAGCACTGCTGCTGTGGTAATGGCTGAGTAGGTAACAGTCCCCCCCCCCCACCCCCTTCCCTTGTGGAAATAATGATCATAACATTAACAGCCTCTATTTGTTGCCTCTTTGGGTTGATAAGTTAATATATCAGTTATTTAATTGATTAGATTTGAGTATAATGCACGCATCAGTAGAGAATTCCGGGATCATGTGGGTGCGCAGCTGATTGCATGGTGTGCGTGATGGGTGGAGGAGGGGAAGAAGATGAGAGAAGAGACGTCTGTTCTTTGATAGCGTGGAGCTAACACGATTTCCACTGTCGCAAGTCAACGATGCAAGCAAGAGCTGAATACAAACACCGAAAACGCTACGGGGTGTTGGTTTCATTGATGGGCTTAAACCCCAGCTTGGTGATGATCTCGTTGGCGATCAGCTCGTTGGCTTGATCCGTCGGGTGGTACTCATCCCAGAACACGTACTGGCTCCTGTCCTCGCACAGCGTCGACAATGGCGTGCAGGTCAGCGTCGGTCGAATCCGCCCCAGCGAGCAGCACGGCCCGCGCGAGTTGTTGAACCCTGCAAACACCATGAAGAAGAAGAAGATGAGGAGGAGGAGGAGGAGGAGGAAGGAGAAGGAAGAAGGAGGAGGAGAAGAAGACGACAAACGACTCACTCACCGTACATGTAGGGTCGATCGATCAGGTCCTGGAAGGAATCGTAGGCGTCGCCGAAGCGGAAGGTGGCATTAGGAAGGGTGTTGGACAGATTACCCAACAGCTCGGTGGCCGCCTTGTTGAAGCCTAGCGCGAGCTTGTTGGTTGATTCCTGGCATCCTCCCGAGGACGTCAGAATTCGCTGCAAGGGGATGCATCCCATGGGTCCGAGGCCGAAGAACGTTAGCTGCCGCGCCCCCAGTGAGTGCAGAAGCTGCACGCGTTCATGCACGCATGAGAAGGATCATAGGTGGATGTCTGGTATTCGATCGCCTGCGACGGCCTTCTGCTCGCTTAACTCACCTTGAGCTGCCCCTCCAATGTGCTCATGAGGTAGCCGATGAAGGTCTCCCCGTCGTAGCTCCACGAATCGGAGTAGACGGGGAGAAGGTAGTTGTTGATGAAGTCGTTGCTCCCCAAGGCCACCACGTAGCGAGCTCGTGCGAAGAAGTCGTCGGCCGCCGCCCGCCCGATCTTCCTCCTTATCAGCTCCTGAGTCCCTTGGAACAGTTCGATCTGCTTGTAGAGGGAGAACCTCTGCACCTGCAGCAGCACCCCAGAGCTCGCGAGATCACCATCGGCATGCACGCGGCGAGGGAAGAAGTTACAGACCCGGGGGGTAGTTGACTTACGAACAGCGAGGAGGTCTCGTTCAGGATTCCGCCGCCTCCGGAGGCGTAGTTGACTCCGCTGTTGAGTATCGTGTCCTCGTCCAGAGACGGGTCTAAGAACGCCGGCGGCCGCGGGAGGCCCAGCTTGTCGCCTGCAACCAATGAGCAGAGTCGGGTGACTCTTCTCGACGAGGAGTCCACGGATGGAACAGATGGG
Organism: Ensete glaucum; assembly: GCA_021527575.1. Classification (NCBI taxonomy): domain Eukaryota; kingdom Viridiplantae; phylum Streptophyta; class Magnoliopsida; order Zingiberales; family Musaceae; genus Ensete; species Ensete glaucum. Next base: position 41,186,743 of record CM038558.1, read on the forward strand.
AGGAGGGATCCATCGAGAGATACCAACAATGTCGGCGACGGTTCGGCCATTGGTGAACCTCCCGTTGGGCAGGCCCTTTCCGAGATCGATTCCGTACCATGGCAGAGCGGCCCGAGCCAAGCTCCTGGTGAGGTAGTTGTTGTTGCCGACGTCCGACAAAGAGTCGCCGAAGATGAACTGCACGATGGCGCAGGAGCAGCGCTGGTTGGAGACACCGAAGAGAAGCAACGTGATGAGGGCCGTCGACAGCTTCATCTTCCTTCCCTCCATGAGCACCGACTTGAGAGCTTCGCAAGAGGCTGGTCTGGTCCCCCCCGCTTTAAACCAGCGTGAGGGAAGGCCCTTTGCAGAGCTCTCGGTCATGATCAAGCAAGCATGTGTCGTTGAGACTCTCTCAACTTTCGAAGGTTGGAGAAGGAAGAAACGGGGGAAGATGGATGGATGCACCAACCAGTAGAACCATCTTCCAACGACAACTTCACCAACTAGAGATGTAGGCTCGGTTGGATTGCTGCTGAGGGGGTGTTGGCCTACCCTTTCTCCTCTCATGGACTTGCATCTTTTCTAAAGCTCTTAGGGTCTATCCACATCTCAGTGACAGGGCAACATGTCTACTAATGGAACACAGGAATAAAGCTGGAAATATTCATCTAATTATATGCTTTGAGGAGACACCAAAACTTGGGTTTTGAGATGTTCACAGTCAGTCTAATTGTTGTTGAAGTATCAGATTGCTACAGCATTGATGGATGCACCTGAAATTTAGAGATATCTGGTGCACCAAAAAAACTCAATGTTGAGACAATCAATCTTGATTGCTTGGATGATGCTTGTTTCTGCAACAACATTAATCATATGTATCTAATGTACCAAAATAACTTGTTACAATGTATCATGGCTCAAGATCCACCACACCATTTATCAATCACTGATGAGTCTACCAGCTGAGTTCTGATCAGCCAATCACATCTTTCATCTTAATTCAAGTTTCCAACCACTGAACACTACAAGCCTATGAAATGTTGAGCACCATGAACAGAGAGGCAAGTCATCTCACACACTGAGGATCATCTAAATCCAGATGCTTGATATCACTAACAAAGAAATAAATTCCAAGATTGTCTCCTTGTGCTTTCCTCTGCCAGTAAGTGGTGATTTAAAACTCCCTGCAGCTTGAAAAATGTAGAACACTTCACACAACTTTTGAGAATTCTCCTGAAAAAAAGAATGGCAATTTTGCTATATGATTATGTTTTCTAAACATACAATCAACCAAGTTCTCTGATACAGTATCCTCTCCCTTGAATACAATATTGAAGGAAATTTCACAATACTAATTACCTCTCTCTCTCTCTCTCTCTCTCTCTCTCTTTCTCTGTGATAACTTGAGTATGGTGCCCTCAAAAGCCTATGGTTAGAGGAAATTACTAATCACTAAATATCTCAAAGAACCACCAGAAGATTAAACGCTGGTGTTAGTCACCAGAAAGAGGACTTGTTAGGCCATCACAATAACTTTTCCAAGACAATCATGTAGATGTCCTCTTCCCGCAAGTTGGTAATATTTACTATACCACAAGGTGTGAATTTGCAAACCATGAATGAAGCCTATCAGGGCAAACACCAGAATTATTGCTAGTCTCCGCAGCATCTTGCTCTTTGCATCTCCTGAAGTTTCTGCCACAGGCATAGCATTTCCCGTGGTTCCTGGTAATGGGCAAGAACATACCCGGCCTCGCAACCATCAATATAAATCCTTACCTCATTCACATATTTAATACCTGACCCGTTCTTGTTCATCTTGTCTATCCATATGCCCATTGCAACATCCTCTAGCTTGAACATCTGCATGATTAACATCCTTTCATTTAATACAATGAAATGCAAATTCAATTAAACAGCATAAATTAGTGATATTTATCAATGAAACAACTTTGCCAACTCTTCAAGTCATCTTGATTCTAGAATTCCTTCACATTGTAACATCCACAGTACTACCTACTCTTTGAGGCTTGCACAAATAGTTTTCCTGTTATGTCAAATATGAGGGAATCACATGAAGCAGGTGAGATTCAGTACCTTTAAATGACCCTCGTTGTGCTGCTTGTACACTGCCTCTGCAATGTCATGCGACACCACATATCCTGGGCCATGAGCCCAAGGGGGGTATTTCTCGCTAGGCCATTCCTTCATGAAAGTTAAACAGTGGATGAGCAAAGAAGAATAACAAATAATTTCTGGAGGATTCCCTTCAAAAAATATTCTGGAAGACACTTTAGTTATTTGGGACAATTTTGGACTTCGATCCAAAAACAACTAGTGATGGTTCAATCCATATATCTATAGTGCATTGTAGCAAACTAATATTTGAAGAAAATATTTCAAAAGGGTTAATGACATATATGAAAAGTTCGTCTCACTTATTTCAAGATGAGAATTCAGTTCAGAAAATACTTACTGCTACCTTTACATGAAACAAAAGAGAGTAGAATTGTGTGTTTCATGATTAGTTTTTGTATTGTCGACTGCCCTTTCGTCTTAGAGCTCAGTTTGAAAATAAGTGGCTGCTTTTATATAATTTGGAAATCAGAAAATTAACTTTATAAATAGGCAGGAAAAACAATTTAAAAGAAGAATAACTTGATACATCGTCGATTGCCCTTGTGTCTTAGAACTCATTTTGAAAATAAGTGGATGTTTCTATAATTTTGAAATTAGAAGAATAACTTGATAAATAGACACAAGAAAAACAATTTTACCTCAGGCGATATGTACCATTTGCTCTCCACATTTCGGTGAGGTTCGGAATCAGAGTTGATCCTACCATATAATAGCCCACTTGTGATATTAGTTGTCATTAATGCAGAAAGCACCTCGTCAACACGAACAAAAGCATCATCATCTGTTTTCATGATGTACTTGGCCGATACAACATTTGTCTATCAGAACAGGCAAAATAGAACTTTTAGAGAAGGGAAACTAACAAATATACTAGGTAGAAGATAGGTCTTCATGAATTAGTCTACAAACTTACCCCATAAATACATATGGCTATGGTTTTCCAGGTAATCAAACTGTAATAGTCAACAAATGGCATCAGTTGGATATCTCCATATGTGGAAGCCTCATTCCAAAGCTCCTCATTTACCATTTGATTTTTATGCTGTTTGAAAAACCAGCAATATAGTCTCAGAATGGCTTAAGATCAGGAAAGATAGAAGAAAACAACATGAGTAACTTCAATCAAACTCTCAGAAGTAAAATAAAACTTTCTAGAAGGTACTTTGTGATTGGATAACAGAAAAAACACAGGCAATATAGTCCCAATCACAAAAAATTAAAAATGTAGAAACTCAAAAGAAAATTTTGTTTAATAATGCAATTATCAGTTAAGAACAACTGACACGATTGGCAAGACTACACAGAACAAGTGACATGATGAGCTAGACAAATTACATAGTTAGATTTGGAGCAGTCCATGCTCTAGTAATTATCATTTAAAATTTTGCAAATATTTTTTTATCTTCATCATTATAACTGGAGTCTTATTTTGAGCCTTGGTGATGCTGAAATGGCCTATTATGTATATAGATAAGGTTGGGAAAGTCCTTATTACCCTTAGGATGTGTTCCTAAAGTTCTAGAAGTGTGTTTAGATAAAATTGTGGAATGACTAGATTAAATGTTCTTTTTTTTCCCATTAGACCTCTTAACTATACATGCGTATATATATAGGACATTGTAGGCCTAGTCTCTTTTATGACTACTAATAGTGTTAAATAGATTACTGAATATCCTTCTCTCCTCTTCTCTTTAAGCAGGCCATTTCTTTTCCTAAATTAGATAAAACCAAATAGAAAATGTCAAAAGATACCCCTCTAGTTCAGTGGAAAGATCTAATGAAGTTGGATGCTTTTCACAGTATGGCAACATAAATTTCTCACTGTAATATGCATCTCAATGTCGCATGTTAGGTAGTTGTGTTCTATTGTGGTAGATCTCTAAAGTGACACTGCTGTACAAGAAATGGAAAAAATGCATATACTTCAATCTTGCATTGATGTCAACTAGCAGTTCATAATTTTACAAAGGAATGACCGTTTCTCAATAAGCTGGCAAAAGAAAAAACAAAAAAAGATAGATGCTCAATGTGTCCAAGTAATGCCAACTGAATTTTAAGACACTGATGCATCTGCTTACCAGGCCTACAAAAAAGCGCACTACAACTGCTCCAGTACGTACAAGATCATATTGCATCCATGTTCTTCTGACTGCCATTCTATGTTTGAAATTGTTTGCTGTTGAAATGATGCCAATAAAAAATTTGACAGCTTGGTGTATGGGCAAAGGATTTGACTTTAACAACTCTAAATCGCTAACATGCTCTAAGTCCTCTGATGTAGGTAAGCCACTGGCAAGAACGGATATCAACTTCATGTCCCCTGAAATTCTTACTTCATTGACAAGCCATGGCTCCAAGCTCTGACCAACCAAAAAGTTAAAATGTCAGTCAATTATTAAAGTTATAAAAACAACTGAAAAGAAAAAAGAAATGATGGATTTGTTGCAGTAACAGTACTTCTCGGAATGCAAATGAACTTATATGTCTTCCATCTACAGTCACTTGGATTCCCTCGATGCCTACCCTAATGGTAGTAATGGAAAGATATCCTTGCTTAAAAGGGAAATATCTTCTCGGCTTATTGCCCTCTTTTTTGTGTGGAACTGATCTAGAAACATTGCGATGCTTATCAGATGCAATGATCCCTTTTTCATCATTACCAACTATTGTACTGCATTGCTCCAAATCATCCACTGCAACAAAAGATCAAATGAACAATTATCGGAAACAAAGAATACAAGCGAGACTACCAACACATGATATTCGCTAAGTACATGAGAACAAACTGTGGTAAAATTCTTAAATAAGAAATCATAGCTAGGGCTCATGGAAACCAGAGCATACAAGATGACTCCCAGGTGGATATGTGGGGAAAAAAGGTACACTTTTTCAAAAACCACGTAATAGCATCTTAATCATTACAAAATTCTCATCATCAGGGGACTGCAAAAAGATTTAGATGTCTTCACAGAACAAGGAGTGTGCAACTTTAATTAGAACTAGCTGATATCTTGAATCTCCAGTTATCTTTCAGAAACTGCCCCATATATCTGGCTTTGGACTTCTTGATATGTCCAAAAGCAAAATACAATTTCAATAGGAAGGAAAATTGGTCGGATTCCTACTCTTAGATAACATCAGAATTGAGTGGCAATAGGCCAAGATGGCTTATCAAGAATAAGATAAAAAAAGTTCCCTTCATAAATACCCACCTTAATACTTGTAAAATAATATATTGTCATGAAGTAGGTTATGTGGAGACTAGGGAAAAACTACGAATTAAATGGAAAGAATGGTAATTGTCCAAGAAGCTGCTTTTGTTCCATGTCTTCTAAATTGGACTCGCAAAAGGCAAGAAATAGTTTATCTTCTGTTTTGTCATCTAGCACTTGATTTATTGCATTTTTTACTGTGAAAAGGGCTGCAATGTTATTGATCTATGGAGTCAAGGGAAAACCATCTTCATCTTGCCTCAATGTATATGACACAACACTTGCTACTCTCCAAGCAAGGTAGTAAAGAAGCATTTTTGTATAAACAGCAGTAATTAAAAGACACTACAGTTTGATTACACAATCCAAGGGGCACGAGACATGTATGTGGTAGTCAAAACTACATAATCCATCCGATCTTACATGCTACCCTTATTATATCTAACTTTCACTTGCAACAGATCCATGACACATTTAATCTCCACTGCGACCAGCCCCACCACTGTCCTTGCTCCTCATTAGCGCTTCTCCTATCCATAACTACTTCCACACATCTTCCTTGTGATTTAAAAAAATCAGCAACTTCATTGTTATTTGAGAAGTAGGAGAATCCTTGAAAGATATTTACATTCATCGAAATCTTCAAGCAAATAAAAATTATTATATGAGATACAATGAAAGTCAGAAAGTGAGGAAAATATGAATTCAGTGCAACAGATTAAAGCTACACCATTGCGCAGGTTTTACAAGTGGATAGGGAAAAGATATCATAGCCAAGAACAAAACATGAGCTTCTAGACTGTAATGTTCGATATATTGCGAAAAGTTATTACCTTTCTTACTAGTAGGGTGAGTATCTGAAGGACAACGCTCCTCTGCACCCCAGTCATTAGCTACAGACCATGTATTTTGGACAATCACTGGATCCTCTGTTAATTTGTCACCATGAAGGCGGACATTGTAATGAAAGATGATAGGAGGATCAGGTTCACCCGGAAGAGCTGTTCCTATTAAATCAATTTGGAAGTTACCAAGAAGGCCACCAGGAGTACCAATCAGAGTTATCGAAGAACCCTGAACCAAACCGCAAGGAAGTTTTAACTTAAATGTATCATTGCCAAATTCTGCAATGTTCATTTTTTTTATAGAATAAGGGCACTGTTTCTCTTTAACTTTCTGCTGTGTACTTGTATTTAATTTTTTACCCTCGAATACAGCCATAAGATCTTCCCATGCAGATCCAGCTTCCCTGATAGCCTCCATAGCTTGAGGTAAATGATTGGAATAATTTATTAGATGATCCAAATGATTCCATGTTTGCAATGACTGTTGCTCTGCATCAGAGAGATTTCTTGGTGCAAAAAGACGGGAGACTATGGCATTAGCAGAAACTACACGCAATCCATTCCCTGGATTTTGAATTGCAGGCAATCCGGAGTCCAACCAGTCAAGAGGTTCAGATGAATTGCGAGATAAAGGGCTTGGCAACAATCTTTCAGCTAGGGGATTCTCCAATATCCCATACCTCAGAATCAGCAAAGTGAACAGAAATACTAATATAACAGCTCCAGACCATTTCTTCATCTTTCAGGAACTGTCTATCCTATAACAATTATCTAGAGCAACTATTCCAGTGAACTCAAACCTTTAGGCAGTTAGATGTATATAAATCTGGAGTTGATTTTGTTTGCTGGCGAATGTTTAGCAGTTAAAGTTCCCGCATTTGGTCAATAGGGATCTCTGCAACGTGCCAATAGAAAGAGAAAACGTAATAAAAATCATATGTTCATACTAATTCCTCGGTGTTGACACTAATTTGTATCAAATGATAAAGCAAGAAACAGAACCAAAGAAACTTCACACGTGGATTGTTTAAGGTCGCAAAAAATGTCAAAATTCAAAAACCGTAGCTTATTCTCAATACTTCAACAACAAAGAAGTAACTGGATCACATTGGATGGTAGAAAAACCAATTCAAGACCACAGTAAGCAAACAAAAGGTATTTCTTTGGAGGTACAAAATGTAGGATAGATCCATAACAAATTCTGCTCTCCCATTTTCTTTTGTTTTCAAAATTATGCAACAAATTTGGTTCATAAATTATCTGGAAACAATGAAATTATGACCAGACAACAGGCATGTCTGCAACCAAACGGGGGACCCTCCATATATGTGTTTGATACATTAGCAACTAAGCGATCTAGATTGCGATCAATCATGTCAAAGCTACACTTACGAAGTCAATTAAAGGGCAAAAAGAGAACTGTTTGCGCTCAAATGGCAGCACTAGAAGAAGAATTAAGTCATAAAAACTCTCCAATTCAGGACACCACTGAGTAGTAAGATCCTGAGACCTCCAGATGGGTAGTATCCCAATTTCCAGACAGGAACTTTGTGAAGTTTTATAAAGGATTTTAACAGCACGTTTCATTTTACTTTCATATTGGAAAACAATTCTTCCACACTCAACTAAAGATGCTTTACTCCCAGTTGAATAGAATTTTTTGTCATTTTTTCCCCAAAAGTATACTCATGTCCGTGAAGATTCCACAAAGAGGGGACGAAACCCTATGAGAGAGACTTCGCAGCAGACAAAAAACCACCCACCATCAACTGCCTCCACCAATCTCCCCATCTTCCAATTTCTCTAAGCAAATGTTATCCCACACCCCCAAAACAAAAAAAATGATCCAAAATAAAGCCTTTACTATTATTTGTTGTTCTCCATCTCCAAGCAAATGTTATCCCTTAGCTGCATCATTATGTGTAAACCACCTGACCCCAGCGTCAACTCGAAACAAAAACAGAAAGGAAAAAACAGCAAGACTAATCACCTACAGCAATGAGAGACACCGACAAATCATGGGTTCCAGAAACCAACAAAGAGCTAGAAACATAACCATTCAAGTACGCGCGAGTTCGCGGAACGAGTGCATCTCGTGGAACCAAACCCGCCGCCAAATCTCGAGGGAAGAATTCGAAAGCACATCATTACAATATTACTTCAAGAACTAGAATAATCCAAAAAGGCTAACATGAAAGGCAAAAACCCAGAGGTAAAAAGGGGCAAAAAGGTACGAGTTTTTCCATCAAACAACAAGAAGAAGATGAAGAAGAAGAATGAGCTTCCAGCTAACAAGAAAAACAGGACCAATCACGCACAGAAGAGCATTCTAGTTCGAACCTCGCTCAAAGCAAGCGACACACAGAATCAAGCATGAGAAGAGAAGATGAGTGGTACCCGGTTGCCTTCTTTCCAGAGACAGCGTATGCTTTCGGGTGGGAACAAAGTGGGGGGTCTTCGTCGCCAAAACATCCAGCGAGAGAGAGAGAGAGAGAGAGAGTCGAACAAGCTGGCTTCGTGAGAGGCACGTCTGAGCGATTAGAATAAGGTTCGGTTAGCAGCACCGAGTCGGAAGGTCTACTTGAGAGGGGTAAGCTCACCGACCTTGCACCGCCTACTAAAAAACAAGCCCGTGGAAGAGACGGAGCAGAGTCAGTAAGCCCGCCTTCGCTTCGCTTCCTATTTCTTCTTCTTCTTCTTCTGCTTCTTCCCCGCGTCGTCTTCCCTCGCCGGTAAAGAAGTACGATATCAGAACAGAGTCAGTTGTTGAATTCCAGGCCCCACTCTCCTTCCAACGCCTTCGTCTTCGCCGCCCTTAGTTACCCGCCTCGTCAATGGGCACAGAGCCGGCCCCCATCGACTCGACCAATCATTTTGCCAGTGGTCACGACCCAGTCGAGCGCGCAGCGAATCGTTGAATTCTACCCTTGACTCTTTTTGCTGATTTCTACGCATCTGTCTCTGCCGCCTCGGCTACCCATCTCGTAAGTGGGGGAAGCGCCGGCCCCCACCTGGTCGACCAATCATCTCTCGACCGGGAACCACGAGCAGGTACGCAAACAAACGCGGGTCCCCGACGAGGGTATGAACGCCGGGTTTGACCAGATACCTCTTCGATTTAAGGTTTTGTTTAAAAGTTGCAGTTTACCTACCCGCCTTGACGTAACTCGCGTCTCTCACCTGTCACTCGGGTGCGGCCCCACCACCGACTGACCCCGTCCTATGTCAGGTGGAGGAAGGGGTAGTATATGAGAAAGCGAGAGAAGTATTGCGCCCTTTCGAGTCGAAGACTTTTGGGGGGAGGGGGACAGTTGGCACGTTCTTTTTTACCCGGTCGCATGCGTCCCCGGTTACGGGATGGAGCTAACCATATAAAACTCCCTACTTAAAACCTGTGATCGTCCAAAATAGAGACAGACGGCTGCGGGTTAATTTTATGGCCAATCAAAATCTATATTTGACAAATAATATTCAAATCAAAACACGAGTTAAATATTAACTTCCAAATCTGTTAAACCCGAATAAATACTAGTTTAATTTTATTTAAATAGATCGATAGATACAAGCACTTGGACGAAATTTTAAATATATATTATTATCGTACAACTAACATATATATATATATATATACCTTAACTATTTGGGTCAACGCTAAGCGAGCACTCTTCGACAATTGCGTGATTAATTTTTCTCCAACTCACGAGTCCGTTCGGAGAGAGGGAGATGTTATCTCTCTCTCTCGATCGATCGATCCTTTAATTACATATATATTATTATCATTTAATTACAGAACTGATGACTTAACTATTTGGGTCAACGCTATAAGCATTATGTGTGGGGTTCCGTGAGCCAGCGGTATTCGACAATTGCGTGATTAATTTTTCTCCAACTTAAGAGTCCGTTCGGAGAGAGAGAGAGAGAGAGAGGGAGATTGTTTTCTTTCTCGATCGATCCTCCTTGTGGATCGCCAAGGTTGAAACTTTGGTGGCTCCTTATTCGAACTCGACGTAGTTTTTTTGTCCGACGGTGAAGTGTATATCCCCGTCGAGAGAGAGAGAACGAGATGTAGAGAAATCGGGACAGACGTGGGTGTTGGGAAAGAGAGAAGCTGCCTCCATCCTATGCGTTCCCATTCAGTCGGATTAGGGTTTTGGAAGGTAGAAGAAAGGCTTGAGGGGAAAGAAGATGTAAAGAAGACAAGAGACTTGTTTTGCAAAACTACCTCTACCTACCGCTATGGCAATGAATTCTCAGGCAAAGCATCCACTCTTCAGCAAGTCCTCCCGAGGATTTAGAAAGTTTGACTAAAGATGCAAATCTTAGACTCTGTAGTAGTAGAGTTGTTTTGCTTCAAGTTTACCGATGAGGAGGAGATGGTCAAGAGTTCTAATAGAGGGTCCTCGATATGTAAGAGGTCAAGCATTGACCTCTAATTGTATGCTCGGAAGCATTCTAATTGTATGCTCGGACTTGTGTCTTAGTGAACATATCCAAACCACTTTCTCATGCTATTTGGATTAAGATAGGTTTAATTAAATAATTTCTTACAAATAGCCTACAAAACATTGCTAATGTATGTTGTTTTTCTCATAGAAGAGTGGGTATACACTATATGGTACTTTTAACTGTCCGATTATATCGATATCTCTCTAATTTATGATCGAGATTATTTTTAGGATATATATTTAAAAGTGAATCGATCTCATTATTATAATCTCATCACGATCTGATTGTCATTTCATAAAACTAAGCACATCACTATATATATATATATATATATATATATGCAATGTAGATATATATTAAATACGTATGTATAATACACGACATAATTGGAGATCAAAATAAAATTAAAACAAAAATCTCTCCTACGATAATATTAAGTCGGTGAGCATAAGACAATACGATTGACCTATGTGGACTTTCATCGTTATAGAAATAAATTTGACCATGGCATAGGTTGAGTTTGTCAAGTCCCTTAAGGCTCATCTATCTACGTGGTTTGAGATATTGTTTATGACATAAATATGTCACTGGTGACCTAAGGACATTGTATGTTTGGTCGAGTCTCTCAAGGGCATATCATCAAATCAGAATTATCTTGTAGCGATAGTGATGCCTTAACTAAATATCATAGTTGGTTGAGAGGTCGAGACCATAATGATTCGGAGGTCGAACATGAAGGGAATCACAAGAAATAGTGATTGGCAAGAGTTGCCTACATTTTTAGGCTTAGTGTTATTGATCGAGTTCCTCAATGTCATACTAAGACATCGATTTGATCTTGAACCCTACTAAAAGTATATCGGAGAATTATATTTCATATGTCGAGGGTGTCATGTGATTCGCTAGAAAAAAAATAGGAGTAGATTAAGATATAAGTATATATCTTAATTAATTTTATGTAAAATCTGTATATTATTAATTTATGTCGTAAAAAACTATGTAAGAGTTACTAGATTTGAGGTTATAATTGGAGGAGTATCGTTGAAGGATCCATCACGTGGATACCGCTAGAGAAGAGGACACGTGACATTCTTCATAATCTCTACCTGGATCTGAAAATTTAGGAATATATGATCTCTCTAGGTAAATAATCTCTCACACGATATAATTCTCATTTTTTATAATTTTTCATGTATCAATATTTGCATGATAATTTTGATCTACATGAGAAATCAGTTTTGTTTCAATCTACTGCTGCACATGTGATGATCTCGCTTGGTTTCCAGATCTGATATTGATGAGCTCAATTAGAGGCCATAGGAGATTATTGGATAGAGCTCCAATAATCCAAGGTTAGTGGATTATTAGATAGAGATCCAATTCCCACTAAGATAAGATCCATTAGGGTCTTATGGTGGCTCTCTATAAATATGAGGTAGAGGCTATACAACAGTGATAGGCTGCACTTTTGGCCGCCCCCCTCTATTCTCCTCCCTCCCTTATTTCATCAATCGACTAGCCTTCCCTGTTGTAAGAGGGCAATGAAGAAGACAATGTATCCAATGAGAATAAAGACTAATTCCATATCTCATATCCAATCCTCTATTCGTTGAAGCATCCCCTATTGAATCTCAGATTTTGATGATGAAACTAATTGGTATGTTATAACCTATGTGTTGGTGATAAGTGATGCATAATTTGTTGGGAAACCTCAGTGGGTGTATCACATGCGTAGCGAAAATCAAAATAAAAATCGATTTCCCACGCAGATCAAATCGTCATGCAAAAGATTGGAGTCGCAAAAAAAACGTAAAAGTCGATAAAACTGCAATGTGAGAGAGATTGATTTTACCTATGGGAGATCATATATCCCCGTATTCCAGATCCGAATGGAGAAGATGAAGGAGGTCAAGCGTCCTCCTCTTTAGCGGTATCCACACGATAGATATATACAGCGAAACTCCTCTAATTTGATCTCGAAACTCTTGCTTAAAGGGAGGAAGGAGAATAGAAGGTGGTGGCTAAAGCTGCAGCCTATCAACCATGAGTCTCCCCTCATATTTATAGAGAGCCACCAAAAACCATAGGACTCCTGCCTTAGTCGGTATTGGATCTTCATTCAATAATCTACTAACCTTGCATTATTAGATCTCTATCCAATAATCTTCTTAGGTCTCTAATTGGGCCTTAAGCAAGAAGCCCATCAGTATAAGGTCTCATCTAATGAGAATAGGGACTAATTGGATCTTCATTCAATCCTCTATTCGCTGAAGCATCTACCATATGTGTGTGACCCTCTAGACCCGATACCGAGCTGGTCGCGAGTTACTCACATCAGAACTCCTTCTGATACAGTGAATTATTATCTCCATAATAATTCACTCGACTCATCGACTATAGATGTACCAGGACATTATGCCATAGTCCTAAGACGGTACAAGAGAGATCAAATCCATCGGACTTGTCTATCCACAATTACTATTATTTATAATCCCTCATCCAACTAATATCCCAAATACCATATATTGGACATTGTACTATCAGGTCACATACAGAATCTGTCATAGTCTCGCTCTAATCAGATTCTCCCGGAGAACTCTTTCTCTCTCAATCAAAATGACCCTAACCAGGGATTTGTCTAGGCAAGCATATATGAGATATTTCTCTCGTAATACTGAGAGTGGATGATCCTCTATTGACACTCAATTATCTTCATAAGGTTGGCTACTAATCCTGATAACCAGTTATATCATATCTGAAACTTTTCAAATCTGTAAGTCTGGCGTTAAAGAAAGGAGTACTCATACAAGGCATCCTTAGTGTATCAAGTCTAAGGATCAGATACACAACTAGGACTATTGAATCGCTGTCTATATTAGGTATCATTAACCATACAATATTTTATAAGTGGATTAATTAGTAAACTCATTCTCCAATGAGCACCTGTAATATATCTCTAGTGTCTCTACACAAGTGGCTATGAGACCAGTCGCCTCCATCATATGAACGGGTATATAGTACACCGATCTGTCTGGTTATCTCAATATCTCTCTTGAGTAACCTATGACCGAGATTATTTAAGATCTATGTTTAAAAGTAAATCGATCTCATTATCGTGATCTCATCATGATCTGACTCTCATTGCACAGAACCAAGGACATCATAATATATATGTAACAGATAATATGAGAATATATCAATATTAACCATAAGCAAAAAGATCACGCATCATATCACACATGTCATCACTCACATTATTGGCTTGTAGGGCACCTGTAACTAGCAATCTCCCACTTGACTAAAAGTTAATCACCTATGTGTCTGATCCCCATCAGACCCCTGTGATGCTCAAATACAATCTGAGTCAGTGGCTTTGTTAGTGGATCTACAATGTTATCTTCAGATGAAACTCTTTCAATTGTTATATCTTTTCGGGTCATGATCACTCTAATCAGATATAATCTCCTTAGAACAATTCTATTGAGACCTGAGTTCTTTTGTTAGAGTTATCACCCTGTCACTGTCACAATATATGGGAGTTAGCTCCATGCTGCTTAGTATGACTCCGAAATCCTTGATAAACTTCATCTAAACCCCTTCCTTTACTGCTTTTGCTACAGTAATGTATTCCACCTCTATAGTCGAGTCAGCAGTAGTATCTTGTATGAAACTCTTCCAACTTACTACTCCTCCATTCAGGATAAAAACAAATCCTGAATTCGACTTACTATCATCAATATTGGATTGAAAACTCGAGTCCGTGTAGCCCTCAACCTGGAGGCTATATTTTCCATATATCAGAAAAAATCCTTAGTGTTTTTCAAGTACTTAAGGATATATTTTACTACCTTCCAGTGTTCTAAACCTAGATCTGTCTGATACCTGCTCATGACACTCAGAGCATGTGTTATATTAGGACTAGTACATACCATCGCATACATGATAGACCCTATCGCTGAGGCATAAGGTATCTTATCTATGTCTATTCTTTCTTCATGAGTCTTTAGGGATATACTCTTAGAAAGTGATATTTCATATCTCATCGATATGAGATCTCTCTTAGAATTCTCCATGCCAAACCTTTTGATAATGGAGTCTATGTACCTAGACTGGGACAAGCCAAGCATCCTTTTGGATCTATATCTATAGATCCAGATCCCCAAAATATAGGATGCTTCCCTTAAGACTTTCATGGAGAAGTTTCTAGATAGCCAAGTCTTTACCGTGGAGAGTATTCCTACATCATTCCTAATGATTAGGATATCATCCACAAATAGTATCAAGAAGGTGATAGTGCTTCCACTTACCTTTCTGCACACACAAGGCTCATCTTCATTCTTAATGAAGTCATAAGATCTGATCACCTCATCAAATCTTATGTTCCAACTTCGGGAAGCTTGCTTCAATCCGTAAATGGATCTAAGCAATCTACACACTTTATCTGGACTCTCTTTGGATATGAATCCTTATAGCTGTATCATATATACCTCCTCCTTGAGATTGCTATTGAGGAATACCATTTTGACATCCATCTGCTAGATCTCATAGTCATAGTATGCTGCAATGACCAAAATAATTAATGGACTTAAGCATGGCTACAGGTGAAAAGGTTTTGTCATAGTCAACTCCTTGTCTTTTAACGATATCTTTTAGCTACCAGCCTTATTTTATAGGTCCCTACCTTTCCATCAACTATGATCTTCTTCTTGAAGATCCATTTGCAGTCGATAGGTACAATACCCTCAGGTGCATCCACAAGGTTCCAAACTTTGTTAGAGTACATGGAATTCATATCAAAATTCATGGCTTCTTGCTACTTCCTGGAGTCTATACTCATAATAGCCTCCTCGTAGGTCTGAGGATCAATATCCTGAGAGTCATCTCTACTGATATATCTCACATATCTTTCAAAGGGGTGAGATACTCTACTAGTCCTACGCAAAGTTGGAACTTGTATGTTAGGTACCTGAACAAACTCGGGCTCTGGAATGGTGCTAGGTTCTCCAACATTGCTTAATTCTATCTTACTCCCATTGTTTCCACCAAGAATGTGTTCCTTCTCAAGGAACACAGCTCTCTTGGTAATAAAGACTTTTTGGTCCTCGGGATAATAGAAATAATACTCCAAAATCTCCTTAGGGTATCCGACGAATGTGCATCGTTCTATCATTGATTCTAACTTGCCTGGTTTGTATCTTCTAATGTGGGCAGGACAGCCCCAAATCTTAATCATTTTAAGATTAGACTTTTTTCCTTTTTATATCTTATATGGTGTAGACACTACCGACTTTGATGAAACTTTGTTCAGAAGGTAAGTTGTGGTCTCTAGGGTATACCCCCAGAATGAAACGGGTAGATCAACGAAACTCATCATGGATCGCATCATGTCTAATAGTATGTGATTCCTCCTTTCTGATACACCATTGAGCCGAGGTGTATAAGGAGGTGTCTACTGGGTTAGAATCTCATTGTCCTTGAGGAAATGGGTGAACTCGGTACTCAAGTACTCTCCTTCTCGATCTGATCGAAGAGTTTTAATATTCTTTCCAATTTGGTTCTCTATCTCATTCTTATATTTCCTGAATTTCTCAAAGGCCTCAGATTTGTACTTCATTAAGTATACATGTCCATACCCAGAGAAATCATTAGTGAATGTAATGAAGTATGAGTAACCACTTATAGCTTGAGAAATCATCACATGTACTTCATTAAGTACACGTGACCATATACATTACTATGTATGAGTTCCAATAACTCAGCAGCTCTCTCTAGTTCCATTAAAAGGAGAGTTGGTTATTTTCCCATGAAGGCAAGGTTCATAAGTTGCATATGACTCATAGTCAAATGAATCTCAGTATCCATCTTTTAGTAACTTTTTGAATCCTTCCCTCATGTATATGACCTAGCCAATAATGTAATAGGTATGCATTATTCACCT
Source organism: Ensete glaucum (assembly GCA_021527575.1). NCBI lineage: Eukaryota > Viridiplantae > Streptophyta > Magnoliopsida > Zingiberales > Musaceae > Ensete > Ensete glaucum. The sequence goes on from CM038558.1 coordinate 41,203,305, forward strand.
CATCTGTTTTCCTCTTAGACATGTTTATATTAATGATGTGTGGAGAAGTGTCTAACACATATAAGCCATTTGTAAGGGTCCCTCTAGTGATGATCTTATTATCCATAATTATTGAACAACTATTATTCTTAAAAACTAATTTATATCCACTAATTGTCCAACAAGAGATAGAAATAATATTTTTGATAATAGAGGGAACAAAATAGCATGCATATAATGTAATAATAGCTCTACCAGGCATATATATGGTGACCTCTCCAACAGCAACTGCAGCAACTCTTACTCCATTGCTCATCTTGAGGTCTATCTCTCCTTTAGCTAATCGCTTAGGTCTTATCAAAACCTGCAATGAATTACAGATATGATAAGCACTCCTGGTATCCAATACTCATGTGTTATTATGAAAATCTGACAAGTGGAGACTGATCATGAATATACCTAAAGCTTCTCCAAGCTTCTGTTTCGCCTTATTTGCAAGGTAGTTCTTACAATTCCTCTTCCAATGCCCGTCTTGACTATAGTGGAAGCACTGCTCTTTGTCCTTTGTTGGGTTTTTCTTAGCAACCTTTGTCTTACCTGGTCTTTCTTTGCCCTTGCCCTTCTTAAGGGTCTTGATGGTCTTCCTTTTCCTTTTGGTCTCACCAATATAGAGAACTAGCTTCTCCTTCTTGATAGCACTCTCAGCTTCCCTCAACATATTGAGGAGCTCAGGGAGAGTCACCTCAAACTTACTCATGTTAAAATTCATGATGAAGTGAGAAAAGAAATCTAGTAGGGACTGAAAGATAAGATCAACACATAGGTTATCCTCTAGGACTATTCCTAGAGCTGTGAGTTTCTCGATCCACTCTATCATCTTTAGGATATGGTTCTCAATCGATGTCTCTTCTGTCATCCTAGTTTACAAGAGTCTCTTAGATATTTCATATCTTTGAGTTCTTCCTTGTTTCTCAAACAGCTAGCGGAGATGAAGAAGGATAGAATCTGCATCCGCTCTCATGTTGCCTCTATAACTCAGGAGTCATTGAGGCCAATATATAACATTTTGCCAATGTAGAATCATCTATACACTTCACATAATGAGCGATCTCATCCTTGCTTGCCCTTTATTTCAGCGTGGGCACAATTGTATCAAGGACGCATGCGATTTTCTCAACTATGAGAATAATTCTCAAATTATAGAGCCAATATATATAGTTTGGACCAATGAGATGGTTGACATCCAGTATGCAACGTAGGGGGTTTGTGAGCAACATGTTTATGAAAAATAAGATATACTAAAAATAAATAACATGTAAACTTCGTAGAAAATACTAATTAAGATATGAACTTCTATCTTAATGTACTCCCATTATTTTCCAGCGAATCACGTGACACCCTCGACATGTGAGATGAAAGTCTCCGGCAGACTCCTAGTGGGGATCGGGATCCAATTGGCGTCTCAGTGCAATCTCGAGGGACTCGACCAACTACACTAAGTCCAAAAGATAGACAACTCTTATTAATCATAACTCCTTATGATTCCCATCATGTTTGGCCTTCGAATCATTATGGTCTCAACCGCTCGACCAATCATGAAGTTCAGTTAAGTCATCACCATCGTTACAAGATGAGTTTGATTCGATGGATATGCTCCCGACTACTCGACCAAGTCATACCATGTCCTCAAGTCACCGGTGACATATATATATCATAGGTAAGAACTCGATCACATAGATATGTGAGCCTTGAGTGACTCGACCAACTCAACCTATGTCGAGATTTAATTTCTTCTTATAACAATGGAAGACCACATGGGTCAATCTTATTACCTCACGCTTACCGACTTAATATTATCGTAGGAGGGGTTTTTGTTTTATATCAGTCTCCTAATATGTCATGTCACACACATACATATTTAATATATATCTACATCGCATGCAAATATATATATATATATACATATATCTAGTAGGTGTATAACACATCCCACATGCAAGCCACATCGGATGATCATGAGCCATCACCTAATATGACTAAGCCCGAGCCAATGGGCATAATCACTCACAATAGGATCTATGTGTGGATCGACGCATCTCCATGCCCTGTGATTGTTGATCTCATCATAATCGGGTTCGTTGGATCATCGTATCACCATGCGTCGTAATATCCAGCCACAGCATCGTGGGTCCTGCTATCATCTCCAGGCTCCCGACGTGCCTCTCCATGTAATTATAAATAATCACAAGCACGCAAGTCTGACAATAAACGAGAAAAACAGAGGCTCATACGCCCCAATAATAATAATAATAATAATAATTACACACATCACAACACATGACTCTTGATCATCCATCCACATCACATATCACATGTACATCACATCATATGTAGAATTACTAGAAATATATAATAATTAATTAAAATTATTTAATTAATTATTTTTCTGAAAACCAGGACATGCTTAGATTTTTCAGAATTGTCAAGGGCATTTTAATAATTCTTTTGGATGAGAGGACAGTCCTCGAAATTTTTAAAATTATTGAGGGTATTATGGAAACTATGTACACGAGGACAATCCTTAAAATTATTCTAATTCATAGAGGCAGGATAATACTTTTCTATAAAGGATGCCCTAACCCCTCTTTCCCCCTCTGTGTCGTCGTCGTCGCCACTACCCCTATGCAAGCGACGGTTGCCCTTGCCCACGGGCCTCAGTTAAGGGTGGCCACCCCTGCGGCTAGCGTTGCCGCTCCTACTGTTGGGAAACCTCATAGAACAATTCTATGCGATACAATCTTATCACACGCAGTTTAAAACTAATCATTCGCACAAAAATCTTGGCTCTGATACACTGTTGGGAAACCTCAGCGGGTGCATCACATGTGAAGTAGGAAATCAAAACAAAAAACAGATTTCTCATGCAGATCAAATCGTCATGCAAAAGATTAGGGTCGCGAGAAAAATAGGAAAACCGATAAAACCATGATGTGAGAGAGATTGATTTTACCTAGGGAGATCGTATATCCCTGTATTCTAGATCCGGATGGAGAAGATGAAGGAGGCCAATCGTCCTCATCTCTAGCGGTATCAATACGATGGATCTATATAGCAAAACTCTTCTAATTTGATCTTGCAACTCTTACTTAGAGGGAGGGAGGAGAATAGGAGGTGGTGGCTAAAGCTGCAGTCTATCAATCATGAGTCTCCTCTCCTATTTATAGAGAGCCACCAAAAATCTTATGGATCTTACCTTAGTGGGTATTGGATCTCATCCAATAACCCACTAACCTTGTATTATCGGATCTCTATCCAATAATCTCCTTAGGTCTCTAATTGGGTCTTAAGTAAGGAGCTCATCAGTATAGGGTCTCATCTAATAAGAATAGGGGCTAATTGGATCTCCATCCAATCCTCTATTCGTTGAAGCATCCACTATATGTATGTGACCCTCTAGGCCCGATATCGAGCTGGTCTTAAGTCATTCTCATTAGAACTCCTTCTGATATAGTGAATTATTATCCCTATAATAATTCACTTGACTCATTAACTATGGACGTACTAGGCCACTATGCCATAATCCTCAAATGGTATAGGGGGATCAAATCCATCAGACTTGTCTATCCATAGTTACTATGTATTTATAATCCCTCATCCAACTAATATTCCAGAGATCATATATTGGACATGGTACTATCAGGTCACATACGAAATCCGTTATAGTCTCACTCTAATAAGATTCTCCTGGAGAACTCTTTCTGTTTCAATCCGAATGACCCTGGCCAGGGATTTGTCTGAGCAAGCATATATGAGATATTCCTCTCGTGATACCGAGAGTGGATGATCCTTTATTGACACTCAATTGCTTTCGTAAGGTTGGCTACCAATTTCGATAACCAGTTGTACCAGATTTAGAATTTTCTAAACCTATAAGTTTAGCATCAAACAAAGGAGTACTCATACAAGACATCCTTGGTGTCTCAAGTCTAAGAACTAGATACACAATTGGGACTATGGAATCGTTGTCTGACATTGGGTATCATTAACTATATAGTATTCTATAAGCAGATTAATTAGTGAACTCATTCTCTAATAAGCACCTATACTATATCCTTAGTGTCTCCACACAAGTGGCTATGAGACCAGCCGCTTCCATCATCTAAATCGGTATATAGTATATCGATATATCCGGTTATCTCAATGTCTCTCTTGAGTAACCTATGACCGGGATTATTTTGGATCTGTTTTTAAAAGTGAATCGATCTCATTATCGTGATCTCATCACGATCCGACTCTCATTACACAGAACCAAGGATATCACAATATATATGTAACAGATAATATGAGAATATACTAATATTAACCATAAGTAAAAAGATCACATAGTGTATCACATATCACATGTGTCATCACTCACGTGATTGGCTTGCAGGGCATCTGTAACTAGCATAATTAACTATGACTCGAAAAAGACAAAATATTTATGGAAAAATCTATCATTGGGTCGGACAATGTGGTTCAGAGCTTGCCGAGAGTCGATCGAGGTTCGGACAATGTGGTCGGGAGCTCGTTGAGAGTTGCCAAAGGTCGACCGAGGTTCTAATGATATGGTTGGGAGCTCGCTGAATGTTCGCCAGAAGTTGGCTGAGGTTTGGACGATGTTATCGGGAGCTCATCAAGTGTTCTCTAGAGGTTTGCTAGGAAGTTCATTAGAGTTTGTCGATAGATTATCGAGAGCTTGTCGAAAGTTTGCCAAAAGGAAGCTGGGAGTTCTTCGGGAGTTTGTCGAAAGAGATCAGGAGCTCGTCGAGGGTTCACCAGAAGGATGTCAGAAGTTCACCAGGAGTTCGCCCAAAGATCAATTAACGACCGAACAATAAAGATTATATATTATAATTATTTACCTTAAGTATCGTAGTTAGCATCATAATGAGAATTAGTTTTGCTAACTCAATTAAGATGTCATTAGGCTTTAATTGGAATTGATTTTACTTATTATAAAGCTCATTTCAATAACCCAATGATAGGTAAGACACATTCTTCGAAGACACAATTTTCGAAATTGTGTCAAGCGGTGGTACCGCCTAGACTAGTCGGTGGTATCGCCTAGTCTTTGAAATTGTGTTAGGAGGTGGTACCGCCAGAACACAGTCTCAAAGGGATAGAGGCTGTCAACACCTCAAAAATCCCCAAAAAAATTAAATTTTGGCTCCATTTTTAAAGTCATTTAAGACTACTAAATGGCCCCACCCATTTTTATTTGAGAATGCAATAATTAAGAGCAAAAAATTATGAAAATGCTGTAGTAATTCTTTGACAGCTCCCCCTCATTTCTTCTTGTGTAATTTTTGTTTAAGGAGAGATGAAAGAATTGTAAAGATTATCTCCTAAACCTGTAAAATGAGAATAGAGTTGTAAGAGGGGTGTTTGATCTTCGCCTATTGAAAATGATCAAGAGTGGAAGTTGGTGGCCTTGAGTAAAGATAAATTAGGCCCGGACATAGGTCAAAAGGATTGAACTACTATAAAAATCTGATATATAGAACTTTCTTGCCTTTCATTACTATTGCTCTTGGATTTAATTACTTATTAACTACTTCCAAGTTAAAGCAATTTCGATATTGGCTTTATTTAAACGAAAATTTTTTCAAACTGAAGTTTATCACTCAGTACTAATTTAAACCTAACCCAACCTAACCCCCCACAACCCCCTGCCTCCCCTCCTCCTCCTCCTCTTAGTGTCAACTTGATCTTAACATCCACAATATACGTATCACCCTTTAGGTCCAATACGAGCTTGTCGTGAGTCTTGTCTGTCAAAATTCTTTATGACTCGGTGAATTATTATATTATAACAATTCACTTGACTAATTGAATATAGATGTATTAGACAACTGCGTCATAATCCCCAAACGGTACAGGGGATCTTATCCATTGGACTTATCTGTCCTCAATTATCATGTCTCTATAATCCTTCATTCATCTAATATCTCATAGGCTATATATTGGGCATGGTACTGTCATGCCACATATGAAATCTATCTAAGTCTCGTTCTAATTAGATTCTCTCGGAGAACTTTTTCTATCTCAATCCAACCAACCTGATCAGGGATTTATCTAAGCGAGAGCATACGAGATATTCCTTTTACGATACTATGAGTGGATGATTTTTTATTAACACTCAATAGCCTTCATAAGGTTGGCTACCAATCCCGATAATTGGCTATACCAGATTTGAAACTTTTCAAACCTATAAGTCTGATATCAAAGAAAGGAGCACTCGAATAGGATATCATTGTTATCTCAAGTCTAAGAACTAGATACATAACTGAGACTACGAAATCAATATCTCACGTTAGGTATCATTAACCACACAATATTTCATAAGTGGATTAATCAGTGAACTTATTCTCTAATGAGCACTTGTATTATATCTTTAGTATCTCCACACAAGTAGTTATGATATCAGTCGCCTCTATCATATAGATGGGTAATAGCACACCGATCTGTTCGGTTGTCTCGATGTTCCTTTCGAGCAACTTATAACTTGGATTATTTAGGATCTGTGTTTAAAGGTAAATCGATCTTATTATCATGATTTCATCATAATCCAATTCTCATTGCATATAACCAAAGACATCATAATATATATATATTCAACCAATAATATAATATAAAAATATATCAATAATAATAATAATATAAAAAATTGTACATCTCATCACAGGTACCATCACTTTTGACACATGCACAAAAAAAACAAAAAAAAAAAGACCGACCTACGAAGCCGAAGACCTCCCTCTGCACGGCACGTCTCTTCCAGATCCAACCGTCTGATTAGATCAATGATCGAAAAGAACAGGGATCGGGTTCTGGCACGCAAAGAAAGCCTGCCCCCGGAAGCCTATGGAGAACCCGCGCAAGGGGGAAGCAGCCGAGATAGAGGAAGCTTCGGATTCCTACAGCTATGAAACCACCCTTCCCTCTATTAGCGGCCCCTCTCTCTCTCTCACGGTTCCTCGTTCACCGTATAAAAGCAGAGACCACGAGAGAGAGAGAGAGAGAGAGAGAGAGAGAGAGATAGAGATATCATGTGCCCGGGCAGAGGTGTGGCGTCGACCACGCCGGACGTGAAACCATCTGCGGAGGTGACGAGACCGCCGGTGTGCAGGGGGGGACACAGGCACAACGCCGCAGGGTACTTTAAGATGCCGCTGCACTATCCCAGGTACACCAAGGCGCAGTACGAGTCGATGGAGGAGGTGCAGCTCGATCTCTTGCTCGAGGAGTACGGCCTGCCGTCCACGGGAGACGTTACTCAGAAGAGGAAGGACGCCATGGGCCACTTCCTCTGGTCGGATGATTGAAGCTTGCGATGGTGCCTCTTCTCCCTTAATAATCTTTTTTTAATCATGCAGGCAAAGCCGACTTGCTCCATGTCATGGGGATCCGTCGATCTCAATTAACTATATATATATATATATATAATATATATAGTTAGCAGTAGTAGTATTCTTCTGCGTCGAAACGAAGAAGCCTTCTCTCTCTCTCTCTCTCTCTCTCTCTCTCATCGCTCTCCTCCGTCGTGACGCGCGCACACACTCCTCCTCTCGCTTCCACATTGCTCGCATCTTCACGTTATTCTCTCTGGTGCTGCTTCTTCTTCTTCATCTTCTCCACTGCGCCTCCTTCTCCTCCTCCCCCTTTCCACAGAGAACTAACCCTTCAGAAAGGTTTTCCTGTTAGAGATTATGAGAAGTCGATGCATGTATGCAATTTAGACCTGAAAACAAAACAAAACAAAACAATGCCGCTAAAAGTTTATATTGTCATTCCGTTACTTGTGCCAAAAGTTTGGGTAAGAGGTGATCATAGATAAGCAATTTATTGTGAACAGGTGCAAAAATTTGATGATCTTTTTGCATCTCTGAATGTTTTCTGGTGTTTATTAAGATACATCTTCCTTTCTACGATGCTTGTTTAAACAATTCATTGCTTCATGCAAAAATTTGATGGACAAACTTGATGAGTCTTAACCACTAGGATGTGTTATCAGAGATTGGAGGGAAAAGAATGGAACCACTACTCACAAATGGTAATGGATGCTTTTGTTGTTGAGTCGATTTGGTGTTCGACAAGCCATGGTGGCCGCCTGCTCATCATTCATGAGGCTTATCAATGGAGCTAGCTGTAAGACAAACAGAAACCTCGATTTTTTTGTTAGATTACAGATTACAGGATCGTGTATAAAAAGATAAAAAAAAATAATAATGTTGAAGATAAAATATCTGTAATCTGTTCTTGTTTAGCGGAACCACTCGTGAGGTTACAAAAAGAATCATACCAACTCATGTTAGCTCTGTATCATAATTATAATTACAATAACTGAGATTTGACATCTGAACCCAGCAACCAACCAACCAACTTAAAGCCTCGATACACAATAGATTAAGATTACCAGACAAGTCGATCTCCATCCTGTATCATGATTCCGGTGCCATGTTTGATGCAGTATCTTGGGTTCAGTTCTATCACTACTGCATTAACAATAAGGCAGAAATTATAATTACAGGTCGACAACTTTGGCTTGAGAAACAAAAAAAGTTCTCGTAGCATAAGGAACTTATCATCAATTCTGATTGCTTTGTGGATTCCTTCACATGCCATAGAGAGAAATAGCAGGTTAGAATACGGACAATAATTCCTACAGAAAGTACTCAACTGTGGAGTCCTCGGTAGACAAGACGTTTCTCTCCAACATTTCTCTCTTCATCCCCAGTCTTGCTTGTTTCATGTCCTCTGACCCCTTCCAAATATTAGTCGCTATATATTCTTAACTTCTATTGCCCATTCTTCACCTCCATTCAAGACTTCCTCGACAGTGTCGTATATAGAGTACGAATCAATATAGAAGGCTCCTGATAATAACTCCTGTATGCACTAGTAAATGAAGCAGCCAATTAGAACAAACCCACTATAAAAACATGAGATGTATATATAAATAAATGTGTGTGTGTGTGCGCCACACGTACATGAGATACTGCGTTTTTTTTCATCAAAGTATGCAGGTGGTCATGCTTACAAATAGATGGAGTTGTTTAACAGAAAGCAGCCACCATTGTAACCATGAAAAGAAATTTATTTGACCTTGTTCAAAAGGACATTGTGCAGCATCTTCCCCAAAGTATAAGGCAAGGGCATCTGCGTTTTTTTCTACCCTGTAATGGATAAGAACAAGTGTTACTTGAAACTAAGACAGCATTCACGACTAACTGGTAAAGACTCAGTATAAAGCACTGTTAAGGATTGTTCTTCAGCTGCAGCAACAGCAGTAAACTCCCTTCGAGGTCTGATAAATTGATAACATAATGTCAGCTATAAAAATAAGAAAATGAACTGATGCAAAAATAGGGCAAGATTTTAGCAAACATAGATCAGTCTAACAGTTTCAAGCAAACGCTCTTCAAAGAGAAGAACATGGCAAATTAATACCAATATTCATGGGTTGCAAGTGCTGATACCACCAGGCATTGCAGTGAAGCTTAATCATTTTATTTTCCTAAGGTAGCTTCGTTACTGCTACCATTCAATTTTATTTTCCTCCCAGCTAGCTATTCCTAATTCAAACTGAACCACCATCCTTCAAGTTTAAAACAAGATGATGGTGTTGTTATAGACCACAAAGAGCAAGCTTGACATTTTATACTTCATCTAAGTAGGCAGTGCTTGCATTGAGATAAGAAAGCAACAAAAAAAAAAAAATCAGCCGGGTTTAACTGACAGATGTAATGTAATCATTCACTCATGCCTCCAAACATGTTAGCAAACAAATAGAGAGGGCAAAACCATGGTTCGCTTTACGATCAATACCAATGTATCGATCAATCGTTACTACAATATGTATTGATGTACCAAAACATTGTATGGTGGAGTCAACAGAGACTACAAAGCCTGAGGACCTATAATGATTAAGTATATGGCCAAGGTATATCACCTTTAAATACTTTGTCATATTGAGAATACCTCAGATCAAAAACTTGTAAGCATATTCATTGGCCAAGCTCACCTTACTACAGACACCCGAAGGATGCCCACTAGAGGTTGCCAGGCTCCACAAGCCAACCATCGCCACGACTTAGGTGGCCATGATCGAAGTCAGATATAATTGGACAGATGAGATAGTCCGCTATAAAAAAGATACAATGCTCTTAATCGATCAAGCGATCACTCATTGAGTCAGAAGGACCGAGACTTAGTATTACGAGATTAACAGATGGCTCTACTGAAGAGCTTTCAGTCAACCGTTGCTATGTTGCCTAGCGTCAACCGAGGCTGAGAATGTCCTAGCCAAGATCCACGAGAATATGGGGAGAACATATTGGGCCCGGACCCTAGCCTTTAAAATTCTTTGACAAAGATATTATTGGCCAACTCTGCACCGAGATACTATCGCCTAGGTCTAGAAGTGCAGACAATGCCAGAAGCACGCCAGGATCCAACATCAGCTGACACTACCCCTCGCCCCGACCGATTGTGTGTGGCCTTTCACACAGTGAGGAATGGACCTCCTCGACCCATTTGTACCAGCCTCGAGAAACAAAGATTCCAAATTGTTGTAGTTGATTACTTCAGAAAGTGGGTCAAGGCTCAGCCCTTGACATCAATCACTGAGAATCAAGTCAAAGAGTTTGTTTGGAAACATCATTATGAAGTTCGACATACCGAGGATTATAGTCACCAACAATAGAACATAATTTAGTAACTCGAGGTTTAAATATTTTTGCTAGAGCTATTGGATATAGTTAAAGTTTAGCTCAGTGGCACACCCCTAGGTCAACGGCCTCGCTGAGGTCACCAACCGAGCAATCCTTAAAAGATTGAAAAGGCGGGTCATGGGAACACAAAGCACTTAGGCAAACGAGCTCCCAGCATATTATGAGTGTCTCAAATGATCCCAAAGACATCGACAGGAGAATCTTCCTTCAGCCTCGGCATCGGCATCGAGGCCGTCCTACCACCCGAAGTGGTCTTCCCAACCCTTCAGGTCAAGAACTTCGAAGAAAACATTTTAGAACAAGGCTTACAGGAGAACCTCGACCTCATTGAAGAACGAAGGGTCGAGGCACATCTGTGAACCCTCGCCTATCATAATGTTGTTACTCGACCCTACAACTGCAAGGTCCGACTACGACAATGGTCGATGTAGAATCGTACTTGCAAATCGACTGAAGGCGTCACTCTCCTTAATAATTTTGGTAGGACCTCCCTCCATCATTAAGGCATAAATTCTCTCACTATAGCCAACAATAGGGGGACTTCTTATTTACCTTCAACCCACTCTATCTCGGTCCCCTATTTTTACACCAAAGAGTTAATTTAGCCATCGAAGAGACCACGTCGAGCACACACCACTCTGATCGAAGCTTCCTTGCAGGAATCGACTAAGGGAGCCAAGCACTCCATCAGCAGATCTCTCGACCAAGGTCACATCGGTCGACGTCGCTCTTAACATGACCGAGTCACGATCTTACGCATGTGAGTTGAGCTGTGATATGTTGACTCCCGTCCATGATACAAAATCAAGCAACACATATAATATATATTCACCAACTTCTTGCTACCCATATGTATACGTATAAATGTAATCATCGATTTTTTTCTCTTTTAATATAAATTAATTATAATAAATAATATACTCTTTTATTTAAATTATTAACTTTCTTATTTATATAACATGATTAAGAGAAATAATTAAAATTAATATATATTAAAAATTTTATCAATCAATTAAATTATTAATTTATTTATTTTCTAATAAGTAATAAATTTATAGAAAGTAAATAATTCAAATTTTATTTTCATGTGTGAATCATAAAAGGTAAATATTATAATTTTACTACTTAAAGTAAGATAAAATAAAAAATAAATTATTACTTAGCAAACCTCAAGTTTCTCCCTTATTCTCTACTGTGCATATTGAAAGGTTTGAAGAAAGGATTGTCTGATAGAATCGCCGAGAAGAGGTAGAATTTTCTTCTTCTTTTTTTTAGTTATCAACTTTTTCATATTTTATAATTTTTAATATTAAAATTATTATAATTTGTATGATGCATAATAATATTCTACTTTTAGAATTTTATTAATAATAAATAATAATAATAATTGAATTATGATGTTAGAATGATTAGTTAATTTCATTTTTTAATTATTATTTATATTTTAAGAAATTATATGTGATTTTTATGATTTAATAAGTTTTAAATTTAAATTATCACATCCCATATTTATAATAAATAAATAATCATTTTACTATTCAAAATTTATAGAAAATAATTTATATCTTTATGTTTACACTCCTAGATATTTTTAATTAAAAAATATATCTTCTTAATAGGGTTATAAGTGACGAAGAGTCTCCTCCACCTAAACATCAACAATCACACAAACTAGTTAATAAAACATAAGAAGTGCTAATATTCATAAATATATACGAAATGGTAATAACTTAATACAAAATGATAACATGTTAATTTATTATAAATTTTTTATATAAAAATAATAATAATTCTAATACGATAAATAAAATCATGCATCAATCACCTGCAATATATCTTGATAACATACATAACAAAAAGATAATAAAAATATACATCACATATAATAATACACTCTCTCAAATAATATAAATGGAGAGACATACTCTACGGGGTGAATTCCTCCCAATAACGAATTGAGAGAATCCATATTGCGCTCCAACAATGGATGAAGTATTATTTCTCATCCATCCAAGTGGGACACCTTCACTCTAATATTAGATTAAGGAATCTTCTAACTATCACGTCTAACAATCCACTAATTTTCAAAGGCAATCGTCCTATCTACCCTTGGTAGGAATACATAGTCAACCATTATCATTCATTTATATTCATTCATTCATGGATGCATGTATCCAAGAAATAGTATGATAAAATACTATGAGATATCATATTTGATATATGATCAACTAAACTATGTTTATCGATGACACCGCATTATGATGAACTCATAGCTCCTTTTACATATTACACTTACAATATGGATCACTCAATATAATCATAAAAATCACATCAATATCTTAAATTTAATTAAAAAATAATTTTTAAATAACATTTTAATATAAAACTTTTAAACTTATCAAATCATACACATAACATATTAATCTCTCAATAGTTTTTAATCTATTAGAATTTTAATTTGAGTAGCTCAATTGACTTAAATCATATTTAATTCAATAACATAATGGAACCAACCTCAAATTATTATATAATCGATATAGAATCATCATGCCATTAAAGATAAAATAAAATTTTTGAATATCAAAAGATATAATTTCATTTAATAAGTTTTTTTGTAAATAATACAAATGAGTCTTAGGGGATAAACTCAATCCAAGATAAATCTTTTTAATAAAAAAGAAGACTGATCTTGATAAAAAATAATTATAATTATTAGGATCATAAATATCCTTTTTATTAAAAAGAGAAAATCATAGAGATCAATAACATGATTCTCCTAATGTAAAAGTCAAGTTAAGAAATCAATAGAATATTCATAGTAATACAAATCTATTTCAATTTTTAATTTATAATAAATTTAAGAAATACTAATTGGATGTTGGTTTAAATGTAAAGAATATTGTTAAATGGTTCAAATATCGACAAACTCTATGGAATGATTGATTTAAATATTATATTGATTGAAATGCTATGATTGAATGATTGTATTGAATGAGAAAATTTTAGCATAGAATAATATAGTAAAGAGAGAGAAAAATCATGGTTCATTGTCTAGTATTTTTATAAAATATATTTAATGAGAATAAAATGAGCATGATAACTCATTATACTAAGTCTAAAAATTATTAAAATTAAAATAAATTAAAGTTTTTATTTTAAAATATTTTATTAAATGATCTCGATAAAATTTTGTTTTTGATTTTAAGATGACATTGTATTCTTGAAATAAATTTTAAATGGTGGACAATTATTCTTGATAAGATTATTTAGTAAAAACTTTTCTACGGCTTGCTATTTTAAGTTTATATCGATTCATCTAAAGCTTATGATAGTGCATACGATGAAATGATTAGTAAGAGTCTTCTTCTTCTCAAAATATAGCTGGATAATTCATAGGAGAAGTGAAAACGAGAACACACAGGAGGAGGAAGAAGAAGAAGAGCAGAACGGAAGAGGCCCCTCGAACCCCGGAAGATGGATGATGACGTTGAGAGAAGGATAGACAGATGCTGCACCTTTACAAAAACTTCAGATATAGGGCCATCATTTTTAGAAGATTGCAGCTCAAACCTAACCTTCTCCAACCCTGATTGACTGAGCTTTTAATTATATAAGAACCTTAATATGGTATACATAGCAATCTTGTCCATTCATTAATGGTTGTATAATTTTGCTTTGTTAGAGATGCATTGAGACAAGTAACCATTTCTTGAAAAGGCTAGGAAGACTATGGTCAAGTGACTCTGTAGAGGCTAAGGGGAGATCGAGATGTATTCACTATGGATGGGATGAGAAACCGCATGTAGATAAGAACAATTAATCTGATTTATTTTTTTTTTTTCTTAATGTGTTATTTGTCTTTAAGAGGAATAGAGATTTGATCGGTCAGAGGCGAATTTTATTCGAGGACAAATTATTTTTTAAATTTTTTTTTTAAAAAAATCTATAGCTTAAGATAGATATTCGGTAATCAAGTTTGAGATAATTACGAGTGGGAAAAAAAAAATGTTTCTGAATCGGATTCGGGGTGATTTGGATTCTTAATTTGGGTTCGGGTGCGTTAACGGGTGTGGTGCGAACGGGCGCCAGCCAACCACGAATCCACCCTGTTTGGTGGCCCGTGGATGCAGCTGATTAATTTACTTGAAAGAAGCGACGATGGCCGAAAGCGAGTCGAACGGGCAGTCGCGACGTCGGCGGCTTCCCGCTGCAACCGACGGCCACGGACGCCGGATCGGACCGTGCGCACTCGAAGTTGAATGGGGATTTCCTGTCTGATTCCAGACACGGCAAGCGTCCGGAAGGACCGGGTCTTTTGTTTCCTTTTCCTTCTTCTGGCGGTGGGCCCCTGTCCCTGGGCGGTGAAGTGGGATCACGAGTCCGTCGTGGTGCTCCCACCGATGATAGGGAGTCTGGATCCTGGCTCGGATGCAAACGGGTGATCACCTCGGAGTTGGCGTGGCCAATTTGTGTTCTTCCCACTCGCGTTTATTACATGAGATGCGAATCTACAGGGAACGAGAGCGAGGCACAACAACATACACGAGAGGGAGGGGAGAGAGAGAGAGAGAGAGAGAGCCTGCCTTGCGTAGTTTTGCTATCTCCGTCGGGCGTCGCTCCTTTTGGACAGGGGGAAGATATCACGGCCTAAAAGGTAATATACATCTTCCCCCTCCTCTAATTTGATTGTTCATCGTCTTTTGTGGTTGAATTTGATGGGTTCGTACCTGCTTATTCGTGTGTCTGTCTGATTCGAGTCGGTCCCCTTAGATCTTTGTATGATCAATTTGGTATCGTGTAAACTGATTTGGTAGGGAGGTAACCCGATCGAGATCTCTCGTTTTCATGCCTGGGATCTGAGATCTGGATCGCCGTAGACTCGGAAGATTTAGGTTATTTTGCTGCCTCGGTCTGTTTTGTTTGATTCGGACAATGGATAGCTTGATCTCTCGTCTCGTGATCTCCGAAGATGGCAACCTTCTCCTTCTCCGTTCACTTGCTTTTGGATAGTACCTGAAATTGGGTTCTCGATCTCTCTCGAAAGTTGCTTTCAAGATCTTGTGGAAAGACGATAAGACACACATCTTCTGATTTATTATGACATACGAAAATTCAAGCACCGTCCGTTCTCTTTTGGAGTCTTTTCTCGCCGCCGAGGTATTGGTTGTCGGTGCATGTATCTTTGGACTCGTTGATTTCACTACGCCTCTTGGATCCGATCTCTAGGTGGATGGTAGGTCGCCTGGATGATATTTCGTGGTTGTCTTTCTCCTTCGTGTTGATTTATTTTGAAACTTGGTTCGTGGGTCCAATTTGGTGCCCTGCTTTTCCATTCTTCTATTATTTTGACAGCTTTTCTTCGCTTTGAATCGTCTACATGCAGCCAAAAGAGGTTGGACCTGATGGGAACCTCGGTGCACTTTATTTGCTTTCGAGCCCTATGTTGGCCTAGAAATGATTGCCACCACACAAGATAGTAAAGTGCCCATTTAGCACTTCTTCTGTTTTGGGTGTTTCAGGGAGGAATCAGAAACATCATTTCAGTTTTGTTTTTCATTTTTTTTCTTTCTAAACTCCATGGGGCTTCTCATCGGAAGAGTAGAGTGTGGATCTTTAGTAGCTTGGGTGTGATAACGACTACTTGATCGTCGTGGAACTTATAAAAGTAGAAAGTTGACTAGATCTTTTCCAAGTCACTGACAGATTCCTACTCCCAGAAACCACCAAGATATCATAAATAATTTAGAAAAAGGTGAAGTATTAGAAATGAACTAAACAGTTCTTTCGCATCGGTTTCTCACGTCTCATTTTCAAGCAAGAGGAGAAAAGAAATAGAAGCCCAACGGGCATGTAATTTGGTTGATTGAGTACCAAAATAAGCCCGATGTAAGCTATCTTTTGGCCTCTTTTAGTGATGAAATAAAGGTTCTTCTAAGGGAGAAAGAATATAACTTTATTAACCTTCGGTTCTAATGTAGCTTGTCCTAGAAAGTCCTTTCTGGATGAAAAATCATGCATAAATTTTGCATACTTCCCCCTCCAAAACAAACCACCACCATACCAACCCACGCCCACACCCCCCCCCCCCCCCCCCCTTCCCTTCCCTTATTTTTCACTCTTTTATTTAATGCTTTACTTTAAGTTCTTTCACAAATTTATAGTAGCTGAGATGTGTCATATATATGTCTTATCATCATTGTACAATATGTTACAGGATAGAGATTTTTTTGGTGATTTTGTACAATTTCCAGAACAGAGGGATTGACCTTTATATTTAGAGATTTATTCCTAACTAATAAGTTTGAAACTAAAGGCTTCCTATTGCAGTTAAATGTTCTTATGTCTTCCTTTAGTTTAATTGCCAATGGAGTCTTCATTTTTTAGACCTGTCTTATTTCTTATGTAATGGATTTTAAACACCGATGGACTGGTATGAACCAACCAGGATTTACCGAGCCCATCAACGCCTGTATAAAAATATATATTTCGATGACAGCATATGTAGACATTTGCTTTTATGTTTTTCTTTTTTGATTTATTAGGTTACTGATACTGGTATTAATTTGACATTTAAATCCTTGATCTAGGTAGTTCACTGTCGTGTTGAAGTTAGCCACATCTTATTTGTAATTCAACAAGAGTGCAATATTAATTTGATCGACTTTAAAATCACATTTGTTTCATTATCTTATCATCATTGTTCCATATAAGATAGAAATTCCTTTTTTGTGATTTTGTATAATATCTGGATCGGAGGGCTTAACCATATCCTGCGGCAATTAAATTTTCTGATGTCTACCTTTAGTTTTAATGTAATGGAATCTTTAGTATTTGGACCTTCAAGATATGCATATATAATGGATTTAAACACCTATGGAATGGTATGAACTAACTGGTATCTCCTGGTCTGATCAAGTACTTGTCTGAAACTGTATAGTACAACAACAGTATATAGACATGGACTTTTATACTTTATTTTTTGATTTATTAGGTTACTGAGACCGGTATTAAACTGACATTTAATTATTTTTTAATCTATATAGTTTATGTCATAATGAAGTTCGTCACTTCAGAATTGTAATTGTAATTGAACATGAACGTGGTGTGATCTGATCAATGTGTAATTGTATCGGTTTAGATGATGTTTGTGCAAGGTTTTCAAGTGACAATAAGTGTTTAAAAAAATAGTTTATGGATTTTTTCTACTCCGAAAGATCTGCTGTTCCATGATAATAGTATTTTTCTGCCTATATCTGCAGAATGGATAGATATGTTGAAGAAGTTTCACTCATTTGGGCTATATGCTTAACTTTTTTTGGTCTTCTTCATCCTTTCTTTTTCGCTTTTGACATCGAAATAAGACAAAACTCTAGAGTCTAGACAACTGGTAAGATTGAACCAAATTGTATTCTCTATCAATTGGTTAACTGACACAATGACTTGCTTATGAATGTGCATTTGACCGTATGAAGTTTTGGATGACAAGAGAGAATGTTACAGGGAATGACATGGTCACATTTTTTTATTTAGACTTTGACATGTGATTAATTTGGTTTGCATATGTTTTCGTGATCCAAAGGTTCGAAACCACATGAGAACACATGTTTTCAAATCACAAGTTACCCATGGAATATTTCAAACCAACATGCCATTTCCTGGCTTATGTGACAGTGGAACCTATGGAGGGTGCCAATCCCCTAGGTTGTGGAGATTTTTATTGCAAGCTGTGAAAAAAAACATGTCTTTAGCTTTCATTACTTGATGACAACACCCTTTAAATATTGGTAGTCCTTGAATCAATCATTAACAGTGCATTTTAGTCAATATGTGATGGTTTGGGTTGGTTGCTGCTGAATTTGTACCAAACCTTGTCTAGCTGGTGCAAGAGGTTATTGTTCGGTATATGCCAAGTTTTCAAGGATATGCAAACAACTACCTTTTTGTTATATACTGGCATTATGAGCATTGTGCAACATATATGCAAAATCCCCTTATTGTTTATATTACAAATAAACCATGTATATGAAAATCACTTGTCAACCCATCAGCTATAATGCATAAATTGACTGGGGGGATTTATATGTAATTTCTTGTGATTCTAACCAACATTCGACTCAAAATGTAACTATCTTATAAGTCCTTTTTTCTTTTTTCTTTCCTTTTCTAACATCACTTAATTGCGAGGCAGTAAAGGTAACTCCTAATAGTTGTTATAACTTATCGTAAGTTTCATGAATTGTGATCATGGATAGAAACCCTACTTTTTCAGTGTTATATCAGAATTATTAGTATCATATGTGTCCATGTCCTGTTTCCGATGTCCTTGCCTCATAGGTAGCAGCTGTGTCATTTGAGTAAATTACATTTTGTTACAGTTGTGTTATGGAAGCGAAAATCTGTAAGTCATCTTTACTTTGGCACACTGAACTTTGTTAACTTTATAGGTAACTATCATTTATGAAGCATGCTGTCTTCTAACGCCAAAATAGTAGGATGTATCCTTTAACTAAATAATTTTGTTTTTTTTTTTCATTTTTTAATGATTCTTTCATGCATAAGTTTTAGTATTCTTGAGCTCCTTTATGATGATTTAGATGGAATGCTACAACTTCGAATAACACCTGATTTTTTTGTATAAATATCAGGATTTATATTCTTAGCTCTTCATATCGCACGTTAAGATGACATCAACAGCAGTTACAGCTGTGTCTATTGGTTCAGTTTGTGCTCAACCCAGCTTGGGGGCAAGATCCAAGCCCTCTGGCTTGAATTTTAGTTGCTCAAAGACCATCAATGTTTTCAGTGGCCTGAAAGCATCATCATCAGTTGTTATTGAAGCGGATACGTCATTTTTGGGAAAGGAAGGCATTGCTTCTCTCCAGGCATCTTTTGCTCCCAAGATTAGACCAAAACAAGTATTTTCAAATCAACTCCAGGTCCGAGCATCCTCGTTTAAGGTGGCTGTACTTGGGGCTGCTGGTGGGATTGGCCAACCCCTCGGACTTCTTATCAAGATGTCTCCCTTGGTTTCAGCACTGCATCTTTACGATATCGCAAATGTGAAAGGAGTAGCTGCAGACCTTAGCCATTGCAATACCCCTGCCCAAGTTTTGGATTTCACTGGACAATCAGAGTTAGCCAATTGTTTGAAGGGAATGGATGTAGTTGTCATTCCTGCAGGTGTTCCGAGGAAACCAGGCATGACCCGGGATGATTTATTCAACATCAATGCTGGCATTGTGAAGACACTGGTTGAGGCTGTCGCGGACAATTGCCCTGACGCATTCATCCATATCATCAGCAACCCAGTGAACTCTACTGTTCCCATAGCTGCAGAAGTACTTAAGCAAAAGGGTGTTTACAATCCTAAGAAGCTTTTTGGAGTGACTACACTGGATGTTGTTAGAGCTAACGCTTTTGTTGCTCAAAAGAAGAACCTGAAGCTCATTGATGTTGACGTACCAGTTATAGGAGGACATGCTGGAAGTACTATCTTACCATTGTTGTCGAAGACAAGGCCATCAGCAACATTTACTGAGGAAGAAGTTGAAAAGCTGACTCTAAGAATACAGAATGGTGGGACAGAGGTCGTCGAGGCAAAAGCTGGTGCTGGATCTGCAACCCTGTCGATGGCATATGCAGCAGCACGGTTTGTCGAGTCATCGCTTCGTGCTCTTGATGGTGATGGGGATGTTTACGAGTGCGCTTTTGTTGAGTCTGAGCTAACCGAGCTGCCCTTCTTTGCATCACGAGTTAAGATTGGGAAGAAAGGTATAGAAGCTGTTATATCTGCTGAAGTCCAAGGTTTGACAGACTACGAGGCCAAGGCGCTGGAAGCACTGAAGCCAGAGCTGAAGGCCAGCATTGAGAAGGGTGTGGCATTTGTTCACAAGCAGGCAGCGACGACAAGTGCTGCCTCTGCTAATTAATTTTGTTACTGCTTCCTCCTTCCTCTAGGGCAGTTGGTTACACGAGAATAGAATAAAGACCGGAACGGCCATTTCGTTCCGTTTTGATACTAAAGCAGGTTTTTCTATTATTCTAACCGTGAGAAGTCAGTGTCCTGGATGAGATGCGATAGGCTAAATTGGTTTCAGGGATGTTCGACAAAAATCTCAGTTGCATTGGGGTGTTTCGTTTTACATCAACTGGTTTTAATTATTCATCGATTATGGTGGGTGGTCAAGACAAAAAAAATGTTTCTTGAGATTAATCTATAGTAGTGGGACTCGGTCTCTGCATTTTTTGATGGCAGTAAGATGTAAGCTACTGGTTTTTCCTGTTCTTTGATGCACCGTGACACTGGGTTTTTTTAAATGTGCGATAACCAAATCCCCAGAAAATAGCACCGAGTCTCTCTTTAGCATCGTGTTGATGTTTTTTTAAGTTTCTCAGCTCCTGATGTTTGGAACAGTTTGGTAATGAAGTTCTCGAAACGGTCACAACTCCCGCTTTGGAATGTGTACAGTGGCCAAAGCAAGCGTTGCTATCCAACAACGGACGGGAAAGTGGGCGATAGATTTCGACATCCATGACCTTTTGCCAAAACTTATAACGCTATCAAGGTGCGTCATTTTGACTTTTTTTTTTTTCTTTCCTCTTTCTTGTGGCTTGTTTTTTACGATTTTATGCACAAAAATTGTGAGATAAAGATAATTGAATTTCAGTTTACTCTTGTATTGCAAATCATAGATCTGTTAGGTAGCATGAGAGTCCAGGTATAACAATAAATTCTCAAGACACGAATTGGAGGTACAATAATAAATTTCCAAGACACTAATTGGAGACGCACAATACCTAAACCAATCACTCCTACTTCCAAGCAGCTCGATCCTAAGAAATGCAGGCTGTGATGGAATGATGTGCCATGGTCGATGAGTTAGTATGGGTCGATTTCGCCGGTGCATGTAAGATTGTCCACGTCGGTTGATAGGATGGAAAGCGCTCGATTGGGGTTCGGAGAAGCTGCTTTGGTGTGAGAGTTTTGGTCGATAGGGTTCTCGAGTCTGCAGGTGAGTCCTACATGAAGGCCTTGGTCGGGGAGGTGTGTGTCCGACGTAGCCCCTTCGATGATTAAGTCAATGATGTGAACAAAAAGATTTTTTCAATGTCTTGCCCTTATGGTGCTATCCTCGGGGGTAGATTTTATGCCTGTGGGTCGAGGGACAATCGTACCGAGACCATTAATGCTAATGGTGCCCTCGATCGGTTTGAATGTACGGTCCCGTGTTGGATGTTGTCCATGCTGGTTTCCGGAGCCTCGATTGGCGGGATCTGTGTGGTCGAGGTGACCTAACCTTCAGGTGCTGACATGTTTGAGATGACTGGTTATGCCCATTATTTACCCTATCATTCTCTCTCTATCGAGGAAGTGCTACCTGGAATTTCTCGGAGAGGGGTTCCGAGGAGGGCTTCATTTGTTGTCACCTGCTATCCGCTCTCCTGTCGTCACTTGCGATCCTAGCTGTTTGGGGTCTGCTTGTTAAGTGGCTACTCAAATCTCGAATGAGTGTTAGGTACGTTCAATCGTGACCCTATGCTTAGGAGATCGGGCCAGTCGTCCTGCTGAGGCACCAGGTCAAGACTGTGGTGCTCACCGTTGGAGTCTGTTTAATCGTCGACTTGAGTTTTTGGAGTTCCAACCTTTGGTTAAATCCGGAGTTAGCGGAGCGAGGCGAGGCCAGAGTTTGCACATTCTGACCAGACTAAAGTAGGCATAGCTTCGCTAGCACTAGAGTCGGTATGAGTTGACTGAATTGAAGTTGATATAATTTGACCGAGTTGAAGTTGGCATGAGCTGACTGAACTGAAGTCGGTATAGTTGACCGAACTAAAGTTGGCATTGTGAAAAGTAAAAGCATAGGAATTGATATAATCACTAGTTCATGTGTACATCTTATTTATAGGCGAAGGAAGAGGTTGACGGAGAGGATTTCCCTCAACTGAGTAGCAAGATTTCCACATGCAGTTGGGGGAAGTCTTATCTGCTATCATGCCCCCGCAATATTGAGCTCCTGTCAATGATATCGATCTTGGATCGATACAGTAAAAAGAGTTTGTAGGCAAGAGACTTCATGAGGGAGTCTGCTAGTTAATCAGCCGTATGGACATGGGAGACACATAATTAACGTCGAACAACTTGATCTTGCATGAAATGAAAGTCAATGACAATGTGTTTCACGTAGAAGCGGAATACTGGATTAGCGCAGCGGTAAATAGCTCCAACATTATTACAATATATTGTGGGAGTAAGAGTAGAGGCAAAGTTAAATTCCTTGAGCAGATTCATGATCCATTTGAGTTCAGTAGCAACGGTGGTGATGACATGGTATTCAACTTGGGTTGTAGGTCGTGTAACAGTTTTCTGCTTCTTAGAACTCCAACTAATTGGATTAGCTCAAGAAAAATAAGATACCCTGACGTGGATGTTCTATCATCAAAGTTTTCGGCCCAATCAGCAATAACAAATGCATACAGATGAATCAAGGAGTGTTTACGAGAAAAGACACCATGATTGAGGGTTCCCTTAAGATATCGCAAGATTCGTTACTGTAGACCAATGTGTAGTAGATGACTGATGAATCGTGATAGTTTATTAATGACAAATAAGATGTCTGGACGGGTGAGAGCTAAATATTGTAAGGAGCCAACTACTTGACGGTATTGAGTAGGGTCTGTAGTAGGACTTCCATCACATAATCTAAAGATGTATATGTTGCTTCTACTCCCAAAAAGTAACTCAAGGCTCCTAGATCTTTGAGAGAGAATCGATCTACCAATTACGTGATGAATGTCTGAACCTCCAAATGATTATCACCTGCAATAATAATATTATCAACATATACCAAGAGATATATTGTGCCTCCAAGTTATCGTAGAAATAGTGAGGTATCAGACTTAGAGTTAATGAAACCAATAGAAGTAAAAAACATGCCAAGTTCAGTATACCAAGCTCTTGGAGCTTGACGAAGTCCGTAAATAGCATTTTACAACTTACAAACATGCTTTGGATACTGAGCATAAATGAAGCCAGAAGGGTTATTACATAAAGATGTCTTCAGTAAGAGTCCCTTATAAAAAGGCATTATTAACATCTAGTTGTCTTAAGCACCAGCCTTTCGAGATAGCCAAACTCAGGATAAGTCAGATTGTGGTGGGTTTTACAATGAGACTAAATGTCTCCATGAAGTCAACACTAGGTCGTTGATGAAACCCTTTGGGTATTAGACATACTTTATATCTGATAAGTGATATGTTGGGGTTTCACTTAATTCGAAAAACTCAATTACACCTGATGATATTTTGTGTGTGATGATAGGGAATAAGGGTCCATATAGAGTTATGGAGGAGACCATCATATTCCTTGCATTTACACCAGCATGGAGATTTTTTGAGCTTGAGTAAATAAAGTTGGTTCAACGGCCTTAGGTGAAGATTCTGTGCTAGCATATAGGTCAAGAACACGATATGGTTTAAAAATATCACTTTTGGAATAAGTTGTCAAGGGATGCCTAGGAGCTATCATATGGATAGGAGTCACGAACAGAGTTCGAGTTAGATTGAGGGGCTTTAGTAGTATTGGGTCTAGGTGCATGTGATTGTGTTTCCAATGGTAACGTGTCAGCAATAGGAGAAACTTGTGGTAAAGTAGAGGAGGAAGTGAGGAGCTACAGAACTAGAGTAACAAGAGAGTACAGATCTGAAAAGGAATGATGAGATGATGTCGATGAAGTCTCAATTGATGAAATCATAGGTGCTGTGTAATCCGTTGATGCATGTTTGGTAGAGTTGGACATATGGTAGGCAACTTAGTGTTGTGAAAAGGGAACGTAGACTCAACAAATGTAACATGACATGAAATAAAGACTTTATGAGAATGAGGGTCACAGCGTTGGAAGGCATTATGTTCAAAATAGTATTCGATAAAAACACAAGGCTGAGATCTAGGTGTTTTTCGAATGATGATTGATATTGTAGGATGAGATTAAGCATATGATTAATGAGATATACTACAGTATGAAGGGCTATTGACCAAAAGGTCGATGGCATGGAGACTTGGTGTAGAAGTGTTAAACTAATCTTAACTATGCGTTGATATTTGCATTCAGCAGAGCCAACAAGTTGAGGAGTATATAGTGGTGTTGAATACCAAGCTGACAAGCATGATATAAGGGCTTTAAATTCACCTCCACCATTAGAGTAGACTATTTTAATTGTAGTATGAGAGAAGTTCTCTACCAACTTTCAAAAATTAGTAAAGACTATTGAAACCTCAAATTTATGACAAAGAGGATATAACCATGTGCACTCAGGGAAATAATTTATGAAAATGATATAAAATCTAAAATTATCAAAAGAAATGGTTGGAGTAGGACCCAAAACATCGATATAAATGATTTCAAAAGGTTGAGAACAAGAGATAGAGGAGTTTCCAAAAGGTAGGCAATGACTCTTAGAACTAAGACAAGTATCACAATGAGTTATGTTACTACAATAATTAAAAATAGGAAGAGAATAATAAGAGAATATTTTTTGCTAAATAAAGGAAGAGGGATGATCAAGGCGACGATACAACACGTCAATTAGAGCTACAATAAAAGAGTTAACAATAGATTTAGTTGTTTATGGAGTAGACGATTATTCGTAAATGTTATCTTTATTTTGGCCGTGAACCAATAATACCCCCGTGCTCAAATCCTTAATAAGAAAAGAGTCAAGAAAAAAATCAATTGAAGTATTACTTTGGTTGATAATTAAGAAACTAAAATAAAGTTTCATTTAATATGTGGTGCACATAGAACATCATCAAGTGTAAAAGTAGTAGTGTATAAATTAAGTGTTATGAAACCAGTATGAGTAATGGGGAGTCGTTTACCATCATTGATGATGATGTCTTCATTTCCGCCATAGTTGCTATGGGTGGATAGGTTCTGTAAGTCAAAGGTGATATGATGAGAAGCTCTAGAGTCCACGATATAATTAGGTTGACTAGTAGGCGGAGTAGTCATGAGATTCGCCTCAGGCCAATTGGATGGAGTTGGAAATCGAGGTTGAGACTAACAGACTTTTACGAAATATTCGATTTTATCATATAACTGATATACGACTCATTGTTGGTTTGTGTGGGCAAGATGCCATGACTAGAAGGTATTCCTGTGGTGGTTGTTGGTGTTAGAATTGAAATATGAAAAATGTGGAGGAGTAGAGGTTGGATTAGTATTCATAAAGGCAGGAGGCGGCTTGTGCATGTTGAATCTCATATTTGAAGATGAAATTAATTGATGGGTTTTATGATCTAATTTGTGTGTTAGAGAAACTCATGTAGAATTAACTACGATGGTACAAAAGGTATTACAATTAGATGTTGGGTTGGAGTCAAGTTCGGGCATCGAGCCGAGGTTCGGATAACGTAGTGGGAGCTTACAAAAATTTGCTAGAGGTTAGCTGAGGTTCAGATGATGTTGTTGGGAGCTTGCTGAGATCTTACTAGAGGTTTGTCAGGAAGTTCGTTAGGAGTTCACTGATAGGTTGTCGGGAGCTCGTTGAGAGTTCACCGGAAGGATGTTAGGAGTTCACCGAAGGAAATCGGGAGCTCATCGGGGTTTCACTGGAAAGATGCCGGGAGTTCATCGAGAGTTTGCCAAGAGATCAATTAATGATCAGATAATGAATATTATGTGTTAAGTATCGTAGTTAGCATCATAATGAGAGTTAGTTTTACTAACTCAATTAAAAGATCATTATGCCTTAATTGGGACTGATTTAGACTTATTAGAAATATTATTTTAGTAATCTAATGTTAGGTAAGGCACGATCTTCGAAGATATAATCTCCGAGAAGATATAGTCTCATATAAGATATAGTCTCCAAGAAGACACAGTCTTCGAGAATTTTGGTTCCATTCTTGAAGCCATTTGGGGCTTATAAATACCCCACCCATTCTTGCTTAAGTATGCAAGAATTAAGAGCAAAAAATTGTGATAACATTATTGTAATTCCTTAATAGCTCCTTTTTTCTTCTTATGTAGATTTTATTTAAGGGAGAGTTGCGAGAATTATAAATGTTATCTTCTAAATATGTAAAAGGAGAATAGAGTTGTAAGAGATTAGTTAATCTTCACCCGTTGAAGGAAGATCAATAGTGGAATCTGGTGACCTCAACGGAGGAGGAATTGGGAGTGGACATAGGCCACAAGACCGAACTACTATAAAATTGCTTTGCTTCATATTTTTTGTTATTTATCTTCATTGCTTTCTTATTTAATTATCTACTTTCTTTGCTTACACTCCTACAAATGTCTCTATACTTAAACATATTTTTGATATGAGTTTTATTGAGTAAATAATCAAATTATAAATTTTTCATAAGCACTAATTCATCCCCCCCCCCGGTCGGTAATCAAGAGAGACTTTCTATCACTTATCCTCCCATGTTTAATGGGATAGACTACACGTATTGAAAAACTCGAATGAGAATTTTTTTACTTTCTATGGATTTTGATTATAATATATTATTGAATGTGGCTTTAAAAAATTTTCATATGTGCTTACTCAAACAAATCCCTACAGGGTCATTCAGATTGAGAAAGAATGAATTCTCCGGGAGAATAAATTATTATATAGATAATGATTCACTATATCAGAAGGAGTTCTAATGGGAGCGACCCACAGCTAGCTCGATATTAGGCCTAGAGGGTCATACACATATGGTGAATGCTTCAATGAATAGAGGGTCAGCCTTTATTCTTATTAGATGAGACTCTGCACTGATAGGCACTTTACATGAGGACCAATTAGAGGCCAAAGAAGATTATTAGATAGAGATCTAATAATATAAGGTTAGTGAGTAATTTGATGGAGATCTAATACACACTAAGGCAGGACCCCTAGAGTTTTAGTGGCTCTTTATAAATAGGAGGGGAGGCTCATGGTTGGTAAGCTGTAGCTTTGGCCACCTCCTCTGATTCTCCTCCTTCCCTCTATACAAGAGTTACAAGATCTGATTGGAGGAGTTTCACTGTAGAGATTTATCGTGTGGATATCGCTAGAGGGAAGGAAACTTGACTTTCTTCATCCTCTCTATTTGGATTTAGAAAAATAGGGATATACGATCTCTCTATGTAATCAATTTCTCATGTATCATGGTTTTTCAGTTTTTATGACTTTCTCGTGACCCAATTTTTTGCATAACGATTTGATCTGCATGAAAAATCTGTTTTGTTTTGATCTTTCATGATGCATGTGATGCTCCTACTGAGGTTTCCTAATAATTAGATGTGAAGTTAAGGTACGAGAACCGTATACATTAAGCGTTGTCATCTCCTTAACCTGCATCCATGAGGAACGATTGAATAACTAAGATGCCTAAAGGATGAGAAACCACACCGAAACCAATAACATACAAACCTTCAGCACCCTCTGCTCCCAGCCATCCCTCGTTGCTAAAAAAATTGATAAGAGAAGAGATTCGCAACAGATCGGTGAAGGGCCTTTATTGGAATTACGATGAACTATTGAGCCACGACCATCGCTGCAAAAGGGGATGTCTTCTTCTAGTTGAACCCCTTGATGATCCAGAGGAGGAGGTCAATGAGCACGAGGAGGAGGTCATGGAGGAAGAACCATAGTCGACTGACTGTATGATGCATACTCTTGTTGGTTATGCGAACTCGAGGATGATGAAAGTCAGAGGATTACTCAAATAGCAACTAATCACCATCCTCATCAATACTGAGAGCACTAATAACTTCATGAATAGTAAGGATGCTATTATATGGTGTTTTATATTAAAGATTACAGTAGGTTTGATGTTTAGGTCGCTGACGATCAAATTTTGAAGTGCGATTGAAGATGATCATGTAGGAAATTATTGATGCAGGACCCAAAAATAATTTCTTATTTATTCTTCCTCCCGCTAGATGATTATAAGGCTATGTGCATCGAATGGCTGACTATGCTAGGTGATATTTTTTGAAAATTTTTAAAATTAATTATGAAATTTTTTAACAAAGGAAAATAGGTGATCCTACGCAAGAAATGTGGGAGTGTCGTGATGATGGTTTAACCATAGAGAATGGTGAAAATCTTGCATAAAGTGAACAGTGGCTTTCTAATACAACTCCAGCAGCAACATATGAGGGATCCAACAAAAATTGAAAACCTTCTCTAATTTCTTGTTGAATACTTAGACTTCTTTGACGAACTATGCAGCCTACCTCCTACCCGATGGCATGACTACCAAATTTTGATTATCCTGGGAAAATCACTAAGAAACACTCGGCCATATCATTATCTTGACCTCTAGAAATCTGAAATAGAGAGAATTGTAAATGAGATGCTGACCATTGCAGAATTTGTGCCTTAGTATGATACCGATCAACGACATAAAGGAGAGACGGTAGCAAACCCAGAAAAATTATAACTTCTACTCACTTCAAACTCAGATTAGGTTTACATTAACATGGACAATACTAGAGCACAACCACTATCTTAGAGAAAAGCTTGGCTATCATTAAAGAACAATCATATGCCAACCCATGTAAGAAATAAATAGCCATATGACAAACGCTAGAGTAGAAGAAAGTTTGCTATTGAAGATTGAGTCTTCCTTTATCTTCAGCCCTATTAGCAGGAATCTATGAAGACTCAAGCCTCAAAGAAGTAGTCTCTCTATTTTTTTTAGACCCTACAAAATTAGAGATCACATTGGAGCCGTGACTTGTGGATCAGATCTGCGTACCAATTCAGAAACATAACTGATCCTCCAAGTATCCCGCTTCAAATGGAAGTTTAAAGAATACAACTCAACCCAGATCTACCCACAAAACATCTCAACTGATGAGGAGGTCAAAGTTTAGCTTATGATTGCATGGGATCATAGGATTATGATGCGCTACCGTCCTTATACTACTACCACTGTTAGAGAAATACAAAACAATGTTGGACTATAGGACCATGGTGCACCTACCGTAGATACCACGAGGAAGCTTCAAGAAAAATTACATACTAGGATCTAAGGTTTATGGAGTCTCAGCCTTAAGGATAAGGTTGATTTGAAAATGGCAAGTCTACTAGGACCCTAACGAGTCGGGTCCTAGTCGATTGATATGAGTCCTTAGATTGAGCTTTGTTGGCCAACCTAGAACTTATATTATGTTAGTGATGAGGAGATTTGAGTCCATTGTAATAAATCAACCCAAATCCTAGTAGGGCTATGATTCGGCTGAATTGGAGTCTGGTTATGAGTCGAAGTTGGATACGAGTCAGTGTCAATTGAATCATAATTATAATCAACCATAATTGGCCGTCCACTATGATTGGGGAAGTCGGCTAGAGTTGAGTTCCTTCTAAGGATTAGAAAAGAGGAGTTTTACTTAGCTTGGGACTCTCTCTAGGAGGATTCCTCATGAGGAGGGAGGGACTCATAGTCGACCACTTCTCCTATTTGGGGGGTGCCCGACTATGGATAATGGAGGGAGAGTCCACATTAGTTTGGATGCTCTCTAGGGTTAAATAAGAATATAATTAGGAGTTGTAGACCCCTATAACTATCGGTCACATTATTATTATAAGTTGACTAGGGATTAGGAGTTGGTGAGAAGAGGGAGTATTCTAAGAATAAGAATTCTATTAGGAGTTAGAGTTTTGAGTCCCTATATAAACTAATGCAGCCATTACTTATTTATCATGAATAAACCAAATTTATTTTAGTCATTATGAAGAAAACTAAATGTCGGAAAGATTCTTACGATATATTTGTTTTGATAGAAGAGCTTTAGATAGAAGAAGTGAAAGTTACGGCTTTATAGATAGAAGAAGAGCTTTAGAGCGTCTCGAGCTGGCAACATGTATCGGTGATTGAGAACATCAGATCAGCAAACATATGATGGAAATGGTTTCTTAGTTGCTTCGTATGATATGATGAATCAGGTTTCATCAGCTTCATAATAACACCAGATTCAACAAACATATTTGAATCACAGTGAGTAAAGAAGAAGACTGCACAGTTCATGGCGAGAAAACTTCCACCGACCAACCTATAAAAATGTGGCAAATAAGATATTGTAGTTGATCTACAAGAAAACCTTGGAAAGAAGCCACGACCACATACGATGTCAGCAGTGCCGCCGTAACTACGTCCCTCCCGGTAATGATTGCTCTTCTCTTACACCCGTAGGCATAGTATTAAGTAAAAGTGTGTATGGTTGTATCTTCGTCTCTTTCCAATGTATAAATATGCAATGAATGCACTCAGAAAGTGTTAATATATGGGTTACACTGTGTTAATGCAATGCACTCAAAACTGCAATGCATTGGACCGGTCCTGTACTCAACGTTGTTTCTTTTGATGTACTCCAAACTGCACTCCCGTGCTTTACAGCATCTCTTAATGTTCTTTTTTTTATCTTCACAGAAAAGATGAAGAACGGATGATGATCTACCAAAAGTAAATGCACAAAGATAATTGATTTACTTACTTGGTCTAACCACAGACATATTCAGAAGAAGAGCAGGCAAAAGGAAAGAGAGATTTGTTCTTCCCTTCCCTTCCCTTCCCTTCCCGTGTCATCTTCGTTGCTTCACAAATGCGAGATATTTTATGATTGACAGAAACATAAATAATTTACATTAAAAAAAAAACAACTACTATTTTCATGTACATTTTTACAGAATAATTTGGCAAATAAGATGTGTGATATAGGCAGAACCTAAATGCTTCCCAGTTTCATATGAAAAGCTATATTTTGCATGGGATTCATTAAATCATTAAAGCATAATAAGTTCTTACGACCGCTGCAGTTCAAACACAGAGAAACAGGATGATCAGAACATGAAATTAACTCATAAGAAGCAAGTTATCACAACCATTTGCCATAAAAAATCACTAAAAAAAAATTAATGAACAAATCATGCTTGACATCACTCGTGGTCTCATCAGGATGCCGTCGTCGTGGTGCAGTGTACCCAGGTTTATATTGCTCCAAATCATAGGGAAGGGGTAACTGATAACATACATTTTTAGATTAGAAAAAGATGAGTGCGCCAGTTTAGTAAAATCCTATCAGCACTCGGAGTACGAAACTTAAAAAGATATATTGCGAGCTTAAGACAAAATGAAAACCTTTGGAAGTATCGACCGAATGAATCACACATTATTATCCATGGTTTGAATGTCACGAAGTAATATAGGATGTGTTAAGAAGTTAAAAAAATTATATTTTGAAAGATTATAAATTAATATTTTATATTTTAAATAAGATTAATTTGAGTTTTAGGGATAAAGAATTTCTTGTTTTAAATATATTTTAGGAGATGATAGTGTTCCTTCTATCGTTGGTCTCAAACTCTACCACTAGGTCCAATCCCGATGACGTAAGAGCGTCCACGTAATCTCCTAAGGATGAAAACTTCTTCCGAGGAGAAAGGAAAGAAGGTGACGTTTTCTTAGGAGGTGTCCGCAAAATCCCTGCACAACATGTCAGCATCGAAGGAGACTCCGGCGTGACTCCTCCGAAGCCTAAATCAGTACTTTTGTGGATTCTTTTCTATCTATCCTTTGGCTTTGGCCTCATGACCTTTTTATACTTGTCCTTGGGAGATTGTTTTTCCTTTAACTCAAACGGTGTCTCTAATGTTTTGAGTGGGTCGTTTGCCCATTCGAAGGCACCTTTTCTATTCCCATATGATATGACCCTAATAGGGTCGGGTGCATGGGTTCACATTTAATTCGTGTTGAGTCAAGTTTGGTCTACTCAGCCAGAGTCAGGATTTAGTCGGGTTAGCCAGGTCAAGTCAGTTGTGAGCTATGAGTCCAGTCTACTATAAATAACTGAGATGTATGCATTTCTGGAAGGGAATGAAGAGACTTTTATTTTAACCTATTGGTCGAAACCCTAGGAGGGCCGATCCCCTATAGAGATTAAGAATGCTCGATCTCATATAGTGATCGTTTATCCTTGTGACAAAAACCTAAAGCTTCCTATTAATTGATATCAGAGCGGCAATTCTTAACACTCTCACTGCAACTTCTCACCATCCTCACTAGTGTCGCACACGCAATTGCAACCATCATCGGCCTCCCTTGCCATCTTCGCCACCACTCTTGCCATTGCCGTAACACCTGCCATCGTTGCTACCTTCCAACCACTGATTGTAGCCACCAATAGCATCCCACCGCCCCTATCCTCCTCTCATCTCTGGTGCTGCCTCTCAACCCTAGGTCGCACTAGCCAACACCATCAGACCACTCGGTAGACTAAATGCCCCTGATCCGACATTAGAAAAAAGAATTGAACATTACTGATCTACAATCTTATGTAATGGCTACTGATAGTTCAATGGATGCAAGATTTGAAGTCTTCAAACCCGAATGGTGAATAGACTATAAAAAACCCTCAATGATTTTAAAAGAAGCCTGTTGGAGAGTCTTAACAAATCTCAACATAATTAAAGTTTCAATCTCAAAGGGAACAGATCTGAAAACATAAGGAAAGGTGATCAAGGGCAAGACACGAAATATCCAGGCATGAAGATGGAATTCCCGAGGTGAGAAGATGGAGATTCGATTGGTTGGATCTCACGGGCTGAAAAGTTTTTTTGTCTCCACAGAACTCCGGAGGAATCCAACGTGGAGATAGCTTCGATTCAACTCAATGGAGATGTGATCGAATGGTATGATTGATATGAAAATCATCATGATTTTTCTCTCATGGGAGTAGTTCAAGAAAGGACTCCTCATTCGCTTTGGACCATTGGAGTATGAGAATGTTGATATATAACTCACCAAAATTGTCAAACCTTTACAGTACAGGAATGCCAGAGCATATTTGAATGATTGTCGAACCAAGTCATAGGCTAGTCCAAGAGACAACTACTGGTGGGAACATTCATTAAGGGGCTTAATCTCGAGATTCAGTACAAAGTTAAAGCTCGCCAATCCCGTACCATGATGGTTGTCATATCATTTGCCCGTGTGCACAAAAAAAAACTTAACATAAATAATCGCAAAAATAGAAACATCTACAAACAGGCAGCAAGCATGTTGACAGCCCCACCTGCCACTAGCCGAAACCCTACCCCTAGAAGACTCACTAGAGAGGAGCTCATGGAACGATCAACCAAAGGACCGTGTTGGCATTGTGATGAACACTGGAGTAAAGATCATCGCTATAAGCAAGGAAAGTTTCTAATGGATTGAACCTATTGAGAATGAACCAAAAGCAGAAGATGTGTACCCCAACTTTGAAGATGTGGATACAGATGTGGAGGTAGAACTAGTCACCAGTACTGTACATAGGCTGGCTAGCTACGCCAACCTACACACCATGAAAGTTGAAGGATTCTTAAAGCACCAGTCGCTGACAATCTTGATTGATACATGTAGCACTAATAACTTTATGGATAAGAAGACTGCTGCCCAATTAGCCTACCGTATTGAGGAATGTGACAAGTGTGAAGTAAAAATAGTGGACAGATGAATTTTAACTTGCTGGATTTCTTTCTGTTACCCTTGGAAGATTATGAAGTAGTATTGGATATTGAATGATTATCAACCTTAGGTGACATTTCCTGAAACTTTTCTAAACTTATCATAAAGTTTTTTATTAATGGGAAATATGTGATTCTAAGAGGAAAGCGTGGAGGCAAGATCACCATCATCACCAATCAAGGGATGGAGAAGTTCTTCAAAAGACACATGCTGGATTTTTAGTACAATTGCAAGGCCTTGAAGAGGAACCTACTCAATTAGAATCCGGATGCACATTCCTTAATCAATGAGTTCACAGATGCATTTGCAAAACCGTATGGGCCTCCACACCTTTGATTCCATGACCACTGGATCCTATATTCCCTGAGAGAGATTCAACCAACGTTCGGCCCTATCAGTACTCACATTTTTAAAAGTCCGAAATAGAGAAGCTTGTCAGTGAGATGCTTAAAACAGAAATCATAAGACCCAGCGTCATCCCATATTCATTATCGGTCTTGTTACTAAGAAAGAAGGATGGCTCGTGGCAAATATGTGTAGACTACCGAGCACTCAACAACATCACCGTCAAGGATAAGTATCATATTCCAGTGGTGGATAAACTACTAGATGAGCTGAAAGGAGCCTAGATTTTTATTAAATTTGACCTACAGTCCAGCTATCACCAGATACGAATGCATGAGGATGACATTTAAAAGACAACCCTCAGAACACACAACGGGCACTATAAGTTTATAGTAATGTTTGGTTTAACCAATGCACCATCCACCTTTCAAAGTTTAATGAATGATATATTTTCGGCTTATCTCCGTAAGTTTGTTTAGTTTTTTTTAATGATATTTCCAGTATATAGTCCTTCCTTTGAAAGTCATTTATCATACTTATGGACTATCCTAACTGTACTTCGTGAGCATTATCTTTTTTTCAAGAAATTAAAGTGTAATTTTATATAAATGAAAGTTGAGTATCTCGATCATATCATTTCCCAAAAAGGTGTTACAGTTAACCCCTCAAAAATCCAAGCTATGACTGGCCAGTGCCCATGGTAATCAAGGCTTTAATGGGATTCTTGGAACTCACAAGCTATTACCGAAAGTTGTAAAAGATTATTAAAAGATTAGTTCCCCCTTGATAGCACTTCTAAAAAAGGATGTATTAAAATGGTCGGATAAGGCACCAAAGGCTTTCAACTCCCTAAAGACTATAATGATTACTTCACTAGTGCTTATCCTATCTGATTTTAACAAATTATTTGTAATTGAATATGATGCTTCTGGAGTAGGTGTTGGCACCATTTTAATGCAAGAAGGCTAGCCACTTACTCTAGTAAAGCCCTCTTCCCTTCTCATATGAATCTATTGATCTATGACAAAGAAATGCTAGCCATTATATATGCAATCATGAAGTGGAGACTATACTTGATTGATATAAGGTTTCAAATATGTACCGATCATAAAAGATTGAAGTATTTTGTAGAATAAAAGATCTCTTCCCTAGAGCAGCAGAAACAGGTTACTAAACTACTAGGATTTGATTATGAGATTATTTATAAGAAAGGAAGAGATAACTTAGCTGCATATGTACTCTCTCGTCTTCTTGAACATGTCGAACTAATAGCTATCTCTCTTTCGCTTGTAACATTTTGGAGGATATCATGAAGGAATGGGCAATTGATTCAAAAAACCAGGAGATCATCAAAAGACTATAAGAAACTCTAGGCTCTATTCCACATTATAGTTAGGATTTAAAGGACTTACAGTACAAGGGTTGAATTATTATAGTCCCTCATTCCCCTTGTTAGATAACAATCTTAAAGGAATTCCATTCATCACCTGCGGCTGGTCATTCTAGATTTTTCCACACTTAGAAATGAGTCCGTCAGATTTTTTATTAGAGAGGTATGAAGAAGATTATTAGGGAGTTTGTTGCTCAATGTGATGTGTGCCAATGCAACAAAGGAGAAACAATAGCTAGCCTAGGATTGCTCGAACCCCTTCCAATTCCGAACGTCACTTGGGTTGACATATCTATGGACTTTATTGAAGGACTTTCATTATTTTTGTAGTTGTGGATCATCTTATAAAGTATGCTCATTTTTGTGTTGTGCGATACCCCTATACTATCATAAATATTGCCCAAATTTTCATGGAGAAATAAGCTAAATTGCATGGAATTTCTTGCTCTATTGTCAGTGATTGTGATAGGGTCTTTACCAATAAGTTTTGGACATAACTTTTTCAATTACAGAGTACAAAATTAGATATGAGTACTGCTTATCACCCACAGACAGATAAGCAAATAAAAGTAATGAATAGGTGTTTGGAAAATTATCTTAGATGCTTCGTTAGTGATAAGACAAAAGAATGGCCTAAATGACTTCCTTGGGCATAATGATAGTATAATACCACCTATCACTCTTCTATCAAGACCACCATTTGAAGTAATCTATGGCCGACCCCCTCTTGCAGTTACAAAGTATGTGCCAAGCTCTTTAATGGTTGATTAAGTTGACAAAGAATTAATTGATAGAGATAAAATTATGTAACTCTTAAAGGACATTCTCAGAGCTGCCCAAGCAAGGATGAAGCAGTAAGCCGACAAACACCAAAGTGAGAGAGAATTCACTATAAGAGATTGGGTTTTCTACGTCTTTAGCCCTACAAGCAAACTTCCCTAAAAACCTGAACCTCTATGAAATTATTGCCTCGATTTTTTGGGCCTTATAAATTATTAGAGTGTATTAGACTGATTGACTACCATTTGGACCTCTCATCTAGTTTCAAGATATTGACTCTCATATTTTGATGATGAAATCAATTGATAGGTTTTATGATCTAATATATATATTAGAGATGAGTGATGTAGAATTAACCATGACAGTAAAAATACAATACAATCCACTGTTGGGCCGGAGTCAAGTTCGGGCATCGGGCCAGGGTTCGAACGATGCAACGGGAACTCGCTAAGAGTCCACCAAAGGTAATTAGGAGCTCACTAGGAACATGCCAGAAGTTCGCTAGAAGATGATCAAAAGACTCGTCTGGAGTTCATTGGAGAATGTCGAGAAGTTCATCGGGAGTTCGTAAAATCAATTGATATGTCGGACAAGAATGATTGTAATTATGTAGTGTGTCATAGTTAGCATCGTAATTAAGTTAAATTTGGAGAAATCTAAATTAACTCAATGTGAGACAACTGGGTCCACTTTAGGTTAAATTTGAACTTAAGCTGAGCTAATTTCGCTGACCTAAGGTCAAGAAAGATATAGTCTTCGAAGATAATCTTTGGGAAGACAGTCTTTGAGAAGACACAGTCCTTAAGAATTTTGGCTCCATTCTTGGAGCCATTTGGGATCTATAAACACCCCACCCATTCTTGCTTGAGGATACAAAAGAGTAAAAACTTTTTAAAATACTGTTATAATTTCTTGAGAGCAAAATCTTTTGATTAAGGATGTTTTGTTAGTAGATGGTTTAAAATATAACTTGCTAAGCATTAGCTAATTGTGTGATAAGGGATCTTAATCAAGGAGCTCATTAGCTTAGGGTCTCATCTATTGAGAAACCTCAGCGGGTGCATCACATGCGCAGCAGAAATCAAAATAAAATACCAGTTTCCCACGCAGATCAAATCATCATGCAAAATATTGGGGTTGTGAGAAAAATTCAAAAATCGATAAAACCGCGATGTATTAGAGATTGATTTAACCTAGGGAGATCATATATCCTTATATTCCAGATCTGGATGAAGAAGATGAAGGAGGTTAAGCGCCCTCCTCTCTAGCGGTATCCACACGATGGATCTCAGCAGCGAAACTCCTCCAATCTGATCTTGCAACTCTTGCTCAGAGGGAGGGAGGAGAATAGGAGGTGGTGGCTAAATTTGCAGCCTATCAACCATGAGTCTCCCCTCCTATTTATAGAGAGCCACCACAACCCTAGTGCTCCTTTCTTAATGGGTATTGGATCTCCATCTAATAATCTACTAACCTTGTATTATTGGATCTCTTTCCAATAATCTCCTTAAACCTATAATTGGGCCTTAATCAAGGAGCCCATCAATATAAGGTTTCATCTAATGAGAATAGGGGCTAATTGGATCTTCATATAATCCTCTATTTGTTGAAGCATCCACCATATGTGTGTGACCCTCTAGGCCCGATACCGAGCTAACTATGAGTCACTCCCATCAGAACTCCTTCTGATATAGTGAATTATTATACTTATAATAATTCACTCGACTCATCGACTATGGAGGTATAAGTCCACTATGTCATAGTCCCCAGGCGGTACAGGGGGGGATCAAATCTATCAGACCTGTCTGTCCATAGTTACCATGTATCTATAATCCCTCATCTAAATAATATCTCAGAGATCGTATATTGGACATAGTACTGTCAGATCACATACGGAATCAGTTTGTCTTGCTCTATTCAGATTCTACTGGAGAACTCCTTCTCTCTCAATCCGAATGACCCTAACTAAGTATTTGTCTGAGTAAGCACATATGGGATATTCCTCTCGTGATACTGAGAGTAGATGATCCTCTACATGATACTCAATTGCCTTTGTAAGGTTGGCTACCAATCTCGATAACCAACTGTATCAGATCTGAAACTTTTCAAACCTATAAGTCTGGCGTCAAAGAAAGGAGTACTCATACAAGGCATCCTTGGTGTCTCAAGTCTAAGGACCAGATACACAACTGGGATTATGGAATTACTGTCTGACATTATGTATCATTAACCATATAGTATTCCATAAGCGGATCAATCAGTGAACTCATTCTCTAATGAGCACATGTACTATATCCTTAGTGTCTTCACATAAGTGGCTATGAGACCAGCTAACTCCATCATATGGACGGGTATATAGTATACCGATCTATCCGATTATCTCAATGTACCTCTTGAGTAACCTATGACCGGAATTATTTATAATCTATGTTTAAAGGTGAATCGATCTTATTATCGTGATCTCATCACGATCTGATTCCCATTGCACAGAACCAAGAACATCACAATATATATATATAATAAATAATATAATATAAGAATATGCTAATATTAATCATAAGTAAAAATATCACACAGCATGTCACACGTGTCATCACTTATGTGATTAGCTTGTAGGGCATCTGTAACTAGCAATCTCCCACTTGACCAAAAGCCAATCACCTATATGTCTGATCCCCATCAGACCCCTATGATGCTCAAATATAATCTGAGCTAACGGCTTCGTTAGTGGATCGGTAATGTTATCTTCGGATGAAACTCTTTCAATTGCTATATCTTTTCGGGTCATGATCGCTCTAATCAGATGGAACCTCCTTAGAATAATTCTAATGAGACCTGGGTTCCCTTGCTAGAGTTGTCGCCCCGTCGCTGTCATAATATATGAGAATCAGCTCCATGCTACTTGGTATGACTCTCAAATCCTTAATAAACTTCTTTATCCACACCCCTTCGTCTTGCTACTTCTATTACAGCAATGTATTCCGCCTCTGTGGTCGAGTCAACAGTAGTATCTTATTTTGAACTCTTCTAGCTTACTGCTCCTCCATTTATTGTGAAAATATACCCTGAATTTGACTTGCTATCATTAACATCGAACTGAAAACTCATGTCCATGTAGCCCTCAACTTGGAGGCTACCTCCTCCATATACCAGTAAAAGATCCTTAGTCATTCTCAAGTACTTAAGGATACACTTTACTATCTTCTAGTGTTATAAACTTAGATCTGCCTGATACCTGCTCGTGACACTCAGAGCATACGTTATATCAAGCCTAGTACATAGCATCACATACATGATAAACCTTATATCTGAGGCATAAGGTATCCTATTCATGTATGCTCTTTCTTCAGGAATCTTTGGGGACATACTCCTAGAAAGTAATATTCCATATCTCATCGGTATGAGACCTCTCTTGGAATTTTTCATGCCAAACCTTTTGACAATAGAGTCTATGTACCTAGACTAGGACAAGCCAAGCATCTTTTTGGATCTATCTCTATAGATTCGGATCCCCAAAATATAGGATGCTTCTCCTAAGTCTTTCGTAAAGAAGTTTTTATATAGCCAAGCCTTTATTGTGGAGAACATTCCTACATCATTCCCAATGATTAGGATGCCATCCACATATAGCACCAAGAAGGTGATAGCACTTCCACTTACCTTCTTGTACACACAAGCTTATCTTCGTTCTTAATAAAGTCATAAAATCTGATCACCTCATCAAATTTTATGTTCTAACTTCGGGAAGCTTGCTTCAATCCATAAATGGATCTAAGTAACCTGTATACTTTATCTGGACTCTCTTTGGATAGGAATCTCTCTAGTTGTATCATATACATCTCTTCCTCGAGGTTGCCATTGAGGAATACCTTTTTGACATCCATCTGCCAGATCTCATAGTTATAGTATGTTGTAATAGTCAAAATAATTCTAACGGACTTAAGTATAGCTACAGGTGAAAAGGTTTCATCATAGTCAACTCCTTGTCTTTGACGATATTCTTTAGCTACCAGCCTTGCTTTATAGGTCTCTACCTTTTCATCTATTCTGATCTTCTTCTTGAAGATCTATTTGCAGCTGATGGGTACAATACCCTCAGGTACATCTATAAGGTTCCAAACCTTATTAGAGTACATGGAATCCATCTCAGAATTCATGGCTTCTTGCCACTTCCCGAAGTCTATACTCATAATAGCCTCCTCGTACGTCTGAGAATCAACATCCTGAGAGTCATCTCCACTAATATGTCTCATATATCTTTCAGGAGGGTGAGATACTCTATTAGACCTACGTAAAGTTGGAACTTGTGTGTTAGATACCTGAATAAACTTGGGCTCTGGAATGACGCTTGAGCTAGGTACTCCAACCTCGCTCAATTTTATGTTACTTCCACTGTTTCCACCAATAATGTGTTCTTTCTCAAGGAACATAGCTCTCTTGGCAATAAAAACCTTTTGGTCCTAGGGATGATAGAAATAATACATACAAGTTTTCTTTGGGTATCCTACAAATGTACATCATTCTGTCCTTGATTCCAACTTATCGATGTTGTATCTTCTAACATGGGCAGGACAGCCCCAAATCTTAATAATATTAAGATCGAGCTTCTTTCCTTTCTATATCTCATATGGTGTAGACACTACCGATTTTGATATAACTCTGTTCAGAAGGTAAGTTGCAGTCTCTAGGGCATACCCTAGAATGAAATGGGTAGGTCAGCGAAACTCATCATGGACTGCACCATGTCTAACATCGTACGATTCGTCCTTTCTAGAATACCATTGAGCTGAGGTGTATAAGGAGGTGTCCATTGGGATAGAATCTCATTGTCCATGAGGAAATGGGTAAACTCTATACTCAAGTACTCTCCTCATCGATCTAATCGAAGAGTCTTAATACTCTTTCCAATTTGGTTCTCTACCTCATTCTTCTATCCCTGAATTTATCGAAGGCCTCAGATTTGTATTTTATTAAGTACACGTGTCCATAACCTAGAGAAATCATCAGTGAATGTAATGAAGTATGAGTAATCACCTATAGCCTGAGTCGACATGGGACCACATACATCACTATGTATGAGTTCCAATAACTCTGTGGCTCTCTCTCCAGTTCCACTAAAAGGAGAGTTGGTCATTTTCCCATGAAGGCAAGGTTCGCAAGTTGCATATGACTCATAGTCAAATGAATCTAAGTATCCATCTTTCAACAACTTTTGAATCCTTCCCTCATGTATATGACGTAGCTTATAATGTCATAGGTATGCATTATTCACCTATCTCTTTTTCTCTTAGACATATTTATATTCATGATATGTGGAGAAGTATCTAACACATATAAGCCATTTATAAGGGTCTCTCTAGTAATGATCTCATCATCCATAATTATTGAACAACTATTATTCTCAAAAACTAATTTATATCTAATTATTGTCAAACAAGAGATTGATATAATGTTTTTGATAATGGAGGGAACAAAATACCATGCATCTAATGTAATAATAACTCTACTAGGTAGATGTAGGGTGACCTCCCCAATAGCAACTGTAACAACTCTTGCTCCATTGCCCATCTTGAGATCCATATCATCTCTAGTCAATCTTTTAGGTCTTGCCAAAAAATATAATAAATTATAGATATGATAGACACTCCTGGTATCCAATACCCATGTGTTATTATGAAAATCTGATAAGTGAAGACTGATCATGAATATACCTGAAGCTTCTATAAGCTTCTGTTTGCCTTCTCTATAAGGTAGTCCTTATAGTTCCTCTTCCAATGCCTGTCTTAGCCGTAGTGGAAGCATTGTCAT
The DNA here is from genome assembly GCA_021527575.1 of Ensete glaucum. Classification (NCBI taxonomy): domain Eukaryota; kingdom Viridiplantae; phylum Streptophyta; class Magnoliopsida; order Zingiberales; family Musaceae; genus Ensete; species Ensete glaucum. The sequence goes on from CM038558.1 coordinate 41,245,870, forward strand.
TTGCCCTTTGTCGGGTCTTTCTAGCCTTCCTTTTCTTATTGGTCTCACCAATACAGAGAACTAGCTTCTCTTTCTTGATGGTGTTCTCAGCTTCCCTCAACATATTGAGGAGCTCAAATAGAGTCACCTCAAGCTTGTTCATATTAAAATTAATAATGAACTATAAAAAGAAATTTGATAGGGACCGAAGTATAAGATCATACATAAGTTATCCTCTAGGACTATCTATATACTTCATAATGCGAATGATATCATCCTCGCTTGTCCTTTCCTCCAGTGTGGGCACAATCATGTTAAGGACATTTAGAATTTTCTCCTTCGTGAGAATAATTCTCAAATTACGGAGCCTTTAGACCTATGAGGCGGTTGGCATCAAGTATGCCATATAGGGGTTTTACAAGCGACAAACAAGATATAGCAAAAATAAATAACATGCAGATTTTACAGAAAATAATAATTAAGATATGGACTTCTATCTTAATATACTCTCACTATTTTCCTAGCGAATCACGCGACACCCTCAACATGTGAGACGAAAGTCTCCGGCAGACCCCTAGTGGGATCGAGATCCAATTGACATCTTAATGTAATCTCGAGGGACTCGACCAACTACACTAAGCCCAAAAGGTAAACAACTCTTGTCAATCACAACTCCTTATGATTCCTGTCATGTTCGGTCTCTGAATCATTATGGTTTTGACTACTCGACCAATCATGAAGTTTAATTAAGTCATCACCATCGTTACAAGATGAGTCTGATTCGATAGATATGTTCTCGACTGCTCGACCAAGTCATATCATGTCCTCAGGTCACAGATGACATATATATATCATAGGTAAGAACTCGATCATGTAGATAGGTAAGCCTCGAGTGACTCGACCAACTCAACCTATGTCGAGATTTAATTTCTTCCTATAAAGATGGAAGGCCACGTGGGTCAATCTTATTGTCTCATGCTTACCAACTTAATATTATCGTAGGAGGGGTTTTTGTTTTCTATCGGTCTCCTAATATATCATGTCACATACATACATATTTAATATATATCTACATCGCATGTAAATATATATATACATATATCTAGTAGGTGTATAACACATCACATATGTAAGCCGCATTGGATGATCATGAGCCGTCACCTAATATGATTAAGCCCAAGCCAATAGGCCTAATCACTCACAATAGGATCTATGTGTTCATCGGTGCATCTCCATGCCCTGTGATTGTTGATCTCATCATCATCGGTTTCGTTGGATCGTCGCATCACCATAAGTCATAATCTCCCGCCATGGCATCATGGGTTCCGCTGTTACCTCCACGTTCTAACCGCGCCTCACCATGTAATTACAAATAATCATAGGCACGCATGCTTGATAATAAACGAAAAAAATAGAGGCTCGCATGCCCCAATAATAATAATAATCACAATTACACACATTACAACATATAGCTCATGATCATCCATCCATATCATACATCACATGTACATCACATCATATGTAAGATTACTAGATATATATAATAATTAATTAAACTATTTAATTAATTATTTTTTAAAACTAGGATATGCATAGAATTTTTAGAATTGTCAAGGGTATTTTCATAATTCTGGATGAGAGGATAGTCCTCAGAATTTCTAAAATTGTTAAGGGTATTTTTAGAATTATGTACATAAGGATAGTCCTCAAAATTTCAAAGATTATTGAGGGCATTTTTGAAATTCTGTATAAAAGGGACATAACTAGAATTTATCAAATTCTGAGGGCTATAACCATCTTTTTCTCAAAAAGATGCCCTAGTCCTCCTTCACCCTCATTGTGTCACCACCACATACACAGTGGTGGCGCCCTTTCTTGGAAGACCACCCTATGGACTGCCTCCCTTGTTGGCGGCGTGGTGTGGGAGTAGTCGGTCGTGCCCGCAGGTGGCCGACCCTGCAGGGGGCTTGGCCGTGGCCAGCCACCTCTACATGCAGACAACATGCATGTGGCTACCCCTCTCCCACAGGTAGTGCCTACTTTCGCTGCCAATTATTGCAACAAGCGCGTAGAATAGTTCTATGCGATTCAATCTCATCACACGTAGTTTAAAACCAATTTTTCATACGAAAATCTTGACTCTAATACCACTGTTGGGAAACTTCAGTGGGTGTATCACATGCACAACGAAAATCAAAACAAAATATCGATTTTCCATGCGGATCAAATCATCATGCAAAATATTGGGATCGTGAGAAAAATATAAAAATTGATAAAATCAAGATGTGTGAGAGATTGATTTTACCTAGGGAGATCATATATCCCTATATTTCAGATCTGAATAGAGAAGATAAAGGTGGTCAAGCATCCTCCTCTCTAGCGGTATCCACATGATAGATCTATAGTGAAACTCCTCCAATCTGATCTTGCAACTCTTGCTTAGAGAGAGGAAGGAGAATAGGAGGTGGTGGCTAAAGTTACAGTCTATCAATCATGAGTCTCCCCTCCTATTTATAGAGATCCACCAAAACCCTAGGGCTCCTTCCTTAGTGGGTATTGGATCTCCATCCAATCACCCACTAACCTTGCATTATTAGATCTCTCTTCAATAATCTCCTTAGGCCTATAATTGAGCCTTAATCAATGAGTCCATCAATATAAGGTCTCATTTAATGAGAATAAGGGCTAATTGGATCTTCATCTAATCCTCTATTCACTGAAGCATCCACTATATATGTGTGACCCTCTAGGCCCGATACCGAGCTGGCCATGAGTCACTCTCATCGAATCGCTTCTGATATAGTGAATTATTATCCCCATAATAATTCACTCGACTCATCGACTATGGACGTACTAGGCCACTACGCCATAGTTCCCAGATGGTATGGGGGGATCAAATCCTTCGAACCTGTCTATCCACAGTTACCATGTATTTATAATCCCTCATCCAAATAATATCCCAGAGACCGTATATTGGACATAGTATTGTCAGGTCACATACAGAATCAGTTTATCTTGCTCTATTCGGATTCTATCGGAGAACTCTTTCTCTCTCAATCCGAATGACCATGGATAGGGATTTGTCTAAGCAAGCATATATGAGATATTCCTCTTGTGATATCGAGAGCGAATGATCCTCTATTGACACTCAATTGCCTTCGTAATATTGGCTACCAATCCCGATAACCAACTATAGTAGACCTTGAACTTTCCAAACCTGTAAGTTTGGCATCAAAGAAAGGAGTACTCATACAACGCATCCTTAGTATCTTAAGTCTAAGGACCAGATACACAACTAGGACTATGGAATCACTGTCTGATATTAGGTATCATTAATCATACATCATTCCATAAATATATCAATCAATGAATTCATTCTCTAATAAGCACATGTACTATATACTTAGTGTCTCCACATAAGTGACTATAAGACCAGCTACCTCCATCATATGGACGGGTATATAGTACACCGATCTATCCGGTTATCTCAATGTCCTTCTTGAGTAACCTATGACCAGGATTATTTAGGATCTTTATTTAAAGGTGAATCGATCTCATTATCGTGATCTCATCACGATTTGATTCTCATTGCACAGAATAAAGGACATCACAATATATATGTAATAAATAATATAATATGAGAATATACCAATATTAATCATAAGCAAAAAGATCACACAGCGTGTCACACGTGCCACCACTCACGTGATTGACTTGAAGGGTACCTGGAACCAGCATCATCTAATGAGAATAGGGGCTAATTAGATCTCTATCCAATCCTCTATTCGTTGAAGTATTCACCATATGTGTGTGACCCTCTAGGCCCGATACCGAGTTGGTCATGAGTCACTTCTATCATAACTCCTTATGATATAGTGAATTATTATCCCCATAATAATTCACTCGACTCATCGACTATGGATGTACTAGGCCACTATGCCATAGTCCCCAGACGGTACAGGGGGGGTCAAGTCCATCGGACTTGCTTATTTATAGTTATCGTGTATTTATAATCCCTCATTCAACTAATATCCCAGAGACCGTATATTAGATATGGTACTATCAGGTCACATACGGAATCCGTCATAGTCTCGCTCTAATCGGATTCTCCTAGAGAACTCTTTCTCTCTTAATCCAAATGACTCTGGCTAGGGATTCGTTTAAGCAAACACATATGGGATATTCCTCTCGTGATACCGAGAGTGGATTATCCTCTATTGACACTCAATTACCTTCGTAAGGTTGGCTACTAATCCCGATAACTAACTGTACTAGATTTGGAACTTTCCAAACCTGTAAGTCTGGCATCAAAGAAAGGAGTACTCATATAAGACATCCTTGGTGTCTCAAGTCTAAGGACCAGATACACAACTGAAACTATGGAATCGCTGTTTGACATTATATATCATCAACCATACAATATTCCATAAGCGGATCAATCAATGAACTCATTCTCTAATGAGCACCTGTACTATATCCTTAATGTCTCCACACAAGTGGCTATGAGACTAGCCGCCTCCATCATATGAACGGGTATATAATACACTGATTTGTCCGGTTATCTTAATGTCTCTCTCGAATAAACTATGACCAGGATTATTCAGGATCTGTGTTTAAAGGTGAATCGATCTCATTATCGTGATCTCATCACGATCTGATTCCTATTGCACAAAACCAAGGACATCACAATATATATACAATAGATAATATAATATGATAATATATTAATATTAATCATAAACAAAAAGATCATATAGCATGTCACACGTGTCATCACGCACGTGATTGGCTTGCAGGGCACCTGTAACCAGCAAGGATGCTATCCAGATTTGAGAACTATGATAAAATAATAGCAAGTTATGTAAAAAATAATCTACATGATTTCTAACAACACACACAGTTTATAACCAATCATCACATGATGAACCTGGCTCTGCTATCATTGTTGAGAAACTTTAATTGAGCATCACATGCACAGCAAAAAATAAAAACAAAATTGGTTTCCTATATTTAATAAATCATCATGCAATGGTTGGTGTGCAATAAAATGGTAAAACTAAAAAACCTACACGTCATATGTTAGATGTTTTACCTAGGGAGATTGTATATCCCTGAAAAATTAGATCCAAAGAAGAGAATGAAGGAGAAGTTGTATGCTCCTCTCTAGCGGTGATCTATACGTTAGATATGGCAATGACGCTCCTCAAATCGTTGCGGTATCATTAAGGATAATGGGGGGCGACCACTAGAAGCTCTAGCCTATGAGCCCTTTAGCCCCCTTCGATCTATAGAGGTCCCTGTCAACTTAACCCTAGTGGATCCCACCCTATTGGATACTAGATCTCTATCCAACTACCTAAGCTTCTTAGATCGGTGGATCTCTATCCAGTAATCTCTTATTGGATCTCATCCATAGATCCAATAATATAGGGGCTTATTAGATATTCAATAAAATAGGAGCTTCACAGATATCTCATACATGAACCTCTAATCATCGCAACATTTACTATATATGTGTGACCCTCTAGGCCTAATATCGAGTTGGTCGTAAGTTGTACCTATGAGAACTCCTTCTAACTCAGTGAATTATTATCTCATAACAATTCACTCAACTCATCAACTATGGACATACTAGGCCACTATGTCATAGTCCTCAAATAGTATAAAGGGATCTTATCCATTGGACATGATTGTCCTCTGTTACCGTATATCTATAATCTCTCATCTATCTAATATCTCAAAGTCCGTATATCGGGTATGGTATTGGCAGGCCTTACATGGAATCAATTCGAGTCTTACTCTAACTGGATTCTCTTGGAAAACTTCTTCTCTCGCAATCTAAATGATCCTGGTTAGGGATTTGCTTAAGCAAGAGCACACGGGATATTCCTCTCAGGATACTAAGAGAGTACGATCCTCTATTGACGCTTAATTACCTTCATAAGTTGGCTACCAATCTTAAAAACCGATTGTACCAGATTTAGGACTGTCAAAGAAAGGGGTACTCAAATAAAGCATCCTTGGTATCTCAAGTCTAAGGACCAGATACATAATTGAGACTACGGAATTGCTGTCTAATGTTAGATATTATTAACCATCTAGCATTCCATGAGTGGATCAATTAGTAAACTCATTCTTTAATAAGCACATATATTGTACCCTTGGTATCCTCATACGAGTGACTGTGAGACCAACCCTCTCTATCATATAGACGAGTATACATTATATCGATCTGTTCGGTTATCTTGATATCTCTCTCGAGTAACCTATTATCGGGATCATTTATGGTTTGTGTTTAAAGACGAATTGATCTCATTATTATGATCACATCATAATGATCCAATTCTCATTTCACAGATCCAAGGACATCATAATATATGCTACAGGCAACATAAAGTGATAATATGTTAATAATAATCATAAGCAAAAAAGATCACGTTACGTGTCACGCGTGTCATCATTCATGTGATTGGCTTATAGGGCACCTGTAACTAGCACTATAATCTCTCATCTATTTACATTTAAAAGATTATATACTGGGTATGGTATTGTTAGGCCCATACGTATTTGAGTTTCACTCTAATTAAATTCTCTTAAAAAACTTCGTCTCTCTCAATATGAATGACTCTGACTAGAGATTTGCTTAAGTAAGAACACTTGAGATATTTCTCTTATGATATTAAGAGTGAATAATCCTCTATTGATACTGAATTACATTCATAAGGTTGGTTATCATTTTTAATAACTGACTGTACTAGCCCATAAGTTCAATATCAAAAAATAGAGTACTAAAACAAGATATCCTTGGTGTCTCAAGTTTAAAGATTAAACATACAATAGGGACTATAAAATTACTATCTAATGATTAGGTATCTTTAATCATTCAACATTCAATAAATTGATCAACTAATGAACTAATTCTCCAATAAGCATCTGTCATAGTATTCTAACACAAACAACTATGAGACCAATTGTCTCCATCATATGGACGAGTATATAGCACATCGATATGTCTGATTATCTCGATGTCTCTCTCGAGTAACCTATGATCGAAATTATTTAGAGTCTATGCTTAAAGGAGAATTTGTCTCACTATCATAATCCAACTCCCATTACAAAGATCCAAGGACATCACAATATATTAATCATATAATATAAAGTGAGAAATACTATAGTAATAATAAAAAAAAGAATGCATAGTATATAACACATGCCACTACTCACGTGATTGGCTTATAGGGCACTTATAACTAGCATATAGTGTCTATACTATATGAGATATGAAAAGGAAAGAAGTTGGATCTTAAGGTTGTTAAGATTTAAGGCTACCCTACCCATATTAGGAGAAACAATCCTGACAAGTTTGAATCAAAGACAGAATGGTACAGATTCGTGGAATACCCCATGGAGACTTGTGGGCATTATTTATATCACCCTGAGGACTGCAAGGCCTTTATTGCTAAGAGGATGATGTTTCATAAGAAGGAACACATTCTTGTTGGTAACAGAAGGAGCATAATACAGTTAAGTGAGGTTTGAGAACCTAGCTCAAGTACTATTTTATAGGATGAGTATGTTCAAGTACCTAGCACATAAGTTCTGACTTTTTGTAGATCTTGTAGAGTGTTTCACCCTCTTGAGAGATATGTGGGACATACCAAGGGAGAGGACATTAAAGATGTTGATCCTTAGAACTACAAGAAGGCTATTACAAGTATAGACTCTAGAAAGTGGCAAGAGACCGTGAATTCTAAAATGGATTCTATATACTCAAACAAGGTTTGGAACCTAGTTGATGCACCTGAGGGTATTGTACTAGGTTGCAAATAGATCTTCAAGAAGAAAATCAAAGTAAATAGAAAGGTAGGGACATATAAGGCAAGGTTAGTGGTTGAAGAATATCATTAAAGGCATGGTGTTGACTATGATGAAACCTTCTTGCTCGAGCCTTGTTGAAATCTATTTAAATTTTGTTGGTTATTGCAACACACTATTAATATGAGCTCTGGTAGATGGATGTGAAAACTATGTTACTCAATGACAACCTCGAGGAGGTGTATATGGTACAGTCTAAGAGATTCGTATCCAAGAAGAATCTAGATAAGATATACATATCGCTTAAGTTCATATATGGTCTAAGTTAAGCTTTCCAAAGTTGGAATATAAGATTTGATGAGACGATCAGATCTTATGACTTTGTTAAGAACGAATATTAGCCTTGTGTATACAAGAAAGTAAGTAGAAGCACAATTACCTTATTGGTATTGTATGTGGATGACATTCTAATCATTAGAAATAATGTAGGAGTACCCTTCACGGTTAAGACTTGGCTATCTAGGCACTTTTCCATAAAGGACATAGGGGAAGCATCCTACATTTTGAAGATTCAGATCTATAGAGATAGATCCAAGAGGATGCTTAACTTGTCTCAATCTAGGTACAGACACCATTGTTAAAAAGTTTAATATGGAAAACTCCAAAAGAGGTCTTATACGGATGGAACACGAAATATCACTTTTTAGGAATATATCCCTAAAGACTCCTATAGAAAGGGCAAATATTGATAGGATACGCTATGCCTCAATGATAAAAGTCTATTATGTATATTATGTTATATATCATGTCTGATATAACATGTGCTTTAATTGTTATGAGTAGGTATCAGGAGGACTACAAATTTTTTACTAGTATATGGAGGAGGTATTATACAGACTCAAGCTTCTAGTCCGATGTCGATAATAGCAAGTTGAACTTAGGATGTGTTCATTATAAATGGAGGAACAGTAAGCTGAGATTAAGCAAGATACTACTATTAACTCGACCACTGAGGTGGAGTATATTACTGTGACAAAAGCAACAAAGGAGGGAGTCTAGAGAAAGAATTTTATCACAGACTATGTCAGGTAGTGAGGAGTTGATTCCATTATATTGCAACAACAACGGAACGATTGCTCAAGCGAAGGAACTCGGATCTCATCAAAAGTCTAAGCACGTTCTAACGAGGTTCCACTTGATTAAAAAAATCATAGTCCGTGGTGATTTAGTAGTAGAAAAAGTTTCATCCGAGGACAACATTGAAGATCCACTGACCAAGCTATTATCTCAGATTATTTTTTAGCATCATAAGGGTATAATAGGGATCATGCATGTGAGTGATGGGTTTTATGTCAAGTGGAATATTGCTAATTACTAGTGTCCTACAAGTCAATCATGTGAGTGATGACATATGTGATACGCTGCACAATCTCTTTTAGTTATTATTCATGGTATTTTCTCACTTTATATGATGAATATATATTATGATATCCTTAGATCTTGGCATTAAGAATTGGATCTGTTAGGATCATAATGGCACTAAGAGGGGGTGTGAATTAGTGCTATTACAAAAAGATCCAATTTAAAAAGTTCGATCAATAAATCTATATCGAAAATATGTTTAACAAAAAATGTAAGTAAGGATAGTGAGTAAAATAAATCAATAAGCAATAACAAGATAAAGCAAGAAAGAAAATGTAAACCAATTTATAATGGTTCGATCGTTCGTACCTACATCCACTCATGATTCCTCTTTCCTCGAGGCCATCGGCTTCCAATACTGATCTTCTTTCTAATGGACGAAGATTAACTACCCCTGTTACAACCTTTCTCTTTTTACTAGGCTCATGAGAGAACCTTTACACTAACTCTTTTACAAAAGACCTCACATCTCCTTAGAATAACTTCTAAACTCAATGAGGAAGAGACTCAAGTACTAATCAAGAGTTTATAACACTTTTAACCTTAAGAATTCTTGCTCTATCAAGCAAGCATAAGTAGGGTATTTATAAACCCTCAAAGGTTTCAAAAATAAAAATAAAAACTTAAATCCCTAAGATTTTAAGGTACTAGTGGTACCACTATCAGTACTGGGCAGTACTACCATTGAATAAATCATGGGAATTTATACTTTGACGATACTACCGTCAGTCTAGATGGTACTACTGTCACTGGGCGGTACCACCGACGATAGGGGACGGTACCACCGTCGAAATTCTCAGAAAAGCACAAACAATGCTTTCTAACTCTCTAGATTGTACCACCACTTGGGCCTGATGGTACCACCACTAAGGCCTACTCAAGGTCATTGAATTGACCTTCCAATAGGCCCAGTTTGACCCTGGTTCAGGCCTAATGGGTTTCTTGATAAGTTAGAATACCAACTCAATTTGACCTCGAATAACCTCGATCAAGACTTAACCACTCAATCATGTATTTAGTATAATCACAAAGCAATCAGCATGTTGTCCAATATTTTGGCATGTCATCTAATTATTTGACACTTTGTCCGAACCTCCGATGCATCATTATTTCCTTCGGCGTATCGCTCGATCTATCGACATGTTGACTTCCCACAACATTTGATTTTTTTAGCAAATACCCAATTCTTCTGGCCTGATGCCCGAACTCATGGAATGAAGTTCATCCTTTAGCACGTTGACCAATCCTCCAACCTGACAGTCTATCTCTGACATGATACTTTCTAGCCCAACGTTTGATTCTATTGCTTCGACAATTTGCCTCTAATGATTCGTGTATGTGATTAACGTATATCCTATGTTACTTATCTCAAAAGTTTATTAGTCCATAAATTCATTAATTGATTCTATCATTAAAATTCGAGATTCAATATGATCATGATGAGATCATAATAATGAGACCAATTTACCTTTAAACACATGTCCTAATCATTTTCAATCATAGGTTACTCGAGAGGTATATCGAGATAATCAAACAGCTAGTGTAATATATATTCATTCATATGATGGAGGAAACTAGTCTCATAGCTGCTTGTGTGGAGACACTGAGGATATAGTGCAAATACTTATCGGAGAATGGGTTCACTGAATAATACGTTTATGGAATGCCAGATGATTAATGATATATCATTGTTAGATAACAATTCTGTAGTTCTAGTTATATCTCTGGTCTTTAGACTTGAGATACCAATGTTATTTTATTTGAGTACTTCGTTATTTTATACCAGACGTATAGGTTCATAAGTTTTAGATATAGTATAATCGATCATTGGGAATGACAACCAACCTACGAAGGTAATTAAGTGGCAAACGATTCACATAAAGATTCACTAGTAGAACTAAAAATAATATCATCAATATAAATTTTAAATAATAAAAATATTTTTTTAAAAATATTTAATAAATAATGTGGCATCGATCTTGACTTTTAAGAAATTATTTTGAATAAGAAAAAAAACTAAGCCTCTCAAACTAACCCCTAGGGGCTTGTTTTAATCCATAGAGAGTCTTAGATAACTTAAAAACATGATTTGAAAAAAAGAACATTATCAAATTTGGGTGGTTGTTAAATATAAAATTCTTCAAAAATAAAATTATTAAGAAAAATATTTTTTAATTAGTCAATATAAATACGCTTTGGATATATTAAAATGATTTCATATAGATAGTGCTAAGGTCATTATCACACCAATGAATACCTTTATAAAATTAGATATGATAGATAGTTTGCTATTTCTAACTACAACTAAACCAAATATTATCTTTAGTGTTGACGTATGTGTGTGAGATTTGTTTAATTCTAAATAATCTCATTATAAAATAGTTAAAAAAATTTAGATATTAATTGAATCATATTTAATTTTATTATTAAATTTTTACTCCCAAAGGAAGATTGTGAGAGGTTGATGTCATATTTGTGAAGTATGCTTATTTCCTTTTGATTGGAAAGCTTGTGCCACTTCAACATGCAAGATGATGGAAAAGCTTGCGTTAGTGAGTCTCATTTAGGAAAGAATAATTAATCATCCAAGTGAGACGTATACAAAAATGACTCCCACTCAAACATGCGAGGGTTGAGCAACAAATAGTTTATTCGTAGAGATCGAAAACATGTTGGCAAGTTTCTAATTTTGTTGATCAATTGATTTATTAAATAATATGAGAATAATTTATTGATTTATCTCATAGTCAATGATATGACTTTTAGGAAATAAATATTTCGATTTTTATTTTTGTGCTTGAAAATAAAATAAAAATAAATCAAATATAAAAATTAATTACTTTTACCTTTCAAAGAGATAGCAACATCTATTATTTTTTCTATAAATTTATATTTATATTTTAAAATATTTTATATTAAAACTATTATAATTTTTATGGTGTATATTTTGATGTTAAAATAATTATTTAAAATTATATTGTTGATGTTTAACTTATAATGGTCTTTTAAGTTTAAATTATAAGTGGATGAATTTATATATTTTTATTTGATACATGACTTTGAAATTAATATATTATCAATGTTTCATAACGAATTAAAAGAAACATCATTATCTGTGTGATACATGAATTTCATAATAAATTGGTATAATATCATTTCATATAAGATTGTTAATAATGAATATGTTAGAATATAATTTTTAGGTTCCTAACAGCATGTATGGTTATTTTTTATCTTATATTTATCTTTAAAGTAACCAATTACGTTGTAATAGATTTGAGGGTTAGATAGAGAAGGTTTCTTTATCACTTATGATTTTCCCAAGAAGATATAATATTTTTTTAATTAAAAATAGTTGGTACTGTAAAAATAAAAATATTATATTTTTAAAAATCTTCTATAAATTATGAATTTGGAAGCGATGATTTATTTTTAATAAATCTGGGGTGTCATCTCCCTATGATCTTGCCCACAAAGGAAGAATCCTGGGCTTATCTTTGGGGAATTGATTCATATCAACTGTAACAGGGTGAAATATTTTCTTATAATAGCATGTAACATGATTTTGAGTTATTTTTAAAATTATATTTTATTTTGTTAATTAAATTGGATTTAACTTTATATTTCATTTTTAACCTTTACAATAAAAGGAACAGTTTGATCTGATTATATTATACATTATCGATTATGCGATCGTCTATATTTAACTCGATCGTAACATGATTTGGAGTATTTTGAAACTTATCTTTCTATTTTGTTAATTAAATCGGATTTAATTTTATTGTTCAAGTTTCACCTTTATAAGAAAAGAAATAGTTTTGATCCGATTATATTATATTTTGTCGATGATGAAGTCGCCTAAGAATCTCGAGCTTATCTTAGGGGAATTGATTCAACTCAATGGTAATGGGGTGAAACCTTTTCTGATTTCGAGTGAGTTTTAAATTTATCTTTTTATTTTGTTAATTAAGTCAGATTTAGATTTATTGTTCATTTTTCACCTTTATAATAAAAGGAACAGTTAGATTCGATTATATTATATCTTGTCGATGATGTGGTCGCCTAATGACTATAATTCCATCAATGCGTAGGTATTCTTATTTTCGATTGATGTGCATTTATGTTGTCTTGATCTGAGAGCCCTCCTGTTGTCCTTGATGAAGTTGAAGAACTATATGATGCATGGATATCATCATCATCATCTTGAGCTTTTAGACTTCCATCGGTGAATCCGAAGGAACGCAGTTGGTATTGGCTGTCAAGAGATTCGTTTCTCCCTGCTATTTTTCTATTTAGTTGGATCATTAGATAGATCTACCCTTGTTTAGATTTTTGTAGCGATCTGGACTTTACTGCCTTCTTTTAATCTGCAAAGATTCATTCTACATCCGGTAATGACCTATTTTTTTCCACTGGGTTTCTCGTTGATTGTTGGCTTTATATAAAATCATAGTGATCTTCCATAAATATACTGTACATCGAATGAACAGTGTTATTGACCTCAGCTCCCGGTCTTGTTTTGTGATCGCACCGATCAAATGTAATCTTAAGAAAACATGCACTTGGAGAGCACAATCCAAGGAGAATAGCAGATCTATTTGCTGAGCTCCTCTTGTGTCAAACATAGGCTCGATGAGACGCCAAATGACAAGCCCATGCCTGCTTATTCTTGACGTTGGGCGTCACCCACCGTGAAGTGAAATCTATTCTCGTAACGCACATCCGGAAACATCGCTCATTTATGCATCCAACAATGGCACGGGCAGCCAAATGAAGCAAAGTTTTGGTGATGGAGAAGACAAAGTGAGCTCGAGGAGGAATGGCACAACGCCGAAAGCAAGAAACAGTCGCAAGATCACATGGAAAAAGATGCAAGCATTCGGCACAAGGCATCAAGGAGGAAAGAGAGTGAGCCTGTGAAGGAAGAAGGCCACAGTGAAACGATGAAGGAATTTAGCACCAGAACATATCAAAAGAGAAAAAGAGTACAGTGAAGCACAGCACACATCCTTGGGATCCATCGGCAACTTCTGTGGCTCAAACGCATCCTTGTCAGGAGGAATATAGTCGTCCACAGTCACCTCCACAGAGAATAATAGCATGAACAGCTTCCTTCCTTCCTTCCTTCCATTGCTTCTGTGTCATTCAAACCTCCTTTTCTGGTGCGGGGAGGGAGACTTGTGGTTTAAGCTTCTTCGGAGTCTGCAACTAAGTTGTCTTCTTGAACAACCATATCACCTGTGACATACCATATCTCGGGAACAATGATCTGATGCCATGATATGTACGCGTGCGTCCTCTCGGGGTGCAGCCTGGGCAGTGGAGAAAGAGAGAGAGAGAGAGAGAGAGAGAGAGATTCTCTCCCAAGCATCGAAGATGGAACCTGTTCCAGGTGCTGCTCCACGAGAAGAGAAGCTTTGATCCCCATTGACCAACTTGGTGGTGGCTGGATATCTCCACCTGAGATGACGGAATGGTATCAGCACATCTCTCCGTGCCTCTCGTTCTGCATCTTGGTGCAGTGAAACGTCTCCGCACTGCCATTGTTGCTTGAGACATGTGGTGAGTTCCCTACTCGCATGTAACGTCAATTGGCTCCAAGCCTCGAAGTGGAGACATTAAGGTCAAGAAATTGCCCCCAAGAATCATGCTTAGTGGCTTGTGCACTGCATCTGATAACCACAAAACACCCACCCACCACAACAAAGATGCCGGTTTAACTCTCTCTCTCTCTCTCTCTCTCTCTCTCTCTCTCTCTCTCTCTCTCGTGTACTCGCAGCAAATGACATACAGTGATACCCAAGCTTATTAACTATGCAGTCTGCATTTAGCATGTAAAAACAACTTGCATGGTGTCACTCGGCTGAGTCAAAGATGGCAAGAAGACACATGAACAGGAATCACAATCTTCTGAAAAGAAAGAACAAGAAGAGAGGGATAAACCAATGGCACCAAAGCAATGGTTATACATGTCCAACGGACTGACATTAACATTGTCCTCAACATGTATTCTGTTCATCGACTACTGACAAATGTATTGATGAGGACTGCGCAATGCGAGTGACCACTTCCACAGTTCTCTCCAAACAAAACCATACCTATCGACCATGAATAGTTGTCACGTATTTATGATAGTGGTGAAGATGGTGCACCCAACTGTGTTTGGGAGATGCTTCAATAATAAGACTTTTCGAAAGGTAGGAGTTAGTGCAAGTAACATGGCATTGTCCCTTCCTTGAAAGTTGACTTGTGTAAATTTGATCCAATCTCTATCTATCATGGCTTGTGTACTATATATAGTTGCATATTAATCCCATACATAATTCCTCAATTACTCGGCTAAACAAATACTGTCTTGAATCATATGCAAGAAGGTATGAGCCGACCGATCTTTCTAAAATACACATCCCATCTTATGTGTTTTGGTGCAAGCATGCATGAAGCCTACAAATCTTTAATTACCTTAACTAATCAATTTTTTTTTTTTAAGACCTTCTTTGGTATTAGATGTGCAACGTCAAACAACAAGAGCAATGGAAGCATATCTCACATGCAAAGCGTGATGAGAAATGCGGTCAACCTCATCGATCTTCTTCTTGTCTTTATCATATTGGTCTCCTTTATATGAATCATTTTGGCCGTAGTTTAGATCCATGCTTCACATCCAACACAATTGGAATCATGCGTCAATTTGGTGCAAGTTCATTCCACTAGAAATGGCATCATTACAACTTCACTACCTCCAAACATTACTGTGTGAAGGTCTTATTGTCGTTTTGAGATGACAAAAAGTTGTAATTGATACAACCTAACACCATGAAAATGTTGAAATGCTTATTGATGTCCTTTAGCTTTGTAGCTGGTAGCTAGTTAATCTTCATCTATCATGGCATTCTGAGAATTACTCTTTGAGATTTCTGATTTGTTAAGCATCACTGACATCAAAACAAAGCCCAAAATGACAAATGTAATAATTGTGACTGTCATATATATATATATATATATATATATATATATATATATATATATATATATATATATATATATATATCCTACAGTGAGAGAACATGAATCATTTCAGGAACAGTTCAGTCCACCATGTGCATGTATCAGCATCCAAACGTAGGACTCGAAAGAAAGCAAGTAATGGAAGAAGAAGAAGAACAACACTCCAGTCAAATTACTCTTTCCTAAATACTGGTGAGATATGGAGGATTAGCCACTCACGCATCCACAAAAGCTTAGATGTTGTTTGGCTGGCCTTACTAATCCTACCTCTATTAACTATGGTTTCTCAAGCGAGTGCTTGTCTCCTTTTGAGATCAAAAGTTAGGGTTGGCTAAAACAAGTGAGTGCCAAAAAGATCCACAGAAAATTTGATCCCATGTCTTTGACATCTTTCATGTGGTGGTGACGTGTGCGCAAGCTCATGAGAATAACAACATGAATACTGTGTCCAGGCTTCTTTGTCCAATGCTTGGCATCAACATGAGTAGCTCCGCTCCCTCGATAAATAGCAGCCCGGAAGAACACATGAAGACCACACCTTGAGGAGTAGTAGTTCTTGGAGATTGGAAATGGCTTCCCACACAAGGCCTAACATCTCCAACGAGATCCATGACATAGATGTAGTCACAGCTCATAGCTCCATCTCTCCCAGTCTTCTTCACCACAAGAGCTTTGGAGAACTCCTCCCACCCTTCCTTGCAAGAAAGGTGCTGCATGCTGCCCCCAACATGCACCGTTCATAATGACTACTCGCTTCATCTTCCCTCTTACTCATTCCTGTTCGTGGAGTTTCAGGTCGTTGCTGAGATGATAGCCACCTTCCTGCTGGTGTTCGTGACCTGCGGCGCCGGCGCGTTGAGCGTGAGTAACTCACGCGTCGTGTCGCAGCTCGGCGCATCGGTCGCCGGAGGGTTGATCGTCACGGTGATGATCTATGCCGTCGGCCATATATCAGGGGCGCATATGAACCCCGCCGTCACTTTCGCCTTCGCCGTCTCGAGGCATTTTCCATGGATTCAGGTGTGTTCATCCACACATCTCTTCCACTACATCTGATCTCCTCTCTTCCAAGCAATTTGTGTTTCCTTCGTACCCTTCGCTGTTCTTGCACCACAGTTTCTAAGCTTTCATCCTCTTACCATTTGAACTCAGAAATAGAATCATGAAATAAGCATGATTCCAACATTTAGAAGGCATGCAAATTATTGTGACGCTGTTGACATACATATAAGATGCCATATATTTCCATCTATAAGAAATTTCCTCTATCCTCAGAATACAGTATCATTTATCACAGTCGGTCATGAAAACTACGAAGCTGCATGTTTTTTTTATTCCAAATGCATGTACCATAATAGAGAAAAGAAAAAAAAAAGTATTAATGGTGCTGCTGCCTGACCATTAATTTCCTTCATGGATTTTATAATTCAATAAATAGGAAAAGAATAAGAAAGAGAACCATCTCTTTTTCTTTGATAATGAATGTATTGAAGTGTATAACAGAGACAAAAAAACAAACCTTTGTGATCTATATCACAAAGTATATTTCGGCTTTCACTAGTAGTTCCAAAAGATTAGTGACCAAATGACAAGCTCAAATTGGATCAAATAATCCCTCAAAAAAAATAAAAACGAAATAATCCTTCTCAGGAGAGATTCTTCAAGGTTGCCACTACAAAGCTAGAAAGGGATATGTTCTCAGGTCCCATCATCGCCCTTCTACCACTGAACTCGCATCGATGCCTCAACGCCTGCCTCCCTTCACGGCTGACCCTTTTGCAATCACTTTCAGGTCCCCTTCTACATGTGTGCTCAGATCTCGGGGGCCATGGTTGCCTCCTTCGTCCTCCGGGAGCTGTTGCACCCGATCACCAACCTCGGGACGACGACGCCGTCCGACACGGCGGTGAAGGCCTTGGTCATGGAAACCGTGGTCACCTTCTGCATGATGTTCGTCACGTCGGCGGTAGCAACCGATACCAAAGCTGTGAGTCCCTCATGCTTGTTCTCGTCCTGACTTCCTGCTGCTGCATGCATGCGTGCTTGTTTGTGACCTATCTTTGTGGTGATACAGGTAGGAGAGTTGGCAGGGTTAGCTGTCGGTTCATCAGTGTGCATAACCTCCATTCTAGCTGGGTAAAACAAGACATCTCATTTTGATAAATTTGTAGTAATTTAGAGACTATCAGGAATGCTAAGCACATGAACCAATCCCAATCTCAATTTTGCAAGATCAATCATCATCTAACTTAACATGCACAAAACCCTGATGTATATACATACATATCAGACACAAGCATGACAGCCAGCAGCCACCTGCTCGCCAAAACTTTCTATGCCAATAACTACTGAAAGCAACAAAGATTAGGAACAGCACACTAACACGAGTGAAGTGACTCCACTCTTAGGCGATAACAACGCTAAACACAAAGGAAATCGTAGGTATACACCACTTAAGATGAAATGGAGTTGTGCAGGCCGGTCTCAGGAGGATCGATGAACCCCGCGAGGACATTAGGACCGGCGGTCGCGAGCAGGAATTACCAATCGCTCTGGGTGTATTTTGTTGGCCCGGTGCTGGGCACCGTCTCAGGCTCATTCTCCTACAGCTTCATTAGAATGACTGAGAAGCAGCAGCATGCTACTGCTGCACAGAAGCTGTCCTCCTTCAAGCTTCGACGCTTGCAGAGCCAGGAAATGGTGAGCCCTGCAAGCAACGCTTTCGAGAATGTGTAGCTTCGTCAGGAGATTATGGGCATTGCTAAGTGTCATCTTCTGCAGCTTATATTGCTCATGGATATCCGTGTAAGGCTCCGCCCCGTAAGCCAGTGGCAGGCTACTTAGTTCTGTAGTCACTACTCCTCCTGAGTAATGTGAAATATCAGCATTTATGGTGCAGTTTTAAACTGCATCATCGTTTTATGAAGCATTATTATCATCATCATCTGAAAATTCAACTTTCTTGAAGCAATTTCTACAATAGTCTAACAATCCAAAGTAATGATTGTTTTAGTTCATTAAGAGGACAAAACTGTGTTGTTTTGCAAACTGATACCATACAAACTGAAGCTGCACGGTAACTTAATTGCTTAGACTATCTTTTTAGGAAAAATAATTTTGATTATAGCAAGAAAAGAGATGCATAGTTGAGTGTTGCTTCGTTCTCAATGCACCAAAGATACTGTCATTAAAGAAATGGATATCTACCGGAGAAAGAAACGATGTTGACCCAAAGTCAAATGGAAAAATACTAAGAACTTCTAGCACTGATTATTCAATACAAAATCTCACCTTCGGAGAGTCGTGCAGCGCATTGGTGGGCTACAGCTTTACGCACAAGTCGATCTTTAACGAAAAGAGGAAGGTCAAAAGAGGTGTGCTTTGACCGTGAAGACACGAAGAACATAGTTAGTGAAGAAGCAAGAGAGACGAAAAGGTCAAGTCACAACTGGTGTTCTACCCCCCATCTCTCTCCATCTTTCAGTCGTTCTAGAAAGTTGACTTTTGAGGAAGGGCGAGTGTTATTATTCATCATGCATTCTTATAGAGATTTGAAATAGTCTCGTCGTGACGACTGGATTCAATACTTTGTTCTTTTCCATTGGCAACTACGATAAGCTCAATGCTTAGACCAACATTAGGATACGATTTGAAGTACATAAATCACAATAAAACTCTCACGTTTTTTATTCATCAAAAAAGATAATGGTTTTTTTATGAATCTCAAGTCTGAACATTATCCTCATTTTTGTTGTGTTTTTAAGTCTGTAAATGGCATATATATATATATCTATATATATATATATATATATATATATATATTTTTTTTTTTTGGTTGTATGAACGCATAAATCACACCCAAACCTTCCACGGAATGTGGCCCCCACCGCGTCAATCAGGTCCGCGTTCTACGCAAATCACGTCATGCCGCGTCTTCCACTACGCGGCAAATGAACCAAATCGCCGTCAACGACTAACGCCTCCGTTATCTCCCCATCTCCACCGGTGGTCCCAGCCGTCAGTCGCAAAGCATATAAATGCTTTTACTTACTTGTTTTAAAGTACCCGCTTAGCTACCTTTTCTACAATTGAGGAGTTTGGTGGTGTCGGAAGCTCCTCCAGTAATTCTTCAGGTACGGACGTTGGTTCTTTACGAACGTAAGGTAAAGTGTCGCTCCACCGATCTTATTCCAAATACCCGATTGTTTTACCTGCCTTTTCAATTGCAAGGGCGTTTTGTGATGCCGTACGTGATGATTTCTCCTCGGGGCCACTAAAGGATGCCAATGGTAACGTAGGTACTTACATGGGTAACATTGGGTGGTAAACCCTCTGCAAACAAGCCTTATATATGAGCTCTATAACAATTCCCTTGCCCCTTCCGACAGCAGCCGTGGGCGAACGAAACAAGTCGACGCGTTAATCTTCCAACCTTTAGAGGTACGCCGATCTCTCTCTTCTCCTCCTTCTTGTAGTTTCGTTGTGGGAATTCTGGATTCTGGGGGAGAAAACGCTGCAATTTGTTGTCGATCCCCTATTCTCTTTTAGGTTCTGAAATTTGCGCCATTGGGTTTGGGTTTCCTGTCAATTGCGTTAGTTTCGTTCTTTCTGGAGTTTGGTTTATCAGATTTGCTTCTAAATTTTGATTCTTGATTAGGGTTTTCAATGTCATCTTAATAAGACTCCTCTTCCTCAGTCAACCATCAGATTTGCTTCTAAATTTTTCAATGTAAATGGCTATTAAAAGGAACAACTTTTTTCAGTTGTCTTGGGAATTGCTGGTTTTCGACACATTTGAGGTCATCTATTTTTGGTTTCCAGGAAAGTTTGAGTAGGGATTCTGGTGGTGAAGACGCAGGAAGGTGATGGGTGATCATGTGGTGTTGCACGTTGACCGGCTGATAACTCCCCAAACCATTGAGGCGGAAGGGGGTTCGGCATCTTCAGCGGAAGCTGCCCCTGTCCCCGTTTTAACCCTTTCTTCCAAATTGGAAGCTGGCTCGGGTGATGAGAAGGGAGGGGAGGAGGAAAGCAAGGTTGCTGAGGAAAAGGAGCCTCTTATTCAGATGGTAGACTGCCGCATATGCCAAGAGGAGGATCACATCAAAAACTTGGAGGCCCCTTGTGCTTGCAGTGGCAGCCTGAAGGTCTCTGGACATTTTGGCAACTTTTGTCTTTTTTGGCTTAAATTTTAGCTAACTGCTTTGCGGTCAAAATTTCTCTATAATGGGAATTTACTTCTAAGGTTTTCTTCTAATAAGTTTCTTTAGCTGGTTGCTTTGCTTTCTTCTTTCTTGTCATTTGATTCATTAAAGTAAACAGACATGATAAATTGGTATATTATGTTACTTGAAGTGAGATGAATTTTTATTGAATTTACAATTTTTATAATACCTCAAGTAGTCCGACATCAGAAGTGGGCAAGATTAATATTAGCTTATAAAATTCTCATAGATGCATTATTATCAACTTCGACTTAAGCATTTAGGTCAACGGTTTGAGCTCAACGAAGTTGATAGGAGTTATCAAGGTTGTAACAATAAGAGTCGATTTAGTATTGGGTATTATAAGGGGAAAGACTATCTGCGGATAGAGTTAGAGGACTCGTACTGCTGGAGCAACCAGCGGATTGTAACGAGGATGTCAAGCCCTTAAGTTGGGGAGATTGTAGTCCTACGTCAGGTTTGATGGGTGTACTACTATCAACTTTAGCTTAAACATTTTAATCAGTAGTTTGGGTTTAACGAAGTTGATAGGCTAGTTATCCAATCAGACTGGGTGGTGACAATTTCACACTTGTTTTTGTATGTATGCCTATTCTTTCTTATCCATTTTATTTTTGTCAAAGTTGTTCTCACTTGGATTTTTATGTTGTGCAGTATGCTCATAGGGCCTGTGTGCAGCGTTGGTGTAATGAGAAGGGTGATATAACCTGTGAGATCTGCCATGAGGTGAGTCATGGTTCTAACAATAATTTTTCAATATTCTCCTCCACGTATGAGTAATTCATGTTCCTTGGTATATAAGAGCATACAGTTTAACATTTTCTTCTTGGATGAGTTTTAAATGTTATTCATAAAATGGTTTTCATGTGTTTGATGTTCATAATAGTATTTGTCTGTTTATCTGTTGACGTTCTGATTAATGGATCACCAGGTATTATATTAGTGCAGTGGGAAGTCGATCTTAAATTATTTCCTGGCTTCCAAATTATGGATAATAACTAACATATGGTGCTTTGTGATTCATTCAGTCAATACTTGAAGGCTGTTTTTCTGTTTAGCATTACTCAGGTTTTCATTTTGTCTAAGATTGCAATATACTTTAAGCTTCTTACTCCAACTGCTTATCTGATTTGATTAAACTGGCACACTCATATCTGTTGTCTTAAAAGTTAATAGTATTTTTTTAATCTAAAATGTATGTTATTAATTAGCCCTTCCCTATGATTTGCAGCAATATAAACCTGGGTACACTGCACCACCACGAGGGCATCCTGATGAGACCACAATTGATATTAAGTATGTTCTGCTCATAATTGTTATGACACTTAAATTATGGCAAAGGATTGTAATAACTTCTATGACTTAATTTCATATTCTGATTATTGTGTTTCTTTTTTGTATGAACTGCAGTGGTGGTTGGATTATTACAGGTTCTCCTTTGGATTTGCATAACCCCCGGATACTAGCCATGGCAACAGCACAGCGCCACTTAGTTGAAGCTGAATATGATGAATATGCAACAAATGCCAGTGGGGCTGCTTTTTGCCGCTCTGCTGCTCTAATAGTAAGAACCTATTATGAAGTGGAATCAGCCAGTGATGCTTTATTTATTTAATGAATCCCTTGCAAAACATTGCTTTTCATTTAAAATTGTGAAGCTTTTAATTTTCTGGCTATATCACATATCTATTTGTCAATTATCCTGTAAAATGAACATGAAAATTGTAGTTGTTTATTATGTAAATTATTTATGTAGATACCCATTCCTGCCAATCATAAAGTAGCTTGCTTTCATGAAGCAATGAAGATGACGCAGGAAAGGAATCATTTTGGAAGAACGAATCTCTTTCCTTTTTTCTGCTCTTTTGAATACGCCTTGTTACACCAAGTAAATCAATTATCTTGTGCATTTATTTTTAGGAAATTGTTTCCTCCTTGCTCAAACTTTCAAATAAAAGCGGCTAGAGCTGTAATACAATCTCTATAATGATTCAATGGACTGCTTCTTTATTTTATGTAAATGTGCAAAATATATTGTAGTTATGATTGTGTTGTTCCTTTAACGTTTGATCATCATAATAATTGGTTTCATTGTTTCTTATTTTAGAAGTACTTGATTTGGAATGGTATCTATTTTGATTTATATCTCATATAATGATCTCCTAGATAGGTCCATTCAGAGTCACTGCTTTAATCTAAAAAAAAAACCGCCTACACCGTTTGTTTTCTATTATTTTTTTGTTACAAAAGAGGGGGTTGTTAAACTTGCTATAGCTGACATCAAATTTTTGAGATACACCCAAGTTATATATAAATCAATAGTGTGTTTTTCCTTTTATTTTCTCTTTTCAAGGATGATATGCAGAACAACTATCAGAAACTTTTTAACTTGGCCATAGCTTTAAAATTTCTCTCTCCCTAGGGGACCAAGTTGAATTTTACTTGTTGGTCAGCAATTTACATTCTTGTCAAGCTAACCTTTTATTATCCTGATCTCTTCTTTGATTTTTTAAATTTTCATTACATTATTGTTTGCCTCTAGAAGTTAGCTCTGCTTTGTTGGCTTGTGCAGATATTTTTTTACCTCAGCTCAACATTAAAATTTATCAGTTAGGTGCTTGCTAAAAGCATTATCACATGGTACCTGAGTGTTTTATTTGTATACTGATGATTATTTTTTAATTTTTATGCAGTTAATGGCTCTTTTGTTGTTGAGGCATGCATTGACCATTACGAGTGCTGATGGAGATGATGATGACGACGATGCTTCCACATACTTTTCAGTAATTGAAAATTAAATAACTACGTTTTTTCTTTTTCCTTAAGTTCTTGCTTGCCACAAGTCTAAATAACATTTAATTGATGATTTTCAGATATTTCTGCTAAGGGCTGCTGGATTTCTGTTGCCATTTTACATCATGGCTTGGGCTATAAGTATTTTGCAGCGTCGACGGCAAAGACAGGTCAGAATTCTGACAATTATAAAATGTCAGTGCATTGTGGAACATATTAGATATAGGATTTGATTTTCTCAAGTTACAGAGATTGAACTTTTAAGGCATGCAAATTAATCCCAGTTTTCCATTTTTAATAGTACATCTTCTAAATATTTAAAACAAAATTCTTGTACACAACTAACTACCTGATGGTCATTGTACCAATCCTTCTGACAGAGAATTTCTGCCTATCACTAACTACATGGGATCGTAGTTCTATGGTGCCACTAGATGAAGTTGGCACTTTCCAACCGAATTAGTGAGCCTCACGTGGAATCGATCATTATTAGTTCTAGAGATAATATAAGTCAACTTGGTACCCTAACCAGTTTAAAAGTCTGGATTTGTAGGAATTGAATTTGCATCCATAAAGTTGGTCTAACTTGAGGACCAGTTGAACGTGGACTGCACATGTAACCCAGAAAACTCTTACAATGGCATAGAGAAGTTAAATTGACTATATATAGACATATATTCCAAATGATCAAATCAACAAAACAAACAGTTTATGCAGTCCATTTCTTTCCACATCACTTGGTTTGAGATTACATTGACATAAAATGCATATTTCTTTGTGGACGCATATATATATATATGTGTTTGATTATTCTGCATCATTAGTTGACCACAATTTGAGGGATATTTCTGCTGATTTAGATCAAGAATTGATTTACATACAGGAAGCTAGTAAATTGTTTAATCCTGTCTTTTCATCCCCAAGATTAGTAAAAAAAATTGGTGTTATGTGGTTTAAGCCTTTTGCTATCAATCTTTGGTTGTTATCTGCATCTGACATGTTCTCAACTCAAATACCCAGGAAGCAGCTGCTTTAACAGCAAGTGAAATGGCATTCATACTGCAGTCTGGCCAACAACGAGGCTTGCACTTCACATTAGCACCAGAATCACCTGCCACTCCCCACCAAGAGCCACAACAATAACACTTCTTATTTGGAAGCCTCCTTTCTGTAGGCTTCCATGATGCAAGAATAGATTCTTGTCCATTCTTGTATGCACCGAGTCATTGGAGCTGCAGGTTGCAACTTTGGCAGCATTTTGCTGCACGCATTGATATGGATACTCTTCATTTTGTTGTAAATTTCAGTTGCATGTAACTTAACCTTGGCTTACGAGAGGCTAATGTTTTCAAATTGTACTTATCCAACTCTCTCTCTCTCTCTCTCTCTCTTTACCAGAAACTTCACGTTGACTTTTTCTTAATGTTGTTATCATGTGAATGAAATGTATAAAGGAAATAAATGTATTTAATATCATTTTCCTCTATATGTCACAGTGGGTACACATGAGTCCATCACAGCCTTGTGTTTGGAGTGGTCACAACTCGGCTTTAAAACACCAAGCCGGCGGTTGTTTGAACCATGCCACTTTGACTCTTCTTGCCTTCCTCATTGTATGTTGCAGTAGATAGATGATACGTGTGCCCATAAATACTATGCTGATAGGATGACTTCTTTTCTGGGATCTAACAGGCTGTCCGAAGTAGCAGATTTTGCATGATTAGAGAGAGGATACCACTTGGTGTTGGTGTTCTTTTTATCCGCTATTGGGATACTGTGAAATCTATTCGATGGGACAAAACATTTTTATATCTACTATTGAAAGAGTGCTCTACCAGATGTTCCTAAGAATTGAGATTTTGTTATCCTTGTTATGACCGTGATTGACTATTGAGATTTATGATGGAATGTGACGATGTTGATTATGACTTACTAATATTTGTTTATGATATATTATTGATTCTGTTATATGTTTTGATATTATGTTTAAGAGGTTTCCACTCGGTGGTTGCTGATTT
The DNA here is from genome assembly GCA_021527575.1 of Ensete glaucum. Taxonomy (NCBI): domain Eukaryota; kingdom Viridiplantae; phylum Streptophyta; class Magnoliopsida; order Zingiberales; family Musaceae; genus Ensete; species Ensete glaucum. The sequence continues at coordinate 41,272,130 of CM038558.1, forward strand.
CAGTTGCTTTATGTTTTAGAGTGACTATCAAATTTTAATCAACTCCGACATAGAGAAGAGAGGATCGTCTACTACAGACAATAATTGTTGATTTATCGGCTTCATTAATAAACTTTTAAGTTAAGTGATCCCATCGAAAAAATAAAATTTTCAGAGTTCAGGTTCATAAACTTTGGCAATCTGATGCAATTAGCATTCACTAACCATTTGCTCTGTTGTTTATACTCAATAGTAGTTGCTTTGGTTGTAGTAGTAGTATATGCTGGTGGTGCTTTGGATGGAAACTGCATTCCATGGAACAAAGAATGAGATGGTCTGTGTGCATGAGGTGTTCAAACTGCAAGGTTTCTGAGTAATAATAATAATAATAATAATAATAAGGGATGTTTGAGTAGACTCTAAGGAAATCTGGTGCATTGAAGAAGCTTCATGTCCTCTGGAATATGTTATATTCCTTGTGAGATGGTCACTAGAACAATGTGACCTATTGGGTTGCACACCACCAATACGAATTGTGTATCATTAATAATGGCCAAGTTTTACCATCACAGCTCCAAATATAACATATAAAATACTCACATGAAGACTTTTAAGGCACACATATCACTATTAAAGTCACAGTTTCATGACTGAACACATGCATACAGTACACATGTTGGGAAATAGTCACACATATCCTATGTTATTATTATTTGAGTCAGTTTTATTAGTTTTTAGATGTTTGCTTCTCCTGCCTTTTATTTCCTTCTGTAAGAAGCTATGAACGCTGCAGCCATTGCATCCAAAATCTGAGAAATGCATCCTACAAATTATTGCCATGTTAGAGAGACAATCCATCTGCTCCACAAAGAAGCCAAAATGGATTATTTCCTCCGATGTTGTCAATGGATTGAGGTGGACGTATATATGTTCAGCAAGTGGACTGCATGTGGATGAACAGGAGGTAAAACAGTGTGTGGCTGGTGGAGAACCACAGAATGCAGATTAGGGTTATTGATTACCACATTCTGACACATATATTTCAGTCCAGCCAGCACATCTTATCTGTGGAGAAAATTGGTTCTTTGTCATTCATTATAAATAATCACATCAATTTTTCCTTACTAATTTACAATGTCAACAGGATTTACACAGCCTAAGAGGATGGTTTTCCATATGGCTAACTTGGTTAATGAACAGAGCATGGATTCTGCATGGGCTGGGTGTTAAGCAGCTGTATATGCCATGGTCGTACTTGGTTTTCCTTGAAACCAACACTAACTTAGGCCTCAATTCATGTAGCTCTCATTCACTCACTCACTCTCTTGATATCCCAAACCCTTTACTTGCAAGTTTCCCACCCATTAAGATAATTGAGCTGCTTAATTCCCCGGTGTGTTAATCTTCAAGATGGTGGCTGAGTCAAGTCGGTCGTACAAGCAGTATTAATCTACTGACATGAGTTGCATTTTAGAAAGAGATGTTTCGGAAGATCTAATCCCACTTTGACCACTGGATCTGATCTTATGTGAAAGTGAGAATGCGGTTGCATGACCGCTGAGTTCATGCAAACCCTCGAAGAAGAAGAAGAAGAAGAAGAAGAAGAAGAAGAAGCAAGAAGAAGAAGAAGCACCCTAAAATGACGGGCACGTACTGTAGAGACGCATGCATCACACACGACGAGTTCTTTGACTCCTGCAGGGACTCGATCTCGTCGACGCAAAATTTAATGTCCTAGATTTTGTTGAACAAAGGATTGGATCAAAGAAGTGTCTTCAGCTACAGCAAAGCAAGAGAGGAGCGAGGGAGAGAGAGATTGCGTTGGAATCATGGATGGGGGGAGAGTTGAGAGAGGAGTGGCGTTCGTTCGAAAACCAAGAGGGAGAGGGAAGCTTGTGGGTGAAGGGTTTGACCCATATTTTAGCTTAGGTTGCACGCATGGGAGGAGTTTGGGATGCAACCCGAGGTCAAGGAAGAACAGACAAGGGGGATTCAAACCGAGGAGGGCTTCATTTTGGGAAATGTCAATTGGATATTGGGGTCCCCAAACAATGGATTCCTCACCCTTTCTCTCCTTCCCCCAATTAATTACATGCTTCTCAACTTGCTGCCTCTTTGGCAGACATGGTTAGCAAATCTTGGTCATGGGAATGGGTCAAGCACCTATAAGAAAAAAAATAATAATACTATGACAGGCTTCGTTTCTTCTTCTTCTTCTTCTTCTTTCTCCTCTCTCTCTCTCTCTCTCTCTCGTTGTTCCTCCTCATACAGTCACAACATTAATGTTGTAAGATATCATGGAACATGCACTGTTATCCACGCTGCACTTGCTGGCATTGACCATGCATGCTGCCATTGCTCTTGTAGGGCTTGTTCTTGCAATGGAGAGGAAGAACTTAGCTGAGAGATCAATCATGATGGTATGATGACAAACTCAAAGCTTTTAGAACAGGCATAAACACTACTTTATCATCGAACATTGCTTTCCAAGGATTCTTCAAACCATCCTACTGAGGAATCTTGGCGAGGAAAATACAAGTGAGATAAAAGAATATATATATATATATCTTCTGAAGCACCAATGTGTACAACAGTTAAAGGGAACTCTGTCTCATTCTTTCTCATATTGGAAAGCTTAGGGAACATGGCTTTTTGGCTTTGTGGCATTAATAGATCTGTCAGAACAATTCGTAAATCCAGCATAATAGTATTATTACATGTTTTTGTTTCTTCTGCCAGAAATAAAAACTTGCCTTGTAATGACTCTGTATGAAAATTCTAATTTCAGATGAATACAAAAGTGCAACAAATGATTGAAAAAGCAAGTCAACCTTTGCATGAGTGCATATTGTTGGAGTTGGTGATACATCATCCATCAAGTGGGGAAATAAAAGGAAAAAGAAAAAGAAAAGAATGAATCCGACGAGAGTGAAATTACAAAAAAACTAAATAAATATATATATATATATATATATATATCATTCAAGAATAAATAGGCACTGACAAGCTGATATAAAGAGTAAAAGTAATATGTGGAGCTTAGAATTTGCAGGTTGATCTTGGGATCGAACATGGGAATGTGAAGCTTCTATTCTGTTGGGAAGTGTCCACTCCTCTGACACTCTGCAGCAGTAGACATTGCAAGTCGAACTCACCTCGAAGCTTGCGCTCTGCTTGAAGGATGTGTATGATGAACTCACAGGAGTTGCATATAATATTAGAGGGACAGGTAAAGATTGGCAATCTCCATAAGCAGCTACGCTTCGAGATGCCCCTGCTATGACCGCCTAAACAAGTGTTTCCAGTTCTTTGGTAGTCGATTTAAGCAGCTGGATCAGTGTTTATAAGATCCGAAGATAAGCCGGAGATGCGGAGAAGGCAGGCTTGAGAGGGAGCAGATGCAAGCAGCGATCATCAGAAGCTGTCCTTCTTCCGTCAGGCAATAAAAGTCAAGATCCTCTTAGCTCAGTCTTCCTGCGTTCTTCTTCCTCCTTAGGGTTATGGATGAGACAAGTCATGATATGGAGAAGGGAGATGAGGTGATACTGCCGGGGTTTAGGTTTCATCCCACCGATGAAGAGCTGGTTAGCTTTTACCTGAAGAGGAAGGTGCAGCAGAGACCTCTTTCCATCGAACTCATCAGGCAACTCGACATCTACAAGTATGATCCATGGGATCTTCCAAGTAAGCTGTTCTTGCGGACCCGAACTATGTGTTTGTGTGTGTTTTATTGTGTGCTTACCGAAGTGGTTCTTTTCGTCTTGCGATCGACAAGAGTTGGCCACGACGGGGGAGAAGGAATGGTACTTCTACTGCCCGAGGGACAGGAAGTACAGGAACAGCACGAGGCCTAATAGGGTTACGGGAGCAGGGTTTTGGAAGGCCACCGGCACCGACCGGCCTATCTACTCCTCGGAAGGAGCCAAGTGCATTGGCCTCAAGAAGTCGCTCGTCTTCTACAAGGGCAGAGCCGCAAAGGGCACCAAGACGGACTGGATGATGCATGAGTTCAGGCTTCCCTCCCTCACCGATTCTTCTCTCTTCAAACGACCCCTCGATAAGAACATTCCTGCAAATGTAAGCTCTGCTGCTCTTCTTCTTCTTCTTCTTCTTCTTCTTCTTCTTCTTCTTCTTCTTCTTCTTCTTCTTCTTCTTCTTCTTCTTCTTCTTCTTCCTCCTCCTCCTCTTCTTTGTCGTTGGCTAACTGCGATCGTCTCATGCGCAGGACTCATGGGCGATATGTAGGATCTTCAAGAAGACGAATTCGGTGGCGCAAAGAGCACTGTCCCATTCCTGGGTGTCTCCCCAACCTGAGGCCACCGAGCCCGACTTGTTCTCCATCTCACGAGCAGCACAGAGCATCCACTTCGGCTCCGAGATGGTTTCGTGCATCACGGAAGCGGGGTCTGTTCCAGCAATACAAGTAGGTTTCAGCGGTCAGCAGCAGCACAACGCCATCATCGGCTATCCTCCACTGGACTTCTCCTGCTACAGACCCATCGATCTGGCGCACTGCAGACCATCTCCCAGCGTCCAGATACCCACCAACGTCGCGTTCTCTCCAGCCGAGATGCAACTGACATCCAAGTGCACCATGGACGTGACATCCATGCTTCTCAACTTGTCGCCGGCGATCCTAGGCGACGTCGAGAAAACCTCCCACATGGACTTCGCACAACAGCCGCAGCAGGGCAATGAGTTCGCGGTCGACTTGCCGCCACTGGCGACAAACGCCAGCTTCAGGCACGAAGTGGAGGAAGTACCCATGAAGAAGATGGTGAATGCGTGCAGTCTTAACGGCAACCGGTGGGGAGGCAGCCGGAAGAGTAGTGTGGACTTCCCCTTCAGCCTGCCAACAATGTTCTCTGATGAGTGGAAGCCAAGCTTGCCATGTATTTCTTCATCCTACCCCAGCGAGATCTCCACAAGTTACTCCACAAACAAATGTTAACCTATCATCTGATAGCATTGCTGTCAGCTTGAAGAGAGAGAGAGAGAGAGAGAGAGAGAGAGAGAGAGAGTGCAATGCTTGTAAACAGCAAAGCTATCAGATCAGGAGGCAAAGTCTGGGGATCAAAAATGTAACTCCATAGACATTAGTTTTTGCATCTTAATGGAAAATATTTCTTGGATCAACTGTGCATGGCCAATAAATTTGAAGCTTCATTTTATACTTTCACTACTTCGAACAACCTACAAAAAGTAAACCGTCTTCATATCTCATATGGATTAGGTCTTAATCAACGTCTAACTGCTCTCCTTGAGAGTTTTATCCATGTCAAGTACAACATAAGAAGGTTTGATAGCCTAATATTTTTGTTTGATAGATTAGGTGGACATAAATCAAATAAACCTTACCTAATCACACTTCTAACCCTTTCCTTTCTCTTCTTTTTTTTTTTTCTCTTTGACCTTGTAAGAGGGAAACAACACTCCCGAGCATTACAGGTTCTTCCCGATCTCATTATTTCAACTGAATTGATGAATTATTCACTGCACTTATTCATCAATTTTATCTTGACTCTTTTTTTCATGTCATCGATCTCAAATAATTAGGATATTACGATTTTATCTTTTGATTTTTTTATCAAATAAGAATGAATTAATGTTTTCAATAAAAATAGAACCATAATTCTTAGTCTCATATCTTTTTTAAACTCTCTTCTTATGCTTGTGCTCTGCAGTGGAGTAGGTGCACTCCACTTGAGTTATTTCGTGTGCTTACTCAAAGTTGCCCTTGCCATTAGTAATGAGGAGAGATCGATATCACATGTTTTGTTCTCTTTTATTTTGGTATGATATTGTAATTTCAAAAAAAATTTATTGAGGTGTGTCTAGCATTGGACAATATTGAGTATAGTCCTTTTTTTTTTTTTTTTTCTGAGATGTCATTTTATTTAGGTGTGTCTAGCATGGTGATTTAGTATAAAATTCTATTATTTCTATAAAAACTTTCAAACTCATTTGATATGTATCTACTATTCATATCTATTCTTAAACAATTAATCTTACAACATTTCAACCAAATTCTTAAATTCTTTGAGTTTACTTTACAAAAATTCTTAAATATGTAAACCCAAGTTTTGCTACTATAATAACTAGTAAAGAAAAAATATATATATGCTTCCTCCAAGTGACACTAGACTAATAGGGACACAAACATCTAAGTGCACCAAATTAAGTTGATGTCATGTTTGTTTTGTTCTTTTGACTTTGAAAGACTTTATTTCTTGCTTGCTCATAACACATACTTTATATAACTTTGATGAGTGATCAATTCTTGACAATTATATCACCATATTATATTTTTCTAGAAGTTTTAAGACATCAAAATTTTAGTAAGAATATCTAAGAAGGCATAATGTAGAATTATCCTTAATATTAGTTTTTAGAATAATTTAATTAATAAAAAAATATATAAATGTAGAGAAAAAAATTATTTTGTATCATTTTCGTATATGATATTAATATTTTATTCTTATCACAAATTGAAAGAGTCATATCTTTCATCTCAATATCATAACCTTTTTCAAGCAATTGCTAGAGTATTATTTTTCATACCAGAAACATAATAAAGATCTAAAATGTATAATCATTTATTATAATTAAGTCCACAAATTTTTTTAACATTACCTCTTATTAGTATTTGAATTATATCACCAAATGTAATTTTATCAAAATAACTTATATCTATTTCAAAAAATAATTATTTGGTACCACACAATTGATTTAAAGCTCATGTATCTAGATATTATCTGTTCTTCTTTCAAATCATCATAAGTCATTTAGCAAAACTTGATTTTTATCCTTATCTTATTTTTCAACAAAATTTACTTTATCACATTGATTGTTAGGATTATAATAATATTGAAAGAATTAGTGTTTATATCTTTTATAAACATAACATTATATTTCAAACCTCTAGCAATTTCTATCATGTCTATGATTTCGGCCACATCCTATACTATAACTTCAACCTCTTTGTTAGAATTTTCTTCATCACCTTCATTATTTTGAGATTCTAGATTAGTCTAATTTCTGCCATCTCTTTAAAATTATCCGTAACCTCTTTCTCTTTGAGATTTTAATTTATTTTTATTTTCAAATTGAAGATTAGTTTGTAATGCTTGTTGTATAGATTTTTCTTCTCCTTTTTTTGTAAGCCTTTATTCATGAACTTAAAAAATAACTCAATAGTTGTTCTAAAGACATTTGATCCAAATATGTAGACTCTTCAATCGCAATAGTAATAAATCAACTTTAGATCTAGAGATCTTAGTATTTTTATTATTACTTTTTAATCACTTATTTATTCACTATTTCATCTCATTTGATGAATAATAAAAATATTTTTTAAAAAAATAATCAGAAACAGATTTAGAAATACTTGCTATAATTTTTTAAACTCAACTCGTAAACTTATCGACGAAGCTTGTTTACCTCATATACATCATCGAATATTTTTTAAAGTATTTCTTAAGTCTCTTTTATAATATTTGTTGGAGTAATGATCTTGAACATTATGATCTTAAACATTGTATCATCAAGTCATTCATAAATTAGAAATAAAAAAATTCTTATTCTTTTTTTTATCTTTAAGTTATTTCCTTACTTTTGCATTCATTGCCCTTTCTTCTACTAAACTTAATTTAGTAAATCCATATTCTACAAACTCCTATATATATTGGGTGCCTAGAAAGATTTTTATTTAGATATACCATATATCATAATTTATTTTTTATCAAATTAGAAATTTGAAATTGGATAGTGCTTGAGGTCTAATACCAAATGTTGTTAAACTATATAGAGAGAAGAGATAGAGCTATCACATAAAAGGAAGAAAGGAAGAGTAAGATAGGATGATATATTTTATGCTTCACTCAAAAACTAACCTAACTATGAAATTTATATAGTCACCATAAATACATTATATTCATTATAGTTAATATGAATCTCTCTTTTGTAAGAGACTCTTTGAAGATCCAATAATTAATTTGATTTATTCTTCTATAAGCAACAATATATTTCACTTCTTTCATTGTATCAACTCCAACATTAGGTTTCACTTGGAGCTTATAACATAAAACCGTTTGATAGCCTAATATTTTTGTTTGATAGATTAGGTGGACAATAATCGATCAAACCTTACCTAATCACACTTCTTTTCTTTCTTTTCTTTAAAAAAAAGAAAAAGAAACCTTTTAAGAGGGAGACAACACTCGTGAGCATTAAAGGCTTTTCTCGATCGCATTATGTTAACTGAGTTGATGCATGATCTCAAATAACTGGGATATTAGGATATTATCTTTTGGGTTTTTTTTTTATATGGGAATAAGAATAAATTAATAGTCTTTTATAATAAAAATAACACCATAATTCTTAGTCTCAACATCTTTTTTTTTTATATAAATATACTCTATTATTATGCTCGTGCCATGAGATTCTCACACAAGATTGATTGAGATCCATGAACACATACAGATTGGTGGAGCTACTACTACTTCGTGTGTGCTCAATAAAAGTTGGACTCGTCATTAGTGATTCGGAGAGGGGATATAGGAAGTCCCATTACAATTGCTTCGGACAGAGGTCGTGTGAATGAGAACGGAGTCCACTCTCTCCTTCTCAGCCGAAATATTGGATCCTTTAGGTGAGGAGAAGAAGAAAAGTCAGCAGCATTAAATCCACTAATCATTTCACTGTCTACTTTAATATCATTTAAGTATATGATCACAACAAAAATGCATCACATATTAGATTAGTACTTTCGTCTTAATCATGGTATGGTGCAAAATGTCATGACACGATCACCCAACCACTATATTGAATTTTTTTGATGCTCATTAATAGCATGTGGTTGTTCTATTTCGGGTCATATAGTAGTTTTGTTGTCGTAAGATATTATTATTCGTTTGGTATATGAAAGGGGAACCTCCCCTCAAATTTTTTTTTGATGCTCATTAATAACATGTGGTTGTTCGATTTAGGGTCACATAGTTGTTTTGTTGTCATAAGATATTATTCGTTTGGCATGTGAAAGGGGAACCTCCCTTTAAAAATTCTTTTGATGCTCATTAATGGTATGTGGTTGTTCGATTTAGGGTCATATAGTAATTTTGTTGTCGTAAGATATTATTGTTTGGTATGTGAAAGGAGAACCTCCCCTAAAAAAAAAACTAAAAAATATACAAATAATCTCCACAATATTAAAGAGAAAAGGAAAGGCTAAATTATTGAAAAAAAATTTATCTTTTTGTATGTGTGTGGAGGGCGAAGAGAAATGATATCGTTTCATCGGTCCATAAGGTCGTAGCAAATATATTCAGAATTTAATATAAATCAGTATATTTATAAAAATAAAAAATAAAAATACTTAAAGATTTATACATCAGTTATAATATTTTTAAATAAAATTATAATATTTGGATACCTTGACAAAATATTTTAGAGAAAGAATTGGAGGGATTCGAATCAATTCATGAATTAGTGCTCTTCGAATTGTCTTATCATAGAGACATTTCAATGAAAGCATCGGTTTGAAAATATGAAAAAAAAAAGGATACCTTGTAAATAAAATAAAATAAAATTCAAAGAAGAGAGTCTTTTTTGTTTTCCCCCTAATAATTCATTCGAAGGAGAATTCATTTAATACTCATAATAATTATGTTTTACTTGAATTTAAGTCTGAGTACTACCAAACTATCTAAAACTCATCTAAGAAAAAAAAATAGTTACAATGAAACTGTAATAATAATAATAATAATAAGTCTTCTATCTTTTCTCTACACATTTGGGGAGGTTGGAGGATGGAAGTCAGGGAGGCGATGGAAGGAAGGGAAAAGGCTGGCAATACGTGGCAGAATGGGTTGACCGAATGAGTTTGACGAGTGCCACGCATCAGCATCAGACATTGAAAGAGGAGACCGCCTCCTTCTCCGTGCCCTACTCATGCACGGAAGTGACCCTTATCCGGCCACTGTTTACTTACACGCAAGCTGAGATGCTGCTTCATCGTCGACAGGATCATTCTTACCAGGGTTTCTAATGAGGTGAGAAGCTGGTCATTACTGGTAATGAGTTGAAAAGTGCGTCCAAATAAATCAAGTGAAAGAAAGAGAGAGAGAGAGAGTGAGAGAGGGGAACACCCCTAAGAGAAACGGCTCTGCTGTACCAAGCATTTAACACCCCCCACCCCCTTCTCTCTCTCTCTCTCTCTCTCACGCTTTCTTCTAGGTTAATATTGGCTCTCCATGGATCAAAGAGGAGTTCTCAGTGTGTGTACATACATATATATATATATATATATAATATGATACCCAACCACTGTGTTGGATGCGTGTCAAGAGTGTTGCTTCAGCCCCCGAGAAGGAAGAGAAGAACAGTATCCATCAGAGAAGATAGGATCGGATGAAATGGGAAGATCTCCTTGCTGTGATAAGGTAGGTGTGAAGAAGGGTCCTTGGACGCCAGAAGAGGACCTCATGCTGGTCTCCTACATCCAACAACATGGACCTGGCAACTGGAAGGCTGCTCCTACCAAGACCGGTGAGCTCTTCTTTACTCGGCTTTAAACCATTGTCGGAGGTCTCAGGAGAGCAGCTGTGCTGTGTAGTTACGCCTCTGTCGGGTGCCGATTAGGTTTAATCACTGGTCCAAAGGTTTCTTTCTGTGAGCATGGAGCATCGGCAGATACATCATGTCTTTGTGTGCTTTGGCCAGGTTTAATGAGATGCAGCAAGAGTTGCAGGCTTAGATGGACTAATTACCTCAGGCCCGGAATCAAGCGTGGCAACTTCACACAGCAAGAGGAGAAGCTCATCGTCCACCTCCAAGCTCTCCTTGGAAACAGGTAATAATAAGATCATCATCCCTGTACTCTCTCGGTCGGGGATTGCTCTTGCTTTTGGGGGGGGGGGGAGGGGGGGCCTATCCCTCATGGAGAAAGGGAGTTCTTCGTTCCACTGCAGGTGGGCAGCCATAGCTTCGTATCTCCCGGAGAGGACGGACAATGACATCAAGAACCACTGGAACACTCATCTGAAGAAGAAGCTGAGGAGGGCACCAGATCACCTCGAGGCTAATCTCAACAAAGATGGCTTCTCGATCCACCAACCCGTCTCCAAAGGCCAGTGGGAGAAGAAGCTCCAAACCGACATCAACGTGGCGAAGCAAGCCCTCGGCGAAGCCTTGTCCTTGCAGAAACCGACGAGTCCGACTGGCTTCAGCTCACCGGCGCCATCGGCGACCACCTCTTACGCATCGAGCACCGAGAACATATCTCGATTGCTCGGGGAGTGGATGAAGAATCCACCCAAGAAAAGAACTGTAGGGACTGAGCCAGCCACCGTGGCCAACAGCAACGACCACAGCAAGGCGACGGGGTTAGCCGACAAGCTTGATTCACTGCTCAGTGACATGGAGTCTTCAGCTTCGGTGGTGTCGGAGCACCTCCCGTTGCTCGAGACTTGGCTCTTCGACGAAAGCCTTGGACAAGGGAATGAAGCACTGGTCGAGATGCCATTAGATTACACAGCGGAGCTGTTTTAGTTGTGTCTTGTTACTGTAGTGAAGGCCTTGAGATGAACTGAAAAGGAATTAGTTCATAGTAGTTGATGATTGATGAGAGAGAGAGAGAGAGACCCTCAAATGCAATTAAATAAATGTAAATTCTAAAGATCTACATGGAAATAATGGGTCTGTTGTTTTTTATTTTATTTTTTTTTTCAAGTTGTGGAAATGAAGGATTATGTAAGCAGTTAATTGCAAGTCATGACAATCTTGATTTTTTTTTTTTTTTTTTTTTTGTTGAACCTGTCGAATGGATGCTGATGATGAACTAAAAATCTACTTGTGTGTGTATGTATGTATGTATAAATAAATACCTCATCTGTGTCCACCAGGTTAAGTTGAGACTATTTTGAACTCTGTTAAGGTCTCTAATATGATCGATTTGCTCTCCCAATTAATATCTAGGAAAGATATCTACTACATGACATCAATATGGATGTGTTTAAACAAAATGTTGGAAGATCTGCATGAGGCATTGGATCCCATCAACCTTGAGAATAAATATCACTGAATCAGAAGGAGAAATAATAAAGAACAGAGGTCAAGAATAAATAACCTTGGAAATGGTTATGATGGTCTTAAATGAACCCCACATGTGAAGTTTCTTTCTTCCTTTTTCTCCCCATTTCCAACACTTGGACTTGCAAGTTGTCAGCTACTTTGAAGTCATGCATGCATCAATCCAAGCTGTAAAAGATGATGGGAAACCCCCAAAAGGCAGGCTCTCATGCATGACATGACCTTATGCCAAAGAAGAAGAAAGCCCTTCGAGCTTCCTCCTATCTGTAACAAAAAGGATGGTGCAATTTATCAACCACAATATGTTTTCTTTCCAAAGCAGCAAACTTAATGCACTCACTCCCCCTACTTTTTCATGTGAGTCTCCACATTCATTGCTGCCCATACAGACAACTCTGATCTCAAGGTTGCAGCATAGGAATGGAGAGAGACCATGGACGCAGCAGTGACGTCCAAACATAAATGTTATATCATAGTGGTATTTGTATTATGATGACAATTGGTAAAAACATATTATGAGAATTTAGGTCAATATAATGACAATAATATCACATTAGACCTTCTCACTCACTGTAGCTGATGATGAATGAGAAGACTTAGTTGTTTACTTACTTACTGTAGCTGATGTTTTGATAACTATTCTACATTTGGAGTAGATCTTTTTTGTATTAAAACCTTATGCATTCAATTTATTATTGAGCTCCCATTTCTAATTATATTATCCATACAAAATGCCCTGCAAACACTATCTTATCAGTGGTTCATGCTAAAAAACCAAGCAGTCTTGGGTTTATCTCACCTTTCTTTTCATCATCTAAGAAATGAGATTCTTTCTTTTCCTCTTAATGTGGAACAATGATGATTAGTTCCAGGTTCCACCACTGATGATGTGATAAGGAAATAGATACATTTAGAGAAGGATCCAAGTATTGTATATGGTAAGACCAGAAAAGAGAAGAGAGAGAACACTGACCAAGGCTGCTGAAATCTTCAAGCATGTCAGTAACAACTTAGTCCTCTCCTTGAAGGCAGCATCCATCTCTTGGATTTTGTCATATAAGGTAGTAGATGTCCCATTGCATGCCTACTTGTCTGCAACAGGAGATGCCAACATATAAATATGTTTCAAGACTTCATAATTAAGATAAATATACACCCAAGGCTTAGCTCACCCTTCATGTGGCATTTAACTTCAGTAGGTAGATACAACCAGATGAAACCTTGTTAGAGTATAACATTAAGTGGTTCTTCTTCTAGCATCATTAATTTGTACAATGACAAAGATTTTGATAGGATTACTATACATCCCCAAAAGCTTAACTAGCATTAATAGTTATTCAATTCAAGATCTTTATCATAACTAAAGACCAAGTGTGAGTTGGAATCATATATTTGTCCCTCTCTGTTTAAGTATTTTCTTTAATTGGCTATGTACTTATCAAAGAGGATGTTAGGTTTACATAAATTAAATCATTTCAACTTGAATGGTGTGGATAAAGAGCTACCTCCTAGCTTTAGGATCACTTCCAGAGCTGGTTCTCTTAGAAAGTTACACTATAATGGAGAGTACCATGATAACATTAGGGTTTCTGAAACAAAGATATTTGAGGAATTGTGTTTAATATATATATATATATATATATATAATGTATGTATGTTCCTCATGTAGACAAGGAGGAGAAATGATGCATGGGATAATGAGGGTCCAACATTTCAGAGACTATTTATGTGAACGACTAATTTAGAAGGCAAAACAGCAACAGAAAGTATGAAGATAATTAGCCCTTGGACACTACTTTGACATTAGCAGGACAAAATTATTTTTCTGACAAAGAAACAAGTTGGAGAAAAAACAGCAGTCTTGGGCCAGTTGGTAGGTACATCTCTTTGGTTGTAGACCAGCTAAGATAAACAACTAAAACTTAAAGAGGCATTTCAAGTCAAGGCAGCCTCTAAATGCATCATGTTGGACTAGTCTTACATAGAGAACATTCCAGGTCAAGGCTATGGTTGCATATTACAGGTATTAAATAGCCAAGGACTATATGGGGTATGAATGGGTAGGGCCTACTTAGGGTATGTTAATTTGATCATAGCCTCATCCTAAATTGGATAGTGGTATGCTAATTTGACTTGGGCAAAGAGGCAATTTGAAACCTATCGACAACACTCCTATAAATAAGACAATAAATAATATGGGAGCCTAAAATGTATGTATCTGATATAATAAATACCTCAGGCATCCATATCAATCAGATATATTCAAATGTAAGGCTGAACCCCTTTTGATAAGCATTGAATCAAGTTCAGATTCAGATATAATTATTATATGGTCAGTTGTAGTCAACCTACTACCACCACTGTCTTTGAGACCTTGAAGCCAAAGAGTTCCACAAGTTGTTCACCCAAAGATGCACAACACAGGATTGGAGAATATTCCAAATAAAGACCATACAAAAAGAAGAACAAATGCAAGATTCCCTAATGGTCTAAGAATAAGATGACAAAATGGTGTTGTTATAGATAAGATTATGTGGGATAACTATGTCCTCCACCACACCTCCTCACTGATAAAGCAATCATGTTTTGTGATAAAAAGGGGTTGCTAAAAAGAAGGGACATTATTATGTGGAGAATCACAGAAGGAAGGCAAGAAAGATTACTTCTTCCATGGAACTCTTGCAAGTTGTTGTGAGAAATGATTCAGACTTTAAATGAATAATAATTATATTTGGATGCATCGACTCCTGCTACATGAAGAGGAATAATTATGTCAAAGAATCATTGCTTGCTGCAATAATTGGATAGATTGAGTTGAGATAAAAGAGGGTGATCAAGAAAGATTCAAATGTCAAACCTATCATTCATTCTTTATGCTTCAAATGGGGCCAGATGACAGGATACTTAATCTCAATACTAACATCACTTGAAGGAAACCTACTATTATCTAATTTGTTCCCTCCCACAACACCCATGTATGGATGACAATATTTGCATGCTTATCCTTCCAAAGTTAAATGGTTTTGTTACTTGCTCTCTAAATTTGAGTTTAATATTTAAATTAATAAAAACAAAAGTGAGAATTGGAAAGGGTAGAAAAGTAAATGTGCAGTAGACTTAAGAGGGGATGTTTTAATCTTTTGTTTCCAATTTAGAAATAAGAATTAGAATTGGGCTGCCCCCCCCCTTTCAAAAGTAATCATCCAACAACCACATGTGCTCCACAATAAAGAGGAACCTGTTGATATTTATTACTCTCTCTCTCTCTCTCTCTCTTGCAACAACAAATTGATCATGATCTCCTCCACCATTTCCATTCACTGTCCCCAAACCCCAATCTTCCCACAGGTTTTGATCCCTCTCTCTCTCTCTCTCTCTCTCACGCACACACACTCACACCCACCCATACCCATACCCACACCATGTGGCCTGCACCACATGCCACTTGCTACTCACCCCCACTCATTTACTTTTTATCCCCCTCTCTCTTATTCTTATCATCATCAACATGACCATCATCATTCTCTTGCATCTCTCTCCATAGTCATCTCCTCTAGCTTCTCTTTCTTTGTCACTGTGCTGTGCTTCCTCTCTTTCTTCCCTCACCCCCATCTCTTTCTTGAAGCTATTTTTTTTTTTTTATATTCACTGTAATAAAATAAGGAAAAGAAAGGGGCGCACGCACGCACCTACGAAACCCTAGCGGTGTCTTCTTTAGCATGGACCAGGCCACCAAGGTCGCGGAGGCCGAGGGCAAGGGCAAGGGGTTCGGCTTCCCCAACGGGGCGCTGAGGAAGCACCACCACCGCCCGCCGGCTCCCGCGGAGGCGGAGTTCCTGTACCGCGAGTGTCTCAAGAACCACGCCGCCAGCCTCGGCGGCCATGCCCTCGACGGCTGCGGCGAGTTTATGCTCTCGCCGACCGCCGACCCCGCCGACCCCACCTCCCTCCGCTGCGCCGCCTGCGGCTGCCACCGTAACTTCCACCGCCGGCTTCCTGACCCGCCCTCCCACCGCCACCGTGGCCACCCCCGGGAGGAGGAGGAGGAGGACGACAGGGACGGCGTGGAGGACGAGGATCAGGGGGAGGACGATGAGGAGGATGAGGAGGAGGTCGGGGCGAAGCTCGACGGCGTCAGGGACCACCCCCGCCCCCTCCGGAGCTCCGCTTCGCCTCCGGCCTTCTTTTCCTCCGCCCCCCACATGCTCCTCGCCCTCAGCGCCGGCCTTCCGGGCAGCCCGGGAACGATCCCGGTGAGGTCGGTCGCCGCTCCGACCGCGGCCGCGGCGCCGGTGGCGGCGGCGGGCGCTCCAGCGGCGGAGGCCGCGCAGCCGCGGAAGAGGTTCCGGACCAAGTTCAGCCCGGAGCAGAAGGGGCGGATGCAGGAGCTGTCGGAGCGACTGGGTTGGCGGATGCAGAAGAGGGACGAGGGGCTGGTGGAGGAGTGCTGCCGGGAGATCGGCGTCGACAAAGGGGTCTTTAAGGTATGGATGCACAACAACAAGCACACCTTCCTGGGCCTGGCAAGGAGAGGCGACCCTGCCAGCCGCAGCGCCCGCAGCGAGGGCGGCATTGGTGGCGGAGACGTCGGCCAACCCGAGGGCAGCGGCCACGCCAACGGCGGCGACGAGGGCGACGGCGGCCATGGGCATGTGGTGAATGGTTCTCTCTCCTCTTCTTGAGCTGGCTGTCACTGTGCTACTCATGCTGTTGTTGCTATTATTACAGTAGTGATAGTAGTAGTTGCAGTTCATGGTTAATTTATTGCTCTTTTTAAGCATCTCTTCTGCTCCTTTGGTAACTTTGCTAAGCTACTAATAATGAGGAAAAGGCTGAGAAGAACTTAAGCAAGAGGTAAAGAGGAGACATTAGTAGTGATCTGAAGTCGGTGGATGGGAGCATAATGAAGAGAGAGAGAGAGAGAGAGAGGCATGCAAGCATTTTGGGTAAAATTGGCTTTGATAGGTTTCCATGCAGCTCTAGTTTCATGTACTCATAGACACTTCTTGGGGAGGAAGATAGATATGAGATGTGCATGACTTTTTAAGGGAATGCTTTCTAGGATTCTTGGTGATCACAAACCTGCACACACATGTTAGGGAGAGAGACCTTGGGAAGCTCAAAAGTTGCATCTCTTTTGTTAATCAAAACTTTACACACTTGGTAACTTGGAATTATTCCTTTTAAGGCTGCTCCCTGTTTGACTCTTCTCAAAGAAGTATTAAAAGGATGTAGCACTACTTCCTTGTTACTTCCATCTATCTTCATAGATTGTTGCTTCCATCTATCTTCGAGTTCGATTATCTTAAATTATTTAACTTTGGCCTCTCCAAAGTCAATGCCTTCTGTTGTTCTGTTGATTGGGAAAAAGGTATATTCTACTTCATCCTTTTGTTTTGAGTCTGGCTCTGACCTTGTTGTCAATTTCAAGTTAAAAGTTATCAGTGAAAGCTTAACTAATATGTAGCCAGGTAGATGTACAAAGGAAATATATTGATGGGATCAGATGTCTCAATGGTTCTGACCTTCTTGCTGGCTTGGGCTCAGGAATGAAAACATTTGGATCTTGCAGCACACTGGGGTAGAATTATTTAGTCAAGTTGCTCAATCAATTAGATATTCATTTCTATAAAGACTATAAATCCTGTATTATTAGTTAATAGCCCATGTATTCCTTTGCTAAAAGACATGGTGTCTCTTTGTTCCTCCCAACAACTTTCTAATATCATTTATTTCTTTTTTATCTTTAAAAGTTGTTTATGAAGGAAGCTAGAGCTCATGGAAATGGAAATCCTATTAGTGTGTCACAATGCTAGCTTTTATAAACGCTTGTCATAATTGAACATGGTCTGTGGACTGTTCAAGACTGATGATGGCATAGCTACCTTTTGCTTGTTCTCTGTGGAAATTTAGAAAATTTTGAACTCTATATCTCTCATATTATTGTGAATTCCAGATAAGAGAGAGAGAGAGAGAGAGAGAGAGAGAGAGAGAGAGAGAGAGGATTACCATGATGAGGATGTTTCTTCTATTTCCCCATTCAGGATCAGGCACCACTGGCTTTTTTTTTTTTTTTTTTACCTCGCTGCTTAGCTTGTTCCATTGTTGCCGATGCTGAACTTTTTGAACTCCATGATTCTGTTTTTTGCTTCAAAATTCCAATCTTCAGCACTTTGGTACCTGGAGTTCCCTGTTCACCATACTTACAA
Organism: Ensete glaucum; assembly: GCA_021527575.1. NCBI lineage: Eukaryota > Viridiplantae > Streptophyta > Magnoliopsida > Zingiberales > Musaceae > Ensete > Ensete glaucum. Next base: position 41,290,405 of record CM038558.1, read on the forward strand.
AGATGTGAGTGTTGGGTAGGTGGGGGTCATGAAACCTCTTAGCCTTCATAATTGTACCTGTACGCTCATTCCATCTCTATCTACATAATTCACTTTCTAATCAAGAAAGAAGTGTGTGCCTGTGTGTGTGTGTGTGCGCGGGCTGCTGCCCTTTTATTATTATTATTATTATTCACCAAGGGTAAGCATCACAGAGGAGGACCAGGAACTGCATTAATCAAGAATATGCTATTATTAGACAAGTAGTCCAAGTGGTGTCAGCTAAGCCATTTAAGAAAGGCCAGCTTAGTTACTTGGCCTTTGTGCTTCTTTCCTCTCTCTCTCTCTCTCTCTCTCTCTTCTCAACTTATTTGATGTCCGCAGTGGTGATCTTTTGTCTGGTAGGATTTGGCCTGTTGGTTCTCTCTCAAGGTTGGAGCAAGGGTGGCTGGTCATGCCACAGCTCTAATTTAAAAGCCATTAGGTTCTCTCTCCCCACAAAAACAAGAAAGTCAAGTGTGGCTTACTTGATTTTTTTTCATTTATTTTTGATAACATTGCATCTATATATATATATATATATATCAGTCCTGCTGTGATAGATATTAAAAAAGAGAAACTCCTTTTTTGCAGGGTAGTACTTAAGCAAAAAAAAGATTAATACTAAATTCTATATTTAGTGGCTAATTTGTAATCCTATTAAAATGGAGAAGCCAGGACCAGATTGTGTCAAGGTTAAAAGGTTGGCATTTTACAGGCCAGTTTAAAGCAACATTAATGGTCTTTGAAGAAAATTAACTAGATTTATGTTACCACCCATTTCCTGGGTAATCAAGAGACTGCAACGGATACAGTTTTATTTATCAAAAATGGAAGTGTATATATATATATATATATATACATGACATAAGAAAGGAACTGCAGATCTAAATTCAGCATATTTCGTAAGGATGAAATGTCCTTACACCCTATTTTTGAAGCTTTGTTAAATAAATCAAGCTGGGAAAAGAACGAAATGTCATATATCATTTCCCCATCAAGAAAAAGAAAGAACAGTAAATCATATATATATATATATATATATACATGACATAAGAAAGGAACTGCAGATCTAAATTCAGCATATTTCGTAAGGATGAAATGTCCTTACACCCTATTTTTGAAGCTTTGTTAAATAAATCAAGCTGGGAAAAGAACGAAATGTCATATATCATTTCCCCATCAAGAAAAAGAAAGAACAGTAAATCATTGAATGCGTCCAACAAAGACTTAGTGCTACATACCCGCAGAGTCGTTCTATTATTACTCGAGAATAATCCCACTCCATGGTAAACACCACCAACCTTTCATTTAAACTTGGCCCTGTAGAAAAAGAGGAGGAGTGAGAGGGTCGATCTCCACTCGCCCACCATATCATCATTTTCTTTCTTTCTTAGCCATAGAGATTTTTTTAAAAAAAAACTTACAAAATATAGAGATTCTGCATTTCTTCAAGGGCATTTTCCCTAACAAATTATTTTTCTCTCTGTCACCAGACACCTTTAGGAAAAAAAAAAAAAAAGCCACTCCCATTCAAAGATTACCACCAGACCTTGACTTCTAAATAGCAAACAAAGTGCTTTTTAACTATTAGGATGATGTCTCTTTATAGACCCACAAATAAGATACCATCACCAGCTGTGTGTCAAACGCTACATGAATAGTAGGATTTGCTATATGAATAAATGCATGAGACTACTTTTATTTAATAAATAGTTAAAAAATAATTACTTATATGAAATTATCAAGACGGCTGTTTTTAAGTCGGTGAGGGATGACGATATACGGTACTGATAAAAGATTCTAAAAGTTATACCTTATCCCATCCTCTCCTCTGGTCAAAGCTGATAAAACCTCATCCCCTGGCGGACCACCCGGCGAATGTCTTAGGAAATCCTAGTGCTCGTCCTCGCTATCTTTGGAAACATACTTTTTAGAGCAATGAAAGATCATGAATCAGGCTCTTTATCTCGTAATCTAGATGAGCCAAGGAGAGCCACCAATTACTTGCAAGTTTGGTTCCTGATTCTTCTACCTGTAAAAGAAAAAAAGGTCTTCTGTATCAGTGATACCATGGCCTACCCCAAAGAGTCATCTTCATGCCCGAATGATATGCTCACTTGGGTGATTCCCCTATTTCGTAAATCCAAAGTCCCTATAGTGAAGACAGACACGGTGAAGTCAGATTCTACGTGAGCAGCAGCAGATAAGGAGTTGACAGTGAAACTAATGGTTGGAAGAGATGAGAAGGATCATATCCCTAATCCAATCAAACCAAGCCGAAAGTTGTCATGCACTCACCTTTCTGTCCCTGTCTTCTTTTATTCCATCAGCTGATCATTAAGCAGCTTCAGAGCACTTAGTCCTCAGAAATCACATAGGGTTGGACCATATGGATCATGGTGGCTACAGATGGCTCTATTCTTTAATTCCATGCCATTCTGCGATCCATGGAGTGATTTGCTGGCCTGCTTCTCTTCCTTGGAACTCTTGCGGCAGAAAATAAAGCTTGTTTCCCTTCAAGGTTCTTGTCAAGCACCAACCCTTGTAAAAATCAACATCATGAAGTAATTTTGTGTTGCTTGACAATGATGTAATGGCAAATGATCAGCTTTTCTTTAGAGGGGGACAAAAAAATAAAAACCACATGAACATGAGTTGCATTAGCATGTCAAAATTAAATTAGCAATTTAATCTAGGCAACAATTTATGCGGCACGGAACCCTGTTTTTGTTTTACCCATCCAGATCCTAGTTAGAATGCATGTGGTACTTGGTGGATGATTACTTAAGACAAGCAATAGCATAAATCTCAATTCTCATTTCTAAAGAATTAACAAAAGAATTTTAAAATGACAAAATATTTTTGTTTATGCACGAAAATCAGAGTATAAATCTTAGTTAAGGTCATTACAATCAAACAAAATACTTTAATGATAACTTTCATAATAAAGTACAATAACTAACTAAATTTAGTCTTCTTAACATAGTTAGTAATAAATCAGGGGTTCAAATATTTTTATTTTATTAAATCATATAACATATAATATAAAGTATAAAATGAATAACAAAATAATGAAATAAATAATTATAATTTAAGAATAATAAAAATATTATAGGAAGTTAACTAATGTATTGATCTTAGGTAATATTATTGTTCTCCTACATAATCTTGATTTGAATTCCAAAGTTTGTAAACAAAAACAGTAAAGAGAGTTTGCCATTCATATGCTGACACTAGAAAATTTTAATTCTGATTTCAAATAGAAAAATGGATCAAATGTCACCTAAATCCCACAAGATAATTTTGAGAAGATATTCAAAGGAACAGATAAATATTTATATCTAGAACCTTGGGTGGAAGTACATAGCAAATCTAATTACATTCCAAATATTTTCATTTTCTTATTTACAAAAAAATAGAAGTAATAGCCAAAGGTTAAGTCAAAGGAAACAGAAAAACTAAGAACAATGCTTTCTCATCCATCTCACCATTTTTAGTCATTCTAAAAACATGATTTTATTTTGCACAACATCAAGTCATCCTTTAAACTTCATGGCATCCCCAAGAAAGTCAATTTGAGAGTTTTTGCATAGTTTAGGAGAAAGGAGTTGCTGGCACAGGGATAGAACAATTTTGCAATTATTATATTTAAAAAACTTGGGTTGGGCTGGTCTTGGGCCCAGAATCATAAGATTCAGAGTTATGGGGCTGGCCATGTGTACTGAAAGACCTAGGCTCTTCTTTGGCCCAAATGGAGCTCATAAGGACCTGAAAGGCCCAAATAGAGGGAGTGGTGCCCCACTTCTCCCTTCTGTCCGCTCCCAACAACTTCTCTCACCTCCTCCTGTCTTAAGTGAATAACGTAACAAGAAGCAGTCATTAAAAAAACAACCATGTCCCAACAATTTGGGGCCTACAAATTAATCCAATTAGTCTCACAGTAGATGTGCTCAGTGACTTTGATTAACATGCGTTATCATTTGTCCTCAGCAACTTCTAAATACTTTTTGAAGGTTTGACCCATGAGGTAAACTTGATCTAGACCATGACCAGTATAATATCAAAGCAACAACTACTCATGATGTGCATATCATGTTGGTGAGAGGTCAACGACCACAACACCTTAAGATCCCACAGCATCTACAGTAGTCCTAATGATCCATGTATAACATGAATCATATATCTTAACTTCTATATCCAAAAAAATCTGATTTTTTTTTTTTTTGCTTCTTATGCAGAAAAAGGTGGTTAATCGTGTAGCAATCACAAGACTTTGCTATGTAGGTTTTTATGATCTAGAAAACACAGTTGTTAATTGTGTTTTGAAAGTTTACATCTTTGTCATTTGTCTTCAATTCAAACTACTGAGTTTTTTTTACTGCATTCAAGGATACATGTAATTTGGGACAACAAATGTCTGGTTCTTTGGGATGATTTTATGTTCAGGTTATACTACGCTGTGAAGTCTAGTGATTACAGTTAGCTAAAACTGCTAAAACTTCCATTAGATGTATGTTCTTTTGGGTTTCAGACTTCAAACACATTAACAAACTTGGTGTCTGGACTAACACAAACTTTTATGTTTTCACTCACTAAATATACAGCATGAAGTGCGTGTCTTAATCCAAATAACATCTATGCTTTTAACAACTCACTAGAAATTGGTTAACAAATGATCCTAGCATGCCACACAGTACCTTCTTTTCCTACATCCTGCTGAAAGTTTCTTAGAAGCAGACACTTCATAAAACAATCTCTTCACAAAAACAAAAAAAAAAAGTTCTGAAATACCGCAGCTACAACATACATATATAGTACAAATTTTAAGAGAACATTTAGGATGGAGTTTACCATGCCCATTTCACTAAAAAATTAAAAAATCTTACCACAATATATTTTACTCATATTTGATAATTAGTTTAATGACATATGAGATCATCAGCATCTTATGATACAGGAACACATGATACTCCTAGTTCAAATAGTAACAGTAACTACTACTTTAGATCTTTAAAAAAGATGCATTGATAGAAGAGCAACAAAAGAAAGGCTAAGGCAAGAATCTGAAACCTGCAAAGCCAGCATGTTGTTAATGCATGTGGAGGTCACAGAGTTTAGCAGAGATCCCCACTGAACCACAAATTAAAAGCCTTTATTGAATGGAGTTGGCAACAAAACGTTGGATTCTTGTGAATGCTCTCACATGGATGCCTCTGACCCCCTGTCCAAGCCACCATTATGTTTCATTTTAGAATTTAACCTGTCACTGTCTCCAAGACCATGATTGCATTGTTCTGAGAAATGTCTGTCTTCTGGGAATTGCATATATGTTCTCTTGTTTAAGATCTAAATAACCCTAGAAGGTGTGCTATTACTGTAGTCCCATTGATATGGATCCTCCACTACAAAGCACTAAGGAACTTGTCTATACTAAGATTGGTCCAGTGCACAAGACTCCTACCAGTACAGGTCTGCAGAGAGTCAATGCAGAGGCAATACTCTCAGGTAAAAGATGGTTCAGGTGGCTAACAAAACATTATCACTGAAGAGAGTCAATGTAAGCAATAAACTTAGGTAAATTTTATTTTGGTTGCTGAGAAAACATTGTCATTGCAGGACACAATCAAAATCCACCAGCATGTACCTAGAACACTGTATCTAAATTTTCTATTTGTTTTATGGAAAGAGAATAATGAACAAATTACATGAACAATACACTTAAAATGTCAAAAATATTAAAGCGAAACAAAACCCTTGGCAATAATTAACCCATTATGCAGAGGAATTAGAAAAAGATTGTAATTTATTAAGCAATCAGTAGGTTGATTAGCTTTGTATATGCATGTCATGACCTAAAATGGCTTCATGTCATTTGTGTTGATAATATAGGTCTAACTTAAAGTAGAATCTGATATTTTTTTCTAAAAAATAATCAAATCTTTGGTAAAGATAAGAGCTTAACTGATATGCATGTGGAAGTGACCCCACATTAAAGGGTTCAATGCCTAAAGAATTCAAAGGGATGAGATTTGGATGAGGCAGTTGTGTGGCCAATTTGTCAGTGAGGCCATGACCTTCTGCGAGATGTGTCTCTTTCTTAGAGGATGACAGCTACAATGGGAAGAACATGGGTGGGGTTGGGTTCATTCACAGAAGAGGTACTTTGTAAGTTCCACCCATCTTAATGTGATAGCAAAGAATGTCATGGGTGTCCCATGCTTGTCCTTGCATCACATGATGGACTCAGACCAGCCACATGCTCCTAACCACTAATTGCATGGCTTCCCAAAGGACATCCAATCTTCCTACAGTTCTCAAGGCACCACTTTGTTTTTTGGTTCCAACTACTACTCCCCTCTAAACTAGTGTTCTTGGAGGTCTGATTTGTACTATGAACTACTAATGATAACATTTTGCAAGGTTTTAAGGATTCCATTTGTTCTGCTAATTTGCCACATAAATAAAATGAACTTTTGGTTAGATTTGATAGCAAAGAATGTCATGGGTGTCCACGAGTTTGTCCTTGCATCACATGATGGACTGCGACCAGCACATGCTCCTCACTCTAATTGATGGCCTCACAAAAGCCACCCAGTCTTCCTACAATTTTTAAGGTGCCACTTTGTGCTGGGGTCCAACTATAATTTCTCCCTAATCTAATATTTTTGCAGCTCTAATTTGTCCTGTGAACTACTAGTGATCAAATTTAGCAATATTTTGTTGATTCCATTTGTCCTGCCAATTAATCAGAAGTAAACTTAAAACTTTTAGTTAGGTTTATCCAAAGTCACATAATAAATAGATTATGCTTGCCTGTTTACAAAGATAGTACCTACCAGCTATTATGTATTAATTGAATGCATATTGTTTTGTGATTGCCTCAATGGTACAAAGGCCACACTTTAGGTACCAAGGTCAAGAGTGTAAGCTTCATCCCCAAGGGGTGCGTACACAAGGAGGCATATTTTATCCCTCTTTATGGACTTTTGTCTGCCCCATCTAAGCTATAAATATGGCGGCCTCTCCAACATTCCACTACATCTCCTTAGCTCATTTGTCTGTTGTACTCTCTAGACTTGGGAAGAACAATAGCCATGGCTAAACTTGTTGTTCTGCTGGCCATTGCCCTCCTAGCCATTTCCATATCTGACTCTGGTTACAAGGTCAGGATCTCTTCTCTGAAAGCTAGTGATACCAATACTACCAACCTACACATACATTACCAAGTCCATTTTACAATGTACATAAGTATGCTTGCTCTTAGCTTCTATGTTCTTTCTTTGCATTCCAGGTGCTGGCCAAAGAAATTGAGCATTCTGAAGGGGAGTACCTGCTGGTACAATTATTTACATTTTCCTGCTTTGTAAATACTTCCTAAATAGGGTGGTTTAAAGTAGCAATACTTCTTTTTTTTTCTGATTTTCTTACTAGTATGCACTTTTTCAGACTTCCAATGGACAAGGAACCCTGCAAACCTACCGTAAGTTTCTCATTTTTCATTTTCATCCAAACAAGTCTAAAAAATTGTGGTCTTATTATAAGTAATTGAACAACAATAATTAATAGAGATTTAAAACAGCAGAAGAGAGATTCTGAGACAAAACATTTCAGAATGACATAAGAACTATTAAGAAAAATACTTGGAAGTGATCTGTTCACGTATAATTAGGATAATGGAAAATTCTATTCTGAACTATGATTGTTATTTCTTTTCTAACATTTATGTGTTGTATTTTCATTATCAGAATGCCCATCTCAATGCTCAAGGAGGTGCTCAAAGACACAATACCACAAGCCATGCATGTTTTTCTGCCAGAAGTGTTGCATTAAGTGCCTCTGTGTACCCTCAGGTTTCTATGGCAACAAAGGAGAGTGTCCTTGCTACAACAACTGGAAGACGAAAAGAGGGGGTCCAAAATGCCCTTGAATTGAAGCAAACTAGTTTTCGCTAGCCTATTTGTATTGTTCACTTGCTTCACTCAACCTAAAGAGGTTGCTCTTGTATTAATTACCATTATCTGCCCGACCAACCTCAACTTGATTGCTGAGTGTGGTAGGAGGCAATATATTTTGTATCAAGAAACATTATTATGATTCTTATTTGTACCTCCTAATTAATCAATAACGATCTTATAATTGATGGTTTTATGAGTAAGGCATTTACTGTAAATATCTTATTCTTTTCATGAATGCCTCTCTGGCTTAAAGTGGACCTAGCAGTTTCTTATCATATAGCAACTAATTCCATGGAAGAATCATCTCAATATAAGTTTGCAAACTTTGGGAGTACCATTTAAGAATTCATTTAAATGATACCATTCTTGGGTTGAGGTAATATCTGTAAACTCATCGAATTCTCCTAAGAAACAAAATGAAATAACTCACTTAGATGAACTTCGTAATCTTTCACCATAGTGTCTGAGTTCATCTGCAACCATAAATAAATTGCTCTGGCAATCTAGCAAACATCAAAACTGATTAAATTGGCAGCATGTTGCAAGATCGTATGCCATTGAACTGATCTGAAAAAAGAAACAACTTGGGTATGAAATTCTAAAATATATTCATGTGCAATCTAAGGCAGTTGTTTACCATATAATCATCCATTTCATGCTCATATTTTAGATGCTCGGTGCAACTAGCATTTATTCATAATTATGCATCAAATCACAATATAAATATAGTAAATGTACTTCTTGGTGGGAAAAGCTTACAGTCTTTTACAGCCTTTCTTCCAAGGTGTATTATTCTGTGAAAAATGTGTCTCTATCATTTGATACAAAAAAGCATATATTTCTTGCATTTTTCTTTTTTGAAAATGATAAGTGATGAGGATGAGATTCGATCATTAGACCTTGCTATAAGATAGTCAAAGTTTTATATTCTTGCATCCAGCCTAAAGCAATAGACAATGTACCAAACATATGACATCATCCAACATTTGTAAAAATGTTGTGAGGTGCACGTGTAACCAAACATCGCTCTTGGCTGACCCTTTTTAACCTAAAATGTTTCTTCCGCTTCAATATAGATTTCTTTGACTTCTATTAATCCTTCTATAGACTAAATATACCAATATTTGTAAAATTGAATTTTCTATTGTTGGACATTTTTCATCATATTTTTGCCTTTCATAAATGCTCACATAAATTAATTTGATGAATGCTTGGAATCCATAAGAGCTTCTAAGTGCATCTGAAGTTGTGTTGCTTTCACAACTTTGCACCAATGTAAGACACGTATCAATTTCTCTAGATAGCTATGGTATTTATAAGTCTTACACTTTACATAATCTATATATACAAAACTATGAAAGAGAAATTTTAAGACTATTAACATCATCTCTTGAAAATGGGTTCAAGAGAGGTATAAAATTGGTCATTATTAATGGTTTTGTTACAATGAAAAATAAAGTTAAATTGCTCTTCCTATTCACCTAAACAAGTATCTTTTCCAATTCAAGGGACTGTTCAACAAAATAGAAGAATTTTCTTTACTCCATATGATTTTTCAATTTCTTATCTAACTAATCAGTCGACAACAAAATTGCTGATAGTTGTTTAATCTAGTGAAATTTCCCTGCAACTCTAATGACAGGCATTCTCAGTAGGTACTATGTAGTAGCTTTTTTGTTCATAGTTCTTTAGAATCCTAACAAATAATACTATAACAGGAGTTGAAATGGTGCTAAGGTGAAAGGCACAAGGCATTAATGCTATGGCAAATGCTTCTACAAAACTTAATAGAAGAAAAAAAACGTGAAGAAGAAAAAGAAGTAGAAGAATCTGAAGGAGGAAGTTTAACACCCAATGTTATCATCACAGACAGTTTGAATTGTTCAAACCTTATGGACAAAATCTGGCTGACAAGCAAAGTTGCAGTTTCTGTATACCTGGAAGACAAGCAAATTCTGAACCAGAGGTAGTGAGGAAGACAATTGAATAACCCATCCAAACCAGCTACATTGCAGAAAGTTAGTAAAATACTTTTTAACTGCCGCTTTTTCCCTTCTTTCACTTTTGAGCTTTTTATTTTTTCCCTCTCACTTATTGCATTCATAGCTTGTTTGCTAGCAGCATGATTTTTTTTAAGGAGGAATTCCCAAAAAAAAGCCTCTAAATTTCAAAATTTTCCAAATAGCACCTCAAGTTTGAAAATTTTTCACAAAACACCTTTTTTTCAAAATGACCATCCTACCCCTGATGGCCTCCGCCTTCCACCTAGCCCTTGGTTGTGCCACCACCCCGCCGATTGCACCCATCCACCACACCAGCCGAACCCACCCAACGACGAAGGCAGAGTGACCCCGCCACACCCCACTGGACTAACGACATAGCAGGCGCAGGTGACGTTGCACTGCACCTCCGCGGCTAGTGACGATGGTGAGGGCCGGTGGTCCAGCAAGGGCCGCATAGCCTCCTAGCACCCCTTCCTAGTCAATGATGTCTCCTTGCACCCCCTCCTTGCCACCGACTGTGGGCGAGGAAAGAGGGGGGGGAAGTGGCTCACCCTCGTTGCCAACAACAACGATGAGGGTTGGGGGGGCGGGCTGTCACGGACAAAAATATAAATAAGGTGTTTGATGTAATGTTTATGGTTGTCCGTGTCTTTCAGGTTTTGTATATATATTGTTCAGCAAGTAGCGGGCTTGCAGTAGGCTTGGCAGCCCTAGTTTGATTAGCTTTCGCGGCCAATTTCGGCTTATAAATCCGAATTGTGTCATGTAGGCACTTGTGGGGACTTCGGTCTGTAATGGACCATTATCCTTTGTGTGCAACCGTTCAGAGTTTGTAAAGTCCATGGGTGTAATTTGTATTGGCTAAATAAAGTGTTTGCTGAAGCTGTTGCTTGTGGATCCCGTAGGAAGTGCTTCCTCAAACCCGTTTTCTCTTTTATAGGTCCTAAGGGACCCTAGGAGGTTTTGGGGAGGCAGATCTTTAGGGACGGACACGCAAGGGTGTCACACGGCTTAGGCAAAATCAGCTAAGCCTGTGACATTTTAGTATTAGAGCGGGACAAGCACACGCAGAAACACTTGTCATGCAAACGTAAGGGATCTAGCTGGGCTACGTGGAGGGCAACCAGCACGTGCAATCATTTGGGAGAAACAGACATGTAGATATAGGTAAAGGAGTCGCTCAGAGGAGCGAGCATCCATGATTGGCATTCAGAGGAATGAGCAACCCTTTGAGCGAGAGGCACTACGAGGATAAGCAAGCTAGAAAGAATGCGTCACGCACAAAGGTTGGGATGGCTGAGTTCGAGCTACGGCTCGATGTTGGCAACCAAACTTGACGGTGCTCAAGGCAAGCGAAGCGCTTGGTAAGAGATGAGACTGTGCAAAGTGGGATATGTTAAGCAACGACCGAAAGAGTTGTGCAAAGCTTACAGAGGTGAAGGGAATTGCTAACTCGAAGAATTCAGTACTCACACAAGGGCTTGTATGCGGACAATGGAGTGTTTGTGGTCATCCCAAGGCGACCGGAACTCGGTGCCATGGAGCAGTGGAACTTTCTCTTCGGCATGAAAAGGATACGTCCGTAGGAGACTGAAGGGTTCAACAAGTTCAGCAGGTTATTGGGGGGGGGGGTTATATTGGCGACGGGTCGCAATTTAGCAAGCGTATTGCTGGGGGCAGAACAATGCACAAATTATTCAGCAAAACGGAGTAGTCCAAGGGGATGGTGGTCTCCGAAACTTCCAGAGGAAAGAATGCAAAGAGGAAAGTTGCTCCAATAGGACAGATCTCCAGGAGGGATAAGTTTGCTGCTCCAGAGTGTCACGGGCTTAGCTGATTTTGCCTAAGCCGTGCGGCACCCATGCGTGTCCGTCCGCAAAGGTCAGCCCTCCCCGAGATCTCCTAAAATCCCAAAGACTTACAAAAAGAGAAAACGGGCCAGAAGAAGCAACTCCCACGGGATCCACAAGCAACTGCTCAAGAAAAACACTTTATAAAGCCAAAATACAAATTACACCTATGGACATTACAAACTCAGAGAGGTTGCACACAAAGGATAATGGTCCACTGCATCGATGTCCCCACAAGTGCTTATAAGACACACTTGTATTTACAAGCCAAACTTGGCCATAAAGCAATCAAACTAGGGCTTCCAAGCCTCGAAGCCCGCTTGTTGTACAAGATATGTACATAAACCAAGGACACGGACTAACACAAGCATTCCATCGAACACCTTGTTTACATTGTTGTCCGTGACATTCTCCCCACTTATTCCTTGACGTCCTCGTCGAAGCCACCAGACGCATCTCCTCGCTCCAATCTTTAATCTTCTTCAGCCGCAACACGCCTTGGCTCCTCCACCGTTGTTGAGTAGTCGAACTCCAATCCGCGCCGCTCAACTCACCAATGATTGAATCGGTGTGGGGTTGGTGAGTTATCTTGATCCTTGTTGGTTCTCGCGGATCTCTCGATGAAGGAAAAGACCGCCTTATGATGTGCGATCACAAGATACTCATATTGCTTGAACGGGTAGATGCTTGTTGGAGCTTTAACGAGCATCGCCGCATTTCAAGTTTTAAGGTCCTTTCTCCATAATATTTGCCCATTGAACCTTCTTCCGTTAGTTGTCACTTCCAATTATGGTCGCATCACTCCTCTTAGTCAATTGGGAAATGAAGTGGAAAAACTACTCTCAATAGTACTAATCACCAACGGTGAGGATTTGACAACCATTGTCTTCCATAAGCTTTCTTTGAAGGGTCATCGAACTTGTGCGAGCTCCTGCTTGGATAAGTAAGAGAACCGGGATACTCGACTTCACCCATTCTCTTCATAGTTGAGGAGGTAAGGTGGCTTCTCTCACCTCCTCGAGTTAAGAGAACTGGGTACTTCGCCCATTCTCTCCAATTGAGAAGGCAAAGGTTACTCAATCGCCGCAAAGGTTACTCGATTTCTCGGCCTCCTCGAGTTTGTACTTCATGCATCGTGGTTACTAACATTCGCCCGCTCACACTTCAAGCACTTGAAGTGGTTGCACTCCTTGCGTTGGGATAGCTACGGTGATTCACCTTCCCACCGCCATTGAACTTCGGAATGCAAGAAGTTTTGCGAAAAGTGTAAAAGTTGCTTGCTTCGCTCACTTCCTCGAGTTAAGAGAACCGGGTATTTCGCCCATTCTCTCGAGTTGAGAAGGCAAAGGTTACTCAATTCGCGCAAAGGTTACTTGATTTCTCCCGCCTCCTCGAGTTTGTACTGCATCGAGTGGGTACTAACATTTGCACTCACACTCAAGCACTGAAGTGGTTGCACTCCTTGGGTTAGCTCGTGATTCACCTTCCCACCGCCATTGAACTGAATGCAAGAAGTTTTGCGAAAAGAGCAAAGGTTTACTCCAACTTGAGTCCCCAACTGGAGTAAGTCCGTGATAGATCCGCCTTTGGGGTTATACCGTGTTCTCCATCACCTCCGCCTACTCCTCCCGAGTAGGCAGCATGTCTCGCCTACTTGCCTTGGTCGAGCACTCGCATCAACCCAAGTCCCTTAATTTGCTATCTGGATGAGAAGCACATCGACATCGGTCTTATGAAGTTTCTTGGACTCGCCTTCGCCTCGTCTTGGTACTTGGGTTTGCCTCGCACTCTCCACCTCCTTGGCCCCTTTACGACCAATGTTGTCCCTTCACGAGCAAGGATCGATGACTTCACGGAAGTCCCGATCTCGACCATGGCGCGCCAAGCCCATAGCACTACTATCCGCTACCTTGCATCTTCATCCCTTCCTCCGCGATCGGTAGATCTGTCTCGGCACTGGAGCTCCTCAGTCCACCTCCTCTAACCGACGCTTTTCTTTTGGGTAGCCGAGCCTTGGACTCGTCGCTTCCTCGCCTTTCGACCACCCGCCGACACCACCGTGTCCTCCTAGCGTCTCCTTGGTCGATGGAGAGAGATCGCAACTCTCGCATGGCCTCCGCCATCTTGTTGCAGGCTCACGATTCTGTTCTCCTTAGCTTCCTTGGTAGCAACGCTCGGCCTTGTCCTCGACGCGGGCTCCCTTAAGCGAATGTGAGCAGCACCCAACTCTCCAACCGCCCGGTTAATCAAGTCCCTCCATGGGACTCACCGGTACTGCAATCGACTACTCCTGTGGTACACATACGCCGACTACCAAGGCTTTCATCCGACGCAAGGCTTTCTTTGGGTACCGAGCCTGTTGACTCGCGTCGCCTCGCCTTTCGACCACCGCCGACACCACCGTGTCCTCCTAGCCTTGGTCGATGGAGACAGATCGCAACTCTCGCATGGCCTCCGCCATCTTGCAGGCTCACGCCGATTCTGTTCTCCTTAGCTTCCTTGGTAGCAACGCTCACTCGGCCTTGTCCTCGACTTGCGGCTCCCTTAAGCGAGCAGCGACCAACTCTCCAACTGCTCCGGTTAATCAAGTCCCTCCATGGGACTCACTGGTACTTGCAATCGACTACTCCTGTGGTACAGCCCCATATCGACTACCAAGGCTTTCATCCGACGAAGCTTGATGTATATACACGGAAGACCCCTCTGCAGATCGGGCATTCACCTCGAATCCACCCCTTCTTGCCGATCATTCACCAAGTGGAGCTCCCAGCTCGATCATTCACACGATCATGTCCCTCCATGGGACTCACTGCACGCACTTGGACTTCTTCCTCGGTGGTGTCTGACTCCCATATCGATGACTAAGGCTTTCATCCAATGCAGTTTGATGCACACGAAGACCTCTGTACTACGCATTCACTCCTTGAATCCATAGCCCTTCTTCTTGTTGTGTCATACACCAAAGTGGAGCTCGGAACTCGATCATACCTCCGTGATTTTGTCCCTCACGGGACAAGATTGCTCAGATTGCCACGAACTATTCCACCACGATCCGCCGCATGCCGCCTCCGGTGACATCTCCATCATCTGATTCTCGTGTGATGAACTCGACTACGACTTCTCCACGCGTCGCCAACACATCGTAGGGCCTCTGCCATCTCCGACTTTTAGTTCGCTCCTTAGCAATTCCCTTCGTCCCCTCACTCGGGTTACTCCGAAGCATAGCTCTAGGACGGTCCGCCTAGTAGCTCCTAAAGTCCCCGACTTAGAGTGGGTGCACCATTCGGATCCCGGCCTCATCCCCTACCAAAGACAACCTTGCTATGCACCTCTTGTTCTCGACAACTTGAATGGCAACAGTGGCATATTCTTCAAGAGTACTCGCCTGCGTCCTCTTGCCCCGCATTAAGGTCTCATGATCCTAACTTTGCCTCCATGAGTTGAATCACCTTAGTTACTCCATCAAATGCATCTCGAGGTAGCTTGCATGTGCCTCAAGCTCCCTTCATCTTTGGCACCATACAAGAATAAGTCTATCCCATCGAATGAAGAACCCATGGAACGACATGATCCCACTCTTGCCTCTGCAAGAGTTCATGCCCGACCTGCCTAAGGAAAGCTCGTGCCTCCGCTCCATGTTCCATCTTCTATGTCGACTCCTTCATACGGCTTGGATACTTCACCGAGTTCCACCCAAGTCACTCTGCTCCTCGATTCTGAGTTGATAGTGGCCCTCACGTCCACCATTCCACGTCGACCCTCTGTTGAGTTCGATTACGCCTCGACTCTAAGTGTGCCTTCATATGATGTTGCCTTGGATTGCTCCCCACTGATCTCGAAATGCATCCCCAATGCATTACCTCCTTCGAGATCACGCGACAACTCTTCGCCGCTCACTCGGTCAGTTGAGCTTTATGAAGATATAACCACGAGAAACTCTTCCTCAATACGTGCGGTCGACGTGATTCTCCCACTAGAGAACTAGGACTTATCCCTCCCGGATATCCGTCTTTGGAGCAACTTTTCTCTTTATATACTTCCCCGGAAGTTTGGAGACCATCATCCCCTTTGGACTACTCCGTCATCGAACTTGTGCTTTGCTCGCCCACAAATGTACTTGCTAGATCCGACCCTTTCTCCAATACGCCCACGCACCCTTCAAGGTCTAGCAACGTGCTGAATTTATTGCACATTTCAGCCACCTACGGACATATCCTTTCCATGTTGAGAGAAAGTTCGATGCTCCATGGCGTCGAGTTCTAATCGCGCCTTGGGATGGCCACGAACACTGTCATCCGTGTATAAGCCCTTGCATGAGTTTCTAATCCTTGAGTTAGCAATTCCCTCACCTCGTGAGCCAGACAACTCTTTCTCGTTACACAACACCTCCCACCTGCGGCCTCATCTTTCACCAAGCACCCTGCTTTTAAGCACCGTCAAGTTTAGTTGCCAACGCCGAGCTATAGCTCAAACTCAACCATCCCAATCTTTGTACGATTCTTCTTCGCTTGTTTGTCCTCGTGGTGCCTCTCGCAAAGGGGTTGGCTATTCCTTGAATGCCAAACCGGGATGCCCTCCGAGCGACTCCTTTCCCTACATCTCAATGTCCGTTTCCCTAGCGGTTGCGTGCTAGGTCCTCCACACCTAGCTAGGTCCCCACATTTGTATGGCAAGTGTTTCGTGTGCTTGTCCGCTCGATACCACATTGTCACGGGATTTTGCCTAAGCTGCGCGGCACCCACGTGTCCGTCAAGGTCGACCCTCCCGAGATCTCCTAAAATCCCAAAGACTTACAAAAAGAGAAAACGGGCCAGAAGAAGCAACTCCCACGGGATCCACAAGCACATCGACAAGAAAAACACTTTATAAAGCCAAAATACAAATTACACCTATGGACATTACAAACTCGTAGAGGTTGCACAAAGGATAATGGTCCACTACATCGATGTCCCCACAAGTGCTTATAAGACACACTTGTATTTACAAGCCAAACTTGGCCATAAAGCAAATCAAACTAGGGCTTCCAAGCCTACTGCAAGCCCGCTTCTTGTTGTACAAGATATGTACATAAACCGAAGGACACGGACTAACACAAGCATTCCATCGAACACCTTGTTTACATTGTTGTCCGTGACAAGAGGGAGAATTATGTACAACGAACCGCACATATTAAGGAAGAGTTCCTCAAGACAATATTTCTACAAATCTCAGCGAACCGAGCGAACAACAAGGAGTCATCGCATGATCTAGAATGAGGTAATGCATTGGTGGACGCATTACGAGATCAAGTGGAAGAGCCAAAAAGGCAACATCATACGAAGGCACACTTAGAGTTGATGTGGAAATCGGACTCAACAGAGGGTTGACCCGTGGAATAATGGAGGCGAGGGCCACCATCAACTCAATGCATATCGAGAAGCAGAGCAACTTGGGTGGAACTTGCTGAAGTACCCAAGCCGCATGAAGGGAGTCGGCGTAGAAGATAAAACATAGAGTGGAGGCACAGAGCTTTCCTTGGACAGAGGTCAAGGACATGAACTCTTGCAAAGGCAAGAGTGAGATTATGTCATTCCATGGGTTCTTTATTCTGATGGGCAGACTAATCTTGCATGGTGTCAAAGACGAAGGGAGCTTCGACGCACATGCACCTTGTCTCAGAGATGCATTTGACGGAGGAACTAAGGTGATTCAACTTACGGAGGCGAAGTTGTTATCAGAAGGCCTTAGCACAAGGCAGGAGGACGCAGAGCCGAGCACTCTTGAAGAATATGCCACAGTGCTGCAATTCGAGTTGTCATGAAGAAAGTGGTGCGTAGCAAAGATTGTGCTGGTGGGGGATAAAGGCCCAGGATCTAGACAATGGTGCATCAATTTTAGCGAAGTCAAGATACTTCGAGAGCTACTAGGCGATGGACTGTCCTAAAGCGATGTTTCGTCTAAGTGTGACCCAGGACTGGGTGAGCAAAAGTGAATTGTCAAAAAAGCGAACACAATCGGAGGTGGCGGAGGCCCTATGATGTGCTAGCAGAGGCCACACATAGAGATATCATAGTCCGAGTTTATCACATAAGAATCTGAATGCAATGGAGATGTCACCAAGAGGCGACATGATATAGCGGATCATGGTGGAATAGTTCGAGGCAAACATGGGAGATGTCCTATGAGGGACGTGATCATGCGGAGGTATGATTAGGAGTTGTTGGGAGCTCCACTACGGTGAACAACACAACGGCAAGAAGGGCTATGGATTCAATGAGTGAATGTCATGGTACCGCAAAGGCGGATCTTCTGTGTGTGCACCGAATCTTGCATCAAATGAAAGCCTTAGTCATCAGCATATGGGGGTTGTGCAACACCGAGGGAGAATTCCAAGTGCAAGTACCAGTGAGTCCCATAGGGGGACTTGATCATACAAAAGTATGATCGGAATGACTAGAGAGTTGGACTGCTTCCGTGCTCACATTCGCTTAAGGGAGCCCGGCAAGTCAGAGGACAAGGTCGCAAGCGAACGTTGCTACCAAGGAAGTTAAGGAGAATATAATCGACGCGAGCCCTGCAACAAGATGGCAGAGCCCATGCTTAAGAGTTGCAGTTTGTCTTTCCATCGACCAAAGGAAACTTCTTGGAGAACACATAGGTGTTGAAGCAGGTGGTCGAAAGGAGCGAAGAAGCGACGACGAGTCCAAAGGGGCTCAACTATCCAAAAGCAAAGCATCGGTCAGAAAGAAGGTGGACTCGGAGGAGTGTCACAGTGCCGTGAAGGCAGATCTATCGATTGCGGAAAAAGGGACACAGATGCAAAGCAACGAATAGTAGGGCCATAAGCTCGGCAACACCATGGTACCGCAGCGACGAGACTTCCGTAGAGTCATCGATCCCTTGCTCTCGTGGAGGGAGCGCGTTGGTTGCAAAATGGGCCGAGAAGGTGGAGGAATGTAGAGGCAAACTTTAAGTACAAAAACAGGGCAGAGGCCAAGGAACTTCATAACCCGGTGTCGACAGGCTTCTCATCAAGATAACCGAAAGTGAGAGACTTCGGGTTGATGCAGGAGTGCTCGACCAAGGAATGAAGAAGGCAGTATGCGGTACTGTACCTTTTCTACTCAGAGGAATAGGTGACAAAGGTGATGGAGAAGACGGTACAATCCCAGAGGCGACCAGAACTATCAAAGACTTACTCCAAGTTAGGGTAAACTTTTTTTTGCTCTTTTCAGGCAAAACTTTTTGTATTCCAGAAGTTCGATGGCAGTGGGAATGTGAATCACAGTAGCTAACTCAACGCAAGGAGTGTAAACACTTCGAGTGCTTCGGAAGTGTGAGCAAAGAGCAGACAAAATGCTAGTAACCAGCTCGATGCATAATGTACAACCTCGAGGAGGCGGGTGAAATCAAGTAACCCTTACCTTCTCAACTCAAGAGAGTGGGCAAAACTGATTACCCTAGTTCTTGTACCTAGAGAAGACGAGCAAAATCAAGTAACAGTTGCCTTCTCAACTCAAAGAGAATGGGCGAAACTTAGTACCCTGATTCTCTTATTTATATAGCAGAGGAGCTCCGCACAAGTTCGAAGACCCTTCAAGGAAATATAATGGAAGACGAATTGTCAAATCTTCACCAATGGTGATTAGTACTACCAAGAGTATATTATCCGCTTCATTTCCCAAATAGAAGGTCAATCGAAAGCGAAAGTGATGCGAACCTACTTGGAAGTGACAACTAGGTTGAAGAAGAATTGATAAGCAATTTTGTGAAGGAAGGACCTCGAAAACTTCAAAGTCTACGAGGCGATGCTCGTTAAAGCTCCAACAAGTATCCATTCAATTTAAGCGGCATAAGATATTTGAGATATTGGCACACAACAAGGAAGGTCTTTTCCTTTAACAAGAGGATCCGCATGAATCAACAGTGGTCAACACAACTCAGTCGACCCCACACTAGAGTCAATCATTAGTGAGTTGAAGCAGTATGGTGAATCAGAGTTTGACTACTCAACAACAGTGGTAGAGAGCAGCTGGGAGTCAAGGGGCGTGTTGCAGCCAAAGCACAAGATTGAAGATTTAGTAAAAGACGAGGAGATGCAGCGTCAACAGCGGCTTCAACGAGGATGTCGAAGGAATAAGTGGGGGAGAATATCACGGACAAAAGTATAAACAAGGTGTTCGATGTAATGCTCATATTTGTCCGTGTCATTCGAGTTTTGTACATACTTCGTACAGCGAGTAGCAAGCTCACAGTAGACTTGGCAGCCCTAGTTTGGTTATCTTTTATGGTCGGTTTCGGCTTGTAAATGAGAGTTGTGTCATGTATATACTTGTGGGGACTTCAGTCTGTAATAAACCTTGATCCTTTGTGTGCAATCGCTCAGAACTTGTAAAGTCCATAGTTATAATTTATATTGGTTATATAAAGTGTTTGCTAAAGCAGTTACTTATGGATCACATGGGAAATGCTTCTTCTGACCTATTTTCTCTTTCGTAGGTCCTAAGGGACCCTAGGAGATTTCAGGAAGACTGACCTTTGCGAATGGACACGCAAGGGTGCCGCACAGCTTAGGCAAAATCAGCTAAGCCCATGACAGGACGAGGGGCCATGCGCAGTGTCACGGACAACAATGTAAACAAGGTGTTCGATGAAATGCTCATGTTTGTCCGTGCCCTTCGGTTTGTGTACATACCTTGTACAGCAAGTAGCGGGCTTGTAATAGGCTTAGCAACCCTATTTTGATTTGCTTTGTAGCCGATTTTGGTTTGTAAACACGAGGGTGTCTTGTAAATACTTGTGGGGACTTGATCAGAATGGACCACTATCCTTTGTGCAACCTTTCGATTTTGTCGTCCATGGGTGTAATTTGTATCTGGCTTTATAAAGCGTTTGCTTGAGCAGTTGCTTGTGGAACCCGTGGGAATTGCTTCTTCTGGCTCGTTTTCTCTTTTGTAAGTCTAAGGGACTCTAGGAGATCTCAGGGAGGGCTGACCTTTGCGGACAGACACGCATGGGTGCCGCACGGCTTAGGCAAAATCAGCTAAGTCCGTGACAATGTGGTATCAGAGAGGGACAAGCATACGCAAAAGAGAATCGTGTGCAACGAACCGCACATATTAAAGAGGAAAGTTGCTCCAACAGAACAGATATCCATGAGAGATAAGTCCTAGTTCTCTAGAGGGAGAATCGTGTGCAACGAACCGCACATATTAAGAGTTTCTCAAGGTAATATCTTCATAAAGCTCAACGGACCGAGCGAGTGACATGGAATCATCGCATGATCTCGAATGAGGTAATGCAATGGTGGATGCATTTCGAGATCAAGTGGGGGAGCAATCTAAGGCAACATCTTATGAAGGCACACTTAGAGTCGATGTGGAAATCGAACTCAACGGAGGGCTGACCCGTAGAATGGTGGACGCGAGGGCCACTATCAACTCAATGCAAATCGAGGAGCGGAGTGACTTGGGTGGAACTCAGTGAAGTATTCAAGCAGCATGAAGGGAGTCAACATAGAAGATGGAACATGGAGCGAAGGCACACAACTTTCCTAGGATGGAGGTCAAGGACATGAACTCTTGTAGAGGCAAGAGTGGGATCACGTCATTCCATGGGTTCTTCATTCTGATGGGGCATACTTATCTTGCATTGTGCCAAAGATGAAGGGAGCTTCAAAGCACATGCACCTTACCTCTGAGATGCATTTGACGAAGTAACTAAGGTGATTCAACTTGCAGAGGCAAAGTTAGGATCAAGAGACCTTAGCACGGGGCAAGAGGACACAGAGGCGGGTACTCTTGAAGAATATGCCACAGTGTTATCATTCGAGTTGTCAGGAACAAGTGGTACATAGCAGAGTTTGTGTTGGTAGGAGATAAAGACCCAGGATCCAGACGATAGTGCACCAATTCTAGCGAAGTCAGGGGGACTTCATGAGCTACTAGGCGACGGACTGTCCTAGAGCTATGCTTCGTCCAGGTGTGACCCAAGAATGGGTGGACGAAAGTGAATTGTCAAGGGAGCAAACTAAAAATCGGAAATGGTGGAGGCCCTACGATGTGTTGGCAGAGGCCACACGTAGAGAAGTCATAGTCCGAGTTCATCACACGAGAATGGGCGAAATCGAGTAACCTTTGCCTTCTCAACTCAAAAGAATGGGCGAAACTGAGTACCCCATTTCTCTTAACTCGAGGAGGTGAGCGAAGCCGCCTTGCCTTCTCAACTACTAAGAGAATGGGTAAAGTCAAGTATCCCCGTTCTCTTACTAATCCAGCAGAGGAGATCTGCATAAGTTCAGTGACCCTTCCAAGAAAGCTTATGGAAGACAATAGTTGTCAAATCCTCACCATTGATGATCAGTACTACTGAAAGTAGATTATCCGCTTCATTTTCCAATTGACCAATCGAAAGCGGGAGTGATACGAACATACTTGGAAGTGACAATTAAACGTGGAAAAAGGATCAATGCGCAAACATTATGGAGGAAGGACCTCAAAAACCTTAATGTCTGTGAGGCGATGCTCGTCAAAGTTCCAACAAGCATCCATCCAGTTCAGCCAACCCCACACCAGATTCAGTCATTGGTGAGTTAAAGCAACATAGCGGATCAGAGTTTGACTACTCAACAACAGCGGCGGAGAGCGGCTAGGAGCCAAAGGCGTGTTGCCAAAGCGAAGATTAAAGATTCAAAGAAATGCGAGGAGATGTTTCGGTTTCGACGAGGACGTCAAGGAATAAGTGGGGAGAATGTCACGGACAATAATGTAAACAAGGTGTTTGATGAAATGCTCATGTTTGTCCATGTACTTCGGTTTGTATACATACCTTGTACAGCAAGTAGCTTGTAGTAGGCTTAGCAGCCCTATTTTGGTTTGCTTTGTGGCCGATTTTGGCTTGTAAATACGAGGGTGTCTTGTAAACACTTGTGGGGGACTTCAGTCTGTAATGGATCATTATCCTTTGTGTGCAACCTTTCTGATTTTGTATTGTCCATAGATGTAATTTGTATCTGGCTTTAAAAGTGTTTGCTTGAGCAGTTGCTTATGGAACCCGTGGGAATTGCTTCTTCTGACCCGTTTTCTCTTTTGTAAATCTAAGGGACTCTAGGAGATCTTGGGGAGGACTGACCTTTGTGGACGGACATGCATGGGTGCCGCATGATTTAGGCAAAATTAGCTAAGCCCGTGACAACAGGGTGGAGGGGGCCTGTTGACAGGGCAGGCTCGGTCAGGACTGAAATAGGCAAAGGCGGAGTTAGGGTGGGGCAGGCATTTTTCAAAGTGACAAGGACAAAATCATCTTTTCACATGGTCAGAGGCGCTCTACGGGAACTTTGCAAACTTGAGATGCTTTGTAGGAAATTCTGAAACCTAGAGGCTTTTTTTTTGGGAATTCACCCTATTTTTAATATCCTTCTCTAATATTTTAACCAACTTTTACTCGTATTTCTGGATCTGCAGTGTATTTAAGCATTTCAGCATGCTTATGCGCATTCTTTTAATGAAAAAAACAACAAAAACTCAAGTTATCTGACATCAGGTTTGATGCTATCATTATGCCAGAAAAGGATTGGAACTCTTTGGAACCCAACATCTGACTTCCAGCAGGGTAAGACTTGCCATGTTATGGGACTTGGTTACAATCCAAGTGTAACTCTTGATGAGATTCAAAGTGCAGCTATAATACACTTATAAGAACATGAAACTATGGCTTGATGTGGCCCTGAACCAAGACAAGCATAGCTGGATGAACTATTTCGATACTGACATTGATTACCTCCGGCTGTGCAACTTTGGACTCTAATGCACAACACTGTAGAATTGCCTACCTCTAGAGGCTGCATATATGATGCTAGGCTAGGTGACATGAAATCCGTACCAGAAAACACTAGCATTTAATTTTTAGCATCACCTTAACATTCTGATACCCATCCAGGCACATACGGATAGCACAGATTTATGAGGTCTTCGATTAAGGAATGCAGGGAACAATTACAGATAAATGCAACAAAAAGTATACATATCATGCCGTTAATCTGCAAACTAGCCCCAAAAAATTTCAAGATAAATCTTTTCTGGGAGAAATTTAGAGATTGACACAATATCTACATAACTAAAAGTACTATGCCAATCAAATTCTGGGCACACTCAACGATCCAATATAGAACAATACAGAGAGAAAGAGAGGATGAAGAGATTATTGGACCTGGAAAGCTCGTCGAACCTGAGGCAAATCTCGAGAATCGCATGCTCCGTCACCTTCCTCTGGGCGCTCATCCTCGCCGCTGATGCAGGAACGAAATACCTTGACCCGAGTCGATCGGCTGACGGCGAGATCGAAGCTTGGGGTTTCAGGAACAGTTGGCGAGGATTCCAACGAGACGGGGGAAGAAGGGAGGGTTTCTTTTGAAATAGACGAAGAAGGAACTCAAAATGCTCTTGGATCGGTTCGCTCGAACAAGGTTTCGGTCCGATTGGGTCCGGTGCAATTATGGCTTCCATGCAAAAGAACCCTGAACCGGTTTAATCCGCTTGGATCCCATGACTCAAGTGGGTTGGGTGAGCATGACTCGAATCCACGATTTGTATGGGTCGGCCCAATTGGGCCCTTCAGCCTTAAATAATATAACAACTAAACTTATGTCCATCCAGCACAGGAAAAAGGAGATTTAATGTGCTTGCTAAGTCAATCTTAAATGTCCACATAATATCGCATATACCATATGTTGAAGAAGACATCGATACGGTTAAGGCACTCACAGTATGCACAACATCTAAAATTGAGCAATTCTATTATATGTTGTGTGTCAAAAAAAAAAAAAAGGGAAGGTTAGATTGAGTTCTCTTCCATTTTTCTTCCCTCCCTCCCTCCCTCCCTACTTAGCTTTCAAGGAATTTTTATTACTTCCCCACCACACAGTGCAGGCTTTGTATCTTTCCATGCGTAGCTTCATGCTCTTCGAAGTATCTCTTCGGTTGCTTTGTTCCTGTCATCATCCAAAAAACTCAGTTCATATTTTATCGGTCACTTATATATCATCCACGTAAAATGATGAATGCTTGACATTGCATATGTAAACGATCTTCCTGGTTCTATGCAAAGAGAAGGAGATATTTATTACGTGGTTGCCTTTTGATGATACAGATCAGGTGGCTGCTGCTTTGAATCGCATGGCTTATAGCTGCTGCCAATGGTTCAGAGACTCTTTGCTGCAACTGCGGTCAGTGTTGTCTATTTTGAACACTGTAGATGATACTGATGTTACTTTGGTTGAGAACTCCATCAAGCTTAACACTCCCTCGCATGCTGGGCTGAAGCAGATGTCCCGTTTACCACTGGGGTCGATGCGGTTGTCAGCTCCTTTTCTGCACCTCGCAACTGATCATTCACTTGATAGGCATGGCTGGGAATGCTGCAGGAACGTTGTCGCTTATGATGGCAACTATCTATCCATCCTTCCTTTTTCCCATGTTTTTACTTGGTTTTGCTTGATCTTGTCTTCTCAGATATCGACCCCAGTCTTAGATATAGCTGACATTATCTAATGCTGAAAACAAGTGGTCTGTAACCGTTGGAAATCTATTAACGATGAGTATGAGTCAAACTAATCAAGGTTTATATGTATTGGGTCAATCAAGAGCTTAAGAGACTCAAATATATATATGTATATCATCCGTTCTCTTAGTTTTTTTTTTTTTTTTTCTTCTCTCTTCTTCTTTAACTCTCTTCTTCTTTAAATCTCCCCTCGCACAAGAATATCTTGTAGCAAATAAATGCATGCTGATGTTATCTGCTGAAAGAAATGTCATAGCTCTGATGGTTGCCGATGGAGAACCTGCAGAGATACCTACAGGCTAATAGATGGACCATGATCAGAAAGATGAACGCGTAGGCAGTACACCTGAGAGACTGACACATTTGTTGGATAGAGAAATGTTTGTGGTGGCTCAGAATCATCATAGTTTTCAGGTGGTCATGTGGCCTGTTTCAGCCTTAGCCCCATTTGGGGATGAACTGAGAGGGGCCACAAGACTGCATATGTTTCATGTTGAAGGAGAGGGGGGTGGGGGGGGCTCCTCTGGAAACATTAGCTCTTTCGTGTACTGCCATCTCCCAAGCCATTACTGCAGTCTAGCTTTTGGCCCCGGTGGAGGATGATAGCAGCGAAGCACATGCCTGCTCTCAGCTTGGCACAGGAACTTCCAAGTGGAGTTCAGATCTACTCACCTGAGAGGCATCAAGTTTCTCCCATGGGCAATCCGGTGATGGCATGCAGATATTGATCTACTGGACGAGAGATGAAGCACCAAACCATGCATGCTTGCTTGCTTGCTTGCATGCACCGTGAGGTCTCCCTCGGGTTTCTTTAAGCTGTTTCATTGACATCTGCAGCCGCAGGTGCCGAACAAGGGTAAAGGGGAGGAGGCGTTCATCTTTGAACGCCCGCCACTGCGCTTGGCGGGGGAGCTAAAATGGCGACCGAGGGGAACGGTGGGGGCCCCCGCCGGAAGGAGAGGGAGATGGGGATGACGTCAGGTGGGGGCCAGACGAGGATTCCTGTTGTCTGATGGTGTGGAGACAGCGAGGCCACCACCTCGCCAACGAGGCAGCCGACCGAGGGTTGCTCATTCATACATAGCTGTCTTGCAACAGCCGGGATCCAGGCTTCCCAGGTCAACACGACCGGTGGGAGCCTCCCTCTCCGGCTGTGTGGCTGAGAACCCTGGATCCTGTCCGGCCTTGGGTATTTGATCACATACATCTCTGTCATTATTGTTCCACATCGACAGTCAAAAGAGTACAGAAGCTGAGTCAAAGACGAAGACATGGTCAACAAAATCGACAGGTGGAGTCTAATATGCCAATCTCGTGCGGAAGAAGCCAATAACGGAACCATTCACAGGTCTTCTCTTTCTTAAACAATGCCAACTCAGATGTCACTTTCTATGGGGAAACCAAATATTCTATTATTTGCGGCAATATTCGTTATATCATGTGATAGATACTACATTAAATCACATCATTGTCTCCAACCACAAAGTTCTCCGCACTTTTTTTAACCTTTTGCCTTGGTTTAAATTCTTTTTTACAATATAAACATATATATATATATATATATAGCTTCGCTAAATTGATTGAGTTTTGGCGTCATTATAATTATTCTTCGTTGACCGTTATCTACTGAAAGCTTAACAATAAATGATGGAAAACTTGAAACGTCAAACGATCGATGAGGATATGAAAAGATAATTTAGAAATGTCAATCAACGTTAGTAATAGTTAAATAGTGTTCACCTAAGCATGCTCAATGAGCATGGAATTGATGTAAGGCAACAAATGCCTACTGGTGAGCATGATCTCAAAAAAGAAATATATTTTTCGTAATATTCAAGAGCTTATATTTTGGAGCTTATAATAAAATAAGGGTCATTTCCCAAGATTTTTGAATTATTTAAACTAAACACACCTCACCTTTTGTCCGGAAAAATTAGATTTATGAACAGTCTTTATAGAAGCAACAAATATCATAATCCATTTTTTCTTTTATATGAATCAAATATATTATAATTTAAACATTAAATATATTATAATAGTATAGGCCAATCATACTAGTGATAGAATACTAAGAAAGCCGCAAGATAAGATTCACATGAAAAAATCTTTTCGAAACAAAAAAAATATTTAATTATCATAATCTATTCTTATCAATATAAATTTTATCTTCGATATATCTTTAATCCAATAAAAATCTGACAACGATATGCTTAGATTAGAATGAAAAATTAAAGTTTTACTAAGATGAATCACTCCATCAAAAAAGTTTTATTACTCGAGTCCTAATCTTTTTTTTTTTAGGTACTTTTTCATCCATAAGAGAGAGTTCTTAAAAGTTTTTATTGTAGATATATAGTTAACTTTAACGGAGACAAAATAATATATATTTGTAATTTTTATTGTTAAGATATTGCTCCCCCTGAAATTGATATCAAGTAATCAAAGGTAGACTTTCAAAATAAAATATCACAAGTCATATCTATATCTGTATAACCAACTAACGTAAGTTCTTTTTAAATATCAAAGCATAAGCATAATCTAAACATACCTGAAAATATTGTTTTCTAAGGTTGTATACCAACTGCAAGAACAATATTTGGTCTTATGCATATCATGATCTTTTTTATCTTTATTATTAATAGGATACTACTTCTAACTCAAACTTGAGATGACCTATTATTAATAGGATAGTTAATAGGTTTTGACTTTTCATGTTACATCTGTTAAATTTTGTTTTGATATATCTCTCATGAGATAATCAAAATTTATCATTCTTCTTATCACAAATAATTCTTACATCAAAAATATATTTAACCAGACCTAAGGCTTTTATAACAAAAGCTTTGCTCAACTCTCCTTTTAAATCTATGCTTTTCTTAATATCATGATAAACAATCAACATGTCATTCATATATAGCAAAAGGATAATAAGATTATTATTAAAAAAAATATCTTATATAGACACCATAGTCCTGTCATCCTCATGATTTATCATAAAAAAATAAACTATTTATACCAATATTTTATTACTTAAATTCTTCTTCGACTTGCATATCACATTTGCAATACCTTTAATTTTAAACTCTTCAAGTTGTTCTATATTTATTTCCTCCTTCAAGTTATCATAAAGGAAAGTAATTTTCGCATTAAGCTATTAGATCTCCAAATTTAGCCTAATAGTCAAAACATCTTGACCATGGGTGAAAAAATTTTCTCAAATCAATACCTTTCTTCCAATCAAATCCTTGCATGAAGAAAATACTTTTGAGAAGGTTAATGATTTCTTGTAGATTTTCCCAATTGATATTTAATTTATGATTTTAAAAGACCTTGCTTAACATGTTTATCAACATCATCATTTCAAAATATATCACTATGGTCTTCTTATTCATCTCTATCATCATCATTAATCATTGTGGTAGAAAGCACATGACTTAGATCCATAGGATGATTGTTTAATGACTTTAGTCGTTGAATTTTCTCAAAATCTATAATAGTTTGATTGTCAAGAAATATCATATTTTAAGATCTCATAAGATACATTATTTACATCCATCTCTTTTCTAGTTTAGCATGAGAGAACATACATTTCATTCTTTCATCAATTATGTGGTTTTTTTTTTTTTTTGCAACTCAATTATGTTGTGGTGTCATAGGAACTATCTTTTCAAACATGATACTTTGTTTTCTATAATATATACCCTCTATGTTATGCTATGATGGATTTAAGTTTCTTTCATGAATCTCTTTCAATATAGGCATGAAAATACTTTAGATTAAGCACTTAATCTTTATGTTTCAAAGAAAAAGTTTAAACCTTTCTAAGATAATCAAATGAAATATTTGATTTCATAGTACAGACATGAATTATATCTAAAATATTTAGTTTAAAAAAATAATATATGAAATATAATTCTATATCATTTATCAACTAAACAATAAGTGCAACTTTCAAACGATGCATCTATCAAAGGCAGTAGAGTCATCAACTACACGTCATTCCTTCCTTTAGCTACCACAAAATTATCGTATGTGATCTTTCATCTTTTATTCCAAAGATATTGACATAACCTTCGTCATCAATTTACATATAATATTGATTTCCGCACAAATCTTTTCCATCCCCACAATTTTTGTCATTGCGTCATTTTTCTTTCTGACATGATCAAAATTGCCACCTATAAAAGATTCACACTGAGAGGTAACATTAAATAAATGAAGTAGCTAAATCAATAACCCAAGTAGAATCCTAACATATGAGATTAATGCCATAATATGTAATAATAATATCACTATCGAATGCGATTACAGCTAAATCTTTTTTTCTTTCTTTCTCTACATTGAGTTCTTTTGAGTATTCCCTTTTTAGTATTATACAATCGCTTTTCATGTATCCCAACTTACCACAACGATAGCATTTTATTCTTATCTAATTTTCCATGGTTTTTAAAATTTTGAGAGTTTCTAGTGTTATCTCTCCCCCTTTTTGTCTATAACAAGTGTATCAAATTAAAACAAAATATAATTTAATATAAATATATTATGAATAATCTAATGGAGTAGACCCATCAAATTAGTGACTGATACTAAGCAAATCATGATATAAGATTTACATGAATAAACCCTTTAACGTGAAGAAAAAAAAAATCATGGGCAATCCATATCAATCTTTCACCACAAAATAATAACATTATAATTTCACTCTCCTTAGATTAACTAGAGTATATTAATATTATATAAAAATTAAATATTTTAAAGATGTACAACATTCAATTCATAAAGTATGGTGTCTTGATTAAAATCATAATAATCAAAATCAATTTCACAAACCAATTATAGAATCTTTCTTCTTCCTAAATCAAAATATGAAGATCACCTTTTAAGGTTTTTTCCAACTTAACTTATATCTAGACACTAGGGTTAGTGTTTTTTTTTTAAATTTTAATTAACCCTCATAGGTCCCACCACTTGAGTTATGGATGTGACCGTAGACATTATTGAGTATGACAAGAATCTTATCCGATATCTCCCACCCATCGATATAGATTTATAAAATTTTATTTTTGGATCGGCAAAGTGGTGTGTGTCCTCCGGGAAACGAGATGAGAAGGAACAATCAACTTAAGGACATTTAATTTTTAGATACAATACCACTCAAGAAATACGATGGCACTAACAATATGTAATTTTTAATTTTTAAAATAATATATGCACAAATAAATTTTTTTATAGGATAGATGTGTAATTATTTATTTATCTTTTTAAAAAATAGATTGATATGTGGTTTTTTAATTTTTAAAATAATATATTCAAGAATAATATGTAATTTTTAATTTTTAAAGTAATGTGTAATTTTTAAAATAATATATTCACATACATTATTCCATTTCATACTATTGGGATCCAATTTTTTTTTTAGCCATTATATCTCATCCGCGTAAAAAAAAAAAAAACAGCCCTCTTCTTCCTACTCAGTTATTATTATTATTTATGAGTTTTTATCCCATCTATGTTATAATTATGAGAATCGAATCCAAAAAATTGATATCTGATCGAGCATCAGATTCAATTGGTTGAGCTATAGATTTAGTAATTAATTAAAAATAAAAATAATTACATATTTTGTTAAAAAAATATGCTTATTAAGTATTGCAAGAAAAAAATTAATTATCTATAATAACAATTTAAGTATTCTAATCATAGCGACTGAATCGAATCGATCGAGATTTATTTTTTTTAATTTTTTATCATTCGGATGAAATGTTTCAGTTTGACCAATCAATTCAATCCAAGTCTTACAAATGAACAGATACAATATAATTTTCTTTCGATTTATTTTTATAATAAAAAATTAAATGGCCTTAAGAAAATTTAAATTTTTGACAATATTTGAATCAAACTTATCGTGGGTCGGATTCCATCAATCCGATCATAATTTTGTAACTATGGGGGGGGGGGGGGGGGTGGGGAGAGAGGGAGAGAGAGAGAGAGAGAGAGAGAGAGAGAGACCATGAAAAAGGAGAGGTTGATTGGGATGGACTAAAAGAGACGGAGAAGAGAGCGAGAGAGAGAGAGAGAGAGAGAGAGGCTGCGACCATTGTTTGAAGCTGTGATCCGATCAAGTACAGATTGGAGCCGAAGGAATTGACCTGAGTCCAAATGTGGGGTTCTGACCATTTCACTCATGCCTTCAACTCTTTGGTGGGAGAAACGTGATGCCGTCAAAAGCAGGTCGCACCTCCGCCGCCGCTTCCGACTCGTCCTCGGTTCTCGGAGCATGTCTTGTTTGATATGGTAACCCTTCCTCCTTTTTATCTCCATGCTTCTCGCCTCACTCACCCCGCTTCCCTTCTTTGGCTCACTACTCCCTACTCAGTGACACAAGTATTCTATCCAAAGGACATAGATTTGCTTTCTGACGCATTTTGTCGAACACATAGTCAGCAACCCATCATCTTTTCCAGCATCCGAAAAAACCTAACAAGACTTACCAATATCGTATGGTATGACACCGTTCGATCGAGTAATAGTTTAAAAAATAATAATAATACTCTCATCATTATTGTTTAAGTGTTCATTAAAATGGATGTGAGAAGTAATTTTTTGTCTTTTAAATGATTGACCAAGCACTTGTCCACTCTGATACCAATAATGTACGACTAATTTTGATAAAAGAATTAAATCGATCAAGTAGCACTTAATTTTTTTAAAAAAATTTATCTTAAGAGTATTGAGATTGATGGGTGTTTTGGGATTCCTGGAGTGAGTGTCCTACGAAGATAAGATGTAAGGAATAATCTTGGTATTTTTGGATTTCTCTACAGGATATCCCTACGAGGGTGAGAAAAAAAAATATAATACAAAATTTTATGAAAGAGTACGTACACAAGGGAACCGTGCTTGAATAAAATTAATTCAATGGTGAAGAATTTACTGATGTATCTTAATTTTACATCGACTTTTTGATATGTTTTTTATTTGTTGATATTGAATTTTTTTTTTTTTTTTTTTTTGGAGGGAGGGGGAGAGGTGAATAAACCAGAAGAAGAAGAAGAAAAAAAAAAACTCTAACAGCTACTGGCCAAATTCACACTTTTGCATATATAAGTTGGAAATATTGGAAAGCTTTACCCTTTCTGCCACATAAAGCTCAAGATGATGTCAATGGATGTCCTACCTCCACCCTTTGCCAATTTTATCTACCAAAACCCAGTGGCCAAAAGCTTTTCATCCACAAACAACAACTCTTGAGTCATGGCTTGCCTCAGCCCACCACATGATGATATCAGTAGCCTCTTTTTCCCTGTCATGCATGATATATATATATATATATATATATATATATATATATATATATAGATAGATAGATAGATAGATAGATAGAAAAATGGTTGATGATCTCATGCTAATAAAACATATTTATATATCCCCAGAAGCATCTTCTTCTTGCTCACTCAACCGGCAGTGGGTGCATGATTGATTGCTTGTTAGAGTAGTCAAATCATTTCTTAGGGGAGGGGGGGGGGAGAAGCTCTTTACACCTGTTATTTGTCCTCATCCAATCTTGTTGATGTCTCCAAACACTTTGTGGTAGACCATTTCGTTAACAATTCCATCACTGAATCATGTCATTTATATTAAATGACCAACGCAATCTTAATTATTCCCTGCTTGTGTTGCAGGAATCTTGTGGGTTTGATTTCCTCTGTGCACTCGTTCCTTCTTCCCTTCTCTTTCCTTTGCCCACCATCCCCACTCGCCCTTGTATTCTGGTTTCATGTCCCCCCCTCTCCCCTCGAGGCCTCCTTCCAAATGCCTTGTCTCTCTCTCTCTCTCTCTCTCTCTCTCTCTCTCTCTCCATGGGTTTTCTGGTATCAGAGCAGCAAGCAACACACTCATTCCCTTTCCCTTCGCCTGTCCTTTTAAGACCTTTTGTAATGATATCAAACTCAAAGCTATAATTCCCAGAGACATATATGCTCTTTAAACAAGGAAAAGAAAAAGGAAAATGGAAAGGGGAGGTGACGAGCGCAGAAGTGCACAGTCTTTCACTGTGACAAACACCACTTGTTGATTCAGATTCCACCAGTACAGATCTGGGAGGACCTCCGCCTCCCTCCCTCCCTCCCTCCCTCAAGCAGCACGGCCGAGAGCCACTTACTTCTCTTTCATGCAACTGTTGTTATTTTGTTGGTGTTTTTGTTTCACCAGGCAAGCTTTTTGGCGTCCGGCTAATCATCATCATCTTCATCATCATCTCTCTCTCTATCTCGCCAGACGATGAACAGTAGTAGCTTCGGCTTCCGACCATGCACCAACACTGGAATGCTGGTAGGTAGACATCTGAATCGGGCATCCTCTTGATGCCCATTTATCTCCACAACATGCACTTGTCTCCTCTAAATCTGGCACAAGAAAGATGCAGCAGCGGACATGGGTACATGTTCATGCTTTAATTATTATGTGTACCTCGCCAAACTGTTCCACCCACCCCCCGGAGACCCCAGGTCCTACTGGGTGTGTGTGCAAGCAAGCATGCAACCAAGCACACCCAGATCCCTCGGCAGCCATGGATGATGGAGTACCAGGAAAACCAAAGCTACGTCTTAAAGGTTTGGCCAAAAAAATAAATAATAATAATAATAAAGTCAAGTCCCTCTGCAGTTCATCTCTCTCAAGATTGTGGGAGGGGGGAAGGGGGAATGTTGTGTGACTCTTTATTGACCACATCCTGGAAGCCTACCTGAGAAAGCACAGCCCACCATCCCTAACCCTAAGAGAGATCGAGCCACAGAGAGAGAGAGTGAGAGAGAGAGAGAGGAAGGGATTTGAAGGACCCCATCCCGGGATCCCAACCATGGTTAGGAAACAAAGGCAAAGGTAAAAGGCAAAGGCAAAAGCAAAGGATGACGGGAAAAGGCGAGGGAATGATTACTGCAGGAGAGGGGATGAGGAGGGGTGGGGCCCCCCTCCCCCCCTGCGTAATTTTCTTTCCTTTTGCGGTCCTCCTCGTTTTTTAACTGGGCGAGAGGCGTGGGCCCCACGTACGGCCCACCCGTCCCCGCCCCCTTGTCTTTGCACACGTGGAGTCTGAGCCAACTCGCTGGCCAACCACAGTGAAAGCAGGCGATGGATTTTAAATGATTATAAAATAATAATAATAAAAAAAAAGAAATCGCTTCACGTATTGCTGCTGCTGCTTTCTAATGCCGTCCATCACTCGTTCTTTATGTTGCTTAACGCTTTCCCTCTCCCTTATCCTCTCTCTCTCTCTCTCTCTCTCTCTCTCTCTCTCTCTGTGTCTTCCTTCTTGTCATCGATCTTCACAGGCGAACGTTTGAATTGGGTGCTCTGCAAGTTCCTCCATGCTTGGATCCCCCTTTCTCTCTCTCTCTCTCTCTCTTTCTCTCCATCGACTATTTAGTTCATCGCTCTTTCTCGTTCGACCCAACAAGTCGCAGTGTTTTGATCTCCCCTTGGTAAATTTGCCTGCACATATATGTGTCTCCCTGCTCGGGGTGTCCTACAAACTCCATGAGAGAAGAATTAAATACTGTGATCCCTCTCTCTCTCTCTCTCTCTCTCTCTCTCTCTCTCTCTCTTCCGGCACTTACACCAAATTCTGAGTTGGGTGTCCTACCAAACTGCATAAAATAGGACCATCCATAACTCTTCCTTTCGGGGATCTCTCTCCCACTCCAACTCTTCAGCCCCATGCAGATCAACGCTTGAATCTTTTGGGTGCCCTACGGACATCCAGAAAAATGGAGGTTGAAGCGTGAGTCTCCCTTGGGATCCTTCATCTGCCACTCTTTGAGCCATAAAAGCATTTATAATTGCTTCTTCCTGGAAGCGATTCAGAGGCGTACTGTGTTTGTGGTGCTCCCCCCACTCGCTTCCCCACCACCCTATCGGACCTCTCGCTCACAGACCTTGAAGCCGGTAGCATGGTGTGATCCGACAATGGAGGGCGACGCAGGCGGCCCCCGACGGCCAAACTTCCCTCTCCAGCTGCTCGAGAAGAAGGAAGAGGACTCGTGCTCCAGCTCTGGTTACCCCTCGCTTGCTATCTCCTCCGGGCACACCGGTGTTGGCGGCGGCGGCGGCGGCGGCGGCGGCCATGAGGCTGCCGCCAATCCTGCTAGAAAGCCGCCGCCTAAGCGGAGTTCCACCAAGGACCGGCACACTAAGGTCGACGGCCGCGGTCGCCGCATCAGAATGCCGGCCTTGTGCGCCGCGCGCGTGTTCCAGCTGACGCGCGAGCTCGGCCACAAGTCCGATGGCGAGACCATCGAGTGGCTCCTGCAGCAGGCGGAGCCGGCGGTGATTGCGGCCACCGGCACCGGCACCATCCCTGCCAACTTCACGTCCCTCAACATCTCCCTCCGCAGCTCCGGGTCCAGCATCTCGGCTCCTTCCCACCTCCGAGCCGCGAATTACTTCAACACCGCGGCCACTGCACTCGCCGGCCAGCCCCTCAGCAGGATACACAACGAGTGGGACTTCAGCGGCGGACCCGGTTTCTCCTCCGAGGGGCCATCGTCATCGTCTTCGGCGTCCATGCTTCTCAACTTCAATTCCGGTAGCATCGGGCTCGAGGGCTCATCGGACGCCGACGTCGGGAGCATAAGGAAGCGCAGGTGGGAGTCGGAGATTCACCACCAACAGCAGCAAGCGCAGCATCAGATGGCAGGGTATAGCCAGGCGAGCCACGGCGGCCGGATGCCGGGAACGGTGTGGATGGTGACAAACCCTAACACACAAGGCACGCTCGGCGGCGGCCGCAGTGGAAGCGGCGGTGAGTCAATTTGGACGTTCCCCCAGCTGGGCGGCAGCACCAGCCCCACCATGTTCAGAGGATCCCTCTCTAGCGGGCTTCATTTCATGAACTTCCCTACTCCCATGGCCCTGCTGCCCAGCCAGCAGCTCGGGTTGGGCTCCAGCAGCGGCGGTGGCGAGGGTCACATGGGGATCCTCGCAGCTCTCAACGCGTATCGGCCGCCGCCCACCACCTCCGAAGCCACGCCGTCGCAGTCCCAGCAAGCACTCGGGGGGAGCCAGCGGCACGACACGATGAGCACCAGCGATTCTTAGTCCTCCCAACCCTCCATGCATTCATGTCTTCTTCTTCTGCCGCTGCTTAATCTTTTGCTTTTCCCTCTCACCATCAGTTGATTCTCGTATTTGTTCTGATGACAACATTTCGGGTGATACCAATGCAAGCCATCGTTTTGTGTGACTGATGGACGGAGAGAAAACTCTAGCTAGGGTTTCGTTTCATCTGCTGCAACACTAAGCCAGCCTTGATACGATGAAGACGGTCTTCCCTAGGGTTCTTATCCCAGCCGTGATCTTAGCATCTCTTCCTCATTCCCTTGCATAGGGATGGAAAGAAAGGTATGGATAGGGAACAGGAACCAGGTGCAAAAGAAAAAGAAGACGCATAGGGGTACTACTACTACTACTCATCAAACAGTGAGTCAACTTTTAAATTTCAAATGAGCAGCGAGTCATCTGATCAATGATTAGTGGGTGTTGGGATGAGCTCCTCCTTCTAATCTGTACAAGCAATCATACTTGCTCCTGTGTGCTGCCTCCTGCCTTACCTGTAAACCCACGCTGGTGCCTACAAGAGTTCAGCTCACCTCCATGCATGCCTTGTTTATTCGAACCAGTGCGGGCAGAGATCGATGGACGACGCGATGAGGAGGAAGACATGGCAAAAGGCCAAACCGGCATAATTCCCATGCTCGACTTGTCGGTTGTTCTCTTCCCCATCACATCTAGCTGTCACGTTGAGCTGATGGGCTGTATGGAGAAACCCTACCCACATGTAGTCATGTAGTCTTATCCTCTTCCCCCCTCCTTTTAAGCTCCTCCTCCTCCTCCTCCTAATAAAGCAGGCAGGCACATCTTCTTCTTCTTCTTCTTCCTCCTGCACATTAATTATCAGCTCCACCTCTTCTCTTCATGCATGCCAGGGGAAGATCGAGTGATACCGATGAAACCACTTACTTTGCATCTCAATCTTCACTCTCTCTTTCTACCCATGCAAACAACATCTGACACAGGTAGCCACTTTATGGAGGGACGATGATCCGTGTGTGTGTGTGTGTGTGTGTATGTGTGTGCTTGCGAGGTTTCTTTCTCCTCCTTGTTATGGGAGAAAAGTGTCGTTTCAGGCTTTTACCATATGATGCTTTACTTTTCCTTTCTCTCGAGTTCGGTGTATCATTTCTGTGTGATGCGTTCATGATAAGCCCACCAGTGGAACACCTTGAGATCCATCCATGCTCATCCTACAGTTGCTAAATACTGTACATATACTTCTTGTGATTACACAACTCCCGTTTGCACAGTTTCCAAGATACCTACCTGCACATAGAATGGTCATGGAATACTAATTAGAGATATCTGTGTGTATGTAATTGACATGAGATTCCAATTTATCTGCTGATATGCATATATACTTCATTTTGGCCAAGATGTTCTCCTCTTGACACATCATCAGATTTCTCTAACAACAAGTCATGCGATCTCGAGTGCATTTGGTGCCAAATAGATTTTTTAGTGTCAAGAGTACATATTTGAACTAAATAAACAAAAACTGATGCTATATTTTAGCTTAGTATGATACCTAGGTTTTGTATGAAATTTAAAAATATCAGGAAAGAAACCAATAATTACATATTACTCTTCTACAATTAGTTATATTTAGCATCTAAATCCATACACTTTCAAAAATTATATTAAAATTCCTATACTTATAAAAGTAAAATATTTAATTTTATTTTTTCTCACATCGTCGACTCTATTGATAGAAATACTGCACGTACTTAATAGAAAATCAAAATAACACAAAATCTACACGTGCTAAGTGGTAAATCTTATGTTATTTCTATCAGTAAAATCAATAGTGTGAGAAGAAACGGGGTTAAATATTTAGTATAAGAAGCATGATGCTAAAGTTAACTAATAATTAATATGTGAATAGCCATCAAAGAAATGATATACCATTTTTAAAAAAAATCAAACTGATTAAAAAAAAAAAAGGCAAAAAGGTATATAGTTGAATTAGATGAGATAGTGATGTCAAATGCACTATTGGGATCTTTAGTTTTATGATGCCTAACACAATTATAGGTGATGGGGGAAATAACAGACCACCTAATGGCCAGTCGATGTGATCGAGATGGAGCCAACCTGGTGCAGGGATGGCTGACCTAGCGCAAGGATGGCTGACCTATTGTGCGTGGGTGATGTGTCGTAGAAGGAGCAAAAACCTAACGCACAATATCATCGGGTGTCGTGCAATCTCCATCATGTCTTGAGGACCAAGAGAGGTCGTACAACGACAAGGCAAGGATTGCACGTGACATGCCAGTCTATGGTACGGACAGCCACTGGCGAACAACCATAGCATTAAATATCCCAACAGAGGATACTGCAAATATTAATGATAAAGGTACGATCGGTTACCAGCGAACTGATATAAAAGCCACAGGTATAAAACTCTAACACCAAAAAATGGCGTCGGGGATACTCTTATTCATAATGCTAACTTAGTCATCGGAGGGACCTCATTAGGAGGCTCCCCCCCCGGGCGAAGGTCTTTTCTTGCATGAGCCAGACCACAAACTGAGAAAGAAGCCCTTTGACCACCGCGACATCCGAAGCCGTACAATCTTCTCTTGCCTTCCCCGAGTTCCATGTCTTGCTAAGTTGGTTCTATGCATTCAGTCAGAACCATGTCATGTCGACTCCTCGAGCCCGATGAATCATCCAGCAACATTTTAGCGCTAGAAGTAGGGCCCGATGTCATAGGAACGCTCAGCACCTGGCAACCTCCAGGAAGACGTCCCTTCTATGATGCAATAAACAACAGGGATAGCCCCTCAACCCCTGCCTCTGCTCCCCTTATTCGGAGATAGGAACCCACCTCCCAATACTCTAAGACAATATTAATGCCTATTTAATGACCTCGGGATAACTCCATCCTCGTTCAACCTCAGGGGACCGGCGATGTCCCCCGAGTCTTTCCAGGGGCTCACTAACCAACTTCAAGCCATAGCAGGAATACTCCAAGCAATCATTCCTTATATCCCGCAGCTCACCCAACTACCAAACTCGCTACCCTTGGCGACTCCCACAGTTCCGACAAGGACGACATCACCGCCAGAAAGTCAATCTCTGGCAACACAACCTCCTGAAGAACCCTTTTGGTTCCAAATGGAACCTAACCACACTCCCCAAGGAGATGTGGTGAGGCGACAGGCACACCTGGTGCCTCGGCCTGTAGCGTGCCCGACCATGACACTCTCTCCTTAGACTCCGCCAACTCATTGAGGGCGCATCTTCGCATGGCAAACTAGAGAATAGATGACTTTCAGAAAGTTATTAAGACGAAGGATGAGCATGAAGAGAACCACACCACCACCCCCCCACCCTCCCCCCCCCCCCAACGGCTCTCCCTTTATCCTTGAGATCCAATATAGGCCCATCTCGCAGCACTTATGGCTCCCGATGTTGGAAGCATATGATGGAGGCTCTGACCTAATGGAGCATATTGCCGCATTCAGAGCACAGATGGCCTTGTACGGCATGTGGGATGTCATAATGTGTCGAGCCTTCTTGATGACTTTACGCGGAATCGCTTGAGGGTGGTACAATCGTCTACCGCTCACCTTGATCCATGCTTTCGACCAGCTTACGAGAGAGTTTGAGGCCAACTTCCTTGCTAGCACCTGGCTAAAGCCAACTACGACGTCTCCCCTCAGGATGAGGCAGAAGGAAGATAAGCCTCTCAGCCCATGCCTCGTCCATTTTACAAAAGAAATCAGGGCCATTCCTAACGCATACCCATCACTTGTGATCCAAGCATTGACATCGATGATTGAGATCAAACTTTCTCGCCTCTTTTGGTCACTCATGGAGCGACCCCCGACGATTGTGCCAAAAATATTACAAATAGCCAACCAGTATGTCACTCCGAGGCTTTGGCAGCAGAGAAGCGCGAAGACCATAAGCGATCGTAGGCCGAATCTTCCCGGGGGCCATCGCCCGGGCTCCCAAGGAAGAGGACAAAAAGAGTTGAGCAAGCCATCCCCCCCGCTCCCCAACACTCCACTTAACTCTACCCGGACTGAGATGTTCCTCCAGATCCGGGAGAAAAGACTCCTTAAAGCCCCCAACCCCATGAGGACCCAAGTCGAGAAATATGACTGCGGGCGCTACTGCCACTTCCATTGCGACTACGGTCATGACACTAAAGAGTGCTATGACCTGAAGAACCAGATCGAAGACCTTATTCATCGTAGTCACCTCCACTGATTCGTGAGAAAACCATGGGAACCATCACTCTACCCAAAAGGCTCCTTGGAGATAGAAATAGATGTCATTGTGGGCGATTTGGCCGTAGGAGGAGATAGCTTTTCGGCAAGGAAATCTTATGCCCGAGCAGAAGTTCAGGAGAGACCCAGAGCGCAACACAACCCTGAGATAACCTTCAGGTCCAAGAATGAATATCCGGATCACGACAACGCCCTAGTGATCTCAGCTCGCATTACAAACACATGCATCAAGTGCATCATGATAGATACAGGGAGCACTACTAACATACTTTATTTCGATGCCTTTCAGAAGCTCGATATGATTCACAGGGATCTTACCCCTATGACTTCAATTTTGACATGATTCACCGAGGATGCGATAACCCTTGTAGGCATCGTGACCTTCTCTATGACTTTCGACGATGAGCTAAGAACCAAGATTCTCATGGTTCCTTTCATGATGGTCGATCTCCCCTCAGCCTACAACGTGATCATCGGTCGACCGACCCTCAACAAGCTAAGGGCGGTCATCTCTACGTACTATCGCAGCATGAAGTTCCCGACTAGTGCTAGGACTAAGAAAGTCAAGAGCGACCCGTAGGAGTCAAGAGATCGTCTGGAGAAAATGGTCTGGGTCGGGTCGACCCTCCCCGAGGACCCGCACGTCCAACTTATAGACTTCCTCGGGCGCAACACGAATGTCTTCACGTGGTTACTAAACAACATGTTAGGCATCCATCCAAAAATAGCCCGCACTGGTTGAGCACCACCTCGGGAGCTCGCTCGATATAACAGAGGTCGAGGAAATTCACCTTCAACCAATAGAAGACCATTGAAGAGGAAGTAGATTGGTTGTTAGAGGCTGGGCTCATAGCGAAAGTTAGATAGCCGACTTGGTTATCCAATGTAGTTCTAATGAAAAAAGCTAATGTAAGTTGACGCATGTGTGTCGACCACACCGATCTTAACCAGGCTTACCCGAAGGACTGCTACCCCCTGTCAAGAATTGATCAGCTGATGGACTCCACCTGGGGGTACGAACTTTCCTTCATGGATACGTTCTTGGAATACAACAAGATCTGAATGGCCCCTTAGGATTAGGAGAAGACAGCATTCATCATGCATCAGAGCACCTACTACATGAACGCTAGTGCTACCTACCAAAGAATGGTCAACCAACTAGTCAAGGATCAGCTCAGTCGAAACATGGAGGTCTACGTGGATGACATGATCATTAAAAGTAAGCAGGCACAGGTGCACCTCACGGACCTCGTCGAGACATTTCAAACCCTCACGAAGTTTGAGATGAAGCTCAACTTTGCCAAGTGCGTCTTCAGTTTTGGCATCGTGGAAATTCGTCGGCTTCATCATTCACCAACGACGGATAGACGTAAACCCCGAGAAGATAAAAACCATCATCGATTTGAAATAGTCCCAGACCGTTAAGGAGGTTCAACGCCTCGTCGAAAGGTTGGTTGCAATTAGACGATTTATATCTCGGGTTGGTGATAGAAGTTACCCCATCCTATAGGCATTGAAACATAACAAAGCCTTTAGTTGGGTCCCGAGTGCGAACAAGCCTTCCAGGAGCTGAAGATCCACCTCGCGGTCCTGCCTCAGATGTCCTCGGTCAACTCGGGCGACCAACTTGAGCTATACCTCGCCACTTCAAAGCGGGCCACAGCTCAAACCTAGTTAAGCTTGATGGAAACAACCAGCGACCTGTCTACTACTCCAGCCATATCCTACAGGGCCCCAAGAGTGATATCCCCCGATTGAGAAGCTCACGCTCACCCTGGTCCTCGAAGTTGAAAAGTTAAGGTTGTACTTTGAGGCCCACACCATTAAGGTAATCACTGATCAACTGCTACATAAAATCTTTTCTAAATTCGATATTGTAGAGCAGATGCTCAAGTGGTCGATGGAGCTCAGCGAGTTCGACTTGGTATATGCTCCAAGAAGGGCGATCAAGGCTCAAGCAATTGCTGACTTCACCTTAGAAAAAATAGTCCCTGAGTCCATCCAAAAGCAACCAACTTGGACCCTCCACGTTGACGGATCAGTAAATGCCTCTAGGGGAGGGGCTAGGATAGTCCTAAGGGACCCCTCCAGGTGGATTTGGGAGCATGCCCTACGACTAGAATTCTCGACCACCAACAACGAAGTGGAGTATGAGGCTTTGCTATTCGAATAACATTGGTGATCGAGCTACAAGCAGAGCACCTTGAGGTATTCACCGACTTCCAACTGGTTGCTATCTAAGTCATTAAAATTTTTGAGGCTCGAGAATCGAACATGGCTCGAAACCTCAACGAGGCTCACCGTTTGTTTGGTATGAATAAGTATTTCAATATCTCTTAAATCCCTCGCATCGAGAACTCAAGGACCAACGACTTGGCAAAGTCAGCCTCCGCCGATTCCCCCAATGGTGAGCCATCAGCTATTGCCAGCATCCACCGACCAACGGTCGCCATAATCGAGGAGGCAGCAACAGTCACTCACCCAAACTAGAGGTAGGAAATATTATGCGACAAGACAGATGTGACCCTCCTAACCGACAAGGAGGTCGCCCGTCGGGTCAAAAGGGCTAAAACATGGTATGACATCATCAATAAGCGCCCCTACAAAAGCGCTTTCAGTCAGCCCCTACTACGGTGCTTATCAAGGTCCGAAGCTGACATGGTGCTTGTCGAGGTCCATGAGAGGATATGCAGTGAACACACTGAGGGACGCACCCTAGCCTTCAAGGTCCTCCGCCTCGGGTACTACTGGGATGCTAGTTACAGGTGCCCTGTAAGCCAATCACATGAGTGATGACACGTGTAACGCACTGCATAATCTTTTTTGCTTATGATTAATGTTGACATATTCTTACATTATATTGTTTGTTACATATATATAGTGATGTCCTTAGTTATGTGCAATGAGAATCGGATCGTGATGAAATCAGATAACGAGATCGATTCACCTTTAAATATAGATCATAAATAATCCCGGTCATAGGTTATTCGAGAGGGATATTG
This sequence comes from Ensete glaucum, assembly GCA_021527575.1. Lineage (NCBI taxonomy): Eukaryota > Viridiplantae > Streptophyta > Magnoliopsida > Zingiberales > Musaceae > Ensete > Ensete glaucum. Next base: position 41,334,122 of record CM038558.1, read on the forward strand.
AGATAATCGGACAGATCGATGTACTATATACCCATCCATATGATGGAGGCGGTTAATCTCATAGCCACTTGTGTTGAGAAACAAAGGATATATTACATGTGTTTATTGAAGAATTAGTTCATTGATTGATCCGTTTATGGAATGTTGTATGGTTAACAATGCCCAATGTCAAACAACGATTCAATAGTCTTAGTTGTGTATATAATCCTTAGACTTGAGACACCAAGGATGTCTTGTATGAGTACTCCTTTCTTTGATACCAGACTTATAGGTTTGGAAAGTTTCAGATCTGGTATAGTTGGTTATCGGGATTGGTAACCAACATTACAAAGGCAATTGAGTATCAATAGAGGATTATCCACTCTCATTATCATGAGAGAAATATCTCATATGTACATTCTCAGATAAGTCCCTAACAAGACTCATTTGGATTGAGAGCGAAAGAGTTATCTGAGAGAATCCGATTAGAGCGAGACTATGACTGATTCTATATGTGGCATGACAGTACCATATCCAATATACGATCTCCAGAAATTATTTGGATGAGAGATTATAGATACATAATAACTATAAATAGACAAGTTCGACGGATTTGATCCCTCATGTACCGTTTGGGGACTATGACATAGTGGCCTAGTATGTCTATAGTCGATGAGCCGAGTGAATCATTATGGAGATAATAATTCAATATATCAGAAGGAGTTCTGATGGGAGTGACTCACGGCCAGTTTGGTATCGGGCCTTGAAGGTCACACACATATGGTGGATGCTTCAGCGAATAGAAGATTGGATAGAGATCCAATTAGCCCATATTCTCATTAAATGAGACTCTTTGATGATGGGCTCCTTGATTAAGGCCCAATTAGAGGCCTAAGAATATTATTGGAAAGAGATCCAATAATACAAGTTAGTGGGTAATTGGATAGAGATCCAATACCCACTAAGGAAGGAGCTCTAGTATTTTTTTTGTGACTCTCTATAAATAGGAGGGGAGACTCATGGTTGATAAGCTATAGCTTTAGCCACCACCTCCTATTCTCCTCCCTCCCTTTGTGCAAGAGTTGTGAGATCAAATTGGAGGAGTTTCGCTGTAGAGATCCATCATATGGATACCGCTAGAGATCAATCTCTCACACATCGTGTTTTTCTGGTTTTGCATGACGATTTGATCTGCGTGGGAAACCAAATTTTATTTTGATTTTCATTGCGCATGTGATGCTCCCACTAGGGTTTCCCAACATGGGCGACAATGCGGGTAGACGCTGTGGCCTATGTTCAAAAGTTTATGGAATGTCATAAGCATACTCACGTCTAGTAGCCAGCCTTGCCACTATCTCTAACCTATCATGCTTGGCCTTTCGTGTTGTGGGGGATGGACCATCTTGGCTTGTTCCTACCAATCACAGGACAGTCTTGGTTGTCGGGATATATTATTTTACCAAATAGGTCGAGGCTGAGCCTTTAGCCTCAACTATTAAAAAATAGGTGGAGGGTTTCGTCTGGAGGAACATCATTATGAGATTCGACATTCCGAGGGCTATAGTCATAGATAATGGGACGTAATTTAATAACCTTAAGTTTATGGACTTTTCCTGAAGTTATCGGATATAACTGAAGTTTAGCTCGGTGGCTCACCCATAGGCTAATGGACTAGGCGAGGTAACTAATAGGAGCATACTTGAAGGATCGAGGAGGAGAGTGATCAACTCCCTGACCGCTTGGGTAGACAAACTCCCAAGTGTCCTATGGGCCCTATGAACGACCCCAAAGACCCCGACAAAGGAGTCACCCTATAGTGTAGCCTTCGGCACCAAAGCCGTCTTGCCGCCTGAGTTGGTCTTCCCCACCCTGAGGATCGAATACTTCACCCCTGAAGCATAAAAAAATTATCCTCAGGGAGAACATCGATTTGTTAGAAGAGCATAGTACCGAAGCACACTTAAAAACTCTGCACTACCAGAGGGCAGTGGCCCGACTCTATAATCGGAGGGTTCGGCCCCGATCGATCAGCATGGGCGATTTGGTCCTCAAGAAAGCTGAGGTCAGTGATCCCAAGCACTCAGGTGGAAAACTTGCCCCGAGATGGGATGGGCCTTATCGCATCATCCGAGTAATCTGAGATGGGACTTACATCTTAGTGGCGATGGATGGAGAAGTCCTCCCTCGGACCTGGCAAGTAACGAACTTGAGAAAATTCTATGTCTAGGTGACAAACTGAAGACTCGAAGCGCCTTAGGGCAATTCAGACAATGAAGTAAGATATCCAAAAAATTGTTTTATTGATGAGCAAAAAACTACATAGACGGTTGGCTCGGTGCCCGACATACAAAAGGAAAATCTCTACAGGAACAACTACTTCACCGAGGGAGTGCTATCATCAAAATGTTGATAGAGATTCATCTTTATATTGCCATCCTCAGGACACGTGGTAAATGGGTCGTGCTTGACCTCAGCCTATGGGTACTTGGCCCGTAGCCATTCAAGCGCCACCCGGTACCCGAACTCGTAGCTGATACTACCCATCTTCTTAAGGCTCGACTCAAACCTTCGAGATGCCTTGTAGGCGACCATTGCTTTTGGCCCCTCGACCTTCAGCTCATCGTTAATGAAGGTCGTCACCTCAGTTAGCGATAACACATCTCGTTTTGGGCGGGCTCGATCGTCCAAGACCCCATCCAAGCTAGAGCGCAAGATGTCAATCTTCTGCTCGAGGCCCTTCTGTTGATTCTTAAGGGACTCTAGCTCGGCCTACAACTTTTCCACGGTCTCCTCCAGCTCCTTCGTCCAATGCACAATAGTCATGACCAACTCTTGGCTGGCCTCGAGCTTAAGTTTCTTTTCTGATTGGTGGCCTGCAATGCCAAGATCCTCTCGTGCTAGTGTCGAACCAGCCAACCCGCATCATGGACCCAATCGATAAGGGTGCTCGTGAAATGAAGCCCCTGTAAGGAAAAGATGGCAAAGCTAAAAAAAAGAAGGGGGGTGGGGGGGAAGGAAGAGAAGGGCTACTTACCCAGACGGGAAGGTCCAGCCTCGGTGACAAGAAATAAAGAAAAATCTCAACTTCCAGCCTTTGTTGCTGGAGGGCACACCCCCCACTTGAAACCCGCTATAAGCGGTTAGGTAATACCCAGTATATCCCTGACTTAAGTAGAATTAGGCCATGAACAAATATCGGATCGTCATTATGCTTGACCCGTAACATTCCGATAAAAAGGCCACCAGATAGCACCACGAGTTGGGTGCCATCTGGGAATGTGATATATATCACCCTTCGAGGCACGCCTCAATCAAAGGGTGCAGCGGGAACCTCAGGCCCGTTTCGAGGGCATCAGTCGACAGACTGAAAGCACTTGGAAAGGCGTCATAAGGTTGTTGGCCCGACAAAGGAACATGGAGTTTATACTCTGGAGGAATATAACAGTGTTTACTAACCTCGACCAACCGACGGGCCATCATGGTCGAATCAGCATTGAAACACGACCATATTGTCGCCAAGGCCTCTTCGACCCTAGACTCAATAAGGGCCACAACCCTGGATGACGAAAGGATGATGGTCGACCTAGAATCTCTGGAGGAACAACCTAAAACCCTAGACCTACAGGCCGAAACCTCGACTGAATAAGATTCGGAGTGTGAGGAGGCGGAAGTTATTCGACCTACTCGAGAAACTACTGGATGAGAAGAAATTGGTTGAAGACAAGAAGTGTCGATGTAGTCGGTGTTGGAGGCGATAATGATCTCTAGCCACGTAGAGATGAAAGCCACGAAAAGAGTAGTGAGAGACTGTAAAGGAACTAGAGAGAATTAATACCCAACCCCAGCACCGGTTGGCGCCTCACATGGCCAAATGGCGGGACAACTCATCATGATGCTTCGGGTTTCGCACCCGACGAAAGTGGCATGGGACACGCATCGCCCTCTGAAGTCATAATTAGCAAGCGAATTGTTATCAATTCCAATGAGAAATATCCCTGCTAGAAAACACATTGAATAATGTCCCCAATCACCCGATGTGATAAAACGTGTCACAGACTATAATGCAGTCGAGCGCCACACCAACGAGCTTTCAGCATCGCCCAAGGGATTTCAGTCTCCACCACTCTCCAATTAGTTCTCAGCCTTATACAAGGGTCTTTAGTACCGTCTATTCTCCAGCGAGCCTCAGCCTCCCCAAGGGCTTTTAGTCCCGACTATTCTCTAGCGAGCTCTCAGCCTCGCATAAGGGCTTTCGATCCATACCATTCTCTAGCGAGCTCTCAACCTCGCACAAGGATTTTCAGTCCTGACCATTTTCCTGCAAGCTCCCAGCCTCGCACAAGGGCTTTCAGTCTCGATCACTCGCCAGCGAGCTCTCAACCTCGCCCAAGGGCTTTCAATCCCAATTATTCTCTAGTGAGCTCTTAGCCTCGCATAAGGGCTTTCGGTCCTGACCACTCACCAGAGAGCTCTCGACCTCGCCCAGGGGCTTTCAATGTCAACCACTCTATAGTGAGGTCTCAGCCTTGCACAAGTGCTTTCAGTCCTGACCATTCTCTAGTGAGCACTCAGCCTCGCCTAAGGGCTTTCAGTCCTAACCACTCGCCAGCGAGCTCTCAGCCTCGCCCAAAGGCTTTCAGTCATGACCATTCTTAACCGAGCTCTCATTCTTTCCCAATGGCTTTTAGTCCTGACCACTCTCCAGCGAGCTCTCAGCCTCGCTGAGGGCTTTCAGTCTCGACCACTCGCCAGCAAGCTCTCAGCATCACCTAAGGGCTTTCAATCATGACCATTCTCCAACGAGCTCTCAACCTCGCCTAAGGAATTTCAGTCTCGACAACTATCCAGTGAGTTCTCAGCCTCGTACAAGGGCTTTCATTCCTGATCATTCTCCGGCGAGCTCTCAACCTCACCCAAGGGCTTTCAGTCCCGACCATTCTCCAACAAGCTCGCAACCTGCCCTAAGGGCTTCAGTCCCGATAATTCTTCAGCGAGCTCTCAGCCTCGCCTGAGGGCTCCAAGTCCTGACTATTTTCCCAGGAAGCTTTTGGCCTCGTCGTAGGGCATTCAACTTCAGCCCGCTAGTTGCAGGGCATCCGTGTCGACATCGGATCGAGTGATGGTCGGATGGTGAAGCTTCACATGGTTCCATCAACCACCTGGCGCCAACGCGCTGAGCCAGAAGGGCCCTTCCCCACGCTTTCAACGCGCTGGTGATGGTCGATCTGAAGTAAGGACGGTTGATCTGGCATGGGGATAGCGACCTACTGTACACTAGTGACGCACCACAGCAGGGGCAAAAACCTCATGCACAACATCATCGAGCGCTATGCAATCTCCATCAAGTCTTAGGGACCTAGAGAGGTCGTACAACGACAAGGCAATGATCGCATGTGACCTACCCGTCCGTGGCACGGACAACCATCGACGAATGATCGTGGTATTAAATATCTCAGCAGAGGACATTGCAAACATTAATGATAAAAGTACAGCCAGCCATCATCGAACAGGTATAAAAGCTATCTCGGGGGAAAGTGTTGAGGGGCGGGTATAAAGGGAGAATTGTAACTCCACTATGGTAATACAGAGAAGAAAGCTCCAATGTCGGAAAAAAGGCATCAGAGATGCTCTCATTCGTAACGGTAACTTTGTCATCAGAGGGACCTCGTTGGGAGGCTCCTCCCGACTAAGATCTTTTCTTGCTGTCCGAATCACATCGTGTCGACTCCTCGAGTTTGACGAATCATCCAACAATAATAAGTGATTCCAACAAGATGTAATTTTTTATCAAGATTGTGGAGTTAAATATGAGCATAATGGAGTCGATTAAAATACCAAATTAGAACATCGAGAATATCAAATCGAACACATATTATTAGACAATTGATGTTGCAAAAGGATCAACTCTTTACACAATCAATAGAAATGAAGGCTCTCAACTATCAACTTAGTATCCAATTTTTTTGTACTTCTAAATTATTTGCGCCTTGGTAAGCATTCTTCGATCATAAACATAAAGAATAAGTAACAGCGATTATATATATATATATATATATATATATATATATATATATATATATATATATATATATATATATATATATATATATATATATATTCAAGGGCACTTCCATCAAAGCATGTTGGAAGGCAGCATCCGATGGTATCGAATGGTCCACGTAACAGTGGACGCCCCACGTGCCGCGCACGCGGGCAGTAAGCCACCTACACGTACCGCGTCCGGGTTCTTCGGGCGCTTCTGTGGACGACTCAAAAAGAGCAACACTAATTCGACTGTTGTAGTTCTACCCCATGGGCCCCGCCTTTAATGGTTGGACAAAACGGAAGGCACTCGTGGTGGATCCCACACTTGATGGCCCTGATACCGTGCGGTAATTTTGCGGGCCTCGGTGCAGTGGGTTAGCGATGAAAAAGCAACGCACATAAATGATTTACGTCCATTTACCCCTTCACCCACCCGACATACTATTGGATAAAATGAGGATATTTTTTTGGGGCCCACTGTCACCTGGGTTCAAGTCCATCGCACAACAGCTCTATGAACAAGCAAACACAGATTGATGATTTGAATATAGGGATTGAAATCTACAAGCACTGCAACAAATTCCATTTGATCTTGGGTAGAGTCCTCTGAAGAGCTACAAGAAGCTCCAGCCACCGGCACAGACACAGATTACAGGTAGCAACCATACTACATCCACAATCCTGAAAAATTGATCGGGCATTCAACGAGCCGAAACAACGTTCGATTTTACATCTCAAGCCTAAACGAATCATCCGATCATCTTGTACCTCCCTGGCAGTAGTTACTGTGGTCAAAATTCGTCACTGCATGCACTCCGCGAAGTTGAATGGCTGCAATGTCGTATGCCTCAGCAGCCTCTTCTTCAGTATCTGAAGTACACGAAAATTCAGCAATGGCATGAGTAACATTGACCTCAGATTCCAAAAGATAAAAGACAAATCTGAGGGATTGCTCACCAAAGGTTCCTAGGTAGATGTCCTTGGCGTCCTTGAGGTCACCAACTCGACCAATTCGAGCTTGCCACTTGCCATCTTTCCGTCTTCTGGTCCGAAGATGACATACCAAAATGGAACAGAAGCTTTGGTCAGTAAGTGATGTCGTCAAGAATGGACCAAGCATGAAAGTTGTTCCATGACTTGAACCTGATCACACATGATCAGGTTGCAAAAGAGCAACATCGTTATCATGGCGCCAAGGCTCGTCGTCAAAGGATCAACCAAATCCATGAAGGTTGCATTTTATGAAAAAAAAAAAAACTAAAAATATAACATGATTGAGAGGACAACCTAGTCACTCCTCTGTAAATGGAAGCCCCTCTGGAGAAACAACTACTTTTTCTGTTGAAGCAAATATCAGGATAAGCTAAAAGATAAAAAGCAAAATGATATGATGATTTAGAAATTATTCAGCTTTCTCAGCATACCTCCTCACGTAGGCAACAAATTCCTCTTGAGACATAATCTTCATGTTTTCGAGTTCATTTTCATAATCAGAAACCTATAAATTTAATAACAAATGCATTAGCAAATCATGAATTCCAAACATCTTCTTAAGAAGGTAAAAAATTACATATATCTTACAGGGAAGTTAAGCTTAGTGGCCGGGCCTGGACCCCAGTATTTAAGAGCAGCAAGATCATGTGCTCGTGCTGCCATCTCCTCAGAAACATAGCTACCTGCATCAACTTATCAAAACCACTGTGGAAACAAGTTTTGCTTGATAGACTAAATGAAAGACATTATTATCGATACTGACCTAAATAGACTGATGCACAACCATAGCAACAGCCATTTGCAATGCCACACATGTCCCAGGATTGCAAAAACCAAGAAAAAGGAATCAGAAAAAATCTCTATCTCAGCGACATGTACTTTTAACGACAAGATTCAACAAAATTGAATTGTAAAAACAAGGAATCAAAGAATGACAGAGTGAAATACAATGCACATCAACACTCCTGCTAAAATACAATGCCAACAACTCCCAAAGGATGGAATTATAGAAAACAAAACTTCACATCAAACTCCAAACTGACTGAAAGGCCATTAATGAATACATTGGCAAACCTCTTACAACTCATGAACAAGTGAGCCCAAAGTCATCAAAATGAAAAGAAGTGCAGAATAAGTCTAGAGTCTACTAAGTTGCATTTGGATATATATACAAATGAGAGGACTGACATCTTCAATTATCTCAAATCAATAGACCTTTATTTTAACTTTATATTGATCTAGGACAAGAAGAATGGAAATTCTAGGAGAAAATGGTCTATAAGCTACAGATTTGAAAGAAAGGGGATTTGCTGAAATTTTAACTTCAGAGTGCAGACCACAATGTTCTAATAAAAAATGACAAGTAGAAAATACAGAAACACATGATTAGGCCAAATCATGAATTCTTGGTCTCAAAACAGAACAAGGGAACTTGATGATACAAGAATCTCAGAACAACAGTGAAGAATTCAAATAAAAAAACCAAAATTTTAATTTATGAAAGAATACAATTAAACTTGATCAGAAATTCAGAATTTGTAAAGTGGACTCTAAAGATAACTTCAATCCATGTTGAACTTCTCTCCTACATCAGCGGTCATATCTAGCCACAATACATCGGAATCCCATAACAGCAGCGAATAATTCAAATAAAGAACACCAAAATTTTGAATTTACTAAAGAAGACAATTCAACTCGATCCAAAATTATTATCTGGACTTCAAAGTTAACTCCAATCCATGTTGAACTTGATATATTCCTGCATCAGTGATCATATCTAGCCACTATACACTATAATCCCAGAACAACAGTGAAGAATTTGATTAAAGAACACAAAAATTCTGAATTTATGAAAGAATACAATTCTACACAATCTAAAATTATTATCTGGACTCCAGTCCATGTTCAACTTGATATACTCCTCTATCAGTGGTCATATCTAGCTACAACACAGTCAAATCCGGGAATAGGGTAATCCTAATTTATTGCACTTAACAACTGATAATGTATATGCAAAAATCTTTTTCGATATTATACTTAGAAACATGCCTACAAGTAAGTATGCATCCACAACCAATCAGGAAAGAAGTATAGCTTATCAGACCGATCTAATCAACATGTCTTCTTATCATGTGGATTTTGTGCTGCTCTATCATCCCTAATAGTAATTGACGATGCACTATAGATCTGAATGTTGAGCAGCTAAGAAATAACATTTACAAAAAAAAAAATTTAGGTCGGTCATACAAGAATCACTTAGGATGATATGAACATGTCAAAAGAAGACGTATATATATTGTAAGTAGAAGAGATGAAGCAATTGCTATTAGCGATATGATGAGTGACGGGAAAAGACTAATAAGACATTACTAGACACTATAAATAATGATTTAAATACTCTCAAGTTAACTAAGGGCGTGATCTTTTACGAAGTTCAGTAGCAGCAAAAGATCCATATATTATTCCCGCTAAATGAAATGAGATGTACAAGGATACAAATGGAATTTGTAACAGTGTCTGTGCGGGCATGTTTCTATGCATATGTTTGCAAGTGAGAGAGGAAAAAGAAAAAGAGAGAAGGGGGAGCATTTAGAGGAAGCATAAGTTTATGTAGGAAAGTGATGAAGAGAGAAAAGAAAGTGCTGAACAGATTTGACTCCTTCAAAAACCATTCGAACCTCCTTGGCACCACTAATTGACCATTGAGTTCCATATATAATATGCAGGTAAATGGAAGATATGACCCGTCCAATGTAAATTGGATAATTAATCTTTTGAAATCCTAAATTCCATCTCTTCTTCATTTCTTTCTTTTGTTTCATAATCAATAAGTATGAAACTCATTATCAATTAACCAAAGGGATACTAGGTAGTAAAGCTTTCAACAGGATAGACACTAGCCCTCGCAATCAAGTAGTCATCAGGCAAAAAGATTTATAAAGAAGTTGAACATCATTGCATCTTCAAATATACTTGAATTGAATATATTATAATAAAAAGTATTAATTTGTTTATGTCATATCAACTATATGACTGGATATTGCTGCAAGTCCCATAGAAGCCAAAATGGTAAGACTATCAACGAAAATAAGCATGGAAAATTGCAAATGGAGAGATCATCACTGAGAAACTTTTTTTACTTCAGCTCTTACAAGAGAATCGTTGCCATATAGTCCTAAACTTCAACGTCACCAAAGGTACATAAGTAACCTTCTAGGAATTAGAACCGAAAATTCATTATTTCATAAATTAGTGTAACTATCAGATATTGTGTCATCCAATGCACCAAAAAATTAGCAATTCTGTGACCACAAATTCCAAGAAGTAAAATCAATGGACCAAATAGTCATCTAATAGTCAAGGTGATCACTAAATATCCTATACAATAGCTCAAAGGAGCAATTAAAATTGTTAACTCTCTTAAGACTCAACCAGTCTAGCTTATTGTTATGCAGGCAACCTAGGCAAGTACAAGTGCCAGAGCGACCACCACCCGTAGAAATAGAACATGAAACAGTACAATGACTTAATGGGGCCAGAAATGTGAACCCAACACAACAGGAAAGCCTCATAGTTGAACTTGATGTCAGTCTTTTCTGCTCTCCTGTTAACTCTAACTGAATGCCTTTTTGGGGCCTTGATGGTTCACACACCCTAGGATGCCTGGCGAAGGAAATAGGGGAAATATTCAATTACTATTGAAGGTTCGTGGGCTCCTGATGCTTGAAACAGGACTTCCAAGTCCTTGCTGTCAAAGAACTCAAGCATGAGCAGCAGTCATGATAAAGGTTGCAAATGCGGCTGACGTGGCATCTGGAAGGCACGACTTGTAAAGGCAAGTGAGGCAGCATACAGTCGAGGGAGATGTGGTAATTAATGGATGTGCATATAACTTGTATGCCTGACTTGCAAAGAGGATGCGGAAAGGGAGGTTGAGGCTCCATAATAGAAAAATGTAGGAAAGGGTCCAGTGTAAATATCTGATTGTTAAGAACAATGGCTTACCATTGTTGTACTGTAGATACCCAGAGATAATTCTCTCCCAGCTTCTTCTTTCATTTTATTAAGCCGCTCTTTAGTGACAATGATGACCATTCCTTGGTAGCTGATAATAACCATCCAATTTGAAATCTAACAGAGAAGATGTACTGTTTTCCACAAAAGATAAACACAAACTAGTACCCAAGAATGCATTCTCAATTCCATCAATTATAAACTGTTTACCATAAAAGATAAACACAAACTAGTATCGAAGAATGTATTCTCAATTCCATCAATGTATAAAGCAGTATCCTAAATGCTCTTCACAAAAGCAGTTTTAAACACACTTTTCATCTCTTTTGAAGAGAAAATCCTTGGTTTTCATGCCATGGTTGCATTAGTAACTTCCATAAATGCAATACAATTGCTACAACAAGGCAAATAAACTGTAACACATACTAAAAAATAAAAATAAAAATAAAAAACTGTAACACATACCATGTTTTCCTTTTCGTTTCCGGCCTTCAACTCTGCTTGTGTTGTCCCAGAGATGTGCTTCAAATTTTCCACTCCACTTTAACCTGTAACCAAATCACCAGCAGATCATCATGAAGTTCCACAAATCGGTTTCAAGGCCTTCATCAAGGTTAAAATTCTCTTAGATAAGCTCCGTTTCAGAACTCACTTAGTAACTCCATGATAACTGGATGACCTCGGTGCCGCATACTTCTTCATGGCCGCAGCCACAAGAGTACCGACCTTTTGAGGAACCTTATCAGGCAAAGCAACCATGTTACCACCAGCAGTAGCTTCTTCAAAATCAATCTGCTTATCGGCAACATGATCAGTAGCCTTAGTTGCATCATCAATGGCCTTTATCCTCTCGTACACTTCATCAACACTATTGAATGCATTCATATAGTGATGGGATCCTGATAGCATTTCTGAACCATCAGATTCCTTTCTAACGGTAGCTCCCTCATCATCAACAACATCAGTAGCATTGACATCCGCAATACTTGTTTGTGCTGCTTCCAAACCATCAGATTCCATTCTAACAGCCGTTTCCTCACCAGCAACACCAGCAGTAGCATTCATACGACCAATGCTCACATGTGCCACTCCCGCTCCATAGGAATTCTTGGCCACTGCATTCTCAAAAAAATCGGGTTTCTTCTCAACGATGGTCGTTTCTATTTGGGAATCAGATATGGTGCCACGTACGTCATCTACCACAGAATCAACTTCCAGTCCTACAACTACCGAGCCTTCATCTCCAGCTTTTCCATCTCCATGGGAGCAGGCTACCATTTCGGGCCCCTCGTTAAGAAGCGGCAGCATGGGGTTATGATTCCCAGGAAGTTCCGCATCTTCCAGTGAATTCAATGGTTTTCCCGATTCGCTCATCCGCGCAAAATCCTGCCTTCCACTCTTCCACAGTCGAAAATCCTTTCCTCCAAACCCTAATCCCCTTTCTTGCAGGAAATCTCACAGCTTTACAATATTGGTAGATTCATTCAACGCCTTCAACACCAAAAACAAAAAAAATCGACTGAATAATCTGTGAAGAAGTTGCCAAAGAGATACCAAAAGCATGAAAAACAAAAAACTTAATCGCTTCCAATAATTTCCGCGCAGATCCAAACCTTAATACGTTTTCACAATATTAAAAATTTGCGTTCATCCCCAAATTTTGCATAAAAGAAAACTTCTTTGAGAATCGTACGCATGATGAGATTACGGGAAATCTAAGAAGCGCGCCTTGGATCGATGATTGCGCCAAGGGGAACGCCTTACGATTTGTGCTCGATCGGTCGAGGGGAAGGCTAGGGATAGGTTTCGGATAGGGTAAGTTGCGACGTGGATTTAAAGTCCCAAACGGGGTGACCTGACCCATCGAACGAGGCAGTGGATCAAGTGCTGCGAAGCACGAGACTCCCGTGACACGTGTTGATCATTCACCGTTCAATTAAGTCTTGGTGCGGATCTCAATGTCCAACTCACCGAACCGCGATGACCGAGCCGGAGATTGAGGTACGTACGACGCGTGTGCGGTGCCGTCACATGGACGGCACGGATCGCCAGGTGGGATAGGGGTCGGTCCCGAGGGCGGAGGACCGTCCGATGGGATTAATGTGGGCAATGACGGTGTAGTTTGGAAGTCCGTAAAGAAGCTCACCGATCAGACGGCTGATGTGAGAGCGGATCGATTAATGAACGGACGTGATTCGTCACGTCACCCGGTGCCGACTCTGATGGGCCGATTCAAGTCGACTTAACGGGCTTACGGAGGCAAATATTTCGAGACATGGTGGGCCGAAACATGCAACCCGTGCAATTTTTAAGATTCGTTGGAGAATTGAGGTGCTTACGTAGGCAGCTTTTTAAGATTAGTGAAAGATTTTTGATTGATCACTGGGGATACGTCATATGTAGAATATATGGATTTTTTAATTGGAATGTCTCCTTTTTTTCGGTTCTGCTTTCTCGTAAAAAGATGGGCGGTAGAGCAGACGGTTGAGATTTGCTCGCGTCCTCTCCTGTCTGCCCCCGCCCAGCACGCGGCGATTAAACCCTAGAGGGCTTAACCCTTCCCACCTCGTGCTTTGTCGTAACGACGACTCTCTTGCTCTCTATCTAGGGTTTCAAGTGCATACACCCCTTGTCCTTCTCATTGAGACGGATTTGGAGCTCCTCGGCGCCTCCAATGGCGATCACTGACTACCTGGAGGACATGAACGACCCCCGACTGAAGCCCCGGCTGCTGCGGTCGCTGGTGAGGGACCGCCTACCCGAGGAGAGCGGCCCCGCCCCGAGCCCCTCCGAGCTCTCATCCATCCTCGCCTCCATCAAGACCCACAGTCTCCTCTCCGAGCAAGTCCCCGATCCCTCTGACGCGAAGCTGATCGAGGCCTGGCGGACCGCCGTGGATGCCTGGATCGAACGCGTCCTGTCATTGACCTCCAGTAAGATGGTATGGGTTCCGCCCCTTTACGATTCCTCCTGCTTAGAGATACCGAGTTGTCACTTTCTATGAGGTACTACTTTATATCTTTGTGTTTAGGGAAAAATTTCCATGCAGTGGAAGGGATACAGTAATTACTATTACTGGAAGTCTGGTTTAACAGCATAAGTCTTTTTGTGCTGATCCATTCAACTTTGCTGATACCTGTCACTCGCTTTAAGATTTGGTGTTCTGGATATTCTAGCTCAGCTTTATCGTGTTTGAATCGTCTATCCAAGAATTGCAACTTTGTGATTACTTGTTTATGCAGTTTTAATGGTGAAAATTGAAATCAATAGTTAGTTGCTTTTGTTGCTATTTAGTATGTTTCTTAAAGTTGTTGATCTTTGGCTTCCGTTTATTCATGTGGAAGAACAATTTCACCTTCATCTTCCTTTGTTTCTTAAGTGGTTGTAGCCAAACAAATTAACATTCACCAAAGCTGCTTTCTTTTCTTGAGTGGCTGTAGCCAGACAAACTTTGGGTGGGTGTATCTTTGCTTGGTGTGAGTTGTGAAGAGTGCAGCTCTCCTCGTTTCATGGCATCATATTCTATTTGGTTCCAGAAGCTCCTGTTAAGTATACAGGTAAACATGTTATCATCTGCATCTTTACCCTCTCCGTAGGCATTATTTTCCCAATGATACTATGTTTTTGCATAATTCAAGTTTTGTTTAGGAATCTTAATTGATTGTATGTACTGAGTTATGGAGTCTCCCTGTTGTTTTTTCTCCAGTAATAGATGCTTCAGACAACTCTGCTATTGTTATTATGTGGAGCATTTGTGATCTATTCTTGGTTTTGTTAGCATTTTAATAACTCTGCTAATTATTATACTTCAAATAAGAATTCAATGTATCATCATTGCTTTCAGACATGTATTCATGTATGCAATTTTATAAAGGATAATTCAAACATTAACATGGAAAGCATATATTGCAATGGTTGTTTTACTTTTTTTTTTTTTGCTGTGAGCAGATACCAACCAGTTCCAGTTTTGTAAAATTGGCTGTTTGTGCTTCCTTGTGTGACTTCTTCACGAGGTTTGTTGACTTCTGAGCTCATATTTACTCATAGTTTAGACTATTGGTTTGTTGTATATTCTTATGGATACAAGTAATTGAAGAACAGTTTGGGTTCACTCAATAGCAGCACCTTCTTGTTTGTTGCCGCTTCCAACTAACTGATTCATTTGTCTTAATTAAATGAACCAGTTGTTGCATTGTTTTCTGATCTATGCTTGAATGTCTTTGCTTTGGGCTGAACCAAATTGATCATGAGTCTTCAGATGTGTGGAAATAACATTGATTGCTACAAAAGAACTGGAATGCCATAAGAAACCATTGGTTTGTTTCTTATATTTGTGGAACAGTTGGATATGCAAAATATGCAACATGTTAACAAATTAATGACACATAATGAGAAAACAAAATCTCATATTGTCACGTCGATTATGAAATTCTGATTTAAGAAGCATGAAGCATGTCCAACTATGGATTTAGGTTTCATTAGTGCAAATTTGAGGTAGCAGTAAGGTTTAGAAAGATAACATAGGATTTATTTTGTATGTATGTATGTCAATGTATATTTGTCTTTCACCAATCATTGTACACTTTCTTTGCCTTGAGAGAGGATCCACAAAGTTAATCTTTTAGTTGAACAAACTATTACAATGTTATATGCATTTAACACAGTTTGTTTGAGATAAAGTGATGCCATATTTCTCAAGGAAATGGTTCAAGATAGACTGGATTACATCTTACTAATCCTGGTTCCAAATATTAGGAATCGTGATTCTTATAAAGCTTCTGGATCATCGAAATTTGAAGTTTATATTTTATATTTTCTGCAAAGTTCCTGCTGCAAGGATTCCAATATACAACCTTCATAAATATCATTGGTTCAGAACCATTTTTATTCTGACTCTGAACATTTCATGTACTTTATCTTCATTAATCTATTTTCTGTTTTTTGTGTTCTGTGATGTTTTAGTAATTTTTAGGCTTTAATGAACCCATGATAGAGATCAAATGAGTATTAACTGCCACATTAGTGTGTGGCCATATAACCCACAATTTACTGCTGGCCATTAATACTTATGGAAATATTTGTTCAATTCTAACAATTCTTTCTTCACAAAGAGAGGTTAAGATTAAGCAAATGTCATACTCTTATGTGTTCTTGAATAAAAAAGTTTAATGTACTACAGTCATTTCCTCTCAATTCTGGCTACCCTGTCCATGTTTTCTTATTTTTATTCAATTTCTCTTGTCTATTTATTTTCTGTACCTCCTTTGCTTCAGTTCTTTATATTAACTGCCTGCAATTGCTTATTCCTGTAAAAATCAGTCCTGAATTGTCTGATCTTTATGGTATCGATTTTGATGCCTTCACAGTATCTTTTTGGACAATTGGGATATATGAGTATGCTTTCTTGGCTTTCATGCTAAGCTTTGTACAGTGGGCAACAGTTTTAATGGGCATCAGAAGTTTACTAATAATCCATTTGGTGAAATTTTGATGAGTAAATTGCCTCTGTGAATTTTTTTGCTAATATTCTGTTGACTGCACAGTTTGTATTTGCAGACTTTGTAAATTGCATGGCAAATTCTACTGGTTCTTGTTACCGTAATCTCTCATACAATTTGGTATTTGTGATGTGTCTTTTTCATGCTTCCAGTGTTTATTTTTTCTGTTGTTGTTGTAAATGCAGTTAATGTTTAAGACATTAACTTCCCTCTTCAGTTCTGTTTTTCTAACAATATTACCAATGTTATGAGATTAGGTTGACCAGTTTTTCAAACTTGAAGAAAGATGCAACAAATCTTGCTGGGAAGGTTATCCTGCTGGTTCTTGAGTTGTTGAATGAGAGTGGGTCAGGTGCTGTATTGGTGAGTTTTTTTCTCTGAGGAGTATAACCTTCTTGTTCTTTAGCTACTTGCTAGGTAGGGGATTTATGGTGTGTATTCTACATCCTCGCAGGAAGGGTTGCTTGATTTGTTATATGTTATTTTAATGTTCTTTCCTCCTGTCCATCGTCACTATGACAATGTGAGTTCACTTTCTGGCTTTATTTTGTGCTTCTTGATGGTAACATATGTTCGTTATCTATTAGTCTTCTTTCATGAATACTAGGATCTTGTTGTTGTTGTGTGTGTGTCTTAGTAAAATTAGTTGCATTTTTTTGTTCTGAGAGTTGTTATAGGATTCACAGTCAGCATATGTCTTTAGGAAAAACGCTCATCCCAAGCACATCTTTTTGAGCAATGACACTCTTTGGAGGGCTGAGATAGTCAGGGACCTAAAGCCATGAATCTGAGACTAATTGCTGATTAGTGCTGGAGAAATGAGTGGGATCTATATACCAGGTCATAAAGTGGCGAGGTATCTTGATTTTTATATCATGGCTTGAAATAACATCTCCAACTGGGTAGTTTGAAGTTTGAACTTCTTGTAAGTAATCAGTTAGACTTGGTTTTATGTGTCTGTCAGAAAATGTTGTATCCACAAATTTGGCTTGACATAAGTGTGTACTAAGAGAGTTGGTTTTAACCTGTTAAGCAGTATATAGTTTTTTTCCTGTTTGGAAGAAAGAAAGTGTGTGGTAGTAGAGGGAGAATGAAGCACTAGTTTCGTTAGGTAACATTTACAGCTGCATATGGTAAATAAATTGGGAAGTTAGGAATATGTCAGTTTCATATGCAACTAAGAATAGATGAGTACATCGAGGAGAAGCTTGTGTTTGCATACATGTGTGAAAGGATGGTTGGAGTCTGAAATACGAGTTTAGAATGTCTTGGACCTATCATGTTGATAAATAAATAGCTTAGCCTACATCTCAAGTTTCAGTTAAAGGAAATATTCCACTTCTGTTATGGCTTTTCTGAACAAGACTACAGTAAGACTGCTAACTATATAAATATCACGATAGGTAGAAGCTGTTCTGTATCAAAGATTCTTTCAGAAAAATCCAATGCAGAGCTATCGAGTGAAGTTAGGAAGTTAGGAATATGTCAGGTTCATATGCAACTAAGAATAGACGAGTACATGGAGGAGAAGCTTGTATTTGCATACATGTGTGAAAGGATGGTTGGAGTATGAAATATGAGTTTAGAATGGCTTGGACCTATCATGTTGTTGATTAAATAGCTTAGCCTACATCTCAAGTTTCAGTTCAAGGAATTTATTCTACTTCTGTTATGGCCTTTTTGAACAAGACTACAGTAAGACTGCTAACTAGATAAATATCATGACAGGTAGAAGCTGTTCTGGTATCAAAGATTCTTTCAGCAACATCCAATGCAGATTTATCGAGGGTGAGTGGTGATGGTGTTTGCTGTCTCACTGTCAACACTCTTTTGCTTAATGTTGCATTCTTATGGTCTTTTTGTTCCCAGATACATGGTTTTTCATGTTGCCTGTACAATTTACTAATTTTCTTTTTTCTTACTCAGAAAAAATATATGGTTTGTTGTTGTTGTTCAGAAAATTGCCTGTTGTTTGGCATTACTACCTAGGATAAAAGGTGATGAAGATAGCTGGTCCATCATGATGCAAAAGATTATAATAGAGATAGATATCCTTCTGAGCAATGCCTTAGAAGGACTAGGAGGAGGTATACGAAGCTATTATTTATGGTCTATGACCCTTTTTCTGTTTTGTGTGACATATCATTTATTTGTTGCAGAAAATAAAGGTTCTACTGTTGTGAGGCTGTTAATTCCACCAGGAAAAGATCCCCCTTCTCAACTGGGGCTTCAGTCAAGATTGAGAGAAGCATCAGAACAAACAACAAAAATGTTTCACGAATTGATGTTCCCCACAATATCTACTCTGATGCGTTGTTGCTGCTTGATGCTTACCAATCCTTTCCCTACTCAGGTATGATGCCTATTCATTGTTTTTTCACTAGAGCTACTGGAGCATTGTAAGTTGTTTGTCAGATAAGTTCCTAATGCTATTGCTGATGTGTAATTTTACAAAGGTAAGTGTTCCTGTTCGCCCTTTGGTTGCTATGCTTGGGAGAGTGCTTGCGATGGATGGTTCTGTACGTGGATCCTTCATGCCATTCACAACTGTCATGCATCAAGAACTTATCTGTTTTGAACTTCCATCACTGCATTTGGACACTTTGGATCTTTTGATTGCTGTTGTTAAGGGAGTACGAAGGTAAGGATCATCTGCATATCCTTGTGGTGGTTGTAGCTTATTGAGCCAAATTTGGGTACCTTAAGTTTATTTATGGGTTATACAGCAACTAAATATCTTAGATGTTATTTGCCCGGATATCAAAGGTGAATGTAGATTAAGCTTCATGTTTAGCTCATCATTGTGGAATTATGGCTGATAGGACGATTCAAGCAGTTTGTTTAACAGTCAGGAAACTAGCTTTCTTAATGGTTTAATTTCTTTTGATTTGATATTTACTTGCAGCCAGCTTCTACCACATGCTGCCAATGTGGCACGAATTCTTACCGAGTATTTCAGGAGAGCTACATTGCCAGCTATAAGGATAAAACTATATTCTGTTATGCAGTTCTTGCTGATCTCCATGGGCGTTGGTATGTAGCATTTTCCAATCTCAGTGGTATTCACTTCCTTTTTTGCAACATTTTAAATCATTATTGAAGTATTTGTAATTTGTTTTATTATGCTTGCCATACTTTGCCAACATCGTCATTTGTCAGGTAATGAATACCACTTTTGTAATCTAGGTGTATTCCTGGTTTGTTTACAAAGTTCTTTTGTTTTTATTTTTTGTTATGTTTGTTGGTTCCTTTTTATGTTAACGTTAATTAGCAGTTATGCATTAATCTTCACCGGAACCTTTTAGGTGGTGCTACTCTTGAGATACTTGTCCCGTCAAATATTTTCGTGCATTTCTTATTTATTGTTCAGCATCTCTGGGACCCAATAAGTAACAGTATTCAGCTCACTATGAACTGATTAAATTGCATACCATTAAAAGTTGGGCTATCATTCAATCTGTATGAGTTGACTTGGAAGCTTCTTGTGTATGCTTTCCATTTTATGATGTACAAGTCTACTTCTGGAAAGTGCAACTTGTTCAAGTGAGTTACTTATTTTTTATCTCTAGATCATCTGATGTACTAGAAAAAGAAAGTTATTCACTCGAGTTTTGTCATTATTGATCATGAATTGTTTGTTGCTTTCTTGCATTTATGTTTGTTTCCAGTGCTTCCTGAAACCTGAATAAAAAGTTCTCTTGTACGTAACAGTAGCAATATAGTATTTGGTATGTGTCTTCTGCAAGATATCTGAGAGTACTTCCCTCAAGCTGGCTAGCATGTTTTCTAATAACTCATCTGAGCAAACTGATAAAGGTCCTAATGCTTCTTTAGTTTGACAAATTATTAGTATCACAGAAATAATTTCTTTTTATTATGTTTATTGTTGTTTAAGTAAAATTTACCATTGTCTCAGTTCTGTTCTTTTAATAGAATGCAAATTTGATGTTTCTGACATTTATGTTCTTGTAAGATCTTTATGTTTGTTGTTTATCTCAAATCGGTCACCAAATAAACTACCTCTGTTATGATGATGACTAGTGAAATGCATACTACAATACACTTTATTAGCCTTTCCTATTTCCTTTTTTCATATTGCTACTTCTGTGTTGTGTCTCCACCATCTCTGCCTTGCACTATGCAAATTCCTACTCTTTTCCCACGCTGCTGTTCACAGATACAAACTTAATATTAGTGGTGTAAATTTTTGTCGGAAGAATAATTTCACAATAATGTTATATGTGGTAGGGCAATAACTATTAAGACTTTTATGCATGGTATGTTATATGTGATACAAAACCCCTTTTTCAGTTAGAGCTGTTCTTGCTTTGTGTATCTACGACATGCAAAAATTGAAACTAGTTTTGTATGTTATTGTATTTCTACTTATGGTAATTAGGTTAAACTCTTACTAATTTGCAGGTTTGGGTCTTGATCAGGAATGGCTTTGTACCTTGCTCAAGAATTAATCAACAATGCTTTTGTTGATCTGATTGATAACCCTGGAAGCAATGCACTTTTACCCAGAAAACACTCGTCAGATGACCAAAGTTTGCCGCAAAGTAGCCGAAAGAAAAGGAAACATGCTTCTGTATCAACAAGGCAACACTCGAATGGTATTGATAGTGAGAGAACAGTAATCAGCATCAGACCAGCCACTCCTCTTTCTGTCAAGATTGCTGCCTTGGAAGCACTGGAAGCTCTTTTGACTGCAGTATGTCTTTTGAAACTACTCGACTATATTGCATACTTGTTTTACTGTAACAAGTTCAATCAGTTCTATGATGAGTATATTGCTGCAGAAAGAAAGTAATATTGTGAGCACATCATCCACTTTCCAAACGTTTCTGTTGCATCAGAAATATGTTTGCTTTTGGAAATGTGTTTGCTTTTGTACTGTCTGTGCTTTCAAAGACTGCCTCTTTTTGGAATGCATACTACAATTGGGAGAAACAACAGACACTGCAAAAAAAGAAAAACATTTTGAAGTTTATTCTAAAAAGTTTATCTTTATCTTTTTGCTAGTTTGATCTATATGTTCCAAGACAAGAGATTTGTTAATCGTGTAAGGGATAAATTTTTAAAGTTAATTCTAGAGACTGAAATTTCTTTTTTTTCTCATGGGTTGGAACCTTAGAAGTAGTATGCATTAAGCTTGATCTCTTAGTTTATGACATTCAAGA
This sequence comes from Ensete glaucum, assembly GCA_021527575.1. Classification (NCBI taxonomy): domain Eukaryota; kingdom Viridiplantae; phylum Streptophyta; class Magnoliopsida; order Zingiberales; family Musaceae; genus Ensete; species Ensete glaucum. The sequence continues at coordinate 41,355,834 of CM038558.1, forward strand.
GACAAGTTTGTGCATTCCTAGAAAAATCCTATATTTGATATAGCTTGTTGCGTAATTATCTGCAAGTGCTATAAGCTCCTTGTAATCTTATATGATATATGTTTTTCATGAATTCCTAACAAACCTTCTGGAGTCTAGGGCTGGCGATTGGTTATGCCATTTAAGGTGTATTGCTTTTAAATGAAAAGGAAATTTTTTTCCCCTTTTATAGATAATGACATGACTGTGCAATATTAAAATTTGCTGAGGAATGAACCTTGGAGGATCATTGAGTCGTTGATATTTTTTGTGGTGTTGGGTGCTTTTTCATAAATCAGTTGTATAGTTAATTTTATTCATAACTATTGACATGCTTATTGCAATATTATATTTGTTTCATACTTATTCTGTGTGGTTAATTGTCTTCAAACTATTTCTAGTTACATGTGTATGAAAATCTGTCAAATGTTTCTGCTACCCAGGGAGGTTCTTTGAGATCAGAATGTTGGCGGTCAGATATGGATTTGCTTTTGATAACTGTTGCGAAAAATGCATATGATGTGAGGTCAGATTATTATAAGTGTTTGGATGCAAATGGGGAGTCAACAATTTCCCGAGAAAATCTCCAGCTGGCAGCATTACGAGCTCTCTTAGCATCTTTACTTTCTCCGTCACATGTTCGCCCTCCATATTTGTCAGAAGGGCTTGAACTTTTTCGCCAAGGTAAAATCATAAAGCATTTGATGTTTGCCTACCCCCAAGACATGGGGAATCAGATTTGTGAAACTGATAATTTGTCACCATTTCAAGCATGATTATAGTACTATCCTTGTTTTACATTGGCAGGGTTTCCTATAGTCTTCTGGATTATAATTGGTTGGTAGTTTTAAGTTTTAACTACCTTTCATAGCTGTTGCTTCCAAAAGGCCTAGGATTTCATTGATTGATAATTCTGCTTTTGCATCTTCAGTTTTAGGCTTTCTGTGCTTGAGTAATATAATGTTCACCATGAATGTGGCTATCACTTCTCATCGTTATGAGCCTGATAAACAGGACTGTGTACGGTGTTTGCCATTGGAAGAGTTGGTCACTTCTTGAGTACCAATGGGAGTATGAATTGTACTGCTAAGAAAAAATGGATTTGCCAATATGTCTCAATGTTGGTAAAACAAAAATGATACAGTTAATAATTATTGAAAAATTTGATACGTCACTGAAGCTATCTGATAAGTACTGGTCCTGGATACAGACATTGATGACAAAGAAATAGACAGTGCTACTTATTCTTCTCTTTTCAAGTTCTTTTGTAGATGGCTCATGAGTTTGCCCTTATGATATTAGAAGCATCTAATCTGGGTGTTAGTACATTTAGTTAGGTATCTCAATTGCAAGATAACTGACAGAGACCTGGAAATTTCTAGTACCTTAACCTGAACCTGAAGTTTCTAGTCTCCACTTGCAAACTTGACGAGTTATATTCAATGCTTACCAACTCAATTTTTCATCCAAGCACTTGTGGCTTTAATGAATAAAACATGTTTTTGCAGGAAAACTGGAAACTGGAACAGAACTTGCTGGATTCTGTGCACATGCACTACTGGCCTTAGAAGTTCTTATCCATCCCCGGGCCCTTCCTCTAGTTGACTTTCAAGTTTCCACGAGCTCTGCACTTGATGAAGGTTTCATAAAAACATTCCCAAGGAATACATTCCACAGCAGCCAAAAACCTAACATGCCTTATTTTCCAATGGGCAATCGAGGAGCAACTGATGAAATGGATGATGAGGATGATGATGATGATTTGTTGAATGGCTGGCTCGGTGCTGGTGAAGAAGAGCAACCTGCTCAGGGTTTGAACATTTCTATGGGAGAAAAAAATGTAGGAGTTGATTCAACTGGAGGTCATGAGATTATTGAAGGAACACAACACCCATCAAGGAAGCATGAAGTGGAAACATTATGCCCAAGCAAAGAAGAAAATATGGTTGAGTCAGACAAAATGGAAGAGCTTAATTCACGGAATAATGTTATGTTGGGTAATGACGGGGCTGCTCCAGATGAAGGTGAGGCTGCCATCCGTGATGCACCCGGGGATGAGATGGCTTATGAGAATAATGATGTCAGCATGTCCAACACTGTTGCAGGTGAATTTTCCAGTAATTTAGGAGTTTCAGAGGAATTGGGAACCGTTTCGACTGTAACTGTGGTTGCGGTTGATGCGTCTAACAGCTTGGATGTCTCCTACAAGCATAAGGAGCCAATGCTTGCCTATGATTCTGATTCAGGGTCCCTCAATTCACTACCGGATATTGTTGATGCAGATCCAGATACAGACTAGCTATTTTATCGAAATTTGTGGGTTTACAAGGAGGGTAATGGCCTGTATCACTGAGGATCTCCGGGTAAAATCTCATCTTCTTTTACAATTATATAGCCAACTTAAGATGATTTCTCATGGAAGCAGATAGGATGGGTCATCATAATACCGTCTACCTTTTATTTTTCTATGCTTCAGACTCCAAGAAATGGGTGGATGTGGGTGTACCGAGCACATCTAGTAAGAGAAGCGTAAATCCAAGTCTTCTAGGGATTACAGGGAACAATTTTGAGGGAAACTGCCCTGATAGGAGTTGACAGATACAACTCATGATTTATTCTCGTAGTTTGTGGTGATTCCTACAATTGTATGTCGTTGAGATTTTCCATCTCTGTCTGTCATGTTTTAATTGTTTGATTGTTGAAAATTGTGGGTGAAAACATCAGAGCTGTATTTTTGTGCTCTACATGCATGGAAATAGTCACATTACAGTGTTCTTGGTAAATTGTATGCTTTGAATGCGGTTGATCTCTACTTGGAAAGTCGTTAATCATTTGACGTCTTGGATGAAAGATGTGACGGAATAACCTGAAAATTGAAATGGTTAATAAGATTAATTATCTTTTCTTATTGTATTTTTCTCGATTTTTTGTTTGAAAATAACCGTTTAAAGCTCTTTTTTATGCCTCTTTTTTTGTAATCTCCGGACTTATCCAATGATTACAGGACAACTCTGTTTCTCGGTGCGAATCGTCCCATCAAACTGCTTTCCAAAATGTGAAAAAAAAATCTTTATAAAATTTCACTAACGATCTAAACCCTTAGTTTTCATATCAACCTTATCCACAGATCTATTTTTACCATTGATCAGATTTTTTAATAAATAAATAAAATAAAATGTTATTTTATTATTTACAATCTTAATATGGTCGATTTTACTCGTGAGATGAAGCCCCAATGTCGTGATTAATGAGTATGATAAACAGGTGCCGGGGGCATTTGCACACATATGCTCTCGGCAAGTATCATACTACATGTTTTCATACATTAGTAGACTATGCAAATCATATCAAAGAGGACGGCAAACTCGCCCTCTGTCTTTCTCATTTTTCACTATGGTTTTCTTTTCTTTTTTTTTCTTTTTAATGTATTATGCGTTGCCAAATGATGTGAATGGTTTTCTATTTATTTCTCACGATGGTCATCTGAGACGTCTTTTTGGCGTCTAGATTGATGATATTAGAAAATCCTTCTGATGGTCTCTCTACTTGTTTCTTAGATTCTGTTAGGTCTCCCTCCAATCGCAGGCATGATTGAGGAAGGAAACGTTTCTGTAGTTATTTCAATTCATTCTCTTGTTGATTTAAATTTTGCTTCTTTTTTAAGTTTTTCTCAATAAATAGGCACTGTGAGGAAATGTCTTCTTTCAATATGCAAGATCAACTGATCTATGAGCAGAATAACTCAAGTCCTTTTCATTCTGAGTGCCTGATCTTTCATTGAATTGTTGGACTACTCATTAACTTAGTTAACATGCTCAATAGATCAGCTGAGTGAGGGCAGATTAATATGGGAGGTCAATCAATATGATATGAGTTGCCAGGCTCTGTTTTAAGGCATTCTTACATTACCTCCTGCCTTTGACATGCTTTTGTCCATATGACAAGGAACTATGTTTTTAGCTATTATGATCCTGATGGTTAGTGCTAGGATCATAAATTTATGGGCATTCATTATGGGGTTAGATACTATATTCCTGACATCCAAAATCTAATTTAAATATTTATTATAAAATCATAGTAATGTTGTTTTTTTTTGTTATGATTTATAACTATAATATGAACAATATGAAGCAGTGGATATTAGGAACTTCAAGATGCACAAGTAGGACATGTGATGTATCACAAAAGTTTGCTCTTACTTAGTTAACTGAAAGGCTTCTTTATTAATAATACTTGATAATAACTGTCTATTTATTCTCCAGATTTTTTTCTCACACCAGTGGTTCACCGTTGCTCCAGTTAATTTGCTTTGTTGCAGCTTAATTGAATTATACCTTAGAAAACATAGTCTCATTTCCCAGGTTAAGAAATAACCTCTCATTCATAATTATCCCCATGAACATCCAGACAACTTGATGTAAAATGGATGTTCTTAATTTGACGATGTTATTTTGCATGCTTTTATGTACTCCTGCATCGACTATTCTTGTCAGTGGTTTGTTTTGAACAATTTCCTATTTTCTACTTTTTATCTGCGGAATACTTCTAGGCAGTTGGTTTTTATGCTGCATTTGCTCATAATGTAGAGCATGTTGTTATGAAGTTTGATCTACAAAAAGTTTTTAAGATTTTGATTTTGGAAGATAGTATTGATTCAGTAGACAACTTGGTGATTCAGTTTTTTTTAAGATTTTAAGATTTTTACTAGTTCACTATTTTTGAAATTTAGTAGCATTCTTATTCCCGAGTACCACTTCTCATGTTTGGATGACAGCATCATGTGACCCATCACATATTGGAAGACAAGGTAACCCAAAATCTCATTTGCTCAGTCGTCTGCTCGAGTAAAATAAACAAAAAATATATAATTTTTACATTGAATTATGCCTTAACAACTACATATCTATATCTTGAGGACCTCTTTTTAATGTGTTTGCAGATTGCAATATGATGTGAATGGGATTCTGCTTCTGATGATGGAATTGCAACTTGATTTGGTTTTCATAGTATTTGCATCTTTCATACTACTTTATTGTAATAAATAAATATTTTCCTAGAGAGTCTTATTGTTGATTTGGTTGAGGAGACAGGAGGAAATGCATTTTTTTTTTTCTTCTTTTATTCAGTTCATGTAGTGAATGATTGTTTGTTTCAGATTTCCATCCTCAGATTTGTCTGCTCAATGAGTTTTTCCAATCTCAAACGACTGTTCTTCGTCAAATCCAAGTGTTGGGTTGTCATTGTTGGTGAATTCGATCCACCAGCTGTAGTTCCATTAAATTCGAGTGAGGTTTTAAAGTGTAATTGTGTCGAATCTTAATTTGATTTGGCAGTATGTCATCGTGTGCTCATCTTATTAAAAGCATTAATTTCTATCATCAAACTGACGGCACGACAATTAAAGCTGAATTCTACGATCGTAAAGACGATTCATGATGGAACCTCCTCGCCTCGCCTCGCCGCGCCCCCATCCCTTCATTTGCATCACACGTGGCTAGAGATATGTCCTCCTCGCCAGCCCTTCCCGCCCTGCTTTCAAACGTGGCGGGCCGGCCTAACTAACTGCCCCTTTACCTGCTCTTGCACTCTGCCGTCTCCTCTTCTTTGTTTCCTCTCCAACCAAAAACCCTAGCGGAAAAGAGCGAGAGAAAAGGAATACCTAGCAGTAGCGATCTCGATCGGATGGGGAAGGCAGGAGCAGGGCTGCTGTTCCCCCTGTCTTCATCCACGACGCCGTCCTCTGCTCCAGATCGGCGCTGCCCCTCTCCCCATCTAGGCGTGTCGACCCAGGTGTGATCACGCTATGATCCTTTTTTTTCTCGTCCTCCTTTTTCCTTCCTCTTTCTAGATCTTTTCTCTCGTTTATCCATGTATCCTATTGCCGGTTCCTACATTTCTTTTACCTTTTTTCATTGGTTGGGAGGTGCGCTCGCAACCATCATTTCGACTAAAAGCCATAACCCTCGGAGAAAGAGAGGGGTTCGATGAGAGTTCCTATGAACTGGCGGGCCTCATCGGCGGTCTCCGCCTCTCCTGCGGCCCCGTCGTCGTCGACGCCTCGCCTCTTATTTAGCTTGGTTGTTCAACTTTGAATTTTTTTTGTTTATTTTTAATCATTAAAACCTTAACAATATCTTCAACTCTTTATTTATTACCAAACGTACTCAAATTTTTTGAATTATAGAAAACTATTATTATTATTATATATATATATTCATTTTTCAATATATGTTCTAAATTTTTGATGTAATATAATATATTATACCTTTTTTTTTTTTGAATAATCACTGAATCGATTCAACGATTGATCCAACTATAGGTATAGAAGAGCATGCCATTGCATTAAAAGTAGAGGAACCCATGAAGGTTTGATGCATATAAATGCCGAGGGCAAGAGTGTTCCGCTCAAGCTTACACAGGCCATTCATTAGTCCCCACACGTTGCTCAAGTGGCAGGTTGGAGAAGACGAGGCGACTGCAGACCGTATGACCTCAGGTTAGAGACTGCGCCACTCTCTCACATGCATTAAACTATTATAGATGAACTAAATAGAACCCGGATTACATAAATATTTTTCTAAGTTGATGTCGGTCGGTTGCCTGTGGAGGGAACAACTCGAGCCAGACCTCAATGTGAGAGAGAGAGAGAGAGAGAAGAAAAGGTAGAAAACTTGTACAGGAAATCCATGGGAAATCACCGCTGCTACAACTACGTCCTACCCCTCAGACAAGTACATTATCTATATAGAAATAGATATGGAGTAGATATGCGGTTGTGGGGATCCTTCACTAAGAGTGGGGTATCTCCTCCTCATGACCGGAGCAGACTCCGGATGATCTCGGCCTCGGCGCTGTTGTTGTCCATGGTGGCCATGAGCGCGGAGAGGCGGCCGCTGAGGTCGTCCACCTCCCGGTTGAGGCTTCTTATGTAGTTGCACGTCTCCTTGAGCAGCTTCGCCGCTGAAGCCTGCAGCACAGAACACAGACACAGAGGTCAGATGTGGCGGTGGGGAGTTGGGTCGGGATGAGTGGAGAACGTTAGTGTGGTGCCCGCTTACCCTGCCGCCGCCTCGCCGGCGGGCCTCCGGAAGGAGGGACTGCAGCTTGGAGATGAGCTCATTGATCTCCTCCTCGGAAACCCTCGACCTCCTGCTCGACATCTCGGCACACGTAGGCTGAAGCGGATGGAAGAGGGAGAGCGGTGTGGGGGAGAGACAAAAGAAAAGAGGGAGGGAGGGCGTGCTTTATAGAAGAAGAAGAAGTAGAACAGAGAGTTTGTGTGAAGAAGAAGAAGAAGAAGAAGCATTATATGGAGAAAGGCCAGGGAGGCCCAGATGTTCCCCCGCTGTTTCTTACCCTGGTCCCCCTCGATCACTCACTCCCAACTTGCCACGTGTATGTAAAAAAAAAAAAAAGAAAGATGAGAATACCCTTTGTCTCATCTATCCTCCTCCGGCCTTCTTCGTTATCGGAGCCATCAATAACCCACCACCCGAACGTCCGCAAGCCTTGTAGTCCGAAGATGCCTTGTGAGCCTGTCTCCCCCATGTCCCGGAACGAGAACACCAACCTTGTCGCGTCGTCTGGGGACCTGCCAAGTAACATAACCCGCAGCTGCCATTGTATATTTAGACCCGTTGCTGGTAATTAGAATACTAATCTCGTGATTTGGCCGCGTTCACCGAACGAATGCGTCGATCCCGCTAATTCCCGCGCATCGACCGCAGGACGGTGACAGGGTGGCCGGCGTCGTTGCCTCGGGTCCGGACCGGTCCGGCTCGGGACACCGCACGTGTCGGGGTACGACGGCGAGGGCCGCGTCGACACCCCGGAGGTACACCCATGTGACCGATGATGCCTCGTGGGCCCCCGGCCCATTAAGGCGATCATGTGACTCGGTCTCGCCGCCGTGAACGGGTTTCCTTCTCCATCTCCCTCCCCAATAAACCTCCACACTGTAGCTGTTAGGTAACTACTACATATCGAGTGGTTTCTCATGTGACCAGTTCTACTTTTAGGCACCCACATGGGAGGCACACAATGACTCTTTGTTCCACAGGAACAGGAAAGAGACGCAGTTGAGAGGGGAGGGCAAGCATGGGGCCAAGATATTGAGAAAGAAGAGAGAGAGAGAGAGAGTGTGTGTGTGTGTGTGTGTGTGTCTGTGTCTGTGTGTGCGAGAGAGAAGGAAACAGCAGTGCTACTATATGTGGAGATGGGAGGGGAGGGCAACAACGGCTGCCCACCATATATATCCAACAAGCCCACATGCGCTTTAACTCGCCTTTGTCATATGAACTACCTGACCTACATTTACATACATGGCGTACGAACTCGTGATGCCATGCGTGTCGTCCGCACATGGTCTCCACCTCGTCTCATGTCGAAACCTTGTCACGCTTTCTGCGTGTGCCCTATTAATTCTTTTATATTTATATATATATATATATATATATATAGAGAGAGAGAGAGAGAGAGAGAGAGAGAGAGTAAGTATGAAGTGATATGAAAAGGCGAGAGAAGGGCCCCACCGAAAGTTCGTGTTGCAGGGCTGGACACGTCCTTTATGGACGTGATTGCATGGGTGCATGGGATGCACCCTCCGGTTGGGCAAGCCAACGTGGTGGTGTCTTCGAGGGGTAAGCCACCCACCCGCTTCGCCCGCCGCATAGAAGCGAAGCGGAAGAGCCGGGGAGGATGAAGTGTGAGAGGGAAACGCTGTGGCGTGCGGTCTGAGCTAACCCCTGAACGAAAAAGGTGGGAGGGAGCGCTCCGACTGCCACGGGCGGTTAGGTTTGGTAAACGTGACGAGGGGCCACCGAACGAACACCAGTGGACCACGTGTTCCTGCACGTATCTTAAAGCCCGGATCTCAATCTTCATCCGGACCCCGTGCCCCCCTGAGTAGCTTCGACCACATCAGATTGGAAGTTTCCCTTTTGCCCCTTTGGATGGTGAAGCACAATTCATGTGAACTCACCAACTCCACCCATTTCAATTTCTTTTTTTTCTGTACAAGTCAAGAATTGTTGACTAATTGGCATGTTGGTTGGGGTTCACACTGACCCCACCTATTCTGTTTCTCTATTTAAGCCAACATTACAAACCCAGAAGCCATAGGTCAACCTCAGTCTTTCTTAACATTTCAATCCGATTATTAAACATACATAATACCTATTAAATAGTAGATGTTGTCTCTCTATCTCTTTACTTACTTACATACATACATACATATACTATAGAAATAGTAGAGGCAAACAATGTTCTCTGAGTGGGCTCCTCTTAGTTTTCAAATATTCGGAATTTTTTATTTTAGTCTACATTCGGAGTTTGATGACGCATTTAATATGTTATGGTACTTTTTGTAAGGCTAAATGACATCCTTTATATAGGAGTTGACATTTGCTTTACTTGGAGTTACCACACGTGTTAGATAAGCCGTTATCGTGGAAGCTAGCCTTTTTTATTTTATTTTTTTCCTTAATTTATCTCATCATTTATTTGATTCTTCAAATTTTTCAACATTTTTGTATGTATAATTTTTCAACATTTTTATATGTATATATATATATATATATGTATGTATGTATGTATAATATTTACTAAAATTAAATCAAGTAGGTTCTTCCCACTAGGCACCCACTCACCAAACAAAATAAGAAATCTGTTTGGTGTCACATATATTAAAATTCCAACTCTTGAAGGTAGTTTGGTAGCTGGTGGGCAACTTATTACCCAAAAACCTGTTGTGCATCGATCACACTCTGCTGCAACCTGAATTGTAGAGAAACTCCACAACTACTAATTCCCTAACTGCTTCGGGTAGGAACATACCATAACTTTAGTCCTCATTTTATATCGAGCTTTGGGTAACATCATTCACTACATAGTGTTAACTTGGTAGAAGTGCATCAAGAGCTCTCCATCCTTTCATCATCACAAACATCTATACCAAACCATATTATTTCTGCAGACATCCCATGGTTGATGTGGAGGTGTTGAAGTTCAGCAAAAGGTCTCGGTGGCAGCAGTCATCACTTCCACTGTGTCGAAGGCTCAGGTAAATGCCATTATTTTCTTTTAAAGATAAGCAAGATAAATCAGCTTCTCCATCTCAGTCATCCCTCTCTTCCTCTTAAATGTATGTATTTGTCGTCTCCCTCTTTGTTCGTAGCCATTTCTGGCGTTTTAAGCAGTTGTCTTTTCACACAATTAAGAGTGTATTGCCATGTTGTTTCTTCACAGGGACAGCCACAGTTCATTACAGTGACCGGTTGCCAACCATGATGAACACAGTCTTCTTGCATGTCTGGCCCTGGAGCCGATGTTGATTTATGACAAGTTTGTAGTAATCATGAAGGAATTGTTATTATAACCTCAATTGCATGTAGCAATAACCAGTGACATGAACAGGTTTGATGTGCTAATACATTACAATACTCCGCACTTTGATTGGGTTAGACGCTTGTTTGGACCTACTAATCAGCATGAAATGTAATGTTGTCTAATGATTGAGCTTTCTTCAGCACACTAAGAACATCCTTCAGCTACATCTACTGAACTAGAGATTGATATAACGATGCTCGTAATTATTGTATCAATGAGTGGGTTCTTTAATGATCGATGCCCATCTGTTGCAGCATATGCGAACTCTTTTTAGTTCATCCAACTTAGATTTTAGTCGATCAACGGGAAAATTTCCTTAGTTTTGAAGTTTAATTGTGAACAGTGAATCAATATGCACATCTTCTTATACTAAGGAATTCGTGATTACTAGTTCGTCTTTGATTGATTATCTTAAGGTATTTTTCCTACTCTTGTGACGTATTCAAAGTAAATAAAAACGATGCTACAATTTGAATATTTTACTAACCAACATAAATATTTAATATAGATTAGTGAAGAACACAACACATATTTGGAACGATGCAGTGGGCCTAAGAATGGGTTTATCCTCAAAATCTTATTTATAAATGGCTTAATTGTTGATTGGTTTAAATTTCTTTTTTCTTTTTCAGAATTCGGCTCATATTTTTCTAAGATAAATATACAAAACAATTTTTTTATAAGAAAATTTAGATTTAATTTCAAACTCTGCAAAATATTCCTGAGAACATTAAGACGCCTTATATTTATTAGTATAAACCATTTGATGCAATAGGCTATATTACTTGCTATATATATATATATATATATATATATATATATATATATATAATACAGTAAGTATATCTATCATTCAAAAAAAGAAAAAAAAAAGGAGCATAATTTTATTGATAGAGAATATTGGTTTTATTATATAAAAAGTTAAAAAGAAAAAGGAAGTGCAGTCTGCTGCCATTGCATTCCCTTAAAGCGAGCAAGCGAGCAAGCAAGCAAGCAGCGTCCTCTCTGAAACATAAAGTGGAAGTCTGTCAGCTATAGGAGCCAATACAACAGGAAGATTTCTCCCGAAAGCTCCCAAACCCTACTAACTAATAAGCAAGCAAACAGCCTCACGAGAACGAAGCAGAAGGGGTGTCAGAACGTGTTTTAAACCCCACCCCCACCCCCACCCCCGCCCCAACTGCGACGGTGGAGTTAGCCCTCCCTCCTGCACAAGACACTGCTACGAGATCTCTCTTCATGGACCACCTCAAGATCTGGTGGTCCTCGTCCCTGCTGTGATCCCATAGGGAAATGCTTCGTCCGATCTATGAGAGGCTGCCAGGCCTGGATTAGCAGCAGTCCACCGTCTCCACTCTGATGTTTCTTGCTTTTATCATGTCGTTGGACCACCCTGCTGAGGTCTGCGAGCCTCGGCAAATTTATGAGGTGGCGAGGTCTGGATCAGCTTCAGTTCCGAGTACTCCTCCTCCTCCTCTGCATGATTGCATTAGAACTGAGATTTCTCGCTTTATCATTTCGCTTCTGTACGTGGATCACAAGAATACTATAGCTATCTCTCTCTCTCTCTGAAAGGCTGGCCGATCCTTCTGCGGCGGGTACGATCGAGTTGTTGTGGTTGGCTCATCGAAGGATCTGCACCCAGAACTTGATGTTTGTTCTTGGCTTTTACCCAACCCACTTATTTCCTGTGGAGGAAGAAAGAAGAGTTCTCGAGACCATGCCGTGGTGCATGCACTCACGCAACCATGCTCGGTTCACTCGAGGAAGAAGAACCACATCCTGATGCGTTTCTTCAAGATAGCAGAAGAGAATGAAGCTTTGGAGTCTTCGACCGAAACTTAGATTGGGGTTGTCTCGTCACCGGGAATCAAAGACGCAGATCACTTTTTGATTCTTTTTTAGTTTCCTGTTTCCCGAAAGATCGTCACGGAATCTACAACGAAAACATGACCAAGAAACCTACCTTTGTGACGCTCGATGGATTGGTTGGCCAGCGGTACGTTAGGAGCCCTAATGAGGTGGTTGCCTTGAGGGAGGAAGTCCAGCGATTCATTCCTGGAGTGCAGCGGCGAAATCTTAGGCCATGGCCTTTTTGACTGGCCCAGCCCCTCCCAACTGTTGTGTTGGGTGCATCTCTCCTAGAATTCTCTCAAACCCCTGAGAGTTCTTGGTGAACCCTAATCTCACTTCTGGTATGCAGACTTCGATCCCACAGATACATACCATGCGAGCCAAGTCATGGGAAACAAATATACTTACTATAAAGTAGCTCTTTGAGGGGAGGGAGCACTCCAACTTTGTATGCTTTACCAAGCGTAGTAGTAGTAGCCCACATCCGAACAGCTATGAGAAATATTTTAGTCAGCGCACCTAAAGGCAATTTTGGATGACATAATCCACCTTTTAGGAAGAGAATGATCATATGGTGTAGGAGCAAATGAGCCTTCCAACCTTTTTTTTTTTTTGGTTGCTTTGTGCAGCAGCAATCGGGGTTTCGTCTCTATCTAAGGATGGAAGGATCTGAACGATTTGGCAAGCAAGGATGTGTCACATACGAGTCCTTCTGGGTGTTTATTGGAATGGCATCCAGAGTTCCCCCAAACACTTCAGTTAGGGCTGATGTATACCCGAGGCTAAACATGACACCTACCGAAGTGGTTTGAAGGAACTCCCGATGACATCCAACTGTTGCTTCCACTACTCTGCATGCATTGTTAGGGGGAGCGAGCGAGAGTGTGTGCGTGTTTGCATGGTAGCTGAAGCCACAATGGTGTGAACGAACAATGTGGCGGCGGCGGCGGCGGCGGCGGCGGCGGCGGCCGTGGAATGCCACCCGGAGTTCCCCCAAACACTTCAGTGAGGGCTGATGACATCCGAGGCTGGAAATGGCCCTACTGAAGTGTGGTTTGTTTGAAGGAACCCCAGAGGACATCCAACTCTTGTCTCCCAACTGAGTCTTCTTCCTTGAGCTTACAAACCGGCCTCTCCCAGGATTTTATATATATAATGGTGGTGCGAAAGCCTCCTTTATTGAAGCACTTGCATGGTGCACAACCAACGTATCCAGTTATCCCCGGGAGAATCCAAAGTTGGAAGCACATAGATTGCATTCATTGAACCCGGACACACTCTCTCTGCTGCCCCCGACGCGACGGAGGGACGGGGGAATCAAAAACCTCGGTGGTCACAAAGCCACACCTTGCTGTATCCTTTTTGCCGTGCATGTCCCTCTCCTCCCTCTTTAATCTTTATCGCCAACCCCTCGAAGATGCCACCATGCCTCCTCTCCCATCTGCATGCATGCTTTGGAGACGGTAGCGTCTTGCCTTCCGAACTATGCTCCGTGAAACCATCGGTGACTGCAGTAACGCCACTGCCTGCAAGTTGGGCCACCGAGTCACTTGCGAGGGGATGGCTATTCGCCATGTCTTCTTCCATTGCTTATTACTTTGTTTCGCAAAGGAAGAAAACTACAAAATATGGCAGTCTCATTTTGTATTTTATCTTTTTTTTTTCCCCCCCATCATTTATTCCTCCTTTCTATTGCTCTTCTTATCTTTCTTCCTTTTCTCTTCAATTTTTTTTCCCCTCTTTTTTTTTTTTCTCTCTCTCTCTTTCCTACTTTCCTTATCTATCTTCTCTTCTCCTGTATCCGAAATCGGATCTAACACTATCAACATTATACCATAACATAATATTTAAGAAATATTAACTAGTAAATACTTTAATTATTGATAGAAAAATCATGTCATCAAATTGGAAGTTAGCATGGCATAGTTATGGAGAACGATTCCGGCTAATTACATATTATCTCATATAATTAGTTATCATCATAATCTCTACGCTTTTAAAAATTATATTTACGAAAGTAAAATAATAAAATCCTTATGCATGCAATGTTAAAAAGATAATTTTACAAGATTAAGAATCGAGATTTTTTTTAAAAAAAAAATTATCGTATTGATAGTACTCAACTTGTTTTTTTCTAAAAAAAAAAAAACTTATTTTAATCCGATTTAAGAAGCAAGACAGATAGATCTAAAATATTCTCAAAAAGAAAAAACTATCTGTGATCTATAAATTTGATATTTACAATCGATTTTTAATAATAAATATCGATAAAACTTAAGAAAAAAAAAATTCCACTCGTTATAGTGGTGGTCCCAAACAAAAAAAAAAAAAAAGTCCTTAATGCTGCCAGCAATCATTTTGCCGGCAAGTGAATGATTGTTCATTGTTGATTTGGAGTGTTTCTGAATCCCAAACTTCATTTCTGGTAGAGCAGCTGCACACAGTCCTTGGCAGAACCTTCATTTTGTCCCCTTTGCTGCATCATTCCATATGAGTGTGAAGCTACAAATCATACTGCCAACAAACTTGTGCGGTTCGAGTCATCAATCAATCATGCTCAACGAGTTGTTGATGAATTCGTCGGATTACTGGTTTGAACGTAAAAAGATTTAATAAAGACTTTGATAATTTATCGTAAGATCGCATAAGATCTGTTTTCTTTCGACGTCAAGAACGAACGAACGAACGAACGAAAACTATTTTTTTCAATGGATTGAATGTGTAAAAAAAAAATAATAATTATGTGATTTAAAAGAAGCTTATAGATGTGTTATTGTCCAATATGTCAGCCCGACTTCAATTCCAGCTAGAAAAAAAAAAAAAAAAAAGCTGCTGCTGTACCGACTCAATAATGCATCCCTCTTTCTAAGCTTGACAGCAGGTATTGAATGGCTCAAATGACTGCCACTTCCCTACCCTCTTCAACAAAGTTGGCTTCTTCTGTCTTCTCCTTCAACTCACTTTTTAGGAGTTTTCACTATATTTTTTACCCTTCCCAACCTTATTATGTTAAAAATGCTTGATGTGTTAAACTTAATATGGGATATTAGGTTTCGAAAACAAATAAAATTCTCCTAATACTTTTATCAGTATAACGTTTAAAAACAGTGTAACGTGACATAGAATTTCTTGTACCATTATGATATACATAAATATTGTTCGATTATAAATTACGATAAATGGTAAATAATATAAAGATGAAATCCTAAATTCTGTATAATCTGAAAACAGTAAAATGCCACTGTTCCATGAGATCGATCACTCACTCTGAACACTTTACGGCCCCACCATGTCACCCAAACTAAGTGCCACCCATGTGGTGGCTCCCGTGTGGGGCCAAAGGTACAGTGGGCCAATCGGAACTCACCGGTTGCATGCCAAAGAGCTTTTAAACCGTGACAGTATTACCGGTTGGTGAGTGGGCCAATTTTTATGATTTGAGGTTGATGAGATATCAATATTTTTTTTTTTTTTGGATAACGATGCTTCAAAGAAACCTTATAACTGATAAGAAAGAAAAATATAATCCACGATCATTAAGGAGTGCCATCATGGATTCTAGGTAGAGGTTTGATGGGGTGTATGCCTGTCGATCTAATATAATAACTAATCTACATTTATCCACGTCAAATGATATGTCATGTCCCCAAAACCATTTATTACTACTGTGAAGCGTATAATTATTCTTCAAATATGATGATCGTAAATCCACACTATGAAATGCTCCTTCAAGTGCATTTCTTGACTGTGAGATTCACCGTCTATAGCACTTTTGGCTCTAAAGGACTCAGCATTTGGTCGATACATCACAACTAAAATTAATTTAATCATTGAATAACTCCATCGATATCGTTTTTGTAGGGCTAAATTAACATCCCAATCAAACAATCAAGATTTATATTAATCATAAGTAATCTAAGAATATTAATTAGATATAAATTATTTGAAAGAATCATAATTATATTAAACTCATAAATTATTTGAAAGAGTCATAAATAGAGTTTTTAGTGAATTAGAATTTATTGTTCCAAGTGTATCTTTTATGATTTTGGTTAGGGCAAAAACAAAGAGAAAAAAATTAGAAATTTTCTCCGATGGATCATATAGGGGTGAGAGAAAAAAAATATATGTAAAATTACTTATGCTTGTTAAGATTAACTTAATGATCTTATAATTGATTTTATATAGTAAAAAATCTCATATATTTTTTCAGTAAATATAGATAAAAGTTATTAAATCTTTAAATATATTCTTTAGTTAATAATATTTATGTTTCTCTTTTGGCTTCAAATGTATTTATCTTCCCCCCCAAATCTTAGGTCAAGTGTTTTTTTTTTTTTTGTGATATATTCTTTAGCCATCAATGTTTATATATTTTGTTATTCCATTTATATTCTCTCCATCCAACAACACATAAAGAACTCAACTCAACATATCCTTAAGCTAATTATTTTATGACACCCCGTACTATTTTAGGTCGAGAGAGTTGCGGGAATCTTGTGAGCTTTTTGGCTTTCCTAGAGAGAATATAATGTCTTATACCTATCGGCACAATGCATTCATCGGCGACTGTGCGACACAGATGTCGAGTCTACGTAGGTGTCTCGTATTCACGGTTAAATATAATGGAAGAATGCTTTATTGTTCATCATTAATTATCTAAATTATTGGTATTATAATCTAATAAATCAAAATTAACTCACGCGAACGGGATCATCAATATCACGTGTGGGAATCTCAAAGCAGGGCGGACGATGGATGCCGTCCATGATGGTGGATGGTCACATCGTTACATCACCCCGTACATATGCTTTTTACTGCAGTAGTTGAAGGCTATGGTGTGGTCAACAACTGACGGTCCAAATTGGTCAACCCAAGTTACGTGTGCATGTAAGGTTCTTAGTCGATCTACCGAGGCTGGTGGATCTACCGGCAGCGGAAAGGGGGAAACAGTTGAACCTTTCTTGCCTAATCGCCGAGCGCAACTCTCTCACTTCCATTTATGAGTTGGGAGGCTGGGCGCTGCCAATTAACCCCCGACAATGGTGGTAATGGTGGGAGTAATGCAGCAGTAGTCTTAGTGCCAAACAGTGAGGCCTGCCACCGCCGTTCCCCGAGGATAAATTGCCCTCCGCAGTTAGTACGCACGCGCTCGAAGACCATCATCTCCTCCTGTCGAGCTCCGCTCCCCCTTGGTCACGGGTCGCAACCAAACCAAACACCGCCACCGGACCCAGCAAGGGTGGGGAGGAGGACGGCCGTAGAGGCCGCGGGATATCGATGGGGGAAGCATCAAAATCCCATCTTTCCGATCTGTCGCTGGCGCTCTGCTTCGTCTGCTTCCTGTGCTGCGATGGCGTTTCGGCCCAAGGTCCGATCTTTGCGTGCGACGTAGCGTCCAACCGGAGCTCGGCGGGGTTCGGGTTCTGCAACGTGTCGTGGGGAACGAAGCAGCGGGTGAAGGACTTGGTGAAGCGACTCACATTGCAGGAAAAAGTTGGGTTCTTGGTGAACAAGGCCGCGGCGGTGCCTCGGCTTGGGATCCCGAGCTACGAGTGGTGGTCGGAGGCCCTGCACGGCGTCTCCTACGTCGGCCCCGGCACACGCTTCTCCACCCTCGTCCCTGGGGCGACCAGTTTCCCTCAGGTCATTCTCACAGCGGCCTCCTTCAACGCCACCCTGTTCAAGGCCATCGGAAAGGTGAGATCTCGACCCAATGTTTCTGTGGTTTCTACATATTACCTGTTGAAATGAGTCACCGACGCTTCCATTTGCTTGACGAGGGACGCGTGCATTGATGTAAGTGCTTACCTCCTGAGTCGATCACCTAAATCTCAAGTAACATCATCTGTTTCTTCTAATTCAGCTTTTTTTGATTTCTTCTTCCGAAAAGAAAAATTTTCCTGTGGGTTATAAAGATTACTCGATGCTTCCATTTGCCTGACGAGGGACTCGAAACGTGTGCACTGATGCAAGCGATTACCCTATCTCGAGTAACATCACGAAGAGGAAGTAGAACTTGGATTAATTTGAATCTGAGTTCACACCATCCGTTTCTTCTAATCCAGCTTTATGATTTCTTCTTCTGAAAAGAAAACTGCTACACTATTTTGGTGGACCATTGACAGCGGAGATAGAGGGAAAGCTGGCCTTCATGATTGTCCTCTCGTTTCCTTTATTTTCTTGCACTTCTTACCATACATACGCTATCGTCCATTACATTTCTCTGCGCTCATCACTTTGTTAGAGATATGTGATGAGCGAGCACAATAGATTGGAAGACCACACAATTCAGATCATAGATAGATTGCTGCTCGTCTACCATCCATCGTTAAGTATGATACCTGCTACGTGTCTCTCAACACTGTAGTGCGTTCGTATTCTGCATGGATGAGACGCTTGTTTGTCTTTGGCGACCGCTTCGCTGCCATTGTTGAGATGTCATAGTCTTTGGTTGTAGTAAATAATGTGGGTGGTAGCCGCATGGTCCCAAATCTCTCCTTTATCCTTATCTTAATGACTGAAATAGAGTCTCGGTAGACAGAACATATGTATATGTCTTTCACAAGAACAAATCTCTTAATCCTCGAAACTGCTGTCTGTAGCAGAGTCCTCTTCACGAGTAGCTTCTGCAATCTAAGAGCATCGATGTCTTGGTAATGTCTCTCTGCGTGCTTGGTCACAGGTGGTATCGACTGAAGCCCGAGCAATGCACAATGTGGGTCTTGCAGGACTGACATATTGGAGCCCAAACATCAACATATTTCGAGATCCAAGGTGGGGGAGAGGGCAGGAGACCCCGGGGGAGGATCCTGTGCTTGCAAGCAAGTATGCCACTGGTTACGTGAGGGGTTTGCAGGAGGCAGATGATCCAGACAAGCTCAAAGTTGCCGCTTGCTGCAAGCATTACACTGCCTATGATGTCGATAACTGGAAAGGCGTCGAGCGATACACCTTCAATGCTAAGGTAACTAATTGCAGACAGGTTTTTATGGATTGCTTTAACATTCCAAATGCTGAACATATTTCGGTGGATTGATTGTCATCAATCTCGAAGTAAATGCTTGTTATTTCATTTCTGTAACAATCCCAAAGGCTTTTTAGCAATTAGTGGTTACTGGTTATGCAAGAGATTTGTCAAGCTCAGTGTGGGAATTCTGATCTCCTTCATCATGTGCAATTCTGGTTGTTTTGGTAGGTGACAAAACAGGACTTGGATGACACCTTCCAACCTCCTTTCAAGAGCTGCGTGATTGATGGGAATGTGGCCAGTGTCATGTGCTCTTACAACCAAGTCAATGGAGTCCCCACTTGTGCTGACAAAGACCTCCTTGCTGGGACCGTCAGAGGCGACTGGAAGCTCAATGGGTATCTTCTTCTTCTTCCTTCGCGTCGGATTTCAAGACTACATATGTCACATTCATGTTAACATACCCATGATTTCTCTCCAAGAATCTAATGCTGAACTCGATGCTTTCAGTTACATCGTCTCCGACTGTGACTCTGTCAATGAACTCTACAATCGGCAGCACTACACCAAAACTCCTGAGGATGCTGCAGCCATTACCATCTTAGCAGGTATTGTCCCTTTCCTTCCGACCGTACTGGCACGGATAAGAAAGTAGTCTATCCTCTTCTTCTTCTTCTTCTTCGGTGGAGAACCTCTGCAACAAAGGCCCACTTTTGTCAATGTCGAAGATGGTCTTGTTGATCTCGACTGCAGGTCTTGATCTCAACTGCGGGACTTTCTTGAGTGATCACACCCTGGCGGCGGTTCAGGGGGGCAAGCTGAGAGAGAAAGCCGTGGACAAGGCGATCGCCAACAACTTCGCCGTCTTGATGCGGCTAGGCTTCTTCGATGGCGATCCTAGGAAGCTCCCTTACGGTGATCTCGGCCCCAAGGACGTGTGCACGGCCGCGAACCAGGAGCTCGCTCGCGAGGCCGCGGGGCAGGGCATCGTCCTCCTCAAGAACAGCGACGGCTCTCTGCCCCTCGACCCCAAATCTATCAGTTCCTTGGCCGTGATCGGCCCCAACGCTAACGCCACCTTCACCATGATCGGCAACTACGAAGGTACTAACGCCAATGCTTTGCTTCTTGATTCATGAGGCCATACTGACGTGCTCGGCTCGTGTACAGGTACACCATGCAAGTACACCACTCCGCTGCAGGGGTTAGCAGCCAAGGTCAAGATCGTGTACGCGCCGGGGTGCGCCAACGTGGGTTGCGCCGGGAACGACCTCCAGTTGGACTCGGCGAAGGCGGCTGCGGCCGCGGCGGACGCCACCGTCTTGGTTGTCGGAGCAGACCAGTCGATAGAGCGGGAGAGCTTCGACCGGGTGGACCTGCTCCTTCCCGGCCAACAGACGTCCCTCATCACGGAGGTGGCGGCGGTGTCCAAGGGGCCGGTGATCCTCGTGATCATGTCAGGCGGCCCATTCGACATCTCGTTCGCGAAGACCAGTGACGACATCTCCAGCATCCTTTGGGTGGGGTACCCCGGCGAAGCCGGCGGAGCTGCCATAGCCGACATCATCTTCGGATACCGCAACCCAAGTAAGTTCCGGTGTCGAATCTAGCAGAGAGGATTGATCCAGACTGAATCCCGAATCCCTGATCCTGTTACCCGGTGTCCTCGATCATCTGCAGGTGGAAGGCTCCCTGTTACTTGGTATCCTCAATCGTTTGCAGACTCGGTTCCCATGACCGACATGCGCATGAGGCCGGATCCGTCCACAGACTACCCCGGCCGAACCTACCGGTTCTACACCGGCGACGCTGTCTACGAGTTCGGCGACGGCCTGAGCTACACCGATTACACCCACCACCTGGTAAAAGCTCCCAAGATGGTCTCAATCCCCCTCGAAGAGGGCCACTCCTGCTACTCTCAACGGTGCAATTCCGTCGACCTCGCCGGCAATGCATGCGACGGCCTAGCATTCGACGTGCACCTGCGAGTGCAGAACTCGGGAGGCATGGCGGGCAGCCACACCGTCTTCCTCTTCTCGACACCGCCGGCGGTGCACAACGCGCCCAGGAAGCACTTGCTGGGGTTCGAGAAGGTGTCCTTGGGGCCTAAAGCGGCCGGCGATGTGGTGTTCAAGGTCGATGTTTGCAAGGACTTGAGCGTGGTGGATGAGCTCGGGAACCGAAAGCTGGCCTTGGGCTCTCATGTCCTCCATGTGGGGAGCTTGAAGCACTCACTGAGCTTGAAGATTTGAGGCTCATGAGGGCTTCCGGTGGCAATAATCCGTTCCCCACAGAAGAATTTAGGGAACTGTAACCATTCCGATTCCTACCAATTGCAAAATTGTAACCTCGAATTAATTTTTACCTCGCTATGGGGAAAAAGATTTATGGATTTCTTCATTTCTAATTGTCTTATGAGTTGATAAAATTGCACACTTTGTTTGTATCATTTGAAACTTTAATCAACATTATTATATCTAAAATATTACGTCAAGATCCAAACTCAACATGCAAAATTTAAATTCATCATAAATGTATATTAGTTTATATTCTTAATGACATTTGTGCTTTCGTGGTTGTGAAGAATTCGTGCCACCACATCATCGCAAACAGGAAAAAAGAAGAAATTTCAGAAACACCGAAAAAGAATTATGTTCAGTCAACGATTGATTAAATATGACCGTTGATTTATTGATTTAATTTCAAATATCTGAAAACTTTGTAGCGTCGTATAACACAATTAAATCTAATATTTGAAATCGTATAAAAGATCACGTGACCCCCACGTGACTCTTCGGACCTCGTCCTCTACATTCTCCGGTTCCAAGATCCATTCCCAGGTCCGTTGCGACAGAACCCTTGCGAACCTCTCCGCTTTCCACGCTCCCCATGGCGAGGCGCGAGGCCGACGCCATTCCCCTCTCTCGATTCGGCGTTCTCGTTGCGCAGCTGGGCTCGATCGTCGCCTCCGCTCCTCAGCAACCACCCGACGCCATTCTATGCTTCGATCTCCTCTCCGAGCTCGTCGCTGCCATCGACGAGGAGCCCAAGGTAAGATCTGCTCCGCCTCCCTAACATCCCGTTCACCTTCCCTGTCTCTTGTTCCCTGTGTGATGGCGTAGATTTTCGTTGGATGTGGTGGGAGATATTGGGATTTCCAAATTCTTTTTAAGATTAGGGCTCGCATGGGCTTGGTGTTGTTTCTTTGATCAAGGGCACTCGAGCGTTTCCGTAGGGCATCATCTTTCGCACTCGGGAGTCCAGTTTGGCAGTCTTGATCTAGGCTGGGAGGATGTTGGTTGGAAGTCTGGGTATCCACCACCGTGCGCTATTTATTGGGCTGGACTGAGACTTTTCTTGATGTCGAAACAGAAATAAAAGAAGAAAACGCTCGTTGCACATCTTCCAAGGCTATAGATTCCTCTTGTTTGTTTTTGCAAACTGCAATACGCATATCGTCTGGTGATCGTTGTTTCTTTTTCCAGTTTACTTTGGGCATACGTATGAATTTCCCAATGCAGCAAGCCAATTGTTACTGACATTTGGTAATACTTCTGCCAGTTTTTCTTATACAGAGCACTCAAAAAGTTTTGCCCCGTGGTTGAGGTCACAACAACTTCATTATAGTCAAGTAAGCTAAGTTAAAAAATATCATTTGAAAACAAATAATAAAAGCTTATCCTGTCATATAATGATAATTTTATATTTCAACATGTGTCTCGAATTATAGTTTTAGATATGACAATACTAGCAGTCTTGGAAAATTTTTTTATTGCAGACTTTCTTGGGCTTCTTATACTTGCGATCTTCAACTCACATATGACAATGAAGTTTTCTAGTTTATTTCATATTATGTGTATAAGCACATACATTGTGCCTGACCCACAGAAAAGGTTCCTGTTGTGAATGTGCCAGGGTGTAGTATTTGCAAGAAAATTGATTGAACACTTCCACTAACCTCTTTTTCTTAGTTTCTTGTCTGCATTCCATTTCTCATTCGACAGAAAACTTTTGTGCTTCTCTTTTCCTCCCTCTCTCATTTTTTAAGTTGCCCTCCTCCCATAGTGAGGGGTGAGGCCGCTGGAGTTATCTTGTTTAAATAGTTTCCTTTTCACCCAACTCAAGTTGTTTGATGCCTATAAGTACCTTAGCAACCACTTGTCATCACCAACAATACACCATGTGACACTCTCAACTCCCTACCACACCATCTGCATCAATCACCTCTTTGAGCTATTTTCTTCTATCAACGATGAACCCATGGTTAGTTCTTCTGCAGTTTGTCTCCCCAGCCTCTTGCAGGTTTCACAAAAGCGGGGCACCGTGTGGATTTATGATAATTTCTTTTTCTCGAAGGCCACTTTGTGGGAAACTTGACCACAGAAATTGTTATGATAATTTCCAGCTTATGAATTGGGTGACCACAGTAGATTATTTTTCACTGCATTGCTTGATAATTTTGTTAATGACTTTCCTGAGTGTATCACCTGCCGCATGCAACTTGCAATCTGAATTGGCGGTTCTTGTCGGGTCCTAGACCACTGTATCTGTTTTCCATTAAAATTCTGACCTTTTATCTGTTTTCTTATGGATGTTTTTTCTAAGTATCGCTAGGATGAAACTCAAAATTAAGTATTGGAAGAGTAGAAAAGATCCTCTTTGTTACGCCTTTGCTGACAGAGGATGTTTATCCATTTTGTAAATTTCTTTTGTTTAGGGTTACCATTTTGTTGTGTTGGGATGACTATTACATGCCGGTAGGTGCAATGAAATTGCATGGTAGGTGTTAAGCTTTTCAGGTGTTATGGTTGCAGGAATCTATACAACAGTGGCAGCGGAAGTGTGAGGATGCACTCTACTCTTTGCTTGTTCTAGGGGCACGACTCCCTGTTAGAAGACTTGCCTCACTAGCAATGGGGAGAGTAATTGCAAAAGGTGATGGAATTTCTATATACTCTAGAGCTAGCAGTCTCCAAGGATGGCTAGCTGATGGCAAAAGGAGCGAGCCGCTCTCTTGTGCAGGTTAAAATGGCAAACTCTGGCTATACTTTGGATTCGTAGAAGTTAAAATGACCTTTTATATCGATAAAAGTTCTTGCATTGATATGACTAAGTGCCATACGATATCTTATTAAGCAACTCCAGTAAGATGTCTCTATATTGTGGGATGGTAAAAATTATGACCCTACAACCACTAAATTGGATCCATGATATGCATTAGGATGGAAGAGATTGATACATGTCTATGACATCATACGAAAATGCTGATTTAAAAATACATGGGCAACATCCAAGTGACATATTCTTTATGGTATGATCAACCATAATAGGAGCTATCATAGTATTTGGGTAAATATGATGGGAATAAATGCTTTTGTGTAATAGAGTTGTATGATCAGGATTCTGAGTGCAAATTAAACAAGATTGATGTTGTTAGTCAAAATTGTTTTGACCAATTTTCAACTAATCAGATGGCTAGGGTTTTAGAACTGGTGGGATAAGGATTAGTTGACGGCTGTTTCCAATGATCTTCAAACAATCAAGGGGGTTTTTAGCCTAGTATTGACTGATATCCACTAGATTAGCATCAGTTAATCCTGCACATCATGTCTGTAAAATGTAAAGAATATTGAATGTGCATCACAACCTGGGTAGTGCGCTTGCATTTGAAAATTACTCGTCATCGATGTCAAAGAACATCAATGGAATAGTGAAAAACATTCTCCATGATACCTTTTTGATCTATTGAAAAAAATTCTCAATGAGTCCTTGCTGATCTAATATGATATGTGGTGTGCACATGTCAAATATATGATGTCCATTCTGGTCTAGCAACATGCAGTTGTCATAGCCATCATGTAATCAGCATCTAGGCAATACATGGGCACAAGTTGCGGACCTGCCCAATTTGGCACCAAGTGCATAAATTGACAAGGTAGAAATGAGATCACATAGCCCTTATAAAAATTCTTGTTATACCCATTTTTGATCACTGAAATACCCAAATATTGATTTCATCAATTTTCTTCTTAATACACTCCCACTCTTTGGGCGTGGATCGGTACTTACCCGACACCAATCCATTAATTATGGCTGAAAAAATGACACGACTATTGAAAATTATCTCTATTTTTGGGTGTTTGACTGTTTGTAGAGAGTATCTCTCATATTGTTCATGATTCACCACACGGGTATCATTTCATTGGGTACATAGGTGTCTCATTTGCATTGGAGTTTTTGTTGTGAAGTTTATAGTTGTCAAGAAAAACAATGAAATATTTAAGATACTCTATTGTTGTTACTTGGTGTCGACAACATGGTGTAAAAGTCAACTAATGATGTCGTTCGCTGGGTCAGAATGCAAACAATGGTGATGGGGTTATTTGTGATAACTCATATAAGGTTTATGTGAAAAAAAAGCTCTTTGTCAATTTCTCCCAAGGTTCACCGTTCCTTTGGCGTGCTGCTTGGTATGCACCGGTCTGACAGGGAACTGGTGCAGGCAGTATATACTGGTCTGTTGGTACACTCCACCGTATCATGTGTCGATATGTCAGTATGGATCGATACATACCGTATCGGTGGCCGATCAGTACACCGGTATGGACCGGTAAGGTGAACCATGATTTCTCCCACAAGTATAGTTAGTAGAGTTCAAAAGATTTATGATAAAGATGTCGGCAGACTCTTTGCCTTTTCAGAGCTTAGTAGTATCTGATTAGGTGCTTTTATAACACTAATATGTTTAACATGGTATATAGCTGTTTGAAGCTTATGAAAACCTCGATATGGTAAAATCCCAAGCATGGTTTTAAATACCGGTCAAATTGGTATATACCTATCGTTATTTGTTGGCCGATCACTGTAGTGGACCTCACGTGGCATTGTTTGGTTTCCGATTGTTATTTCTTTCTTGGTTAGTTTTTGAGTGATACCGGGTGGTACAGTCTTATCTTCTATATATCTGAGTGGCATATTTTCCCAACAAGTTGAAACTGGTATTGAACTGACATTTGAAAATTTGATCCCAACTACTGATTTATTTGTACCTAGTAGCATAATTGACCAACTCCCTTCCGATGCTTTGTTATTTATCTCAATATTTATACTTCTTTGACAAAATATTTCTGCATTCTTATTGTTCTTTTTTCTTCTAAATTGTGGTGAAGGTGTGGCACATTGTTTGGGAGAGTTGTATAGTTTGTTTGGGCGTAGGATTACTTCAGGTTTGACAGAAACAATCAGTCTTGCTGCAAAATTAATGAAGTTTTATGAGGTACTTTCTGTGATGCATCCTTCTTTTGTTTTACTCTTTGTTTCTATGTTGCCACTTACTTTATTCTACTTGAATGTAACGTGGATGAAATAATTTAAATTATGTTCTGCCAATGATTGCAACATGTCATAGAGCTACACTAGTGTTGATTGCTATGTGATGTAGTTATCTTTAACAGCGAGACCAATTTAGTTTATCACTTATTTAAATAAATTTGATTAGTTTAGGGTTTATTTCACATAAATCATAAGTTTCCTAGATTACTATAAAGAAAGCAAATGTTGAGAAAATTAGAAGCAATCAAGGTTATTGTGATTGAAAATTACAAATCTTGATTGAGGGTATTATGAAGATTTATCTTTATCTTGAAGTTTATCAATCAAAAGTGTCATCAAGAAGAGAGGAAGATTATTTTTTAAAATCAAATCAAGATTATTATTTTCTTTGAAGGAAAGAATTAATCATATATTTGATTACATGCAATTATAATTTTACTTAGTTCTACATTTTATGTATTTGGCCCTATAAAAAGGCGCGAGAACATTGTAATATAGAATATGAAATGGATGAATGAATTGAGTTCGGTTCCATACATTGTGTGCCAGTGGTGTGAAATCATGTTTGTTTTGTCGTTGACATGATTCTATCGTTCACATACGAGACAACCAGAGGTGTGAGATCTTAGAGCCTATTGATGATTGGCGACTTGTTCCACGTGTTTCATACAACTTGAACAATTCTATAAAGGTTCCTAGGATGTAAATTGGGTTTGGGATTGGCTATAGGGTTTGGTATTGAATTTGGCCTTCAACATATTTTGTTGCCCTTTTTAATGATTGCAAATCATTGACTTTCAAAAATTGTTTGAGATCCGCGAAAGATAGTAACAACAGGTGGGATATCTTTCAGGATCAGCCAAAAGTAGTTGGGATTGTTAATTGCTAGCTGAGACAAATAAGGAAACAACTAAATTAGTTAATGCTAGTTGAAAATTATTCGAGACCAAAGACAGTCGCTGTAGGTGCACCGTTGGTTTGGAGCAGTGCAAACTAGCTGCTATAGTTGAGGACTGGGGAGGGACCAATAAGAAAACAATTACGATCAGGCAGAAAGGATTGGAAATTGATTGAGACCATCTATCTATGATTGACCAAGGCACTTGTTCCGAATTGGGTTGGGAATTGGCACAAATATATTTGGAACACAGTTGGGATCCAATAGAACCAGATGATTGGGTAAGAACGACTCAACCTGCTGGACTGAGTTACTCCGAGTCTCCGACCATTTTGTAGTAGGTCTCAGTGTAGCATGGCCAAGTTCAAGTTATGGTTTGAATCCAATACTTGCAAACCATGCATGAACACCTTGTATTTTTCTCCTGTCCAATCTTGAACAATCTAATGTTCTTTTTGCCTGTTTACTGATGTTAGATACTCAGAATTTAAGTTCAGCTTGAGGATTGCTCGTATTTAAGGACTGAATAAAGTTTGAGTCGAGTTGTACATCTTCATGTCCTGTTGTTTATTGGAAATCTATTATGTTGTTTTGATCAGTTTTTAAGTGTTGGGTTGTAGCTTGCTAACCATGCTTGCATCGTCCTATTTTCAACATTGAGTTATTTTCCCCCCTAGTTTACTGATATTTAGATCATGTTGAGAATAACACATTTGAGGACTGAAGAATCTTATCATGTTGTGTTCATCCTTGTATTGGTGAAGGTTTAGAAATCGGTTTAGCTGTCAGTACAAATTTGGTATTTACTGTTTGATAGTTGACCAGCATGCTGATCCAGGTAAAATAGTGAAACTGGGTGACTTCGCTGGATCTGATTTGATACTGGACTTACGACCCAGTTGCACTTACCAGGTATTGATTGTAACGGGCAGTAAGTTACTGCCCATTATTGGTGTACGTCATCCTTGCCCCCTACATCCTAATCTTGATTCCTGATGTCCCTCGTGTGTGGCTCTACCGCCTTTGCCACCACCCATTGACATCACTGCCTTCTCCCTGTTGAATCTCGGATTTTGATGATGAAATCAATTGATGGATCATTGATCTAACAAGATTGTTAGAGTTGATTGATGCAGGATTAATTACGATAGAAGGATTATTACAATCATGATTGGCCAAGGTTAAGTCCATGCATCGAGTCGATGCGTTTGGGAACTCGCCAGGAGTGTGTCGGAAGCTCGCCGAGGGTATCGGGAGTTTATCAGGATGGCGCAGGGGAGTTCGCCAAAAGAAGATCGAGACTCGTCGGAAGATTGTCGGGGGTAGCCGAAAAACTTGTCGGGGGTCGGGATGGTCTTGTAATGGATATTTTGGCAATTATGATTGTATTTAATTAAGTCGTAATTAGCATCGTGCGAGTCTAACTATGGCAGGATCAATGAAGTTACAACCAGATGATGGGCCAAGATAAAGCCTAGGCATCGGGCCGAGTTCGGACGATGCGGTGGGATCTCGTCGGAAGTTTGCTAGGAGATTCGTCGAAGGAATTGGGAAGCTCGCTAGGAACGCGAAGGGAGATCGCCGGAAAGAAGACCGGAGGACTTGCCGCAAGATTGCCGGAGGTTGCTGGAATATGTGGGAGTCAGGTCTTAATTAGGCTTAATTGGTCATTAAGTGTTGTAATCATTGAGTCGTAGTTAGAAGTTAGAGTCCTAATTGAGTTGGATTTGGAAAGAATCCAAATCAACTCAATGAGGCAACCGGATCCACTGTTGGGTTTGGTCGAGCTCAGGTTGAGCTCAATCAGTTGACCAAATAGCTGGTCAACGTAAAAGTCAAGCCGGAATTCAAAAGTGGAGGGAATCACTTTTGCGGAAATTTCGGTAAACCGCCGGTGAGGGCGATTGGACCACCCGTACCACGTAATCCGGTGGGTAGCTTTGCGTAAACCGCCTGTGGTGGGTGAACCGCACCACAAAATCGGCCATTGTTGATGGCGTAAACTCGATGGCAGGTAAACCGCCCGTACCCGGATTTTCCGGATACGGTTGGATTTTGGCTTTGGTTTTGAAGCCAATTTGGGGCCTATAAATACCCCAAGTTTTCTTACATTCAGAACAACACTTTTGGGGGATTATATTCTGAGAAAATATTGTGTGAGAATTGTAAGAAAAAGAAAAGGGGTAAGGGAGAGAGCTTAGAGTTGTAAATCTAGTCTCCCTTGTAAGCTCAAGTGTAAGGGTTTGATCTTCATCGAAAGAAGATTGGTAGTGGATGCCGGTGTACCTCAAGAAGGAGGGCTCGGATGTGGACGTAGGCCGTTGGTGCCGAACCACTATAAAATTGTAAGTGTTTCATACTTGCATTGCTTGAATGTTGTTGAATTGATGCTTCCAACTTAACTAAACTCCTTGAAAGCAAGACGATAAGTTCTTTTCCTCAATTGTGATTATCTTTTCGGCTTCCTTAACAACTTACTTTTAATCACTCACTTGTTTTATTAAAAAATAAAAAGCTTCGGATTTTCTATTCTATCTTATTCGAAAAGCTTTTGCTTTAGAAAGAAAAATTTTAGCTTGCACTAATTCACCCCCCCTCTTAGTGCCAATTGATCCTAACACTCCCTACCTCTGTCACTGCCTCCTCTGGGTTGTCGTCAGTGTGATTGCCTCCTCCCCGGTACGTTGCTCTGTTTGTCTTTTTTTGCTTATAGTGGTCCAGAATCTCCAGATGTTAGCGATTGGTACCGATCTATACCAACACAATGTTAGCAATTGGCACCGATCTATATTGACACAGTGTTAGCAATTGGTACCAATGTATACTGACACAATGTTGGCAATCGGTACTGATCTATACCGACACTCGATACACTGTATGACGTTGGTATTGTATCAGTCTGACTAGTGTCAGTACCAGACTGAAATTTTAATCCATGATTTAGGTCATAGATGGGTCTTGCAAACGATGCTTGGAATAGAACGTCAGTGTTGAGTTGCATTTATATCTCCTGTTGTTTTACTGGAACTTTTGTCACTTTGGTTTCATCAGTTTTTGGACTTGTATTAGTGGCATGCGTCTTTTTACACCTTGTTCTCTTTGTGTATTTTTGGTAATGTTTCCATGTTTTTCCCCAAATGCAACATGGCGTAATATGTGGTAGTTTCTTTGTGGTAATGACATTCGATATACAAAATTCAATTTTGGGTTCAAGTTTGATAATTCCTTGGTTTTCACTAATCCCATAAAAAATTCTTTGAATTACGTCAAATTTTGTTATAACTTTTATGCATTTGGTGAGTGTCTAACATGAATTCTTGTTGTATTATCAGGAAATATGATTGATATTAGTTGGACAATTAACTGAATTGGTATTTTGTGTTATTGGCTGGACCATCCTCTGGTGACATATCCCTCAGTACCGTTTGATGGCTGTAAAAAATCTATGTATTTAGCCCCATATGGTTAGGATACTATGAGTATGTTAGTTGCCAATTTTGTTGCACTATCTATGTTTTTAACATGTGAGCATTTCATCTTAAAAAGGCTACTTTTCTGACATTTGAACTTCACATTACAGAAAATTACATTATGTCCCCTGAAGTTGACAAACTAGTTGCACTTTGGGTAATAGACTGCCTTATAAACTAAGGGGCAATAATTAGGTTTTTTTTTTGTTTTATCCATTTGCAAGTGTATCTTTTGAAATTAAAAAAACAAAAGTAACCTCTTTTTTTGTTCCTTTTATCCTCCCCTTTCTTTTCTCTTCCTTCATCACCGGTCACCTATCTGTTGGTTGTCAATTCCTCATCTCCCTTCAGAAATTTTCTCTATCTCCATGTTTTGTATTGCAGTCATCATTGCAGGCTGGCAAGGCATCATTTTGTTTATTAAAGAATGTCACAAATAAAGGGTTCTTTTTCTTTACCTGTGCAAATTAGGGTTTAATGCAACATTGCAAATTTACACAAACTGAAACTAGATTAAAATTTATAATTACTTGGTTTCCTAAACCCAAGGTTTAGGTAAGTCTTTGTGACAAGAGTTGATATGTGGGTAAATTGTATAATTAGGTTGGAACAAATGTTCAGGAGCTTGAAGTAATTTTTAAAAATGTGAGGTTCTAACAATGAATTAGAGTTCAAAACAGAATTGTCATACAGTTTTGCTTTTCGGTGAACTTGATGGCAAGCCATGAATTATGATAATCATCATCATCTTTTAATAGATTGAGTGAGTCCTAAATGAGTCTTATTCAGATGTTGTTCGGGTAGGTTGAATCAGGTGCTCCATTGGTTCTTCTCCCTTCTCTCTATATTTATCTTTTTTCTTTTCTAGTTTCTTTCAATCGATAACGACACTCCTGGTCTCTGACAAAGATGTTTAAATGAGGACAGACATGGGTTGATTGAGGTTCTGGATTTCGAAATGGCTTTTCTCAAGATGGGTTTGGCAGAAGGCTGTAGATAATATATATTTATCCCAGTTAGTTAGGTCGACATGTTATTTGATATAAATGTGACCACATCTTGATTATTCTGGGTAGCCAAAAATAATCTATTTATTGGATGTAAACATAATAGTGGTGTGTTCCAAGGTTTTCCATACCGATCTCCGACGGGCGATGCATATATGCCTAAGTTACCAGACGGATCGCTTATCGCAGATAAATCGATCGTCGACGATCGACGTTACTGATCGAGGAGAAATGGACCGACGACTAAGGGAGAAAAAGGGAAGAAGAAGAAGCAGAGGAAAAGAAGAAAGAAGAAGAAGAGGAGAAGAAGAAGACCTTGCGCCGTCCTTGCTCGCGTGCTGTCGCCGCCTGCGGGTCGCCCCCGAGCGGGAGGAGAAGAAGAATACCTTGTGCCGTCCTTGCTCGCGTGTGCCGTCCGCTGGTCGCCCATGAGCCATGGGGCGATTTTTCTCCCACGCAGGGAGAAAGATCGAGGCGACATCGACCATTTTTTAATCTTTTTAAATATATTTTAATATTTAATATTATATTATATAATATTATAATATATTTTAATATACTGGGTGGTACGCACTGTGTAGACTGCCCAGTATCGGAATTGTACCGGTACCGACAAAATAAGTAAAAGCTTGGTATGTTCTACTTATGGTTATTACAGTTAAAAATTAAATTGCTTAAACTATTGGATCTGTTCTTTTTGTTTGTAGTCCTTTTGTCAATCGAAGCTCTTACCTTTATTGTCTAGCATTAATAATCAGAATTATCTATCAAGTTTCCCAACTAACATATTGTGTATGAATCTGTTATTGCTTTGATTAGTTAGATACGGACCATATGTTCTTTTCTTGTTTTTCTGGTTCTTCCATAAATCAACCCCTTCCCTGTACATTCCAGCGAGAATTATTAGAATTAATTATCGGGCTCACTGAAGATGGATTTAGTTTATACTTTATAGATCTGTAATAGCTTGATTGTTTAGATCTTGACTCGATCGCTGATGTATATGGCATCATTGTGTTGATTCATTCTTGCATCTACTTTTTTAATTATATATTGCTATTTTTATTGGTTACCACGATGTTCTTAATTTCTTGATATGATTTTTAAGGCTTTATGGGTTCATATTATAGTTTAGCATTTTCCATTGGTTTTTGTTCTTATATTATTCTTTTTTTTTTCCACATAGAAAGCATTATGTTTATCTTCCTCGGCAATTCTTATAATTTTTAAGCCATAACTTCAGGATTTTGTTAGAAAAGATGCATTACAAATGCTTGGGAATGCATTGGAAGGATGTGGTGGTAGTGGTCCCTCTACGTCGTATTCGGAAGCATACCGCATGATAATGCGTGTAGGTGTAACTGACAAATCATTCATTGTTAGAATGGCTGCAGCAAGATGCTTGAAGGCATTTGCCAATATAGGTGGACCTGGATTAGGAATCGCAGAGCTTGAAAATTCAATTTTGTATTGCCTCAAAGTATGCTGTCTCTTTCTCCAAATTGGTTCATGTTTTTTTCCTTTGAAATTTTTTATTCATAACTTTAATCTGTCCATTTGCTCAACCTTGTCCTCTTTTTGGTTGGTTAGGCTCTTGATGATCCTGTTTCATCTGTTAGGGATGCTTTTGCTGAAGCCTTGGGTGGTTTGCTTGCTCTTGCAATGAATCCTGATACACAGGTAAATCAGCAACCACTATATTTTGTAGGTTTGTCACATGAGGTAAATTTGAGAAAATGTGTCTTTTAAGGTGAAACAACAAGGGAATAAAGGTCCACCTCCTGTACGGAAGTTGGAGGATTGTTTGCAGAAGCACTTTATATTACCATTTGTTAGAGGTAATTGTTCCTTTCTTTGGTGTGACAAATTTATGCTTCTGCAATAAATGCTCTCCCTATAATTTGGTTGGTCATGTTCCTCTTCTTCTAGAAGCTCCACCGAGCCTAGCTAAAATTTGTACATCTGTTCTTGGTTGCGAGAGAAAATAAAACTAATCTTGTAGATGTTCTCTACATACACATTAGTTTTGAAGGTAAGTTCCGTGTTGACTAGATTTGCCTTTGGTAGGATTTTTGGCATGGCTAATTCTTGAGATTTGGCAGATTAGCAAAAAGCTAGGCCAGATGTTATACAGGTAGACACTTCCTAATATCTTTTCTTTTCTATTTTCCCATTTGGCCTCTGTCAGCATGTTTGTGGTGGCATCGCCTAATGATGTTGTGCCTTGCTGATGGTGGTCAGCATGACCTCTTGCCATGTCAAGACATTGCTTCTGCCTTTTCTCCAGCTCTGTCTACTGTCCAATATAAAAAAAAGAACTCTTTATTTATGTTTTTTGCAGTCCACAGACTTCTGATACGAATTTGGTTAATTGACTTGCATGTGTGCTGGCTGATAGGCTTTGAGTCTTGACTTGCTTGAATTATACTTTATGATTTTGGCATGCAAGCATGTATTTCAGCAATGTGTGCCTGGTGGAGTTGTGTTTAAATATTTAATTGATTGACGTAGTCCTGAACTGGTTCAGAGAGCTTTTGCTTTATAGTTTAGCATGTTGCATTTTAACTTTGTTATTCATGAATGCTCATTACATTTGTGTGCCTATGTTCTATTGTTTATTGCTTGACCTATAGGTTTTCACCACTTCAGTTATTCTTATTCTTATTCTCTGTTCTATTTGTTCTGATGTTGTTGTGCAAATTGAGGTGCATTGTTGGAATTTAGTTGAGAATTAATGGGGAGTGAAATGGTAGATGCATGTGAAATGAATGATATACTGTTGTGAATATTCTTTTGTAAAATTCATGTACTAAAATCTGATTAGTCGGTGATCTGTTAGTGTTTTGTTACTTGTGTTCAGAATTTCTGTGTATTGTTTGCAGATAATATCTGTTTTTTAAAGTGCAGATAATATCTTGTCATTCTTTGCTTTAATAATGTACAAAACAGTGATTTCATTACTAAGCAAAGGAAGGAAAAGAAAAGAATAGAAAAGAAAGAAGGGCTGCTGGCACATGCATGAAGATAACTTTCATGCTTGGAAGAGATGGTTGAGTAGTCCAAATTTTGTGTGGGATTGATGATATGCTCTGTCGTTGTTAAGACTCGGCCAAATGATATATATAACCCATTAATTTGATAGGCTTAAAACCGTGTGGCCCTAAATGTTTAAAAGTAGTAGATCAACTCAAGTTTTCTCCCACTTCTAATGTAAGATCAAATTGAAGTTGTTACAATTTCTCCAACTTAACATCCTCGTTGAGAGTCAACGTATCCTAGAATCAAATCATAGCACATGACGCTTAGCAGAATAATTCACATTGTGCATTGTGCCTTTAATGCTATCTATGGGTGGTCCTTTCCTGCTTAGGCTCCTGCTGTCAAATACTAGGTCAACTTTGATACCATTTGTCACGAATCAATAGAATGGGATAGATAATCTATTAACTTGATATGCATAGTCATATGGTCTGACATGCTTAAGCCCAATTATTGGCAGTCTTTATAGACTAACTACAAACTTCTCTCACTTCTGATGTGGGACCGAACTATTCTGATGTGCTAGGGTTGTTACAGCAGTAACAACCTGGGTTTTACCATGGAATAGTTGGTTGTTTCTGAAGGATTTTAATTTGAAAGAATTTTTCTAGTGACTACAAAATTGTGTGATCTTGCATAACAGCTTGTATCTGGTATCACTACAACAAATACAATTATCTGACTAACACCTGTTAGAACCTCCAAGTCACTCTTACCATTATATGGTTTGTTTTTACAACCTATGATATGTAGATGGTACAAAGGAAAGTAGCATAAAAGAAACACAGAAAACATTTTTATGTGAATATTGGATATTCAAATGTGTTCCTTTTCTTATTTAACTTTGAGAGCCAGTTGTTTGACATTTCATCGATCAAATTGTTGACTGCTCTCTGTAAAAAAAAGCCCTATCAAATATGACCATTTGTACTCAATTGTTTGTATTTCTCTGTATCTGCTAATATCCTCTTTTTGCACTTCTCTTTCTCTTTTTTGTTTGCAGCAAGCGGAATTCATGCAAAGGACCTTCGGGTTGGCCTCACATTATCATGGGTATCTTTTCTACAGGTAAGTTTATTCCATGTTTCCTAATTCCTTTTGTGGTCAGGGAGCTTATTCACATTGCTATCCGTGACCGGGTATCATAGTTTTAATTCAGTTACATACCTATATAATCAATGTTATGAAGAATATTGTAGCTCATATTCAGATAATTAATGTTAGGAAGAGTTACATAATCATTTTATCCTTTGTTAGACATAATTTTCTTCTACACATTTCTAGTTTTATGACTTGTTGAGCTCTTTGTGGTTTCTCTGTTCTACTGGTTGTAAATCACTGTTGTCATTGTCAAAAGAAGAAATATACAAAATTCTCTACTTTTTCAGCATGATCTTTTATCCTGAGTGTGAGCCAAATAGCTATTTTATTCAATATTGCTTCAGAATGATTCTTGTTTTTACATTTCTTCTTGGATTACTTAACATATATTCTTATAATTAATTGTGAAAGTGCCTCTTAAATTTGCTAGCTGCTTGGTCGAATCCATACTTTTAGTGTTTCTCCCCGGAGGTATTGCATGTTGCAGGTTCTTCATCACAAATATCATATCCCAGATAGTGAACTTCAAAATTTTTCTTTAGTTGTGTTGGACATTCTCAAAGGGAGTGATTTTGCTGATCCTCACGCGCTGGTATTCTTTTGCTCTCGCGAACACTACTCTTCTCGTGTAGCTCAATCTGAAGTTACTTTTTATCTGTCATATGGATTTAATTCTCTATGAAAGTTTCCACAACTGTATTAGGCTTGGATAAGATACTTTTTTGTCTGGCTGACATTTGCTTGTATAGTTAACTAATTCATATTTTTCACTGAGATATCATTTTCTACTATATGTCTGATTCACTTTTGTTTCCTATTAAGTTGCTTGATAGATCTTAGAACTTGACGGAAACCCCCTGTCTTCACTATAAGAAACACAATAAAAGCTTATTAAGAAGGGACACAAATATGACATCAGACAGCATGTTAGCATGCCAAATCTTAGAAAGTAGAGGACAGCATGTAGATGTGGCATATGATAAATATGCATTATAAATCTAATATGTTTAAAATATTACATGCAGTTTGAATAATAAACGATCATTATGTATGCAATTTAAAACATTCACACAACTATCTAAACATTAAGTATAAACATTATGTCAAAATTCCATAATCCATACATTTTACCTTTATTGAGCATGTCTGATGGTGACATAAGTATTAGATGCTTATGTCAACAGTTAACACAAGTGGTTTATGTATCTAAGATTGTTTTGAAGAATCTGACATGTATTGAAACTTGAAAGTACCCAATGAGTATCATCATTCATATCCTTAGCACATCACATATTTCTATCATTTGTCTGGCTCATATCAAAGGGTCTAATCCATGCTATCCTTCATCAAGGAAAAATCCTGACTAGAGAAGAATTTTCTTTTATCTCAAGGGAAATATACTTGATGGATCAGGTTCATAATGGAGTGCCCAATGAGTGACCAAATGATAGACAGGACTTGGTTGTGGACCTGGTCTATGTAGGTTTCTGATCCTTTGTTTTCTTGATGTACCAAGGTCATAGTCTCTGCTTTTAAATGATCATATACATGTTGACAAAGTTATACGGAAACTATATGTATCATCTCAAGTATTCAAGCATTGATCTCCATATCTAAACCGTTTCTAATAATGTTTTCTTCTTTCCAGGATTATACATTTTGTGATGTTCACTTTCCATCAGATATTATACCTTCTTGCTACTCTTTTTAATAACAGAGTAACAAAGTAAATCTTCAAATAAAAGAGGGTGAATCAATCATATACTTAAAAGCAAATTTCGTCATACCGTAGTGTACTGCTCAGTATACAGTTTGACAGTGGATCGATGCAGGTGGTATATATTGGTTTATCGGTATGCCTCACCATGTCATGTGTTGGTACATTGGTACGGTTTGGTATATACCATTCTGATAGTTGATCAGTACATTGGTACGGACTGGTAAGATGAACCATGCTTAAAAGCCATTCCAAGGTAGTGGACCTATCTGGTCGGATTTCGACTTGGTATAAGCAAATGTAGTACTACAAACAGTCTATGTGTTGGGCCTCAATGAAGATGTCAGTCCTTTGAGTAAAGTGGATTGTGTTGCCCTGATGTTTTGATTGGGTCCATATTGGAAGTGGAAGGAGTTATGTTGATATATTAGGTTAGGTTGTTCAGTACTAATATCATGAAGTTAAGAATTCTAGGTCACATGGCTATAGGCCTTTTTTATATGAGTAATTGAACCTTTTTTTTTAAAAATAAATTTTATTCGTCACATTAAACTGCGTACGAGACGCCCTCATGTGGACTCAAACATGAGACCTACATTAACGACTAGGATGTCTCAACAAAGATAGTTATTGAGTGGGTAATGGAACAACATATACATTCAGATACTCTAAATTTACATTTTCTGGGTTGGTCAACAGTTGGTTGACTTCCTTTTGGTTATCTGGATACAAGTATCATTAAGGAAGCAGGACAAAATGTTCCCTGCTTTGTCTTGAATGTTTCATGATTTGTTGCTTCAAAGGCCATGTTTGTATCAATATGAACACCCACTTAACATGATCTGCTAATACCAAAGTTGTCAATCTTAAAAACAAGATCTGCAAAATATTATATCACATGTTTGATTTCATATCATTTTGTTCTTGCATTTTGAAGGCTTGTGTTCTATATGTTCTACGGGTTGGCATAGCAGACCAGTTGACCGAGTCTTCTCAGCGCAGCTTTTTGGGTTTTCTGGGTAGAAAGGTTTGGTGTAGCTTTTAATTTCATGGAATTGTATTAAGTTGTTTATGTTATTTCATTCCTTTTCTTTTTCCTCTTTCAGCTGGATACTGCTGATTGTAGTCCATCAATGAGGGTTGCCACATTGCGTATCCTCTCTTATCTTTTGAACAATTTGGGTGAGGTAAGATGTTAAATAACAACATTTTTGTATACCCAGAGACCTGATATATCATGAAACTTGCGGTTGGAAAATGGGTATTATGTTTCTGAAACATGTTTCATATACAATATTTATCTTCAACTTCTATTAGCATTAAAAGTTATTTCAAACTAGATGTATCTATGATGTTTAGACTTATTTTTCTGACATATATGTCCAAGTTGGAACAAATTAGAATGATGTGCATGTGGCATACTAATTAGAGTTGGTGATGCATTGTGTTCAGCAAAGAAAAAAAATTCATGTCTGGTTGGATTAGCAAAAAAGATACGGCTTTAAGCTTTAGTTTACTCCGATGATATGGTATACTACAAGGTTTTCCATTGTGTTCAGCAAGGTGCCCTTTTGGTCTAGTTATATGGTATACTACAAGGTTTTCCATACTGAACTGTACCACCCGTACCAGGCGGTATATATTGGTCCGCCAGGTTACCGGTACGCGGACCGCCCGCTACCGGGCGGTACTACCAAAATTGACTGTCTGCGGTTGATTTCAGCCGTCGACGGTCGATTGAAGGAGAAATCGATCGTTGACGGTTGATTGAGTGAGAAAAAGGGAAGAAGAAGAGGAAAAGAAGAAAGAAGAAGAGGAGAAGAAGAATACCTTGTGTCGCTCGCTCACTGTCGCCACCGCGTCAGTATGACCATGTCGCCATGAGCGATTTTTCTCCCACGCGAGGAGAAAGATCGAGGCTACATCGCCCTTTTTTTTAATCTTTTTTAAATATATTTTGATATTATAATATTATATTATATTTAATATTATGTTATATAATATTACAATATATTTTAATATATTGGGTGGTACAAACTGTGCGTACTGCCTGGTACTGGTACCGACAAAATGTCGGTACAACGGTATGGACCGGTAAGTAAAACCTTGGTATAGTGTATGTCGAAATTTTCCCGATCTCTATTTGCTTAAAACAGCTTGTATAAATAGAAGTTATATATTCTCAAGCAAGTAGATATGAAGATTCAAGTCTCTGTCACATTCATATGCTAAAATGAAAGGGTGTACCACAATTTGTGGTTTGGGAAGAGGCAATAAATGCAGCCTTACCACAGCTTTATCATAATTTGTAGGTATTTGCTAGTATGACATTCCAATAAATATTGCAGTTGTTTCAAATTTTTAGCAAACATTTGGAGAAGGATTCAAGGAACGTCAAGATGATATTATTAGCAAAAGAAACAAAAAAGTATACAGTTGTGTCAATTTTGTATTTTGTTAGAATTTTGAAACTTAAATATGTTTTTTTTAAGAAAAAGATTCTGCCAATTGTTTGGCTGAACTCAAGTGTTGGTAGTGAAAATTCTTATTTGTGCTTCTTCCATTCGAGGCAGAGAAGCCCCAAGCTTGTTTGAAAGTCTAATAACTAAAAATTTTATTGTATGAAAGAAGGATAACAAAGGCAGGAATAGGCCTCAAACACATGTAATCATCTATACTTACAGGGCTATTATCTATCGACAAACTCCTAATCAATAAAATTTTATTGTATGAAAAAGTTGCCCAGTGGTGGCTACACGTTGTGACAAGTACTCTAACTCCATCCAAGAGTAGCATTTTCCTACTCGAGCCCCCTCACCATGCCCAAATACTAGGTCAGTTTTGAACCAAATGTCACGACCTGAGTCTTATGGGCTAATTGGCCTATCAATTTCATTCGACCCAAATCACTAGCCAAAATGCTTAAGCTGAACTTAATAGTAGTACACTCATTAGACCCTTATAAGCCAATCTTAATCTTGCCCACTTTCGATGTGGGACTAATCGGGGTGTTGCATGAGTAGTCCTTGATGAGTTAGAATAGGCCTGAGACTCCTTCCTACCATTTAACTACTGATTTTTCTAATTACCTTCCAAAAATCAGTTTTACAAACCAAGTGCCGAGCTGTTATCTTTGGTTAACATCTTTGTGTCCCAAATGTTGCTGATTAGGCATCTGTGTAGCTGCCACATCATCATTTAATTAGACATCATTCGTGGACCCTGCTGGAAACAAGGATGGCTGTTTGGAAGTTGGAACCAGTTGACTGTCATCTGGGTTTGGTTCCAGTTGATGTTGCTTTCTCATGTCAAATTTTGTTTCTTATTTACGCATATAAAAAGATGGACTAGTACATCAGCAAAAAAAGATGGTGTTTAATATGGAAGAAGCTAGAGGGAAGAGTTGAACAGAAGGACATAAAAAAAAAAAGTTTGGCCTGCTACTTTTGGGCATCACCGAATTATATATCTGGTAACTTGCCTCACTTTGGTACAGCCTTATTAGTAATGGTACTGACTGATATTCATTGAATTGGTTTATGACACCTTGTAGCTGATAGTCCAACTTGTGTCTGACACCTTTTGCTGTGTTATTTGCCTAATGATATGGTGTTGGGTGTGTACCATCTTTTATTCAATCTTGGTCACTACTGTATGGTTCACACAATCTGGTAAATGCCTTTATATGCATACAATAGCTTGCGGGGCAGTTGCATTGTTTCCCACAAAAACTTGTCCTTTAGCTTCCAAGGCAATCTCCCTTCTTTCCTACAGTTTTTTCTTCTGGTACTTGCACCTTGTTTGGAGGATTGAAACGGGGTTCGTAATTTCATACCATACCATTGTACCGAGCTCTGCTTGGTACGATACAATACAAGCATACTGAACAGTATGCCTATATATATAAAATATAAAATATAAAATATAAAAATTAATATATAAAAATATAAAAAAATATAAAAAAATAAAAAGGATGCGATGTTGTTGCCTCGGCGACGTCACCTCCTTTTCTTCTCTCGATGTCGCCTCCTTTTCTTCTTCCAACGCAAATGAGGAGAAGCCTCAGTGACGTTACTGCCTTGGCGATGTCGCCTCCTCTTCTCCTCGTCGCCTCAGACGGGGAGAAGAAAGAATGCGGTCATCTCCTCGTCTGAGGCGATGAGGAGAAGAGGAGGCGAC
Source organism: Ensete glaucum (assembly GCA_021527575.1). Lineage (NCBI taxonomy): Eukaryota > Viridiplantae > Streptophyta > Magnoliopsida > Zingiberales > Musaceae > Ensete > Ensete glaucum. Next base: position 41,397,805 of record CM038558.1, read on the forward strand.
GTCGCTGAGGCTTCTCATCTCTAGCCTTCGGCGAAGAACATGGCGAAGAAGAAGCCTAGTTGCCGCTTCGCCGTTACCTATTGGATCGGGATTGTTGAGGGAGGGCGGTGCCAAATCGAGACGCGTCAAGGTTCTCCCTCTTTCTATTTCTTCTTCCTTCCCTCGTCGCTTCTTACCTTGCCGCAGCTAGGCTGATACCGCCCGGTAGTGGGCGGTCTGCATACGGTTTGCTGGCAGACTGGTACGTACCACCCATATCGGGTGGTACGATTTGGTTTTGAAAAACCTGGTTTAGAATGAGATCGATGGTTACACCATGGATGGTAATGTTGATTTATAGCACTTAAATAATACCACATGTGACATTAGCTGTCCACCATATTTGCAGTTTATTAAATGCTTCAAACACTGATGTCTTGCAAAACTTAATGGATCCATGTCAATAGTGTCATAGCCCTTTTGGTTTGTGTGATTCATTACGTTGATACTATCTTTGTTTTGACATGGGCAGGTTCCAGTTGAATTCAAAAACATCCTTGATAACACAGTTGTGGCAGCCTTATGCGATTCCTCATCACATGTAAGCTTTTTACCTGGCTTTTGGGCACGAGCTTTGTCCTGACTTGTCTCAGTTGATACTTTGACTTATATATATGCCAGGGGTTCCAAGTTCCAACTCAAAGAGATATGTCGGTCTCTAATTGATAAGTTGTAGTTAACTTTCATGTCCTTTGTTAAATAAGGTCTGAATAATCTGGTCAAGTCCTGGTGATAAGCTTGCTGCATTTTATTTTTCTGTTATACATACATGAGATTTGATGCTAAAAGCTTACAACTTCAAGCTTCTAAATTATCAATTAAACAAATTATTAAATCATTTCCTTACACCATTTGTGGATCAAATGAGAAATAAATGCAGTCCTATTTTATGAGAGCTTGCAACTGTCATCTTATGGTGAACCATTTCATCAGATAAAATATACAACTAGCGAATGGATGTAAGTTATTAAATCATAAACAAATTAATGAAAACATAGTGATACACCAAGGTCCAAAGATTTTGGTGCCAAGATTGACAAAGATTGGTGTGGGCCAAACATAGTGTGCTACAAAGGTTTTGACACGTGCCCATGTATATATACGCTGGAGGCTCTGACATGTGATTAGATAATTGTTTGTCTGTGTCAACCACTAAGGAGGCATGCTAACTGTGCTGGAAAGCACTGTGAAAGCCAAGGCAAAAGAGTTGGAATCTAAGCACTCTGAAAACAAGCATGCTTGAACAAGGAATGCAATTTCGATCTGTACCGCTTGGTACAGGCGGTATGTACCGTCCACCAGGTTACCGATTTGTGGACCGCCCACTACTGGGCGGTACCGCCAAAATCGACCGTCGGCGGTCGATTGAGGGAAAAGAAGACAGAAGAAGAAGAGGAAAAGAAGAAAAAAGAAGAAGAGGAGAAGAAGAAAGAAGTACCTCCTTTCTCCGCGTCATCCTTGCCCGCACGCCGTCACCGCCCGCGGGTAATTTTTCTTTTTTTAATGTATTAATATTATATAATATAAATATTATATTATAAAAAATATAATATATTTTAATATACCGGGTGGTATTCACTGTGCATACTACCTGGTATTGGTACCATACCTGTATTGAGATAATCTTGGTACACCGGTACAGATCGGTATGTCAAACCTTACTTCAAACCTTAATCACATATTCTAATTAGGATTTGTCAAATTTGGTTTAGATCAAGTTAGAACTGATATGGATAACCCCATATATAGGCTATTTGGATCTCACCAAAACTAAAAAGAGAAATAAATTAAGCTAGTTATTATGTGTTTAAACTTCACATTATTGAGATCTTGATGCCTTCTAGATGATGTCCATATAGTTTGGTATAAGTATTCAAATCTCAGTCCAATACTGATTTCAGTAACTCGAGTGGACCAGTATGATACTAGTATATGGAGCTGCATACCAACCTGTACCTCTAGTATTACTGTAAAAATAATGAAAAATGCTGACTGTTGTTTGTTACATAGGTAGATATTGGTCAGAACGAACTGGTCCTTCCAGTATTTGAAATCTTGCTTTGGAGTGTTCTGATTGGTAGCTAAAATCTTGGTTTGAATGCCCTTCGGTGAGCTAACGACACCAAGACATAAATTCAACTGCAGTTGGACATGTCTCCATGAATTCCTTATCAGAAACTCTTGTATAAAACACAATGATGTACCAGCTCTGGTCGTCAGATGTGGTGCTTAGCTAAGCAAAGCTATGGTAATTGCCGGTTTGTAGGTTTCCGTAGAAGATCCTCTGGTATTTATTTTTCTTGAGTATATGCAATCTTTGATTTTTGAAGATCCAGGCCCCACTTGAAAGTTATAATTTGCAAGACACGTTATGGTTTACCAGGAGTTGGTTGGTTACTTTATTTTGCACTTCAATTTGTAACTCTAACAATAAGCTTCTGTAGGTTGGATTTGGATCTTCGGCATGCCATATAGAGTATAAAATACTTCTGAGGAACAAGTTGTCTACTTGGAATGATTTTTTTTTTTTAACATAGGATTTTTTAACCATTTCTTGGAACATGTATACTTTTCAAGACTATCAAAAATGTCTCAAAGGGATATATATCAAAAATGTCTCTTAGCAATTGCATTGTTTCCCACCAGAATGATATATATCTGTGAGCACCTCAACCATAATTTTTTTCTAGTTTACCAATTATTTCCTAGTAGGCAATATTGTTGGTGCTATCATGCTGGTGTTTTCTTGTATATCGGGTTGTGTCATGCTGGTGCCCTGATGATAAGTCATAAGAGTACCAGTATTGAATGAGCAGCACAGCTGCACAAGCATGGGATGGTTTTTCATTTTGTGGGTTTTGAACATGACTGCCATATTAACAGTTTGTTGGGCTTGACTATGATGAGGAAAATGATACGGTTGCTTATAATAATGTAGTATGGTTTTCCTATGAAATCTGGTGAAGTGAAAGGACTTGACTGAAGCCACTGATCTTAACTATTTTCACCATCAATTGCGATTTTAACCATCTCTTTTGAAATTAGCTATTTTCACCTTGTATATATCAAAACTATCCTATTATATTCACAGCCTCGTTTGACTTTCAGCACCTTGTCTCTTAGTTTACAGTTGTTTTAGAATGGTATTCAACAGTGGCATAGCAGGGGCTGAATGAGAAATGACATGATAACCACAATTATCTGCCAGAAACATTAAGAGTGAAGATAAGTTGGTAAAGGCTTGGAGATTAATTCACCAGTTAAGCAGAAAATGTTCATTTAATTTCCTCACCATAATTCACCTTAATCTTAACTCAGCATTCTCACAACATATATTGATTTATCTTGGCAGTTCTTGAGAAATCTATGTTTAAGATCATACAATAACCGATGTGTTCAACCCCTTGTCTGGTTTAATTCGAGTCTACTCTAAGCTAAAGCTTCTGTCTAGTAATTTGCATGATGAATTGAAAGGCAAAATTTTAGTTCTGATCCAGGAACTGCGCTGGTTTATTGTTCAGTTGCACTCTAGTTTCTTTCTACTTATATGAGCATGTCAAATCCACAATGTGCTGCCGAAGAAAAGGCTAGCCATAGAGAATGGGACATAAGCTCCAAGTTCTGTTAACGAAAAAATTGTGATAATACCAGCTCTTTGCATAATGGGCTACAAATGGAGAAATTTTCTCATGTTATTTCTATGCTAGAAATAAGCCTGAAGCATGGGTTATGTTTACAATAACCTTACATGAAATTGGTTCTGTCTGTTGCGATCTTTAATTAGCTGAACGCTAGCATTAACAGATGGTATCTCCAGTAATAAGCCTTTAGCTTAGCTCTAAGCATGTTGTTTTCTGTTTTTTTTATACTTTTTATAGATACTATGGTACTGAGGCTCAGACCTTTTTTTTGCAGGTGCGCATTGAAGCTGCATTGACATTGCGTGCATTGGCAAAGGTGGATCCTGCTTGTGTTGGTGGATTAATATCATACGGTGTGACAACATTACATGCTCTGAGAGAAAGTGGATCTTTGGAAAAGGTGATGCTAGTTAGCAAGTTTGGTGTATTTTCTTATTTTCTTATTCTTCATTTACTCTTCCTAATAGTGTCATATTGTTGTGTCTATGTCAATAATTAATTACTACTTTTTTGTGTCCTAGAAATAAGCATACTACATTATGCTTAATGCTTCAACTTTGTAAATACCAAATACATTTGTGTTACATCTAGGCTAAGTTTTGTTTACTGAAAATAACGAATAAAAAATATTATTACAACTACAACTGATAGTGGCTTAGTAAGAAACGTCTCTAATTTGTATTTGAGATTCTCAATTGACAGTTATCGATTCTATGCTTACCGTTGATAATCAATAATCAACTAAAGAAACAAAACATAAAGATCACCTAAATGTTATATTCTCTTTATGCTTGTTGATAGTGAATTAGTAACTGAAACAAGTGTAGCAATTATAATCATTGTCTTGGTCTCCTAGAAAATGGAAATTTGGAGGTTTGACAACAAAAATAGTCTTATTAATAAATGTTAGGCAAGCCTACTAGGCCTTATTTTATTAATAAAAATAGATTATGTGTGCAAAAAGAGGCCTTTTCTTTTTAGTAGAGTATAGTTTTAAAAAGAAACAAAAAATGGAATAGAAGTGAGGTAGTAAACTAGGAGTCGTTACTGTCTATTAATTAACCGTAATTCTGTAAGGAGAATAAGGAAATTGGAGACTTCTTGGTTGGAAGCCCTAAAGGTGAGGATCCATGACTTTTAGAGCACCTTTTTTGGGGTCGATGGAACTGATGATTAAGCTTGTAAGCTGGAGCAGAGCAGAGGATGTTACGTTCTTTCCATTATGGAGTGACTATCATTTCTTCGATGTTGCAAAAGCCTTTCTAAGATGGTCGGTACATGAACAGAAATTTTAAAGATGAGAGGGAAAAGAGTCGCAGGTGGATGATTATTTGGAAGAACAATGGATTAATAAATATAGTTTATCATTGTAGGCCATCCATTTTTTGTGGGGATGTCCTCAGTGTGGTGTCTATTAAGGCAGCCCAATGAAGATGATCTTTGAGGGTTAGAAGTTTTCAAGAAACATAAGCACAGAGGCATTATGCTTTCCAAGTCAAGAAGCTACAAAAAAAGGTGAACCAAAGGTCCATTAGATTCTCTTCTCTAAATGATTGTATCAGTGTTAAAAGCTTGGTTTAAGGATTCTGCCTGATCGGTATTTTTGGTATATACTGGAGCATGTGTGAATCAGGATGTGAACCACCCTTTTCGGACAGTCTGATCTGATTTATTATTATTATTGTTTTAAAGCAGTGAGCTCTCCTCGTTATTCACGGCCAGGCTTTTCTTGTGTTTTCTGGTCTGTCCCATGTTCTAAGTGTCCAATTGGTCTAACAACTTCCACTAGTGTTGTGTTTTTCAAATAATACTTGATTAAATTCTTGTAGACTGATAATAATTTTTTGCTATAGATCTTTACTCTTAAAATGTTTGGTCTGCCTCAATTCGTGAAGCATAATATTTTCGCAGTCTCCTTTTGGTTCATTTAGGAAAAGACCTATCAAAATTAGGGATTAGGAAGATATAATGTGATAGAATGAGTACAGGTCTCCAACATAGGAGTGACTTCCAATTTGGATAAGAGACCATATTAGAATGGAATAATTTAAGTAGCTAGGGACCTTGACTAATGTTGTCTCATACAAACATCATACTACTAATGTGATATTTGATAAAAACTGAATGATGGACATCCAAAATTCAGTGACGTTACTTCAGGTATATAAAGGGAAGTTGTAACATAGTGTTGTATCGGGTCTCGAGTGTTGTTGCTGTTGGGAAACCCAGTGGGAGAGCATCACATGCGCAGTGGAAGAATAAAACAAAATCGATTTCCCATGTTTATCATGTCGTCGTGCAAAGATTGGTATGCGAAAAAGTCGCAAAATCGAAAATTGCGATACGTGAGTGATTGATTACTTAGGGAGATCATATATTCTTGAAATTCCAGATCCAGATAGAGAGGATGGAGAAGGTCAAACGTCCTCCTCTCTAGTGGTATCCACACGATGGATCGTTATAGCAATACTCCAATCACAACCCAAAACTCGTAACTCTTGCGCACCTTCTCGCTGTACTTGTGGAAGAAGATTTGCTGTCTTCTTTGCTACCCTCTCGCAGCAGGGAGGGGCTGGTCGGCTGAGAAGATGAGAGAGGGAGGAGAATTGGAGGGGGTGGCCAAAGGTGCAGCCTATCACTATTGTCCTGCCCCTGCCTCCTATTTATAGAGAGCCATCAAAAACCCTAATGGATCTTGCCTTATTGGGTAATGAATCTTTATCCAATTACCCACTCCTTTTGGATTATTTGATCTCTATCTAAGAATCTCAATTGGTCTTTAATTGGGCCTCATTAAAGGGTCCATCAATGTTGGGCCTCATCCAATGAGAACATGAGCTAATTGGATAACTCAAATCCAATCCGCTACTCAATGCAATCATCCACCATATGTGTGTCACCCTCTAGGCCCAATATCGAGCTGGTTGTGAGTCCTACCTATCAGAACTCCTTCTGACTCAGTGAATTGTTATCCTATAACAATTCACTAAACTTATCGACTATGGGCTAACTAGGCCACTGTGTTATAGTCCCTAGACGGTACAGGAGATCTAATCCATTGGATCTGTCTGTCCTATTCATTGATTTTTCGGATTGGCAATTCGTGAGTTCTACTTTCTTTCCCAAATCTCAAGAGCAGCAATGGGTAGGTGAAGAGTTGGTCAGTCAATAATAAGAGTTGAATACAATAGCCTCTGAATCAAGGTTAGCGTTTTTGAATCATACCGCGTGGTACGGGCGGTATATACCGATTCGCCCGTTGATCGGTATGTGGACCACCTTGTCACGAACTTAGCTCGTTTTGCCTAAGTCGTGCGGTAGCATCGAGTGTCCATCCGCAAAGGTCAGCCTCCCTGAAACCTCCTATGGTCCTATAGGACCTACAAAAGAGAAAATGGGTTAGAGAAAGCATTTCCCACGGGATCCACAAACAACCACTTTTGCAAACACTTTATATAGCTAGTGCAAATTACAACCATGGACTTTACAAACTCTGAACGGTCGCACACAAAGGATCAAGACCATTATAGACCGAAGTCCCCACAAGTGTCCACACCAAGGTTTTCGTTACCGAGCGTTAAGGCTCGTACCGCCCGATACATATCGGTCCGACAGCTAATCGGTATGCGGACCAGCCACTACCGGGTGGTACCGCTAAAATCGACCGTTAGCGGTTGATTTCGACCGTTGGTAGTCGATTAAGGGAGAAATCGATCGTCGGCAGTCGATTGAGGAAGAAAAAGGGAAGAGGAAGAAGAAGAAGAAGAGTAAAAGAAGAAAGAAGAAGAAGAGGAGAAGAAATACCTCGCCTGCGCGCCCTCGCTACCCACGGGTCGGCCCCGCTCCCTCACCGCCCGTGGGTCACCCGTGAGCTCTCGCCACGCATGAGCGACTTTTCTTCCCACGGCGGGAGAGAGATCAAGGCAACGTCGCCCCTTTATTTGATTTTTTAAAATATATTTAATATTTTAATATTATATTATATTATGTTATATTATAAAAATATTATAAAATATTTATTAAACCGGGCGGTATGCATTGTGCTTATCACCATCTTATCAGAATGCTGACAAAATGTCGGACAATGTGACCCAGATGTAAAATCTTGGTCCACATGACACAACTCTCGTTTACAAGTCAAAATCGGCCACAGCTAACAAACTAGGTCGCCAAGCTTCTCGCTAACTTCTTTATCTAAAGTATGAACAAAACCCGAAGGACATAGACATACATATGCATTACATTGAGCACTCTCTTTATATTTTTGTCCTTGACATTCTCCCCCACTTATTCCTTCAACGTCCTCGTCGAAGTCGCTGCAGACGCTGCATCTCTTCACCTTTTGCTGAATCTTCAATCTTCTGCTCTGGCTGCAACACTCCTCTTGGGTCCCAGTTGCTCTCTGCAGCTGAATCTTCAATCTTCAATCTCTTCACCTTTTGCTGAATCTTTATCCGTCATGCTGCTTCAGCTCGCTAATGACTGACTCTTGTGGGGGTTTGGCTGGGTTGTGCTGGTCTTTGTTGATTCTTGTGGATCCTTTTGATAAAGGAAAAGACCTTCCTTGTTTTGCGCCAGTATCTCAAACATCATTTAAATTAGGTGGATGCTTGTGAGCTTTAACGAGCATCGCCGCACAGACTTTGAAGTTTTTTAGGTCCTTTCTTCACAAAATTTGCCCCTCAATTCTTCTTCAACGAAGTTGTCGCTTCCAAGTAGGTTCGCATCACTTCCGCTTTTGTTTGACATTCTGTTGGGAAATGAAGCGGGCAATCTACTCTTAGTAGCACTGATCACAATTGGTGAGGATTTGATAATTGTTGTCTTCGATTAGGTTTCTTTGAAGGGTCTTTGACTTTGCGCAGATCTCATTTGCTAGATACATAAGAGAACTGGGTACTCAATTTCGTCTATTCTCTTAAGAGTTGAGAAGGAAAATGTTACTTTGGCTTCTCTCGTCTCCTCGAGGTTGTACTTCATGCATCGAGCTGGTTACTAGTCTTCCTCCACTCTTTGCTCACATTTCTGAAGCACCTGAAGTGTTTGTACTCCTTGCGTTGAGTTAGCTACTATGATTCTCCTTCTCTCTGCCATCGAACTTCCGGAATGCAAGAAGTTTTGCTCAAAAAGAGCAAAATTTCACTTCAACTTGAAGCAAGTCTTTGATAGTTTTGGTCGCCTTTGGGATTGTACGTCTTCTCCATTATCTTTACTGCCTACTCCTCTGAGTAAGAAAGGTACAACACCACGTACAACCTACTTTGTTTCTTGGTCGAGCACTCCTGCATCAACGCGAAGTCCTCCACTTTCGGCTATCTTGATGAGAAGCCCGTTGACATCTGTCCTATGAAGTTCTCTGGTCTCTGCCCTTCAGTCTTGTCCTGGTACTTGGAGTGTACTTCTACATTCTCCACCTCCTCGATCCCCTTTCACGACCAACGCTCTCCCTCCATGAGTGTAAGGGATCGATGATTCCACAGATATTCCACCTTTGTGGTACCATGGTATTGCCAAGCCCATGGCCCTATTATCTGTTGTCTTGCATTTGTATTCCTTTCTTCGCGGTCGGTAGATCCGCCTCTGCGCCACTGTGGCACTCCTCGGAGTCCACCTTTCTGATCGACACTTTCTTTAGGGTAGCTGAGCCCCTCTGGACTCGTCGTCGCTTCCTCGCCCCTTACGACCATCTGCTTCAACACCCTTCTGTTCTCTGAGCAGTTTCTCTTGGTCGATGGAAAGACAGATTGCAACTCCTATGCATGGCCTCCGCCATCTTGTCGCAGGGCTTGCGTTAAATCTGTTCTCCTTAGCTTCTTTGGTAGTAGCGTTTGCTTACTCGGCCTTGTCCTCTGACTTGTCGGGCTCCCTTGAGCGATCGTGAGCAGTGGAGCAATTCAACTCTCTAGCCTTTTCGATCATACCTTTGTATGATCAAGTCCCCCTATATGACTCACTGGTACTTGCACTCTGAATTCTCCCTTGGTGGTATACAGCTCCCATATGTTGATGACCTAGGGCCTTCATCCAATGCAAGATTTGATGCGCAAACATGGAAGATCCGCCTTTGCGGTACCATGACATTCACTCCTTGAATCCATAGCCCTTCTTATCGTTTTGTTGTTCACTGAAGTGGAACTCTCAATAGCTCCTGATCATGCCTCCGCATGATCAAGTCTCTTACGGGACTTCTCCCGTGTGTGTTGTCTTGCCTCGAACTATTCCACCACGATCCGCTGCACCATGTCGTCTTCTGATGACATCTCCATTGCGTTCAGATTCTTTTGTGATGAACTCGGACAATGATCTCTTCATATGTGGCCTTTGCCAGCACATCGTAGGGCCTCCGCCACCTCCGATTTTGTTCACTCCTTTGGCAATTCACCTTCACCCACCCATTCTCGGGGCACACTCGGACAAAGCATCGCTCTAGGACAGTCCATTGCCTAGTAGCTCTTGAAGCTCCCATACTTCGTTAAAATTAGTGCACTATTGTCTGGATCCCGGCCTCTATCCCCTACCAGCACAATCTCCGCTTCACACTGCTTTCTTCATGATAACTTGAATGACGACACTGTGGCATATTATTCAAGATTACCCGCCTCTACGTCCTCTTGCCCCGTGCTAAGACCTTATGATCCCAACTTCGCCTTCACAAGTTGAATAACCTTAGTCCTTCTGTGAAATGCTTTTCTTAGATAAGGTGCATATGCCTTGAAGCTCCCTTCGTCTTTGGCACCATGCAAGATGAGTCCGCCTCATCAGAATGACGAACCCATGGAACGACATGATCCCACCCTTGCCTCAACAAGAGTTCATGTCCTTAACCTCTGTCCAAGGAAAGCTCCGTGCCTTCGTTTTATGTTCCATCTTCTAAGTTGACTCCCTTCATGCTACTTGGATACTTCGTTAAGTTCCACCCATGTTGCTTCGTTCCTCGATTTGCATTGAGTTGATAGTGGCTCTTACGCTCACCATTCCACGGGTCAGCCCTCCATTGAGTCTGACTTTCACATCGACCCTAAGTGTGCCTTCGTATGATGTTGTCATCGATTGCTCCCCAACTTGATCTCGCAATGCAACCACCAATGCATTATCTCATTCGAGATCATGCGATGACTCCTCGCCGCTCGCTCGATCCGTTGAGCTTTGTGAAAATATTGTCTTGAGGTACTCTTCCTCAATATATGCAGTCTGTTGAACATGATTCTCACTTTGTAGAACCAAGACCTATCCCTCCTGGATATCTATCTTGTTAGAGTAACTTTCCTCTTTGCGTTCTTCCCTCTGGAAGTTTTGGAGACCACTATCCCTTTGGACTACTCCATCTTGCTGAACAACCTGTGCATTGTTCTGCCCCCGTAGATGCGCTTGCTAGATTACGACTTTTCGCCAATATAGCCCCCGATGCACCCTTCAAGGCCTAGCAACGTGCTAAACTTGTTGCACTCTTCAGTCTCCTACGGGCGTATCCTTTCCATGTTGAAGGAAAGTTCCAATGCTCCATGGCCCCGAGTTCCGATCGCCTTGGGATTAGTGATTTAAATAGGTGCTTGGGTGCTCGCCTAAGCACTCGGGCGAGGCGAGGCTCGAGTGCCTCGCTCGATCTCCAGGCAGCTCACTTCAAAGAGGCGCCGCCTGGCGCTCGCCTGAGCCCAAACGCTGGGCGCTTCGGGCGAGCGCCCTGGTTAAACCAAGCGACCGAACTAGGCTAAAGCCTGGTTCGGTTGTTCGCGTTATTTGGTTAATTCGAACCGACTAGCGCAACAATATATACTTTGTTCAACCCTAACCCTAATCTTCTCATCTCGATCGGGATTATGTTGTCGACACCGCTATCGCTGCCTCATTCATTGCCGCTGCCGCTGTCTTCGCCGTCGTCGCTGCTCTTCGCCACCTTGCTGCTATCGCTTCTCTTCACCGCTATCACTTCAGTCGCTGGTCTTCACCGCGGTTGCTGTAGTCGTTGCTCTTAGCTGTCGCCGTTTGCTGTCAACAACTCTTTCGGTCGTTGCGCAACACATTCCACTTTGCACGGTCTCATCTTTTACCAAGCACCCCGTTTGCCTTCAACACCGTCAAGTTTGGTTGCCAACGTCGAGTCGTAGCTGGAACTCAGCCATCCCAACTTTTGTGGGCTACGCATTCTTTCTAGCTTGCTTGTCCTCGTGGTGCCTCTTGCATGAAGGGTTGGCCATTCCTCTGAATGCCAATCATAGATGCCCGCTCTTGTGAGCGACTCCTTTCCCTACATCTCAATGTCTGTTTCCCCCATACAATCATGCATGCTGGCTACCCTCCACGCAGCCCAGTTAGGTCCCCCTCGTTTGGACGACAAGTGTTTCTGCATGTGCTTGTCCTACTCTGATACCAAATGCCACGAACTTAGCTGGTTTTGCCTAAGTCGTACGGCACCATCGCGTGTCCATCCGCAAAGGTCAGCCTCCCCGAAACCTCCTATGGTCTCTTGGGACCTACAAAAGAGAAAACGGGTTAAAGAAAATATTTTCCACGGGATCCACAAGCAACCACTTTAGCAAACTCTTTATATAGCTAGTGCAAATTATAACCATGAACTTTAGAAACTCTGAACGATCACACATAAAGGATCAAGGTCCATTACAAATCGAAGTCCCTACAGGTGTCAACATGACACAACTCTCATTTACAAGCCGAAATCGGCCACGAAAGCTAACCAAACTAGGCTGCCAAGCTTACTGCTAGCCTGCTACTTGTTGTACAAAGTATGAACAAAACCAGAAAGGCACGAACATACATGAACATTACATCGAGCACCCTCTTTATATTTTTGTCCGTGACAACGCGGGGGGAATAAATGGCCCGTTAGGGAAGAAATCACCCAAGGGCGACGAATCGCGCGGGTGATTCTTCGCCCACGGGCGATGGATAGCGCGTGGGAAGAGTAACACGACTCCAGGTTTTTCTTCTCTCTCTCCTTCTCTCTCTTCTTCTCACTCTTCTTCTTTCTCCCTCCCTTGACTGGTACCGGTTGAAATTGGTTGTCGACGGTTGAAATCGGTCGTCGACAGTTGAAATCGACCGTCGATGGTCGAAATTGATTGTTACCGATCGATTTCGGGTGGTAATGGGGCAGAAACAGCCCCAATCTACGGTACCACCCGGTAGTGGGCGGTTCGCGTATTGGTCAACTAGCGGACCAATATGTAACGCTCATATCGGGCGATACACGTCGAGACAACAATCCTTGATATATATATATATATATATATATATATATATACCATGCGGTGCGCTTGGGTGTACCGCTCGGTACCGATGTACCATACCATATCGAGCTGAACTCGATACATCGGTATGGTACGAAATGGCTGACCTTGTTCTGAATGGTCTGCCGATCTCTTGGTCCAGCATCGGGAGTGGTTGCTCTCATACCTATGTGTTTGTACAGACTACAGCAGCAGATTCTTGTGCATGAGTAACGAGGGGTGCTAGATTCATTCTGAGGTTAGTTAATTTTTGGTAACTTTCTCCCTGGCTGCATATGCTTAAAGTGAAGCTAAGTTGGTTTATCTTGTTACTAACTAGACCTTCTGCACCCTTTGGATTCTTTTTCAATCAGCCAGCTCTTTTCCGTACTTGTTTACTTGTTTGAATGGTCTGCCAATCTCTCGGTCCAGCGTCGGGAGTGGTTGCTCTCATACCTATGTGTTTGTACAGACTACAGCGGCAGATTCTGGTGCATGAGTAAAGAGGGGTGCTAGATTCATTCTGAGTTTAGCTAAATTTTGGTGTCTTTCTGCAGGCTGCATATGCTTAAAGTGAAGCTAAGATGGTTTCTCTTGCTACTAACTAGACCTTCTGCACCCTTTTGATTCTTTTTCAATCAACCAGCTCTTTTCCGAACTCATAAACCCGTGGTGGTTTTATGCTTTGTCGATTGTTCTTTAATTTCTCTAGTATCCCTTGGTTACTTGTTTTGCTTAGTGCTGCAATTGATGGCTGCTTCCTTAGTCAGGTTAAATGAAGAATACTTGCTTTTTATGTGATACTCCTCTTTTGTTGTACTCAAACCTGTTCATAACTTTCTATGAAGGTTTTCTTGTGGGTTATTTTCATTTTCTCGATATTGATGTATACCATGCTGTTTGTTGATCTGGAATATTAGAAGTCATACTCATGAACATACTCATGAATCTGTTTCTTAAATCTTAAGTAGGGGACAAATTTGAATCTTGAGCTCAACTCTTTGCATGGGCAAGCCACACTTCTAGCAGCACTTGTTTCTATCTCGCCTAAGTTACTTCTCAGTTATCCTGCAAGGTTAGTGTGTGGTCCTGAAAGTAGCTCTGTAATATATGTTGTGTTTGTCATGTTGCAAGAAAGTTTATCTTATATTTAGTACACAGGGCATATCTTTATATATTGGCACATTGCGAGTGAATATGTTTTGGAATTTTGTGATCTACATGGTAGTTGTCATCCGCTTCTATGTTTGCTTTACCCAAAAATAAAGGTTCTAGCAAAAATTAGTTTGTTATTTAAGCTAATGGTTTGTGTTGGTTCTATAAGACTCCCAACATGTAGGACCATTATTTGATGTACCGTTGAAAATGGTATGAAATCGGTGATATGTACTGGTCCACCTGCTAATCCAAATGTGGACCTAAGGATTGCAATGTCACCCAATATGGTATGGTACATGCATTACATACCAGTGTAGTTAGTGATCGATACACAGGCCGCCTCGTAATGGGCAGAACACAAGGGTTTACCGCTTAGTACACCTGAGAAAATGGACTAAATAGTCGAAACATGGTTGTTATCGACATCTTTCGGTCGGTAATGGCCAGATCTTGACCGACACACATCAAGGGCCAGGATTTATGCTAGAGACCCCAATTTTGGCCTGGTTCAATGGTTTAAAAGCTTCCTCTCTCCCCTCTTTTACTCCCTCTCACATTAGTTTCCCCCTCTTTCTCACTCTTTCATATACTCTTTCAAAATTGACCTTCCTAATTGGTGATTCTAGGCTCAGAGCTTTAATTAGAGGAACTAAAGTCTTTAAATTTATCACTTGGTGGTAGATCAATCCTGTATGTTTTGATGTGTAATCTAATATTGCTCGTATCTTTGTAGATGATTCAACATTGATGGAAACAAAAACATGCTGCAAAATTGCTACTCAATATAATAAAAATATAATTTTGCTATCTAAACCTTATTTTGACTATATTCTTATTGAAATCTAATTGAAATTGTATTAAATTTTATTTAAAGGGAAAATAGGATTTTCGTTATTTTCTTGGTATTTTCAGGCATTTTTGATGGTTTTTTTTGGGTTTGTCGGTACATATCGATGTACTGACAAATAATCTGCGGGTGCTGATTGTTTTGTAGTAATCTGCGGGTGCTGATTGTTTTGTAGTGGTCCAGCCATTGACAGACACCACTAGTCAGATCGAGTTGTTATTCCTTGTATGGACCATCTCGTTTTGGACAGATTGGGGACCACCCCATTTTTAGTGGTATTGACCGGTATAGGTGATGTATCGACTGATATGGTTGAATCATATGT
Organism: Ensete glaucum; assembly: GCA_021527575.1. NCBI lineage: Eukaryota > Viridiplantae > Streptophyta > Magnoliopsida > Zingiberales > Musaceae > Ensete > Ensete glaucum. The sequence goes on from CM038558.1 coordinate 41,413,039, forward strand.
TGTATTGATTGAAATTTGATTGATACCAAGCCAAATTGGGTCAAATTTGAACCCAACAGTTAGTATCGACTTGAATTTGATCATGTTGCGCCAAATCAATCAAGTTTGACCCCAATGGTGGGTCAAATTGACCCGTGGGGCCTCCTTTGGGGCTTTCAGTCAGTTCTCGTTCTCACTCTTTCTCACACTTGTTATTGAAGTTTCTAATCAGCCATTAGTGGTAATCAAGTTCCTTTGACGGACAAACGTGCGACAAAGTTGCTCCTTGAAATTTTTTGGTAAGCCCAGGAGGAAGTTTACTAAGAAGTAATCTTGTTTGGGACCAAACTATTAAAAATTGTTTCAGTTGGCCAGTACAACCAAAACTTGAAATGTCTAATTTGAGTCAATTAAGATTAATGGTTCAAGGACAAGTCGAGGAAAACAATAAGAAAATTTTGCTTAAAACATGAATTGTTGTTTGATCCTTAGGCGGACCATGCATCTCGGTCTCTAGGCTGATTGGTGTGTATCGGTGATACTAGTGTACTGTGTGTCACTACATTGGTCCTTACGCCTAATTAATATATTTGAATCAAGAATATGCTGAATGAATGGAAACTGAAAAAAATAAATATTTGAATCATTTTTAATGTAATAAGTTGCAGTATAAGAAATTGCATAAATATCCAAGCAGTTGGATAAAACGCTAAACATTAAATTGAAAGTGGAAAAAATCCTATTCGGCATTTTTACACCTAATTTCTTGGTATATATGTATCAAGAATATCCAAGCCTAAATGAATGGAAGTTATAGGCTACAAGGATCAAAAATTGAAATTCTTATCCTTTCAGATCCATCGTGGAAAAACTTTATCATGTCCTCCATAAAAGAAAGTTGCTGTTGTTGATCTTGGATCACGTACAAAGAAAAGAGTTGAGATGTTGGATTAGGTGTTGAAACTCTAAGATTTGAGTCGAGCAAACTATTGAGATAATATTAATATATACCCATTTCTACCACCAAAATCAATGGCATGACTCACATTTAGTTGATCGGGATCCTCAATTTATTGAAGTTGTATGTTGATATGATTTGTTTGTTGGATCCAATCTTGGAACTGGTCCCATGATATATTTATTATATTGGTAAATTATGTGACATTAATGTATTAACGTAGTAAGAGTCGTTGTCTTAACATTATTGTTAACATATGTCCTAGAATGAAAGTGGTATGTGGCTCTGTGAAGGTTGCAGCGTAAGAACGATCAATCTCCGAAAATATGAACCAAAACTGTACATTTGTCGGCTATAAGTTCCTCCATGTCAGTGTCGATGCCATAAAGTTTTTTTCGCATCTACTCAAAGTTGTCAATTGTCTTTCCCTTTCCTTTATCCTTCTAGCTATAAACGAGGTGCGTGGATCATCGATTTCCATGATCTCAAATTTTGGTGGCATGCATAAAGTATGCTTTATCCTCTAATTAACCTTGATCATGTTAAATGCAAGAATAAATTCTTTTTCTACCAATAATTTCATAATCAAACAACAATAATCATAATGTGATTAACTGTATAATAAACCTAATTACTACTTAATTGGGTCTAAATGTAAGAAAATAATCCTAATTTTGCCTTAATTATGATTAATTATTCTTCTTAATCATGCAATAATAAGCTTCTAATTAGTTGTAATACATGGTAGAATGCGCTATGAATTCATGTAAGAAGTCAAAACATAATACAATATGCTTAATTTCCTTAAATACCACTCATTTGACTTTAATTATGCTCAATCTACCTAACCATGAAAGGTATTGGGTAAATACTTTGATAATTTATCGCATGGTTTATCTGATCGGTTCATACCGGTGTACCGATCAGCTATCGATATGGTATTTAATGAACCATTGTGACATACCGACATACAGTAAGTACAGTGGGGTATATCGACAAACCAATATGTATCGCCCGTACCTATCATGCATGGTTTATCTGATCGGTTTATCGTAGGGTCCTGTGCTTGACTCTTGCTTTCATCACTTACCGTTTGCTTAAAAAAAAATGTACCTAACCATGCATTAAGTAGCCTCTAATCGTCCATTAATCATGGTAGAATATGTCAATGCATGATCCATCTAAGCTTATTTTTCTTCCCTTTAATTATGTCTTAATTAATCATTTGTCCCTAATCAATAAATATTTTCCTATATTTTTTATGAAAATTATATGAAATTCTAAAGAAAGATGGTAAATATCTTCAATTGAAGACAAATTTCATAGGATCTCAAGATTGACTACTTCTTTCAGCCAAAACAACCTTTAATTATCACAAAATAGTGAGATTAAATATGTTTAAGCCTCTAATATAGGAAAAAGAGTTAGAATAAGACTGAGTGAAAGAGGGGGGAAAGGAGGGGCTTTTGTATGCCCAAAAGGACTCGCAATGGTCAAATTGGCTGTTGGGGACTCGAATTATTGTTGCCTATCAAAATTCAATTGTTTTCGATCAGGTACAAGCGAAATCCAACTATTACCGACCTGTATGCCTCACAAGTCATGTGTCTCAGTTGAAACTTGCTTGTTGGGATTTTGGTCAGCCTTCAGACTCTTGCGTACTACTTCTTCCGTACTGTTTCTGTATAGCAGTTCATGGCTAGAGAACAAAAAGAGATTTGATTGCTTTTAATTTAACTAGGGGTAATGCCACAGATTACATAGAGCTCAATGGAGAGAAAAATCTTAGTTTACCTCAAATGGTTGGGGGTCATATCACTTGTTATGACTGTTGTAACATATTGCTCAAAATTAGAGGTCTTTTCCTTTGGCACCCATGGGCCACTGTCAAATTCCTAGATTCATGTTTGTTTGGTACCTTTTAAAATTATGACTATTTTTTCCTTCTTGTTAAAATTTGAAAAGTGTAGTATCATTTTTATTAAATTCGTTTTCAGCATTTGTTTATTGTTTTCTATAACATTCATAGTTTGTTATTTGAAACTAAATCTTCAGTATTAAACATGAGTAGCTCAATTCTCTATAATTTGACCGATAAGAATCGCAATATGCTGTGCCTAGGCTGCCCCAATCTATCTTTAAACTTTCCAAAAAGATGCTCTCTTCATTCAGTCGTAATCCTCTTGCTGCTATTGTGGAGAAAGAAGCTGGCTGGTTACTTTTGGCTTCCCTTGTAGCAAATATGCCAAAAGAGGTATATGTGAAGCTTTTAAAAAGTTTTCTGTTTGACAGATGTTTTGCTTGTGCTACCTTCAGCTTGATCATGATATACAGGAACTGGAAGACCAAGTGTTTGACGTTCTTCTACTTTGGGCCGGTCCTTTTGCTGGAAATCCTGAATCCTACTTTAGGCAGGCACAAGATTTGGCAGCAGAATTATAGTAAGACTGAATTAACATTCTGATGGCTCCTTTATTTTCATACTTGCAATATTACTGTGTCCATTTTAGAATAATTTTGCTTCTGTCCTTATTTTGACACTAGAATTTGGATACTCTGCAAAATATGATGATTGAAAATGGTTTAAATAGATATCGAACGTTAACTGCTGACACAGCTCAACCCTTTATTTGCTATTTGTCTAGTCAACTTTTGTATCTGTAATAGTTGAAGTGTCTGATGAAAGTATATTTAAATTTTTGAAAGACTTGTAAGATAATCAGCCTCATTTGTGCTAGTCTAGTTTATCTTGTTATTTTTGTACAGATCAGTCACCATTGGTCTTAAGTGCTAATTGACTCGGTACAGCTGGTCTCATTGGGATATGATTTGCCCCGAATGCTGACCAGTCCAATCAAAATCTGGCCATTACCTACCAGTATCAGAACTGTTCCATACCATTCCGATTGTATGTCAAATTGTGTAAAATGTTGAAGGTTTAAAACCTCATTTGATAAATTTTTAATCCTAAAACATTGAAATAGTATCATATCCACTTACTAAAGATTGATGATTCAAATTTTTTTTACATTTAAGACATTGGTCTAGTAGTGGTATGCTAGTCCACTTACCAAAGATTGTAAGTTCAAGAACTCATTTGTCAAATTATATATCTTAACATTGGTCCAGTGATAATTACTAAAATTTCTCTTTCAAAGGTTGAATGTTTGACCTGATGAATATTCACACTAAGACATTGATCCGGTAGAGATATACCAAGCCTACTTGTCAGATGTTGAGGGTTCGAAACCACAATATATAAAATTTTGAAGATACCATAATATTCACAAGACATTGATCCGGTAGAGATATACCAAGCCTACTTGTCAGATGTTGAGGGTTTGAAGCCACAATATATAAAATTTTGAAGATACCAGATAGTTTAGTCATAAAGACTGTCAGATCATAACCTAGAATCAAATCCTTCACCACTTACCGCACAAAAAAAAGACCGACAAACTCCTTTGTGGGTGCCTGCTGTCACACTGTTAGATGCTTGTCTGACATGCTGCTATTACTGTGTAGTTAACTACAATGTCGGCACATATATTTCATGGGGGCTTCAAGAGGGGAAAGAGGAAAAATTAAGAAAACTAGAAATAGGAGAATCCAATGGAAAGAAAGAAATCTATGATTATATTCTTGTACCTCAATATTTTGTTTGGCCACTGAACAGAGGTCTCATCATCAATCATTGGTTGAAGCATCACTTTTGCATTGAGTTGAGCCCAAAAATGGCTAAGTTAGGGATGTGCGATGTGCTTTTATATGGAAAATGTTGCATGATATTCTTTCATATATATTCTCAACTAATTTGTAAGAACATCTATCTTTTGTTATATTATTACTAGCTCTTACATTTCAACTTATCTATTCTTCTAGTGTCTTGTCGGCTGCAGTTGAGGCACTAACTGCCTTTATAAGAAGCTTTGTTTGCCCAAAAGTAGCAGCTACTAATGGAGTTCTTCTTCAACCAGTATTGGCATACCTCAGCGGGTAGATTCATCTGTCTCTCCATTTTTGTTGGTGCTACTCTTCTTCTCAGCTTGTTTGTTCTAAATTCTGTATGTTAAAATGTTGCAGAGCTTTGTTCTATATTTCATTCTTTTCCTCAAAGCAATTACCAAATATGAAGTCTGCTTTAGCCCTCTTCACCACCAGAACATTGATGGCTTACCAGTCTATTCCAAATCCTATGGCATATGAAACTGATCATCAGCAAATTATTGAAATATGCACTTCTCCATTCAGGTAAGTTAAAATGAGTTTCTATTTTATATTGTGGAAGTTGTTTTGTTGGATGTTTTTTCCAATCTTTGTACTGATATTGATATGCATACTTGTTAAACTGGCTTTGTTACATCTTTGCGGTGACTTGCATAATAAGTGATCCATCGGGATATGAAGAAAGCTCAAGCTTGAGAACCTTGTTAGATAAGAAGGATGCTTGCTTAGGCCCTTGGGTACCTGGGAGGTACTTCTTTCATTTTACTGCATGCACTCTTTATCAGCATACTGTAATATTCTTGATATGACTGACATTTTATGTAATTCTTATCATACTGCTTAAGATTTACTTAAATCTTATTCATATATCTTGCCAAACCCTGTTTATACAGTTTTTTGTGTTATTCACTTGAAGCAAATTTAATAGCCTTATTTATTGTTAATGCTCAGTGATTGGTATGAAGATGAACTTCGAGCTTTTGACGGTGGCAAAGATGGACTAATGCCATGTGTATGGGATGACGACATTTGCTTCTTTCCTCAGGTAATAGCCTCACATGTTGGTTCATTGCTAACCAGTCTGTGTTTAATCTTTTCTGTAGAATTACATTGCTTTTATTGTTGAACTATATGTAACCCATTTGCATCTTTCCTCAAGTAATAGCCTCACATGTTGGTTCATTGCTAACCAGTCTTTGTTTGATCTTTTCTGTAGAATTATGTTGCTTTTATTGTTGAACTATATGTAACTATTAGCAAGGCTTAATAAACAACAGAATTGGCTTTTTAATGCCATCATTTTTTTGCATGCCTTTCTATTCACTTGTTATGAAGATATCATGTATGGTTGAATAACGTCAAACCTTTTTGGTATAGTCAGAACCAAATATGTTAGTTTTTCAATCCCTAAGTTCTTCAGTTTCAAGGCATGTATAACCACCTGTATGGTTTGGTGGATGGGTTCAAGGTTTCCAATACCGTCCCATATGGTTCGCTGCATTTACTGGTTCAACAACTTACCAAGCGTTACACTTGGTAGAAGCTTGTATAGGCCAGTACACGTTTGTAATATTTTATGAATATTTATCAATCCTTTTAAGCTTTTTCTTGAAACTCGGTATGCATCGAGGTACTGACATAATATATCTGTACAACTTGGTTCTATACTGGCCTGGTCATGATTGATATGGGTCTAACACCCAAAATTAAATACTTTGGTCGAACTCATCACTTTAACCTTTCATAGCCATGTTGTCACAAACTTAGTCAGTTGTGTGGCACCCTTGCTTGTCCATCCGCAAAGATCAGCTTCTCCGATACCTCCTATCGTCTCTTAAGGACCTACAAGAGCGAAGACGGGTTAGAGAAGCATTTCACTTGGTATCCGCAAGCAACTATTTCAATAGATACTTTATAGCCGATGCAAATTACAACCATAGACTTCGAAAGCTCTATACTGTCACACAACAAAGGGTCCAAAATGGTCCACTACAGATTGAAATCTCCAGAAGTGCTCACATGACATAACATTTATTTACAAGCCTAAAACGACCATAAAAGCTAACCAAACTAGGGTTGCCAAGCCTGCTGCTAGCCCACTGCATGCTGTATAAAGCATGAACAAAACTGAAAGACATGGACATACATGAGCATTACGTCAAACACCTTATATATAACTTTGTCCGTGACAATATGGACGAATTAGAATGTAGAAGCCAGTGTTGGATGCAAGTCAGATTTGACCAGAATTGACTCTTAAAAAAGGACGAATTCAGCAGATGCATGACTGGCAAGAATAAAGAGGTTAGCAGTCTACTGGAATATAGGATGAAGGAGAAGATGCAACAGAGGATGGGAAAGAAGAACATGAGAGAGGGTAAAAACATTACAGAAGCAACAAAGATTGGCCAAACTAAAGACATTTCTGACACTACAATTTGTAGCCTATTTTTTGTACCCTCTCACCTATCTTATACTCATTTGTAATAAAAAATTGGTCCAGAAGGGTCGACCTGAATAGCAGCATGGCCTTGGCTATGAGTTTATTTTGTTGTTACAAGGGATTAGTCAATGGTCATGTGCATACCTGTATTTTAAATTTGGATTCCTACATATTCTATTTAAACACACACATACACACACTGAACACTAATATCCATATTGCACTTGAAGCTCGATGCCTAGGTCCAAGCAAATATAGCTTGTATGCAACATGTGGTGCAACATAAAGTAATGACTCACATTATTAAACTGATCTTTTATGTGTGACGTTGGCCTATCATAGGTTTCCCATGTATATCAAGTTGTGCAAAGATTGGTGCATGAAGAACTTACAAAACCGAAAACTACGATACGTGAGAGATTGATTATTTAGGGAGATCGTATATCCTTGAAATTCCAGATCCAGATGGAGAGGATGAAGAAAGTCAAACGTCCTCCTCTCTAGCGGTATCCACATGATGGATCGTCATAGCGATGCTCCTCCAATCGCAGCCTCAAAATCGCAACTCTTGCGCACCTTCTCGCAGCACTCATGGAAGAAGATCACCTATCTTCTTCGTTGCCCTCTCGCAGTAGGGAAGGATTGGCTATCACTGTTTTGTCGCCCTTGCCTCCTATTTATAGAGAGCCACCAAAAGCCCTAATGGATCTTGCCTTAGTGGGTATTGGATCTTTTCCAATTACCCTCACTCCTAGGATTATTGGATCTCTATCCAATAATCTCAATTGGCCTCTAATTGGGCCTCATGCAAGAGATTCATCAATGTTGGGTATCATCCAATGAAAACAAGGGCTAATTGGATAATTCATATCCAATCCCGTACTCACTGAAACATCCACCATATGTGTGTGACCCTCTAGACATAATATCGAGCTGGCCGTGAGTCCTACCTGTCAGAACTCCTTCTGACTCAGTGAATTATTATCCTATAACAATTCACTCGAATCATCGAACTCGTCGATTCAACTCGAGCAGAACATTCCATAAGCTTACTTTAGCGCGTCATAAGTATATATACTCTTTTTGTTGCAAACAGGCAATTCTCATTGATGTAAAGTAAGGGCACGAAGGCTTATTACCAAGTCAAGGCAATTAAGCCAATTTTCAACCATATTTCCTCTCGAGTCGACAACATGGATAACTCTACCGCCAACTGATCCCGATCTTTCAACTTCTACTCCCTTTCCTGTTAGCGCAAGTAAAATCCAATCTTGAAACAACCTTTACGCTAGCTGTAGACAGTCACTCACTTAATGTTAGCACAAACACAAGTAAAAGAATAAATTGATTATGTAGGCGCTGAGTCGACCTGTGTATTTTTAGTCTACAGATCGATCCCTGCGAAACTCATAGTATGGCTTAGACCTTAGAGTAAGTTTCTGTATGGACGTACCAGAACACTGTGCCATAGCTCCTAGACGGTACAAGGGATCTAATCCATTTGATCTGTCTGTCATCAATTACCGTGTATCTATAGTCCCTTATCCAGCTAATATCCCAGAGATCGTATATTGGGCATGGTATTATTAGGCCTCATATGAAATATGTCAGAGTCTTGCTCTAATTGGATTCTTCTAAAGAACTCCTCTTAATCGTATATTGGGCATGGTCGAGGATTTGTCTGAGCGATAACACACGAGATATTCCTCTCACGATACCGAGAGTGGATAATCCTTGGTATCTCAAGTCAAGGACTAGACACACAATTGGAACTACGAAATTGTTGTCCAACGTTAGGTATCATTAACCATCCAACATTTCGTAAGCGGATCAATCAATGAACTCATTCTCCAATGAGCACCTGAACTATACCCTTAGTGTCCTGACACAAGTGGCTATGAGACCAATCGCCTCCTTTACATGGGTAGGTATACAGTACATCGGCTTGTTTAGTTATCTCGTTGTCCCTCTCGGAAAACCTATGATCGAGATTCTTTAGAGTCTGTGTTTAAAGGTGAATCAGTCTCATTATCGTGATCCGATTCCCATTGTACAGAACCAAAGATATCACAATATATATGGAACAAACAATATAATGTGAGAATATGCCAATAATAATAATGCAAAAAGACTGTGCAGTGTGTCATACATGCCATCACTCACGTGATTGGCCTATAAGGCACCTATAACTAGCATTACTCACCTGGCATGTAGTAGTCATTATTTCATCAACCTTGTGATTTTTCTTGTTGAACTATCAACACTGTGTTTCAGAAGCAAAATGTGAAATTTGAGATGGAATGGTACTAGAGATAATGCTGGGAAGGAAACATCTATGCTAAAGAAACTCAGAAGAAATCCTTAATTGAATTCATTTGAAGATTGTTGTTTGACTAGTCTTCTTTGGTAGATTATCATGATGTTGTTTATGTCATCTGCAAAGCTACATTTGCAATGATGGTCTTGTATTTTTTTTGACGGACCTGTATAATATGCACACGTACCTTGTGTAAATTTGGATTTGTATCGATCCATACAGGTATGACTAATTGGTACTGGCCAGAGCTATTTTAAGATCAATACAAAACCTGTATTTTGACTACTAAATAAATAAAAAATAGTTGATTTTTTTTCAAAATTTAGATCTAATAATGAATCAAAATATGTTCTTACCATGTATTGCAAACCATATATGAAGAGAACATGTATAAAATTGTAAAAGTTCTAAACTTGACTCATAATACTTGTATTAGAAACATCTGTGTGAAAATTTGTTGTCATATCTTTGGCCTACTAGGCTAGCACCACTAAAATGATCATTGTCTTCTGATGGGTGGTGGTTTTAGGTCCTCTATATGATTCTGACAAATTGTGTTATTCTTGTTGACTGTGCTTTAAGGCTCTTGGAAATCATTTTATTAGTGACATACATCAATAATTAATTGTTGACCACTTATAAAAGAACTTTAACTTAATCAACTAATTATTGTATCTCAATAATTGCATCAGTTGTCCATGTAGAGAGCCACTAGGAGATCTGTGAATGTCTAACTTGGACCTACACAGATATAGCCTATATATCCACATGTAGGTCAAATCCTCAGGATGAGATCTATGCAAATTTAGGTCCGATTTTGTGTGTCTAGCTTAGAGCTACATGGATCTATACTGTAGCTGTGCAGATTTAGGCTGGATCTGCATCAATCATTTAGGAGCGAAATTGATCTCAGGCAAATTCGAATGGATCTTGGCTGGACCCAGACAGATCTTGGTTGGATCAATGAGGACCCAGCTTAGAATGAGTTGGATATTATGCTAGTTTGTGTTGATTTGGTCTTGTTTCAACAAGATATTCAGATAAGGAAATATACAGAGATCTAGAGCTAAAGTTACAACCTATATAAAACCATATACTTGAGATGGGAAATTTTAAAAATAAAATTCCAATCAACAAAAAACTAGCCAAAGGATTTGATTTTGAGCTTCAGATTTACCTTGAATGGGAGAAAAATAGTGTTGCTTTCTTGAATTTGAACCTTGATTTACTTCTAAGATTTGAGGGAGCTAAAGGTGAAAATGTGAGATTGTAATAGTTATGATAGAGATCGAAGGAAAAAAGGAAGCTTAAGGTGGAAAGAGTACCATCTGGCATGCATGGATCAGTTGGCCTAATGGGTTGTACACCCTTTATCCAACCAGACGCACTGAAATCATGTTGTTCACATACTGATTAGCCATAGGACTCAGTGAAATCATGTTCACAGACTGATTAGCCATAGGACAGGTAGATACCAGTCTGTACAGACCAGTGTAAAATGTTACTTGAATCCATGGTTCTATATATAGTTGAAATTTTAGTTATTCATTTAGATTATTAGCCATCGGACAGGTAGATACCAGTCTGTACAGATCGGTATAAAATGTTATTTGAATCCATGGTTCCATATATAGTTGAGATTTTAGTTATTCAATTAGATTAACTATTAATATCTCCTCTTATGGCCTAATTCTTATTTAAGTTATGCACATGAACCCATCCCTGCAAGTAAGAAGCTACAGAACAGCTAAACTTAGTTTTGGGCTTATATTGTATCAAGATTGTTCTTGATCTTCTTAGTACATTCTCAAGTAAGTCGTGACTTACACTGAACCTTTGAACAAAAAAACAAGTAGATAAAAGGAAAATGGATTGGTTGCAAATAATGACTTCTCTACCAAAAGTTATATCCTTCTTTGTTCCCTGCCCATGGTACGTACCAGTCGTTACGTACTGGTCCACCAGTAGACCGGTACGTAGATCGTCCGCTACCGGGTGGGACCCTTGACCTAGCCAGGTATCGGACGATATAGGGCTGTTTTTGCCATGTTATCGCCCGAAACAGTTTGGTAACGTTCGATTTCGTCGCCCGCTCGGCAGATCACTGGTTGTGGCTGCTATGCCAAGGTCAAGTTCATGAGGGAAGAAGAAGCAAGGAAGATGAAAGAGAAAGAGGGAGAAGAAGTGGGAGAACCTCGGACGACATCGCCCTCTAACTGCGATACAGCGACTCGACTTCTTCTTCACCACGTTCTTCACCAAAGGCTGGGGACATCTTCGGCCGAAGAACCTCGGGATGGTGCCGCTGATAAGGAGAACCTCGCGAGTGGTGACTTCTTTGTTGTGGTCTTCTCCTCGTATGAGGCGATGAGGAAAAGAGTCGTTGAGGCTTCTCCTCATCCGTGTCAGGAGAAGAAAACGAGGCAACATTGCCTTTTTTTTATTTATATATATATATATATATATATATATATAAGCATACTGAGTGGTATGCCTTGGTGTAGTACTTGGTACACTCGTATTGTACCATACCCTGCTGAACTCGGTATGTCGCTATGGTACAAAATTACAAATCTTGCTTTCTACATCATTGAAATTCCTATATAGAAATTTCACTGATTGCTTTCTCTTAATAATGCAGATTCATTTTATGCAAACATGGAAGTCTTTTTATTCTTTATCTTTGTATTATGTTGAAATGTCTCTATTTGATTTGGCTAATTAATTGTGATTTGTGATGTTTTATTTAGTCTGAGTCGATCAGCAAAATGTTGGTTAATCAAATGCTATTGTGCTTTGGGACCATGTTCGCTACGCAGGTACACAATTACAATGGTCATATTTCATGGATATGATATTTTGTTATATTAATATTTAATATTTGTTTTTCTTATTGTTCCTCACGTCAAGGATAATGGTGGGAAAGTAATGCTTCTTAACAAAGTTGATCAATGTATAAAGAACGGCAAGAAGCAACCATGGCATATGGCCAGTGTAACAAATGCATGCGTAGGCATGCTAGCAGGGTTAAAGGTGTCAATTAACGTCTTTAGATTTTGATAGACTAATATATTAGAAGGATTGCTTTGTTTCGGATGCCCATGTGATAGATTATCCTTGTGTGCAGTCCATGCTTGCATTACGAAACCAGACATTGACAGTTGAGGTTTTAAGCACCATTCAGTCCATCTTCCAGGTGCAAATCATTGTAAATTTTTTGTAATATCTCCTGGAGACCTCTAGTTTGGTTCTTTGTTTTATATATTCATACCTGTAAATCTACAGGGTATTCTTGCAGAAGGTGAAATTTTTCCAGATCAACGAAGAGCATCATGTGAGGGTCTTGGTTTACTGGCTCGCCTTGGAAATGACATCTTTACTGCAAAGCTGGTGCGTTTGACATATAAGATGCTATTATAAGATTAAATCATTTTGTCCAGGTAAAACCATATTATTGTATTATCAACAATTCTCGTTCCATCCAAGTAGAGCTAGACTATTGTATAATTTCCTACAAAGGTTCAACTTTATAATACCTATATTCTTAACAGGTTCTTCTCTCAAAGCTTTCAAGTTAATACCAAACTGGGTTTAAGTTAGTTGAATGCTTTACACTAAATATTGAGAACCATCTCTTTTTCCAAGAAAACATTAAAATAAATTACTTTGTAAAGCGTGTTCACAGGCAAGATTTGCAATTTCAACATTTACCACCTGATACAGGCGGTACATACCAGTCTGTCAGCAGCATTTCTAAGCACAAAACTAAAAGCATCCTTCCCAGCCTAAAAATTATCAGGATTACCAGCAGCATTTCTAAGAACAAAACTAAAGCGATCCTTCCCAGCCTCATTTTGAATACTATCTTTAAGATGGTAAAATTACACATGTATTGATTCTATATGTATATTGGTATTGACAAACAACTGTAAACATATCTTGTGCATGTAACAATGTATTAGTTGGACAAGTATGCGTCTTGGTCAATTAATGTTATATGTAAAACATGATCTACACCTTGTAAAGATGCATTTATATCAAATGAAATGTTGTGGATCAGTCTTTTGCATTACATGGTTCTGCAAAAGTCAAATGTGTCATTTTTTATGCTTATCTGTTTGCTGGTATCCGAGTGGTTATTTTATTTGAAAGTCTAGATTGAGGCAAAAGACAGTGTAGATTGAGATTTGTGATTTTTATTTTCAAGTGCTGCATAATTCCCTGTTATATATGTGTCCTCATTTTTGTGATACCTTTCCTTCTCTAGCTACATTATGATAGGCAGCTGTACATGGTAGAAAGATCATGATTTTTTGATTTATTTGGTTTCTTAAATAGGTATCTCATGACACTGGCAGTGATCATAGAGGTCTTAAACGGCTGGGATCATTGAACCTTTGATCTTCTCACACACCTCTTTAACTTTCTTGCTTTCCCAATTCCATGAATATCTTTAGATTTGTGCATCACACTATTGTAAAATTATTGCTTTTAAATTTCACTTGCATGGATCTAAATACAACATAATTGTGAGAGGATGGAGATTATTTGATGAACACAAATTGTCTATTGACTATTGTTATTTTCTTAGTTGACACTGTTCCTTTCAAGCTTTTAACAGTTCAAATATAAGTTACTTAAAAACAAACAAAAGCAAAAAGTGCCATATCATAGTGAACTGTTTTAGGTTAAATTGTCAAAAGTTAGTAGCATGAAACTACAATGTGATTTTGATCTACCTAGTTATTAATGGTCCATTGGCTAAGTAGTGTTTTCTTACTGTCCTTAACATCTCGTACTCTTGAATCCCTTGATATCATTTCATTGTGTTTTTAATATCATAATATCTTGATTATCTAATATTCAGTGATTTGTTTGCTTCTGATGTCTCTGATATTCCTGATTATTATGGTTTCTCAACCCAGACTTTCTTTGCATTATCCAATTTTATTTACTTCGTGTGAGTTCAATTTTTAGATGAATATTTTGAAATATTTATTTTTTGTCACGTCATTAGTAGGCTGGTGATTTTGATGTGGCATTTACTGTTAAAACAGCTCTTTAACTAAGTTAGATAGTTGATTCCTTTGTCCAAGTTCTTGTACTTTTTTCCTTCTTTATATTCTAAATTGTATAATCACTTCTGTTGATCAGACTCGGTCTCTTCTTGGGGAGATAGTTGCAGCAACAGATCCAAGTTATATAGCATCTATTGCTCTTTCTTTGGGTTGTATTTATCGGAGGTGAGCTTTTTAAATTCTGCTTCTCTTTATTTTGTTTGTAATGTAAAGTCGCCCTCATATATTAAATATTATTACTAGTCTCGTACTGTCCGTGTTTATCGGTCCCTAGCTGAACCAATACATACCTGTTGGTACTAGTGTCGGTACATCGACATAGACTGGCAATTCGAGAAAAGGCTGAAATATTAAATGACTTTGTAAAAAAATATTTTGGATTTTAAAAAAGGAAATTCTCCTAATTTGTTGGTGTATAAATTTAAATTTAATAAGAATAAATTATAAAATATATCTAAGCCATAAATCAAGAGAAAATTCTAGGCTATAAGGATTTTCAATTAAAATCCTTATCTTTCCAAATTCGTCGAGGAAGCACTTTGTGGCATCATCCTTCATTGAAGAAGTTGCTTCCAATGATTTTTAATCACTACAAAGAAAAGAGTTATTTTGAATGAATCACCTGCAATGAAAAGAGTCATGTTGAATTGGCTTGGCCCACTTATATTGCCGTTGCCACTAGCATGGTCATACTACACAAATCGCCTAGACGATATCTTATAACTTCCTTACATGTGTGCATTGTTGCTCCAAGAAGGCAGGGAAGCTAGCTGCAATTGTTCGAATAAACATCATTAACTTGACCCTTGCCATTACCCTCGTAATGATCATAGATCGGTCCCATGATAGCATGCTTATACTTTGCTTCTTGTTCGGTCTGTCTATAGAGTTTTAACTTTTTCTATATCATGTTCTGCGCAGATGGTTTTCCTTCTATGTAGAGGAGCCTTAATGCATTTTGCAACATAGGGAAATCTACCTGATACCATTCTAATCGAGTCATTAGTCCCTAATGATTAATTAATCATTATATCTCTAGTTAGGTATTACTTACTCATTTGTCCCTAATGAATCAAGATTTACCAATATTCTTTGGGCTAATTAAATGAAATAAAAAAGAAAATAGAAAGATATGGAAAATACCTTTAATTTAAGACAAATTTCACCTGATCTCGAGCTTGAATCTTTTTTTATCAAAATTAACCATCACTATTTGCCCATTAGGGAGATTAAGCAAATTTAATCCTATAAATTGAGAGATTTAGTGAGAAAGGTTGAGAAAGAGTGAGAGTGAGCTTGAAAGTGAGAGTATGAGGAGCTTTTATAAGCCGAAAGGAGGTCCCAATGGTCAATTGGACTATTGGGAGCGACACTATGTGAGGTGTACTGACCAGCATGCCTCACATATCAACCATTTTGCCTAAAATGGGCTGGCTGGGTTTTTCTAAGCCCATAAACTGGTACATGCTGCTCATACCATATTGTTTTGGGTGAAATTTCAGTTCATGGTGAGCATATTAGTCATTATGTGTCGATCTCTATGCTACCTAATTGGGTCATACGAAAATTGTCTTTTCATAGTGGTCTTATACAATTTATGGAAGGATTTAATAATGCTCTTGTTATCAGATGGTGGTGGATTATCTTTGGTAGCAATACCAAAAATTGGAAATCAATCATATGGAATTGGTACTTGAGTTAGAGCAATATGGATCATGAATAATGGCAATTGTGTTATTAACTAGAAGAATTTCATTTAAGCTCTGCCTATTAAAATGGTAGTACAAACTCTCTAATAGCAATAAAGCAAAGTGGATATCAATCATGTGAAATTATTGCTTCATTAAGAGCAAGGAAGCATTGGAATAGTTTTTTTGTGTTCTTGAATCCTTAGTATCAATCGTATCAAAGCTACTTTCAGGTATTATTTTGTTTATAAAAGTTATTAACACATTGGCATTTGAGTTTAGAACATGGAGTGCAAACTTGATTGGTTTGATATGGTTTGTCTGATATTTGCTGGTTCAATCATCAGTCAGTACATGGAGCCCAAATCGGGTGGTTTCATCTGGTTCACTATAACTATAATGTATATTTTCTTCTTTGGCCCATGCTAGGGCTCGGCCCATTACTCAACTCCTTGTGAGGAGTCTTGTCACTCTTCTCTTGTTGCCACATGCTTTGGGATACCCTTTGCTTCGGCTCCTCCATGCCCTCCTCTTCTTCCTTCTCATCCATCTCTTGTTTCTTCTTTTCTTCTTCCTTGTTCCTCTCCCCTAACTGTACCTTCTTTTCTTCTTCTTTCTCCTTCCTTCTTACCCTCCTCTTAATTTTCCCTACAGGATTTTGGTACGTTCTGATGTACCATGTATCGGTATAGTAAAATTGATTGGACCTGTATTGGCATGGACCACCAATATGTGGGTCTGGTAGCTGCAATTTTATTTCTTGGTTTAGAAGGTTCTAGAGGTCCTTTGGGAGCTTGGATTATGTTAGGTTTTTTATTGTATGGAAAAGAAAGCCTTGTCCTATGTGTTAAATTTGTCTTGTTAGGTATTATCTTGTTAAGACTGGAATACAAAATATTGTTATAAAGGATTGTACAATAAGTTGTAGTTGGATTGATTTCACGGAATGGATGTTTGTTTTGTTTGGTTGGACAGCCTAGTGTTTTTTTATTTTTATACTTCCATTGCCACGACCTGGTTTGATCCGATTCAGTGGGATAACTTACACGATAACTTGATAGCATGAACCACAAGCCCAAAATACTGATAGAACCCTTGCAGATTCTAAGCTTGGGTTGATCTCTATAGGGGATCGACCTCCTTGGAACTCTATAGGGGTTCCTCCCCCTTGGTTTTCTGCACAAAGACTGAAAGATAATTGATCTATTGATGATGAAAAGAGGGCTGAATACATGCTATTTATAGGGCTTTTAAACCCCAACTCCTAATAGAACTCCTACTTATCAAGACCCCAACTCCGAATCATCTAACAACTCCCATAGCCAACTCCTAACTATGATATGGCCGGCGGCTATAGGGGTCTCCAACTCCTAATTTGCTTCTTATTCAACCCTAAAGAGAGTCCTAGCTAAATGGATCTCTCCTCTCCTAATCCTAGCTGGCCTCTCCTAAGAGGAGAAAGGTGGCTAAAAGACCGCCTCTTCATGAGGACTCTTCCCTTAACCCTAGTCGACCACTTCTGCAATAGGGGTGGTGGCTAGTTTAGGGTTTATTACATGCATGACTCAGTTGACTCTGACCCGTGTCCAACTCCGACTCCTAACCAGACTCTAGTTCAGCCGAATCCTAACCCTACTAGGATTTGGGCTGATTTATTATAATGGACTCAAATATACTCCTAGTCGACCTAATGTCAGGCCTAGGTTGGCCAACAAGGCCCAATCTGAGGACTCGACTCAATCGACTAGGACCCGACTCAGTTACAATGATCTAATCCTTATAAATTATTTCAAGTCTCTTCTTTATTTTGATGTGAAAATAAATTAAAGATATTGCAATCTCTGCAGATATGTGCTTGACATCCTTATTGAAGCTTAACTATGTCGAGAATCAAACCCTAGGTCCACTAGTGACAGCTTTGCCATAATATACTTCCAAGCCATGATGTGCCTCCAACCCCATCCACTTGTCCACCGGTTATTCTGTCCTACTCAGACTTATCATTATACACGATGCTATGTCTACTTTGTTACTATTTGACATGACTTGGTTCGATGGAATAATTGATCTACGAGCTTGTAGACCCAAGATATTTAAGGCAAATTAGTTGTACACCCATTTAGCTCATATAAATTAGTTTGTCTTTTTCCGTTTCAATGTGAGATTGAACTGAATGGTATTGCATCCATTATCTTATGCTATCGCTATTTTCTTATCTAGGTACTGGAGAATAAACTTGCAAATTTCTACCTTTTTCTCAATTAATTAATATATTGAGTTATTACTATTAATTAAGTGTTGTTGTTTCCTATCAAATCAGGCCTTAGAGTTTTAAATCAGAGATACTAAGCCTTCCTTCAGCCTTCAACTCCAATGTTTGGACAATTCAAATCATTCCACATTAGAGCTGATAATCCAGCCTTTTTTAGCTCTTGATTATTCAGGAGCCAAATAGTGTTGACCTGATTATCAAGCCCATACAACAAGGTATGCATGGGTACATAAAGTAACTGTCATTTCATAAATGACATATCATCACTGGAATTGAAGGTTCATGGTGGTTTGGCTAAAATCTTTTAGCAAAACATTTTTATCATATAATTGAATGTAACTTAGCAGCCATTTTCTTATAGACGATGATGAAAAAAGAAAGAATTTTTCTCTTCAGTGGAGTATGAAGAATTAGGTGTGGTTTTTAAAGTTGAAAAGTGAGGGAGACTTGTTTAAGATGGTATAGATACGTGCTAAGAAGACCTATAGATGCTGTGTTTATAAGAGTTGAGATAATTACTATTCGTCGTATCAATGAGAAGAGGTATAAGGAGACCACTTTGCTAGAAACCATAAAAAAATATTTAGGTACTCTTACAAGGATATAACTTCCTATAGTGCTCAATGACAGTGAAAGATTTTTGTAGCCAACCCCAAATAATTCAAACTTTATGATTTGTTGTAATGGATAAAAAGAACAAGGAACAATGTTAAGGGGAGTCTACTTGTTTGTAAATTTGGGAAGATCAAGTGGATGTGCAAAATAGTTGGTGAAAATAGTTAATCTGAGCAACCAATTGAAGATCAGATGATTGATGACAGGCATAAACTGGAATATCAGAATATCTTCAGGTTCTTTTTTATATTTACATTCCAAGGAAAAGATGAGTACAGTCATCAAGGCAATAATTGATAGTAGATTTCTGATTATGAATTCATGATGCATCATATGTCACCATCTGACTGTGTTTGAAGTTTGAACCATTATTAGAGTATCTATGATCAGAGATCGTCCAGATCTTGCGGACAAGATTTATGCAGCCGTGGTGTCTAGTGCAGAATAGATTTTCACAGCTGTAGATCTGATACAGAAATGATTATCACATTACATGTTAGCTTTTTTAGTTTGTATTTAAGTTTAAATGAATTATGAATAAATCATCATATAGTTGATTGTGGTTGGATTGATTTTTATGAAGGAAATCTGATTGACTGCTAGATTCTAGGATGTTTCTCCTTGCAATACTTCCTACTTCATGCTTGACATAAACTTATCTGTGGTGATTTCTCCTGTCTTGTCATGCCAATTGATCTACAAATTATCTGCTGCTTGTTTCTGATGAGGAGGCAGGCCATTGAAATGGGGATTTGCCAAATCAAGTTATCTTTTTTTCTTTTATCTTTGATGAAAAAAATTATTTCCAGCCACTGCTTAGTTTGTATAACTCGATAGTGGTGAGGATATGGTTTGCAACAAAATTTCACCACGGCTCCTGGTGAATCCATGTCTTTGCCACATCTCAATTTGTTATTGCAACTTGCAATGGGAAGAGACTTATCTTTTTTTCTTTTATCTTTGATGAAAAAAATTATTTCCAGCCACTGCTTAGTTTGTATAACTCGATAGTGGTGAGCATATGGTTTGCAACAAAATTTCACCACGGCTCCTGGTGAATCCATGTCTTTGCCACATCTCAATTTGTTATTGCAACTTGCAATGGGAAGAGACTTAATAAGAGGATCTCTTGTGCTGATTTTATGTATCTGTTTGCCCTTCTGCTCCACTTTTGAAATGGGAAAAATAAAAAATCCATTTCATTTTTTCCTTTTCTTAGTGTCACTGGTATTATATTTGTGAAGGGTCAATTGGGACACCAGCATGTGCTGTTTCAGCTTCCAGTCGGCAACGGTGGTTCTGATGGCATTGAAATTCTTCACTGTGACATAGATAATGGCATGGTAGTCCATGTTGTGTAGGGGCCATGCTGATAATGTATTGCCTTCAAATTTTGGAGCCTTTTTTATGGTGGACCAGAATCCTACAAGGAACTTCCTTGAAACTTGATCCATTGTGGAAATAATTTGCGAAATGATAATTGTTCCAACTACTCTTTTTTGTTTATGTACTGTAAATGCTGCCATGAATTGTTTTTGTTGATGTATGAAAGTGTTCTGTTGCTATAATTTTTTATATTTAAGCAATTTTCTATTTTTGAATTTGAAGTTGATAGATGATTTTTTCGGTACATGTATGCAGTGCAGGAGGAATAGCGTTAACTACTCTGGTGACCTCAGCTGTCAGGTCAATTTCTTCGTTAGCCAAGAATTCAAATGCTAGCCTGCAGTTGTGGTCTTTGCATTCTCTTCTTTTAATAATCGAAGCTGCCGGTTTATCATATGTCCCTCAAGTTCAGGTACCTAGTTGCGGTGTTTATATGATGCCTGTTATGATGGTGTGGTATTCTGTACGTGGCACCAACTAATTCAGTTCGCTTTATTATAATGGACTGGCTGCTAGTTTCTTTCATTATGCACTTGTTTAACATTTAATAAGTAGTAATTTTCTTTATTTAATTATGAACATAGAGGTTCAAATGGATTTCTTATGATATTTCTATATACACTGGTGCTACACCACACGCTACCTTGGGCAGAAGCCACAAGCCTTTGTTTATGTCTTCACTATAGGAAAATTGGCATCTTGCCTATGTCAAGATCTCAAATTTTGAACCAACCAATTGGTATGGAGTGGTATTTACTGGTCCAACCAAGTATTGATAGATAAAATACTCATTAGAAACATATAGCTCATTGTCAATAACATGTCATTCATCATTTTTTATTTTAATTAATCATTGAGGTACAAGTCAAATACCACCCACTATACTCTCACAGTGCACTATCTTAGCTCTGCAACACTGCAACCATTGATTAGATGTTCCTGCAATGTTTAAAATTTTCTATGTTTTTGGTTTATTTTTCATATAGGCAGTTTGTATGGGGCATGTAGTAGCCTTGGCAACCACAATTTGCTTGATCTTGCAGCTTTAAAAAAGTTTGCTTTGGTTTTTACATTGTGTGCATTAACACTCAAGACATTGGTATGAACCGAATTTTGTAAGAAACATTTAAATACTACTAGAATTCAATAAAATCTCCTTTTCTGTTTATATACAGTAATTAGATAAATTAAGACTATAAAGCAATAAATGAGATGCTAAACAAAGATATGTATATCCTCGGACTCATAATGATACATCTAGGACATACTGGTCTCCCTAATTGAAATCGTTGCAGTGGTCCTACCACCAAAATGAATGTCGTGAGCCATTGATTGGGTGGGTTGGGGTCCTCGATATAATGAAACTATATATTGATATAATGAAATTGTATATCGACTTTCTTTCCACTTCCTTCTTTTTCACCTCTTCCTCCACTACCTCCTCTTCTTCCTTCTTCCTCTGTTCTCGACTGCTTCCTTGACTGCCTCCTCTACTTCCTTCCTCATCCTCCTTCCTCCACTTCAACTACATCCTCTTCTTCCTTCCTCCTTTTATTTGATCGCCTCCTCTTCTTCTCTTCTTCCTCATTTTCTTCCTTCCACTTCCTCTTCCTCTTTGCCTCCTTCCTCTTCCCCATTCCTCCTCTTTCTCGACCGCCTCTTCTTCGTCCAACTCCTCTTCTTCAACTCTCTTCTTCCTTCCTCCTCTTTGTCGAACACCTCCTCTTCTTCCTTCCACTTCCTCCTTTTCCTCCACTGCCTCCCATTCTACCTTCCTCTTCTTCCTTCTTCCTCTATTAGCACCTCTTCCTTCTTTTGTCCTTCTTGTTCTTCCTTTTAAGTCTTTGTTAAATATGAGTGTACATGGTTTTGGTGTATTGACTAAAACGGTATGGTCCAGGCTGTATGTACTAGTCCAACAGCTGATTGGAACGTGGACTTGCCTGTATCGAGCGGTATAGCAGTTGGAGAGGAGGGGGTGTGGGTGGGTGGGGGCGTATTGGGTGATACATCCTTTGGATTAGACGAAATGATTGAAATTTGATCATTACCGACCTGTATCGTTCAGTAGTTCGGATTTTGACCAAAATCAATCAAGGGCCTAGATTGAATTGGTTCCAATGGTCAATTGACCATTGGACCCATTTGAATTCCTAACTTTACGCCATTCCTCCCTCCTCTTTCATACTATTTCAATCTCACATCTTTTGACACTCTTTCTCCCTAAATCACTCTCTCTTTTTGACAAATTCTCACTCTTCTTCAATTTCAATGGACGAATTGTTGGGAATGTACTGCAAAGTTGCTCATCAACGATCGAAAAAGATAAATCTGCTATCACTTCCTTATTTGGATATTTTTTATTGAAATGGAACTAAATTTGCATTTAGTTCTAATTAAAATACCCTATTTTAGGGTTTTTCTTAATTTTCTTGTATTTTTGGAGATTTTTGGGTCATTTTTTGGAACAATCAACATGTTTCGACATACCATGTGTCGGTACATTGGTACAAATCGGAATGTCCTAAACCGACTAGAGGCTGACATGGTTGGTCAATATGAAATTGCAGTCCTTGCAAGTGTATCATGTGCAGCACATTAATGTTAGTTAAATGTACCAGTCCGGATTGGGATTGATAATGTTTCGTAGCATAAGAACACAATTCTTGACTGTTTCAATGTGGCACTGATGTAATGACAGGGAATCATCACCATCGATGCCCCTTGTGGTAGTAAGCATGTATGACTCCAGAGGATGGAGTGCAAAAGAGTTGTGACTATCATCACCATGGTTTGCAATGTTGTATTGTACTGCTCGGTATACTCGGTATGTACCAGTCCGATAGAGGACAAGATTGATAGGCTACTAGAAGCCCTCCAATGACTTGTTGGGTAGCCTCACCTCTTGTGTAAGGTCACTACCCAGAACAAGGCATGTACGGGGCCATGCAGGCCGGATACTGGTCTGTATTATATATATTGCCCTATGTCGACTAGTATACCTTGCTTTGTGCCTCTATTTGTGGCCTTTTTATTGAGAATAAGAAAGAGAGGGAGTGAGAGGGTGGTGAGGGTCAATTTGGGTAGTTTTGGAGCCTTTTCACAGGCTCCCTAGAAGCCCTCCAATGACTTATTGGGTAGCCTCACCTCTTGGTAAGGTCACCGCCCAAAACGGGCCTATACGGGGCCATGCAGGTCGGGTACTGGTCTGTATGATATATATTGTCCTATGCTGACTGGTACACCTTGCTCTGTACCTTAGTCCCTTGTTGAGGTGGTAAGTATCACTCATTTCATACCATACCAGTAGTGCACACGTTGGTATTGACCAAGGTTTGCAATTTTGATCTGTACCGCCCGGTACGGGTGGTACATACCGGTCCGCCAGGTTATAGGCCCGCTACCAGGCGGTATCTCCAGCTACCGGGCGATACCGCCCAAATCGATCGTCGGCAGTCGATTTCGGTCGTCGACAATCGATTGAGGGAGAAAAAGGGAAGAAGAAGAAGAAGAGGAAAAGAAGAAAAAAGAAGAAGAGGAGAAGAAGAACTCCTTTCCCGCGTCGTCCTCGCCGGCACACCGTCCTCGCCCGTGGGCGATTCTTCTCCCGTGCGAGGAGACAGCACGTCTCCCCGCGTGGGGAGAAAGATCGAGGCGACGTCATCATTTTTTTATTATTTTTAATAAAAAATAATATAATTTAAACATATTTCTATGTGAATGACCTGCATACACTTCCATCATGCTCATTTTGGCATGTTAAGAAACTTGTGATAGATTCCTTAATAAAATATATATTTTTTATATGATTGCATATTCATCCTCTTTTGGCGAAGTTTGAAAGGTATCTCATGTATGATATCTGAGTTAGCTTCAATGTCGCTATTTTTAAAATATCCATATTAATATAGGTTGACACACATATATATATTGATGTCTAATGAAATCATAATCATTACTAAAGATGGATAGATTTAACAAGTCATAGACCGCAAGTGATCGATGCTTTATACATATGTTATTTGTTAAAATGCCATGGGATCACAGTCCAAGGAATTGGTCAAAATGTTAGTGCTGATTTTTGTCTCGTTGTTTGAGTCATGTGATTTGGAGGATAGGCCACAATATATAATGGAACAGGTACTTACATATATGTTTGCCATGATCATGTCAAGAAGAAAGCCCTAATAACCAATTATGGCATACATATGGTGGGAATTAGTACTACTTGATGGCTGAGAATAAAAAGCCTTGGTGATTTGTTGAGCAAATACATTATTATACTTGAACATGTAGTATTGCATCTAACACACATTTGTATAAATGATTGGCCATAACATTACTTGCCTTCCTTGATTGTGTTATGCAGGCAACTCTTTTCCTTGCAATGGAGATTCTTATGGCAGAGGAGAGCGGATTGGTTGATCTTAGGCAGGAGATAGGGCGTCTAATCAATGCTATAGTGGCTGTTGTTGGTCCTGAGCTTGCTCCAAGGAGTACTTTTTTTTCTCGTTGCAAGGTCATTTACCATGTTAATGGATTAATTTTTTGTTATTCATGTTTTTCTTGTTGCCAACAATACTGTCTATGATATTTTAATTTTTTATTTTTTTAATCCTGTGTATGATTTAGCTTATGGGGTACTTAGGCTCAGAAATTGTCTAATTTAGGTTATATAGCTCTTTGCGTTTTACATTTATTCTTGCATGTATACATATTTTTGCAAAGTGACATGTTTGTTTCTTTCAGTCTGTTATTGCAGAAATAAGCTCTTGCCAAGAGACATCAACTGTTCTTGAGTAAGTATTTCTTTTAATATGAGAAGGTTTCTTTTAGTTTGATTATACTGAAGGGTTTTGTGAGTATTAAGCAGTGTTCTATTACTCAAGTATAGCACATAATAGGCTATTAATATTTGCAGGTCTGTCAGATTCACGCAGCAGCTTGTCCTTTTTGCACCACAAGCTGCTTCTGTGTTTTCCCATGTTCAAAATCTTCTTCCTACTCTTTACTCTAGACAGGTGCTCCTAATATAAAATTAGAGAATGACTGCAGTTTTCCTGTTCCCATTTTGATTTGTAATATGCTTGCATCTTCTCGACAGCCTATTCTTCGTCACCTTGCTGTTTCAACCCTTCGTCATCTTATTGAAAAAGATCCGGTGAGGAGCTCTTATGAATCTGTGGCCATTAGTTTGTCATAATCTATATATTAGTCATAGTATTGGTTAAATATTCAAGTAACATATACTATGTTATGTCGTTGAATACTATGCTGTCATCATTGAAGTCAAGATGGGATTGGTGACATAGAGGTTTCAAATATTGACTATCAAATGTCTCAAGGACCTTCCAAACTTGTAAGATACCATATAGGCATAAACTATACTAGTACACCATGTTATACCATTTGGTACCTATTGTCACGGACTTAGCTAAATTTGCCTAAGTCGTGCGGCACCTTAGCAACAAACTTGAAGACTTAGCTGAAATTGCCTATGTCGCGAAGCAACCTTGCCCAATGTTCCGGACTTAGCTGGGATTGCCTAAGACATGAAACACTGAAGCGTTATTTGCCCACAAAGGGTCAGCCCAATTACAACCTCGTGCAAAAGAGAAGTTGATTAGTTTTGAAGAGGAGCGACGGACAAGTCTCGACGTCTCACAAAGAGAGTAGCTCTTACAAGCAATTCGTCGAACACCTTGAGCGCAACAGAAAAAGAGAGAGAGAGAGAGCGAAACAAGACTTTAGAGGACTGTAAGAACGGTCGCAAGTCCACAAACGACAGTTCCCAAGGTATCGGACGCAAGTCGAGTTTAACTTTTTATGAATGCTCATGCCTGATACTATCTCGAAGCCCCATCTAGCCTTCTGCCACCTGTGGGGTTCCAAGGGGCAGAGATAGCTTAACCTTGCCCAATGTTCCGGACTTAGCTGGGATTGCCTAAGACATGAAACGCTGAAGCGTTATTTGCCCACAAAGGGTCAGCCCAATTACAACCTCGTGCGGGTCCTGAAGGACCTGCAAAAGAGAAGTTGATTAGTTTTGAAGAGGAGCGACGGACAAATCTCGACGTCTCACAAAGAGAGTAGCTCTTACAAGCAATTCGTCGAACATCTTGAGCGCAACAGAAAAAAAGAGAGAGAGAGAGAGAGCGAAACAAGACTTTAGAGGACTGTAAGAACGGTCGCAAATCCACAAACGACAGTTCCCGAGGTATCGAACGCAAGTCGAGTTCAACTTTTTATGAATGCTCATGCCTGATACTATCTCGAAGCCCCATCTAGCCTTGTGCCACCTGTGGGGTTCCAAGGGGCTGAGATAGCTTAAACGTTTTGCACCGCTTGGCTAGGTCACCGCAGCACGCGAAAATGACCCAAAACTGGGCAGTTTTGGCTTCGCGCAGCGAGTGGTCGTCCTGCAACGTTACAGACTATTTCTGCTTGCATTTTTTAGGCAAAATCACATAAAACAAGGCAAAACATGCTGCCAAACATCTGTACATGCAAACAAAAGCGATGAACTGTTTACTAAGTGAAGAGTTAAGGTTGAGCGATGACCGTTCGTGACATTCTCCCCCACTTAAACTGTCGACACCGTCGTTGACGCTTGTTGGTAGGCTTTGATGCAGGCTTTTTCATGTCGTAGGGCGTCTTCTGGCTCCCAACTAGTTTATTTTCGGGGAAGCTTTTGCCACTTCACCAAGTACTTAGTTTGGTCTGCTCCACTGGGTAGCTTAGTCTTGCGATCCGTCAGAATAGTCTCAACTCGCTTCTCGTAGGAGGCTCCGATTGGAGGAAGTCAAGTCGAAATATTTTGTGAAGCATCTTGTAGATCTGAATGGTAGGCTTTCATGTTGCTTGCATGGAAGATATTGTGAATTTTGAGCCATGCCGGTAGTTGCAACTTGTGGGAGATGTTGCCTACCTTGCTGATAATTGGGAAAGGCCCTTCATACTTGCGCACCAATCCTTTGTGCATTTTGTGCCTAAAGAACTGGAGTGTTGCTGGTTGAAGCTCCAATACCAAGTCACCAACTTTAAACTTTGTGGTCGCCTTCCCAAGTCTGCCCACTTATTCATCTTTTTGGCCGCCTTCTCCAAGTAGGCCCGAGCAATATCTGTATTTCGATGTCATTCCTTTGCAAAGTGATATGCTGACGGACTACTCCCCATATAACCAATAGCCAATGTGTGATGAGTTGACGACTGTTGTCCTATGATAATCTCGAAGGGGCTCTTGTTGGACGTAGAGCTTTGCAGGAAGTTGTAGGAGAATTAGGCTATGTCCAATAGCTTCATATGAAGTCCAAGGAGAATTGGACTTATGCGGGCAAGCTTGATATGAAGTCCAAGGAAATGCTCTCTCATCGCCTTTCTGGTATGGGCAGCGGCTCCAAAAGTCCCACCGGCTTCTGCTGCTCTACCTTATCCTGTTGGCAAGTAAGGCATGTACGAACGTAATCCTCCACATCTGTCCCTATCTTCGGCTAATAGAAGACCCTCTCCACGAGAGCTATTGTTTGATGAATACTCGGATGTCCCGCCTAGAAGGAATCGTGACACTTCCTCAGGAGTTTACTGGATGACCCTCTTGCATAAATACTCTCCCAATAGCTAAGTCAGAGGCATCTGTATGGACTTTAAAAGACTTCCCATAGTCTGGTAATCTGAGTACTCATTCCTTCAACACAGTAGTCTTTAGGTCTTGGAAAGCCGTTTCACACTTGTCCGACCATCTCCAAGACTGCTCCTTCTTCAGCAACTCCGTCAATGGAATTGCACGCTTCGGATATCCAGTTATGAAGCGCCGATAATAGTTGACGAACCCAAGGAAGGATCTCAACTCTGACACCTTCTTTGGTGTCCGTCAGTCTGCTAAAGCTTGCACCTTCAATTTATCCATCTGGATGGAACCATTGCCGATTCAATACCCCAAGAATAGAATCTCCGTATGAGCAAAGTAACACTTCTCCCTCTTTACAAACAAAACGTTCTCCCTGAGAACCTTGAAGATTATCCGAAGGTGCTCCACATACGCTTCAAGTGTTTGGCTATAGACGACTATATTGTCTAGGTAGACGACCACAAACTTGTCCAAATATTCCTTGAACAATTGGTTCATTAAAGTACAGAATGTGGTCGGATTGTTGGTTAAGCCGATAGGCATCACCAAGAACTCAAACGCTCCATACCTGGTCATACAGTTCGTCTAACTGCTTTTTGAGTTATGCCAACTCTGGAGGGGCCATGCGGTATAATGGTCTCGCTGGAGGCATAATTCCTGGCTCCAACTCAATATTATGATCCACCCCTTTGCGTGGAGGCAGAGTCAAGTGGCATGACGTCTATGAACTCCTTCAGAACGTTTGCCACCGCAGCAGGTTCGTGAATGGCCTCCCCGTCAATTGGCTCTAGCTTCACAGCAGCCATGAAAGTTAATTCGCCTTTTCGTACCCCTTTCTTCAATTGTAGTGTCGATATTTGCTGTCGGTCCTTGGTTCCTCCTCGAGAAACTGGAACCACGCAGGGGTCGTCGCCTCCCATTAGGCATAGAGAGTTTAGGAACGAGATCGGCACTAACTTCGTCGCGTGTATGAACTCCATTCCAAGAATTACTTAGAAGTCATTCAATGGCACCGCCATCATGTTTGTGCACCCGCTCCACATTCCAATCTTGATAGGGACCCCCTTCTGCTAGCTCGGAGATCCGTTGAGCTTCTGAGTTCATAGCCTTCATACGACTTGGGTTCTTCTCCAAGATCAGTCCAAGTCGCTTTGCTTCACGATCGGCAATAAAATTGTCGGTAGCGCTTGTGTCCACCATGGCACGGGTAGTTCGACCATTAAGCTTGATGTCTACATACATCAATTCGCTACTTGCTACCTTCTGCGCCTTTGTTTTTGTGTTCTCCCCCATTTGACGCCGCATTGCATTCAACAAACGCATTACTCCCATTCGAGGCCCTTGCGACTCCTTGTCGTCGCTGCTGGATTCAAAACTGCTTGAACTCAGGGCGACGACTTTGCCCTTGTTCGACTTGTGGGGGTGTATCGATGTAGTTAACCCATTGAGTGCCTGCTTTTGTGGGCACTCTCTCACCATGTGCGGTCCACTGTATAAGAAGCCTCCGCCAGACTTCGAGGCCTTACCTTTTGAACTTGGTCCCTTGTGGAAGTTATTCTTCTTTTGTTCGCTTCCAAACTCCTTCGTTCGAGAGTATTTTATTGGGCGATTACCTGAGGATTGTTTCTTCTTACCCAAGTCCTTTGAAGAAACAAAGTCGGTCAACCTTTCTGCGGTTGCAATTGCCCCGACCATGTCAGTGACATTCCTCCGATTTAGTTCTTGTTGTGCCTATGGCTTCATTCCATCGAGGAAGCTGAATAGCTTGTCCTTCTCGGATATATCTTATATATCCAACATCAGTGCCGAAAATTGCTTCACATAGTCTCGAATGGATGTACTTTGGCGGAGTTGTCTCAGTTTCCTTCTAGCGACGAACTCTATGTTCTTGGTCAAAAACTGAATTCTCAACTCTCGCTTCAAGTCTTCCCAACGGGTTCGCCACTAAAGTTTTGTATCTCCATTCAGATAACTTGTTGCTATAGAAACTCTGGTTTCTTCAGAATCGGGCCTCGTAGCACGAGAATACTGTTCTATGTCGAACAGGAAATTTTCGAGCTCTTTAGCATCTCTAGCACCTCCATAGCAATGCGGTTCGGGTGCTCTGAAGGTTTGTGGCAGCGCATCATGGGTATTGTTCCCTCCCGCATTAAGAGTCCTTGTGAGTAGTGTCACCTTGGACGTAAGTTCTACCACAACTTCATGTAGATGTTGTACCGAGTCTTTGGTGTCCTCCGTCAGTCGGTCGACCAGGGATTCAACCCTATCTATTCGAGATTCAGCTTCTTCTTACGAGCTCTCTACCCCAAGGAGTCTTCGTTGCCCTTGTTTGAGTTCCTCCAAGCTCGCTTCAAGAACATCAAGGCGGGTTTCCACTGTTGTAAGTTGTGACTCTTTCTCCCAGTTGGCGCACCAGATTGTGCCTCCTCCGCTCGTGGAGAATATCCAACTTCGTGCTCGTCTTGTTAGCTGTCGTGCTCCTCATGAGCGGTTTCGATAGCTTGCGAGCGAGTTTGCACTTGCAGCCCACCTGCGGTTGTTTGGGGTAAGGGTCTGTTTTGTCCCATCTTGCTCGATTCACCATGGTGCTTTGCTATGGCGAGATTGTGAATCCTCTTCACTTGTTCGAATTGCTTGCCTGCTCTGATGCCACAATGTCACGGATTTAGCTGAATTTATCTAAGTCGTGCGGCACCCCAGCGACAAACTTGAAGACTTAGCTGAAATTGCCCAAGTCGCGAAACAACCTTGCCCAATGTTCCCGACTTAGCTGGGATTGCCTAAGCATGAAACGTCGAAGCGTTATTTGCCCGCAAAGGGTCAGCCCAATTGAAACCTCGTGCGGGTCCCGAAGGACCTGCAAAAAGGAATTTGATTAGTTTTGAAGACGAGCGACGGACAAGTCTCGACGTCTCGCAAAGAGAGTAGCTCTTACAAGCAATTCGTCGAACACCTTGAGTGCAATAGAAAAACAGAGAAAGAGAGCGAAACAGGACTTTAGAGGGCTATAAAAACAGTTGCAAGTCTACAAGTGATGGTTCCCAAGGTATCGGATGCAAGTCGAGTTCAACTCTTTATGAATGCTCACGCCTGATACTATCCCGAAGCCCTATCCAGTCCTGTGTCACCCAGGGGGTTCCAAGGGGCTGAGATGACTGACGTTTTGCACTGCTCGGCCAGGTCACCGCAACACGAGAAAACGACCCAAAACTAGGCTGTTTTGGCTTCGAGCAGCAAGTGGTCGTTCTGTAGCGTTACAGACTGTTTCTGCTCGCATTTCTTAGACAAAATAACACAAAACCGAGGCAAAATGTGATGTCAAACATCTGTAAGCAAACAAATGCGACGAACGGTTCGCATAAGGTTGTATTGAATTGCTTAAAAGTTGTTATTTTGTCATTTTTGTGATGGAAATTTTTTTTACTAAAAGTTGTTATATTTTAACAGCTACAGTTTAGAATACATAAGGTTGTATTGAATTGCTTAAACAAAGATAAATAAAAACACAAAACAGTTTTAAAAAGGACTAGAAAACTAGATTGGTCCCCATTAACCTTTAAAAACCAAACTCCATTACCATACACAGCAGAGTTACTTCTATAGAATATATTGAATACAATTCTTTATTGCTTGCCAAGTACATTAAATAAGGAAATAATTCTCAAAAATATGTTTTATTCTGTATTTAACAACTCTAAATGGTTCAGGAGTGACCAGATCTAACTGTATTGTTGATTTTATTCTATTTATTTATTGTGGGAGTGGATTTGTCATTGACCACAATTAAGAATCGTTTTCAATCTTGGAACAGTGATGGATAATATAGATGCAGGCTAAAATTGGGTTTCTTAGAGATAACTGTAAAATAGATATGGTGCTTTTATACTTGAAACTAATTTTTGACAAAGACCACGAATTAAATGTTGCCACAAATTTTTAGCACGTGAATCAACGGTACCCCATTGACCGAATGTATTAAACCTTATTCAATTAGAAACTAAGTAGTTCAGTATTTGGCTTTGCAAGAACAATCATGGGGATATCAGCACCATACAAGCTTTTACCGTGGCTCTATTATTATATAGCATCATTCTTGTTTTTTAGGTGGAAAATCTGTTCGTGGCACTAAATAGTGAAATGATGTACTAAGATATGAACTATGAGTTGTTTGTCATGTTAGGTATTTGACTTACATACTTGACAATTGGCTTAAAATGTTTGCTTGAGAGTTCCACGGGGTTACTAGACCATTTTGTTTTTACTAGGCTCTTTATTTTTCTGTAGTTTGCTTAGCACAAGATATAGAAAAAAGGTGATCTACTGAAATCATGTCTTTACATATAAGTGTGGCAGTTGTCTCTTAAATATTGATGTACTTCACGGTTCAGACCAGACATTCATTTATCTGTTAGTTTTATTTTGACAGGTTGCCATGATTGACACAAATATCGAAGAAAACCTGTTCAGTCTGCTTGATGAGGAAACTGACTCTGAGTAGGTTACAGAATCAGACTGTTTTTACTTATTGATATAGTGACAGGTTCATTGTCTTGACAAGGGATGGTGATATGCATGCATTTTTTTCCTTTTTTTCTGTAGAACTTCAAAATAAATTGAGGGAATTTGAATAATTCAACTAAATACATGGAACCATCCGAGTAATACTTGAGTGAATTTTCATGTTTCAAGACCGCTATTCAGACAACTCTTTTCATGTTTCAAGACACTGAGGCCTTAGCTCTGCGATTGACTTCCATCGTTAGAATATTGCCAGACTTTATTGAGCTCAATTTGGTTCATTGTAATGAAGAACCTAATTTTTGTCCATAATTTATTTAGCAATATGGAAAAATAAGAGGTCGTATCATAAGGATAACACACTAGTATCTTTTAGAACATGTTTATTTTGGCCAGTTTGTCAGTTTTTTTTTTCTAGTATGCTATTTTAATTGATTTGACCTAACTTGTGTTTCTAAATATGAAATCATTTAGTTTAATATTTGTTCTCATATGATGTGGTCTTTAAAAGATGTCCCAATTGAAATCCCATATGATGTGCAATGTGTGCATTACAACTTATTTAGATATTTTTGTCTCTGTTTTTCTGTTAAGGACATGCCAGATTACGATATTGCTTTTTAAAAGTAAAAGTATATTAATGAAGTCATTATTTCTCCTGTAGGATTGTAAATCTGGTCTGTTCAACAATTACTCAATGGCTTCATATATCATGTGTTTCTTGTCCATCACGGTGGATGAATATTCTTTATAACAAGGTATAAATTGGCACTAGTTTAGTGTGTTTTTGCTTGATTGAGTATTGTTACTAATTAATGCTCTGTAAAAAGTTTTAAATAGATAGTAGAATGTTATTGGATTATTTTTCATGATTCTTAATTTTTTTCTTCTCACATGCATTAACATGTCTTTCTAGGCATGTTAGTCCTTTACATTTCCCTTCTTGAATTCAACCATGGAACTCCTTACTGGATCATGTGTACCATGTAAAATAGTTTCCAATAGCCCTTTTCATCCTTTCATGATAAGACGTGACACTACAACATGCATTACGTTGTTTGATGAAACTTGTGCCTTACCCTAAATGATTCTTATTAGTCACATAAACATAAAAAATGATCCATGCACATGGATTCACATAAGAAATTCTACTTTGGTTAGGTACTCGTTTGATCTGTTCCATTAATCCAGCTGTATCATATCAACATCCTCACCTTAGCAACACTAAATTATTGTACAGTTTACTAAATTAGCTCTTACCCTACTGCCTCAACTTTCCATCAATGGATATAGATGAAAGCTGATAGTTGAACTTGAGTGAAACATTAATTAAGTTTAGGGTGCCAATTTAAAAGTTGAGGTTGGTGGACCCAGCTAAAGTTTGTCCTAAAGTTAATGGATTTGTGGTGTTATTTATGCTAAAGCATACATTCCTTTATATGACAAAGATAACGTCTCTTTAGGGGTAAGTGGGTGCATGTCAATCTCACAACACTCGTGATGCCCATCTCTACTTAAATTATCTCAATTTAACTCAATAAAGAAAAATTTTACCCATCATTTTGATCCAAAACATGTGAACTTTTATTTTTCATGATTTTTGGCCATATATTTTAATTATACCCCCACTTTTTATTTGGTATTGCGAAGGTTGAGCTTTGCATAATCGGTCTTAGACTATCAAGTCTAGAATCCTTAGTTTCCATTTTTCAAGGTTAGAAGAAATCTCATCTAGACTTTCATCAGTCAAAACAATATTATCAGTAAACAGCATGCGCCAAGGAGTTTTTTCTTAACTATGTCTTGAAAATGCATTTATTACTAGATTATTTCAGTCTTCAAGATATAAGAAAATATATGAGCTACTCATCTATGGAAGTCTAGAAAATGTTTTAGACATGCATGGGATAATTAATATTGGATAAACAATAAATTTTTTTATTTTACTTGGCTTGTTTGTTGTCTCTTAACCTAATGCATTTATAGCATTCTATCCTCACTCACATTGTCGAACGATGCTAAACCTTTAAATAAATTGAGAACTTTGGTATTATCATATGCCGCTTCAATTGTGGACACTGACATGTACCCATCTCTTGACACTTCCCATAGATGAATGCAAAACAAGCCGCGATGAGATCACTAGTTACCCCCTACCCTCGTTCCGTGTGGATCTCTCATTTATAATATTGACATGAATAGTTCAACTCAAGGTTCATGGTACCGTGACATATCGCTCGGTATAGGCGGTACATATCGGTCCGACAGGGGTCTGGTATGGGCAGTTCATCGGTATGCCCCCATGTATTATGTGTTGGTATGCTCAGTCCGAGTCGGTATGTACCATACCAGCAACTGATCAATATATCAGTACGCAACGGTAAAACAAATCGTAGTTCAACCATTCACATTTTTAGTGATTTTCGTTTTTCACAATTGATGTGCTGTGAATTTCTTGATAAATTCAATTGTTTGCCCAAATTTTCTTTTCATAATTGTTTGACGTGTCTTATCATGCTATTTTATCTTTCTGACTGAAATAGAATGCTATCAAGCATGCCTTGCATCTTTGTTATGTTCTTTTGAAGAAATTAAATGAATCTTTAAGATAATCACAACAGCTTGTATTGTCTACATGTTGATGCATGGGTTCCATTTAGTTCACTTCTGTTCCTCTTCATCTAAAATCAAGATCGTTACTTATTTAAATGAGACATTACTTAAATTTCCTTTACTAATGGTAAAAGTCCTTAACGTCCTGCTAGGTTGTAGCAACATCAACTAGAAGGATTGCTTCTGAAAACTACTCAGGTTCAGGTAATAATAAATCAAATGGTGCATCTGAAGGTGTTGCTGCATCTTATTTTGGAGAAGATGATGAAGACATGATAGCTAGTTCTAAAGGGGAGATGATACATGGTTCTACATCAACCTTTGGTTCTGTCTATAAGAGAGAAAATCATATCAGATATCGAACCAGACTTTTTGCTGCAGAGTATGTGATGTTCTTTATATTCTATTTGTATTTAATTTACTTTTTAAACTAATTATCCTTGAGATTTTTCTTATCCTAAGAATTCCAGAGCAGTAAGGATGAAGGCTGAATTTCAGAGTTCTTAACGTATATCATCTTTGAGAACTTTTCTAGTTTGCTTGGTTCTTGACGTCGCTACTCTTCTCTGCAGCCTGAGGCCAAATATACCCTCAGGCTCAGGTCCATCGTTGCAGTCCGTATGCTGTGACCAAAAGATATAGATGAATAATGCATTGTTCTTTGATGCGTGAAAGCCGTTCGGATAGAAGTGTTCAGAAAATTTTATATAGACCAATTAGACAATCTGAATGCCACTACATAGTCCTTTAAACCAAGCGATAACTATCAATCCTTGAGATTCATGCTACCTCCATAAATATTAAATACCCTCTATTAAGAATTATAAAGAGGTCCACTTATATCCATGAAAATAGAATAAGAGAAGTGTATTGCAGAAAGCTTGTGTATCATGTAGTACCTGATCAATCATTCACAGCCAGTAAGATTGGACCATGTAGAATTTTCCTGGGTGTCGAGATATAAGATATAGTCGAAAGCTATAGCTTTAAGAGTGCTACTTCATTTAGGTTTCTGATAAAAAAATTATGACTTTAGGATTATCATAAAAATGCCTAGTTGGAGCCTTGTACCACTTAGTAAACTAAAACCTATGAAACATTGATACTTAACAGTATTTATAGGGTATTGACATGCTTGTTTTGTATTACTAGATATGTATTATATAATAATATTTATAGGGTATTGAAAAAGTATTTAACTTTTAAAATAATTATTTAGAGATAAGATGCTTTCGGATTCCTCAGAGAACTTTGCTTAACTTATATGTTGATATTTGGTTTTACATAAGATGGATATATCTGTAGTCTGTATCATCATTTGTATTAAGCTTCTATAAATCATTAATAGAATCAGAGTAGTGATGTTCATTTACTAAAAACCCTTCTCTACATTCTCAAGGTACTGTGTAAAGCTAACTGTTTTCATGATTAATATATTAAGATGATAATTTATTAATTATTTACTATGATATGCAAGAACGTAGTCCACCACAAGTAAATGCTTATATGTGATATATAGTGTTATGTATGTTAGGAGTTTTTTTCCTTGTTGTCATATTTGTGCCAAGTCATATCCTATCGTATTAAGATATAATGGATCAGCTTATACATACCATGTTACGCTGTCCCATTTCTATGTCCATGCTTTATAGTGTAATTTTTTAGCTTTATAAGTCTAACAGAATTTGAGAATGCAAACATGGGTCCACTATGGCTTACAAACAAAGACAGAAAGATTTAGATCATTCAATCCTTTCTTTCTTCGAGCTAAGGATATGTATGTGCCTACCAAAAACTTGTTTCAATAAGATACAAAATAATGTTGACAAATAAGTTGAAAGAGAATTAGATGGATTGGTAAAGGTTAGCTTGTATTTAAAGATGCTGATTTTCTACTCATTTTTTTATGGCAGACTTTGTTAATTACTCTCACCTCTATAGTCTATCTATCAATATTCTACTGTTGGTTTTCTTTTATACCTAGCATATAAATGCAAGATTCTAACATCCCTATCTTTAGTCTAACACACGATCCAAGACTTGAATTGGTTTATATGAGTTTGATGAGTGTCCTACGTTGGTTTAAGCATGCATTATGGATATTTGATTTAAACTCAAAAAAATTCTTAGGTTAGTTGCCCTATTGTGGTATTAGGGCCGACCTTGTCTTGTGGTATATAAGATATCAAAATAGGAAATAGGTACTCATGGCTGTGGATGGGGCTAGAGATATCTTGCTTGCAACATGGAGCGAGGGGGCCTCACTTGAACTATGCTAGTATTTGATTCTAAGTTATGTCGGTTCTTGATGAGGGGATTTAGTCCCACGTTGGAAGTGAAAGAAAAACTTATTGAGAGTTACATTGGTCTATCAACATTTCTTGAGTTTAATTATTTTGGGAAAGTGGTTTAGGCTTATAAAATTAATGGGTTATTTATCTTGTCCAGTAGGGTTGTGACAAAGATAGAGAGTGGGATAAGGAAGTAAAAATCTTTTATTAAACCTTTTAAACCCAAAGAATATGGTATATTGTTTTGTTTAAAAATCTTGCACTGATCATGAAGTTTTCATTTCTTTCTTTATAGCAAGTGGCTACTTAAGGAATTTAGATCTCTTAGAAGAGATTAATAAAGTGTGGATAGCACATTCTTAGTGTAATGAGTATTGAAAAGGTTTTAATTTTGTCATCTCCATTTGTAAAGTATGCAATTAATTTGACAGTATATAAGATGTATAGTTGATAGTTGGTAAAGTGGATTAAATTTAAAATTCATTTGATTTCACTAGGGTTTTTAATACCATTATGGGTGGTAAGTATCAGTCCGCCAGTTGACTGGCATACAGACCGCTTGCTAGCGGGCATTATCAGCCTAATTGTGGCGAGGC
This sequence comes from Ensete glaucum, assembly GCA_021527575.1. Lineage (NCBI taxonomy): Eukaryota > Viridiplantae > Streptophyta > Magnoliopsida > Zingiberales > Musaceae > Ensete > Ensete glaucum. The sequence continues at coordinate 41,451,146 of CM038558.1, forward strand.
GAGGCAACGAAGAAGAGGGCATTCGAAGAAGAGGGAGAAGTATCGAGAAAAAGGGGAAATCGTCATGAAAGAGGACCGCGGAGTCACTAATGCACCATCACTAGCATCGCGATGAAGTTGAGCTCGTTGAACCTCGACACAAACTTGTCTTCAACACCCTTTTCCGATTCTGATCCGATGCCGCCCTCCTGCGACGATCTCGATCTAAGAGGTAATTGTCACGAACTTAGTTGAATTTGCCTAAGCCGTGGGGCACCCTAGCGGCAAACTTGAATACTTACCTAGAATTGCTTAAGTCGCGAAGCAACCTTGCCCAATGTTCCAAACTTAGCTGGGATTGCTTAAGTCATGAAATATCGAAGCGTTATTTGCCCTTAAAGGGTCAGCCCATTTACAACCTCGTGCGGGTCTCGAAGGACCTGCAAAAGAGAAGTTGATTAGCTTGAAACGAGCGCCAAACAAGTCCCGACATCTCGTAGAGAGGGTAGCTTTTACAAGCAATTCGTCGAACACCTTGAGTGCAACAGAGAAAGGAGGGAACGAGAGCGAAACATGACTTTAAAGGGCTATAAGAATGATCGCAAGTCCACAAACGACGGTTCCCAAGGTATCGGACGTAAGACGAGTTCAAGTCTTGATGAATGCTCACACTTGATACCTACCCGAAGCCCCATCCAGCCCTGTGCCACCCGGGTGGTTCCAAGGGGCTAAGATGCGGGCCCCGTAGCACGCGAAAACGACCCAAAATTGGGTTGTTTTGGCTCTACTCAGCGAGCGGTCATTCTGCAGCGTTACAGACTATTCTCGCTCGTGTTTCTTAGGCAAAAACATATAAAATTAAGGCAAAACAGGTTGCCAAACATCTGTACAAGCAAGAAAAAGCGACGAACGGTCCGCTATGTGAAGATATTTTAGGTCGAAGGCCGTAGACAAGGCGACGAGGAGAAGAACTAGGCGACAGTGATAAGGCTATCGCTCGGTATGCCCTGTATCTTTTTTGTCTTTATATATGGATTTTTATATCTATTTTTTATATTAATTATATATTTTTTAATATTTTTTAGGTGTACCACTCGGTATGTCATACCATACCATATACATCGGTATAGTACAGATATAACTATTGAAATATAGAACACCAAGTAAAACCTAAATGTGACATTGGAATCAAGTGTTTTGCTTTAATAAAGAATAGTTCACTTCCTTAAATCAGCGATTGTTGTATCGAGTATCGAACCCAGTTTTGGTGATCTGTCAGACTAGTATAGACTCGTCAATATTGGTGTGCCATGTGTTGGTACACCGGTACATACTGGTGTTTCGTAAAGGAAGAAAAGTAAGGAGAGGAGAAAGGAGGGAGCGCAAAAGGAGGGAGGAAGAGAAAGGAAGAAGCACAGAAGGAGAGGAGGAAGAGGTTTACCCATAATTAGTTGTGTGCGTCGAGGTTGTGGCAAAGGCATAGGCAACTATTTGTGGCGGAGGTGCATGGCGATGCACACCGGAGGTGTGCATCGTGGCGGCGTGTGGCATGCACAAGAATATTAGGGTTAACGAGGAGTCATGAACATTGCTTTCCTTTTATATGGGCAGATCGGACTTGGAGCGATCCATGTACTTGTTCACAATCAAACCAATACATTCCGCCCATTTTGTACTAGTCTATCAATCCTTGCTTTAAATGGAATAATTCGAGGTTGTATTAGTGATCAAGTCACAATGAAATCTAAAGTATGTTCCCTTAATTGGTTAAATAATTGTGGAAGAGTATAAAACTTAGTTAAGAAACTATTAAAACATGACCGGAGGTGTGCATCGTGGCGGCGTGTGGCATGCACAAGATTATTAGGGTTAACGAGGAGTCATGAACACTGCTTTCCTTTTTATATGGGCGGATCAGACTTGGAGCGATCCATGTACTTGTTCACGATCGAACCAATACATTCCGCCCATTTTATACTAGTTTATCAATCCTTGCTTTAAATGGAATAATTCGAGGTTGTATTAGTGATCAAGTCACAATGAAATCTAAAGTATGTTCCCTTAATAGGTCAAATAATTGTGGAAGAGTATAAAACTTAGTTAAGAAACTATTAAAACATGAATATTATGCTTCCACTTGGGTCATAAGAAAGCAAACACAAACCACAACAGCAACAACAACAACAAAAGCCATGAAGTCCTAATTATTTAGGGTCAGCTATATTGATTTTTTGTTGCTATTGTGATCCATAAGTTTCGAGCATTTTAATTTTTATAGTTTTTATTAATGTCATTTTAGGTCTCCCTTTGCCTCTCATCTTGCTAAAAGTAATCATTTCACATCTTCTAACTCCATCTATGGGTCTCTTGAGCACATGTTCATACCATCTTAAATGATTTTTTCTTGTTTTATCCTCTATAAATGCAACACCTACTGGTTCACACATCTACCTTAATATTTTCATATCGGCAGTACAGAACTTTTGTATATGTTCTTAACTGCCCAACACTTAGATCCATAAAGTATTGTTGGTCTAACAATTGTCTAATAAAATCTTCATTTTAATGTCAAAGGCATCCGATGATCAAATAAGACTACTAACACTCCTCGTCATCCTCGTCATTCTCATCAATTTAACCATCTTGTTCTTACTCTGAATATTTCATCAATCTCTCCATCTTGTTAAATAATTGATCCAAGGTACTTAAGACTTTTATTTCAAAAAAATAGAAGAAAAATATAAAAAAAGAAATGAGAAACATTCAAAAATAAATGAAGTCAAAGAAAACTATGATCAAAGGTTGAAATATCATCATTTAGCTCACAGTGTCATCTTTTTGCAGAGTCCAAAGAAAATTAAACCTTTGTACTCTTAACAGAAAATGGACAAATGTTGTTAATGATAGTTAAGAGGCTGGTTTTCAACTAAACCATCTTAGAATTATATGAAATTGGTAGGATAGGTTGTTTTTGTCTTATTTGGCCCAACACATTGGATGATTTATATAAAATCAGTCATTTCATCAGTTTGGCTGAAGAACTGCTCAACATTTGATCGAATCTATAAATCATAGCTTTGTTGAGTTTAAGAGAGTGAAAAGATGAGAATGAGAGAGAGAGAGAGATGTGAGAGAGAAAGAGCTTGTGAGAGTTGAAGAGTTTGAGAGAGTGAAATGAGTTGAAAGAGGGGGGAGGGAAGGATTTAAAAACTCTTTCTTTTGGTTCGAATGGTCAAATCGACCATTTTAAACACGGCAATCGCAGCCCTTGATCGGTATCGATCGAAATCCGACTGTTATCGATCGACATAGGTTGATAACGGTCGGATTTCGATTGTTCCAACTAGTACAAACCATGCATCGCTTAATACGGGGTCATGTAACGTGTACCGCCTGTATAGTACAGTATGTCATGGTACAATGAACATTAATGTGTGTATATATACATATATATATATATATTTATTTATATTTATATATGTTGTTTTTTATAGGATGGTATCCCACCAATTTGTCAATTCCATTAATGTTAAAATATTATGGTTAGAATTATTCATTTGATTGTCTTTTGGAGAAGCACAAGCTACTCTATAGACTTCACTACAAGCTATATCTAGCTTTTACAGATACGTTTGCATTTTGTTATTCTTTGAGTTCTTGGTCATTGCCATATATAGACATCAATTCTGTTGTCATTGGCAGTATAACTAGCGGATCCATTGAGGGACATGCATGAGCCATGTAGCTAGTGTCTTTTCAAGATATATGTATATATATTTTTTGAGATAGTAGCCACTGTTACATATAATTGTTATTGACAGTAGAGTAAGAGAAGTTGTGAAGAGTGCAAGGATGGACCGTTCTTGCACAGTAATGCTCGATGCATTTTGTCGACTGCTTTGTGTTGAAGATTTCCCATCAATATATCTAGTCTTGCTTGAAAATTGAGATAGATAGAGGTCATTCTTTAGGTGTGAAGCACTGACTGGTAGGCACCATTCTGTATTCAATGGTCCAATCAAGCATCGGCAGTGTTCCATAAAGCTTGTTACTGTTTGATACAATGCTTTTTTATTATCTTTTTTAGTGATACCAAGCTGCATAGGTCAAAATAGTTTTTTTGATACTGTCTCGGTTGACAGGTAGTTAAGACCAGTATCAGACAGGTATGATTCTTATATGGTGTAGGAAGAAAGGAAGTCGTGATGCATCTTTGGCATAGGATAGCTTGGAGTGTGCCAATAGCTTCCTAGTACATTTTGTTTTGGCCCACACTGGCACCTGCCAGTTGCCATGCAATCCATATCTTAAAGTGTTTGACAATATTCTATGCCAGATATTCCATTTAACTTGAATGAATACAAGCTTGTAATCACCTTAAGTATTTCTTCTATGCTTCAGCAATTTGTTGTGGGAACAACATGATTATATTATCTAGACTTATTATCGTTGTCTTAAACTAATTGCTTATTCAGTATCTGTATAATAACATTATCTTCAATTGAGAGCCGAAAGATGGGCAAACTTATCACAATAGCATCATCTTTATAACATGTAGGTGTTTGAGCTACCTACCAACAGCAGTTGGATCAAACCCAGCACATTTTGATGTTTCTTTGGCAAGAAATGCTATAACTGATGAGCGTAATTTGTCAACTGATTGGCTAGTGCTGCACTTACAAGAGTTAATCTCACTTTCCTATCAGGTTGTTGCACTAAATTGGTTTTTGTGTTATTTAGGTTCCTTGATGCAAGGTCTCATTGTTTGGATAATTTATGATATTCTTTTGTTACAGATAAGCACTAACCAGTTTGAAGGCATGCAATCCATAGGCGTGAGGGTTCTTAGCATTATAATGGACAAGGTATTATAAAGCTTATTGATTTAAATAAGGTTCTCATTCTATTCAGAAAGAGTTTGTTGCTATTGCACATTAATGGTGTTGGTTCAAATGCTGAAATGTTGTATGTTTAGCAGATTCAATAGTCTTTGATCTGGTACGACTTGGGGCTTACTGGTTACTTCAATAGGCAATATGTTATAAAGTTACAATGAGTTTTTAATTGTACATATCTTTTGAATTGAAAGGTTCTCAGGATACTAATTGGTCTTGACAGAACAATTGGTCTAGCTTCTTTTTAAACCCAGAGACAGTTTGAATGTGATCATTATAGCTTAATCACTTGTGATATAGCTGAAAGAAAAAGATATAAACAATATATATGGTTATTGTTGTAGTCAAACACAAGTGATATAGCAAAACAAATAGATATAATCAAATAATTTATATTTCTTACAACACCTTTTGGAATGGTCTTGTATACAAATGGCCATTGAAATTGGGATTTTGCTTCTCATTCACTTGATGGAGCTAGATGATAAGGAAAATTGATCTGGTTTATGGCCTTCTCTCAAAACTGACCTTGTAAAGTTGGCAAACAAGGGCAGACCAGTACTTGCGGTTCTTGCCAATGTCGAGTCATTGGTACATTAAGTATTTGCATCCTTAACCCAACAAGCAGAGAGGTTGTTTTCATGGTTGGAACTCTTGACACCCTGGTGGAGAAAAAGAAGCAACCTCATTGGAAATTGAGGATAAAGAGAGGAAAGAGGTGTTGATTATTGATTTTACAACAGTTAAGGTGTACTTAATGAAAAAGTGCTCATATTAAAAGCAAGGTTTGCAATACCGATCGTTACCGCCTGCTATCGGCCGGTATTATCAATTGGGCTAGTTTCCGCCCCATCACCATCAAAATCGGTCGCGGTCGATTTCGACCATCGGTTGCTGTCGGGCTGTAACGGTCGATTTCAACCATCTACAATTGATTTCGGGCAGTATCAGAAGAAAAGGGAGAGCACGAGTCCGACGCTACTCTCCCAATCCCGATCCGTTGCTCGGCGATTTCTTCTACCCGCACTGTCACAGACTTAGCTGAATCTGCCTAAGTCGTCCAAGATCCTCTGCAAACTTAAAGACTTAGCTGGAATTGCCTAAGTTGTGAAGCAACCTTGCCCAATGTCTCGGATTTAGCTGGGATTGCCTAAGTCATGAAACGCCTAAGCGTTATTCATCCGTAAAGGATCAGCCCATTTATAACCTCGTGTTGGTCCCGAAGGACCTGCAAAAGTGAAATTGATTGGCTTAAAAACGAGCGGCGAAAAAGTCCCGACGTCTCGCGAAGAGGAAAATTCTCGATACCAAACATTTTTACAAACAAGCAAAAGCGACAAATGGTTTGCTGAACGAAGATGTTGCGGTTGAGGGATGACCATTCGTGATATTCTCCCCTACGTAAACTGTCGACGCCCTCGTCGACGCTTGTTGGTAGGCTTTGATGATGGCTTCTTCGTGTTGTAGGGCGTCTTCAGTCCCCCAACTAGCTTTTGTTCATGGAAGCTTTCGCCACTTCACCAAGTACTCGGTTTGCTCCGCTCCGTTAGGTAGCTTTGTCTTGCGTTCCGCTAGAATTGTTCCACTCGCTTCTCATAGGAGGCTCTAGTGGGGGGTATCGACTTGGAACATTTCGAGAAGAATCTTGCGGATCTGAGTGGTAGGCTTTCAAGTTGCTTACATGGAAAGCGACGTGAAATTTTGAGTCATGTCAGCAGTTGCAACTTGTAGGAGAAAGATAACTTAGACCCCAGCAGTTTGAATAGTTGAGTCTAGAATCGTCCTAAGAATCGTGCATCTCGATCACTGATGATGTTGTGCGGGACTCCCCAATACTTTACCACATTCTTCATCATCAACTTGTCGCCTCCTCTATTGAACAGTGTAGGGGTGCAGCAATGAATGTTGCATACTTTGAAAACTGATCGACCACCACGAGTATCGATCTAAATCCCCCTACTGTCGGCAAGCTTGATTTGAAGTCCAAGGAGATGCTCTCCCATGGCCTTTCTGGTACGAGCAGCGGCTCCAAAACTCCCATCGGCTTCCATTGCTCTACCTTATCTTGTTGGCAAGTAAGACATGTTCGAACATAGTCCTCCACATCGGTCCCCATCTTTGGCCAATAAAGGCCCTCTCCACGAGAGCCATTGTTCGATGAATGCTCGGATGTCCAGCCCAAAGGGAATCGTGACATTCTTTTAAGAGTTCACGCCTCAAATTGTCCGCCCGCGGAATATAAACTTTGTTCTCTTTAGTGTAGATGAGTCCATCCTAGACCCAAAATCGTCATGCCTTGCCCTCTTCGATGAGTTGCATCATGGTTATTGCCTAAGGATCACTACACAGTCTATCCCTGATCTTAGAAAGGAAGTTGGAGGTCAACTAACATGCTTGGCCTTCACCTTCCAACTGCATGACATTCACTAGTTTCACTTTCGGCTCAATGCATCGGACGCCACATTTGCTTTTCCAGGCTTATACTCCATTACCACATCAAACTCAGCCAAGAAGTCCTGCCACTGTGCTTGCTTTAGAGAGAGTTTCTTTTAAGTTTGGAAGTAACTCAATGCAACGTTATCCGTTCTTAGCATGAACCATGCCCTAAGATGGTAGTGTCACCTAACTCGTAGACAGTGGACCATCGCTGTCATCTCCTTCTCATGCACTAGATATCGTCGCTCGGTCTCGTTGAGCTTACGGCTCTCGTAGGCCACCAGGTGACCCTCTTGCATAAGAACTCTGTATGGATTTCAAAGGACTTCCCATAGTCTAGTAATTTGAGCATCGGTTCTTCCAACACAGCAACCTTTAGGTCTTGGAATGTTGCCTCGCATTTTTTCGACCATTTTCAATATTGCTCATTCTTTAGCAACTCCATCAGTGGAGTTGCATGCTTTGAATATCCAGCAATAAAGCGTCGATAATAGTTGACAAAACCAAGGAAGGATCTCAACTCCGGTACCTTCTTTGGAGTCTGCCATTCTACTACAGCTTGCACTTTAGATTTGTCTATTCGTATTGACCCATTACAAATTCGATGCCCCAAGAACAAAATCTTTGTCTGAGTATTCTCCTTGAGAACTTTAAAAATTGTTCGAAGGTGCTCGACATGCTCCTCGAGTGTCTGGCTGTAGACAACGATATCGTCTAAGTAGACGACCATAAACTTGTCCAAATACTCAGTGAAAAGTTTGTTCATTAGAGTGTAGAATGTAGTCAGAGCAGTGGTTAAGTTGAAAGGCAACATCAAGAACTCGAACGCTCCATACCTAATCACACAAGTAGTCTTCGCTTCGTCTCCTTTGACATTCACCTTCCATTACCTCGTCCAAAGGTCAAGTTTGGATAAGTACTTTGTCTTGCCCAATTGATCAAACAAGTCTGTGATGAGCGGGATTGGATACTTGTTCTTTATTGTCACCTTGTTTAGGGCTCGATAATCAACGCATAATCGGAGGCTCTCATCTTGTTTCTTCTGGAAGAGGATTGGAGCTCCGAATGATGCTTTTGAGCTGATGAGATTACCGCTTAGCAATTCATCTAACTTCTTCCTGAGTTCTGCCAGCTTTGGAGGGGCCATGCAGTATGGTAGTCTCGTTGGAGGCTTGACTCCTGGCTCCAGCTCAATATGATGATCCACGCCTCTGCGTGGTGGCAGAGTTTTCGGCAACTCGATTGGCATCACGTCTAAGAACTCCTTCAGGATGGTCGCCACCACGGTAGGTTCTTGAATGGCTTCTCCATCAAGTGCCTCTAACTTTATAGCGGCTACAAAGGTTGATTTTTTTACCTTTTCGTACCTCTTTCTTCAATTGTAATGTCGATATTTGTTATGGATCCTTGGTTCCTCCTCGAGAAACTGGAACCACGCAAGGGTCGTCGCCTCCCATTAGACATAGGGAGTTCAGGAATGACATTGGCACCAACTTTGCTGCGTGCATGAACTCCATTCCGAGAATCACTTGAAAGTCTTCCAATGGCACTGCCATTATGTTTATGCTCCCGCTCCATATTCCGATCTTGATGGGGACCCCCTTTTCTAGTCCGGAGATCCACTTGGCCTCCGAGTTCATAGCCTTTATACGACTTGGGTTCTTCTCCATGATTAGTCCAAGTCGGTTAGCTTCTCGATCGACAATAAAATTGTGGGTAGTGCCCGTCCGTATCCACCATTGCACAGGTTGTTCAGCCATTTAGCTTGATGTCCACATACATCGACTCATTACTCCTTACCTCCAATGACTTTATGTACAACAAGTGCATTGCTCCCATTCGGGGCCTTTGCGACTCATCATCATCGCTGCTAGATTTTGAACTGCTTGAACTAAGGGCGACGATTTGACCCTTATTTGACTTGTGGAGGTGTCTTGATGCAGTTAAAGCATTGAGTGCCTGGTTTTGTGGGCACTCTCTCACTATGTGTGGTCCTCCATACAAGAAACGTCCATCAGGTTTCGGGGCCTTGCCTTTTGAGCTCGGTCCTTTGTGGAAGTTCTTCTTCCGTTGTTTACCCCTTAAGTCCTTCGCTCGAAAATATTTGATTGGGTGATCTCTCGAGGAATGTTTCTTCTTCCCCGAGTCCTCCAAAGCAAAGTTTGCCTTACCGAGCGATAAGACCCCGTACCACCAGACGCATCGGTCCGTGATCAGACTGACCGCCATCAAGGCCAAAATCGACCGTCGGTAGTCGATTGAGGGAGAAAAGGGGAAGAAGAAGAAGAAAAAGGAGAAGAAGAAAGAAGAAGATGATACACAACTCCTTTCCCCGCATCATCCTCGCCCACGGGTCGCCCGCGCACCATTCTCGCCCGCGGGCGATTCTTCTCCCGTGCGGGGAGAAAGATTGAGGTGATGCTGTCGAGTTTTTCTTTCTTAAATATATTAATATTTAATATTATATTTATATTATATTATATTTTAATATATTGGGTGGTACATAGTATTCGTACCTCCCAATACCATGTATCGTACCATAAATAGTCTTGATAAGCCGGTACGGACCGATATGACAAACCTTGCTCCAAAGAAACAAAGTTAGCCTTTCTTCGGTCGTAATTGCCCTGACCATGTCGGTGACATTCCTTCGATTCAGTTCCTGTTGTGCCTATGGCTTCAGGTCATCGAGGAAGTCAATAGCTTATCCTTCTTAGACATGTCCTGTATATCCAACATCAGCACAGAAAATTGCTTCACGTAGTCTCGAATGGAAGTACTTTGGCAGAGTTGTCTCAGCTTTCTTCTTGCAACGAACTCCGTGTTCTCAGGTAGGAACTGAGTTCTCAACTCCCGCTTTAACTCTTCCCATGTGTCCACTTGACATCGACCTTGCGGGATCTCTTTCCAATGGGTTCACCACCAAAGTTTTGCATCTCTATTCAGATACATTATTGTTATTGCAGCTTTGGTGTCTTCAGAATCGGGCCTCATAGCACAAAAATATTGTTCCATGTCAAATTGGAAATTTTTGAGCTCTTTGGCATCCTTGGCACCCCCGTAGCAATGCAGCTCGGGTGCCCTAAAGCTTTGTGGCTGCGCAGCGCGGGTATTGCTCCCTCTTGCATTAAGAGTCCTTGTGAGCAACGTCACATTGGACGTGAGTTTCGTCGCAACTCCATGTAGATGTCATACAGAGTCTTTGGTGTCCTCCATCAGTCGATTGACTAGGGACCCAACCTTGTCGATCTGAGATTCTGCTTCTTCTTGCCAGCTCTCTACCCCGATGAGCCTTCGTTGGCCTTGGTGGAGTTCCTCCAAGCTCGCTTCAAGAACATTGAGGCGGGTTTCTGCCATTGTAAGCATCTCCTTATGGCTCCTTTTCCCTGTTGGCACTCCAGATTGTGCCGCCTCCGCTCACGGAGAATACCCAACTTTACGCTCGTCTTGTTCGCTGTCGTGCTCCTCATGAGCGGCTCCAACAGCTTGCGAGCGAGTTTGCACTTGCAACCCATCTGCGGCTACTTGGGGCAAGGGTCCTGCGTGCCCCATCTTTCTCGATTTGCCATAGTGTTTCGTCATGGCGAGAATGTGAAACTTGCTGTTTATTCGAATTGCTTGCCCACTCTGATACCATAATGTCACGGACTTAGCTGAATTTGCCTAAGTCGTGTGACACCCTTGTGACAAACCTAAAGACTGAGCTAGAATTGCCTAAGTCGTGAAGCAACCTTGCCCAATGTCTCGGACTTACTGGCATTACCTAAGTCATGAAACGCCTAAGCATTATTTATCCGCAAAGGATCAGCCCATTTATAACCTCGTGCTGGTCCTGAAGAACCTGCAAAAGAGAAGTTGATTAGCTTAAAAACGAGCGGGGGACAAGTCCAATGTCTCACGAAGAGGGAAGCTTTACAAGCAATTCGCCGAACATCTTGAGTGCAACAGAGAAAAGAGAGAAAGGAATGAAACAGGACTTTAGAGGGCTGTATGAAAGGTCGCAAGTCCACAAACGATGGTTCCCAAGTTGTCAGACGTAAGACAAGTTCAACTTGTGATGAATGCTCATGCTCGACATATAACTGAAGCCCCATCCAGCCTTGTGCCACTCGGGTGGTATCAGGGTGCTAAGATGGCTGACATTTCGCAGCGCTAAGAGCAGTGGTTGTAGCACGCGAAAATGACCCAAAAACGAAACTGTTTTGGGCAGTTTTAGCTCCGCGCAATGAGCGGTCGTTCTGCAGCATTATAGACTGTTTTCGCTCACATTTCTCAGGAAAATCACATAAAATCAATGCAAAACAGGTTGCCAAACATTTGTACAAGCAAGCAAAAGCGATGAACGGTTCGCTGAGCGAAGATGTTGCCGTTGAGCGACGACCGTTCGTGACAGCACGGGAAGAAGAAAGCATGAGGAGAAGGAACGAGGTGCCATCGCTCTTTTGCACAATGGAGCAACATCACTCTCGTGCTAAGGCTTTCCCTCATTGCTTCTTTTTCTTGATGGACAAGAAAAAAAGCAAAACTGTTCTCTTTCCATTTAGTTAGAAATCTCTTCATGTGATATGGTTGTATTGCATTCTTCAGTTTTTCCATTGCACATTAACCCAATTCTCTTGAGAAGAGAGACCGGTTATGTATTATTGAATAAAACCAGCCTCCATTTCTGTCTTCCTGGTGTGTCATGACATATATTCTAATCCTGTTATTTGCAAATGGTGCTCATAATTTGGCTGCTTTTAGCTTGTTTACTGATAATGCACTAGATAGAGCTCAAGGACGAGAAAAGATTCATGTCTCTAACCGCAAATAGTTTGGGTGTTATGGCTTATGGAAGCAACTTTTAAAAGAGGCTCAATTTGGAATTTTGACCTTTTGTTATAATGTTTCAGTTTGGTAGTACATCAGACCCAGATCTCCCTGGGCACCTCTTGTTGGAGCAGTATCAGGTCAGTTCTTTTCTTTTTTTCTCCTTTCTAGAAACATATTCCTGGACTAGTTTGATATGTAACTTCAAAACTAGGTTGAATTTTAAATCTACCTCGTTTTGTCACAAGATGGTGACAGTAAACAATAAGACAAGTGGTTTCTGTTAAAAAAGGAAGAGGTTCCATAAGTGTTATACATTCAAGTTTAGTTGCTCATCGTGGTACAGGCTCAACTTGTGTCTGCTGTTCGATCTGCAATAAGCACTTCATCTGGTCCTCTTCTCTTGGAAGCTGGTCTAGAACTGGCTACAAAGGTCAACTTTTACATTGCCATTCTTAAACCTCGTTTTCATCAATTTTCCATTGTAAGATGAAAAAGTTTTAATAATTCTGTTTAAAATTTCAGATCGTCACTAGCAGAATCATTAGTGGAGATCAGGTTGCCCTTAGCCGCATGTATGCCTTGATTTCTCGGCCACTTGATGAAGTAAAAGATTTGTATTATCCATCCTTTGCTGAATGGATTGCATGCAAGGTAAATTTTGTTTGGGAAAAATATGCTGGGGCCACGAATTCCAGGTTCATCTGTTTTGTTTATTTTGCTGGGCATCATGTTTTTTTTTCCTGTTACTTCTTAGCACTCTCATGAACTTCACACTGAAGTTATATATTCCTACGTATCTGAAATGGGGGAAAGCTCAATGAGAGTTGTGTAATTGTCATTGTATCATTTCTCTTCCATCCAGCAAAAATTATATAAATTGGTTCTATTTCTTTGGAAATCTAATGGTCTTTATCAATGACTATATTCCTTTTATAGATCAAAATCAGACTTTTGGCTGCCCATGCCTCCATAAAGAATTATGTCTATCAGTTATTGAAGGAGCAGGAAGATATTCCCCATGAGTATTTGCAGTTGGTACCATTGTTTTCTTCCAGCTCAACTATTTTGGGGAAGTACTGGATTAGCATCCTCAAGGACTATACCTACATCTGTTTTGGCTTGCATTCGAAATTTTATGTAAGCATGCGAAATATCCAAGTTCTTTTTGAAGAAAGAGACTATTGTAATACTTATTCATACCATGCTTTTTACAGTACACACCGTTCTTGGATGGAATTCAATTTGCCGTGGTTTCTGTCGAGGTGAAAAAGTGTTTAGATGAAGTTTGGCCGCTAATTCTGCAAGCAACAGTTCTTGATGCAGTACCTGCAAAGTTTAAAACAGACAACTCTTTAAAGTTGAGTGATGAAGATTCAAACAAAACCATGTTCTTGTCTGGTCACAGCATGGTCAGGTTGGAAGCTATCGAATTCCACTTTCTGTGGGGGCTGTCACAGCTGATTATGTTTCAAGGACAGCAACTTGTATCAGATATGCAAGTTAAAATGTTCTTTACTGCTGATAAAAAGAGAAGTGGTGTCTCAGTACTGCAAGGAACTCGTGATTCAATGACTTCATGTGATATTGCTCTACCAGTACTTCAGTCTCTTGTGAATGAATCTTTTTTCAACCATGGATTTCTTTCATCAGAACTTTGCACTGATCTCCTTCAGGTAAAGCACCACATTTATAGTATTTCTGGAAAACAAACCATAAGATAAAAATTCACCCTTAGAATTAAGGATTTAAATAATGGCTCGACATCTTTGGTAATCTGTTGGACCGGTATCATATTTATATACCAGGTGTACAAGTAGTGTGCCATCCAGACATCATTAAATAAAAAAATAAAACTTTCTAAAATTAATGGTATTGTTGCTATTGTATTAATTATCAAGTTGTGTTTCGTTATAATATTGGCCAAATGCAGTCACTTCCCTGAAATATTGAACACCTTTATATCTTTATGTATCTATATGTAGGTGTGTTGTATGTGTTCCTCTGTTTGTGTGCATGTGTATATCTACTACCATCCACTAAGAGTGGCACAAGCATATTCTCTCACACAAACTATTCATGATCTATTTTTGGTGGGCCAGCTTAAACTGTTAACAGTTCTGGCATTGGATGTGAATGGCATTAGCATCAAGTGTGAATCCCTCAAACAAAAAACAGAAGAAGTGTGAATACCTAATACAAATTAGCAGATATTCTATTTAATTCCTATAAGAACATCTATTTCTTATGGGACTCAGCATAGTGTTTCTATTTACGTTTAGCTTATTCCATTTGCCTAGTCTTCTCATTACAAATCCCACTTTAAATTATGGGCCCTTTACTTTTAGGTAATATTTAAATCCTTCCGTGTTGGTCTGAACCAAAGTTAATGGATCAAGACTGTAAGGATGTAAAGTATATTTGTTTAATCGTTCTTTGATTTTTTTCATGTTAAAAAAGCAGTCTTATCAATTTACGCACATAAATCCTTGTAAATTTATGGTAAAGTACAAATCATGTATTATATTATATATTCATCCCTCGGTTATATGATTATCATTCTATGAACTTTTTAGTCAGCTTGTTAATTTGTATAACTTAGAAATCATTATAATCTATATGAAGTCATTTGCATGTTTACTTAGATTTCGCATACAATTACTATTTGCATTAGTCATTATTTTTAAGAATACTTAAAATCTTTTTATCTGCGTATGAGTTCTCTGTTTTATTTAATAGCTCTTAAATAAACAAAAATATTTTGACTTATATATAGGTCTTTAGTTTGTTTTTTGCACTCTACTTTGAGATGTTGAGTCCTTGATACCTGTCTCATTTATCTTTTTTCTCCTTATAATCTCTCAACTTTTCTTAACATTTTATATGTCCTTTGATGTGTTCATTGATCCTTTAAATAGATATAATTTGTAAGATCCATCTGAGTTATCTGGTACTTTGTCAAATTTTGGAGGCCTCTGTTGATTCTTCTTTATTATATCTTTATGATTCGCTTTTTCTTTACCGTCAAACAGATAATTTTTGGTCTCAAACTAACAAATTGTCTCCATTTTAGTATATCTTATCAACTAGATAAGTCCTTAAAACTTTAAAAATAAATTATGTGCATGTATTGCATGCGCAAGAAATTCTTTGGGCAACATTTACTTCTGGGTCATTTGCAATTCGAATCTGGGTACTAATACAAGTATGTTATGTACAATTTTCTACTTATTGTGTGGTACTCTTGGTTTGGAGTATTTATTTAGATACATATAGTTATAACATCATTCTTGGCATAGAATGTACCGCTGATTTATCTACTCATGGGTGCAGCTTCTTGTGTATTCTCACATAGCTTATTCAAGGAGTGGGCTTGTCATATCTTTATTATCACAGGTAATGTACAACTGATGCTTCAATTAAAGTTTACCATTGGATGCACAAAACAAAAGTGGGAGATTTGTTTACTATCCGTATTATCGTAGGTTGCATAGCCAGCTTTAGTACAATGTCACTATGAAAATTCTGGAATACAGACTTCAATTATATGTAAAGTATTCCAAAAATCACTATAAATTAATTCTTGTTCATGTTTTCTGTTATTTAAATGAAACACCAATACCTAATAAATGAGGATATACCATAATCATATCATATAAGGGAATAAACAAGCATGTCGATGAGTTTGTTCGTGATCCATTGCTTTTGCTTTTAACACTGGCTGTAACTCTGTGCTGCATTTGAGTGTCAAATATCCATATGAGAAAGTACAAAAATTTAGTAAATGCAAATGGCCCTTAGTGTGCTGTAAAAAATGCAGATGCTTTGAATTAATTTTAGAATAAATGCCAGATATGATACTTTTAGGATCCATGTTTGATACTTCATAAGGTATTATTTCTATAATTATTGAAAAATAAAATTCTTTTAAGATATTTATGGATATCACATTGTTACGTACTCTAAGAACTTTGTTTTCTTGAATGTTAATTTTTTACAATAGATGGGACATTAAATACAGTGTTTTATATCATTTATAGTAAACATCATTTCATCGTTAACAAAACTAACATAACCTTGTTATTAATTTATGTTAATTTCTTGTTATCTTCTGTTCCTGGAGTTGTAGTTGCCAAACTTGCCATAAAATAATCTCTTGCAAGGTGAATAGTTAGAAACACTTGTTCTTTTCTTATTAATTTTTCATGATATATAACTACTCTTCTGAACTACAAATAAACTTCAAACTTTGTCATATATAAAATATTGCATATTTATAATATTATTTATTGTATAATGTATATTCATGTCATATCATATGTTTTCTAGATTTTGCATATTAGTGAATCTGTACTATGCCGTATTGTTGTCTGAAATCCAAACCATTAAGGTGTGTCACCTGGGACTCTTTTGTTGAATACAAATGAAATGACATGAACCCTACTTGGTACATCACATGTTTAACAAGCTTTTGTGAACCTTGTTTTTTCTTAAGAATGACTTAGATGGTGCTAAAAGAAAGGGAATACCTGGTTAGTGAGCTCAACCTCTTTTTTTTTCGTTGCTCACCTTAGGTTTTTGGCATTAAAGTTGTAGCTTTAATTTTCAATTTAGTAAATTTTCAATTTTCGACTTTTATGTTCATATCATGGTTGAATTTAATGCTTCACTTTTCTTTTCACAATCAAACACAAGAACCTAAAGGAGTTGAGAATCGTCACACTTTATACAGAACTTTCAATTCTTTGCAATTAAGGTGCAACTAAATGGGCAGTAATAGATGCCCAAGCATGTAGATCTTAACTGCCACTGCATCCTAAGCAACGTCATCCGGTCATGTCAACTTATTATGATGATTCATCAATCTGTTGATTCCTACAAACAGGTGTTTGCATACCCGAACTTACAGTTAGTGGGATTCATTTCTTGCGAACCTCAATATCCTCCTATCAAGGTTTAATCTCCTTATTATCTTAATCATCTGATTAACAACAATAACATCACTACTACATTCTTGTCAGGTCAGACACAAGTTTAAGCCATAAAATAATTTTAAGGTGAGTATACTTCAGTGATTAAGAGACTCTGGTCATCGGTAGTAGCCTCTTCATTCTTTGTCTTGTTTCCTGACCTTGTGGACACAGACATACAAAAAATTCATCTTTCTTGTAAATAAGTTTCATAACATGGTTTTTATATTTGCCTCAAGTAGCAAGAGTTACCTATTTCAAATTGACTCACTGATTCTGTTACTGTGGTATTGGTAGCATGAGCTTTTAATTATAATGATTTATCTTTTTGTACAGATAGTCCAGTTTTGTCCTGATGCCTTTTTTGAGTCAGAAGACTTCACAACTGCAATAACAGAACTATGTATCAAGTACCTCACAGTAACATTTCAAAGGTAGTAGCTTTGCAAATAACTTCATGTTGACTTTTGGTTACCTACTATTACCTTATGTTTTTTGTTTAAACTTATAGCTGTTTGGTTGTCATTGTGACTAAACTTTTATTTTCATGTTTAACTTAAATGCTAAAGAAGGGATGCAACTCATTATTTCAGTGGCCAGGATTTGCTTGCTGACTTGTCTGCTATTGCTAAAAAAATAGCATATAGAACAAAGCAAAAGGTTAGTTAAATTAAATCATGTCAGCATATGCTTCTACTTCCCATGCTTAGTTTTTGAGACATCATATCATCTTATATCGTGAATAGCATACAAATTTTTGCCAGTCCATGTACAGTTTGATATGTTCCATGCTTATTATCCTTATATTTTTATTTATATACTAATTATTGATATTTCTTTGTAGCAGACAAAATGGAAGTTGATACTGGCAATTGTATCGCTCCCTCATCAGTGGTTTATAGGAGCTTCAACCGACCTAAACTTGTCAAAAGTAGCCTATTTTCTTCAGTCTATAGTGCCTTCACTAAAAGATCTTTTAAGATGTATGTATTTGACTTATTTACTGTCCTTGTATGAATATTAGTTGTATCCTTCTTTTTTTGTAGAAATGTTTAGTTTTGATTATAAGGATGAATGCAGGGTTCAATAGCATGCATGACTGCAGTAAATTGACTTATCTGGTTATACCTTTCAATTGGAGGGTTTTGTTTCCCATCCTAGATATCTGGAATGATGCATAGTTCCAAATTGCAGGCACTAGAATGTAGAACGTAGATAGCAAGGGAAAAAATGATGTGAGTTCGAGAAAAAAATGGAAGACAATTTTCTACAGTAACTTAGATATGAGGCCTTTAGATCTTCTGTAAAGTAGGACTTAAGAATTGTGGGTTGCATTTGACATAAAATAGTAAGATAGAATTTTTCCCTTCAATGTTCAGTGGTTTTAATATGACTTTGGAGAAGGGATTCGATCAATACCTAAATTCAGTTTATATAGGAGGTCAATTCAATCTCTACTAAAATCACCAACTGCAATCCTTTTTTCAGGTTATTATTCATATGTATTAGGGTAAATTACACTAATATATGTTCCCCATATTTATCTCACTTTTCAATGATCGCACCAAGCATGGAAGCCTTGGACATTTTGAAGGTTCCCACATATGAGATTTGGCTAAAGGCAGCACCACACTAGAAGTGCATCCGTTTCCTCTTATTTTGGATAGACCAGTGAGAATCTGAACTATGATGATGGTGACAGCAAATATTGAATAAGCTGGAGGGAGGATCCAGCAAGTCAGACCCTTTAATCTTTTCATTGATTTTCATCTCTCCTCTTCTCCCTTAATTTCCTCTCTCTTTTCCCTTACTCTCCTTTCCCATTTGCTAACCTGTTTTGTTGACTTGGCGCTTCATCTCGTCATGTCCATGTTGGCTCGAGATTATGCAGGATGAGCCTGATGTAGCCAGACTTGAACTAGAATTGATTGAAATTTGGTTAGATCGGTCTTGAATGGGCCAGACTCCATCAATTCTGACAGTTCAAGTCAATTTTAATAGATTTTGCTATGAAAATAGAAGAGCAAAAGTGGTGATGGGGAGCAATAGTATGCTAGAAGATGATTGGAAATAAGAAACCTATCTAATTATCTGCCATTACATTTTAGCCCATTGCCCACGACTGCATGTGAGCCAACCCCTATTGATGCTTGCCTTTTGCAACTAAGTTTATGACTAAGTCATTATAGAGAGGGCTATGAGAGAGAGGAGAGAGACAGCAAGCTCAGAGAATTTCAGGGTGAAGGAACTGAGAGACAGTCAGAGATTTTGTTTGTTCCATGCGATCAAAAAAATAAAGAGAATAAAAGAAGATGATGAAAAGTGGAAGAGGAGGCAAAAATAAGAGAAAGAAGAGCAGAAGACGAGAAAAAGGGGTGAATAAAATAAAAAATAAAAATTTAGGTACATATTTAGATTTCCTTAAATCTATTTTTAGCTTCCAAATACTCTTAAAATAATTGATTTATTTTTGAAAAATAAATTAATCATAATTTTAAAACTAAAAGGACGACCAACTGAATGTGGCTCTTTCCAATACAGGGTCTGGTCTTGATTTATGTATATAACCTTATGCGTGCAAGAAAAGAGATCATTTTCAAGACTTGAAGCTAGTCAACTTTTTTGGAAAGGAATAATCTTGTTGTTCTGCCTAGGTCTCTCTCAATATTTCATTATATAAAAATTGTTAAATTTCTTTTTTTTTAATTTCATCCCATATTCTCGTAGCTATTATGAATTTGAACTCTTTTGAGATATATCCATTTTAGGAGAATAATCATGTTGTACACTATGTAACTGATTTCCCCAAGTAACCATAATTTCTCTAATGAGGTCTATTGCAGGACGAACCAACCTGTTTCCTCCATGTTAACAAAATAGTTGTGTTGAGAGGTTATTTTGGTCATTCAACCATCATGGTTATCTAAACATTGACCTAGCCTAAAGCCAGATTAAGGCCAATGAATCCCTCCAAGAGGTGCAAGGCTAAACAAATTCTCTTTTTACTTTTTTTTTCTTATTTAATATTTGACTATATCACTATATCGTATTCTCTTTCAAAGTGAGAACCCAAGTGACAGCATTGATACTTCTGTATCTTAAAATGGAGTTTACATGTATTGTGTCTTTTGTCTTCCAATCATTTTATTGTTTAAAAAATTCAAATGAATGTGTGATGAGTGGCTATGACCAATTTAATGGATATTCTATGCTCCTCAACCTAATGTTCAACTGGTATGATAAAGGAAGAAAAACTGGGAGAAGTTATCTGCATTAAGGTTTATATTGTTCGTCATTGTTGATGACTATAAAGCCAACAAATTTGTGCTCAAGTGAAATGGCATGAAGTGATTCTCTGCGTACTAGAGGTGGAAAAACTTTACCCAAGCATCAAGGCTCTTGACTAGAAGGCTTTCGAGACAACAATAATTGGGCATCTTCTTAACAGAATTTCTGAAGAGTTGGTTATTCTCTGCTATTTTTGACCAGCATAGACTTAGCAATTATGTTAATTGAAGACATGCTTAGAGGAAGACATAAAAGTAGTTGGTACTCTTACTGTTTTAATAGACTTTTTTCTTTTATAAAATAATTAAACCAAATATTATTCGTCTGCTTCTTTCTTTAGCAATCTTTTGCAGAATGTGAAATTACGAGGAATCTTTAATATGAATGTCTGTGGCTGTAGGCCTTTTTTTCTCTTCTGGTCAAATTTGTGGGTTAGCATCTGTATACTAAGCTTGCTCAGTGACCAAACGCAAGTCACTGTATCAATCATGGGTTGAAAATCATTAGTCCTTGTTACAGTGCATCATGCACTGATGGTTAATAGAGCATCCTAGGCATGCACGCGCTTGTTGTGGGTTACTCAATTGAATTTTTCCTTCATCGTATTAGGCCTGGATATTTGTGACTTATGCAGATTATTGTTTTATAATGGTTGAAACCAAACGTCGAGTATCTAAAATCACATAGTAACTCTTACATGTACATTATCCTATTTTGCAGATGATGCTGAACATAATAGTGATGATAACACCCTTCTGAAAACAGTCTTGGGAACATGGGCTAGGATGCTGGCAACTTTGTCTGGAGACTGCATTAAAAGGATATCGATTGTGGACAACAGAATTAATGAGTCATGCAAACTTCTCGTGAAGATACTTGTCTTCTATCTTGAAGAAACAATATCTCTTGCTAGACTGGTTTATGAAATTAAACTTCTTGGACAAAATAGTACAAACGATGATATCATCTGGATTAGCATATTCAAGAGTTGTACCAACTGTATCAGTGATATCATTCTTAATGACAATATACAGGTCTTATTAGACTAGTTTAACTTTTGGGCTCCATAACCTGATAATTGCAGGAAAAAACAACTGACTGAATCCTAATTGGCAGGTTCAGGCATTGGGACTTCATGTGCTCAAAACAAATTTACAAAGGGAACTTGCAGCGGGCTCACATCGGAAGAATCAATCATTTATTCTGCTTTTCACTGGAGAGTTGCTTGGAAATCTTTTCGTTTTGATCCAGCGGACATGGAAGGTAATTTTGTTAGTATCTTTAGACAAGCAACATGCAACTTGCCTATGCCTTACAACATTATTTCTTTATGAAGGAGGATGTAAGCAGGGAATCACTAGCTGTCAGTGAGGACTGCTTAAAGCTGCTCTTCCTCCTTCATACTCTTGCACAAGCAAGTGAAAACCAGCGTCATATTACAGTGCTGCTTCTGGAAGCCTTATACCTTGTATTCTCTCAATGCAGTGGATGTCATTCGCAGGTGCTTCATGATTTAATCCCTGAGCCTAGCAATATTATTTCACTTAGACAATGAAATAAGGATTAGAATGAGAAAAAAAATGAAGGAAGTTAGACAGAATAGACATTGATGAGCAAACTAAGGAAACAATGTGGATATCCTTTTGTTAAGCATGTTTATTATCCAATAGAACTCATGAAATATACTTTGATTCTTTCGTTCCAAATTTCCCAACAAATGGTAAGGAACTAAACATCCAGCGGTACCTCCAAATTTCACCATTATGTCAGAATATTTTCATCTTGTTTGTCTTAATGTTCTCTCATGATGCATAATATTTCAGGAATTAAATGAGGTGAATACCACTACAAAGAGGATGGTTTCTCGTCTTGTTCAGATTCCTTCAGCTGCAACTCAAATTAGAGATTCAATGTTGGAAATGCCAGTTTTGAGAAGGCAGCAATTTCAGGTGCTATACTGAGATAAATTTGTCGAAAGTTTTGCTTTCAAGCAAGGTTCGCCGTACCGGTCCATATCGGCATACTGAGTTTATCTCGGTACGGTACAGTATCCAGTACCGAGCGATATACACATTGTATACTGCTCGGTATATTATAATATAATATAGTATTATATTATTACTATATTATATTATATTAATATATATTTTAAAAATGGAGAGACGAGGTGTCACATCGGTCTCCCTTCTCACGCTATCACGAACGGTCGTCACTCAACTGCAACTCTTCGTTTAATGAATCGTTCGCCGCTTTTGTTTGCTTGTATAGATGTTGGGCAACGTGTTTTGCCTTGTTTTTATGTGATTTTACCTCAGAAATGCGAGTAGAAACAGAAGGTCAGAGAACGATCGCTCGTTGCTGAGCCAAAGCGCTTTTGGGCCGTTTTCATGTGTTGTGGCTTCTTGGCCGAGCGACGCAAAACGTCAGTCATCTCAGCCCTCTGGAACCCCCCGGGTGGCACGAGGCTGGATGGGGCTCCGGGATAGTAGTCGGGCGTGAGAACTCAAAAGAAATTGAAGTGTTTTACGTTCGATACCCTTGGGAACCATCGTTTGTGGACTTGCGACCGTTCTTACAGCCCTCTAAAGTTCTGTTTCGCTCTCTTTCTCTCTTTTTCTGTTGCACTCAAGGTGTTCGACGAATTGCTTGTAAGAGCTGTCCTCTTTGCGAGACATCAGGACTTGTCCGTCGCTCGTCTTCAAAACTAGTCAATCTCTCCTTTTGCAGATCCTTCGGGATCAGCACGAGGTTGCAAGTGGGCTGACCCTTTGCGGGCAAATATGCTTCGGCGTTTTCATGACTTAGGAAACTTCAACTAAGTCGAGAACTGTGGGCAAAAGTTGTTTTGTGACTTAGGCAATTCCAGCTAAGTCTTCGAAGTTGCCGCTAGGGTGCCGCACGGCTTAGGCCAATTCATCTAAGTCTGTGACAACGTGGGGAGATGAGGCGTCGCCTCGTTCTCCCACGAGAAGACGAGGCGTCGCCTCGTTCTCCCGCGAGAAGACGAGGCGTCGCCTCGTTCTCCCGCGCGGGGAGACGAGGAGTCGCCTAGTTCTTCCACGGGAAGATGAAGCGTCGCCTCACCTCGTCTTCCCAACAGATCGTGCAGGGAACCAGGGAAGCTCTCTCTTCTCCCTTTTCTTCTTCTCCCTCTTCTTTCTCCCTTAATCGACCGCCAACGGCCGAAATCGATCGCCGACAACCGAAATCGACCGCCGACGGTACTGCCCAGTAGCGAGCGGTTTATGTACCGGTATCTTGTCGGATCGGTATGTACCTCCCATACCGGGCGGTATAGATTGAAATGGAGAACCTTGCTTTCAAGTACATGTGTATCTTTTGTTACATGTAGTCATTTACATGTGAATATGGAACTAATAAACTGATTTTGCATCTTCAGGACATGATTCGTGCTTCCATCGGACAAGGTCAGATGACGATGCCTGGCAAATTGAATATGCGACCTGCACCTACTACAGAAAACAAAAGCAAGGTGCAGGCTTCAGATTTTAGACAAGCAAAAGTTGACAAGCATGATGACATTGAAGAACATACTGATGAGGATGAAGATGAAGATGATGACTGGGATGCCTTTCAATCTTTTCCTGCTAATACTGCATCTGTTTCTGCAATTGATTCGCGTGATGGTAAAACCATATCTGAGCCAGCTCCATGTGATGAACCTTCAACTGTCAACGATCATCAGCTCAATCGAAACAATGGCCATGGCCATGATCTGTTGCAACCAGATGTGTGTGAAGAAGACAATGATGCACAGGATGTTTCTCCTGGGCAAGCCAAAGAAATGACGAGTCTTGAAATGGAAGAATTTGAGGAAGACTCAAGTATCCGATATTCCAATGAGCTAGTTGCAGAAGATAGTAGTGATAGAAGTCAGGATCTCTATCACGAGAGTAGTGAGGTAAATGAGGACAGTACAAGTACAGTGCATAATTCATTGCCATCTACTGTGCTAGGCAGGGATGAGGAACCAACCAAGAAAGAAGGTAAAGCAGTTCAATTTGAGGTTGAAGCAACGGACAAGGCTAGTGATGTTTGCATTGAGATGCATCATGATGCAATGCCTGCTGATTCTGAGGATACTGAAAGGAACAACAGTAGTCAACATCAGTTCCATGAGGGTGAGGTTCAATCAGTATGTTTAGACCATGGAGATGACTCCAATGAGTCATTTAATGATGTGCTGATTGCACAAAACGACAATCAAAAAGAGGCTGATGGCCCTAACTCACCCCTGGAGAGCAGAGGTGAAATTCAAAAGCATTACTGAAAGTGAGGGCTTGGAAAGAAAGAATGACTGGCTCATTGCAACCTCATAGTGTCAGGCAGCCTGCACGAGCAGGAAACAGAGTGCCTAGATTATGGTTAATACTCGACGATCAATAATTCATTGTATTAGCTAGTGATGTAGATTTTGTTCTAGTGATCAGCATCTTGGATCCTAAGCCATTCTTTTGTGGTTTCTAATGTATATTTTTTTTTATCATTCATTGGATTTATATGGCATAAATAGGAGTGGCAGATAGCTTTTGTATCTTAAATCAACATCCATCATCCTAAAGCAACGTCAGGTTTCTTGTCAAAATTTTATGTGACTGGTTTGATGGAATTTGATATCCTTAAGAGTGGGGTTCGGTCAGATCCATTCTCGTTATACTTGGATATTGATCCAGCCTGTGGCTCGCAATAACACTGGTTTTATGAGGTATTGGTCTACTACTCATCAATAGATTCACATGCTAAATCTAAATGTAGCGCTCCACAGGATGATCAGCAACAATAGATCTGCAAAAGATCAGCCCAGATTCAGATGCTAAATCAATTAGAGGACCTCAGGCCGCTTTAACCTAAGTTTGTCCAATCACAATAAAAGCTTCACAAGTCATCTTTTGTTCTCATCCGTAAAGACTTTGATAGTTTATAACGGTTGTTCTTATAAAATTTTTATTTTATTTTTCAACCTATGTCACGCTCATCAGATAGGAAGAATATGAGGAAAAAAAATATGAATATATATATATATATATATGTACGTTTAATCAATTTATTATAATTGGTGTCCTATGTATACTCGTATACTTGCACATTACTGTTACGTTGGCCACCTCTCTGTGGTGGCACATCAAACAGAAAACACACTCTCTTGTGATGGGCAAAAAGTAGTCTCGCTGCGTTTTAACCGCCTCCCCCACGTGCTATTCGCCGTTTGCAGGCGATTCCACCACCTCTGAAAGCCTCGGGCCGTTGTCATCTCGGGCGGGCGACGAAGGACTAGAGTGCCACTTCGCGAAGACCACTTCTTCTCCGACGTCAGGCTGCGCCGGGGACGCCGCTTCCGACGACGCCCTCCCTCCGGGTACGCACGTGGTCCACTCTGTCCCAGTCGAACCGGATCGGGACATGGATCGTGCTTCCGATCTGACTGATCTAACTATTCGATTGACAGTCAGATCGGAGACGAATAGACGATCCGATCCGATCCGAATCCACTCGGTTTATAGCCCTGCCGGTGCATCTATCATCCACTCGCCTTTGCTGACCACCGGCGGGGCAGATCCAGGAAGGGCTGGAGAACGAGCGCGGCGTCGAAGGCTCCTAGGCGATGCAGTTCTTCAGCGGCTCGTCGGCGGCGGAGACCAGCCAGCCCCTCCCCTGCGGCGCCGCCCGGTACGCCGACGTGGCTCGCCGGGAACAACGCCCACGTGCTCCACATCTTCAACCGCGAGCGGCACCGCCCCCTGCGCACGCTCGACGCCAACCAGGACCAGAAGCTCATGTTCGGCCTCCTCTTCTCCCTGCGCTCCTTCACCGCCAAGATGGATCCCACCAGCTACGCCTTAATTTCGCCCCCTTTCATATCTGTGCTCAAGCGGAGCAGTGACCCCCTTACTTTTGGCAGCGTGGATAAAAGGCAATCTCGGGTTTGCCGCTGTTACCGGGCCGAAGGCTGCTCCTTTAATAGTTTTAGGACCAATACCCTATAAACTAGAGTTTCATGGAAAGCCCGTCTGGGACAAAGGTTAGTTGAATTCTTCCTCTGTCTTTCCTTATTTTTGGATATTTAGACTTGTAGGCATTGTTGGTATTTGTGTTTGAACTGTTCCTAATTTTGGTTGACTTCATGTAAGATTTAGAGGATCTCAGATTAGATTTACGTGGACTTGTCCTTAGCTCAACTGAATCAAAGTAGCAGATATTTTAGTTGGTTTCTTTTACTTTTGTTGGGTCTGAGTCATTCTTGATATTATTCCTCATGTGATTCTTTCTAATGATGTTAGAACCTTGTAAAGAGCAGAATTGAAGGAGATTAAGCAATTACAATTTGTAGTTCAGAATCCTATTCTATTTCTGGAATTTCTTTTAAGTATGATTGTTTGCAACACCAAGTGTTCTAGTTAAAGAGGGTTATTAAGTGGCTTAATACGTTTAAGTTTTACTTTAACAATAAATTGTTGTTTTTGTTACCCATGCATAAATTTTGTGCTGTCTAATTATTAATGCTTCCCATTAGCAACCGAACATCCTGAGTGTCTTTGAGTGGTTCACACGATGTCGAGATTTCATCATATTGTGTTGCAGAGTAAGACCTATTTGTCACAAGTCTAACAAACAATAGTAATTGTAACTAACCAACCTGAACTAAGTTCTAAAAGATTTCCTCATTTAAACCAGGCTTGTGGTTGACTTGTTTTTAAAAGAGTAATAGCATTCAAATGCTACCGCTAAGAGGCTTTTAGGGAATTGGTGAAGCAATAGAGCATTACTACTTTCCACACTCCCACCCGTCTATAAAATGGGGTAATTGTTGGCCAAGATTGCCCCATTGAGTATATTGAATTTAGGAGCAAAAGCAGCTCTTTGGTTGAGTTACAAACTTGAATGGTGGGTATATGGGCATTTCATTTTCCTAGTACTCCGAGAATCAATCCCTGTTTATTTTAGTTGGCTGATTGCTAGTTCTTAAATGTCCTCTTGGTTCTTAATTTATTGCTTTTTAGTTGCAATGTTGCTAATGTGATGTTCTTGATTGTGTTTGTTCATGCCATCCATATGCCACTCGATCTCAACATGGAACCATGCATCCTGTGTTATAAGGCATCCAGAAACACATCAAGTGCACGTCTTTTTGTAAAACCCATGACACATCATACACCGTAGGCTGCAATATAGAGCAACAGTGTTAATAGAAAAGATGATGTAGACCGAGCTTGCGGTCTACTAATAGTAACTTCGTTATCTGCATCAAGCCATGTAACCGAGCTTGCTTCATACAAGTTATTAGACCAATAGGTTACTTAGGTTTAATATGGACAGAATTTTAAAATGATTTTACATTTTCAAGAAATTTTGTTTAGAACAAAGAACTTCACCATATAAATTTTGGTCAGTCACCAAGCACAACTCTTCTATCTGGCTATTGGTTTTTTCTGTTTTTGAACTTTTTTCTTCAAACAATCGTCACAAGCAATGGAAGTACATTGGTGATGCTTTATTCTTATTGATTTGAGATTGACAGGCTATAATCAGTTAGATAAATTTGCTGCCTTGTACTTATTTGCAAATCTCTTGCTACATATATTTGATTATGCCGAATATGAATACAAAATAAGCTGGGTTTGTGGTTATCATGGAAATTGTTCAGCTAAATACAAAGCAATGATAGTTAGGCTTGAAACTTTATTTTCCTGTTGCATGAGATAAGTTGGTATTCTACTAAGTTGTAAATTTGATCTACAACTATCTAGCATCCCTACTCCACATATAATTCCTAGAAAACCTGCTAGAGACTGAATTTAAATTAGGTTTGCTGTAAAGCCCGAGTAGGTACTGGCGGTATGGACCTGTATAGCTAGCGACCGACATGTGGATCGCTCGAGTCCCTGTTGACACGCCCCAACGTATCATGTGTCAGTACACTGGTATAGACCGGTATGCACCAACCTGACAAATCTTTGAAATGGGTCCGGTATCCAAAATGATGAATCCTGATTTAATATTAATTTTAAGATGCCAAGCTAATTATTACAATTTCATATTGAGAACATATTCAAACATGCTTTTAGCATGTGTAGATGTTAATGTCCATTTTCATGGAATTTGCTATTAAAAATGTGGTTGAAGTTATGGCTGTATGCCATCATCCTTTCATGGTTCCAATAAATCAACATACAGATTTCTTTTCCTTATATGAAAGTAATTGTGTTTATTTAGCTATGTGAGGAACTGAATACCAAAAAAAGTTAGAATCCACCATATGCACGGTATTGGTGCAGCCTGGAGATCAGTGTTGTTCGTCTAGGTACAGTAGAGCAGAAGTATCTGCTGGTATTCGATGTGCTCATCTTTCTGTTCAATAGTGTAATCATTATTGTGCACATAGTAGGGACAACTGGTTTTGCATCGTTAAACTGGCTTCATCACCATCATTGTGCATATAGTCGAAACACTAGTTGTGCATCTTTGTACTGGCTCTATGAGTCATGTATCTATCTTAGACAGTGGATGGTGACCTATTATATGCTAAGCTTTCCATGATTGAACAGTCATGTATCTATCTTAGACAGTGGATGGTGATCTATTATATGCTAAGCTTTCTCTGAGGATCCATGATTGAACAGTCATGTTTGACTAGAGAAGTATTTTTTCTTATTGGAAGATCATGACTGTACATTTTACTCTTTAAAGCTGCTTTGACTATAGCATCACCACTGGGGTCAAACAACTAGCATTAACCTTTTTCTTTATGCAGCTTATCTTAATCACACATCCAAAGACCACCGACCATCGAGAGTCTCTGAAGCATATATATACAGCCTTTATGTGGAATATGTTGTAAAGAATCCTGTCTATGTTCCAGGGACTCCAATCAAGTATGACTCCTCTGCTTGCATTATGAGACCATTATTTTTTTCAATGTATAAATAGCTGAAATATGTTGTTTCTGAAACTGTAAATGTCTCTTAATCTGGTTGGATCTGTTAAAATTAATATTAATGCATAGTTACATGTTTTCAATTTGTTTTTTTTTACCATCAAATTGCACAAATGTTTGATTTTACTTGATGCTAATATATATTCCTTGTAATAGTTTCTTTATCCCCTAGAACATGCTCACTGCCTTCTTAACTGAGTGACACCTTCTGCGATATCAGCAAAAAATAACATTCATACATGCACACCCAAATTTCTACACCTACTGTCATTAATAAAATAAGTGCAGGCTTGATTCCCCATCCAGAGCTTTCCGCTTGGGTTAGGCTCAAGTTAATTCATATATTATGCTGATAGTAAAAAAAATGTGAAAGGATGGTTGCTTTCTGCATAGAGTTTAACTATTAAGATAGTTTTTTCAAATTTTTATAAGACCTACTGTTGAAAATAGTTCCTTAATCTATTAATGATAGGGAAGTAAAATCCTATGGCTAAATCAAGTCTGGAGGTGCAGTTATTAGCCTTTAATATGCACTGAAGATTTACTTGTTTTCAAATATGTATGGAAAGTAACAAGATCTTAAATGTGTATTGTCACCTACTTAGCTAATTTTTTACTTAGGTTGTGTATTACTCTTGCGTGTCTCTCTGTAAAGTGTCAGCTTTTCTAAAACTTCTTATGGTCCCTTAAAGTCATGCAATAGAGAAGACGGGTTAGAGGAAGTGTTTCAATCAGGATCCCACAAGCAAACATTTCAATAAATACTTGATAAGCAATGGATGCAGACTCTGAATGGTTGTGCAACAAAATGTCCAAGGTCATCCATCACGATCGAAAATCCCCACATGATATTACTACGGCATAAGGCAGTGAACCAGTCCTAGACATTACCCTAAAGTCTCATTCAACCAATCCAACCATGTGTTGCATGGGTAGCTCTAGTGTGTTATGCTAGTTGACACTTCATACCATTCTACGGAGCTAGAAAACTCCCAAAATGGCTATCTAGATGGTACGTTTTTAGGTAGTTTTGCGTTTGCACAATAATTGCACACAATCTTCATTTACAAAACTAAGACTGCCATATAAACTAACCAAAATGGGGTTATCAATCCTACTACAAGCCATCTACATCATGTGTAAAGCATGAACAAAATTGAAAGACATGAATATGCAAAAACATTGTATCGAACACCCTTTATACAGATTTGTCTATGATATTATCTCCCACTTATTCCTTTGATCTCCTTATCGAAGCCTTTGCGTAAGCATCTCCTCGCCCTTGTTGAATCTTAAATGTTATGCTTCAGTTGCAATGTGCCTCTTGGCTCCCAAATGCTCTCTACTATTATTATTGAGTAGTCAAACTTTAATTAGCTGCTTCAACTGGCCAATGACTCTTAACTCTACTTAGTTGTCCCCGCTACTATAATTTGCTTCCTCATGGCCATCGAACTTTTGAAATATAAGAAGTTATATCCGAAAAGATCAAAATTTTATCTCGATTTAGAGCAAGTTCGATAATTTTGGTCATCTTTGGAACCATCTTCTCCATTAATTCTGTCGCCTATTCTAAGTAAAAAATGTACAACATTGTATATTGTCTACTCCGTTCATTGGTCAATCACTCTTACATGGATCCAAAGTCCCCCCACTCTCAACTTTCTTAATGAGATGTCCATCGACACTAGTCTTACGAAGTTCCTTGAACTTTATCGTTCGACCTTATCTCGGTACTTAAAGTTTGTCTCTGTATTCTCTACGTCCTTGGTCCCTTTTCACGGTTATGCAAGCTCTCTCCATGAGAGCAAGAGATCAATAATTCCATGGAAGTCGTCTCTTCGATACCATAGCATTGTCATGCTCATAGCCCTACCATTCATCGCCTCGCATCTACGTCCCTTTCTTCATAATCGGTAGATCCACCTTACATCACTGTAGCACTTCTCCGAGTCTATCTCCATCGTAATCGTTGCTTGGTTTTGGGTAGCTAAGTCCCTCTGGACTCATCGTCATTTTTCCATCCCTTTCAACCACCTGCTTCAACACCTTTGTGTTCTTTCAGTAATTTCCCTTGATCGATAGAAAGATAGACCATAACTCTCATGCATAGCTTTCGTCATCATGTTGCAAGGCTCATGTCAATCTATTCTCCTTTGCGTCCTCAATAGAATGTTCGCTCACACTGCCTTGTCCTTTGACTTGTTAGGCTCCCTTAAATGAATATGAGCATCGGAGTAGTCTAACTCTCTAGTCACTCCAATTATGCTTTTGTATAATCAAGTCCCCCACATGGGACTCACTAGTACTTGCACTTAGAATCCCCCTCGGTGGTACACAGTCCTCATATGCTGAGAACCAAGACTTTCATCTGATGCAAAATTTGATGAACATAAAGAAGACATGTCTCTGTGGTATCACGATATTCACTCCTTGAATTCATACTCCTTGTTATCATGTTGCTCATCTAAGTGGAGCTCCTAGCAATTCTCGATTATACCTCTGCATGATCAAGTCCCTCATGGGGCTTCTCCCATGTGCCTTGAACTGTTTAATCATGATATGTTGCATTATGTCACCTTTTGGTGATATCTTAATTGTGTTTTGATCTTTATGGGATGAACTCGGACTGTGATCTCTTTATATATGGCCTCTTTCGATAGATCGTAGGGTCTCTGCCACATTCGATTGTGTTTATTCCTTTCACAATAGACCTTTGTCCACCTATTCTCGGGTCACACACGAATGAAATACAGCTTTAAGATAGTCCATCGCCTAATAGCTCTCAAATTTTACAGACTTTACTAAAATTGGTGTATCATAGTTTGGATCCTGAGCCCCTATCCCAATACAATCTTTGTTGCACATAGCTTCCTTTACAACAACTCAAATGACAGTAATGTAACATATTCTTCAAGATTACCCACCTTTATGTCCTCTTGACTCGTCCCTATGCCTTATGACCTTCGCAAGTTAAGTTGTCTTAGTCCCTCCGTTAATTGCTTCGTCGAGATAAGATGCATATGCATCGAAGTTGCCTTTGACTTTGGCACAAAGAAAGATGAGTTCGCTCCCTCAGAATGAGAAGCCTATGGAACGGTATGATCTTGCTCTTGCCTTTATAAGAGTTCATGTCCTCAAACTTTATCCAAGGAAAGCTTTACGCCTCCACTTCATGTTTTGTCTTCTATGTCAACTCTCTTTATGCAACTTGGGCGATACGCCTGGGTGTTACTATGTTAGTATACATAGTATATTACACATGCATTGTCGGTTAGAGATTTAAAATTACGTGACTATATCATATCAAATTTGAGGGAATTGCATTTTGTGCTATTTTGATGCATGTGAGGATGATGGTGAAACAGAAGCATAACAACTTAATTTACATTGAAAATTTCTTTAGAATATTAAAATTATGAAAATATATGAACCTTAGCAATTAACTAGAGGGACTGGCGTCTAATTCAATGAATCTGAAATCAACTCTTTCAAATTTCATTAAGATAATAATGATATAGATCAAGATTAAAAATATAATTGATGGATATTTTTATTATTTTCTATATTTTAAAATTTATAATTAGTAATTTACCATAAGAGTATAATGTACGTCCTAATAGGCCCATCTTAATGGGAAAATTTCTTTTCAATCATTAAGACTATTTTTATGTTAAATAAGTAAATATTAAATTATATAAATATTAAATATATAAAAACATGACATCATCATTTCTATCATATTTAAGTTCAACAAATTTCCTATTTATTTTGTTAGTAGCATGTAAGTCTTTCATTATTTATTTAAATTAAGTTAAAAAATCTCTCTTTTTAGTTTTTTCTCCTAAATAGCTCTCCTGGTTTTATTTTTTGTTTTCCATATAGCACTTCTATTTTCTATAATCCTGAAAATACATTTTCTTTTGTTTCCCGCTAACGTTACTCACCGCCACGAGGTTCGTCCTGTTGAGAAACCTAGCAAGTGCATCACATGAGCAGCGGAAGAAAGAAATCAATGGTACTATTATGTCACCCCTAACTCTTATTTATATAGTCATCCAAAAATCCTAATGGATCCTACCTTAGTGGGTATTAGATCTCTATTCAACTACCCACTAATCTTGGATTATTGGATCTCTATCCAATAATCTTGGATTATTGGATCTCTATCCAATAATCTTTATTAGCCTCTAATTGAGTCTCATGTGAGGGTTCCATCAATGTTGGGCATCAACCAATGAGAATGGGCTAATTGGATAACTCATATCAATCCTTTACTCAATGAAATATCCACTAGATGTGTGTAGCCCTCTAGGCCCAATAATAAGGTGGCTGTGAGTCCTGCCTATCAGAACTCTTTCTGATTTGCTGAATTATTATACCATAATTATTATATCATAATAATTCACTCGATTTATCGACTATAGATGTACTATTCCACTACGTCATAGTCCCCAAACGGTATAGGAGATCTTATCCATTAGACATGTATGTCCTCAGTTACTGTATATCTATAGTCTCTCATCCATTTAATATCCCAGAAATCGTATATTGGGCATGGTACTGACAGGCCTCATATAGAATCTGTCCGAGTCTCGCTCTAATCGGATTCTGCCGGAGAACTCATTTTCTCTCAATTCAAACGACCACGGTCAAGGATTTATTCGAGTGATAATACACGGGATATTCCTTTTATGATATCGAGAGTGGATGATCCTATATTGACACTCAATTGCATGCCTCATATGGAATCCATCCAAGTCTCGCTCTAATTGGATTCTTCCGAAGAACTCATTCTCTCTCAATTCGAACAACCTCAGCCGAGGATTTGCCCCGGAGACTCGGATTCTAGAATGGTGCTTGAGCTAGTTTTTCAAACCTCACTCAACTCGTTCTCACTCTCATTGTTTCCACTAAAAGCTTTTCCTTCTCAAGGAACACAACTCTCTTGCAACAAAGACCTTTTGGTCCTTGGGATGATAGAAATAATACCCACAAGTTTCCTTAGGGTATCCCACAAACTTGCATCAATCTGTCCTTGATTCTAGCTTATCTGGGTTGTGTTTCCTAATGTGGCTAGGATAGCTCCAAATCTTAACAAACTTAAAATCGAGCTTCTTTCCTTTCCATATCTCATATAGTGTAGACACTACCAACCTAGATGGAACTATGTTCAGAAGTTAAGCTACGGTCTCTAAGGCATATCCCTAAATTGAGATAAGTAGGTTCGCAAAACTAATTATGGACTGCACCATGTCTAACGGCGTGCGATATTGTCCTTTCTGATATACCATTGAGCTAAGGTGTATAAGGAAGTGTCCAGTATAGTAGAATCCCATGGTCCCTGAGGAAATGGGTGAAATCTATACTCAAATACTCTCCTCCTCAATCTGATCGAAGAGTTTTAATACTCTTTATAATCTGGTTCTCTACTTCATTTTTATATTTCCAAAATTTCTTGAAGGCTTCAGACTTATACTTCATCAAGTACACATGTCAATTCCTAGAGAAATCGTTAGTGAATGTAATGAAGTACGAGTAACCTCCTTAGCCTAAGTCGATATAAGACTACATATATCACTATGTATGAGTTATAATAACTTAATGGCTTTCTCTCTCTAGTTCCACTAAAATGAGAGTTGGTCAATTTTTCACGAAGGCAAGGTTCACAAGTTGTATATGACTCATAGTCGAATGGATCTAAGTATTCATCTTTCAGCATCTTTTGAATCCTTCCTCCATGGATATGACCTAGCCTACAATATCATAGGTTTATGTTGTTCACCTTATCTTGTTTCCTCTTAAACGTATTTTTATTTATGATGTGTGGAGAAATATCTAGCACATATAAGTCATTAATCAAGATTTCTCTTGTGATAATCTCATCATCCAAAATTAACGAATAATTATTGTTCTTAAAAATTAATTTATATTCACTAATTATCAAGCAAGAAATGGATATAATGTTTGGATAATAGAGGGAGCATAATAGCATGCATCTAATGATATAGTAGCTCCATTATGCAGATATAAGATGACCTTGCCAACAACAACTACAATAACTCTTGCTCTATTGCCCATCTTGAGGTTCATCTCGCCTCTTGCCAGTCTTCTAGGCTTTGCTAGAACCTACATTGAATTGTAGATATAATAAGCACTCTCAGTATCCAATACCTATGTGTCATCATGAAAATCTAACAAATGGAGACTAATCATGAATGTACCTGAAGTTTCTCGAAGCTTCTGTTTCGCCTTCTCTACAAGGTAATCTTTATAGTTCCTCTTTCAATGCCCGCCTTTGTCGTAGTGGAAACACTAGCCTTTGTACCTGGCTGAGTCTTTCTTGGTAATTTTTATCTTATCATGTTTACCCTTGCTCTTGCCCTTCTTAAGGGTCTTATTAGCCTTCCTTTTCTTATTGGTCTCATCAACATAGAAAGCTCGCTTCTCTTTCTTGATGGTGCTCTCAACTTTCCTCAACATATTGAGGAGCTTAGGTAGAGTCACCTCAAACTTGCTCATATTGAAGTTCATGATGAATTGTGAAAAGGAATCTGGCATGACCGAAATATAAGATCAACACACAGGTTATCCTCTATGACTATTCCTAGACCTATGAGTTTCTTAATGTACTCTATCATCTTTAGGACATAGTTCTGAACCGATGTCCCTTCTATCTTCCTGGCCCGGAAGAGACTCTTGGATATCTCATATTTTTTAGTTCTTTCTTATTCCTCAAACAGCTGGCGAAGATGACGAATGATGAACTTGACATTCATGCTCTCATGTTGCTTTTGTAACTCGGGAGTCATGGAAGCCAACATATAGTACTTTACCAAGGTGGAATCGTCTATATACTTCACATAGCTAGCGATCTCATCCTCTCCTTGCCCCTTCCTCCGACGGGGGCACAATCATGTCAAAGACATATGCGATTTTCTTCGTCATGAGAATAATTCTCAAATTGTAGAGCCAATTTGTATAATTTGGACCAATGAGACTTGGCATCAATTATGTCACGTAGGAGATTTGCAAGTGACATGTTTTTTACAAACAAGATAGAGTATGGACTAATAACATGCAAATTTTATAGAAACCTATTTAAGATATAGACTTTTATCTTAATCTACTCCCAATATTTTCTTGATGAATCACGTGATACCTTTGGCACATGAAACAGAAGTCTCCGGCAAACTTGTAATGGGGATCGAGATCCAATCGATGTCTTAGTGTAACCTCGAGAGACTCAACCAATCAGACTAAGCCCAAAAAGGTAGGAAACTCTTGCCAATCACAACACCTTATGATTCTCATCCTATTTAGTCTTTGAAACGTCATGGTCTTGAGGCATTCGACTAACCATAATGTTCAATTAAGTCATCACTATAGTTATTAGATGAATCCGTTTTGATGATATAACATCGATGGACTTAACCAAACATACTATAGTCTTAGGTCACCAGTGATATCTTTATATCATAAGCAAGATCTTAAACTACATAGTTAGGTGAGCCTTGAGGGACTCGACCAACTCAACTTATGTCATGATTCAATTTCTTCTTATAATGATGGAAGATCACGTGGATCAATCTTATTATCTTACGCTTATCGACTTAATATTATCATAGGAGGGGTTTTGTTTTTATTTCTATCTCCTAATATGTCGTGTCATACAGATAATATATATATATATATATATATATATATATATATATGAAGTTTGACTTTGCCTACTTTAGACCTATATATATCTCTCTCTTTTCACCCTACCGCTACTGCCGAGAAGAAACGAGCTACTTAGTGACAAGAACCAAACCCGCAATAGAGTATAGGTCCTCCTCCAGCCATTCATTGATGCCCTTGTTTGATTCCTTATTGTAAGAAGAAGCATTAGAAGGTGGTGTTTGATCCCGATGCTACGTAGTTAGTAGTTGCTTGGCTGGCTCATTGCCTTAGTAGTTCAATCTTTGGTAGCAGTGATTCCATTCTTTTACCCGAGTTGCCCATGGTATCGTTCCGGTGTTTAGGGCACTGTTCGATGGTTGCTCCTATCAGCACAATTCTTTGGTGCACTTGATTTAGTCAATTTTCATAGGGTATAAGAATAATGGATAGGATAAGATAGATGGGTTATTCAACTCATTGATAGAAGAGTGAACCGAGGAACAGGGAGGGAATCGAACACCCCCATTCCAATACTTGAGGTTGTAAGAAGGAATCGAAGTAGTACTTATGAGACGGAACACCTTAGTAGATGGACGGAACCGCATTTACTCGATCCGACTCTTACTAGCCTTGCCTTTGGGTACAACTTTCCCGGCCACCATTCTCACTTCACTTCACTTCACTATCTAGTGGAGTCGACAACAGCAGATGCATCTCTCACGTTTGAAAGAAAGGATGCTGCCAAAGCTTGCTGCAAATGAGGCTGCTGCCAAGGAGCCTAAGCTCGCTCTTACGTAAGGTGTTATGGACTCGGGATGCTCCTCCTTTCTAGTGAGAGAGAGTTACTTGGGGATATAATGGTTTATTATTAGTGTAATTAAGAAATAAGGAAGGGCCCATACCGGACTTTGTAAAAACCGGGCAAGCAGACTTGAGCTACTAGTATGGAAATAATAGAGCTCATGTTCAAAAAAAAAAAAAAAAAAAAAAAAACCCCAAGCAAGCAAGCCGCACGAGCCTACCTCTTTCTTGCCAACCGCATAAAAGCTCAAGTACTAGAGTTCCAAGTTGAACTCTTCTAATTACCCCCCTTGCATTCCGTTTATTGCTCTTGCCCGTTTTCTCCTGCTTATCACCGCTACCGAAATAGATATATAGTAGATGTATAATCATATATCACATATGCATGTCACACCGGATAACCATGAACCGTCACCTAATGTGATTAGGCCCAAGCCAATAATCCCAATCACTCACAATACAATCTATGTGTGTATTGATACATCTTCATGCCCTTTGATCGTCCTTCTTGTCATCATCAGTTTCGTCGGATCCTTGATGCATCATCATGCGGCACTATTGCCCATCACGACACTATTGCCCATCATGCGGCACTATTGCCCATCATCAACACTAACCCTTCTACCCCCTCCCAATGGGCCGCCATCGTCGCCCCTACGCAAGCGGCATCCCAGCGCACTAGTGGCGACTGCCCCTGCCAATGGCAACCACCCCTATGGGTGAGCGTCGTGCCCGCAAGCGGCGCCTCGGGCCGCCTCAGCGTGCCGCCTCAGAGGCGATCGTCTCGAGGTGGTCGCCCCTATAGGCGCTAGCGTGTGACCACCCCTACAACGAGCCCGCAGTGGCTCGCCGCAGTGACTTGCCTATAGAAGTCGGTTACCTTTGCAGTCGATCTCTACAAGAACACGTAGAACAATTCTATGTGATTCAATTTAAATGTCAATCCTTTGAACGAGCAACCTAGCTCTGATACCATTATTAGGAAACCTAGTAGGAGCATCACATGCGTAATAGAAGAAAGAAAATAAAATAAGTTTCCTACGTATATCAAGTCATCGTGTAAAGGTTGGTGCACGAAAAACCCGCAAAACCAAAAACTACGATGCATGAGAGATTAATTACCTATGGAGATCGTATATCTCTAAAATTTCAGATCCAGATGAAGAGGATAAAGAAGGTCAAGCGTCCTCCTCTCTAGCGGTATCCATACGATGGATCATTGTAGTGATGCTCCTCCAATTGCAGTCAAAAACTCGCAATTATTACATACCTTCTACTAGCACTTGTGGAAGAAGATCACTTATCTTCTTCGCTACCCTCTCGCAGTAGGGAAGGACTGGTCGTCTGAGAAGACGAGGGAGAGAGGATATTAGGAGGGGACAGCCAAAATTATAGCCTATCACTATTGTGTTGCCCCTGTCTCCTATTTATAGAGAGCCATCCAAAGACCCTAAAGGATCCTACCTTATGGGGTATTGGATCTTCATCCAACTACCCACTAATCTTGGATTATTGGATCCCTATCTAATAATATATATTTTCCTTTAATTGGGCCCCATGCAAGGGATCCATCAATGTTTGGCCTCATCCAATGAGAATATGGGCTAATTGGATAACTCATATCCAATCCTCTACTCGATGAAACATCCACCATATGTCTGTGACCCTCTAGGCTTAATACTGAGCTGGTCGTGAGTCCTACCTATCAGAACTCCTTCTAACTTAGTGAATTATTATATCATAATAATTCATTCGACTCATCGACCATAGTCACCAAACGGTATAGGAGATTTTATCTATTATATCGATCTATCCTCGGTTATCATGTATATATAATCCATCATTCATATAATATCTCAGAGATTGTATATTAGGCATGGTATTGTCAAGCCTCATACGGAATCCATCCGAGTCTTGCTCTAATCGGATTCTCCCGAAGAACTTCTTCTCTCTCAATCTGAACGACCCTAGTTGAGGATTTGTCTAAGTGATAACACATGGGATATTCTTCTCATGATACCGAGAGTAGACGATCCTTTATTGACACTCAATTACCTTCGTAAGGTTGGCTACCAATCC
Source organism: Ensete glaucum (assembly GCA_021527575.1). Lineage (NCBI taxonomy): Eukaryota > Viridiplantae > Streptophyta > Magnoliopsida > Zingiberales > Musaceae > Ensete > Ensete glaucum. Next base: position 41,491,021 of record CM038558.1, read on the forward strand.
CGATAATCGGTTGTACCAAAGTTGAAACTTTTCAGATTTATAAGTCAAACGTCAAAGAAATGAGTACTCAAACAAGGCATCCCTAGTGTCTCAAATCTAAGGAACAGACACATAACTGAGATTATAGAATCACTCTCTGATGATATATATCCTTAACCATCCAGTATTTCATAAGCGGATCAATCAGTAAACTCATTCTCCAATGAGCACTCGTACTGTACCCTTAGTGTCTATATGGACATGTATACAGTACACTGATCTGTCTAGTTATCTCGATGTTCCACTTGAGTAACCTATGACCAGAATTATTTAGGGTATATGTTTAAAATTGAATCAGTATCATTATTATGATCTTATCATGATTTAATTCTCATTGCATAGAATCAAAGACATCACAATATATATTCAACAGATAATATAATGTGAGAATATACTTATAATAATAATATAAAAAAATTATGCAACGTGTCACATATGTCACCACTCACGTGATTGACATGCAGGGCACCTGTAACCAGCAGGTCCTTCCCATTGCACTTGTTACCTTCGTATGTACTGTTTACTATAGGTCGGTCCCCACCCTTCCCTATTGCACTCCTCGCCTCTAGTCGAGCCAAACATAACTGTTTCCCCTGCTACTTACACCTTCGTCGCCTTATGAAGCAGAGGAAGGGAGTAGGGTGAATTATGATAGGGTCGATGATAATTGAGGAAGGATCGATCCCACTGTCATCGGCCCTACTCTAGGTCGCCCCACTCTACTCTACTTCGTAGGACGATGGAGGCGTAGGTAGTGAGCTACCTTGCTCGACAACAACACAAGAGGCAATGATCGCCTCGCACTCAGGTGGAGGCGAGGAGCATGACGGGAAAAGGTGGACCTTGAGGCAGTGGGCGAGAGAGCAAGGGCAGAGGTGATGGCAACGGGAAAAGAAAGAAAAAATATTTTTAAGATTACAAAAAATAAGGGTGTTGTCTGAGGGGAAAAAAAATGGAGACACTATCTAGGAAAAAAATTAATATAAGGTAATACAATATATTATCAAGGTTAATAATGTTACTCTTAAAAAGATGTCATATAAATAAGGATTAAAACTTATGCCTAAACTAAAAACTTTCTTGAGTGCAGAGCAAATTAAACAGAAGTGGTAAATTTTTTTCAGAATACAAACTTTGTGACACCCTAGAATCCATTATCAAGATTAATAATGTTTTCCCTTAGAAAGATATCATAAACTTAAAACTTTGTTGAGTGTAGAGCAAGTTGAATACTTAGTGAAATGGTAAAACTTTTACAAAAACAAAAAAAAGTTAGGTGATAAAAGATGCTATGTGCCATGTAAAACATATCACCAATGTATTTAAACGCATGTCAATTGTTGAGCTCTCTAACAATTCTATTTTGTTCTATACCGAAAGAAAATAATCAAAAATTTCACTTTAAATAAAATTATTTTGACTTTAAGTTTCTTTAAACGGATGTGTATAGAAAGATGGTTATATTCCACATCATAAATAAAAAAGGGTAGGATGTGATACGCTAACGAAGGATTTTGACTTTCACAAAGGTATGAAGGGATAGGTGAAATCAGATATAACTTTCATTTGTAGATCGAATGAAATCTTTGTTCAAAGGAGACATTTCAACTCAATGATTTTGATAATCATGCTCAATGCCCAATAACTTTGATCATCTTAACTTGTATGTTACCATCCTTGCACAACACCAAGAGTCAACGATAACAAACAAGAGGGAAAGAAAAAAAGATGCATGCCATCTCGGTATAAAAAGATTGGTAGCTAATTCGAATGAAAAATATTCAAAACATAGAAATAAGATCGTTAATTTAGATAAATGGGTTAACATAAAAAGCTTGCCCGGTCTTTCCATAAATTTATATTTGAACTATTTTCAGATTTTATCGGTATTCTATATTTAATGTTTTCACATACTGCTATAGGTTGGTATTGAAGAGTTTAGAGAAACCAAGTGTAGGTTAACTAGGAGAAACTAACAAGTTATGTTTTATTTAATTGAAACTTGTAAGAAATCAAATAATTCTATATACAATAAATGGAAACTTGTCACTAGATCAATGGTGTTGAATGATGATGTAAAAGCCTAACAGTTACTATACTCTGAAAGTATAAATTCAATGTATTTGTTCATAATGATGTTGATAATTGCCTTCGTGCACTCATCTATAGTACATCTACTTATCTTCATGATATTATATTATTGTTGGACAACGCAATAGGAGAGATTGATAGCTTGTCTCCTGCTCAGTTGCATCAATATTCGCAACGAAATAGAAAAAGCAATTTTAGATAGATTGATCCTGAATAACATATTATGTATATTGCATCATGTAGAAAGAGGCTTGATTCAAGCAACAAATTTAGTATTTTAAAGGAGGTTATTACAATTTGACCTAATGATGATAAAGTTCATGAAATCAAATGTCAATATGGAACAGGCCTGCATGCTATTTTGATGGTATCAACACTAGCATACATGTTTCAAAAAATAGGAAACAGCACATGAATTTGAAAATTATGCATTACACCCAAAATGTTGTTTATTATTCAGTTTTAGGAGGCAAGTTGAGAAAATTTTTGCTAAAGCATGTTTGTTAACATAGTGAGGTTTGGATCTACCATCCTAACCTAAGTATCAGCTTACAACACAAGTAGTAGCTTATAAATTGCTTTTTCTATTTTGTTGCAGACAAGCTATTAATTTCTCCTACTCTGTTGTTCAACAATAATACAATAAAGCATATAGTTAGATGTGCTATAGACAAGCTATTAAGGCAACTATCAGTATCATTGTAAATAAATACACTGAATCTAGTTTTAAGAATCTATTCTGACAAGTTTTCATTTATCGTATAAAACTCATCGGTTTCTCTTTGTTAATGTAGAGTTATTCAATTTCTCATAATGTACTTTCACAAGTTTCCATTTAAATAAAACATAATTTATTGGTTTCTCTTTGTTAACATAGACTTAGTTTCTCTGAACTCTTCAATACGAACCTGGAGGAGCAGTATGTGAAAACATTGATATAGAACGTCGACGAAATCTAGAAATGGTTCAAATACAAATTTATGAAAAAACCAAGCAAGCTTTTTTATGTTAGCCCATTTATCTAAATTTACGATCTTATTTTTATGTTTTGAACTTTTCTCATTCAAATTAGCTACCAATCTTTTTATACCGAGATGGCATGCATCTTCTTTTCTTTTCCTTTAGTTTGTTACCATCGACTCTTGTTGTTGTGTAAAGATGATAACATACAAGTTATGGTGATCAAAGTTCTCGGGGCATGATTATCAAAATCATTGAGTTGAAAGGTTTCCTTTGAATAAAGCTTTCATTCGATATACAAATAAAAGTTACGTATGATTTCACATATCCCTTGGTATCTTTGTGAAAGTCAAAACACTTCATTTGAGTATCACATCCTACCTTTTTTATTTATGATGTGGAATATAATCTTTCTATAAACAAGTATTTAGAGAGACATAAAGTCAAAATAATTTTATTTAAACTGAAATTTTTTATTATTTTCTTTCGGTATAGAACATAATAGAATTGTTAGAGAGCTCAATAGAGTTTTACAATGGTATGAAAATGTCGCTTAATGCCTCACTAGTTGTTTGAAGCTCTCTATTTGAGTTGATATCATCTGTGTCATTCCGCCAAGTTAATTTGATCATATTTCACTCGATTGATCGTTGATGGAATGACTCACCAAGCAAAAGAAAAATGAGGAGATTAAGTCACCACATTCCTCTCATTTACAATTGTATACAATAACGATGACTACAGACAAAAAATTGGATTAGTTGTTGATGTCTCAATTGACATGCGTACTTTGGTGACATGTCACTAAGTATTTAACTTGCTGTGTCCTAAAGAAAGAAAGTTTGAAGTTTAGACATACATCTTAAAACTCTTTATTCATATGTCATCTTTCTAAGAGAAAATATTATTAATGTTAATAGTGGATTCCAAGGTGTTACAAAGTTTGTATTTTGTTTTTGGAAAAATTTTATCACTTCTGTTTAACCTGCTCCGCACTCAAGAAAGTTTTTAGTTTAGGCATACGTTTCAATCCTTGTTCATATGACATCTTTTTAAGGGAAACATTATTAACCTTGATAATATGTTGTATTAACTTTATATTAATTTTTTTCCTAGATAGTGTCTCTAATTTTTTTTCCTAAGATATTACTCTTATTTTTTGTAATCTCAAAAATATTTTTTCTTTCCTTTCCCTTCCGGTCGCCCATCGCCTCAAGGTCCACCCTTTCCCGTTACGCTCCTCGCCTTCACCTAAGTGAGAGGCGATCATTGCCCCTTGTGTTGTCGTCGATAGCAAGGCAACTCGCTACCTATGCCTCCACCGCCCCACGAAGTTAAGGAGAGTGGGGGGATGATGATAATAGGATCAATCATTCCTCTATTATCATCGACCCTATCATAAGTCGCCCTACTCTTTCCTCTGCTTCGTAAGGTGACGAAGACGTAAGTAGCAAGGGCAACAGTTATGTTTGGCTTGATCAAAGGTGAGAAGCACAACAACAAAAGGAGGAGACCACCTACGATAAAAGTTACACGTGGAGGCAAGAGACTCAATGGGAAAGGACGAACCTCGCCACGATCATAGAAAATAGAAACGCCAATATGAAAAACAAAAAAAAAAAAAACCAAGAACACTATTTAGAAAAAAAAACTAAAAATAAAGATTTTTTAACTTAATCTAAAGAAATAATGAAAGACTTACAAAATCAACAAGAATTTGTTTAACTTAAATTGGAGAGAAAGGATGACGATATATTTTGTATTTATTTAATATTTATATTATTTAACATAGAAAAATAGTCTTAACGATTGAAAAGAAATTTCCGCATTAAGATACACATATTAGGAAATACATTTATACTCGTACAGTAAATTAAAAATTAAAAATATTAAAATTTAGAAAATAACAAAAATCTCCATCGATTACATTTCTAATCTTGATATATATCATTATGTATCTTAATAAAATTTGAAAGAGTTGATTTTAGATTCAGTGAATTAGACATCGGTCCCTCTGGTTAACTGCTGGGTTTGGAAATTTTCATAATTTTAATATTCGAAGGAAATTTTCAATGTATGCTTCCATTTCACCGTCATCCTCACATGCATCAAAAATAATACAAAATGCACTTCGCTCAAATGTGATATGACAATAGTAACATAATTTGAAGCCTCTGACCAACAATGCATGTGTAGTCAGAGACACACCACATAAAACCAAAACGCATGTGCGGTTGTACATCATGTGATGGCACCCATTAGAATATGAATTGATGACATGACATGATTTGAGTCCATCACTATCTTGTTTGGTTTGTGTAATTTTATTAGCCCACGCTGCGTGGCGGTCCAGACCAGATGTGGCTGGTTCGGTCGGACCGGTCCGAGCTACAACTTCCAAAGATCGATACTTATTAGGAGTTTGCGCGAATGCTTTTGACACCTCGACAGAACAAACGGCCAGGATCGGCATCGGGTCGGAGATTGTACGGCTGAGATTCCCTCACAGACCCGTCCTTCACCCCTTTCGGACACTTCCCCCTATAAATGAAACCGTCCGCCGGTTTAGGCCCCTCATCTATTCCTTCCCCGCCCCCCCCCCCCTCTTCAAATTTGGGTTGAGGCCGCGTTCTCCCGACGCTCTCAGATCCCTGACTTCTCCTTCCCCTCGAGCCCTAATCTTCATCCGAACCCTAACCCCCGTGATCGAAGAATGGGGAGGACCATGGCGTCGAAGAAGAGGAAGGCCTCGGCCGCCGTCGCGAGGGACGAAGAGGCCAGCACCAGCGGCGGTAGCAAGTCGCCGGAGGAGCTTCTGAAGGAGTCGAACAAGGGCGCCGCCAGAGGCAAGCGGGTCAAGGCGGCGAAGCCCAAGCCGGAGCCCGAGTACTTCCCTGAGAAACGTAACATGGTTCGGTTTCCCGCCCTGTTGTTTTCTCTGTTTCCCTCGACGCATTATTTCGGGATTTTGTGTCGGTTATGAAATGTTGTTGATTTGGTGTTCGTTTGTGTTCCTTTTTTGAATTTTTATGATCAAACTTTTTTGATTTTGTCTCCTTTACGTTTTCTTTCTTCTGGTCAGTTCTCTCTTTGTTGGTTAGATTGACAGAAATTGTTCCAGTAATCAACGCACACTGTCAAGCTGAATATTAATTTCGTATACACTTGTTGATATTTTTCTCCTTTGTGTTTGAAACATACGATTTAATTGTAATTTCATTTATTTCCTACCTAGCTTATTAGTATATCTTGTGCGACTTTAGCGTGAGATTAATTGTTCTTTCCGTATGCAGGAAGATCTTTGGCAAGCGGCTTTTCCAGTTGGGACTGAGGTTTGTTTTAATTGCTTGTATTAGGAGTTTGAATATGATTTTAAGTTATGCTACAAGAAGACTTCACTGTTCAACTCAATGGACTCATATGTTCACGAGATAAACAGTGTTGTGAAAATGTACCATCATTTGCTATAGAGTTTTTTTTTTGAGTTAGCACTTCTGTTGTATGAGATCTTGACTCCTGAGGTCTTGGTTATGTTTGCTCATGACAGTGGGATAACATGGATAAAATTCATGAGATAAATTGGAGCTTTTCCAATTTAGAGGTATGTGGTTTTCTTTTTTTGTTTTTTTGTTTTTTTACTTTCACCCAATGAACAATAGTGAATAAATGGTGATTTGTGTATCCTTTGTGGTGCAAAGAATGCCGTTGAGGAGGGAGGTGAGCTTCATGGGAAGACACTTTACATGTTTAGCAGCACTGAAGGTAAGTTGTTTGGTTTCTTTATGTGAGCATTATTAGGTTGTGTAAGGTTCTGTGTATTTTCCTTTTTCTTTCATTTGAAGCTCCTGCATAAATATTATTCCATATAGTTAAATCCTCCCCAAAACAACAGTTTCTTCACTCAGCAAACACTGTACCCTAAATTTTCATAGTCATCTTTTGCGCCTGTAGCTTTTGCTTCTTCTTCCATTTAACAGTTATTCATTTGCTTCCATCGTCTCATAGATGTGTATGTTATGACGTATCAATCCTTTCCACTTGATTGATGTACTTGTTTTTTCTTCGGTTTTGCAGCTCAAATGTTGGCTGTAAATGGTGAAGAGAAAGTTGTGCTTATCCCTGTTGTTGTGGCTGTAAGTTGTTTCAGATTGTATTTTTGCTATCTAATGTTTAATACTTTGACATCTCCTTTTCTTCCACCTTTTGTGCTGCATGAGTTAGTATTTGAAATACACTGCAAATGTATGTTGTGAAATGTATCTATCCATTTATCTATCTGTTCAATTTTATAGTACAAAGAAGTGAAAATCTTTACATCGAATGTGCATACTTCCATTTCAAATTGTTTGCATCCGTTGCATGAACCCAAGTGTCTTCTCTACGTAATTAATGTCCTGAGACAAGTTTATAGTTTCTAGGTTCATTCGGTCGAATTTCAATTTTTCTGTCATCATTGGGTCATTGCTTAATATACATTATACCTTTGGTCTAAGACTTCCCTTTTAGCTTATCTTTGGCTATCCAGCAACGCTTAATGTGCTTGATATGATCCAAGTTCAAACCAAAGAACCATTTAAGTTTAGGTTGACTGTGCATGGTTGATTCAATGTCATTGTGGATGAAAAGGGTAAACTGTAGGTGATATGAAATCTCTGTAAGAAGCTGCAATGAGTGAGACGTGGTATTTAGTCATTCCAAACTAGAGAATGAGTGAGTGAGAGAGGGGAGAGGCTGCATAATTTTCCAATAACAAAGAATTTATATTTATATTTATTTTATGGGTTCAAAGTGATGGCCTTGTTGGTTTCTTTGATTAACTTGTTTCCTTGAGAGGTTGAGAATGTAACTCAAGAAGCATAAATAGATGCTGATGAGCATCACCATCTCTGGATATTTTCTAGTGTCATGGTAGATCAGAACTGTTTCTGTGAGTGTGAGGGGGAGAGAGAGAGAGATGGTGTGATTCTTTGGATCATGCTTACAATTAGAAAGAGAACTATTTCATGACTGCTGGACAATGATTGAAATAATATGGGTTATGTAGGACAGTTTGAAAGTGCAGGGCTTGATGGACAAAGACAAGCAATTGGACATTATTGACTTGTTTAATCTTTTTATTTATGTAAGTTGCTGTTTGTCAATTCATCACCAAATTTGGTTGGAAATTGTGGGATTTGTTGGGATTATTTTGGATCAATTGGGATATCAATGATTTTTAACATGAAATTGTCCCACCATGGAAAATTGTGTTTAGAGGTTGGTTGATTTTGATCACTATCTAGATTGGGTGATCTTTGAATTGTTGCTCTCAACCATATATTGTTCTTTATATAATTGGTTCATGTACTGAGCATCTTTAATGTTATCTTATGCACTGAACTTTCTTTCTGCACATTCTAAGCATTGTATCACATATGACTTTGCCTCTGTTCATTTATGAGATCAGCACACATTCTATTATGAGAGCAGCCTTTGTTTCTGTTCATTAATGACTTTGCCATTTTAAATATTCTTTATAGTTTTGATTGTAAATTATGTTCGTTGGGAAGTCATTTATTTAGTAAGTTAATTTTTTATTTTCTTGTATAGGCGGTTTCTCCAATTCCACCATCTGATAAAATTGGTGTAAAATCTGTGCAAAGGGAAAAAGAAGAAATATTACCCATGAAGACAATGAAAATGGCATGGGTTCCATACATTCCACTCGAAGATCGGTATGTGCCATTCGTGTATTCGGCATTAATTAGTTTTCATGCTGATTCATATCTAGCTAGCATCTTATGTAAGTCAATATTTGAGATTCTTGTTTCCTCTCTCTTTTCAGTCAAAGTCAAGTGGATAGGTTGAAGACTCAAATATTTACAATTGGCTGCTCACAGAGGAGGTAGTTCTGCCATTTATTTATTTTTTTCCCGTTTAGATTTTTTTCATCATGCTTTCTGTAAATTGAGATGATAATCTGGAATTCGTGTTTCTGCAATGCGTATGTATTGATAGAAAATGCTATAACTGGTTCAAGGCTCTGCTGCCCACTTCATTGAATGGTTGGCATTGTGATAGTTTAGCAAGCACAGTAATACAAAGGTGACTTTGTTCCTGGAATAGGCTATGACGTGCTGGGTAGTACATCTCAAGGGTCGATCTTTTAAATTAACATCTCCAAAGATAAGCTTGGTTGACTTCTTTTTTTTAACTATTCTGCATATAGGTTAATTCTTATACTTGATTCTTAGGGTGCTTATTATATGTATACATGGGAAAAATCCTGTGCAATCAAAATGCAAGCACGGTTTGGGGAGGGATGTCCTTTGCTTCAGTTGCAAATGATGATTTAATGTGACAATTAAACTTGTATGTGTCATCATGGCTATAACATTCTTTTTAAGTTTTTCTTTCAATTCTTTTTCCCAAAAGTGCTTGTACTTTTTGGTTGGATTTGCTTTATAAACAGTGCCTCTTACTCTTTTTAAGCATCTACCTTATAGTTATTTTATTGTGTTGTATCTGTCACTTGGAACAGTCTAGGATAAAAATGAATAATGTAGTCTTAATTATCTTCGTTGACCTTAAGGTTTTTCTCGCATTCTACCTTAGATGACAGTATATTTGGCTACTCCAGAAGTTTTTAAAGATGTAGACTGCGCTAATGTCCTCTCTTTTGTGAATTTGCCTTAATGTTAATGGTCTTTTTCTTTCAAACTATTGCATTATCTTGTTCTACTAGGCATTATCTTGTGTTTTCTTATTATCTTATTGGATGAAGAACTTGTTGTGGCATTTGTATATTTGGAGCAAGTGTTGCATTCTTTTTAAGATGTTTAAAATGTTAATCTTTGGCTATTTTCAACTATTTTCCAAAGTTTTATGTCTTTTCAATCTTGTAAATTGAAATTGTTACGATGTTGTATGTTGGACAACAAGCACTTAGTTGGATCTTTTGGCTGTTAATACTTGGTTAGCTATAGCTGACATCTCATAACTGTAATGGCTCCACTAACAATGTGACTTATACAACCTGTCATCAAATTAGTCTCGATTTTAAATGTTGTACCTAAATCCTAGGCACAGCAGATTAGGCAAAAGAGCGATTGCCTAGTTGGTGATTTGAATTTTCTACCTTCTTGGTAAGAGTCTATGCTCATGTAACTGCGGACCAGCATTGTCGTTGGAACCATTCAAGGAAAGAAGAAAAGAAAGAAAGGCATTACCATCCATATGTGAGAAAAATGAAAAAAATACTTTGTTTTTGGTGTTGGAAATGAAGACTGTTCTAGATTCCATTGTTCTTTTGTACATTGTATATTCTTTTGGTTTTTTCCCCCTTGTTTATTCTTTGCTTGCCTCATTTTCTATTTGTATAAGGACTTGCATTTTGTCTATGCTCTCCATGTTTATTTTTTGAAGGATTGAGAGAACAAAAATTTAGTTTAACTCAAAGGGTACATCATTCAATTCTTTTGGAAGGATGTATTGGAAATATATTCTAGTAACTTTCAATGATGTCAATAGAAACAAAATCTCGCAGCAAAGAATGCAAAAACCCTTAGTAAATTGAATATAAACTTGCCATGACTTTTTAATTAGTTAATTTAGATGTTGCCCTGGTTTTTGATCAAAGGGTATCATGTTTTGCTCCAGCCAGTTGACCTGAGTGTGCTGAGACTTTCATTTCTGAAACTAGTTCCCTTTGCTAATTCACAATGGATGTTTACTTAATTCTGTTTTGATGTCCTCTTATATGTTGTAAATGCTCTGCTCTTATTGACAAACGTGGCACTGATAACAATATATATTAAGTCAGATATCATTTTGCAGATCTGCGTTAAAACATCTAAATATTGAGCGTGTCAAACAATATGACTATTGTCTTCCTTGTAAGTCTTGTTTGTCTTTCTCTAGCCTTTGGTTGATTGCTTTCTATCTTTAGGATTATATTGAAGTCTTGAAGTTTGTTGTTATTCAATTTATATTTGTACACTGATATGGCTCATTTCTTAGAGTTGGTTTTTAGCATTCCTCTTATGGTGACAAGTAGAAAAGTATTTTTACTCCTTACTTCTTCCATTAGAAATATAATTCAAAGTATGTTTAGGCATTATTGTTATCTACCTCAAAGTCCATAAGTGAATCATCATAAGCACAAAACACAATAAACAATCATTGTCAAGAATAAAAAATTCAATGTTTTCTTCAATCTATGTTAAAGCATGTTTTGTATTGCAGTATAACTAAGGTAATCAAAGCTTTAAAAAAAGTAGCAAAACTGCTTGGCTCTCTGTAAGTTAATGGCATATAGTATTACATTTGGGAACAATTAGAGGTAGTTTTAGTTGAGGAAGAAATGAGGGATAAACCATTTAAGGTACTATGGACATGTTCATGGAGATCTGTCGTTGCACCGATGAAGCAAGATGAGATAAAAGGATGATGTGAGGAGATCGACAACTTAATGGAAATAATAACATTAGATTTGATTAATCTTATTTTGACTATCAATGCTGTCATCAAGAGTGATTAATGGCAAAAAAAAAAAAATCCATGCAGACAGCCCCAGAGAATTAGAACTTTACAGTTTTTTTGTGATTAACTTAATCTTATGCATGAAATTTAGTAGTTAATATCATGCTATCTTATACCTTAACTTTTGACCTTTTAAATGTATATATGAGATATGTGTCAAACTGTCATATGTTAGCCTCTTAGCACGTCTTCTGTCATGATCTACTTGTGCAGTCTTTGACAATAAGCTAAAACTCTGTGACTTGAGATTTCAAGGCCTCTGATCTTGTATGGATGCTTTGTTTGACGTATTTGTCCTTATTTTTTAAATATTATTGACATGGGCTCTCCTTTGTCTTATGATATTACTTTTGTTTTTGTTTTCATTCAGAACATTTCAAATTCCATATTTTTCCTAATTACAGTTTATTATTATTTTTATTTGATCTCCAGATGTTCAGTCAACTAAAGCTGATGAAGATGAGGATGATACAGTTGTTAACATAATTTTTCCTTCAGATCCTCCTGTAAGCTATCACTAGAAATTTCCAAATTTATGTTTTTCTGTGACTAGTCACTATCAGTAAGAAGATTGGTTTTTTTTGTAATAATATCCCTTGATAATTATTTACTGACCTTAGTCCCACAGACCTTAGATTAAGTTACTCTAGATCTTAGTCTGCAATTTGCAGACTGGATGCTGCACACACATGCTTGCAATCTGGGGAATTGGAGGGTTGAGTGCATAAAAGTGATGAGAACATCCTGCCCCAAGTGATAAGGGACTCACTCAGACAGGAATCAACCATGGGCTTTCCACCAAAACATGAGTCGAGAGGTTGGGTGGTTGGCCATCGTGGCCCAACGAGCTAAGGGTCCTCATCTTAAACCTGACACAACCAGCCATTGTTTCATGGGCCCTTTAATCGAACCAAGCCCTTGGATCCAATGTGTCATTTTAAACATGTTGTGACCCGGTGAGATCAGGCTGATCTGATGTAGTGTTGTTTCTTATCTAAGAACTTTTTCCCGGTTGCAATTCTTTTATACTTGGTACAAGAAAGTTGGTTGAATGCATTTCCCAAAATAACCCAATCCTTTTTTGTGCTAAGACCTGCATAAAAATATGCGACTGACGTGAGTAAAGCTAAAGCAGCAGTGGTATTTATATCATCCGTGGGCGCAGCTAACTCCCCATGAGGTAACTGTATAATTTTCCAAGGTAAAAGAGCACCTGACCAGTTAGAAACAAAAATAAATAGGAACATAGTTCCAATAAAGGGAACCCAAGGACCATATTCTTCTCCAATCTGGGTTTTGCTCAAGTCTCCGGTCGGAATGGTTTGTGGATTCCGAACAGCTAGGATGACCGAACCTAATAAGATAGCAATTACTACCCAAGAAGTGATAAGTTAAACGAAGAGCAGTCAAATACTTCTAGACTTGCCATTTGCATATCATATAGTATTCTTAATTTTCTTGCAGACTTGTGTTACATGTGTAAAAGGAATATATGGTCTATTTGCATGAATGCATTCACATTTATAATATTTGCTTAGAAATCTATAAGAAGAGTATGCTTCAAGACTTGAGAATCTTATGGATACCTCTACCAAGGACCCATTTTTAGTACTAATGTTTTTGGTCTCTGGGTTATTTTCGTGAAAGAATTTATCACAAAAAGCAATGATTTACTTTGCATTAATGACTCCGTCAGCATCATTGTGTTTTTTTCTCTAAACTTCTTTTTTCTATATTACAGATCGTCTGTGATTTTGATTGGGAAATGGATGATCTTGAGGTACAAATCTGTCTGGTCTTTCTAGTTTGATTTGGATACTCTTGACTGCCTTGAGGCATATGAAATCACAACAGTTCAAAATCCAGAATTACTTTTTTTTTTTCCTTTTTTTGTTGGTTCATATTGTGCAATTAGTGTTGCTTCTGCTTTCCACTTATACATCCAGTTTGCAATTTTCAGGAATTTAGTGACGAACTCATTTCAGAGGAAACATTACCAGAAGATAAGAAAGATGAGTTTAAGGTAATATATCAAGAAGCACTGTTTCTTTAAAGATGGCCTGTGAGCCTTGTGCAATTTTTGCTCATGACTAATTTACTCAACTGCGCTTTTACCACGTCCTGGGTATTTGGTTTGCCATTGTCCTGCTTGTGGGATGATCATTATCATATTTCGCCGAGTAAAATTTTGCCTTTTTTTTTTTTATTCCAGGAGTTTGTGAAGGAGCAGGTTAGAGAAACGAGGAAATGTCAGAAACAGGTATATGATAAAAGAATGCTATATTTTTTTTTTTTTCTGATTCAGTCACACGGTAGTCGTTATTCTGTACCTTGGGTTTATATCTGTGCAGAAAAGGGAAACCAGGAAGAAGACTATAGAAGATATGGATCCGGAGACAAGATCTGCTCTTGAGAATATGAAGTTCTATAAGTTTTACCCCGATCAAACATCAGACGTACCTGACATTAGCAAAGTAAAGGTATGTCTATTTATTTGTCTAGTTAGTGCTAGTCTGCCCTATGGGACTAGTTTATGTTATGATTTTGTTTTGGTTATTTCTGCTATATGTTTTTTTATATATATATATAAATTAATTGATCATCCATATTTACTGAAATGATATCTATTATGATCAAATTTTTTGCTTCTGCATAATTGGCCAATCTTAGCTTCTTTTTGTCTCTTCTGATAATAAATAGATAGGGGGTCCTTGACACTGGTGGTAATATGCAGGTATCATATATAAACAGGTACTATGGGAAAGCTCATTTTCTGAGGTAGATTCAGTCTTAGGTAGCCTTTGCAATGGTGAGTTCAACTGTCAGACTTCAGCAAGCAACACAAAAATTGGAAGAACCTGCTTCGGACACTGTCATAGTGAGGCCTTGTTGTATATGTTATTTTTGTCTTTTTTTTTGTTTTTGTTTTGCATAACTCATGAATACTTGGTGTTCTAAGTGAAGATGCATGCACTATATGTCAAGGATCTTTGCATGGTTGGGGGATCTTTGCATAGTTGGTTCCATTCCATCAGTTGAAACGGTAATGTTCCGAAATCAACTTAGCATACAGTTGGTAGACAGAAAATTGTATTATTGTTTGGGTAGGGAAGCCAAAAGAAACTAGTCATTCTTGGTGACAAAATGCTTGATTTATTTCTACCAAAATGGCTGGATGTTGTTAGCGGTTGATCTAGCTTGATATTTGAATCATGATAATTTCAACGGATGTGACAGAATTTGAGAATGCCTTTCATTAAAGATCCCCTTTTTACAGTTTATATGATTGGGGTCGTCGATGCTGAAGCTTTTACGTGTTAAGAAAATTTTGGGTGGCAAAGTATCTGCTGCAGGTTGATGTGGGGAAACGAGGCTGATGAGCACCAGCCAACCCAGCCTGCTTCTTCTCTTCTAGTGGGGATGGTGGATAAGCCTCTAAATTTCAGATCACACAAAAAAAAAAAGGGTGATTGATGTCTCTCAAAGGTTGCTTTAATATATATGAATACTGATTCTTGTCTCTTTTTTTTTGGTAAGTGTAAACTAATCTTCTCCTCTCCTCCTTCTCAGGAGGAGGCTTTTTGGCCAATTATTGCTGCGGGTGCCTTAGGAAGCGGGTATCGACCGTCGTCACCATTGTCATGGTCCAGGCATGGAATCTAAACTTTTGTCCTGCCCTATTGATGTCTTCCATTTGGTCGCATGTCAATTGTCTCTGCTCGGTTCTCTCTCTTTTTAACATTAGTTTGATTGACCTTCTATGTCGTGTTTCAGATTTGAAAACCCCTGACATATATAATTATTCTTCATCATCCTCAAAAGGAACTGCCATCTTCCGATTACCCTTCCCATGATCATATTGGTATCCCAAGCTGCTGTTGCACTAAGTCATTAATTCTCAGGGAAGCTTCTCGATGGCTTTTAGATATATGGTCAAAGCAGGCTTAAAGGGTGACAGTTGTCGCAAGCCTACCTACTAACAGATTCAAGCTTAGTCTTAGGAAGTAGTTAGTTTAAAGACCGGCTAACAAATATAAAATTCGACCGACTGTCACCTTATTCTTTCATATATATACATATATATATATATATATATGTTTTTCATGTGATGTGACGGGGAGAATCAGAATCCCTTTTCTTCTCTTGTCAAATCTAAAAGAAGATACCCGGTGGTAGATTTTTTTTTTTTTTGTTTGATTGATGACAAATAGATAGATATATAGGAGGCATTTAACCAGGTCAGATGTGTGTCTTCTTGGTTTATTTTGTTTTATTTATTTATTTTTTTATTTATGCGTCAGTAGGCTTTCTACATATTTCTGAGGCAATTAATAATTGTCTATCATACACGAAGCGGATCTTTGAAGCCTCGCCTATAAGTTTTGTAGCAGTAAAATGAAATTATAGCTTCTACCCCGTTAGGAACTACGTTTTCGTATTCTCCATTGACTTTGACTGTGTGCACCAAACTATACAAACACGACAGTAGAGATAAGAAGGATGTCAAAGTATGCAACAGTCGGAAGCATCAGCATATGTCCACGTTAGTCTCTCTCTCTCTCTCTTCGTTGCGTATGGTTCACCCATCTCAACAAGAACCTTTGCCTGCCGGTGTTTGGCTTTATGTCCGCGTCAAACAGCCGTCCCACCTCTTCGACATTCCCTACTCCCTCCCTTTGTTTCTCTCGGCTTTAAAGACGAAGTCCCCCCAACCCAAAGCCTTTCCTCAAAGAGCCTTTTCTCTACCCCCTTCACACTAGGCACTAGGAGGGCGGGGGGGCATCCAATGACGGGGAAGAGGAGCCGTCACCACTTGGGCACCGGCGGCGGCGGCAGCCACCGGTTGGCGTCGGACGACGAGTCGGGGCACGCCTCCGACTCGTCCCCCAAAGAGCAAGATCGCTTCCTGCCCGTGGCCAACGTAAGCCGCATCATGAAGCGGTCGCTGCCGGCCAACGCCAAGATCTCCAAGGAGGCCAAGGAGATGGTGCAGGAGTGCGTGTCCGAGTTCATCAGCTTCATCACCGGGGAGGCCTCCGACAAGTGCCAGCGCGAGAAGCGGAAGACCATCAACGGCGACGACCTCCTCTGGGCCATGACCACCCTCGGCTTCGACAGCTACGTCGGCCCCCTCAAGACCTACCTCAACAAGTACCGCGAGACGGAGGGGGAGAAGAACCTCATGGCCCGCCATGGCGAGCCCCCCTCCAACGATCCCGACGACGCCTCCCCCGCCGTCTCTTCCTTCCCCGCCACCGCCTCCGGATTCTACTCCGCCGGCGAAGCCTGGGATCAACGAAAGAAGTAGAACACACTGCTCTCCCTCTCTCTCTCTCTCTCTCTCTCTCCATGTGTGCAGATCTCTGCATTCCCCAGCCGCAGAAGCTTTAGTTTTATTCTTGTCTTGCTTCCTTACCTTTGCCAGTAGTAGTAGTAGTAGTTGTAGTAGTCGTCGTAGCAGCAGCAGCAGCAGCAGTGGTGCTTTACCCCTTCGTTGTGTCGCAGTAGTAGATTTATACGGTACGCACCCCTTGTTGACCTCTCACAAGCTTCCACTATTCATTGGGATTCTTCTCTTGCACCACGTGGACTTCCACCACCGGTTGATGGAAACATCGAGTGCCACCACACTCGAGGAGACGGACCCTTTCTGTGGGAGTCGAGTGACCATTACTCTCAAAACCAATATACATATCCTAACATAACCAAAATCCATCTCAACTTTTTCTTTACTTGTTTTGATCCGCACAAGTTTGGGTTGGTTCCCTTTGCATTTAGCATTAATAGATAGTTTGATGGAAAGTTACAGTTGATGGAGAAAAGAAAACAACAAAGCTCGAAAATAACAAATTTGCTCCCACCAATTATAATGTAGTATTTTGTCTCTCCAACTATTAAGATCATTCACATATGTTTTTTTTTTGTTTTTTTTTAAGTTGCTTGCTTCTTATATCTAAGACAAACATTTCCCTATGTGTATCAACACAGATCTAGAGCAGAAGAGAAACGACACATCAGAAAGAGTTGCTCGATAATTGTGTATCAACACAGATCTAGAGCAGCACGATTCTCATCTATGTTGTCGTTCCTTTCATCTACAACAGTCACCCGCAAATCTTAACGGTGTCATCGTCCGTCACCACCGACATCGTCCATCACCACCAGCTGAAACATTAAAATTATTTTTTTATCCATTATTTTCATCCATAAAATCGATGAGATTATGATCAATGAATTTAGATGTTTCAATTTTATAACTATAAAGATTCCAATAAAATACCTAACTGCAATAAATGATATATAATTAGCCCAAAGTAACAATATGCTGAGCCAATTAGTCCGGCAAGCATAGCTGATGTGGCTATCAGGCTCGGGTCATCTGTATTCTAACAACCTACCGACGGTGCCATGTGGAGGGTACAGTCCACACTCACGCCCGTCATGCTTAAATGCCTTGGCATGATCAACAAATGACCATGATAAGAGATGGCACACCAAAAGGAAAGATTAAAAGCTAGAAGAAGCCACATTCCCAGCTGCTAACAACACAACCTTATGGTTAGTTAAAATCACAGCTGTTCCATTGTTCTCAGGCTTCTTCTGTTGCAACTTAGCTTTTTACCCCTCTTTGATGTCAACAACTCTACACATCCAATGGCTAATCCTCTTTCACCTCTACCAACTTGGAACTATGATGAACATTGGGTACCTATCCCTTACTCTTCTTTCATCTTTTACTCGCTATTTGTTCTTCCACAAATTTCATCCTCCCAAACTCAATCTGTATGTTACAATTCTGCATCTTCTCACAGACACTGTGACTTAAACCTCAAAGTTCCTTCTAATTGTTAAATCCTCCTCTCACAAAACACCTCAGTTTCAGTCCCACCTCCTGTCCTACATCACATTGAACCTGAATTATGACTTGAACTAGTCAATCCACCAGACACTATGACAATAGCTCGAGGACAAATTTATTGGTTCCAAATATGTATCAAAACAAGCGTTTCAACGTTTTCACTCAAGAAGCACAGAATCTAAATATATTGCAGTATTTATATTTGCTTTTACATATATATATAGGAGAGAAGTGAGCAGATAAAGAGTCTGCTAAACTGCAACATGGATGAAACATAACCAACTAAAAGGTTTCCACGATGCTATTAGGCAACAGTAGTAAATGCCAGGCAACATACCTTTTCACCCTACTCAGAAGTTTGATGAGATACTGAATTGTCCGACGAGTCGTGAATACCTGACTTGACCTCTGTGTCTTTCGATGTGAACAGGTTAGGGTATGAGAAATATGGATCATCCTCCAGGGAAGGCAAGCGCTGCGGTACATGCGAAGAGAGAGGCACCTCGTGAGATGGAAGAGTTGGTGAATCTGGTTTCCACTCCTGTCCATAGGCAGCAAGGTTCTTATTACTGCCAAAAGAATACTGTTGACAGAACGCCGGTCTTGCAGAATTGTTTGCTTGCTCAGAGCCCTCCCCTTGAAGTTCATCTCCACAACTTTCGGAGGTCCTGTTGCTCCATTTCGTGGCAAGATCAGTTATTCTAACCTGAGCAAGGTTCGCAGCTGCTCGTGCAGCGATCGCGGCATGTTCTGCCGTTTCAGCTGCAGCTTGGGCAGCTGCTAATATGTCCTGTAAGTCAACGTTTATCTCACTTTTTGCCCTGGAAAGCAAGGCTGCTGACTCATTCTTAGCTGGGGGCAATGAAGCAGGAGTAATTTGCTCGCTGTGCTTTGCAGATGAAGCAACAGGAAACAGCAACGGATGAGACGGAGGTGGTTCATTTTGGTCCTGCTTATCTGGGAAAGAAGACAACGTTGGTGGAGAAAGGGCTGGTTCGCTTTGCTTTGGAGAGAGTGAAACAGAAGAGGACAGTGGTGGAGAGTGGGCGGGCTGGCTAGGCTTCAAAGATTCTGACATAGAAGAGGGAGATGGAGGAAGAAGCTCAGTTTGTTGTGCAGATACTGAAAAAGAAGATGGGGGACCAGCAAATGGAACAAATTGTTTGTGTTCCATATTGGCATGATTGTATGAGGAAGCAATAGATGGCTCCAGGTCATTTCCTGCAGGTGCCATGGAGGGAACATGTGGCATATCCTCATCTGGAATGGATTTGGAAGCCTGGTGATCGAGTCCAAGGTCATGCGTCGAAGATGGTAGGTTTGAAACATTTCCTGAAGCTGACGGAACATCCAAAGCTGCTCGAACTGAATCTTTTGGAACTTCAGGAAGATCCAAGGAATCAAAATCTGCCTCCGAATCAGGTTCCGTATGAGACTCATCCACATCATCAGAAGATAATGCATCATGTTTCTCGGGTGGAAGAGGCAATGTAGATCCATTTGTGAAATGGTTCGGACCATTCTGATACAGAAAACATAATATTAGTTGACGAAGAATATAAATGAATCGTTGAAAAAATGAGATCTTCAACTTACCAATAAATCCTCATGTGGCTTGAGGAACTCAGTTTCAGTGGTTGATGGATCCCAATCTAACTCATGTTCCTCAGCAATTTCTTTTAACAACTTTAGTTTTACTTCCACCGAAGGAGCACGAATTGACAGCAGTTCAATTATCTGCAACAAAGAAGAATGTATCAAAAGTAATGTTGCACTGGTCTACTCTTTTACAGAAGAATTGGTCCAGTAGAAACCAACAACTAATGCCTGATTGCTAATATTACCTGGCGATTGACTCCACAATCTGGCAACAGTTCAGTTGCAGCCATCACAAATTCCTTCCCATATTTGGCAGCAAATAACATTTGCACCTGCTGAAGTTCAGGCAAGTCTGCACATCGTGGTGCAGCAAAACAGATGCTGGAAATTGCTTCTTTCAAGTCTAAAGGACATTCTCTGGAAAATTGTTGCAGTACAAAACTCAAGCATCACGAAACGACTAAGGAATAGTTGGTTGTCTAAATCTTAACACCACCAGGACAAAATATTATAAAAACAGTCCATTCAATTTTTAGCTTGACTTAATAATAAAAAATAATTTATCTGCTTTAAATAATATTTCTAACTCTAATTATGTTCGAATGTAGTCCTAGATCATGCATGCATTCCCTTAAAGCCTTGAGGTAACAGTTGCTTCATATCACCATCGGATATGGTGCTTGGATAGACATTGATTGGAGAATATAAATCGGACAAAGATGATATTGTCTCATGGTGATCCTTCCTTCTCCTTGTTTCTCTTTTTTCACTAATAATATGATTGATTTAATTACACTTATTTTGTTTTCTTTTTCGTCTCCCGTAGCTACATGGCCATCTCTATCGGGAATGCTACAACAACAGCAAAGCTATAAATCCCAACTATTTGGGATCGACCACATAGATCTTTTGTCAACAGTAAGAAATGTAAAAAGTCATGTTTAGTTAAGTTACGAATATTTAATTTTTTATTTATAGTTTCTATTAACGTCTTTTTACTAGTTCTTCATCTATTTCTCCTTGTATCACTAATGGTAATCATTTTCACATCTTCTAACCATCGCATTAACTACAACATCCATAAATCTTCTGAGCACATACCCAAACCATCTTAAATGATTCTCTCTAATTTATCCTCGATTGAAGCAATACCTAATTGTTTAATATTACCTTTTCTATCTTTCCTACTAACTCCACATATCCACCTCAACATTCTCATCCCAGCAATACAAATTTCTTATGTATGTTATTTTTTAATTTTCCAACACTCAAATCCATAAAGCATTGTTGACCTGACAACTCTATCTTATAAAATATTTCTTTTGATCTCAAAGGTATCCGATGATCATACAAGACTCCTGACACCCCCTCGTCATTCTGACCATCATATTTTTACTCTATGAATAATATCTAACGCTATTTCTATTAGAAATGCTAATGGAAAATGTTCACCATCGCAAAAGGGAATTGACCATAATTCAGTGGCTAAATGCAACTCGCACATTTTTTGTTCCCGTATTAATGCTCATTGCACAACAATGTCAAATATTTCCTTCTGAAACATGTATTAAATGGGTACTTATGGATACATTTAACGCAGAATAGCAATGCCAGATATTTCCTTTATGAGGACACAGAACTAAACAAAAACCTACTTCATAATACTAATTGGAATTGGTACAAAAAATTTGTGAAGAAGTTATGCATAGCCTGTATGGCCAATGAAAGATATATGATACAAACAGTTAGGACCAACCATAATAGGCTTCAACCAGTGCCATATGTTCATTTTGACAAAGCCATTTACTGTTTTATCAGAAATGACTTCCAGATTTTTGTTATTATTAGGGAACCACTCAACATACATATTGGACCATATCCAGTTTAAACGTATCATCCATCCACAAAAATGTTCTCAATATGAAGATTTCCTTTTATTTCCAAATGTTTAGATTCAGAAAATCACTACAAAAATCAATGAGTATCACTAAATTACTAGGCTTCATCATAATTTTTGGCTTACTACTCATTAGATATGTCAAACCCAAGGCCAAAACCTCCAAAACATTAAGATCTCAAGAAAATATATCCAACCTCTACAAGATCTCTTTGGCTATTGTACATGCAAACATGAACTTTTTGATATTCACTGAGGTCAATTTGTTCAACAAGAAACTATACATATTTAACCCTGCTTCATATTACATGATGCTAGATTCCTAAGAAAATGCATGTGCAGTATCCCTCCAAATCGAAGTAAATAAGAATAACCATGCCATGATACTTCTTGCAACTAGTTCTATCTAAACTTTCTCTGCAACAACACCTAACATTTCTATATTATCAAAGGACGTGCCAAAATTGGACTACGACTCTCCTTTAGATGAAAACTTGTAATACCTTATGTTCTACAAATGATAGCAAGGACACACAGAAGCCAGCCTCTCTGCAATCACTAAGTTGTCGCTAGGGAGTTGGAGAGAAGCAGAATAGATAGGGAACACCACACAATAAAGTCTAGATCTGAAAGTTATGGGATATAGATGAAAAATGTTGGGCAACTAACAAGCAATATAAATGAAAAAATTAGTGTTTATGAGAAGAGAACATTGAGATAGGTGAGTGAGATTACTAGAAAATATAAAATAATGAGTCCTCGACTAAGTAGGACTAAATGGAACGTGTGCAGAATAACAACAAGCGATGTCAATAGAAGAAATAAAATCTTTTTTAGGATTGGATCTATTATCCAATAGGAAGGGGAGAACAATATAAGCTTACCACAGGAATATAGTGGGACGGCTAAACTAAAGAGAAACATTGAAAGTTTTATGTGATCGCCATGTACGCATAGACTGAAAGAAAATCTTAGTCGAGTGGTAGAATCAATTGCGCCCTTTGGGTTAAAGTGTTGGGGAACAGTAAAGTGTAAGCAGCAAGTACAAAAAGAAAATATTGCTACGAACAGGATGCTGAGATGGATGTGCGGGTCCACTGGAAAAGGATAACTAAGTTGATTAGGACTAGTAGTGTGGAGGGAGACTTATAGAAAGAGAAACAATAGTTCTTAGTTTAACCAATAATGTTGTCCCAGATAGCATCAACCACAAAAAGTTGGTAATGTTACAGCTTGTTGTCATAGGTACTAACAATAAAAAATCATAGAGAAGTCATTATGTGTATCACAAAGGAAAACATGTTCATCAAATTAGAAATTCGTTATCAGTTTATTCAGTTCAAGTTCATGACAAAGAAAAGATATTGAGAACCTGAGAAACATGTTGCATGCCGTATGCTTGTTACGTACAATATATATATATACAAAGGCATTAGAACCAAATCGAAGGACAAACTAGAATAGTAAAGGGCATAAGTAGCACCAAGAATATAACCTCTGTGTTTCTATTATGGGAAGACGGACAGTGATGAGCTCGCAGAACAACTCAAGGATCTCCTGTGCTGCCATCATGTTCTCCTCCCGGATTATGTGTTCCACCTTCCATCAACCCCCCAAAAATATATATATATATCAAAAAACAAAAACACTTGGTTTTCAATGTTTGACACTTCCAACCAATACATAGCACATCATTCCGGTCACGATCACATACTGAAAGATATTTACACCATACCCGAATTCGAGCAGTGGCTTCTTGGCCATTCTCAAGAAGCTTGGCGATATCCTTCCGCATCTGCTTCAGCTGAATCTCCCTTCGATTACGCAGCAACTTTATTCTCGGAATCGTCAGCTTCAACAGCGTTTTGCTTCATCACACAGAAAGCAATGATCGGATCACGCTAAGCCTTCCAGTAGAACATCTCGACCTTTTGTTTTCGGTTCCCGAATATATGAAATTTCCATTTAATCTGATAAAATAATTCTATGACACTTTTTTTTTATTTTATTTCCTATATATACCTACGAAAAAAGTACACTAGAAAGAACCAATTTTGGCCATCGGAACGAAACTCGAAGCACCCACGATCAAGAAGATCAAAACATCATGAATCCACAAAGAAAATTTGAAGAAAGGTTAATTCATCAAGAAGCACGAAATATCAGAGGAAAATGCAAGAAGCGCGAGAGAAGAGGAGGAGATCGAGAGGATTCATCGATCGCCGGCGTACCATTTCGCCCCTTTGAAACCCTTGTTGAAGAAAGCGTCGAGCATCGACATTGCGAACTGGGGCTCCTCTCCGACCCGAGATCCAAGCTTCGGATCAGATCACACGAGGCAGCGTCGTAGTCTAAAGATCAAATCTTATCAAACCAAAAGCACGGCCGAAGAAAAGAGGGGGAGGGGAAGAAAAGGAGGGCTCCGGTGACGTTTGTCCCCGCACAATGATTGGTCGCATCTCGACCGTCATGCACACAGGGGCGTATCCGTGGACGGTGGAGATTAGCTGGCACGAACATTGACGCGGCTGTGGTAGCCTTCGGCTCGAAGGATCCTTGGTTCTCTCAATTCGGGTTGAGGACCCGAACACCGGCGGCGTCTATTGAAAAGATCCGATGAGGAAGGCGTCCTATCAAACTCAATCCCTAGTAATAATGTGTGCGTTCACAGGAAGAATAAGTTGCTGTGGCAGATTCGTAGAACAATAATTATCATCGTGGTGGTGTGTGTTCTTCGGATTCCTTTACTAAACTTGGTGGGCTAATGGGCTAATTAATGTGCCTAGGTTTACATCTTGTTGCTGAAACATTGCTTTCTATTGAAATGTATTCCATTATTTGCTTTATTAATTAAATAATATATATTATAAATTATTTAGATTATGATAAACGATATTAGTTAATATTAAATAAAATTTATATTATATTGAGATATTTTATGGGATACTCTGATCGAATTAACTCTTCTAATAAATTATCCTAGACCCTCTGCTCTCGTCTATAAATATACAAGACATACTATAAACCTAATGCAAGGAAATGCATGAAAAGACACAGAATGATAAAAGAGGTGAATAGATAAAGAGATTACGGTTATCTTCTTGATCTCCCAAAACCATTAATTAAGGTGGTCCCGTGAAAGGATAGGAAGAGAGGAGAAAGGATCTAGATCTATTCTAGTTCCTCCTGCAGATCGATATCTCGACGTTATTCAGATCCGACAGGCGGTGCTCTTGAAAATCTAGTTGGATCTTAATCAAATGGTATCTAAAGGTATGCATCGTAAATAGATCTAGTATTATTTCATTTCAATCCTGGCATAATATTTTTCTGCATAATAGATTATATAATTATAGTTTTTATATCAACAATTGGTATCAGAGCCTAGGTTTTGAGATCAAAAATATTAGATCTATTATTTTTGTTTATGATACATTGATCTGAATATCTTATTGATCTGTTTTTCTTTCTATTAAATTTTAATCGTTTGCTTGCAAATGATTGTTGATGGTTGTTGTGTGTTAAAGACGTAATAATCTTACCGCGTTTTTTGGTCGGATCTGCGATAGCGTGTCGGGTAGAATCGCTGGTACAGACGCCAGAGCAGCGTCGCGGTGCCTGGCGGCTCGCATGTTCACCAACGAGTCGATCGTGTTGCGGCAGCTGTATTGTATCGCACGCCCGGTACGCCGGCCAAGCGTCCTAGCGGTAGCGCCTGACCATCTGACGCAAGGTCAGTGTTGGCGGTCGCCACCACGTGGCGGCGTCGGAAGGGAAGATTAGGGATTTTCCTTTAAAAAAATTTTACGGTTTTGCCATTGAATAAAAAATTATATTTTTACCATTAAGTAAAAAATTACGTATAACTTATGATTAAAGTCTTATAATTAAAATTATGTATAAGACCGGTAGCTGCCAGTCTTATGAATGATAAGACTTTAATTATATTTTATATTACTATATTAGTCTTGTAGTCACCAAAATGGCCTAGATCAATGATTTATAAAATTACATTAAAGAACAAGTCCTCAATGACATTATGGAAATAATATTCAAAATTACATACATAATTAATAAATTCAAATAATCTCAAAGGATAATCTATTTCAAATAATTATGTGATGAGGTAGGATGATACTGTTTTGGATATCTTTACAGTTTAGAATTGTATACCCAAAGGTAGCAAAAAATATTCCATAAGGAGGGTATCAGTCCTCCATAAATGATCTTGTGTGAACACTAGATATGTCAATATTTTTACCCAAAGGTTAAATATTGATGATATCAATAGTTCATCATATTTTGGCAAAACTCAAAGCATTAATTTTATTTTATATTCTACAGTAGTATTCCCGTCCATACATTCTCATGCTTCTAGTGTCCTTATACTCTCTAGATCAAATTATTCAGAATGGTTAGAGCACGTGTAATTTACATTGGGCGTACTAGGTCTTGATTTGGCATTGCTTGTTGAAAAGCCCGTAAAATTAACTGATAAAAGTACTGTGGAACAAGTGAATGAAATGAAGGCTTGGGAAAGATCTGATAGGCTCAGTTTAATGTTCATAAGGATGACAATTACAAATAATATAAAGACTTCATTACCGGTTGCATCTAGCGCACGTGAATATTTAAAGGTTATTGAAGACATATTTAAATCTACCGATAAGTCATTGGCTGACACATTAATGAAAGAACTTACTACATCTCAATATGATGGTACTCGAAGAATTAAGGATTACATCCTCAATATGGCTAACAAAGCTGCCAAATTTAAGGCGTTGGGAATGAATATTGATGAATCTTTCCTTGTGCAGTTCATTCTTAATTCTCTTACTTCTCAGTTTGGCCCATTCAAGATTCACTATAGTACAAATAAGGATAAGTGGGACTTGAATGAGTTAACTAGTATGTGTGTTCAAGGAGAATTAAGTTTAAAGCAGAAAAATTCATATAATATACTAACAACTGCTCAAGGAGTTGGTAACCAGAAAAAAAAATCGAAGCATCATCCATTGAAAAAATTTGCCAGGTCTGGAAGTGTTAGACAAACTATTGAAAAGAAAGCTATTACAGTAAAGTGATTCTTTTGTGGCAAGAAAGGACATATAAAGAAGGATTGCATTAAACGTAGGACTTAGTTCGAAAAGAAAGGTATAAACTCAACCATTATATATTTTGAATCAAATATTACATAAGTTACTTCTAATACATGGTGGATTGATTCTGGCACTTCAACTCATGTTACTAGTAATATGCAAGGGATTCCTTTTAATCCGAAAACCAAAAGAACATGAAAGATTCATAATTATAAGAAATCGTCTTAAAGCAAAAGTGATATCAGTAGGGACTTATCGCTTACGCCTAGAGACGGGTCATCTGATGGATCTGAAAGACACATGTTTTGTTCCTATAATTTCTAGAAATTTAATTTCTCTATCTAGAATTGATTAGTTAGGATATTGTGTTTCTATTGGTAATGGTAAACTCAGCATATTTTATGATTCAATAAAAGTTAGTTCTGGAATTCTCTATTATAGTTTGTACATAATTAATTTGAATCTTGAGTTTTAAAATATATTATTTACCCTACAATCAAGTATTGGAATGAAACGTAATTCCAATAATGAAAGATCTTCTATATTATGACATAGACATTTTGGGCATATCTCCAAGGAAAAAATTGAAAGATTAGTGAAGGATAATATTTTGAAAAATTTAGACTTCACTGATTTTGATGTATGCATAGATTGTATTAAAGGAAAGCAAACTAAGCATACAAAGAAAAATGTCACAAGTAAATAACTTCTTGAAATTATTCATACTGATATCTATAGACCACTCCATATTCCTTGTTTTAGTGGAGAAAGGTATTTATCACATTTATAGATGACCTGTCTAGATATGACTATGTTTATCTAATACATGAAAAGTCTCATGCTGTTGACATTCTTGAAGTGTACATAAATGAGGTCGAGAGACAATTAGATAGAAAAGTTAAAATTGTCAGATCTGACAGGGGTGGTGAATTTTATGGCAGATATGATGAATTCGGTCAGAATCTTGGTCCTTTTGTTAGATTCCTAGAACAACGGGGTATTTATACTCAGTATGTATTACCAGGTGTGCCACAGTAGAACGGTGTTGCTGAAAGGCGAAATCGTACTCTTATGGATATAGTTAGGAGTATGAGTTATTCCTTTATACTTGAGTCAATGTGGGGTGATGCTCTTAGGACAGCTATGTATATCCTGAATAAGGTTCCTAGTAAATCAGTTCCATTAACTCCATTTGAGTTATGGACTGGTAGAAAACCCAATTTGAGACATTTACATATTTGGGGGTGTCCTGCAGAGATAAGAGTATTCAAGTCACATGAAAAGAAATAGGATACAAGAATAATTTTTGAATATTTTATTGATTACCCAGAAAGATCCAAGGGATATAAATTTTATTGTCCTAATCATAATATGAGGATAGTAGAATCTAGTAATACAAAATTCCTAAAAAATAGTGAAATCAATGAGAGTCAAAAGTCTTGAAGGATTCATTTTGATATTGAGGAGATTCAGACTTCTTCTCCTATATTATCCCCTATTCGAGAAATTATTATTCCTCAAATCAATGAGAGAATTGATAAGGGTGAATAACAAAATAATATTGATGAATTCTCACATGATATTGATGTCACCGCTGATAGTCTTGTAGAATAATCACAATTGGCAGATTTGAGAAGATCTCAAAGAAAAAGAAAACATGTCATTTCTGATGATTATGTAGTATATCTACAAGAATCAGATTTTTATATAGGAATGAAAAGAGACCCCTTATTATTTTCACAAGCCATAGAAAGTAATGATTCTAAAAAATGGTATGATGCAATGAAAGACGAGTTAAAATCAATGGACTAGAATAATGTCTGAGAACTCATTGAATCGCCCAATAATTGTAAAAGAGTCAATGTAAATGGGTCTTTAAGACTAAACGTGACTCGGTGGACAATATCGAATGATATAAAGCCAGACTTGTGGCCAAAGGTTTTTCTCAAAAAGAGGACATTAACTACCATGAGACCTTCTATCGAGTTTCTCGAAAGGACTCATTGAGAACCATCATGACATTAGTAGCTCATTATGATCTTGAGTTAAATCAGATTGATGTGCAAATAGCATTTTTGAATGGGAATCTAGATGAGGAAATTTTGTATGGAACAACCTGAAAGATTGATAGAAAAGGAAAAAAAAGTTGGGCTTACAAACTTAAGAAATCCATTTATGTCTTTAAACAAGCTTCCAGACAATGATATATAAAGTTTCATGATACTATTACTTCCTTCGGATTTAAGGAAAATACTGTTGATCAGTGTATATATCTGAAGGTTAGTGGGAGTAAGTTTATTATATTGATCTTATATGTGGATGATATATTGCTTGCCAGTAGTAATCTTGATTTGTTATATGAAACTAAGATATTTCTCAACAAGAACTTTAAGATGATTGAAATGAATGAGGCATTCTATGTTATTAGTATTAAGATATTCAGGGACAGATCTCAAGATTTGTTAGGATTATCTCAGAAAGGTTATATTAATCGTATCTTGAAAAGGTTTAATATGCAGCTTTGTAAAGCCAATGATACACCTATTACTAGAGGTGAAAAATTCAGCCAAAACCAGTGCTCGAAGAATGACTTAGAAATGGATCAAATGAAGAATATTCCTTATGGGTGTGTAATTGAAAGTCTATTATATGCTCAAACTTGTATAAGGCCAGATATCAGTTTTGCAGTAGCAATGTTGGATATATACTAGAGTAACCCAGGAATAGAAAATTAGAAAACAAAGAAAGTAATGAGATATCTACAAGAGGAAAAAGATTATATGCTCACATATAGAAAGTCAGATCAGCTTGAAGCAACGAAATATTCAGATGTTGATTTTGTAAATTACCTCGATAGCAGGAAATCCACTTTAGGATTTGTATTCATACTGGCTGATGGGATAATTTCTTAGAAAAGTATATAATAATCACTTATTGCATCATCTACGATGGAAGCTGAATTTGTGGCATGCTTTGAGGCCACAAATCAAGCTTTATGGCTGCGTAATTTTATCTCAGGACTTAGTGTGGTCGACTAAATTGTCAAGCCGCTGAAGATATTTTGTGATAATACTGCAACAGTTTTCTTCTCTAAGAATGGCAATTACTCTAGTGGTTCCAAGCACATTAAGATAAAATACTTAGTGGTCAGAGAAAGAGTTCAGAAACAACAAGTTTTTATTGAAAATTTGAGCATCACTATGATGATTACTGATCGATTTACTAAAGTCTTACAGTGTGAAACATTTAAAGAATATGTTCTTAGAATGAAGCTTGTTAGCAAACTATAAAGGATATGGTGATGCATGTTTAAGTTGATGCTATTATCGACATTTCTTTTGTATAATTAAAGTTATTTATTTCTGCTATCTTGTTTATGTTTATTTTATGCATATTATGGTTGAATATCAGAAACAAGATTATCTTGACAAGACAAATTACAGGGGTTATTATAGAATATATAAGGAGAGACTAACAGTATTATAGTACATAGAAGAAAGTGTGGCATTGATGACATACAACCGCTATGACTCACATTGATAGTTGGACTGAATATAGTATTATTATGTTTATTGAACTTATTGACTTATTTTTAAAATCATGGTCATGTATAAAATGCTTTTCAAAATTTTATATAAAATTGAATAAATTTTATTTTATTTATTTTGATTTTGGATATCTTTTATATTTTATTAATTAACGTGCGAAGTGGGAGAATATAAGATTAATTGAATAAGATATATTATGGATTATTTAGATTTTGATAAAAGATATTAACTAATATTAAATAAAATCCATATTATATTAGGATATTTTAGGGGATGCCATTAATGGAATGAACTCTCCTAATAACTTACCCTAGACCTTCTACTCTCGCATATAAATAGACAGGACCTACTATAAGCTCAATGCAAGGAAATGAATGGAAAGACATAAAACAACAAGAGAGGTGAATAGATCAAGAGATTATGGTTATCCTCTTGATCTCCCAAAACCATCGATTAAGGTGGTCCTGTGAAAGGATAGAAAGAGAGGAGAAGGGGTCTAGATCTATTCTAGTTCCTCCTGCAGATCGATATCTCGACGTTATTCAGATATGACAGGCGGTGCTCTTGAAGATTTAGTTGAATCTCAATCAAATTACATCTAAAGATAGGCATCATAAACATATCTAGTACTATTTGATTTTAATCCTGGTATAATAGTTTTTCGCATAATAGATTATATAATTATAATTTTTATACCAACATTCTAAAGTTAAATCCTTGCTGAAAGATTCATAAGTAACTATTTGATGAAGGCAGCTGTGTCGATCCTCACATAAGTTGTTGATTCCTTGACCAATTACATTACATATTAACTATTTTTACTATTTTGATTTTTATACTTTAAAAAATTAAATTAATATTCTTATAATTACAAAAATAAAATAATTAGATCCATTTAATCAAACTATATTAATTTTATCAATAAAAATATAAAAAAATAAAGGATAAAAAGATAAATTTAACGTTTCTGTTGGTGGTGATAAATATCATCGGTGATTGTTGTGGATGAGGATAGCGATGATGAAATGTGAGGGTCGTCTACATCTATGTTCAGATAGTTGCCTAGTGACCATTTTTTGTTGCTTTCCATTAGCATTGATAACGATATAATTATCGAACGACGAGAGAATCGTCAATGTAGATATCAAGTAGCGTCACTCAACAACCGTGTTGATACCGATGCAGATGTCGAGCAGCTCTTTTGCCACTCTACAACTGCATTGACAACAATGTAGATCTAAAATGGCCTTCATCTTTCATCATCGCTCTCCTTATCTATAATAGTCACCTGCGACCTCAGTAATATCATCATCCCCACTACCAACGTCATCCATCACTATCAATTAAGCATTAAAATTATTTTTTTACCCTTTATTTTCATATTTTTGTTGATAAAACTGATAACGTTATGATAAATGAACTTATATGTTCTACTTTCATAACTATAAAGATATCAATATAATTTTTTAAAATATAAGGATCAAAATACTAAAATTAACTAACTACATGATGTAATTTATAATTAACCCTAAGAATCATATATACTTTCTTTTAATTTTTCTTTTCCCATTTGAGTTCATCATATATCAAATTTTAGTATTTAGGATCCTCCCGATCTCTTCATCAAATGAATCATGAATGGTAAAGTAATATGATCTCATAATATACTCCAGATCGAGGATCATAACTTAATTTTAATATCATCTCCGATGATTCAAATTGTTTTCTCAATGAGATGTTATCCTTACTTTCATCTTTTTTAATTTTTATTTATTTTCTCGTACTAAGATTTATATTCATGAGATCTTATATTATATATATATATAGTCGATTGTTTAATGTAATATTTGATGTTTTTTCTTCCAAGTTAGGATCAACATGAACCGTTGTTACAGTCAGCTTGCATTAGCCGGAAAATGAATCGGTATTTGTATTGTGTTAGGCTAGTTTTCTCCCAGTTGAGTACTAGTGTTATTTTACACAACTCAATAATAGTAAAGCATCCCAAGAGTTACAATATTTACTTGTTGTTATTGATATTATTTAGAGGTTGAATAAAAGTGATATTTCATTTGATCTTTAAAACTCAATGAGAAAAGGGTAGATTTCCCATCTTGAATAAGTCCACACTAATTAATTACGACAGCTGCAACCCCTGGTCGCTTAGCTTTGTCAGACTACGAAGCTTCTTTTGCCATATATAATATTTTCCGCAGAATAACCAGCACCATACTAATTACGGATCATCAGAGGCTTTAAAGAGTGGCGTACGTTTGACTACTTGATAGACCCATATTCCTCTAAAGCTGCTCTTCCTTTTCTCACTCGTAGCACTAGTCCGTGCCAATCAAGGTTGCCTACGGTCCAAACAAAAAAGTTTTATATCTATCTTGTGTTTCGTTATTGATTATACTGTTACGCTTAAATGGTCATGTTACTTGTTTGGTATAAATTAGATCTGTCTTGTCTTGATATATATATATATATATATTTTTAAAAAAAGTTAAAATACAGTTGTATGATATTTATTTTTATAATAATAAATCACAATTATTATTTTTCATATTATAATAAATCCAACCGGCTGAAGTAACGTCTCCGCGTCACTCCTAATATGTTTCCTACCCACTCTGATTCGCGAAGCTCCGGAGCAGGTCACATTGACCATTTCCAAGCGACCTCCGACGCCGTCAATGTCCAAAGGCCCACAACTGCGGCACTTCCCGAGGCTAATATTCTAACATCAATCTACTTGGCCGGTCTCTTTCTTTTGTCCCACTCGTCCCTTTCTTCTTTTAATGGGTCAGATCTGATACATTGCGTCGTTTCAATTTGTTTTATTTTTTTAAAAAAATATCCTCTCCAGTTTTTAAAAATTATTTATTTGGAAATTATATTGTGAACTGATTAATATTTATTTATTTATTATTGATGTTAATCATTTGTGTTTTTTTCTCACCCATCGAGAAGTTCCAAGTCAAAATTCCCACCGGTCCTGCAACGAGAACTACGAGAGAGACGGATTGAATTAGACACTTACAGAAGCAAATAATGCACAATAAACAATAAAGCACAAAAAATCACAAGACCAAAAAAAGGGATAATTAATTCTTTACCTCACGGAACAAAGGACGCGCTTACGACGACGATAGTGCTGACGCTGTTCACACCGACGGCGACGGAAACGACGCCCGACGGGAAGCAGAACGGGACCATAACGGAACGGACGAACACGTTAGCTCTGCTGCAATGCATAACCAGACGACATCACACTCGGTTAATTGCCACCGAAGAAACTATGAATCAATGTTAGGTTATTGGGAGAAAATTAAATGAATTTTAAAGGATTTTTCTTTAAATTTAAGGAGTTAATTCTCGGTTCGACTCAAATCTGTTTGTTCAATTGGCAGCATCAACGCCTGCCGCAAAAGAGTATGTACAAACGAGCGGCTTGATCTGTTCGCCGCCCCACTCCGGATATTATTTTTCCCTGTCTTTCTTGGTACAAAATGCTATGAACAAAAAGGAGTAATCCGCAAAATCCGAGATCCGGAATGCTCCAAGATCTGGATAGCGGCCGCCGGCGAATCTCCGCGGTGATGATGAGGAGAAGGTGTTGAAATACTTTATTATTTTGAATGAATTTTACGAACCTGGTACGAGATCTGTGGACCGGGACGGCGGGGATCAAAGATCGTCGGCCTTGGACATCCGGGAGAGGCGGCTGGGGCGGGGTTGGAAGCCCGCTCGCCGCCGCTGCTGGTGGGAGGAGGGGCGGATGAGGGCAGCGAGGGAGCGCTTTACCCACTCGCCCTCCACGGCCCCGATCCGGACCAGCGAGTTCGTCATCGCGGACCGTCGGGCGTTGAGCCTATTCGACGGAGAAGCGGCGGCGACGTGGCCGTGGTGGGGCAGGTTGAGGCCTTTGTGGAGGCTGCAGCGGAAGGATCCAGGGTGGGTGGTGGGGGAGCAGAGACAGTTGCGGCGGGCGGGAGCGGCGGCTGCAGGGGCTAAGGATCGCTTGTCGGGGGCGGCTATGGAGCGGCCAGGGGAGGTGGATCGGTCGAAGGAAAGACGGACGGAGGGGGTTGGGGGAGGAGCAGCCCCGACGAAGTGGACACGCGTGGGGGAGGCGGATCGGTGGTGTTGATGGTGGTGAAAGAAGGAGGCTGAAGAGTGAGCGGAGAAGCTGGAGGAGGAGGAGGCGAAGGCGGAGGCAGTACCGCCTCCTCCGGGCGAGATCGATCGCCGGAAAGGGAGCACCGGCCCGCTAGATCTCCTTGAAGACGTCGACATCGCTCTCTCTCTCTCTCTCTCTTTTTCTAAGTCAAAGACGAGCCGGAAGAAGTATTTTGAATGGTTCGAGAGAAGAGGGCTCTCCGCCTCTCAAGTTTGGCAAACACAGCTCAACTCCGGCGTGATATTTATAGCGAGGGAGTCATGGCATAGGTGGTAATTAAAGAGCACTTTCGGTGAGAAATGGGGTTGGTTCAACCACAGCGGGCGTGAGATGCGGGTGAGTTGACTCGACACGGTCAGTCTAGATCCGTGACCCGCAAGCAACGGATCTCACGGTGCGCCGCCCGGTGGTCTCCACGCGTTGATAACAAGCGTCAGCTTTCTGTTTATTGCAAGATTGCCATTGAGCAGGACGTGCGCGCATAGAGCGGCGACGCCGATGTACACACGACAGGGGGTGAAGGCACCCGGTGGTGAGAAGAATTTAGAAGATTATAGTAAAAGGATGGGGGGTATTGTTGTTCGGAAAAGAGCCGCCGTCCCTTGGGAGTTGGGAGAGCCGGCTCTAGCCATCAGTATTTGTCGGGACCCCCAACGCCACCAAAATATTGGTTGTCAATTTGATGGCATCAAAATGTTCCCTAAAAATCTTTAAAAATTAGCCTTCGTGTCTCAATCGACCATAAAATATCGTAGCTGATGCACTCTTTATGTTATTTTCTTAAGCTCAAAGATGGCGAGCGGCCCATCGTTACTTGGACGAAGCTTGTATGCTACTGAATCATCAAACCATGGGGGACCATTGGGAAAACTTGGTAAGTAGTCATCTAACAATCGAATGCAATTAGCTGGATGCTCTATTAATCGAGAGGTTGGTGTAGGAAAGAAGACATATTGTCGTATGGCAGGCGGTCGCTGTGCTGGGAATTGCGTCTTTCTTCTTTGGTGTCGTCCCCCATTTAAGTAGCTTTTATGCTATAGGCAGACGTGGTTGAAGGAATTATTTGCATTGGGATGTTAATATAAAACTTGTGTTTCTTATAAAAGTTTGAAGAAGTCGGATTCTATTTGTGTTGGGCATAATGCTTTGGGGCTTCGAGGCATAAAGTCTACAAAAGTAAATGCATTTTGCTCGAACATAAATAGTTGACATACCACGTGGTGCGACTATTATGAGGTGCAGGAAAATTTTACATCCCAACATGGATCTCTGATCAAGCAGCAATTTGGAGGGGGGTGGGCATGGGAGAGAAACACCTCTATGTTAACCAGTCACCAGATCGAATCACAAAATAATTAATATATATATATATAGCACATTCAGCTGCTTATTATTGGATAAATGTAAAGGTCAGGTCGTCGACAGCGTCCATGTTAAGCATATTGCTGGTTGTAGCAACTTTTAACTTTGAAAGCACAGGAATGAATAACTTGCCTTCAGGGTTTAGACAATAGACTTTTTAAGCAAAAACTCAGATAAAATTCCTAATATCCAACGACTTGACGTCAACCATCTGCTCATCCTTGAACTCCTCCCTGCAAGAGTTATGAGCAATTAATTAGCACAACTTATACCTTGAAATAACTTTTAAAAAAACCAGGTCTTGGACGACAAAAATAGATAAAAATATGCATCAAAGCAGGTAAAATGATTAAATTGTAGATTTACTCAATTTGTATTCTGTAAAATGAATAAAT
Organism: Ensete glaucum; assembly: GCA_021527575.1. NCBI lineage: Eukaryota > Viridiplantae > Streptophyta > Magnoliopsida > Zingiberales > Musaceae > Ensete > Ensete glaucum. Next base: position 41,527,570 of record CM038558.1, read on the forward strand.
CATAAATTTCTCATTTGTCTTCTGGTGAGACTTTAACCCCTATTAAGGTTGATGAGACCAACCTTTTAAGCTGGGATTCCATTGCTTCGGTTACGTCCTTCTTCAGACCCTGCAGATCTTCTTTAGCAATTTTTAGTTCCAACTGTTCTTCATACTTGGGAAGATCTTCCTTTTTAATTCCCAGCCTAATTCAAATTTCAGAAATGGAGACAAGGTTAACATTCAACAATTAGTGCACTGAATATAAGCAGGTAAATGTAATGGCCGTCATAATGCAAATGATGACATTGAGACTGCTGTTAAATCTTATACAGAGACTTGCAGGGATCAATAGGCTAGCAAAACATATCTGTGGCACTGATGGGTGAGTCATAATTCTCAAGATCAAGTCAATTGATCTCGTCATAACTATAACTCCAGCTTCTATTGAGAGGGCACAATTTACCATAAAAGGTATCAGTTGGATTTAACCGATACAAACACTCTTTTGGAAACATGCACAATATGACCAGGCAGCAGTTTATCAGATAAAGCCAACTAATCATGCAAAGATTTAATACCCAATATAGTAAACAGATTTAAAACTCACTTCTTATTGATCTTGTCAAATTCAGCTAAGAGCACAGCCATGTTCTTCTTGTCCGACCTCAGCAGTGGCTTCTTGATCTCTTTCTCAACCTTCTCCAAGGCTTCCATCATCATAGCCTCAGCACCAAAATCATCTGTAAGGCCACTCCTGACAAAGCAAACCCACATTTCTCATCAATAAGAGAAGATGATGAGCAATGTTTTCTACGCATTTAGCAGTTACTTTGTAGATATACATGTTCAAGCAAACAAGCTGTCAAATGTTGTTTTCTCAATACGTAACCATCAATGCAAGTTCAGTGACACATAGCATATATATGTTAATTTAAGTTTCAGCCTAAGCTAGACCTATCACGAGTTCGTAGCTAAAGATCCACAAAATAACAGAAAGTGATGTCTTAACAAACTTTATTAGCACTCATTTTTCTTGTATTATGTAATTGTCAGTATTTCTTCTTTTGTTAACTGAAATTTGAAGTATGAGTTAAAACTCCCAGACAGGTACTCCAATGCAGGAGTTTTGATATTTTAAACCTGATCCTTTTTTTTCTTCAAGAAGACTAAATCCTATCAGTGCAACATATGAGAAGACAGGTTAAACCTTTGTCATGGATCCATAAACTCCACTCTTCCAGTAAATAATTCTATGGATTTTTTATAGTTGTTAATTTGCTAAAGCAATGTGTCCATAAACTCCACTCAAGTCTGCTGGCATTACATGGAACCGTACAATTATCTAGCAATTTCCTTCTCCAAACTCCATTGTAACATAAGAAAACTTTGGGTATTTAATTATATTTATTAATTTATTAATTTTTTTATAACCTAGTCAATTTCCTAAGCATACCTTTCAAAGATATCTTGGACTTCTCACTGACAAACCTGTGATCAGCCATCAGGAATAAAATTCATTACTCCTAATTATTTTGACCTTTTCCTGGGTAACTGTGAGCATCTTGTAGCATTATTTTGTCAGAATACACTATTGGGATCATGAGAAAACTAAGACATAAGCAAATGAATATAGATGACTTTATTATAGTTAATACTTATAAATAAGTCACATATAAAAAATATACTTGATCCGTATCTCCTGTAGTGTCAACAAGTATGTTCTAGCATCAGGAATGCCTTGCGTTTGTTGCTCGATTGTGTATTTTATCCGTTGAGATTCTGAAAACAGATTTGCCCTGCATAACCAATTTTACAAGCCATTAAACAAAAAGAATGATTTAACCACAGATACATTACATATAAGTATGATATAATTCATAAAAAGACCTGCAACATCATATTAGTTGAGGATTAGATTCAGCCACATGATGTAGTTTGCATCAGCTTAAAAATATAACACAAAGTCCTGGAGTCTTAAACAAGCAGTTTAAAGATTTGTAATCAATCAAATATCAGACAAGATATCCATATCATGTTGATTTTGAAACACTACTTTAACAAACAGAACTGATGCATGGCAAACCTAGCCAATCTTAATGCTGTATCTTTATTATCAACTCCATTTCCTTCTTAAAGTCATTCTCGATACCATTTTGCTCATGGTTTATATCTGCTATACCACCGCTAGAATTTATTTTGCATAAGCTTCAGCTATTTTGGTCAGTAAATAGGCTTTGTTTTCTTTTTGCATTTTGATTATTTGGTTTTTAGTTAAATGCAGGACATCTCTGTGACTTCAATTGATGCTATTATTAAAAATCTGAAGTTCTTCACCAACCATCTTAAGTTCTTGCTGATCTGCAGAAGCAGGAAAAAAGGTCAAATTTCATTGTAATCATTGCTTCACATTTGATGATTTCCTGTTCTTTGATGCCTCCTTTTACAGAACTTTAATATTACATATCCTACTAATTGTTATATGTTACTGATTTTTATCTTATCAGTCCACAAAGGACTACCAGCCATTACAGGCCATTTATTACTTAATACTGCATTAGGTGTGATTGAATGAAAAGTCAAAGGTTAATAGATCAAACTGCCTTTTGTGTCACTTAGCATAGATAACCATGAAGCACACAATGCAACAAAATAGCACACATTGGAATGTATCTCTGTACTAAATTTTATATTTTTTTTCGTTTACCAGCACCTGAATTATCATCAAAATATCATTTGGAAAGTTCTTAGTGTGGAGAAACTGCATGGTTTCACATCACATCCAGGACTACAATAAAATTATCACGATTGTAAACCTTAACATTGATATTAACAATATTGGGGAAGTTTCATAACAGCCTAAACAATAGTCTAGCGGTCGATGCGGCATACAACACAAGTGTAAATCAAATAATACAAACATATACGAGGAGAAACCAGAGAAGTCTTCAGATACATGAAATAACCATCAAGAAAAAAACCACAATAGCAACCTAAGACATTGTAAAACATCTGAGAGCTGAGGAATAACTTGTATTTCTAAGCAAAAAACTGAGCTGCTCCAAGAGCATTGCATCAAAGAGAGTACAAAAAAAAATGCAGACTAAAAAATTAAATAATAAAAAATAATTCAGTGAAAGGAACAAGATTTTAAAGTTGTCACCAGAGTAGAAAGCAAAACAATATCTTACTTTTCTCTTATGGTCTTGATAACTTTGGCATACTGAGAAACAGATGCTGGATCATCAGGATCAATAGTGATCTTTTCCTTCCGAAGCACACCAAGGGCAATATCAAATTTGTTCTTGACCTCATAAAATATGCTCTTCAACATTTCTTCCAACACAAAAGTATTTGGTATGGTGAGCAAAACACTATAAAAATGTAAAATAACAAGAACATGATATTCTACCAACGACATTCTGACCGAATAAGTTCAGCACAATCATTTCCAGATGTAATTTATTCATTTTCTTTATGAGTTAGGCAGTCTCTAGAATCCTTTTTGAGTCTATTTAGTGTCTTCAAATCCTAATGTGAATATAATATATGTTAGGCAAATTGTTTAACAATTAAGAATAATACTTAAAAATCCTAAAGATCTCTCTCAGTGAGCTGTAAGGAGTGACGAGATTACCAGAAAAGCAAATTTTCACACAAAACCTCTTGGCAGGCCATACACATTAGTGGCTATAAGATCTTGAGTAAGTCATAGGACTAGTAATTTTCTCTATAGAATAAATTATTCAATTAATTAGTTGGACTTTGTCTCTTATTCAAGAAAACGAGTATATTTTATTAGTGAAAATCATATTAATGACTATGAATGACATATGATATGAACCTTATCACGAGCCAATCCCTTGGAGTTTCGTCAGAATTGTGACAGAATATTGATAATCAAAAACTTTAAAATGATGGACGGGCAAAATGGCTATCAACACCACAAACATGTACATCCAGTAATTAACAACTTATGCATATATATATATACATATATATAATGGAAATATTGAAATAAATGTGAATCAAGCAATATGACAAGATTAGTGCTCTTACCATCTCCTTTGAGGGGCGGTAAATTAGAAGGTGCAGCTTCCTTTGCATAGGATCGAACTGACATGGTATGATCATGTTGCCAAATGATCTGACCAGCATATAACTGCAGAACCAAACCATCAAACTTACTATCATCAGCAAAGGCCTAGGATTTAGTACACTGCTTTGTTAGATTATGACAGTTCAGCAATACCATCAACCTAGAGCAAATTACTCACAAGATAGCAAAATTTCAAGGATCAGCAGAAACTAGAAACTTTCGTACCGAATTTCAAAAGCTTGCCATGTAAATCAATGTCACATAACTAATTTGACAAACTATTTATCAACTCATTGGTGATAAAGTAGAAAAAGCAACAAGAGTAGCATAACCATAACCTTGAGCACAAAACAGATATGTTTCATTAATTATTTAATTGCACATGTGAAGGGCAATAACCAAATCAATAAAAGCATCTCGAGTATGATGACCCAGAAGCTTTGATCCGATCATTGTTTACTAGCTTATTTCAGAATACATTTTTAGAATATACTGGTGATTTATAATCAATTTGTGCAACATTTGCGCGGTATGAACGACGACAAAAGCACCATTCAAACGATACCATTATCACCACACGCAGATCTACGACTTATAGAAATCGAATCAAGTATTACCAAAAAACACAAACCCTACCATCAGTGATCGGGCAACATCCACAGAAAAAGAACAACAGAAGATATAAAAAGGGTTTCCCGATGCTAACAAAATCGAACCCGAAAACCCAACCCTAAAAAAAAGATCAAACAAAGATCAAGAAAGAAAATGGCACCCGAGAACACATCAGGAAAAACGACAGAGAGACGGAAACGTCGCTGAATGCGGGGAGAGACCCGCCAGTCTCATCGGATCTGACTACCATTTCGAGAAGCAAACATTAGGGTTTCCAACTCGGAGGGATCGACCACGATCGAGAATAGCGAAACGATAGTTTACCTGTCTAGATCGGCAGAGGAGACGAGAAACCAACGCCATGGCGGCCGCAGCTCGCACTTTCTTCGCTCTCCCTCGCTGTGCTCTCCGCCTTATACTAAGCGAACAAATGTTGCGATCGGGGGTCGACCCTCACTACCTCATTGCCATCTTATCATGGATTGCATCACGCCGTCTCTGACCGTTGGATCCAGAACAGCGATGCAGAGATCCACGTCACGTTCCGAAAAGGATGCGTTAACGGCAAATACTAGACCATGACTATTACCATGGCTGCCAATAACATGGTTATATATATATATATATATATATATATACATATACCCCACTAAATTTTAATATTACATATATATTCGTCTAGCAATTCAGAATATATATATATATATATAGTCATAGTTATTACTAAATTGAAAAACTATAATTTCAAAAATAATAAACATCCTTTACTTCATCAATTATTGATATATCGCATTCTCAATGACTTTGACAGTGCATTAATATCGATTTGAGGAGATTTCTATATGTATGCTAAATTAAATTTGAAGGACCAAATACAACAATCACTGACTTTGAAAGGATATATGTAATATGTATAGATAAACATGGAATTTTGGCTTTTGGAAATATCAAAATACTTTTTCACAAGCATATATAATTTTTCCAATAATGGACTCACACATGCATAATATATATGCCTCAATATCAGTCTATATCTGACTGCAGGCTGCTGAAACTCATATTAACCCAAGTATTCATTTAGAGCTCAAATCAAATCTTAACATATTATTATTCACAGTTTTGCAGCATTGTTCTCGATATATCTAAATCCCAGTTAGGTGGCACAGAATATGAAACAAGGCCACAGAGATTAAAAAAAAAAAAGTCTAAAATAGCAATGTCAGGAGTTTCAGAAATATAATCATACATGCCCAGATAGATGCTGAAAGAAACAATGATTGTTACCATTATATGTACATAAATATTTACAATCAGAAGTTCAGGTGAATACACTTGCAACTTATATGGATGAAGCATATTTACATTCTAGTTTTGCATTAGTTTTAAGCTTTTTAGAGGATACTTGCATCTGGTGCAATTCTTCCCACCTCTGAATTGAACTAAATCAGAGCATAAGAGTAAACATCACCCATATGCACAATTTCATCAGTCTCCATTGCTTGGCAGACCAGTAGGGATGGACAATTGTCATCTTTAGAGGCAGATCATTTACAAATGCTCGACTCTAAACTACTCAGGTCGAACACTAATCAGATTTGGAAGAGCGGCCAGTTGCAGCTTCTTTATTTCGGTGGCTGTAACTTTGCATGACTCCAGGGTGAGTGATCTCAGATTCTTTAATGGTTTCAGATGCTGCAAACCAGCATTTGTAATGCGGGAGTTCGATACATTAAGGGAGGCCAATGCAGTCAATCCTGCAATTGAAGAAATTGTGTCAACAGAAACAGGTTTAAAGCTAAACACTCGACAATAGGGAAACAAAATCAATATTGGTAATAGTACGATGAAATACCTGAAATCAATTCCAGAGTCTTATCTGTAAGGTTGCAATTCTGAGATAAATTTAATAACATGAGAGATTTAAGGTCCTTAATGTTCTTCACTCCAGCATCAGTTATTGACCCACCACAGACCTCAAGTGACTGCAGGTTCTTGAAATCTGATTCAATTGCAGGAAAAAAACAATCATCATCCATGGACAATTAGGAAGTCAAACCAAACTTTTCGGTGGGTTTATTTTATTGTATACCCAAAAATTCAGATGAATGGAGTAGGATCATGCAGAAATGAGCATTCTACATGTCTATCAAAAACCGAGAACTAGGCATTCTAATTGAAAGAGCATAGACAACACAACAGGAAACAAAGAAATTCAATGAAACTTGTACAGTGCATATACATTCTTGGTGAAGCTCAACATGTGCAGGTGCAACTAAAGCATCTCTCCCACGCATCACCTGACCTCTCTTTTGGGTCAAATCTAGACGATCGCTTAACTTCCATACCGATGATTATCTGCCGATCCAAGGCCCCTTCTTTCATGCTAAGCATGAACACAACAGCCAATAAGACCCTCTCAAGAGTTTGTTGCCTTTTGAGGTAAATAGACTCCCCTTCTTTCATGCTAAGCATGAACACAACAGCCAATAAGACCCTCTCAAGAGTTTGTTGCCTTTTGAGGTAAATAGACTCTACACCTCATAGGCTCATAAGTAATTTTCTTTTCCTTATCTTACATGATATATTTTATAAGATTGCTTCAAAGTATAAGATAGTTCACTTGTTTCTTGTTAGCTGGAGACAATATTCTGTGCGCATGATGACACATAGCCAGACTTACTATTGCCAAATCATTACTTCCCTCTTCCTATTAAATTTTTCTATTGACTTTTACTTTATCAAAATAAAAGATTTTCTTTACTTACCAAACCTTAATTGCTTTGAATTATGTTAGTTTAGAAGGTAGGAAAGACAGATCCATAATGATCCAGAACAAATATATTGTAACTGGGAAGAACACCCTGAAAAGGCATATTCATAAGTTATATCACCTACATCGGAAACAGTTTGTCCCAAGGTCTGTAATACGAGCTCCAAAAAGATCCAGATGTGTTAATCCGGTAAGACCTGCATGATATAAAAGAAACTTTCAAGCAATTGACAGCATTTCTGCCAAAGTTCATATACTCAGAGAGTACATAAATCAAAAACACACCCAAAAACCTTCACATTTCACTAAGAATAATCATAAGTTAGAATAGAGTTTGCAAGAAACAAGGCGGCAAAAATTAGAAAGAAGACTTCAGTGCCAACGATCTGATGTTCCATAATCCTAGGGAAGACTAATTGAAACTAAATGATGTTGCATATGGATCTTTCTTTAGGATATCTTTCCATCGTCATGGGACATTTCCTTTTCTTTTTGCTTCAGAACTAAGTCTTTGCTCATCCTTGCCCGCTTAAGGCACCTCCAACATAAGTCAGCTACAAATATTTCCTTCTCTATCCATTCTAGTCATTGATATTTCCCACCCACTTGAGTTGTCATAACTAAAATATAAATAGGCTAAACCATCCTTTCAGATGCACTCAACTCTGGACATGCTAGAAAACCTTTAGAAGTTTTCTCATACTTGGTGCTCCCTCAAGAATAGCAGGTGAAAAAATTCCATGCTACCTTCTGAATAGCAGATCACAGGATACAAGCTTAACAACACCTACAACTTAACTAGAGCATGAATGATCAACAAGCATTATCATATGTCCACTGCTAGAATTAGTGTAAATCTGAAAATTCATGGAATGAAGAAGTACCTGAGATTCTCCAGACGTTTTTCTACATACATCCATGAAAATTTTCGGACAGAAGGTAACAAATACAAGCTAAGCAAAAGCTAGTAGAGCATTATGAATGTTCTAACGAGCATTATCTTATCTTCACAACTACAGTTAGTGTAGATCTGGAAATCAAGCAGAATAGAGAATCACCTATAACTCTGGAACCAGCAACAGGAAAAAAAGAGAGAGAGGACAAGTGGATTTTCAAATACCAGTGAAAATATTCATGTAGTGTGTCAACTGTCAACTGTAATTAAAATCGAAGCCTCCCGAATAATTGCTCAAAAGTCATCTTATGTAGATTTCCAAGTCATCAGTACATGGGTGCCTCACTAAGAAGAAACCTCAAGTGCAAATATTCACTCCCGTTGTATGGTGAAAAAAAAAGGGAGAATTTTACCCTTTTAACAGAACACAAAACTTTGGATATCTAACATTCTCAAGATGAAATAAATTACACAAGCGATACAAAAGTTTCAAAACTTGAATGTGCATAACAGATTCCATGGTCATGAATACTTGCTTTCACATATTGTGACAAAATGCAAGCCTTCAAACAAGTCTTACTGGTGATAGCCGTTAAGCCTGCATCTGTTATCTGGCGAGCATCCAAATTTAGTGACTTAATGGAAGTTAATCCAGACAGCTTCCTCAAGCCACCATCAGTTACTGATGTAAACGAGAGATTGATACTCTCCAAGTTGCATAAACCTGACAATAATATATATCAAAATCAAGTCTGCCATAAACTGACATAACTATCAGTTCCAAGAGTAGATGTATGAAACGTGATAATATCTCTAGGTTGACTATGCCCATGCTATTTTTTTTGTATAATGTGATTTATGCTTCTTTTGACATGTTAGACATCAGTAAGATGGAAGAAAAATACAAATGGCAGAGAATATGAAACACTGTTAAAGATTTTCATAATTTTTTAATTTAGCTTGCATGTTTGGCTGTTCAACTTGTCTTATATGTGACAAAAGAGATGCAATTTCTACACTGACATAAACCATCTAAAAAGAAGAAACAGAGAACTGCATTTGCTCCATAATGAAGTTGGTAATAACTCGATCATTATGGTTTTCATAGCTCTTGTCAATCTCCAATCAGGGATTTAACTGATAGCAAAACAGGTTGCCTACTGCTTGTCTTATGCTATTATAAGATGTTTAATCATTTAATTGTGAGAAAATGTGTCATGTTTATGCATGTTCAGATGTACTTCTTGTTAATTTTGATATTAATTCTTGTAGTTTATGTACTGTTTCTCTGATTTGTTTATGACTTTGCAAAGAAAATGAATCATTTTGCAATCATTTTTTGGGCCCACTATGCAAATGGTAAGGGAGAGTTCAGGCATTCTCAGAGGTCAGTTTACACCTGTTGGTTGCATATGATAAAATGTTAATCATCAACTATACATCTATCGGAGACATGCCACCTATATGTGCCATGTTTGGCCTAGTCACATATCCGAGAAAAATACAAGCTCTGCTATTTCTGGTAAAATTGTTTTTGGTGATCAGGACACCTAAATGATCATAGATGAAGGTTTTTCAGAATTTTCAACATATTTTTAATTTGTGGAATCGTAAGGGAACAGACCTCTAAGCATCATAAATAATCTGAACTACGAATGATTAGTTATCTGTTTAAAGAAAACAGAATCAGTACTAAGAGTAATTAAGATTAAACATCAACACTTCAGTTGCTAAAGAATAGAGGCAAGACCAATTAATCAATTAACTAATATTAACATCTGCCAAGGTGTATATGAACTGTGAATCAAACTGTGATCATCTGAATCATAAATCATAAAATATAGCTGATTCAAATATTGTTTATCCATCAAGCAGTCAGCTATAATTAATCCACACTATCGAAGACACCATAAGCAAGTTCCTTCGCCTAAATGATTATTGGGCAAAACTGGCAATAAGCTTAAAATGTGCTGAAGGTTGTTGCAGTCAATATCACACTGAAAACCATATCCAAAAAATCAAACTAAACCTGTGCAATTAATGATGCATACAAAACACACAAGCTACGTTAACTTACAAAGAAACACAATTAAATTTTACCTAAACGAAAATAAATTAACAAAACATTCATGAAAGAGAAAGCTATTATGCTACTGCCACCATGCACCATAAGAATAGAAAAACCAGATATGGACACCTACTAATAGTAAAAAAAATTAACAGCAAGTAGTTCAAGTGCATATCATGCACAAGTTGCTAAGCATACCAGAGAGATGGCTCAGTCCATTGCTTCCAACTTCAGTATCGGACAGCTCCAGGCATTTTAAACGTAGAAGACCTTTAAAAAAAATCAAGTGAACCAATAAGAATCTCAGATATAAGGAAAGTTGCAATCAACAATAATTTCAATAATAAACTGCAATTTGATGACACAGATGTTAAGATATATCTGCGATATCTGAAATGATTGATCATATAGATAGGTGAGATAGAATCCAATAAGTCACAACCTCTATGCGCCTTTCGATTCAAGGATTTTAAACTGAATACCCAGGGGGAAAAAAGACTTGCACCATGATTGGCAAAGCTTTTCCAAGAATCTTAGGGGTTAATTTTCATCTATGGTTGACAAAATAAGGTTATAGCACTTGCTTTCCTTTTACCCTCTGAAAACCTGCCGATAATGCTTTGGTGCCACTCAAGGAACACCATACTATAAACTTGCTACCTAGTAGAAAACAGTCAGGGTTTGCAATATCGTATCATACCACTCGGTATGCTCAGCGTGCACTAGTCCGATAGAGGACCAGTATGCTCGGTATAGCTCGGTACCTTATTGTACCATGTGTCGATATGTTCAGTACAGCTTGATATATACTGACAACTGATCACTACACCAGTCCGGTATGAGATTGCGAACCTTGGAAAACACTAATGTCTTGTGCATCTTTGTTGTTGATTGACCTTATATTTTGCATATCACTAGCTCATAATGTTCTATGATCAGTCAAGTCTGGCTAAACATAAAAAAAAAAAGTCTAATTCAATCAAATGAAGACTCAGATGCCAGAAGGACATTGAAATACCACAACAAAGTTATAAGGGCTTGTCCAAATGTTCTCATTTAGGAGAAAAGTCCAGAAATCAGAGTTTCATGACACCATTTCTTGTTGGTAATATACAGATGTAACAACTAGAATTAATCGGAAATCATGACACTTACCTTTCAAGTTTAACATTCCTTTATCACCAATCTTACAAGAATCCAAATTCAAGCTCTCCAAATTGATCAAATCTACAATGAATCAGATATTAATAGAAGTTCAATAAAAAGCAGATCATTCTGACAGTGTCCCAGTAATGATATTCAGAAAGCACAACAACCACTATATATTGAAGTGTTAGCAAAATTAATGCCCAAATTGATGAAGTACCAAGCTATTACTAAATTAAATACAAAAATAATTATTTTGAAAGAACTACAAAGCCATTCGAAAGTTATAAGAAGATTTGTATCATTGTCTTAAGCAAAAGCATGACTAGTTAGAATGCCAATCCAACATCAAAAGATAACAGTACAGGGGAGCTGAAAGCTACAGGTTGGGCACTGAAGATGTACCAAAGATTGCCAAGTTACTGACTTTATCAACTAGAGAAGTTTTGGGAAGAACATTTAACAACTCAGCAGCACTTGCAAACTTGAAAGAACATGTTAAGAAGTAACACTTGCATGTAGAGTATATCAGTATACGTATTTTCATTTGCATACCAAAGATGAACTAGTTGACGAAAGAAATCATACAACTATGGAACAAGAATAATTGTTCGACAATACTTAAAAGAAGCAGAAATGAAATAACCCCTAGGTTTGCAGGACTACAGGAAAGGAACCCACTAAAATGGAATAACATATATGTATAACTGGATAAAGAACCCAACGAATATAGTACGGTAGGAAAATTTTGATATAACTGGCACCACCAGGAAAGAAGAGAAAAGAAGAAAACCTGATATAACATCCAAGCAGGCAGTAGTAACTGGACAACCCTCCAGGTTCAAGTGAGCAATATTATATAAACCTGCAAAGAATTTAATTGCAGAAACGAAATGTACACTAAAATGAAAAAGTGAAACAGAAGTCTCACTGATGAAGGACACCAGAAGCTAATAGCAAATGTGAAATTTAAAACATATGAATAATATTAAACTGCAAGTCTAGAAATCAAGACAACTCATTGCATCTTACCTTTTAGATGAGCAATCCCTGCATCGGTAACTTTACAACATGACATTTGCAACTCTTTTAAGTTTGAAAGACCTAGTACAAGAATAGACATGTAAATATTATGATCAAATTTTTCTTGATGAGACTTACTTGACAAACAATATGATAACAAGATCAGGCCAGAGGAAGAGGGAAAACGGGGAAGGGTGACAGGGAAAGGTGCAATGCACCTCTTCTTTGTGAAACAAGGGAGTGCTAGTTAGGAGCATGTCACCAGAAACAAAGGAAAAAGAAACATATAATGCAAAACAAAAGCGAGGTTAGCAATGTGCATTGCAAGGTTCACAATTTCTTATAGCACCAACATACTGAACAGTATGCTTATATATATAACAAAAAAAATTAAAAAAAGCTCCCAGTGCGAATGACAAGAAGCCTCGGCAACGTCACTGAGGCCTCCTCTTCTCGTCGCCTCAGACGAGGAAAAGACTGCTGCGAAGTAAGTAATCGCCTTGCCGTTAGAGGGCGATGCCATCCCAAAGATCTCCTCATTTGTGGCATTCAGCAAAGACGAAGGCCGCAGATGTCTCCGGCCTTCGGCGAAGAAGAAGCCGAGTCGCCGCCTCATTGTTAGAGGGCAACGCGGTCCCGAGGTTCTCCCTCTTTCTCTTTCTTCTTCCTTCTCTCTCGTCACAGCCAGGCTGATACTGCCGGGTAGTGGGCGACAACGATCAGAATCAACCGTTCTTGACCTATCTCAGGCAGTAACAGAGTGGCAACAACCCAGAATCGACCGATACGGGGCAAGGTCAAGGGTACAGCCCGGTAGTGGGCAGTCCACATATTGGTCTGCAATCCTTGGTGCATTGGTTCTATATTTACATGCAATAGCGTGCAATAGTTATTTATAATGTTCAAACAACTCGGGTTCCCTTTATATGTAAGGGGGAAAAAAAAAGATATGCCAAACTAGAGGAATACCCATAAAGGTTATTAAATAATACAAAATTTTCAGATTTTTCAATGGACACTTGGGCATAATCATCACCATCATCATCGAAGCCTATTTGTCTAGGATAAGAAAACAAAATGTACTTGTCTATTTTGTGTAGTATGTGCATATAATTTCCACTCATACAAGGAACAACAGTAGCAGAATGTACATCCCATCCTCCTTGTATTGTAGATCATCAATGAGATGCCTTAACACACTAGACTTGTCTTTTGAGCAAGCACTAAACAGAGGATGCAAAACAATTTTGAAGTCTAAAGCAATTGAAAGTTGAAACCCACCAGAAAGAGGCTCCATGTCTTCATCTGTTATACAATTGCAGTATCTGATGTTAAGGGATTCAAGTTTTTCAAGTCTGCAGAAAGTTCACATATGATTGTTTAAAGCACAGAATATGAGAAACAATAAGGGTGTAAACAGCAAAAAATCGACAATAGAACTTATGAAAATAATACATAATGCATAAAAGGAACTATAGAAACAACAAACTCTTCCAACAACAAACTAGTAAAATCTAGGAAAAATTGTCACCACCATCCAGTATTATAGTAACTAATTTGGTCATTAGACACAAGCTAACAAATGTATAAAAAGTAATAATATATGTTAAACTGGTCAAATTCACCGGTATGATTGATTTTGTTCATATATTTTCATGATTTGTTTCCCTTTCATTCCTATCTTCATCTTTGTTTGTAAGTACATACTACACTGCCCTCCAGAAAATAAACCACTATATAATGTCACTATTCATTTGAAGGAAGAAGCCTGGTGAATGAGATTATTAATCCTTGCAAACTGTTCAGCAGGTGAAAAAATGATTTGACTCATGTGAGTTTTGACATGATTCATTATGAAAGAGAAGCAAAGCTCAAAAAACCAAAATTCCTATCTTTTTAGAGCTGTGCCAACATGACAATCAAAGGCCACTAATTTCGTAGAAGCATACCTTTTAAATATATAAGACCACCATGAATCTTTAAGCATTTCTCTAGATCCAAATTTACCAAGTTAATCAAGTTGGTAAAAGCCCTCATTCCTTCAGCAGTAATAGCATTGCTCTTCTTTAAACTTAAAGAGGTCAAGTTTGGAAGTCCTGAAGGGAGAAACAAAGTTTGCGATGAAAAGTGCAATAATATGGTAAAAATTATTGGGTTAATTTATCATTCAATAAAAGAAAGTAGACACAAGAAAAGTTTGACCAACTTCATTAAACATTACAGCAAGAGTGTGAATGTTCTTGTCCCAAATTATTTACACCAAGAGTAAGGAAAAAATAAGCAAAAGCCTCACAGATCTTCAGGAATATGAATTGAGTAACATACAGACAATATTATGTCATGCAAGCTTTGTTCCCCCGGAACAAAAGGATAAACTTGAAGAAACAAAATTAATGATAGAGCACAAGCTATGTTTCTGTTACTGAATTGTGTTAATTCTTGTTAATAATAGTTAATTCTTGTAAGTAATAGTTTACAAATTATGTTAAATTGTTAATTACTGTTTTTGTCGCTGCTAGAATTTTGCATTGTTAATTCTAAATTGTCAATTTTTGCTATAATTTTGAACTGTGTTAATTTTGATGTTAGTCTTCTTTTGTTTTGGTATGTGTGTTGTCATATTTGGATAATTTAGCACTTTCATGCTTTGTTTTGGTCAAATGAATGTAATTCCATATTCTAGTGGTGATATTTTGGATATGAAATGATATGGATGTATTATTTAATTTTACCTTATTGATTTTTCTCCTTACTTATATGTTTATAATTTTTACATTGGCATTTTCGAAACTAGACTTTTAGCACTTAGCATCTTTGACAACACTGCCCTGGAACTTGATTTAGGAACATTCCACTTTGGTGCAGTCGAAATATTAGGAAAAGAGTCCTAAAAGAAAGACCAATTGGAGGGGAGGATCTTCAAACGGGCAACTATTGAGTCTAACAATATTGGGCATGTTTCCCATCTCTTCGCAAGAAACATGCGGAGTATTTCTTTGCAAAATTGTGCTCAATTTCATATGTGGCAATTCCTCCAAGATCTCTTTGTTAGTTGAGGGAAGAATCAGCACGAATCTGTGAAATTACAACTTTTAAGAACCTAATCATTAAATAAGGATAAGAGGCACATGAGCAATTTAGTTTATTTATTATATGAATAAATTTCATTGGTTAAAGAGTGTTTTGCATATGTAATAAGTCAGTCACATGATAAAATCTACTTGAATTGAAGAAAAAGGAAACAAATGCAGAAAAGAGTGGAAGAAATCAAGTTCATTATCTTAAAGATTCATCTCTACAAAGTTGGACATCTATCAATCAATAATATTATCAAGAAAACCTTCAAATAAAGTCAAGAATATTATTTTCTTCGAAGGAAGAAACATATCATATATTTGATCTGATGTTATTGCGATTATCCTTCTTTTATAATTTCCTATTTATTTTCTTACTTGAGCCTATAAAGAAAGATCTCGAACATTGTAATGCATCAATCAGAAATGGATCAATGAATTGAGTTCTTTTACCACCTTGTGTGTGAGTGGTGCAAGGTCACAAGTTTCTTTTATGATGAAATGATTCCATCGTCCACATGCGAGACGTGTGGAGGTACAAAACCTTCATCCTAGGCCTGGGAGTTCGCTCCTTGAGCGAGAGCAAGTCTGGTAGCTATCCCTTTGTTTTCTTATTGTTTTTCAATTACTATATTTCTATTCTCTTTATGGTTCCTCTATTATAAAAAGAATTCTACTTCTCGTTCTACACCACTAATCTTTTGTGCCTAAACAGAAGTTGTGTAAAACCTTGTCCTCGCACCTAGGCACACTTCAGATAATAGTAGAACTTTTGGAGCTTATAATACGGGGAGAACATTGCTTCTTACTAAAGAGTATAGGGAGGTTCTCCTTATACACAGGATAGGGAGATTGGCATGCTGATGAATGCCGGGATGCACAACGGAAGGTTTCTAAAAAAACCAAGAAATGGCGTAAAAGGCTGTAGAAAACTTACCAGATATATGTGATAAACCATAGTCTGAGATTTGGTCACAGTAATTACATTTCAAGCACTGGACATTGTGGCAATTCTTAAGAAGAGACAAACCAGCATCTGTCACATCAGAGCAAGAAATATCAAGAGACAGCAGTGATTGCCCTTGAGAAGAAACTGTGCTTAACCAACTGTCCTTCACTCCTGGATATTCTCCAAGATGAATATCCTGGTGGCAAAAGCAAAAAATATAAACTATCAACATTATTAAGTACAAGATCCAATATGACAAGAAAATCCAAATTCTGTGCATTTCCTTAGGGAAAATGTCATTCAAATATCACAAGCTAGGAGTGATGTCAAATGAAGTTGTCCAGATAACATGAAGTTTATGACCAGTAAGCAAAAAAATTTTCCATCAGGTACATGGACATGCAGATATTCCTCTTAAGTAATCTTGCCAAGCTTAAGTGAGAAACTACACACAGAACAACTACTCCCAAAAAGCTTCTCTGTAATTTCCGATACAGGGAAAGTGAGACAACTACCTCAATGGTTAAATTTGAAACCTTAAGTAGTGGTAATACAATTCATGACAAAAGAAAAGGAAAAGAGTGTTTCCTGCCAAAGAAGGGCAGAGCAATCAGCTCTGCATCCTTATAGCAGTACCATACTAATTATTAGTAATACTGATAAATAAACTTGTTTCTAATTGTTGAAGTACAACATTAGTTTCCAGTATGCAGTGATAGATACACTTGCTACTACTTGCTGCTCATGGCCACAAATCATAGAGGAGTAGCTTATACATTAAAAGATGAAACTCCAAACCAGCTATTTGTTGGACTATAGCAATAGAATTCTCACCTGAAGGGCACAATCCTGAAAGGCTTCAAGAGACACATCAGTGAGGCCATGAGATTCGACTAATTCATTGAATATCTGCTGGCTTATGTCTCTTGGCAGCATCGAAAAACTGCTATACTTTTTTATATCCTGCTTCCACCCAAATATTTGAACATAGGAAATTTGAGGTCCCGAGCACAACGCAAGTCACAAAATACTCGAATCATACGCTTATAGGCATGATGGAAGATAGGTACCTCACGTATTTCAGCCAAGCATAACTCCATAAGAGAAGGGCACTTTCCTTGCCTTCGAACTGTAACATCAGTGCTGCAACGAGGCAGACTAAATAACAACCATTTTGAGCTGCCAGTCTTGGAGAATCTTCCGGACCTGCGTAAATCATCTTCATCGAGAACGTTTCTCTTTCTAGAACAAGCTCCCCCCATTGGATAACGGTTAACTTCCCAAGAATGATTTTTTTGTTTTCTTCAGCTGTCCTGTTAAAAAGATCAACTTTCCGCCATTTGCACAATCCAGAAGAACCCAAGAAACTTTCTTGTTCGTCCTATTCCATTCTAGAGTAAGATTTTAAACCAGCATACACAGCAAATCTTCAATAACCAGGATAAAAGCTACTTCCTCTGAGAAAATAAGAAGTGGAATTTCAATGCAAGAAACGATCTATATGACAAAAAAAAACACAGTCAAAATGGATTTTCACCGCAAACAAAAATCAAGTTTAGGATTAAACCCCATAAGATCATGGAGATGAAAAATTCCAAAGTCGCCAAAGTTCTTACGAATAACACGAGAAAACGATGATCGCTTGACGAACTAAACTTCCGAATATACATCGCCCCCTGTTCTCTAGTGCCATCAGCAAACCAACAACTTCAAGTCCAAAAGAACAGAAGAACAGAGAGAAACAACCCCAAAAAAAAAAAGTTGTGAAAGCGACGGACAGTACGAAAAACTCCCAAAAACACAAAAAAAAAGTCGCATCGATCGGATGATCGGAAGCCGTATTCTTACCGTAGAGTGAGAGAAAAGGTGGTGGCGCATGATCGAATCTTAGGGTTTAGCATAAAGGAGGAGGAGGAGGAGGAGGAGAGAGAAGAGACGGAGGCCGGGACAAAGAAGCCTGAAGCGGCACGAAAGGAGGGTGGGAGGAGAAATAAGAGCCCCAAAGAGAGAAAGAGAGAAAGAGAGAGAGAGAGAGAGAGAGAGAGAGAGAGAGGGGGGGCAGGGGCAGTGGGATGACGGCGGGGCCCACAGTACGAGCCAACGGATGAGCAACGCGTGCTGGTCTCAGCTGCCCGAGCTCGGCGCTTGAGAGGAGCAGGATAAGCCGCGGCGGGCGGAACGATCTGCTACGCCGACGCGACACGAAATGCCACGAAACACAACGTGGCGACATCTTAGTGGGTCACTACTAGTGTGCCCCGGACCCACTTCTACTACTGTTTTGTAGACATCCGAGAACCCCCCCCCCCCCCACCCTAACAAGAAAGGTTTTCGACACCAAAATTATTTCTCTCATTTTTCGTTATTTTCTTTACTTAAGGCGAGTGCTTATATAAGTATTTTCCAAAGCGGTAGAATAAACGAGTCCGCTCCCCTGTGGTCCATGTGGCTGTTTTGCGCATTGATATGCACAGCGGATCCACAAGGGATACGGGTTAAACGGGTCCACGTGTCGATGTTCCTTATCCGACACGCACCCTCACACCGAACCATCTCCTGCCGCCGTTTTGGGACCCACCCGTGTGTATATATATATATATCGTGAGTTAACAGTGGGACCCACGCGCAAGACACCTTCCACGGCATAACTATTGTCACGTTTTCTTGAGGGTGTTTGAATGCTTCCACACACATGCATTTATATGCAGTTAAATTGGGTGCGTCATATCATGTCGAAATGTCGTTTAAATGTTCATTTTTCTTTTGTCTTTTATCTTCAATTATAATTTGTGGACGTGCGGTGTGCTAAATTCTACTTATATTTATTTGACAAAATTATACGTGTATATACTTCCAAAGTCGATCGTTTCATACCTTTCCGGAATCCGGAACTATGTACATATGTAAGTTAATTAATCTTCCTTAGCTACTTTAAATTAGCCTTTTTTGGGCTCTTTGAAAGCATTTTTATAACTATATACATATGTAAATTAATTAATTAATTAATTAATTATATAACTTCGTCTCTATACATCCATCTATCTGATTGGATAGATATAAAACATCTATATCAACTTATATTATTTTTATTAAAATAAATTCAATCAATTAGTTCAAGAAATTTAAAAAAATCATAAGATCTATCACTAAAGTTAAATAGAGTCATCATCACCATCATCCTATAACTCATTTGAGTCATCAATTTAATATTAAAAATTGATATCACCTCCTAATATACTTTTATAATATGTCATGATAATATAGATATTATCATACTATACGTCAATCTAATGTTCTAATTATGTATGAAATATATTGCTATCGACTTTTAATTCGTCAAAGATTAAATTACCGGATATACATATTTATCACGTTCATACTTATAATCAAATTGTATACTCCCCCAGAAAACCATAAGTTTAATTCTATAAGAACATGATATAATATCATGATAGAAACACATATATAATGACATATTTATATTTATTACATCATAAATTAATATGTAATTTGAGAATCAATTATGAATTTGATTAATTAATCTGTTATGTGATTTGTGTATATGATTAAATTTTTTTCCTTCATAAATTTTAATAAATTAATCCTCTATTAACTATTTTAAATTAGCTGTTGGTTGGAACTCTTCAAAGGCAAATTTAGACTTATATGTACATTTACAAGTTGTTAATTCATATTTCAGCTGTCCAAATGAGAACAACTAAAAGTCAACGGCAACACGCATGTTAATTCAACTCATATTTAGAATTTAGAGTATAGCATTGACTCCGAGAAGATTAGATGATGATTGGCTTAATCAGATCCTATGTACCGGATGGTTAAATCAATCGTCACGTCTTCTTAAGACATAAAGAAAAAAATTTCATTAGTTAGGTTCGATTTTATTCTTTTTTAAAATTAACTAAAAAATAAAAATTTTTTGGTGCTTATAAATTCTTAGTCCGTATTCCTCCATCAATACACGACTAAATATAATTATCGATTACATATAATATACATGTTACACATGAATATTAGTGATACAGACAAATGATATATGTGTTATATAAAAATATAAAAGCTATGTTCATATTTTCAGTATTCATATGTAAAAAAACCTCATTTTTCATATCAGCGTCTCACTTTTTCATAATTTTCGTAACAATAACTTTTTTTTTGGATGAATTGATCCACTGATTTTGAACCAATGCATGAGGGGATTTGATCTAATTTATCAAGTATATTTTTTTTATTAGGCTTAGGGTTGGTTCTTTTCAAAATTATTATTAAGTCTATTCACATTAAAATCTCCTAATTTATTTATTATTTTGAATCAATAAAAAATATATATTTAAAATCTTATTTTTCATTTCAATTATAATATTTTTTTAATATGATTATAATGTTTTGATTGATGTATTTAAAAACACTATAATGACACCGAAACAACCTTATTCTAAAACTAATATTTGAAATATAAGATAATTTCTATTAATTTTTAATCAACTTATGACGTGCGAATAATATAATCGAATATGATAAAAATTTTATTAAGGACATATTGTAAGAAATACCCGAAAAGAGATACGGCTCATAAAAATTACATGTTCTCAAAAATTTAAATTTAAGTTCAACAATTTATATTATAAAAAAATAAATAAATTGAATATGTTGTTTTTAGTTAATCTAATAATCATAGTAAAACTCAAAACTGATATCGATATCTTGATCAAATTATTGCTGAATATATTTTAATACTTTTTTAAAAAAAACTGAAGATAATTATGAGTAGTGTTAAGAATTTAATATTTAAAGGGGTATATAAAATTGGAGAGCAAACATAATATTTCCAATATGTAAAAGGGCAGATATGTAAAGTTACATTAATGTCGCGTTGGCGTTCCAAATTTGCTAACATAACACATATTAACTTATCGCCGTCACGCTCGTCCTTCTGCCCTCGCCGCGTCCTCGGACCGCTCGTCAAAATGATCCCTTCGCATTCGCGGTTCGCCTCGCTCACCCATCCTCTTCCGCCGCCGCCGCCACCGCCACCGCAGCTCCCGAACCTGCCGTCATTCCGGCCGAGGGCCACGCTCCTCTCCCGCGTATTCCACGTCCCCTCGAGGCGGTGCCACCGTCAGCGACGCCCTTGGGGCGGCGGAGCGGTACGGGCTCTGGACGCAGCCCAAGCGTTCGACTACGAGTCGCGGGCGTCGGAGGAACTGGAGCAGCGCGCGCGCCTCAAGATCGCGATCGTCGGCTTCGGCAACTTCGGGCAGTTCCTGGCTCGCACGTTCGCTGCGCAGGGCCACGCCATCCTCGCCTACTCCCGCTCCGATCACTCCGCCGCTGCTGGATCCCTCGGCGCCGCCTTCTTCCGTGACCCTCATGATCTGTGCGAGCAGCATCCGGATGTGGTGCTCCTCTGCACCTCCATCCTCTCCGCCGAGGCCGTCCTCCGCTCCCTCCCCTTTCAGCGCCTCCGGCGCAGCACCCTCTTCGTCGACGTGCTCTCCGTCAAGGAGTTCCCCAAGAACCTCCTTCTCCACATCCTGCCATCGGACTTCGACATCCTCTGCACCCACCCCATGTTCGGCCCTGAGAGCGGCAAGCACGGATGGGCAGGCCTCCCCTTCGTCTACGACAAGGTTCGCATCGCTGAGTCAGAGGACCGCGTCGACCGATGCCGCCGCTTCCTCGACATTTTCGCTCGGGAGGGCTGCCGCATGGTCGAAATGTCATGCGCTGAGCATGACGAGAACGCCGCCGAGATCCAGTTCCTGACCCACACCGTAGGCCGCATCCTCGCCAAGCTCAACCTCAAGTCCACCCCCATCAATACCAAGGGCTACGAGACCCTGCTCAAACTCGTAGAGAACACCTGTAGTGACAGCTTCGACCTTTACAACGGCCTCTTCATGTACAACAAGAACTCTACCGAGTCGCTTGAACGCCTCGAGCTCGCCTTCGATTCCCTCAAGAAGGAGCTCTTCGGCCGCCTGCATGACATCCTGCGCAAGCAGCTCTTCGAGAGCCCTAACGGCAGTAGTGCGCCTGTCGCCAAGGATAATTGAAGAATGTCCTTTTTTCTTTCCTCGTCACTGTGTATCCAAAGTAGTTCTCTTTTTCCAGTTACTTAGTTATCATTCAATGTTATCCTTTTCTTTTCGACCCACAGGATTTGCAGTCCATATGCGGAGATGCATTCGGTAGGCTGGTTTATGAAGATAACAATCTCGTAGTTGGCAAGTGCCAATGGATCAGGGAAAGGGTACCCCCTATTTCTGAATGTGATATCACTATTTATGAAAGGAAGACTGATTATTTTCGTTCTTTTTCAACAAGTTTGCTGAAATTTAGATATTTTATAGTGTCCACTATAATGTATTAGATAATATTGCTGTTCGATAGTAAGAGAGCTTGGAGTTCTCTTTTTGTTGGTTTCGTTCCTATTTTAATTGTGTTGTTATGTTGGATAATAAGTTTTTGCTGTGTCTTTTTGCTGGATTATTTTGAATATTGCTGTGCAATAGTAAGAGAAAGCATGAGTTTAGTTCTTGTTTTAGTTGTGTTGTTATGTTGGATGATAAGTTTTTGCTGCATCTTTTTGTCTGGAGTATTTTGAATAGATATCTATGTAGGCAATCCCATAAGCTTATTGTGACCTTTGTGGTTTGATCTGGCTACTGTATCCTCCAAAATCTAGGGAGGATATGTTACTGGATTTATCTGCTTTTTGTTGTCACAGGTTGCTACTAAGTTGTGTGTTATCCGCTTAAGATGCTGGAGTACAAGTTCATATACTTAGTGAATGTACTGACATTTTATCATTGCCTAAGATACTAGCTTATGGTTTAGAGCTTTTAAATAAGCCGAGTACTGAAGGATTGCGCCTAGGCTGAATAACATTAAACATGTGACCTATGAATTCCGTGCTGCAGTCATACTAGCTTAGTATGTCTTACATTGGACCTCATACTTTGTATCACTAGGAACACAACCCTATCAAATGAGGGCCGATTTTGAGTAAACTGCTTATCGTAATAGTTTATCTTGATTCTTTTTTCAAGATGAATGGTGCCTAATTCAAGTTCTTGTAATTGCTTGACATGATGCATTTTGGGATTAGGTTTGGATCAAAAAGGTGCATCGACTTGAATTCAACTGCACAACTGAGAGAGAAAGAAAGTGGTTATTCTACATGCATTAAAGAAAAAGAGGAAGAATTGGCTTGAGGTCAACTGTATGGCACTAGTGATGTTGCCATATGGCATTTTTGTATGTGAGTTATCCCAACTTTACCTCTATGCACGTAACTGGTAACTTAGGTGATGTGCTTATCCAACAAGATCTCTCCCTTTCTTTAATGTGTTTAATAATGCTTGCATAAATCTATTTGAGATCATCTTTTCTCATATAAGTTGCATAAGTTTGCGCAAGCTTGCTCTTTCTTAAATAAGTTAATGGTGATGGTTAAATCTACTCAACAGAGGTTTTGTATTACAAAGAGAGATCTTGCTATATCAAAGTTTATGTAGGTTTTCTTAGTGCTGCAAGAAGAACCAGCAATAGTGAAGAATTGTGTTAACTCAAAATATCAAATTATTATCATTTATTAATCTCTGAACAAAATAGTTATTAAGCAGAACACCAAGAAAATATTTTGCTGAGTGTTTTAGTCGAGTGTGCTGCTTTGTTAATGCGTTTCAACTGTTGTTTTCTTATACATGTCACTTTGCTATTTCAAATATTGACGTAATAGCACAAATGTGGATCACACAATAGATGGTGATAATGCTTAACCATCACTTAAGGTTTCTATATCATCGTATAGTTTTAATCGAATCTAGAGGTCATGAGTTTTATAGTTTTCCGAGTCGACAGTGAGTTTATAGTTTGAGTCGGCAGTATCCTTTTCCTTTGGTAACCCTTATCTCCATATGATCTTCATCTGTCCATGGATTGTTCAGCACTTAAAGCTTGGAGTTTATTGTTATGGAACTTGATAGATTCCTTTATAGCAGAGGCCCATATATGTTAGCACCATTTCTCTTTTGTGCTTCTTATCATGGATAGTATCATTGAGCACTTACAATAGTCAGCCAACTTGAAACAATTAAAAGGTTAACTGTTGAGATGATATTGTCTATATTTTTTTGTGTCTTTGATCTGTCACATGTAGGTTTTTGGACTTCTTTAAATTAGTAGTTTCTTAGTTGTCAATGGCACTCCAAGGAAGAAAACAGATATTTCTCTTTTGTGTAATTCTTTTTCCATGCGGCATTGAAGGTATGAAGTTTGCAGCATTTTCAATTAAAGTACTGCTTTGAAGGTAGTCCTTATGACTATGTGCGTAAGTGTATTTAATGATGTCACTTTCGCTTCAATGGTTTCTAAGATACTCGATTATGGTCCATTTAAAGCAAATTTATGCCTCCTCTCCTGTAATGTTAGATCTCTTGAACCCCACATTGGCAGGAGCCAAAAGTAAATTTACAAAAATCTTGTTCATTTTGTTTTCCTGGTGGCAAAGACGTGAACTGATTGTCTCTCGGGATGCTTATGGACACAAAGACAATGAACTTTTATGGACTTGCAACCTCTCAGGGCATGATATGCACCATAATTTAAATCAGTCATTTGGTATCTGTGAAATACCATGTTTGGTTCACTCTGAGAAGAACAAACAAGGAGGAAAAGATCCATAAATGTCCTTTAGATGCTGCCAAGATTGACTGCGATGGATATGAGTTTCAGTAGATGATGATTGCCCTTCTTATGATGGGTATGTATATGATCTCAATTAATGAAGTGGCTTTTGTAGAATTAAATATATAGGTGAAAGATGAAAAAATTTCCAGTTAGAATTATAACTTCTCCTGATAATCATAATTACTATGTATGGTATGCTGCATTAACCACCAGTAGTTAAAACCATTCTGATTGTCCAACATGCAAAGGATGCTAGATTTCTTTGTTGTATCAAAATATGTGATTCACTAAGTAATATATTCAATATCACAATTTCTAACTCCCTTCGTTACTCTTTCTTTGTAGACTAAATAGCAAGTTAGTAACCTATCTTAGGTCATCAAACATAACTGTGAAATACATGAATGGATAGCATTATCTTTTATAGTATCATTTGGTTCTAAGACACAACTTTGCAAAACTGTAGAAGTATTTACTGTCTCAATTACTTTTGTTCCTTCCGGATCTAATCCTTGTAGTGAATTTTTTATCTTTTGCAGATATTCTTACTGCATTATAGTCAGATCCTCCTCGCAGTAATGTGTGTCATTTTTTCTTGTGTACTTAACATTGAGCATTTTTGCTGGCCATGTTTCCCACCTGTCGTCCCCATAATGCTTGAGTGACAACCCTTATTGTCTAGAAGGCAATGTAGTTCACAAATTTTGGTATTTCGGATTAATTTGTGGTAGGACAAATTTCACAATCTAGTAGAACATTTTCAGAAAATCATGTTTGCTTGCAGGCATAGATTTGTTGTGTAGAATTCTGTTTCATAGCAGTTTTGTGGTCCTCTTCACATTGTGGAGATGCAGCACGGTCTCACTGAGGTGAATGAGAACTTGAATAACTCTGGACATTCTTTAATGGTCATTGTCGTAGAAAATTATTCGAGATCAGTTGTACATGTGGAACAGTGAATGTCTTCTTGCAGAAACCTTTTGTTGCCAAATGTTATTAAGATCTTGTGCAAGCGACTTAAGACAATGATGAAACCAATACGAGCCAGTTTTTAACCGTTGCATTTGGCATTATTTTTCCTTGCTACATATCTTAATAATGAAAAGCTGATTAAGATGTCTGTTGTTACTGTGGTCTGTGTAGGTTTGCTGATGGTTTACTGTTTCTAAATCTTTTTCGTTTGTACCTTGTGTAAGTTCAGTATCTTTGCCTCAAATTAGTTTCTGAAATCAAACTATTAATGACCCCATGGACTGGTTAAGGTTTCATCTACAACAAAGATGAATGATGCCAGAAGCAAAAATTTATGCGCCAATATGTTCTCTGTAATGATTGACAAACAAGCTGTTGGCCATAATACTAATGTTCCTTTACATGCTTGCACACAGAAGTTTGTCGATCGATCCAATTAATCAAAATCAAGATTGGTTATGTGTTGTTTTAAACTTGATTTTTTTTTTTTTTTGTGTTAAACATGATGCGTGAAAGCATAGTTTTCAACTTCTCAAGTATTTTAGACAGTAGCATTGTTTTTCACTTTACTTGATTGTTTTGGGTGTTGATCAAAGTATTTTGAAGGTGTGTCCTTACAGTGACAAGAAACCTAACAAGGGTTGCATAAGCAAGAGTTTATTCCTAGTTGCTTGATGTGTTAATATAGCTTGTATTGTTTCCTTTAGTAATGTAATTACAGTAGCAGTGCCTTGTCATTGGTACTGTTTGTTAACAAAGTCAAGCCTTGTAGCAGTCACAATCTACCTGGAATTTGTTCTGGATATGCTAATTAACCTAGTTAACCTGATTCAGAAGAATACTCTCCCACTTTAGATTGGAGTTTTTTCTGATTCCTTTTTCCTATCAGATCCTTACAGATTAGTGGCTCTACCAGTTATGGTCACAAAGTCATGCAGCTCCCTCACCCATCCATGGCTTGAATTTTGTGTCTGTCCTTTTGTTTTTCATGATTAATTTTGCATTTGCAGATTTACAGATGAGGTTAATTGTTGAAGGCAAATTTTGACTGTCATCCCTACTAAGATAAAAGAAGATTCAGGTGTGATGACTCTGACCTTTGTTTTCCTCTTTTTTGGCAATTGGGTTCTTTTTCATTGCAGCATTCAACATTTTCTTCCTTCTGTCCACTTTCCATTTTCCCACAGCATTCAGGACAAGACACTCCAAATGCCATATTGGAGCAACCACTGGCTTTGCAAGTTTCAGGTGAATTCTACAAACAGATTCATCTTGAGCTGGTCTCCACTGCCACTGTTTTTCTTCTAGGCTAAATTTTTTTCCATAACAGTACCCAAATGTAGATTTAATATACAATTCTACAAGAAAGGCACCAAACACATGTTTGATCTCATTCTCTCAAGAATGTTTACTGTCCATTAGACCACAATGATCATCATGATTACCGTCATCATCCATGAGGAAAATTTGTTTGTTCCCTTGCCAACATGGAATTTTTACAGTGACCACTGACCTAATATAGTGATACAGCATCAGCCAATGATGATAAACATAACTCTGACAGCTAAAGATAAAATGACAAATAAAAGGTGCAATTACTAATCAAACATTGAACAGGAGGTGGATTAAGATCTGATATTAAAGTACAACAAGCATCATCATCAAGTTCTCTCATTCTCCTCCACGTTAGAAGATCTTGAACAAGAGACCACCATGAGTGGCAAAGAATGGTGCAAACACAAGAGACTCCACGGCCATTAGCTTGATGAGAATGTTAAGTGATGGCCCAGATGTATCCTTGAGAGGGTCCCCAATGGTGTCACCAATAACAGCAGCCTTGTGGGGATCAGATCCTTTAGGGCCAAGACTCGTTGCATGCTCTGATGCCCCAGCCTAACAACATCAAATGAGAATAGCAAATCACATTATTGCTTTAATCAATTAGAGATTCTGATGTCAAAGATCTGAAACAAAACATCCAAAATAACCACATCTGGTCTCATTAGAGCAACTACCTTTTTTTCTATTATTATTGTAATGATTACTGGGTCAAAGCTCAAAGTGCATCAAAGGTAAACGTTTAGGCTAATATGTAAAAGAACAACACGAGTAGAAAAGGTGGTGTTACCTCGATATACTTCTTTGCATTGTCCCATGCACCACCAGTGTTAGATGCAGAGATAGCAATCTGTGGCATAACAAACCGGCATTACTAACACGACAAACACCGACTAATCGCGAGATTATTTCTGCATACCTGCACCCCAGAAACAAGTGACCCAGCAAGAACCCCAGATAGGGTTTCCACACCAAAGAAGGTTCCGACAATAAGTGGTGTAAGCATCACCAGAGCACCAGGAGGAATCATTTCCTTGATCGAGGCATCTGTGGAGATCTTTACACAGGTCGCATAATCAGGTCTAGTGCTACCATCCATAAGCCCCGGTATGGTGTTGAACTGCCTGCGGACCTCCTCCACCATCTTCAGAGCAGCACTGCCGACACTCTTCATGGTCATGGCCGAGAACCAGTAAGGAAGCATGGCACCAACAATTAACCCGATGAACACCTTTGGAGTTAGAACATCAACAGTGGAGATAGCCGCGCGACTCACAAAGGCACCAAAGAGTGCAAGGGACACCAAGGCAGCAGAACCAATAGCAAAGCCCTGGGGAAACGCAATTAAAAGAAGAACCATTTTTGCAACCGAGGCCTCAAGATAAGTTAAAATGTAAAGAACCTTGTGACAATCTTAATGCAATATTCATAGCTGAAGCCAACACAAAGTTGTACAGTTAAAATACTCGAAGGTGTAATACAAAATTTTGTCATAGGCAATTAATTGATGCAATCGAGAACATAGTATAAGCACAAATTTTGGTCAGAAATATGATGCCTGCTTTCAAAGAGACAAATGTTTTCCTCAGATAGCATTCTTTCTCTATGAGGTTATAGAAAATTAGAAATAGCCTTTCTTCAAAATATTTCCCCAAGTAGCTTGTATGTAAAAGAAAAAAAAACTAATAAATGAAAACTAGAAATATTAATGTGGAGAGCAGATTCACAAACTTAAAGTCACTATTACAGTAACAGTTCTATGACATGGTTATCTGCAAGTGCAGTTGCAAACAAATTTTTTAATCAAATGAAGTAGCGCAAGTATCTGGATCCACCTATCTAAAATGCAAAATAGCAGCCACCAAAGGCACAAAGGCATGATCAACTTACTTGCCAAGCTCAGAGCAAGTTTCCTTGTGAACCTTCGAGCAGACCCGTTATTGTTAATAGATTGCAGAAAACATTTGTACATACCTTTCCTATGGCTGCAGTGGTGTTGCCTGCAGCATCGAGTGCATCTGTTCTCTCCCGAATTCTGTGGCTCATTCCAGCCATCTCAGCGATGCCTCCAGCATTGTCACTGATTGGCCCATAGGCATCGATGGCCAGGCCAGTTGCTATAGTGCTCAGCATGCCTAAAGCAGCAACAGCAATACCATACATGGCAGCAAGACTAAAGCTGACAAATATGCTGACGGCAATGGCAAAAATGGGGATAATGACGGACTTGTATCCTAAAGCCAGCCCAAAAATGACATTAGTGGCAGCTCCAGTACGGCAGGAATCAGCAACATCTTGGACAGGACTGTAAAATCAGCAGTTAACATACGACACTATCAATGAATCCACAATTATGGTAGCCCATGTTTGGAAGAACAGAAGAATCAATTTTTTTTTTTACCTATATGCATTACTCGTATAGTATTCGGTGACAAATCCAATGACCAGGCCAGCCCATAATCCAATTGCAACACAGAAGAACAACTCCCTGTCAAATCTCTAACAATTAGATTCTCTTTAAAACTTTACCATTTTAAGAAACAAAAGGAACATAGTACTTACCAATTCTTTACATGCTTCTGATCACCAAAACTGAAAATTGTAAAAGTCGACGGGAGAGCTATCCAACTGATAATTGCAATACCAACAGTCATAAGCACAGTAGAGATTATGAGCTGCCATTTTAAAACAGGTTCAATTTCTTTTACAGCCTTTATCTCAAAAAAATCGGTTGCAAAGAGAGTAGTTATCAGACAAACTATAATTCCCATGGAGCTAATGAGCAAAGGGTAGCACATGGCAGTGAAATCATGGTCGACCCCAAACGAAGAAATGGAGGCAACAACAAGTGCAGCACATGATGATTCAGCATAAGAACCAAAAAGATCAGATCCCATCCCAGCAATATCTCCGACATTGTCCCCAACATTGTCAGCAATCACCTATAACATAGGAACAAAAGAAAAGCAATCACCGACTAAAATGCTAGCATGAACTGGACAAACTTATCTGGAACTTATGGCAGATAAAGCCTAAGGAAGAAAGCATGGGAACGAAAACATGACACATAAAACCAGAAGAACTTACAGCTGGGTTTCTAGGGTCATCTTCAGGAATGTCCCTTTCAACCTTACCAACAAGATCAGCACCAACATCAGCAGCTTTTGTGTAGATACCACCCCCTACTCTACCGAAAAGAGCCATGGAAGACCCACCAAGACCATAACCAGTAATAGACTCAAAAAGGCCTTCCCAGTCATCACCATAGTACAGTTTGAATAAGTTGATGGCAATATAGAGGACCAACAAGCCATTTGCAGCAAGCAAGAAGCCCATGACTGCACCAGACCGGAAAGCGATGATGAAAGCTTTTCCAACACCCTTCCTAGCTTCTAGAGTTGTTCTTGCATTTGCATAGGTTGCAATTTTCATCCCAAGAAAACCAGAAACCAGGGATGTTGTTGCACCAAGCAAGAAGGAGATTGTACTGAAGCCAGCATTTACAAGTGCTGGTTTGCAATACTTATCCTTGCTATAGGCACATGGTTGGGCTTTTGTGCTAAAGCCTTCCACAGAACCAAGAAAGAGGAAAATCAGGACTGCAAAAGCAACCATGAAGATTCCAACATATTGGTATTCGGTGAAAAGGAATGAGGTTGCTCCTGCTCACAAGCATGGCAAAGCTTGATGTCAGATTACCATTGTATAGATCGCCAATCGGCACTCAAGTAATATTTGCTATTTGTTAAAGAGAACAATGTGGGAAAGGAGAGAAGGAATCAACAGGCAAGAAGTAATAATTTAGAAATCTTAGGAGCATAGTATCCTACTCAGGAAATATGTAAAGTACTAAAGTTGAGGTTAACATTCAGATGCCTAAAGAAATAATCAACGACTCAACTGGAGTCAGAAAAATTGTCACTACATTAGTGATAACTTAGGGTTCGCATGTATTAAGTGATACTAATAATTACAAATTGCACCAAAAAAAAAATTACAATCAGACTTTTTGATCAGACAAATTTGATCTGATATGCCAATACGCCAGATTACAATTCTATAACTAAGCAATTTCCTTTGTAATATTAATTTGAGATTGCCAGGAATAGACCCATAGATGGATGCAATAAAGACGACTTGCATGCAATATCTGAAGATTTAAGTGACACTTAAATCAGATCAGTTTAGTCACTTGGAGAAAAAGGAGAAAAAGAAGTCTCTTTTCACAAGAAAATTGGATTAAATTCCATGATAAGTTTGTGGATGTCCTCTGTTGTAATGTCAATTTATGATGATGATGTTTAGAGCTGCTGTAGGTACAAATCACTTAAATACCACCTAATTTAAATTACACTAAAGTACCACCAGATCTGAATTTAAGAACATGAAATTTCATCTAACATGTACTTTTTTTTTTCCCCTCCTAACATGTGTTCATCTAAATTCCATAGAGCTGCTGCAGGTACAAAACACTTTTTTATTTTTTTTTTCGTTTAGCAATATCATATTCCTTAAAGACCCCTTCTTGATGGTTCAGGTCATATAAGATTGGACGAAACAAACAACTGAATCGTCGCATCTTAATCTTGCATAGCGTTTTAGCATAACAAGAAGCAAATAAACCAAAAATTCTAAAACAGCACAAAATAATCATTGCAGAAGACAAAAACACACTTAAAATGACCAACAAAGAAAGATATTCCAAGATTGATTAACCGCACATTAATAAGCATGAGAACACATTTCTAGGAGAAAACAAAATTGAAGTTATTCCCCAAATTACTTCAACCTACAGCAACAAATATCCACGAAGACGCGTAAAGAAAGGCTTTTAACTTCAGAATTTAACCTATCTTTAAGAAAAACCAAGAAGAAGACAACGTTAGGGCACTAGAAAACCACGAACTAATATGTGTTCTAAAAAATTCTTTTTTATCCAACCAAAATATAATGACTACAAAAAATAATAGCCAAAAGAAGAAAAAAGATAACATCAAATCAAGGAAAACATCAATTAAAAGAAATCATGACTACCATTTCCATGAGCTCCATTATTCATAGAAATACCACTTAAGCTAAAACAAAAATCGTAAAACCACAAAAGAAGAGATCTTCCCTTTTCCCCTTCGAACTGAGACAAAAATCTTCAAAACCCTTCGAACGTCCGCAAAACCAAAACCAAATAACTAAAAAGAACGCACACAGAGTATATCTATCACCTTCAGAGATGGCGCTCTGGATCTCGGCGCACTTCACGACGACGTTGTGGTCATTGAGCCCTTCCTCCTCCTCGATGAGGTAGTCGGAGACCCCATCCTTGCCGTTGGCCGAGTCCTCCGGAGAAAGCTTCACCTTGGAGACCAGCAACCATTGCACCAACGCGAAGGCGATCCCGACGACGGCTGCCGCCGGGATCAGGATCTCAGTAAGGAGGCCCGACAATATCGCCGCCGCCGCCCCCATTGGCGGTGATCCGACGGCTGTGGCGAAGGCGGAGCGCGAGTGTCGAGGGTTTCGTAGCTTCCTGGATTACATACAATTCTGCTCACCGAGCGATTGCACTATAAAATATCTTTTAAAAATTTTATTTTTCAAGCAATATTTTACATTTTAAATGAAAAGTACTTCATCAAAATTTTCACCCTTTTTTTTAACTATTATAATATTTTTATTTGACTAGCTTATATTATTTTTAAAAAAATTTATAATGTGCGACACTGCACACATCTCTCGGTCACCACCTTCGGGAACTCAAGATCATCGATCACAAAGGACGCACGATTCTCAACTCAGATCAGAAGACCATCCAATACCGGTGGGTAGTCAAATGGGTCAAACATAGACGGATAAGAACAATGCATGAAGTGGTGAGCCTCGACTTATTCTATCTTACATCTTTATGCACTTTTGCTTCCTCTTGCATTAGTTAGATATTTACCGGCTTAAATTCTATGACAAATTCTCGAAAATACAGATATAATAAGTTTCTCTTCTGCATGCATGTATGTCCATCCAACCTGCTTAATCCACAAACTGTTAAAAAGTATTTGATCTAGAAAGGCAGCCATTAGTTGCAAGGCAATAGCTTTCATACGAAGCAGCTCAACAATTAAGAAATTGGGTAACTTTGGACTCCACCATCGATCGAAAGCATTTGCTAATGATTCACCAACTTGTGGGCAAAACAAAGGTAGTCCATTGCTTCACATAATAAATCGGATTTATGTACATTAGAGCAAACAAAAATAACATTAAAGCAATTGGTAACGTGATGAAAATGTGATTAGACGATACACGCCGGCAATTTAAAATTCTTGACACTCGAATCAGTCCTTTACCAACGGTTGTTGAGAACACAAAAACATTTTAGAATAATTTGCAGGATGAAGATGGCAGCTGACAATCTATATTACACTTGGCAAAATAGTTAACAATAGATGTGAATATAAAGAAATGGCAGCAATTAATCACTTATCAAGTGTAGAGCTCGACAACAGGCAAAACATTTTAATCCTACCTATACCAACAAATTCAATCATACAAATAGTTAGATATTCTTGTGTGATGCTTGACATATCTGTGAGGGTAGTCTGGGATCACTTCAATTTCCAATATGAGCATAAAGAGTTCTCGAGTAAAGAATCATGGTGTTGCAACATGTTTGATGATGCTACAAACCCAAAAATCGGGATAATCGATCTGACAAATTAGCTATTACAAACCCGGCGAATACCTGCAAGGATAATAGGACCAAAAAGAAAATCATGTCAAGACCACATTTGCTTGAAGATGAAATTTGGACATCCTTGACGTTAGTTAATTTTGAAATACAACATGAATATACCTTTCTTTTTCCGTTAGGAATCATAGAGTGGCTATGCATGGAATACAACCAATAAGGTACTAATAAAATGGTATTACTTGGTTCTCAAGTCTCATATATTCAGTAAATACAATGTCAAAAGCTATGGAGTTATATTAGATACCAACAAGATTTATGGCTACCCATCCAAGTTGAACCAGCCAAACTAGGGTAATTTTCAATGGAATAAATACCCACAATTCTATATAGGGGTCTTGGTTGTGCTCCTGTGCATAGAAAGGCTTAGGGTTTTCTTGAGTGTGGTAAACCCATAATCACTTGCACTAAAGGCTCCACTTGCAGAGTCGAAACCCTGTTCTCCAGCTCAGGTTTCTCTTGAGAATGAACTGGTTTATCGTTGAAATATTGATGTGCACCAGCATGGGTAAATGCTAGGTTCAAATAAATATATGCACAATGGATTCACATTATTCTACGGTGTAACATGAGAGTGGTGAAACCCATCATTACTTGCATTAAAGGCTCCACTCAGAATCAAAGCCCTGTCCTCCAGCTCAAGGTTCTCTTGGGAATAAATTGGCTTATCATTTGAGTATCTATATGATGGTCTTGAGTAAACCTAAGTTCAAATATATGCACAATGGGTTCAAGTTATTCCACAGTGTTACATGATTATGGTGTCATCGTATACAAAGGCATACATCCTTTCCAATGACATAGTTTCCTCCTCAGGATGATGCTTCTTCCTACAGGTGCTTTCCTATTGCACAAGCACAAGATCTTGTTTTTCGTTTGGATTGTGGACCATTCTAAGTCAAAGAAAGATGTAGGCCTTCAGTGGATCAGCACACCATTATACACAAAAGGAGAGTAACCATGGGTGAATATTCAATAACAGATATTTGTTGGTTGTATGAAGAGTAGGGAGAGAAGAGAACAAAGAGACTTGTCAGACTCTTTCTAGTTTTCTGTCAGTCTTGTGCAGGATATACGATGCCCCCCTATGAACTGAGTAAAATCTCTTCAAATTGATGACAGTTCCGATAATTCTTTCATGCTTGTGAAAGCCTGAATTTAGCTATTAGGATACATATTTATTAATTTAAACAGATAAATCTTTTATTTTTATTTGACAGTTTCCAATGTGCTTCCTTCAAGGGCATATGCCACTGAAAAGCACCAACTTTCATGCCTACCATCATTATAGTACTTGATTATTTTCTCTAGTCCTTATGGTGTTGCACATATGTGAGTAGGATAGGGTCTATTGGTTCATGAAATTTCCAGTCTCTGATATTAAAACAATAGCACCAGTAAAGGATAGGAATCAAGTGGACGTGCTATGGAGAATCCTTGGATAAAAGATCTAAATAGGATGTTACACTAACACATCTTTTTGGAAAGGCCCAAGGTGGAGAAATTAAACAGAAAAGTTTTAGCTTATGACCGAGGTTGACTAAATTAATAAATAATAAGAATAAAAGAATTTCAGACAACCCTATGAGTCGAACTGTTGGAACAATATGAAATGATGGCAGTGAATAGTATCTTGCTTCACCGAATCGTCATGATGAATGACCCATATAGGTAAAGTTTAGATGGTTTTTGAAAATTGGATCAAACACATCTGGACAAGTGGCTGGCATCGGCTCAGCTAGTTTTTTCATAGCAGTAAGGACCTGTTTGCAACAAATTTTGAACTAGAGTAGCTGTAAAGAGCAGATAGAGGTCTGTGAAGTGAGACACTGTGGCATACAGAAACCCTATGGGAAGAGGATGTTGCATGAGAGATAAAAAAAGGTCCATGATTTGTCAATGTTAGCCCAAGACACTAGGTTCTAGGATGTTCTTTCGATGTCTTCACATTGCTAAAAACTGTTGAACTTCCTAAATTGAAATAGAGATGAATCATATCTTCTTTATATAAGGAGGTAAGCCATGGGTGGCCATCAACCAAGATGTTTGTTATATACTGTCAACTGTGAAGGACAAAAAAAGAGAACAAATAGGTCTCTTTCAAAGAAGATGTTTTTCCCCCTCCCCCCAAATAGGTCTCTTTCAAATTGTTGCTAGCTCTTAAGCATTCCCTTGGCTTATGTGTGCAGAACTTAATTTTTTCTTTTGAAGTAGCAAATGATTAGTTGTCATACCATTGGATTAAATTTGCTCTGTTATTTTGACAGTAGTAAATTCCTGCCCTTCCCTTGGATGGAAGTAATATTAGACATGTTTCTTTGGACAAACAACCTTGGTAAGTCCTATGGTTTCCCAATAAATGGAATTTCAGTGCACCACAATACTGTGAGTTTAGAGAAAGATTACTTTTTCCCATAAAAATCAGTTAATAGAGAAGCATAAAAGATGCATGTTTAATATCAAGAATGGAGACAATCATGAGAAAATAACTGCCACTTGGTAGATTACCTGAGTTGAGCCAAGGATATAGACTGCTGAATAGTGTCGACCATGAATAACCATATCAGCTACCATGGCGAGTGGTATTGTAAGCGACATGCCTAAGGTCGCTACCAAAGGTGTGGTCCAAACAACACACAGTGCCCTGTTGCATATAATATTCTAAATCAAATACAAGTTCAATGAGTCTAATTTCAGTACGATTATGTCGGACATGTACCAGAAGTAGTCCGAGAGTACACTTCCTACAAAGCCATTAGCAAGCACTACTTCTTCCATTTTAGCAGAATGAGGTATCGTAAACTTGGGTTCGATCCCTAATGCAGTCAATGGCCACACTGCAAAGACAGAACAGCAACATATGTTCAAGGAAGTCAAGCAGCAAGTTAGAAGGTAAACAAAATTTCTCAAATCATCGTTATTAAGAATAAACACTTTTCAGTATTAAAAAACACAGATAAGGTAATATAAGTAGGAGACTTATTGACCGTCTTATCAACAATGTCAAAGGTGGCACATAAATGGCAACATGAACCTAGGTTCTAAAGGAAAGAATGAAGTGCCCACACTCCACAGAAACTTGCATTATGCCAGGTATTGCAAGCTGCTCATTTAAATCTAGGTAGAAAGAAAGCATTTCTTTGTGACCAAAAACAGGGAAGGTGCAATTCAAGACAATATAGACTCTCCAAACACTGTAACGCCATTAATTACCAACAGCATTGAGAACAAACAGCTTCAAGTCTCTTAGAGCAGGTAGATAGTTGACTAAATAACCCATTTATGCTTTGTTTCATCCTCTAAAATTTGTTATAAATGTTCTCATGTTGATCTTGGTTAAGTTCTACTGTCAGAACTATGCCAAGTGTCATAGTAGCACACAGACTATGTGCAAATTATCATAATATTAGCAAAATTTGTAGAGGATAGCTACAGGTCTTTCAAAGAACTCAGGCTTACTTTTTTACAATCTTATTCTTGAGTCTGTAAGCTTTTATCAAGGGAAGCAAACAACAAATGATCTGAGAAGCATCTCTTTAATAGTCAACTCCTATCAGACTCATAAAACGCTGTCTGCTTGTTCATCATCAGTGAATAATGTCTACTGAAAATAATTAAATTGTCACTCAATCACAAGCATGAGAATTGTAGTTACAACTCAAAATATTTGTTGGAGCAGCCAAAGGAGTTGGATTGTTTCGACAAAACAACTGATAATGAGTTCTTATTTTTATACATATCAGACTAATCTATTAAGAGAGCATAGTAATGTCTTTACCGAGCCACCACAAAGCTAGAAGTGTAAACAGTCCAACATATCCAAACAGCTTTTGAACATCAACTCCTTCCCCTTCCTCTCCTGCAAACTTTTTGAGAAGCACTGCGTTGTTCATGTTTGGTATTTCGTGTTAGTCTGGTGATCCATAACCAGTTGGGGCTTACACCAAAAAGACAAGAACATACAGATCCTACTGTACCAGTAAAGAGACCATATGCCATTGCTGAAAGAAGACCAAATAGATCCCCTACAAGAGATCGCTTACCATTACTGCAAGAGTAGAATTCCCATTTTCAGAAATAAAGGCTATCAATCACTGATGAGATGTATGATAAAGAAAGGAAGACGAGTTACAAGAAATTCTTCCTAAAATCAAGTTTAAAGTTCTGAAATAAAACTTGAAAAACGCTTGGAAGAAATATGTATATCCCGAGTCAACCACAAAAGAGAACAACCGACACACAAAATGTACCTAGCGTTGCTCATTTGTGACTCATCTGCTGCCCAAGTCTTGCCAAGAGTAGTCATCACAACGCCAGCCATGCTAACAAAAACAGCAACCACTTTGGCCATGTTTAAGGAGTCTTGCCGCAGAAGTACACTAACAAAAAGAGTAAAGAGCCCTGAAGTTGAAGATAACACAGTGGTACTTGCCACACTGGTTCTTGCAAGTGCTGCATTTGATAAATACTATATCCATCCATCAAAAGAAATATTAGTACCCTTACATAATTAAATAAGGCATCTTTATATTAGAGAACAGTTGTCTTTTTCTTTTTTTATTGAGCAAAACACCCCTAAATAGTGTATAAGTTGAATATAAACAAAACATTCGAAGAATTAACTTTGTTTAGGATTAGCTTCAACATTCTTATAGGGCTGAAGGACATTTCATGGGGTTATTTAAAAGCATTTTCATTTTACCATTTACAAGAATCTGTGTGTGTGTCATCCGAAAAATCTAATATTTCAATAAATTTCTACTGAAATCCTGAAGAAATGCATATACAGCCATTTAGATAGACAACATCACCCGAAAGAAAAGAACTGAGACTTTGTCTGTCACTTTGACTCAAGGCTCTTTCCGTGTAACCTCTTAAATAGAGATGACATCCTAAGAAAGGGAAAAAAAATGAAAGTACTTCGTTGACATCAAATTGTGATATTTACACCTACGTTAAAAAGAATTAGAAAGCACAAAGTAGCAACTAGCATGAACTTTGTTAACACAAAACTATTATTAGAATAATGAACACAAAAGAAAAACAATCAGTATTGTATGAAGATGCTAGAATTTGGGGGACAGTATGTGTTTCAAAACCTTTCGAAAGATAAATTTACAAGAGTTACATGCAAGGGCTATTATATCTTAAGAACTCTAAACTAAAACAAGCAATGATAAAAATTTTGCCTCAATTTATGCATCATAAGGAGAAGAATGTGACACGGTCAGAATACACAGCAATGATAGTCAACCCTCACCTCTGTCACAAACCAAATAGGGGCAAGATAAAATGCATATACTATGACCTCCTTAGTAGTGAATGATCTTCTTTCCTTTAGAACTTCAGCACCAACTTCATCTCTGATCTCAGAAATGAATGTTCGTTCCTCTTCTTGTGCAGAAAGGTCAACTTCGCTATCTTTTCTAGTTAAAAGGGATTGTGATTCCATTTCCACCATCTTCTGAATCCCACTATTCTTTAGAGGAGATCCAGATGATTGTTTGTTGACAATTTGTGTACTTCTACCACTTCTAGAAGAATGTTTTCTCAGTAAATTACATATCCAATCTTTGATGAAAGCTACTGGTAGGTAAACAACCATAAGGGAGGCTCCCAAGTAAGTGACAGCAAATGGTTGTTTGTAGTCTGTAAATATACCCTGTATCACAATGTTAAAGATTATGAAAGAATTAGTACACAACACAGGCTGCATTTTTTTACAACATTTACTGAATTTATATAAGAACTTACTTTGTTCTACCAAAATCTTCACAATATACAAAACTATTAGCACATGGTATAAGTTAAGTAGAGAGATTGTTTCCAAAACATGAACCTTAGTTTTCTAGTTCATAAAGAAGCAAACTGTTGTACCAAGTCTCACTCTCTAACATGAAGTTTACATTCAATTAAATAAATCATTGTTGCTCATCACTCAACAAGGTCATGATCAAAAGACCACAAAGTAATTAATTATGGGAAACCTTAATAGTATCAAATCTGGTATTCCATCACAATATAAACAAATAGGACAAAGGACAGAAAGGAAATAAGTAGAAGGAAATGAAGGAAACACTTTCTATATTATCTATATCTGATCAAAAAACAATGTTGATTGAGGTGCATCAATCTGATGCTGTCATTATAGGCAATCTCCTTAATTTGAACAGGTGCTTAGCAGTTCTTTCCTGAGAAACAAAGATAACCTTCCTCCAAAGTGCACTTGGTATATGGTGCCTGTACGCTTGGTAGAATACGATTGGTACAATGGATCCCGTAGGTTCAACTTAGCTGATCCCAAGAATCACATATATGACTTAAATTACTATTTTAATATTCAGTCATGCTCATGACCGAAGTACTATGGTCCCATAGAGTCAATTCATCTTCTCCCAAATTGTTTGCTTGAAATGCTCCTTCCACAATGAGTCTTATGTGCTAGGACTACCATAAATGCATTGGTGTCTTCTGTCAAACAATCATACAGATATGCAACTACCTCCAAAACTCATCCCAGAATGCTAATGAAAATTTTTCTTTGCGCTTTATGAGCATATTGTTTTTAAGTTCGTTTACATCATTTATTTTGTTGCATACTACTTCCATTTATCCCATAATGTTCTTTAAAATAAACCCATCAAGAACGATTAGATTAAGAGTTAACCATAATGCTTTGGCTTATGGTCCATAAATCAAGGCACTCAGTGATTAATCTCCTCGGTCAAATATCCAATGACTTGGCTAGACCTTCGATTGCTAAGATGCGAAAAAGTGGCGGTGGGTTATCCGCCAAGACATTTCTGATTGGACAAATGGCTCCTGATGTTCATCAGTAGAAGTCCAAAGATCCAAATACTTATAAATGATAGATCAAAAATACAAATTTACCCCTAAATATGGTCTTCGGAAACACCCACCAAACTTTTCCCTTTTTCTTAAAAAAGTACTTGTTTGCTCGAGCGACCGTTTCAAACGTTCTTTCGCGACGTTAGAGATCAGAACCAATAGAGAACCCCAAATATTAAATTCACAGAAAAAGCATAAATGACAAGAGACAGCAATTCTAGAGCATCAAAAGCTTTACCAATAGCAATCCAATTCACAAGAAAGATACAACAGGGGTCCTTATCCACAGACAAAGCGAAGAAACGGAAAGGCAGGGATTTAGGTTAGACCTGCGTTACTTCGGCGGAGGTGACCCAAATGACGACCACCGCTAGGATGAGAAACAACCCGGCCTTGTACCTCCAGCTCGCCATGGCCGCCTCTTCCACCAACTTATTCGATGCAAGAAATTAAGCTCACCAGGCTCCGCCAAGGGACGGATCTCGAATCCACAAGCCGCCGTCAAGATCTCGCCGGCTACCGCCGTTTACTCCACCGCTTTTCACCTCAGTGGACATCCCCATATCCGAGCCACCCCCACCCCATCCAGATCCTGGCACGCAAAGGAGGAGGAAGAACTCTCGCCTCTTCCCTCCTTTTCTCCTTTCCTCTCCTCCTCGCTTATGTCGGCAACGAAGAAGCGAGAGAGAGAGAGAGAGAGAGAGAGAAAGAGCGGGCATTTACCAGCTTTAGTAGCGCTGGCTCTATGTCATCGGTTTCAGACACAGAAGCGGAGTCCGTTTGCTCCCGCGGACTCCTGCGAACGCATGAGATTCCGCCACTTCGGCGTCGAAAAGACAAAAAAAAAAAACTTGGAGTCTTCCCAAAGTTGCGTGACAACGAGGACCTCCCACCTCGAGATTCGTGCAGGCAATTTCCACCGCGAATTGATGGAAGACTCGTTACATCAAGATTCGCGACGAAGTCGATGCGGCTTAGAGGAAAAGCCCCAAAGCGAACTCGGGTCCGACCTCACGAATGGATCCAATCAAGTCATGTCGGTCGGAAACGGGCTCGAGATCCGACCCCATAATGTGCATCGATTCCACGTCCAACCAATTTATTGCGTCATATTCTCGATAGAAACTCCCATCTTATGTCTTTTAATTGTATTTATTTTTCGGGAAATTATATAAGCAATCCTCCCATCGACACTGAATGCTTAGTTGTTGTGTCACTTTCTTTGTTAGGTGGAGAAGCATTAGCGAATCAATGACGAATCCGCAATGGGTCCGTCCGAGTACTGTTGCTTTAAATTGGATCGGATCGGATGTCTATTTATTGGGTCTAAAATAATTATCGATGGAAATGTTTCCCTCTCCGAAGTTTTAATTAATTAGTCAGCTTTATTTATATTCTACGTAGTGAGTTGGATTTTCAAGTATTTATGCTTATGCAAGCAATTAAAGTTTGGTTGGTAATGCGGTGAATGCCAAGTTTGATGTGATCAAAATAGTAATCATCCAATTGCACAAAGATCGAGGTTAATGAGGTATTTGATGAGATCCGATGTTGGAGTTAAAATTCCTATGAAAAAAATCAAGAGTTTTGAGTAAATAATAATGAATTTATGAGCCTTTTAGGAAGAAATTGACTCAAAAGAATTATTCCATGCATGATACAGGTAAAATATTCTCCTATTATTGTGGTTGTATTACTAGTTGGATTCATTCTCCCAGTTTATCTTAATAAAATAAGTTTCAAATAAATAATAATGAATTGATGAGCTTTTTATGGTGGGATCGGCTTAAAAGAATATTTGATGATATAGATGAAATATTCTTTTAGGATGTATTAAGACCTAACATAGGTGGCTGTATTATTAGTTGGATTCGTTGTCCCTATTGATTATGTTGCCGTAAGTAACAAATAATTAATCCCTACCTCTAAATATGATTATATTAAACAAAATAAACTAAGTCAAATTAATTTTATTACGTCAAATGATACCGATAAATTCTATGTTAGTTTTTATTGACCAAATCAAGCACACAACATTATCCATTGACTACGTAAAGTTATAGTAAACTAAGTTTGTCCAAAGAATAGCAAGGGTGGTCATGCGAGGTCGCAGGTGCCTGCGGTGCTCTCCGTTCGATCTGCCATCGTACGGTTGGTGGGCGATGACGAGGTGGCCATAATCTTCATGGCTTCCATCGTCGCCATGTGTTGGTGGGAACTTTATAGAACTCTATCCTAACATCTAAATGTCCTAAGAACATTTCTAAGATAAATTTGCACTACATGAAATTAAATTAAACGTTTGATAGATCCAATTGGACCATATCAACTGGCTTACAAGAGAAATATATTAATTGTGATGATGTAAAACCATAATATGGGCATATAAGAATTTAAATTCATATACTTGAATCCATGAATCGCTGAGCTTCTCATGGCAAATTGGTGTGACTGCAATTGCTTGCGACGGGCATGTGGACCGGCAAAGTTGGATGGGGTTTCACAACACATGCCAGCTTAGGGAGAGTGACACATAA
Organism: Ensete glaucum; assembly: GCA_021527575.1. Lineage (NCBI taxonomy): Eukaryota > Viridiplantae > Streptophyta > Magnoliopsida > Zingiberales > Musaceae > Ensete > Ensete glaucum. The sequence goes on from CM038558.1 coordinate 41,571,332, forward strand.
ATAATGGAATTGGTATGGTAGGTGATGGAGAAGTTGGGATCATTCATTCCACCAAACTGTTAGGGAACATCTAAATGTGTTGGGTAAGGATCATGAGTGTTAAGCAAAAGTTTAGTTTGATTAAGAAACTTGAAAGTTGATTTAATCCAATTTAATTATCTTTTCAAGTCAATATTAAGGTACTCCTCCGAGAGTTGTCTGAATAATTCTATAAAATTAGGTCGGAAGCAATCATGACAATGTGCATTTGATGCATAAGGTAATTGATTAGTCAAATAAATTAGACCAATATGTTAAGTGTCTTGAGACGTAATTGTGAACCTAGTTTTGTAGGATTAATGTATCTTCATGTGGAGTATACTGATCCATTATTTGGGGTCAATGTATCCTCCATGTGGGATCGATCAAATAACTTTGTTCTATCGACTACATGAAGCAGAGGTGCTAGAAGGGAATCGACACGTTGAACATGTTGTCATGGACTTAGCTAAATTTGCCTAAGCCGTACGGTACCCTAGCGGTAAACTTAAAGACTTAGCTAGAATTGCTTAAGTCACGAAGCAACCTTGCTCAATGTACTGGACTTAGCTGGGATTGCCTAAGTCATAAAATGCCGAAGCATTATTTGTCCGCAAAGGGTCAGCCCACTTACAACCTCATGTCGATCCTAAAGGACCTGCAAAAGAGAAGTTGATTAGCTTGAAAATGAGCGATGGCTAAGTCATGACGTCTTGAGTGCAATAGAAAAAGGAGAGAAAGAGAGCGAAACAAGACTTTAGATGGTGGTTATAAGAACGGTCGCAAGTCCATAAATGTCAGTTCCTAAAGTATATGATGCAAGTCGAGTTCAACTATTGATGAATGCTCACGCTTGATGCCATCTCAAAGCTCTATCCCCCCCTGTGCCACCCTGGTGGCTCCAAGGGGCTGAGATGGTTGACACTCCACACTGCTAAAAATGCATGTCATAGCACGCGAAAATGACCCAAAACTAGGTCGTTTTGAGCTATTTTGGTTATGCACAGTGAATAATCATTTTGTAGCATTCTGGACTATTTTTGTTCATATTTCTTAGGCAAAATAAATATAAAAATAAGGTAAAATAAGTTGTTAAACATTTATACAAGTAAGCAAAAGCGACAAACGGTCTGTTGAGTGAAGGTGTTGTGGTTGAGCGCCAACTGTCCGTGACATTCTCTTCCACTTATACTATCGACGCCCTCGTTAACGCTTTCTGATAGGCCTTGACGATTGCTTCTTCATGTCATAGGGCATCTTCGGAGTCCCAATTGGCTTCGGTTTGGGGAAGTTTTTGCCACTTCATCAAGTACTCGATTTGCTCCGCTCTGATGGATAGCTTTATCTTACGATCCGCTAGAATAACTTTAACCCGCTTCTCATAGGAGGCTCTGGTGGAGGTAGTCGAGTTAAAATATTTTGGAAAGTATCTTAAAAATCTGAGTGGTAGGCTTTCGAGTTGCTCGCATGGAAAACATTATGGATTTTAAGCCATGCCGACAGTTGCAACTTGTATTAGACATTGCCTATTCTGCTTATGATTAGGAAGGGTCTCTCATTCTTGTGCATTTGTTCCAAAAGAACTAGAGGGATGTTGGTTTGAGCTTTACCAACACAAAATCATTTACTTTGAACTCATGTGATTTCCTCTCCAAGTCGGTCCACTTTTTCATCTTTTTGGATATCTTCTCCAAGTAAGCTCATGCAATATCTGTATTCTGATGCTATTTCTTTGTAAAATGATAAGCTGACACACTACTTCCCGTATAACTAATAGCTAGTGTATAAGGAGTCAATGGTTATTGTCCCGTGATAATCTCAAAGGGGCTCTTGTTAGACGCAGAGCTCCACTACAAGTTATAAGAAAATAAGGCTATATCCAATAGCTTCACCCAATCTTGTTGGTTAGCACTCACGTAGTGCCGAAGATATTGCTCCAAGAGTGAGTTGATTCTTTCAATTTAGCCATTTATCTGGGGGTAGAGGCTTATAGAGAAGTATAACTTAGACCTCAGCAATTTGAATAGTTGGGTCTAGAATTGTCACAAGAATCATACATCATGATCATTAATGATGTTTTATAGGAATCCCCAATATTTCATCATATTCTTCATCATCAACTTAATCATCTCTTTTGCTGAACATTGTAGAGATGCAGCAATGAATGTTGCATCCAAGTCCCTATACCTCGAGGCTTGTAGAGAAGTGTAACTTAGACCCCAGTAATTTGAATAGTTGGGTCCAGAATTGTCACAAGAATCATGCATCATGATCATTAATGATGTTTTGAGGGAATCCCTAATATTTCACCATATTCTTCGTCATCAACTTAACTATCTCTTTTGCTGAACAGTATAGGGATACAACAATGAATGTTGCATACTTAAAAAATTAATTGATCACCATTAGTATCGATCCAAGTTCCTATACTTCCGGCAAGCTTGATATGAAGTCCGAAGATATGCTCTTCTAAGGCCTTTCAAGTACTCCCTCACCATATGCAGTCCTCCGCATAAGAAGCATCCGCCAGACTTCGGGGTCTTGCCTTTTAAGCTTGGTCCCTTATGAAAGTTCTTCTTCTTTTGAACGCCTCTAGACTCCTTCGTCGAGAGTATTTTGTTGGGTGATTTCCCGAGGATTGTTTTTTCTTACCCAAGTCTTTTAAAAAAACAAAGTCAGTCAGCATTTATGCAGCTGTAATTGCCCTGAATATATCAGTGACATTCTTCTAATGTAGTTATAATTGCGCACATGGGTTTAGGCCATCGAGGAAGCTGAATCATTTGTCCTTCTCGGATATATCTTGTATATCCAACATCAAGGTCAAAAATTACTTCACATAATCTCTGATGGATGTACTTTGGTGGATTTGTCTCAGTTTTCTTCTTACGATAAACTCTGTGTTCTCAGGCAAGAACTGAGTTCTTAACTCTTGTTTTAAGTCTTCTCATGTATCCACATGGCATTTTTCTTACTGGATCTCTTCCCAACGGGTTCACCACTAAAGTTTTACATCTTTATTCAAATATATTGTAACTATAGAAATTTTGGTTTATTCAGAATCGGGCCTCGTAGCATGAAAATATTGTTCCATGTTGAACAAAAAATTTTCGAGCTCTTTGGAATCCCTAGCACCCCCGTAGCAATGTGGCTCAAGTGCTTTGAAGCTTTGCGACGGCGCAGCATGGGTATTGTTCCCTCCTGCATTAAGGGTCCTTGTGAACAACGTCACCTTAGATGTGAGTTCTGCCACAACTTCGTGTAAATGTCGCACTAAGTCTTTGGTGTCCTCTGTTAGTTGGTCGACCTGGGACTCAACCCTATCGATCCAAAATTCTACTTCTTCTTGTGATCTCTCTACCCCAAGAAACCTTCGTTGGCCTTGGTAGAGTTCCTCCAAGCTTACTTTAAGAACATCGATGTGAGTTTCCATCGTTGTAAGTCTCTCTTTGTGGCTCCTTTTCCTGGTTGGTGCACCAAATTGTGCCTCTTCCACTCACGGAGAGTTTCCAACTTCACGCTTGTCTTGTTTGTTGTCGCGCTTCTCATGAGCAGCTCCAATAGCTTATGAGCGAGTTTGCACTTATAGCCCACCTGCGGTTGCTTAGGGCAAGGTTTCGGCTTGCCCCATCTTGCTTGATTCACCATGGTGCTTTGCTATAGCGAGATTATGAATCTTCTTTGCTACTTGTTCGAATTGCTTGTTTGTTTTGATACCACAATATCATGGACTTAGTTAAATTTGCCTAAGCCGTGTGGTACCATAGTGGCAAACTTAAAGACTTAGCTGGAATTGCCTAAGTCGCCAAGCAACCTTATGCCGGTCCCGAGATACTTGCAAAAGATAAGTTAATTAGCTTAAAAATGAGCGATGAACAAGTCATGATATCTCGCCAAAAGGAAAGTGTTACAAGCAATTCATTGAACACCTTGAGTACAATAGAGAAAGGAGAGAAAGATAGTAAAACATGACTTTAAAGGGCTGTAAGAATGGTCACAAGTCCACAATCGATGGTTCCCAAGGTCTAAGACGCAAGTCAAGTTCAACTATTGATAAATGCTCACGCCTGATACCATCTTAAAGCCACATCCCCCCTGTGCCACCGGTGGTTCCAAGGGGCTGAGATGGTGACTCTCCACATCACTCAAAATGCATGCCGCAGCATGCAAAAACGATTCAAAACTGAGTCGTTTTAGGTTGTTTTGGTTCTGCACAATCAATGATGATTCTACAGTGTTCCAGACTATTTTTGCTCGTATTTCATAGGTAAAAACATATAAAAATAATGTAAAGTAGACTGCCAAATATTTGTATAAGTAAAAACGACAAACGATCCTTTGAATGAAGGTGTTGCGATTAAGTGCCGACCGTCTATGAGAACATGACATTGATACATTGGTCATATCATTTTAATCCTAACAAACTCTAAAGAATATAAATTTATTTATCTCATATTTTATATTAGAAAAAAATGCATAAAAATGAAAGATTATATTAGATTGATATAGTATAACTTTTTCTCTTTATTACCTTATCATGTATCATAACTAAAGAGCAAAAGAGTAAAGAGCAGTCGTTTAGACGAACATGTAAGCAACCTCACGAGAAACGTTAGTTAATTGGAAAAAGGAAAATAATAACAAGAAATAGTGTCATTCATTAGTTAATGACGTTAATTTCTAGTGGCAATTTAAAAAACAATTGTTATCTCTGCTACATGAGATTTCAATATGACATGTTTTGGTATCTCATTTGTCACAACACAACTAATATATGACATAATATCTTTTATGAGTTAATATTATGATCTTTGTAGTTAAAAAAAATTATATTGAAATAGTTATAGTTTTAAAAATAAAATAATTAACTATATCTGTATTGATGAACACGTGATACCATATGCTAGATCAATGCGAAAGTAAATGTCAAAAAGTTAATTTTAATATTTATTTCATTTATAATAATTTTATCGATGAAAATATAATTTTAATATCCTACATATGTTATAAATAAAAAATATTAAAATTATATTTTTATCCATCATTTTTACATCCATCTAATACATGGTGTAAAAATTATAAGAATTCTAATATAAATTTATTAAGTATAGAGATTATGATGTTAATAGGATCCAAGTATAGGGATAATATATAATTAATAATTTTTTTTTCTTGGTCATCATATATGTGTGTTGTCCGTATAGGCTGATCCAAATCAAGTCAATGCGGTTCATGTTTCTTCGTCCATTAGGGTTTTTGACTATGGTGCCACTGTTACAATGGTTAAGGTTTTCTTGCAAGATATAGAAAGGAATATTAAAGATTCTCTACCAATCATTTTCTACTCTATGATTGATAACACTCACAGCACACCTTAAAATTCATAAAATTTCATCTACTTATATACATTAACATTTTTAAATTCGTATACTTATATGCATTAACGTATGAATTTATCGAAACAAATGATCATTATAAAAATTCCAATACAAATGACAGTTCTTTTACCACAAGTTTATAATTGATGTTGAAGTTGAAATTTTATTGTTCATATCGGTAATCGTGAAGATTTAAAAAAAAAAATGAAAGAGGTATGAGGTTTTATATGATTTCAATCTTCGATGATCCACTTGTGTGCCCGTTAATGATAGTACTCTTCGTAATCTCATTTCTCCGTAATATTCTCTAGTGCTAAGATACCATGATGCAGAGTGAAAAATAATCCTATCACGGTGCTCGTATTCGATCTAAATTTTATTATTCTTTCTAACAATAATTATAAATATAATTATCTTTATTAATATTTAATTATAATAATTAATGAATGCTACAGCAAGTAATGAATCTGTACAATCATTTGTATAAATATTTTTAATTATTTACTAAAAGTTATTTGAAATATGAAATTATAAGTCTAAATAAAGGATCAATGGGATAATAGTGAAAGTATTGGCATACATATAACAACAATGGACAGTCACTATGACCTTTAGTATAAACCTTTTTAACTAACTATTATTTTTTATTATTTTATTCTAATGGACCTTCAAAAACATCATTAGAAATATAGATTTATACAGAAACTAAACATCCATTGATTTAAACCTCCTTAATATGATATTAGTATATGTGTGCGTAAACTTCAAATATTCATATAAACATATATCTACCATGACAATGCATTTCCTTGTTGCTACCTCGCAATTTACAGATATGCCCATGGTTACATACCACGTTTCAGGCCACATTAAACTCCGATAAAGCCATCCCAGAAAGGGTTTTTTGGGCATTTCAACCTTTTTTCTTTTTTCGGAGTACGGTTTATTTGATCGAGCACATTTAGGTGGTCACACTCAAGTAAAAGTGAAGATTTCCTATATAAAGCGAAACAGTGTTCAGGGTTTCCCTACACAATTATGGATGGGACCCAGCTAAGACAATGTTGGGGAAAACGAAAAAGTGATGCGAAAACCTGTATGCTGATGGGTTCTAACAGGCACTCCGATGTCGTTCTTAACCGGGCTGGCCGCTCCCGTCATACCCGAAATCTTTGGAGCGCCATTTCCCGGGTATAATTTAGGGTTCCAAGCCGCTCTTCAGCTTCGGAGAGGGAGAAAGAGGTTTCCGATCGCCCAATCCAGCTTCCTTTTCTCGATCGTCGTGCTTTCTTTTAGTGATGCATCCTTTGTTTCATAGATCGATCGTTTGCTCGCTTTCAGATCGTTTTATCGCTTGGAGTTCGTTCTTTTCCTGTTCCGCTCATCTTCGTTCCGTAACTTGATGACGGTTCTCTTGAATTCCGGGGTCTGATATCAAGAACAAGCTCTGATGGTGGGTTTTGGATTTGATGTTTTGGTTCCTTCCTCTTGTGTTGGTCCGATGATCGATCTCATTGCTCTTGTTCTGTTTTTTGGGTGCGCTGAATCGAGTACGATGGTTGTTCTTGATGGATTCAGAATGTGTGTGTCCGATCATCGGTTGCTGTGGATTGCGATGTGTTCGTTATTTTGTTTGTCGTTCATCTGGCTCTCCGTGTTCCGACGAATTATCTACTTAATAACGAGGTCTGGAACTCATCTCTGTCTTGCTTCATGATATCGCCATGTTGGTTTTCCACAGTTTAGTTGTTATTTAAGCTTCATCATACAGCTAGTTGTTTTTGTGCAACATCATTCACGATAAATCTGACTTCTGGTTAGCTTGTGACATGCTATCATGCATTTCTTTGTTGCTTATAATTCCAGCTTCTAAATTGTCCTCATGATATTTCTATGTCCTGATGGACTCTGAAAGGAGGAAAATAAACATGAAATGGTTATATTTCATGTAAATGGATGAAACCCTTTCTTGTTTTCATATTTGGTGGTGCATGAAATTACCGACATGGGACTTCTGAAAACTTCATTCATATTTTTTTATTCCTACTTTAGATTTCTACTTGAGAAACTCTTACTACTATAGGCAGTCATATGTGGCGGTGGATAGTTAAGACCTTTTAATTTCTCTCTCCCTTGAGTCATGGATAGTTTTGTTTTTACTACAGAAGGTGTGTCAATTACCAAGTCGGTAAAATCTTTGACATTATATCACAAGGTCCTTGGACTCTGAATCCTACCTTTGTCACCTACCCTTTGCCAAAAAAAACGTATTTATTTTACTGTGAGTGCCATGAGAAGGTTGCTTAAAATTCTGTTTGGCACATTTTGCCTTAATATCAATGCCATTCCAATATTATCACATCCTTTTCTTGCCTTGAGCAGCCAAATTTTTTTGGGGGTACTTAGGATAGAACCCAAAAAAACAAATTGAATAGCTTCAAACTAAATTTTATGGGAATGTCGTCTAATAACTGTCATAATATTTGTCATGATGCCTAAATTTAAGTCGACATATAAGACTTTACCTAGTCTTGTATACATTTAATGGTCATCATTTTTTGGGATGGCAATAATCTGGACCTTGCACAAGCTTCAAAGTAAAAAAAGAATCTAAATTAAGACAACCTGGTTTTTTTTTGTTTTAGGATCTCTTCATCTTAAGATAGAAGAGTTTTAAACTATTGTCCTGTTCATGAAACTAATCCCAAAATGTTTAATCTCAAGTCAGCATTATAGGACTACCTTGTCTTATACACAGGCAATGGTCATCATGTTTTGGGATGGCATTGTTCAGGCCCTTGCATCAGCTCGAAAGTCCAAATCTAAATAAGTCAACTACATGGCCTGTTTTTTGTTTGATGATCTCTTCATCTTAACCCACATCAGTTTTATCTAGACCATTGATGTTTCCCTCTTCTCTCTCTCTCTCTCTCCATTTCTTGCGTATTTGTGAGCTGCTACTACACATTCGGGAGAAACTGTACACATTAGTAGTACATAGGTCAATATTAATGTGTACTTATATACAGCCAGCTTGATATATGTCTTCTCTTTGTTGGTAGATCTGGTCTGGATGATGTAAAATGGATCAAGCTTATCTTCAATTTTTCCCCTCCCACTGGACTTCAATCTAGTTGTTTGGCACACCAGAGTTTTCTCATGAGATGTACACGACAATTTAGTGGGGAACAATTATACTGTTTCTGACTCACCAACACAATTATTAGATATGAGTTGTCCCAACACGAGGGTTTAGGCCCTAAAATTCAAGTGTTAGCCATCATACAAAATTATTCACATCTCTAGCTCAGAATACTTTCCTATCACATTATATTTCTATTGGATCACTCACACAAACACTGGGAGTTCCAATGATGCACTAGGACACGGTAGCAGTGTCTCAGAGATGTCAAATGGTGCACATGGCATGTGTCAAAGATTTTTTTTTTTTTAAAAAAAACCCTGCAAGTCTATCGTCAAAGACCATACAACTCCAACTATCGCCTTATTGCACTTCCTATTCTTATGTGCTTCTGATGGTGAGTTGAACATCAGATCAGTTTTATTTGAAGAGTGGAACAAGTGAGTCCTTGAGTGATGGAAAGGAGTCTAGGCCAGATCTCTCGCTCAAACTAAAGAGTGCCGGACAGGATAGGCAGGCTAGGATCCTGGGAAAGTATTCATAATCCAATGAATTAGTTAAAGAAAGTAAGTAAGCCAGGGTAGCCCTGTTATTGGCGTTTATTCTTATAGGTATCGGTTCAAGTCCTACAAGTGGTAGTAGAAGAGAGGGTATAAGCAATAGAGTAGTGCACTAGATAGTACCACAGCTTATGTCCTTACTTGGTGACTGAAATAAGGGAGAGTTATTTTTGTTATTACTTTAATCTAAGAGCACTCTAGGGTAGGGCAAGTTGCCTACGAATGCAAGTAAGTAGCGGGATACTTTAATGAGAAGTAGGGTAGGGCAGACCAGACCAATAGACAGGATAGTTAGAGAAGAAGCAAGGCCAAGAGGGGAGAGGGGTAGCTTTTAGGGCGGGAACTAAAGAAAGCAAGCATTGATTTTGAGAATGATATACAGTGTGGGGCATACTAAAACAAGTGAGTCAGCTTCTGTATTTGAAGTTCAAGTCTTCCTATTAGTAGTGATCTTATAAGCCTATTAGTAGTGACCTTATAAGTAGGAGTCGGATTCCCACTTTCTACTAGTTTAAGTAAAAGAGGTATCAGTGAGAGCCTTGTTGCCCGTGCCCTGTTCTTACAGCGTTAAGTAGGTCAGCCTTGTCTACACCGGTTCGATTCTCACTGGTGTTGGTATTTCTTCAATTCTCCGGGTTCCGAGATAGGTTTAGTGTCTATTGCCTACGGTTCATTCCTTTGTTGTGTGTGGAGTATTTTGTACTCGTGGAGAGCATTGTATTTACTACTTGGGATTTACTCGGAATCCGTAGCTAGGGAACTCGAGGAGCTAGCGAGCAAAAGGGCATACCTTCCTCCCAATAAAAATGCTTATTACCTTATAGTGACTCGAGCTGCAGTTGATCATTACATTAGAAATTCTGTATTTGTTACCCGGAAGTTCAATTATTAGACTAGTAAGTTCATTTCTTGTCCCTGTCGCCCCCTTCTAGCATCCCGCCTTAGGGTTCAATTCCATGTTTCCACCTTGATGATTGTTTGTACTCGAGTTGAATGCCTCATTACGTATTGAGAGTTAAGAGCGCCTATCGTGTCTTCCCTATTAGTACTCCCTATCGATACTATCAATCTAATAATGCCCTAGATCACATCCCGAATGCGACTTATAAAAAGGAGTCGAATCTAGGAGAATCAAGGCTTAGAGCTGTGGTTGGAGTCAAATCGTAGAGGAAGCGCATGAGGCGGGAGAGAAGGAGTTAAAGTTAGTAGTTGCTTGTCGGTTGCTTCTTCTCGATGTCTTATTCTTGCACTCATGTAGTCGGTTCGACTTTGATATAGTTTCATCCCTTAGGAGGAGCTTGAATTCAAGCAAGAGATATAGAATGCAAGTAATGAGTGGTAGGGTTCAAGGCATAGGAAATCCAACAAACAAGTAAATCTAATGCTTAAAGCAAGTAGTTCTAGGTCCGCTAGTCATTTCAAGAATAAGATAAAAGATAGACAGTCACTTTGATGTCGTGAGGGGTTCCGAGTTGAAGCATTGTTGACATTGCATTGGTTGAAGTCCCATAAGCACTATAGCTCCGATCGAGTTGCGTATCGAGTAAAAGCATGAGAAGCACTGCAATTATTGCTACTAACAATATAAGTCTCACCAAGAGAGGATAGGAGTCCTAGGATCAAGGAAAGGACGAAGCTCAAGTCGTTCGGGTGAAGTAGTTAAAGGATGAAAGCTAAGGTTGTTGCTTTCCTTATTACGATTCGGTGTTTGGGAGGCGTTTCTTGTTCAAGTGTGATAGGCACGGTTCAATCTATCCGGTAGTGTTTCATTCCCCCTCGATGTCTTTGTCACTTGGAGCTCGAGACTTAGCTACCCAATTATCGCCTATCGAATCTAAAACATAGAATTGATCCACATATGTATCGTAGCGATAAGACCTTAGCTCGGAACCCCTATATATCCTCACCCAAAAGCTTACTTATTAGTTTACGACTCTTTGGCTTACTTACTTGGCTCAGTATCTCCTTTCTGTCTCTCGTTCTCCAACTTCGCTCTTATTGGACTAAACTATACTACCTAATAGAATTGAAATGCTTACTAGAGGATTGAAACACTACCTTATAGGAATCGGTGTATACTATTGTATTAGGATTGGACTAGTGATACGGATCCTTACTTCATAGCCGAGCTTATCTATGGACACTACTCATTAGAATTCCTTAGCAGTGAGAGCCTTACTCTCTTGTATCCCATCCATATCTCCTTTCTTTCATCCCCCGTGAGTACTAGTATATTTTTCTTAGTTCCACTAATTGTTTCTTTCATTCCATATTATCTTTATTTATATTAAAGTATAGGCTACAAATGCCTTTGGAGCACTATAAAAAGAGAGGCTCACTATTTATTTTTACCATAAACCGAAGTGAGTCTTTGTCTTTAGAGTGACATTTCCACTAATCTATTTATTGGCGAAAGAATTCAATCAAGCAACCAAAGAGTGATAAGTGATTGTATTAATATAGTCTAATAGATAATAGGACAACAATAAGGCATTTAATAAGTAAGAAGTCAATAAGGCATTTGAATTCAAAACAGAGTAGCCCAAGCTCCAAGTAAAGAACAATAGCGGGAAAGATGGAGTTAAGGTCAAGGTCGGGAGACTGAACTAAGTAAATTCATCAATTTGGGGGCTAATGAGTAAGGCGCGTATCCCTGGCGCAAAATGAGGCTTGTCCCTTGTGTCGGGGGCTCGGTTTGTTAGCAGTTAATTATGATTAGTATTGGTTCAAGTCCTGCTGGTATGAGCTCTACTCTTGTTATCGGTAGCTCGGTTCTATCTCTACGGGCGCTGGGATCGTACCTATATTAATACTGTGTAGGAATAAAAGCAGCAATGCGTAATTGAGGTTAGCAGTACGGGCACCCTGGAATCCTTTGTGTACAGTGCAAACTTTTAATGAACAGGTACAATTCCTTGAGTTCTTCACATAACGTGTGCGTCTCCTGTCGGGTTAAAAAGCTAAAGAAACTCCATTGTATCATGTCTTTATCTAAGAGTCCGTCTCTTCCTTGTTCAGATTCCCATTGCAAGATTCTCTTCGAAATAAAGTTGTCAGGCCATTCATCTTTGTTTCTTTACTATTGCTGTTAACGTGAGTCGTCAGCATCACCAGTGTGTGTGTGCCTTCCATTTCTCACCAATATTTTAATTTGAGTAATAATTAAACATCTCTATCCAACAACATAATTATATACACTAATTTGCAAATACCACAGCGGTGTATCTTTATGCGTCGTATTCGGCTAGTGACAGTGATAGTGATGTATCAACGATCAATGGTTCATGATATCATTTAAAAAATTTACACTATAAATCATTAAAAAAATATTGAATAAAAAAATACTTATTTGAAATTTAATTTTTTTTATATCAACTGATATTTTTTTAGTCAATAATTTGTCTCGGTAGTTACTGTTTTTAAATAGATTTATAGTGTCTTGATGGAGTTATTAAAAATATTATAATCATACTAAAAAATAACATAATTTAACAATATAAATCCTATACATGGGTGGTTAGATCCATGGTGTAACTAGGTACTTGCTTCAAGGATTATGATAAATACTAGATGCTCTTCGAGAAATATTTAAAATATGTACTCTTAGAAAAAGAAAAAAAAAACATCTTTAGTGTTTCACGTTATCGGTGCATAATTTTTTCATAACCAAAAAAAAAAAAATGAACAATTTGAAACGGTAGTAAAACTCCAACAAACGGTAGCTTCATAAACTTTTGTTCCAATAGTTCCCATAGTCGGTTCTCATCAAAGACACCATTATTTCCCTTCTCCCTAAGAACTTCACAATTAATTTGTGTTGTTTATTATTCTTTAATTGTAGTTCATTAATACTGTCATAACGGTATGGCTCTTTTATTACAGAAAGGTCCATCAGCTTATGCAACCTGTTGTGGGGACGACGTTCGTTGAATGGTACGCGCCGACACCAGCTTTTCTTTTTCTATAATAAATAATAAAACTCAATAAATTTTTATCTCCAAACTTATCCATTTCCATGCTCTTTCAACTGTCCTTCAATATTCTCTCCGCTAAGGACGAGACTGTGAGGGAAAGGTTGTCGGTAATTTTAAATAAATATTTTTACACATCGATCCTTGCTAAGTTTCGAAACACCGGGTTACCTCAATAAGCCTTAACATAATTGATGATTGATAATATTGGTGGATCAATGGGGCCGAATTATATTCTTTTAAAATTCTTGATTTCTCCGATTGGTCCCAAACTTGGGTTTTAAAGTTACGGCTTAACCAGCACTAGTTATATTTAACAATTATTAATTTATATCTTAAAAATATGAAAAAGAGGTAAGTGTATTTGGAGCTTCGCCATGCACATACCTCTCCGGTGTCGAGGGATGGATGTAGAAATCACCAGCTTTTGGAGGTATATAATATGCCAATTTTGGTGCGGAGATACAGTAACGAACTCTTTCGAGAGACGGACAGACCGAGTGACCCCTTAACCGCCTCCCTCTGTAACTACCCATGCTTTGATTGCGCCTGATCCGGGCAACCCAATCCCCCTCGTTTCTCCTGCCGTCTCCTTAAAAACCCACGTCGGAGACCAAAGTTGACGGCAAGAGAAAAAGGATATCTCCCAGTCGAGCAGGCGGTTTCGATGGGGATCGAAGAGCTGGACGACGAGGTCGAGACCCCGCTCCTCCACTCCGCCTCCGACTCCCTCCGCATTCGCCGCTCCGCCCCCCTCACCACCTCCCAGCTCGCCATCGTCGGCTCCAGCCTCTGCCCCATCGAAAGCCTCGACTACGAGTACTCGCCGCCTCCCTTCCTCTCTCCCGATTTTGATTTATCTTGGAAGCCAGCCACATCAAGTTCTGTGAAAGATTCCGTTCCGGTTGTTTGCTCGCTTGTTGGAGTCTCGATCTGTGACGAAATGGGATGGGAGATTGCAGGTTGATCGAGAATGACTTCTTCAAGCAGGACTGGCGCAGCCGGGGGCAGGCCCACATCGTCCGGTACGTCATCCTCAAGTGGACCCTCTGCTTTCTCGTCGGCGCCCTCGCCGGCGCCGTCGGGTTCTTCAACAACCTCGCCGTTGAGAACATCGCCGGCGTCAAGTTCGTCGTCACCTCCAACATGATGCTGGCCGGGAAGTACGATCGGATCTGATGATTTCCGATCCGCCTCCCCTTCTATTTGGTTGATCCTTTTTTCCTTTGTTTTTTGGGCGGAGTAGGTACGAGCGGGCCTTCCTGGTGTTTGCGAGCACGAATTTTGTGCTTCTCATGTTTGCTTCGGTCGTCACCACTTACATTTCGCCGGCGGCGGCTGGATCGGGAATACCCGAAGTGATGGCTTACCTAAATGGCGTTGATGCTCCGGATATCTTCTCGTTGAAGACCTTCGTCGTCAAGGTGAGGGTTACCGGAACTCTCTACATGCTTTCATCTGTGTTCCACCCAAAATTTGGCATCATCTCTCCGTGGAAGGCTGCGCTGCTTTATTCAACTGAATTGGATAGGTCAATTACTTGGTAGATCACATTGAAGACTACAGAAAACTCTTCGGCCAAGAGAATTATAGTCGACTTGTTAATTGAGAAAACCTAGATATCAATGCTTCTCTGAGAGTCTTATGCTATATCTCAGGCCATACTTCTTTGCATCGTCATGAATTCATGTTTATGTGATCCTTCAAAGTTATTAATATGATGGAGGTGAGTAACGTAGCTGTTTAATTGGAATCAACAGGTGGTAGGTTGCATCGCTGCTGTCTCCTCATCTCTCCATGTGGGCAAAGCCGGTCCCATGATACATACAAGCGCTTGCATTGCATCCATACTGGGGCAGGGAGGGTCTCGGAAGTACAAGTTAACCTGTAAGTGGTTGAGGTGCTTCAAGAACGACAGAGACCGACGGGATCTTGTCACCTGTGGAGCTGGTGCCGGAGTTGCTGCCGCTTTTCGTGCTCCGGTTGGTGGTGTTCTGTTTGCCTTGGAATGTGTATCATCATGGTATTGTGCAAGTTGATTTTTATCTCATGCCACCATCGGTTTATAGTGTTCTTTCGCTTCAATTTGGCCTGGTAACTTGCAGATAGGAAATCTTTTAGTAGGTTCTTCACTAAAATATCAGTTTTTTTATCAGATAGTAAGATATTATTATTACTCTTAAGGTTATCAAGATGATGCACATAAATTGAGTTGAGGTTTGCATGTGATGCTTAATGTTTAAATGCTTTTGGAACTTGTATAAGCCTTATATTTCAACATGGTTCTTCACTAACATATCAGTTTTTTTATCAGATAGTAAGTTATTATTATTACTCTTAGGGTTATCAAGATGATGCACATAAATTGTGTTGAGGTTTGCATGTGATTCTTGATGTTTAAATGTTTTTGGAACTTATATAAGCCTTATATTTCAACATGGTTCTTCACTAACATATCAGTTTTTTTTATCAGATAGTAAGTTATTATTATTACTCTTAAGGTTATCAAGATGATGCACATAAATTGAGTTGAGGTTTGCATGTGATGCTTAATGTTTAAATGTTTTTGGAACTTATATAAGCCTTATATTTCAACATGGTTCTTCACTAAAATGTCAGTTTTTTTAACAGATAGTAAGATATTATTATTACTCTTAAGGTTATCAAGATGATGCACATAAATTGAGTTGAGGTTTGCATGTGATGCTTAATGTTTAAATGTTTTTGGAACTTATATAAGCCTTGTATTTCAACATGGTTCTTCACTAACATATCAGTTTTTTTATCAGATAGTAAGTTAGTATTATTACTCTTAAGGTTATCAAGATGATGCACATAAATTGAGTTGAGGTTTGCATCTGATGCTTAATGTTTAAATGTTTTTGGAACTTGTATAAGCCTTATATTTCAACATGGTTCTTCACTAACATATCAGTTTTTTTATCAGATAGTAAGTTATTATTATTACCCTTAGGGTTATCAAGATGATGCACATAAATTGAGTTGAGGTTTGCATGTGATTCTTGATGTTTAAATGTTTTTGGAACTTATATAAGCCTTATATTTCAACATGGTTCTTCACTAAAATGTCAGTTTTTTTAACAGATAGTAAGATATTATTATTACTCTTAAGGTTATCAAGATGATGCACATAAATTGAGTTGAGGTTTGCATGTGATGCTTAATGTTTAAATGTTTTTGGAACTTATATAAGCCTTGTATTTCAACATGGTTCTTCACTAACATATCAGTTTTTTTATCAGATAGTAAGTTAGTATTATTACTCTTAAGGTTATCAAGATGATGCACATAAATTGAGTTGAGGTTTGCATGTGATGCTTAATGTTTAAATGTTTTTGGAACTTGTATAAGCCTTATATTTCAACATGGTTCTTCACTAACATATCAGTTTTTTTATCAGATAGTAAGTTATTATTATTACCCTTAGGGTTATCAAGATGATGCACATAAATTGAGTTGAGGTTTGCATGTGATTCTTGATGTTTAAATGTTTTTGGAACTTATATAAGCCTTATATTTCAACATGGTTCTTCACTAACATATCAGTTATTTTATCAGATAGTAAGATATTATTATTACTCTTAAGGTTATCAAGATGATGCACATAAATTGAGTTGAGGTTTGCATGTGATGCTTAATGTTTAAATGTTTTTGGAACTTATATAAGCCTTGTATTTCAACATGGTTCTTCACTAAAATATCAGTTTTTTAATCAGATAGTAAGATATTATTATTACTCTTAAGGTTGTCAAGATGATGCACATAAGAGGTTTGCATGTGATGCTTAATGTTTCATTTTTCGGAACTTATATAAGCCTTATATTTCAACATGGTGCCTTGGGGAGCATAGACTCTCTACTTGTTGCAATGCACTAATTATATTGAACAAAGTGGTTGAAATCAGAGTTCATAGTATTCTGCATAACATTATTGGCATAAATATGTATTGAATCTTTATGCATAATTGTTGCTGAGAACTGCCTACACGGGAGAATTATCTCATAAGAGGAAATGGCTTATGTTTTTGTCTTTAAAATGTCCTCAATTTCATATCCTAATAGTTGTTTCCTTGGCTTTGAAGGTGGCGAAGCGCCCTACTTTGGCGAGCATTCTTCACAACCGCAGTTGTCGTGGTCGTTCTGAGGGCACTGATCGATGTTTGCAATAGTGGCAAATGTGGATTATTCGGAAAGGGTGGTCTCATAATGTTCAATGTCACTTCTGCGGACGTCACTTATCACCTAGAAGACTTACCTGCGGTAATCGTGCTAGGCATCATAGGAGGAATCTTGGGAAGTTCCTACAACTTTCTGCTTGATAAGGTTCTCAGGATTTACAATCTGATCAATGAGTAAGGATTACTTGCTTCCTATTTCCATTCTAATCACTTTTGCTAAATAAACCCCACAAAGTCTTCATTATAGAAAACCAATGTCTTTGAGCTCTTATGATTCATTTCTTTTATCTAGTTCTGCAGAGGAGGTTGCAAATGTTTTTTCCTTCAATGTTGCTCTGGAGAATTTACATTTGAATTTTCGTGTTCAGGAAAGGCCATGTCTGCAAATTGTTTCTTGCTGCTTCAGTTTCCATATTCACATCTTGTTGCCTATTTGGAATGCCTTGGCTTGCAAATTGTAAACCTTGCCCGGGCGAATCATCAGAAGCTTGTCCCTCGATAGGCAGATCTGGAAATTTCAAAAAATTTCAGTGTCCTCCTGATCAGTACAATGACTTAGCCAGCTTATTTTTTAACACCAACGATGACACGATCAGAAACCTCTACAGTGCCGGCACAGATAATGCGTTCCAGAAATCTTCGGTCATTTTATTCCTTATCACCTCTTACTTTCTCGGCATCATCAGCTACGGTCTAGCAGTTCCTTCAGGCCTTTTTGTGCCAGTTATTTTGACCGGTGCAACTTATGGACGCCTTGTTGGAATGCTGATGGGTTCACAATCAGCTCTCAACCATGGTCTCTTTGCAGTCCTTGGTTCTGCTTCCCTTTTAGGTGGATCAATGAGAATGACCGTGTCTGTCTGTGTGGTTCTGCTGGAATTGACCAACAATCTGCTACTGCTTCCTCTGGTTATGCTGGTGCTGCTCATATCGAAGACTGTGGCCGATGCTTTCAACTCCAACATGTATCACCTGCTTGTGAAATTGAAGGGGCTGCCTTATCTTAAACCCCATGCTGAGCCTTACATGAGACAGCTCACGGTTGCCGATGTGGTTAGAGGTCCTTTGCAGATATTCAATGGTGTGGAGAAAGTTAGCAACATAGTCCATGTGCTGAAGACCACCGGCCACCATGGTTTCCCTGTGGTGGATGAGCCTCCGTTCTCCAATTCACCAGTGCTTTTTGGTCTCATACTTCGTGCAAACCTGCTTGTCTTGTTGAGGAAGAAAGAGTTCCTTCGTGCCTGCACGCTTGCACGCGTCGATGCTTCAAGGCATTTCTCAGCTGATGATTTCGCCAAGCGTGGCTCCTGCAAGCATGAAAACATCCAAGGAATTGAGCTGACTGCCGAACAGATGGATATGTATATCGATTTGCATCCATTTACCAACACCTCACCTTACACGGTTGTTGAGACGATGTCGTTGGCCAAAGCAGGTATTCTTTTCAGAGAAGTTGGCTTGAGGCACCTCTTGGTTGTTCCAAAGTCCTCTTCGGTATGTTTCTTTGCCCCACTTTAGTATATATGTGCCATTGTATTTTCTATATATTACTGTAACCTAATTTCTTCTCTGATGGTACTGAATATATATATATATATATATATATATATATCAAACTATGTATTTTCTATATATATTACTGAAACCCAAGTACTGAATATTAGTGCTTGTCTTGCTCTCTGACATTGGGTTTTTTATTTTTCTTTATTTTGGCTACTGCAGACGACACCTGTGGTGGGCATATTGACAAGGCATGATTTTATGCCTGAGCTCATACTTGGGTTGCACCCTGTTCTGTTGCAAAGCAGATGGAAGAAAACAAGGTTCGGGAAATCAAATTTGATCCAACTATTTTGTGATCTTTGTCGATTCCAGAAATAACGGCAATTGAATCTATCAAATCAAAGCAAAAAAAAAAAAAAAAATAAAAGATGGCTCACTGCCATTGAGATTATTTCTGGGGATTGGATGAAACAATCAAGTTTTGGTTCTACTTTGGGGGCGGTAAGATTGTTTAATCTCTTTTGGACCGAAAGAGATTACTCATTCTCTTTAGAATGAACGTTCTTTTCTTTAGTATCCCATTGAACATTCTTCTCTTAAATGAAATGTGTTTTCTCCTCTCATTCTAGATTTTTTTTTTTTTTTTATCCAATCAAGACAGAAGCTCAATTCCCATGAGCCAAGCGTTTCTTAGTGTATTTAATCATCAATCATCCTCCTCGATATGTAATCATTATATTGTCATAATTCATGCAAAGTGATCTGAATTGTTGATTCTGTACCCTACCATTTGTTCATATGTTTTGGGACGTCTGTTATTTTACTTTTTTTTTTTTTTTTAATTTGAGGTGAAACATATCAATTTCTGATATTTATTTATCACCTTTGGTGTATTAGAAACAGCAATCATACCTTTAACATTCATTGACCTTAGGATGCCTTACTCAGCATGTGGACATGACATTGATTGATTGGATGTATACACTTAAAAATTTGTGCAATATCATGTCTATTGTGCTATCCAATTCTTCCATTTCTTTGGGTATGGTGCATGTGTGATTTTGATTGTAGATTTGATTCAAATATTATATTAAACTTACTTTAGGAAGTCACTGAAAGAAAAAAGGAAAAAGAAAAATCAGATTATGCACCTAAATTACAAATTACTTTAAAAAGTTCAAAAACTAATAGTGTCGTCTATCTTAGGCACCACCTAACTGTGCCAATTAATCCTCTACTGATCAACATATTGATAGCAAAATTTTAATTACCACTAATATACTTATATTCCTGCTAACTTAATATCTACTTTTCTCTCTGAAAGTAAGTATAGAAAACGAGAATTTGCATTGTTCTGTCAAAATATGCAGAATCTTTTAAATGTTTATAAATTTTAAATCTTAATTTGTTAGACAAATGATATGAAGGATTTAAATATTTAAAGAAATACATCTATATATATGTTACAATAAACTTTGGAGGGGAAATAAACTATTTCTATATAAAGAACAGGGTACTTTTAAAACTAGATTTGAAGGGGTAAAGAAACAATTTTATGGACTTTGGCCCATAGAATCCCAAACCCTACCTGAGTCTACTTATCTTTTTCATTTTCAATCTCTCCTTCACCACTTTGACATGGCATCACATGTGGGACACTGAGTTGGAAGTGCTCATATGAACCATCCTAAAAACTTGCTTAACAACAGAGGGGAAAGCCCAATTCTTGATTGCTTCACTGATTTCGGATTGATCACACCCAAAAAAAAAAAACAGCTGGATCAGTTATAAACATGAAAAATTCACCCAATTCCACCCTTTTTTGGTTTAGGTTATTCCCTGTTGCAATTAAATCCTACAATAGTATCATATTTTTCAACACAACAATAGAATCATTTTTTTCCAAGATAAAAGACATCCATCCATCGATCATTGGGTGTTTGCTTCACTTGTTTTGCAATTAGTTTATGACCTATGGCATAAAACCACCGCCTACCTTCTTTTGGAACACCAAAAAAGAACATGCAGCTATTTAAAAGAAGAAAAAAAAAAACCATTAGAATATGGTTCAGAAAGAACACCAAAGAAGAAGTAAACATAATACAAATGTTTAGATGGAAAGTTAGAAAGGAGACTTTTTTATACTTTTGTCATGTAATATAGATGAGTTAGAAGCTCGTAATAGGATCCAAAATGCCTAAAGAGAGAAAACAAATTCTAACAAACAGGAGTCTTACTTTGTACCTTGGCCAAGGGAGAAAGGTAGCAGCCAATTCACCATCACTCTCATTAGAAGCTGCTGGGTTGCCCTGCTCACTTCTCTGCCTGTACAGGTAACAAAAGAGAAATAGATTTTATTCTTTCTATTATTGTGTTGTAACTCTGATTGACTGAGTAATTACCAAACCTCAAAGCATTCTGATCTGTATCCATGAATCTGATGTTGTCACTCCAAGTATTCATAATATATATTGTCCAATATCGACATAAATAACATGACCAACTTCTTACATTATTAGAGTTAACAAACATCTGACACTTGGTGATGCACTTAACCAACAATTTTGATGTCATCCGCTTACAGGCCAAGTGAAAAGCTTATAAAATGTATGTTTTAATTTTTCAAATGCCATTCCAAACAGTTTTACATGTTATAAAAATATTTACAGAATTTCAAACGTAAGTAAACATTTCACATTAATATACATCACTGTCCAAATATTTATCTTTGTATGCATGATCATGACCATGTCATTTCATGCATACATACATATAAAGACAAGAAATTGACTAACATATTGATTGGAGCAATAAAATGAACCTCCCTTATGATACTACCCAACTCCTTCCAACAATCAGCTGTTGCGTGCTAGGTTTTATCTTCAAAGCAGGGCTGATAGCTAGCAAGCTGACGAAGCAATCCACAGGTACTCGCATACCCCAGACATTGATTGATTCAAGTTTATGACACTTATTTACGAGCATAATGAGGCCACTCTGTGTCACATGTCGACAGCTCCATAGGATAATAGTCTATTACAAAAATTCCAAACATCAGCATATGCATCAGGAAATTGGCATCGACAATACGAATTTGCTTTGATAAAAACCATATCATGCCTCCGGAATTTAGAATTATCCAAAGTACAATGGCAACTCCGTGAAAGTGTTAATTGGTCAAGTACTAACAGCAATACTTCAGCTTCTACTTATTACAAATTCACTCCTTATATATGTTTAGCATAGAAGATATATCAGCAGAATTGCTACAGCTATCTCAAATCAAATTTTCCTTGTGATATTACCTCAAATTAAATGCTGCTGCCAATTTTGTATTGATGTAGTTTTTCTCTTGATGATTGAGTTTTATGAAGTGCAATTAGCAACAAAGATATTATATAAACGTGGCATTAAATTGAATTTCAAATTATTCAAAGGACATGGCAATTTCACAAGTGTTAATTGGTCGAGTAATAACATCAACACGTCAGCTTCTCTTACAAATTTGCTCACTATATATGTTTAGCATAGAAGATATATCATCAGAATTACTAGACGCAAATCAAAATTTTTGTTGTGATGTTACCTCAAATTAAATGATATTGCCAATTGTTGTATTAATGTAATTTTTCTCTTGATGATTAAGTTTTACAAAGTGCAGTTAGCACCAAAATATAATATAAAATGTGACATCAATTAGCAGATGAACACTAAATTCAAAGCTGTTGTTTTTTTTTCCACTTATTGACCTAGTTATAATGTGGCCCTTATTGGGCTTATTATAAATTGGATTCCTTCCTATAAGGCCCTTGAAGACCTCGTCCCTCTGTCTTTTTTCTTTTGTACTTATTTTATTTTTGTTCCATTTTAGTTTTCGATCTCCAATTTTTTTTCTATCTACTTAAGGAAAAAGAGACAAATGGGGTTTCCACGTATTTCTACTCAAAAGTTGGAAAAAATATGTTAAAAGTTTGTATACCACTTAAAATTTAATGTATGACAGTTCACATACCTACATAGCAAGTAACTTTGATCCTTCTCTGACAAAGTGAACCCCTAATTCTTTGGTTGCTCCATATATGCACTTATAGTCCGATGCATGACAGTTTACATCCCTACATAGCTATCGACATTGATCCTTTTTTCAAGAAGATTTTACATTCATCCAACCTATATAGTTCTCTATCGATGAAGCAGTGTACAAGTAAACTTATTGTATCTTATTCAACAATCAAGATTGATCAAGTTAGCATAGTAGTCACACATCAAGACAACCTAAAATTGCACAGCTTGTCTGAAGTCGACAAACTCTTGAACTGAAGTATAATAACCAATATCCATGGGCCAGACATGTCAAAAATGCAAACGACATTGACAAATCTTAACTTTTTATTAAGTGGAAAGACATCCCAAAATCAACTTGTAAAAGGACTCAACGAAATATTAATTAGAATAAAGCAGCAGAAGAGCAAAGGAGCATGATCATTTAACAGTAGCAACTATCACAATGCAATCAATGTTATATGAGATGAAGTGGATCCCAGGACCAGAAATTATAGGTCTTTCACTTATATACAATCTAAGTTCCAAAAGTCAGAACTTAGGAAATCATTAAACATAAAATGCAAAATTGCTTGTGAGTTTTGTATTTAAGAAAGTACCTTGATTTGTGGACAACTACTTGCAATTGCATATAAAGAATCATCCGTAATGAATGTACCTCCAACATTCAGGTGTTGCAAGGAATTAGCTCTTGTCACCTGAACAACATCAAACCCAATGGACAACCAGTATAAATTAATACAAATTACAGTAATGATAGTCACATAGAGGCCAAACATACACTCATGACAATAAAAGCAACATGTTGTTGACACATGATATGATTTATAACAACAATTGAACTACTGATTTGAAACTGCAAAAGTTCTTTAAAATAAGTGTTTTTTTATCTCTTTTGACACACTGAGATAGACAAATCAACCAGGGAACAACTATCCTTTTAACTTGTCATGTATTCAGCATTACTTTCAGAAGTAAGTTCTTTGTACTCTTTTCTCATCAAACCAGATCATTCTATAGATTGAAGTAAATGAAGGGCCAAACCCCATGGGCTACACACCTACACCTACAGCTTCTAGTAGGTTTTGTTGTGTCTTTGAGAGGAAAATTAATCCATGTAAAGAAACTTGTAATTTAATCTTATACTAGATTCTTTCTGAGTTGCAAAGGACTTTTGACAGTTCCTCCATGGTCTATGCTTAACCTGCAACCATAAGGCAACACTTCTACCATC
This sequence comes from Ensete glaucum, assembly GCA_021527575.1. NCBI lineage: Eukaryota > Viridiplantae > Streptophyta > Magnoliopsida > Zingiberales > Musaceae > Ensete > Ensete glaucum. Next base: position 41,595,401 of record CM038558.1, read on the forward strand.
ATCTATCCTTTAGGTCATGGGGTCGTGCTTTCAATTGCCTAAACTTTTCCTGTTGAAGAATTTGGAATTACAGGATGGATATCAGTTTACCAATCAATCACAAAATTTTGTCAATATTTCATGGTGGCTTCTGAATTTGAGTTGTGCGCCACGAAAAGCATCATATCAATAAGAAAATGATTAGATAATGATAAAGATAAGTACAGTCAACTACAGGGTATACAGAAGAGAAAAGTAAAATAAATAAATAACAAAAAGAAGAGAGTAATAAAAATATGGCAACATAAAATTCACCAGAGTATTTATTTGGCCAAGTAATTCTCTAGACCATATTATTGACAAACCTAGGTAAAGTGTTTTAAGACAAAATAACTACAATCTAGCATAAAATTGCCCCAGTGATACTATTTGACTTAAACTAAGCCACTTTATCAAATTAAGAATCATAAATAAACATGATTTAAAAATCCTTACTTTTGAATGAACCAAGCAATTTAAAACATATACACTTTTTCAAACATGAGTTTAGGCATGGTATACTAAATTGTTCCATTTTGTTCGCATGAGCAAGTTGGAAAAGTTCTTACCAGCTGAATTACTCCTTTATCAGTGATTCCGGCCATGCCCCATAATGATATAGACAATAGATTGCCAACACATTTTGTTAGTGAAATCTTGTACAATCCTCGATCAGTTATTTGACAGCCCCAGCAACTCCTAGAACTATAAAAAAATGAAGTAGACTTTAGATAAACAACAAGCCTAAGAAAACATACAAATAGTTGATAGCAGATTGACAATTTTTTAAGATTTAATACATGTTTCATCAAATACAACAACGTCAAAGTTTGATCAAGTCAATGACAGTATAAGCAACATTACAAGATACACAAACAGAACAACGGAGAAAGAATCCCATTGCTATGTCATGTAAATATACGGCTTGCTAAACAACAATCACAGAACATAACTATCCAATTGCACTTTACATGAAGAATGAATTTACTAACAGTATGAACTACAAAGCCGGTTAAAACCAGTTCATGAAAGAGTATAAAGGCCAAGAAACAAAAAATCACATCCAAAAATTTCAAGCACTCCGTAAATTTCAAGTCGATGCGCTCTCAATGTCCAATAAGGAATAAGTTACATGGTTCATGACTTCTCGATTTCTTTAATTTCATTATTTGAAACTAAACGTCACTATATATATATATATATATATATATATATATATATATATATATATATATATATATATATATATATATATATATATAAGCACGAAAAGTACTAAAAAACCTACTTATAGGGGGAAAAATGGAAAGCAAAGCCGATGGAAATTGAAGAGGAGATGGAAGATACATATCGAGCTCTTTGAGATTGTAGGCCGCACGGACGACCCGGGCAGTTGATTCGTCGTCCACCTTCCACCCGGCGAAGCTCAGCCTCTCCTTCCTCGCGAGGGACTCCTCCACCCCTCGCCGCCACTTGCGGCACACCCCGCTTGCCCTTGGAATTTCAAAGCCGCGAGTCAGACAACCCGATTTAACCCAACTAGGAAACGAAAAGAGAATCGAGGGTATCGCGATCGGCGCTTACTGTGCCAGATCCTTGAAGGAGGAGATAAAAGAGAAGATGAAAGCAAGGAGGTCCACCGGCAGCCGCTCTATCTCGGCCTCCAACTCAATCGCCATCACCGCCTCCCTTCCCTCTTCTTCTCCCCCTCCCCCCTTCATCTTGTGGGCGAAACAATCTGAGAAATGGAAGGGGAGAGAATGGCTCGGTAACGGCGACGCATTATATAGGTGGGTGAGGCAGAGAAGGGTAGCGAAGGCGTTCGGTGTTTATGTGCTCATCCGCCCGTCATCGTTATGACAACGAGCGGACTTTATTAACCGTCCAAAATTAATACATGTTCTACCTTCCCTGTTGTCGTAGCCTTGCTATTGGAGAGAGCTACTGGGCCCGTTGTGGGACCGCCAAAAGGGCGTCAAAATCACCATTCGCAAGGCAGGTATTGGAGTGGTCACGTTTACACGGGTGGGAGAAGATTTCGGCAACTTAAAACGGGGAAGGAAGAGAGAACCCATTTGAAACGCAAGCCAAGCTGTAAGCGTCCGGCTCGGGGAACAAGAAAGCTGAAATTTTAAGCCGGCTACCCGCCGACTTCGCTTGCCACGGTGGCAGCGAAGGGATGTCTGGATCAGGTTCCGCAGATCAATCAATACTCGGGTATGTTCTCGGGTATCAATAACGAACGAGACACGTAATAAATAAGGAGAAAACCACGTGGTTTCGCCGCAACACCCGACGCGGTGCGAATTAAGCGGTTCAATCAATTGGGTCGAATCCGTGGACTTTCTACGAGTTAATTTGACATTAGAAAATAAATTATAAATGCTGCGCCCGTAGATTACGTCTTAGGGAATATATATATATATATATATATATATTAGAAAATAAATGATAAATGTTTGTGCCCATCGATTACGTCTTAGGGAATATATATATACAGCGATTGCTCAAGAATCACCTCTATTTCTAATTTTTTTTATATTTCTCAAATGATATCCCATTCGTAATTTTCAAACAATAACCACTATTTCTAATGTTCAAAAAATGATCTTTAAAAAAGCTATCATTTTTTTATCCCAATAAAATTTTTTTGCCAATTTTTTATAGTATTTTATGATTAAAAACTAATCCAAAAAATACTCTAAAACTATATATTGTTTTTAAACACTATATAATGTTTTTAAACTAAATTTTGATATTATTTTTAAAACAAAAGTAATATACAGCGTTTTTATTGATAAAAATAACCCACAAACTATTATAAATAGTTGACGATAAATAGATTTTATGGATAAAAATAACCCACAAACTATTATAAATAGTTGACGATAAATAGATTTTGAATTGGACGAGAAAATACATGACGATTTATGAGAGGTATTTTTTAGATTTTTAAAATAGGGGATGACGGTTTGAAATTTATGAAAATGATGATGCTATCCTAGAAATACTCAAAAAGAAAATATTTTTTCAAACAACCGCTTACGGGATATATATATATATATATATATATAGAGAGAGAGAGAGAGAGAGAGAGAGAGAGAGAGACTCTTGCAATTACTCTATCTCTCTCTCAATTGACTGTCATTTACAAATCAGTAAAATTTTTAATCAATATTAGTAATATTTAAGTATGGACATGATGATAGGTCTAAATATAGAAGGTCTAGATGTACATGACAACAAAGAGACACCGTATCAAGCTCTTATACGGAAAAATAGTAATGATCATGTGATTTGAGGTATGTCAAGTTAATATATTATTTATCTCATCAATTCAATCGTATGTTAAAATAAGGCATAGACAACTAATTTGGATGATTAGAAGTGAACAAACTCATCAAATGCTTTGGAACATAATTTCTACCTATATATGTGTCATGTGTCTCATCCATTCCATCAAAATAAGGCATAGACAATTAATTTGGATGAATAATGTCGAAAGAACTCGTTAAATGCGATAGGTCATTAGTTGAAAAAGAGCCCAACATATGACTTTGGTACGAACGTTATGTCTATATCTATAATGAATTCAATTAAGAGTCATCTAATTTTAGTTAAAGTGATTAGATAGGTATAGTTATAGTTAGAAAACGACAATTTAAGATGTCTAAGTAGTGAAGACAGTACAATAACAGGACATAACTCTCAATTATTTCAGTTAGCATGTGTGGATTATTATGTTGAGATATGTAAGAAATTATATGTTTAGTTAAATTTAAAGTAATTAAATCTTTAGGTTTTTCTAGTATAATTTTTTAGGTCTTCTTTAATCTTTCATCATACTATTAATATTAATTATTTCACGTCTTTTGACTATTATATTTACATTTATATCATTTTGTTTCGTCTTATCCCCTATCAAAGTGATATCTAGGTATTTATAAATAAAAATATTTTTTCATATCTTTCCTATTAACTCTATAAATCTATACCATCCTTATCTCGATAATATAAATTTTTTTGATATATTATTTTTTAATTACTTAATATATCTTTAAAATTTTATTGGTCTCATAACAATCTTATGAATATTTGGAGATTTCTTGTCCATTATTTTATTTAAGTGACTAATATGTTCATCTAGCTTAAGTATTTTCATGTATATTTTTAAAATTATATTTTATATATTCAAAAACTTTTATTTCTAAAGTTGGTTTCATAACTAAAGTTTATAATTAATTTTAAGTCAAGTTTATAATTAATTTCACCTAGAGACTCATCAACTAAGATAATATCATCAACAAATAACATATACTAAATATCACTTTCATATAAATTACTAATAAATTTATTTATTATCAATATGAAAATATAAAAAACTTAATATAAATCATTAGTATAATCTTATGTCGATAAGGAAACTCACTAAACATACTCTCTATAGTTCTAATATTAATAGCTATATTATCATGCATATCTTTAATAATATTAATATAATTAATGGATACATATTTTTTTAAAGCCATCATAATAAAAAATATTAATAGTGATATCTATTAGGTATAAAACTAAGTTAATTTTTAGATATTTCTATTTCAAACCTTATTAAAGACTATATTAATCTCAATATTTTAATATTAATAGTGAAATATTTAAACCAACTAGAAACCATAATGCAATTGCATGGCATAACTCATACTTATTTCTCTTTACTTATCTGTGCCAAACTCCACAAACGAAGTATCCTAATATGGCTTAACCATATTGGATAACCATATTAAGATACCTAATATGGTATCTAAAAAAAACTATCCTTATCCCAAAGTGAATGTATATAGGGGACTACTATTTATAATATTCTTTACTATTTATAATTTTTAAAATTTTTATATAGGAGATTACTATTTATAATTTTTATCTATATATTCCAAATTCGTCTTAAGCTAATTAAAAATTATAATTATGATTAGAAAAAGATACTATAAAATCATTTCTTCTTTTACAAAGGGCAAATAGTAAAGACTAGATTTACTCTTAGTAACTTACTATTAATAGTCACATATTTTACTTAAAAACGTAAGTAGCTTATTTTTCTATCTTTATCCATCTCAAACTCTAAAAAAAGAAATCATCCATTATTATCCCTAGTAATATATATATATATATATATATATATATATATATATATATATATAAAGCGAAAATCTTTAAATTTTCTATCTTATTTTAAGCGAAAAGATTTCGTTTAAAATGAAAAACTTACCCATATACTAATATATATATATTATTAGGATCAATTGGCAAGGGGGTTCAATTAGTATATGGGTAAGTTTTTCATTTTAAACGAAAGCTTTTCGCTTAAAATAAGATAGAAAATTTAAAGCTTTTCGTTTAAGTAAAATAAGTGAGAAAATTATTAATTTAATAAGCAAATCCAAAAGATTAGCAACGTTAAAGGGAAGTATTTGATGTTAAAACTTTAATTTCAAATAGTAAATTCAATCGGAACCCTTGATACAAAATTAGTAAACAATAAAAGTAAGGAAAGAAGTCACAAATTTTATAGTGGTTTAATACTAACGGCCTACGTTCACTCCTGAGTCGTCATTCATGAGGCACACTAACATATACTATCGATTTTTTTTCAGTGAAGACCAAACCATTACACTTGAGCTTACAAAGGAGACAAGATTTACAATTCTTTGATCACTCTCTTACCTCTTTCTTTTTTTTTACGATCTACATAATTTTTTTCCCAAATTATTATATATAATTCAAGAAAACTTAGGGTATTTATAAACTCAATTGGCTTTAGATTTTTGGAGCTAAAAATCAAATTCACTTGAAAAATCTGGATATGGGCAGTTTACCCACCGACCTGGGCGGCTCAGCCACCTGAATACTAGGGTACGAGCGGTTTACCCATTGACATTTGGTGGTTTACACATTGGCCATTGGCGATTTACCTGTCGTTAGCCACCCGAAAACCTGGACAATGGCGGTTTACCCGTCGGAAACTCCGTAAAAATGGTTCCCTTCACTTTTTAAATTTTGGCTTGAACATGATGTTGACCAAATCTTTGGTCAACCAATAGAGTTCAATCTGAGCTCAATCAAATTCTATAGTGGACCCGATTGTATTTTTGAATTGATTTGGATTCCATCCAAATCACACGTATTTAAGACTCAATCTTAACCTATGACTTAAAATTACAATCAAAACATGATCACCAAGCTTGATGACCTTACTCCTATAAACCTACAACCTTTGGCTTATCCAATGGTGAGTCTCATGGTCTTCCTCCGGTGATCTTCCGACGTGTTGCTAGCGATCTTCTCGATACCTTCAGCGAAGTTCTAGTGAACGCTCGACGAGCTCTCACCGCATTGTTCAATCCTTGGCTCGATGCATAGGCTTGATCCTGAGTTCATGTCTGATTTGTAACTCACCCGTCATGGTTAAACCTGCACGATGCTAAATATGACTTAATTGAATATAATCATAATGGCTAACACATCTATTACAAGATCATCCCAACTACTGACAAGCTTTTCGGCTACCCCCGATAATCTACTGGTGAGTCTCGGTCTTTTTATGATGAACTCCCTTGCGCCATCCTGGAAAGCTCCCGACGCACTCCTGGTGAGCTCCCAATAGCATCGTCTGAACCCTGGCCCGTTGTATTGACTTTACCTTGACCAATCCTGATTATAGTAACCATTCTATCATAATTAATTTTATATTAATTAACTCTAATAATATATATTAAATCAATAACCATCAATTGATTTTATCATCAAAATCCAAGATTCAACATAGATACATATACATATAAAAATAAATAAAATGATATATATGTAAAATTTTTAAAAAAATTAAGTTTTAAAATTTTTTTAGATAATATCCTAAGTTTGAAAAGTTTTAGTAGAACGCCCCTAATAGCATAAAAGATCATTTTATCCTTAGTAAATTTTAAATTAATTTTTTTAGACCCACCACCACTAGACTCATCATTGTCTCTGTCTTGCATTCTCGCATTTAGCTTTCATCATATTATCTATAACTCTAGCGTGAGAGTCTATCATCACCACATGTAGCTCTCATGCGGAGGTTTACTATGACACCTTCATCATTGACTATAGACAAGTCTAATAGGACTATTGTGCCTTTGTCATTAGGCAACTCCGATAGAGATAAACAATTAGTGTGGCAGAGGGAGGAGAGCGACCATCCTTGGAGGTAGAATTACATTTGAAGAAAAAAAATCTGTAGAAAAATTTTAAACTTGACATGCTATCTAAATAATTTTCAAACCTAAGTAGTTTATTTCTAAAATTCGTCCAATATATGTTATTTTTATTTTATGAGTGATAAATAAATGATAAATTAGTTAGCCTGCAAGGCCCATTAGGAGAACCTCCACAATATCCAACTCAGGCCCAGCTTCGTGTCGGTTCGCAAGAACCTTCTGGAGTTATATTGGGTCCCGTTAGGGTTCGCCATCCCGTCCCATATTTATACCCATAGCACCAACAGTTTCCTCTTTGATTTGGTATCGGACATCAAAGATTGGGGTTTGCTGTCCCTAACCTCTCGAAGCAGCCATGTCGTCGAAGCAAGGTTAGTCTCTATATCGTTCTCGTTCTACCTCTTGTTCTAAGATTCGGGTCATTTTCTTTGTAATCGCATCTCGAGGATTTGAATCGATGTCCATGTGATCGTTTCAGGTGGCAAGTTGAAGCCCCTGAAGCAACCTAAATCCGACAAGAAGGAGTACGATGAGGTATGGTGGCTTCTTGATCTGTTCGACTGGCTTGTTCTTGATTCCTCGAGTTCTTTTTTCACGGGAAGTGGGCGCTTGGGTTCGATGTTTTTTTCAAATTTATCTTTCTTTCGAATTGATGTTTGATTTTGGCAATACGGTATTTCAGTAGGATCAACTTTCTCTCTCTCTCTCTATCTATCTATCTATCTATCTATCTATCTATCTATCTATCTATCTATCTATCTATCTATCTATCTATCTATCTGTAATTGTTTCCCTAATCGTTTGATTGATACCTTTACTTATAAAACGGGAAACTTGGATTTTCTGTCCGTGCCTGAATTGATGTTTGATGCCTAGAAAAGCGTTGCTTCATAAGATTCCCTCCTGTTCCCAATAGATTTCACGTAATCATTTGATTGATTCCTTGAGTTTCTGCGTAATAATGTCTTTTGTTGAATCTTGGTGTCTTTTTTCTTCAATTTTATCTCTGCTGCCATTAAAACCGTGATATGATTGTTTTCTACTGCTCTTCTGCTTTTATGGTGTGAACGGTCGAACTCTGGTTTGGAAGCGCTGTACCTTATAAAGATGTTATGAGGGTAAATCCAAAGAAGATACTTTGTTTGTTTATCTAAGAAAAAAAGGTCCTATTGGCTCTCATTTAGTCTTAATTAAGCTTGTTTAGTTAGAGTACCTGAAATCCTTAGACCGCATAAAAACTAGTTAGTTGGTATCGACCCTGTTGGAGACGCTGCATGTTAGATGTACCTTGGGATGAGCAAATAATCTGAGGTGAGTGTTTAGGGAACTCAGCGAAAGGTTTTCAATTCATTTAGCTTTAAATGTTCTTGTTGTTATGACTAATGGCTCTAGCTTTAAGAATTCGTCTACCATACATGAAGCAAATCCAATAAGTGCACCTTTACTTAATTATCATCTACTTCAGTGGCTCGTTGGAAACCAGGATGCCCAAAATCCTTTCTTGTTCTATGGAAATTATAAGATATAGCCTATGCTGTAGAATGCATGTCCTTGGTTCAATCTTAGTTTGCCCACATGGTTTATTTTTGAAACTATGGAAAAATAAACAATTTTGTTACACAGTTTATGTTAAAAGATCGTTGTAACAAAGACCATCTCAATGCTTAATTGTTTAATATAAAGGTAACTGTGGACATAAAGAATATTTGAAGTAACAAAAGCTAACACGTTGTAACGAAGACTATCTCAATGCTTAATTGTTTAATGTAAAGGTAATTGTGGATGAGGAATATTTGAAGTACCAAAAAGCAAAAGGAACAAGAAACTGGCATCCTACATGGGTCAACGGATCTCTGTCTCCGATGATCTCCATTATGTCCATCTCATATGATGATTCTAGTCTTAAAGCATACAAATTTGTTCTGTAAATTGCCTTCGAATTAGAAGGGGAAAAGAACTTATGAATGGATGATCAGTGCCTACCTTGCATAATGCATTATCGTGTTCAAATTGTATTGTGCCACCATATAGAACATGTAAACTATGATTCTTTTAACGTGGTTGTTTTGACTGGAGGTGTCTCTGGGTCATTATTAGCTATTAAAAACAATACTCTTGGCACTAAATCAAGCAAGATTTTGTCTCATCTCCTTGGAATTAGGAATGGATTATTTCCAACTATAGATATGCTACCGATCTCTCCCTAACTTCTTTTATCCTTTTGCTTTGTTATACTTTACCAGTCACCGGGAGTTCTCATATTTGCATTACTATTCCCTGAGGTTTGTAAATTTTATTTGAGCCAGTGAATTTGTTAGATTGACTGCATCGGGCAAAGACTCTGGATAGGTCTTTGCTGACTTGGGGCAGCAGCAAATCCTATCATACTGATTTGTTTTGTTTATTTAGGGGCATTCTTTGCTAATTACTAATAAGAGTACATATGATGTTCGCAAAATCTGTGTCTCGTCAATTTTGCTGATTTTTTATGTCACTTTGTGGCGGAAGACTAAATTTCCAAAACTCGAGTTACAACTAGGAACAAATGTTCACATGAGGTTGCTTGTTCTTAAATTTGCTGGCTCATTTACTTTGATATTATACTGGTGTATGATATTATACAAGTGTATGGATTTATATTAATTCTGTGTTGTGTCTGATACCGTCATTTTTGGGCTCTTTGCAGACAGACTTAGCAAACCTCCAGAAGAAAAAAGATGAGGAGAAGGTAAAGTTAAATTTCGTATGAGTTGTGGATTATCGTCCGAAGCAGATGAAAATTATTTGGATGGCTAAGTTTTGCTTACTTTAAACAGGCACTGAAGGAGCTCAGGGCCAAGGCAACCCAGAAGGGATCATTCGGGGGTACAGGTCTCAAGAAGAGTGGCAAGAAATAATGTTCTTCCTACTGTACGACTAATATAATGTTTGTCCAACTTCTCAGGAAAAAAAACAAAAAAGGGCTGTTTGTCTAACTTTTATTGGATTCCGCTTCCTATGTGGTGATCAAGTCTATCAGCTAGACCTTGTCCTATGCATCATTTTAAAACATATATTCCCCATCTATGAACTTGTTGCTACCATTCTTTTTGCATTTAACCCGTTGATAATGTCAAAAAGGATATTGATCTGAATCTGAAAAAGAAAATGATCTACTTTACTGCTCTCCAGTCATTTTCATCATTTGCGTGCAGGAATTTTCATCCTTTTGGTGATAGAATTAAATCTCTCTATAACCCTACTTTCTATCTCTTAGTTTCTTTCCCTCCTTTCTTCCTCCTCATCTACCTTTGTCCTCTCTCTATCTATTTTAAGGTTTCCTATTTTCACCATCAAAGTCCTCGATAGAAGTCACAGTCATATTATTATTATGTATCTTTCAGGGGTTAATTATTTTTTATTTTTAAATTTTTAGATTTAAAAAATTATCTAATTTTATTTATTTTACATTATCAAATTTATCAATATAAGTATAAAATTGTTGGGTAAAAAGATATTTTTAACGTCTAAGTTATGTTTATGATAATGACAAACGACAGTGACATTGTGGTTGTAGGCGATTATTAAAGATGATGAGGGAGAGCAATAGTGAGAGGTGAGACGAGATATCGGCACTTTACATTTGTGTCAATGCGCTTGATAAATATATTGGTGCTGATATAAGTGCGGTGAAAGGATCACTCAGTATATTATTGACGTAGATATAGAATATTATTATCTGTGTTGTCATCTAATCTTTTATTGTTCACAATAATCAAAATTGATGGCATTAAGAGAAATGAAGCTAATAGAAAAATTTTAATTTTAATAATTTAGATATTAAAGAGGTTTAACTATAGGGGTTAATTTGTAATTAGCTCAACTTTAAACAACTATAAATTTTATTAGCTTTTATTGTTTTTAAAGTATATGGTCTTTTCTATTTTTTTCATTAGTTATAACTATATATCTAAGGAAAAATTATTTTAATATCAAATAAATTTAGGCTATCATATGATATTTTAAAACTTACAATTCACTAATAATGTTATCGCTTTTTTTCGTATAATTATATATATCGAGTCACATTATTTTTCGAACCCTATTTGCACCCTAAATTTGACTTAGATTCGATCATTTTTATTTTGGCTTGAACCTTACTCCGAGTTGAAAGTAAAATTAGATTCATGTTCATCTTTCAGGTTAAGCGTTTGTTTGTTGATGGTATGATTTAACCTGTCCTGTCTCCCTAAGCCTAATCTGATTCTGATGCTAAAAGAACAATAATTCAAAGCATGCTTTGATTTGCCAACCCGATCTGACCCAATCCGACCCATTAATTATACCTCGGTTTCGGATCAAGAATTGTTGACCAAATGGCGGATCGGCTCGGGTTTAAGCGGTCACTATCCCTTCCCAACTCCGGTTTTCGGATGATCCGACCCGATAATTCCATTTCTTTGGTAGGTCGGGTCGGGTTTATGTGACCTCGCTACCCCGACAAAACTCCGGTATCTTCATCGATCCGACCCGATAATTTGACGGGGCTAGCTTTTGACACCACTCTTTGGCGCGATGGAACCGTCGCCTGACCCTCTCGCAAACCCCAAAGATCCCCAATCTTAGACCGCGTCCCGACCGCCTTTATGGATCGCCTGCCCCGCCACCGCCCGCAGTCGCCGTGGACATTTCGTCCCCTTCTCCCTCGCCGCGTCGTCCCAAGAAGAGGCAGCAGTTGAAACTCGGGGGAAGCGGAGGGCTGCCTCCGACCCTTGTCGTCATCGACGACGACCTAACCCCTCAGAAGGCCGACGCCACCCGCATCCCCACCTTTGTTGCCGAGACGCCCCTCTCTTCTGGCTTCGCCTTCGATTCTGATCCTTCTGTCGTCAAATGCAGCCTTTCCCGTGCCAAATTCGGAAACGCTTCCTCAGATAAATTCGCCGGTGAGTACTCTTTTTTTTTTGTTAAATTAAAGATTGATTTTTTTATTTTTTAGGTTTGGTTCTTCCTGCCGTCCCTTGTGCTGGAAGGTAGGGCGTTTGTCTTCCCGGTGGAGGTTGGGGTTTGATCCCTATTCCTTTCATGAGTGCATGTCTTTTATGGGTGGTTGATTGATTTGATTCTCCTTCCTCACTTTAAGTGGGATTAAATAGGTGTTGTACCCTGCTTGGGATTTAGGGTGGAATTTGTTTAGTATCTTTAGCATATGTTTATCCTTTTTATCTCCGAAAAATATGGTTTTGTTAAATCTCTTTTGAAGTTTATTTGTATAGCTGTAGTCACACGTCTCTTCAAAATTTGCACATTTGTTTTAGGTTAATATTTGGAGTCACCAAGTCCAAATCCAATGGTTTGTATTGAATTCCTCTTATTATGTTGAAGTAATCAAGTTCCCCATATAAATAAAAATGGAAAAAAGAATGTACTTGCTTGATTTGAAGCCGTCAACCTTGTATTTTACTCCTTCAGTGAATTCTTGAGATTGCTCTGATGCTACTTGTGATAAATTTTGTATGCCACGAAACAATTGATCTAGAAACCATTTTCTTTTACTTATTTATATAAATCACCCTTAAAGATAACTATAATAATAACTAATTTAATAAATATTTTGTTATTATCAAAATCATGATATGAACATTGAGCCCAAACAAGACTCTTATAAATTATCTAGACACGGTCATACATGGATCTTAAGTGTGGGGTACTGTTTTGACTCGATATGGATATACTTTTATGTCAAAGTTTATTCAGTAATAAAAAGAAATTTTAAATACATACAATAGCCATGTTTCATTTCATCATTGATATACATATTGGAACATATCACTCTGGTAGCAGGTTCGCATGTGTGGCCACAAAATTTTTGATGTATTGTATTATTTGGAAGAGTGTACTTTCTGGCACATTGGTCGTCTGAATTTTATTCAGAGGTAATTAGAAAATGAATGTACAGAGGATTTTTATCTTTCTCATTGGCTAGTTCTGATTTCTCTTGCAACTTTTCTAGTTCTCCCATGAGATAGTGGTGCAAAACCTGAATTCAGACAGAAAAGTTTATATCGTCTGCATGATAATATTGGCCTTATTGGACTCAAAGAATGTTTTGTATGCATTGTCTTCTGTAAATTAAGGTGAATATCAAGGTTTTCCTTACCAAGCGGTAAGACCCTGTACCACCCGGTACATACCGGTCCAGCAGATGATCGATACGCAGACCGGTCACTATCGGGCGATCCGCTAAAATCGGCCGTTGGCGATCGATTTTGGCCATCGGTCGATTTCGCCGTCGATGATCTGATTTCGATCGTCGGTCGATCGATTGGAGAAATCGATCGTCGGATCGATTGAAGAAGAAAAAGGAAAGAAGAAGAGGAAGAAAGAAGAAGAAGTACTGCCACTGTCCTTGCTGCGCCGCTCATTGCGGGTCGATGTGAGCCGTCCGCCTCGCACAGGCGACTATCGTCTCGCACGGGGAGGCGAAACATCTCCCCATGCTGGGAGAGAGACCGAGCGACGTCGCCCATTTATTTTTTAAATATTTTTAATATTATATTATGTAATATTATATTATATAATATTATAATAATTTAATAATACTGGGTGGTACACACTGTGTGTACCACCATGGTGCCGGTACCGACAAAATGTCGGTATGTCGGTTCGGACCGATAAGTAAAACGTTGGTGAATATAGTAAAATTTTTTTTTAGACTTCTAGTAATTATCAATTAACTTCATCCTGGAAGTGATATTCACATTACAGAATAACTCATACTGTGCGTCTATGAATTTTAGTGGATACTCTGAATATCTAGCATTAATCTATCATTACAGGATGCAGTACACTGCAATGTTATAGAAATTAATATGCCATGCTGCAACAAATAGTTAGTCATAGTTTGTCACTGTAATTTATGTAGGTGTGATACATCGGTTTCTCGTGTTTACTCCTGGATTTATTGAGTACATTGACATCGTACCCCGTATTAGTAGGATCCTAATACACCGAGTTTGTTTCTTCATTTTTTATGCTTAAGCATTGAGTCCGTTCAAATGTATCACTATTGGAATGTCTAGAAATTAAGCACCCAACTTGAGTGAGGATTTGCCTTACCAATCTGTATTAGTGTACTGATCAGTCATTGTAACGGTACGTACCGATCCGTATCGATGTATCATGTGTCGATTTGGTAGGGCGCATCGATGACACGAAAAAATAGAAGAAAATAGCTCCAAAAATTTCTGAAAAATAGGAAAAAGTTAGATTAGGTTTTTTAAGTTGGAAATAAATATAAATGCAGTATAAACAAGTAGCGGGCTAGTTGTAGGCTTGGCAGCCCTAGTTTGGTTAGATTTTGTGATCGTTTTTTACTTGTAAACGAGAGTTGTGTTATGTGGACACTTGTGGGGATTTCGGTCTGTAATGGACCATGATCCTTTGTGTGCGATCGTTCAGAGCTTGTGAAGTCCATGGTTGTAATTTGCATTGGCTAGAAAGTGTTTGCTGAAATGGTTACTTGTGGATCCTATGTGAAACACTTTCTCTAACTCGTTTTCTCTTTTGTAGGTCTTAAGGGACCATAAGAGGTTTCGAGGAGGCTGACCTTTGCGGACGGACACACAAGGGTGTCGCACGACTTAGGTAAAACCAGTTAACTTCGTGACATTTGGTATTAGAGCGAGACAAGCACATGTAAAAACATTTGGTATGCAAACGTGGGGGACCTAGCTGGGCTGCATGGAGGACAGCCAACACGTGCAACCATTAGGGGGACACAGACATTAAGATGCAGGGAAAGGAGTCGCTTAGAGGAGCAGACATCCAAGATTGACATTCAGAGGAATGACCAACTCTTTGCGCGAGAGACATCACGAAGACAAACAAGCTATGAAGAATATGTACCATATAAAGATTGGGATGGCTAAGTTCGAGCTATGGCTCGACGTTGGCAACCAAGCTTGAAACGGTGCTCATGACAAGCGGGGGGCTTGGTAAAGGATGAGACCGTGCAAATTGGGATGAGCTGCACAACGATCGAAAGAGTTGTGCAAAGCTCACAGAGTTGAGGGGTATTGCTAACTTGAAGAATTCGGTACTCATGCAAAGGCTTGTATGCGGATGATGGAGTATCCATGGCCATCCCAAGGCGATCGAAACTCGGTGCCATGGGGCATTGGAACTTTCTTTTCAACATAAGAATGATACGTCCGTAGGAGGCTGAAGTATGCAACAAGTTCAGCGTTGCTAGAACTTGAAGGGTGCAGGGAGGGTTGTATTGGAGAAGAGTCGTAATCTAGTAAGTGCATTTGCGAGGGTAGAATAATGCATAGTTTGTTCAGTAGGACAGAGTAGTCCAAGGGGATTGTGATCTCCGAAACTTCTAGAGGGAAGGATGTGAAAATGAAAGTTGCTCCAACAGGACATATATCCAGGAAGGATAAGTTGAGGAGGAGTACCTCAAAACAACAACTCCACAAAGCTCAATGGACCGAAGGAGCGGCGAGGAGTCGTCGTTATATGGTTTTGCATGAGGTAATGCATTGGTGGATGCATTGCAAGATCAAGTGGGAGAGCGACCCATGACAACATCAAACGAAAGCACACTTAGAGCCGATGTGGAGATCAGACTCAACGGAGGGTTAACCTGTGGAATGGTGCACGAGGGCCACCATTAACTTAGTGGAAATCAAGGGGCGGAGCAGCTTGAATGAAACTTGGTGAAGTATCCAAGCCGTATGAAAGGAGTCGACATAGAAGATGGAACATGGAGCAGAGGCACGAAGCTTTCCTTGGACAGAGGTCAAAGACATGAACTCTTGGAGAGGCAAGAGTAGGATCATATCGTTCCATGGTTCTTCATTTTGATGGAGCAGACTCATCTTGCATGGTGCCAAAGATGAAGGAAGCTTCAAGGCACATACACCTTATCTTAGAGAAGCATTTGACGAAGGAACTAAGGCGACTCAACTGGCTGAGGCGAAGTTGGGATCAGAAGGCCTTAGCATGGGGCAAGAGGACACAAAGGCGGGTACTTTTGAAGAATATGCTACAGTGTTGCTATTCGAGTTGTCATGAAGAAAGTGGTGCGTAGCGAAGATTGTGTTAGCGGGGGATCGAGACTCAGGATCCAGACAATGGTGCACCAATTTCAGCAAAATCTATGGACTTCGAGAGCTACCAGACGACGGACTGTCCTAGAGCGATGATTCATCCGGGTGTGACCTGAGAATGGGTGGGCGAAGGCCAATTGCCAAACGAGCGAACACAATCGGAGGTGACGAAGGCCCTACGATGTATTGGCAGAGGCCACACACGGAGAGATCATAGTTCAAATTCATCCCACAAGAATCTGAATGCAATGGAGATGTCACCAGGAGGCGACATGGTGCAGCAGATCGTGGTGGAACAGTTTGGGGCAATACAACACACGCGGAGAAGTCCCGTGAGGGACTTGATCATGCGGAGATATGATTAGGAACTGTTGGGAGCTCTACTTCGGTGAATAACACGACGACAAGAAGGACCATGGATTCAAGGAGTGAATGTCATGGTACCGCAGAGGCGGATTTTCTGTGTGTGCATTGAATTTTGCATCGAATGGAAGTCTTGGTCATTAGCATATGGGGGCTGTGTACCACCGAGAGAGAATTTCGAGTGTAAGTACAAGTGAGTCCTATAGGGGGACTTGAGCAAATAGAGATAAGATCAGAGCGGTTGGAGAGTTGGACTGCTCTAGTACTCATATTCGTTTAAGGGAGCCCGACAAGTCAGAGGATAAGGCCGAGTAAGCGAATATTGTTACCAAGGAAGCTAATAAGAACAAAATTAGCCTGAGCCCTACAACAGGATGGCGAAGGCCATGCATGAGAGTTGCAGTCTGTCTTTTCATCAACTAAGGGGAACTGCTTGGAGAACATAGAGGTGTTGAAATAGGTGGTCAAAAGGGGCGAGGGTGCGACGATGAGTCGAGAGGGGCTCAGCTACCTAAAACCAAGCGTCGATCAGAATGGAGGTGGACTCAGAGGAGTGTCATAGTGCCACAAAGGCGGTTCTACCGATTACGAAGAAAAGGACGCAGATGGAAGACAATGAATAGTAGTGTAATGGGCTTGGCAACGCTATGGTATCGTAGATGTAAGACTTCCATGGAGTTATCGAACCCTTGCTCTCATAGAGGGAGAGCGTTGGTCGTGAAAGGGGCTGAAGAGGTGGAGAATATAGTGGTAAACTCCAAGTACCAAGACAAGGCTGAAGGGTAGAGGTCAGGTAACTTCATAAGACCGGTGTCAACGGGCTTCTCATCAAGATAGTCGAAAGTAGAAGACTTCAGGTTGATGCAAGAGTGCTCGACCAAGGAACGAAGTAGGCAATACGTGGTGCTGTACCTTTTCTACTTAGAGGAGTAGGCGACAAAGATGATGGCGAAGACGGTACAATCCCAGAGGCGACCAAAACTATCAGAGACTTGCTCCAAGTTGGAGTAAAATTTTGCTCTTTTCGAGTAAAACTTCTTGCATTCTGGAAGTTTGATTGCAGTTAAAAGACGAATCACAATAGCTAACTCAATGCAAGGAGTGCAAACACTTCTGGTGCTTCGAAAGTGTGAGCAAAGAGCGAGCGAAGGCTAGTAACTAGCTTAATGCATGAAGTACAACATCGAGGAGGTGGGCGAAGACAAGTAACCTTTGCTTTCTCAACTTAAGAGAATGGGTGAAATTAAGTACCTTAGTTATCTTATTTATCGAGCAAAAGAGCTTTACATAGGTTTAAAGACCCTTTGAAGAAACTTAATGGAAGACCATAGTTGTCAAATCCTCACCAATGGTGATTATTGAGAATAGATTGACCGTTTCATTTCCCAATAGAATGCCAATCAAAAGCGGAAATGATGCGAACCTTCTTGGAAGCGACAACTAAGTTGAAGAAGAATCGATGGGCAAATTTTTGTGAAGGAAGGACCTCAAAAACTTCAAAGTCTGCGAGGTGTTGCTCGTTAAAGCTTCAACAAGCATCCACCTAGTTTAAGTGGCATGAGACAATTAAGATATTGGCGTATAATAAGGAAGGTCTTTTCTTTCATCAGAAGGATCCGAGGAATAAACAAGGATCAACACCACTCAGCCGCTAGTCATTGGCTTGTTAAAGTAACATGGCGGATCAAAGTTCGACTACTCGACAACAACGACGGAGAGCAGCTGGGAGCCAAGAGGTGTGTTGCAGTTAGAGCAGAAGATTGAAGATTCAGCAAAAGACGAGGAGATGCAGCATCTACAACGACTTCGACGATGACGTCGAAAGAATAAGTGGGGGAGAATATCACAGACAAAAATGTAAACAGGGTGTTCGATGTAATGCTCATGTATGTCCGTGTCTTTTGGTCTTTGTTCATGCTTTGTATAGCAAGTAGCGGTCTAGTAGTAGACTTGGCAGCCCTAGTTTGGTTAGCTTTTGTAATAGTTTTTGGCTCGTAAATGAGAGTTGTGTCATATGGACACTTATGAGGATTTTGGTCTGTAATGAACCATGATCCTTTGTGTGCGACCGTCCTGAGCTTGTGAAGTCCATGGTTGTAATTTGCATTGGCTATAAAGTGTTTGCTGAAATAGTTGCTTGTGGATCTCGTGTGAAACTCTTTCTCTAACCCATTTTCTCTTTTGTAGGTCCTAAGGGACCATAAGAGTTTTTGGGAAGGCTGATCTTTGTGGACAGACATGCAACGGTGTCGCACGACTTAGGTAAAATAAACTAAGTTCGTGATAGGGCGATGGATCAGGGTCCTGATCCTATGTTTCTATATATCAATCTGATATGTTTGTCGAACTCAATCCTGAAATTAATCGCATGACATAGTATACTGATATACTGCATGTCATTGATGCATCAATGTGGTGATGGTCATAGTTTGATTGTCGTGAATCACGTGTTTGAGATGACTCCTGAGGCAAGGACGATTTTAGCATGTATTTGTGCGGAGCATAGAGAATGTTAGTACTTCTATTTTTGCCATTGATTTGTTACTCTGTATCATAAGATCGATCACAATATTGTTGCTCAGAGAAGAATGACCAACTATCCCCGTTCTACTGTTGGCTGTTTGAGAGAGTTGAAAATGTGAAAATGCGAGAGAGATGTGAGTGAGAAAGAGTTTGAGAGAGCTAATGAGGGTTGAAAAAGGTGGGAGGAAAGTGTTGTTTTAAACCCTCTCCTTTGGTTCAAACGATGAAATTGATTGTTTGAAATAGGAAAATCTCTGCCAGTGATTGATATCGATCAAAATCCGACCATTATCGATCGGTACTAACCTTGTATCGTCGTATGGGATTTGTAATGTGTATCGCTCGGTACAGAGCGATTTGCATGTATCGGTACGTACCGCCCATACCGAGCAGTATACCGCGGTATGGCGAATCTATTCTGGACTCTTGTCTGTGGTGCCTTGTATCATTTTAATGATAAGCATGCTTTGGTAATACGTCATTTTCCTTGTCTATTGTTTTCTTGTTTGCTTATTGGTACAGCTGTAGTGCACAAGCATGTTACTAGTTGTTCCTTGGTTGATTTATCGTTTTTGTTATTTAACTCATTTCCTCCTTTTTGCTTCAAAGCTTAATTGTGGTTATCAAATGGTAACTACACTTTGTTCACTTAATTTGATTGTTTGTCCACCAGATTTTTCTGTAAGGCCCTTTTTTTCATTATTGTGCTTGAGAGGAATTAGTTGGGACTTACAACTTTGTCGTTGCTGTTGTTCTTGACAGGAACTAGTGGGCTGATTTGTTTGGAATCTGATAATGAGTCTGAACTTGGTGCACATTTGGTAAATGTGAGCAAACAAGATACCACTAGTGCCTTATCTACATCACCCGAGCATGCTGGGACAGATTTAAGATTCCACAGAGCTGTAGATCGAAAAGTTTCAGGAGAAGAAAAGGACCATGATACATTATGTTTCCCAATTGATGATGTGTTTTTTGACAGCTATTATAAGAACAATAAAGATATTATACGGGATGGCAGACATGGATTGATTGATGACTGCATTGATGGTAACTCATACATATCTCTAACATTCCAAGTTGAAGCTTGGATTATACTATTATTGTGTCACTTTCTGGTCATTTTGGTTTATAAAGTGAATGTGTTTTCCAGCCACCTCCAGTTTCGTACAGATTGTTGGTGCCAGTCCTCCGCATGGTTGCTGCATGGCTAAAGAAGCTCTTCTGCAGGTGATCCCATGAAAGTTCCATTTTCGTCGAGTGTGTGCACAAGCTTCCAAATGTGGTACTAAGTACTTGTCGATACACCAAATCATCAAATCAGATATAAGCATATCTTTTGGAGTTTTTTTGTGCAAGGCCTAATTAAATAATTTAGAGAAGAACTATTTTAAGTCTTACAATAATTTTTGCTTCTTTTGCTAGCATGGCTAGTCTTTGCACTATTTGATGCAATGTCCTGACTCATAGGATGATAGTTTTTGACATTATGATTAAACTGAGTGCTATTATGCAAGGTTTACAATTTCGATCTGTACTATCTGGTACGGGCGGTATATATCGATCTGCCAGGTTACTAGTATGCGGACCGCCCACTACCAGGTGGTACCGCAAAAAATCGACCGTCAACGGCCGATTGAGGGAGAAATTCGGGTCGATTGAGGGAGAAAAAGGGAAGAAGAAGAAAAAAGAAGAAGAAAGAGGAGAAAAAGGGAAGAAAGAAATACTTAACGTCGTCCTCGCCTGCGGGTCACCCGCGTGCCGTCGCTGCTCGTGGGTCGCTCTCATGCCGCCACCCGCCGGTCGCCTGCAGTGCCGCCCTCGCTCACCTTTTCTCCCCCGTCTCCTCGCGCGGGGAGAAAGATCGAGGTGACATCGCTCTTTTTCTTCTTTAAATATATTTAATATATTAATATTATATTATATTATATTATATTTTAATATACTAGGTGGTACACACTGTGTGTACCGCATGATACCAGTACCATACTGGTACCGAGATAATGGTAGGTCAAACCTTTCTATTATGTACTTTTCCAGACAACTGAAAATTGATGCTAGTAGTTTCTTCTTCTTCTTCTCTCTCTCTCTCTCTATCTCTCACTCTCTTTCTTTCCAATTATAATATTTTAAAAAATATTTTACTTCATACTTCCATAAGCTGGTGGGGACTCTTACCACATTATATTGACTAAGCATGTCATATCAAGTATATGATATGACAGATTCCAAAACTGAATTTAGAAAATATTAGTCCTTGTTACCTATTATCTTCTTTATTGTTCGTCTTCAGATAATAAATTGCATTTAAGTCTATTGGAGAGTGAAACTTTTAGTTTAAAGTTGAAAACATGTGATGAATTTGAGCTGCTCAATAAACTTCCTGCTGATAAGAATTAAAATTTCTTGAAACATATTAAATTATGTTAATACTTTTAGTGCTCCAACATTGTGCACTTAATGAGGGGATCCATATCATTCATCTTGTTCAAGCATATCTTTGGATATTCTAACTACAGGGAAAGGAGAAAACAAAACTTAATATCACATTATAGTACTATTGATCTTTTTATATGATTTGGAACCAAGGAGTCAAATACCGGTCCTGGTACTGGAACCAAAAGCCTGTTGGGCTAATACTCGTACAATGTACTGTAGTGTATCGGTTGGTACAGTCCAAAATCAATAAAATAAAACAAAACAGTGAAGAATTAGGAGAAAAAAGTTCTTGTACATTTACCTCGTTACCTGTTGCTGTTGATACTGCTTCTTCTCCTCTTCTTCTCTTTCTTCTGTGGGTTTGCTGCCACTACCAATTTGGGAATAGTTTATAACCACCTGAAAATTGTTGCAATTTGCTGGTGCCTTGAATTAAGTGGTAGGCCCTATCCATTAACACACCAAATTGGGCTGGTTTACCTGGCTTGTTTTGGTTTTAGCTGTAAAGTGTGGTATACCGCAACCGCATTTTTGTTTGATTGGTACATAGAACCTGTATCGCATGGTGTACCACTAATTTGATTTTCTTGATTGGAACCAATTAGTATACCTGTTTATAAGGTTAACAATCACAGCGAGAGTGTAAACGACATTATCTTGTAAACTTAGATTGCCCATCAACATTCAAGTAGTAAGATAACTCTTGTGATTAGAGCACCCTTTGCCAGCTTTTTTTCCTCTTGCATGGAACTTTTTGGTACTTGGCCATTTGCTGCTCATGATAGTTTATATTAGTGGCTCCTTTCAGATTTATGTCTCTATGATTAATGTTTTTTATTGGTTTTATATTGCTTCATTTAAATTTTTTTGGACTAATTTTTCATTCTTCATATGTATATGCCGGTATATGTTTCATACTATTGGGCACACTAATTCTGCCTTCTACAAGTCATTAGTCATATATTATACTTAAGACAGAACAGAGCTGAATGTTTATTATCTGCATTACAGACTGGAAACCACAGTGATGATCAGGATTGCATGTTTGATAGAGGAGATTGCACTGGACATCAGACCTGCAAAGGTGTCGTAGTTGATGCCAGGAAAAACCACAAAACTGAGGCTGATGAAAGAAAAAAGAAACTCAAAGAAGAGAAACGTCATTTACTTGAAGAAAGAAAACGACAGAAACAGGTTAGTTTTGAGTAAATTCATATTGACATTTGAAACAGAAAACATAATGTGACTACAGATTTGTGTACAGCAAGAGAAATTGAAGAAAGAAGCTTTGAAATCTGAAGCAGCAGAAGCAAAGAAATTGGAAAAGGAAAGGCAAAGATGGGAAAAAGGGAAATTTGCATTAAAGTCTATCTTGGCTGAGATTGATGTTAAAGTTATCGAAAACGGGTCTGTTGGTGGTATGGTAAACATGTCAATTTAATCCTGTAAATAGTCATGTCATTCTTACATTATTAGCTTATTTTCCATTCCTGAACTTTGTTGTCCAAATTTGATGTAGGGCATCTTCTTACCAGGTTTGCAGAGAAAGGTCTATCTTTTCGTGTTACCTCAAATCCGGTTGAAAGATCAATCTTGTGGAAAATGAATGTACCTGATTATGTTGCAAAGGTATGGTGCAGATCTTTTAGAGCACACTATCCAACACTCATGCTAATGTGTTACTTGAAGATCATTGTTCTGCACACATGATCTCTTGTTCTAGTGTTTGTAAATTCTAATGCTTATGTTATTTTTTTATATACGCATATCATATGATAATATATGTTCATATGGGTTTTGCCTCGTATGCATGCTAATGAACATACATCTTTTGTAACTTTATAGATGTAACATAAAATGTACGTTTTTTGTCCTCAAAAGAAATGGCCATTATAGTTGTTTTGTATTTCATCGAGAAAATTAAATAGAATTTACAAAGGAACCCCAGAGGGGTGAAGAACTAAGAAAGATAAATGAAGAGCAAGGAAGATTAGGGAGGGAAGATCGAAGAATGTCACAATGTGGTTAATTTTACCAGATCCGTAGGAGCAATCATGAGGGAGGGAGGGAGGGAGAGAGAGAGCAACACAGGTGATAGAAAAGGTGAGAGATGTGGGGGCTGTCAAGCTTGGAAATCCTATCGTTCCTCTCTTACCAAATATATTAACCATGTTAGTACTACAAAAGCGAGCATCAGCCATCTTTATATGTGAAGGTCATAATACGGATCCTAGTTGCACCAACTGCCAGTGAGTTTCTGACATCTGGCACATGTTAGAGTTGTGGCTTTGATTTTTGAGATCGAGCTGATATGGTGACTTTTTGTGATGAGGTTATCAATTGTTTCAACCTCATGGGAGAAGTTATCTTTTAGCAAAGTGATTACTCCTAATATGGGTTTTATTTCTTGAGAGCTATCCACCTGATGTTTAGGGTCTTTGTTTCTTCTTGGTTTTTTCAGAGGTGGGCCTAGTAAGAGCACTTATTTCTCCAAAGTTAACAAACTTGGTGGATGAAATCAAGAAGATTTCAGAGCTTTAGTCTATAATAGATGTATTTTGGAAAATTTTAGACTTGAAGAGGTGAAGCTCTCAATGTGATATTTTCTACAGGAGTGGCATTCGAGTTCCAACACTGATTAAGATTCCCACCTCTGGAACTAGTCTCAGGTTCGAGATTTAATGTCTGATAAATGAGTAATAGGAGAAGGTAGGCTGGAAGGAGTATGAAACTTGGTTGCATCACTGAAATTCCTGAGTTCGTCATCACCAAGATTTTAAATCTCAGACTTGTATTGATACTGGTCCTTGGGTGTACTGATATGGTTTCGGTGGTTGGCCACATCATGTGTTGGTATGCGCTCATGCTGACAGTCATGGGTTTGGCCAGGGGTGGGGAATTGAATTGAGAGAGAGAGAGAGAGAGAGAGAAGAAGCGAAAAAAGAAAAGGACTGTTGTTACAGTGTCACAATAAAAAAGAGTGCTAATATGACACGATACTGTTAGGTATTGAGAGAGAGAGAGAGAGAAGAAGCGAAAAAAGAAAAGGACTGTTGTTACAGTGTCACAATAAAAAAGAGTGCTAATATGACACGATACTGTTAGGTATTGGTCTGCATACTGCCAGATAAACCTTATACAATGACCTTATTGGGTGGTACAACCATGTCAAACTGATTGGTCCAGGCAGTATTCAAGCCTTGGTTATTGCCAGCTGGTTTGGCATGGCACTGCAAATAGCCATGTTTATGTAAGATTACCTGTGTAAACCCTTAGAAAAGGCCTTCAAAATTTCCAATGAAGAAATTATTTGCTTTCAGCATCAACTAAAATATGCTTCTTTCTTCTTTCCTTTGGTTGCACCTCTAATGAATGGTGGTGGTGGTGGGAGTCTTAAAAAGTAATCTGTGATGCTGCTTATCCAGGTGAACATTTGCATATGTGATATGATGCATTGTGGCTTGAATATGCAGTTTAATTGCATATGCAGCATTTGTAGTTGTCTAAGTCCATGTGCAGCATATGTAGTATATGTGGCTCCATGCATCTAGGTTGATCATAGTGAATCCTTTCAGATTCATGGATTTGCATACTGGAGAAGTCACCAAACCACTAGACATTTTTCTCCCATTTCAAGGAAAGATTTGTAGTGACCATCAATCTTTCTGATGAGTCATTTTGACAAAGATAGGCTTCAAGAAAGGTCAATCTTTCCTCACGAGAGAAAAGGCTGGTTTCCAAAGAGAAAGTCGGAGGTCTGGCTTGTTAATCACAGAGACCTTGCTAGATATATGAAGAGCATCTGGTTCAAAGGGATGTCAAAGGCAACTGATAAGAAAGTTTACGAGGGGCAGTGTCCAAATTAGCTATATATGAACCATTGGCGTGACTACTTTTTGAGTATATAGTTGGTTCATATAAAATTTGATTGAAAGGTCAAAGATGGTCTCAAGGGTCAAGGGGATAAGTTCCAAATTGCTGCCACCCAATTGTGAGCAACACTACAAATGAGGGTCATTTTCTGTACTAGAGTTAGAGGATGTTTTTGCACATGCTATGGTTATATACCTTCGATATCTAGAACAAGTTGGAGCATATCATTTAGCACATCTAGAGCTGAGGGGAGAAGTGAATATTATAATTTTAATAATTTTTAGCTTTGAACCCGCTGAATGAATTGATCCTGATTTACACCTCCACCCAAGTCGATCAAAGGTCCAATCAACATTAGAAGATAGAATACGAGAGTATGTCTAGAGCCTTGGTATGCTTGTTTTTATCTCGATGATGTTCAAGATGGCAACTGATTAGCTTTGCAATTGGCCTGTAAAGGGACGAACGGTTGCTGATGTGAGATTATTTCAATGGGTTTTTTTTATTAAGTCTGACTGCCATTTCTGAACTTTATCAACTTGCTGTAAGCTTTGTCCTTAACATCATTGGGATAGAATTATGCATGCCAAAGCTCTAGAAGTCCTCCTGGATCTCATCATCTGAGGCCACCTCGATTTTTGTTTTGACTAAATTGCACCTCGAAATTGAAGTTTTTGGGGTTCTACCAAAGTTTTTCTCGAAATAAAGTTTGAATTAAATTCCTTCCTATCCTCACTTTTCGCTTAAGTGGGTGACTACTACGCATGCATGCAATAATCTTTGATGGAAGGATTTTTAAGATAAAGAATTCTTCTTCATAATCAGATCCCTTACAAGTGCATTCAGTCAAGTAATTGTGATCTTTGGTTACATTTTTGAATAAACAACTACAAAGACTGATGCATCTAAAACAAGTTGTTTGCAGGCTCTAAATAAAAAAATAATGTAATGCAAGGAATAGTTTAGCTGCTAGATAGCATGGACCCAGAACAGGAATTGTTAGATTTCTTAAACAGGTCTTTCTTTAGCTGGCCAAAGGAGTCCTAGAAGTGAGCATAAAGCAATTGTCAGCACCAAGATCCTTTTCCAAAATTTATGGCACATATAAAACAATTCTTCAAGGGGGATTTGATAATCAGGAATTGGGTCAATCAAATTCAAAAGGATCCTTAGGTTAGAAAGCCCTCAAGTTAAGGCACAGGGTTAGCTGACATGAAAGTGTAAATGTTAGTGAAGTGATTACGTAGTGGGAAACCATGTCTCCAAGATTGATTAAGATAAAATTGTTAATTTCGAGGGAGGCAATAGAAGTACAAGTCTTAATTCATTCTCTCACTTTTCCAATGTTGTTCTCAGCTCCACATTTGAGAGTTTCATATTAAACGTAAAAACTTGTTTTTAGTGGAGTTACAAGGATAGGCAGAACTAGTAGACTGGGGATGACTCAATGAACATGGTTGAGCTAAAGCTGAAGAAGGAAAGCTTTGACTATGCTTCAAAGGAGGTACAGGAGAGAAAAGATAAAAAAGATGGCATGATATAGACTGCATGAAATTTGTTGTACTTTTATTTAGTGGTATAATTTAAACTTTTTAACAATATGTATTTGGCTACTTTTGCATAAAATTTGTTATTTAGCACTGACTATCCTTACAAATAATATGCAGCTTTCCTCTCTTGGATCAGAAGTGCCATACATACTACTTGTGTATGAGGCAGAGGAATTTTGTGACCTTGTAATCAGCGAATCCTTCTTTGAGAGCATGCATCGAGTCCAAAGTCAGTACCCAACTTTCACAATATGCTATCTTATTAACAAACTAACGAGTTACATAAAAAAATGGTTAGTTCTTGTTTCTGGTTCATGTTTTTTGTTCCTTCCAATTTTACTTTATTCTTGGCTCTTCGATATTTTTGCATCTACAATTCCGTTGTGGTTATTATATGTGTTCCATTTTAGTCATCTCCGAGGGATCAACCTTTGTGGAAATTTAGTTTAGAAATGTGTTTTCTTAATTCCTAATATTTTCAATATGCATACAAGAAATTATTGAGCATTCTCAGTTTTGTGGTGTCGGTTGGTAATTAATTGAAGCAATGGAGTTATTGTATTATTTGATAGCACTGTTACAAGCAAGGATTGACATATCGATCCGTACCAGTGTACCGACATTTTGTCAATACTGGTACGGTACCGGTACCGGTACCGGGCGGTATGCACACCGTGTATCGCCCGGTATATTAAATATATTATAATATTTTTATAATATAATATTATATAATATAATATTAAAATATATTAAAAAATACCGCGTGGGGAGAAAAAACCCTGCGGGCGGCGACAACGTTAGGGCAACACCGGCAGCGACGGCTCGCGGGTGACCCCCGGGCGGAGTTGCCGCTAGGGCGGCGCGAGGTACTTCTCCTCTTCTTCTTCTTCTTCTTTTCCTCTTCTTCTTCTTTCCTTTTTCTTCCTCAATCGACCGCCGACGGTCGATTTCTCCTTAAATCGATCGCAGACGGCGGAAATCGACCATCGACGGCGGAAATCGATCGTCGATGGCCGAAATCGACCGTTGACGGCTGATCTTAGTGGTACCGCCCGATAGCGGCCAGTCCGCGTACTGGTCAGCTGCCGGACTGGTATGTACCGGGCGGTACGGGTCTTACCGCTCGGTAAGGAAAACCTTGGTTACAAGAACTAATTCTGATGCTGCAGTTGGAATCTAGTAACTTTACTCAAATGTAGATTTCAGAATTTCATTCTAAATTTGGGTGGGTCCTCTTGCAGTTTTCATTTTTTTTGTCCTGTTATATTATAAGGATTCTATACCATGTATTTGTCCAATTGTTAGGAATGATAAATAGTTTGATGACCCTATATATGTGCAATTGTTAAGAATGATAAATAATGATTTCTACAGTTTTCTTGTGGGATTATATTTGTGCTGATATGTTGATCCAAGAACTTTATATGATCTATCTTAAATTATATATTTTTGCAGGTGAGACTATTTTAATTTTGTTATGGAGCACCGGACCATGTAATATCTGCATAAATTTTAGCTAAACATGATACACTAAAATAATTCTAAGAGACTTCTATTAAGCATCACAATTGTCAGCTCTTGTTAGTATGTAGCCTGGAACATAAATATTTGTAAGAAGGCCCTAAAATAATATGCCATTATGCTAATATTCTATTGTGTTACAGAGGCTACTTTAGTCACATCTATACTAGTTAAGTATGCATAAGCTTGTGTAATCCATCTCTGTCATTTGTTTAAGAAAAAGTTGGTAATTTTATATTGCTATATGGTGATATATACATCACTGGCTAGGTTTTTGGTTTGAGTTCCATAGTTCTATCAGCTCTATGCATAAAGAGAGTTGTTTGATGGTTTGTGCTATTCTGGGCATTGATGGCTTGACCATGTAGTTCCAATCTTGACTAATTTGATTTTAACTACTTTAGTTTGGTGATTTCTTTTGTTTTGGTTGTTTGATTATGTAGGTCAAATATAACAATTTGCTTTGAAAAGTCAAAAAGGGATTTTTTTTCTTTGTGAAGTTCAGTTTTTCTAGACCTGCTGATTTGTTCCGCCTAAGTTGTTGAAACCATCGAAACTAACTTATGCTAACTGAAACTGACAGTAGGAAGGAGTTCTTGTTTAGGATCAAATGATCCTAATTTGTTTTGGCAGCTGCAACCGGTTTGCACCGACTAGTATCTAGCAGTCCAAGCACATGGATGGCCTGTAAATGTTTGTACCATGCAAAACCACTCAGACCTATTCGTATTAACCACTATCTACTGGTCTTGGCATGAATCAGGATGTGAGATGTGGATGGAACTGCTTCCAATCAGTCAGATCTAGTCTTTTTTTGAACTGTACACATTTAGGTTTTCTAAATTCTCTTATGAATCATAGACACATGACTCCAATGGAGTGGTCCACGGCACATTAGGCTTGCCCCTCGCTTGTGGCCTGGACTCCACTTCCCGTCCACCATTCACAGACCCATACTCATCCTCCCCCTCTCCTCTATTGTCCTCTGCATCCTCTTCCTCTTTCTTCCTTCGTCTTCTTCATTCTTCGTGCCCCTTACAGTCAGGTAGGTATCCAAGATTGAATTCCTTAGTTCACACAAAATATGCAGTATGCATAGCCATATGCCATGACATGAATCATTTTTGAATAATTAAAATATACTTTTTCTGTCAACAATTAGTTTTTCTATTAAAAGTCTCGCTTACCTGTTGAATAAAATGGCTACTGAACATGGACAGTATTTTGAATCCTTGAGAAATTGGTGCTTGATATTCTTTTGAGAGCTTAAGCATTCTGTGAGTTTCTAATATGTGGAGCTTGTCTATGTTGACATGATTTGAACTTTACTTTTTTGAGCAAATATTTGCTTTTATTTGAGCTTATTCATATTGTTTTTGTTTGTTCCTCTATTTGCTGCAAGTTTTCTCTAATAAGTATCTTTCTTGTTTCCTAAGATTTTTATATCTGACTTTTTAAGTACTTTTGGCATGTTGTTTTGTCAGTGAACAGAATCAATACAAAAATCCATCAAATGCTAGCTGTTGGAAATGCCCACCTGTTGAGGAGGTCTGCATCTTTATCAAAATTGTTGCTCCTGAGTTCTTCATGAGTTAAGTTTGTTTAAATTATTTCACCTTTAAGTATTTGAATTTTTTTATAGATTTTGTCAAAGTTAACAACTCATTACTCAAATGTGCATTCAAGGCAATGCATAGATGAAGCAGAATTAGCGGAACATGTTGTTGGCTTAACATGTAGCCTTGCCAATTGCCAGTTTAGGTAAGTTTGGGCATTTGTTTACGAATCTTGAGTCTCAAAAGTATTGATTTGCATTTGTACGCTTGACAATATATATGCTGCTTGAATGGGCTGACTTGAGTTCCAAAAGTTGGCTTGAGATGTGTCTTCACTGGAATCAAGCTAGAGCTGGATACAGCCTGTTTATTTGGTAAACTTCAATTTGTTCAGGCCAGATATTTGGGTTATGGATTGTCAATAAATATGATTCAGATACTTTCTTGCCCAAAGTTTGGCATTTGCTGAAATATGATTCAGATAAAAAAATTTCAAGTGTAGAAGATCTGAATTAAACTTCATTCAGATTATTTTAACCTCTGAACTGACTCCCTAAGTATCAAACTGTAGTCCACCAAGGGCTTATATAGGAGTTGCTACAATAGTTCACAAATTTGTTTGAAGAATGAAAGGCTTACCTCCAGCAAGAGATCATGTTTATGGGATTCCTATCTTGCCTCTCATTAATGCAAGAGTTAATTGATATCCTTATATATAAAAAACTTAAAATTGAAAAGCAGGTGAAGAAGATGTTCTAAACTAGAGTGATGCCATCACCCAGGATTTCTAATCTGCTTCTTTAGAAAAAAAGACGAAACTTGTTGATTTTACATGGATTAATGGAAACTGAACCACATCATTGGACAAGATAAAATACTTAATTCTTGTAATGGTTAAATTGCTAGATGAGCTAAATGGAGTTTGCCACTTTTCTTAATTGGACTCAGATCAATCTATCATTAGACTACTTGGATGATTTTTATTAAACAACTTAAAGAATCCACAATGAGCACTATGAATTTTGGTTATGCCCTTTGGACTACTCCTAAATTTCAAGGGCCTATATGGGTGATTGTTCTTTTTACCCTTATTATGTAGATCTGTGAGTAAGACATATCATTTGGAGTATCTCAGGAGTGTGCTAATGGTATCAGAAAGAAGCAATTTTCCATTTTAGAGGACTATTAACTCTTGGGGCACAATATTTTTATTCAAGCAGCGGCAATTGATTTTGATAAGGTGAAAGCAATGAACAAATGGCCTAGACCAATTACCATCTGAGATCTTTTTGCACAATTTCTCCATAGATTCCCAGCATTCTTGAAGCATTACCTTGTCACCCCTCTGCTTGATATTTAGGTCAGTACACAACTTTGGTGCCAACCTTGCCAGGTAATTTGGCCTGCTATAAGTGACCATCATTTTTTTCAAACTCCACACTGGAGGTGGATGGACAATTAGTTTTTCCTCTAGATGCTGCAGGGTTTTCATCAGTTTCCAAGGAGAGAACTATCCTGACAATCTCTACTGTATTGATGTCAGTAGAATGGATGTCATTCTAGGTATGCACTTATTTAACAGAACAATTAACTAGATTTGGTAGTTTGACACCATAATTATCATCATTAAAATAAATGTTCAAGTGCAATATTAGGGAAGTTGAATTTCTAAAAGTATTTCTATCCGAAAGATCAAGCTTTCAGTTTATGCGACATGGCATCAAATTAGCAACAACACATCTCCTCATTCTTGAATATGAGGGGATTGTTTTGATGGAATAGAAGCCTAGCCAACTATTCTCCTGCTCTACTCATTTTCCACCCACCAGTTTCCTTCAGAGTTCAGCCCACATCAACGAGTAAACGACATTAATTGAGCCTCTTGACTGCGCCTGGGAGTCAACGACTCATTCTGGGATGTGTACATGGGTTTTTATTTTTTAGTTTTTGGAGTATAGTTTGATTGGACAATAGCAGGCAATTGTAGATTATATATTAGATGTTTTTTAGCAATATCATTTTAGCTTTCCTTTAGATATAATCTTTGGGAGGCATCTATAACTAGAATTGGATAAGTGCTCCTTAGGTGCCATCTCAGTTTCATGTACCAATAACTCCATTTTAAGAAAGGAAAATGTTTCTGAAAGGTAAAAAAAATATGTAGAACATGAATTATTCTGGACCTTTTTCATTTTTTAGGTTAGAAAACAAGTATCTTTTGTATAATGACTTGGGTTACACTAATTTGACTAAGCCATTCTAGTAATTAATGATGTACAACTTAATCTTGATTTGTTTGTATCTTGAATTTATGTTTTATCTACATATATGCTAGTAGAAATTTGGCATTAAGGGTATGCTTATTTTTCTGGTTGATTTTCATTTTTCCATATTAAAATTGCTAATGAACTTTCTAATTATATGCAGAAAGAAGTTGACTTGGCTGTCAGTACATGCTAACGGGTCCATTGTTCCAAAGGATTTCATTGACAAGAATCTGGCTAAAAAGAGTGTCTGGTATAACATGCTTTATGTACTTACTATTCAACAAGTAGTTACATGCCTTTTAGTTCAATGTCTTATTTATTGCTTTGTAGGAAACACTTTAAGAGTAGCACCCTGTATATTCATCCTACTCATCCTGTTTCGAAATGTTTAGTATCACAAATCAATTGTTCGCTGTGAGATTGTGTTCCAATACATTTGATCCCAGTCATCATTGGTCTATTTAGGATTTTAATTCTTTGCTTGAATATGTTATTTTTATTGCATACTCACATTCATATGTGTAGCAATGCATTACTTTCTTTTCCCATTCTTGTTTTAATCAGACACTTCTTATATGGACATTGCCTCGTTGTAAGCCTAGTAATGGAGTTGATTTGGTGAGTTAAATAAACAGAAAGACATACTTACATATAAATTAAAATATTGAAAATAATCCCTTATATACTTTTTCAAGTGTGCAAAATTTGACGTCTAGCTACCTATACATAAGAATCAATTAAAATTCATGGTTTAGATAGTTTGGCTATTTTGGGGTTATGTTTTTCTATTTTTGATAAATGAAGCGAGACATGAACACAGACATGACATGATATAAGCATGCTGAAAGGACTAACTTTAGAAAAGTATGGACATGTCATTTTATAGTTTGAATAATTTATAAATGGCAGATAATATTGTATTTGAAGATGTATTATGTAGGATTTATACAATTTGTGATCATTATATATATGCATTACAATTATTCACAAAGTTACCTTGGACTGATGAAAAGGATTACTGACTTCTATGTCATAGTAAGTCAAAAATGCGGGTTATACATATTGCCAATCAAGGTTTCAATTTTCGGTTTGAGACCGATAAGAGGGGAGGAGGTGGAGGAGCGTAGAGTTGTTGACAGTCAACATCCTTACTGTTGATGGTAAAACAACTGTCAATTGTCGACAACAGGGTTGTTGAGTCAACAGCTGTCCAGATTTGAAAAAAAATGGTACTTCCGAACCTGGCCAAGTAAAATTGTCCAGTGTGGGTGCATGTAGATATTGGTTTATACATACTGGACCAAGCTGAACCTTGTGAATATTCAACGTCACATAGAAGCTTTATGTAGATGATAGAAGTGACCTACCATGATAACGCGAACATAAATTGCAGATGACAAACTTGTTCTAGAATGTATGGTGTTGTCCAATATATATATATGTATATAATAATAAGTTTTTGTCCGACAAAGATATGGTACAGACAACAACCATTTTAAACTGTCCATTGCTGGTTAGTTGCTTGTGTTTTGGAATTAAAAGATTTCTTTTATGCGGTATACTTTTTTTTAAGGTACATCATACTAGGCATTTATTTGAATACCATGCATCTATCTTAAAGGTCAAAATATCAATCTTGTCATATATGCCAATAAGCCTGACTATTGATGCCGTACAACATGCAGTATATTATGTACTAATAGCCTAATTGGGTAATTGCATGAGTATGTTCTGTGAAGTAACAATCCTTGCCCTTTAGGACTTATAACACTGATCCAGTAGCAATCAACTGGTTTCTTATTGTTTATACTTACGCATTGAGGATATTCCCTTCATTGACGTTGTATTATTTTGTTCGGAGTTCATTGGAGGCATCAACAAGAAGGCTTGCATCTTACCATGATGATTAGGCAATACAAAAAATCTCAAGTACACTTATTAGCAGGCCAAGTTGCTCTAATAACTTGGTTATCTACTCAAATATATCAGAACTGGTGTTCTTATATTGTGAAGGTCTCATTGTCTATTTTGATTTTGATTTGGGAAATCATGCATGTAAATTATGAAAGAAAATATATATTCATCTGCGCAAAATGATTTTGAGAAATGCACCAAGACTAGGAAGCCAGGTACAAAGATTAGACAAAGAATTATCATATCTGATGCCATTACATTCTGGTAGCTGCTTGCATGTGTCATTTGTCTGAAACTGATTGATAATTTGATGTATTGGGATGGACCATTATGCAAATATGGAAATGATCAAAAGAAATGCATGAATTGTTGATCGGGACATCCTCGATATTAGTTTGGTCAGCTTGTTGACATTTATAGTTATAAGTTATAACCAGAAATCTTTGGTAGAAAACAAACCGATGCTAGTGCCAGAACTCTATCTGCTAATTGACAATCACCCAGTGATGGGAATTGTAGGATTGTGTAAAAATTAAATTATATTCAATTATTTCTCTCAATAGAGTTCATAAGGCTAAAAATACATAAATATGTTAAAATGCCTTCAATTTTTTAAACTGATGGAATGGTTTCTTCAATTTGTCTTTTCTAGATCATGTTTATGCTCTTCTCTAGATAAATAGACAGTCCACATCAATTCTGTCAATTTACCTAATGGTCATGAAATCAAAGTTAGTTGAACAACTAGGTCCTGGTTCCTCTGTAGTACTTGATTAGTTTTATTTTTGAACAAATGTTTTACATTATGAGGCCCACTGCCATGGAATGGCTTTACGTTGCACCTGAACTTTAGTGGATCTCGACCTATCTATTCACAGTTTAGAAATAATCTAATATATCCTTTCTGTTGCATTAGCAATAATTGTTTTTTTTAATGTTTATTTGGAACAACGTAGGATTAGTTTAATGTTAGTATTAAAGATGGGTTCCTAACTTCCTATGATATATCCTGTTAATTTCATTCCTGCATATTTTTTCTTATTTCAGATTTATGTGGTCAAATGAATTCAACTCTTTTCCCTCTCATTTTGTTCTATATTGAACCAATATGGCCTTACCATTGCAATTTTGTTCCTGTTCAGATTTTTCTTCTCTACTGCTGTACTTATGTAGCTAGCTGGCTCTAATTTCTGAATCACTTTGATTTGCCAGGTTGAAAGCACTAGTAGCCATCCCCAAAGTGCAACCAAGGCATGCCGTTGCTATTTGGAAGAAGTATCCGACTATGAGGTCCCTTTTGAATGTATACATGGACCCAAATAAATCGGTTAGTAGTACCACTAGGATATAGTAGTTAAAGTTTGGTTCAACAAAGCCAAGGCTGATTCTTTCTCCTGTAATGTCAGGTCCACGAAAAGGAGTTCCTGCTTAAGGATTTGATGATTTCGGGGATTGCGGGAACAGACAACAGGAGGCTAGGTGAGATTTGTTCGAAGAGAGTGTACAGAGTTCTTATGGCACAGACTGGAGGCATAAAAACCGATGATGTCGAGGAAGGAGCCGACTTTTTTCACTGTTGATTCTGCATTCGTATGCTGGTGAAATCTGCTACTGTCTCTTTTAGGAATTGTTATAGCAGATGCATCTTTTAGGAATAGTTATTACTTACCTGAGTCAGGAATTGTGTATAAGTTATTCGAGACAAAGAAAAAAGAAACAATAGGTTGCTCGTTAGATTTTTTTTATTTTGACTTAGCTCTTTTGTTTTGTTGATATTGGGTGTTCCAAATGTACCAAAAATTTTAGACTAATGAATGGCGGTCAAACTAACTTAGTCTATATTTGTTTTATGATTGCATATATGATATAGGTTAAGTTTTCGCCATTGTAGATCAATGTGACTTCATCTTCAAGATCGATAATAGAAGCAATGATATAGGTTATATTCCTAATTATAAAGAAACTGGGTGTTTTGTTAGTAGGAGATTGAGTGCTACTTTTGACTTCTACCCCTTTGTGTTATGGAGTGGTTCGTATATTAAATTCAAAGATTCATAATGTGAAGGGATAGCAATTTCCATACTGGAGCTTGTGATGCATAGACTTGCTTGGGTCGAGTTTGATTGACTTCGACAAGGGAAGCGTTATAATAAATGGGACTCGGTAATTTCATGTGACTAATGCACATATGCTAATAATATTATATTTATCCTCATAGTTTATTAAATTAGGATTTTGTTTTATTCAAATTCTAACTAGTAGAGTAAATTCAAATGTTTTAGCTTAGTACTCTTAATCATGATTTAAATGTGTTATAATAATTATATTAAATTATATTTATTGATTGGTGTTAAAATTTATCTATTATCAGTTCAAATCGAAATATTAAAGTAGGGTAAGTTAGAATCAGAATTGATTCAAAATTGATAAATCTAGTTTAGTTAATCGGTTTATTATTTTAAGTATATATATATATATATATATATATATATAGAGAGAGAGAGAGAGAGAGAGAGAGAGAGAATTGGTTCACTTTAAAATTTATCGAATAACATATCATATTTATAAGACTTTATAAATGAATATAGCATATAAAAATTGTTGTCTGAGACTATGCATACGATCTATGGAAATAAAACAGATAAGTTTGGAATTTAATCGAAACAGGTTCTTCTTTTTCTGCTTGCAGTTCTGCTATGACAAAGGAGGTGCACCATATGAACCACAGATTGAGGTGGGTCCAGGTTGCAGTGGGCCCACCGTGGCAGCGGCGCCCGGAGACATCACCACCCAAATTATTCACTCCCAGCTTTGTGTGTGTGTGTGAGAGAGAGAGAGAGAGAGAGAGAGAGAGGGAACTCACCATCACCACGCGAAGGCAATCCATTGCATCCATCAATCACTTACTTGAACAGAAGCAGCCTAATCTTATATTGCTGGCCTAAGACCGTCGTGATCTCCAAGGAACTTAAATCCAGTCCCTAATGGTGGCATCATCGTTATCGGAACTGGATTGGATGATGGCCCCATCAAAACTTGAGTCCCGGGTTCGATTGGCGGTTCAATCGATCGATCGAGTCCGATCCAATTTGCCCGTTAATTCATTGGTCGAATCTATGTTCGATCCGATATCAAATCAATCGAGGGATTAGTTTGAGTCGGAGGAAACCCTCTGGTTCTGATAACTATGGTTGACATCCGACGATGATATGGTAAACCTACAATTTTTCTTATGTGAATCCTAGTGAGTAGATAGTAAGGGTTTCTATAGAAATAGACACATTGATCTGACACCAAGTTAAGCTCAACTTTATGAGGAATAAGCGGATACAGAGCATAATAATGTTGGTGATTCTTTCTTTTCTTGTCATCTCCATGCTAATTATATATTATCCCCCCTATAATTAATTATTTTTAACATCTCGATCCTTATACTTTAAAAATTTTATATTTATATCTCTATAATTATAAAATTAAAATATGCAGATTTATTTATCCTAACGATATCAGGGTTATCGACAAAAATATGAAAACAAAAAAAATAATTATAACGTTCGATGACGGACAATAATGTCGTTGGCATCGACCCCGATGTGGTTGCATGATCGCTTCCGATAATGATAAGATCTGTTCTCACCGTGACAGCACCCACCTTCATGAGAAGCACCTCATCGTCGCCCACCCCACGCCACTCTACATTTGCATAAATGCAGGCACAATTGCTGAGCGACAACTACGTTGGCATCGATATAGATGCTGATGGCTGTCACGACATCTATAACGAAGATGGTGACCACTTCGTCACGGATCTAATGGGTAGATCCTAGCCGTGATCTGAATCTTTGTTGCTCCCCTCGTTCACTCACCTCGTATCGCTTGCATTTGCATCGATGCTTGACGTAGTTGTCAAGTAGCAATTACATCAACGTCAATATCGACGTAGATGGTGGTGGCCGCTGTAGATGTCGCGACGACCACCACCATTTGCATCGACGTCGATGTAGTTGCTGTTTGATAACTACATCAAATATTGACGTAAATGTAAAGCAACACGAGGCGGGTGGTAGGAGCTCCAGCAATCCCAGCTTCGAGTCGAGGCTAGGATCCACCCAACGGGTCAATAGCGAGGTGGCCACCATCTTCGTTGTAGATGCTATAGTGGCCACCACCATCTGCGTCAATGCTAATACAGTTGCTACTTGACAACTGTGTCAGCATTAACACCGATGTAGAGTGATGCAGGGTGAGCGATGAAGAGGTCACTGACGTGCTCCTCATGGAGGCAAGTGGTATTGTAGTGAGAGTGAATCTTAACGTCATCGGAGGTGGCCATGCAAGCGTGTCGACGTTGACGCCAACAATGCCATCGTCGGTCATCACCAATGTCGTCTACCATTAAACATTAAAATTATCATTTTTTTTATATTTCTGTCGATTAAATTGATGTCGTTATACTGAATATATCTAGATATTTATGGATGATAATGTAACTTTCTAAAGTATATAAATCAAAATGCTAAAGATAATTAACTAAAAATAACAATTTGTAATTAGCTCACCTTGCCGGCACGTCCACTTTTGGACATGCATATGAATAGACGCATTTGGACGGTTTTAAATCATGTTGTGAACTTTTTTTTGTCGATTTATGATGGTCATATGAGTATGCAATTATTAAGTTAGATTTAAATATTTAAATTGATTTTTTAAAAAAATCAAATCGGTCTAATATTTGTGTCTAAAGGTGATAAGTATTCTCGTAATCAGCCAGTACGATCACTACGAGTTATCTGTCTTGAATGAGCCAATATGAATTTATTTTTTCGAGGTAAACCCTAAAAAAATGTCTCTACTGATAAGAGGGTGAACATTGATTCTGACATTAACGCTAGAAGGAGCCTTCATTTCCTAATTGGGGGATTTGATTGATAAGTACATTTACTCCTCAATCGATAATTGGAGGCATTGATTGATAAAATATATTTAATCCTACTTCGATTATAGAGTAAGGAAATCAATTTTTTTTTTTTTTTGGGACACATCCTAAAAGAATAAAAAAATCACACCGGCTCACCCACAAAGCGAATAGTTTTTTATGAGTCATTATGTTTGTGCCGA
Source organism: Ensete glaucum (assembly GCA_021527575.1). NCBI lineage: Eukaryota > Viridiplantae > Streptophyta > Magnoliopsida > Zingiberales > Musaceae > Ensete > Ensete glaucum. The sequence goes on from CM038558.1 coordinate 41,634,891, forward strand.
TGATAATAAATGATGATTTCTCACATTTAGACCCAAATAATCGATCCATTTAACTGTTATAAATCAACTCAAATATTATAAGTATAATTTTGACTGCATCATAGAGGTTGGACAATATCGACAAGTACACCGGACAAACTTTTTATTTGGTCACTTGATTCATCACAATAGATTCATGCGGCTTATTACCTTGAATTAATTAATGGTGCAAATTAAATGCATTAACTCAATCTATCTTATATGACATGACATTTCTAGTTAAATCGACGGAATTCATTTTTTTTTCTTTTTCTATTTTATAGTTTCTAGTAAAATGAATTCTTTTATCATTATATTTTTTTATTATCTTCAGTAATATCTATAGTAGTTACATATAATTATTTATTTATTTTGACATTTTGCCATCATATTGAACTCAAGAAAGCTAATTTTTTAGACTCCTTGAGGCCAACCAAGAGAATAAATAAATAAATAAATAAATAAAAACCTCCAATCACATGTAATAAATCTCTCTTTTTGATGTTTGCATGTTAGATTGCTTGTTCAGAGTCTTATCATGACTCGTTGATTGAGGAGTATAGCGAGGATTAAAAACATCACTTTTTATTCTTTCGACAAAAAACACATTAATATCAATCCAAAGGGCCACAATGTATTAATTCATTACATAAAAAATATATAATTTTGAAGGAGGTGAATTAGTACCAAATTAGTTGTCTGAGGTTGCCAACCTACCTACCTCAGCAGACATGTCTTCAAGTTAATGACAAGATTGTCTGCATCTTCATAAATATTTTGGTAAATCAAAAGTTGCATTAAGGTGTCAGATGAGATATGTTCTATAATTTTATATTCTTAACATCTTCAATAAAATAACATCTCGAACTGATCATCAATAAATAAATATTTTTAGTCGTTCCTCCTAAATAGATGAGATATTAACGAGCTGAATCATCATTAGATGAGATGAGGATATATTTGCAGTCCCAATCCGGCGAATCCATTCCAATAGGTTGGCACAATCACGGCGACGTCCCTCCCAACATCACACATGGAAGCATCCATTGATTGCACCCACTCCTCCTGCGGTCACATCGTCTCCTCCCCCCACCTATCTTACGGCTCTCTCTCTCTCTCTCTCTCTCTCTCTCTCTCTCTCTCTCATCTCAATTTAACGCCGCTAACACTGTCCCTTCCTCCCTCGTTCATATCTCTCTCTGGATGCAGACGTACAGGGAGGGGATGGAGAAGTGCAGGTCCTTCCCGGAGATCTCATCTTCCTCTTGCAGTGGGTTCGGGTACGAGAACAGGTCCAACTCCTACAGCTTCAACGGTCCCGATGGGAAGGGCGATGGGTTTGCGAACTCCGGCGACCCCGAGCTGAAGAGGAAGCGCCGGGTCGCCTCCTACAACTCCTTCACCATGGAGCGCAAGCTCCGGTCCTCGGTGAGGAACAGCTTCAAGTGGATCAAGAACAAGTTCGCCGACGTACTCCATGGATGAATGAATCTAAGCACATCTCTCTCCTCTATAGCAAGCAGCCTCTGCTTCTTCCTCGTCGAAGCTGTTTCATGCAACTGCCGCTTGTTCGGGGTTGCCCTGTGCAGCTACTGTTGCCTGTGTATGGGATTAGATCATGATGGTTTTCTGATGTCGTGTAAAGGTTAGGTTAAACTTCTGCTTGCTGTCTCTTCGATATCTTTTGTTTTGGATGTGCTTCGTAACCTTTTGAGTTCTTTAAGGAGGACTAATTAATTTTTTTAGCAAACAAAGACTTGATATCGCTTCGTCACATCCTTACTTACGTCATTAATTGAGATTAGAATTATCTAAGACATACCACACTCGCTTTGTCATGTCCTTACTTGCATCGTTAATTAATATTATAATTGTTTAAGGCGTACGACACCTAAGTGATATCGGTTTATATCCAAATCTCGGTTTGCACAGAGATACAAATGTCATAAAGAAATAAACTAGAGAGAGAGAGAGAGAGAGAGAGAGAGAGAGAGAGGTAAGAGAATAAACTAGATTAAGAGTGATTACAAAAGAGAGAATTTTAATACATCTGTTTAATACATCTTTAATAATCGGTTGGTCCTGCAAAATATGATCTCTATCACTTTGACTTTTCCAGTAAGAAGGTCAACCATCCAAGTATTGAGCCCAAGTAAGACGAATGAGTCATGTCAATTACACAATTTATACAACTTATACACAGAGAGAATTTTAATACATTTGTTTAATACATCTTTAATAATCGGTTGGTCCTGCAAAATATGATCTCTATCACTTGACTTTCCCAGTAACAAGGTCAACCATCCAAGTATTATAGGCCGAGGTAAGACGAATTAGTCATGTCAATTACACAACTTATATAACTAATACACGGATGCCAAGTAACAGCAACACAGAAGATAATTGTGGATTGACATAATATGATTAGCAGAACATATAAAGAAAAAGTATGGTAGTCTGGTAAAATTTCATATGTATATTTGTATAAATTCCATCAAACATATGGAAGCCGGATATGGAAGCAGGCATTCGACGCATATGCATGTTTTCCATCAGACATATGGACTGTAAGGAAGCCTTGTTCCCCGTGATTCTCCTTGGATTGGAGTTGACCCTTCAGGTTTGATACTAGAGGAAGAGCTTCCTGTGCTGCTGCCCAGTTCTTGGCTCTCGATGAGCGGATCTGTCAGTTTCTCCTATCATCATAAAAGAAGGATACAAAAAAACAAGTGATCAGAGCGTCTGTGAAACAAAGAGTTTCAAAGAAATAATTGGTTATTCGGTCGCACTTTGTGTAATGCTTTCGTATAGAATCATCCTCCTCTCACTTTGCAGAGGATGATTCACATCTTATGTGGCTGCTTTCATATAGAGTTTCAAAGTCATACTTTAGGGAAGGTGCCAAGACGATCTGCTCCTTGCAGCCCGAGTCCGGAGGTGTCTCGTGCGCCGACACCATGGCCTAAGGATGGTTGCCCTTGACTTGGCCAGCCAAGTCTCCCCCATGTCTGGCCCTAGCGAGGTCGACTTACAGTTCTCTTGAGATAACACTACTAATCTGTCCTTGAATGATCATTACATATTGGAACCAAAACATGTATATTATACCTAAGAAGGGGATGAGTCAAAAGTCCAAATTGTAAACTAAAATAACCTCTGTGGCTAGTGGTACGTAATCCGATAGAAGAAAAACCATGGGTTGAGAAGAAAATATTTGCAAAGCAGTAGACGGTGCAGTGATGTTGTAGTACTTTTCAGTAAGATCTTACCTCTTTTGATGATCCAGAATCACTTTTTGTGTTAACAGTTTCTAGTTTCCTTTCACCATCGCTTTGTCTTCGAGACTGTTGTTTCCGAGAAGCATTACGCCTGTAATAAATTGAAATGTACATGTCAGAACAAGATTCATGGGGACTTGAGATGTCACATTAAAGTCACGCAATAACTTGATGGACATATACATATTGCTTGTTAAAACTTGTTCTGCATCTTGATGGAAAACAAATTACCCAGAGCCTCTCTCATTTTCCACATTAAGGTTAGGAAGAAGTTTACGTGCATTTAAAAATGTTGAGTGAAACTAGTAATTCTTGGTGATATAGTGTCACTAGCAATTCTGAATAAATACAAAAATTGACATCAGAAAGAATTCCTTGAATCACAAATTGATGCTAAACTAAATGTTAAACATAGATGCCGTACTTGTTGAAACAGGCTATGATACTTGATTCATAGATGAGGCTTTGTGAACATGCATAGAATTCTGTGAGTCTACTTACACATAGATGCACATTACTCAAATACAAGTACAGGGATTCACAATAAAAAAATATGGAGCAGGAATGAAAAAAGTATCTTTCAATATAAAAGAAAAATAATAAATTCATATTCTTGTTGAGCACATTATTGTTCTGTAGGTGTTGAGGAATAGAAACACCACCCAAGAGACCAAATGAACTCACTTTCTTCGCTCGTATGGCTGAACTGGTTCATCAGTCTCTGTATACATTACAGGAAGGTCTGAAAGGTCACATGCCAACGGCCTTGTGCTGAAAAACTGCAATTGAAGGGGCAAATGATAACATTTATTTTGGGTTATAGTCAATAAAAGCAAAATAGATTAAACCAGTGGAGCTTAATGTCAAAGTAATTAAACCTGGATGTCTCTGACTCCTATCCAATATAATTGCTTCTTATATAAATCTAATTTGACGCATAGAAAGGGAAAAATATATCCATGATTGTCATCCAGCTTGTGACTAAGACCATTGCCAGGTAAAGATCTCCATATGGTTAATGTCAGAAATCAAAATAATGTTAAACTACCGAGCAAGGATAGCACTTACTATTGGGCTTATGCTGCATTTTATATACTGTCTAAACAGGTAACAAGGGTGATCCACTAAGTCACCTATGTATAAGCCTTGGTGTCATGGTAAGTTCACTCCTCTGTAATCTAGGTTATCAGAGTTCCAAGTCATAGAAACAACCTCTTTGCTTGCAAGGTTAGGACTGCATACATTGACCCTCCATGAATTTCACATTGGCAGGAGTCATGTGCACCGAACCGCCCTTTATATTTGCCCTAATTAGGCTTTTCTTAAACACAAGTTCCTCATAAAAAGATGCCATGAATCATGAAATTGAGAGTTCTTTTACATTCTGCATTGAAGTAGCGAATGGTGTGCATGATCAAAGCTCTACAATTCCAATAGGTGAAAATATTATCATAATAGATATGAATTTTATCATGCATTCATTCCAATGATAAAATTCTGTCTTATTTCAGTATAAGAACCTAAATTTGAGTCTGATTTTACTTGGCCAAACAATGACTCATTTCCCATAACTGACCTAAGTGTTTCAATTATGCAAACACTAATTTGTAATGCAAGATGAGTTCCAGTGATATTTCAATTCTGCATATGTAAGAATTGTATCATTATAGTCATTATTGATCAACCTAGTCATTATAATAGAATAGGTCTGTGATAGAAATAAGCAAGAATAACTAGTTCTGATCCTAGAGAAAATGATATGATACAAAAAGAAATTTGTAAATTACTTTCTTAATGGCCAATGCATCAATCTCCCTCCATCAATGCAAAAATTCTTGCTTAAGCAAGAACATCACAAAGTTTATATCTTTGTATATGAGTTGTGACTAGAACAGTAAGACTCCAAAGTTGCACCAGGTTCAAATACATTGTGTATGGCTTTCAAAATGTCTTCAGGTCCAACTCCAATAAAAGAAAAACTTAGCAGAACTAAAAATAAAGTAGAAAGTGTCTTTTGGCTGCTAAGTAGCAGTACCATGCTATGATTCCATGCTTTTTATGGTGGAAAAAACAGAAGATGCTCATAGCTCTTATAAGCATTATCTTCTTAAGTTTCCCATATATTCAGATCAATAAAATAATTTAATGATGAGTTATAACTCACATTGCTTTGCAAAGCAGATGCTGCAGTACCACGATCGGAGGGGTCTAGTGCAAGAAGCACCATCAATAAACTAAGGGCAGATGATGAGAAATCTCCAAAAGTTTCGATAATGCTTGGTTTGTAGGGCGGTGGGGGTTGGAAGATAGTAGCCAACTTCAATTTTCTCCAGTAGTCTTCTGATGGTGATCCACATAGCTTAAATATTTTATAGAGCTGTTCAACCTGGATAACCCAAAAGCATGTTAACTCATAACTTCTTGAATACTTAGTAAGAAAGAGTAGATGATGTATGTATATTCTGTGTATCTACAGAAATTATGAAAGACGAAAGGATGGCATACTGACATATCATTTACACTGGAAGGATTCAGATCAATTAGCGCATCTAGGAAGAATGTGGAAGTTTTTCATAACATAACAAAATTCCTCAGTCTGATATGTCTCTAATTAAATTTCCTGATATATGTTTAGCAGAAAATACACTTAAAAAGCTGTGGTGCATCCTTTGCATGAAATGGGTTAAACAGACCCAAGATTTTATTGGATCAGTTCCAGCCTTCAATGATTTTGAAGATCCTAGATGACCAATTAGCGACAATGATCAAACCCATCCTTGGTCTCATTCGTTATCGAGCCAACTTGGCAACAATTGCACCCCTAGTGATGATTGTTACCCAGTCAAGATAGCAACAATTTGACTCCTCCTTGGTCCTGACCATTACCAAGTTAAGTGGCAATGATCAAAGCCCTTCTTTGTCCAAACGATTACAGAGCCAAGTCAATGACAATCGAACCCTTCTTTGACCCATTGCTACCAAGTTGATGATAATCGTCACCCTCCTTCATCCCCATCATTACCAAATCATGTTGGTGAAGAAGAGATCCCTACTTAATCCTGATCATTATCGACAGAGTCGGCGATGATGGGACTCCACCCTGGTCTTGATCACTACGGAGCCAAGTTGGCAGCGATCGGACCCCTCCTACATACCAAGTTGGCCATGATTGAACATCTATTTGGTCCTAATCAAACCAACTGTCATTTCTCCATAAACCCGTATCATCACTACTACTAATAGAACTCTAGTCTTCACAACACTAACATCCTAGAAACTCAACAAAAAACATTAAAAAACAGGCATATGCATCACATGGAAGATGACAGACTTAAAGACTGCCTCATGGATTCCTATCTTGGATAGTAGAGCTTTATATGAATGAAACTTCATAGAAGTAGAGAGGCACATGTTGACTCCACATAAGGGTGCCCAATCTTAGCATGACAACTGGCATCCTCATCCAGCCACATGGAACATCCTTACTATTATCGGTACATGACTTCCACATCTAGCCATGTGGAACATCTTTACTACCGTCAATACATACTTCTTTAGTATAGATGGCAACCTCATGCAACACCAACTAAATAGTAGAATAGCAATTTTTTCTGTAAAACAATTAAGACATGCACTAGGGAAACATTCAATAACTTGCACTTTTACCACTATTCTCTCTTCTCATTCACATCCCTCTTTAAACGTCAAAGGGAACTCTGCCAAGAAATTCTTAACCTCCCTTTCTCTCATCTTTGTAGGCCTCCCACATCATTGGGACCTTATTGTTGGTGCATAATGCAGAAAGGGGCCCAGGTCAGCTCTCAATCTCAGGTTAAACGATAACTAAATTTGATCCCAACATGACCAGTGGCTCACAAATTAGAAATTCCATTTGATGATAAGATCCATGACATGTTGCATATGTTCAAGTTGAAGCCTTACAAAAGATATCTTGATGCTATACCTATCATACTATCTGAACTCATTAGAGACCAAGCACATACACCAATAAAAGTTCTATAAAGGCTATGATGCTGCATCAATGGGAGAATACAAACCAAAGCTCTAACCTAAGGGATCAATAAAGCTAGAAAATAGTCGCATGGGATTACGAAGATGAATTGGTCCAAAGATTTTTTGATGCTCCACCTTAAAAACATGGTGACTCTAACAAAAGGCAATTGTTATTATGCAATTACTATTGGTCACTGAATCATCATTATTATCATACCGAGGCCCTACATAAGTCATGAGAGGGTCAGAAAGCTAAGGGGCCAACCATCTAAGTATGCTAGGTTGGCCAGCATATTGGTGTCAACTTGATTTGAGCATATACGGGAGATTGCTGCTATGCTAGTTCAAACCTTCATCACACTTGGATACCTATGTGTACACCCGATAAAGCTTGTACAGAAGTTCGACCAGTTTTGATCAAGGTTAAACTAGTAATAGTATTGAATAGGAATAGCAACTGCTTGATTGGTCAACAAAGATTATGTTTTGATATTCCTTTGTATCTTCTCACCGATGTTGACTACTCTATTAAACTCTATTATCTATTGCTTCATTAGTTAGCTCTTTAACCACTGCTCATAAGCTTACCCTGATCCGACCAAACAATTAACTTCAAGATTTTAGTCATTAGATTCAATAATCTTAAAAGAAGACATGATAGACTATGTAAAATAATTGTAGGCCAGTCCCTTGTCCATATCAAATACCACATGCTAATGGAGACAAAACATGGCAATTCCAACATGCTAGGGCTGACCAGGGGCTTGGAAGGCAATTAAACCATATATAGGAGCTTCACATGCAGATGAGGAGGTTTACAAGAGACTGACTTGGCTAAGCTATTGAGACAATCTCAAGAAGCCAAAATCACCTATTACAATAATGGGAAATGCAAGAGGTATGGTTATGAAAGAGAGCAATCAATTACTCTTAAGCCTTATTTCCTTGCAATGGCTGAATCCAATGCTTATAAGCTAGTGGAACTTAGCATGCTACGTGCCCATGAAAATAATGTCTATTAGGTTCCAACATAAGAATCATAAGCAAGAATTGGTTAGGAGCTTTCACAATGATCAAACTACATAAGGAGCCACCCCATGATATTGGGAAGGTTAACAACAGACAACCTATGAAGCTGTTATGTTAAACGCAACATTGGGATAACGAATAATGGGGAGTACAGGAGGGATGATAATGAATTGGAATGCACTATAAATTATTCTTAACCCTTGCATTCTTCCAGTTGCAATGGTTGTAGTTTAAGAACCAATATTAGTAAGCTAAGGCATCGAAGATATCAAAAATTGTGAAGGAAGTTCTTCATTGATTAATCGGGTTGAGAACAAAAGGTAAATATTAAGTACCATCAAATAATGCCTAAGAATTTGAGTTATGTTCATTATTTTAATTCCAAACCAAATAGATTATTTTTATATTTTGTATGGAGACAGCTTTTGAAAGTTCGAATGAAAAAAGATCACATGATCTTATTGTCTACAAATATGAAGCTGCTAAGATGAGGTGATGCCCATATGCAGATTGTTCACGAACAAAGCAAAATGAAAAAGATATTAAAATCAGATCAACCATGTAGCAATTAGTTAAGGAATTGCTTTGATGGAGAACAAGGGATTGAAAAGCAAATGGAATTTTTTAGACATGAGAAACAATTTAAAAAGTGACATTAATATGGTGAGGGAATCAAAACATTTTTCTGATTAAAAAAATGAAAATAGAAAAATCATGGAATTAACAACTGGATTAGAAAGGACTATTGAGAGCAATGATAAAATTGTATCTTAGCTGAGAAGTACTTATATGGATTACATCTCACACTTTCTTCATGCCAATGTTATGATTCACGCAAAATCAATTACTATTTAGCTTAAATGGTTGTCTAATTGATAAAAACACAAAATTGAAACCAATGCTTGAAAGATACAATTTTTTTCTTGCAATTTAGTGTGTGCTATCAGAAAATGATAATAAAATGAAGAAAAAAAAAAGATGATTGGACCTCATTCCTTCCGGGCATGATTGGTTTCCCAACAAACATTTCAGCAAGAAGACAACCGGCACTCCAGAGATCAATACCAACTCCATAATCTGTACTACCCAATAGCAACTCAGGTGCTCTATACCAGAGGGTCACTACTCTGCTTGTAAGTGAACATTTCTTGTTAGGATTATAAAAATTTGCAAGGCCAAAATCAGCAATTTTCAGCACTCCATTTTTGTCAATCAATAAATTGGAACCCTTAATGTCCCGATGTAAGATTCCCCTCTCATGACAGTGCTGTAGACCAGAGAGAAGTTGTCGCATATAACACTTTACCTGCAGAAGAAGATAGTAATGCAGTCTTCATAACTTAAGTTTTTGCAAGAATATCAGAAATATGAAAGGCAAAATGATCAGGAGGAAGAAGGTTACAAGGGGAAGGAATGCGAGTGCTATATTGGGTTGCAAGTATCTTACAGATGCAGCATAAGACTTCAAGGGTAAAGGAACTATTATGCTCGTGATTCAGATAAAAAGTTTCATTGTATTTATCACTAAAACATGATGATATGCGATTCAAAGTATAAAAACCTGTGGTTCAGTGAGTCTTGCTTCAGAGTGTGAAATAACCCTTGCTAAATCAGACCGCATGTAATCAAAGACAAGGTATAAGCTGTAATGCATTCTTGAAGTAGCAAGCCCTTCAAGTTTAATGACATTGGGATGGTCGAGCTTTTGCAGTATCATAATTTCTCTTGCCATGAATTTCACACTCTCAGATTCTGATGTATCAAAGCGAACCTTCTTTAAGGCAACAATTTTTCCTGTATCACGATCTCGAGCTTTGTACACATTGCTATATGTCCCCTGGCCTACCTAAAGCGGCAACAGAAAATATTAACAGTTAGCTAATTGTCGAACATCAAAGTACATGTGATTACAAGGAAATGAAACTACGATACAAGTGTGTGCATAAATAATTTGCAATCTTATTTCACCATAACAAACTAGTATATTAGGACATGCAAGAAAATTATCCAAAAGCAAGGTTGCAACCTGGAGGGATGGCAACGAATTCTCAGAAAATATGTCAACAAATAAATTATGATACTGTGGTGCATTAGCCAAACAAATTTGATGAATGTATAATAAAATTGATGGAGATTATGTTCACTACTTGTAAGGCTTCCTCCCTTTTACATCATCATACTAACTCCAAAGACGTTCGTATAGAGACCAAGATTCTTCTGATCAACAACAAATCAGCCATTGCAACAATTTCCTAAAAGTAGTGGATACGAAGCAAATGTATTGCAGATTGTTGCAAGAAAATCTGAAATGCTTCCGTATGCATGGTGCTTCCCTTAGTGGTCCTGGTCATCAATTAGCATTCGTCTATAGTTGAAAAGAGATAGACAGTTGATATAGCTGAAAGTGGATAACCATATTTATTTGCATTTCATAGATTCTATCAAAAGTTTCATAAATAATAAAGGTCTTGAGGTATTCAGTAAAATAAAAAATCATATAGCTGAAAGTTTGTCCGTTGTTAGCACTGCAGGAAGTAATTCGAAGAACCCCCAATAAGTAAAATACCTTATCAAGTTTTTCGTAGGAATCGGCACTTTTGGGGATCAGCCCGGCGAGCATCTCTGGTGGAACATTATTGACAAGCCAGCGAGGCCATCCATCGACCAACTCATCTGCGTTACCGACCACCGGCTTCACCAATCGGGACGGCGGAAGCAAGGTCTTTTCAGGCACTACCGCGTTTCCCTCGCTTTCTTCTTCGCCCATCACGACCGTGCCGTGTGCTCCGCGGCCCGGCGGCAGCCGGATGGTCAGGGGCTGTTGCTTGTCGTCGTCGCGGCGGACGGGGAAGTAGTCGTTTTCGCGCTTCATCACGTCGAGGCGGCCCTCTCCGAGGGGAGAATCCATGGAGGGGCCCTTGGCCTGGACGCAACCCATGACGATCGAGCGGCGGGTGGTTCCACCGAAACCGGTGTCGGGCGACGCGCGACACGAACGAGAGCGGGCGGAGACATGGAGGAGAGGGGAGGGAGAGAGAAAGAGGGAGATGCTAAAATGGGGAGTTGGGCCGGCTCCGCTTGGCGTTGCAATCCTCGCCGACTTTGTCTTCTTTCTCTCTAGCTGCGGATGAATATTCTCCGTCGCTTTCGTCGCTGCTGTGTACGCTGTCACCAGGTGGAGGAGCAGAAAGAAGCAGGGAGGATGCGCGTGGACGTGTTTGGAGACGAGAGATCGCCCGGAGACGGCCTCGAGCTTCGGCGGCAGCAGTTGACGACTGCCGTCCCCCCGTCTATGCTGCAAATACTTGGTGGGCATCAGCTCGACTTGTTAATAATAATAATAATAATAATAATATTATTATTATTAAAATGCGTTAAAATAATCCAATAAGAGCGAATTTTTCGTAAAATACTATTACAGCATATCCTATAATCAAAAATAATTTTTGCCCCATATATATATATATATATATATATATATATATATATATACATATATTTTTTTTTGGAAGAACACTAATATAAAGTTTTAAATTAATAAACCAACACATTATAACTCTTCCCAAGAACACTATAATCATATCTTAATTAAATTAAATTCCTCATAAACCTTAATTATTAACTTTAATATTTTCTAGTAGGTTTTATGAAAACTAACAAAGTCTTGATGTATTTCAATTAATTATTTTCCTACTTAGTCTTAAATTTATATTGATTACATTTAACGAGATTAAGTTCACGAAGTGCTACCATAATCTGCTCATGTTATTATTTTTTACAAGAAAAGAAAGAATATATTAACTCAAAATAGGATCATTAGGACGTGAAACACCTCTCCAAGATTCTACTCATGTTACCATAAATCTCAGCCCCACGTCAAGAATCAAGCGGCAAGGAATGGAGGATGGGATTCAAAGCAACTCGAGCGAAAGGTAACAACGACCGAACATTCCAAGAGCACACAACGCTACACACCTACCGTTCCCGAATGCTGCCTCGAATCCTTGATCTGCCCTCCGACGATGACCTACCTCATAAAGCTTCCTCAACACGTCCCTTCTCCCTTCTGCTGGTGTTGGTCTCATGGCCCGGACGGGGAGCAACAGCATACAAGCCAAGCTGGTGGGTATGTCTTCCCTTTGCTCTCGCGCTGGGTCTAAAAATCCTGCCTTTTCGCTTGATCCTATTGTCCTTGTTCTGCCTGCTCTATAGTTGTCTTCATAGTCCACGATTAGGGCTCAAGGTAGCATGTCATGGAGAAAATATTGGATTAATCAGATATGACACTGATAAGTCGATGTCTGAGCATATTAGATTTTGTGTACTTTAGTTTGGGAGATCATAAGAAAGGTATGATCATCAACTATGTTTAGATCTGATGTTCTGGTGGCATATAAGATATGATGGTGGGGCTTTTTTGTAGTTGCTGTGATGAGAATGATCATTCATCCTTATATGTAAAAGGAAAAGATCATTAATTGAAACAGAGGAAAAATAACAGAAAAAAATAGTCAGGGATGAGGTCATTATGGTTTATGTTCCGGACGGTTGATTGCTTCGCATAAACCAAAATGTTGTGCAATATATAGATTCATGTGGGTAAGTATTCAGTACGCCTTAATTCCTATTACTTCCTTACGTAGAGAAAATGCTGTGATATTGTGAGACAGAACTGTTTGAAGGAAGACTTCACTGGTTATTTGTTTTAGTGGCAAAGATGGGGATGCAGAGTTTATTGCGGCAAAGACGTCGTAAGTTAGGAAAATGCGGAAGCAGTCATTTACTAATCGTTCTACGAAGAAATTGAATGTTCAGGATCCATACTTCGGAATAAGGCCAAAAGAAAGTAGGAAATGCATGCACTCATCAGTTCTCCCAAGGGAATTTTTGTAAAGCATGTTCTTCATGACATCAAGTTAATTGTTGCTAGAATAGTGTCCAGAAAAGTTCTACTAGCAACGTCATTGTTTCATTTTAATCTCGGATCCTAATAAATATAATATATCTTATTTTCTTGGAGTTGTGATACTGAGAAAATATTACTGGACCTTTGGCTATCTTCATTCATATATGTTGGACTACTTCCTAAAGTTCCTTTGCAAATTTTAGAAAAACAGTGGATCTAGTGATGATGCCGATGATAACAGCAATAATAATAAGAAGTAAGTTCTCACAGGTGCTTCTTGGAGATATGGGAGCTGGAAAGACAAGCATGGTGCTGAGGTTTGTCAAAGGCCAATATTTTGACTCTCAGGTTTACAAATTTTTACTATCTTTGTTGATTTGATCTGAATAATTTTCAGTAAGTGTAATCAAGGATGCTCATTTTTCAGGAATCAACAATAGGAGCTGCATTCTTCTCTCAAGTTCTGTCACTTAATGAGGCTATTGTAAAATTTGATATATGGGACACCGCTGGGCAGGAACGGTATCGCAGTTTGGTCCCCATGTACTACCATGGTGCAGCTGCAGCTATCATTGTCTATGATATCTCAAACATGGTAAACATTTTTGCTACATTGATAAGATAAATGAGATAAATCCTTCCTGTACTACTGCAACAATCTGTCTATATATCCCCATAACTGGCATGAACTTTAGGTCTATACTGAACAATCAGCATCAGATATTTCCTCCACATTGTTAGACTATCAAGAAGTACATATACTCTCTATATTCACCCAAACATGGAAGTTTTATTCATACAATACCTTGTAGTCATGCATATTTGCAGCATCAAAAGAGGTATTTGTGTTCACTACCAATACCACCACCAGTACCACCACCATCATTGTCCTGTTGATGGACTGTAAAATGTCAAAGTTGACATGTCACAAGAGTGTTACAGACATGGTTCACTTCTTATCAAATTAGCTTAAGCTAGCATATCATATGCACATCATGCTAACTGTTATATTACGGCTACAAACATTAACTGCTTTAGTGGAAATTTGTGCTGAACTGTGATTTAGCTGCAAAAAAGAGAATCCTATGTTCTTGCAGTTTCTCTATTCCTTAGATATTTGGGGAATGGCTAATGAACACAGAAACACGAGATGTATATGCTCTAGAACTTTTTGCGTTGAACAACAGTGTGTCTGTTCATGCTTATTACAATCCAAGTTACAATACTCAGATTAATAAGTTGTATTTTCAGCATAGGTCTTCGCCGTATATGCTTTTAAATGGCACATATGATTGCATTGGTTATGTGGGATTTCATATTTGGTCATTTTATAGAAACTTATGTATCATCAGAACGGATCATATTCTTTCAAGAATCACTCTGTTCCTTGATTCATTCGCTTTGCACTGTTGATATTGATGATTATGATGAATTCAAGAACATGTTTCTCCTGCCTCAGGATTCATATGTCAGAGCAAAAAAGTGGGTTCGAGAACTCCAAAGACAAGGTGACTTAGTGTTACCTTAGATGTGCATTTTACCATAAATTTTGGTTATATGCGAGATGTGAATTCTTTGCTCCATACCTCAAAGTTGGTTTTTTAGCTTTAATTATCTATCATGCTTATAAACCATCAAGCAGTTGAACTGACATCTTGCGTTTTCAATCACATTCTACATATGAACTTGCAGTTAAGCCTTTGACAATGTTGTTAGAAATGTAACCTGGCAAAATTTGTGTTAACTAGTCAATTTGAACAAAATCTTATATACTTTGTAGGCTTTTACTCAACATGCATCTTGAATGTTTCTTATATGCTGCTCCAACAGTCAAACTATTTCATTCTATATGAATTTTGTGATCTCGCCTTGTTTAATTGTTTGTGTTCTGCTGAGGCAGCATCACATATAACTTGAACAAATCTACTCCATTCTAGGAAACCCATATCTGATAATGGCACTGGTCGGGAACAAGATTGACTTGGAGGCAAAAAGGAAGGTGGAATCTGAGGTAAATAAGGACTTGTTTTTGTGATGTACACACTTTAGTTTCTTCTTTTATTACCTGTGATGATCATGAAGCAAGAACTTAAAATTACCGGTAAGAATGAAGATTAAAATTTCTTAATAATCACCTGTCTTTTCAATTGAACAAATCATCTTCTTCGATGAGTGACTGGAAAAAGAGGGATTGACATTCCATATGAATTATATGTTTGTGCATTTTCCACAATATCTTGTATCATCATTTTTTATTGTACCAATTCATTCTTAGGATGTTTACATCTATGAGAAAACCCAGAGTCATATTATCTCAATTGACACCTAGGCTTGGCTTAGTTTTATCCTGCACCATCCAAACTGCCCAAATAAGACCAAACGATGCCACTGCAGAAGACTAATACTTGATAATAGCTGGTTTCAGCTTAGGCTGCAGAGGTTGTTCATTGGATTTAAGGTCCTATGAAATAAACATAAATCGAGACACTAAAACAAGCAAACCACCAGCCAAATTCACTGGAGTAAGCTGTAACTCACACATGCACTAAATATAAATCACATCTAGTCCAAAATATATAAAAATCTTTATCAAACCAAGATGGCTCCAAACCAGTGGATGGACAGATTTGGATGAATGAAGACTAATTTAGTTTAAGAACACCTTTTAGAGAATCCACATATTATGCCACACACACACAAGGAATGCTTCAACAGCCAGTCATAATCAACGAAAGATATAGATATTTCAAATAAATCGATCAAATATATGCCTAACCAAGCAATGGCAGCAAAGAAGGCAGTAATTGTACCAGTTCTATCAACATGAGTGGGTTCTGTCAACATGAGTAGGTAATTTATCATGGAATGTAGAAGATGAGTGGACAATTACAAACGGTGTGTGCATCCTAAGCCCCATGATATCTGCATTTTTATGATTTAGCATCGTAAGTCCATACAGTACCTGTGTTGCTGTGCTACTTATGAGGCTAGAGTATATGAAATGCTTGGTAGATATGTGGTGCTGAAACTTTGGCTTCTTCTCAGGAAGGCTTGCAATATGCCCAAGAGAACGGGTTGTTCTTCATTGAAACTTCTGCAAAAACAGCAGAGAACATCAACGAGCTCTTCTATGAAATAGGTAAACTTCTTTCTCTCTCACCATCTCAATGCATTCCTAGTAACATGCCATCTTTCATCCCTCACAGCCAAGAGACTAGCTAAAGCCCGGCCACCGCAGTCATCGGGGATGAACTTGTCCAATGAAACACAAGTCAGGGAGAGAAAGCTGTTCTGCTGCTCGGGATGATCACTTCCATGACCAACTTAATGCATTGATCTTGTCCAATCAAACACAAGGCTGTTTTGATCTTGTTACTTGTAAAGGTTTAGAAGGCCAACGAGTCAAGATGCCTGTCCGTTTATGTGTTGTTCTGCATGAACTCAGAGATTGTGGCATCATAACATCTACATTGCAAAATTAGCCATATTACACCTGCACAGGTAACTCTCATGCTCTCAAAAACAGGACTTGGTTTGGTTGAGGTACATCTAATACAACAAGTATGCCATTTACCGGATGCAAAAAATCTATTATCAAAATCAGATGACTGCCACATCAGGAAAGCAAGTCTGTGCTGATTCATGTTATCCTAAAAAAGAATTTAAACTGTAAATAAAAATTTAATTATTTTGTACTTAACTAAATATATGAGTTTTTATATGATCGGAAAAGATCCATATAAATGATCCCAAAAATCCTCGCGTGATGGTTCGTTACTATCGCTCGCTATCCTAAATTCGACTACCCTTACGATTAGTCTCCCCTGTTCATCCCATAATTGACTTTCATCGGATTCATAGTCTCCCCTGTTCATCCCATAATTGACTTTCATCGGATTCATCGTTGTATTTGCACACACAAGGATAATACAAGTCGATGTTAAATATTATATGAGAATTTTTTTGATATTCGAGTGCTATGCAAAAAAATTTTAAAATTTAAAATTTTTTTCAATAATTTATTTATTTTTCTTAATTAAAATCCTTTCAGCCAATAGTTTCTGTTCCCAAGACTTTTGCGCTTTTATCACCTTTCACCAACCCAACCCTCGCTATCTCCTATCGCCTATCTCCTATCTCCTATCTCTCTGCTCCCGGCACTTTTGTGTCCCCGCCGGCGGCTTCCGGTACGCTTGGCCTCTTGCACCACCCTCCCTATCCTCGCGTCTCCGTCCCTCAGAGCTTGCACCGAATCGAGCAATGCTCGTTTGGATGAGTTCACATGAGCTTTGGAAGTTTGCCCTGCCGACACACCTTTTGCTGAGGGGTCGCCTTTCCTTTACACGTACCATTCGTTCCACATGGTGAGCACTCCTCACTTCACTTCATAAGGGAGAACAGTCGAAGAACCTCCACAACTCAGAAACACTCCCTCGATGGGTTCCAAAGTTCACGGATTGAACACCAACCACCGTAATGTCTTATCAAAAAGATTATTACACTCTAGCATTGACGATTTTATTATTTACGGATAGTAACGATGACAGAAAGAATTATTTCAGAATTTTTATCGTATTTGAATCTGAATAAGCACAAGGAACATAGTACTTATTCATGTATTGATGGTGGACACATCAATGTTGGGTTTGATGACATATTTTGTCATCACTGTTCTCATTATTTTTTGGACAAAATGTGTTACTAACCACATCAGTAACTTTGGTAATAGTCAAGTCACAATGTTGTGACACTACTTCAAAGGAAATTTGTGCTTGCTTCTAAGTTTATTCAATATACCAAATGTACGTCAGATCTATGGTTATTATGTTTTTAGGAGCATTGAGAACAGAAAAGATAAATTCCAAGTGTTACGAACAAAATAACATACAGTATCTTGATTATGTAGTCTTCACTTATAATTAAAGTGATAGGACTCCGGATTAAATTCTAATCATATTAATACTAGTAAATAAAAATCCTATTAAATCGTAATAAATTCATTGTTATCTTATAAATGAGTATGACTAGGGTTTAATTAGTCCTTAGGGCTTAGTAATCGTCGTCCTTTTTATCAGGTTAGTTAGCTAGGGTTTCCCCCGCCTAGGTCGATTATAGAGCTAACTTAATCGCCCCTGTTCCTATTAAGGCAGGTCAACTATATAAGGGGTAAAGGAGTAATTCTACTTAGACAAGCACCCTCTTAGGTCAGGGTTTTGATCCCTATTTAAAGATGTAATTGTCCCCCATCTTGAATTAATCAATTATCATCTTTTATTCAGCCTTCGTGTCGAGTCTAGGAGGGAGTAATTCCTATAGCGTTCCAAGGATTGATCCTCTTCAACGATCAAAATCTATAAGACTCATTCTGAGATCTTATCATAAAGTTATAATTATTATGCATGTAATATTAGAGCATTAATTATCAATATATTCTTAACTACACAATAACCATGCAACATAGATTTGTTCTTGGTGTACCTTGCATAATGCTTGTCAATATATTCATAATAGTTGAATCAAATAACATCAATGATACTTATAATGAGAATAGAATGAGGGACATGATGATGGAACCAACAAGGTAGGACATGGTGCCAAAGCCGAAAAGGCAAAAGAGAAAGGATGACATAAACAATGATAATGGTGATGGATAAGGAAGATGAAGACATCATTAAGGGGCCTTTAGTTTCCTTTTTTTATTTTTATTTTTGGCTGGATCACATGACACCGTAGTGGAAGTGAAGGTTGGGTCTTCTCTATCAATAATATACATATACATATATATATATATATATATATATCACATCCAAAACAATTTAATTATTGATTTGTTGTACTTTTGAGCAAAACATTCTCCATATATTTCAGAAAATATGGTGATTAATACCGTATCAGTCTTTCACATACTTTCTCTGCTGAAAGAAGCAAAATGGTAGTTTAATAGTTTCTTTATTTGTCATTTTTGGATCTTTATGGTGAAAAATTCTCATACTTCTCTTCAAATAAAGAATATAATCCCCTCTATCTTCCATTGAAGAATACGATTTTGATATATGGAAAAAAGCTGGTGCTTATATATTTCCTGTTTACATTCCTCTACCTATTAGATTTAATCCTCTCACATTTGCAGTGTCATTGATACTTAGCTGCATAACTGAGTTAATGGCCAAAATGACAAAAAGCAGTGATGTGAACGAATGCGTTGGCAATGAAACCATTCGATAGTATTGCTCAGCTGTTTGCTCGAAGAAAACGTTCATCCCACAACCAGCTGGAACCCTCAGAAGGTCTTCATGATTGAGCTGCTTACTGTGGACGTGTCCGGTGTGCCCCGCTGACGAGCGGAGTCTCGGCTTTTCCCCGTCCTTCCGCTCACTGTACTCTTTACATTTACCATCGCCATGGAGTTTGAGCTGAATCAGGCCAAGGATGATGGTACTGCGGTGTATCAGCTGACGAAGGCGAAGAACCCAAGTGAAGCTCTTCTTTTGTTGCAGCAGTCACGGGTTGCACGTACGAACCCTACTGGTGACGCGACAGGAAGCAACTGTTCTTGGAATCATGGCGGCTTCCCTCACCCTCGTGGCCATGCACCTTCTTCCAAACTCGTACTGCAACCTACTATTCGCCTTGCAGAAGGATTCTGCGTCACACTTCATTCTGCTGTGTGGACGGTGGCATGCACTGTTCGTTGTTACACTGAACCGTAAACTCGGGGACGCAGAAGCTATTCTTCATGGCTTTATTCTGCGTTGTTTTCGGATCACAGATTTAGCACTGTTTGTTACTGCCTCTTAAACTTAGACCGAAACCTGCAAGTCCTTCTTGACTTCAAGGCGAAATAGGAATGAGATGACATGAGAGTTGACGAGGTGATAGATATCCCACGTGTACACTTGGCACCAAACTTAGAAGTGCTTCCATGCCATTGCAGTTTAAGCAAGAGCAGTGATGCTCATAAGTCCAATAATTATCCTTGTTCAATTTATACTCTTTTCCAAGTTGATTTATTTGATAGTTTGAATTTAATGACTACCTTAGAAACTATATCTTTTTTTCCTTTTTTTTTTTGGGATACCCAGCCAATAACTTTTGGTGATTGCCAAAGCTTGTACATGACAAGGCCCGTATCCAAGCTCTAGAGCTTCTTCTTCCTCCTCGTGATGGTCACTAACCCTACACTCCTGAGGGCTCTATAAAACACACCCCATCCACCTTCAAGCTCTGCACCCACCTCTCTCTTCTTCAGTCCTCGATTTCTTCTCTGCTCTTCTTCCCATCATGGGGAGGCTCATTGCAGCCACCCTCTTCGTCCTCCTGTTCACACTCCTGCATTCCTCCCTTGCGTGTCCCAAATGCCCATATCCCACTCCCTCCAACCCACACCTTAAGCACCACCCGAAGCTGCCCCCCGAGCACCCTCCCAAGGTGAAACCCTACCCTAAGCCCAAACCTCACCCTCCAAAACCACCAAAGCCGCCAGTGGTTGGCCCTCCTAAACCTCCTCCGGTTGTCCAACCTCCACTCCCACCTGTAGTCGTTCCCCATCCTCCTCCCTATGTGATGCCTCCGCCTTTGCCGCCTGTCGTCAATCCTCCACCAGTTCCGCCCGTTGTCGGACCACCCAAGCCTCCTCCGGTGGTGTACCCGCCCGTGCCGCCCGTTGTCGGCCCACCCAAGCCTCCTCCGGTGGTGTACCCGCCCGTGCCGCCTGTTGTCGGCCCACCCAAGCCTCCTCCGGTGGTGTACCCGCCCGTTCCGCCTGTTGTCGGGCCACCCAAGCCACCTCCGGTGGTGTACCCACCCAAGCCGCCACCGCCGGAGGGCGAGGTTCCGTGCCCGCCGCCGCCGCCCAAGGAGACGTGCCCGGTGGACACGCTGAAGCTGGGCGCCTGCGTCGACCTGATCGGCGGCATGATACCCATTCGGATCGGGGCGGACGCCAAGTCGACGTGCTGCCCGGTGCTGCAAGGCCTGGCAGCTCTCGACGCCGCTCTGTGCCTCTGCACCACCATCAAGGCGAAGTTGCTCAACCTCAATCTTGTGCTGCCCGTTGCGTTGGAGATGCTTATTGGGTGCGGGAAGAGCCTTCCTCCCGGTTACCAATGCCCTGCTTAGACTCCAAATGGTATCTTCTTCTCAATCTCGTCTTCCTTGTTGAACAATTACAATGTAAGATCCCCCTAATCTTTTTGGTTGCAGGTTATTTGGAGATCAGAAAGAGAATAATTCTGCGGACAGCCCGAAGTGAAAGCTTAATAAGCTTACTACGATGTTCTTTGTCTAGTGTGCTTCTGGTGTTAAATGAACGTAAAGCTTTGTGTTCCTGCTGTAGCCTGAGTTCTCATGCATGCATGTCTCGTACAACTTCACGTGTCTACTACGTATAAAGAGCCTTTTCGTTCTGTTCTTAACTCGCAGTGTAAGTCGCGGCCGACGGTGTTGCCGCGCATCAAAAACAGCCAACACTAAACTCACGACTTAAGTCGTGGTTAACGATGGTAGCACACACCGTCAAGAACAATCGACAGTAAAGAAAGAATGCACGTCGATTGTTCATGGATGATTAGGAGACTCGCATCGATGAGATAAAAGATGCAAGGAGATGCTACCATATCCAATATGTGGATGCAAGCAGACAGATAGATCTCAGTGTTTGCCTCGGATTAGTAGAGCATTACTGCTACATGCCAAAATATAGATAAGATTGCAAGATCTTTCAACAGTGGATGCTCACGGGAGTCTTGAATCGTACCACTCTCACTGCTCCCACCAACATAGACGGATCTCAAACACAAGAAGAAAGACTTGGCACTGTTGCATACACATGAAAAGTGCATGATGGACAACCCTGTCTTCATCTACGGATAATATAGTTCCGATCGTGACAATACCTTATTGTATGTAATTGACTTATAGCTATAGAGCAAAATGAAACTTTCTTTAATTGATCTATTGATGTGATAAATTCCCATCAATTTTGTATTGCTAGATACTATCTCCAAAGTGATGGGATGATTCGACGAGGTCCGAGCCTTAAGGGAAAACATATTGATCTAACCCAAGTGTACCAAGGAGTCTAACTATCCAATGAGAGTCGAACAGTCAATATGCCGTGTTTCGATCCGATGTGATCTCTCTTATGCCTAAGTAATGAAGTTGTACGAGAGTCCAGAGAGAGGAGAGACAGATTTGACTACCAACGTTATCGTTTTGTGCTACAGTCAAGATAGGAATTGATAAGATTTGTCCTTATCTAATTATCATTGGATATGAAGAGAACCTTTCCATGGATCACATTATTGGCCAATAAGTCGTTATCCATAACAATGTTAGAACCATGAGTAAAAGCTAATTTTTGTTGTGTTTTTATCCTTAAATGTGCCTTAGCCTGTAAATAATTATTAGTCTTCCTGGAGTCAACAGCATTGAGATCCATGAGCACAAACTAATTAAGTGTGGTAATTATTTGTATGTATACTTAAACATACCTTGGGTTATATGCACAGATCAAGAATCAAGCAAAGATCAAGACAAATCTCCGAATCAGAAAATAAACTCCTAAATACTAGAAACTTTTGAGACTCAATTTCTTAATTTAATAAATATTAAAAAAATAATCTGAATTTTTTTTTTCTTAAAAGGTAAATGACAAGACAGAATTTGAGCTCGTGACCTCAACAAATTTCGTGACTATTACGAAGGATCCAAATGTCACGAAATTATTTTTAACATCAGTATGACTATTTGCTAATATTATGCCAACATATTTTTTATCATCGCATTTGAGATTAAATTTGAGACGATCCACATTCAAATATGGTCCGGTGTTTATTAACACGAGACCACAATTAGGCTCGAATGGGTTCACCCCGAACGCTTTTTTAAATTTCCCATGGCTGTCAGTCGACGGACACCGGAGGCCCAACCCAAAATAATTGAATCACGAAGACACAGCGGGTCGAACCCAAACAAGGGAATCAGCTTTAAACCGATCCGAATCGAACCGGTTCTACTGAGGTCATATCAGCTTTATGGGCTCATCCATGTTGGGTTGAGCCGAATCGAACCGACTAATTATACTTAATCAACACATTTTATATTAGAAATTGTGATGAATAAGGCGCTCACTAATTTTATCTAAACTCGAACCCTACTAACTAACCATGTATAATCGAATCGATTCGACTACCTAATAACGAGTATCTCGCTATATTTGAATTAGAACTTGAGCCGAGTACCAAATTTTTTTCTATGGGGATTCAATTAAAGGGGCCCCGACGAGAAAGAATAAGATGAACGTAAATGCGTCCAAAATTACATGGAAATAAAATAGGGTATGCTGGTATCACACGGTGTCCGCCCTGCACATGCGTGCACGTGTGGCGAGGGCTTAACCTAAAGAGGGGTTGGAGGTGACGGAGATCCACAAGAGTTAATAGAGGGGGGGCGTCTGCCGTCACATGGCTGTCCCCCTCGCGGCCCACCGCCACCGTTTGATCCGGTTGCTTACGGGAGACATCACCGTCTTCCATGGGCTTCTCACTGTCTTCCGAGGTGGGTGGTGCTACATTCCCCGTGGCGGGGAAAGGTGGAACACCGGGCTCTGACACCGTCCGATTCCCGCCGTGCACGAACTCCGTAGCCCCCCCACCACCAGAGAGAGAGAGAGAGAGAGAGAGGCGTCGATGGAATCCACGTTTGTCTCTTTCCTTTGTCGAAGGGCATGCCATGGAAGCATTTAATCATCAAGAGGACATGATAATATTTGTCCTTAATATTAAGTAAAATTAGCATCTCGTATGACTAATTACTGCCTTCCATTTACTTTGAAATTGAAAATTTTTTTTATTACAGTTAATATCAAAATTTAGCTTCTTTTTGTTTGATGATTAGAAATTTTCTGATAGATTAACGGGGGCAATTTGTCGATTTTACTTTTTTGCGTCATTGTAAGTGGGAACCAAATTGGCACGCACTTTATGGTCTGTCCTTTAAAGAATAGGAGGATTAAATCATTGTATAAACATACATAGATGAAGCCATCAATTTTCGTAACATTACTACTTATTTTGCAGTAGTTTACTCGTTTTCATAAATCATATAATCGAACTTAATTTATCTAATTCTATCCATTTTAAAATTATTATTATTTCTTTAGTTTGCCCTATCAAAATTTAACCTAAAGATATTTCATTATTAGAAAGTATGTATATATGTATATATTGATTGATAAATAAGAGTAAACTGTAATTTTTGGGAGTCCTTAATGGATAAAATTTCTTCAAAAAAGAAAAAGAAGGAACTCGAATTCTCGAATCGAACGCTTTCTCTTATACAACTATAAATAAGAAAAAAAAGGTGAAACAAAGTTGGATGAATACAAAGATAGTATGTATTTTAAAGATGTTTGGTAGTGAATAATGGTGTCCATGATGTATGGATCTCATGGTTGGGTTAGAGCCAGCTTATCTTTACCCGACATGCCTGGCTGGAGCAAACATGCTTGGCTGTGACTTCGTCCTTTTAGGACTTTAAATGAGAATTTATGGGATTAATTAGTCCGGCCACCTCTTGGCCACTATCTCAACCAACCCAAAACCGGCACATTTTTATATGCTGCATGTCACGTTAAAGAAGGACATCACCTTTTATTGGATTAACAATTGCGACTTGATGGCCCTCAAAAAGTCTTCCCCAGCTTTCTACTAAACCTTCGTGTTGGATGTGTCATCGCTGTGCTGTTTGCCTCTCTTCTTCTTCTTCTTCTATTTATTATTATTATTATTTTTTATTTTCCTTGTGTCGAAGAGGAAATGGAAGGTAAAAGAATAATAGAGTGTTATGTTGGTGCCTATATTCTTCTCGGGATTGGGACCTTCATTTGCACCCAATCCCATGAACCCTTCTTCCCCTGTCTCCACTCTATAAATACCCTCCCCCGCTTCCTCTCCCCTTCTCATGTTTCCTCTCTTCTTTTCTTCTTCTTCTTCTTCTTCTTCTTCTTCTTGATTCTCTCAGTTTTTGTGTGTGAAGTCTGTAAATGATCCTCTTTGTAGTTTTCCACAGCTTTCTTGAACTGCATCGGTTGCTCTATGGCGGAGGCCTGAGCTGCGGTTCAATAAAGCTGTGGGAAGTCACAAAGAGAGATCAAATTGAGAAGCGAGAATGCATGGAGATCTTTTCTGCTGTTTTCTTTTTCCTTGGCCATGTGATGTTTCATGTAAAGTAGGATGGATTCGCAGTTCTGGTTTTTGTGCTTGTTAAGCCGGGAGAGATAAATAACGAGGTGAAAGAGGAGGTAATCCCAGTTTCATCCCTGTGAATGATTTCTGACTCGGTGATCTTTCACTGCGTGATCTCCCCACGGTGTAATTGAACGAGTAGATGGAAGTTTCTGTGCTTCGAACGCCGGCAGTACTTTCGATGGAGCAGATGCTGTGTGCAAATTATGTATGGATGTGTGTTCGTCTTCCCTTCATGACGAAACAAAAAGATGCTTTCGTGATGAAACTTCAAATCACCTCCTCCTCTCAAACTCCCATTATTCTCACGCAATATGCGAAGCTGATGGAAGCTTGTTCATGTGTATCCTTATTTGGGTTTGTTCTCGTCCTCCATGAGTACTTGTGAGCTGAAGCAAAACTTCTATTTGTGGCCATACGGTCACACGCTCCCCCAGTGAATTTTCTTTTCATGTTCTCCCCTTTACGTTTGATGAGTGGATGTGTCGACGACGACCATCCACTGAGTCCCTCTGACATGGATTACCATCCTCATGCACAGTGCAAGTCTTGGCCTTTCTTGCAGGCTTATTTAACCATGGAATGAGAGCTGCCTGTGGGGTTCTGAGAGACTGATGAGAGCCGGTTCTGAGCACAAAGATTGCATGCATCCTCCTTGTGCTTGCCCAAACTCCGTTTGTTCAAGGACTTCATGTCAAGGTAACAGTGGGTGCAGTTGTGCTGTTGGACAATGGAGGCCACTGAACCATCATACCCTCTGTCCCTTGTGCTGCTTCTCTCATAAAACAATGAAGCAGTCAGCCCATGTCCTATCATCAAATGCGACTCGAGCTCTCAAAAGCTAGCAGCCAAAATTAAAGACTGATGGGTTACTTTTATGTCTATATGATCACAGCATGCATGCTTGATGTGAACACTATAGCTTGTTCATAAGCTACAGAAACCAAAAAGAAGTTTGATCATTCAGCAATCTTGATGGAGAGACACTGTCAATAAAAGATAGAAAAGTTGTTGAGTGGGCAGGTAAACTACCAAGCTGTCATGTAAGGTGCATATCATTTCATCCTTTAGCCTTCATATATATATATATATATATATATATATATATATATATAGATGTATATACGTATGTATGTATTATGTATATTCCTCATCAGGTTGCTTCTTGTCAAAAGGTAAGACGGTGAAGTGTGATACTGATCTACTGTTTCCAGTGAAAATACTGTACAAACTTTCTCTCCTCACAGACATGAAGCTTGCTGCTTGTTCACTATAAGTTTGGAAACCAGGAAGTGGCACCCTAGAGCAGATGCTTTTTATCTTAGCTCTAAGCTTTAATCTTCACCATAAAATATCCAGCATTTTTCTTGTTTAGATTTTTTAGCAGAATACTTTTTCTATATGATGCTTGCAGATGAGAGTGGTATAAGATGGAGAAAAGACTGGAAATATGGGGTTGAACTCCCACTCGAGTGTCATCATGTCTGGTTCTTCCAATAACCTAATTTTAATCTCACTGCAGCATCCAAACTGAAAGACCTTCTGGCACTTGAAATGAATATAGACATATATATCTTTCTTCAAATTGATTGCTTGCTGTTCCTCTTCAATTCCGTGTTGGATCTCTTTCGTGACCCATATAGCATCATGTGAAGAATCTTAATCCATGAGCCATGAGGCAATCAATGCACACCATGAACAAGTCCACACCATCCAACATGCCTCTATGAATAAGAACAAGTAGAGCCAATTTGCACACATCAGTGCAGCTGTCAAATTTATGATCATTCATATTGTTTGGGAACATGTCTGGGTGAAATGTCTTGTTCAGCGAGTAGCTATTATTTTTCTCCTCATTAAATAAGGGAAAACCTGGTGATGTTGGTGGCAGGTCAAGGAGTGCAGATGTTTTGCCAGTGCCTTCCTTTCCTTGCGTTTGCTTCCTGCACGGTGGACTTCTGGGGAAGCCGACAAGCACCCACCTGATTGATATTGTGATTGACATCTTGATGTAATAATGTAAAATATTATTTTTACTCTCACTATTTTTTCTGGCATTTTATTTCTTTCAAAAGTGTCTTTTATTTATTTATTATTATTCCACCCTTTTTCTGTGGACTGTTCCTTGACAACTTTAACGAATCTAATCACAATGTTTTCAACCATAGCAAAAAAAAAAACACTGTTATACAGTGAAAATAATATTATGTTCTTATTGCGTTATGGTGGGTTCCTAATTTTACATAAAACAACTATAACACAGTGTAAAAAAATTATAAACACAATATTTTTTTTTATAAAAATTGTATAAAAATATCATGTTACAATATTTTTTGGTATTTTTAGAAATACTACAACGTAATACAAAAATATTATCACTAGATCGGTTCACCCTATGGACCAATCCATAGTAATACGAAGAAAAAAATATATATTCCAAGTTATTGGATAAAGAATGAGACACTTCTCGAAAATAATTAAAAAATCGAAAATTCGTCCTTAATTATTTTATATTTAATCTTAAATAGCTAACCATCAGTTGAAATTTATATTAATTACTACTCTCTAGAAACTTGTCATGATGAAAGGAATACAAGTATATTATATACATATATTTTAATATTTAAAATAAATTAATAATGACCACATCATACATATATATATATATATATATATATATATATATATATATATATATATATATATATATATATATATATATATATATATAAACACATCATTAATTCAAAAACAACCATGCCTGTAAGGAAATGTGTGACGTCACCCGAAACGGCATCCTTGGGCCGCAGCCCAGTCATCTTTTCTGTTAGAGTCCTTCCCGCCTCGCCCTCTATAAATAGCAGTGGCTGAGAGTCCCATTCCCTCGGTGAGGACTGAAAGAGAAGGCGAACGAAGAGAGAGGGACGAGCGAGACACAGGCGATCGATCATGTAGAGAGCCGTGATCAGGGATAAGGTTCGTTTCCTTTTCCGATCTCTTTCCTGTCTCTCCGACTTCGACCTCCCCTCTTCAGCACCTTCTCCACGAGATCCTTGGCCACTCGCCCCCTTTCCCTCTCTGCGCCATCCTCCGAAACCCAAACCACTACCGTGCCCCCTAGCCAACCATCTTCGATCTCCATGGCTGTGGCATCCTCCCGCGCATCGACATCTGCACTCGGGCGCTTCGCTTCCTTGGCACGGAGCTGCAACGCATCAAGGTGGTATTGCTCCTTTTCTCCCGTTTCCGCCCGACGTTCTTGACGATCTTTCTGTTATTTGAGTGTACAATGAATTAGATGCCTGTTCCTGTCATTCTTGATTCTTGTTGTTCTTGGAGGAGAGATGCCGTTGGGGACGTGTGTCTCTTGATCATTCTATTTTTCCTAGATCGATCTATTCAGTTATCTCCTAATTATGATCCTTCTGTGATCTCCATTTTGGGGTTAGATGGAGGGGTACCGACCGAGGCAGTGATCTTCTTCTTCGATCTTTATGCTTCTCTGTTCTGGCTGGCCGTGGAGTGGATCGGCATTAGATGTTATTTGAAATTTCAAAGAATGATGCAGTAGAGAAACTTAATGAGAAAGTGTTCTTCTAGTGATCTCGTCTAGGCTGTTGTTGTTCATTCCAGCACTGGGTTATCTGCAGGATCTCTTCCTTCTTTTATCGATTAAAATTTGCATGATCTTAATAGTTTTAATTTTCCTTTCATATGGTCCCACCTAGTTTTATTATCAACACTATTGATGATCTTCATCAGTATCTACTTTGTATCTGTTAAATCCACCAGATGCTCTAGACTTTCTTGAATCACGATGTGTCTTATGAGAGGATCCGTACGTTCTTTGGTGTTGTCTACTATCTTTGGATTATGCGGACTAGGTTATCTGGATACTCAAGATTTGCTTTCAATGATCCCATTATGGACTATTGATATTGATGCTATTCTATCTAGTCATCATGTAATCCTAACGATGATTCTTGTGATTTCCCTTTTGAGAAAAAAATGTAGGGGACACCCATGGAGGCATTGATTTTATTTGTCGTCTCCATCTGTGCCTATCAACAATAGGTTATTTGGAAATTCAAGAATGATGCAGCAGAGAAACCTACTGAGAAATCTTGATCTTTTAGTGATCTTATGTTATTGTTGTTCATTTCAGCACTAGGTTATTTACAAGATCTCTTTCTTTTTTTATTGGTTCAAACTTGCATAGTCTTATAACTGGTTTTGCTTCTTATTTTAGTTGGTCTGACTTGGTCTAGTGTGCTATTGCAGTCTGTCATCCCTGGTACTATCAACACTATTGATGATACTTCACAGTATCTACTCTGCATGTGTTGAGAAGATTCATAAGGTCTGTAATGTTGTCTTAGTTCGTTGGAAGACGTAATTATAGAATAGCTTTTGTATTTAGTTATCCTTAATATTTGGATCTTTATATTTTAAAAAATTATATTGGTATCATAATTTCATCAATTTTATCAATAAAAATATAAAAATTAAAAATTAAAAAATAAATTTAACATTTCCATTCGTGCTGGTGGATATTGTTGATGGTGGCGAATAACAACATCGTTGAGCGTTGTGAGTAGCTATTATGGATGATGAGAGTGGTAGCGAAAGGTGAGGACTGCTCTGCATTGATGCTAATGTAATTGTCAAGTGGTGTTGCTTGGCATTTGTGTTAACATTGACAAAGTTGCTAAGCAACATCACTCTGCATCTGTGTCGGTGTCGATGCATTTGTTGAGGGGCGAAAGGGTTGTCGATGCAGATGTCGAGTGGTGTCGCTCTGCATCTGTATCGGCGTTGATGTAATTACCAAGCAACCTTATGCAAATGTGGAGTGGTGTTGCTCATCAATTTTGTTGATGTTGACATGGATGTAGAGCGATGTCGACTCAGATGTAGAGCGGTCATCACCTCTCGTCGTCATTTCCCATAGCCCATAGCGACATCGTCCTCCTTCACCATCAACTAGGTCATTCAAATTATATTTTTATCTTTTATTTTCATATTTTTGTTGACAAAACTAATGACATCAAAATAAATAGATCTAGATGTTTTGTTTATATAACTATATAGATGTCAATGAAATGAAATTCTTTAAAATATAAGGACTACTACATGGATAATATGAACTTAGGCCCGTGTTAGATCACATATTATTGTATGAAGATCTTATGTACTGTAAAGTAAGTCTTTCTGCTATTTTTTTCTGGTTATAAATAGCCATAATATGGATCAGGACTGTTAGGGTCAGCAATATATGCAACATATTAACTTTAGTCATAATATGGATCCTATTATGCCCTATCAATATTGATATCTGCAGGACACCCTCTCTGATGCTATTCTCTTTTGTTTTGCTTTTCATTTTAGGTGGTCTGACTTGGTCTAGTGTGCAATTGCAGTCTGTCATGCCGTGGTACTATCAACAACACTATTGATGATCTTTCTCAATATCTACTCTGCATGTGTTGAGAAGATTCATACGTTCAGTAATGTTTAGTCCCTTTGGATCACATATTATTGTATCTAGATCTTATGTACTTTAAACGTAGTCTTTCTGCTATCCTTTTCTGGTTATAAATAGCCATAAATATGGATCAGGGGCTGTGGTGAGGGTCAGCAGTATATGCAGCATATTAACTTATTTTAAAATCTTGCTTTGGATGATCCTATATGGACTATCGATATTGATCTCTTTAGGACACCCTCTCTGATGCTATTCTATCTAGTCATCATGTATCCTAAAGACGATTCTTATGATCTCTCTTTTGGGCAATGATGGAAGGACGCACATGGAATTCTTTGTCTTCATCTCTTCTGTAGCTGCTTGTGGTGCGAATCAACAATAGGTTATTTAATAATTCAAGAAAGATGCAGTAGAGAAGCTTGCTGAAAAATTTTGATCTTCTAGTCATCTTATCTTGTCGTTCATCATGCCAGCACTAGGTAATCTACAAGATCGCTTTCTTCTTTCATTAGTTAAATCTTGCATAGTCTTATTACGATTTCTACATCTCATTCTAGATGGTCTGACTTGGTTTAGTGTAATATTCTAGTCTGTTATGCGGTCGTATTATCAACAATATTGATGATCTTTCTCTTATCTACTGTCTATTTGTTGAATGAATCATGCTCTTCCTGTCTTTCTTGAGTCATATTGTTCTATGAAACGACTCATAAGTTCCTTGATGTTGTATAATCCCTTGGATCATATAATATTATTATATCTAAATCTCTCATGTACCGTAAGATTACACTCATATTTTACATGAAATTTCTGAATGGAACTTCATCCTTTTATCCCTCCACTCTCCTATTATCGAATCAAACGCATGCTTTCATTATTCCATACAAAGGATTTGATGTTCAAAATATCTTTCTTCTTTATGAAGGATTTGATGGCTCAAGCATGTATTTGATTCAAAATTTCTGAATGGAGTTGGGATCTTTTATTGTTCAGAGTGAGTTGCTGCATTGCAGGATCTTGGTAGACGCTGTTTTAATAGCATGATTGTCATAATTCTAAAGCTTATCTTTACGGATATGGACACACCTTTCAAGTGATCGGGGTTTATTTTGTTTCGTAGATTACATGGGCCGAAGAATGCTTGAGCTCTTTTATTTATCTTTTGTTGAAACTAATACCAATTTCTAGATGATTACTTACACACAGGAAATAAGGTTAACCCAAAGAATGTCTTTACATCTTTTATAATTTTGGGATTGTTCCCCAAAGCAATTTGACTTTATAATGGTTTTTATGTAAGGTTCTAACATTTATGATTTTTTTTATAAATATGTAGTTCCTCTTATAGGTATATCGCATGGTCTTCCTGAACTTGCTGATGATGCTATTACGAAACCAATATGTCAGCCAATATAGTTGATATGGCATATTTTGCTATTGCCCCTATGGCGATAGTTATCAAACGTAGAGGTGCTAGTAAGGAACCTCAAAGCTGACATATGAAGCTGCATTAGCACAACCCCTCGGATGTTCAAGCAATCAAAATCCATACAAGACGACATCGTAGGGTCGCTCTAGAAAAATCAGAACAGTGTTGTGCGACATTTACCCACGTGGGTTGATCGGCACTTGTATGAGGAGTGCAAGCTGACTCTCTCTGGGAAACTCGGAGCAACGTTGCACAACGTCGAACCATGCGGGTCGGTCGATGCCTGTACGAGATGTACGACTCGATCGCCTAAAGCAATAGAAGCTGTGAATAGGTCATGTCTGATTGTCTTTCGTTCGTAGGTATAAAATGAACCCTCTTACCAATGAAAACGGGGGACTCTGGAGACTTTCGTTCGGAGGGGTCAGGTCAAGAACTCCCCGACTCTGATCTATGTAGGATTTGATGGGCATATCTCCTTGCTCCATTATCGATCACCTTAAGAGCGGGTGATCGAATCTGATCCACCTTAGGTGTCGACATCGACAAGTTGCGTGGGCCACATTGCGTGTCCGGGTTCGAACCAAGCCGTGTTGACGACTCGGCCATGGCATAAAGTTGTATAACATTTTGGCACTAGGGGAAGGTCCTGATTATCATAAGAACGCCCATAGCCAAGCAACTCAAACAAGCGCCCAGGGGAGGAGATGATAGTTGCTCCCCCAACCCTTGGGCTCGGAGGACCCCTACCTCTTCCTCCTTACACAGACGAGAACGCCTCCGTCCCGACCCCGAACTGATACTGACGATTATTCAACGATCTCAGACTCTTGCCTCTTGGAACAATCCTCGAATAACTCAATATCTCACCAGAGGTGTCCCACAACCTCACTCATTAAGTTTAAGTTCTTAAGGGGATGATGCAAATGATCTCCCTCATCCCACAACTTGCTCAACAAACTCCATAACATTAACCATCGTCTCTAACAGCGTAACCAATCTCCATCACCCTACCATAAGATCCCTCCCTGGCAAACCAACATCTTGGAACTACAAACGCTCATCTTCGATCGAGGAGCGATCGACGGACTCGAGGTCGACACTCGAACATAATGCCCCTGGACGCATGAGCTCAACCTTCCTTGAGCCTTACACGCTCTCATTCGATTCGACGAACTCTCTAGGCTCAGTTGAGCTCTGTCAATCGTCGCTTGAAAGAGGTCCAAAGGAAGTTCCATAAATCAAAGGACGAGCTCAGGGAAGGCTCCTTGGTTGGGTCCCCTCTACCCAATAAATCTAAGAAACCAATCCCTCTCAACTTTTGCCTCCTGATGTTAGAGGACTACGATGGCGGCTTCAACCCAATGGAACACCTAACTGCCTTTTGAGCCCAAATGGCCTTGTATGACACATTTGACGCTCTAATGTGTCGAGTGTTCCCACGACTTTTCAGGGTCGGGCTCGGATATGGTATAGTGATAGCGTCGCCCTCGATCTCAATCTTTGATCAGCTCGCGAGAGAGTTTGATCTTAACTTCCTAGCCAGCGCGTGATGTAAGCCATCCACTGCCACGCTCCTCAGTCTAAACTAAGAAGACGATGAGCCCCTATCCCACTTCGTTGCTCGCTTTGTCGTCAAAATATGAGGAGTTCTAGATGCTCACCCCTCGCTAATCATGTAGGCATTCCTGATGGGGCTATGATCATCCATATTCTTTTGGTCATTGGTCGAACGACCAACATCGATTGTTCTCAAGATGCTCCAATGCGCAAACCAATATGTTGCTGAGGCATTGGTGGTCGAAAAACACGAGGATCACAAGAGATCTTGCATGTAGTAGCCTTGGGGGCAACTGTCTGGGCCCCCAAGGAGAAAGCTCGATCGACCCAAGTCATCAATCCTGAGGCCGCCTTTGTCGTTGAACTCATCCCGAATAGAAATCTTTCTCGAAGTCAGAGAGAAGGGGTTGTTCAAAGCACCCAACCCAATCAAGACTCTGCCTGAGATCACAGACCAATCCAAATATTATCGATTTCATCGAGATTATGAACATGACACCGAAGAATGTCTCAACTTGAGAAACTAGATCAAGGAGCTCATTCGTAGGGGGCATCTCGCACCTTACCTCCAGAAGCCGCAAGAATCCTCCTCGCGACCTCGTGGCCTTGTGGAGAAGGAAATTAATGTCATCGTCGGTGGACCAACTTCTTGGGAGATAGCACATCGGGGCATAGGGCCTATGCTTGAGCAATCGTGGAAAAATGTCTCAAACAAAAGGATGAACTCGAGATTGCATATCGAGCGAGGGAAGTCGAGTACCCTAACCATGATGATGCTTTGGTGATCTCAGTTAGGATTGCCAATACCTTGGTTAAAAGGATAATGGTGGACACTAGAAGCTTGGTCGACGTACTCTACTTCAATGCTTTCCATAAGCTTGGCCTAATTGAGAAGAACCTCAATCCCATGTCATCTACCCTCACCGGGTTTATCGGGGACTCCATCTCCCCTCTCGGCACCACCACCCTACCAATGGAGAGGAACCTAGGTCAAAGACCATGATGATTACCTTCATGGTGGTCGGGCTCCCTTGGGCCATACAATGTGATTCTCGGTTGCCTAACCCTCAATAAGTTAAGGGCAGTCATCTCCACGTACCATTGGACAATGAAATTCTCGACCCGAGTAGGGGTTGAAGAAGAAAGAAGTGATCTTCGAGAGTCAAGATAGTGCTACCTAATGATGCTCACACTCCTTAAGAAGATGAAGCCCAAATAGCTTGAAAAATCATGTCTTGAACGGGCTCGAGGAACGATACCCACTGATCGAAAAATTAGCACTAGCCTTGATGCAAGTGGCAAGAAAGCTATGCCCATACTTTCGATCTCATACGATAAGAGTAGTAATTGACCAATCGCTACACCATATCTTATCCAAATTTGATGTATCAGGATTGATCGAGCTTGGGGAGTTTGACATCCAATACGTCTCGAGATAAGCCATCAAAGCCCAAGCAATTGTCGACTTCATTTTTAAGATGGCTCCTTCCGAAGGTAACAATCACCAACTCATCGAGCAAAGATGGACCCTATATGTCAATGGGTCGGCCAACACTGAAAGAAGAGCTGGTCTCGTCTTGAAGGGATCGATCGATCAACTATACAAAGCATTGCTGTTAGGGCTTCGATTGCCTTGGAACTCATAATTGGTCGTGGGCTAGGTTAATAGAGATTGTGAGGCTCGGGAAGCAACTATGGCAAGATACTTGTTTGAGGTTAGTTGATTCATTAGCCACTTCAAACACCTCTCAATAACAAAGGTACCATGGCCCAAGAATGCGTAAGCACAAGTGCTAGTCAAGCATACCTCGGCACGAAACTCGGGAAGATGCCCCGAGATGGTTGAGAAGCTTCCCTACCGAACCATCCCAACTCAGAATATACCCGTGATCAAAGTCACTCCTAATTGGATGGAGGAGATCCTTTGTTATAAAAAGGATGAAACTTTACTCATCGACTTGATCGCCTCTCGATGACTCAGGCGAACTTAGGCTTGGAATTGTGAAATCAACGGCCAGCTCTACCATCGGCCATTTAGCCAACCCCTCCATTGATGCTTTGCTCCTACAAGGGTGAAGATCGTTCTGGTCGAGGTCCACAAGGGCATTTGTGGATTAATACATCGGTGGCCAAACAAGACTACTACTAGCCGACCATGCGTCAAGACGCTATAACTTATGTACAACGGTGCTTGCAATGCTAGAAGCATGCTCGGGTCTCGCATTAGCCTCCGGGGCTGTTAATTTCAATTGTTTGCGCATGACCTTTTGCACAATGGGGAATGGATCTCCTCGATTGTTTCCGCTACTTTGAGACAATGAAGGTTCCTTATAGTCGGGGTGGACTATTTCACAAAATGGGTCAAAGTTGAACCCTTTTCATCTATCACCGAGAAACACGTCTGGGGTTCGTCTTGAAGAACATTATCACTCAGTTTGGTATCCCAAAGACCATTGTCATCGACAACGAGACCTAATTTAATAATTCAAAGTTCAAAATGTTCTATCAGAGTTACATAATTCAACTAAGGTTTAGCTCAGCGGCACACTCCCAATCCAACGACCTGGCCGAGGTAACCAATCAAGCAATACTTGAGGGTCTCAAGAAGAGGGTTGTCGGGGCACTCGACGCATGGGTTGACGAACTCACAAGCATTCTATAGGCATCTCACACTACTGCCATAGGGGAATCACCCTTTAGCCTAACATTTGGGACTAAAGTCGTGTTACCACTCGATGTGGTTTTCATAACTTTTTGGGTCATAAACTTCGAAGAAGGCACGTCGGAGGAGGGGCTCCTAGCCAACCTTGACCTCCTCGGGGAAAAAAAAAGCTGAGGCACACTTCTGAACATTAGCATATAAAAAGTAGTGACAAAACTTTACAATCGAAAAGTACACCCCCGACATATCAAAGTTGGTGAATTGGTCTTGTGAAAAGCCAAGGTCAGTGCCTTAACTCATATCGAGGCAAGCTAGCATCAAACTAGGAAGGTCTTTATCAGGTAATTGACATTATCTAGGAAGAGACTTATCGACTCATTACACAAGAAAGGAACTATCTGTCGAGAACTTGGCATATATCAAACCTGAGAAAATTTTATGTTTAACATCAAGGCCCTCATCAGGTAGGAAGAAGGAAGCAATTTTTTAGAAAAAGATAATTTCATCCAGGAGAAGTGGTCATCGATTTCAAGTGACTAAAGACAAATTCATTCAAGTAAAAAAATACACTTGGTTGTCATGAACTTAGCTGGTTTTACCTAAGTCTTGTGGCACCTTGCATTCCTGTTCATAAAGATCAACCTCCCCGTATCCCTTATGACCTAAAAAAGAGAAAACGAGTTAGAGAAAACGTTTCACACGGATTCATAAGCAACCATTTTAGCAAATACTTTATATATCCAATACAAATTACAACTGTAGACTTCACAAGCTCTGAAAGATCGCACACAAAGGATCATGGTCCATTACAGACTGAAATCCCTACAAGTGTCCACATGATACAATTCTTATTTACAAGCTAAAATCGACCACACAAGTTAAGCAAACTAGGGCTGCCAAGCTTACTGTTAGCCCCATACTTGTACAAAGTATGAACAAAACCCGAAAGGCACAGACATACATGAGCATCCTCTTTATATTTTTGTTTGTGATAAGATGGTTGATCGGAACTTCACAACAAAGCAAAATTTAACCTGATTGTCAAAAATCAAAATATATGACTTAGGTTGACGAGAGGTTGAGGCTATCATTTAAGGGAACCTTGTTCGACATCTCCACGTCGTCATCCTCCATAAGGTTGGCAAATGGGTCCTCGATTTTCAGATCATGGTAGTAACTATTGAATCTCGAATTTTGATGATGAAATCAATTGATGAGTTTTATGACCTAGTATATGTTAGAGATGAGTGATGCAGGATTAACTATGGTGGTGAAAAGACAATACAATCTAATGTTGGGTTGAGTCAAGTTCAGGCATCAAGTTGGGGTCTGGACGATATAGTGGGAACTGTCGAGAGATCATCGAAAGCTCGTTGAAGGTGATCGGGGGCTTACTAAGAGTTCATCGGGAGCTTGTCGGAGCTCATCGGGAGCGCGCCGAAGGTGATCAGGAGCGCGCCGAAGGTGATCGGGAGCTTGTCGAGAATGCACCAAAAGTTTGTCGGAA
Source organism: Ensete glaucum (assembly GCA_021527575.1). NCBI lineage: Eukaryota > Viridiplantae > Streptophyta > Magnoliopsida > Zingiberales > Musaceae > Ensete > Ensete glaucum. The sequence goes on from CM038558.1 coordinate 41,673,024, forward strand.
GATGATAAAGAGCTCGCAGGGAGTTCGTCAAAGGATGTCGGGAAGTTCATCGGAAGTTCAAAAGATCAATTGATGTGTCGAACAAGGACGATTGTATTTGTGTGCCTTAATGTGTCATAGTTAGCATTTGTTGTTTAGAGTCCTAATTGAGTTAGATTTGGAGAAATCCAAATTAACTCAATGAGAAGCAACTAGGTCCACTTTGGGTTGGATTTGAGCTCAGGTTGAGCTCATTTCATTGACCTAGAAAGGGGTCAACATGAGTTATAAGTCAGGTACGAAATAGTATGGGAGAAGTACTATTCTAGATTTCCAGTGGTAGTCTCGCCGATGGGCGATGGTGGTACCATCGACGCGTAGTTTTTAGAATGGCTGTTGGCGGTGGTATCGCCAATGCCGACGATAGTATCGTCCATTGTTGGTTTTTCTAAAAAAGGATAAATTTTGGCTCCATTTTTTGAAGCCAATTGGGGTTCATAAATACCCCAAGTATTCTTGCATTTGATAGTAAGAATGTGAAGAAAAAATTGATAAAATTATGTTGGAATTGATTGTGAGATTTCTCCCTCTTATAAAGAGTGTAATTGTGTAAGGGTTGGGCTAAAAAAGACATGTAAATGTTCCTCTCCTGAACTTGAGAAAAGGAGAGTGTAAAAGTTCTTCTCTTAAGCCTGGGAAAAGGATAAAAGTATAAGAGATTTGATCTTCACCAATGGAAGATCATTAGTGGACACCGGTGGGCCTTGATGAAGGACTCCAAAAGTGGACGTATCAAGCTTTTTGCCGAATCACTATGAATTTATGAGCCTTCTTTCCTTGTTCTTTATTTTGGCATTCATTAGCTAAATTGAGATATTTTTTTGATCTTAAGTTTAAATCGATTGCATATTTGATTTTAACAAATTCCAAAAGAAACGTTTCCGATTTCAATTCTTACTTCGAGCAAACCTATAACCAGTAAGAATATGCCAATAATAATAATGCAAAAGATTGTGCAACATGTCACACGTGTCATCACTCACGTGATTAGCTTGCAGGACACTTGTAATTAGGAAACACTTCAGGTGTGGAACCGTACAGTTGCTTTGCTAGAGTGGGGCAAACTGCTCTATGCTCATACACGACAACAGAAGAGCTGTCCGACCATACTCTGCTCCGGGCTGTCATGCCCAACCAACAGGGTTCGAGGAGGGCACCCGGTTCTCCCTTGGGCAGATCCTCTAGAAACAAAGCTTGAAAGGGCTCATCCTTCACACGCACCCTCATCTGGCAAAGGTCCCGAATCGACACGGGTCGGGTCACCTTCGTCGAGGAGTCCACTTTGCACGAAGGCGCACAACCTCTAGCACATGCACTCCTGACAATAGAACCCTTACCTCGGGAGGTACCCGAGACGTTCCGCCCGATTCACCAATCTATTAGGTGGTTGCTTCCCGAGGCACGACCTGGGGCATCTTACGGGTTCCGACCTTCTGCTTCTTTCTTGGTCGATCCTGCTACGTGCTCCTAGGTTGTGTTTCTAGGGTTGGTTCTTCCGATGTCCACATAGTCAATTGTGAAGGCTGGGGAGCCAAGAAGATACGGGGCATCCCCTTTATCTACTTGAGGTTCACCATCCCTATCAAAAAAGGTAATCAAAACATCAATTAGCTACAGTTGACAAACAAAGGAGAAGCAAATAGCAAAGTAGGCTCGAGCCATACCCCGAGGAGTTGGATTGATGCTCACCTTGATCAACCACACTGTCATGTTCTTAATCACGCAAGAAGAAGACGTGATCTCCTTCAAGCACCCAACTTGCGGAGACTCTTCATATGACAGGCTTAGTGGGGTGTTATTGATGGCCCAGGACAACCACTAGAGACCAAAATCCCATCCCTGACTACAACTGATAAAGAAGTAACGAGTCTTCCACCCCTTCTCTAAGGGTGCCCCGCCGACTCTAAAACCTTTGGGATGACACATAATAACCATCTCGCCCCTTAGAAAGTCAAAAGCATGACAAGAAGAATGTACAGGTTGAGGCGATCCTTATCCCTCGACACTCCCCAAGGAAAGCCACTAAAGTCCAAGTTGGGCGTCATCTACGACGGGGAAATTCGCCACCATGCGAGGCAATCCTCAATTACTGGATGCAATGGGAACCGAAGTCCCGCCTCAAGCGCATCGAGAGTCAAGCTGAACCCATTCAAAAATGGGTCATAGGAGAGCTACTCAAGTCGAGGAGCATGCAACTCGTAATCGAGTGAGATACTATAGCACTACCGAACGCGATCGAGGAGTTCCTTGGTCACAACTAACTCGAATTTGTGGAATAATTTCAAGGCTTCAAGGGCTCGAGAGACCTTGTCCAAGAGGGACACCCCTCTCGAGGATGAACTTATCACCTCTACCCCAAGGCTACCTGAGGTCGAAGCCACGACCATGGGTACCTCCAGACCAGAAGAAGAGGAAGAGAAGGAGAAGACAACATCCTAACCGACCTGAAACTCCTAAAAATAAGGAAAAGAGGGAGGCATAGGAAGGGGAAGTAGGGACAACAGACTGGTGAATGAGCAGAATGAGAAGGGGTGAAGCCCGTAGAGAAATTTATAGGGAAAATCCCTTTGTCCGAGATGACCCTTCACCTCCATGAGGAGAATGACAACACACCTCGCCATTATAGCTCCTTAGGAAATGAACAACCTGTTTGAGCATCTCAATCCCATCGGCGGGAGAAGTCCCACCAAAAAGTTAAGGCTCCTGTGGAATTAGGAACTCTCGCCAAAAACTCCCACCAAAACTTCATTAAAAAAAGAAGAGTCTGGCATGGCCAATCACGATCCTAGGTTGCACCTTGCGGCCAAGATCATGCCCGAGTAGTGTTGCTCAACCAATCATGATCCCAAGTCGCACCTTGCAGCCAGAGTCGTGCCCGAGTAGTGTGGCTTAGCCAGTCATGATCCAAGGCTACGCCTTATGGTTAGGATTATGCCCAAGCAGTGTTGCTCGGCCAGTCATGATCCCAAGTCATGCCTTGTGGCTAGAATCATACCCGAGCAATGTGGCTCGACCATTCATGATCCCAGACCACGCCTTACGGCTAGGATCGTGCTCGAGCAATGTTGCTCGGCTAGTCACGATCCCAACCCATGCGTTACAGCCAGAATCATGAACGAGCAATGTGGCTCGGCCAGTCACAGACCCAGGTTGTGCCTTGCAGCCAAGATCATGCCCGAGTAGTGTTGCTTAGCGAGTCATGATCCCAAGCCACGCTTTGAAGCCAGAATCGTGCCCAAGCAGTGTGGCTCGACCAGTCAAGATCTCAAGCCGCACCTTGTGGCAATTTGGCTTCTCCTGCTGAAGTGTAGATCTAGTCTAGGGGCGCAGCAAGGTATAAGAGGCAAATAGCACAAAACCTTTGGACGTATCGCCGGATGGCCGCGCCGTGTGGACAAGGTTCAATTTGGATGACCTTTTGATTTCAACTTAGATTCTCTGTTTACATATCAGTAATGATCTGAAATACTAAAAAGTAAAAATTCTTCAAATTTTGGATGTGATCCAGAATTGTTTTCTCTAAGTCAACGGTGTAATTAAAATGAAAGTAATCAATCCCAAACACAAAAACTTTAAACAAATGCAAGACCATAAGATCTGTCTAAATTACACAAACTGCACACAAAAGCTTAAACAAATGCTGAACTTTTAAAGGCAGATATTTCCTTCCCCAAATGAAACTCTGTTGAGCTTCCAGCATCAATATCTCTTTTTGGGGGTCCAAATACAGAGCATTATTCAAATGCAACAGACAATAATCATAAAGAACTTACTACTATGCTTTTTGTTGATCCGAATTATGGGATCCTGAGAAAAAGCACGTGCATCTCATGTAGTATCACTTAAAAGGCCTTTTGTCCTTTCAGCTTATTTAAAGATTCATCTAATGGGGCTGGCAATGCAAAGCAATTTGCCCTTTCAACTTATCAGAACAAAAGTGCATATCATAGCAACTTCTTCATACGTTGCTATCATATGCATAGCAGAAAACCTTATCAAATGACATTGAAAATTATTAAAGCAACAACTTCACCGACTCAATTTATTGGATATTACAAAGTCATACATATGCATTGCAGAGAAATTAAAAAAATTATTGTATCATCAGCAAGTTCCACACAATGACCAGCACTATGTACAAAGGGACATGGAAAGTCAAGGACGGGAGCATACCTTTGCGTACTGTTACTTTGATACAATAGCATCATATCAAATAGCATTCATTTTTTGCAACCGAGCTTTGGCCAAATCAAGTTGTTCTGACCATCACATCTCAAATAGTAAAGAGAGTGCAAAGAGATACCACAAACACTTAATATAAAGATAATCAGGGTTGCAGGGAGAGTTACTCTGTTCAGATGCTATTGCTGTCTGGATACTTCGGCGAAAAAAGATATTACCACTCTTCTGGTATACCGCCTGTGGTCAACAAAAAATACCCAAAGCCAATGATCAACACTTTTTCTCCATATGAATAACCAATTACTACTAAAAGAGAAGTATATTTTCTCATCAATTTACCACAAACATCACATACAAGCAGGTACAATTTCTTTGTTGATGTGGGAAATAGTGAAGTACAATTAAAATGCCCAACAAAAAAGCTCATTAGGAATACTGACTCATTGACCACCTGGATAACATATCTGTTGCACAATCATCTTTACAACTCTACAGTAAATGTGAAGAGAAAGGAAAACAGGGAAAATGAAAGAGGTTTATCTTTCCTTTCGCAAGATTGATGACATGCACATTAAACCCAAGTCTCAAAAGATTGTATAAAATTTTTTTGGGTATGTAACAATCCATTGCTATCCTCTTCAACTACTCAAGGATACATATCGACGGTCTTCCAAGTCATACTTATGTACTTTTTTTACTGTAACAGTTCCAAAAGAAAATTAACTATATACTAGTAAACATCAAGTCATCACTTTCATATATCAATCAGTAAATGAGTATGCCACTAAAAATTCATAATATCTCCAATATCTTACTTGGCTGAACATTATTTTTTTAGTTATTCCGATGATATAAACATCATCATAGAATTCTGTATCTCAAAATGTTCAGGTAAGAGGATGCTTCACAAGACAAGCACAAGCATATTACATTAAAAAAATGAAGGTCACATCCAACAGTGACTAACACTATGAGACTAGAGTAGATATAAAGAAGAAAGTTACATATTAATAGCAAATGATACTGCATCAAAAATTCAGCTGTGTCACAGAAACCAACATGAACACACAGAGGAACCTAAAACTTTAGCACCTCTATCTTGACCCTCATTATGGATGGAATAAGAAGCGATATACGGAACTGAGTGGTCACCAAAGTATGTTACATGCTGAAAAAGGTTATTTGAGAAGCTTTAGACGACAAGTACTCGTGTTATTGCTGATTTTAAAAAAGCAAATAAATATGTCAATTTAAATAACTTAAGATTCCTTGGCCATTGTCTGAGGACATGCAAAATATTCTAGAAGTTAAGTTGTGTGGTAAACAACTTTTGAAATTTAAAAAGAGAAATAAAAGAATCTAAGATCAAAACAAAAAAAATGAAACTGCTACATATGATAGTGAAGAATGCTAAATTTGGAAAATATGAACTTCTGCAAGAATATCACAGCCTTAGAGTCCTGAGAGTTGACAGCTGATGAAAGATGCTTGGCTAAATATTGGAGAAGCAATAATCTAATTATTAACTGATAGAGAATTATTTACTAATTAACAGTGAATATCGGTCTATGACTACCTGATCAGATATGTGATATAGCTATACATTTAATTCTTTATTTCCCAAAAGAAGCCACTTGGCCGTGCTTGACATGAGACACATGCAGACTCTGATAAATCAACACACTCAGACAGTAAAGACAAGTATTCAATTTAAATACACTCAAAAATCCAAATGTACTTATTGATCAACCAAAATGAGACATAAAAATAGTGTCTCATTGATGGTTAAATCCATATCATGGAATTTCTAGCATGACTTGATAGAGGTCCATGACATTATTTACCAGCATTCTTGAAGGGGGTGGATTTTGAAACATGGCCAAGAAAACATCACATTGTCCAAAAACATTCATCCAACTCAAGCAATAATGAAAATATAGAAGATTCTCTCATCATTATATTATCGAACATGATAACATGTAGTTGAATTTGATCCCATATTAGCCTTCTTGACCAACCAAAATGCCCATATATTTGTCCATTTAGCATGCTGGTCAAACCCAGCTTGGTGCAGCAGTTCAACATCATTCCAGCAGAATTCGGCAAAAGATGAACAGTCCATTTCTGGCGAGGGGAAGAGTGTAGAAATCCTTCCGCAGGACTCCGAGTTAATAAAGGGTCGGCTAACCAAGCCTCCTCACGAGCACCTAACGGTAAAAGGATAGAATTTTCAATTCTTTGATTATTTTCATACTGTCATTTGATACTAATTTATGTAGCCTATTTAACTGCTCAAAAAGAGAATATTTTGAGTCTGATTAGTTTCCTAGAATCTTACTAATGTATTATATAGGGCAGACGAGTTAGTTTACCATTAGGATTATGTTCTGAGAGTTCTGGAGGCCATTTTTTAATGGATTTTCTTTTCTCCAACAACCCCTATAAATATGACAGTCATATACCTAGTAACTCATGGTTGGAATTCTCTATTTTGTTGAAATAAAGCTACTTAATTTCTGGCTTTTGGGAGGCGCTTTCTTCTTTAAATTGAGAAAAGGCTTGTTTCAAGTTGGTACTTATAAGTAACAATGTTTCTTATGGCTTCAGATGATATATACACTAGACTATATACTGAGTTTGCAGGTTACAGGCAACAACTAACATATACACAAATCACCTATTTGTATCTTCAATTTAAAATTCAAAGCATGGAAGGATGATACAGACTGAGACAAAAATATATAACCATTAAGAAATAGAATGAAAGCTGAATTGATAATGCCAAGGTGCTTCACTGTAACTTGAATCATGTCTTGATACCCTGGGCATAGGTCCTACAATAGCAACGAGGCCACAAATTTCATAACATTCAATTAAGTATGACAAAGAACTATAAGAGCAGCATGACAGTCTTGTTGGAACAACAGGATGCATAGAAAAGTCAAAATTAGTTTAGGATAACATTATATGTGACAATAAGTGGACCTCTTGAAGAAAAGAAGGCAAAAAATGAAAACAAATTAAGATATTATACATATTAGAATGACTTTTTTCTGAACCAAGCTGAGATAATATGAAGAATTCAGAGAACTAATAACATTGATGAAAGTTTTTAGAACGAAATAAAAATGATGTGTTTCAATAAATACATATTTATAGGATATGCTCATACATGCGTGTGCATACACACACTCACACACACACACTCACATAAATAGGAAATCCTCCCAGAAACAGGAATTCAGACTAAAAAAATAGCACACAAAATCCACCTCTAACATGAAAGTACAGGTAAATGACCTCTAATCGTCATGATCAATGGTCTCTTCATCTACAGAACTGCATCGCCCTGTGATCTAACATAACAACCCTTGATGATAAGGCACTAAAAGAGGCATCGGAACATAAGAATCGCATCAAGAACTTATGACATAACAAGAACCCCAAACGGAGGCAACACAAGCCTTGAATCCAAGTTCAAGACGGTTTTGCCACCCACACGAAGCACTTCTACCTTGGTATCTTCAATCGATGTAACATGAGTTACTTCAAGAATGCGAACCCAGAAGCGGTCCAATATTAGAACAAGATGATAGCAAGAAACATCACATAGAACTAGACGGAAAGAGTGAAGAAACTTGGATGTCAAGTTTCAACAGATGGATCTAATTCGGGGCAAATAAACCCAGATCTTGCGCAAAGCCAAAAAATAAACATCGCCCAGAGGGAGGAAAGAGGAAGAACGTACTCGGGAAGGCTGGAGGTGCTCCAGTTCAGTAATGGCGACCTCATGGCCTCGAATCTGCAAAACAAGCCAAGACGAAACCCTAATCAGGAAGGAGGACTAGGGGTTTAGAGCGAGATAAATCGCTGATCCTGACCGACCTTTCCCTGGAGCTCCTGCTTTCCCTCCTCGTCGGCATTGCCCGAAACGGAAGAGGACTTCGGCGAAGGCGACGAGGACGAAGCCATCGCACCCGTCCTCCGAAAGCAAGACGTCGCAGAAGAGAAATAAGCAAGTGTGAGAAGATTATGTGACATTATATAATTACATAATATATATAACTAAATTAATTAGATTCTGATAATCGATATTAATTAATATTAAATTAAAACTTATATTATATTAAGATATCTCAGTCCTTCGTATAAACCACTCTTCTAATAACTTATCTTAAACCTTCTACTCTTACCTATAAATAGACAGGACCTAATTCTTTTTATAGATTGATGTTACGATGATATTCAAATCGAAAAGACGGTGCTTTTGCATCTAAAGATGCGTGTATCGTAAATAGATCTAATATGATTAGATTTCAATTATGACATAAAAGTTTTCTACATAATAAATTATATTATTATAATTTTTATGCTTCTAATTGGTATCAAAGCATAGGTTTTGATTTCATGACATTGGATGATTGTTATGCACTGTATGCAGCAATCTCGCTGCGTTCGACCAATTTTGTTTGTGGCAGCATGTACGTACCATAGCATGAAAGTGCAATAGCAACGACCACATAGAGGGCACCCGCGGTGGCCACACTAGTGATGGTCTAGGCTGGGCACTAGGTTAGTCGCGTAGGCAGCAGTTGCATCTAGCGTTGGCCGCACACGGATAAAAACTGCCACAAGCGCTAGCGGCAATCGCGTGTAGCAGAGGCGACACTAGTGGCGGCCGCGCACGGATAAAGGCCGCATCTAGTGACGACCACGCACAGGTAGAGGCTGCACAGGCAACAATCGCGCGTTGGTGGTCATGCGCGACCACGCCCGCACGCCACGGTAGAGGCTACATCGAAGAACCGCTACCGGCATCAGACGCAAATGGCGCCACGTCCCACGATGACAAAGAATTGCCTATCCGAAGCCAAGCGATGCGAGCGACACGTCGCACTATCACAGCGTTTGCGATCAAGACAGCCTGCAAGCAGGCACAGTGACAAAGATGACATTAAGGGAATTAGGGTTAATTAGATTCTGATAATTAATATTAATTAATATTAAATTAAAATTTATATTATATTAGGAAAGTATGTAAAAAACTCTTCAAATAATCTATCTTAAACCTTTTGCTCTTACCTATAAATAGACAGGACTAAGTTCTCTTTATAGATCGATGTTACGGTAATATTCAGATCCAGAAGACGGTGCTCTTGCATCTAAAGATGCGCGTATCGTAAATAGATCTAATATTATTAGATTTCAGTTATGACATAAAAGTTTTCTACATAATAAATTACATTAATACATTTTTTATGCTTCTAATTGGTATCAAAGCATAGGTTTTGATTTCATGACATTGGATGATTGTTGTGCACCGTACGCAGTAATCTCGCTGTGTTCGGCCAATTCTGTTTGTGGCAGCGTGTACGCACCATAGTAGGAAAGTGTAATAGCAGTGACTACATAGAGGGCACCCGCGGTGGCCATGCTAGCGATGATCCAGGTTGGGCACTAGGCCGGTCGCGTAAGCAGTAACTGCATATCCAGAAGCCGCGCAAGCAGATGCGAGCAAGCGACACTGTCACACTATCACAGTCACATGCTTGCGACCGCACATGCCGCAGTTGCGTGCTGGCGGTCTCACAGGCAATGATGACATTAAGGGAATTAGTGTTTTTCAAATAAAAATATGATTTTGTCCTTTAGCTAAAATTATGGTTTTATCCTTTAGATGATATTATAGTTTTGCCCTTGTATAATATAGTGTTAGGATGTTCCTTTTATTTCAGAGGACATTACGGTTTTGCCCTTCTACCGCTTGTACATAATAGGGTTAGGGTGTTCCTTTTATTTTAGAGGACATTACAGTTTTGCCCTTCTAATTTTAATTAATACCTATGACATTTTTGTCCTTCATAAATTTCATAATTTCTTTTATATCTTCTCATAAAATTACCATTTTGTCATTATGAAATTAAAAAATTTTAGTTTATTTTCTCAATTATAAAATTTATCAATATATGATTTAATTAAATTTAATCATGATTATATTTTTGATTATTTATTAATCAAATTTAGTTTGATTAAATTTGGAAAGAATCAAATTTGGATGATTTTTTGTGATTTTGATCAATTTATTTAATTGGGCTTATGGGTTTTCCTAATTAAATAAAATTAATTAGTTTAATTAAAAATTATTATTTCTTTTATAGTTTTTCTCATATGAATGTATGTGATAAATAAATTTCAATTATTATTCTTAAATATTTATTCAGTTATTCACATGCATAAATTTAAATATGATGTATGAAATTATGAAATAATATTTATTTTTCACATGAAGGTAAAATTTATATATTATCATGATTACAATAATCATATGAGTTTTCTGTTGCTGAATAATGTTCAATAATTATTATGGTTGTTATTCTATTATTGAATTGATTTAGCATAAATTAGATTAAATAAACTTGATGAATATTATTTGTAATTCATCTCCTTAAGTTATGCCTAACCAGTAGCTGCCAAAGTGACTTGGGATGGTAGACTTATAGGATATGAAATATAATTAAATTCTTATCATTTATATAATAATTTAATTTATATTTTATACTATTACATTTATCTTGTAGTCACTAAAGTGGCCTAGATCAATCATTTATAAAATTACATTAAGTAACAAGTCCTAAATGACATTAAGGAAATAATACTCAAAATAACATAGATAATTAGGAGATTTAGATAATTCCAAAGGATAATCTATTTCAAATAATTATGTGATGGGGTAGAATGATACTGTTATGAATATCCTTACAGTTTAGAATTATATACCCAAAGTAGCAAAATTATTCCACAATGATGAGTCCTCTATAAATGATTTTGAGTGAACACTAGATATGTCAATATTTTACCCAAAGGTTAAATATTGATGATATCAATAGTTCATCATATTTTGGTAAACTGAAAGTATTAATATTATTTTATGTTATGTAGTGGTATTCTTGTCCATACATTATCATGCTTCTAGTGTCCCTGTACTCTCTGGATCAAATTATTCAAAATGGTTAGAGTATGTGCAATTCACATTGGGCGTATTAGATCTTGATTTAGCATTGCTTGTTAAAAAGTTTACAGAATTAATTGATGAAAGTACTATGTAACAAGTCACTGAAATAAAGGCTTGGGAAAGATATGATAGGCTCAGTTTAATATTCATATGAATAACAATTGTAAATAATATAAAAACTTTATTATTAGTTGCAACTAGGGCACGAGAATATTTAAAGGTTATTGAAGACAGATATAAATATGCAAATAAGTCATTGGCTGACATATTAATGAAAGAACTGACTATAGCTCAATATGATGGTACTCGAGGAATTCAGGATCATATCATCAATATGGCTGATAAAGCTACAAAACTTAAGGTGTTGGGAACGAATATTGATGAATCTTTCATCATGTAATTCATTCTTAATTCTCTTCCTTTTCAGTTTGGGTCATTTAGGATTCACTACAATACAAATAAGGATAAGTAGTATTTGAATGAGTTAATTAGTATATGTATTCAAGGTGAATTAAGATTAAAGTAGGAAGTTCATATAATGTTATGACTACTACTCAAGGAACTAGTAATAAGAAAAGAAAACTGAGATATCATCCATCAAAGAAATTTATCGGGTTTAAAAATGTTAGACAGATTATTAAAAAAAATATTATAGTAAAGTAATTTTTTTATGGCAAAAAAGGACATGTAAAGAAGGATTCCATTAAATGTGGGACTTGGTTCAAAAAGAAAGATATAAACTCGACCTTTTTATGTTTCAAATCAAATATTACAGAAGTACCTTCTCATATATGGTGAATTGATTATGGTGCTTCAACTCATATTATTAATAATATATAGGGATTCCTTTCAATCTGGAAACCAAAAGAATATGAAAGATTCATAATTATGGAAAATTATCTCAAAATAAAAGTGGTATCAATATGGACTTATTGCTTACGCCTAGAGATGGGTCATCTGATGGATCTTGAAGACACATGTTTTGATTCTATCATTTTTAAAAATTTAGATTCTCTATCTAAAATTGATGAGTTAGGAAATTATCTTTCTTTTAGTAATGATAAACTCAATATATTTTATGATTCAATAAAAGTTAAGTCTGAAATTCTGTATGATAGTTTGTACATAAGTAAGATTCCTATAACAATGAGGTATTTTGTGCTTAATATATATTACCATGTGTGCCACAACATAATGGTGTTGTTGAAAGGCAAAATCGTACTCTTATAGATATGATTATGAGTATGATAAGTTATTCCTCTATACCTGAGTCAATGTGGGGTGATGCTCTTAGGATAGCTATGTATATCTTGAACTGGGTTCCTAGTAAGTCGGTTCCATCAACTCCATTTGAGTTATGGACCAGTAGGAAACCCAGTTTGAGACATTTACATATTTGGGAGTGTCCTGTAGAGATAAGAGTATTAAATCCACATGAAAGAAATTGGATCCAAGAATAATTTTTAGATATTTTATTGGTTATTCAGAAAAATTCAAGGGATTCAGATTTTATTGTCTTAATCATAATACGAGAATAGTAAAATCTGGTAATACAAAATTCATAGAAAATAGCGAAATCAAGGGGAGTCAAAAATCTCAAATGATCAATTTTGATATTGAGGAGATTCAGGCTATTCTCCTGTATCAACTCCTATTCAAGAAATTATTATTCCTCAAATTCATGAAAGAATTGATAAGGGTAAATAATAAAATAACATTGATGAACTCTCATATGATGTTGATGTCGTTGCTGATAGTATTATAAAACAATCATAATTGGTAGCTTTGAGAAGATCTCAAAGGAAAAAGAAATATACCATTTCTGATGATTATGCAAAAATAAGTTTATGATATAGGAATTAAAAGAGATCCCTTATCATTTTCACAAGTCATAGAAATTAATGATTCTAAAAAATGATATGATGTAATAAAAGAAGAGTTAAAATCAATGGAGCAGAATGGTGTTTGGGAACTCATTGAATTGTCTAATAATTGTAAAAGAGTCAATTATAAATGAGTCTCTAAGACAAAATAGGACTCAATAGGTAATATCGAATGACATAAAGTGAGACTTATGACCAAAGGTTTTTCTCAAAAAGTTTGTCGGGAGGTTCATCGGGAGTTCGCCGACAGGTTGTCGGGAGCTCGCTAGGTGTTCGCCGGAAGAATGCTGGAAGTTCATTGGGAGTTCGTCGAAGGAAATCAGGAGCTCATCGAGAACTCACCAGAAGTTTGCCGGGAAGTTCATCGGTAGTTCGCCGACAGGTTGTAGGGAGCTCGTCAAGAATTCACCGGAGAGTTCGCCGAAGGAAATCGGGAGCTTGCCGGGAGTTCATCGAAAGGATGTTGGGAGTTCATCGAGAGACGATTGGACAACAAAGATTATGTGTTGAGAGTCTAGTTAGCATCAAAATGAGAGTTAGTTTTCACTAACTCAATTAAGAAGCAATTAGACCTTAATTGGGGCTGATTTGGACTTATTATAAAAGTTATTTCAGTAACCCAAGGTCAGATGAGATATGGTCTACAAGATGACACTGTCTTCGAAAGTGTGTTAGGTAGTTGAACTACCCAGACATAATCTCCCAAACTATCAGGTGGTTGAATCACCTAGACATAGTTTGCCAGACTGTGTTAGGCAGTTGAACCATCCAGAACATAGTCTTCGAGACTAGCACCTCGAGAACACTTAAAAATTAATTTTTGACTCTACTTTTGGGGCCTATAAATACCCCACCTTTCTTACTGGTGAATGAGCAAGAATCAAGAGTGAAAAACTTATGAAAACGTTATTGTAATCCCTTGAGAGCTCCTATTATTCCTTCTTGTGTAGTTTTTGTTTAAAGGAGAGCTGAGAATTGTAAAGGTTATCTCCTGAACCTATAAAAAGAGAATAGAGATGTAGGAGGGGTGTTTGATCTTTGCCCATTAAAAAAGATAAGGAGTGAAAGCCGATGACCTCAAGTGAAGAGGAATCGAGAGTGGACGTAGGTCAAGGGGACCGAACTACTATAAAATCGGTTTGCTTCCTCTTTTTTACTCTTTATGTTCATTGCTTAATTATCTACTACCTTTGTTTGCACTCTTACAAATATCTCTAAGTTTTAACATATCTCTACATTTAAACGTATATCTACGCTTAAATGTATTTTCGATATGATTTTTATTGAGTGAGTATTTAAATTAAAGTGAAATTTTTATAACCCCATTCTTAATGCCGCTTTGATCATAATAATTTATATCAGAGCCATGTTTCTCTCTAATTGGCTTAAAATCTAAAAGAGATCACTTTTGTTGGTAATCAGGAGGGATTTTATATCACATGTCTTCCTATGTTCAATGGGACAGACTACACATCTTGAAAAATTCAAATATATATCTTTTTTATTTCGATAGATTTTGATTTATGGTGTATTATTGAAAAAAGTTTTCAAAAGTCATCTAATCCAATAAATAATTGGAATGATTATAAACAATAAATATTTTATTTAAATGCCAAGACTATTAATGTCTTATATTGTGCTCTAAAAAAAAATGAATTTGATCGGATTTTCTCTTGTGTTTCGGCTTTTGAGATTTGACATATATTAGAATTAACACATGAAAGCACACTAAAGCTAAATGAATCATTAAACAAAATATCTTACAAAAATGAACAAGAATATCTTCCTAAGAGCAAGAAAAATTTAACATTGAGAACCCAAGAACACCTTCCAAAGGATAAGAAGGAATTGGAACTAAAGAAAATACATGACTCCTCGAGTGATATAAACTTTGAACATTTGACAAATGAACCAGATAAATTAATCAACATAAACTATAAAAATGATTTAAAGATAGACAAAACTTCTTGCTATGAATGCAAGAAATTGAGGTGCACCAAAGATGAAGAACACAATCAGGAAGAAGTGAAAGATATCGTACTCGTGGCCAACCATGATAAGGTAAGTAACCCACCCGAAATCTCTTTTACTTTTAATGAGTTATTACTTTCTTTTCATGAGCTTTATTATAAATTTAGAAAAATTAGTAAATCTCATAACTTACTTAAGGTAGAGCATGCATCATTAGTTAGTAAACTTGATGAAATGATATCATACAATACATACATCAAACATGAAACCTTGCATATTACTTTACCATTACACAATTTTTGCTCTAAATGTGAAACACTAGATAGTGTTAAAGAAGAAAATATTATGCTTAAGACTACATTAAAAATTTTTAAAATTAGGAACAAATCCCTAAATATGATGCTTGTCAATAAAGGTCATATTAATAGAAGAAATGACATAGACTTTATTAGTAACATTCAACAAAAACTAACTATTTTTGTTGAAGGACCTATCTTAAATTTGCCACCGAAAATTAAATATAATTTTGTGGTAGATTACGACATATGGCTTACAAATATCTATTCAAAAACTATAATCTTCACAAATTAATTTGGGTTCCTAAGGAAATAACAAATAACCAAAGATATTATGTAAGAAAGACAATTTTCTTCATATAGGTCCCTATGGAAAATGGATACCTAAATCTTTCTTATAGGTTTGTCATCAAACTAAGGCTAGAAGTAAAATTGAATGATATCTTGTGGATGCTAAAGCCATTTGACTTGAGATCTAACTTACTTATCAAGCTTTCTAGCTAAAATGTAAAAAATAAGAAAAGATATTTCTATTATAATAAATTTTTTATTGAAAATAGTTATCATTATATAATTAATCTTGATGATACATAGCTAGAACACATAAGTATTAAAACGAACTAGAACCAAAGAATCATAGTTATGAAAAATATATTAAAATTTATATAAATAATATTTTGATGATGATTGGATAATAAGTTCAAAATCATTGGTTTTAATATTTGGAAAGACTATTGTTGAATGACCTAAATGTTATGAATGATTGACGGTTGAATAGTTGTATGATTTGAATATTATATTAGATAGACTTGAAATAAATAAAAATTTTTGAAATGAGTTTCACTATGTGTAGAGAGTTAGACTCATTTACATATTGGACTTGTGATTGGTTGAATTTTTTTACTTTAAAGATGTTTTATCATTTTGATGTGTTATTGTACTGGTCTTGATAATATTGAAGAAGTAACTTGAAATATAGGTTGTATGATTAAATGGATATCATTGAATGATAGAATTTGAGCATAGAACATTATAAAAAAGGAAAAAAAATCATGCTTCATTGTATACTATTTTTGAAAATTAAAAATACATTTAATGAGAATGAAATGAGCATGGTAACTCACTCTAAAAATTGAAGTTTTTGTTCTAAAATATTTTATGATTTCTTTTGGAAATGATACTTAATTTTCAATTTTAAAAGGTTAAAAATGTTTTACTTATTTTAATAATTTTGATGATTTATTTTTAGATGAAACTAAAATTTAAATGACAATCAATGCATGGATTTGGCATAAAATGTGAAGGAACTTTTGTATGAAACAAATCACATAGATTGAAATAACTAAAAAGAGAAAAAAAATTTCTTTAAAAATTTCTCAACCAAGTTTTTAGTAAGGGATAAAATGTTATGATTATTGTTAAATCTCTTGAATTACAAAAGTGATTTTGATAATTGAAATTTGAATAAGATTTTTTTTTTGCCAAACTTTCTTATGATTTTTGACTTGAAGCATCTTATATGGGAATCAATCTTTTTTCTATAATTTTTATTTTACCAAAGAGTAGATTTATGATCTTATAACTTGAAATTTTCATTAAGAACTATGATCGTAATAACTTAAAATTTTCTATATATAAATCAATTTTTTTTCTCCTATGCAACGTACCATAAAAAGGGTTTTATCATGATCTTGACATTTTTAAAATCATAATTTGAGAACTTTATATAAATTAAGATTGTTCACTAGGACTTTTTTATTTCATTAAAAGAAAATATCTATATGAAATAAGATCATTCTTATTATTTGATCTCATAAAATTTGTTTTTGGCCTAAAAGGAAATCTGCCAAATTAAATTATATATTTGGTATTCATGATTTTATATTGATATCCTTCATAATATGATTCATTTATGAATTCCTTATATTCATGTATGGTATATCACTAAATTAATATTTCTTAAATTTATGATGAGTTAAAAATTGAATGATTTTATTTAAACTTCTCATTGACTTCTTCACTTGACTTATCCTTTATGAAAATTATCTTTAACCTCTATGATTTCTTCTTTTTAATAAAAAAAGATTTATGATCTTAACAACTATAATTTAAGATTTTTAATCAATATCATTCTTTCATTTTATTAACAAGAATTATTTGAATGAATTATATGTATTAAGATTTACCTTAAACAAATCAAGATTATTTACTCTCCTAAGACTCATTGTCATTATTTACAATAACCAAGGGGGAGATAAAATTGATATCTTGCAATAAATTCATTAAACAATGAACAATTTACTTGAAGAAAATTAGATATGAAATACCTTCTAAATGTATGATTTGCTATCATGACTTTGAAAATTTCTTGATATTTACATGAGATGATATGAGTAGCTCTTATATTTTTCTTAGATTTCTCAACTTTTTGAGCGATCCTTTGAAATAGTTTCACTTGATTCTTTCTTCTTAACATTTACAAAAGAAAAAAAATATAAGTTAAAATTCTCTTATGATAAGACTCATGAGGTCTCTTTCAATATTTTGATTCTTGGATTCATGAATATTTTCAAATGTATCCCTCCTCTTAATAATTTACTTTGTTTTGGGATACTTGATTTTTGGATCTTTGACACCTCCTTCCATTCTTCTTCTTCTATTTTATTTACAAAGGGGAATAAAACAATTTGATACGAAATGGATTAAACTCTATTTTTTTTACTAAGAGGGAGAATGGGCTAGATTTCTTTCTTTGTATAATGAATATTTATGATAAATATATTGACTTATGTATTGAACACTTAGTATTCAAATGTGTTGTGAATATTTCTCCCTATTGATAATAAGGAGAAATGACATGATTGATGACATATGATAAATGTTGTGTTTGAAATTTTATCATATAATGAATATTTATTTTTAACAATTGTTTAGAAAAATTATGTTGAATATTTCTCCTTTTTAATGACAAAAGGGAGAGAGATAATATATCGATGACAAATGATAAATTGTATGTTTGAATATTTTTGATAAATATTTAAAAATGATAAATATTTAAATGATAGATATTTGTGATAAATGTTCAAATATGAATTGAGCATTTTTTCTTTTTTGTTGATGACAAAAGAGGAGAAATGACATATTTGATGACATAAGAGAGATATTTTGACTAGTTGAAATGAATGCTATATCATAATTGATGACATGGTTATATTGTAACTATAATGATTGAAATTTTTATATGATACCAAGAAAACGAATGCTTTGAAAATTTTATAATGTATAGTATCATAAATGGTTCGATTATGAAAATACTATGCTTGAATTCAAAAGTGATGAGTTCTTTTTAATTCAAGTTTGTTGTATATGGCATATACTAGGGGGAGTTAAGTTTAACTCCATCATCATTAAAAAAGGGCAAATTATCGAATCATGGATTTTGATGATGAAATCAATTGATGAGTTTTATGATTTAACTTGTGTGGTAAAAAAAATGATGCAGGATTAACTGCGACAACAAAGGGCGGTACAATCAGATGTTTGGCCAGAGTCAAGTTCGAGCATCGGGCTGAGATTCGGACAATGCAATAGGAGCTTGTCGAGAGTTCGTTGGAGGTTGGTCAAGGTTCGAACGATGTTGTCGGGAGCTTGCCGAGAAATCACTAGAAGTTTGCTGAGAAGTTCGTCGGAAGTTCGCTGACATGTTATCGGGAGCTCACTAGGTCTTTGCTGGAAGAATGCTAGAAGTTCATTGGGAGTTCGTCGAAGGAAATAGGGAGCTCGTCGAGAACTCACCAGAAGTTTGCCCGGAAGTTCATTGGTAGTTCGCCGACAAGTTGTTGAGAGCTCATCGAGAGTTCACTGGAAGAATGCTGGGAGTTCGTTGGGAGTTTACCAAAGAAAATCGGGAGCTCACTAGGGGTTCATCGAAAGGATGCTAGGAGTTCGCTGAGAGATGATCAAATAATAAAGATTATGTGTTGAGAGTTTTTACTAACTCAATTAAAAGGCCATCATGCCTTAATTGGGGTTGCTTTAGACTTATTATAAAAGTTATTTTAGTAACCCAATGTCAGATGAGATACGGTCTCCAAGATGACATAGTATTCAAAGGTGTTAAGCGATTTAACCACCCAGACTAGGCGGTTGAACTATCCAGACACGGCCTCCTAGATCTCAAGTGATCGAACCGTCAGACTAGTACCTAGGGAACACTTAAAATTAATTTTTGGCTCCGCTTTTAAAGCCATTTGGGGCCTATAAATACCCCATCCTTTCTTGCTGGTGAATGAGCAAAAATCAAGAGCAAAAAACTTGTGAAAATGCTATTGTAATCTCTTGAGAGCTCCCCTCATTTCTTTTTGTATAGTTTTTATTTAAGAGAGAGCTTAAATAATTGTAAAAGTTATTCT
Source organism: Ensete glaucum (assembly GCA_021527575.1). Taxonomy (NCBI): domain Eukaryota; kingdom Viridiplantae; phylum Streptophyta; class Magnoliopsida; order Zingiberales; family Musaceae; genus Ensete; species Ensete glaucum. Next base: position 41,692,819 of record CM038558.1, read on the forward strand.
TGAACTTGTAAAAGGAGGATAGAGCTGTAAGAGGGGTGTTTGATCTTTGCCTATTGAAAAAGATCAGGAGTGGAAGCCGGTGGCCTTAAGTGAAAAGGAATTATGAGTGGACATAGGTCAAGGGGACCGAGCCACTATAAAATCGGTTTGCTTCCTCTTCTTTGATCTTTATGTTCATTGCTTAATTGGCTACTACCTTTGCTTGCATTCTTATAAATATTTCTATGCTTAAATGTATCTCTACGCTTAAGTGCATCTCTAAGCTTAAATGCATCTTTACGCTTAAGCGTATTTTCGATGTGATTTTTATTGAGTGAGTATTTAAATCGAAGTGAAATTTTTATAAGCACTAATTCACCCCCCTCTTTGTGTCGTTTTGATCCTAATACTAAACACATTGAGATAAAGTACTTGGTGGTTAGAGAAAGAGTCCAAAAACAATAAGTGTCAATTAAAAACTTGAGCATCACTATGATGATTGTTGATCTATTTAATAAAGCTTTGCAGTGTAAAATATTTAAAGAACATGTGTTTAGAATGAGGCTTGTGAGTAAGCTATAAAGGATATGGTGATGCATGTTTAACTTGATGCTATTATTGATTTTTTTGTATAATTAAAGTTATTTGTTCCTACTATCCTGTTTATGTTTATGTTTATGCATATTATGGTTTAATGCAATAACATGATTATCTTGACAAGATAAATTGCAAGTGTCATTATAGACTATATAAGGAAAGATTAATAGTATTGTAGTACATAGAATAAAGTGTGGCATTGATGACATGCAACCGCTATAACTCGCATTGATAATTGGACTGAATATAGTATTACTATGCTTATTGGACTTATTGGCTTGTTTTTAAAGTCATGGCTATGTATAAAATGATTTTTAAAAATTTTAGAATTCAATTATATAAAATTATTTTTTAAACAAATTTTGTTTTATTTATTTTGATTTTGAATATATTTTATATCTTATCAATTAATGGGTCAAGTGAGAGAATATAATATTATGTGGCCCTTTATAATTGTATAAGATATATAATGGATTAATTGGATTCTGATGATAGATATTAGCTAATATTAAATTAAAGTCCATATTATATTAGAATGCCTTTAATGGAAGAAACTCTTATAATAACCTATCCTAGACCTTCTGGGCGAAGTTCACAGAACAAAATGGTGCATACGATATAGAATTGAGGGATTACAACTATTCTCTCAATATCCCTAAAATCATCAATCACAATGGTCCTGTGAAAAGATAGGAATAAAGGAGAAGGGTTCTAGATCTATTCTAGTTCTCTTTGTAAATTGACATTGCGATGATATTCAGATCCAGAAGACGGTACTTTTGTAGATCTAAATAGATCTTATTCATATGATATCTAAAAGTATGCACATCGTAAATAGATATAATATTATTTAATTTCGATCCTGGCATAAAAAAAAATTTCATATAACATAATGCATGATTATAGCTTTTATGTTTTCACAGGAAATATAGGAGCTAAAATGAGATGACTAGGAGATACATATCCTTAATTACTGTAAGGATTTGATCGAATAAACAAGAGAGGAGATTGCAGACATCATCTTGGAATAGTAAATCCTATTCATCTATTCAATTAGTTTCTTCTTCGATGATATTTAATATTTGTTGATCTGAAGCAAAGCATGAATACCAATCAATGGCTCTGATGCTTCATCCATCTCTACTCGAGTAAAAGAAGTGAAGTAAACCGAGAGAAGAAAGGGGAGACAACAGCCATCTCCATCAGAATATGATACGATGAATGATAAGAAAGTGACTTCACTGCCAGCTATGACAAACAAAACTCTCTTCACGGGCTCCTATCTCCTCTCTCAGACTTCTTTGTCGTCCTCTCTCTCTCTCTCTCTCTCTCTCTCTCCCTTGCTCCCCTACTTGTCCACAGCTTGCCATGGCAGGCCTGCTCCCAAAGTAACACAGTTCACGTCCGTGCATGTTTCATGCAAAATTCCAAACACCGGTATGTTGTGGCCACCCTTACATCAGTTTAGTAGAGAGAGATTGCATGTGAGGAGTTCCTATCCTTTTCCCTAAACCTAACACCCGAGTGATTGATCCAGGCAAAGGAGGTCAATCTTTGAAATCATATCACCCAAACTACACCAGAAGAACAGCTCAAAAGAATTCGATCACAGGCATAGATGGAGTTTCACTTTAGATGATACCTTCATGGTAGGCATTTGAAGTCTATGACTTATTGTGTCCACTAAACAATATGATGGACACTAACCTTAATATCTCAACATGTTGAGTTTACTTATATTAATCCATGTTTCTTCACATCCTTCTTCTTTTCCTTTCTTTCTTTTTTAATGTTCCATCCATTCAGAATTTTATTTCGGCATTTAACAATGACAAGAACATGGCTAAGACATAAATAGAGGAGATTATTCCAGTGGCAAGAACAAGGAGAGTAGATGGTTGCAGTGATCACAAGAACAAGGCTGAGACATAAATACCCACAAAAGAAGACGCACGCACAGACATCATGAACGAAGCTTTGATGAGTGCAGTCCAAAGGCAAGAACGAGATGCCTACACACACTTGAACCCGTCCGGGATCTGCTTCTTGCAGGAGCTAACCACGATGCTGAGCGCCACCGTCCATTTGGTGGTGACGCCGAGCACGCTCTCCTTGATGGTGGTGCAGAGGCACAACGCGGCTTCGGCGTCCGTCAGGCCCTCGAGGAGGGCGCAGCACTTGCCACGGGAGGGCGCCGCCCCGACGAGCAAGCCGACGTCGCCGAGGAAGTCAAAGCAGGCGCCCAGCTTGAGGGTGTCCCAGGGGCAGAATGGGTTGGGAGGCGCCGTCTTGGGAGGGTAGTACGGCCTGGGTGTCTTCGGCACGGGGGGCTCGGGATTGCATGGTGTGGTGGCAGCGGAGAGGGTGCAGCAGACGAGAGCAAGGAGGAGCACCGCAAGCTTGCTGGTGTCCATGGCTTTCTTCTTCCCTTTGCCGGGCGATCTGTTTCTCCTCGCAAGTGCAAACGTAGTTCCACGTTATAAGCTGAGAGAGAGAGAGAGAGAGAGAGAGAGAGAGAGAGAGAACGAGAGAGGATGTGGGCTCCTGTGTTGGGTACTGAAGGCGAAGCGCCAGCTCTGTAAATTTTGTTTCTATGTCTCGGCCATTGTCGGATCTCGGCGAAGCTTTTCCCAAGTGAAGGGTTTCTCATCGCAGCTGGTTATCGAGCGCGGTGCATTTTCGTACTCTTCAATGGACTGCGGAAGTCATCAGAGAGTGAAACGTCACCATAACTCTGGTTTTAATTCCCTGAAACCGTATCACACGGAATCTTTTTCCTGTTCTTTTCCCTGCAAAGGCAGGAGCTAATTCGAGTTCTCATACCCAAGCCTGGCAAGATCACTAGAAAATTACAATCTCCATGTGTGTGTGTGTGTGTGCGTTTTTTTTTTTTTTACTAACAGAAAACCTTCATTGGTCTAAGATGTGAAAGAAGAAGTTTAAAAGGATAGAAAAGGATTTCAAATGCTATCAAGATATATGGATTTTAATTAGGAAAGAAATACATATTTTTATTTGTGTTAAGAGAGAAGACGATGATATCCCAGCTTAGGGTTTGTGTGCTTAGGCTGGATGAAGCGCCATTGAGATGCTGCCAAAGTGGAAGCATCGACCCACCCTCTCCAAGAGATCTACACAGAAAAAAAAAAAAAAAAAAAACCCTAAGTTCGAGTTTATAGTTTTTTTTTTTTATAGATTAAAGGGGAGAGAATCTTTCATGAAATATTCCCAACGGAACAATCTAAATCCATTAGTTTTTTTACCTCTTGCCAACGTGAGTGCAGAGGGAGAGACAACATGGAATCACCTTTTTGATTTATATCCATGTGGGGGTAGACAAAAAGGGGTAAGTCCTGACCTCAATACTAACCAGGCTATCACATATCGAGTGACAAGTGGCCCTTAATACTTCCTCTATCATTACGAATATTTCTTAAAAAATAAATTTCCATTAGGAATTTAATATGAATATATAGATTTATTAAGAAAAAATATTTTTATTTTTATTATATTAAATGTCATATATGACTCTCGTAGGAGAAGTTGAACTCGACACTTGTGCAACACAATATACTAACGAATTAGGTGCCTTAGTAGAAACTATGAATAGTTAGATATGTATTATTGATGAAAAAATAAAAAAAAAGATTTAACATGTTAGATTAAATAATTATTCCACCGGATCAAGTCATGACAATTATAATTATATTACTTTATAATCAACAAGATCAAGAAATGATTGTTATACTTCCATTACTTTTCTAATTTTCGACAACAAAAATGTCATAATTAGATACACAAAGACAATGACTCGTACCATCTCCCAGAAACAAACAGACGGCCATTATTCCAAAAAAAAAAAAAAAAAAGAAGACAAAGATTTCATCACATGATTTTGCTATTGTTCTGTGCTCACTCAGATCTGTGACGACAACCAATACAACAAAATGGCCTCATTGAATCTGAATGCTTTGTCTAAGATAGGCAGATAAAACAACAAATAACATAACCAACAGATGGCGGTATCAACCATACTGAAAAAAAGCTTTCATTTCCAACTGCTAGCTCCATCGGATTTCTTTTCTTGCACTTCCAAGTATTACAAAACTATTTTTTCTCAAAGCATGTTTCGTAGCTTATTTGTACATGACATAACTTTCTCATATCGGGTAATGATCCGATAGTTCTACCAGTTCAAATGAATGGGGGGGGGGGCTTGGGGAGATTTGAGTGAGAAAAGCTATCATATCAATTACTTGACACAAGGCCAGAAGAACAACAATCCTTGCTTGTACCTTTTGTTTCTTAGGTGGGGCTAAACCAAGGCCCCACCGAACCATTCATATGCCCGTTTCCATGGATTCCTACTCCATTCGGGTTTATCGATGGAGGCATACCAACAGGCAATGGAGGAGCTGAAGAATATAAGCCATGAACTTGAGGTAGCGACTGCCCGCTCACCAGAGAATTGTTACTGTTCTTCATCTGCTGAATTGCATGGATCTGCCTGAGCCCTTCTTCATGAATGCGGGCAATTGTCTCAAGTTCCTTCATCGACAAGGCTTCCAGACCTGCACCATATAGTGGGGCATGGCGTGCCATCTCTTCTTGAAGTGAAGCTTCGAGTGTATGTATATATTGCTGCGAACCAATGAAGGAATAACATTAGGAGAAAACAGATCTTCAGTATTCCAATTTTCATTTTGCAGAAAAACCCAGAGTAACATCTCTTTTAGTTAGTGATAGGGGAAAGGTAATCTGTTTGAATTTGCTAGTTCCATTCCAGAATGCCTATCCAACAAAAGCAACTACACATAGATATGTAGTCTGATTATGATTGCCTGGTTGAACAATTAGCCGGCATTCTGATGAATGATTTCTAGGAAGTAGGCAAAGAAAATAAAACGTGCATGTAAAAGAAGATGCTACAATATACAGAGGAGACAACACAGAGGTCTACCAGAAAAGGTTCCTGAAGGGACAACATATCTTAGTCGACCTGTAGTGGACTGTGGAAGCACTATGAAAACACTAACAAAAAATTATCTTACATAATGTGACGAGTTTGCATGTGTATCCATAGTTTGATCTGATGAGGCACGGAGACAAAAGAAGCCACCCAGATGAAAAAATTTCTTCCAACTTACATGTCAGTCATTGATCATGAAGTTTCTCAAGCAAATGCAAAATCAATTATTTGGAAACTAGAAGCACAAAATAACAGGTTTTCAAGGCTTAACAGATCCAACTGCAAAAGCTGGTTCACATCAAACTCCCAATCCGTATGACCCAAACATAGTAGACCCAGGACATGAACACACTTCTACTTTCCAAAGGTTACTACACTGAAATTGTCAGAAAAATAAAATTTTACCTACCAGCTAATTGCAGACTGGTTATTAATGGACAAGAGTATTCTAACAAGAATAGAATCAGAAAATATAATTCAAAAAGGATGGCCTCGAATATGAGACTCCGTCGATGTCTGATAGGTCGATGTTTCCATGATTGGAACTTTGATCTCCTATGTCAAAAAGGAGCAAACCATAGTGCCAATCTATGCCCCCTTCTAGAAATAAACAAGATAGGGCTCAATGCTAAAGTAATTTTTCCATGTGCCTTATTTGAATATCTAAAATCCTTCAAACATTTTTATTTTCTCGTTGTCTCCTAATGCAATAGAAGCTTATTTTAAATACTCAGTTAAATCTTCATGGTCATAGGAGACCATTGAAGAATTGAGCAATCATTCACCCCATCACTGTAACCTTAAAAATGTCTGAATTCATTGTCATAAATTAGAATTTAAAGATTAAATACCATAGTTTGCACTTTGCAGCATCGCCCAATCCATATTGGTACAGTTTTTTGCAGATTTCTTGGTTGCATGGTTTGAAATAGGTGGGAATAACTAGAATCCATGTTAATTTAACCCCAGTTGGCCAACAACTTTAGATGATGTCACTGCTTAAAGAAAAAGAAGAGAAGAGGGGAAGGAAAATAGGAAAGTCGAGGTAGCACAAGCACAAGAAGATATTAGCAGACTGCCAAGAAACAGTAAGAGAAATCAGGTTATCCTCTAGAACAAATTTTATCTTGCACGTACTATCAGAGCATCTTCACTGACATGTCATAAACTTCTAAACTTTAGAGGTTAATAAACATTTCAAAACGCCCTTATATTGTGAATAATCTAAAAGATCCAGAGCCTCTAAGGTCATTAACAATTTGCTGCAGAAAAGGACTAAAAACAGAAACTTGTAATGAAAAGTTAAGACAAAGAAAGAAACCTGGCATGCTTGCAATGTTGCTTCCATTCCATCAATATATGCTTCGCATCGAGCAACCTGCTCTTCCTTCTCCCTTTTCTCTCCTTCAGTTTGTCCAACAGTTTGTGTTAAGCGCCGCACTTCATCTTCGAGTGATTGCCTGACTTCCTCCCTAGTCACCGTCTCTGTGGCATATCGCTTTAATTCTTCATCAAATCTTCTACGTGCAGCTTCTGCACTTTTCAACCTTTCAGCCAATGCATTTTTCTCTTTGACTACCCTCTGCATCAATTATAAGGTCAAATTATTTTCTCATACCAATGAGCTCCAATGCCAAGTGTACAAGACACAGTACATAAAATGTTGCAAGTTAGTTCATACGAAGAACAAATGCAGGAAATTGATGTATACTATAATGCCACAATAAAAGTAAAAGAAATAGAACCTATTAGTAACTTGTGCATGAATTTAGGTAAATCAAATCAACAAGAATCAATTGTTATAAATGACAAATTGAAATACAAGGGTATTTGTATCCTTCATGTGAATATTTACACTCCAAAACTTGAAGGTTCAGTTTGTTTCTGTTTGAAACAAAGACTTAATGAGAGTTGCATAACATGGTGAAAGTCTGACTTAACATAAAAAACCATTATAATACAATATCTTGTTCAGAGAATGTCATCCATAAAAAACCATTATACTTCAGTGTCTTGTTCAGAGTTGGTGCGAATAAAAGAAAAAACCAAACATAAAGAATCTTCTGAAAAATTCTTCAAGGGAATAATCACCCAGTGACCAAACAATTAGAACACAACTAAAGAATTTTAAGTTTTAATTTTTGAGATTCTGCAAAGACTGCCCAAGATCCAGAATAACAATATCTCCATATATACTATTATTATGTTTATAATAATAAAAATTTTAAAATAGTAAAATTTGTGTTAACTTGCAAAAGATATATCCAATGGATGTCATAATGCATTCACAGTGCAGTTGTACATAGATATATTGTGCCATAAAATGCTTCTAAAATGGGAATCAAGTAAAAGTAATGCTTCTAAAATAATTAGCATAACATTTTTTAACATCGTGACATGACAAATAAAATAACAACCACAAGTAGTAACATTCAGAAAGGAAAGTCTCTCTTTTGTTCCAATCAAGCGTTTACATTACCTTTAGCTCATCACGCTTCCTAGTTTTCAAGTGTGAAAGTTGTGTCTCTGCATCATGAAGTCGGTCCTGAAGAACTCTCCTGTCAGCAGAGAGCTTTGCAATCTCCTCATCTTTCTCTGATCGAAGCCATTCCAACTGATTCTCAATGTCAAGCATATGCTCAGTTAGTTCCTTTCTTTCCCGAGCATATTGCTCCACCTCAGCTTTTAACTCAGCCTGTCATTCATTCAAAAAAATAGTCAACTAGATAATTAGAGGGCAAAAAATATGGTCAGAGGTTAATGTGCCCCAGCAACTTAAACAAGAAGATAGAGACCTTAAGACGGTTTGTAGTTGCCTCAGATTCATTTAGCCTTTGAGACAAAGAAGCTTTTTCATCAGCAACCTTAGAAATTTCTGCTTGCTTTTCCTCTCGAAAACGAATATGTTCAACCTCAACAGAACATATCTGGTGCCAAAGATTTGCACGATCAACTTGGGCAACTTCAGCAACCTCACGCAACATGTTCATAACTGGTCTAGCTATTCCATCTTCCTCCCTAACAAGAAATACCAAGACATCCATATCTATATCAACTACACGGCAACTATTTGACATATTTGTTGCACGTTCTACAAGCCCCTTCAACATCCTAAATCGGTAATGCTCCTCAGTATAAATCTTAAACATGATAGCATAAAGCATCCTCACAAAGTCCTGGACTCTCACATCCCCGGAAAGAGATAATACTTCACCAAGAGAAAGAACTGATGTGAAATCATCTTCTTGGACAGGCAATGAATCAATACTTCCATCTACCAAGACTTGCCTGGTCTGTGAATCATCCACAATGGACCTAGATTTGATGTTCAACACTTGAGAATGTCGTCTTTCTAATACCAGCGCAACCGATTGCAGCCCAATAGCCCCTCGAATTAATGCTCTTTCAAAGACCTGTGAAACTTCAACAAATAATCCAGGTATGGATAACATCTCTATCAAAATGTAAACATCAGTGTGATTGTGACATCCATGCACAACCTGATCTATCCCCAAGTGCAACCCATCTGGAGAGATCTCATTTGCATCATTTGAATAAGTATCACAAGATATTGTGCAATTACCATCAAGCCCACTATCAGAGTCAATATCACTCATAATGGCTTCAGCCACATCTGCACTAGTATGCAGTATTTTTGTCAGAATATCCAACACACACTGAGGAACTTCAGTACCAAGGCTTTTTAGTCTCAAACGAAAAGCTCTGACCTACAGGGAGAAAAAGAAGAAAGCAGAAAAAAAGTCAACAATCAGTCTTTAGATATACAGTATATGAATGTTAATCAATGTTATGGAGAAACATTAAGTACAGCTTGAGGAAGATGCTGGCACTGAGATGCAGCTTTGAAAACAAAACTCATTGCGGCTACAAGGGGTTCATCACTGCAATCCATCAACAACTCGAATGTCTGATATAGGATACGTTCCCACACTTCACTTCCAAACTCCAACTGACCTAGAGCACCAAAAACCTGAAAACCAGCATTAGATATGAAATACAAAAGGTAAAATATACATTACAAGCATAACATGTATATAAAGCTGAAATTTCTTTCAAAGTAACTTTTAGCACAAAGACTATAGGTTTATCTGAATAACATCTAGGAAAAAAAAAGAAAAAAGATGATCTCAAAGAAATAAATCAAATACCGATATTTGCAGTGAAGGCTCAGCATCTGGTTTCTGAAGGCGATCTAAAAGTGCACAAGCGGCTAGAGAATGTTCTGAAGGATCAATCAATTTGGGCACAAGGGCGATTAAATCAGGCAGAAGATGCTTCGGAGCTTTGTCAAGCACAAGAATAATCTTCTGGACTGTCTGCAGCCGCCTTCTAGGTTCAGGACATCCTTGTGGCACAGCACTATCAAGGGCTCTCAGTGAATTGATAATTAATCCCAATAGCTCCTCAGATTGTTCAGGCCATTTTGTCTATGAAAAAAATCATTGTAGAGATTAATAAAGGATATCAAACTTAAAGATAATTGTGGTAATAACTCAAGTTTAAAACTACCTTGGAAACTTGGACAAGACCATCACATGCTGGTTGATCTCCAGCAGAAGTCTCATGGGGAAATATGTGTCTCTCCTGGTCAGTTCTGTCCACTATCTCACATGTATTCGGGTATGAGCTCTGTACCGCATATGTGTGGTTGTTTTCTCCTGTTCCAGGTTCCAATCTATGATACATATCACATTGTGCATAGTCTGCTGATACTTCACTATCACCACCAGTTTCTGGTGGGGTACTAGCTCCACTTGAACCAGAAGTTTTTGAGCTTGTTTCAGAAGAATCATATCCTGTTCTTCCTTCTGAAGGTTGGCAACACTCCACCATTATATCTATGAGTAAGTCAATGATAGCTTGTTGCAAGACTTTAACCCCCATCAACAAATTCATCAAGCTCGGAGAATTTGCATCACCATTTGAAGCATCTTTCTTGCTGCAGCTAGATGAAGATAATTTAGTAGGAAGGAGCAAGCGCTTGACTTTAGCAGGGTCATCAAGATAAACACGCAGACTAGTCAGAAATCCAGCAATTGCACCAGCATCCATTAGAAGCTTTTCCCTTAATGTAACCTGGGGCTGAGAGGTATTATCTCCATATGACAGATGGAAGCCTGCTCGTGAGAGAAGGTTCCGGAACATGTCTTCTTCATCTCCACTAATAATTTCACTATCTTCAGATTCAATTAGCTCATCTGGATCTGTCGACAATGCATCCTGCTCATCTTCCGAAGCCAAAACCTTACAACAAAGAGATAAGAAACCTAAGGATGCACACACAAGTATACCAACAAGATGAGCTGAATAATGCAACAGATGACAAGTAAATATCAATAAAATCTGAACTGTTGTGCATGGAACAGATGCAAATAAGCGTACATGACATGGCCTACATAAGTCAACCAGCAAGCCTTTGCATAATGCTGGGTGTGCTGAATGGCTGTGATTACAATAAGTTGCTACCCAACCCTTCATGGTTTTCAGGTTTGGATCATGACATAACACACATCAAAAATCAAAAACCCGAAAAAAGATGCAAATGCAGGAACAAGTCCACTGTGCATACTGCATCCCACAAGGCTTGAAAACATAGACGATCTCGCAGAAGGATAACATCTAATCACCTAACTTATCTACTGAACCAATATAATCAAAGATTAAAATATGCTGATTTACAAACACACTATTACTGTCACATTGAGGATACACGCTCATGAAATAGAAGAATATTTTCTTGCTTTACATAATAATGAATGGAGCTAATGACAAAGTGACACTATTTAATACCTTCAGCAAATCATCAAATTGAACATTTCAGTTGCTGATGTTAATACTAATATTCTATTTCTTTTGGAGCTTACCAAATAGTAGTAGTCTTAGAACAAGATTCTATCTGATAATATTTTTAAACCAGTATTAGGTCAAGATTCTCAATTTTGACTAAATATATATAGAACATATGGGGAAAAATTCATAATATGAGAGTGCACAGAAGGGTATTAACACAAGTCCCACATAGAGATAAAATTAGCATGGGAAGACGGTTTTAGCAGGAAACTTTTGATGCTTTTGATGTTCTCTAAGAAAAACTAACATTAGCCGTATCATTTTTTCCTAAATATACAGAAAATTGTGTGATTTAATTTGCATCATTTTTTTCTCAAACTACAATGTAACCATATTGCATTCAGAAATAATAAAAATGGATACTGGATAATTAGATAAGCTGAAGCAAATTGGGCCATTGGACCTAAGAAAAATAGTTGCACAAAAAAGCATGTGACCAATAAAAGCCATAATGTTGCAATTATTTAGGGTCAGACACATGGATCTCTTCCTATCTTCGAAATTTGTTTATGACAATATCAGAGTTCAAACTAAAAGAAGCCTTCTTTTCATTATTTCTAATAGAATTTTCCAGGGTCTGCTTTTCTCTTATCTCATGTTACTAATACCAATTGACTCATCTTAGCAAGACAGAGGGAACTATAGTTCTTTGGATGTATTCCTACTAGCTTAACTCTTTTTCCCTCATTTTCTCCTCTATTAAAATGACAACTAATTGTTTATGAATACATTTATTTCAATTCTAGCTTTCCTAGTAAACATCAGATCTTAGCAACAATAGTTTTTTGTACATGTTATTTTTAAACTGCTCAGCACTCTAATCCATAAGGCTAGGTGCTCTTAGAACTATTTTAGAAGTTTTCCTTACTATCAGGGGGCGCACAACGAATTACGTTATTCCCTTTACAGAAGTCTCAAAATTTTTAAATGGGAACACATCTTGGTTTTCTAATCCATATCATCATTTTTCTATTGGTCAATACTTCTAGAATTCAAAAGAACAACAAGCATAAACTTTCAAGTTTTAACACAACAATAATAGGTAAATTGCCTGATCTCTGACAACAAAAACACATTATCACTCATTAAACCTGGATATTGTCATTAAGGTTAACCATCCTAGCCAGTCATTTCATCAAAGCAAAAGGATAAGGACTCAATGTTACTGACATTTAGAGTAAACTAGTGTACGTTTTCATTAAATTAATTTAGAGTACAAAATATCCTTCTCAAGTATCATATACTGCTAAGAATGCAGATAGTTTTCCTCATTATATATTCTTCGACACATTGAAATACTTTTTATGTACTTATACATCAAACCTTTGTATCTTTCCTTTATGTTGACATGTTGAGATTTACTTTATGAAGCATCAAACTATCTCCACAGAGTCCAAATAAATTTGTCATTTTCTTATTTGTCCGATCTTGTTCCCTTTAAGGGAGTTGTGTTCTGTCAGAGCCTTGGTTCTTGCCTAGATGAACACCACTACCCACAGAAAAATTTGTATTTCTTTTCTGGACTTTATTTCGTGTCTAAGAGAAATCTGTGGGTGTTTGCTAATTAGCCTCATTTGCATAAAAGAAAAGTACAAATTTTTTATATCAAGTAAGCCTTGTCAGGTTTTACACTCAATCTCTCATTTGTCTATGTTTGTACAGAAATATAACACCAAGCATGTGGGAATCCATAATTTCACAGTAGATGGAAAATTCTGTCAAAATCCCACACAATTTTACAATTTAAGTTGTATTCTAAAGCTGACATCATACTATTGGAAAAAGGCTTGGATAGGGATGATGGCTGATCATTTCACTGGAAAAAGGCTTGGATAGGGATGATGACTGATCATTTCACTAGTATCATGATCAATATGCATTTGTTCATATACCTACAGAAAATCTCTTGTGTATCACCAGAAATTTGCAACCATCAAATGAAGTTTGTTGTATCACAACAACTATAGTATCTTGGTCACAGTCCCTTCTCCTTGTTTGCCCTCATAGGGCTGAACAAAAAATCACAAATATCATGATTTGATCCAACTTATGAGTCCAAACCTAATTCACTGCCCTTCCCTTTTAAAATTTGAACTCACATAAATAACGGATTGAAGACCTTTCAATAATCCTCTCCCCAGTAGCTTTGTTAATTTGCACAGAAGCAGAAAATTTATTAAACATATAAAGACCCTATCAACACAGAAAGAAGAATAAGAAAGTCACAATTACATATTCTCAATAGCAATTACCAAAGCCCCAAAGTTACAGTAAATAGAAAGGTGAAAATTACTGCAAGCAATCGAAATTGTACTTGACATGAAAATGTTATAAAAGAAAGATAAATGATAAACGTTAGTATAGGCAGTATTTTGTCTCAAGGTTTTCCTAATTAGACCCTAGTATTTTGGACACATCTGAACCTACAAATTGTGGTAGATATATACCACCATGAACTGCAAGTCCCAATAAGGTAAGTGGACCTTTTTCCTAAAGTCTTCTTACAATCTGGTGCTCCGCATAGCAAGGTTTGACTTACTGGTCCGTATTGGTGTACCGACATATTGTTGGTACCGGTACGGGACCCGTACCAGGCAGTATACACAGTGAGTACCGCCCGGTATTAAAATATAATATAATATTTTTATAATATAATATTAAAATATTTAAAAAAACGGAAAAGGGGGCGACATCGCCTCGATCTTTCTCCCCGCACGGGGAGACGCTCCGTCTCCTCACGTGGGAGAAAAAGCGGTCGTGACCGCGGGCGGCGACGACGCCGCGACGGGCAATGATGGCGGCGGCGAGGACGGGCAGGCGAGGTATTCTTTCTCCCCCTCTTCCTTTTTTTCTTTTCCTCTTCTTCTTCCCTTTTTCTTCCTCAATCGACCGCCGACGGTCGATTTCTCTCTCAATCGACCGCCGACGGTCGATTTCTCTCTCAATCAACCGCCGACAGTCGATTTCTTCTTCAATCGGCCACCGATGATCGATTTTTGACGAAACCACCCGGTAGCAAGCGTTCCGCGTACCAGCACCCTAGCAGACCAATATGTACCACCCATACCAGGCGGTACAGGTGCAAATTGCAAACCTTGCCGCATAGTACTCTCATAACATTGAAAAAAGTTCACATACAATCTATATGAATATACTTCTCCTGTGTGTCCTAATTTTCTCTTAATCTCGTTGTCATGTTGAACTGGACATTATTTAAGAATACATGTAAGCCAAGTCACCAGCGCAAAGGCCTAATTGAGAAACCCAATTATCGAATATATAATATACTTTGGCTTTTTCACTATGATAGGACGTTTGTGTGTTGACAAACAAGGCTGTACTTAAACCTTGAATGTTTCAAAGAATAAGATTGACTAACTGACTAAAATGACCATTGGGTCTCTTATTTCCTAAAAGTAACCATGACAATTAACCCTCAGAAATCAAATTTTTATGCGATGAAATTTTTTTCCTGTTAGACTGCAGACACTTTACGAAGCCTAGTATCATGTTTTTTGAGTTAAGCAAAAGTTTGCAGAATTATGGTGTTTCTGGATGAAACTGAATGCATGAATATATATGAAGTATCAGTGTGTTTAACCTGTCATGGAGGGCTTCAGATATATGGATAAGCTTTTGTAATATTGGCGAACATTATTTTCTTGAATTGTTATTTCCAATGCAATTCTGTTAAAGGAGCCTTATCATCCTAATCTATTTATATTTCTGCTCTTCTGGTAATGATTAGTAGTGGTACTTTCTTTTGCAGTAAAAAAAAGTAATGATATTTGTTCTTCAAGGAAAAGATCAGCAATTGGCTAGTGTTCATAAAGTGAAACCTAGAATCTAACATTAAGACATTTAACTCCCAAAGGGAATAACTACAAAATTGTACCAATTCCTGGTGATGTAAGCTTGCAGATTTCCTGGTCCATGTTTTATTCATAGATTGCAAAACTAACTGGTTTGATATGATTTGGCTAATTTTTACAGGTTCAATAACTAACCGGTATGCAACCAGCCCAAACTGGGTGGTCCAGTAAGACATACTCATCGTTTTTTAGCATATCAAGTTCTAGCCAACATTTTAACTGGATGATACAGAAAAAACAAGGACAAAAAGATTCTGTTTTGGCCACAATAATCCCTTTCCAATATTTAAGCATCTAGAAGCAAGGTTTTACTTACCGGTCCAAACCAGTGTACCGACATTTTGTCGGTACTGGTACAGTACCAATACCGGTGGTATGCACAGTATGCACCACCCGATATATTAAAATATTATATTATATTATATTATATTAACAAAATATTAAAATATATTAAAAAAATATAAAAAGGGGCAACGGCGTGCGAGCGAGGACGGCGTGAGGTATTTCTTCTCCTCCTCTTCTTCTTTCTTCTTTTCCTCTTCTTCTTCCCTTTTTCTCCCTCAATCGACAGCCGACGGTCGATTTCTCCTTCAATCGACCGTCGATGGCTTAAATCGATCGCTGACAATCGATTTTGGCGGTACCATCCGATAGCAGGTGGTCCGCGTACCAGTAACCTGGCAGACAGGTACATACCGCCTGTACAAAAACCTTGTCTAGAAGTCACATCTTTCATTAGTGCAAGAACTATAATGCCTTTTTGATTATGTACAGCCTGATATTGGTTCTCTGCCACTGATTTGGTACAACTTACTTAAAATTGCTCACTCTTATGCATGCACAATAAGATAACCAACTCCAATGATGATAACCATCAAGTGCTCAATCATTACATTTCCACCTTTCCAGGAATGCACCTATGCCGTTTACCCTTCCTGATATTCTTATCTCATGTAGACTTTGATATAATTTGCACATGCTTCCTGATTAACCCACCACAACGAATATAGTGCAACATATTACCTAATATTCTAATGGGCTAAAATGTTCTTGCTTTTCCAATCAATGAACATTTACTCCAAAGTAGGTTTATTAAGAGCCATGGAAAGTTTACTTACTAACAAATGAAACAAAATCTAATAGCAAATGATTATTAACAACTGAGAAATATGTTTGTATAGCATATAAAAATCGACCTAAATGATATTACTAGATCAAAGAAAAAGGAGGATAAGAAGGAAAGTTGGACTTATATCTTCATGAGATTAGTAAATGTTGATCTAACAGCTAAAAGAGTTTATTACCAAAAACCATGACCAAACTTATTTATACTTTATTCATGTTCATCCATACAAAAGTTATCATAAGCACACCAGCATGTTTTGGCAACCAACAGGCATGTAATTCGTGATAGAAAGAATCAACTGCAAATTTAGGTTGGACAGAAAATAATAATAAACAGGCTCCAACTATCCCATACACAAGTATTTCCTGAATTCAGATATACCTCAAGATCAGAAAACTCAAACCAGGGACAGCAATCTATGATCTCACAAATGAACACCACAGTATCACGGATGAGAAATCCTGCATCTGATTCCAGCAGATCAGAGACCTTCATAAACTGTAAGACTGAATTGTTCCAAGTTTTCGTGCAAATTGAAGATTCTTTCCACAAAGTTTTTGCAGGATTTTTCTGGTTGACAACAGCCATTCTGTACCGTACCCAAAAATTTTTGTCAGAATCATTCCCAGATGACTGATCACTCTCCAAGTATATACAAATCGTGTCAAATGACTCATAGACACCTGTGATTTAGTCAAAAGGGTAAATGCCTATAAATTGTAAAATAAGAGCAAATGTATTGTCAAATAAATTAAGAAACTTAGATACACAATGTACCTATTCGGAGCTCACAACCACCGACTTGGAAGAATTTGCTGAAAATCTTGCGTGTTTCCATAATCTCCTTGAAGGACAAAAAATTTTCCACCCTCCATGTGAATGATCCTCTCTTTGAAATAGCGTCAACTTGGGAGGCTGGACACATGGGAACCAGTGCAGGCTCGCTGTCACTAAATTCTTGAATCATAGAAGTCTCCTTCAATATTAGAACCTCAGCTGAGAAAATGACAGTGTCCTGAACAAGAAATCCAGAATCCTGGTCAAAGAGACTAGTCAGAGTCACAAATTCACGCCAACCCCAATCTTTTGCAGCCTTTGAGTAGCGATTCTGTGACTCCTTTGTAACAGATTTTTCCTCCATTCTCTGATTCACAACTGACAGTCGATGACTCACAAAGCAACTCCATTCACTTGCCATGTTGCGGGAGTCTGTGACTTCGAGGAACACGGAGAGGTGACATGGTGGTTGAGACTGTCCTGGTGCTCATCACAGATGTAAGAGAAAACAAAGGTTGACTTGATCAGCATGTGTACTTCCTCACCATTACACTATAAGTTAATAAAGCAATTACAAGAATTCCCATTGGCATGTAAACTGAAGTGTAACTACTAAAGAATGTAATGATGCACAAACTGGGCATATATGGTTTGGTACAATTAGCATTAGGAGTACATGAATCATCACTAAGATGTCAAAGAATATCATTAACATTAAGATTAATATACAACTACTGAAGAAAAAGCACTGTTGTAGAATTCCCTTATGAGCGCAAGAATACTAAGTGGATGGAACATCAGTTCCTCAAGAAGATTATAGCAATCACAAAGGAATAGTTATCAAAGGGATTTCCTATAGTTTCATCAACCAAATCCCATACTCCCAAGATGCATGAAATTAAGACAGAGTGAACATCATATAATGAGCTTACCCCTGGGATAAACAATGAGGCGACAGTCCCGGTTGCCAATCTGGAACCTCCTACTCTTAATGCAGAGTCCTGTGATCTTGCGCTTCTTAAGCAAGTCCTTAAGCTTCGTGAAATTTTCGATTCTCCATGTAAACTTGCCAAAATGCCCATCCGACTTCCTCGCCGCCCCCCTCCCCCCACTGCTACCAAGTACAGGTCCAAAATTCTTGGTAAAGTTGCTTGACTCCCTAATCACATGGAAGGATGTGCTGAACACAGCAGTGTCATCGGCAAGGAACCCAGCATCTGGACCGACAAAGTCCTCCATGCGCATATAGTCATTCCATCCGAGGCTAGTGTTGTCGCCACTCTTGTTGTCAGCAGCAAACCGCCCGTATGAGTCGCGGTGCACATGGTTCAACCCAGGCCGCTGGTTCAGCACTGACATCCGGAAGAGGCACCAACAGCTGCGCTCGAGGGCAGGGGCAGAAGGACCAGCGGTGGCCGCAGCAATCTTCTCCGTGTCCTTGCTCTCGAGGCACATGGAGAGGTGGTCGGTCCCAGAAACAGAACTCTGATACACGCTAATCCTGAGGTTGCAGTCGCCGGCCGGGAACACGGGGCTCATGATCTTCTGCGTCTTGATCATCTCACGGAATAGGCTGAAGTTGTGAACCTTCCAGGTGAACTTGCCGCCGACGACGTCGGCGGGGGGTGGCTGCGGCTCATGGTCGCGGTTGAAGGCAATGGTTTCGTGGAGGAGAAGGATGTCAGCGGTAATGACGAGGGAGTCGGAGGGCGGGAGGAGGAATCCGGATCTCTGGTCGAGGACGGCGGCGAAGGGGGCGAAGTCACACCAGCCGTGAGACTTCTTCTTGGAGGAGAAGCGGTGCCAGGAGTCGCGTGTGACGGACTTGGCGTCGTCGAGGTGGTTGGAGAGGCAGAGGCGGTAGCTAGCGAAGCAGTCCCACTTGTTGCCGCCGGAGGAGGATGAGGAGCCGCGGGGGTCGACGATCTGCAGGTAGAGGGAGAGGTAGCCCGGGAGGGCCTGCGAGTCGCCACGCGGGTACACCAGCAAGCGGCAGTCGTAGCCGCCCACCTCGAAGTAGCGGCTCCACAGGGCGCGGGCCTTCGCACGGAGAAACTGGGGCACCGTCCACCGGCACACCGCCGAGTGATGGCCACGCCGCTCCACCGTGACCGCGTCCTGGCCCCCCGGTCCGCCGCCGCCCGCATCCCGAGATGGGACGAGCGCAGCCCCAGGCTCCTCGGCCGCCGCCACGTTCCCGGCCCCAAAGGGCGACGCAGCCGCCTCCTGCAGGGGCTCCGAGAACGGCCCCGACGGCGAAGGCGAGGCGGTGGACGACGTCGAAATTGACTCAGCGAGATTGAGAGCTGTGTTCATGGCGGCCCGATCGATCGATCGATCTCTTCGTATATATCTCCCTCCTTCTTTGCTTTTGGTCGGGGATCGCAATCTATGGATTCAATGGCTCTTCCTCGGTTTCGGACATTTGGGGGCAGGAAAGAAGACGAGGAAGAAGGGAGGAGGGTTTGTCTGCGTGCGTGCGTGCGTATGTATGTGAGCGAGGCTATTCGGGGAGGGCAATGCAGAACGTTCACCTCATTGTCTTGAATCTAACATCAAACTGTATTATACTTACTTCATCTTTTATATATATATATATATATATATATATATATATATATATATACACACACAATAAAATTAGGTGATTTATCTAAAAATAATTTTTATTTTTTGTTGTTTGGATTTAGATTCAGATACGTGCTTTAGTTAAATCAGACTTCCAATAAATACTTCGACAAAATTATTTCTATTTATGCGCCTAAATCCATGGATTAATATTAGTATCGTATTAATGTTGGAATCACCCAAAAGCATCGAATATGCAACAATAATGCGTTACTAATATTAATCTATGGACTTAGCGATACAGATACAAATAATTTTAACATCAGATTGCAATATTGAAACTAATTTACCAATTATCGTCTGACAATATAAAATTACATAGCAATTAGTTGGGATTCCAATCTTTATAGAATTTAATATCTAGAATCTAAAATCAATGGATATCACTGCTTTAATTGACATAAATTTTCATGAAATAATAATCTACTTTATGAAATAAAATAGAATAATAATTTCTACTAAAGGAACTCAACATCGTCCAAACCCAAAAGCGTAAGAATATTTGAAAGCTCCGAGATGATTTTGGGATGACATCGAGGTAGCTCCGATGTGAAGAGCCAAGCTTCCAAGACGTCGCATGCATTAAGACTGACGTTAGGAGAAGTTTATCGATCTAATCACTTTAAACTTTTAGATTAATTCAAGATCTTCTTTGGGGTATGTGTTCTTTTTCAAAAAAAAGAAAAAAAAAAAAACTCCCAGCATAGTGTCAATGGTTAGCTTTTAGATCTTGCCATGGGAGGAGACAAGTCTGCAACCATCCTAACTTCCTCCTTCCTCCTGCAGATTTCCTTCTGCGTCAGTTTTCACATGACGGCGAGTGTTGGATGATAAATGTTCCTATCGAATTTAGTACTTGAAACAAATTAATGGAGAAACATACCATCTCCAGTAATTCAACAAATAGAATCATCTCAGACGATCTAATCCAACATTTCCAACTACCTCAACATCTAGTCTTTATAATTCATGATAGTTCCTATATAAAAGATGCCACACTTTGGGTCTCTAGGCTTTTTGTACATTACAGATTTTAGTAGCAACAAAATTTAAGTATTGGCAATGGCATTTACTTACTTTTTGTACAATATTTATTCGGGGAAGATGCAAGATAGATGCAATCGCTTGAAGTAAATGAAAGCTGAAATCAGATTTCCATCTGACAAAAGCATAGTTAATTACAGAAATATACAGGGATAGACTTTGTGCCACAGCAGCCATATGATGTGATGGTTCAGCAGTTGATCGTATGCGAGTGAACGAAGCACATTTACAGAAATAAACAGGAAAAAAAAGGAAATTTATGTATGGCGGTGGAAACTTTCTTCAACTGCTCTTATTAACTGAAGATTTCTCCAGAATTTCAAAGTCAGAATCTTCAACTGCTTGCCAATCACCGGATTCCTCATCAGAAGACATCTTCAATTTTGGCATTTTTCGATTTACCATGATCTCTTCATCGGCAGAGACATGTTTCCTCCTAAAGGAGTAAGGCAAACGCATCTGCTCTTCTTCTGTCAAGAGCGAATCCATGTACTTCTCCATCACTAAAACATTACCTTCCGTAGTGTCCCTCAATGAAACATCATCAGGTACAAATTTTATTGTGTCACTGGAAGCATCCGCTGGATTCGTTACCTCAGACCACTGATCAATGCTTAGTTGAGATCTAGACTTGGCGATCAATGCATCTTGCCATGCTTCATTATGCTCTTGCTGGATACTGCTACATTTCTCGCTCATCAATGAAGGTAAGCTTTCCGAGTCAAGGTTTTGAGATTGAGTAGATGGCCTATTGGATGTCTCCTTGGCAGTTATGCGCATTGAGTCCAAAATCTGTCAACAGGCTCGTAAAATGATCAAAGGGAGATGAAACAATAAACCCAAAACTGATCAGTTAATTTGCTAAGCTATGGTGCATGTTTGCAATGAAGCATTATCGTAGCTCAAGAATGTTGACCTGAAACAATAGAAAAAATTATGCTAAACAGTAACGTAACCAGGCTAGCAAGATGCTGACATGTTTATTTATTGAGCCAAAACCACTAGTCAAAATGCTTAAGTTGAAGTTAGCCGTATTCCTCCACTCATCAAACCCAAGTCAATTTCAGTGTGGGACTAAACCAAAGCACCAACATAGCCCAGATAAAATTCCTAGCAAGGGGCATATGATGCCTACCATAGACTTGACCTCGGTTTCGAAATCGACGATTCCGATTTCTAAATTTTAGGAACCGGAACCAAACCACATAGGTCCCATTCCAATTTCGATGGTTCTAGTTTCGATTTAAATGTCGATTCCTTTTTATACTTTTAATTTTTAATTAAACATAACTTAAAACCAAGGTTTGCAATTTCGACCTGTACCGCCTAGTATGGGCGGTACATACAGGTCCGTCAGGTTGTCAATACGCGGACCACCCGCTACCAGGCGATTCCGCCAAAAATCGACGATCGACAGTCGATTTCGGCCGTCTGCGACCGATTGAGGGAGAAATCGATGATCGATTTGGCCGTCAGCAATCGATTGAGGGAGAAATCGACCCTCGGCGGTCGATTGACGGAGCAAAAGGGAAGAAGAAAAAAAGAAAAGAGGAGTACCTATTTCCCCGTGCCATCCTCGCCGGCGCGCCGTCGTTGCCCGAGAGTCACCAGCGCCCGTGCGTCGTCACTGCTCGCAGGTCGCGGGCGCTTTTTCTCCCGTGCAAAGAGACAAAACGTCTCCCCGTGTGGGGAGAAAGGTCGAGGTAACATCGCCCCTTTTATTTTTTAAAGTATTTTTTAATATATTTAATATTATATTATATTATAAAATATTTATATTATATTTTTTAATATACAAGGTGGTACCCATTGTGCGTACCACCTAGTACCGGTACCGAGATAAACTCGGTACATCAATACGGACCGGTAAGTCGAACCTTGCTTAAAACCATGATTTGCCTTACCGGTATGTACTGGTGTACTGACCGGCTATTGGTATGCTACATACTAAGCTATACCAACATATCAACACATGATATGGTGGGGCATACAGACATTACTAATATGTACCACTCATACCGGTCCCTTGTTGGGCCGATATATACCACCCATACCGAGCAATACAATGTGGTACGACGAACCTTGTTTAAAACAACAAAAGATCATAATTATATTTCTAAGTGTTGATCGGTGAAATGATTAAATCACTACGAAATGACCAAAACACCCTTGCAAAATGCATTTATATCATTATTAAGAAGGGCAAATTAGTCATTTACCCCTCGAAGACTTGAAGGCTTAAAACAATTGGGGCTCAAATAGTCAGCACAAACAACAATCAAGGGCCCCTTGACGTGATTTTTCATTTAAATTATGGAATCACCAATTTGAACCGAAACCGAACTGCCCAAGGCCAATTTTGGCTTAGTTTGAACCAATGAACAATTGGGCTGGTTTGGTTCTGGTTCAAACCAAACTGGCGTTAGCACTAGCCTACCCTAGGGGTAGCTCAATACTTTGACATTCCTTATAAGTCAACCAATTAATTCCCTAGTATAGCACATCCATCATATGCCCTTACAAGTAAATCTCTTTCAACGTGGGACTAAACCGGGGATCTTATAGGTAGTAGGAGTAGCAGTGGGAGTTCTATAAGTCAAAGAAAGACTGCTTAGGAATAAGTCACCACAAGGAAGGGAGCAAATATTTGCTTTAACTAGTTACCATTAGGATCATGCAAATGATCACACACATCCTTTTCTCAAGAGTCAACAGAAAGGCCAAGTGTTAGTAAAATATTACAGGCATATTAACAAGATATAGCTACAAGCAGGTTTTTTTCTATCAAGAAAGGGCTAATTATATATTAACCCTTATACTTGGACTCTATTTAGCATTGTGATCCCTGTATTTAAAAAATTTATATTGGGATCCCTATAGTTATGAAAGTGAAACAAGTAACCTCATTTGCCCTAACATCGTCAGCTGCATTGACGAAAAATATATCATGTGTCACAACGTGCTGGATCAACACGAAATGATGGGCAAAAAGATAATTTGAACATCTTCCATTTTCGACAAGTGGGATATTGAAATTACCTTTTTGCCAATAAAGTCATTGAAAACGGAAGAAATATTGAAATTATCTTTTTGTCCATCACTTTCGTGTCGATCCAACACGTGGTGTCACGTGTTGTATTTTCTATCAATTGACCGCGTTAGGGCAAATAGGGTTATTTGTTTCATTTTCAAACCTATAAGGATCCCAATTTTAAGTACAAGGATCATGATCCTAATAGGGTACACGTACAAGGGCTAATCTGTAAATAGCCCATCAGAAAAATATTGTACCGAGGCAACAACAACTGTAAATTTAGGCTATCAACTTTTTAATCACCTAGGCACATCAAATGGAAGAATAACTTTTTAAGCTAGTAGAAACACAGACTGATAAGATCACATGGTTGAACAATGTAAGTAACATTCTAGAATTGTGAAAACTCCATTAATATTCAGATTCAAAGTAACATTTGCAAATATCTTTGTGCAAATTTTCAGCTTCGAATGTCACAATATTTCTTGTTTACAGCACAATTTTTATTCTAATATTGACGATCAATTCTTGAAGAAGTATTAACCATGAAATCTAAGAGATGGAATAATTAGTATATAGATGTATGAGCCAGAACACCACACATGCAAAAAATTTAATTTAGAAAGCAAAAGTGGAGAACTTGAGAGAGCAAACATGATAGCCAAGACACCAAGAAAATGAGCAGATTTAGACACACTGTGCAAACATGAACAAAAAGAGTCATGCAAGATGACTATCAATGTATTTGATTTCTCGATGAGGTAAAAACAATATAAAAGAACATACAAAAATAATCTCTCACACTCTCTCACTGTTGAGGCAACAAAGAAAACAATTAAACCATCTGTGCCACGTTAGTTGTAAACTGTAGAGTGTTGAAAGATAACATCAAACCAGATTCTTTATAAAGTGGAAGTGGGAGGGAGGATTTAAACATCAACTGGATTTAAACATAGTTTAAATGGAAGATGAATCTACCACTATAAACTTGGATTTCAACATTTTGGAGCACTTAGTGTCAAGTCTATCGAGTTAGCCAGTTCTCTCATGACACTGAATTGTGACAATTGATATCAGAATGAACCCAATACTAGGTATAATGGGGGGTACACAAGTAGGAAGGCCTATTATGTGAAAATGTCTGTAACACCCTATTCTAATCCCAGATTGGAAGTGGGAGGATTATTAGATTGGGTGAGTCTACCATCTTCAACTTATGTTTAAGTCTTTGAGGTCACATAGTTCTCATGTATATCAAGCTAATGAATCAGTTCTTCCATCAAGCCAGATCATGATAAAGCTAATCAAGAAATATGAACACGATTGTCATTCCATTTGAAATGCATGCAGAATCACAAGGTTCATTCATATCTCAGAACCTATAAATGCTAATAAATATGCATGGTTTTCAACATTGACGAGTAATATCAAGTGCTATCATGGAACACTCACAGTTGTAGTTTCTTCCACATAACTAAACATATATTGATCAAATTCTTATAAAAATGGCTATTAAAATTAAAATTATAGGAAATACAAGAATTTTGATGCTATGAAAAACCCAAAAGAGACTTATTCCACTGGGAGAACCTACCACCATATCTTTAGCTGAACTGGACATTTGGGACCCTCAGCCTGACCTTATGTGACTCTGTTAGTCTTAAATATGTTTGTTTGGAGAAATTGTTACAGAAATTTCAGAGCCTACTCATTCGTGTAAGGAATTCCTGTTTTCCTAAATGTTCTCAATCCTCTTTGTCTATTGCTTGTCGGCATAGTTGCTTTTCTTCATCAGCCTCCTCATGGGTTCCTCAATCCTTGCAAAAGATGAAAGATTAAGTACTGATATTTCTTTTATAATTCTATATTTAATTTTCTTCAGATATTATTTGATTGTTTTTTTTTTTGAAATAATAGAATAACAAAGTCTGAGGTATGATATTTGGTCACTACGTGATGGTCAGTTTTGCACATACACAATATCAATATAAGCTATCTATCTAGCACAAGATATTGTCCATATCTAATCTCTATGAAGTTGCACTTTAAGTTTTATACGGTTAAAGACTTCCAGTAAAGGTCATTCAGCAGTCCCCAGTTCGGTACACGAAAGTTGTTCTGTCAAGTGAAACATATATAATTGCATAAGTAACATATTAGAACGATGAGGGAGATATATATAATTGTAAAGCAAATAACAGAATTTATTTAAGCTAGCAGTAAAAAAAGGGTAACCATAAACATACTACGGTTGAAAGTCTATTTTTATACAGATCTAATTAATAACTCACAAACAGATCAAAATAAAAGGAAATTCTTGCATATAATACTTCTCAGTACATGAAACAACAAAAGAAAAAAAAAATTTACCTAGTTGTTCGCAGGTCGCCAGCTACAGGCATCTATGGTGATAGTCAACTCTAGGTCAGGAAGAGTTAGGATCGGGACAATAGAGGAGGTGGACGAGTCTATCAAGTTCAACATCTAAAAAAAAATTAACAGGAGAAATGGGACCTCTAGCCAGCAAAAAGTAGTGGTGGTGGACAGTGGTGGCCAGATCTAAAAAATTGATACATAGTTAAAGAGGAGGAAAAACAAGGGGGGTTGCGAAACATATTTCAACAAAAAAGACAAATAGAAAAAGACCCACAATCGTTTTTAAGGGCACATCAGCTAATTTGAACTGTGTTGAACGACAAAGCCTACATATGAGTTTGGATCAATTTAACATAAATGCATAAATCAGAACTTACGTTTGGGTCCTAATGGCTGTTCAGATTGGTAGTACAAGCTGCTATGCAAGATAAGGCCAGATAGCCACCACATTCACTAAAACTACATGGAAACCCACTATTTGAAGCATGATCAACTAATATCAATAAGCAAGAAAATCATTTGGAAATTTTGAAGCATGGGAATTTTTCTTAAGTATAGTTCATATGTACTACAAAAGAATTAATTACATACCTGACTAGTAGATAACAGTTCAGAATCATGTTTGCTCAGCTTGGGATGCAACAATGTGAAGTATATTCTCCAAAAGTATTCCTCACTCATGTAGGTGGGACAAAGGCTGAGTCGAAGAGATTGCAAATCAGGAATAGCATCTTCAACAGTTGAAATGTGTTCTCTTTGAGTGCAAGACATATTAAACGCTGCAAAATTATACCAACAATTTAGTTGTCGCTTCCCATTGTTAGTCTATCAGCAGGCAACCGCACCAGATTTGTCAAAATCAGAAGTAAAATTAAAGACAACCATAGTTAATAAAGCAAATTTTAGCCTTTTTGTGCATCTTTGATAGACGTGTATGTGGTACTCACTACTAAGTACTTATGTCTCTTAAGTTTTGAGACACTTAGTATGTCCCTAAACATTTTGTAGCCCTGAATAAGCAGCATTAAGAAGTAAATAAAACTAAAAAGTTGTTTCACAAATGTTATCACAAAGGACAAAAAGAAATTAACGAGATTCACCATAAACTGAGATGAGATCAAGAAAAGCAAATTTAAGAAGAAAATACTCTTACAAACCACCACCATAATATATAGAGTTAAAAACAACAAAGGCTTGCACCATAATATGACATCAAGATGACATCAAGAAAACCAAATTTATGAGGGAATTATTCTTACAATCCACCATAATATATCATTATAAAAAACAACATATGTTGTGCACAAGTCTTCTACTAATGTGGCCTCTGGCAAGGATATATATATACAATGATAATTGGTACACGAGTGTCAACACAAAAGACGGGAGTTATGATTTCAAGTTCAGCACTTCTGTGATCTACATGATATCCATGAAGGATTCAAATAATCTTCTTCTTCACTCAAGTCATTGATATTCTCAACATGTTCTTCAGTTCAAGTGTTTCTAATTTGATGAAATTAATGTTAATTTTTATTCCCTTGTATCAATGAACTATGTTATTTCAGTATGTTATAAAGAACAAGCCCATGTTTTAAACAACGCGGTCTGAGGAAGGTCAGGGCATACAATTCTATCCTAATAAATAAAGAGATTGTTTTCATGGCTCAAACTGGACACAGAGGAGCAACCTTACTGTTGAATCTCATTATGTTACCAGAAAAAGGGAGAAAATTAGAATGTACTTGATGATTATTAAACAATAGTTCAATGAGACAAAATCAAGATTAATCTCCAATAGTTTTATTTAACAAACCATTCCTTCATGGCTCCCAAGAATATTATATAAAGGTGGAACTGATGAAGTAAATGCATCTCTAGCAATGTTCCAATAACTTGTTAATCCTTGAACATCTAAAATACTAACTGTATTTCAGGCTTTGTTAGCCTCATCTTAAGATATAAGGTGGGCCTTGGCACAATGACAAAGTTGCCCCTTTGTGAATTGGTAAATCAGGGTTCGAGTCATGGAAACTGCCTTTAACATGGGAGACAATGGTAAAGGCTATGTACATTAATGCTTCCCAAATCCTGCATTGGTATTTGGTAGGCCTCACACACTGGTTCCGCTCATTTCAGGCATTGTTCCCTTGTATTATCTTGAATATGTTTGCAAATAGAATATTGCCTGAATAATCTCAGTTGTTAGATAAGGAAGCATTTCCATAAAACACTATTACCCTCATCTTATTGGGTTATCAAATTAGAAAAAAATTGTATCCTTATGCATAATGCCAATATTCAAGATTGACATACCTTGAACCAAGCCCGACCTGTCAGGTTTCACATTTTTCTTCTAAACCACTGATGCAGAAGTTGTTATTTGCATTTGTCATAAGTTGTTAGATGGCAACATCTACTCAAGACAGAGAAAAAAGAAACAAAAGTAGAAAAGAGTGGAAGAAACTAAATTCGTTATTGATTGAAGATTGCAAATCTTGATGGAAGATTTTAAAGATTCATCTATGCAAATATGAAAATCTATTAATAAATAATGTTGTCAAAAAGGAAGATTTTCCTTTAAATTAAGTCACGAATATTATCTTCTTCGAAGGAAGAAACAGATCGTATATTAGATTTGATGCGATTGTAATTTTCTTTATTTTTGTATTTTTCTTTTTATTCTTGTACTTGAGCCTATAAAAAGGGGCCAGAACATTGTATGAAGATGAACTAGAGATGAATCAATGAATTGAATTCTTTCCCACCTTGTGTGTGAGTGGTGTGAGGCCACATTTGTTTTCCGATGGAACCATTCCATTGTCTATATGCGAGACATACGGAGGTTCGAGGCCTTTATCCTAGGAGTTCGCTTCTTGAACCAAAGCGAGCCTAGTAGTTATCCTTTTTTTTCTATTATCTTTTGTTATTATCTCTTTTTTTCTCTCTCTACCTCTCTATCATCAAAAGGAAATCTGCTGCTACTTGTCCTACATCACCCACTCCTTCAATGTCTCTTTCATAGGATGAGAGAGAGGTTGTACTGCCAAACTCACAAGTACAATATGACAAGGGAAGATCAACTAGCAAAAGAAAATGGCTACATATATCCACCAGTGTGATGCATGGTCTGTGATTGCATTATTTTTCCTCCTTTCCTTTCAACATTACCTCGGGCTATAATTCATAGCACATCTATTTTGGAATTATCCTGACATGTCATGGAAACCGTTGACTGGCATCATTGGACTCGAAATCTTGATGACAGTGAATGTAAAATATTAAAATAAAAATTTAATGTGTAAACATTTAAAAAGATGAAACAATGAACAGCTAGAAGAAGAACTTTGGAATTGATCAAAACGGCTGAACATTTACATATTTGAAACATCAAATACAAACATTTAAAGTTGAACACACAAAAGAGTTGATAGTTGTTATTTAGAACCTAACTAGGATCTAGCTGGATGGACCTCCTAGGTAGCACTCCAGTGGCAAAGAACTAGACAAGACTCCTCTCTTACAAATTAGTCAAGCCAACAATGTCCATATCACATATAGCTGTGTTTATAAAATAGATTAATTGCTAAGGAACCAATGTTACAATGAAAAAATGAAATTTTTACTAGCTAAACATATGAATTAAAACCTGCAAGAAAACATCAACTGAACCCAATAACACAGATAAACTGGCAGATGATACATAGGCAACTTGCCAAAAATAAAACACAAGCGGAATAAGTGTTACATTTTATTAGAAGATACTAAGGGTTAGGATCTTGTGGTAAAAGGATAGAGCAGAAATGGTGTCCAGTAAAGGAGGCCATTACAACGCCATGCTGTCATGAGCAATAGTTGGAGAGGAAAGATTATAGCTAATAGACAAAGCTGAAAGGAAGTAGGCAATATGCAACTCGAAGCCCACAATTATCATAACTTTTTACCCTTGTCGTCCGAGCTGATGTCCACTATGATTCGCAAGTCTTTCTAATTTAGGGATAAATTGTCAAAAAAAAAAGAAACCTCCAAATTCAAGAATTCAAGCCAATCAAGAAAACACACAATCAATTGCAACAAAAGCATCCTTCAATTAATGAAGTAAGGAAATTACGGTCATCCACAGACACCGGGAAGTCCAGCCATGACTCGGGGCACTTGACGAGATCACTGATGAACTCAAGCACCTCCTCAGACACCCCGACGGTACCCGCATGGCCGGGGCGATCGTACCCTCCATAGCGATCGGCAGGGCTCCGGAACGCGCCGGAAAGGCGAGAGAGACCGCTTCGAAAGCCGCCTCCGATCTCCGCGAGGTCGCTGATGATTCCAGCTATGGCTTTCGAGGAGAGGCGCGGCGACGACGGCGGTGCCGCGGGGAGGCGGGGGGACGGAGGGGGGGAGTCGTGATGGGGCGGGGGGAGGAGTGGCGAGAGGAAGCAGGCGATGTCGAGGAGGTGGCGGCCGAGCTCGGAGAGGTCGTCCCTCACGCCACGGAAACCACGCACCGCCATGGCTAGGGCTTCGACGGTTTCGGTGTGGAGAAAGGGAGGAAAAGAAAAAAGATGATGAAATGGGGCGTGGTTTTATTCAAGGAAAATTTTCATATATACCCCTCGAAAGTAGTATTTTTTTGTTTTTGCTCCTACAAATTTATGTTTAGCATAAAATAAAAAATAATAGATGAAACCGATAAGAATGTTTTTTTTTATATTTTTCTAAATTTATTGGTCACCATTAATAGTGGTTGTTTATTGGTGCACACGTATGGGGGATTTAAATATTCACAGGTATATATGAATAATATTTTAATATTTGGAGGATACACATGCTATATTGAACTTTAGATGGTTTAATATGCTATTTCTCAGCGTTGAAAGGATGCGTACGAAACATTTGTATTAAGTCGGATTGGTTGCAGGATTGCGCGAAAACTACGCCTATATTATGCTTACCCCACGAATCGTGAACTCCGAGACCGGATTCATCGAAATGAACCATGGAATTGGGGCTTCAGATGGGTCCCTCATATAGTGATCAAGGGGCTCATGTTGATTGACCACAGACAGACTGCCACCTACACCTCTTTCGTGAATCCTGCCTGGCTTTAGAATTCAGTCTTCGTGGGTGCCCCGCCTAGCGGCTTGCAATAAGATTGATTAGCTGTTGGCTCACTTGAAGGGGGCAGTTCTAACCCAATCCAACGGTTCATTCTCGAACACTTGGTCCGCACTCTTTTCTAATCTTGATTAGCTCCAGCCTCGGAGCGGGCGCCGAACTGTCAGCAATTAGACAGCCAATTACAATATTACCCCCTATGAGTCGATTCTTATATTTACAAAGCTACGTTCACATCCGTATAGTTATAAAAATTATATATATATATATATTCATTGATCCTAATATCATCCATTTTTCTTATAAAAGTATAAAATTAAAAAATAAAAATAATAATTTTAATATTTTAGTTGATGGTTATGAACAACGTCAATGGTGGTGGACAACAACGATGCTGGTGATCATGGGGGACTATTGTGGATGAGGAGATTAACGACAAGAGGTGAGGACTGCTATGCAACTGTATCGATGACCCTCACGTCGCTCGATAATTGTATTGACGTCGACGTAGATGTACAACGACTCTCACCTTTCGTGATCATTTTTCTCCTCCAGAATAGTCATATGTAGCCCCAATCACAGATGGCTAATTGGAACATTAAAAATATATTATTTATTTTTTGTTTTCGTGTTTTCATTAATAAAACTAATTTTATTATGATATATGAACCTAAATGTTTTATTTTCGTAACTATAGGGATATCAATATAATTTTTAAAAATATAAAAATTGAGATGCTAAAGGTATGTAGCTATAAGAGGTAATATGTAAATTAGTCTTCTATTTAACTGAGTAGAGTGATCAAAATAGACATCAAGTGTCATATGAAAGCTTTTTCAGTCCATCTCTGGAATGCCAATAGAAATCTTACCTGCTGGTGTTTGGATTCCCCTGGTGAGAATTAGAATCATGTTCCTCTGGATCATATGTCAAGAATGTGAATCACTAATTCTTATTTCCCATTCAGTGATCAAATCATGTAAATAAAAGTTAACTCGTTCAACCAATCGTGTTACACTAGCAAGAAGAATCTCTCACAAGAATTATCAGCAATCAACAAAGCAATAAAAACTAAATTAACTCATTAATAAACACAGTTTCATTCTAACAGTCGAAGCACTAATACCATATTTACTTCTTGTAGTTTACAACTTTAGTTGCAGGATAAAAAGGTCATAAAATTCACAAAAGAATCTTTCTTATTCTCCATTATTACAATCTACTGTAACAAATCGAATCTTGTTCTTCTTGCCTCACACTGCAAGCAAATGCAAATATATATATAAGCATAACTTACAATCACCACTAGAAATAAATCAGACTATCGACCAATTTACTCTTTAAAAATTGCAGTAGACCACTATTAACAGTAATCCTATCGAAGAACAAAATACAAAGATACTCCTGTCTCATCTAGATGAGGCGAGTGTATGCATTGGATGGTTGAAGAGGCACTCCTGAAGCATACGGGACATCTGCATATGGATTACCAAAAGGGTTCAAAGCGGTCTGCTGAGGCTGCTGACCTGATATCATCATCTGCTGCTGGAGTAGGAAAGCTTGTTGTTGCTGGGCCATTGCTGCCATCTGCACAAAATGAGGTGCTGCAACTGCATGTGAGGCATAGAAAGGGTCATGAACCACTGGCTGCATCATTGGACCTGCCATCCGACCCATATCCCACGGGTTGTAGTTCACATTCTGATTTGCTCTCCTCTCTGCATCGTCGTATAGGCTGTCTAATGTGAGCTTGTCAAATCCTCCACCCTGCACGATAGTCGATTTGCATTTATAATCCTCAAGAAGGCAATCATCATAATTTTGCATGGGTGGCATCCCAACTGAACTATCTGTGCTAATTGTGAGTCCTTCCCTGAAGAACTGAGAACCTAAGTCAGAATGCAGATGTTTGCAGTATAAGAAACTCTTACCAATTTACTTGAAGTCACAGCACTCTCATTTGAGCTGGGAGCTGTCACAAGTGCCAATTCCCAGCCTGTAGTTCCATTCTCTGGATTCAGACTGCTGGAGGTAGCAGAGCTAGGAACATTATCTGAAATGATTTGCATTAAAAAGGAGAAAAGAAATCAAGGGACCAGTCCATGGGCTTAAATAAGGAACATTAGCAATGCTGGTTAGGGAGTTTACCAACTGGAACAATGGCAAGTGCCATAGCATTCTTGTTATCTAGTTCTGATGCAACTGGAGTTGCACCGTTTAGTCCCTGATACAAATAAGTTGAGATAAGGTTCAGAGATATTATAAGCTAAAGGAAACATGAGATTCTGGATCTGTTTCATACCAGCAAATCTGTTTGTTCTGATACTACAGATACAGCGGCTTCCACTTTAACTGGTTCTGGTTGTGGAGGGGGTGGTGCAGGTGCTTCTTCCTCTTCAGGGGTCTTCTTGTACTCTATTGCCAATACTACTTTTGAAGCAGCATCTTTGTCGTCTCTTAGCTAAGAGATCGTTTACATTTTCAAGAAACTAACAGTTAACAGTAATCAAGTAGGATAAAAAAAATTTCAGATGAAACCACATGATATTCAGACAAATACACAATAGAGCTTAGTTTCAGGATTTAACAATTATTCCAAATATTTCTCATTAAGTACTGTTTCACAGACATCAAGTACTGTCAAGTTCCTTTTAGAAGATGGATCAGAATAACTGATGTATATCATCACCATGGAATAAGTTCTATACAAAATCATGTAATCACTGTCAAAGGATCTCATAAATACTCTAGCAGCAAAATTCCATGACTACTACCAACTAAAAGTTAAATGATGATTTTACTTGTGAATTCTTAGAACTAAACAATTCACATACCACAAGTCATATCAGGAACTCAAGTTTCATCTAATTTTAAACTTAGTTA
This sequence comes from Ensete glaucum, assembly GCA_021527575.1. Taxonomy (NCBI): domain Eukaryota; kingdom Viridiplantae; phylum Streptophyta; class Magnoliopsida; order Zingiberales; family Musaceae; genus Ensete; species Ensete glaucum. The sequence goes on from CM038558.1 coordinate 41,727,090, forward strand.
TATGTTAAAGTCATAACACAACAACAAATAGTAACATTTCATTTTGTTCTGAGTCAGATACATGGATCACCGAACTCCACACAGGACAATATTCCTAATTTAGTGTAGAGCAATCAAATTCATTTTATGATTTCTAGTAACAATTTCTTCCTCGATCTGTTCTCACACCTCCAATTCTAATCTACACACCTCATCTAACAATGATAGTTATAGATGTCTTGAATATGTGTATACCATCTTAAATATTTTTTTTCTCATATTATCATTTATCATAATTATACTCAATTGTACGCACATGAAATTTTTACTCTTTATCTTTGTTAGTAAATTTGTGCATCCACCTCAATATTCTTATCTCAACTATGTTAACTTTTTCTACACAACTCAATTGACTAATACTTCAATCCACAGCATGGTCAACATACAATTATCGCAAAATTTTTTATAAATCTAAGGAATACAATAATCATATAAAACTCCCAATGCATTGCTCCACGTTACCATTTTGCTCTTATTCTACGAGCAATATCTTCATATCTCCTTGTTGAATAATAGATCTAATATACCTAAAGCATTTACTCAGAGAAACTTTTTATGCCTCCATCTTGATCAATATTCACCTTCAGTTTCTTCTCTTACCTTGTTAAATTACATTTTACAAATTCGACCTTCAGCCTGCTCAGTCTTTAGTTTCTAAAATTTGTCTTTGTAACTCATGTTTAGGGTTATTCCTTTTTTAAACTTTCATCAACCAAAACAATATAATAACATGCACAATGAAGATCTATTATTTATATGCCTAGTAAGATCATTATCCATTATCACTATATCGTCTTGCAAATGATGTTCCAAATTTCATCATAAGTAGTTAAATTGTTATTGTTTGCTTACAACACTAGATATAAAAATATATATTATTGAACGTTGTATTGATAGAAGAGATTACAGAAATCACTCTTCTTATTGATATGCAGGCTTGCAGAACATATTGATCATAATCAGACAGAAAAAAAAAATAAAACAATTAAGTAGGTTTCCAACCAGATCCTTGCGAACTGTGGAAGCCCGTGGAGCATCTCTCACATAGTCTCCCATGGCTGTTAAAAATGATGCAGGAGGCTGCAATGTTTTTAATAAGATATTTCAGTCAGATTGGGTAATTATTTGTACAAAAAACTCCTTGTCATATTAACCAACAGGAGAACGATGAGAGAGCAACAAGTATCAGGACCTGTTCAATTTTTATAAACTTCTCTCCACGTCTGATGTCCATGCTTTTACATACTTCATAAAATTCGGACAATCTTTCTGCCTGCAGAAAGGTCAGAAAAAAATACACTGAGATTCTAGTGTAGTTCATTTGAGGCAGTACAAAGACTAATTTGTGTTGTATGGCTGCAAACAAATTGAAACACTTGCTCTAACTTCAGGTCTAGTCATTGGCATATTACTTCAAGATTTATTACAAAAATAAGCCACGACTGAACAAGGTTGAGTGGATAGGCTAATGGCAAGCTCAGCTCAGGCTCTGTTCCATTGTAGTTTTCAGAAGTTATTTCAGATTGATTATTTGGTTTTTTAATCAAATCGCTACAGAATGAAGCCTGAATCTATGTTTCAAGGCTTGGTTGAGCTTGGACTGAGTTCAATCGCCTCTCAATTAAGTTCACCCGAGCCAAGGCTGAATAACTCCGTGTCTCGGATCATCTGAACTCAAATAACTTGGTTGTCGGTGTCCTGATGGCTGGTATTGGACCATAACCAATCCAGGATTAGAAAAAGAGGGTAAATAAATGTCTGCCTGATACTATTTGAAGTGTCTCTTCAGTTAGTCACATTGAAGTTTTAATTCAATTGGACATCTCTAGGATATTGATGTAAGTCTGTTGACTTCAAGCAAGAAGATCAATTTGCCAAACAAAATGGTAATCCATCTCTCAGTGAAAACTAGTCTTTTAAATTTATCCTACTCCTATCATTATTGGATAGTTACTTTTTGATTCCCATCTGTACTACCATTATCCTGATAATCATCATTCCTCATAGTCCAGATATATTTAATAGTTGACACATCTAAACCATACTTATACAAAGAACATTCTTCTAGACTAATTTGTTTCTATTTTGTCCATCAAGCAACCTTTTGCTCAAACTTTTAAATCTGAAGTGAATTTCCAAAGCAAAAAAATCCTCCTATTTCAGTTACTTTAGCATTGATGTTATATAGCAACAAACATCTTCTATCATTTCATGATATAATATATAATAAAATGTGGTTTTCTCATATATGAAAATTCAATACATTTCTCAGTCAGGTTAATTATTTTAGGTACCTGTTGACCTGCTCTTCTGTATATATCAAGTGCCCTTACTGCATCAGGTCGTTGCATCTCAAAGAACTGCCAAAAGACAAGTTAGAAACAAATTCAAACTAATGGGTTCTAAACTAATAACTTGTGAAAACTTCCAATACCTTGTCAACCATATTAATTATACCATCACTAATGGAATTATAAATCTTAATACTCTCCCCAACAACCTAGCAGTGGCAAGTCGGAAAAAACAAGAGTCATGAGAATCATCAATAAATAATTCATTATACAGAATAAACACAAACTTCACTCGCCATAGAAAGTGCAAGATGAATTATAACATTATGGCATGCGGCTCCTTGTGGCTGCAAAATGTTGACAATAGAATCAATCACTCTTTTAACATGACAAAATAAATTCTTTAATAACTCATATAATAACTAGTGCATCTTGCTTGCTTACCTGGCAGCCAAGTAGACGATGTTGTAGTTGTTGTAGTGATGGCAATTGTTCAAGCAACTCAGCAGTCCCAAGATCCTTAGTTCTCTGTAGAAATCACACATACTAATGTATCAGTTAATAAATTACAAAGTGTATTGGAATGTATATGACAAAACTCATAGATGTTAACTATCTTGTTGAGTTTGTAACTGAAACCATACTAACAAAAAGGAAAGAAAAGAAAACAAGTTTAGCCCAGTGAACCAGAATCCTCCCAATGTGGGGCCAATATGTATCATCTAAATGAGGTCTAAGGATTGTCGCAAAAAATAAATTTATGTTTCAATCACCTAACCTTATTAGAATTATATATTTTTAGGGTTTCTTAGTTGCATAAAGTTGATCAATACAGTTTTCCTATAATTCTGAGATAACTGTAGCAAGTAAAACTAACTATAATATTTGGGCACATCAATACTTAATGCTTAGAAGTAACTATTCATTATGATGATCCATGATGATATCTCCTGAGGATAACTCAACAATAGTAATATCTTACAGCAGCCTCAAAAAATAAGGCTTATACTTCCCACTAATGCTGATGTTGGGTATGGTCAATGTAAGCAACTTTACCCCTATAAGTTAAAATATATCTGTGACTCAAATTCTTGACAAACCCAAGTGTCAAAAGAGCAATGTTCACCCTCATTTTAGCTACTTATCTACCATGCAATGTTAATTTCTACCTTATGGGGGAGTAATGAATTAACTACTTCATAATAAAGTTAAACTCAACTAAAAATTCTCCGTACAAAAATTTCTTTAACTTGCACAAAGTATTATAAGCTTTCTGTGCATGATGAAAAATATTGGGTCTAAAAAAAATCCCACTGGTAATTTGACTATGTCCAGACTTCTAGAATTATAGAAAATGATTTTCAAACATAGCATAAGATCATAAAAAAAGGGCAGCGCACAAGGCATTAGGATAAAAAATGCAGCTATAGAAGTTGTTTTCGTGAATCAAACACTAACCATCTAGACAAAGGAGTGACATAATTGTGATGCCAAAGCTCAATCTCTAGTGTATTAGATAAATCATAATAATACATAAACAGTTGTAATGAGTAAAATTGACAGGGTTTAGATCTAAAATCTCAGGGTATTTTACTTGGAGCTGAACCCACCTAGAGGGCAAAGATTTTGAGACGAGAAAACCACAATTTGCTAAGTACCAAAACGTTGGTTCTAAGCATCCCACCAATATAATATCAGATGTATCCTTACAACAAAGTGAAAATAGCCAACTAAATGACACTCCCATTGCACAAGATTTAGCATGCACAAAATGGTCTCAAATGGAATTTGATTTACAAATACTTAAATGATATTTAAATTGTAAAATTATTCCATAAACAATTCAATAAGTATCTCAAAATTGTATCTCCAGCATGCACAAAACTCATCCAAAGTCATTTGTCTATGAAGTTTCAAGATTCTCTTTATGCAGCGTCCTGATTAATCTACTGAAATCCTAGTTGACAAACTCATTGTCATGAATAAGACAATAAATTGAATATGTTACTTGAGATAACGTGATAGAACCTCAGAAGAAACTCTATAGATTTTGACCCTTTAAGGGGATCAACCCTTGGAACGCTATAGGGGTTCCTCTCTCTTAGATTCGGTACAAGGCTGAAATAAAATTGATAATTGCTTAATTTAAGGGGGGGTGACTACATCTTTAAATAGGGATCAAAACCCTAGCCTAAGGGGGTGCTTGCCTAAGTAGAATTACCCTTTTGCCCCTCCTATAGACAACCTGTCTTAATAGGAACAAGAGGCGGCTAAGTGGCTCTATAGCCAACCTAAGTAGGGGGAAACCCTAGCCGACCAACCCAGTAAGGGGTGTGACAGCTACTAAGCCCTAAGGACTAATCTAGACCCTAGTCATACTCCTTTATAAGATAAAAATGGCTTTATTACAATCTAACAGGGTTTTTATTGACTAGTACTAAGATGATTAGAACTCAACCCTGCTAGAGTCCTATCAAGTCCGCCCTCCTCAGATCAGCCTTGTCCTCAAAGCTAAGGGTCCATAAACTCTGGAAACTAGATCTTCAACTCATCATGTGACTCTCATGCTATCATTAACTGAACTTTGGCCTCCTCATCAACTGGGGTGTTAGTTGGAAGGATTTGGGCTGAATCGTCTTCTTTAATTTTCATTTAAGGTGGGATACCTGGCGAACCAACTGTAATCTTAATCTGGTGCGCGAATTTGATCTCCAGGTTAGGGCCCCAATATGATCCTCAATTTTGCAAGGCCCAAAGAAATAGGGAGATCACTTCATTAAGGCTCGAGTTTCATACTGATCGGGCTGGAGGTGTAGAAAAACTCGATCTTCAATTTTTCGTTCATTCTGAAGTTTGTTGGGAGGCCATTTCTTTTTTGCATGTGCTGCCATATGGTTAGTCTTTAGTGATAGCCTATCTTTCTTCTGAAATGGTGATTGCCCTCTAGTATGGTTTAGGATGATGAGAGCCCAATCTGACATGAGCATGGATTGCAATTCTTCTAGTTTTACTCCTCTTTCGTGCCATGGACCTGTATCTAACCATATTTTAAATTTGGTAGTAATTAGTATCTCTTGTAAAAACCTCATATGGAGTGTGGGGGAAGCCTCGATGTAAATTAAGATTCGACCATCTTGCATAAGAATAGTCCCAATTCCAACACCTGACGCATCGGCCTCAATGACAAAAGTGCGACCAAAATCGGGCAGCGTTAGGACTGATGTCATCGTCATGGCTACCTTGAGTCGTTTGAAGGCTGCAGAGGCTTTATCCGACCACAAGAAGGAGTCTTTCTTCAATAAAGATATAAGCGGGGCACTGATCTTGCCATAATCTTTCATAAAATTTTGGTAGTAGCCCGTGAGTCCAAGGAAACCGCATAGTGATTGTATGTTCGTAGGTCTCGGCCATCCTTGCATTGCCTCGATCTTTGTCGGGTCCACCGCCACTCCATCCTCTGATATAATATGCCCAAGATACTCCACTTTATGTCGAATCTGATGGTATCCGGATCAGAGATCCAATTTAGTGAAGACTCGGGCTCTTTTTAATTCGTCCAAGAGTTCATCTATGAATGGGATAGGATATTTATCCTTGACGGTGATGGCGTTTAGAGCTGGGTAGTCAGCGCACATCCGCCACGTACCATCTTTCTTGCGCACTAAGCAACACCGGTGAGGAGTAAGGGCTGCAACTCGGACGAATCACCCTATTAACAATGTTCACGATCTCGTCCTTTTGCAAGTGAGGATAGTGGTACGATCGTAAATTTGCTAGAGGTTTACCTAGCAAAATAGGAATGCAGTGGTCATGCGGCCAGTTAGGGGGTAGCCTGCGCGGCTCCAAGAAAACATCCGCGAATTCGTTCGAGCAAAGGGCAAGCTTAGGATCTGAGTTTTGTACGTTCTCCCCGGTAGATGGCTGCTGGATATGCATCAAGAATCCACCATGTGCTTTGTGCAAAACTTTCTCCATTCGTTGCGATGAAACGGTGGAAATTTGGCTCCCGCGCTTGTCTCGTAACATGACATGTCTCCCTTTGCAATAAAATTTCATGATTAATTTAGAAAATTTTCAGGAGATATCACCTAGTGTTGTGAGTCATTCGATCCCGAGTACGGCTTCATAATTATCGATGGGTAGGAGGAAGAAATCAGCTACCACTTCTTAGTCTTGGAGGAGTAGTTTCACTCGCGGGCACCATTGGTAGCAATTAAAGATTCAGCCGTCGGTGACCTTTACGTCAAACTTGTTGCAACCTTCGATTTGAAGCGCTAAACGTGCAACAAACTTACTATTGAGGAAGTTATTGGTGCTGCCCGTGTCGATGAGAACGGTGATGGGCTGCTGTTTTAGAAGTCCTCCAACTTTTATCATCTGCGGGTTGGAGTAGCCGGCCAATACGTGCACTACGTAGTCGGCCGGTTGGGACTCTTCCTCCATGGCTTCTACTTTAGGTTCAAGGGCTTCTTCAGATATTTCATTGTCCTCATCCTCCACTGGGTCAATCACGAGGAGCCGACCCTTTTTGCAGCAATGTTCACGGCTCCACGGTTCATTGCAATGCCAACACAACCCCTTGGTCGATCGTTCGCAAAGCTTGTCTCTTGTCAACTTTTTTGGTGCGGGGGCTTGGATGGCAGTAGAGGGGGCAGTAGGTCTCGACATGGTTGGTCGGGGAGCAACCCTTGTCCTTCGTACCTCGTGGTTCAATTATTCTTCCTGGATATGCGCGAAGGAAATCGCCGCCATAAGAGTGTACGGTTGTCGCACCTTTACTTCTCCTCGGATCTCTAGCTTTAGGCCCTCGATAAAAGTACCTAAAAGTTGTTTCTCAGACTAATTCTCAGTTTGGTTAAATAAACGCTCAAACCTTGTTTGGTATTCTTGTATTGTAGAGGTTTGACGAATCTTTACCAATTGTCCATCGAAGTTGTTGAAATCGGTTGATCCGAAGCGGTTTAGTAGTCCTTTCTTGAATCGCTGCCAAGAGACTCCTCCATGGGTGTGCTCAAACTAATTAAACCACTGAATAGCATCACCCTCGAGGTGGATGACAGCAATCTCCACCCGTGTGGCGTCTGCGGTTCGGTAGAACCGAAAATAGCGCTCCACGCGCGAGATCCACCCGATCAAGTCTCCTTCTTCCCATCTAGAGAAGTCAACCTTCATGCGTGGATTATTGAGATCAGAGGTGATGTGACTATGTTCTTGAGGATCGTCTTGCCGATCTGAAGTTTCTACATGTTGTGATTTCCTCGGGCTCGATGGTCGGCCAATGCTGAATTCGGTGAAAAGGGATCGCATCTTCTCTTCCATATGATTTTCAAAGGCTTCAAGCTTTGCATCGATAGCCTCCTTTAATACCATAGTACACATCTCTAGATCTGTAATATTGAGATCTTTTTTCTGTTGTCGGGTTAGTGGCATGGGAATTTTGGAGAATGGGGTGGCCGGTTGGAAGGTGAATCGGTTTGAATGGAAGTAGGCTACGGTTTAGGGCAGATTTGGGGGGCTGTTTGGTTTCGGTTTAGGGTAGGGTTTTGAAGGATTTTTGGTGAGGATGGTAGGGTTTTGAGATGAGGAAAAGAGAGTCCAAAATCTCACAAAAAACAACACTCAAATATGATAGAATTCAGCGGAAAAAAAGTGCTGCGATGTGCTGTCCTGCTGAACCGGTTTTACGTCGGAAAAACGATGACTTCTCGACGTAAATTCCAGAGGAAAGTTCAAGGAAATTATGCAGAAACCCTTGGTTCAGATGTTGTTAATACCAGTAAAAAGTTTGACGAAATTTTGGTAGCATAACAGTAGAGAAATAGGGCAAAAGACGTAAGGCAGATTCCTTCGTCGTAAAATTCCAGAACTGCGTGATGGTCAAAGATTGCACAGGAAAACCAGTTCCAGAAGGAGTTTTTTCGAGAAATCAAATCCAGATGAAAGCCAATTTGATCTTGAGAATTGTGTAAAAATTTCGACCAGAAAGGAGAAGGAATAAGCTGATTTCAAGAGGCAAAAACACGGCTGAAAATTTCTACAACGTTCCGCCTTCGTAACAACGATAACGTTTGCGACAAACGAAATTTGCAGCGGATAAAATTTGAGAAAAATTTTCAACGTGTAAAGTAAGGTATCTTACAGTATTGAAGAAGCGTGGATGATAGAAAAATACCAGATTTCCGGATCAAACGCAGGGGGCAGCGGCAGATTGATTTGATCTGCGGTTGGGGTGGAAGGTGGAGGCACGTGTCACAGCAATTGTGGGAATTACTTGGGAAGGTGGAGGCGGCTGAGATGGCTACAGGGGCAGCAATATTGCTGCTCTGATACCAAATGATAGAACCCCAGAAGGAACTATATAGATTTTGACCCTTTAGGGGGATCAACCCTTGGAACGCTATAGGGGTTCCTCCCTCCTAGATTCGGCACAAGGCTGAAATAAAATTGATAATTGCTTAATTTAAGAGGGGGGTGGCTATATCTTTAAATAGGGATCAAAACCCTAGCCTAGGATGTTTGCCTAAGTAGAATTACCCCTTTGCCCCTCCTATAGACAACCTGCCTTAATAGGAACAAGAGGTAGCTAAGTGGCTCTATAGCCGACCTAAGTATGGGGAAACCCTAGCCGACCAACCCAGTAAGGGGTGTGGCGGCTACTAAGCCCTAAGGGCTAATCTAGACCCTAGTCATACTCTTTTAAAAGATAGAAGTGGCTTTATTACAATCTAACATGGTTTTTATTGACTAGTACTAAGATGATTAGGACTCAACCCTGCTGGAGTCCTATCATAACGTTTCTTAGAAAAGGGAAGGATGTACTCGTCCTTCACCCTTCATGCCTTTGATATGAAAAAATCTTGAGGCTTCACCGGACACTCTTAAGTTATTGGTGTTCTATGATACCCAACTTTTTGCCATGCTCAGTCAAAAATAATTCTGTCTTGAACCAACAAAATCACCAAAGGAAGCTTCTAAAGCACTTAAGTACATAAAACTAGAAACGAAAGAGAAAAAAAAAATCAACCATTTGCATACCGGAGGATCTGTCTCTACATCATATTTGAGAACATGGAAACACTCGAGCCTCTCCTCTAAATATAATGCATAGGTACGCACCCATGCAGAATAATCCCAGGCTGAAAACCATTCAAATAAGAATATACATGTAAAACAATAAAACAGTTGTTTGTTTATCTCATTATAATCTACTGAGCAGGATGAATACCATATGCACTGGAATCATCTTTAAAATGGGCCAAGTTCAGCATATGATTTCTACTTCTCCCATAATTAATGAGTTCTTCACGGAATGTGGGATCCACCTCCCTCAGAGCACGATGTATAACAATCAAGGTTTTCAATGCAACCTGAATTGCAACCAATATTAAATCAGTGGCACTGCAAACATAAGTAAGTTGCACATATACTGTAAGTAAGTTTTAATAAGGCACATTGAGTTGGGAATTGAAAAGAAACATAAAAATATTAACTTGTAAATTTATTTCATATTTTTTATGGATATTTCAAGTCCTTCCACCTTTCAGTATTGAGATTTACATAAAAAGGAAGTCCAAGAAAGAAAAGCTTCCAACAAGATACAAATTTAAAAGTAATAAGCAAACGAAAGGGCAAATTATAATTTCAGCTCTCAAATCTTGTTCTGCTGCACATAGTTAATTACTTCATAATTCATATCTCACCAGTTAGAGTTCTTCTTCACAAGTTTCTAACTACTTTCCTACTAAAAAAGTCTTTCTCCGTATTGAATCTTGCCATGCAATATATGATCTAGTGGATGCTCATGTAATGGTGACATGGTGCAATCAGTGAAATTATTTGCTGCGTCAGTTGATCAAAATCAGAAAAATCGGTGTACCCAGTACACGGGACTCCCGCCGATAGGGGGTTTGGGGAAAGACAATATACAAAACCTTACCTTTAAATATTTAAAAAGGTTATAATCATGACTCGAGCCCTAGGCACCCATGTCACAGAGGAACAACATTACTGTTGTACCAAAGCCCACCCTCGATCAAAATGAAAAGCATCCTTAAAATTGTCCCTCCAGATCAAGGCATCAAGGAGTTAGAAATCAACTAGTTATTATAGCAAGGGAAGCTTAGTTCCAGAGATATATTAGAACAGAACAATCAAAATTCTTTTCTTTTCAGTTTTTATTCTATGCACAAAAAATAGAACCACTGCAGAGAAAATATCATTGTGGAGTATATATACCGCCCAATTGTGTGTCTTTGCAAGACGCCTAGCAAGAGCATGAATGCAGTAAGCTACATCTGCCCGAGGTCTGGCAGCTGAAATAGCATAAAAGATGGCTGCAAAAATATCAAATAACGAATTAACCAAGCACCAATTCAAAAATACATGAACAAAAAACAATAAATACTAAACTTAGAAGAAGGAACTCCAAATATCAACTTCAGTTCTTATTTGGAAATGACTTAAATGTATCAAAAAGAGGTGTGCCCAACAAGGAAATTCTTCTGGAGGAAACATATAATTACTGCATTTATGCACAAAATCAATATTCACCAAAACTCCAGAATAAGAGTAATGGGGTTACCACAGTGCAAAAGGTGGGTAACCTCCAGAGATTCTTTCTTTCAGCTCTCAAGATTTAGTTTCCATCTTTGTTTAAGGTTAAAAAAGTTCTCATTGTCAGCAAAAAGGATAGCAGATGCAGCAAATGGTGCCCTTTGAACTTTTAGTCCATTGGCCTCTTTCTTAATCTGTGTAACAAGCTAGGTTTGGAATACCTAGTAGAATCAGATCAAAATTTGTACATTAGAAGGACAGGAAGTCATCTTACTGATGGCAGACAAGAATATGCTTTTAATTTGTGTGCCCCATCTCATATACATTTTCAATGTAATTATCTGGATATATTCTTCATCAGAAGGATGAAGAGATTGAACCAACAGAGAGTGGTAGTACAATAACAGTGAGGAGGGACATTTCATCTGAATTAGCTTTAGATACTTAGCACAAAAATGACATATCTTTGTCAACCTGATCAAATATTTCATAGTGTAATTAGATTTATATGACTTCAAAATATGGTATATAAGTCGATAAGAAATAATCAACAAGTGACGCCACTCCAAGAAAACATCACCAAGAAACACTAGAACCTAGAAATGCAAACAAAAGGGCGCATCATAGAAGCTCCAATTATCTTTAAATGCCAAATGAACCAAATGATCCCGTGCCAACCTCGTATGTACTTCTCCTTGGCGGGACGCTCCACATGATTTGTGGCCTTCACAATGGCAATATCCAGTTCCTGGTTTAACATAGAAAAGAAAACCAAGCTAAACAGATCAGGGAACAAAGAAAAATAAAATAGAAATACGTTGTAGAGGTAAAAGCATTAACAATGACTTCCAACCTTGTAATCACTGTTCACTTTGGCCAAGCTGACAGTGGTCGTGTCTTTGAGGGCACCCAAATACTTCCTCAAGCTCTGCTGCGTTCCTCCAGACATTTTCTGCTCCCAACCCAAGAGACCCTAGTCAACACAATCGATAACAACACCAACTGAATCCAATTGGTCACCGGTAACAGCATCCATATCGAAAAGACCATCCAATTCGCACAAAAACGCCAAAGCATGAGTCACAATCAATTTAGCTATTGTAGCATCCATCCAAAAGCACCACGATCTTAGTCATCAAGCAATCCATATTTTTTTGTTCTTTCTAAAAGAATGATTTACGATATGCCTCCCAGTGATTGATTCTTAGCTCCAAAAGCTCGAAATCAAACCATCGACTACAACACCAGCAACAAAAGAAAATCTCCCAAGACAATTGAAGTATCATATCAAAACATCATCAGATCTTTTCATTTAACCAGTCAAAATTCGAAGGGGGAAAAGAAAGCTAACAGTAAATCACAACCACCTAAAATATTTATCAAGCAACCACACAAATAGATCAAGAGCAACAAGTGCTTACCAAGATTAGAGAGGAAGGAGAGGAACGGGAGAAGAGGGAGAGATGGAGTCTGGGAATCAAGAAATGGATCAAAGCAGGCAGGCAAGAATGATTGCTGCGTGCTTTCAAGCGTCGACTTTTCTAAGCTGCGGGGAGGAGAGGCTGACTGCGGTGCGGTGTACCCTCGGCGTTCCTTTCAACAACCCAACAGAAGCCATGAGGAGGCGAGAGAATGACGTCATTCCGATGCCGCTTAGAATGTGCATAAGCAAAGCAGGGCGGTCGTCCGGTCGCCGGTGGGGCGTGTCGTTTTGCTGGAATAGGATAAGAGGGGAGGCACACCTGCTTCGATTCCCCTTGTTTAGTTCAAATGCTGGTCTTTTTTTTGGCACGGTGGGAAAGAGAGGTAATAGTGAGATCAGACAGCTCCACTTTGTAAGCATGCAGAATTGGACAGTGGAATTACTTCAATTTGTAGGAGAAAAATTAGTTCATCATGATTTAACCTTTTCCATGCAAATTAATTTTATGTGAATGAATTCTTGAACAATTCAAATTGTACATATAAAGGGCAGTGTTAATATCATAAATTTATGCTTGCTCAATTGACTTAATCTTACAGATGACATGATAAAATCAAATAATTTAAAATAATTCCATAATTCAAAATGCAACAAATTTACCTCAAAACAAAATAAGTAAAAAGACTGTCAACAGTCAAATCTGGTTGATGTGTTCAATGTTGTATAAACAATTGAAGGGGAAGACTAAATGATTAAAAAATTAGTCAACATGTTGTGTTTGGTGGATAGAACTCAGAATGAATTTAATTTTTCTCAAGTCAATTTTGTATGGAAAAAAAAATCATTGATCCAAATGCTAAAAATACTAAATAATAATACCGAAAAAGTTATTACTAGACAAAATGATAAGAAAATAAATATTTATCAACAGTCAAGACCTTTGAAAGTCAATGTAATTAAAGATAAGTAGCTTAAGATGAAGGCCAAAGTATCATAAAACTAGTCATTAGGTGCCATTTTTTTTTCTGTAGGTGTTTGATTATATGTATACATAAAAAGAGAGCATGTAAAATATACTCCTCATTGCAGTAGAAATTGGTCTTGGGTGTGGTTAACTTGTTGAGTTCCTGTTTGTTTTCTCTCAGCCATAGTGGAATGAGCAAATGAAGACATCCTGTTCTGTCTCATCTATGCTCAGTTAAACAATGAAGATTGGTACTCTACAATTTCTAGTTTTCCTTGTATTGAAGGATTGAATGCAGACAGACTTCTTGTTGTGTTTACAAGAAGTATGAGATTGTAATGTTATTGTTATTATTATTATTTGTGCTTGAGAATTAGTAGAGAGAGAGAAAGAGAGAGAGAGAGAGAGAGAGAGAGAGAGAGAAGAGGGAGAGGGGGGAATATAAAAAATTGAGAACAGGGGAAGCTGGTGACAGCTACAACCATGTTTTAAGTTTGAAGGGGTTGGAGATTTCTTTCAGGAGCTGCCATTGCTTTGACTAATACTAGTCAGTAACAACAAATGATATGGTAGAGCAAGTCTGCTTTGGCTGCTCAAAGAAATTGGATGAGAGAGACTGGGAGGCTTGAAGTTGTTCTTGGTGGATTAACTGAGATGTGCATCTGTTTTCCACAATTCAAACAAGAAAAAAATAAAAAGATAAAATGACTTGACTACTTATGCTGAAGAAATATTCTTATGACTCAGACAACATTCTTTGCATCAGCAAATAAAGTTGCTGTAGTATTCCTATGACTCAGACAAGTCTTTGCATCAGAAAAGAAGAATCTACTTTGGAAACTCAAATATTATCGTTCACGTTTCTGAAAAATAATTTTAGTGGGTTTTTTTTTTTTTTTTTGTGATCTCACTCCTTCTCCTTAGAACAAAGAGATTAATTTTATAATAAAATCTTGATTACCAAAGTTACCATGAAAGAAATAATTTTACCATAACACTAAGGCTCATATTTCAACATAACATCAAATATGAGAGTATCGTTTTAGATGATAAGAATGTACTCAAAATAGTGGAATAGTGGTACGAGAAAAGACGAAAAGATCTAAAAAGGCTTGTTTAGAAACTATAAATAAAAATTTTAAATTTTTTAATATAATAAAGAATATAAATCTTCATAGTTGAGACTTTATGATGTTATTAGGTATAGATATCCTTCTTGAATAAATTTTCAACTTGAAGTATGATTGATTTGAAGATGAGAAGTTAGTGGTTGATTTGTTTAAGAATTGGGGATGATTATATTCGATCTGAGGGTAGTTTAACACCTAAATTAAAATAAACCACCAAGTTTGGTGGGAGAGATGACTATTTCTTTAATCTTCCTCGTTGACCTAAAAAAATTAGCAGTTCAGCAATCAAATAAAATAGTGTCGGGTGTCAACTTTTTGTTATGGAGATTAGCTGGCTGCTTGTTCATAAATAATAAGGGAAGTAGAAAGGTTTCATATTGTGCAAAAACCATTGATTTCTTCAACTGGACTTGCATTGTTAGACTCACACTAAAGTTATGATGAGATATGGACAGCTTATTGGTTAAGTTCACTTCTTCTTCTCATGCTGAAGAAAAGGATACAAAATATCATCTGAGATCGGTATTAATCTGTTTGACATTTTGGATGAACCAATGCCATTAATATAAAGTTGGGTTTTGCTTTTAGAACCCACAAAAAGTATGATTAAAGAAAGCACTATAATTAGCTTTAAAGTGCTGTTTCTTTTTCTTCCTTTTGAGGGGCTCCAAACCATTGCTTTTTGAAGTTTTACCTCATAAAAAAAAAAAAGGCTTCTCCCACATCATATTGGAACTGATGTTTCATGAAAACTTGTGTGATCATCCTCAATTGCACATGTTTTGTGATGCTCAACTCTGATCAAAATCTCATGCCCAATCAGTGCAGGCCATGAGAACTGCTTCAACTTTTTTGTGTGAGAACAAGAAGTGAGTTCTAGGAAATGAGCATGGTGGATTAGAATCATGCAATCCAAGAACTGCTAAGCAGTAGCAAGAAAATGGTGGATTAGAATCCTAAGTTTACTGATCCAAAAGGAAGTGATCAACTGCAAATCCAAGGAATGAATCCAACCAGATCAAACAAAAAGTGGGTGACATTTTTTAAGTCATGTCTATGGGGCCAACAAGAATAAAAGAACAATGAAAGAACCTAAAATAAAAGGAAGATAATTATGTTAAAGGGGAATCGTTACTTATCATGTATTTCTTACCTAGGTCATGGTTAACAAATAAAATAAAAAAGGCTTAGGGATGATAAATACAAATGGGAGCTAATTATAGATTAAATATGGTAATTGGTTATACTTAGCATCTCCATCCTTATGTTTTCAAAAGTTATATTAAGATCTCTATACTTATGAAGGTGAAATACTTAATTCCATTTCTCCTCACATCGTCGACTCTATTGACGAAAATAATGTACGTATTATATTTCACCTTCAGTATATGAGATCCCAAAAACCAAGATACTAATCATAATAATTTATCACTTATCCTTGTTTTGAGCTTAACCTCTAATTTGATCCTAAGAAAAGTTAATCATGATAATTTTACATAACTAAGCTTCTCTATTATTCATCAAATAAATATAATTAATTACATGTAATGTTTTATGGATGGGCAAAAGGCATAAGCACCAAAAGCAACACCATAAACCTATGGAACTGGAATCTCCATAAGCCTCAATGTCAATAACATAGTGACATAGTAAACATCAAATCTTGCTATAACATGCTGATTTAATGGTGTTTTATTTAGCACAAAGACCAGCCGACACAGCATAACTATTGCCATTGATCTTGTCATCAAATCTAGACTATTAGTCTCTCAATTTGTTTTGTCTTATCAACGATATCATTAGTATAACTTTACACGATGAAGGATTGGTACATACTACTACTCAGTATATGTGGTGTCGCTTTCAATATATATGTTATTGAATATATATCATCATCACGAGCTCTCAAGTTTATTAATTTAATGAGCAGTACTTTTTAGTAAGAATGAATATTAATGGATCGATTATCTCAGCCACATCATGATATTGATCCTAAAACTATACCCTAATAATTTTTTCTTTGTTCGTACGACAGCTTTTTATTAATATTTATATTTTTTTATATCTTTTAAAAATATCGATCTCACTGATTTGTAATTCTATCACTCTCATTGGGACAATGAACTCTATGTTAAAATTACTCAAAAACTATGAGATCTAATTTTTTAATTATGGACATCCCATCCACTTACATCTATTTTGTGTAATAATATCGATGTACTATATGACACTTAATTTTCTTACTCAGAGTCAACAAACTTAGAAGTGATCCATGAATTAAACATTAGATATAGGTATTAACTCCTTTAATATGCTTCCCAAATGTGATTTTGTTGATGGTAACTCTTATATATATATATATATATATATATATATATATATATATATATATATATATATGAAAGAAACCCTACTTCTTGTCTTCCAATTTATTCCCCACTTTACCCTGGCCTACTGTTCTCTTCTTAATAATCATCCCATTGGAACATAAATTTTGGAGCTACTAAGTCACCAATGGCCTCATCAAGTGTCTAAAAGTCAATTTCAACCATCAATCAAATCATAATTATGAGAGATACTCTCATAATTTATCTTCAATTCAACTCAATATTTATGTTGCATGGATTGATGAGCTGATCCCTAACCTTGAATTGCTTCTATTCAAGCGTCAAAGGCATCTTAATTTATGGTTCTCAAACTGTAACTACAATAGTTAAAAGGTTGGTGAGTGCTTCTGTTAGAGTGGCAATAGACACTCCAACAGAGTTATCACCAAAGACTAATGACATCTTATCTTTCCATGTTGTAAGTCCATAAACTTTATGCTAGCCATGCTATTGGTGACTCCACCAAAGCTCACTTTTGAGCTGTAGGTAAGGAATTATCTATATATATATATATTCTATAGATAAATGCTTGGACATATTATCTAAATATCGATATCAATTGAACAAAAACATCTTACTTGACATGTAAAGGTGGACAATTTCACTAGTTCTAAACAATTATAAATGAAAAGTATAGGATTTATTCATCACTTAAATTGCAATGTTGTATCATCTCAGCACTCACTCAGAATAGTTACAATTAGTGTAGTATTTTTTTATTATATAATATATTGACGTGTCTCATAAAACCAATTTATTTTACTTCAGGTCCAATTCTGTCGCAAGGTCGACGTCAACGAGTGAACTTTAAATGATAAGCAAATTTTTCTGATTTCTAAGCCAGAGATGCTTGAAAAATATAGCGATGTTTAAAAGAGAGAGAGAGAGAGAGAGAGAGAGAGAGAGAGAGAGAGATCATGGATGCCTTAATCTAATGTACTCGTCACCTCATGAAATTATCAAACATTTATTGAATGCAAGAGTCTGAGTTAGTATGGACATATCTTGCGATGACAACATAGTCCACTCTACCTAACACATAGAGCTGATGGGACCTCACATATTCTTAGTATCGATTATAATTCACCTTGCTTGCATGATCATGATAGCTGCAATCATTTCCTTGGATTGTGTTTAATTTTTCTCTATCCTCATTGATCGTCGTATTTTCTTTTGTAGTGTTTCTAGAAACCCAACTTTTACAAAATTATCATATTGTTGAACTCATCAACATAAATGACAAAGTATATTGATCAACCGACAAGATGGAGTTGAAACACTCCTCTCCTGCCGCAACAGCAACTGTGTGTTATTTTTATGAACAGAGGAGTAGATTAGCACGCACAGACGAATGATGTCAGTCCTATCCTCACAAGAAAGCACTCTTGTTTTCTTGCGTCCTCGAATCATTAGTGCAACAGACGCACCCAACTGTTGCTATATTTTGTCTCCCCATCACACGCCTGCGATGGCCGCCGGCGTCACCGGCACCAATCGATCCAATGACGTCTGCATTTTTCTAAGCACAACACGATCCGTCAAAAGTGCAGGGAGATCTCGAAGAGATCAGAATCGGCATCCACATCAATGACGGAGCTGCCGTCGTTGTTGTAGTTCACGTTGCTCTTCTTACAGCTGCTGCTGCTGCTGCTGCTGCTGCTCTGGCTCTTCTTGACCGCATCCACCCACTCGGAGTCGATCCGCCCCATCGAGAACAGCTCGCGGCTGTCCTCGTACCCGATGGTGTCGGCGCCACCGTCGACCGAGGAGGAGCGGAGGAAGCAGGGATTCGGCGTTCGACGTGCGTTTGCCGGCTCGTACTTGAACTTGCACTGGCCCAGATTGACCAGCAACATGGCGTCGGTGTTTGCGGAGATCACCGGGAACAGCGGGGCCTTGTACGTGTCGGAGTTGCAGTGGATGACGTGCTTCAGCTCCGAGTCCACCGTGAAGAAGACCTTCTTCTTGCTGGGGTCGAAGCCGCAGCCGATCACCCTGTTCACCTCTGCCCACTCGGCCTTCTCCGACTCGGACACCAGCTTCATTCCTGAAACGTGAATGCGCGTTGCATGAACTGATCCCCCCCCCCCAATTAATTGGCCTCGTCAATGGGATGCAGAGAAACGCAGGTGGGTGGGTTCTCTTACCGTCGAGATGGAGAGAGCCATCGGAGTGGAAGCCGACGGATCCCCGATACGTCCCGGGCGATGGTCGACTGGGAAGCGAACCGCCATGGGTGAGGCCCAAGGAGAGAAGACTGCCGTGTCTCTGTTTGCCTCCCTCCTCTTTGGTGGATTTGGCTCCTTGGTTTGGACTGTTGATGTCGACTACGGTGGGAGTGAGGGTGTCATGGGCTGTGGCGTCGGACGGGGATTCCGAGGAATTGTCGGCGATCAGCTTCGCGCGTTCGCTATCGCCGCCGGCGCCGGCTTTGGCCCGCCTGCTGGCGCGAGAAGACGAGTGCTGCTGTTGGTGTGGTTTCAGGTACAAGATGGTGACCTCGAAGTAGGCATCTTGCGGAAAGGAGGAGACGCGGAGAGACGGGCCGGGCAAGGGGAGAAGCATCCTCGCGATGGAGATAGATTCGCCGTGGAGGAGTGGACTGATGCCGGTGCTGCCGCTCCTCCGCGCCCTCGGATTGAGCCGAACCGTTTGCAGGAAGTCCGCCGATCCGACGGGCACCTCCCAGCCCGTCTCCAGGGAGTCGCTCCCCCCGTCGCAGACGACGCACAGGCCCCAGACCGGGGCGCAGCGGGGGTGCAAGTGGTCCGGCGATCGCCCGGCCGCGAACACGAACCGCGACCACCCGTTCTCCACCGCCTCCACCACGAGCCCGGGATGGTCGTTCCAACAGAAAGGCGTCGGCAGCTGGTCCTGGTCTTGGTCCTGGCCTTGGCTGGGGCGGTGGTGGAGGTGATGGTGGAAGAGACGACCCGGCTTTCCGCTGGTGTTCGATCCGCGGGCGAGCTGGAGCCTCGCTATCCCGGATTGCAGGCTCTGAGGAGGACTCGCTTCCGCCGTCCGGGGAACCAGTCGCCGACGCAGACGACACCAGAAGAGGAGGGGAAGGAGGAGGAAGACGATGGCGCCGGCGAGCGCCATGGCCAGGATCTCCATCCATGGCTTCATCGGCTTGTAACCTCTCGATGGAAGAGTTGACGTCGGCGACTATAGCAGCAGGCGCGGCGTTGTATGTAGCCTTTGGGTCTAATACGGCTGGCTCGCTCGCTCGCTGGCGGGCGGCCGGGGGGTGGGGGGGGAATGACCGGCTCAACAATGGGGAACGAACGGGTGGAAGTTCCTGTTGCCTTCTTTAATGCTTACCGAGCGCAATTGACTTGTCGCAAAATGTGATCACACGGCATTGCAAAAACCAAGCGCACATATCTGACACGTTTCGCTGAGATGACTTTTTTGTTTTGTTAAGCACCCCTCTCTGCACACAAATAATAAAAAGTAAACATGACAAAAAATTGATTTGACCAAAAGTCAACATCTTAATTTCCGATAGACCAAATGCACAGTTCCGAGTTCGGATCAAACGTTGCACATGGCACCACATCTCACCATTACTACTGTATCACAAGTGATAAGTGGGGGAGGTCGATTGTCCCAACTCTCCTTAAAATTGCACAGATGCAAGACAAAAACCAGACCATTGCCTATAGAACACCTGCCATTAAAAAATTGTGAATTGCTGCCACCCTCAATCTTCGTCTACTACTGACTTGCTGATCATATATGAAAACTTAAAAAGCAAAACAAAAAAGATAAAACATGAGATGCATGTTGTTCATGGTATCTGAAACAGGTAATAAAACAAAGTGCCATCAGTATCAGCAGCATCACAACAATCTTAATTGCTGATCAGCATGTGGCAACACAAAAAAGAAAGAATTCCATATCATATATAATACATAATAAAGTAAGAATAACATTTTCCAAAAGAAAACTTATAGCACCAAGATTTGATATAATAAGGACTTGAAAGTTACACAGGTATAAGTTAGCACTTCTGACAAAAACAGACAATTGCCTATCCAACATCTGGCATTAAATTGTGAATTGCCACCCTAATTTTAGAGGATACACTTAATCTTCATTTAGTAATTGCCTTATCTGTCATATATCTTCATTTAGCATTGACTTATTTGACCATATGTCAACACTTGTGGAAAAACATGAGATGCTTGATGTTCATGCTATCTGAAACAAGTAACCAAGCAAAGTGTCTTCAGTATCAGCATCACAACAACCTTCACAGCTGTACAGCATATGGCAACACAGAAAAGAAAGTTTTTCATATCACATAATAACATATAAAGAATAACATTTTTGATAAGAAACTTATGGTGACCAAGATTTGATAAAATAATAAGACCTCATACAACATACCCTAGGCTTCTTGAAGAAAACAATGGACATAAAAGAAATATTAAGAAGTCAGCAATCAGCAATCCATAAGTTGTATGATACATACCACTCAAAACAGTTTTAAAGAATAATTAAAAGCAAGTACTACCACTAGTGATACTTCCAAATTGAGGGCCACAGATTTGAGTACCACCTTATAATAAGATTATTTGGTCCTCCATATTATATCTCCATAAACATATCACATAATGGTTATATAATCCATCTAGTAGGAAAAAGAGAACACCTTCACCATATATGGACCTTCCAGTTATCTGCTAAAACAGCATCGCCAGGAGAGACAACATATGATCCACATACTACTGAAAACTTGGTAATCAAAACAATGTTCAACCTAAACTATCACAAACAAGAACGGAGTACAAACAAATAAGTTTCCAAAGTTCTTTCTGCAAAACTTATCCTAATTCACTCTTGGAAACTAATGAAACAGTGATCAAGAGACCAAAAGCAATCAAAGTGGTAAAAAGGAGACAAATGCAACTCCAATAGTCTAACCTTGACATAAATTATAATTCACTATGCGACAACTTTCAGACAGATAGCATCACTCTAAGCAGATTTTTGATCCTAGATTGCTGATACATTTGGGAATTTCAATATTTATTATAAAAATGTCACATCCTACCCTTTTTTCATAATGAAGAGTATGGCAATTTTACCACTGATATTAATCCAGAGCAGCATAAAAAAAATTAATTACATTCAAACAAAAAACTCAAATGTTTTCTTAAACTAAACAAACTGTCTGAAAATAGTAAAATAAGTTCTATTAGCTTGCACTAATAATCATTAATTACTTGTCTCTTCGAGCAAGCAATAAATAAAGATTTCTACTTAGGAACTAGAATTAACATTTGAAGAGTGCTCTGAAAACAAAAACATAAGATATTAACAAAACACATTTGAGTAAAGATCTCCTAAAGCATCTTCCAAAAACATATAACAATATCTCAAAGAGAGCCAATCATCAAGCAAATGTCAATCAAATTATATCACATAGTGATATCATAGTCATCACAAGACTAGGGTTTCATTCAGTTGTGTAGGTTGGACACCCGTGCACTCTCTTTGTAGTGGATGGAGGAATCTGATCTTTCTTCTCCCAATAGCAGGCAACACATATCATATTCCCAATAATGAATGAAGTAATGTCCCTCACCCACCAAAATAGAGACGCATTCTCCGAGTAGTAGATAGAAGAATCATCTAACCACCACGTCTGATGGCTCACCCAAAAACAGTCATGCTACCAGTACTGGCCCAGCTGATAGAGTCCTCGTACATCATATCATGCCTTATATCATTCATTTCGATCACACGCGGAAATTCAAATTGAAAATTCATTACTTTCATTCAAATTCATCACAAGTATATCAATTTTTTTAAAAAAATTCGTTAGACATCAAAATCATAAGGTATCAATCCTACTACAACACTCAATTAACTTGAACACTACTTAAATTGATCCAATATATTTGAACCAGATTATAATTGCCCCAAACTTAACCTAATTGGATTGAATCGGTTCATTTTAGGCTAAATGGACTTGAATTGATTAAAACTAATCTGGAATCACTTGGAACTAACCTGAACTGACCAAACCAATCTGATTCAATCGCTATGCAAGGAACCACAAGGGACCACGGGTTGAGCAACATGAGGCCACCAACAATAGGGTTTGGGCAGCAACAAGGCACTAGCTGAGCCTCAAAGTTTGCAAACTAAGGGAGTTTGGGCTGAGCTCGGGTCGAGTTGCAAGGACCATGTGCCAAACATCAGGATGTAAGGGTGACACAAGTTGGGTCACATGAGTTAGGTTATGTCACTCCACATTGCGCCTAGCGAGTTACAATCTTGAGTTGTTGTGC
Organism: Ensete glaucum; assembly: GCA_021527575.1. Classification (NCBI taxonomy): domain Eukaryota; kingdom Viridiplantae; phylum Streptophyta; class Magnoliopsida; order Zingiberales; family Musaceae; genus Ensete; species Ensete glaucum. Next base: position 41,750,182 of record CM038558.1, read on the forward strand.
CATGCTAAGTCGAACCACAAGAGCTAGGTCACGTTGGTTTTTGCCGAGCCCAGGGAATTGGATCTTACCCCAAGCTGCAACACTAGGTAAGGCTGCACCATCCCACGCCAAGCCACTGGGGATTATATGTTATATGGGGCGTAGCCAATGACACACGCTGAAGGCTGGAGAACAGGCCCATACTGAGCTACCCATGGGTCGATCAACTTGCTGGACTAAGTTGGGCCAATCCGATCGATTAGTTTGACTCGGGTCAAACCTAATTCTAGCTAGATCAAACCCTCAAATCAAATTTGAACTTCATCCCTTTTTATTTTAATAGAAATTTTATACCGATCAATTTAAAAGTTTAAAACATGTAACATAACAAAAAACAATAAATAAAAATCATATAATTAATAATTAAATTCATAATTATTTATTTAAATATAATATAAAACCCTAAACTTACAATATCAAACAATCTCAATTCGGACATGAATATTATAAAATTTATATAGAAAACCAAGAATAATAAAATTCAAATATTCAAGATGAGAATAGGTAACCAGAATTTAATCACAAGAATCATGCATCATTAACTAAATCTAAATAATGGAATTATAAATCAATAGCATACTTTTAATCTTCAAAATAAAGAAATCTACGCAATATCATAAAGTAAAATATTCCAAAAATAAAAATAATTGACAAACGATAGTCGGAAAACTTACCTCTCTCGAAGACTTTCCTCTCTCATGATCCCCTCAACACATCATTAGATGGGATAGGAGACAGAGTTTCCACTAAGGAAAGAAATCAATCATTAATTTTTTAGATTTAATAATTTATTTATATTGTTCCTATTTTAACCATGTAAATTGAAAATTAGATTCACTATGAATTAACTTCTTTGTTAGGCCAACACAAATGAGGAAACAACTATATCTAGGATAATATGATAGTTTAAACTCTATAAAAGACAATGTTTGACTTACCGGTCTATACCGGTGTACCGAGTTTATCTCAGTATTGGTACAGTACCGATACTAGGCGGTACACATAATGCGTACCACCTAGTATATTAAAATATAATATAAATATTTTATAATATAATATTATATAATATAATATTAAATATATTAAAATATTAATAAACTCGGCGACGTTGCCTCGACCTTTCTCCCCGCGTGGGGAGATGTTCCATCTCCTCGCGCGGGAGAAAAAAGCACCCACGACCTGCAGGCGGCGACGGCGCGCGGCAATGACGCGCCGACGAAGATGGCATGGGGAAATAGATACTCCTCTTTTCTTTTTTCTTCTTTTCCTCTTCTTCTTCTTCCCTTTTTCTCCCTCAATCGACTGCTGACGGTCGATTTCTCCCTCAATCGATCATCGATGGGCGAAATCGACCGTCAACGATCGATTTCTCCCTCAATCAGCCGCCGACGGCCGAAATCGCCGTCGGTCGACTTTTGAACCGCGGCGGTCGCGTATCGACAACTGACGGATATATACCCATCAGTGGTACAGTCGAAATTGCAAACCTTGATAAAAGATATTAAAATATATAGGAATTACAAAACATTCAATAAAAGATTATTGTAACCCAAATTTCTACATACTCATTCATGATCTACAATACATGTATAACAATGACAATTTCTATTTCTTTAGCTCCTACTTCTACCAAACACACAATTATAGAGTGGAAGCTCAACTTGTAAGATCAAGATTTTCCCACCCTTTCAAAAAAAATCTAACATTGTCATAGTAACATTTACTCTATTTGATATATTTTTATTTCTTTTTTATAATCCAAATTAAGAAAATATTTAAAATTGGTTTCCATTTTGGACAAACATATTAGGAAAAGTATTAAATTAATTGTTAAATTAATTAATGCAAGATCAAATATTATTTATTTCCTTTAGAATAGCCCTCACTCACGTCTTATTTAAAGAGGAAAAAGTCTATATGTTCCTCATCGGTTGACTATTCAGAGAAGGGAATGAGGGAGAGGATAGTCATGTTGAAGAGAAAGGTCGACTAGCTACTTTATTTAAATTTTAGTTTTTATTGTTTTTAAAAATTCAAATGTATAATTTTTTTGTCATTTTAATTAGTTTACAACTAAAATAAATTTTATTTATAAATATTTAAAGATGATGATAACTACAATTTAAATGAACAAAAGGTCTATCTCTATCTTCAACAAGACAACCCTACCCTTCTCATGATAGGTGAATGATAAGGAAAATGGGCAAGATTGTCATCTAAATAGAAGGATAATTATCACAAAGGAAAATAATAAAATTTAAATTCATATTTCATTAATTTAATATATTACCTAATATGTCCACTCTAAAACAAAATTCAATGTTAATTAATTTGAATCCCAAATAAGGAAACAAACTATACCAAATATAACAAGCTGAGAATAACAACAATAACAATAAAATTGTATGCCCCAACTATTTAGGATTGGCTACATGGATCTTTTGTCAGATCTGTAAAATGTCCAGCTAATTTTGAAAGAGGGTGAAAAAAATCTCCGCGATTACACAACAGTATGAACAAATTAATAATTTCCAACAAGCATAACCAGTTGCAATATCTATAATTTTACCTCTTAAGTTTATCTCTTCCGACCCCATATGGAACTCATCTCCAGATAGAAAGTCCTCTTCTTGACGAGCATCCTCCCTCCAGACCTGTATGTATGGCTCTTCAAATGCATTAGAAATCCAAGACCCACCCGAGAGTGAAGACTACCACAACCTCCATCATTGACATCCTCCCTACCCCACACTTCGCTTTGGCTCAACGGCCACCGGTGTTGCCCTCTTCAGCACCAATCCTCCACAGATGAGAGTGCTGGAACGACGGTTTGCTGGCAACCCGTTGATGCTGATACTGGCTTCACCCTGAACTCCTCCAGCTGCCGCTGGTCCGCCGTTAGCACCCTCTGACCATCCATGTCAATGAGCTCTAAGTTCTCCAGCGTCTCGTGATCTAAAGCGATCAACCAAAAGAGGTAATGCTGTGCCGAGACGGCAACCAGGGAGCTGATCATCCAAAACACCCTAAGCTTCAAGCTTCAATTGGTGTACAACTCCGAGATGCTACCACTATCATCGCCTCCACAAGCATCATGGAAGCTAGGAATAGGTTAGCGATCAAGGATTTGGGCGAGATGGAAGACGAGGGGATGATGGAGGACGCGCCAAGAAAGACGCAGTTGTGGAGGATCGACCACAATTCGACCTTCTTTTTCAAAAGGACGCCCTCGCCGACGTCGAGCTCTCCAGCAGGGAGCTAGGTCCGGAGGCAACGAATCTCACTAAAGTTCCTCACGACCTCCAACCGGGAGTGGTGGGACAACTGACGACGAGAGGAAGGACAGCGAGGACCTCGGTCTTGTGGCAACGGCGGGGGAAGGGGGCGAGAATCTGGCCGATGGCCTGCAAAGGTTTGACAATGCCGCCGAATACGATGCGGCCAAGGTAAGAGAAGACGCCGCAGGACTTGCCCTCGGAGGCGGAGGATGGTTCATCGGAGATTACGCAATCGACGTGGACGAGGAGGCATTCGATCAGGGGTACGAGCGCGTGGAAGCGGCGGGAGACGACGCAAAACTGCCCCAGGACCTTGAGGCACCGACCATGTTGAAAATGATGAGCATCACGGAGTCCGGCAGCCGACCGAAGTGGTCAATTCCCTCCACCTCCTTCGCCGCATCCATTCGCCACAGCGGCGATCCGAAGCCCGGAACTGCCGCCGGTGGACGACATCAGATCGGAACCCTTTCGATCGAGACAGATCGAGCGATTGCATAGGACCGCTATAGAAAGAAGATAAATCCTTCGACCCTACCCCTAATTCCAAGTGGCCGCGAATTGGGAATGACTGCACGCGTTTTAAATAACGACATTTCCTGCCTTGACCAGAGAGTTTAAGAAACCCTAAACCACATCATAATAATGTCATAGGTTATATATTATTATTACTTTTATATGTATTAGAATAACGGTAGAGTAAGAGAGGGTTAATTAAATACTATCACTTATTAAATCTCTTTAGTATTTGAATCTTTAAACTTAAAAAATTTATATTATGATTTCTATAATTATGAAAGTGAAACATAAATTAGTTAATTTATGAAAATAATAAATTTAAGATTAATTACTATTTTATAATATTTTAAAATATTTTTTAAAAAATAAAAATTAATTTAATAAGATGGATCAAATTTGAGTTTGACTTAAGTTAATTGGTTAGACTAGCCTATGTCGTTGGTATCATTTAACTCATATAATTATGTACTATCCAATTCATGTGACTGTTGAAAAATCTGAATATAGTATCTGTGCAGTCCAAATCAAAAAATAAGAATTAGATTTTTTAAAGAAAAATATCTAATGGTTGCGTAATAATTGATGCACGAGAAAATACAAAACTTAAAATTTACGTATCATATGTTAGATATTTTATCTAGGGAGATCGTATATCCTTAAAAAATCATATTTGTAGTAGATGATGAAGGAGATTAAATATCTTCCTTTCCAACGATGATCCACACAGATGGGGTGATGATGCTCCTCAAATCATAGCATAATCTTCCTCTCTATGTTCATCCTAAAGCTGCATAATCTTTGAAAAGGGGCTAACTCTTCTTACTATCCACATCCCCCCAATAAGGATTGTGGACTAAGGAGGAGAGGAGAGAGGAGAATAGGAGGGGTGACCAACAAGAGTCTAGCATATGATTCATGTGGTCTCTCCCTATCATAAAGGTTAATGACAATTTAACCATGTCTTATTAGGTTTTAGATCTTTATCCAATTACCCAAGTCTCTTAGATTAGTGAATCTCTATTTATTAATCTCTTATTAGCTCTTATTAAATCTTATCTATATGATCCATGAATATATGAGCTTATTAGATATCCAATAAAAATAGTGGCTCCGCGAATATCTCATATATGAATCTTTAGTCCTCGCAACTGGTGGTTACAAGTGTCCTACAAGCTAATCACATGAGTGATGGCAAGTGTGACATGCTTCACAATCTTTTTACATTATTATTATTGGTATATTCTTGTATTATATTATCTATTAAATATATATATTGTGATATCCTTGGTTCTACACAATGAGAATCAGTTCGTGAGAAGTTGGATATATTATACTCCATTCGAAGGGCTTTTCCTCTTCTATATATAATTATCACTAGCATGCCTAAGAAGTTGGTTATATGTGCTTCTCTCTATGCATAGAGAGATTGTTCTACAGAGACAAGATGATTACATCTTAAGCACTTGTTTCTTTATATACAAAGATATATTCTTTTGCAGTGAGAAGATGATTATCTCTGAAGTACCTATTTCTTTTTATGCATATGTATTCTTCTACAAACAGAATATGTTTACCTCTGAAGCACATGTTTCCTTTTATACAGAGAGATTGTCTTTTACAGAGAGAAGATGCCATATGATTCTCCTCCATACATATGATAGGACCATAGCTGGGTCGGGTCATTGTCTATCGAGTCGACTCCGCCCTATGAGCTAGTCTAAACCTGACATTGAGTTGGCTAAGAGTTGATTTAAATAAATCAGCCCAAATTTTAGTGGCCAACAAACTAATACCGAACTGGAAGTACATTATGCTCGGCATCGAGTAGCTTTGGGAAGGGAGGAGATATAATAGAACTGGAAGTACATTATTTTTTAATTGAAATATTATAGTCAATAAATTGGTCTCCTATTTTGTTGATATAGATATGAACCTGATACAAAATTATTGTTTCTGCAATCATTTGTTGCATTAGATTACTAGTTTACTTGCTATTGTTCTTTCGAGAATATAGATGATATGACTCGATCGGTACTTGTGGTTATTCATGTAAATATCTTTGTCATTTAGACTCATGAGGATCTCACTCTTTTTTCAGGTTAAGAGCTGCTTCTAAGTATAAAATTTGATGAAACATGGACAATGGACATGTGCCTTACTTCTCCCATTCATGACCCCAGAACAAGTGGTCATCGTTGCTTAGATAGCAAAAACTATGTTAGTGTGGAGACATCTCATTTATCAACGGGTTCATCTGCAATCCAAGGCAAGATCAAATTGATGAATGATTTTTCGATAGAGTAGTTGTGTCACTAAAATCTAGAGCCGATCACACTTGAATTTTGTTGTGGCAAAAACTATTATTGTTGTCAAAAGACTTAATGGTTTCATTACTGAAATTGGGTCAAAGGCCATAGATAATAAAGTTTTTATCCGGATATCCCATACTTATACGACATTAACGGTTTACATTACAATATGATCTGAGCCACTAGATATTTCAAATCAGAATGAGCAACAAAAAGAAGAACATGATAGAGAAAAATTAGATTTACCCAAAGAACCAAGTGGAAATAATCATAAATGGACATAGTAGTGGTGAAGAAAACTACCAAGAAAAGGAGAAGGATGAGAGGTGTCATGCTTCGTCGTAGTAGTGAACTTACTCTACCCTAAGGGCTTTTCCTCTCATATATATGATCATCATTAGGATGCTTGAGAAGATGGTTACATGTGTTTCTTTAAGAAATCAAAACTTGAAATCAGAATGAGCAATAAAAAATAAAGAAAAAGATAGAAAGAAAAATTAGATTTATCTAAAGAACCAAGTGGAAATAATCATAATTGGATGCAATAGTCATGGGCTTTTCCTCTTCTATACATGATCATCACTAGCATGCTTGAGAAGATGCTTACATGTGCTTTTTTCTATGCATAGAGACATTGTTTTGCAGAGAGAAGATGATTACCTCTGAAGTACTTGTTTCTTACTATGCATAGATATATTCTTCTACAGAGAGAAGATGATTATCTATGAAGCATCTATTTATTTCTATGTAGGGACATATTCTTCTATAAAGAGAAGATGTTTACCTTTGAAACACCTCTTTCTTTTTATGCTGAGAGATATTCTTCTGCAGAGAAAAGATGACACATGATTCTCCTCCATACATATCATAGGACCCTAGCTGGGTCAGGTCCTAGTCTATTAAGTCAAGTATATAGATTAGACCCTATGAGTTGGCCTAAACATGACATTGAGTCGATTAAGAGTTGATTTGAATAAATCAGTCCAAATCTTAGTGGCCAACAAATTGATAGCGAATTGGAAGTATATTATACTCAGCATCAAGTGGCTATCTACAAATGAGATCTTTGGGAATGGAGGAAATATAATAGAATAAAAGTACATTATTTTTTAATAGAAAATATTGCATTCGATAAATTGGTCTCCTAATTTGTTGACACAGATACGAACCTAATACAGATGTTTCCCCAAACATTTGTTGCATTAGATTGCTGGTTTACTTGCTATTGCTCTTTTGAGAACATGGATGATATTGTTCGATCGGTACTTGCGGTTATTCGTGTAAATACCTTGGTCATTTAGGCTCCTGAGGATATCAACTTTTTTTTTTTTAGGTCGAGAGCTGCTTCGAAGTATGAAATTTGATGAACATGGACAAGGAACACGTGTTGTGCTTCTCCTATTTATGACCCTAGATTGAGTAGTCATCACTATTGGGACAACAAAACTATGTCAGTGTGGAGTTATCTCGTTTATCAACAGGTTCATCTATAATCCAAGACAAGACCAAACTGATGAATGAATTTTCAATATAGTAGTTGTGTCACTAGGATCTAAAGCCAATTACACCTGACTTTTGTTATAGCTCGATGGATGATTCTTATTAGAAGATTGAATTGTTCCATTACTGAAAGCAGGCCAAAGACCATGGATGGTAAAGTGTTTATCCGAATATCCTATACTCATACTATAGTAATGATTGACACTGCAATATGATTTGGGCCACTAGATGTTTACTCCACTTTGAGGGCTTTTCCTCTTCTATATATGATCATCATTAGGATGCTTGAGAAGATGGTTATATGTACTTCTTTAAGAAATCAAAACTTAAAATCCTTATATAAATCAAGTTCGTTCCAAGAAGTTATATATATATATATATATATATATATATATATATATATATATATATATATATATATATATATATATATATATATAAAACTTCTTTCAATGAACTTGATTTATATAATTTCAAGTTTATATATATATATATATATATATATATATATATATATATATATATATATATATATATATATATATATATATATCAAGTTCTTCTTTTTTTTTATTGAAATTAACTCATGAACTTGATATTTATAATTTGATATTTTTATGAATGAATAATCTTCTTAGATCTCTTAAGGTTCCATTTTATTATCTAAGAAGAAATTTATTAAATCATATCTTTTGATATTAATATCTTTATTGACATGATTCCTTTTATAACTCATGAATGGTATAACTTGTCATCAAAATTAATATTTCTTAAATTTATGATAAGTTGAAAAAAAATTTATTTTATCATGAACATTTCCTTGATTCCTTGACTTTATCCTTTATGAAATCATGTTTAATCTTTATGATTTTCTCTTTTTAATAAAAGAGAGATCTATGATCTTGACAATTATAATTAAATTTTTTATCAAGATCTTTCTTTCTATTTTATTAAAAAACTTATCTAAATGAATTGAGTATTTTAAGATTTATCTTGAATGAATCAAGAGTATTTGATCCCCTAAGACTTATTTTCATTATTTTTAAAGAAAAAAAAGAGATTTATTAAAAGAAATCATATCTTTTGATACTTAAGGATTTAATTTTTTATTTTTTTAATGACATAATTCCCCTTATACTTTTGGGTGTAATTAGAACATTGATTTTGAAAAAAATATAATATCATATTTATTTTCTTGACAATGATAAAAGGAGAAGATAAAATTATCAATATGATTAGAAGCAAACTGGATACGATAACATTGAATGAGAAATAATTTGCTTAGAAGAAAATTTTAAATTTTAAATTTTCTAAATACATGCAAAATGCATAATTCACAATTTGAGCTTATGTATTATTATATTTTCGTTTAGATTTCTTGACCTATATAAATTGAGCTTATTATCAAAATTTACATGAGATGATCTTTAAAATGTATTATTTACTATATTTCAGATTTCTTGATTTTTTATTATGTTTTAAATTCTACATAAGATCAAGGTATAAGTGAATCTTGGATTTCTCAAATTTTTGAGCTCATCTTTAAAAGAATTATTTTAAAATTTACATCTATAAGATTGAGGTTGAGAGGTAGGAATGCTAAACCATGAGAATGCATGATATGTTTGATTTACTGTTTTGAATTGAATTGCATAGATGGTTGATTTATACATTTGTTTGAAATTCTACTATCTTTGGACTTCAAAATTTACTAGATTAAAATTTATTTTTGTGATATGATGTTTTTCACTCCCCTCATTTATTTATTTTTTATTATTAAAAAAAGAAGATAATTTTTTATAAGAAAATTAGGTTTTTATCCTATTTTACTAAGGGGGAACAATGTAAAATTTATTTTGAAAAATATGAAAACTTTAACACATGATGACTTTATGCATCATAAAATTATTTAACCTCATTTTGATGATGACTAAGGAGGAGAAATAGAAAATTGATGACATAAAAATAATTCATGCATATCAAAAGAAAAAAAAATTTATGAGAAAATTATTGACAGATGTGCTTTGAAATAATTTGCTCTAACATTTCACCTTTGTGTTGATGACAAAGGGGAAGAAATAACATATTGATGACACATATAGAAAATAAAAAAAAAGATATTTCTTCTATTTTTGTTGATAAACAAAGGAAGAGAAATAATTGATAACTTAAGGAAGAGAACTTTAATTTAATGTATGATTGATGCATAATTCATGTTATATACTTTGAAAATTTGATGATTCATAATTGGTTGAGATAAATATCATGTATCATGTATGATTTAATGATTTTAAAATTTATGTTATATCATTTGATAATTAAATAATTTATTACTTAAATTCAAGGGTACATGGTTCTCTTGAATTTAAGTTATCTTTTATTTAAATGATGACATTGGTTCAGGGGAGTAAGGTTTAACTCCCGTCATCAATTGATTGTCATCATAAAAAATGGAGAGATTGTTGAATCTCATATTTTTATGATGAAATCAATTAATGAGTTATTGATATAACAAGATTGTTAGAGTTGATTGATGTAGGATTAACTATGATAGAGAGAAAATTACAATCATAGGTATGGCCAAAGTCAAGTTCGAGGCATCGGACCGGAGTGAGGACGATGCGGTTGGGAACTCGCCTTGAGTGCGTTGGGAGCTCGTCGAGGGTATTAAGAGCTTGCTAGGATGGCAAAAGGGAGTACGCTCGAAGAAGATCGAGATTCGTCGAAAGATTATCGGGGATAATCGATAAGCTTGTCGAGAGTTGGGAAGGTCTTGAAGTAGATTTATTTGTCATATTAATTGTTATTAATTAAGTCATAGTTAATATCATTAAGATTAAGTCATGTTTGAGTTAAATTTAGATGAGATCCAAATTGAGCTCAGGTTGAGCTCAATTGGTTGATCTGAAAATTAATCAACATGAGGTACAAGTCAGAATTGGAAAAGTGAAGGAAATTACTTTTTTGGGTTTTTCGGTGGTGGTACCACCGTCGCCTAGGTTTTCGGGCAGTAGGCAATAACTGTACTGCCCAGGCCAACGGTTGAACCGCTTGTACCCTATTTTCAGGATAGCTTTCAATAGTTGTACCATCGGTGCCAACGGTTGTACCACCCGTGCCAAAAATTTTTGGATATGTTTGAATTTTGGTTCCAAATTCTAAAGTCAATTGGGGTCTATAAATACCCCAAGTTTTCTTAAATTTTAAATAATAATTTTTGGATAGAAATTATATGATAAATTATGTGTGAAAATTATTAGAAAAAGAAAAGGAGTAAGGGAGAGAGGAAAGTCTTTTAAAACTTATAGTTCTCCAGGTTGTACGGTTCATCTCTTAAGCCTGTTAAAAGGAGAGAGAAAGTTGTAAGAGTTTGATCTTCACCCAAAGAATGTTGATGGTGGATACCAATGGGCCTCAGATAAGCGGACTCAGGAGTGGACATAGGTCAGGTTGAGACCGAACCACTATAAATCTGTAATTATTTCTCTACTTTGATGTTTTTTATTATGCATATTCTTATACAAAACTTTCTTTTAGCATAATCATAATTTAGCTTCATTTAATCACTTATTGCTTACTTACTCAATGAAACATTTTCAATTTCTAATTTTAAATCTCACGAAAAGTTTTTCATAAATCGTGATTTTTTACACTTACACTAATTCCCCCACCCACCCACCGCCCCCACTCCTCTTAGTATCAATTGATCCTAATAATTGATATCAGAGCAATGTCTTACTCATTGGACTAACATCCACTTTAGTTAATAGCTTTGTTTGGTATGAATGAGAGATATTCTATTTTACGTCCTCCTATGTTCAATGAGATGGATTACACATCTTGAAAAATCTGAATACATATCTTTTTTATTTCGTTAGATTTTGATTTTGATTTATGGTGTATTATTGAAAAAAGTTTTCAGAAGTCATCCAATCCAACAAATCATTGGAATGATTATAAAAAATAAATATTTTTTAAATGTAAAGACAATGAATGCTTTATTTTATGCACTTGATAAAAATAAATTTGATTGGGTTTCTTATTTTGATTCGACTTTCGATATATGACATATAATAGAAATAAAATATGAAAGCACAACTAAATCAAGTGAATCATTAAATGAAATGATCCATAAAAATGAACTTGAAGAACATCATCCAAAGAACAAAAATGATTGTGAATTGAAAATGACATATGACTCATCGAGTGAAACCTCGAGTGATGAGAACCTTAAACTTGAACTCTTATCAAAGAACCAAAAAATTTAATGAACATGAATCATAAAAATGAGCTTAAGATGGAATGAACTCTTGCTATGAATGCAATAAGCTGAGGCACTTTGAAGATGAAATACACAACAAAAAAGTAGAGAATCTTATGCTTATGGTAATCCAAGAAGAGATTAGTGATTCAATAAGTATTTCTTTTATCAAATTATTAAATATATTTAATGAATTAGTTGATGAATTTAGAAAAATTACTAAGTCATATAAGTTGCTTAAGAATAAATATAATTTGTTAATTAGTAGACTTGATGAAATGCATGATTTATTAGTATCTCACAATCCTTGTTCTAAATGTGAAATACTAGATAGTATTAAAGAAGAAAATATCATGCTTAAACAAAATTTAGAAAAATTTGAAATAGGGAATAAATCCCTTAATATGATCCTTGTCAATAAGGGTCATGTTAATAGGAGAAAAGGAATAGGCTTTGTGGGCAATACCGAACAAAAGTCAACTACTTTTGTGAAAGGTCCTACTCTAAATTTATCACCAAAAATAAAATATAACTTTTATGGTAGATTAGAATATAAAGCTAATGAATGTCTATTTAGAAATTATAGTCCTCACAAATTAGTTTAGGTTCCTAAGGAAATAACAAACTACCAAAAACCATTAGATAAGAAAGATATAGTTCTTCATATAGGTCCCAATATAAAATAGGTACCTAAATCTTTCTTATAGGTTTATCACTAAACTAAGGCTAGGAGCAAAATAAAATGGTATCTTGTGGATGCTCAAGCTATTTGACTTGAGATCTAACTTACTTATCAAGCTCTCCTGCCAAAATATCAAAAATAATATTTGAAATTAATGATCTTTGTTATAACAAATCTTTTTATTAAAATAGTTCATGATTATATAATTAATCTTGATAATGCATAGTTAGAATATACTATTATGAAAATAAACTAGAACTAAAGAACCTTAGTTATTGTTAATTAAAAATATTTATATTTAAATTTATGAAAATAAGATTTTGACGATAATTGAATAATTTGTTCAAAATCATTAGCTTGATGATGGTTTAAATGCAAAAGCTATTATTGAATGACTTAAATGTGATGGTATTCATGACTAAGTTAACTTATAAATATTATTATTGAATGATTGATTTAAATAGTTGAATAGTTGTTAAGATTGAATATGTGTTATTAAACGATAGATTACTTTTAAATTTAAAAATAAAAAAATAAAAATTTAGAAATGAGTTTGTCAACTCCTTGCACTATGTGTAAAGAGTCAAACTCATTTAAAAATTAAATTTGAGATAGATTTAATTTTTATTTTAAAGATATTTTATCATTTTGATGTATTATATTAATGACCTTAATGATTCCTTTTGAAATGATATTTGACTTTCGATCTTAATCTAAAATTCATTGATTTTAAAATTATTCTTGAAACAAACAACTAAAAAGAAAACTTTAGCTATTTTTTAGAAAACTGTATTTATTGAAATTTCTTGAAAAGCGATTTTAAAAATAATTATAGATATATTTTTAAATTATTTTATTTTTAAAAAGGATTGATGAATTTACTCAATCTTTTTGACATCTTCATAGTTTCATAACTTAATCATTATTTTGACATCTTAAGAAATTAAAACTTGAAATCCTTATATAAATCAAGTTCGCTCACAGAAGTTTCATATATATATATATATTCTATTTTTTTGCTTTAAATTAACTCTTGATCTTGATATTTATAATTTGATATTTTTATGAATGAAGACTCTTCTTAGATCTCTTAAGATTATATTTTATCATCTAAGAGAAGATTTATTAAATCATGTCTTTTGATATTCATGAATGTCTTTTGATATTAATATCTTTCTTGACGTGATTCATTTTATAATTCATGAATGATATAACTTATCACTAAAATTAATTTTTCTTAAATTTATGATAAGTTGAAAAGAGATTTGTTTTATCATAAATTTTTTCTTGATTCCTTGACTTTATCATTTATAGAATCATTTTAATCTCTATGATTTTTTATGATCTTGACAATTATAATTAAGATTTTTATCAAGATCTTTCTTTCTATTTTATTAAAAAGATTTATCTAAATGAATTGGGTAATTTAAGATTTATCTTGAATGAATCAAGAGTATTTCATCCCCTAAGACTTATTTTCATTATTTACAAATAAAAAAGGGAGAGATATATTAAAAGAAATCATGTCTTTTGATACTTAAAGATTTGATTTTTTATATTTTTAATGACATTATTCTCCTTATATTTTGGGGTGTAACTAGAACATTGATGTAAAAAGAAAAATTATAATATCGTATTCCTTTTCTTGACAATGACAAAAAGGAGGAGATAAAATTATCAATATGAATAGAAGCAAATTGGATATGATAACATTAAATGAGAAACAATTTACTTAGAAGAAAATTTAGAATTTTAAATTTTCTAAATACATGCAAAATGCATAATTCATAATTTTAGCTTGATGTATTATCATATTTTCTTTTGGATTACTTGACTTAAACAAATTGAGCTTCTTATCAAAATTTATATGAGATGATCTTCAAAATGCATGATTTGTTATATTTTGAATTTTTTGATTTTCTATTGTGTTTGAAATTCTACATAAAATGAATGTATAAGTAAAACTTAAATATCTCAGTTCTTTGAGCTCATCTTTAAAATAATCATTTCAAATTTATATATATAAGATTGAGGTTGAGAGCTAGGAATGCTAAATCACGAGAATGCATGATATGTTTGATTTACTATTTTGAACTGAATTGCATGAATGGTTGATTTATACATTTGTTTAAAACTCTACTATATTTGGACTTCAAAATTTACTAGATTAAAATCTATTTGTGTGATATGATATTTTACACTCCCTCTCTTGTTTCTTCTTTATTATTAAAAGAAAGAGAAGAGAAATTTTCATGAGAAAATTAGGTTTTTATCCTATTTTACTAAGAGGGAACAATTCAATATTTATTTTGTGAAAATATAAAAACTTCGACACATGAATACTTTATATATCATAAAATTACTTGCTTATTATTTCACTTCTTTTTTATGATGATAAAGGGGGAGAAACAGTAAATTGATGACATAAGGATGATACATGTCTGTCAAAAGAAGAAATTTTTTATTAAAAAATTATTAACACATGTGCATTAAATCATTTGCTCTAACATTTCACCTTTTTGTTGATGACAAAGAGGGAGAAATGATCTATTGATGACACATATAGAAAAATAGAAAAATAGATATTTCTCCTATTTTTTTGATAAACAAAGAGAAAAAAATAATTAATGACTTAAGGAAGAGAACTTCAACTTAATGTATGATTGATGTATATCAAAAGAAGAAAAATTTTTCATTAGAAAATTATTAACACATGTGCGTTTAATTATTTGCTCTAGTGTTTCACCTTTTTGTTGATGACACAGAGGTAGAAATGATATATTGATGACACATATAGAAAAATAAAAAAATAAATATTTCTCCTATTTTTGTTGATAAACAAAGGAAAAAAATAATTGATGACTTAAGGAAGAGAACTTCAACTTAATGTATGATCAATACATAATTCATGTTATATACTTTTAAATTTTAATACTTCATGATTGGTTAAGATAAATATCATGTATCATTTATGATTTGATGAGTTTGAAATTTGTGTTATATCATTTGATAAGTGAATGATTTGTTACTCGAATTCAAGGGTATATGGTTCTCTTAAATTTAAGTTGTTCTTATTTGAATGATGGCATAGGTTTAGGAGAAATAAGGTTTAACTCCTGTCATCAATTAATTATCTTCATAAAAAAGGGAGAGATTATTGAATCTTGGATTTTGATGATAAATCAATTGATGAGTTTTTGATCTAACAAGGATGTTAGAGTTGATTGATGTAGGATTAACTACAATAGAGAGAAAATTACAATCAGAGGTTTGGCTAAAGTCAAGTCCAAGCATCGGGCTGGAGTGAGGACGATGTGATTCAGAACTCGCCTTGAGTGCATTGGGAGCTCGCCGAGGGTATCGGGAGCTTGTTAGGATGGCGTAAAGAAGTTTATCGGAAGAAGATCGAGACTTATCGGAAGAAGATCGAGACTTATCGGAAGATTATCGGGGGTAGCGAGAGTTGGGAAGGTCTTGAAGTATATTTATTGGTCATGTTGATTGTAATTAATTAAGTCATAGTTAGCATCATTAAGGTTGAGTCTTGTTTGAGTTAAGATCCAAATTAACTCAAGTGAGGCTAAATGGGTCCACTATGGAGTGTGGATTAAGCTTAGGTTGAGCTCAATTGGTTGACCTAAAAATTGGTCAACATGAGATACAAGTCAGAATTGGAAAAAGGAAGGAAATTAATTTTTTGGGTTTTTCGACGATTGTACCACCGGTAAGTAGTGGTTGTACTGCCATCACCTAGGATTTTGGGCAGCAAGCGATGGCTATATCAGCCAGACCGACTGTTGTACTACCACCACCCAGGAATCCGGGCAACAGGCGACTGTCAGACCACCCAGGTTAGCGGTTGAACCACCCGTACCCTATTTTTAGGGTAGCTTTTGACAATTGTACTATCAACACCATTGGTTGTGCTGCCCATACCTAAATTTTTCGGATACGTTTGAATTTTGGCTCCAAATATCCAAATTTTATTATATTTTAAATAATATTTTTTGGGTAAAAATCTATGATAAATTGTGTGTGAAAATTGTAAGAAAAAGAAAAGGGATAAGGGAGAGAGGAAAGTCTTATAAAACTTGTAGTTCTCTCTTATGAGGTTGTAAGATTCATCTTCTAAACCTGTTAAAAAGAAAAAGGAAGTTGTAAGGGTTTAATCTTCACCTAAAGAAGGTTGATAATAGATGTCGATGGACTTCGAAAAAAATGACTCGGGAGTGGGCGTAGGCCAGCTTGAGGCTATTATAAATATGTGAACATTTCTCTACTTTATTATTTTTTATTATAAATATTCTTATACAAAGCTTTTTTATAGCATAATCATAACTTAGCTTCATTAAATAACTTATTGCTCACTTAATTAATAAGACGCTTTCAATTTCTGGTTATGATTCTCACGAAAAGTTTTTCTTAAATCATGATTTTTTATACTTGCACTAATTCACCCCCCCCCCTCTTAGTGTTAATTGATCCTAACAATCAAGGCCTGACAACTATACACATGGATGGTTGTCATCTCCTTCGCCCGCATCCAAGAATAGAAGCTAAACCTCGATGTCCAAAGGACTAAGATCGTGACCATACCAGCAACTATCAAGCCTTCAACCTCCCATGTTGCCAACAAAACCCTTCAGCCTAAGAGACTTACTCGAGAAGAACTCCAAGAAAGATCGATAAAAAGGCTATGTTGGCACTATAAATCGTAAAGTCGATATCACTACTGCAAAAAGAAAAAGCTTTTGGCAATTAAACCGATTGAGGATCTAGAATCCGAGGACATAGGTCATGAACCCGAGGAGGAGATACACAATCGGCCATCACCACTGTTCATGCCCTAGCTGGCTCTGCCAACCTGCAAACTTTGAAGGTCAACAGATTCCTCAAACACCAACTGATCACTATACTCATCGGCATTAGAAGCAACAATAACTTTATGGACAACAAGGTTGCTATCAGATTAACCCTTTGGATCGAAGATTATAGCAGGTTTAAATGTGAAGGTTGTAGATGGTCGAAACCTCTCTTGCAACCGCAAGTGTTCGTGGGTGAAACTAATCATACAAGGCCAAGAGATCACTACGGACTTCTCCCAATTGCAGTTGGATGACTATGAAGTGGTGCTCGGTATCAAGTGGCTATCAACAAATGAGATCAATGGGAAGGAAGGGAATATAATGAAAATAAAAATATATATATTTTTTAATAAAAATATTATAGTTGATAAATTAGTCTCATAATTTGTTGACACAGATATGAACCTGATACAACTACTGCTTCCCCAATCATTTATTGCACTGGATTGCTAATTTACTCATTGTTGCTCTTTCGAGAATATAGATGATAAGGTTCGATCGGTACTTATTATTGGGAAACCTTAGTGGGAGCATCACATGCACAGTAGAAATCAAAATAAAAATTGGTTTCCCACGTAGATCAAATCGTCGTGCAAAAGAATAGGGTTATGAGAAAAACTGTAAAAATTAAAAAAACACGATGTGTGAGAGATTGATTTTACCTAGGGAGATCGTATATCATTGTATTCTAGATCCAGATGGAGAAGATGAAGGAGGTCAAACATCCTCCTCTCTAGAGGTATCTATACGATGGATCTCTACAGCGAAACTCTTCCAATCTAATCTCGCAACTCTTATGTAGAGGGAGGGAGGAGAATATGATGTGGTGGCTAAAGCTGTAGCCTATCAACCATGAGTCTCCCTTTTTAAGAAAGTTGTAGCCTATCAACCATGAGTCTCCCCTCTTATTTATAGAGAGCCACCAAAAAAACCTAGGGCTCCTGTCTTAGTGGGTATTGGATCTCCATCCAATTATCCACTAACCTTACATTATTGGATCTCTATCCAATAATCTACTTAGGCCTCTAATTGGGTCTTAATCAACAAACCCATCAGCATAAAGTCTCATCTAATAAGAATATGGGCTAATGGGATCTCTATCTAATCCTCTATTCGCTGAAGCATTCACCATATATGTGTGACCCTCTAGTTCCGATACCAAGTTGGCTGTGAGTTACTTCCATCAGAACTCCTTCTGATATAGTGAATTATTATCCCCATAATAATTTATTCGACTCATCGATTATGGATGTACTAGGCCACTATGTCATAGTCCCGAAACGGTACAGGGGGATCAAATCCATCGGACATGTTTATCTACAATTATCATGTATCTATAATCTCTCATCCAACTAATATCCCAGAGACCGTATATTGGACATAGTACTGTCAGGCCACATACAGAATCTATTATAGTCTCGCTCTAATCGAATTCTCTTAGAGAATTCTTTCTCTCTTAATCTGAATAACCTTGGCCAGGGATTTATCTGAGCAAGCACATATGAGATATTCCTCTCATGATACCGAGAGTGGATGATCTTCTATTGACACAATGCCTTCGTAAGGTTCACTACCAATCCCGATAACCAGTTATACCATATCTGAAACTTTCTAAACCTATAAGTTTGGCATCAAAGAAAGGAGTACTAATACAAGACATCCTTGGTATCTCAAGTCTAAGGACTAGATACACAACTGGGACTATGGAATCACTATCTGACATTAGGTATCATTAACCATACAATATTTCATAAGCAGATCAATCAGTGAACTCATTCTCCAATGAGCACCTGTACAGTATTCTTAGTATATCCACATAAGTGGCTATGAGATCAGTCATCTCCATCATATGAATGGGTATATAGTACATCGATCTATCCGGTTATCTCAATGTCCCTCTCGAGTAATCTATGACTAGGATTATTTAGGATATATATTTAAAGGTGAATCGATCTCATTATCATGATCTTATCACAATCCGATTCCCATTGCATAGAACCAAGTACATCATAATATATATACAATAAATAATATAATATGAGAATATATCAATATTAATCATAAGTAAAAAGATTATATAGTGTGTCACACTTGTCATCACTCATGTGATTAGCTTGTAGGGCACCTGTAACTAGCACTCTTCCACTTGACCTAAAGTCAATCACCTATGTGTCTAATCCCCATCAGACCCCTATGACGCTCAAATACAATCTGAGTCAACGGCTTCATCAGTGGATCTGCAATGTTATCTTCGGATGGAACTCTTTCTATTGCTATATCTTTATGGGTTATGATCTATCTTATCAAATGAAACCTCCTCAGAACATGCTGATGAGACCTGGGTTCCCTTGCTAGAGCTATCCTTGTCATTGTCGCAGTTTATGGGAATCGACTCCACGCTATATGGTACAACTCCCAAATCTTTGATGAATTTCTTCATCTACACCCCTTCTTTTACTACTTCTACTACAGCAATGTATTCTGCCTCTATGGTCTAGTCAGCAGTAGTATCTTACTTGGAACTCTTCCAGCTTACTGCTCCTTCATTCATGGTGAAAACATATCCTGAATTTTACTTGCTATCATTAATGTAAGACTGAAAACTCGAGTCTGTGTATCTCTCAACCTGGAGGCTACCTCCTCTGTATACCAGTAAAAGATCCTTAGTCCTTCCAGTGTTCTAAACCTCTATCAACCTGATACCTGCTCGTGACACTCAGAGCATGTGATATATCAAGTCTGGTACATAGCATCGCATACATGATAGACCCTATCGCTAAGGCATAAGGTATCTTATCCATGCCTGCTCTTTCTTTAGGAGTCTTTGGGGACATAATCCTAGAAAGTGATATTTCATGTCTCATCGGTATGAGACCTCTCTTAGAATTCTTCATGCCAAACCTTTTGACAATGGAGTCTATATACCTAGACTGGGACAAGCCAAGCATCCTTTTGGATCTATCTCTATAGATTCGGGTCCCCAAAATATAGGATACTTTTCCTAAATCTTTCATGGAGAAGTTTATGGATAGCCAAGCCTTTACTGTTGAGAGCATTCATACATAATTCCCAATGATTAGGATGTCATCTATATATAGTACCAAGAATTTGATAGCATTTCTACTTATCTTCCTGTACACACAAGGTTCATCTTCATTTTTAATGAAGCCATAAGATCTGATCGTCTTATCATATCTTATATTCCAACTTCTAGAAACTTGCTTTAGTCCATAAATGAACTTGAACAATCTACACACTTTATCTGAACTCTCTTTGGATACGAATCTCTCTGGCTGTATCATATATACTTTATCATCGAGGTTGCTATTGAGGAATGTCATTTTGACATCCATCTGTCAGATCTCATAGTCATAGTGTGTTGCAATGGCCAAAATAATTCTAATGGACTTAAGCATAGCTACAGGTGAAAAGGTTTCGTTATAGTCAACTTATTTTTGACAATATCCTTTAGCTATCAGTCTTGCTTTATAGGTATTTATCTTTCCATCAACTCTAATCTTCTTCTTGAAGATCCATTTGTAGTCGATGGGTACAATACCCTCAGGTGCATCCACAAGGTTCCAAACCTTGTTAGAGTACGTGGAATCCATCTCAGAATTCATGGTTTCTTGCCACTTCTTGGAGTCTATACTTATAATTACCTCATCGTAGGTATGAGGATCAACATCCTGAGAGTCATCTCCACTGATATGTCCTACATATCTTTCTGGAGAGTGAGATACTCTACTAAACCTATGTAAAATTAGAATTTATGTGTTAGGTACCTGAATAGACTCGGGCTATGGAATGGTGCTTGAGATAGGTTATCTAACCTCGCTTAATTCTATCTCACTCCCACTGTTTCCATAAAGAATGTGTTCCTTCTCAAGGAACACAGTACTCTTTGCAACAAAGACCTTTTGATCCTCGAGATGATAGAAATAATATCCCAAAGTCTCCTTAGGGTATCCTATGAACGTATACCGTTTCGTCCTTGATTCTAACTTGTCAGGGTTGATGGAACTTTGTTCAGAAGGTAAGTTATGGTCTCTAGGGCATATCCCTAGAATGAGATGAGTAGGTTAGCGAAACTTATCATAGATCACACCATGTCTAATAGTATGTGATTCCTCCTTTTTGATACATTATTGAGCTGAGGTGTATAAGGAGGTATCGATTGGGATAGAATCCCACTGTCCCTGAGGAAATGGATGAACTTCGTACTCAAGTACTCTCCTTCTCGATCTGATCGAAGAGTCTTAATACTCTTTCTAATTTGGTTTTCTACCTCATTCTTATATTTCTTGAATTTCTCAAAGGCCTCAGATTTGTACTTTATTAAGTACATATGTCCATACCTAGAAAAATCATCAATGAATGTAATGAAGTATAAGTAACCACCTATAGTCTGAGTCAACATGAGACAACATACATCACTATGTATGAGTTCCAATAACTCAGTGGCTCTCCCTCCAGTTCCACTAAAAGGAGAGTTGGTCATCTTTCCACGAAGGCAAAGTTTACAAGTTATATATGACTCATAGCCATATGGATCTAAGTATCCATCTTTCAGCAACTTTTGAATCATTCTCTCATATATATGACCTAGCCTACAATACCATAGGTATGCATTATTCACCTCATCTCTTTTCCTCTTAAACATATTTATATTCATGATATGTGGAGAAGTGTCTAACACATATAAGCCATTTATAAGGGTCCCTCTAGTGATAATCTCATCATCCATAATTATTGAACAACTATTCTGCTCAAAAACTAATTTATATCCACTAATTATCAAACAAGAGATAGAAATAATATTTTTGATAATAGAGGGAACAAAATAGCATACATCTAATGCAATAATAGCTCCATCAGGCAGATGTAGGGTGACCTCTGCAATAACAACTGCAGCAACTCTTACTCCATTACCTATCTTGAGATCCATCTCACCTCTAGTCAATCTTTTAGGACTTATCATAAATACAATAAATTACAGATATGATAAACACTCTCGGTATCCAATACCCAAGTGTTATCATGAAAATCTGACAAGTGAAAACTGATCATGAATATACCTGAAGCTTCTCCAAGCTTTTATCTCGCTTTCTCTGCAAGGTAGTCCTTACAGTTCCTCTTACAATGCCTGTCTTGGCCGTAGTGGAAGCACTATCATTTATCCTTTGTCAGGTCTCTCTTGGCAACCTTTGCCTTACGTAGTCTTTCTTTGCCCTTGCCCTTCTTTAGGGTCTTCTTGGCCTTCCTTTTCCAATAGGTCTCACCAATATAGAGAACTGACTTCTCTTTCTTGATTGTACTCTTAGCTTCCCTCAACATATTTTAGAGTTCAAGTCGACTCTACCTCCAACTTGTTCATATTAAAGTTAATAAAGAACCGTGAAAAAGAATCTGGCAGGGACTGAAGTATAAGATCAATATACATGTTATTTTTTAGGACTATCTTTATACTTCACAAAGCGAGTGATCTCATCCTCGCTTGTCCTTTCCTCCGGCGTGGGCACAATCGTATTAAGGACATATATGATTTTCTCTTTCATGAGAACAATTCTCAAATTGTGGAGCCTTTGGACTAATGAGGCGGTTGGCATCAAGTATGCCACATAGGGGTTTTGCAAGTGACATACAAGATATAGTGTAAATAAATAACATGCGGACTTCATAAAAAATATTAATTAAGATATGGACTTCTATCTTAATGTACTCCAACTATTTTCCTGGCGAATCACGTGACACCCTCGACACGTGAGACGGAAGTCTCCAGTAGACTCCTAGTGGGGATCAGGATCCAATTAGCGTCTTAATGCAACCTCGAAGGACTCGACCAATTACACTAAGCCCAAAAGGTAGGCAACTCTTGCTAATCAAAACTCCTTGTGATTCCTATCATGTTCGGCCTCTGAATCATCATAGTATCAAGGAACTCGACCAATTATGACAACAGTTAAGTAATCACCATCATTATAGGATGAGTCTAATTCGATGATATACCCTCGAGGGACTCGACCAAGCCTATCATGTCCTCAGGTCACCGATGACATCTCTATGTCATAGGCAAGATCTTGATCACACAGATAGGTGAGTCTCGAGGGACTCAACTAACTCAACCTATGTCGTGATTCATTTTCTTCCTATAGCGATGGAAGGCCACGTGGATCAATCTTATTGTCTCACGCTTACCAACTTAATATTATCTTAAAAGGGTTTTTGTATCAATCTCCTAATATATCATGTCACACACATATATATTTAATATATATCTATATCGGATGTGTGTGCATATACATATATATCTAGTAGGTGTATAACACATCACATATGCAAGCCACACCGGATGATCATGAGCCATCACCTAATATGATTAAGCCTGAGCCAATGGGCCTAATCACTCACGATAGGATCTATGTCTGCATTGGTACATCTTCATGCCCTGTGATTGTTGATCTCGTCATCATCGGTTCTGTCGGATCATCGCATCACCATGCGTCGTGATCTCCCGCCACGGCATCATGGGTCCTGCTATCACCTCCATGCTCCCGCTACGCTTCTCAATGTAATTACCAATAATCACAGGCACGTAGGCATAACAATAAACGAGAAAAACGCAAGCTCACAGGCCCCAATAATAATAATAATCATAATTATACACATAACTACACTTGGCTCATGATCATCCATCCACATCATACATCACATGTACATCACATCATATGTAGGATTACTAGATATATATAATAATTAATTAAATTATTTAATTAATTATTTTTTAGAAATCAAGACATCTTAGAATTTTTAGAATTATTAAGAGTATTTTCATAATTTTAGATAAGAGGACAGTCCTCAAAATTTTCAGAATTATTGAGGGCATTTTCAGAATTCTGAACACGAGAACAGTCCTCGAAATTTTTGGAATTTAAAGAGGCAGGATCATCCTTTTCTCAAAAGGATGCCATAACCCCTCTTGCCCCATTTGCGCCTCGCCCGTGAGGGTGGCTACCTGCCACCCCACCCTACCAAGGCGACCACCTGTTGCTTGTGTTGCCACCCCTGTAGCAGGTGTCGGTGATAGCCCCTCACGGTGCCGCATTCGGGTGTGCCCATGGGTCGTCGCCCGCTGTTTCTGCGACACCGACCTCCCTTGCGGGTTACTACCCCTGCGAGCGACGCCGGCCTCCCTTGCGGGCTGGCCTTGACCGCAGCCTAGCCGTGGGTGGCCGACCTTGCATGGGGGTTGGCCGTGGCTAGCTGCCCCTCCTCCTCACTGCCTTCACTGTGAAAATGCAACAAGAATATGTAGAACAATTCTACGTGATTCAATCTTATTATATACAATTTAAAACCAATCTTTCACACGAAAACCTTAGCTCTGATACTACTATTGGGAAACCTCAGCGGGAACATCATATGCGCAGCGAAAATCAAAATAAAAATTGGTTTCCTATATAGATCAAATCGTCATGCAAAAGATTAGGGTAGCGAGAAAAACCATAAAAATCAGAAAAACACGATGTGTGAGAGATTGATTTTACCTAGGAAGATCGTATATCCTCTGTATTCCAAATCCGGATGGAGAGGATGAAGGAGATCAAACGTCCTCCTCTCTAGTGGTATCCACATGATGGATCTATATAGCGAAACTCTCTAATATGATTTCGCAACTCTTGCGTAGAGAGAGGGAGAAGAATAGGAGGTGATAGCTAAAGTTGCAGTGTATCAACCGTGAGTCTCCCCTTCTATTTATAGAGAGCCACCAAAAAATCCTTGGGCTCCTGCCATAGTGGGTATTGGATCTCCATCCAATTATCCACTAATCTTACATTATTGGATCTCTATTCAATAATCTCTTTAGGCTTCTAATTGGGCCTTAATCAAGGAGCCCATCAGCATAGAGTCTCATCTAATGAGAATAGGGGTTAATTGGATCTTCATCTAATCCTTTATTCGCTGAAGCATCCACCATATGTTTGTGACCCTCTAGGCCCGATACCGAACTAGCCGTGAGTCACTCTCATTAGAACTCCTTCTGATATAATGAATTATTATCCTCATAATAATTCACTCGACTCATTGACTATGGATGTACTATGCCACTATGCTATAGTCCCTAGACGGTACAGGAGGGATCAAATCCATCGGACATGTTTGTTCATAGTTACCGTGTATCTATAATTCCTCATCCAACTAATATCTCAGATATTGTATATTGGATATGATACTGTCAGGCCACATACATAATCCGTTATAGTCTCGCTCTAATCGGTTTCTCTCAGAGAACTCTTTCTCTCTCAATCTGAATGACCTTAGCCAGAGATTTGTCTGAGCAAGTACATATAGGATATTTCTCTCATGATACCAAAAGTAGATAATCCTCTATTGACACTTAATTACCTTCGTAAGGTTGGCTACCAATCCCGATAACCAGTTGTACTATATCTAGAACTTTCCAAACCTGTAAATCTGACATCAAAGAATGGAGTACTCATACAAGATATCCTTGGTATCTCAAATCTAAAGACCAGATACATAACTGGGACTATGGAATCATTGTTTGACATTATATATCATTAACTATATAATATTTAATAAGTGGATCAATCAGTGAACTTATTCTCCAATGAGCATTTGTACTATATCCTTAGTGTCTCCACACAAGTGGCTATGAGACCAGTCACCTCCATCACATGGATGGGTATATAGTATACCGATCTGTCCGGTTATCTCAATATCCCTCTCAAGTAACCTATAACCGAGATTATTTAAGATCTGTGTTTAAAGGTGAATCGATTTCATTATCATGATCTCATCACGATCCAATTCTCATTACACAGAACCAAGGACATCACAATATATATACAACAAATAATATAATATAAGAATATATCAATATTAATCATAAGCAAAAAGATTACGTAGTATGTCACACATATCGACACACTTGTAGGGCACCTGTAACTAGCACTTATAGTTATTCGAGTAAATACCTTTATGTTTAGGCTCCTAAGGATATCAACTTTTTTTTAGGTCGAAAGCTGCTTCAAAGTATGAAATTTGATGGAACATGGATACAGAACATGTGTCATGCTTCTTCCATTCATGACCCCGGAACGAGTGGTCATTGCAGTTGGGATAGTGGAAACTATGCCAGTGTGGAGTCATCTCATTTATCAATGGGTTTATCTACAGTCTAAGACTATATCAAACTGATGAATGACTTTTTGATATAGTAGTTATGTCACCAGGATCTAGAGCCAATCACACCTGAATTTTGTTGTAGCTCGGTAGATGATTCTTGTCAGAAGATTGAATGGTTCTATTGTTGAAAGCGGGCCAAAAACCATGGATAGTAAAGTTTTTATTCGAATATCTCATACTCATATGACAGCAATAGTTTACATTGCAATATGATTCGAGCCACTAGACATTTCAAATTAGAATAAGCAACAAAAAAGAAAAATAAGATAGAGAAAATTAGACTTATCTGAAGAACCAAGTGGAAATAATCATAAATGGACGTAGTGGTGGTGGAGAAAACTACCAAGAAAAGGAGGATGGGAAGTGTCATTCATCATCATCATAGTGAACACTTACTCTAAGAGTTTTTCCTCCTCTATATATGATCATCACTAGCATGCCTTAAAAGATAGTTACATGTGCCTCTTTTTTATACATAGAGAGATCGTTCTACAGAGAGCCCTAAGGCACTTATTTTTTTCTATGCAAAGATATATTCTTCTACAGAGAGAAGATGGATTACCTTATAATCACCTGTTTCTTTCTGCAGAAAGACATATTCTTATGTAGAGAGAAGATGATTACCTTTGAAGCACATGTTTTTTTTCATATACAGAGAGATATTCTTCTACAGAGAGAAGATGACACATGATTCTCCTCGATAAAGATGATAATACCCTAGGTGGGTCGAGTCCTAGTATATTGAGTTAAGTCTGTAGACTGGGTCCTATTGGCTAGCCTAGACCTAACATTGAGTCAGCTATGAGTTGATTTGAATAAATCAGCCCAAATGCTAGTGGCCAACAAACTGATAGTGAACTATAAGTACATTGTACTCGACATCGAGTGGCTATCTACAAATGAGATCTTTGGGAATCGAGGGAATATAATAGAATTGGAAGTACACTATTTTTTAATAGAAATATTACAGTCGATAAATTAGTCTTCTAATCTATTGACATAGATATGAACCTATTACAACTATTGCTTCCCCAATTATTTGTTGCATTGGATTGCTAGTTTACTCGCTATTGCTCTGGATGATATGTTTTGATTGATACTTGTGATTACTCGAGTAAACTCCTTTGTTGTTTAGGCGTCTGAGGATATCAATTTTTTTTTAGGTCGAGAGCTGCTTCGAAGTATGAAATTTGATAGAACATGGGCAAGGAACAACATGTGCCTTGTTTTTCCCATTCATGACCTAGATAAAGTGGTCAGTGTTGCTGGGATAATGGAAACTATGCCGATGTAGAGGCATCTCATTTATTAGCGGGTTCATCTGATATCCTAGACAAGATTAAGCCGATGAATGACTTTTCGATAGAGTAGTTGTGTCACTAGGATATGGAGTCGATCATAACTTTTGTTGTAGCTCGGTTGATTATTTTTGTTAGAAGATTGAATGACTCCATTATTCAAAGCGGGCCAGAGGCCATAGATTGTAAAGTTTTTATCTAGATATCTCGTACTTATATGATAGCAATATTTGACATTATAATATGATCCAAGCCACTATACATTTCAAATCAGAATTAGCAATAAAATAAAAGAATAAGATAGAGAAAAAATAGACTTACCTGAAGAACCAAGCAAAAACAATCATAATTGGATGTAGTAGTAGTGGAGAAAACCACCAAGAAAAGTAGGACGAGAGGTGTTATGCTTCGTTATTGTAGTGAACTTATTTCACTCTAAGTGCTTTTCTCTTCTATATATGATCATCACTAGCAAGCCTGAGAAAATAGTTATATGTGATTCTTTCTATGCATAGAGAGATTATTCTACAGAGATAAGATTATTACCTCTGAAGCACATATTTTTTTCTGTGCAGAGATATATTCTTGCGTAGAGAGAAAATGGTTATCTCTGAAGCACTTGTTTCTTTTTATGCAGAGACATATTCTTCTACAAAGAGAAGATGATTACCTCTAAAGCACCTATTTTTTTCTATGCCGAGAGAAGATGGCACATGATTCTCTTCTATACAGATGTAGGACCCTAGTTGTGTTGGGTCCAAATCTATCGAGTCTAGTCCATAGATTGAGCCCTATTGGTCGACCTAGATCTGACATTGAGAGTTGGTTTAAATAAATTAGCCTAAATCCTAATGGCCAACAAACTGATAACAAACTAGAAGTACATTATGCTCGGCATCGTGTGGCTATCTAAAAATCAGATCTTTGGAAAGAGAAGGAATATAATATAACTAGAAGTATATAATTTTTAATAGAAATATTACAGTCGATAAATTTGTCTCCTAATTTGTTGACACAGATATGAATATGATACAGCTGCTATTGCTCTTTTGAGAACATGGATGATATGGTTTGATTGATACTGGTGGTTATTCGGGTAAATACCTTTGTCGTTAATGCTCCTAAGTATATCACCTATTTTTTTAGGTCAAGAGCTACTTTGATGTGTGAAATTTAATGGAACATAGACAAGGAAGATGTGCCTTACTTCTTATATTCATGACCCCAGAACAAGTGGTCATCACTGCTTAGATAGCGAAAACTATACTAGTGTGGATGCATCTTGTTTATCAACGGGTTCATCTATAATCTAAGACAAGATTAAATTGATGAATGACTTTTCAATATAATAGTTGTGTCAACAGGATCTGGAGCTGATCACACCTAAATTTTGTTGTAGCTCAATGGATAATTCTTGTCATAAGATTGAATGGTTCCATTGTTGAAAGCGGGCCAAAGGCCATGGATTGTAAAGTTTTTATCAGGATATCATACTCATACGACAATAATGGTTGACATTGCAATATGATCCATCCCATTAGATGTTTCAAATTAGAACGAGCAACAAAGAAAAAACAAGATAGAGAAAAAATTAGATTCACCTGAAGAACCAAGTAAACACAATCATAATTGGATGCAATAGTTATGGAGAAAACCACCAAGAAAATAAGAAGGACGACAAGTGTCATACTTTATCATCATAGTGAACTTACTCCACTCTAAGAACTTTTCCTCCTTTATATATGATCATCACTAGCATGCCTGAGAAGATGGTTACATATGCTTCTTTATATGCATAGAGAGATTGTTTTGTAGAGATAAGATGATTACCTTTAAAACACTTGTTTTATTAATATGCATAGACATATTTTTCAGCAGAGAGAAGATGATTATCTTTGAAGCATATGTTTCTTTCTACACAGAGACATTCTTTTGCAAAGAGAAGCTGTTTACCTTTGAAGTACTTGTTTCTTTTTATGCAGAGAGATATTCTTCTGCAAAGAAAAGACAGCATATGATTCTCCTCTATACATATGATAGGACCCTAGTTGAGTCGGGTCCTAATCTATTGAGTCGAGTCTGTAGATTGAGCCCTATGAGCTGGCCTAAACATGACATTGAGTCAATTAAGAATTGATTTGAATAAATTAGCTCAAATTTTAGTGGCCAATAAACTTATAGTGAACTGAAAGTACATTGTGCTCGACATCAAGTGGCTATCTACAAATGAGATCTTTGGGAAGGGAGGGAATATAATAGAACTAGAAATACATTGTTTTTTAATAAAAATATTAAAATCAATAAATTGTCTCCTAATTTGTTGATATAGATATTGTTTACTCAAACATTTGTTGTATTAGATTGTTGGTTTACTTGGTATTATTTTTTTTGAGAACATGAATGATATGGTTCGATCGGTACTTGCAATTATTCGTGTAAATACCTTTGTCATTTAGGCTCATGTTTAATCTATATGATTATCTCTTTTTAATAAAAGATAATTTATGATCTTGACAATTATAATTGAGATTTTATTAAGATATTTCTTATATTTTATTAAAATAACTTATCTAAATGAATTTGATATTTTAAGATTTATCTTGACTGAATCAAAAGTATTTAATCCCATAAGACTTATTTTCATTATTTACAAAAAATAAGAGGAGAGATTTATTAAAAAAAATTATGTCTTTTGATAATTAAAGATTTAATTTTTTTAATAACATGATTCCCCTTATACTTTTGGGTGTAATTAGAACATTAATGTAAAAAAAATTATACTATCGTATTCCTTTTTTTGATACTGACAAAAAGGAGGAGATAAAATTAACAATATAAATAAAAACAAATTGGATATAATATCATTGAATGAGAAATAATTTGCTTAGAAGAAAATTTATAATTTTAAATTTTCTAAATATATAATTAATAATTTGAGCTTGATGTATTATCATATTTTTTTTTGGATTTCTTGATCTATATAAATTGAGCTTCTTATCAAAATTTACATGAGATGATCTTCAAAATGTATGATTTGCTATATTTCAGATTTTTTGATTTTCTATTATATTTGAAATTCTCTATAAGATGAACGCTTAAGTGAATCTTGGATTTATCAAAATTTTGAGCTCATCTTTAAAATAATCGTTACAAAATTTACATCTATAAGATCGAGGTTGAGAGCTAGGAATGTTAAATCATGAAAATATATTATATGTTTGATTTAATATTTTGTATCGAAATGTATGAATGGTTGATTTATATATTTGTTTGAAATTCTACTATCTTTGGACTTAAAATTTTACTAGATTAAGATTTCTTTTTATGATATGATGTTTTTCACTTCCCTCCCTTGTTTCTTCCTTATTATTAAAAGAAAGGGAACATAAATTTTATGAGAAAATTAGATTTTTATCCTATTTTACTAAGGGAGAGCAATGCAAAATTTATTTTAAAAAACATAGAAACTTTAACATATGATGACCTTATACATCATAAAATTACTTGCTTGTTATTTCAATTCTTTTTTATGATGACAAAGAGGGAGAAATAACGAATTGATGACACAAAAATGATATATGCATGTCAATAGAGTAGTTGTTGTAGCTTGATTGATGATTTTTGTTAGAAGATTGAATGGTTTCATTATTGAAAATAGGCCAAAGGCTATATATTGTAAAGTTTTTATCTGGATATCTCGTACTCATACGATAATAATAGTTGACATTGCAATATTATCCGAGCCACTAAATGTTTCAAATCAGAACGAGCAACAAAAAAAAAGAATAAGATAGAGAAACAATTAGACTTACTTGAAGAGCCAAATGAAAACAATCATAATTGGATGCAGTAGTAGTGGAGAAAACCACCAAGAAAAGGAGAAGGGATGTGTTATGCTTCGTCATCATAGTAAACTTACTCCACTCTAAAGGTTTTCTCTTCTATATATGATCATCACTAGCATGCCTGAGAAGATGGTTACATATGATTCTTTCTATGCATAGAGAGATTATTCTACAAAGAGAAGATGATTACCTCTGAAGCACATATTTCTTTCTATGCATAGATATATTCTTCTATAGAGAGAAGATAGTTATCTCTTAAGCACCTATTTCTTTCTATGTAGAGACATATGCTTCTGCAAAGAGAAGATGATAACCTCTAAAGTACCTATTTCTTTCTATGCAAAGAAAAGATGACACATAATTCTCCTCCACATATATGATAGGACCCTAGCTATGTCGGGTCCTAGTCTATTGAGTCTAGTCCATAGACTGGGCCCTGTTGGTCCGCCTAGATGTAACATTTAGTCGACTATGAGTTGATTTAAATAAATTAGCTCACATCATAATAGAAAACAAAATGATAGCGAATTGAAAGTACATTGTGCTTGGCATCGAGTGGCTATATCCTTTAGAGAGAAGATAGTTATCTCTGAAGTACCTATTTCTCTCTATGCAGAGATATATTCTTTTGTAGAGATAAGATGATCACCTCTAAATCACCTATTTCTTTTTACGTAGAGAGATATTCTTCTACAGAGAGAAGATGACACATGATTCTCTTCCATATAGATGATAGGACCCTAGCTAGGTCGGGTCCTAATCTATTGACTCTAGTCCATAGATTGGGCCCTATTGGTTAGCCGAGATCTGACATTGAGTCGGCTAGGAGTTGATTTGAATAAATTAGTCCAAATACTAGTGGCTAACAAACTGATAGCGTACTGGAAGTACATTGTGCTCGGTATCGAGTGGTTATCTACAAATTAGATCTTTTGGAAGGGAGGTAATATAATATAATTGGAAGTATAGTATTGTTTTAATAAAAATATTACAATAGGTAAAATTGTCTCCTAATTTGTTGACATAGATATGAATCTGATACAGCTACTACTTCCCTAATCGTTTGTTAAGCTAAATTACTGATTTACTCACTATTGCTCTTTTTAAAACATGGATGATATGGTTTGATCAGTACTTGCAGTTATTCGAGTAAATATTCTATCGTTTAGGCTCCTAAGGATATCAACATTTTTTTGAGGTAAAGAGCTACTTTGAAATATGGACACTGAACACGTGTATTGCTTCTCCCATTCATGACCCCAAAACAAGTGGTCATCGCTGTTAAGACAACAGAAACTATACCAGTGTAGAGGCATCTGGTTTATCAGCGGGTTCATCTACAATCCAAGACAAGTTTAAATTGATGAATGAATTTTCGATATAGTAGTTGTGTCACTAGGATCTGAAGCTAATCACACTTGATTTTGTTGTAGCTCGGTGGATAATTCTTGTCAGAAGATTAAATGATTTCATTATGGAAAGCGAGCCAAAGGTCATGAATGGTTTCATGACCCTAGAACAAGTGGTCATTGCTGTTGAGATAGCAGAAACTATACCAATATGGAGGCATCTCATTTATCAATGGGTTTATCTTGATATCTGGTACTCATACGATAGTAACAATTGACATTGCAATATGATCCGGGCCACTAGACGTTTCAAATTAGAACAAGTAACAAAAAAGAAGAAAAAGATAGAGAAAAAATTAACCTTACCTAAAGAACCAAGTAGAAATAATCATAAATCGACGTAGTAGTGATGGAGAGACATATCTTCTATATAGAGAAGATGCTTATCTCTGAAGCACCTATTTTTTTTTATATAGAGATGTATTCTTCTGCAAAGAGAAGATGATTACCTCTGAATCACCTATTTCTTTCTATACAGAGAGAAGATGACACATGATTCTCCTCCATACATATTATAGGACTCTATTTGTGTCGGGTCTTAGTCTATTGAGTCTAGTCCATAGATTGGGCCCTGTTGGCCAGCCTAGATCTGACATTAAGTTGACTATGAGTTTATTTGAATAAATCAACCTAAATCATAGTGGCCAACAAACTGATAGCGAACTGGAAGTACATTATGCTTAGCATTGAATGACTATATTCTTTAGAGAGAAGATGCTAAAGAATATGGTTATCTCTGAAGTACATGTTTCTCTCTATGAAGAGATATATTCTTATGTAGAGAGAAGATGATTACCTCTGAAGCACCTATTTCTTTATATGCATAAAGAAATTCTTCTATAGAGAGAAGATGACACATGATTCTCCTCGAAATAGATGATAGGACCCTAGCTAGGTCAGGTCCTAATATATTAACTCTAGTTCATAGATTGGGCCATGTTGGCTAGCCAAAATCTGACATTGAGTCGGTTAGGAGTTAATTTAAATAACTTAGTCCAAATCCTAGTCACCAACAAACTGATAGTGAATTGGAAGTATATTGTGCTCATCATTGAGTGGCTATCTACAAATCAGATCTTTGGGAAGGGAGGGAATATAATGTAACTGGAAATATATTTTCTTTAAGAAAATATTACAGTCGATAAATTGGTCTCCTAATTTGTTGACATAAATATGAATCTGATACAGCTGTTGCTTTTCCAATCGTTTGTTATACTAGTTGTTGATTTACTCGCTATTACTCTTTTGAGAATATGGATGATATAGTTTGATCGGTACTTGCAAATATTCAAGTAAATACCTTTATCGTTTAGGCTCATGAGGGTATCAAATTTTTTTTAAGTCGAGAGCGACTTAGAAGTATGAAATTTGATGGAACATGAATAAGGAACACGTGCCTTGCTTCTCCTATTCATGATCTCAGAACAAGTGGTCATCGCTGTTGGGACAACGAAAACTATACCAGTGTGGAGGCATCTCGTTTATTAACGGGTTCATCTACAATCCAAAATAAGATTAAATTGATTAATAACTTTTCGATAGAGTAGTTATGTCACTAGGATCTGGAACCGATTACACATGATTTTGTTATAGCTGGATGGATGATTCTTGTAAGAAGATTGAATTATTTCATTGCTAAAAGTGGGCCAAAGGCCATAGATGGTAAAAATTTTATCCAAATATCTCATACTCATACGACAATAATAATTGACATTGCAATATAATCTGGACCACTAGACATTTCAAATTAGAACGAATAATAAAAAGGAAGAAAAAGATAGAGAAAAAATTAAACTTACCTGAAAAACCAAGTGAAAATAATCATAAATGGACATAGTATAGTAGTGGTGGAGAAAACTATCAAAAAAAGGAAAAGTATGAGAGATGTCATGCTTCATCATCGTAGTGAACTTACTTTACCCTAAGGGCTTTTCCTCTTTATATATGATCATCACTAGGATGCCTGAGAAGATAGTTACATGTGCTTTTTTAATAAATCAAAACTTAAAACCCTTATATAAATCAAGTTCGTTCAAAGAAGTTATATATATATATATATATATATATCAAGATCTTCTATTTTTTCTTCCTTAAAATTAACTCATTATCGTGATATTTATAATTTTATGTTTTTTATAAACAAAGACACTTTTTAGATCTCTTAAGATTCTATTTTATCATCTAAGAGAAGATTTATTAAATTATATCTTTTAATATTTATGAATATCTTTTGATATTAATATCTTTCTTCACATGATTCATTTTATAACTCATGAATAGTATAACTTATCACCAAAATTAATATTTCTTAAATTTATGATAAGTTGAAAAGAGATTTATTTTATCATGAACATTTCTTTGATTCCTTAACTTTATCCTTTATGAAATCATATTTAATCTCTATGATTATTTCTTTTTAATAAAAGAGAGGTTTATGATCTTGATAATTATAATTAAGATTTTTATCAAGATCTTTCTTCTATTTTATTAACAAGACTTATCTAAATGAATTGGGTATTTCAAAATTTATCTTGAATAAATCAAGAGTATTTGATCCCATAAGACTTATTTTTATTATTTACAAAGAAAAAGGGAGAGATTTATTAAAAGAAATCATGACTTTTGATACTTAAAATTTTGATTTTTTATTTTCTTAATGATAGTATTCCCCTTATACTTTTGGGTGTAATTTAAAAATTGATGCAAAATGAAAAATTATAATATCATATTCCTTTTCTTGACAATGACAAAAAGAATAAGATAAAATTATCAGAAACATATTGGATATGATAACATTGAATGAGAAATAATTCACAATTTGAGCTTGATGTATTATCAAATTTGATAGAACATGAAAAAGGAACATGTGCTTTGTTCTCTCATTCATGACCCTAAAACAAGTGGTCATCGCTGCTGGGACGACGGAAACTATACCAGTGTGGATGCATCGCATTTGTCAGTGGGTTCATCTGTAATCCAAGATAAAATAAAACTAATGAATGAATTTTCGATAGAGTAGTTGTGCCACTAAGATCTAGAGTCGATCACACTTGATTTTGTTGTAGCTCGGTAGATGATTCTTGTTAGAAGATTGAATTATTTCATTCTGAAAGTGGGCCAAAGGCCATGGATGGTAAAGTTTTTATCTAGATATCTCATACTCATACGACAACAACGATTGACATTGCAATATGATTCAGGCTACTATATGTTTCAAATTAGAACGAGCAACAAAAAAGAAGAAAAAGATAGAAAAAAATTAGACTTACCTGAAGAACCAAGTGGAAATAATCATAAATGGACATAGTAGTGATGAAGAAAACTACCAAGAAAATGAGAAGGACAAGAGGTGTCATGCTTCATCATCATAGTGAACTTACACTACCATAAGGGCTTTTCCTCTTCTATATATGATCATCACTATGATGCCTAAGAAGATGGTTGCATGTGCTTCTTTAATAAATAAAAACTTTAAATCCTTATATAATCTGGAGATCTTGTACTCATACGACAACAACGATTGATAATATGATCTAGGCCACTAAACATTTCAAATTAGAATGAGCAACAAAAAAGAAGAAAAAGATAGAGAAGAAATTAGACTTACCTGAAGAACCAAGTGGAAATAATCATAAATGGATATAGTACTCGTGGATAAAACTACCAAGAAAAGGAAAAGGACGAGAGGTATCATACTTCGTCACTATAGTAAACTTACTCTACCGTAAGGGCTTTTCCTATTCTATATATGATCATCACTAGGATGCTTGAGGAGATGGTTACATGTGATGCTTTAAGAAATCAAAACTTGAAATCATTAAGTTCGTTGAAAGAAGTTATATATATATATATATATCAAGATCTTTTTTTTTTTCTTCCTTAAAATTAACTAATGATTTTGATATTTATAATTTGATATTTTTATGAATGAAGACACTTCCTAGATCTATTAAGATACTATTTTATCATATAAGAGGAGATTTATTAAATCATATCTTTTGATATTCATAAATGTCTTTTGATATTAATATCTTTCTTGATATGATTTATTTTATAACTATAAATGGTATAACTTATCACCAAAATTAATATTTCTTAAATTTATGATAAGTTGAAAAAAATTTATTTTATCATGAACATTCTCTGGATTCCTTGGCTTTATCCTTTATGGATCATGTTTAATCTCTATGATTATCTTATTTTAATAAAAGAGAGATTTATTATCTTAACAATTATAATTGAGATTTTTATCAAGATCTTTCTTTTATTTTATTAAAAAACTTATCAAAATGAATTTGGTATTTTAAGATTTATCTTGAATGAATCAAGTGTATTTGATCCACTAAAACTTATTTTTATTATTTACAAAGAAAAAAAGAGAAATTTATTAAAAGAAATCATGACTTTTGATACTTAAATATTTGATTTTTTTATTATTTTTAATGACATGATTCTCCTTATACTTTCGGTGTAATTTGAACATTGATGTAAAAAAAAATTATACTATCGTATTCCTTTTCTTGACAATAACAAAAAGAAGGAGATAAGATTATCAATATGATTAGAATTAAATTGGATATGATAATATTGAATGAGAAATAATTTGCTTAGAAGAAAATTTAGAATTTTAAATTTTCTAAATACATAATTCATAATTTGAGCTTAATGTATTATCATATTTTCTTTTAGATTTCTTGACCTATACAAATTGAGCTTCTTATCAAAATTGACATAAGATGATCTTCAAAATGCATGATTTGCTATATTTCAAATTTTTTGATTTTCTATTGTGTTTGAAATTCTACATAAAATGAATGCATAAGTGAATCTTGGATTTCTCAGATTTTTTAGTTCATCT
Organism: Ensete glaucum; assembly: GCA_021527575.1. Classification (NCBI taxonomy): domain Eukaryota; kingdom Viridiplantae; phylum Streptophyta; class Magnoliopsida; order Zingiberales; family Musaceae; genus Ensete; species Ensete glaucum. Next base: position 41,788,255 of record CM038558.1, read on the forward strand.
TTAAAATAATTATTTCAAATTTACATCTATAAAATTGAGGTTAAGAGCTAGGAATGTTAAACCATAAGAATATATGATATGTTTGATTTACTATTTTGAATCGAATTGTATGAATGGTTGATTTATATATTTGTTTTAAATTATACTATCTTTGGACTTCAAAATTTATAAGATTAAAATTTATTTTTATGATATGATGTTTTTCACTCTCCTCCTTTATTATTAAAAGAAAATTAAGAGAAATTTTCATAAGAAAATTAGGTTTTTATCCTATTTTCCTAAGGAGGAGCAATGCAAAATTTATTTTGTAAAAATATAAAAACTTTGATACATGATGACGTATGTATCATAAAATTACTTCCTTGTTATTTCACTTCTTTTTGATGATGACAAAGAGGGAGAAATAGTGAATTGATGACACAAAAATGATACATGCATGTCAATAGAGTAGTTGAGTCACTAGAATTTGGAGCCGATCACACCTAAATTTTGTTGTAGCTCGGTTGATGATTTTTGTTAGAAGATTACATGATTTCATTGTTGAAAGCGGGCCAAAGGCCATAGATTGTAAAGTTATTATATGCATATTTCATACTCAAATGACAACAATAGTTGACATTGCAATATGATTCAAGCCACTAGACGTTTCATATCGAAACGAGCAACAAAAAAGAAGAATAAGATAGAGAAAAAATTAGACTTACCTGAAGAACCAAGTGAAAACAATCATAATTGGATAAAGTAGTAGTGGAGAAAACCACTAAGAAAAGGAGAAGGAAAAGATGTGTTATGCTTTGTCATCGTAGTGAACTTACTCCACTATTAGGGCTTTTCTCTTCTATATATGATCATCATTAGCATGCCTGAGAAGATGGTTACATATGCTTTTTTCTATACATAGAGAGATTATTCTATGCAGAGACATATTCTTCTATAGAGAGAAGATGATTATATCTGAAACACCTATTTCTTTCTATGTAGAGACATTCTTCTATAAAGAGAAGATTATTACCTCTGAATAATCTATTTCTTTCTATGCAGAGAGAAAATGACACATGATTCTCCTCCATACAGATGATAGGACCCTAGCTGTGTCGAGTCATAGTCTATTGAGTCTAGTTCATAGATTGGGCCCTATTGGTCGACCCAGATCTGACATTGAGTCGACTAAGAGTTGATTTGAATAAACCAGCTCAAATCATAGTGGCCAACAAACTGACAACGAACTAGAAGTACATTGTGCTTGGCATCAAGTAGCTATATTCTTCATAGAGTAGATGGTTATCTCTGAAGCACTTGTTTCTCTTTATGCATAGACACATTCTTCTGTAGAAAGAAGATAATTACCTCTGAAGCACATATTTCTTTCTATGTAGAGAGATATTCTTCTACAGAGAGAAGATGGCACATGATTCTCCTCCACACAAATGCTAGGACTCTAGCTAGGTCGAGTCATAGTCTATTGACTCTAGTCCAGATATTGGACCATGTTGGCTAGCCTAGATCTAGCATTAAATTGGCTATGAATTGATTTGAATAAATTAAACTAAATCCCAATGGCTAACAAACTATAGTGAACTTGAAGTATCTTTGCTCGGCATCAATTAGCTATCTACAAGTCAGATCTTTGGGAAGGGAGGAAATATAATGTAACTAGAAGTATATTATTTTTTTAATAAAATATTACATTGGATAAATTAGTCTCCTAATTTGTTGACACAAATATGAATTTGATACAACTACTGCTTCTCCAATCGTTTGTCGCATTGAATTACTGATTTACTCGCTATTGCTCTTTCGAGAACATGGATGATATGGTTCGATCGGTACTTGTAGTTATTCGGGTAACTACCTTTATCGTTTAGGCTCCTGAGGATATCAACTTTTTTTTAAGGTTGAGAGTTGCTTCGAAGTATGAAATTTGATGGAAGGTAGACACGGAACACATGCCTTGCTTCTCCCATTCATGACCCCAAAACATATAGTCATCGATGCTAGGACAGCGGAAACTATACCAGTGTGGAGGCATCTAGTTTATCAGCTGGTTCATCTGTAATCGAAAACAAGATCAAACTAATGAATGACTTTTTGATAGTTGTGTCATTAGGATCTGGAGCCGATCACACTTGATTTTGTTGTAACTTGATGGATGATTCTTATCAGAAGATTGAATAGTTTTATTGTTGAAAGCGGGCCAAAGTTTATGGATGGTAAAGTTTATATCCGGATATCTCGTACTCATATGACAGCAACGAATGACATTGCAATATGATTTGGGCCATTACACATTTTAAATTAGAATGAGCAATAAAAAAGAAGAAAAAGATAAAGAAAAAATTAGACTTACCTAAAGAACCAAGTTGAAATAATTATCAATAGACGTAATAGTGGTGGAGAAAAAAAGGAGAATGACTTCATTATGTAGTGAATTTACTCTATCCTAAGGGTTTTTCCTCTTCTATATATGTTATCACTAGCATGCCTAAGAAGATAGTTACGTGTGCTTCTTTCTATATATAAAGAGATTGTTGTGTGCTTCTTTCTATATATAGAGAGATTGTTCTGCAGAGAGAAGATGATTATCTTTAAAACACATGTTTCTTTCTATGTAGAGACATTCTGGAGAGATAAGATGGTTACCTCTTAATCTCATGTTTCTTTATATACAGAGACATATTCTTCTGCAGAGAAAAGATGATTACCTCTAAAACACTTATTTCTTTTTATGTAGAGAGAAGATGGCACATAATTGATAGAACCCTAAAGGATTCTATCGATGCTCTGATACCAATTGATAGAATCCTAGGGTTCTATCGTGGAAAATGAGGGTGGAAAGGGAGATAAACAATCTCTTCAAGGGGATCAGGCCTCCTAGATCACTTCGAGTGGATCTGCCTCCTAGATCACTTCGAGGGGATCTGCCTCCTATATCACTTCGAGGGGATCTGCCTCCTAGGGTTTTGCAGCCTTATTTATAGGGCTCTGCCAAGAATCCCATTAATTTTCAACTCTTAACTAACTTCATAAACTCCTAACTAAAAATAATAACTGACTTCATCCTAACCGAAGATAAAAACTAACTCCAACCAACTCATAACTGACTCTGATTGGCCAGACTAATATGACTGACTCGATTTAATCATGAATGAATAGACCCAACTTAGCTAAGGTTCTAACAGACCCGCCCACTTCAAATCAGCCTTGCCCTCAAGGCTGAGCAGTATCAAATTTCGGGAGCACTTCAATATTTGTCACACATCACGACTCTTTGATCAATTAAGTAGGATCTCCACTTGGTGTAAGCAATGGTTTGATCTTCTCTTGCAGTTGCCATTGTAGTCTTCTGAAAAATCATTTTCATCTGATGGCTAGTGATCGTACCATATCTTTTTTTTAAGATCGTCACTTTGATTCCTGAGGCATCAAAAAGAAATCGACAAGTACTTATTTTACTTTTGAGCACTTTTTATCACAAATTAGGGTTTGCCTATTAGTAATCTTATCTTCAGATTTGGCATAGCCTTCGTGATCGGACCCTACATTATCAATTTTTGATTCCTCCTTAGCTAGTTCAATCGTCAGAAGTTTGTCACGATCTTCATATTTGAACTACATATTGTTAGTTTTTATTTCCTCCTTAATTGTCTCAACCATCAGAAGCTGCTCTTGTTTACGTTTATCTATGTTGACTACCTTGAAGTCATGTCTATTAAAGCTTCTGTTTCGACGAGTGTCCATAATGATTTTTCTTTCATGTACACTAGCAAATGATATGATTGCTATCATGGTGCGGGGATGGCAAGCTTTAATTTCACACCGAATCTCGAGATTAAGTCCCTCAATTAATTTTCTCACCATTTATATCTCGGACCAATCTCGGGTTTGGTTCGATATATGCTTAAATCTGCTCTAGTACTCCTGTACTGTAGAAGTCTAACGAATTTTGACAAGCTATCTATTAATGTTGTTGTACTCCAACGGTCCAAAGCAACTCAAGAGCTCTCTCTTGAACTGTCCCTATGAAGGGACTCCGTGATAGGTCTTGTATAAATTATGCCACTAGATCGCATCACCTTCAAGTTATGTGGAAACTATCTCCACCATTGATTCGTCCGGAGTCCTATGAAAATGAAAAAACTTTTCAGCACGTAAGATCCAACCGATTAGGTCTCCATCTTCCTATCTATGAAACTTCATCCTCATGCATGTGTATCTTGTATCTTGCTCATGGTCATACTTTTCAGATCGACTCCTTTTGAAACTTTCACCATGTTGAGTTTTGCTTACGCTCTCTGATCGACTTCTTCTAATTTTGTGGAGGAGCTCTTGAAATTTATCTTCTATACGAGCCTTGCAGGCTTTAAACCTTACATCAAGTGTATCCTCTGTATTAATCGCGTAGGATTGTAGATCAGTGATGTTTAATTTTTTTTCTACTATCAAGTCAGGGGCATGAGTTTGTGTCATAGATGTGGTCGGACTTGGTCGCAACGAGATTACCGGTGTAGACAAACAATGGGAGGAGAGAAAGATAGATGGTTGCTGGAACTTGGCTTGGCTAAGTGGCAGCAACAGGATGAAGGTGGCTGCGGTAGATACGGTTATGAAAGAGGGAAGAAGCTGAGGGCTAGCCGGTGATGAGGAGGAGGCAGCAGCGGGTGGTCGTGGTGAGGACAGCGACGATTGACGGGACAAGGTAGTGGCCATGGTCGACAAGGGATGCGACTGCGGTTGCGACTGTGGGTACAATTTTTTGGAGGAAACGAGGACAGCGATCGTCGCGGTGGGTGGCAGAGGCTGGGAGCAAAAGGCGGGTGCAGCAGGGGAGTGGCGACGCGACTTGGTGTAGGCAGCGAGAGAAGGAAGGGAGATAATGGCCAGGAAGAGAAGGAAGCAACGAGGTATGGTGAGGGCTGCGGCAGCGTGAGAGCAGCGGGGTCCGGCTGGTGGCGATAGTGGCAGGGAGGAGAGGAACAGAGGTGGCTAGCAGAGGAAGAGGCGGCCGAAGGAAGAAAAGGCAAAGGAGGGCATGGCTGCGGTGAAGAAGGGCTTGGCTGCGGCAGAAGCGACTAAGAAGAGGAGGCAGCAAGGGTCCAACGAGGGCTATGACAGTGGGAGAGCAACGGGGTCCGACGAGGGCTGCGACAGAGGAATAGAGGTGGCCGACGGAGGAAGAGGCGACCGAGGGAGAGGGCAACGGTGATGTACGACTGCTGTGGTAGGAAAGGAGGAGAGGAAGAGGACTGGCAACAAATAGGTGGGGAGGAAGAAGGGGAAGGTGCAGGTCCCTTCTTCTTCTTCCCTCTCTCTCTTTTCTTTCTCCCTTTATTTCTCTTTCTATTTCTCCTTCTCTTTTTCTTTTTTTCTTTTTTTTTGGGAAGATGGGGAGAAAGTAGGGGTGGCTACGACTTCTTTTCATTCTCTCTCATTTTTTTTTTATACAGCAAGGTGGGGAGATAGCGTGACGTTGACGACGATAGCGGCGGCGACGATGATGACGAGAGGAGCGACCACGGAATCACAGCAGGAATACCGGGGATCGCTGCTCTGATACCAATTGATAGAACCCTAAAAGATTCTATCGATGCTCTGATACCAATTGGTAGAATCCTCGGATTCTATCATGGAAAAAAAAGGGTGGAAAGGGGGATAAACGATCTCTTCAAGTGGATCGTGCCTCCTAGATCACTTCGAGGGGATTTGCCTCCTAGATCACTTCGAAGGGATCTGCCTCCTAGATCACTTCGAAGAGATCTGCCTAGAGTTTTTCCTATAATTAAAACTAATACTTCTTCATTGATTGATTTTCATGAAAGAATTTATAGCCTTATTTATAAGGCTCTGCCAAGAATCCCGATAATCTTCGACATTTAACTAACTTGATAAACTCCTAATTGAAAATAATAATTGACTTCATCCTAATCGAAGATAAAAACCAACTCCAACCAACTCATAACTGACTCTGACTGGATAGACTAACATGACGTGACTTGATTTAATCATGAATGGATGGACCCGACTTAACTAGGGTCCTAACAATAATTCTATTTTATACATATGATAGGATCCTAGCTGGGTTGGGTCCTAGTCTATTTAATCTAGTTAATAGATTGAGCCCTGTCAGCCAACCTATGCCTGGCATTGATTTGAATAGGAGTTAATTTGAATAAATCAGCCTAAATCTTAGTGGCCAATAAACTGATAGCGAAATGAAAGTACATTTTGTTCAACATCGAGTGGCTATCTACAAATCAGATCGTTAGGAAATGAGGGAATATAATGTAATCTAAAGTACATTATTTTTTAATAAAAATATTACAGTCAATAAATTGGTCTCCTGATTTATTGACACCAATATGAACCTGATACAGCTGATGCTTCCCCAATCGTTTGTTGCACTAGATTACTGGTTTACTCGCTATTGCTCTTTCCAAAACATGGATGATATAATTAGATCGATACTTGCGATTATTCGAGTAAATACCTTTATCGTTTAAACTCCTAAGGATATCAACTTTTTTTTTTAGATCGAGAGCTGCTTCGAAGTATGAAATTTGATGGAACATGGATAAGGAACATGTGTCATGCTTCTCCCATTCATGACCCCAGAACAAGTGGTCATCGTTGCTGGGACAGCAAAAATCATGCCAGTGTGGAGGCATCTCGTTTATCAGTGGGATCATCTACAATCCAAGATAAGATCAAACTGATGAATGACTTTTAGACATAGTAGTTGTGTCGCTAAGACACCTGAATTTTGTTGTAGCTCGATGGATGATTCTTGTCAAAAGATTGAATGGTTTCATTGTTGAAAGTAGGCCAAAAGTCGTGGATGGTAAAGTTTTTATCCGAATATCTAATACTCATATGATAGCAATGGTTGACATTGTAATATGATCTGTGCCATTAGACATTTCAAATCAGAATGAGCAACAAAAAAGAAAAATAATATAGAAAAAAATTAGGCTTATTTGAAAAACCTAATGGCACCAAGAAAAGGAGAATGGCGAGAGGTGTCATACTTCGTCATTTGTGAACTTACTCAACTCTAATGGCCTTTCCTCTTCCTCATCACTAGCATGCCTGAGAAGATGGTTACATGTGTTTCTTTCTATACATAGAGAGATCGTTCTATAGAGAAAAGATGATTACCTTTGAAGCACATGTTTCTTTCTATGTAGAGACATATTCTTTTGTAGAGAGAAGATGATTATCTCTGAAGCACGTGTTTATTTCTATGCAGAGATATATTCTTTTGCAAAGAGAAGATGATCACCTTTGAAGCATTTGTTTCTTTCTTCTACAGAGAGAAGATGACACATGATTTTACTTCGTACAGATGATAGAACCCTAACTAGGTCGGATCCTGGTCTATTGAGTCTAGTCCGTAAATTAGGCTCTGTTGGTCGACTTAAACTTGACTTGACAGCTAGAGATTTATTTGAATAAATCAATCTAAATCCTAGTGGGATTAAGATTTGACTAAACTAGAGTTTGATTAGGAGTAAGAGTTAGAATTCTATTCCCAGTGAGACTCTAATTATAAGTCATAATCTAGGGGGGTCTCTTTATGAACCCTAAAAATACTCATGTAATTTATCTTTGAAAAGAGAATAAAGAATTATGTTTCCTTTCAGCCTTGTTAAAACTTTAAGAGGATCAATTCTCTATAAATATCAAGGAGACCGATCCCCTACATACATCAATTATCTTATATAGAAAACCTTAGAATTCTATCTAACAGATAAGACAGTTATTTGAATCATCAAAGATGGAAGCTGCTCCATGAGAAGAGAAGCTTTGATCGCCATTGACCAACTCAGTGATAGCTGGATATATACCTGAAATGACAGAATGGAATCACACTAGCCATGCCTCTCGTTCTCCATCTGGTGTGGCTGGTTCAGTGAAAGGTCCCCCACTTTGCTATTGTTGCTTGAGACATGTGGTGAGTTCCCTACTTGCATGTAACATCAATTGGTTCCAAAGCTTTGAAGTGGAATCATTAAGGTCAAAAAGTTGCATCCAAGAATCGCTTTATGACATGTGGACTCCATCCATGTACATCAACACAATTATTACTCTGATAGCCACCAAACATCCACCGCAACAAATATGCCAGGTTTACTTGGGTCTCCACCTCTCTCTCTCTCTCTCTCTCTCTCTCTCTCTCTCTCTCGTACTCGTAGCAAATGACCTATAGCGACACCCAAGCTTATTAACTATGTAGTCTGGATTTAGCACGTAAAAACCTGTCATGGTATCATGTACTCCTAGTGTCAACCATTGCCATCAACTACCTGCTCGGAATTCTGGTCTTCGACAGATCCCTGTAACCTGTGATTCATTTGATGCTTCGCACTGGTTGCTTCTTCAAGTCATAATGAGCCAGCTTCGTCCACAAATGCACCCGTCACAGCGAGATGTATAAGTGCTGAAATTGTTTGCAACTAACAGAATACGTTGCATGTTTTTTTTTTTTTGGCCTTGTTCATGTTCTTTTTATTCAGACAAGATTTCTAGCTTGTGACAGGTCCACACCTGTTTATCAACTTCAATTTGCAGCTAGGTTCTCAGGTGAAGCATGCATCATCAGTAATTAATGGTTGCCTTCTACCAGCAACTAATCTGGAGCTCTATGGGACAGTTGATGCTTGTCCAGAACCCAAATCGTAGTCTCACTCCCAGGATAGGGCTTTGTGAAGAGCTAAACTAATATACAGGGTTTACAAACAGACAGTTCGGAGTGTCCAACTACTTGTATCTTCATGACTGCACAGCCTGATACCTTAGGTTCCCTTGGAGTATATATTGCACCTTTGCTGCTAGGGATTTTATGATGGTGAACTATTGGTCTTGGTGGATTGATTGCAATTTTGCATGGATGCATTTCATAAATGTCCAAATTTTTTTTTTTATCTAAACAGACTTGACAAATTTTCCCTCTTATACTGCATGCAGATATAACATTGGTCTTCAATTCCCGAATTGCCAGGCCCTATAGAAGGATGATGAGCATGCTAGTTTGCCAGAACGCATCTGGTATTCACCGGAGTACAATGTCCGTTACTAAGTTGGAGATTTCTAGTATGTGATTTTTCATCATCCATACACCCCCCCCATTCTAGCTATAACCCTCCATCTAGCTAAACTTACATTTTGGTGTAATCACTGGAAAATGATTCTGTGATCTGTTTGACTTGTATCAATCTAACTTTGTGGCTAGTTACACTTGTCAACTCATCAGTACAATAAGCACAGTCCACCAATGGATGTTCTCATTCTCTTGGTTCATGAACCAGATGATGTATTCTCTTCGATATTAAGAATGCAAAAGCAAGTTGTTGATAGAAGCTTGCGACCTAAACATTTGGTAGGTTTTTTTTTTTTTTTATGGTTTGGTGTTGAATGATCATTTCATTCTTGATGCTTATATGGATGATGCCCTTAACAAAATTTTACTTTACTGGTCATTGATACAGATTCCTACCTATATTTCATTCTTGATGCTTGTATGTTTTTTTCGTTTCCTTCACTTCTTGCAGCTACAAAAAAGTTACCTGCTGGTAGAGAAAGAAGTTGCATAAAGGTGTTGGGGAAATCAGGAATAATTCTTTGAAAAAAGTTACCTGCCGTTGGTTCGCCAGCCTGTTTTATCTTATCGCCACAACTGGAGGTAAGAAATTGTGTTTGTTGTGACTGTAGGTAGCAGGCATTAAGCTCGGCTTATCATTGCCATGATCTTTGAGAAGTACTCTGCAGGAGAAATGGTTGTTACATTGATCAAGTTCTACAGAAATCATCATCTAAATCAAATCATACAAAAAGAGAAAGAGCGGGTACTTTGGCTACTATCGACTGGTTTATGCATATTTGTGCTTGATGTAGAAGCTGGCGTTTGCTGTCGAGGCGAAAATGTTGACCAGGTGATCGAATTTTGCTGTCCTTTTTTTTTTTTGTCAAAATTAAGAACTAGTTGAAGTGACAGTTGTTCCATTCAAAATATTTATCATCGTAAATGTTGAAGTGACTTACTTTTTTGCTGACCTGAAATATCAGAAGCTGATGAATTTCCACCATCATCTTCAAGTCAGATTCCGAGCTTAATTTAAAGAAAACGCTGGATGTAAAACAAGTGACAAAGTGAATAAAAAAAGACAACAAAAGATCAAGAAGCATAATGTCAGAAAGGGTTTTATAATAAGGTTAAGAGTGAAGACTCCAAAAAAATTCATTCAAACATAAAAAGTGTGCAACCTTCCTGGAAGGTTGTACAATTAGATAATGACAATTAAAAGCACAACATGCTTTGTCAAATCAACAATTACAAATTGAATGCAGTGGCTTACTTCTGTTTATGACGTAAATACATTTAAGAATCAATTTGATTCCACCTCGAATTAGATTCATGTTAATCATGCCAGTTCAGAAACTACATTGGGTTCATCATGCTGTGAGGGTGTTCACCTTTGGTCGATAAAGTTTTACCTCTAATAAACCCAAACTGCCCAACTTACAGCCTTAATCTGTGCTTTATGGAATATTTCTCCTAACATGCCTAGACAACAAAGATTTAATATGTTGTGAATCATGAGAAATATTTTCTGCACCATATAAAAAACGACTCACTTGGTTCCTAAAGTTGTAAAGCATCTTAGTAATTTAGGATACAATGAGTCTCAAATAAAAAAAATGTCAAAGATTGAGAATAGTAAATAGAACACCAATGAGAAATTTCTCAAAATAATGGTTCCAACAAATTTCTCTAGTTTTACAATTCACCTTCAAGGATTTAGCTACATCTTAAATCGCATCAAAACATCATCTGCTATTTTTAAACTATTAATGCATACAAATAGACCAAGGATTTATTGATGTTTTAGCATTTGGGGTTAGTAGAAAAAAAAAATTTTGGAGCACAAAAGCGTGTTGTACTACATCACAAAACTAATAAATTTCATATTGTTACTAAAATGCATTAAAAGGGAGGGAGAAAAAACACTCCAGAAAACTGAAATAAGCTGCACTTATTGTAACCTAGGGCATATCCAAAACGCCAAATTCATCAGGGCTGACTACCAGTTTGGAACTAGGTTTCCAGGATCATCCCCAAATAAACTAGTAATCCAGGCACTATAGAATAAATCCGTACCATAGATTAAGAATGAAGCGGCTTTCCATCTACCGGAGCCTAAAGGAACTCGAGAAGGAACACATTCAGAAACCCTAGGGAAAAAACCAGTTGACGGCGAGCAATAAAGAATCCAAAAGAAAAAGACGACGACGAGAATCACCTGTTGACACAACTTGGCGAGCACATGGATGCGGAGCATCCGCTGCCGGGTCTCGGCGATGAACTTGAGGAGATCTATCTTCTTCGCGGAGTCGAATCCCTGGCCCTCTGGCGCCCGGGACCGCTCCACCAACTCCTTGAGGGCGAGGTAGGAATCCTCCGCGGCTCGTCGCACCAGGGCAGAGAACTCCACAGTCTGCTGCCCCAGTTCCGCCGCCATCACCCTCCGCTCCAGCGCCCAAAGTTTGGGGCCGAGGGCGGGCGCGCTAGGTTTTCGACGGTCCGGCTCGAATCCGGGCGCCGCGGGTGCAAAGCGGAGGAAGGCGAGATCGAATCCGCAGCTCCAATTGATGTTTTCTGTCGTTCTTTCGAGGGCGGAGGAAGCGACCAAATGCAGTGTGCAAAGACGGGAGAGAGAGAGAGAGAGAGAGAGAGAGAGAGGAGTCGCGTCGCGTCGCGTCGCGCACAGAGAGAAAGGTAAGCCTATTTGGTGCGTGCGGGTTTGGGCTTACGACAAACATGAACGGCGGAAAGGGTTGGTTGATCTCCGTGGCCGCAACATCCTCATAAAAAAATTATTTTTCTCACATCTGGATATCTACTCGGAAACACACCTGTCGTGTAATTGGAGGGAAACGGTGGATCCGTAGGAAGCTACGTATAACCCCCAACGAGAACACGGGTAGAATTATGCTACAAAATTAACCGGGTTGCACTACGTGACTCACCGACGCGATCCCAGCTCTCTCGTGGGCTCCACGTCCCATCTCCAGTTACATTCTGCCAAGCGGGCCTCCGAGGACGCTGGGCGCGTGTAACATTTCGTAGCTGCCTGCTTAAAAAGACTGAATCACCCCTGAAACCCTGATGGGGACAGCTGCTTTGTGCACACGTGTACGTGGATCTCACCATCGGGCATGAGGTGGTAATTTGAACACTACGTTTCACCCTGAAACTGCTGAGGCGTAATTTATCGATTTGGAAATTAATCTAAAACGTACCCATTTTCAATATAAAATCTCTAAAATATAAGAAAATAATGTGTCACATAATAAAAATAAATTTATAAAATTTAATTTGTCTTAATTGAAAATTTATCATCAAGGCCCCTTGATCGATCGTGTAAGATGGAATGAATATATATATATATATATATATATATATATATATATATATACATACCTTGGGTGGAGAGTTCATACGGGTTCCTTTATCTTTTTTGAAAATACAATTTTTTTATTACTTTAAGTGATTAAAATTTTTATTTTTAGAATAATATATGTTAAGATTATTCATGGTATATGCGGTTTCTAAATTTTTTGTGTATTCTTTAGTGCTTAATTTTTTTTATTTTTGGATTAAAACATGTTATAATTATGTATGCTGTATGTAGTTTCTAAAATTTTTCATTATCCCTTGAGTATTTAAATTTTTTATTTTTAGATAAAATATATTATAATAATTCAAGCTACAATACTAGTTGTAATACTTGATTTCTATTAGACTTATACAAATAGTTGATCAAAAATATTATTTTCATTCCACTTTGCTTAATCTCGCTCCTACATCAAAGTAGTGTCATTAGCATTAAGAACTCTATATAGATTATCTAAAGTGTTAGCAGGTATTGAAGCATTAGATGCAATTATATATGAAATTGAGTTTACTCCAAAATATGTAGACTTCTGAGTTAAAATTTGCTCAAACAACTCTTCAAGTAAGTAGGCTAATAACATTATAAGCAAGACAACATTATTATTCTTTTGAATTAGATCCATTACTCCTATAATATGTTAAAAGATATTTATTATCTATTAATTATAAAATTTTTAAAATTAAAATATTAGTATGTATCATATAAATAATTCTAATATCTAATATTTTAAAACATGAATAAATGCTAATAATAGAAAATAGAGGATCTTTAAATTATGATGTTATAATGATTATTAATTTAATAATTGTTCCTATTCATTTACTTAGGCATATTTATGTTTCAAAAAAGTATATATTTTTTTATGATTTAATTAGTTTTAAATTTAGAATCATGAATAGTCTAACTTCATTTCTCCTAACACTATTGTTTTTACCAATAAAAGTACAAAAATAATAGGTAAAAAGATCATTTTAACATCTCAATTTGTAGCCTTCTTACTATGTGTCCGTCTATGGTGCCAATTTACTCTTGGCTCCTCACATTTGCCAGGTCACCTATACTATTACTACTCCCCCTCGATGTTGGTTGTCGCATCTCCAACATAGGTTCACGATGGGTCTGCCCCCTTTACTCTTCTTGCATCCCGATCTTGCTACTTCACCATTGCACTTCATGGTCTCCCCCTTGTACTCTAAGGCTTTCTCGTTCTTTAGCTCTTTCCTCTCCAGCTTCGAGTCTATAGCAACTCCTCGGGCAAAGAAGCTTGTAGATACTCAATGAATAGCCACAAAGTGATAGCGTAATATGGTTTAGAAGAGACTGGATGTAGTTCTGCTAGGTTGGGACCGGAGGATGGGGTTGTAGAGTGAATGACGATGAGTGGAAGCAATAAATCGCATGGTTGGCCCACACTAGGAAATGATCGCAGCCTTGTCACTACAGGTGGCCCTCAATATCATGTTGTAGTTTACCATCAAGCTCCAAGAGCAAGATATAGTAATAGAAAGGGGAACTTGGTCAATGCTCTGGTGATTGGAGGAGTGCTCCGGAGTGTTTATGAAGCTAATCACTATCATCGTGCACAGATCACCCTAGTCAACAAGTGCGAAATCGTAGTGATAGGGTCGCAGTCATTTCTTGGTGCGGGGTCGTCACTTCCACATACCGTCGTGCACTCCACAACGTCATCCTCGGACTCCAGCCTAGTAGGAAACATCCATCCTCTCCTCAACCACCATGCACTGTCACTTCGTATCGTCCATCGAGGATCTACGAGCTTCTTCACCCAAAGTGCCACCATGCACTAGAAGGTGGAGAAGCTAGAGCTAGAGGACAAGGAGGCCATGGAGTGTGAAGGGAAGGTAATAAAATCGAGATCGCTGGAAGCACGGAGGGGGTAGACCCATCGTAGACCTATGTCAGAGACACGATAGCCAACATCGAGGGAGTGACAAGCGACAAAAATGACCTAGCAGATGTGACAAGCCAAGAAAAAGTTGACTTCATAGACGTACATATTGCAGGCCCAACAATGAAAGGTCGCATTCGACTTACAGTAAACCGCTGCTCTTTTGTCGCTCTGTATCTACGTCGATACCGACAGAATCGACACAGTTGTCACAACACCCAACGGTGCCACTATCTACACAATTGGAACATTCAAATTATCGTTTTATTCATTATTTTCATACATTGATAAGACTAATAATGACATTAGAAATTCACTTTAATAATTATAGTTATCCAGTGTAAATTTTTTAAATCTAAGAAATATGATACTAAAAAGATTTAGTTATAAAAAATAATCTATAATTAACGCAAAAAGAGAACCTACCAGATTGATAATATAAGTGATATTTGTATATTTTTAATAATAAATATCATAGCAATTAAATAAATTTTAGGGGCAAAGAGGAGCAGATTGGGACAAAAAGACAAACCTCATTTTTTTTCATATATATGTATATATAATAGGGTGATAACACTTGTTCTTTTTAATCCCTCGTCGACACCACCCATGCTTTGACGCTCCACGAAGCAGAGGTAGGGAGGGGGGCTGCCTACGGCAAGGCCGACGCCGCTTCAAGCGGCCCTGTCGTAGGCCCTACCAGCGACAACCTCGAGAACGAGATCAACATGGCATACTTGGGCGGAGGAGAGCTAGAGATCGACGGCGGTGAATCGCTTGAGGTGTTGCTTGATGAGGTGTCGGCGTTGCCGTAGGCTGCCACCCCCCTCCACTTCATGGGGCGGTAGAGGCGTCGGTAGCGGGCTGCCTCTCCGTCGTCGGTGCCACACGGTGGGAATGGGTCATCGGGAGTTAAGGGGCGTGATATATTGAAAACCATCAATGAGGTTAAATATTGCCTCAGTTGAGGCGATTCTGCTGTGTTGTTAGTCTATTAAATGATGAATAGTATTTGGATTATTAACAAAGATGATTTGAGACAGTTTATATTAATCCATAGCGTGCCTTACTACTATCAATTAAATTCTATTACTTAATGGTGTTTGATGGTTGCCTTCTCCAATTCGTGTGCACAATAACAGTCATGATGATCGATGATGATAGTGCGAATTTTATAGTGATGATTCCTAGTGGTGAACAGCAATGCTGGCAGCAATAATTAATGGAGTTGTAATCTTGCTCGTGTTTTATATTCTTAACGTGTTTCAAATTGAGACTATAAAGAATTAATATTTTCAAACTAATATATTTTTTAATTAATTAGGTAGATCATAATATATCTTTAATCTTTTGTCCTTAAAGAAAGATCGCATCTCTAATAATTAGAGATATAATCTTCCTTGTGGTGGTAAAAGATGTAGCTAATCTCAAATAATTGGGACCTATAATTTTATTATTATTATTATTATTATTATTTTATAAAATTAATATTTTAAAATATTAGTTTTTTTATATTTTCAGTATGAAATGCATTTTAGCTGCAGAGTGATGTTGGTGTCACAATTTATAACTTTTGAGAACCTATCATTCAACTCAGACCAAAAGCAGCAATTGCTGCAGAGATTTGTTTGATGATCACATCAATGAAATCATGTTGTTGTTCATCTTCTCTATTTCTGTGTTAAATTCATCTGATTAATAAATGGTTTTTGTGGGCAAATGGTTCAGATTTCCAACCATTAATTCTCGGATTTTGAACATTAACACATGATGAGCTCATTTTTCATCCAAGATTTGTCAACTTCACAAATTGAAACAAAATAACAACACCAGCAAACTTAATGCCAGTTTTTCTACTGTTTTCCAACTTAGATTGGTTTTCTATTAGAAAATTGCCTGCATCTTCTCTGTTAATGGTTCTCTATTTTCTGTGAAACAGGATTCTAGCCTTTGACTCTTTGACCTCAATCAAATCCAAGTTTGATGCTCTGAACACATTGGTTTTGTACAATAAAACCACTGGAATATCCACATTCTGCATATCCATCCATGATGGTATAAATTGGATTTCAGATCACACACAGTGTTATACATTTATCCTGTCAAAAAAAAATACCTTGAGAAAAAAATGATTATGGATATAATGTGAGGATTAAGCCAACTGATGAAAAAAGATTGAAATGTTTTAAGGACTGCAAGGACATAAAGAATATACAAGAGGCCATGACATCAGAATCTGTCATATATACTAGTTTCATGATTCATCATAATAGTCAAAATTTAACAAGTGAACGAAATTATTGTTCAAAAATATCACAGATCAAAACAATGTCTGCTGAGATTTTCAATTGCCTTAAAGAGTGACAAAAAAGATAGAAATGAATATATTTGACTTTGACTTCCAGCCTTTCCACATGTTAAGCACTCATCAAGCCAAATCACAAATTTAAATTGGATGAACAGTGTGTAACTACAGATAACTTAGTTGTCATAGTCATCATATGTGCTAATGATAGTTACATTATAATAGTTCAATGGTGAGCAAACCACCAAGTCAATCAAGCAGAAGGGGCCATTGGTGATGTCCTATTCCATCTGTTCCAAACAGGATAATGATACTTTACAATATCTTTTTAAGTATAAACTAAAAGAAAATGGAACTGTCATTTCATTCCCCAACCAAATTCCCAAATCATATGCCTTGTTGCTGAGGTCTATTGCACTGAGCAAATCCTCTGCCTATAAATTGTGAGAACTGCTGAATCATTATTAGTTTGTTGATCCCTCAATTCCTAAACCAACTTGGCAGCACTGCAAGGAAAATGAAGTCCAGTTATAATGTCATAATTATTCTAAATCCAAAGAGAAACCATCATATCACTAATATCTGCATTTGGATGTCTAGAAAACTTGGATGAGTGTGACTGCCATCAAGATGTTCAAAGAAACGAAGTGAATCGGCAGCACCATGTGAAAAAGGAATGGTTCTCATAAGGTCCTCAAGTTAGGCAGAGAAAAATGGATCTTCCGGGTGAGATATATTTATGGATAGCACAGATCACTGGCCTGGCAGCCAAGCAGGTTGAGTCCCTTTGATTCTCACCATACCAATATCAAGATGGAGTAAAAGAAAAAGAAAAGGGAGTATTATTGTTGTGGAAGTCAAAAATTCCTTGCCAACATTTCAAGAACTAGCACAATAACAGCCCAAGGTAAAAGGCATAACAACACAGTTTAGACAGAAAAGGATGGTGATCAGAACTTCACAGTTATTATTGTTTATTAACACATATTGCTGGGTTACATCTTGTGTTACATGGGATGATGATGATGATGATGATGATGCTGATGTCTAATTAGTCTATCTTGCTTAACAGTCTCTTATTTTTTGCTACGAAGAAACATGTGACTTGGTGGTATTCAGAAATAAAGAGGGAGTGATGGATCAGCTTCATCCAGTTACTCTCATCAATTCCTACAAAAGCAACAAAAGAAAGATATAAACATCCTCCATGACCAACTTAACCAAACAAGAATGGGCAAACCATGAGATACACATAAGGAAATCACTAAACCAATCCTCCGCTATATAATATGACAGCCAAAGCAATGGAAAAGTGGAATATCATTACAGAAAGGCACTAAAAACATCATACATATGAAAGATGCAGGGCCTTTTACATATCTATCCCTGCAAAGTTTGTAATTTTCCATATAAATAATAATTTAGTGTGTATATATATGCCTCCGAATATTAAGATTCTCTAGATACCCCTCCCATTAACATTTATTCAACAAACTTGGGTTAACCACCATTGACCGTGATGACCATCAACATACAAATAGAGCATGAACCTTAGTACAATGATGGCATTGCTCCTTTGCTACCTTAAGAAACAGTATTCTAGTCATGGAAGAGTCTCTTTATTTATACAGGTATTGCTGCTAGACCTCTCGATAAACCTAAATTACATAGAGAGATAAATACAAAAAAAAAACAGTGGATTTTTTAGGTATATGCAACTGTTCAAAAAATAAAATCTATCAAATAACAAATGCCTACAGATTCTTGCACAGATTATGAAGGGGTCAAGTGGGTCAAGTCTTGCAAATTTTCATTTTGATCAATCTAGTAATGGTACCAATTTCAACTAAGGAAGACAATGTGGAATAACTGAATAGTTGTTCATGACAGAGTAGTTTTCCTCACGTGGAATAAAGCATGTTAAATACCGCCAAAAATTTAGAAGACAGTCCAACCAGAGCCTTCTCATAATCTGACAATTGAGACTGCTACTAATACTGTGCACAAGGATTATGACATTACTACAGTTTCAGTAAAATCCCAAGAGCTCAACTATACAAGTATTTTAGTGTCATGATCTAGCCCATTGAGGATATGCCCCATTTAAGGTTTGACTTCATTGTTCCAATAAAATTTGTCACTGATCCAACCCAAACCAATAAAACATATGACATATTAACTTGATGAAACTAAACTTATTGGCTCAATAACGCTTATGTTCACGTTAACGATGGTAGAATCATTTTTATCTCTAACTCTTTTTCCCACTTCCAGCGTGATATTAAACTAGGTGTTACACTTGGTGCCTCGTATCCAGAAAAAAGTCCAATTTTTTCGACAAACATGCAGTGGATGCACATCAAGAAACTAATGGCAGATAGATAAACTTCAGGAGAAAATAGGACAGTTCATTACCTCAATTCATGCAACTTGAACCAAATCTTCATCCAGAAATCCAAAACCAAGACTAGGCATTTGACGCTAATCCTGGAAGATGACACTGTCTGCGAGCTTGAGCAAAGGGTCGAGGCACTCCGCCGAGAACTTGCGTGCAAAGAGGTGCGAGTACGTTGAATTGGACTTCCGCAGCTCCTTGATCAGATTTGCGGAGATCTCCGGCGGCTGGTACATGTGCGGATGCCCGCCAACGCTGTCCGTCCAATTAACTCTGGTTAGAGTGTAGCGAGTGCACCCCGCGGGGTCCTGCATGTCGAGGAGCGTCGGGAAGTAGTGCTCCTCGGGGTAGCAGGAATCCACCCTCGACTTCAAGCAGGGCATCTTAAACTTCTTCCAGAACCGGCGGTCGCGCACCACCATCACAGCGTGCCGCCTTGCGAGGACGAAGAACTGCGAACCCGCGCGGAACCTCTCGAAGGGCACCTCGGGCATCATCACGCCGTCGCCGCGGGCCACGTACCGCTTCCACATCCACGGATCTTTGGATGAGATCTCGATGTAGCTGCGGCGGCGACGGCGGCCGTCGGGGAGATTAGAAGGCGTGCCAGGATCAGCAAGGAGGGCGTGGTAGGCGAAGCGGAAGGAGTGGAGGGGCACGCAGCTCTGGGAGAGGAGGGCGAAGAAGGCGTTCGCCGGGTCATCGATGAGGGCAGCGGCAAGGAGGCGGCGCGCAGCGGAGATGAGGGTGGGCGAGGAACGCTGAGTCGCCTTGGCCGGAATGAAGCGGCCGCGGAACGACGGCGTCGGCGGGAGGACGAGTTCGGCGGAGGGGTCGGCGTGGACGTACACGTTGAAGAGCCGTTCGTGGCCGTGGAAGAACCGCTCCCACAGCGGCGCGAACACGAGGTCGAAGTTGGTGAGGAACAGGAAGGCGATCTTGGGCGGCGACGTGGCGCGGCGGCGGATCCCGGCGCCCCCTCTGCCTCCTTCGCCGCCGGCAGAGGCGAGAGTGGCGCGCCGGAACAGCGCCAGATCGTCCACCTCGTCCATATCAGGGATGCTCGGCATCGTCTTCGGCGGCAGAATCCGAGGGGCCAAAACGAACACCACCGGGATCGACATCAACAGGAGCAAAGCGATCAGGAACGGCGACCAAGATATCATCGCCCTCTCGTGATCCGGCTCCAGATTTCTCCCAAAAGCTTTCATGGAGACCAAATAGGCAACAAAGGATCAATCCTCTAGGTTTTCACTCTATTCTGGGCACCAAATCGGCGATGGAATGGGGAACGGGGGCACTGATAGAATCGATACAGCGTAAATCGTCAGTTTCGGGCATCAAAATCGAATCTTGCGCCGCAGGAGCGGATCGAAGGGGGAGAATTGGGAGGGAGAAAGGGCGGGGAGCGAGGGGAAGCAGGGATGGCAGAGGGCTCCGTTCCTTTGGCCGACCCCTTTAATTTAATTCAATTAATTAAAAATTTTCTGTTATATTTGCTAAGAATATTCATATGGTTTCTTAGGGCAAGAAAACGGTTTATGCAAGTACAAATGTACGTTGACCAAATCAAAACTCTCCTCGCGAATCCACCGTTAATCCACCGATCCGACGGTCGAAGATTGACTCTAATACGCGAAGAGTGGTTGCGGACGCGTGTCGTTTAAACAGATGCAGACAAGCTCGGTGAAACGTGAAACGTGGAGAGAGGGCCGGGATTTGATGGGGGGAAGAACAGGATACAGCTATCCCAGAGGCCAACAAGAAAAAAGATAATTTTCTTCTAAATTATAGGATTGTGAAATAAGAATCTGCTGTTCTTAGTGTCCTAAATTTTGGCTGTAAGAAATGAAGAAATTATAATGTTTTAAATACTTACTATTTTCTTCAATTATTTTACTCTCTTTTCTTTTTGTCTATGCTTCAGCTTACTGGTTTTCTCATCTTTATCTTATAATATAAATGCTTTAATAATTATATTCAATATTTGAATAATCTCAAAGAAAGCGAAAGCTTGCTCACTGAATCATTCATATTAACATCAATCAATGTTTTGATAATATTAGGATAATAATAATTAAGATTAATTATAACTTATCATTTGTAATTAGTTATCATTAGTATTTTAATTCTTATATTTTAAAAATTATATTAAGATCATTATACTTACGAAAATAAAATATTAAGATCCTGTAAAAGATTTAAAAAATTAATTTTATAAAATTAAAAAATTTTAAAATTATTAAAAGTTAAAAATTGATTAAAAATATCTTATGAAATATCAAATGATGATTTATTGAAAATAAGAGCGAAAGAAATTTTGAGACACGTGTCACTGTGCTAAGGCGAATTCTAAAGCATTCGTGGTGGTTGGACTTACAATTCTGTGCCAAATATATAGTTGGACGGTCGTACTCATACCAACACAAATTGCGGAGATAAGGTAGAGCTGCGTTATCTCTAATAGTTGCTGCCTCTCTCTACCAACACAAGCATTGACAACGAAAGATAAGATAAGATAGAAACAAATGTTACAGAAGGAAGAAGAATAAAAGGCTGTATAAGAGGTTTCATCTTACTGGCACAGTAAGTTGGGTCAAAATAAGGTTTCTCATTCCTTTGGAATTGGTCAAAATATTTAAAAGAAATCAGATAAATCTTGGTTTTTTTTATAATATAAAATAATATCAACACGGCTACCCACTCTTTTTGAAAAAGAGAAAGGAAAAAAAAAAGAAGGATGATGAGTAGGCCAAAATGAAGGAGAACGAAGAGGACTGAGGAGTAGTAAATGGAAGATTGGTAGAAGATGGTGGAGAAAGAAGAGAGCGGAGGAAGAAATGAAGGTGAAAAGAGAGGCGGAGGAGGAGACAGACAACTTAAATCTACCAACGAGGGTTTAACTTAAATTAACTTAAACAGACGAATGGGTTTAGAAAATATTAAAAAAATTTAATTGAAATATAAGGGTAATACTGAAAAGGATAAATTCTTTCAAAAATATTAACTTTGAAATTTTCTAGCATAGTGACTTTGATTACATAAAAAGATTATTTGGATATTATAATTAAAAAAATACTTATAATCCTAATTCTGATTGTACTTATGTCGATGTTTGGTCGCTTAATCATCGAACCTTATGTAAGGTAGGAGAAGCTATAAAGATCGCAATCACCTTTCAGGACCCTATTGGCCTCTATCGAACTTATCAATCTTATTTTTCTCTAAACTCGTCTCCTTCTCTCTCACTAATGATCACTAATATGAAGTCGATGGACTAGGCTAGTTGGCGCATTGTAATCAGGCATAAGTTCTAGAATGACGATTGATAAGATAGAGACACGGTGGATGGCATAATTATTTTTTTAAAAATATTTTTATTTTTTTAACTAAAGATAATATGTGAGAAATATTGAAAATATTTTTTTTAGAAA
Organism: Ensete glaucum; assembly: GCA_021527575.1. NCBI lineage: Eukaryota > Viridiplantae > Streptophyta > Magnoliopsida > Zingiberales > Musaceae > Ensete > Ensete glaucum. Next base: position 41,810,747 of record CM038558.1, read on the forward strand.
TCATTATTGAAAAGGTACTTCTGAATTGTTTATTAATAAAAGACAACTATAAAAAAATAAATGATTAATGACTTTTCTAGATAAATTATCTCTTTTTCATTGAATAAACATCTATCACATATTTTATTTTTAAAATTTTTATCGATCTCTGCTGAAAAACATGGGGTTTTTTTATTGACTAATAAAATTATATTATTATTATTATTATTATTTCTTGCAGTCCGCATTCGATGCATTTATACAATAATTACGATAGTTCATTTTGATATACGTTTATCAGCTAAATTTGTTTTTATAAATAATATCACATTAAATGAGTTGACCTGACAACTTTGACATACGGCAAAAACCATTAAGTTGGTAATAAATGTTATCAATAAATGTAATAAATATTTCGTCCTAATAGAATTTAAAGGATATCAGTATCACTAATGGGTATATTTGTAAGTTTATGGGTTACAAAATATGAAAATTACCGACTTTATAGAGATATATACAAAAGTTTTGTATACGCGAAACAAAAAGGTCGGTTCTCAGTTCCTCTCCTGCAGTAATGGCATCCCCGATTCCTTCTTCTCCTTTTACTCTTCCTCTTTCCCTTTTTCTTCTGGTAGATTCTGTGTTCTCTTTGCTTTTGCATTAAAAATCTATCTATCTTTTTTAAGTGTTTCTGTGTCGATAGGGTTTTAAAGATTTAGGTTTTCGATTAAATTTGACGAGGTGGGTGTTCGTTTGTGAATGCTCGAGTGTACAGCGGTGAAGTCGTTGATGATCACTGCTCGGATGGCGAATGGTCCATAGATTTTTCCGCTCCGTTTCTTTGCTTTTGCGTCAAAAATCGATCTTTTTAAGTGTTTTTTTTTTTGTGTTGATAGGGCTTAAAGATTTAGGTTTTCGATTAAATTTGATGAGTTGGGTGGTGTTCGTCTGTGAATGCTCGAGTGTACAGCGATGAAGTCGTTGATGATCACTGCTCGGATGAGGAACAGTCCATTTGTTGCCGTCGAAGATATCTATCTATCTATCTAGCAATTGTTGCGATTTTGCTAACAGGGAACTGAGTGGGTGAAAACACATAAAACTCTGATTGAAATCAATAGAAAGCTCATTAGATTTGCCTCAGCGCCAGTTTTGATCACCTTCGTATGGGCAGCCCCACATCACCAAATGTGGTGGTTAGGTGTTTGCATAAATGACGGCATGACGACCGTTTGTCAATGCATAACAATTACAATGGCCCAACTGTGGCTCAACTATTTGTAAGTAGCACAGTCTCTCTCTGTTTATATCTAACCATTCAAGCTAATATGTCCATAAAAAAGAATACTTTTTAGTATGATTTCGACATCTTCACAGTGTTAAATAGTTTGATGGTTGCTTTCCTATGCCTATTTGGAATTGCTGATGAAGAAATCAGGCTGTCGTTTCCTCTCATGTTGAAGACAGTGAGTGCAATGCTAAACAGTTTTAATTCATCGACTATGATTACTTTCAGCTTTTGCATTTGGTTGACTTATAACCTTCGTTTGGGCTGTGTGATGTTTGCAGTGGAGCATGTTGATTACCCTGTAAACGTTACCTGTCTCCGAATCCTATTGTACAGGGGCAAGCCAGCTACATCCAATATCTCTGCATCATCTACTGGTAGAAGAACATACTTTTGGCTTCCCTCGTATGCTTGTTTGTTTGTTTGTCAGCATATCTATGACAATTGTATCTTTTTTACATGAATGATGGTAGGGTTCTTTATGGAAATTGAAACTACCTAAAAACACAGAGGACGCATGCATTTGATAGGTGTTCTTGTAATGCATACTCATATTAGCCCGTCCTTTTTCTATCATGTATTATGGCCAAAATCCAAGACTAATCTTGAAATAGGGTGGGTTTTTTTTTCGTAGATGATAATTTAACTATTGGTCGAGTTAAAATGCAAAAATATATGTGGCATAGCTTTTAGAAGGACCATGAATGTAGTAAGGTCAGAGATGTCTGCTGCTACAAAGAACTCTTGACTCGTTAAGAAATGAAGGTTCTTCCTCCAGATTATGAACTACTCTACAAAGCTTTACTTAACTGTGCAGAAAACTTTAAGAACACCAGAGGAGTCGGTGAGACTTTAAGAAGCATCACTAGATGCAAAATAAAATTCTTAGGTACGACTCAATAAGTTCTTTCATATGCTTTTTTAACTAGATAACATGCAATGTTATTTTTCAGTGTTGTTCAGAAAATGGAAAAGGATGAAGCTATTTCCTGTTCAGAGAGTGTAGGGAGCTACAAAATTTGTGTCACTTATTAAATTTGCGTCACTTGTTAATCTGTGCAGCTAGAAAGATTTCTCCTGTTCAGACTGCTCTTCCCTTTCACACATATTTCTAACTTGTTTCCTTTGTGCAGGATAAATAGGATGCACAAAGTATCATTTTGAAGTCAGGCGATAAAAAGGAACTCCAGTAACAAGTGAAGTGAATACAAGATCTCAAGTCCGAAGAGATACAATACAGAGAGTGCGAAAGGGAAGGAAACGAGGGAAGAGATTGTTTGAGATGAAGGTTCAAGAAAAGATGAAGGATAGGATAGGATAGGAGGGAGGGGAGGGGATGTTGCACTTAACTTTAAATTAATCTCAGTGAGTAATAATAAAGCCGCATTTAATCTATGTGGTTACCGCCTGTGATTCAACCTGATTTCAACCCTGCAAAAGATAGTGGCAGTTCCTCTCTATGTAGATTGATCCAAGAGAGGTTGATAGTACGAAACAATTGGTTTTTTTTTTTTTTTGCAGTATATTTAGTAAACTTGTTAATCATGCAAAATACAAGATCAAAGCATCTTCTATCTTGTTTATATAACAACTTGAAATTAGCTTGAGCTAGCAAAGTTTTTTTTTTTTTACTCCTCTCTCTCTCTCTCTCTCTTGAGCTAATGAAACTTATCTGTACTCTCTGTTGACTAATCGATGAGAGTCAGCTAGTTTGACTTCCAGAATGTTTAGGGGGGGGTGTCATCGGTCGATAGGGTTCGTTCCCCACCGTCGTGACTTAAGTCATGGTAAATTGCGAGGCGAATCGGGTCGAATCCGAACCCAGCCTCGAACCGTCGCGACGTAGGTCGCGGTGTGAGCACGCACACCACCTGGCTCGGCCCCGCGGCGCGACCTGATGACCGTTGCCCTTAATAATTTGAAATTTAAAGCCCCACCGCAACTTTATAGCCGTTGGCACCACCTCCTCCTCGCAGAAAGAACAAAGAAGAGGGGGAGAGATTCCACGGGAAGGAAAAGAAAGCTACTCGTGTGGTCTCTCTCTCTCTCTCTCTCTCTCACACACACACACACAGTGCTGTTCCAAATCCACATATCCACGTACCCATATTTGCTACTTTTCTTCCATATCCATAGCACTGTCATCCATCAGCAGCAGCACCACCACCACCTTCGGGTTGGCATCAGACGTTGCTGGTAAAGGGAAAGGGGCAGCGACATGAAAGGCATCAGGGGCAGGATCCAAAAGAAGCTCCGGTCCATCCCCCAAGTGCCCTACCTCAAGTACCAAGAGCGTGTTCTCCATGTCCATGCTTCTGCCCCTTCCCCTCCTACTCCTCCTCCTGATCCTTCTCGCGTCCTCCGCGACCTCCCCGTCGACAGTAGAGTGGAGGCAGCCTCGAATTCCGCCTCCGACGATGACCGGCTGACTCCAGTTTCCCATATCCATGACGTCGTCGATGTCGCCGAGCTCATGAGAGACCTCGAAGAAGAAGAAGAAGCGGACTGCGATGAGGAAGAATCCGACCTCAGCAGCAGCAGAAGCAGTATCGGTGACAAAGAGAACTCTCGACCGCCGCCCTCGTCGCCGCCTAAAGAAGCCTCTTCTTTGAGAACCAACGACGAGGAGGACCAGCACGGCCAAGAAAACGTACCTTCGTACCGGCGGCCGGATCTGGACTCGGTGACGCTGTTCGACCCGGAGCTTCTTGCGGCGTTCGAGAAGGCGGTGGTGGAGCACATGAGGAGCTTCGAGGAAGCCAAGAGCAGGGCCAGGGCCAGAATAGAGGAAGAAGAATACGACGAACATGATGGCGGAGGACGAGGAGAACCGCACGTCGACGAGGAGCCTCCTTCGAAGGTGCCTCGCACCGACGACGACGAGGACCCGCTGACGGAATTCGAGCACAGATGCCCGCCCGGGGGCAGGGAGTCCGTCATCCTCTACACCACCACGCTTCGGGGGATCAGGAAGACCTTCGAGGACTGCAACGGCGTCAGATTCTTGCTCGAGAGCCTCAAGGTGAGGTTCACCGAGAGAGACGTGTCGATGCACCTGGAGTTCCGGGAGGAGCTATGGAGGGTCTTGGGCTGCCGCGCCATCCCCCCGAGTCTGTTCATCCGAGGGAGGTACGTCGGAGGGGCCGACGAGGTGCTGGGGCTACACGAGCAGGGGAGGCTACTGGCGCTGCTGCGGGGGGCGGCGCGGGACCGGTCGACCGGCGAAGAGGCGTGCCGAGGGTGCGGCGGAGTGAGGTTCGTGGTGTGCTGGGAGTGCAATGGGAGCCGCAAGATCTACCATGGCCAGGAGGAGGAGGAAGCAGGCCCGGCGCAGTGCCGCCATTGCAATGAGAATGGCTTGGTTGTGTGCCCCATCTGCTGCTAAGATTGCTTGGCTTCCCACCGTAGTTGGCCATTCTGAATTCTTTCAATAGATTTGTGACTTCTAATTCTTCTTCTTCCTTTGTACTGCTCTCTGTACACTCAATTCTTCTTCATATCATATTTTATGATCTGTGTCGAGCCTCTGTTGAAACCATTTTATGTTTGTATCACAAATCATATTTTAGTGCCCTCATTACACTGCGAAATAACGGAAAAAAAACACTAAGAATTCATCATATCTGATTTTTAAAAAATAGAACATTAGTCTAAAAAAATTGATTAAATTATCATGATAAATTAGAATTAGAAGTGCACTTCCTCAAATGCATTTCTTCCCCTTCTTCTTATGTAATCTAAAATAAGATGAGGAACAATGATTTAAAGGTACCTTTAACATTCGATGATGGACGATAGCATTGTTGGTGTTGACGTCGACGTAATTGCCTAGCTAACTCCGACAACGTTAAGGTCCACTCTCATCGTGAACGACCCGCCTACACGAGGAGCGTGCTATCGATCTCATTGTCGCCTACCCTATATCGCTTTGTATCTGTGTCGATGTTGATGCAGTTGTTGAGCGGTAACTGCATCGACGTCGACACAGATAGTGGTGGTCACTAAGACATCTACAATGAAGATGGTAGTCTCATCATCATTGACTCGTTGGGTAGATCCCAACAACAACCAGAAGCTGAGGTAGATAGAGCTCATGTCACTCCCCCCATTGTCGTGTCAATTTCGGAACCATCTCTCACCCAATGGCCCTTTAGCCGCTCTACATCCTCGTCAGCGTCGACATAGTTGTCGAGCGACGAAAGGGTCACTTAGTATCTGCGTCGACGTAGATATAAAGTAACGTTGGTTTACATTTGTGTTGGTGCTGGTGCAGATGCTGAGTGTCATTGCTTTTCATATGTATCGACGTTGATACAAATACCAAGTGACTCCTTCGTTGCTCGATAACTATGTCGATGCCTATGAAGATATAGAGCAATGAAAGGGTCACTCGGTGAGAGGTGGTACTAGAACTAACACGATAGTGAGTGAACCAGCAAGAGTTCTGATGGACCCAACTTCGGGTAGAGGTTGGGATCCGCCCAATTGATTAATGGTGAGGCAGCTATCATGTTCGTTGTAGATGTTGCAATGGCCACCACCATCTACATCAATATCGACATAACTACGTCAACGTCGATATAGATACAGAAGCAACGTGGTGAGGCGACGATGAGATTGGCGGCATGCTCCTTGTGAAGGTAAGTCACGTTACGTCGAGGTGAGAGTGAACATTATCGTTGTCAAAGACGATCATGCAACTACATTAGATTTATACTAGCGACATCATCATGCATTACCGAATATTAAAATTATTTTTTTATCTATTATTTTTACATCTTCCTTAGTAAAATTAGTATTGTTAGGATAAATATGTTTCAAGTTTATAACTATAGGGGTGATAATATAATTTTTAAAGTATAAGGATTAAAATGATAAAAATAACCAACTGCATAATTAGCTTGACATCGTCAATAAGCCTATCTCTTCTTGAGAGAGAGAGAGAGAGAGAGAGAGAGAGAGAGCACAAATAATAGTCATGACTCGGTCTTTCTGTTGTTAAGGATGCGAGGCAGGGCAAGAAACAAGGGGAACAGTTAGCTCTTCTTCCGCAAAGCTCGGTCAACTCAACACCTCTCCGATTCCAATCTCCCATCACACACACGCCCTCCTGCTATTTAATGCGAGCCAGCCACCCCCCCCTGCAACACCACCTCCATCGCTCGTCTCCTTCCTTCCCCTCTCGCTCTACGAATCTCCAACACAAATCTCGAGCGGGGTAAAGAATAAGCCACAGCCATGGCCAAGCTCCAGCTTCTCCCTGTCGTCGCTGCCCTGTGCTTGGCCCTCGCCGGCGTGGCCCTCGCCGCCCCAAAGTTCGTCATCCAAGGCCGCGTTTACTGCGACACATGCCGTGCCGGCTTCGAGACCATCGCCAGCCAGTACATCCCAGGTAATCTCCCTGCAAGTTTCAGCCACAAGGCTTGCGTGCTACTTGGCTGCACTCTAACCTCTCCCGACCTCCATGATGAAGGTGCCACGGTCAAGCTGGAATGCAGGCACTACGAGACCGACTCGATCGAGCACACGGCGCTGGGCGTGACGGACGGCACCGGGACGTACAACATCGAGGTGGAGGACAACCACGAGGAGGAGATCTGCGAGGTGTCGCTGGTGAAGAGCCCGGTGCTCGCCTGCTCCGAGGTGTCGGGAAGTCGCAACCGCGCTCGCGTGCTGGTGACCGGCAGGAACGGCTTGGCTTCCGACGTCCGCTACGCCAACTCCCTTGGCTTCCTCAAGGATGAGCCACTGAAGGAGTGCGGCCTGCTGCTGCAGCAGTACGCTCTCGGCGTCGATGACTGAGCGACAGGAGAACGAGCTTAATATTAATAATAAAGCCATTTGGTGTGAGGTGATAGATATATGAGACGATCCATAATATATAAATGCAATGCTCGGTCATCTATCTCTATTCTGCTGCAAAATCTCTCTTATGTTTCCTTCATTTCATTATTTATGTCAGTGCAATTCTTTTTGGGTGAGATGAAACATATCCACAATTATATTTGTGCTGCTAAATCAACAAAAAGGAAGGAAACTAATGCAATTTGCACACACAAATCATATCTGATAAAAAGTCCATGCAGAAGACAATCCACTCAACATACTACTAATACAACACTTTTCATTTGAGTAATGGAGATTCACTTGATCATGATGATTACAATCCATTTGTGCACATCATTTTACTTGAAACATATTCCAGGAATATAACATTTTTTTCTTCCCAAGTTTCCCCAATCTGTTTGCTGATCCATATTACAATAATACTTGTCTTACATGGCAATAGAAAAAGGATGTCAAGGTCACAGAACCTCGACAAAGATTAAATAAATCAGTGGTACTAGTAGAGATATAACATTTATTTGGAGCAATATGAGATATATTATCCATATGGTTGTATGATTAGATCACCATGAAAGGCCTGTTTATTTATGTTTGGTCTATTATTTGTTATTTTCCCTCACAATGTCATTTCTAAGAACAACTGTTGGACCCATTCATCCTTTATTAGGTTTAGTCATATGGTCTATTTTTTGTTAGTTTCACTTCATCTATTTTTTTGTTTGCATGATATCTATCTACTGAGAACCTGTGATTAAAGGATGCCATACCACATGGGAAATATTTTGATCAAAAGTTTTTATTGAAACCAATGCTATTGATGTAAACATTCTAAAGATGGACTTCTACAGCTGCATTGGATCATCTAAATCAATGTGTTGCACAAGCCAACCTACTACCATGAGCAAGAGGATGAGTGGCATTAGCCTCATGGCCTCTTGCTCTCATGTAGGATAACATTTTTTTTTTCTTTCTTTGGCTAATCATATGAGCTAAGGACTAAACTATACTTTCTTTGAGCCACTATTCTTTGTTCAAAGGTTCTTATGCTTAAAACCAGCAAGTATTGCCTAGTGTTTTCAGCTCAAGTGAGCAAATGCAGCTGGTGCCGAAGGGAATGGCTTTGATTTATGCATGACCTGAAGGAATTCATGGACATGATCATGAGGTAGTCCACTTGATTTGTGATAGGATCAAAGATCTTCTAAAGTTCAAATCAATCTTATACCATGTTTGATAATTAGGGTCAAAAAACCACCAAGTAAAAGAAACATGAAATCATGAAATCGGCCTGGAGTAAGAATGACAATGGATAGAATGCTCATAAATTTCATTATATCTAAACCCGAGTAATCCTCCAAGTGTTCTAATCCATCTTAAGTTCAACTAAGGTATCTAGGGCTCGGATTTATCAAGCTAACACAAGTTCATAAAACCGAATGCTCCAACTCTCATGTGATCCATAAAAAATGACTTCATGACTTTTATGTTCTTGCTGGTCCTAATAATAAAACACACAGGGTGGAGTTCCTAATTGTTCCTAAAGACACAGCTATAAAGACTGGTTAAAGAGGAAGTCTCCTCCAAGCAAATTTTGAATCAGTTCTGCTCCATGATTCATGGGTCAGTGACCAGTTGTACCATATCAAACCAAAGGCTTCAAATAAGAAGCCCCTTAAATATCCTACTTTGCTAGCAGGTGCCAGTACTTGGAGACTAATTCAACAGACAAACATAGATAATGAGCGATACAATTTTCATCTGTTCTTATTATTGTTTGTAAAACAGATCCAACTACCATGACGGAAAGCTGTACTTAGCATTCCTAAACATGTTTAATCACGTAGAAGATCAACTCTGGGAAAAAATTTCGGTATGAAAAAATATATATAAAACCATGTCAAACTGATAAAAACCTTAACTAAATCAACTTCTGTAGATGTCAGTCCACATTAAAATGGCAAGTGGAGGAATATGGAAAATTAAATTTAAACAGGACTATGAGCAGTACATAGACAATGAGAGAACAAAAAGCAGAAAATACACTATGCAACTCATGAGCTCATCAATGACACTTTAAAAGGGTTGTTGACAAGAGACTGTGAGCAGTACATAGGCTCAAACGCATGAGTGTTTTCTGCTTGTGTCAACTGATATAGAACTGGTCACCTACCTACATATGGTAAACAGCAAAAGTAACATTTGGGGACTAGATTATATATTCTCAAATTCTCTAGGCAAAGAAATTCAAGCAACTCACTGCTGCTCTAAAGCACACTGCACAAACACCATACAGAGACACGTGCAAGAAAAATGAGACCGCTGCACTAAACAAGGATCACACGTGATACTTTTGGGGAAAGAGAAGATACCCATGTCACATGAGAAAATCACAAGAATGGTCAGCCTATCAAATTCAGCTTCGTGGAGGAACTTCATATGATTCTCACAAAAAGCCAACGAGCAAAAGTGAATTCAAGAGTCCAGCCTAACTTGCAGATGGCTCAGCTAATAGACCAGGTCTGTTACCTTCAGGTTGCACACCAGAATGTAACTGCTCCATCTCCTGACCAGGGAACAATTCAGACTGCAAAGATGGAGCAATATTGTTTACATGAAGCCACGTCAACTCCCACAAACTATCACCACCTATTGTGCTTCTTTTTGCAAGAATTCCCTTGGATTTCATCATGAAAAGAGTGTTCTTGAGGAGTTCAGGAATCAGTTCTTGCAGTTTATCGCTCTTCTTACCTCTCACTTTCACCTTCATATACTTCTCCAAACGACTGAGTACCCCCAGCCACAGCTTGCAGAAACTACTCAGCCCAAAAAGATCTTGCCATTGCTGCAAAAACACCTTTGACAGTAACCTCATGGCATGCAAAAGTGTGCCCTCCATGTTCCTGTAATCTTTCTGGGAATGATTCTGTGCAATCTCCAGCAAGTCATCAAGCATAGTAAATATAACTAGATCAAAGGCCTGCAGCCAAGTTGACGGTAAGAGGCACACCCCATCTCCAACCAGGCATCTCTGCATTGATGACAATGCATGATTCCTTACTTCTTCTCTCTGATCCAAGCAGATCTTTCTCAACGCTTGCACAAGCCGCAGCCACATCTCTCTGATTCCCTCCGAAATTTTATCAGTTTCAGCACCCGCATCCCCTGTCTCATGAGACCAGCGAGCAAGACAATTCATCGATTCTGCCATTAGATCTAATGCACGAACTGATCTATCTGTTAGCCCCACACGAGACTCCGCAAACTGCCTTGAGGCTTCAATACAGAGAACATAGTTGGCTGGTGAAAGATGAGCTCCATCAGACATAATGAATAGGAGTGCCTCGAAGCCTATTTCTGAAGCTTCTGGGTGGCGAGCAGTGATAGAAAGTAGGGATGTTATGGTCCGCCAACCCATTTGGGATTTTATATGGGCTGCATTTGCCTTCACAAGGCGTGTGACTTCCTGGGTGATGTTCTCACAGTAAGCGTCTGCAACACGGGCATCAAGCTTCAAAACTAATTGCAGAGACCTTAAAAGCTCATCAGCCAGGTTTTCTTTGTAAGGTAGCAACCGCTGGCAAATTCGTAGGAGCCCAAAGACTGCCTTTTCCACAAGAGCGCAAGGCATCACAGTGGACTGCACGATGTTAGCTATGTGCTCATATACGCCCTGCCAGAGAAGCCCAATTCTATCGCGGTTGTTAAGTGTGATAGCGATAAGCAGCTCTAAGCAGAATACTGCTGTGTCTTCATCATCAGGTGAACTACTAACCTTCTGAGGCCGACCAGCTGCCCAGATAAGTGCCCTGGCAATTTGCATCAGTGAATCAGCATGTAAAAACTTACTTTCTATAAATATACTATCTATCCGGCACTTCTGTATCGTCTGCAGAGTTCTCTGATGAGCAGCAAGTTGCTGTTCAGTTGGTTGCAACCTTGGTTCTTCTGTGTCAAGAGACAATAGCTGGCTGAATCTCCCCATTAGCCCAGAGGATCTACGAGGAGTGCCCATAGTTTGAATATGAGAGGTGGACAGTGAGCTTGGAACAGGCTTCCCATGGACTGAATCTGGAGGCAATTCTGAATCATCAGCAGCATCGCTAGCAACACGAGCAGGCAGCAGGCCTAATTTATGCAGTCTTAAAATGCAATCAAGGATATTTCTCCAACCAGTTCGTATGCAATCACCATATCTGTTTGCTATGCTAAAAACTGTTTCTGTTGCTAATCTAGCTTTTATGTCATCACCAAACGCTGTAACTGGTTCATCAACCAAAGATGAGTTCAAGAGAGTTGTGAATTTGCATAGGGACACGACTAGATCATCCAACACATCTTCTAGGTGATGGTATGCTGAGATCTTTGCCACAGCTAAGAAGCCATCTACACATGTCAAAAAAACTTCTTCATGTTCTGCATAATCAAACACTACCGAGATAGCAGCAATTGTGGGACCTGACATGATTGCAAACATGTCACGATCAAGGAAAGGACGGGAGTCACAAACAATATATGGAGATGTCTTCTTTGACTTTTGCATAAGATCAATCCATCGGCTAGGTGACATTTCTGTAAAACCAAAACCCTGTTCAGGGGCAGTTCTTATCTCATTCCTGCATATCGAGTGATAGAGCTCCGACAGGAACTCCCTTGGGAGGTCACTCCCACCGTTAATGCGGCGATTATTGCGGATAAAATCTTCTTCAGTCATCTTCTTCTTGACCTGCACATTGTGTTGATCTGTATTGAGCATTATAAGTGAGTACGCCAACACAAGGGCAGCATCCTTGTCAACGAGGATCTGCGGTGATTGCTCATAGTATCTCTCGGAGAAAGCCTCGAGCACCCTTTGAATCTTCTGAGACTCACCAGGTAACCGGAAGGTCTCCAGAAAAAGTCGCAGAGCAGTATCGAGATTCATGTCCTGAAAATCAAATGTCCAGGCAAATTCATGAAGCACCTGTACACAAAACTCATCATGATTTCCCAAGAAGTCCCCAACAAGGTTCTTATCCAACCCAGCCGTGTATCTGAAGAAACATGCCACACTCTGTGGATCAAGCTTCTCGGGCAAGAGATGAGTTCCTTGAAGAAACTCCAAGCCCTTTTTGGGGTCCCTGTTGAAGTGATCAGCACCAATCATCAGTCTCCTCTTAATGTACTTCCTACGACGGACAAATTTAACCCAATGTTCTGGATCAGAGTAGTTTGCGCACTTCACTGTCCAAAATGGAGAATATTCCTCAAGCTCCAACGGTGATTGTTCAAAAGAGGGAGATGCATTTCCAATCCTATCAGCCATTCCCTGGATTACTGCAATTAAACCATCCAATGCGAGAACGTGCATGGAAGAAAGAGGGCAGTTGATAGGAAATGCACTTCTTGAGAGAAGGTTGGCTAGTTCTTCGAACATGTTGGTGCAAGTAATGTCACAGTCTAAATTGGCATACATCTCTGCCATAAAGGTCTTTTGCCGGCAGAAGTCCACAAGAGCTTCCATAGCTACTTCCTGCTGATGATAGCTAGCCCCATATCGGCTTTGTGCAAGCCTCAAGATCACACAAGAGAAGAATGCCTCAAGCTGCAATTTCAGCTTTGTGCGCAGATGACGATAAAGGTTCAGAACTATGCTACAGACCATGGAGAGTATTAGTGGGCTCATGGACAAGCCAAACTGCATCAAATTCCTGAACAATTCATCCTGTATCAAGGAGAGTAGCTTTGGGTGTTTGCTTATTGATGGTCCCCCCAACTCAATTGCTGAATTGATCATGCCAAGGGCAAATAGTGGCATATCTTCGTCAAAAGCTATCTGATTAGTTGCAGGACTCATCCCAATATGGTCTGCGACGTTCAAAAGAGAACATAGGAAGTGGAATATCTCCACCATGCAAGAAATTCCATATGGCTCAACCATAGTTCTCACACCATTTTCTGCTTCTGATCCCGGATTGTCATCTCCCACACTTGTGTCTGTAGGCTCAGCACTCCCATTTCCATTCTCCACTTGCTTGATCCCAAAAGCCTGGTCCTTGTCCATTGCACCTATCTGCAAAAACTTCATATTCACATCAAGCGCTTGTTCATGAAAATAAAACTATCCTCAAGTACATATCATATGTTTGTTCAGGTGAGAATGTCAAATATCAAATATTTTTCCAGTCTATGTAACGATTAGTACCTCTGGCTTGAGAGAAGGAGGTCGACCACCATCCTCGACATGAGGCAAGTGCGAGAAGATGCAGCGGACGAGTTCATGCATTGTGTGCCGTGAAAACCTCTGCAGAAGCTCCCCTTTGGTGCCCGCCTGGTGGACGATCCGGAAGCATGTGTTGAAGATCGTGCAGACGTGCTGGCTGCTCAGCATGATCGATGCCTGGCTCCGCATGATCGCAAGCATCACCTGGAGAATCTTCATCAGCACGGTCTCCTCAGACGCAGGGTCAGTGACCTCGAACCGGCAACTCGTGACAGCCTCGACGACCAAATACATCCCAGCTTCCACCCCAGTCCCGGACCCTGGTTCGAGGAGGTCAAGGGTGAGGATCTTGTACAAGGAGGAGAGTGCCACGCCGGTGATGGGAGCGCCGGTCTCATCAGATTGGACAACATCGACGAAAGGCCGGAGGTAAGCGGAGGGCTCGATCGTGCACCACGGGCGGCGGGCGTCCCCCCAAGAGAAGACCTGCCGGCGGAGGGATTTGAGGGACTGGACGAGGGAGTGCTCAAGGTGGTGATCGTCGGCGGTGGAGGCGTACCGGCCGCCCCACCGGACATTGCGGCGCATCACGGCGAGCACGGCGCTCACCTCGGAGCATATCACGCAGGCCAGGTCAGCAGCGGCGGCGGGGCCTCCGGAGGGCGGCAGCAAGCCATCCTCAGCGGCCTCCGGAGATTCCTCCTCGATGGGGTTTATGGCCGAATTCTGGAGCCGCGGCCGGCCCATGCGGCCGAAAAGATGGCGTTTTGGGGCAGAACTCGAGGGTTTCGAGAGTCTGTATTAGGGGTTGAAAAGGTTTGGATCTCTAAAAAAAGGTCGTCCTCCGTAGATCTAGGAATTGGAGAGAGATCCACGAAGGAACTGGTTATCGATGGGAAATGTGAGGGTTTTAGCGGGGAGAGTGGAGCGTCAGCGGAGATCGAGGAGGAGACGCCACTGGATTGCTCAAGGCGAAGTCGCGAGGGCGCTGCGGTCTCTCTCTCTCTCTCGCCTCTTCCCCTCTTCCTCTTTGGACTTTTCTTTTCCTTTTTATTATTTTTATTTTTTTATTTTTTTATTTATTATTACTATTATTATTATTATATTGATGAATAAATTGTATAAGAAAGTTTTAAGTTTCCTTTTTCCAAATAGTGATTTTTTTGTTTTATTTCTGATTTTTAGTTTTTTAAAAATTTACTCTCCTCACTACCTCTATCTTATAGTGCATTGTGATCGATTTCGCTATATTATATTATGGGTTATCATGTTTATGTTTTAAAAATCACTCTTGAAATGATATTATTGTTCCATAACCCTTTGCTATAGTCTAATATCATGATGACCCTCACGATGACCTTATCAATAATGTCCTTAAAACCCCTTAGACCTCCGCCCCCTTCTTCTCTCCACTCCTCCAATAGATTCGTGAACGAAGATAGATCTATGAAAGAAGGAAAAAGAACAATAGAGTTGTTGCAACGGAAAAATGTGATACATAAGAATGAGAGTGTGTGAAGGGATCCATAGCCATAGTTGATGGGGTCCTATAAGATTAAATTGAGGGAGTGACGTAGATGGAAGCTAGCAAGCCATGGAGGGGGTCGTTATCGCATTAAGGGCAATAAATCTATTGATTCTTTCAAAACGTCATAGGATATTATTGCCTTCTCCCCTATCATAATACATAGAGAGTGTCGTTCATCATTGAGAAAATAAACAGATCATTACCCACTTTTATTTTCCGAGATTCAACCTCGTCAATCTTTAACAATGAAGAAGATTACTATGATGAAAGGAGTAATGTCATATTTTAAAAAATAAAAATATTTATGATAATAAAATAAAAATATTATTCTATGAAAAAATATTTTTTAAAATTTTATTTATTATTATTATTATTATTAATGTGTTTTCATTGTCGCTATTGTTTTGGGCTACAGGCAGGTGGTTCGGCTCGCCGCCAACGTTTATTGGGCCTTACAGCCCACTAAATGGTGACAATGAGGTTGTCAGTGGTCCTTTTTTTAAAGAGATTCGTGCCTTAATCAATGATGAAATTAGACTATATGTTGATAAAAATTAAGATGAATAATAGTCGAAACAAAAAACTAACCAAAAAGAATAACTATATATCCATCTATACTTATCCGACCTGCTTAAATAATGCAAAAAAAAAAAAAAAGCATTCATAGTCGTGCCCAATCAGTGATTAGAGAAGGACATCCGTTAATCATATTTAAGACCAATACGAGTAGAAAAAGAAATCAAATTAGATTTTGAAAAGATAGATATTTCTTAAACATATTTAAGAGCGATAGAGGTAATATATATATATATGTATATATTGATGATTTGAGTACCTAAATAATTAAAGCCTTTTTCTGAAGCATGGGTAATTATCGGATCGAATCGAGTAGAAAAAAATCGGCATCCGAATCCGATTCCAAAAGAAAGATATTTATTGGTTGCCGACCGATGTCATCACGTCTTATTGTCACCGTTTCAAACGACAAAGGCTGCAAAAGCAAAGTGATTAGGGTCACGAGGATTTTGATTTGGTTGTGTCCTTTCCTTCAAAAAGAAGAAAAAAAAACTTTTGATATATAAAACGTTCCAATCGAAGATTCATTAATATTTCATCGAATGCTATAAGCAAACGTTTTACTGTTGTTCGGATCTTTTATAATTTTATATTGATTTTTATTCTCATATTGTGTCATTGTAAACTTTTATTGCAAAAACAAATTTTAAAATATTTTTGCTAAATATAATAATATAAGAGAAGAGAAGAAAAGAAAAGAAAAGAAAAGAAAATTAATTGTTCCTTTTCTGAACCATATCGATTAAAGTACCTATATAATTAATTATTTTCATCAATATCGTTAGTTCTAATGAAATAAATTATCCATGGATCTGAATGGGACTAAGTCAAGTCCATCAGTCATCAAGCTGACATCATGGATTGGGCCCATGAGTCAAGTCCATCAGTCGCCCGTGTGACTTACACGTGAGCAACACAAATTAAAAGTCTACTAATATCAAATAGATTCAGTACTTTCCTATCAACTTAATATCTCGGGAAATCGACAATCCAATTCATTCTACTATTGATACTCCCTCTATATGATCTCATACCATTCATCTTTCATGCAATTTTAATAGTAATTATCCATATTAAATAAAAGTTTTGAGTTACAAATATCAACTATTTTAATTGGTAAAAGCTAATCATTAAAAAAAGTAAGATTTTAAAATCAAATCTCATCTTCGTTATATATATATATATATATATATATATATATATATATATATATATATATATATAGAGAGAGAGAGAGAGAGAGAGAGAGAGAGAGAGTCCTAATATAACATTAAGGTTACTCCATTATACATCAATCATTCCTCCACATATGGGAGGATTAGATATATTTGAATCTATATCATCTGTCTTTTTTTGGTTTTACTGATCCGATGCATCAAAATTAAGAATTGAAAGGATAGCATAATAAATGACTCGAGTTGGAGTTTATATCATGGAATCGATATCCATAGAAGGCCAATTGGGTTGATTTATGAAGCTAGAGTGAAACTATTATCCTTGATTTAGACATAGACACTTTGGGTAAGTAGTTTATCAAATTAATCAATCTTATTACCTATGTATCTTACTATGTCTTCTCTTTTTACCGACTCCCAATTTTAACCTTTCTAAATGAACCATCGAGGCCTAAACCCTTGCTAGCCTAATTGGAATTTTCGGTGCACATCAACATAACAAATTATATGGATTGAAGTGCTTGACCTTCATAACCTTATGATAAAAATTCATAATTTAAAGATAAAAAACATATTAAATATGGCATAGATTTATATACATCTACGACATCTAGAAAGTTAGGCATATGCGCTTGTAATCAATCTCAATTAGCCGACTATAATAACTTCTTTTATAAACAAATCTATTATAAGGTAAAAAATATTAAATTCTTTTTTTAATCTCTACATTCTTTTCTTAAATTAATAAATTGTCACTATAATTGATGTTTTAATTTTAGGTAGTCCCGAGGATCTTATATTTGGAGGGATATAGAACTTTACATGCATAAAAAAAAATAAAAACTAAAGAATTTGTTTTGATTACATCAAGAAAGCTTTCTCAAATCGGGACCGATATAATTTATCCACCTTGATGCATATATTTCACTCATCAATGTTCTTAGACGTCCTCATCATTTTTTGCACAATACTTATTTATAATCTTAAAATATCTCATCGTGGATGTTGAAAATGAATTGTAGCACCATCCTAATATATCTATTTAGACATTTTCTACAAGACACTCTATTTTCAAAGGAAAAGGCATCCTCCAATAAAGAGCAAAAAGAGGGAAAAAAAATAGATAGAAGAAAAAAGGATTACCAAGTGAGATAGTAAAAAAATAACTCTAAGATAGAGGTTAATTATCAGAGTATAATGTAACAAGTTATCAAACACAGAAGAAAGTATGAACTAGTTTTCTTCCTGACGAAATATGTTAGGAATGGGATATGTATGATATGGAGTGAACTAGAGTGAGGGTTCCATGGATGACATGGGGTAAGGAGGCAAATGATTGAGGAGAGAAATGATGTGGAGGCGCATGTGGGCTCCATAAGGAGAGCATCTCATGTCAGTGCAGAGGACCAAAATATGCCAATCTCGAATGCTGATGTTGAAGTCCAAGCTAACACCCATGTGAGCAATCATTGAGCCAGGGACTACGGATGTGGCAGATGGTTCTTCAGCGAGAAAGAAGCTATAAACAACCATATCATGATGAAGACACAGACTGATGGAATTGATGAGTTGTTTACCTCGGGTTTGCAATCTGCTATGCATGGCTCAGATTCACTCTTTTGAACTAGGAGTTCTTCCTCCAGAGATGGTTTCTCCCTCAGGCATCCTGCACTCTTCCATGAGAAGCCTGTAAGCACCCACCAAGCAACATGATCTCATGAGTCAGTCCCCCCCCCCAACCCAAAGGAGGCGCAGATCCTTCTCCAAGCATGCTTCGATAAGGAGCGTGTGAAGCAACTGTCAAGCTGACACAGAGCACTACAAATACTTGGTTGAGTACACGCCACCCACCCTCGATGGAGGGATACACATGGATATGCGCATAAAGACAGAAAAAAAAGGAAGGATGTGATTCCTGAGCAGCACATACCTTGGAGTGATTCACATGCTGAACTGGTGTCTGCCAGAGGCCAGCTCGATCAGGTTCACATTGAGTCGTCTAAGAATGATGATATTATCATATAAATACTTCAAGTTATCATGGATTTAAAGTGACAAAAAAAAAAAAAAGTTTTCTGGCATCAACTTCGGAACTGAAGCATATATAAATGCAGAACTGATATGGCAGACTGATACAAGCAGAGCTTGTGAAAAAGGACTCGTGTCAGTTTTCACTAAAAGTTCATCACCTTGTTGAACTAATACATGCATTATTATCACAGTAAGTTGTTCCAAAGGTCAAACAAGATGCGAACCATGATCTGAGTCTTGCGTGGTGAGGGGGAACACGATTATGAGAGATAATTCCAGTGTGTGGCAATGGGCATGTTTGAACACTTATCTACTTTGCTTTGCTTTGGAGTACATAGGCAAAATGTTATCTCTACTATTAGCAAGATTTTGCTACACAACATAATTTGATTTAAGGAGGTCACAGGCAGGAGTACTCAGACAAATCTGCCCTATTGTAATCTCTACCAAGGACCATTTCCAACGAAAGAAAGCTGTCAACCAAATAACTATCAACAGAGTGACAGGAAAACAAATGACACTATAGAAAACTGATTTCCAAGCCCTCCCTCCTGTCACAATCTTCAAGCATCCTTGTCTCACGTCCCACCTTAGAAAATGCAGGTAATTGCAGTTCATTTCTTTTAATCTATGCCCTTTTTCTTGCCTCAAAAGCATAGAAACACCTCTAACACAGCCATCAGCGCCCGAGATAACCACCACACCAACAAAGAAGCCATTTGCTGCCACCACCACTACTACTACCACATCCACTGCAACATCATACTTCTTGTGATCAGGAGACCGGCATGGAAGTGGAGTCGGTTGGGTGCGAGTGCTGTGGGCTACAAGAGGACTGCACAGATGACTATATAAGCAGCGTGAAGAAGGATTTTGATGGCAAGTGGCTGTGTGGACTTTGCTCTGAAGCTGTGAGAGATGAGTTGAGCAGGGGTAAAAGGAAGGGCCATGGGGTGGATGAGGCCATAAGGGCTCACATATCATTTTGCAGGAAGTATAAATCAAATCCTGCAGTTCGGGTGGCTGATGGGATGAAACAGATGCTGAGGAGGAGGTCTGGAGAATTGTCAAAGACTACATTGACAAAGAAACATGGATGAATGTCAAGCACCGGTAGAAGAAAGAGTTGCTGGTAAGATCTGGTTCTCTCGAGTAAACATAGATCTCTTCTTGTTCCATTTCTTCTCTCCTTTGTTTTTAAAATGTCATTCATGTTGCACCGACGAGAATGACTGACTTTGATATTTATCAAACTTCTCTGGTTCTTTTCTCACTTGATATCCATTCTTTATTCTCCCCAAAAATTTAACTGGTCATTTTTCTCTTGCTTTCGGGTATATTAACATTGCAGATCTTTCACAGATCTTCCGAGCTGAATAGCTGATTAATTTAGTCGGCATAACTTTTGAGGCTGCTTATTTTGACATCTCTACTACTATGTCAAATGAGGACTCTCATAATCCGTATTCACAACAATAAGAAAAAATAAATTCTATTAAGTATCTAAATGGCCCCGCAAATATCTCACGTGGGGCCAGAATTAAGAAGATGTCAAGATATCACTCAATAAATAGATTGTTGCATTCATTGGCTACAATTTAGACACCACACTAGGAAGTCATGATTCTTTTGACTGCTTCTCCCTAACAGTCCTAACTTTAATTACCACTACGCCATGAAGCAGGAAATAAGAAATCATCAAGTGCTAAGACCGGAGATCGTGATAGTTATATACGAATCAATCAAGCCTGGGACATTGGTTAACTCTGCTCCAACTTCTCATGCACACACACACACACACACACACACACACACACACACACACACACACACACACATATATATATATATAACCCTCAAATCTCTAAAAGGAACAGGCTAAAGACCGACACTCTTCAAAATGTTTGTATGATACTTAAATATCCAATCTAGTTTGACATGAACCAACATTTTTGGTCCAGTTGTTGGTACTCCTTGGGCGAGTTTGGCTGCTTCCGACTAAAAATGACTAAGTAAGCCAAAGCAAATGCTAAAGCAGTAGCCATAAATATGATTGTTGAGTATCCGCATGTATAACTATTCTTACCATTGCAGTTAAGGTCAAGCAGATGATGGCAGAGGAGATGGTAATGCGAATCAAGTTGAAGGAGCAGCAGCAAATGAGGAGAAAACACATGATAGGATGGAGGGGGAAGAAACTATGTAATCCAAAACAACTTGTAATCCAATATTTATGTGCAACATGAAATACTTTAGACTACAAATCATCCACTTGTAGCATATAAATATTTATCTGCATGTACATGTTACAGGCAATCAAATGTTTGCAGATGGAGATGATGGATGTGTTTTACTGTAGATAGCAATCAGGACACGGTTTCAGGATTTGAAAACTTCTTGCTGTAACCATTCAGTTCGATCTCACATGATATTTCCTTTTAAATTTAATAGTTATATAATAGAATATAATTTTGGTCTGAGGTGGTCATGGTAATAAGTTTAAAGATTACCTCATATTGTCAAATTCTCATTTGTAACAAATTACTAATATGATGCTTATATTTACAAGGCAAGGAAAACGTCTACTAGATGGCATTCCTTTATACAAGGCATCAATCCTTTTCGACACCAATTAATGAAAAAATGGTTTTGGAAGGAGTTTCAAAAGCATTAAAGTCTTGATGAACTCTTCTATTTTTGGATTTGCGTTTGATATGTTACTTCTTTCTAGCAATTAATTTTCACCATGAGAATTTCTATGTAAATATTTTTCTTTAATCATATAATGCCTTTAACATATTACCTGCCAAAAGTGTACTTTGTCAGGCCATATTAGTATCTTCTGGTACCATTTTTATCAGAAGAACGATTTCACAATTGTCAACAGCAACATATTATATATATGTTCATGCCTATACTATGATAGATAGTTTCCTAGATGAGATAGGAAGAAACCAATCCATTCAAAGCTTACACAGATGTGAAAAAGATAAAATAAATAGGTGTAGAAATGGAACCTACATGTCTCAATTCCAAGTTTTTGTGTTAGTCATAACTACTAGTCTTTGAGTTATTTGAACTATGTTTAATACTAGGAGACAACTATATGTAGAATACAAACACGTGGATGAATAACCATGGTATGTTCTTTCCTTGGATGATGGCTTTTATGAATAAAGTGAAGCAACATTTCAATGTTCAAAAAGATAATAGGGACAATCAATGATTATAAAATGTTAATATTCACAAACATGATCTAAGATTTCCATCATTTGTATATTTAATCACTTTATCCTACTACGAATCCAATTCAGAAGACATTACCTGATTACCTAGTTATTTGACTCACTAGAAGAATTTTTTTCATTTGCAAGATTTCAGACTATCACATTCCATTCAAGCGACTGTTGCTTATCTTCCTTTTGCAGCCTCTGACAAAATGTTTGTGAAGAGCCTTAGTCCACCACACACCTTCAAAAACCATCTTTTCACTACCTTGGTTTTAGCAAATTCTTGTGTTTTCATGAAACTTCAGATTAAGAGGTTAAAACTTCAGATTTTAACAGTTTGAGGAAGTCCCTGATTTATATATGAGGCTACGAAAGAGAGTCAGCAGAGCTGCACAGATGCTAAAATGACAATACAACAAAGCGAAAGTTTGGGAAGAATAATACTGAATTTTTTCTATTTTCCAAAAAAAAAAAAGAAGATTGAGAGAACATCGAAGCCAACACATAGCAACAAAATATTTAGTGGCTGCTCATATAGCATATGATATATAGCAACTGTAATTCTTTTAGTTTATCGCTTCTAAACAATATATCTAGGGCTAATATTATATTAGTAGCTAGGTTTTGAAAAGTCAAAATTCTTTTACTATGGGGATACTTTCCTCCACCCATTTGGTGTTATTCAAGTATCAAGAAGAATAGGATATGAAATGCAACCCACTCAAAACCTTTTTAGATAGGACCTTTAATTGCTACATTGTAGATGAAGAATTTGATTGTACCTAAGGAAAACTTGTGAGCCATCATGCTTCTGCTTGATTGCAATATATTAAGATTCTTTTAGCAAAATTTGTTATGCCAATAGCAATTAGTATTGAATTTAGTTGTGAGAACGTGTCAATGTGTTACTCATACAGCTCTGTCAGTTTCGTATTGGCATTCCTAAGGCTAATATGTTGTTCCTAAGTCTATAGAGTGAAGCTAATTTGTCGGGGGTTTGTCACAGCATGAAACATGTACTTTTGGAAAGTTTTGCTCGGCTTTGTCAAAGTTTGGGCCACATCATATGAATTGTGAGCTTATCTTCCAAAAATTCGACTATTAGTCTTCTACGCATCGAAGGATGCTACTTCAGATGGGTAATCTCCGATCCACGATCTATCATTCTGAGCGTTACATCTTTTATCGATCTTCTATTGGAATTAAACTCTTTCGTCGTGCTAAATATGTAGTCAATAAATTGGATCTAAAATGCACTAAGAGTCGCTTCTAGACCTGGACCATGTACTAGAAAAGAAGCAGACAAACCAAGCTGTAAAACAATGTTTGAGATAGAGAAGGGCAACATACATACCCTCGCAAATGGTTATCACAACACCGGTAAACAGATCCAGAGCAGCAGAAAAAAAGCCCGCGATCGGGTGTGGCCGGGGATCATAGCGACCTGGTTCTTGGCGGCGTCATTGCCGATGAGCGATTCAGTGCCGGTGAAGACGACGTAGGCTGCGAACGCCATTCGCTCTTCCTTCCCGATCGTCTTGACGAGATCACAATCAACGGACGAGATAGCGCTTCGTGAGAGGAGGATCAGCGAAGAAACGACAGCGATTCGTCCTATGGAATGGGTTTATATAGCCTGCTCGCGTCAAAGGTGCTGTTCTGGAAGTTTCTGATGGATTCTGGCCGTCGGATGGACTGCAAACACGGGTCTTTGATGCATTTGGTAAACAACTTCGAACAACTTCTGCAGTCGTGGAATTAGGACGATAGGGGCCCACAGGCGACAAAATCATATGATTGCTTTGCGGATATTACTTATAATAAAAATTCTTCAAGTTAAGCTTGTTAATGATGAATCCATCGGGCCAGTATTTATAATTTCTAACAAATTATCCCTCCAAATTTAAATTCGTACACACATTCTAGCAAAACTCAGCATTAATAATCAAATATCTAATTGATAATGAGAACTCGTAACAACTTTAATATACTTTTGATCAGTATTTGTCTTCATCGCTTATATGTTTATATTATATTATAATCGCGAGATGCAAAACCGTTATTTTGAAACTTTATATGGGTAGAATGGTAAAAGTATTTAATATATTATTTAATTTGGGTCTTGACTGTGTACTAGGAAGTAGGGATTGAGGACTTTAGTTTCAACGGTCCGGATATCATCTTGACCCACTGCTAAACTTATAAATCTCCCAATTCCAATTTCAAGATCGGCGAATCCCCAGGCAAAAGCATCGACTCCGTTCGGCCGCCACCACTTGGAAGAGGGAGGCCGAGAGAAGAGTCTACCTCGGAGTTGATCTTTTGGACACCTCCTCACCTGTAGAAGCAGCCACGACGATGACAAGGCGGGAGATGCACAAGCAGGTACCCACGCTTTCTTGATTTCTTTGTTTGATTTCTTGCTCCGGGAGTGATCGACTGCGTCTGTCGCGATGATGTTAGGGTTTCTGCTCCTTGTCGTCCTGGATATTTGGATCTACGGTTTCCTATCCTTTAAGATGTTGGAACTGTTCGCCCTCGTGTTCGATATCGTGCGATTTGAAATCTCTTGTTGTTTCGAGAGATATTGGTTAGTGCATAAGAATCGAGGGGTCTGTATTGTTTCCGATGTGTGTCTGTAGGAGGACTCCTGTCAATATTGGCGATGTGTGGCTTACTGCTGTTAATCTTGTTGATGCATGGCTTTAATCAGGTTTAAGGAGGAGTAATGGAGTACTCTCGTCTCTGGGTGCAAATTCCAAGAAGTCGTAGGGTCGTGCCCACGCAAGATTCAAAGAAAGAGAAGAAAAGTTTACCCTGCAAGGAAGAATGCCCATCATGGCTTTAGAGCATTACAGCGGTATAGCTGGTCTACGCAGAGGTTGAGGTTGGGGATGGATGGCTCTGTTCTAGTATTGGTTGCTGTCGCAATTCCAGTGATGCAGTGGAAGGAGGAAAGGGATGTAGGGAAAGAATGATAGGAGGATACCATTGAGACCTAATAATAGCATATAAGTCTAGCAAGATTGTTGAGAATGAAACAAGCAAGAGAAGGACTCAGGGCTTACAGGATCTGATAGGTAGGATCATGTCATAACATGTGGGCTTTGGAAGGGTGTAATGAGCCATACAAGAACGAACATAGAGTTATCAGTTTCCAACTCAGTTCAACAAACTATCTCTGTTTGGTTTAAGCTCAAGGAGGGCTCGAACCTTTGGATTTATCTCAACTTGGTCAAATCAAACAGTTGGAGATGGATTTATATAGGGACTTGAACAAATGTCGATGACACTTGCAGGTGACCAGAGTCTCTGCTGAGCACAAACATTGAGGGGGGGGTTGTGCGGGGGTTGGGTGGGGGTGGGGGAGGGTGCACATGGTAGCATAGCAGGCGTCTACACATGGCAACCAAATTGTGGATAGCCATGGAGGATGTTGGCATGGGTGAATCTGGAGATGAGGTAGGTGGCAGCTGTAAGTCTACAAGTAACAAGAAGAGGAAAGGAGGAAGAAGAGGAGGGATGTTGCTGTGAGGCATGAAGAAGAGAGAAAGAATGACAACATAGTTGCAATGCAAATTTTAGGTACCAAAATCTGTCTCTTTTAATCTATACCACTATTTCTTGACCAACAGCAATAATAATTGTGTAATGTCCCAACTATTTGGGGTCAACAATTATTATAGTCAAAATAGATGGCTGAGATGAAAACCTAAGTTGTATAATGTACCACTAGTGATATCTATATGCAGAATAAAATTGGTTCTTTTATGATAGAGGTGGATTAGAAGCTTCTTACAAGTGGACATGAGTGATTTAGGCCCTATTTACTTTTAACTAGATAAGTTACAAAAGAGTAATAATTGTTCAGGCTTGACTTGCTTCACGAATGAACCAAGCTCCAATTCGAATGCTGGGCCAACCTTGATTTGTTCATAGAAATTGAGCTTTTCTTGTAGCCCTAGGCTCCATTGTTTGTAGCGAGGTTGACAATGACATACAAGTCTGTTCAGGCATTAATTCTTGTCAACTAAGAGAAGATTAGAACCAATACTAAAGTTCTGAAAAAAAGATATTCGCAAATGAACACATTTATAAGCAAGAGAATTAATGTCATTGGTCATTTGAAAGAAAAAAATTGAAAAATAAAGGCATTAACAAATGGCTAGAATTTAAGAGATTTCTGTTCCAGATGTCTTTTTCTTCTTTTCCTTCTCTTCAAATGCTTTAAGACTTTTCTTCTAGCATGTGTGTCTCTACTCACAAAGGCACACCTTATATGTGCCCAAATTTCTTAGCCGAAGTGATACACCTTTTGCATGTCTTATTTGAGGTGCTTGATCCTCAGGAGAGTTGAGTTGCAAATTTACAGTCTTGGTATGCCTCACATGTGGCATGCTTCTGGCACACCTGTGACAAACTAACCTAGGCTTAGACAAGTGAGCTGCATTGTCCACCTCTTTTTTTTGTAAAAACAGTATATCCCAAAAGCTGGGATCAGCTTGTCATTCCCTCTTAGATATTCTCTGAATATATTACCTTTTTGTCAACAGAAGTTGTTCTAATAGGTTTCATATATTTAAGATGGAAAAGAAATTGGATTAAAAGATTGTATTTTTCAATAAGGGAAGACATGATATCAGAATAATGGAGGATTACGAAAATGTTGCAAACTATAATCTAAGTTTTCTTGCTGTTGAGGTCAGTACTTGTATGCATCCTAGAAGTGTGATTTGTCAGTGTTTTTCCATGTTGTTACCTTTGAGTACAATTAACTATGGTATAGAGATAGCTGACTGAATGTGAGATACTTGAAATATTTTTTGGTTAATATGTGATCCTTCAAGTTTCTCAGTATAGTATAATAATATTGCTAAAGGACATACCTAGTACACAAGGTTTCCGTCAATGTGGGGAATGGGGAGGGTCAATGTGCATAGCCTTACCTTTAAGTACTTAAAGAAATTGTTTTCGTGACTCAAACTCTGGTCTCCTAGGTTGCAAAGGAGACCGACATGGTTTTCTAACATAGTACAATAACATTGCTGAATATAGTTTGCTGACACCGACATACTATTGTATCTTTTACTATATATGCTCGGGTATTGAAATACCATTTTTAAGTAGGACAGTTCCTTGTTTCATTGATGCATTAAAAAGTGGCAGTTCGTGATTAATCTTGTTGCATGTGATCAAGAAGTTTGTTTTTTAGACATCTGACATGAATTTGTTCATTTGTTCTTATAAGTTTGGCCTATAGAACTTTTTCAGTTACGAGTTCCAAAAGCTACATAGGTTGAAAATTTATCTTGCAAGTGTGGCATTCCCTGTTCATACTTTTGCACTGATGATGCATAAACTGTGTTTTTGACATAATGAAAATGTTCATTTTCAGTTTTGGAATGTAGTTTGATATCTAAAAAGAAAACTGATTTTGTGCTACATGCACATGAAAACATGCCTATTGGTCTCAAAAGTCAAGTCAATGGTAAACGACATAACTTTGGAGAAGCAAATATGTCGATTTCATTGCTGCCCAACCATGAAGGCAAAGCATTGGACAGATTATCTGATAGAAAGTTGAGCAACTGTTCTTACTTTAAACGAGCAAGAATTGATCAACCAGAAAGTTCTACAAGAAATGTTCAAGTTGATGATGGTGTCACTGTCTTCCAAAAGAACGCTGAGTTATCAAGATCCACATCTGCTGGTAAGTGGTAAACTGTTAATATCTAAGTTGTATAATGCTTTTTGTAGAATGAAATGGTGAGCCTCTTTGCATTTGATTGCAAACAATGTTATCACTTGTGTGATTGTCTTAGTACTGGAGATTTGAATTCTCTTACTTCCCAAAGGAAATTTGAACTTGGTTTGGGTTGTCCGAGTAAGTGTTGGTTATCTCTGCATACTCCCATGGGAGTTTTTTTTTTGTCTAAGATTGACTCTCAAAGAAATGATTGAATTTGTAAGATTTTCATTATTGACTGTAATTTGTGATGATTTGTTTTTGCATTGTAGTTGTGAGGTAAACTTGACAAATGGCAGGTTAACTTGACCAATGGCCAGGCAGAATAGTGTTCCTGTTCAAATTCAGTTATACCTGGCTCAGTTATCTTGGTTCTCTTATTTTCTTTGGCTTATTTGTTTATTTTTTTGAAATACCTACAAAACATATTGATTTTGGTAAAATAAACACTACTGAAGAAATATTTCTTATCATGCATTAAATTCTTGGTCTTGTTCCAATATCAGCCGGTGACTGGACCGGTACAATATCAATATGGGACAGCATATTATCACTCGATATGTTTCAGTTTAGGTTGCTACCAGCCTATCACCCATTATAGAGAGAAACAGAGAGACATAAAGAGAAGAGGACAGGAATTGTTGTATGAAGAGGAGAGAAAGATAACTCTCTTGTGAATTGTTGTATGTTCATCTTAATAAACATCAAAATGATTGTACTTTGCTTGATGCATCTTTCTTGTTCAGAATTTTCCTGTTTACGAAGTAATTTGTTTTTCAATTTGTCCACTTCATGGTGAACAATAATTTAGTTCTTCATCCATATTATAGTCGTGAAGACTCATGGACACGTGGATATTTGGTAATAGTTAACACAAAGGTGATAACAACACCTACCACTTATATGTTACCACATTGTTATCTGTCAGGAACCAACATAACCGCAAAACACTATAAAACAATCTGATAATAGTACGTCTTACAAGAATACCATTATCACGATATGCCTGGTCTTAGATTCCTAAAGTCCATTAGGTAACTTTTGTTATTTAAGTACTTGATATGATTTTCTACAATCTGATTATTCAGACAAAGCACGGATGATGAAGCCAAAGCGTGGTTTGGATGGCAAGAGAAATGATAGGAAGAACTTCAGATCAGGAATAAAAACTAGATACGATTCTTTTACATCAAAGTCTGGGTTTGCTAGCTCTGATTCTAATTGTGGAGGAAACAACCTCTTAGGTATGCAAACAACTAAACCTTTTTTATATATACTTTTGTACTTGTTTATATCCTAGGTGTATCTTGTTTCTAAATTATGTTGTTCAGAATTGTGTCCTCTGGTTATCATGGTAAGATTACTCAATACTTTTTTTTATCCACTGCATGTCAGATGACCCTGATTTGTTAAGCATGAAAAATTGATTCAATGTTGCTGCTTGATTCCATTAATATATGCAAGTACATATGTGATATGTACTACAGAGCAAGGTTCGCAATTTCGACCTGTACCGCCTAGTATGGGTGGTACATACTGGTCCGCTAGGTTATCGGTACGCGGACCGCCCACTACCGGGCGGTTCCATCAAAAATCGACCGTCGACGGCCGGTTGAAGAAGAAATCGACTGTCGGCGGTCGATTGAGAGAGAAATCGACCGTCGGCGGTCGATTGAGGAAGAAAAAGGGAAGAAGAAGAGGAAAAGAAAAAAAGAAGAAGAGGGGAAGAAAGAATACCTCGCCTGCGCGCTGTCCTTGCCCGCCTACCGTCGCCGCCCCGGGTCACCCGCGGCCGCGGTCGCTTTTTCTCTCGCGCGAGGAGATGGAGCATCTCCCCACGCGGGGAGACAGATCTCGGCGACGTCGCCCCCTTTTTTTTTTCTTTTTTTTATATTTTAATATTTTAATATTTTAATATTTTAATATTTTAATATTTTTAATATTATATTATAACAAATATTATATTATATTTTAATACCAGATGGTATGTACTTTGTATACCGCCCGGTACGGGTCTCATACCGGTACTGATAATATGTTGGTACACCAGTACGGACCGGTAAATCAAACCATTCTACAAGTACGGATGGTGCATAACACTTGCTAAAAAGGGAAATGATATGTGTTATGTGCATGTCTCAGCTTGCAGCCATTGTCATGTTATATGCCTTTGAAACATAACTGGTTACCAGGGGGTCTGAAGTAAACGGTAGAAGCATCAAAAGGAATTGAATTACTATCTTTTGTCACACATATGAGTAAAAAGACACTGAAAGCTAAAAATTAATTTGATTTTAGGTCCCTTCATTGAAATGTCTTCGGAGCTACATATTTTGTCTTTAAAGATGATCTTATACAATGAAGTGAAACTTACTATTGCACCTTGTCTTATCCATTTAGGATTATATGGCCTGAGGTCAGATCTCTGTGATATTACGAAGCATATGGATGAGCCGGTCTTACATGAACTTCTTGATGGTAGTTATAAATACTGTAATATCAATGCAGAAAAAGGAAAGAAACTCCCAGTTGTCAATGAAAATATAGTTACGTCAGTGAGAAAGGCTTTATCTATTCTGCCACATAATTGTGCAACAGACGACAATGGCAACAGAAAATCAGCTCCATGCCTCATGAAACCTAGTTCCTCATCAAGCATGTCAGACTGTTACCACAATGGTAAAGATGTTGATGAATCAGCATCCACAACTAAGGTCAGTTTAGATGTTCTTGTTGTCTTTTGTCTCTAATATGAAAATTTACAATTGTTTTTTTTTCTTTTGCCCTGTTCAGTATGCTAACTTGGATGTTGCTGATCTATATCAGCCAAAAAAAGTTCTAGAGAGTTTAGTTCTTCCTCCAGTCCAGGATCTTGGTACCCTTCTCTCAGACTTAAGCATAACTACAAGCCTTT
The DNA here is from genome assembly GCA_021527575.1 of Ensete glaucum. NCBI lineage: Eukaryota > Viridiplantae > Streptophyta > Magnoliopsida > Zingiberales > Musaceae > Ensete > Ensete glaucum. Next base: position 41,841,260 of record CM038558.1, read on the forward strand.
TGAAAGCCACTCTACCAAAGAAAACTTGTCAAAGTGCTAGCTTGCCTCCTTTTTTATGGTCTAGTCATCATAATGGAGCTTGCAAACCCATTACTGATACTGCTAAACAAGTTTCAGCTAGGAACTCATCTCAAGGTAGGTGGCTTAGAATTGCCAGCAAATCTGTTCTTGCTACAGACAACCAACATTGCTTCTCAGACCTGGAACTGCTAACATTTGGTAGCAATAATGATCCTTTACAAAAGAGTGGTGTCCATCAAGATGATCATTTGGATTCGTCTATAAAGCTTCCATACGATGGACAATCAGATATGGTGTCTCCTATGTCAACTCTTGAAAGCAATACTCCAGATGACCGGGGGCTGGAAAAAGAATCTTGCTTGTCTGTTTCACATATTTCTAAAAGGCCTAATTTGATGGGGGAGCACAGGAACTCATCATATGTTCATCTAGAAGGTGACAATGAAGACAGTTTCTTACCTAGAACTTCTGGATCTGAAGCTAGTTTGAAGTTCCAAAGAAGGGATTCACACTCACTGGATCAAGTAAGATCTACATCTCGGTTCAGCAACACTGATGTTGCCCAGAAAGATCAGCATACAATAAACAAACATTGCTGCTCTGCTGTTTGCTCTTGCCTTCCTTGTAAAGATGATGATGGAAACAATGACCGGAATTTATGGGGTCTATCTACTTTGGAGATATCTAAACATGGTAATGTGCTAGAAACAACTCTGATTTTGATCGCATTCCTTCAAATTTTATTTCATTTCAGGTCATTATGCCCTTGTCTTGTAAGATTTTTGGCAAATCTTTGACTGGTAAAGTTAATTTCTGTTAATTATCACATGTTGACTGGCAAAGTACAAAAGGAAATCTTTGCAAAGATATTTCTCTTCCATAAAAAAGTAACTAGCATAGGTATTTTCAGTACTTTGTAGACATGGCTTACATTTATGAATTCTTACCTAGTCGTTCGGCAAAGAGTGACAAATATACCATCTTAACTGAATATTTGATTGTTTTTTATTCTTCTTTTCCTCCAACTACACCAGAAACTAGAATATTTTATTGGGAAACCATTGTTTTCCAGTGTCTGAAAGATCATTCTCCAAATAGATTTAGTAAATGGATGATAAACCTGCAAGCACTCTTTTGAAAGGTGCAGTTAAAGCATGCCTCGTTGCTTGGTGCACCGAACCCCATAAACAGATCCTCAGCTTGTCTGAGGCTCATGGTCCTCAAATCGAGTGTGCTTGAGGCATGTCCCTCATCTGCTTTAGCAGTGAACTGGGGGGCAATCGAGTTGTGCCTTTTAGGTTAGAGGCATGTGGCTGACTTTTTTAGTCCTAGCCAGTACATCATTTTAATCCCACATGTTTTCCTGGGATACATAATCTCCTGTTCTCTAGGAACAAATGAGGAAATACAAAACCTGTCTTCCTTGTGTTAGTAATTAACAATTTAGAAGGAAGAAGAAATATTATTTTAAATTTAGATTATGATCATGATTATAAATAATAATAATAATAATAATAATAATAATCTTGCTACATATAATATTAGTTCTAGTTATCTTCTCTATATCCTCGAAAGTTTTTATTGAAAAAATTATCTTCTCAAGATGATGAGTTAAATTAATTGCCATTTTATATTGATATATAACTGCATATTGTGGCACTATATACATATCAAGCTTTGTCATATTTAGTATTTTATATTTGAAAATTTATTTTGTCATAATTGTGCCTTCTCATATATATATATATATATATTCAAATATTGTGTTGTATCCATAGCCCATATCTGTATCCTAAATTCATAGATGTTATTGACTTAAGCAATTAGCAGCAGAAGTATGATACTGAGGGTATAATTTTTTTTGTAGTCCTAATATTCTTAGATAATCTTTTGTCTCCATTCCCTTATAATGTGGCAAACAGTACTTATAAACCTTTTCACAATTGATAATCACTGGGAAGAATTATATTTTGGTGCTATTTCACTATACTGGTTTTCTACCTTGATTTTATTTGTTGGTAGCCAATTCTTTCTAAAGAACTTCATTGGTAAAAAGTCTTCACCATCATTTTCCTAGTAATGCTTTAAACTCTTTTAGGTTTGGAATTCCTAATTTACCTTCTAATTTGATCTTACAAACTTTGTCTAAACAACAACCTCCTTGATGTCCTCTTTTTCTTTCAAATAACATTTTCAATTTTATAACTAGTAAGAAGAAAGTATGGGTGTAATGTTTACAAGGAAGCTGTGACCACTATATTGACTGAACAAAAACTTTCTTAAAAGAATTGCATCTGATTTTGATCTTGTCAATATGTCTAATTTCATATTTCTTGATAATTAGACTGAATAAGTTTATACTGCCTCAAGGAAGTCCGAAATTTATGGAATGAAAATCTGTTAGGGACCATTCCAGAATTTTTAGCTAAACAGTCTACATGTATAGCTTCTTAAGAAAATTATTAGAGAATCCTTGGATCTATTTGAAGCCGTTTAGGTTAGTTTCACCTGACGATTTATTCATGTGCTGAACATTTTAGTGGTCAAGCAGCAACTCAGTAGCTTAAATTTGGTGTGATGTAAGGGTGACAAGCAGGTGGAGGATCAATGAGAAGTACAAAAATCCCTACAATGGATCTGAAAGCTTTGTGGACTTGGAGCAATTACTTGTCCTGATCTTATAAGAGTAATAGGGTCATCTTTTTAAAAATTGTGATATTTTAAGTATTGAATGATCCATGAAAACTAAAGGAGGTACTGTCACACTCCAGCATTAAATTGATGACAAAGCTTAAGGTGCCAAGATATGCTCATAAATCATTGATACACCTTGCATACACTGATTAGATGAGACGGAGTAACAAGTTTAATGAATGTAGAAAAGGAAGAATCGGATTTATCCGTCACACAAAATGCATAGAGATCAGATTGGTGCAAGTCTCAAGCTGCTATTGTCTAATGATATGTGTTATTTTAGCCTTTGGAAGTCTAGTAAGTAAATCAGTTACAAGAACCAAAGAAAGTAATATAGTTGTCTCCTTACCCTATATAGTGGGCTAAGAGTTTTTAGCCTTAGGATACTTTTTGTCAGTAATGTAGCCCCACAAAAAAAAAAATACTACCCTGTTTCTCTTTTCTTTTAGCAATGACATATTTAAACTTTGATTAATCTGTAAATACCGCTTTCTTTTGTGTGATGATGCAACACCAAATTTTTCTCAGCTTAATGCTTGAGCAAGTCTGACCTTCTACCCTTTTGTCCTTCCCATCATATTTAAGTTCTTCACTATCTTTTATTGTCATTTCTTGCATATTCTGTTTTTGTTAGTGTTTCCAAAGCTTTTCACTGTAGTTTGATGTAGGAATTCATAGTTGTTAGTTGCCAATATTTTATGTTTGGTAAACAAACACACAATTCAAGTCTTGTTTTTAATAGCTTGATTTTTATTGAACATATCAATTTGATGCTTAATTAATATTTGTCATAAAATTTGAGCAAATATATAAAGATATTATTTGCTTAAATTTCAGTAAAATCCCTTCCTAAGCCTAGAAGTTGATCAACCTTAGTTTCTGGATTATCGGGAATATGAAAATTTTTCATGTTTGAAGATTGAAAGTGGTGAAATTATTAACTAAAACATAAAATTAGCATACCTCTATTGCCAATCATGACTCTGGTTTTTTACCTTTGCAATCTTGCTTTGTACATTCATCAACTACAAGGTTTAAGTGATTATATGTCATTAGATATGCTGATGGGCTCTACACACTACACAGTATCTTATGCAGTTTCAATATGCAGTGTGCCTTCATATACCTGCATATGTGATCTAGAGTCTTGTAATGCAGATGCATATAACTGATATGTGCCTGCCGTAGTGGTAATTTAAACTTTGAGCTGGCCAACTCATTCTAGTAGAGCTGTTTTTTCTATGGATCATCTATAATCATGTATTTGTACACAGAAAGTGAAATATATCCCATCAGTTACAGACTAGTCACTTGCAGCTTTGGTAATTATGCATCCATGATTTACAATTCTAATAGCACTTAGATTATCCGTAGTTATTCTGTGATTCTTTGATGTTGGAAGCAAGTTTTGCAATACCGTATCATACCGCTTGGGACATACTGGTCCGATAGAGGATCAGTATGCTTTGTACAGCTTGGTACCTTAGTGTACTATATGTCGGTACACTTGGTATAGCTTGGTATGTACCGTACCAACAGCTGATCGATACGTCAGTATGGTACGAGAACCGTGGTTGGAAGATATATGTTATTTGGTAGCATGATACATGATAATTTTACTTGACAGAAGTGTTGTGACTTAGGAAAAATGAGATGGGAAGTTAATTTGGAGATCTGGAGGAGAATGCAACTTAACGGGGAATCACTTAGAGTGATTATATTTTCTAATTTGGGTTTTTAAATATATTCTTTTAATAAAGCCTGCATACTGCATGTACACTCGAGTATAATCAAACTGCATGTATACCACCAAAATCTTATGTTTGAAGTAGATATGAAACTACAGGTGTAAGGACATTTCTGATGCTGCAAGTTACCAGTTTATGCACTGACCAAAACATGGTGTTAAATTTTCCCTAAAATTTGCACGCTCAACTATATATTGTCAAGTTTTTATTTTGTGCTTTTATTCTATAGATGGCAATATGTAACTTGAACATGGAACATGATCTGATCCTTCTTTTCTTTCTTGGAGCTATTCAACATATACTTCTTTTGGTAAATAGCTAAGTGGAACATGGTTCACCATTATTGTTCACAACAAGGTTCTAAATCTTGGTCTGGTATGACACTGGTCTGCAACATCTGTCGAAATATTCCCCGTGCCGATTGTAGGGTCCAACCAGATGAGGAGTTGTAGGTGGGAGAGGATAAAGAGGAGAGGAGAAGGCAAAGGAGGTGAAAAGGAAGAGGTGAAAGAGGAGGAGGTGGTAATGTATACAAGGAGAAGGATACGGGAAGGAGAAGGTGACAGTGACATGATGGGGAGCAGAAGTGGTGATGCAGCAATAAGAGGCAACACCAACATTCAAAGGTGAGGAGACCATCACAACATGGTGGAGAGGAGGTGGTGGCAGTGACTTGGCGACAAGTTAGCTGATGAAGAGGGAGATGCATGAGAGAGAGAACATGTGGAGGAAAAATGGGAAAGAAAATGAAATTAACGGAGATGTCGTTCCACAGATGTATGGAGTGGTAGGTTTATTGCCTGGTGCATCTATGTACATCAGTTAAATTTTGACCAGACTGTTTGGTATGTTAAATGTACTTGTCGTAACTCCTATTTCAACTTAGACCAGGTGAAATTGCTCACTCCGTGTACCCAATGGTTTGGACCAGTAAAATGCCACCTGTATTAGCTAGTATGATTGGTCTTTTGAAATTTGGTTCAGAATATGATAAAAATTCCCAAATAGTACAACTTAATATGATCAAGGTTCCAAATATGAGCCCTGGTTTGGACCAATAAATTTTGACCAAACTGTTTGGTATTTACTGGTTGTAACTTCTATTTTGATCTGGATCAAGTGAAATTCCCCAGTCCATGTACTGGTCATGGTTTAAACCAGTAAAACCCGACCTGTATTAATTGGTACAGGTGGTTTTTTAAACCTTGGTTGAGAATATGTTCAATGATCTCAAAATAGCACAATTTATCATGAGTAGCGCAAACCTCACTTTTTAAATTGGTTACTACTGATTTCTGGGGTCTATTTGTTTGGAAACGATATGCTAGTGTTATTATTTTATTCTATGGTAAATGTGCCAGAGTTTATGCTATCTAATTGCTGTTTTGTTTGTCCTGTTCTTTAGTCTCCTCTTGAAAGTACAATGGTTTTTCTCATACTTGTAATTTATTGTGCCACCAAAGTGTAGAACAAGGTATATGCTTTTGTATAGATATTCCTATCATTGTATCTTGGTGAAATATCTTCTGACGTTACAAACTTAGAGAATGTAACTAGTATTACCTTTTTCCTGGTAAGAAAAGCAAATCAATAAACATATACTTGTCTGTAAAACAGATTATTCGCCATGCGATCTGCTTGCTGCTGAGATACTACTTGAGATGGCAACCTACTGCAGTGCTCTCAAGACACAAAATGAAGATGGTGGAAAGATACAGTGGACAAAGACTCCTTTCCAGAAGACAATGAAAACCCAAAAGTTGATATCCTCAATGGAAAGGTCAGGGAGTTTGCTCTTCAGAACCAGGCACCATGATACAGTCAGGACTATAGGCCTGCCACATCGGGAACATAAGCCAAGTGGGAAGAAAAATGATTTGAGCTACATCAAGACTGCTGGTAGAGCACCCACAAAATATCCAGCTAGGTCAGATGGTGGCACATCCCCCTGCAAGCTGGAAAATGATCTACAGATTGATGCTAGGTCATTGAATAATAATATTACAGTCAGGTCATCGAGTTTGGTTCCATCAGTTACACGAGTTAAAAATGGTTATGAAAATCAGCAGAAGCTTGGGAAAACAACACCCCCAACATCAACAGTTGGGGTTTGCATTAAGGATTGGGGTCGAGGAAGGAACAAGCAAATGTAACTTTGAAGTAGTAAGAGCACAAGCGTGTTCTTCTGTAGCTCCTAACACATCAAAGGGCTAAGATGCTTGGCAGAAGACTTTGGTGCCGCGAACCTGGTGTTGGGGTTGGGGTGGGGGGTGGGGGGGGGTCGCAAGTTAAGGTGGAAAACTGTTGGTCCGTGGGTTACTTCCATTTCAAGTGGAGTTGGTTAACTGGAAGGTTTTTGTACTTTGACAATGGGTTGTAGGTATGTACTATGTTTGGCAAGCCATTCTCTCGTCGCAAGAAAATCACTGTCGATACCCCAGCAAATCAGAAAAAGTTAAAAAAAAAAAACCCTTCTTCTTGCTTCAGTCTCCGGTTGGGGAGCATCAAGGTGTCCTCATCAACTGAAGCCTGTTGTTATGACCTACCAAGTCTCTGTACAGTTGGTCTGAAACAATCTCAGGTAAGAATAGATGCATGATTTGTCTACTAATTTTTAGGTCAGAAGACTGGGTTTAGCGTACACAAAACATGGCAGCAGGTGGAACCATTTTCCTGCACAAACATCTTGCACATATCTGTAAGAAAGATTACACTTGAAGGGGGTTAATTGGGTCATCGTGTTCAAAAGATCTTGCTTATGTGGACTGAGAATTTGAATGGATGCATTCCTTATTATCTTGATTCTAATCAAATTTCAACTCTCTTTTTGATTGCGTTATGTATATTATAAACTAGGCTTACTACTTTGCCTCCTCAATCATATATCTGCTGCAACTATTCAAATGCATTTAAACTAGGCTTACTATTTTACCTCCTCCTCAATCGTATATCTTCTGCAACTATTCAAATGCATTGTGCTGGCCTCCTGAGAAGACAGCTCCCTGCAAGTTTAATTACTCTCTTTTTTAATTAATTTTTTATAATTATATGCAGAGTTTTAATGTAAGGTTTGCATATTGTACCGTTTGGTATGTGATTTGTTTGGTACAGTTTTTTGATACTTTTTGTGTATTGTTGGTACATTTGATATAGTTTGATACAATTTGGTATGTTTCATATCGATAACTAATCGAGATTTCGAAACTTACTTTAATGTACAATTGCAACAGACCCACAGTTTTAGGTTAATCAGAAGCAGCGAGTCCATCATCACCTCTTCTTCTTCTTCTTCTTCACTTTATACTGACTCTCCATCCCTGTAGGCTCACTAAATCGAAAGACTAAGCTGTTGTCTGTCACCACCATCTGCACCCCCGCCTACTCGTGGCCATCCAAATAGCTGAATGCTATTTTGATTTCATTTCACCAATGTGGATGAGGCAACCGCCAAGTTCATTCTATTCAACCATCTTCTACCTAGTTTTCCCACCTCTACATTTCTCAAATCATATTAATATGTTTCATATTCTAATATAAATCAATGAGACAGATGTATCGTAATTCATTTTCCTTGACATGTAGTAGTAGTACATCCTAAAAGTCAAAAAAAAAAAAAGAAAAGAAGCATGATTCAAGTTATGTAAGGTTAATAAATGTACAAGTTCTAGGCTTAATAAATATAGGTTCTTGAAAGAGGTAACTGACACATACTAAGTTTTTGAGTTCAATTAATATCTAATTCCATATATCTTGGCTCTAATCACTCTAATCACTCTGCAAAAACTAATGGAACTGTTGACCTTCTTAATTAATAACAATCATTCTCATTAATTTTCAGAATGAAAACTCAAGTTAATCTCAATTACTTATAATCAATATTATTAGCTTGCTTACAGGTTTTTAGATTTTCTAAAGATGTATAAGGGCGACTTTATATATAAAAAAGAATCCATATTGTGGGTATTTGGCAAAAGGTAGCTCTCCTCTTTACTATTGCCAACCCCCTTATTATTGATAATCCCTTTAAAAAAATATTATTTTACTATATATAGCCCTAATATTATTGGTTTCATTTTTTTATTTTTAGAGAAGGAGGAAGGAGAAGAGGAGAAGAAGAAGAAGAGGAGAAAGGAGAAAAAGAGGAAGAAGATAAGGGAAGGAGGAGGAATAAGAAATGGTTTTTATGCTTCTTTATAAATGATAGTTTAGAAATATAAAAAAATTTTAAAATTAGATTATAAATAATAAAGAAGCGGTTGTAAGGTAGTTTTATTCCTAATTTAAAAAATACCTAAAATATCTCTCGAAAAACTTTATTGTCAAAGTTCTTATTCATTTTTATTTGACTCGTTTATGGTATTTTTAATAACGTTTTTGAGAATTTTATTCAGATACTAAAAAATGCTATAAACACTATTGAAAAACAATGCATGAGATATCATATTATGTCATTGCTCGTAGATCATTATAATATCTTATTTTTAAATTTTTAGTTGATTTAATTAAGGTTAAAAGTTTATTTGGATCATTTATCATGTTTTTAAGTAGATTTTATATTATTTTTATTATGATGACCAAACCATTATAACAATCCAAATTTTAATTTTTATTTAGGTAAACTATTATAAATATATGTTTAAATCAATATAATGTATCAAATATCAAATGATTTCTAGCATGTCTTGATTCTATTTAACTCATTTATGATATTTTTAAATAAGTTTATAGCATTTTTATTATGATAATCAAAATATTATGAAATTTTTTTGAAATATTTTTTAATTAGAATTACTGTTTGAGTAAAAAAAAATACTATCGATTAGAAAATATGAGTCTTTTATAAGAAAATTACTCGATATATAATAGTATAAAATTTAGGAGAATAGATAATAAAATATATTATGTAGAGGGATATATGTGTAATTTCGCTTATCCGAGTCGGCGACATCTCGTTCTTGGTTTCTTCGTCCTCAATTCTCCTGCTTTGGGGATCAAGAAAACGCCGCAAGCCTTTTGATCCCGCACTCGAGACTGGCTATACTTGTCGCCCTCTTCGTCTTTCTTGGATCCTATGAACGCGTCCAAGTTCATGGATAAGCAGATCATGGAGCTTTCTGGATCATCGGCGCCTGCTGACAAATTCTTCGACCTCCTCAACCCCCAGGAGGACCATCAGATCGACGGCGCCGCCTCCGGAGGAGGAAGCGCCAAGAAGGAGCAGCAGCAGCAGCAGCAGCAGGGAGAGAAGGCCGAGATCTTCCCTAGCTATGAGTTTCACCCCATCCGGGCGGTCGGATCCTCCTCTCCCCCAACCACCAGCGGCGGCGGCCTCGGTGGCTCCTGGCCCACCTGGGGCTCCGTCGATTCCAAGCTGGCCTCCTTCAATCTCCAGGTATATGGCTACTGCTTTCATTCGGGCGTTGTTCACGAATTTTTGTTGGATGCGGTGGAACCGATTATGATCGGTATGATTCTAGATCGGTTTTTGATGGATCAGATGAGTCTCCCCTGTGGATCTTATCTGGATGATCGTTCAAGGTCTATATACCTGTTTCCACTGGGACGATCTTAAATCTTTTTTTATTTGTTTTAGTTGAGAAGAAAATTTTGATGGTGTCGTATGTGATTAGACAAATAAATAAAATATTGATTCAGCCCTCGTTGATATACTTGTTGATAAAGGATCTTTGCTGCTATGGGATGCACATTTGTGAAGGAACTTATTGTGCAAGATCTTTACTGTTGGTAAACTGTTTCACTTTCCACGCCATTTTCTGTGGTGATAGCTATGCGTTTATTAATATGTAGAATTAATTTCCGTGCTTTCGGTAGGTCAAGAAGTTAGGTGGAAACAAAAATTGGTCTGTCTTTAGCGAAGATCCCCAAGCTGTGGGCATTTCTTTGTACATTTTTATTAATTTGAGAAACATTAAGAGAATGAGTTTAAATCTACCAAAGATGATCTCCAAAATGTCAAGATTACGCGTTGGTATGATAAATTCGTTCTTTGGAGACCAGTATTATTTCTATTCAGGACTGAAGTTGTACATGATCAACTTTACCATTGTACGAAGATTCACCGTCTAGAATTTTAGAACATTTGTTTGCAACCGCAAAGGAAGCCAAAAAAAAAAAAAGCAAAGAAAGGAAGAAAAATATAAGAATTATGATAGTTTTTATGATAACTACTAAAGATGGAAACAAAGATGTTTATTGGATTGCCATAACTAGGTAAAGGAAAATGAGGGATTAAGGTAACACTAGATCCATAATGGATGAATATATAAAGATACCTATTAACAATATGGAGATTGAGAAAAGGTTGGAATCTTTTGTAGAATATTTAATGAATATTCTATAGATAACTTGGTTAAGAGATTAAAAATAATGGTCGGTTTAAATTTCAGAATTCATAGAATTAGTACAAATGAGATAATGTGAGCTATAAAGAGGATGAAAATAGATTAGAATGTAGGTGTTGATGGTAAGTTGGCTGAAGTTTGGTAGAGTTTAGATGTTCAACAGACAATTTGGTTGACTAGTTTATCTAACAACATTTTGAACTTAGGAGAAACATTTTAGAAACTAAAGACGTTAGACTAAATAGGGATTAGGACTAAATATACAAAATGCAAATGCAAGTTTAATAATCCAAAGAGAGAACTAAGGGTGAAATTAAGGTGAATTAACAAATATGCGCTGATGTTGGTGTTGTATAGCTTAGACTTGCGACTACATAGATTGGAATATGTCATGACTTGACCTAAACAATTTGGTCAAGATTGTCTTAGATTAGGCAAGTAGCGATTGATTATAGCTTGGGGGTTGGTTTATAGTTTTCTATAATCATGGGATCCAAGGCTATCCTACTGTACCAGGCTCCCTTACCTGTTAGTGTAGATGCCATCTGCCAGGCACTATGGACCTCCACCATGGATGGTTGGCAATGTTGGTTCCGGTTCATGTTGGCCATATATATGTCCTTTTAATGTAACTCACTGTGACCCATACTTGACTTGAACTGACCTAATGGCAGTCTTGTAGTCCTTTAATATTAAAATTTAAGAAAAGTTAATGGTGGTGTAAGAACTGTTCGTTATGCTCAATACTTTTGTTTGTGGCATGTCATAGGAAATCTTGTTAGTTAGCATATAGGGTTTTGGTGGATCCTTTATGTTATAATATTTATCAGATTCACTTCAAGTTATATGGTTTATGTTGTAGTAGTTTCGTTGGACATATTCTTCTAAAGGCTATATTTCAGAATCAGTTTTGACTACTTCTTGATGTGTGCTGCATATGCTGATGTTTCTTTCTCCTACAATTTTGACTTTTTCCATGAATGTAGAATGCTGGCATCCTGGAGCCCCACGAAGCAACAAAAGCTAGCCATCAGAAAGAAAAGAGTACATATGATGTTGCAATGGTGGCTGAGATTGACACTACAGTGAAAAGATATGCTGATAATTTGATGAATGCTTTGGAAGGTGTTAATTCAAGACTACTGCAACTTGAGAATAGAACTCACCACCTGGAAAATTCTGTGGGTGAGCTCAAGGTGGCTATTGGGAATAATAATGGCAGCACAGATGGAAGATTAAGGCAATTTGAGAATATTCTGAGAGAGGTATGCCTTTTTGATAATTGTACTTGATCTACTTTCCTATCAATCTTTTATAATTTAGTTCAGTCTTAGCATTTTGATCATTTATACTATCTTTAAGGATTAGCTTGCCTTTTATTAACCAATTGGTTCAATGAATGAGCGCATATTGTCGTCACATTATTTGACTAGAATGGAAGGAATGATATTAACAAGTCAGCTTGCATTTCCTTGTCTCACTATGGTGTATGCATATTTTGCCATTGTTGTGCAGTGTTGTCTTCATTGGTTTGTTGCTACTGCTTCGATTCAGTTTAATGTGATTGTTTTTTATCTGTAATTTTTACTCCCATAGTTCTGTAGATCTTAGTGCAATTTTACCTGAAAGTCTGCTATTTCATAAATAATCTAACATATGACTGGTTTATAATTAATTTATACAATTGCCATATAACTTCTTAGTATTCTTGTTTGTATATTCTTTCTTGATCTAATATATTAATATAGTTCATTCTATTCCTAACATTAAGTTTGACAATATGTTTGAGTATCAGGATGTTATTGGTTATCATCATGAGGTGAAATCGTTTCATTTTAGGGATATGCGGGGAAGACATATTTCTTATTTTAAATAATAAAAAAGGTTTGATTTGATATTCAAAAGCTATAACTAGTTACCTTATTACTTATGATTACGTATTAGTTAGGTTGGCATTGACATTATTGAAGTAACTGTTATTAATAGCGTGGCACTGTAGCAGTCAATGTAAAAAAGAAGTTTGTGGTCAGTCTTTAGGCTGTATCTTGGAAGTTGTTATATCAATATGTATGAAAAACTTCCTTTACACTTGTGCAGCATAAGATTTTTTTTATTGCTCAATCAACATTTTACAGCATAAGATTATTTTATTGCTCGAAGATGTTTCCGCTAGTAATGGAGGCAAACTAGTTATGTTTTGACAGTGACTCAAAAGTGATAAAGCTTTGATTTTCTTATTACTCAGCTAGAAACTTGATTATGTTGTTAATCGATTGTGCTACAACTTGCAAGTGATTCTGATGTACTTTGAAACTGTATAGCTTTTATCTACTATATATAGTTCAATCATATATTCATTCCTCTGCCAGACGAATGACAAGCTAATAATCAGAACAAAAATTGAACGATGTCATTACTCATTAGATTGGTGAAAGTTGTTTCATCCTAGCTCAGTTGAATGTTTAGGAGTTTGAAAAAATTGCATTTTTCTGTTAAGATGAAGCGTGCACTTCTTGCAGGTACAGTCTGGGGTGCAAATTCTGCGGGACAAGCAGGATATCGTGGAGGCACAGCTGCATCTTGCACAGTTAAAAGCTTTCAAAGGGGAGCAACAGCAGCAGCAAAATTCAAAGACTGTGCAACCAGAATCACGGCAACATGAGGTGCCTGCATCACAACAGGCCATCCAACAATCCTATCAACAGCCAGTTCCACCTGCACAGCCAACTATGCTTCCTGCTCCGCAACTGCCGAATGCTCCACCACCTGCACCACAACAAAACCCGCCTCTCCATATGCATGCTCAGTTACCTCAACCCCAAGTTCCTTCTGTCCCGTCTTTACCGCGAGAGTCTGGCTTCCCCCCAGCTGCTCAGCACGCAGAAGCTACACACCAACAGTACCAAGTGCCAGTTCAGCATCCTCAGGCAGCACCACCTCCACCACCATCTGGACCACAACATTATCAGCCTCCTCATCTTCCACAGTATTCTCAGCCAACCCAATCACAACATTCTGTTAATCCCATGCAGCAGCTGACACCCCCTGGACCTCAGCACACTGAAGAATCTGCGCCATATGCGCCTCCACCTCAGAGCTATCCCCCAAGCATCTACCAACCTCCCACTTTTCCTCAGCCACCGAGTGGGCCACCTCAACAGTATTTTGTCCCGAACTCCAGCATGTATGGACCACCTGCAAGCCAACCGAACTCAGGGCTGCCACCTTCTTCTGGCTATGGACCACCAACAGGTCCGAGTTACTCTGATTCTGCTTACGGAGGATTGCCTTCCGGCCAAAGCAGCTCTCCGATGAAACACTTCACTCCCTCGGTCCCATCTGGTGGAAGCAGCAACTATCCACGGCTTCCTACGGCCCGCATCTTACCGCAGGCACCACAAACTGCCGCTGGCGGCTCTAGTAGTCCTTCGGGAACGAGACTGCCAATTGATGATGTGGTGGAGAAAGTTGCTACGATGGGGTTCTCGAGAGATCAAGTCAGGGCAACCGTGAGGAAGTTGACGGAGAACGGGCAGTCGGTCGATCTGAATGTGGTGCTTGACAGACTCATGAACGATGGCTGAGGTCCACCAGTCTCTAGAAAGGTTGATTTGGGCGGGCGACTGTTGCGGAAGCTTTCAATCATCTACTGTATATAGCAGCCATGTGAACCTAAAATCTCTTTCGTCCTTCTGTCTGCCAGATGAGTGGTTCGAGGAATGTGACTCGGAATCTATTGCTGTTTTCTTCTAAATCTTTTGGAGGCGTTTGACAGTTGCCACTCTTTCAAAGATTCTAGCAGTTTGTGTATCAGACATAATGAACTGCCACTGCTTGTGAATGTCAAAACTGTGGTTCCTGGAACCATTATTCCCGATCGATGGCCTGGGTGTTCTCTCTGTAGCCAGCCAGCCAGGGTGGTTGATAGCCATGGTTCAGCAAACTTTTCTTGATGACGAAGGGGTATCAAATTAGATTGGTGGATTCTCGTTTGACCGATGTGATTCTTCGGCACGTCATTTTTTACATGGCCAGGTTGAATGCTGCTTTGTGATCCCAGTAAAAACAAATCCTTTACAAGACCTCTTCCCGGTATACATATAAGAATATTCCCTCCACCATATACTTTAAACTAAAAGAAAAAGAATCATCAAATATTATTTATTATTATATCAAAGTACCGTGTTTTGGTTTACGACGTCAACCTACAAGCCAAATGGAATGGATGATGTCCATGGGCTGTTGTCGGACGCCGTCCCGGATTTAAAGTATCATTTAATGATGTCAAAGGCAAAAGGCCATTGTTTTACGTGTTCGTATGATGATTGATGGAAGCGGATCAAAGCGAGCTCCCAAATCCGATCACTTCTCAATCAAATCGGATCCAATTATGACCCTAATAGTGCGGGTCGGATTCGAAGTTGTAATAATATGACAATCTCCCACCGTCCATTTTGGCTTATCGCGCATCTCAAAGCTCGACGAATTGCCGCGGATGGATTCAACTTTCGACGCGCCGACACCGTCACGACCACGACCACGACCTCGACCTCCTAGGTAAGCACGAGGAAGAAGGAATTGATGACGATGTAGTAGGAGGAGGAGGAGGAAGAAGCAGAAGAAAAAGGGCTTCGAGCCCCCCGAAAGCCTCTCTCCCTCCTCCATCAGATCCATCGGATAGAGGTCAGCTATAGTTTCTTATGCCTTCCTTTGTTAGGTTGGGCTCTTGGATTTTGGTGCCGTTGTTCCATCGACAATCTGATCGAATCATCGTAAGATCTTCAACACCAAAAAATCTCCTCCTCCTTTCAAAACTTCGATTTTTGGGTCATTCTCCGTCAATTGCATGTTGGGGGATGTTAACGCAAAAGGTAGGAGTTCAGAAATTAAGGACATTGTCAAGGAATTTGTGCGGCACAGCAGTGTCTAGCGCGCTTGTATTCGCCTATATCTGCTTTGCACATACCTTGGTAGTTGATATAAGTATATACTGTGATGGTACTCGGTTTATTGCATGAGAAGATTTATCCACAATACCACTGCGTTTGTTGGTTCTCAGCAAATCCTGCTGGAGAAAACCTAAAAAAGGAATCAATAATGTCTAGTTTGTTTGGGAATCAGGAATCCAACAAAACAATGGAAATGCCCGAACAAGTTCATCTGGAATATGTAGCGAAACCTCACTTGCTCTATCTACCATAGGAGGTGTAACTCTGAGATAATGTTTAGAGGGTGAAGTATTCCTCTCTAAATTTGAGGTGATGACAGAGCCATGGATCTGTTGTCTGAGTTATTGCTACCAATGACAGATTGGCCATCAGTTTTCCTATTAAATAGGAAGAAAAAGAAAAATAATTACTTCTGAGATTCTAATAAAAGCCCAGCCTTTTTTTTTTTTTTCTCTTTCAAAGTATCAGGTTATGAATAGATGTCTGTTTATATTTAATTGAAAAAGGGTTGAGATCATTGTTGCGAGGTCATCTTGTGCTGAAACATTTCAGGAGAGTTTTGTTTTAACTGCAAAGCAGCATTTTGGGCCTAAATTCATTGTAACTTCTGCTGAAGAGCTGTAAGTTCTTTTGGCAAATACACTGAACTGGGTCTTCAAAATGATCAAATATGATAAAAGAGAATATTACGGGCAAGTGCTAAGGAGATCAAATAAACAAAAATGATCAAAAGAACAACAAAGATGCACAAACATGAGTAAGCATGTCATTAGTTAAGCATGCCATTTTTATCTTCACTTCATTTTGCACTTGTAATCAACCAAGATATTTATCCTCTTTCGATAAATAAAAATTACCATAATTAGTGTTTTGTTTTATTTGGATTACTCATTTCCTTATTTGTGTAATATAATTAAGAAAATAATTAAAATACTATTTCCTTAATGGTGTGGGCAAGTTAGGAATTTAATTAATTAATTCGGAAAACAAATTTGTTATTTCCTTGAGCGGAACCCTCCCTCCTCTCATATATAAAGGATGTCAGGCTCCACGTCTATGCATCATCGGTGGGTCGATAGTAGGGAGGCACATAGGGAAGAGGAGGATCTTGATAGGTAGGTCCTCCACCCTTTCTCAATTTATTTTCTACAATACATATTCTTAAAAGCTTTAGTTTTATGATGATGTAAACTTCGTTAGTTTAGAAATTTTGAATTATGATAAAATATTTTCTGATATTGAAATTATCATGAATTATGATACCATTAATTTAGTTTAAATATGAAATCACATTTAACTAATAAATTTTATGAATTTATGAAAATTTATCCTTACGTTGATTTAATTAGTTTGACATGTTGACTTATGTTATTAGTAAATTCCATAAAATTCATGCTTTTGCATTTCAAATCTGATTGAATTAGGAATTTGGTAGCATGTCAAATATTGAGACTAACATATTGATTAATTGATGAATTTCATGTGTTTATTTAATAATTTGAATTCAAAATATTTTATTTTTTTTAATTTAATGAGATTGTCTATTACATGTATTAATTTGTTAAGTATCTAAAATATTGAATTAAATCAAAACTGAGGGATTTGATTCAGTTAAACTTGGCTAACCTAAGCCAGATTGTTGATTGGATTCATTTAGGACAGTCATATGTGCGTGGGTCTTGTTCGGGTGTAGGTCGGCCCAATCTGTAGTTTTCACCAACGGGACTAGGAGCCTGTGGTGCAGGCTGGCCTGACTTAGCGACCTAGGCAACGGCTCAGATTTGGCTTCAGCGTAACATAGAAGCATGGCCCAGCTCGGTAGACCTATGTAGGAGGTAGCTTGGGACAGGCTCAGCTCGAGGCCAGCACTGCTTGTACCCAAGCCTGTAGCTTGCTTTGGCTTAAGTTGGGCACGAGCTAGCCTAGAAAGACCTGTAATGGACCTTCTGAATCGGCTGGCATGGGCCAGTGCAGCCTAGTTCCAAAGTCGAGTCCAATCCTTTGCCCTTTTTTATTGTGCTAGCACATGCATCGCATGTGACCTTGGTCCAAGCAATTATGAGCCAATTTGAGCTTGACCCAACACTATGCATCGGACCAGAGCCGATTCAAATCCGACTGATTTTGCTTGTGCATCGAACCAAGGCCGACTCGACCTAGCCTAATGCCCAAATTAGGGTAGGCTAGCGGTCCAAGGGGACTAGTGCCTGCATCCGATGTGCAGCCTTACATCTTAGTTGAACGATGAGATCAGTTTGATCAATCTAGATTGATTCAGAGTGATTCTAAAGCAATTTTGATCGAGTCAATCTTGTTTCACCCAAATTAGAATCAATCAAGTCCAATGGAACCAATTTAGGGTGATTCTAGTCCTAGATTGCATCTATGAGGATTTGAGTTCGGTTCAGTGAGTTTATAAGTGAATTAAGTCTAGTTCGAGTCAATTGGATCAATTTAACTATGGTTTAGGTAATTAAAGATTATAATAGGATTGACACCTCATACTTTATTTAATGAAGTTAAAAGTTTTATTTGGATTTATGATTTGAAAATGATTCGTGATTTTAAATATTTGAGACTAAGGACGACATTGATGATATTGTTACCCTACAACGTACATGCCATGGTGAGTGGTTGACATTAGAAGTAGCCTTGTAAAAGGGGCTATCGGCCCATCACAGTGCAGAGCCGCTAATGAACTGAGCCTCGCATGCCATGTATCCAACATAGTCTATCATGGTATTTCATTGTATGACTTCTTTAAATGTATTTATGAATTGATGAATGAGAATGAATGAATATGATATATGATAGATGAGGACCTTATTTCTTTGCAAGGGTTGGGAGGTTAGCATTGGTAGGGCGATTCCCTTCGGGGATTAACGAATCGTTAGACATGATGGGCTAGATGACCCCTTCATCTTCTATTGGGAGAAACATGTCCTCACTTGAAGAAGTGAGGGGCACCACTCCATTGGGAGTGCGACATGATTTAGTTGTGTCCATTGTTGGGATAATATAAAACCCATCATCTTCTTTATCCACTATTAGGAGGGTGCATCATTGTGTGTTTGATGTACGCCTATATTATTTTGACTGATTTACGCGTATGTTACTTTGACAATTATGTATCTCATTGAGATGTGTTACACATGACTGATGCATGATTTTATTTATCGTTTATTTGATACTAATCATGATAAATTGATATGTTTCTATTTCAGATGAAAGTGTTTGTATATCATACTTGGATATGTTTTTTGTCTTATATTTATTTTATATTTATCTACTAGCTTATATTAGATCTGAGACTTGGGTGGAGTATACCTTTTCATCATTAATTAGCATTATCAAGAAGTTGCAGCCTTTTTCCCATTGTTAAATTTATTGTATTTACAATGAACATTGAATTTAGTGAAAAAATTATTTCTGTAGTTGTGGATTTTGAAGTGGTGGTTTATGCACAATATTAACAATGCCAGTAATGTTCTCTTTAGATTCCATGTCTATCAGTTAAATCAGCATTCAGAACCTTTACTTTTAGGTGTTTGCTTTTTTGAAATTTATTTGAAGTGTTCAGACTATTACCTTTTCTACCATTCATGAATGGTATTATACACCACCAACTCTGATGGGATAATTTTTCCAAGTGATAATGGTTGTTATGTATTGAACTAATTACCGCTGAGGTTTGTGAAACTAATGCTATGCCCATCTCTCCTTTTCTATTGGTTGCTTTGTTGATCTCAGAACTTTGATGCTCACAATTGGATGCGAACTTTGTCTCCATTTTAACTAAATATGGGATTTTTTTCTTTATGATGTGCTACAATAACTTTTTTAATTTTCAAGATATTATCAAGCTACATCAGCCTGCTATAGTATCTTTGTTTTGTTAAAGGCATTCTTAAGTATGTACAAAAAACAACTCAAATATTTCTTGGGTCCGGTTTCTATTGCCCTTTTCTGAACAAATGATGATCTGACTGGTCTATACTAACCTGATGCTAATAACTTTATATTAGTGTTGGTGTTGATCTATGAAGTTTCTTGTCATTTGATTATGCTAACTTCTTTTTGTTATCATTATTACTGACCTCTGGTGTTTATGAAACTTGTTTATTCCTATGTAGTAAGCCGTTTTGGATGGAGAATTTAAGTGTTCTGCCTCCCGGGTTTGGCTTTCATCCAACAGATGTCGAACTTGTCTCCCATTATTTGAAGAGAAAAACACAAGGGCACAACTTTGACGAACTTATACCAGAGGTGGACATATATAAGCATGAACCATGGGATCTACCTGGTAATTGTGTTACATATCCTGGATTTTTGTGTTTCTACTGCAGGTTAATGCTCTCTACAGTAGATATGATAATTATATTAATTTTTGTGAATAACCAATTTTTGATCCAAGAGAATTTTGAACTGATGCTTTCTGAGGTGCATTATCTTGCTAACATGGACCATCCTCTGAATTTTTTGGAGGGGCTCATCGGCAATTGAACTGTGAATATCTTACTAGTCTTGGGTCTATAAATTTGCAGAACTGCAAATCCATGTTAAAGAAACACTAGTAACATGTGGATTGTTACATCTGTGAGACTTCCAAACATCCTATTATTCTGATGTGGACTGCAAATTCTAGACTCTGATGTGGTCATTGCATCTCTGATAGTTCCAAGCTCTTATGATATTTGACTTAATATTTTGCTCCACTATTATTTCTTGAAACTGAGAGAATTGATGAACTTAATACTATTTAGTAAATTTTTGTACCTCCTTCAGTTTGACCTGGATATTCTTTTATCTAAAAACTCTCTCTCCTTGTTTTATCTTCACTTTGCAGCCATGTGTCATGTGCCTACCAGAGATAACAAGTGGCACTTTTTCACTTTACGTGAAAGAAAATACCTTTCTGGTTCTCGCTCAAGCAGGACCACAGAAGAAGGTTATTGGAAATCCACTGGGAATGATCGGAATGTCAAGTTTCAAAATCGAGTTATAGGGACCAAGAAAACTCTAGTATATCATGAAGGTCGAGCTCCACGTGGAAAACGTACTGAATGGATTATGCATGAATATGGTTTAGATGAAAAAGAGTGTAAAGCTTCTCCTGGTTTGAAGGTAATATTTTTTTCTTTGAATGACGTGATAATTTGAAGAAGACATGTTTGCTATTAGAATTAAAGGTGCTTGCCTAAGTGAAGAAGGTGAAGTAGTAAGCTTGTTCCAAAGAAGTTATTCTGCACAGATGGAATAAAATGAAGTGTCAGCCTAAAAAATGCTAAACCTTTCAATTTAGGCCCCAATATTTTATCAGAGAAAGCTTCTGCATGATGCAAGCAGCCACACTGTCATTTCAGGGTGCATGGTCTGATTCACCTTGTTTTTCAAAAGCCAATCATTTGTACCCCCTGGAAGTGAGCAGGTTCCATATTCTGTGGCACCGACCAAATATTCTTGCGGTCCAATCATCATGCTTCTTTTTCTCATTTTTTGGGGGAGGTGATCACCATGAATCTATAATATTATATTTAAGAGCACCATTTTCCCTGTATGAGTCTTTTTGGTTTATATATATTCTATTTAGTATGAGATTTCCGATCCAATTTTTCTTCTCTTCTGTCAGATGTTAGCACAAAAAACTACTGGTAAGTTATGTCTGAAAAAGTTTTTGGTTGTTCAATCATTGATATCGTACATTATTTACATCATCATATATATAGCTTTAAGGGCTTCAGGTCGAATCTAATTCATCAATAATGTATCCTATAATTTTCCTGTGGTTAGTTCTGGAATCACTCTTTTCTGTTTCTTATTGCAGGGTACCTTTGTTCTTTGTCGTGTTGCCAAGAGGAATGATTGGCCATTGGAAAATGAGAAGACTGAACTGGTGGTCTGCAAGGAATCATCTAGTCACTCGAGTGACATAGAAGATTTAGATGCATGGGTTGCAGGGCTCTTCGATTCGAACTTTGGCACTGACTCTAATGAACTAGAGCATGAGGCAGTGGTATGTCCAAGTCTCTTTTAATATAGTCTGGGACTTTTAACTGGGTATTGCCCTGTCAATTAGTTCCCCTTCATCTAGTAGAGGTTCTAGGCATGAATGTTCATGGAGGTGCCACCCAGGTATTTAGACTAGCGTCAGTAATTCTTTTTTTTTTAAGGTAGGATTTTAGTCTCAGTAGAGGTCACAGAATATTCAAAAGAACATTCATTACTTAAATCTAAGAGTTCAGTAATAGGCCAAAAAAGAAGAAGAAAGGAATAATAACTAGGTAAAGATGGAGATTTTTCATTTCTAAGTAGTAGGTAGATGAGAAGCTTGTATTAGTCCAATTATTGTTTGGATTCTCTTTTATCGCTGATCGTTAACAGCTATTAGACTCTCGATTTGAATGTCCATCTGCCCCATGATTTAAACTGACTGAGAAGTTAACTGCGAACGGATATTAAAAGTGTGAAATGAATTGAGTTGCAATTTGCTTTCAGCTTTTAAATACAAGTGAAAATTGAGGAGATTTGATTTGATTGAATTAAAGCATGTGTAGCTTTTCATTTTTTGCTCTGTTATGCACTTCTCTATGTTTTATACTGAGTATGTGAAATTGAATTTTATAGTACACAATTCTGTATATCATGATCATTAGTGCATACACTTTATTCCATTTCTTTTAAGATTTTGCAGGCAGATGTCAGTTCTCTTGTGCCAAAGCAGGAGCCAGTGGATTCTCATCTTGACCAAAGTGCTGACAGCAACATTGGCTACCTATTAGAAGATGATGCCTGTAATATTTTGAAATCTGATTCCAATAACTCAATTCAGAAGTCCAATACTGGAACCAGAGATGATGTTTTCACTCTTGGAAGAAGTTCCCGGGATGCAAATGTTAAGAAAGAGAATCCTACATTTGGTCACACTGCTTCCACCAATTCATACGAGAGCATTGATACTGGAATCCAGATTCGACAACGCCGTGCAGGACCTTCAGCTGAAGTTCCCTCCAGCAGGATTAGACTTCAGGTTAGCAAGGTGGCATCGAGGAACTCCACATCAGTCAACCACACCATAAAGGTTGGCAATGAAGGTCATCATCTTGATCTGAATAGAAGTCAAAATCAGACTTCCAGTTCAGGGCTGGCACTCGACCAAGAGTCTGCAGTTGTAACATCATCAGTTTCTTATCAGTTCAATGCAAAATCAAATCCAAGTTCTGAGCCTGATCGATCTTGCCCAGTTGTGTCTATGACATTACTGGGGGCAATATCATCAAATGATGTTACTCTTCAGAAGTCCTCCAGTGCACCTCTTGACGACCCGAGCTTCATCCGAGGAATTGACCGGGGCATGGGAATGCTTGTACCAGCACTTCAGTCAGCTTGTCACTCGCAGTGTTTTATCCTCAGTGCATGTCTCACTGGAACTGCGGCTCTTTTCATATATTTCATGCTGCGAGGTGATGCTGGATGATTCAACTCCTCATCTTCTTGGTTGTAGGACATGAATGACTACTTACCGAGGTCGATAGACGTAGTTCTTTTCTATTTACACTTGCTCATAAAAAGAAGTTTTTGGTTTTGCTCCTATTGGATCCTGCACTTTCATGTACATAAGCAGGTCAATTTCTTCTCATGGTTGTCAGGAAAGAACAATTTTGTTTTGTAACTGATGCTTTGTTGATAGTAAATAAGGAGCTTATATTGTAAATTGTTCCTACTTGCAACAGTTTCATCTGTTTTGTTTGTTGAACAAATCTATCAAGATCAAGGCTGTAGACACTATTGTTAAGTTAATATGAAACTTTGACTGAGATTATATCATGTCTTCATTATTTGTTGCTTGTAAAAAATATATATATAGAATTCTTCCACACAGCCTCCATATCATATTTAATAAGTTTGGATAATTTCTCTAAAAATACAAATATTTTGGATATTTTTCAAAAGATACAATCTCTTTTATTTTTTCTCAAATAATATCCTTAATTTTAAAATATCCAAAATACCCTTCAAAAGTTTTTTTGTCAATTTTTTTTTGCCTTTTTTTTTTTACCCATTTTTAACTGTCACAATATTTTTATTTGGCTAATTTATAGTATTTTTCTCAATGATGTTGACAATGTTTTATTGATATACTAAGAACACTATAAACATCATTGAAGAATATTATAAGTGACATCGTCTCTTTGACTGTCATTGATCATAATAATATTGTACTTTTATGGCTTGTAGTTAGCTTGACCGAGATTAAGAGTATATTTAGATCATTTATAATATTTTAAAATAAATTTTATAGTATTTTTATTGCGATGACTAAAACACCATCAAAACCATTATAACACACCAAAATACTATAAATATGCCAAATTTAAATTTTGAATATTATTTGAAAACAAATAAAATAAAAAGTATCGGTTGGTAAATATCTAAAAAATATATAAGTATTCGAGCGAATTCCTGAAAAAAGTTTTGAACTTTGGATTTTTCGGTCAAAGTCAAAACTTTTGAAACAGTGCCCTTATCTTTGAAATGGCAAAAATACCCTTATTGAATCAGTTGTGTTTGAACCAAACATCAACCAATTCTTAACACCATACATACACTATATCCCTTTTTGTAGAGGATGTCAGGGGTGTATACGACCTTTCATCTCCAACATATTGTTTTATCTCCGGTTCTGAACAACGACAATAAAGGTCTTGTTTTATCTCCGATCCCGCCGATGTTACTCCCTCTCCTGCGTTCGTAGTGATGGCGACGGTGGCTACGACCATGGTGTCGGAGGCCGAGGCGCATCCCTCCGACGCGGTGGTCCTGGCTCCGCCTCAACCCGCCCGTGATTCTGCTGCTACACTCTATACCCCAAGAACCGAAGCTTCCGCAGCAGCGCCCTCTGCCGCTCGGATGTCCACAAGCGCCCTCTCGGCGGAGGCGCATCGCGGAGGCCACGACCCACCTGCGTTGCTGCAGTGGCCCGTACGCCTCCCTCACTTGTAACGGTCGAAGCGGAAGGTGATGTCTTGGATATCGCTTCTGCTCCTGTTCGTGAGAAGAGGGGGGAAGTCATGCGGCAGCTATAACCCCGGTCTTAAACCTGTCGCTTCCCTGCTTGAGCCGAAGAGTTCTCCGGGACGCTTGCCTAAGCGGGTCTTCTTCCTACGGGACTTCGCGCACCTCTGAGCTCGGAGAGATTGGCATGAGAGGAGACACGGGCTGGGATTAGGGATGCCAAGATTGCAGGATGATCAACAAGTGACATGTTTTCCAAGGGAGCATCAGAGAGGTGAGTGGATAATATCTATTTGTTACACCACATCTATTTTGACCTGATGAAACTAAGATTGGAGACTATAGGAGAAAAAATTGAAAGAAATGCTCTAATAAATATGAATCTGTAGTGGTTCACTTCGATCTTTATAGACATGAAAAAGAAACTTATGTGATTTTAATACTTGGTGGAAAAACTAAACTGAGGACAAACCTTGATGACTAGGGTTTGCGTCACGGGAATAGTCTATTTGTTTGTGAAAATATAACCTTTCCGAGCAATATGAGGAGATCACGTGAAACCAACATTTTTGTCGGTGAGAAGGCTGTGAATGATCTTTTAATGAAGATAGGGGTAGAAACATGGAGATGATATCGATGTCCATCACTGTTTTACAGAAGAATAAGATATAAATGCTTGTCTTATTCAAATTATCAGTAGTTGATACCAAACAATGCTTTGCGCAATATGATTTTGGAAGAAAGAATCACGATCTATATATTAGAACTCAACTTTTGGATCAGTATGGCAAAGACAAAATACAGGAGTACATTGAATTCTGTAAGTTGAAAGCAATCTTCTCCGACTTATGCTCACCACATTGCTTCATAAAAGCAGAGCCTTTTTCTTCTTTGCTCACCAGAATGGATTCTGCAGTTGAAGAAAACAATCATGCATGTTAAGAAACACAGTATTGAGCAAAATGTTCTACATGTTTTAGGGGTGTTTTAGATGTTCATTTTTGCATGTTATGCTATCTTGTAATTTTTGGTATGAATTTGTTTGGCTCTCTTCTTGTAGAATTACAGCTTTTTATTTTCTGGTCTAAACTGTCTTTTGATTCCACCCTGCATAAAAAACTTCAGGAAGAAGAAGAAGAAGAAGAAGAAAAAGAAGAAGGATATGATTCAAAACATGGACAAGTAGTAACTCACCATCTTGTTCTTCTTCTTCTTCTTCTTCTCAAGATAAGCTACAAATTCTTCCTGCCTTGCTAGAGATTCCTCCAGAGCCTGTAAAACATCAGCAAAGTAGAAGCCTCAGATGGTAGTATTGTTCTTTCTACATTTCAGGGACATTTTTCATCACAAAAAGAGCATAAAGAACCTCTTTTATCCTGTTCTCTGATCACACAAGGATTAGTATATGGGAAAGATTGTAGTGCTTAGGTTCTTCATCTAGAAAAAATGCTGCACGTTTTAATCTGATCAAAAACTCAAGTGAACATGCTCTAGATTTTCTGTATTATTTGTCTGGTCAAATATCACTGTTTCCCAACCAAACATTAAATGACAAACTTCATTCGTGGATGAGAATTGTAAAGTGCAATTAAAACAACAGCTTTCAATTTTCCTGAAACCTATCCGTTGAAATTGATATATAAAGTTTTGATCATTAGTGTCATGGATGAGAACTTGTCTCGATCAGTAGCAAAGAGCATCAAATAGATTTAGTACTTGATATTTGTATGCTTGATACTTTTCAGGCGCTCTTACCTTCTTTGTTGCCGCAAGCTCCTCCTCTAAAGCATCCATACGCCTCACAGCAGCATTCAGTATCTCCTCCTTCTCAGCCGGCAAATCTACAGGCTTCGCGCTGAGGACAGCCACCTTCTCTTCAAGCTCACTGAGGCGCTTCACGACACCAGAGAACTCAGCAGCTGAGACAGCCGGCTCGCTCTGTTGCATTTGGCCTTTAAGCATTGTGCCGGCCAACTCCAGAGACCTTGCATAGTCGATATCTGCATTAGACATCTTCTTTGGCACGGTGTTGCCTCCTACACGGATCATGGTGACAAGCCCCATGACAAAGGCCATAACTCCAGCCAACACATGGTTGCTGACTCCATCTGGTCCTCTGTAGATTTCAGATAGATTGTAGGCACCTGCAGTTAAAGGTGGATCATTGGAAGCTCATCAGTGGAAGTCTCATCAGTTCCAATGTGTAATCGGCTAAGGAGGATGATGATGATGATGATGATATGGACCTTTGGACATGGCAAACTTTTGACTAAGCATTCGCTTCTTCCAGTTTGCATCCATAGCCTTGTCCACAATCGGAATCAGATCATTATATGAGTAAGTTGGGAATTCCTTGAGTGCAGCCTCGACGTCCAAATTCTTCTGAAAAGGTATTAATGTTAGAAATGATAAGATCAATAGCAACTGCAAGTCTGATTCACTTGGAACTTTGAATCCTTTTGTGTTCCTGAAATTTCAGATACTGAATTCTTGATGAGTTCAGTAATATCATGGAGTTCTACTTTTGCTTAACAGAATGTATCATGAAGAAGTTCCAGTCAATATCTCTGGCTCAATCCACAAAGGGAAAATATGACTTTTGTTCCAAGTTGATTCATTTGATGAAGATGAATTTAGATTTTGAGGTGCTAATCATCAACTAAAGATTACCTCAGGATCTGTACTGCTGACTTCTTCATGAAGAGGTGACAATTGTGGGTGCTCAATCTGACTCCTTGACATCTTGGGAGAAGCAGAGGACATGTCCTCAGCAGCAAAGGCAGATGGCCCTCGGAAAGACTCTTGCCTCTTCATGTTGGAGAAATCTTTTGTCAGTGATTAGCGATATGAAGCTCCAATGAACATTAACGCAGAAAGAAATGGTGATTAATGATCACCTTTGAGTACACAATGTCATCCTCAGAAATTGTCTTCTCCTCAACTGCAGCAGTCATTTGTTGCCTTCCGCAGTGTCCCATACCACTCTGAACCATCTGTGTGTGCCGTGAATTCATCGAAATCGTGCTTAAAATGTTAATGCAATTGTTTCGAGCATGAAATCAGTGCAGAAATGGAGGAGAAGAAAACCTCACCTTTAAGATCTCAGGGTCCTTCCATGGGCCTTTGTCTGATCGAAGGCAACCTCCTTCACAGTTGCAGGTGCCACCAAGGAACTCCGGCAGCTCACTTGTAAATCCCAAAAGAATTATGATCAAACACAACTATTTCTCAAAAGCTTGCAGCAAGATTTGCTCATCATCTATCGGAAGATACCTGGCATCAATCACTTCAAGCAGCTTGCTCTGGTACTTGTTTCCAAGAACCTGAGGGAAGTTCTCATCAGAAATCTAAGTTCTTGTACTGAATGCAATCCATGATATCTACCAACAGCTTACATGGATTTTAGCAGTGGTCTTTGGGTCAAGGAAGGACTTGACAGTGTTCCAAAGCAGTCTGAATCCCTGTCCTGCATTGACGATGAACATGCGGCACAGAGTCTGCAGTTGGGGAACGAACCACACCTCATGATCACTTGAAATGCCATCAGTACAGTAAGGTAATGTGTTGTATGTATACCTCAGGATAATTGTCGCCATCAATCTTTTGAATCCTGCTAATTAGCTCCCTTGCAGTTTTGTTGAATTGTTTCATTCCCTGTCACCAAAAGCCATTCCAGACACATTATGATTCATGAACAGAACCGGAGGAGGACTTGAGAAGGTAAAAAACAAGGGGCATCTGATGCATTACCACTCCTTGCACATCAATGATGGTCGTGCTCTGGTCGATGTGCCGTTTTGCTGCGATCGAGCAGGCAGGGAACTTGACGACGAAGCTCCTCTCAAACTCCTTCACATGGTATTTGATGTAGCGATCCATGTTTGTGACCTGCATCATCTTGTTGGCATCAACCAGGCCTAATCTCTCAATGTACACAGGCCGGCCTTCCTTATCTACTCCATGGTGACCTTGCGGGTAGTACTCCAAGACTTCCCCGATTTCCTTGAAATCAAAGTCCTACAAGGAGGAACACGGATCAGAGCTGCAATCATATGAGTTGAAGCCGATACAACAGTCAGTAAAAGAAGAAGTTACATCCAAAATTGTGTCAGCTCCAAATTCCTTCCTCCATTGGATCATATCAGCCCACATTTGCTTTGTTTTCTCAATGTCAAATTTCCTGGCCTTGAGAAATCTGCATCACAGAGACCGCTAAACTGATCGATTGCTCCATGGATTTGAGCTGCGAAGTCAGAGCAACGTGTCGAAGTGAGAGACAGGGAAACCTGAGCATTGTATGGTAGTCATCATGCCTAGAAGGTAGCATCTCCTCCAGAATAAGAATCTGACGGAAGGCATCGACAGCCTGCATCTCCTCGGCATCACGCACATCCTCGATGGAAACAGACATGACTTTGCTGCTCCTTCTTCCTCTTCTGTTCAAAGAATTCCTGTACTTTGTGGAGGCACTCATTGCCTTCTTCTTCAGGGACTCGATCTTATTTCTCCTCTCATCCTCGGAGTTCTCCACATCTATGTTATACACAATTGAGATCATTAAAGGAAATCTTTGGCTATAGATTTCTGCGGGTTGAGTGCATGACTATATCTACATGTCAGAACAAAATGGTTGAGTGCAGAGGAAGTGTTGCTTTATATGATATGATGCCTCGCTAACAGTCATGAACAAAATGGAATCGAACATACAAATGGAAGAGAAGCAAAAAAGATCTCATCTTTGACATACCATGCTTGTGAAGATGGTCCAGAGGTCCGGACATGACTTCAGCCATGTTGACCTTTCTGTCTGGACCTGGTAATTGACAGAAAACTGGTCAAGTCTCAAGCAATCATATGATGAGCAAACCACAAATCAAAAGAAGAAGAAGAAGAAGAATCTAAAGAGCAAAAGTAGGACAAAGATTAGATTTTTGCCAATGCATCAAAGAGAGAACCAGAAAAAGGAGTGGAACAACAGGAGAGGAGAGGTGAGGTGAAGCAGCTTGATTACCTCCAAAGACCTTTATGTTTGGTGGTGACAGGGAGAGGGAGAGACGGCGGGGGGAGTTTAAATAAATGACGCTGGGATCGCTGCCGAGGTGACGGGATGGGTTGCGAGAGATGCACGACGAGAACGAGCGGGAGAGAGGAAGACTTGCACTTCCCTTTGACTTTTTATTCCCCTTTCTTTTAGCCGTTGACTTAGTCCCTGTTTGACTTTGTGCACGTCCGAGTGCTGTGGGGGGCGGAACGAGGATGGCCGGAATGCACGCCTCAACGTTTGATCGTACCTTTAATTAGTTTCGGTGATTCATTTAAGACATTATTTATTAGCCATTGAAATATATATATATATATATATTGCTCTATAGTTGTTCCTAAAATAATAACAGTTCGTTTTAAACCGAACCAAATTGGTTAAAAACTATAACAAATTATTATATGGTATCAAACAGCATAAGCTTTTGATATAAATGCAATTGTCATAATTTTCTTACGCTTATATATTAAGAAATAATGTTGTGGTGGAGTGTAAGTCAGCAAAGTAAATTATAGTTTCAATCTAAACTATTATTTTCATGGTGGTATACATGATCCACTTATCTACTAGGGTTCAAGACCTCATCCTATATTATTTTATATCTAAAAAATAATACTCTGATGATGAGATATCCTATTCACTTGCCTTATGTTAATGGTTCAAAAACTCATCCTATAAATATTACATTTAAAATATGGATATAGTAATAATGCATGAGGTTTAAAAATTAAATCTTATAAATTTTTAATAGTATGATGATACTATACCACTGTACCCATCTTATTTCCTTGAAATTAAGGGTTTGAAATTTGATGATGGTATATTATATTAGGGTTGACTCAGATCCAGAGTTTCAAACATCATATAATTTTTTCCTTAAAAAATTAAAAAAATTCTAATATTAAATAGGATTGAGGGTGAAAGATTTTGAAGCCCATGATTCTCCCAAACACTCAAATCAAGCAAAGGAAGAAAGATTAGGCTTGTTCTTGTAATTCTCTTTGTTGTTTTTTTTTTTTAAGGCTAATTACAATCTCTATATTTTAAAAAGTTAAATTTAATTTTTATACTTATAAAAATAAAATATCTAAATTTATTTATCATGAAGTCATTAGTTTTATAAACAAAAATATAAAAAAAGAAGATAAAAATATAATCTTAATATTTCAAATTGGTAGTAGCAGATGACATCGATGGTGATGGACGATGACGACACTAGGGGCTGTGGATAGTTGTTATGAATAAGGAGAACAACAACGAGATATGAGGGTTGCTCCGCGTCTACGTTGCTCGATAGTTACATCGATAGTCTTTTCGTCACTAAATAACAATGAGATATGAGGGTTGCTCTATGTCTACGTTGCTCGACAATTATATCGATAGTCTTTTCGTCACTGAATAACAATGAGATATGAGGGTTGCTCTGCGTCTACATTGCTCGACAATTATTTTTTCGATAGTTTTTTCGTCACTCGTCA
This sequence comes from Ensete glaucum, assembly GCA_021527575.1. NCBI lineage: Eukaryota > Viridiplantae > Streptophyta > Magnoliopsida > Zingiberales > Musaceae > Ensete > Ensete glaucum. The sequence continues at coordinate 41,872,565 of CM038558.1, forward strand.
CGCTGTAGTAAATGTAGAGCAATACTACTCGATAACTATGTCAGCGCCGATGTAGATATAGAGCAACCCTCATCTTTAGTCATCACTATTCTCATTCACAATAGTATCTCGTAACTTCCAACGATACCATCGTCTACCACTATCAATTGAAATATTAAAATTATTTTTTATTTTTTATTTTATTTAATTAATAAAATTAATGATACTAGGATAAATGATTTAATATATATTTTTGAAGATGTAAGGATTAAAATATTAGAAATAGCTAACTAAATTAGGCCTCCTCATTCTATGGCAACAGAGTTGTAGCTGCAAGCACACATATTTATATACACAACTCCATCTCTTTGTATTATCTTTTGTATCTTATTCTCAAGCACATTTAAAATAATTTTTCAGTTAAAAAATAGTTCTTAACGCAAGCTCTCTTTTCTTCCTACTCCATATATTCTAATTATGGATTTTTTTTACTCACATGAATGTCACTCTAATCTGATATATTAATATGAATCAAAATAAAAAAAAACATTTAAAATATTTGTTGAGTCAAAGAATATTTTCTCTAAAGGTGAACTCTTCAAAAGTGATGAACTTCTCCCTACTCCATATATTCTAGTTTTGGATCTTTTATTTACATAGGTATCATTCAAATTCAAATATGATATGTTGATATGAATCATAATAATTTTTTTTAAAAAAAACATTTGTTGAGTCGAAGAATATTTTCTTAACACAAGTGATTACTGCTGTTGACTATAAACGGGAAGAGTGATGAAATTTTTTTCTCGTCTTCCTACTCCATATATTTTAATTATGAATATTTTTTTTTGCTTACATAGGTACCACTCGAATATGAAATATCGATATGAATCATAATAAAAATTCATTCAAATATTTGTTAGGTCAAAGAATATTTTCTTAATAGAAGTGGTTATGATTCTTTATGGATTATAAATGGTAAATTTTCTCTCTTCTTCCTACTTCATACATTCTAATTATGAATTTTAGATATCACTCGAATATAAATATAATATGTTGATATGAATTATAATAAAAAATATTTAAAAATAATTTTTAAAGTCAAACAATATTTTCTCAACGCAAGCAGTTATGATTCTTGACTATAAAAGGAGAAATCTTGAAGTTTTCTCTCTCCTCCCTACTCCATGTATCCTAATTATGGATTATTATTATTTTTTTGGTCATATAGGAATGTATTATTAGTTAACTTACTCATCAAGAACCTTATTGAATGAACAAACACAAAGGCCAAAGTCAACGTGTGTTTTTTTGAAGTGCATCAAGATTCACAATTTGGACCACGTCTTGTCATCTCTCAAACTCGAAATAATACATATAATATATTTATCAATGATATTATTTGAAAATAATATCAAGAATATATTATTTTATTTAATACCAATATTGACAATGATCAGAAGTACTAATCTTGAGTTCCCTATGAAAAATAATAAGATGAACGATCACAATATTTAATATAAGATTAAAATGCCTAAATTCATAAACAATTAGGGAAATATGTTTTGATACAGTAATATAGAAAACATGATTTTTTTTTACCCCCCCCTCTGTGCAAGTATTAAATATTGTGATCACAATATTTAATATAAGATTAAAATCCACGTTTTGTTGGCCATCCCTTTCTCTTTCCCTGGTTGTCTACATCTTTGCGTGTGGGTTGACTTTGTTGGTTAACCGCATCATTTCATTTAACCGCTTCTGTCTCCAAACATAGGTTGGTCCGTCGCGCTTCACCCTCCACGCACGTGATGCAATTATGGTCCGACAAGAGTAATGAGGGCGATTGCGGCACATAAAGGATTTGAAATGATAATAATGGTTCTAACAAACATAAGGGTACAATAGTTATTTTATGTGGTAAATTTTACTGTATGAGACAATTTTAAATTTGAGATGTTCAGTAAAACATTTGTTTTAGGTATTTTTTTTTCAAGAATTTATCTTTTTATAATTATTTTATTTTTTATAATTACTTTTTATTTTTAGACCCTCGTACGTAAACACACACACAACCCCCTAAGCCAGCGGCCGGTCCCTCTATCCCACGATTCCCATTCCGGCGACGCCTTCCTTCTGCCTCTGATCTCGCCGGTGGATCTCCTCTTCTGGCGCACTCGCCGGTTGCCTTCCATTCCGTTGTCCAACGATATCTCATTACGCGGCTTCATTTCGGACTGAATCGCGGGGGATCCCTACGGTTTGTAGGTGAGTTCCCTTTCCCAACCGGATCCCTTTGTGACCGTTCATTCGGATCGTTTTCGTTTTAGATCTGAACTCTTGATGGAGTTCTTGGTTGGCGGAAGATTGTGTTATCTTCTTTTATTTTTTTTCTTTTGGGTTAACAGTTCATCTAATCTATGGAGGGAAGTTTTGGCGACGAAGGAGCAGTGGCGTCGGTGCCGCTGGCGAAATGGCGAAGCGATTTTTCTAGGGTTTTCCAGTACTACTTGGATAGATCTACTCCCCACACCGTCGGCCGATGGCTCGGGACCACGGCGGTGGCGCTTATCTATTCTCTGCGCGTCTACTTCGTCCAGGGCTTCTACATTGTGACCTACGGGCTCGGGATCTATCTGCTGAATCTCCTGATTGGGTTCCTCTCGCCGATGGTGGATCCGGAACTGGAGGCGTCGGATGGGCCTTCACTGCCGACGAGGGGATCTGATGAGTTCAAACCCTTCATTCGCCGTCTTCCTGAGTTCAAGTTCTGGTAACTCGACATATCTTTCTCGATCTCAAATTCTTGAGTTGATGATCCTGAGTACATTTATGTCTTATAGGGGTATTATCCTCATATTCATTGTCTCTTCATCTAATCCTATCATAGTCTGCTATTTGTGATTGGCTTTTAATCTCTTTGTCATCGTTTTCTATTTTCTGAAATTTTTCTGCGATTTAGTGTTTATGAGCAATCATGTATGTCCATCTACAAAGCCTGTCTTTACTCTTCTTCTCTATCTATGGCTGTTGGTTATCTTAGACAACAGGAGCTGTGTAGTCATGTTAGTTTAGCTCTAGTATCAATCAGGATCCAAAGGCTTGAAAAAGATGTTGTTGCCTCTTGCAATCTGAAAACTAGATAATATTATTCCCTCGATAGCCCTTTCTCTTTTGTCCTGGTGCTCAAACTGTTGTTACAGTGAGGTGCATCTTTTCTTATGGTTTGTCCTGCTACCGCAAGGTAAAAGTTGTTTTGTTAAAAGAAAAAAAAAAAAAGGCAGTTTGATATGTCTAGCCATTGTGACGATCAATTAGCCTTTTGTTGCCTTCAAATTGATCCATCTTGTGACCGTTTAGTTTACTTCTCGAGAGCGTGCGTTTTCCGTTGTATGGCATTATTTATCCTTTCTATTCTTAATCTAAATGACAATCAGGCCTCGTATTTCACAATCCGAAAACTATGTTCAAGATTATGTTTTATGGTTCAAGTATCAGGAATATGGTGCTAAGAACTTTTTCTTTATTATGCTGATTGCTCTGATGATGTTCTGTTGCTTTTACCTTCGTCTTCCCTCGTATGTTCTGAGTTCCTGGAAATTTTCTGGACATCATCTCAATGCAACTTGACTCACTGTAGTGACTTTAAGGCTTTCACTGGAATTTAAAGTTCTAACTGTCGTGCTGGCCAACTGGCTTCATAAGTTGTGACAATAGATAGATGCAGTAGCTAATCAAATCAATCAGGTGGTTACAAAATCTTCAACCGTTTTGGGCCTCATAACCCATTGTCATTGTGGGCCTAATGACCCAATCTCCAAACTGACCTCATATGTAACTTTTCAAAGTCCTTCATGTGGACCAAATAAGAATCAGTACTCTTGTCATTTCTTTCAAGCTTCAATTCGATGGCTCCTTAGACTTTGTTGGCCATGAATTACAAAGCCATTTAAAATCTCCACCGGAATGGTTGCTATGACAAGAAGGATGCATCATGGTTTTCGTTTTGGTTAGCATCAGATTGGGGAGATGCAAGGATGTGGGGCACAATTGACAATCCCAATAGTCCAGTGTCAGGAAATGAGAATGGATAAGGAGAAATATGTCAAGTAGTCTATGATGGATCTGAACAAAGCATTTTATGCACATTGGCAACCCACTCAGTACAATTCATTTAGCCTATTTTTGGTTGCTCATGTCGATACAAATGCTGTTAGAGGACACTTTCAACCTACTGTATGGGGTCTGCATGTGTATCTCTAGGGACTTTCATATGTATGCTGAGGTGGGGTGTCATCCTGGTACAGCCCCTGTTCAAGTTAAAGGATGATTTTTGTTGTATCTAGTGTTCACACTAGAATATCAATGATTTAGGCAATGAACATTCTGATACTCCACATAGGAAGGAGGGATGGGCCACTACATATTGGTTAAATGGTCTATGGTAAACTACTTATTATCATGTTTTCTGGGTCATGTTGGCATGGCTATGCCAGAATATATTGTTTGACGGGTTGCTTAGCTTATACTTAAATAAACAAGTGAAATGTTCTAAATCTTAATCTTACTGGCCATAAAAAGTTTGGTTAGCATTGTGTATATCGTGAAGATGAGTCTGTCAACTAGATTATATGGTTGAGCAGTGTTGTTAGATAACAGGTTGCATTGATGTTGCTGTGACAGTCCTCGGCATTGGTAACTGTGCTGAGATCCGGGTAGCTCTCTTTTCGAGGATAGGGATCTCCAGGAAGCCGGTACTCAAATTATTACTTCTTTACTAATCTTCATTTCTGACTAACCCAAATCCAATAGAAGCTTCTAGTACTTTTTCTTATCATATGGAAGCATGGAAAGTAGAGGAGGCCTTAACAGAGTGGAAGGAATGGTAGATTTGACACTAGCAACCAGTAATCTCAATTTCTTTTATTTCTAAAATGTGCTTCCCCTGTTTGTCCTGTTTTTAGGCCATTTTATCACTGTTTTCAGTAGCAGATAGTGGCAACTGCATTCTTATAAGTTAAGCTAGGTCTGGGATTGACTTCTTAGATCGTTCAAATAAAGCAGGTTAGCATTGTCATGGCCATAACATCTTTATTAGCTTAGACTAGCTGACTGTTATGTGGAACTAAATCCAGTTATTTTTGTCAGAAATCCATGCTAATTGTCTCAGTGACTAAGTTCCAGTTGCAACAAAGAAGTATCTTTTATTAACCATTTGGTTCATATTTAATGGACTAAGCCTGGGCATGTTCACATTTAAACACATGAAGTGTGGAACCTAGTTTAAAACAAACATAATCTGGTTTCTAAATTTTGTATTTTATGAGGACAGTATTTCCGGCCGTATGATTTCCATCTTGCAAGCTAAGAATGCAATTATACAAACATGCATGTGCAGATGGGAAGCTGTGGGGACAAAAAAAAAAATAAAGATTGTTATTTGCAGCATTATATGCATGTTTCTCCTCGTATTTTGATCGGTGTGAGTACTTTACAAGTTGGCTGGTCTATTTGGTCTTAAATATTTTGTTGCTAAAAAGTTTTTGTTCTCTATCTAGTAGGAGAATTTGAAGTTAATGGAATTTTCCTTCCTTTTTGCAGGTACTCCATAACAAAAGCTTTCTGTGTAGCTTTTGTGATGACTTTCTTCTCTGTATTTGATGTCCCTGTCTTTTGGCCCATTCTTCTGTGTTATTGGATCGTCCTTTTTGTCCTAACTATGAAACGACAAATCGTACATATGATAAAGTACAAGTATGTTCCATTCAACACAGGGAAGCAGGTGAGTGATCTAACGATTGTATCAACACAATTTCTTCGCTGTTCTTATAATTTGGTTTTGCAATATGCATATCAAAGTTTGGAAAGGGTATGAATGGGAGGGGAGGATCATTAAGTAAGCAGCTCAACAAACTCCTGTGTCATAGTAGTAGTAGTAGTAGTAGTAGTATACAGCACAATTTCTTCGCTGTTCTTATTAATCTTTTTTGCAATATGCATGTCAACATTTTGAAATGGTATTGGATGGGGGAGGATCATTAGTAAGCTCGACCAAAGAGCCCGTGTTATGGTAGTTAGAATGCGAATGCAGCCTAGCTTGATCTTTTATATACTTGGATCTTTTCGATAAACATTAGGTGAGGCGGGTTCCGGGGATATGCAACAAATTTTAAATTCATGCTATTTGCTTGCGTTAGCCAAAATACCCGATGAAGTTGATTCTTCATTCATTTTATAACCTGATTTTACATTTCCATCTCAACATATTTGTTTCAAATACAGAGATACGGTGGGAAAAAGGGTCCTCCTGGAGGCAGTAGTACATCCAAGGATTGATCTCCGTTTAGGACAGAAAGGATACACCTATTTTTCTGTCATCGATACTGATGTCAAAATATACTAACTACTGGCCTATTTAGAATGTGGAGTACAATATTATATTATGTCGCGATTAATTTTCTAGTGCTTCCAAGTAACGTTTGATCTGATTAGTGTTGCTGCTGTAAGATTGCATGTTACTGTTGTATAATTGCATGTGAATCCTAAGAGCCTCATCTGCCAACGCAGGGTTGCATCGGCCATATCTCTGCTCCTCGCTTTGGCCTCAACATGGCACATTAATTTTGACGGTAATCATTTTATTATCCCCTAATCTCCGTTTTCTTTCCGGCTTTCATAAATTTTTTGACGGTAATCATTTTATTATCAATCGATCAATGTAAACAGAATTGGTTTGAGCTGGAAGAGAAATCCTAAGGTTTTTTATATGCTGATTGGTTATCATACAACATCATGAATTAATAACCTATAAAAAATAAACAATGATAATACCATATCTAGCTTTATCGAGCTACATGTTTTGGTGTTAAAACAAACCAAAACTTTAGACCATCATCATCCTATTTTATAAAGGAAGAATGAAATAAAAGATCAAGTAGGGCAGGTACCCTCCATGAAATCCAACCTGCCTCGATGTCAGACATAAGGGAGTTAGTTACCCTACAAGAAATCCAACCTGCTTCCCATACATCTCACCTCTGTCCAACCATATTTTCATGCAGATATAAAAAATATCTTCTCAATTTACAGTAAAATATTCACGTAGTTTTTTTTTTCTTTTTCCTAACAATGCATCTTCTATCTAGCTTTGCTTCAAGTCACTTTTTGTTAGGCCCAATATTTCTTCTCTCCTTGGACAACGTAGTTGCTAAATTGTATGTTAGGCCTGCTTTCCTGCTTGCAGCTGAACAATTTTACTGTGGTGAGGATAGGCCGATGAACTGCGCGTGCTAATATTTAATGCGCAACAAGAATTACCAAGTAATGGCTCTTCATATATTCCCGAAAACAATGAATTGGCTTCTTCTTCCCGTCTTCACTTTTCATATGCCTCCTGTACTTGCGGTCTCCAACTCATGGAGCTCTCAGGTTCAAAACACTGCCGTCAATCATCTTCCGAGAAGCTAGAAGAGGATGTTGATTCCGTTTGTTCATCCTCCTCAATCTTACCACCGTGAAATACTTCAAGGAGAAGATCTCGTATCCGCTTCCTCAGGCCAGACGCATCTTCGGGTCTGAACCACTTTCTGTCAAACTATTTAAGCCAAGGACAGAAAATAAAAAATATATTTAAAAAACAGCATATAACAATATCTATAGCGCATTTTGGGATGTGTTGCCTACCATTGCTAGATCTTTCTTTGTAAGCCGTTCAGGTGCCTCTTCGATAAACCTCTCCATGAAGTACAGCACAAAAAGGCCGCAATCATACTCATTCTTCTGTTGAGGTACCTGATAATAGTAAGCAGATATGAAACTTTAGCACATTCCACATGGAAATTGGTACTGGCAAGCATAAAATTAAAATAGCAACGATTTTTTTTTTATTTAAATTTTATCTCTACACATTCGCTTGGAAATATTTTATCAAAGTTATAATTGAAGAATCTTAGATTAGTTGACATGTATAAATAATTACCATTATAAGTTTCCCATCGAATGAATAAAAGCTTATAAGGAGCTCCATAGGATTCTTAATGCCAACATTCAGACACAAACACTTAAAATTCCAGCTCTCAAGAAGCTAATATTTTGAAAGACCTTGACTAATACACGATAGATCGAGATACAATGCTCAAAATAATAACTAAATCTTCTCAAGAAGTATCATCTTCAGCTCTACCATATAACAAAAGAAAGATAGATATAAATAAACTATTAAAGGTTTCCCAATTCTGGAAACACTTTTATGATTTCCAAAAAAAAGGACCCTTGTACATATTATTCCCTTTATTAACTTCTAATTACTAATATTCATCTCTAACCCACAATATCCAAGTTTCTGCGGTCCAAATATTTATGTAATTCTTACAGTCACAAATCTATAACACCAGCTCGAGCATGGGTTCACCTAATTTTCCTTATAATATGCACCAGATGTTTTCAGAAGTTAGGACAACAAATTTCACATGTTCCTCGATGAGCTATAAATAGAGTGTTCATGGAATGCTTCTGAACATTTTTCTATTACAGTCAACTTATCGGAACACCAAACTGGAAGCAACGAGAATCACATGCACAGCGTCAATCTATCTTATTATGCAAGGTTTGACTTATTGGTTCGTACCGGTATACCGAGTTTATCTTGGTACCGGTATGGTACCAGGCAGTATGCATAATTCATACCATCCGATATATTAAAATATAATATAAATATTTTATAATATAATATTAAAATATATTAAAATATTAATAAAAAAAAGAGAAGGGGCGATGTCGTCTCGACCTTTCTCCCCACGTGAGGAGACATTCTGTCTCCTCGCGCGGGAGAAAATGCACGACCGGGGCACGGCCGACCGTGGGCAATAAGGCCCACGAGGATGGCGGGAAATAGGTCTTCTCTTCTTTCTTCTTCTTCTTCCCTTTTTCTCTCTCAATCGACCGTTGACGATCGATTTCTCTCTCAATCAACCGCCGACGGTCGATTTCTCCCTCAATCGGCCGCCGACGATCGAAATCGACCGTCGACGGTCGATTTTTGGTGGAACCGCCCGGTAGCGGGCAGTCCGCGTACCAGCAACCTGACAAACCGGTATGTACCGCCCATACCGGACGGTACAGGTCGAACTTGCAAACCTTACTATTATGTCACCATCTAGAAAGAGTATACAAACATTTTCATGTTTGAAAAGATAAACACCACAAACCAGCATGATGGTAACAAAATGCAAGGTTCTTGTCACAACAAATTATGTGTTTTGATGAAATTGAGATCAGAATATTCTCTTCTTCTAACAGCACAGTACTGCAAAAATGACATGGAAGTATCATGATGAACAGCTAATAAGAGATATAGATGCTTAAATGCTTAAAATATTTCTTCTGGCTCACTGAGAAAAGGTTTACCTGAATCTTTTTCTTTTCAATTCTACGTGAAAGATGTCTCCATATCCTCTCTGAAATAGGAAGATCTGGACGAGGAGAAATTTGATTTATGTAATTCCATTCCTCTTTCAAAAATCTGCAATTAGCAACTGCATATTAGATTTGTTGAGTAGCTATAAAAAGAATCATTCTAATATCAGAGGTAAGTTAGCTTTCATGTCATTTAGAAATTGAAAAAACTAGGATTAGAAGACAGACACTGCTAAAGGCACATCGACAGAGCAAGGAATTTCGTTTCTCCATGTAACAAATTAAGCATGCTAACATCATTGTAAAATACTTCAATTCGATGACATGGACTAATATATTTATATCACGATATGCAACAACGAACTTGCATCATGAAACAGGTCTAATATTTAATTAAAGAATTTGATTTGGTTATTATAAAATCCTGTTGCAACTATGGCTTCTTTTACCCTCCACCTGAAAATGAGAAAAATTCTTAAAGATTGTACGTTTGATGAAAGTCAAAATTGGTCTAAATTTGATTATGGTTTAACTAAATTTTCCAAAAACTGCATTCAAGCATGCATTTGTCCAAATTTTACCCAGTTAGTGAGTCATGAACAACTCCAGAAACATAGTCATGAACTCATACAGTGCACTAGGTACATTTTCTTTAAAAATCTCGTGAACAACTTACCTATCAATGACATCAAATACTGAAGAACTATCATGAATTCCCAACGAGTCCAAGTGAAGTACAATTGGACCAGATTCATCTTCTTTTGCAGGTATACAAATAATCACCAAGCTCCAATGCATACTGATTACGAAAAGCAAAAAATTATCAGGAAGAAGATGACAGCATTTTGTAAAATATCATTTGCATATCTTTGAAATTTCATTAATGTCCAAGCAATGAAATTACCAGTTAAATAAGAAACTGAAATAAACAAGTATTATTCAATTGGCAGAAAGAAAGATAAAAAAAGAATTTTGCAAATCTACATGTCCTCAATCATTTATTATGAGAACTTATAATGGAAATCTAGATGTCCTCAATACTGTGTGAAGCAATGAAATTACCAGTTAAATAAGAAACAGAAATAAACAAGTATTATTCAATTGGCAGAAAGAAAGATAAACAAAAGAATTTTGCAAATCTAGATGTCCTCAATACTGCGTGAAGTAGTATGCAGAATGCTCTCAGTCCGGTCCACCCATATCAAAAGGAAAACATTGTCCGTGTTAACCCTACAACACTGCACACCTCCATCACACACAGCTAGCTGCCTATGCCTACGCCACAACCTCTCTACACACCGCTGCCGTGCACAACTACCTACAGGTATACTTGTCTCCTCTTTCTCCTCCTTCCTCTTTCTTTCTCTTCCTCCTTCCTCTTCCTCCTCTCCTTTTGTACTTCTTCCTCCCTCCCATGCTTCTTCCTACTTCCTCTTCCTCCCTCCTTATGTGCTTCTTCCTCTCCTTCCTCCTTTCTCTGGTACTCCTCTTCTTGCTTCTCCATCTTCTCCACCACGTCCTCTTCCTCATCCCACTTCTTCTTCCTCCTTCCTCTTCCTTCTTCCTCTTCCTTCTTTCTCTTCCTCCCTCCCTATGCGCTTCTTCCTCTCCTTCTTCCCCCTTCCTCTGGTACTCCTCTTCTTGCTTTGCCATCTTCTCCACCACCTCCTCTTCCTCATCCCACCTTTTCTTCTTCCTCCTCCTCCTTATTCCTTTTCCCCTTCCTTCTTCCTCCCCCAACTGTATTGTGGTATGCTCCAGTACACCCTCACATGATAAGCCAGAATAGATCATGCTGTACCAGTCCAGCCATACCTTGTGTTTTGACTTTTGAGCACAATAAGAACTAATTTCCTTCATAATGCATAATTCAATAATACACGAGGGTGTAGGTCCTGGCCTACGACAAGGTCGACGATTTCGAATTGTACCGCCCGGTGCGGGCAGTACATATCAGTCCGCTCGCTGACCGGTATGTAGACGGCCTGCTATCGGGCGGTACCACCGATTGGGGTTGTTTCTGTCCCGTTACCACCCAAAATCGACTGGTAATGGTCGATCCTGTCGGCAACCGATTTTGAGGGGTATCAGTCGAGGGATGAAGAAAGAAGAGGGAGAACCTGGAGTCCGACACTGCTCCCGCACGATTTGTCGCCCACGGGCGATTTCTTCTCCCCGTGCGGGGAGGAGCGTGGCGACGTCACCTTTTTTTCTATTTTTTAACTTTATATATATACAAGGTTTACAATTTCAATCTGTACCGCCCGATACAGGTGGTACGTACCAGTCCGCTAGGTTACCGATATGCGGACCGCCCACTACTGGGCGGTATCGCCAAAATCGACCGTCGGCGGTCGATTTCGGGAGAAAAAGGGAAGAAGAAGAAAAAGGGGAAAAGAAGAAAGAAGAAGTGGAGAAGAATACCTCCTTTCGTTGCACCATCCTTGCCCGTGGGCGATTCTTCTCCTATGCGAGGAGAAAGATCGAGGCGATGTCGCTAGTTTTTTTTCTTTTTTTAATATATTAATATTATATTATAAAATATTTAAAAAAATTAATATACTGGATGGTATATACTATGCATACCACTCGGTATCGTATACCGTACCATACCGAGATAATCTCGGTGCGCCAGTATGGGCCAATATGTCAAACCATATATATATATATATATATATATATACACACACACACACACACACACATACCATGCATACCGCTCAATACTGGTGAACCTTGGCCTGCGATACCACTCATTGCATATTCTAAATACACATCACAGCTGAATAGAATTTATAGATCAGTAGGAAGATGACAGTAGTAGTCAAGCTAATAAATAGAATATATGCAAAAAAACACTAGCTCAGATCAGCCTGCTCAAATTTGAACAGAATATCTATTTCACTTGTTCTGACAAGAAAAAGGAGTTAGTAAAGAATCATCAGCCTAAAACCACCTTCAACCCTTGTGGCTCCACATTTTCTTCAGAGGAATTGTTCACCTTAGCTAATTAGCTACTTAATAAACTAAGAAAAACCCGATGACTGTAGGAGCCTCAAACGGGGTTCCTATGACAGGATGAATAACAGTATGCATGCGTCATACTTCATTGATGCACCAAAAGCCCATTCTAGATCCTTTTATGGGGGTTAGCATAATGGAACTAGCAATTTCTGAGATCAAAGCAGTCAAGCAACCAAAGGGAAACATGGAAGGCCACCAGCAAAAAGTGAAGTTTTTTAAATTCTTCATTTAACTTGCACCGACTACACACCATTTCTTTCTTATTTTCACTTTTCTACAGGTGGTTCTTTTTTCTGGGTGGAAGAATGTTAAGAAAAGGTGATAAACTAAATAGACCTTACAGGCAATTCATGAGGGCCTTCAGCTAGATGTGACATGATATCCAGCTAACAGAAGATGAGACATAATGCTAATAGTTTTCATATATATCGACACCAAGAAATTAAGTATATGTTTGTCATGGACTAGTACTGTCATTAATCCAAAAGATAAGACAGGTGATGCATATAGATCCATGGGAAAGATGACAATATTCTTTATCAAAACATAGCATACACTGTTTGAAAAGTGTATAACTCATAACCTATTGTAACTCAGCAATTAGCATAACAATGAGATGCAAGATCCATTTTACTTTAAAATGACCCTGCTTTGATAATTAAGTACACTGGCAGATGGACATGTTTTATCACTATCAAATATTCTTAAAACAAATGTCCATGAAAGTAGAAGACTTGTGTTAGTCTTTGGAATTTTGTCAGAGAAATTTGCCACAGAAAGATTTCATCAAATGGTTAGACAGGCACTCAGAAATCAGAATAAAGTGGTAGAGAATAGAAAACCAATCACTTCAACAAATTGGTGAGTCTTCTAAAACTCTGCAGGATTCTCCTTAAATTCTTTAACCGATATGTAATTCTTATGCGCATTATCATTATATCAAACACACAAAACTAGAATATAAAATTTCAAGTCACCATTCTCGAGAAGAGGGGAAAAAAAAAAAAACTTACTCTCCATGGACAGGTATGAAGATATAAGATTTTTGAAATATGTTTACACCTTTCCACCATCTCCTCAACTTCTCAAAACATGCCTTGTCAGCCTACTATGTAAAAGATTAAGTCAGTTATGATATATAGTGAAACAGAAAAAGGAGGCAAACTAGGTAGATTTGGGTTATCAGTACTGAATAGATAAAGTAATCCTTGTGCTATAAAGCTAAACTTCATTATGGGCAATTAAACCACTCTACAAAACTATTAAAAACACAGGCTAAAATAATAAGTCAGATACTGTGTTATAAGTGGTTGCCGTAAAAAATATTTCAGAAACATCTAAGTGCTAATGGAGTCAAAGCCTTTAGCTTTCTGATACACACCAGTGCTGGTAAGGTGCCTTTCATGCCAACTCAGTGCTATTTCGGCAGGTCATCATGACAACATGACAATTAGCATATTTCAACAGATAGAATTTGACCCTTCTATCATGGTGTCTCCAATTCAAGAAGAGTTCTCGCAAGAGCTAATACTAAGAATTACATTGAATGAACTTCAGGCCTTGCTCTCTGATCAAATTTTTTTCCTTTAGGAGATCTCATAACTCTGAAAAACACTATTTAAAGACACTTCTAGAAGTTTCCAGAAAATTTTTAAAGGCTTAAGGACTTATTTAACCTATCTATATACATAATATGACTTTTTAGCATCAAAAGGACTAAAAAATAAAATAAGACTCTAAAACATCATAAAATAATCAGGATAAAAATAATGAATGAAAACTGGACAAAAATCAGTCAAAAATAAAAATTATAGCCAACATTTTGTTGTCCAAGTACAAGCAAGGTTAGGTACACATGGGGTGGTTTAAGGTTCAGCCACTCCATAATATCAAACACAGTTGGCTTTATAATTTGAATTAATAATTGAGAATATGCATCAGAATCATCTTGAGTCCTACAGTACAATGCTGAACAAAGTAATGCAAAATGGGCCTAATTTTACAATTCCAATATAGGCCACTGACAACAAACAGTAGATTCAAACATATTGTGTATAAGGACACATAAACCCACAACTTTTCATCACATCTAACGGTAGAAAAGACAACTTGCAGCAATGAAAATAAGAGCTACAAACATAACACGAAGCAAAAAATGTTATCCAAGAAAACCCTTTTTTCTGATAAGGAAGATGGTATGCTAACAATGACAAACAAGTAATAATCAAAGAAAGTTATACTGCATAATTTTATAGCTTGTCATCAATCCTTAAGAGAGGCTACTGAATGAAAGAAATCAGACCAAAAAGCCATCACGATCCAGCATGAATAAAGACCAGATATCCTTGGCAACATATCTTTATTCAAATTCTTACGGAGGTGATAAAAAATAAATCATGGAAAAAGCTTCCATTACTTCAAACAAATTTGCAATATGTAAATCATGGAAAAAGCTTCCATTACTTCAAACAATTTTGCAATATATAGGTACAGAGATCATCATCTCAACATGTTAAAAAAAAATGATACCCTGTATGAAACAGCTTCTTCAAGTTTGTTGTAGAAGTAGGTGTTGAAAAAATGATAGTCCCCTTTTGGTCGCTCAACTGGAGAGAGTAGCCTTTGCAGGTACCTAAAGCAACAAAGGTCACCATATACAAACAGTGATGTGAATACTATGTAAGTGTGGATCATAACAAAATAAAAGAAAATCTATGCATTAACGGTATTACAAGCAAATGCAGAGCAAAGATGAAAGCAGCATAAGAAAAAGGATTGTCATTCCAAGTAGTGTTCCTATACTGGTTCCTCGAAAGACCAGGACATACTGCAATGCAAAGTACTAATAAGGCCATGTCGATCTATATGAGCCAACCACAATGCCTAGGGTGTACTAGTGCACTTTTAGCACCATACAAGCCTCTGAACCATACTTGAGCAACTGGTATGGTCATATGCCTCAGAAGAGCAATCCATGCCTAAGCATAGACCAAAGTAAAACAAATACCACAGGATCATCCAACCATTAAAAAACAATGAGAATCAATTGAATTGAGGAATAATTGAAGAGAATTAGACACCTTGCAGAAAAGAGATGATTCCTATTTCCTATTAAGCTTCTCCAAGGCCCAAGGACAAGAATGTGAGAAGTTAGAAAACATAAAAGCTATTAAGAAGCAATTTCAAACATAGATTAAAGCATGCAAGTGACACAGAGATACTTAGCAACTGAAAAATGAGCAGAACATGGTAAACACACAATTTTAAATTAAGATACTACACTGACTGGCAACATATTGAAACGAATCCAAAATAATCCAAACTATGAAGATAAGCAAACGGATTTACTTAAGCACGTTAAGACTTCAATCATTTAAACAAAGTCTCTTTCTCGTCATTGAGCAGATGTACTCTTCGCGGTGGTTCCTCAATAGAAAATGTCTATTGTCATTAAAGCTGGGAATTCTGATTGCAGGGGAATAAAATGTGTGGCACACCTTATCTTAAGATGTTTTAATTCCAAAGATCTACTGATTTAGGCCAGGGTCATCCATGCAATCAGTTTAATGAGTGGAACTTCCATTCATGTCAAATAACAGATATTTGAAAAATATTTGTGATGCACAGAAAGAATCAAGTACATCTGACATTCCAAGAAATATTTTTTGAGAATATGAGATGGGTACTTACTGAATGTAAAAATTTATTATGGGAGATGACAAGTACGATTCAGGATCTAGACATTTTATGTCCTCGTAAGAGAGCTCAACAGATTCAGGGTCATCTCTGTTGTAAAGTGAACAATGGCAGATATTAATTTGTGAGGATTTGGAGCTAATAATAGGCAAATAATTTGTATATTCAACTAATCATAGAGATTTGCACCTTGAAGGATAATAAACCATCATCTCCTTCCTAGAAAAAAAACATACTGCTTATTAGCAAAACATACTTGGTTAAACAGATATTTATGAATAAAGAGAACATGGAAGTTCAAAAATGTGTCACCAATTGTCTGAGGCAACTCCTGTTGACTGTCTAGAATGAACTTCTTCCTCATCCACTAGAACAACTTCACGAACCTATTTACAATATAAAAAATATTTAACTTAATATTTACATGTATTGACAAACCACATCAGAAATTAGCTAAAGATTAAAGAGAGCAATGTTAGAGATACATGCCCTTTAAAATTAGAGTCGACAGACCATATGGCAACAATGGCAAATAACCACAGTTGCAGAAAAGTCTTAGTAAGGTCCAGCTTAAGTCATCTATAGGCATATTTGTTTAGCATCTATGATTAGGATGATTTTTTAAAAATATTTTTCACTACTACTATCCATTTTTTGAATGAATTACATATAAATTTGGTTTAAGTTTAAAGTCCTGTTTAAGTAGACTTGAATCTATGTATAAAATCAATTACTTTTTCTCTTTTCATGGTCAAACTTTGAAATTCAATAATCCACATAAATAGGGCTTAACAAAATAATTGTGAAGTTGCTAATAATATATAAATATACACTTTGGAAAATTCAAACAAGCACAATGCACCTTCTTAAACTTCAAGGCTACTGAATTCCTGCCCTCCAAGTCAGAAGCTCTCCTCCTAGGAAAGTATTGCAAAATCAAAAGAAAATGCATATGAGATGTTGGTCAATGCTTTATATAATACAAGATTCAAGCACATCATTGGGTAAATTTGATGCATTATAGGGACTAAAGGAACAAAATAAAATAGAATGAACCTATGTCACCCTCTACCCATATCCAAGACATCTCTAATAGTATAATTAATATAGAGCAAAATTTCTAGTAGATCTGAGTGGAAATATTTAGCAAAGTTTCACCTATAACATATAAGCCTATAGATAATCAGTTCAATGAGAATGCAAATGTTTTCATGGATGTTATTCACAGAGATCTTCAATCTTCAATTACATGTTGAGTTTCATAGTGCAATGATGCTTAAAACAAGATATGCAACACAAAAGAAAAAATTATTATAAAAAAGGTGAATGATATTTCTCAGAAATCAATGCATCTAATGATGTGCAAGTACTAAGACTGTTAGGACTAAGGACAGCAAGCTGTTTTAACAAACAACAAAACAGATGAATTTTTCTGTTACTTGAAAATGATATATTTGTCTGCACAAAAAATCACCACCGTAGTTGTTGTGTAACAATACAAGAGTAGTAAAGCCCATTGCAACTTTTACTAATAACAAGGTCTATAACATTTATGAGAAAACAGGATATAACTCTTCCACAAGAACTGGATTACTTTATAAGCACTTCAAACAAACCTAAATGGATCTGTTGGAGTCATTTAGAAAATAAATGGATGCGCCCTAAACATGCTAAGGTAATGAAGGACAAAAGGTTGGACTGAATCCTCGTTTCAATATTAAGAGAGGAAAACAAAGGCTCTTCCTAGTTTTTGCAAAGCCATTTTAGCATGGAATTGCACCACAGATATCTATGGCATAGATAAAATTTGTTACACCTCAGAACCATAAATCCTAGCATATTTATATGTTCATTGCATAGTAAACAGTTTTAGGTGCATAAATATGTAGAATTATTGGTCTGAATAAATTGGAAGATTTGATTGTACCAAGGCATACTAAAACACATTGGTATGACAATGTACTACTACTGTTGTATTGACACACCATTGGCAATGCGATTGACTAGTGCCAAAGCATGAGGTTCAGGTGTTGATACTGGTCTTTCAAAAGTTCCCTGAGGTATTGGCAAATGAATCAGCAGTACCATACAAGGGAATTTGAAATGGTTATTCAGTCAACTCATAAAGCCAGGTGCATGAGGGTACCACAAACAACTAACCATTAATTAGATTAAATGTAATTAATAAGACAACTACATGACCAGAAGTAAAGCAAAAAACAAGCCAGGTGCATGAGGGTACCACAAACAACTAACCATTTTGTTCATGACTGTTAGCAAGGCATCATGACCACAAACAACTAACCATTAATTAGATTAAATGTTGACAAGAACATACAATCATCAAAAGAACTAAAGAGTTGACAAGAAGCATAACAAGCTAGAAAGATGGTTCAAGGGAAAAAGCACGATTTAGCGATTCCAAAGAAACCTATAAATGTTGTTGTTAACAAAGAGAAGAACAAAGACATCAAAGGTAAGGTGAACAAATAAATAACATCATGATAATAAAATCTTGGAGATTCTGATCAATGTTACAATATGGTAGATCAAACATCCTATCTAAGAAAGCATGCCAAAATTTAGCCATGTTACTTTCAACCCTGTTCCAATGCTTCTCATGCCTTAGCAGACTTGATATAAGAGACAGCACCAGAGATTTCTTGAAGTATTTTTCAGACTAGTGTTGGTTGCCTATTCATTAGGAAAAGAAGGTCAGAACTTCATTCATATAACACCTAAAATGGATGTAGTTTGTTGATGAATATGTTTTTTCCATTCCATGATTCTTGTACGTTGAGGACATTGTCTCAAAAGCAGTAGTTTGCTTCAAGAATCAATAAATGCATATTGTTTTATTTCTTTTAGAAACATTGGCAAATATCAAATCAGTATATACATTAGCATCATATTGAGTAAGTGAAAGAATAAATATCAATCAACATTTGATTGTCCACTAGCTCTAAGTGAAAAGTTCTCACAGAGCACAGCCACCATAACTTAAATTTGCAAAATAATATTGAATTTGAAGATAGCCTCTAAGATTTATCATAGTATAATGCCAAAAGCATTACAACTTTGGTGCAGAAACTTGAGCTCAATCAAAGTGTTAATAATATTTGAGCCACAGTTTAAAATACCTCCAGTACAAGTCACTATTTACCGGTCCAACTGCACCACCTGGTAAACTCCCCATACCAGGCTTACAAAATGGTAGGCAGACCAAAGCCAAATGGTAGTGGTCAACCTACTGCCCGATACCAATACCCCGATAATTGTCACACAACTGTCTTTCTCTTTTTTCTTTTCTTTTTATTTTTTTCTTTCTCTATGTGTCTGACTCTCTCTCTCTTTCTCTCTCCGCTGTTCCTGCACCTCCTTGCAATATTGCAGTCACCTTGTGATCCCCATTGTGTCATCGTTGTTGCCTCCTCCTCCTCTGCCTCTTCTTCGTTTGCCTCTTCCTCCTCCTCCCCTCTTCCATCTCTATTGATTCTCCTCTTCTCCCACCCCCACTGAACCTATGTCGATCAGTAGGGGTGTATTGACAGACAGTTCATCCGATTGTAGGAGTCTACCCAAGAATCGCTATCGATACTAGAACAAATTGAATCCTTGATCTGAGCAACTATCACTAAAGGAACATAGAAATCTAAAATAAAATATCAAAATTCCAACATAAATTTAAATGTTACCTTTTGCTACCAGAGTTGATTTTCCCTTCATTAGGAAAAGGACCAGAAGATTCAAAATCCTTACAATCACCATTCAAGGACCTCTCTTGGTCTTTCTTGGACAAGCTGCTAACACATCTGAAAGGAGTATTCCTGGAAGAAAACCTAGTTGGCTGCGGATAAATTACAATTTGATGTCCTCTCACAGGCTTTTTTAATTTATCTTTACCAGAAACTTCTTCCTTGTCTTGACTGATATCTTTTGAGTCCTCATTGCATGCAGCATCCGCCTGATGAAATAATATGAAAATGTCTTTGCTAATGAAGTTAAACAAACATTAGAAGTTTAGCAAGGACAGACATTCACCTGGCCTTCTAACTTCTCCATCAACTGGGAAGCAAATGTATGTGAAGGAGATTTTTTTGTTGTATAATTTGCATTGTGATTTTCAACCATACCTGATAGTGTGAACAGTAAGCAACTCTAAATACAACCAAAATGTGATAAATTAGTAATTAGTTAATTACTATAGCAAAGTTCAAATAAGAAAGCAAAGAACTTCTTTACTGGTAACGTATCAAATTTAAAAAATAAAAAATTTCAGGCAGTCAACAGGTCAGCTAGCATTTTTCCTTGTTCATTTTCCTCCCCTTTTCTTTGGTTTTAATTATTCCTGTGACAGAAACAACACTTACACATGAAGTTAGCATTTTGGACCATATGATCTAGTTAATAAGTTCAGTGATTGATATTCTTTTGGAAAAATTAGCATATGGGTCTGCATTTCATTGGCAAAATAAATCAATATTATGATATATGTAAATAACCAGTTCCACAATAGTTGGTCATCAAAACGGTGATGGATGACTACTAGTTGTTCATCAGTAATAAACTTGACATGACCAAGTTTAGTGGACCCAAGTTGGTTTGGCAATATCAGGTTTCAGGTATATGCAATATATCAGGAAGTTCATTTAGTACCATTTTTATACTTATATGTTTAAGTTTGAGATTTTGCTATACAAAACTTGAATAGTGAAGATACATGTTGACCCAGCCTGCTTGCACAACCTGAAATTTTCGGAAAATTCAAACAGCGTTTCAGGTTAGGAGGGTCATTCAACCTGACTGAATGCATAGAAGTTGCACCACTCCTCATTAATAAAACAAATTAGAATTTCTCTAGCAAAGGTCAAGGCAACAAAGCTCTAACAACCTTCAGAAAAGAATTGTATTAATGCATTCCACAAAACCATAAAGCACATCCAAGTTAAAACCTGCTTTGACAAATTTGTCACAATATACTTATTATAGCGTCCAACATAAAGAACAAGATGTGAGGTTCCAACCAAGTTTCTGAAAGAATGATCTTCAAAGTTAGATTCTCCACAACCTTTTCTTTTATTACATGATAGTCAATATATGAGATGGAATAATACAACCTTCAAAGAGGAAGAGGGAATAAGTAAAATTACATTTGTCAGTAGTGTTTTCTTTCCTTCTCATGATGGGAAAAACTAAAAATGTAAAGTGAAATGGCTAACTAGAAACATATCTATGTCTGGATTATTCAATAGCATGTTAATTATTCAGGTTACAAAATAACATGCAGCTGAAAAATGAAAATTATCCATAAGACTTGAGAATTTAGATGAAACGAAAATCTAAGGGATCTTAATAATTGATTAGTTCACTGACATCATGACTTATTGTGTACCAATGGCATCAAAATGATGATGCTTTATGACAGTAGCTGAAAAGAAAACTTGTCCAAAGTATTGTGCAAGTCCTCTTCTCTTGAGAATGAATTCTCCAAATTATGCAGAAAAAAAGTCCAATTCTACCTTGTGGTTCTGTGTTTTTTGACTGAGTGATCCCATTGCATTCTCCAGCATCCTGGACAAAAAAAAAAAAACAGTAAAACAGAAAATGCCATTGACTTCATCAATTATGAGATAAGTAAACTATAGTATGGTAAAGTTCTATAACCAAACTTGATGGTCATCTTAAGTGGCATTTGACATGGATGCGAACTGGTGCCCTTTCTAATTTAAAATAAGGAAATCATAGTACAGCATTGCTGTTCTAGATGTCCATCTGCATTTACTGCAACCTCGCCCATGCAATGACCTCCTTAAGAGTCCCTCTGTCATTTGTCTCTCTATCACCTAATCTTTAGGCAATGTTCTTCTGTACTTTGTGACTCATATCGCTTTCTCTTGTCACTCAAAAAAAAAAAAATCAACAAAAAATGATATTCCCTGTTTTCTTTAAATCTGTTCCAACATGATGCACTTTTTCACATTGCTTGGAATGAAAAAATTATGGAATTGATAATTTACTTTCAATTTTATTAAAATCCTTTGTTTGGAATAACAAGAACTTGGGAAGTGAGAGTTTCAAAACAAACAAAAATGATTAAAATTTTCTTGATAACTCTTCAAAATTTTAAGACTGGTTAGATTTGTGTTCAAGATTACCAGTTTACTCAGCCATTAGTTAAACAGCATAGATAAGAGTAAATACGACTGAAGAGAGGGCAAAAAAGAGAAAGAAAATCATCAATTGCCACCAATCTGAGTTTATCGATTTGATTGACTACATACTCCCCTATCATCCATGGAGAACTTATTGGTATGTACCAATATTTGAAGTTTGTTTAGGGTTTATATATTTTTCACATTGTAACTGGGGTACGAGTTTCTGTAAAGGATGTCAAAACCATGTTTTCTTTCTCATGTATCTTGCTGAATATTATGTCTGTTCCTGGGGGTAGTAGGAATGATTTATTTGTCTGTTGATGAATTGAGTATCTGCATCATTATTGCAATCTTAGTTTTCTTTTTGTTTTTCCTTTTCCTATCTGTTCATGATGTTTTCCTTCTATTCTCCTTTTTAAGTGACTCAATGTACCATCAAAATTCATAACTGGTTTGTGACACCAAAAACAGTATGTTTTTTAACATCAGAATATGCAAGATTATCCTCAAGATTTTGCAATTAGGGAACTGGGTTTTTGACATTTTCTAAATTGATGAGTAAGCTTAGTTTTAGATTGATTATATGAAAAGTTTTACAATTTAGGAATTAGGAACCAAAAAATCAATGACATAAAAGACTAATTTAACACAACATCAATTGCAAATTACTCTTCATCTTGATTCCAAACATGAGACATGAAATTCCATTCGTAGTTTGTACATAAATCCAAACACGAACTAGAACTTAGAGTTTTTAGAAATATTTTTTTTATCATGGAAGGATAGTTCTCGTCCATTGAAAATGGGTTCCAATCAAGTAGTTTATCTATTGCTTCTCATTCATTTGCTTACTTTAATTTAATCTTAGGTTTCCATAGGCATATCCAACTTTCTACCTCATTGACATTTGGGTTCAAAGGTGCTGTCTAACTTAGCTGGTAAAAAGAGCAAGTTTAGTACTCAGATTACGCCTACGTAATTTACCCTTTGTATAGATAAAAATAAAAAAAATAAAAACATTTGGGTTCACTTTTTGTAGACCCATTCTCCCATTCTTCTTCGTGTTTAACCCCCTTCTCCGTTTAGGTTCCAATCAAAGTTCCTTTATTTCAAAAACTTCCTTCTGAGAACTATCTTTTTCAAGAATCTACTCCCAAAACCCTATCTTTTTGCCTCTGTGGCATAACGCTTGCCCTCTTCTCTCACCGTATTCTTGGTTCTGATCACCATCTCCTCTTCTCCCAATGGTCGCACCCAAAATTTTTCAACCACCGCATCAAAGAAACACACGTATCTATCAAGGGAATCATCAGCGTACCTGGGGGACATGCACTAGCTTCCTCCGATCAAGTTCTGTCTGCATCTGGCAGAGGCTAGCCCGCAACTTGGCGCCCTTGTCGGCCAACCGGCTCGCGATATCCGACGAGAGATGATTCAGCACCCGCTGGATCTTCCCCTGCAAATCATGATCGGAGATCTGAGCGAGCTCCGAGGCCTGGACCTGCGCCGCCTCCCCCAGGCCAGGTGCTGCCGCGATCACCTCGACCTCCGGCGGCGGTGCGTCGCCCATCCCGGGGAGCACCACTTTCCAATCAATCTACGGAGGCTCTTTCCCCATTTGAAGGCCAAAAGTGGAAGAGAGCGACGGTTAAGTAGGCACAAAGTGAGCAACACAGTCGGGCATAGACTGCTTATTTCCAGCGACCACAATAAGAAAAGAAGGCATATATTTAATCCATTATTTCATATAGACATTTAAATACCAATTAACATTATCATTCGAAAAATATTTTTTCAAATCAATATTTTCATATTTTATGGTATTTTATATAGGAAGGATTATATATATGTATATAATTAGAATTCGGAGGGGGTAAATATGATATTTTCATATCCTTGTAGGGATTTGAATCAATCCCGAGCGTTCGTCTCGCGGAGTCGTCCTCTTCCCTCCCCTAAGCGTTGGATAGCGCCGCCCTTCCTCACATCGCCTCCCAGCTCCGACGAAGTCAGTCCTGCCTCCTCCTCTTCTCCCTCTTATCTTGGTCACGGTTTGGTTTGATGGTCGCCTTCTTGCTTCATTACTTGCTCCTATTGTTTTCGTGATTACTGTCATAGCATGCTTGTTCTCTTGGTTCTGCTTCATGTCGATGCTTGGAATGGGTTTATTTGGGAGTTTTTCTTTTCTTTTGCTATATCATAGATGGAACTGCATATGGAATACTGACCTTATCGGTTTCGTAATTTGTAACTCGCGATTGATGATTTATTGATTTTGGGGTTGTTCTGTTCATACTTGATGTGTCTTGATTTACTTTGTTTCTGGCTTGATAGAAAGATTAAAGCATCTTCAAGATTTTAATTAGGATCAAGCACATATTTGGCTACTTGAACTCGTAGCTTCTTGGTATAATAACTGATCTCTAAACATAGATTTGATTAGGTAGATGATTAACATATATATTCTACGTGTGAAGATGAATATATGTACTCAAATGCCAAACAACCACATTGAAGATATATGTTAATTGTCATTTTAACATTTTAAAGTTCAAATGATGCAGCATAAAATTGAAAATGAAAAAAAAAATGTCATTTGAGATACCTTTTACTTGAAGTTAAACAAACAATTGAATGATAATACAAGTTCAACTAAGTTAATCACAGCAAGGTTAGATCCTTCTTTTTTACGCAAAGTTCAAAGATTAGATAAACATGAAACTTTTTTACAAAGTTTTCGTAATCATGCATAGTAACAATAACCTAAATGCATATGTAGCTTTGGAAGATCGGGCACTGCTCCCCTATCTGCTATCTTCATAATCAAGTGTAATCTTCTTTTTTTTCTGTTTCAGGTGGCAACTTGTGATTTAGCTTTAAAGAGATGGCACTGCGAGGAGTTTGGCAACTTCAGAAGCTTATAGTGAGCTACTGTGACTGGGGTGGAAGTAGCAAGGGGATCAGGTATTGTTCCTGTAACTCTTGATAGAGTATCCATCTGATTAATACCTATTTGAACTGTCTTTGGGGGTTCTGAATCTGAACTAAAGCTGGAGATAATTAACCTGCATCACTTTATAGTGGCAATGAATGCTTGAGCTTATTCTGCCACAAGCTTAGTTCAATTCTAAATCTTCAATTAAGTTTTTGCATATGGTTTCCGTCGGTGGTTACTTTTATATGGCAATTGTGCATTTGATTTGTCATATTATTAGTAAGTCTTAGAATGTCTTGTCAATTGTCCTGATAGTTTTTTTTTCAGCTTTGGCATAGCAATTTTTGGCCGAACTATGTGGTGCAGACTTGTTTTATATTTACATTGTAAACTATGTTGATGTGCATGTTCAATATTTTTGTGTGAGATGTTTCCATGTACGGTTTTGTATGTTCCACCCCCAGGTAGACATTTGCATATAATTTTAGGATGCATTGTTGTGTGATGTGCCATACGTATGGTCTGTGAACTACTTTTATTGTTTACTTATTGCAAAAGTAAGGGTACATTACATAGATTCAGTTACCTTGTCCAATGCTCATTAACATGAAAAAAAAGTAGTGATAGCCATATGTTTGTATAAATCGGATAATTCAAACGTTCTTTAAATTCCAAATGGAAGACGTGTTTCTTTCTTAAGATTTATTCGTGTCACATTTCAATGATGAAGTTGTCATATTATCTGCTTTTGTTCCCACTGAATCTGTTGCTTGAGTGGTAAGTTTTTCTGTGAATATGATTATACACTTGAGTGGTGTGTAGTGAATGGTAGAGATTAATTGTAATGGACAGCTATGATGGAGCTTTGAAAGGTCTTTAGTTTAGACAATGATTAAGTTGTACTAGTAAATTATTCTTTTAATTCCCGAGCACATATTACAGTTCATCACATATTCCATTACTCATCATAGGTTGATATACATAGCATAATGGCCTCTTTGTATTCTCTTATTCTGTAACGTTTAGATTACTGAATGTGCAGTCATTCGGAAAGGACTTTAGTTTGTCAAGTTGTTTTTATTTTGTTGATTCTGCTTATTCATTCACAAGCGGAAGATTTTTTTTCTAAATGTGACTGTAGTTTCTCAAACACAGTATTTCACATCAGGATTATCATTATTCCTCCCTAAGGATCTTAGATGGTTGTGTTGATTATTTTGTTCTGTTTGATAAAAAGAAAGCAAAGCTTGATAGGGGTTAAACAGAATCTTAAAAAGGCCAGCAGTCCTGTTGCACCTGGACCAGAATCTACCAGGCTGGAACTAGGCATCTGATCCTACTTTAAGGGTTGGTTACCAAAATAAGGTGGCAAGTAGAGAGTGCCCAAACAGGGAGAGAGTAGGATAGCAGCCATTAAATATCTTTTTTGGTTATTCTTATAATTATTTTATTAAATATCTCATTTATCTATGCAATATTTGGGATTTGATTAGAATATAGTTCGATTAGGATATTTGATCACTAGTAGACCATAAATGAAGGTTGTAATTTTAAGCACTTAAGTCTACGATTGGCTTTGAATTCTCTTTCTTATCCAACAAATGATTTCAGTGAATTATCTTTTGTTCTAAGTTTTGGAGACTGCCTCTAGAAATGCCAATTCTGAGAAAAGAACAATTTGAAAAGAGATGTTATTGATATATGATTGTACAACATAAACTGGCATGGTGGTTGACCCCCTATATGTGGTCTGGTGCGTCAAGTTGAACCATGAAATATTGCATTTTTTTAGTGAGATCAGTATTTGTGATTCTTGTTAGTATTTATTTTCAAGTGAGATGCCCTATGTGGGGTCTAATACACCAAGTTGCACTTTCAAAGAAGAAAAAAAAAAAAGATAGTCTAAGCATGTTTTTAAAGTGAGACTTCAGTGATTAATGCAGTATACTGATATGACAATGACCAAGTTTTCATATGTCACTTGAGCTGGTATGTCCTAACCACTATGTATCTTTCCAATGAAGGACCAGTATCAGACCATATGTTTCTGCATTTGTCAATATTTTTTATTATTTTTAGTGATATGGAACCATTCAGCTCGGTTACTATTTGGTAACTAGTATAACATCAATTTGACAGCCTGTTGATATTGTTATCAATTGTGATTACAAACCTTGATTTTACAATTTTTGCTCTAAAAGATCAAAGTTTCATATGTTGGATGTTTACTTGCTTTTGACTGCTGTTTAGACATGCAGACCAAGAAACTGGTTGGAATTGATTCAAGCTACTATGAGTTTTTTGTCATCTCATTATATGTTATAGTTTTAACTTTTAAGTCTCACATTAGTGATTGTGGTCCAGTTCTATCATTCTGAAAATTATTAAAAGATCTAGGCTCCATGGCTGTCATCTTTATTAATCTTATATTTGATGACAGGGCCTTTATGGAAACTCATTTGCCAGCATTTAAGGAAAAGAATCCGCAGCTAGAGGTAGTCACTGAGCTTATCCGTGGACAGCATCCTCATTTGAAGGGCTCCTATAGTAAGATATTTATCGTTTTTGGTTTTAGCACAATTTGCATCGTTGTTGAACATGAAGTCATGAACTGAAAAGTCATTATCTGGTTGACCTGAATGTCCAGTTATTTTGGTGGTGATTTTATGTGTTGTATAGATGAGATGGTAAAATTACTTTCAATTAAAGAAGAATGTAACTTAGTCTGATGTGTTGACAATTTTGTGATGTAAACTTAGTGACAAATGACCCTGATAGACCTTACTATATCTTGTTTTGTACTAAGGCAATGGCCTATCCTTCATGAACTGTATGCAAGGTTTGCCTTACCGAGCGATAAGGACCCGTACTGGTCCGCCAGCTGACCAGTACATGGACTGCTCGCTACCGGGCAGTACCATCTAAGTCGGCTGTCAACGGTTAATTGAGGGAGAAATAAGAAAAAGGAGAAGAAGAAGGAGAAGAAAAGGAGAAAAATACCTCGTGCTTTGCTCTTCACTGGTTTCCTCGCGCGATTCATCGCCCGCGGGCGAAGAATTGGCAGCAGGCGATTTCTTTTCCCCGCACGGGGAGAAGGATCGAGGTGACATCGCCGAGCTTTTCTATTTTTTTAATATATATTATATTATATTAATTTTATATTATAAAAATTTATATAATATTATAATATACCGAGCAGTATACACTGTGTGTACCGCTCGGTACTAGGTACTGTTCCATACCAAGATAAACTCGATACACCGGTACGGACCGATACAGCGAACCTTGACTGTATGTAAAAATCAAGCCTTTTAATCCCTCTGCTGTGCCAATCGGTGGTAATTTATTCTTATGCTATGAAATTTGTTAGTGGCCTGTGTTAATGTCAGTGAAGACAAGCTCCACCCAGAGCTTTAATTGCTTCCAAATGACTGAGAACCTGAAGTCCTGCAAAGCATTCTTAGTAGCTCACAGCCTGCCCCAGCTGAACAGTAACAAGTTAGCCAAACTAGGATCATCAATCGGGATAGATTCAAGGATTGGGCTTTCACTAGAAATCAAAAGCTTTCCATATGGTTTGGGCATACTAGAGCATTGCTTCTAGGAACTGAAATAACAATATTTCATTTACATGCAGAGAATCATAACCAGCGGGTGGTCTGTGTTAAAAATTTGATGCCAGAGGACGTATTACTGCATGCTACCAGATTAAGGAATGCCTTAGGAAGGAAGGTTGTGAAACTGAGAACAAGGCATGTCACAAAACATCCCAGTGTTCAAGGCACATGGACAACTGCACTCAAATTTTGAATAGAAGAGCTTAGGTATCACTCATCTTATGCATTCTGTTTTCTGGTAATTGTTGTTATTTGGTTATGTCGATTAATCAAATTTAAAGCTTATTGTTATTTTAATATAGATTTTATGTAGGTCTTATTGGGTTTT
This sequence comes from Ensete glaucum, assembly GCA_021527575.1. NCBI lineage: Eukaryota > Viridiplantae > Streptophyta > Magnoliopsida > Zingiberales > Musaceae > Ensete > Ensete glaucum. The sequence continues at coordinate 41,901,713 of CM038558.1, forward strand.
ATTGTGATGTGGCCTGTTATTTGAATGTTGAACTTGATTAGTTAAGTTGGGAGAAGAGATGGGGGTTGCAGATAAAATGTTAAAAAGAGTACCTGTTGTAATCTTGAAGTGTACACTTGTAACAAAATTTCTGTGGACTGGTTTGACCATGTTTCGTTGATTTAGTCTAACCTTACACGAAGGCAGCATTGTTTACATAGTCACAACAGTTGGGTCGGATATAGATCTAGCTCATGTAACTCATTAAATTGTGTAATTCTAGTTTACTAAATTGTTTTCTTATCAAATTAAAATGATTTGATCAAGTCATTATGTGGACTAATCTTAGTTCATGATTCTAGTGTTTAATTTCATGTTGCTTTGGTAAAAATTATTTTTGGAACAAGCTAAAACGAATGCTTATTTTTTGTTATAAATTTGGCCTAGTGTTTTGGCCTGCAAGGGTAAGGCCACATAAATTGACCCAAGAGTAGATAGCCCACCTATCTTTTAGATTTAGTTTAAGCTGAACTATCTTTTAAATTTAGTTTAACCTGAACAAACCCCAACACACGTTCATGTAAGATGTTTTGGATCATGTTGACGCAGTTAGAGACTTGTTTGTAATGAACTAGAGGCCTGTCTATAAGGTTTGGGGACCTGGTTGTAGGAGACTGGCGGTATTGGATAGTTGTAGTACCATTTAAGACCAATTATAACAGCCATTTACCTAGTGTAAACTGATCATATTTTTCTCCAGAGATCTCCAATTGAGTGAAACAAGAGCTGCTTAGTCTTCTTTCAATCATGTTACTTCAATATATGGTTGTTTTTATGTGTATCTATATAGAGATGATCACCATTCTAATCATCTTCATTCTAATTTAGCCTATACCATTTCTTTTTTTAGCATATACTAGCTATATTTGATGTCTCACAGAATAAATTGATGAATATCAGTGGGGAATGCCAATAAATTGAAGTTGTATCATGTATGTATCTTATATTATGATGTGTGCTTGAGATGTCATCCTATGGGTGGTATTACTCTTGTACACATTAGGCCATCTCGAGAGACAAGCATGTCAGTTTTTGGTAGGCCGACTCCTTTTTTAGGGATTTGTGGTACATTAGATAAGATGTGTCCCCTTCATGTGTGCTTCAGATGTCATCCTATGGGTGGTATTACTTTTGTACACATAAGGCCATCTTGAGAGATAAGCATGTCAGTTTTTGGTAGGCTGACTCCTTTTAGGGATTTGTGGTACGTTAGATAAAATGTGTCCCCATCATGGTGGCTGAGCGGCACACTAGCAGTTGGGAGTGGTATGTGATGTCTTCCAAAGGATTCGTGAAGAACGTCCATTTTGAGTTACTGGCATCCCAATTACGCGGCCAGCCACCGTGAGATGATTGATGATGTCTACTCTCTGTTGTTCCATGTACTGGATGTAATAGTAGTGGCTTGCCACACTTTATGGTATCTAATATCTGTTATTTGCTTGACCATTTTATTGGCACATCTTATTCTTTAAACGTATGCATTTTTTGGAGTTGCTAAAATCTATACATTATTTTCAGAGCAATAAAGCATACGGCATGGTTCGGCGGTGCAGTTTCTGAATGAGAGTAGTTTCTATTAGATTCCAGTATTCTCGCAGATTGACATTTGAAGATTGTACTCATCTAACGTAGGCAAATTTTTCTAACTTTATTTAGATCGGTGATGCTGTTTGCAGCTGGAATCCTATGTATTTCCACTATCATTTTTGTGAGGTATAATGGGTAATGTTATCACATATCGATTATACCTCACTTAGCCATCGTCATGGCGGTCTCTACACTAAATTAGTGTCGGTTGTGCACTGTGAAGCAACCATCCCAACTAAAAATGTTGTGCTGAGTGCAGTGGCCTATATATGTTGAGCTTTAAGAAGTCTTGGATTCATTTTGAGTTATATTTTTGGAAAGTTGGAATTTTAATCAAATGCTAATTTTCTGTAATGGGCAAAAATTATTAGTATTTATAATGTGATAACATGCTCCTTGTTTCTTTGGATTCATACCGTCTATAACTTAGATCAAGTTGTTTTAGTTCAATGTCAGCAATTAAACCACACCCAAAGAGTGTGAAGATTCTCCTTTGTTATTGCTATTTTTCATAAAGAATACCAAATAAAAAAGGTGTTGACTAACTAATTGGTAAAAATATATCATAAAATCTTATGTTTAAATTTCGTTTCTATCTTTTTTTTTGTAAAAGTTATAATGTTGTTGGTATCATGTTCTTCAACTGCTGCAGTTACCATTATGGAATAAATAAATGGGAGAAAGCCACACCTCCAGAGATTTAGAGTGGCATAGGCTTAAATCTCCCCAGCATTACTTCATTAACCTATTTCCAGCCGCAGAACTGCGAGCCATCATAAATAACTTACAAATAGTCAATTAGTAAAGTTTCTTCCCCATAAATTAATTTAGTATCTTTGATTCTCTTCATTATTTTCTTGATACATTCTTTCTCAACAATTAATAAAGATTTAAATGCATCAACCTTCCGAAGCAAGGAGAATTTTCAAAAATATTTATTTAATTCAGTGTGTTTTGTCAATTTCTGAGACTACGATGAATGATATCACTGAGGGGGACTGACTGAAAAATCAGGAAGAGGAAGACAGCATCTCATGTGAACAATCGATTTGCCATTGGGCAAATCATTATTTGAATTGAAGCACAGAGCACACAAACTTGCTGAAAACATTAAAAAGTACTAATTACATATCAACGTGATGGCCTAAATAAATTGCTCAACAATGTACATACATATTTGAGTTTTGTGAGATACCAACATCATAACTCAAGCACTTTTGAAATTGATACAAGAAGGCACTTGGCTCGATGACTTGGAAAAGTGGCTCAAAAGAGAGCATTGGCAACGGCAGATTGTTATCGGTTTAGATGAGACATCAGGAACGCCTGCATCTCTCGGTTCTTTACGACTCATATCCCATAACTGGAAAAATGAAAAGACTTGCAGTTCATGATGCAACATGGACCGCTATGTTTCTAGCGACGACACCCTTCATCTTTCTGACCGTGGTTCTCACCATATTTCCCCTCGCTTCCTTCTTTCCGCTGCCATCTCCTTGCTGCACTTGGAGCCTGCTCTTCTCGTCGTCCTTCCCCGCTTCGATCTTCTTGGCAGGAAGTGTTTCTTGATCGTTATCTGCATTGCCAAGTCCATTTAATTGAAGTAAACAATAGTAATTGCAATCGGAATCTGCAAGGCAGTGACCATTGTCAGTGTGTTTTGGTTCACCAGTGGAGCCCTCTCGATATATCCTAGACATGACTGGAGATTGATCGCTATATGAGTTTCTATTTCCAGAAATCCTAGTCTTGTTTTGCGACTTTGAAAAGCTTGCAGGCATTGCAGCCACCTGTAGATCGCAAATACAAACAAATGAACAGTTCTGCTATAACACAACCTTGATTGTCTCAACTATAAAGCCACTATAAGCACAAAGAAACAGGCTTTCAGTGAAGAAAAAGTAATAAAATGCCACTAAAAACAATTACTATGTAATTACAATTCATATGTTAAGTCCTGAAGGTAGCAGGACCTGAAAAGTCATATTTCAAAGATTCTGGTGGTTACTCAGAGTAAAGTTGAAGGACACAAACATACTAACAATAACAACGTTAATATGTTAGCCCAATTAGTAGAGTAAAATAATTTAAACAAAAAATTATGGCATTTGATGTCTATTGCAAACTTGATGGCTTGCTTTGGTAGTAGTTATTAGTAGTTATAAGAGAACATGGGGTGAACAAAAAATTCTGCTGCCCCTTCTTATCATGCTTATAAAAATACCATTAGTCATCAAGAATAAGAGCTAGAAAGGGACCTTTTTTCCATTAAGGACTGCCGGTGCAGCTTTGTTATAGAAAGAAGGCATAGGAGTTGCCTTGAAGTTAAGGCTCTTTCGCAGCTGCTTAATCTCGGCTTCTGCTTCTTCCTGCAGTAAACCACGACACTTCTGTTTAGAAGCAACTAGATGATAATCTCTGAGCAATTATCTTTAGCAAAATCCAGTGATGGCTACTGGTTGGTACCATACCTCAATGGGACATGATGATAGCACTATGCAAGATGATAATTTATTGGTTGTTGTCAATAGAATAATGATTGAGAGCTTGGGATTACAGGTTATTAGAAAATGTTAGAGAGAAATTTGTGTACTATGAGCTTACCTTTCACGATTCAGACAATTTCACACGTAAAAAGGATCATGAATTGGTACTAAGAGACCATAACAACACCTATCTGGCAACAGTTCTGACTTCCCAAGCTCATTATATATATTTTCTCAGTATACATATATAAAGTTCATCTAAGTCACAAGGCCTGAGGCTTAGGCAGAAGGTCTAAACAGGCACAGAATATTTCACCGCAAAATGAGGAGAAAAACTCCACTTAAAATACAGAAATACGGGAACAAGCAATAAAATTCCAAGGAAAGAGAACATAATGCGTACTTGTGTTCTAGCTTGGATCTCATTCATCTCAGCCTCTTTCACATGCATCTTTTCTTCCAATTTCATGTAAAACTAAAGCAAATGATCGAGTAAAATGTCAATGATCCAATATGTGATAGTGAGAAAAGTACAAAAAGAGATTATAATGAATTCTTGCCTCTTTCCTTTTTTCAGCCCTCTGATCACTTCTAAATTTGAAAGCATCGGTTCTGTGTTTTACTTTTGTTTGATCTGAAAGAGGAACCCTTGCACATCTACAGGAAAGATATCCCTTAAAAGGACACAATAAAACAGAAAATCAAGTTTGGAGGATTTATTTAATAACCTGTCCGCAGATCGTTGTATATCAGTTTGACATTTTCCAGGAAGGGGATCAAGGACATGAATTACCTTCTGTCCACTTAGACATTTCTCACTGTTGAGTGCATAAAATCATCAACAGAAAAGATAAGCATTTACCATGGCATGTGAATATGAAGGTGAATGAATATCATAACTAGGGAATGCTGAAAGTCTGAAACTACTAAGAGCTTCCGGATAAGAATGTAGAAGTACCTTCTCTTCTCTTGTCCTACCTTAGCTTTCAGCTTTTCTGAATCCTGCAACAGACATTTACCATCAAAAAGGAAAAAAGCAGCGACACAAAAATGCCAGGAAGTTCAGTAAATTTCTCCTGTAAACAGATACTGGCTCAAAATACGATAACAACTACCTAATATTATTTTCATGAACATTTGGTGAATAGACTATAATAAAATTCATTGAACATGAAAGATATTTAAGAAACAAAATAGATACTTAGTGAACTTCTATGAAATGTATTATTATCTTATTAAGCTAGATAAACAACTTCTATGAAATGATTTTTTCTTCTGGCTCTCCATTTAGAGTTGGTTAAAATATTTACCGCTGCTTTCTGATTTTTGGAATCTAAAGACCTTCGTGAAATTCTTGCAGAAAACTTTTGCTGTGGTTGCATCTTCTGTGTATCTCCCCTTTCCACTTCAACTAATATTTTTGGAAATGTCTTACCAGAAGAATGAGAACTCTTATAAGTTAAAGGCTTTCTTGAAGTCTGTGAATCAGGTGACTGGTTCCTCAATTTTCCTTTTGCGAATTTCTTTTCAACTTTTTCTGGTACCTTAATACAAAGAAGTAGATGAACGGTGTAAAATGCTAGGAAAAAAAGCAAAAAATAGTTAAAGTGAACTTTTTTGGATGATCAGATCATTCATTGATTTATTAAACTTTGTCATGAAGGTAACATTTTAGAGAAAAATGAGTTCAAAAATCTCACCTCAGTAGACATTCTTTCCATTTTGTTCAAAACAGGAGTCTTATTTTTCACATCTGAAGGAATTTTAGATGAAAATTCCTGGCTATCAAGTAGTTCTTGAGGAGAACTAGCCTCATGTTCATGATTATCTTTGGCAACTATTTGCATATCATTCCCATCCTGTGGAGTGATATTAGACTGTACTTGATATGCTTCACCATAGTCTACAGCACCACGGTCTGACAGTTCTTCACTGTTCCATGGAGTATATTCTCTCGAGAAATTCGGGCTCGACACTTCTTCTTGTTCACATTTTGTTACCTCATGTTCATCAGATACTAGTGGTGCCTCAAAGAAAGTGTATTCAACTTGTTCATCATCACCACATTCCACTGAATCATCAACATTCCATGTGTGATTTCCAACACAATTTTCAGAAAACTGCAATTTGGCCTCACTTTGAAATCCTGGAAAACTGTGATGCAGAAGAGGCTTCTTCTTAAAGTGGGCTTCAAAATAAGCTTTCTTTTGAGTAACTGAACCAGGTGTGGCATATTTCTCAACCTCTTCAAGGTATCTATTATGGGAGAATGATGACCTTCTTTCCCATGATAAGGTTTCAGCTTCAAAACGGCCAAAAGATATGGACCCAGAACGTGTAGTCTCAGCCTGTCAAGATACAGAATTGTGAGTATTAAGAGGAAAATGACAAACAAATGGAAATTTTGCAAGTCAGAAGCATGGTATATTGCTCAAATCTGAAGGAAATGGCTGGAAGCCCAATTATTAGACAACAAACAAACATGTCATGGACTAATCCCTTGATTTACATTTGAGAGAAAATTGATATAGAACACTATGCAGAATGATGCCTTTTCATATAGAACATCATGCAAAAGTTTTTTTTTGTTGTTGGATACGTGCCTTGTTTTATCCTAAAGATCTAACCTATCATATCAGGAACCAATGATCGGCTTTTACTTCCATGGTTCCAGTGTTGCAAGAGAGGTTGTCAACTCAAATATGTGAATATATTAGATCTTGGTAACATATGAGCAAAAAGGAAAAGTCCAGCTCACAATTAGGTGGTCTAAAATTGTAACACTCATTCTAATTAGAAATCTGAACACTAAAAAAGAAACTGCTATGATACACATTGATACAGTCATGGTATTACAATTGCTCCACAACCATATTTTGAAGTGCTCGGAACAAAACCTGATAGCTAAGGGAATCCTCGATTTCCTTCATCATGGCAAGCAGAAGCAAGCATCACATGCACCAAAAACACCTGTGAACATGGGAACAGAAACAATAATCAGCATTTCTGATCATTTACCAAATTCCACACTGTAGATCTCTGTGCTTTCCCAGTAAGGCCCTACATGTCCAATCACATTAAACTCAGTCACCTCAGTGCGATGATCACATTTTAAATCAGCACTCCTACTAGAAAAGGAGATGACACTTGTCACAAAGAATCACGATCCCAACCACCACCTACAGAACCATAGTACAAAGAGCAATCCAGATTAATATGATAGTATATTAGCATTTCATGTACTAGTGCTTCCTAAGCAGATCTCTACAGGAAAAGAAGAAGAGAGAAAAAGACAGAGCAATCCAGATTAATATGATAGTATATTAGCATTTCATGTACTAGTGCTTCCTAAGCAGATCTCTACAGGAAAAGAAGAAGAGAGAAAAAGACAAACCAAGTGTCACATCTCCCGTTAGATTATGCAAAGAATACGACGGCATGGCATTCAATATGTCAAGAAAAAAGGGATGCAAGATCTGATCCATCCCAAATCAAAACCTCAAAGCCTAGTTCCCTGTCTACCCAACGAAATATAGCAGCAATTCCAGCAACCACCACTCCGTCCGGTCACATTTCATGAGTCTCAACACACAAATACCATAAAAACCCGTTATTTCCAGAGTCAAACACTCCAAGAACCTCAAATCTTACCACATGCCTGGCCAGGAGGCCAAATCCGCCGAAAGACGTCGCGGCCGGAAGATCTCCGGTCGATCTGCTCCAAAATAACCACTTGTGTCGCTTCTGCTCGTTGCAAAATCAAAATTTTCGTCTCTCGTGTGTTATCAAGATCGAAGAAAAACGACGAAGAGAACCGTACTTGGAAGATGACCACAGATTGAAAGCGAGCGCACCGAAGCAGGGCGAGGCACGGAAGGGAAGACTAGTATGCTCCAGTCCTCGGCTTCTCTCCCTTTTGTCTTATTAACTACCAAATAACGCCGTTTTCGGTCCCTCCGTTACCGTTTCATCACGATCTCACGTAGGACGAGTGTCGTCCATCGATCGACGATATATCATATCTCCACCGTCACTTTGGTCGCTCGTGATTTGTTTGACGGTTCGAGGGAACGGAGCTCGTCGCGGTGGACGACGGTGTGTTCACACACGTGGCGTCACGAGCGTCGCCGATGAGTTGACCGTCGAGCCCCTCCAAATCCAGTGTACATCTCGAAACAGCAAACAGCTACTCTGCCTAATAGAACGCCGAAACGTTTTCCCCAGGATCAATCAAACCTCCGAGTCGGGTGTGCGTTGAATCGGATGCTTCTGGCCGTTGGATCAATGACTATTAGTAATGGAGATTCCTTATAAGAGAATATATATATATATATATATATATATATATATATATACGTATATGTATGAATTATGCAAAGATAAATATGTTAATCTTCAAGTTATAGGGGTAAATATGAAAACTGCTAACCTTCATACTTGTCAAATTATGCCATGTTTGGTGGTTTACTCAATGATTTTTGTGGTCCTTGGAAAGATAATTTTGGAGCTTTCTTTATGACATACAATTCAAAAGCAACGGAAATCATAGATATATTAAGAAATAATATAATTAATTTTAATTTTTTTTTAGTTTTGAACTTTCTATTTATATATATCTTTAATATAATATTCCTCCAAACTAGCTATGTCTCTTTACTTTGGGATCATATAATTGTACATGAAATTCTATTTCAATTGAACTAGAGCATTAAGCACTTAGTCCTCAAATATAAAAAAAAATATCATTGATATCCTGGTTAGCTTGACATGGTCCAGATTCTAAGGTGTCTCCTAAATAGAAAAATCAAGCTCCTGAGGTACCACCTATATGAAGATTGAGATTAGGATATTTTCTGACCCAATCCATCTGATGCCTAAGTTAGTAACCAGAGTTAGATGTGTATGGACATGAGTGATAAAAAGTGATTGCTTAGGACCACACTAAAAATAAACTTTTATACCTCGACATATTATTTTTTTGGAATACGGAGAGGTAGTTGTCAGCCACCTCTAACAACTTTTCCTTTGTCTTGTCTCCATATTATTGTCGAGTGACATCAACATCTTTGCTAGCAAAATTCTTGTCTCTTCTTGGGAGAAGTTAGCAAGGAGAACCGGGCTCTCCCTACTCCTCTTACCGAAGAACTCTAAAAATGCCCCTCCTAAGCTCAAGTCTTCTGTGATGGCTGGCTAGTCCTAAAGTGAAACTGTTAGATTATTTGACATGTGCACCATGAAGAGGTCGGGGGGAGGAGCTATTAAGATGTATGTTACCAATCTCACTTGAGATTTGACAATTGAAGAAATTCATAAACAAAACCAGTTTCTCCAATCCTTAGTGTTTCCTAAAAGCAAATGTCCAACGAAAATATCTATAAAATGTTCAAGCTTTGGAATCTAGTGAGACCACCTAATTATGAACCAATTACTCCATTGAACTTATTGTAAGACAAATCGAGCATCTCTATCTTCTCTCTTCCCTTTCGCTCAACCATGGTAGTCATGGTTGTTCATAGGATGGGGAGGAGTTAGAGAAATTGAAGAATTTGTCATCGAGTGACATCAACATCTTTGCTAGCAAAATTCTTGTCTCTTCTTGGGAGAAGTTAGCAAGGAGAACCAAGACGGGCTCTCCCTACTCCTCTTATCGAAGAACTCTAAAAATGCCCCTCCTAAACCCAAGTCTTCTGTGATGGCTGGCTAGTCCTTCACTGATGAGTTGCAAAAACTATAGGTGCAACTACATGCTCTAGCTAGAGGAGGATAAAATGGAGAAGCGAGGGGGCTTGAGATGCTTGACCTTTATGCCTTGGCAATAAAGGGGGTCACGTTTCCTAACCTTTATAACTTGGCAGCAATGGGGTTAAGTTTCCCAACCTTTGCGTCTTGGCATCAAACCTCCATAGCTTGGAAGCGAGGTGGGATCGAGTTTCATCACCTCTGCACCTTGGCAACGAGTGGGATCGAGATCCTAACCTCCACGCCTCAATAGTAAGGGGGGTCAAGGTGCCTTTGATGCTGACCTATGCCTTTGATGCTGACAAGGGTCATGGTCAACTGACCTCCTTGCATTAAGAGGAAGTCGATAGGAGTTAAAGTGCTCAACCTCTATAAATTATATGAACACTAACAAGAGTTAATTTTTTTCGATTCACATGGCTTGAGCATATTTCATCATCTATTTTTTTAACACAGTGGGTTTCTTCTCATATTGGTCAAATTTTTTGGCTCATTCACCTCGGATAAATTTTGTCTTGTACCTTCAACCATAGCAAATATTTTCTCATGCGGGTTAACTTTTCTCAACTCACATATCTCAGGCGCATTTTAACTTTGTGCTTTCTATCATATTGACTTTTTTTTATACAAGTTGGGTTTTCTTGACTCACGCATTTAAGATACATTTTACCTTATGCCTTCCATCCTGGTAGGCTTTTTCTCATGCAGATCAAATTTTTTGACTTATACTTTTTGAACATATTTTGTCTTGTATATCTTATCGTGATGAGTTTTTTCACATGTGGGTCAGATTTTCCTAACTTATATGCCTTGAACATATATTGTATTACACCTCTCACCATAGCGAATTTTTTTCTCATGCGGGTCAAGTTATTTCTGCTCATATGCCTCAGACACATTTTGCCTCGTGCCTCCCCTCATGGTGCATTTCTTCTTATGCAGATTAGATTTTTGTTTACTCACACGCTTTGGACATATTGTTTCTTGTGTTTTCTACCGTGATGAAAATTTTCTTATGCAAGATAGATTTTTTCCGACTCACATGCCCCAGATATATTTTGTCTTGTGTCTCTTCTTCGTACTTTTCAAGGTAGTCTTCACCTATCGATCATTTTTATTCTTTCCAAGATAGTCTTCACTTATCGATCATTTTCATGCTTTTTTAATATTATTTGCTAAATGTGCATGTCTAGTTGAAGATGGTTTGGAGCAACAACTCCAGCATAGAAGAAAAGATGTTGTGACTTACTTGAGAGTTAAACTCAATAAGGACACATAACTTTGAGCTTGTTGGGCATGTTATCATAGACAACAAGTTGGTTATGATTATGATCGAGTAGCTTACCACCTTAAATGAGCAAATTCGGAGTCTGAGTAGTAAATTTGAGTCTTTGAGGGAGGTGTTGGAAGCTAAGAGAACCATAACTCTGAGGTATCAAAAGGAGGTAGTCATTGACTATAATGCCTGTATTAAGTTTAAGAAGGGCCTAGAGAGGTTGGAAGTTGCCCTATATCAGTATGGGTACTATGTCGCTTTGGCATGTTTTAAGATGAGGTACCCCAAGGTGGAGATTAAAGAAGATCTATTCATCAAAGTATCCCAAAGACCAAAATGTTTCAATAACTACTCAAGTGCCCTTTAACGATAATCCCAACTCACCACCCTGCATTGATGCTTAGTTTGTTGTCTTGTATGTTATATTAGCCTACTCTAAGTTGCCGAGTTTGTCTACCTGGCTTAGTCTTTGTGACTTTACTTTGTTATATCATTGGGCTTATCAACCCAACCGATCTTTTATATTGGTATAATCGAGGTCTTATCTTGGATATAAAGGTTTGGCCAAGTTGATGGTCTTTTTAAAGTAATGAAGCTTTCTTTCCTCGGCTTCCAGTAACTACACCTTGAATTTTCTTTTATAACTAGCACTAGAGACAGTAAATTAAGGCTTAATATTTGAGGCATCATCACATTGACTACCTCGAGGGATACCTTAAGTGTAAAACTTTTTTTAAGTTTATAATGTGTTATATCCTTGGTCGCACCACCCTCTATGTTATTCCAAGATGATATGTTTTATCTTGGATGATCTCAATAACTCGATAGTACTGGTTACATGTGCCCTACAAGCCAATCATGTGAGTGATGACATGTGTAACACACTACACAGTTTTTTTACATTATTATTATTGACATATTCTTATATTATATTATGTGTTGAATATATATTGTGAAGTCTTTGGTTCTATGTAATAGGAACCGGATCGTGATGAGATCATGATATTGAGATTAATTTACTTTTAAATATAGATCTTAAATAATCCCGGTCATAGGTTATCCGAGAGGGGCATCGAGATAATCGGATAGACAGGTGTATTGTATACCCGTCCATTTGGTGGAGGTGGCTGGTCTCATAGCCACTTGTGTGTAGACAATAAGGATATAGTACATACGCTCATTAGAGAAATAAGTTCACTGATTGATCCGCTTATAGAATGTTATATAGTTAATGATATCTAACGTCAGACAATGATTCTATAGTCTCAATTGTGTATCTAATCCTTAGACTTGAGATATCAAGCATGTCATGCTTGAGTACTCTTTTCTTTGACACTGGACTTAGAAGTCTAGAAAGTTTCAGATATGGTACAACTGATTATTAAGATTAATAGTCAATCTTACAAAAGCTATTGAGTGTCAATAGAGGATCATTCACTCTCAGTATCATGAGAGAAATATATCATGTGGTCTCGCTTAGGCAAATCCTTGATCAGGTTGTTCGGATTGAGAGAGAATGAGTTCTCTGGAAGAATCCGATTAGAGCGAGACTCGATCGAATTCTGTATATGGCCTGACAAAATTATGCCCAATATATGGTCTCTAAGATATTAGATGGATGAGGTACTATAGATATGCGATAATTGAGAACATACAGGTCCAATGGATAAAAAGATCCCTTGTACCATTTAGGGACTATAGTACACTAGCTTAGTATGTCCATAATCGATGAATCGAGTTAATTATTATGAGAATAATTCATTGAGTAAGAAGGAGTTCTGATATGTAGGACTCACAACCAGCTCGGTATTGGACCTAGAGGGTCATAAACATATGGTGAATATTTTAGCGAGTAGAGGATTGGATATAAGCTACCTAATTAGCCCTTTTTCTCATTGAATGAGACCCACCATTAATGGGCTCCTTGCATGAGGCCCAATTAGAGGTCAATTGAGATTATTGGATAGAGATCCAATAATCCAAGAATAGTGGATAGTCGGATGGAGATCCAATATCCACTAAGGTAGGATCCATTAGGATTTTATGGATGCTCTATATAAATAGGAGGCAGGGGCGACACATAAATGATAGGCTACGTCTTTGGTCGCCCCTCTTATTCTCCTTTCTCCCTCATCTTTTATGCAAGAGTTGCGAGATTTTGGTTATCGCTATAACGATCCATCGTGTGGATATTGCTCGAGAAGAGAACATTTGACATCCTTCATCCTCTCCATTCGGATCTTGATTTTCAAGGATATATGATCTCTTAGGTAATCAATCTCTCACGTATCATAATTTTCATTTTTACGAGTTTTTCGTGTACAAACTTTTGCACGATGACTTGATTGATGCACGTGGGAGACCTATTTTGTTTACTTTCTTCACTACACGTGATGTTCACGCTAAATTGCCCAGCAATGGTATCAGAGCCAAGTTGCTCATGCAAAAGATTAGCTTTTAAACAGCGTGTGATGAGATTTAATCACGTAGAACTATTCTCAACGTTCTTGTTACGATTCGCAACGAAGGTAGTACGAAGGGGGTAGCCACTTGCAGGCTGACTGGCTGCAAGGGTGATCGTACGTGGCCAAGCCCTTTTGTAGGGGCAGTTGCCCGCAGCCAGGCCCTCTTCAAGGGCAATCACATATGAGCATTACCCCACAAGTAGGCCTTTGCAGGGGTGGCGTCCGCTTGCTGGGGCAACCACCCGAGGGCAACGACGCCCGCTTGCCAACCAGGGCAGCAGCACTCGCCCGTTGGGGTACTCTCTCATGAGCAGAGGCGTCCAATGGTGGCGATGGCCCACTTGATAATGGCAAGAGAGCTATGGCCTTTTTTGGTAAAAGGATAAATATACCCCTCGAAATTTTAGAAATTTCTAGACTTGTCCTTTTTGTCTGAATTTATGAAAATGCCCTTAACAATTTTTAAAATTCCTAGCATGTCCTGATTTCCAAAAATAATTAATTAATTAGTTTAATTAATTATTATTTATCTAGTAGTCATATATGAAGATATGTACATGTGATATATGATGTGGGTGGATGATCATGAGCTATGTGATGTAATATGTATATGTATGAGTATTATTATTGGGACCTGCAAGCCTTTGTTTTTCTCATTTGTTGTTGGGTCTGTGTGCCTCTGATTATGTTGTAATTACATAAAGAAGTACGGTGGGAGAATGGAGGTGATAGCGGGACCCTCAATATCATGACGAGCAATCGTGATGCATGGTGATACGCCGAGGCTCCGATAGAGCCGATGATAACGAGAAGGATGATCATAGGGCATGAAGATGCGTTGTTACACACATAGATTATATTCTGAGTGATTGGGCCCATTGGCTCGGGCCTAATCACATTAGGTGATGACTAATGATCATTCAGTATAGTATATATATATATGATATGTGATTATACATATCATATGATAATATTAAATTGGTGAACGTGAGATAATAAGACTGACCAATGTAGCCTTTCATTATTATAGGAATAAATTGAATCACGACATCGATTGAGTTAGTTGGGTCACTCGAGACTCATGTATCTATGTGATCGAGATCTTGCCTATGATATAGATATAAATGCAATAGTGGAATGAGAAATTTACAGGTCTAGGAATGGTCCTAAATGATAACTTGTGAGTTGATCTTATACTCTAGTGTCTACCTGATTCCTTTTCTCTAAGCAAGTTTGAGGTGACTCTTCCTGAACTCTTCAATATGTTGAGGGAAGCTGAGAGTGTCATCAAGAAAGAGAAGCCAATTCTTTATATTAGTGAGACCAAGAAGAAAAGAAAGGCTAATAAGACCCTTAAGAAGCGCAATGACAAGAAAAGACCGATTAAGGCAAAGGTTGCCATAAAAGACCTGACAAATGACATAGGACAATACTTTTACTGTGGTAAGATGAGCACTAGAAGAGAAACTACAAGGATTATATTACAGAGAAAGTAAAGTAGAAGCTTGGAGAAGCTTCATGTATATTCATGATCAGTCTCTATTTGTCATACTTTTATGATAACACATTGATATTGGATAATGGAGTATTTATCATATCTACAATTCATTGTAGGTTATGGCAAGACATAGGAAACTGACCAGAGGCGAAATGAAACTCAAGATTGGCAATATAGCAAGAGTTGCTATAATTGTCATTAGTGAGATCACCCTATATCTACCTAGTGGAGCTATCATTACATTAGATACATGTTATTATGTTTTATCTATTATTAAAAATATTATTTTTATTAATTATTTAATGATTAGTAGATATAAATTAGTTTTTAAGAATAACAATTATTTATTAATTTTAGATAATGAAATTATCACAAGAGGGACCTTGATTAATAGCTTATACATATTAGACACTTCTCCATATATCATGAATGTAAACATGTCCAAGAGGAAATGAGATGAGGTGAACGAGACATATATATAGTATTATAGGCTATGTCATTTTAATGAGGGAATGATTCAAAAGTTGTTGAAAGATATATACTTAGATCCATTTGGCTATAAGTCATATGCAACTTGCAAATCTTGACTTTGTGGAAATTGGCCAACTCTCTTTTTAGAAGAACTGAAGAGAGAGCCACAGAGTTATTATAACTTATACATAGTGATGTATGTGGTCATATATCGACTCAGGCTATAGGTGATTACTCATATTTCATTACATTCATTGATGATTTCTCTATGTATGACACGTATACTTGATGAATTACAAGTCCGAGACTTTTGAGAAAAATTTAGGGAATATAAGAATGAAGTAGAGGACTAGATTGGAAAGATATTAAGACTCTTCGATTAGATTGAGGAAGAGAGCATTTGAGTACAGAGTTCACTCATTTCCTCAGGGACCATAAGATTCTATCCTAGTTGACACAACCTTATACACTTTAGCTCAATGGTGTATCAGAAAGGAGGAATAGCGCGGTCCATGATGAGTTCCACCAACCTACTCGTCTCATTTTAGGGATATGCCCTAGAGATCGCAGCTTACCTCCTGAATAAAGTTCCATCTAAGTCGGTAGTGTCTACACCACTCGAGATATGAAAAAGGAAGAAGTTTGATCTTAAGATGGTTAAGATTTGGGGTTCCTGTACCCATGCTAGAAGACACAACCCCGATAAGTTAGAATCAAGGATAAAACAATGTAAGTTCGTGAGATATCTCAAGAAACTTTGGGATATTATTTCTATCATCTTGAGAATTAAAAGACCTTTATTGCTAAGAGAGCTGTGTTCCTTGAGAAAGAATATGTTCTTGGTGAAAACAGTGTGAGTGTGATAGAATTGAGCGTGGTTGGAGAATATAGCTCAGGCACTATTCCAGAGCTTGAGTCTGTTTAGGTACCTATCATATAAGTTTCAACTTTGCATAGGTTTAGTAGAGTACATCACCCTCCTAAAAGATATGTGAGATATATCAATGAAGAGGACACTCATGATGTTAATCCTTAGACCTACAAGGAGGTTATTAGAATATAGACTTCAGGAAGCGGTAAGAAGCTATGAATTCTGAGATGGATTCTGTGTACTTAAACAAAGTTTAGAATATGAGTCGATTCAAGATTCGTTCGGAGTGATTCATCTTTTTTATAGTGTAAGATTTTATCTATCCAACTCAGCTTTTCATTAATAGTAACCATGTTATGCATATCTATGATTCGAGCTGGTAGCATCTCGACTAGCATTAGGTCATCCTTCATGGCTTGAGTTGATGCTAATCTGACAAGCATGTTGCTTTAGTGTTCTTTTTACGAGGAACTTACATCATGTTAAGTTTGGAGAAGTTGGAGTTAGTTTTTGCACCTCACCAGGGAACTTTGCCACAGTTGTATTTTGGGCCTCATAGTTCTTCTTCACTTAGTTTATACCAATTACGAGTCAGTGAACATTGTTAGGTCTTGAACTTGAACCTCTAGGGTAAGTTGAAGCTCCAAAAGAAATGCGTCGTACTAAGTTTCATTGTTGAGGATTTTGAACTCGAACCAGAGAGCTTACTTATAAACTTATTTATTCAACCTTTCAGGACAAGTTTGGTGTCACCTCCATCCGAGGTGATGAACTCATCCATAAACAATGTCCATACAGGTGGGGAGTGCTTGTGAATCGCTGACAAAAGTTCTAAGATAAAGTCTACTAGTGCTTAGGCCTTTATGGTAGTCCTTGAGACTTAGATATATATCAGATATCGAACTCCCCCAACTCTATTGACAATCTCAATAATCGACCCAAGATATTAAACCGAGAGAGAACCCACATGAGTGGTTGGTCAATAATTACATATACAACATGTGCTTGAAAATAAGGATAGAGCTTCCAAAGACTAGCACAAATGCAAGCTTCTCGATAGAGGGAGAACCACTTCTCAAGTCCTCTTAAAATGTGACTCATATAGTAAATGATCCTTTGAACTCCTATATCATTTCATACCAACACATACTAACAACTAGGTTGGTGTAGTAATATAGAGGGTTAGAATTTCGCCCAAGGTAGAGGAAGCGAGCTGCAATAGCATGGCGAGGTGATCCTTTAACTTTTCAAATGCATTATGATATTCCTTGGTCTACATAAAATCTTTTAAGCTCTTTAATGCCCAAAAGAAAGGTAGACACATATACTTAATCGAGATAAGAATTAATTGAATCCTACTAGCTGACCCGTTAGCTATTGAATCTTCCTTATCGACTGAGCCAGATGCATATCTAATATAGCTTATACCTTCTTAAGATTTACCTCTTTGATGCATGATGAATCTAAGAAATTTTTTCGAGTTAATCTCGAAGACTCAATTGGTTGGATTGAGGTGCAAGTCAAACTTTTTCAGAACTTGGATTGAGGTGCGAGTTGGTCATCTTGCTTTCACTATCATGCCGTCTATATAAGCTTCAACATTTCTCCCGATCTAATGCTTGAATATTTTATTCATTTGGTATATTACTCCTGTATTTTTTAACTCGAAGGAAATTACTTAATAACAATATTTGTCTTAGTCTGTGATAAAGGAAGAATGTCCTTGATCTACTGTCGCTATTTATAATACATCCATAAATGTAACATCTATCAACTTATCGATATGGTTAGTTTGTCCTTTGGGTATGCTTTGGCAAAATTGGTATATCACATCGATCCTCTAGTCTTTGTTAGATTTTTTTAATGAGTACAATATTGGCGAGCCATTAGGGTACTATACCTTGATAATAAATCTTGCTTCTAATAACTTATCTATCTCTTCTTTAATTATTTATGGAAGCAGAAGATTGATTAGTAAGATAATGATGTCTAACAATCAAAAAGTTAAATCAAATAAGATATAAAACACATAATATATGTAATATATGTAAGTTGTATAGTCGTTTAAGAGAAAATGATAAAACCTATGAGTCAAGTCGAGCCAAAGAGTATCTCGCTTCATGATTCACGATCAAGTTATGTCTAAGAGGCATTCACATGAGTTACAAAAATCCATATGGAGGAAAAATTTAATGACCTAAATGTTTATATCTTAACTAAAATATTTCAGTAATTAATACATATTTTGTACCTTAAACATCCAGATAATGTCTTGCCTATCATAAATCAAATTTGGGGACCAAATTCTTAAAGAAAAGAATTAGTGACCTAAATTTTATTTCTTAACTAAAATATAAATTTTTTTTTATACTTTAGAATGTACATGCCTTTATAATATATATATATAATTCTAGTAATTAATTCATGATTCCTACCTTGAATATCTAAAAAGGGTATTACCCAGTTATTTTAATTATAAATAAAAATAAAATAAAAAAATCTTACCTTATTAGAAATCCTCCTCTTCTCCTATATAAATGGGTGTAAACTTCTCACTTTTCATCCATCTCAGGTGTTCGATCTCATAAAGTGTTTAGTTTGAGATCATTGGCTCTAAGCAAAGGTATGTTTTCCTCCTCTCTCTATAGTTTAAATTTCAAAACATGTGATCGATAATTTAGTTGCTTAATACTTTATAAAATTTTGATATTAATCAATTCTGGATCTTAAATATAAAAAGGATATGGTCTTATTATGATCTAGTTAATTTTGATATTTATGTCTTCAAGTATTTGTATTTTTTTAGTTTTTATTCATATTGTTAAATATTTTGGCATCTTCAAACCATGTCTAATATTATTATGCCTTTACGATATAGATTATTTATAAAAAAAAAGCTAAATTTAATTAGGGGAGATTGTTGAGTCTAGTGTGAGCCAACCTAGGTTTGAGTCCAACTTTGTTTGACTTGAGCCAAATCTAGCCTCGGATCAGATTCGTTGACTGGAGACTAATAGTGTTTTGAATGATCTCATCTAAAGTCAACAATAAAAATAAAATCATAATTATTATTTTATCTAATCACATTATCTAAATATGATTTGTCTTATGATGAAATTAACACCAATTCACCTGTTTATTAAAGTGGTTGAGTTAGTGGTTGGTGGGGAAGGAAATAACAATAATAATATCATAAATTCCAATTATTTTATATTCTTAAAAAGATTATAATTAATATCAATATTAAATGATTTGATTTTATAAGTGAATAAAAATATTTTTTTTCTTAATAATTGTATGTATCCACTTTAATATTCGGACAATTATATATATATATATGGACCGTTGATGGAGAATCCAACGGCCATAATGCGTTTCTTTTTATGCTACAAAACTAACCAGCGTGCGCAGGGACCCGAACGCTCCATAACCTCTCCCCTCGAGCGCGTCGGTTTCCCTCGACCCCGTAACTCCTGCGACGGAAGGAAGCGAA
Source organism: Ensete glaucum (assembly GCA_021527575.1). NCBI lineage: Eukaryota > Viridiplantae > Streptophyta > Magnoliopsida > Zingiberales > Musaceae > Ensete > Ensete glaucum. The sequence continues at coordinate 41,921,641 of CM038558.1, forward strand.
CCAGGGGAGATCTGAGAAGGCGATCCCTCGAATTCGCCCTCCTCTGGTTGCGCTCGCTTCGATCGAACCATCGTTTCGTTCCACGATCTCGTGTAGGATTTCGTATCCTCTCTCTCTCTCTCTGTTCCTCCTCAATGGAATCGCCCTCCTTGTTTGATCTGCCGTTGAGACTTCTGTTGGTGGTCGGCCCGCCTTTCAGATTTCGATTTCATGCAACAAATATGGTTATTAGGCCCTTCCGCATGTAGGGATATCTTCTTTTGGGGCAATTGGGAAGTCATGAAATGATCTACGGAACGAGTTATGTGCTTGTGCTCGCTTTCTGAAGGGTACTGGAGAAGCATGTCGTCGAGGGTATCGAATTGGTCTTTGGATTCATTTTTGCGGGGGCAAAAAGACCCTTCTTTGTGTTCTTACGGGAATCATTGTTCTTTTCAGAAGGAATTATGGATTTTAGGTCTTGAAGATTGAGGGTTCTCGTTTGGGAGAATTGGGGATTTACGAGTAATTTATGGAATGAGTGGCGATGATTCTTTTTTGGGTTTCTGATTGTCTAGTTTCCGGAGGGTAATGGAGACTGGAGAGATATGCTTACGATCGTATTTCATGAAAAAGAGGGCTTTTTCATTTTCCAGTGGATCTTGTTGTTAGTGGCGCAAGATTTTATAAGAATTGTCGTATTTGAATTTCTGGTTTATTTTGACTAACATATAGGAAATGGTGTTATGTGTTTCTTTTGCGATTTCTAGGTTGGACTGCATTCTTCTGTATGACGCAGCGATAAGATCTAGGTCTAAACTGTGGAGATTATGCTTGGTCAAATTTTATTACTAATATATCTATCAAAATAGTATATCTTGATTACATTGTTTAACCAACTACTCCTTAGGTTAGCAATTATATTTAGGGAAAGAAAGAAGTTAAAAATGAATCATTATAGCCTTTGTTATGAAAGAAACACATACTACTTACAAAATCATGCCATTGTAGTTTTTGTCTACTGTACCTCTTTATGATGGAGAGTTCGACTCGAAGAGAATCATCGTCTTAAACTCTGGTGAGAATAGACATTTGAAAATCACTAGTGTTTCTCTCCTATGTAATTTCTATATTATCTGATGCTGTCACTACTCTCTTAGCCCATCCAAGGTGAAGTTATTTTCTCATTTCTGCAATTTTTTTTCAGAATAAACCTGAGATTGTCTAATTATAAAACCTGCTCCTGTAGATATTCTTGATTCCAAAATGTCTCGAAGCCTTGGGTAGTAAAAAGGAAAAAAAAAGTGGTATGCTGTATTTCCGAGATTGGATTTCATATTCAAATAAATCTCGTAATCATAAGAAAGTAGGTTATTTTTGCTATGGGTCTAGCAAAAGAAAATCCGAGATAGGTTCTTGTAGGATTGGATTTCCCCCCTTTAAAATTCAAAAAATGTCGTAATTTTTATCTCTAATTCTGTACTTGGTCATTTCTTTTTCTCTAATAAATAAATTTTCGTTGAAAGTTCTTTTTCTTTTAAATCTGTTCCAGCTGATAAAATGGCGGAAAGAAAATCCCTTTTGAATCCTGATGCTGCTCCCTATGTTCCTGTCTGGAAATTCTTATATGGAACAGGAGACAAGGTCACAGAAGCGACAGTTGGTTTGTCCGGAAAGGATACGGCTGCTGAGAACTCCATAGAACATCAGCTACCGGACACATTGGACTATGACACTAAGAGCTTTGAAAAACTCAATCTTTCTGGTGCATCATCCTCAAAAACAGATCAGCACGACCATCTTGATGAGATTTTGCAAGATGAAATTGATGAATGGGATGCAAAAGTTGATCATCTTTCATCAGTGTTTCCTGATATTTCTGTGGAATATCTTGCTGAATTGCTTATTGTAAATGGTGGCGATCTCGAGGAGACAGTTTTTGTTCTCCAGCAATTTGAGGTAATGCTTCTGCTTAATGATTCATTAAGGTAAATGATTTTGGAACTGGGCATCACCACTCTAGTGTGAACTCCCTCAGTTATGCCCGATGTAGATTTGCTTTTATTTGCTTCAACACATTGCAATTTATAAGCTTGTTTTCTCACTTAAAGCTTTTTGGTGTCTTCTGTACTTGTGCATTTCATTCAGTTTTAAGATTCTAATGAACTTATCTATATGGTTACTTGTAGGGTGCTGATGATGGATCTGAGGACCCTGTTCAAGCTGCTGTGGCCAGCGACGTTTCTGGTATTGCTTCTGAGGAAGCCAGTTCTAGCGGGACAAAAGATTGAATTTGATCACAAGTAGGGGTTTCGTCTGCACAATTGGGTTACTGCTGAACTCGCTTCCTATATAGGTTATATCACACTGTTTAAGTATGACAAAAAAAAAAATAATTAGATCTTTTAGCTCATTGTTGGTTTGCATTATATGCATGTTCTTGTTCTGGAACTTACTACTGCAAATGTAAGTGGTTGTACAGTTCTGTTTTGTGATCTGTATGGAATCAAGATATCTTGTTGCTCCACTCAAATTTACATTTTAAGGGTTTCAGGGCCGCCCTCACATCTTTGTAAAATTCGGTAAACAATCATTTGTTAATGGATGCACATTTTGTGTTGGTTTCTTTTTACATGTGTGATGGTCTTTATTTTTGAGATGGATTTTTCAACAGATCTTGTTGATTGCAGATGAAGCAATTAGAAGATCAAAAGATCTGGCAAAATGAATGAATTCCTTCTACAGATCTTGAACTGTGTTTTACCCTACCTTGCTGGTTGGTTCAATGGCTGGATTGTGGTATTTCTTCAGGCCTAGAACAGATTGCTCATTACAAATTAATTGGGCACTTTGTTGCTGCTCCAGGCTCTCTTATCAAATGTCGTCCATGCTCTCACAACACTGCCATTGGCTACAGCCACTGTCTTGTACTCTGAAAGATTCACCATGCCAGCCGCATGAATAAATATGTAACAGATTCATCTCTGTTCTTCCTTGAAAGAATCTACCGTTACTTTGTTGACCTTGTGGATATATTATCATTTATGAATACTATCTTGTGTAGGGAAGGCATATTAGACCAAATTATATCTTATAGATGAATCACTTGAAACTAAATCTCATAAAGCATAAATATCACAAATAATTTCTTTCCTAATGTGTGTGTGTGTGTGTGTGTGTGTGTGTGTGTGTGTGGCTAGTCATTTCTATAAGTTTTAGCTCACATTGTTAACTATAATGTCTATATAAACGTATAGTTATACAATACAATACAACAATACACAAAGAACCAAAAACAATCATTAATCATCTGGACATGTTCAAATAAATGAATTATATCTCGAATCTCTCTTATAATGTAAATAGGAGGAGTAACACAATTCAATCCATTAGTTAACCGACGTTCTCAACTCAGCTAAATTATAGGTGACCAAGTGTCGCTAAATTAACCTTTACCATATAACATTACGTTAACTAATGCTTCTTTTTTTTTTTTTTTTTTGCCTCTTCAATTACTTATGGTGAAAATGCACATTATATATGGATTCTAATTAATGTTTAAAGAAATAAGGTTCTCAAAATACAGCCATACTTCCAGAAAAACTTGATACGGGGAAAGCTCAGCCCCAATTCCAGCTCACCATGTGGCTGCCAGCTCAAATGATGTGGTATGACTTAGATGACGTGGTAGTTAGCCCAGTAGCAGCTTATCTCCTCAGTTATTTCTAAACTCTTTCACATGTGGCTCAAGAGTTGATAGAGACATGATCCACTATTATCATCATGATTTTGATGTCAGAAGAATAGTCCAAATGTTGCGAGAGCGCTACACCACCAACCCACTTAGTAAGTTCTCGAGCGAGGATGCTCCACCATTGATCCGCATAGTTGATGTTATCGACACTTAGCCCCTCTACCTCTACCCAAATGACCATGTAGTACTGGTAACTATTCAATGACCCTGGTCTTTCTTGTCAAGTGACAATATTAACTCACGTGCTAGTGCCGATCAAGATTTTCATAAACCTCGCCCAACAAGTTCAGATGTTGATAGGGATGACATAGTAGTTGTCCATCTGCTTTCGTAGCTGGCATAGTTAATGCCCATTGCTCCGTGCCACACCACCACAACCTGTGGCACCCTAGACCTCTACTGAGCTACTTTGACTAGTCCAAACCTAGGTGATCATCGAATAACCACTTCGACAAGTACTGACTTAACTCGACGTGTTGGATAGGCTTAGTGAAATGGTCGATTGAGCTCGGCGAGCTTGACCTTATCTATATACCGAGTGATGAGAATAAAAGGAATAAAGGTTTTTTTATATGAACAAATACTAGCAAGCCGTCATGCACAATAGAATCAAATAGAAATCATAATCAAATAAACACCAAGATTTACGTGGAAATACCCTTCAACTCGAAGGGTAAACACCATGGGACAAGTTAGAGAAAATTCACTATCAAAATAATGAATACACAGATTTCAAAGCTTTTTACCTAAACCCAAGCAATAGCCACAAGAGGATCACATGGATACAAGGACTGTATTACTATGCACAATATCTAAAACCTTCCTAAGTGATTATAAAAAGAATTCACTGTAAACTAATATAACCTGAGATATGGATGATTGAAAATAATCTTTCTTTGTCCTTGTCTTTTTTCCTTTCCTGGATCTCTTATTTTCTGTCTTCTACTGTCAATCTATAGTCTTTTCTCTCTTTCCCATATTTTTACCCGTCGTTGCTCTCTTTTCCGCAACCCTAGTTATAAAATATAGGGTTGAGATTAAGATAAATAAAGATTAAGGTTGTGGGTTTCACTAAAGCTCATTATGGGTTGAATCTGGCTATCTATCTATCTACCCAACAACCTCCTCCTTCAGCCCATAAGAGAGGCTATCTCATGACTCATCATTGTAAAGTCATGCCGACCAGCTATCGGCATATCTCCTATCTCTCTTTCGATAAAGTCTCTATCAATATGTTTGTCCCATTATCATCTACGTGAATTTTTTAAAGTTGTAATTACTTCTCTTCAATCACACTTCTGATCCAGTAATATTCGACATCTATATACTTTGACTTGGAATGAAATATTAGGTTCTTGCATAAATGGATGACACTCTAGCTGTCATAATACACCATATAGTTTTCATGTTTCAGTCCCAATTCTTATAAGAATCTTTTTATCCATAATATTTCTTTGCAAATCTCTATAGCAGTACTATATTCTGCCTCTGTAGTGGAAAGAGCAATACACCTTTGTAATATAGACTATCATAACACAGCTCTCCCTACAAAAGTAAGTACAAAACCTGATATAAACTTCCTTGTGTTAATATCTCTTATTATATATGCATCTGTGTAACCTGTTAACACAGGTGGTTCACTTTCAAAGCTTAAATAAACTTTAAAACTTCCTTTGAGATATCTAAAAATCCACTTCATTGTTACCCAGTACTCTTTACCTGGATTTGTAAGAAATTTACTAGCAACACTCATTGCATATGCGATGTTTGGCCTCATACATACCATCGCATATATTAAACTACTAACTGCTAAAGAATAAGGAACCTTTTACATTTTCTCCTTCTCCTCATCACTTGATGGACTTTGCTTTGAGCACAACTTGAAGTGACATGCAAGAGAAGAACCAATTGACTTTGCATTGCTCATATTGAACCTATTTAATACCTTCTAAATGTATTTCTCTTGTGATAACTAAATCTTCTTTTTTCTTTTATCATGAAAAATTTGCATCCCAATATTTGCTTTGTTGGCCCCATGTCCTTCATTGCAAAAGACTCACTTAGTTCCTTCTTCAACCTGTCAATTATAGATATATCTTTCCTAAGGATAAGCATGTCATTAACATAAAGCAAGAGAATAATAAAATCCTCACTAAATCATTTGATGTATACACAATGATCTGAATCTATTCTTTTATATTTATTTTTAATTATAAATGAATCAAATTTTTTATACCACTATCTTGGAGCTTAATTCAGCCCATACAAGCTCGTCCTCAACTTGCAGACAAGATGTTCTTTACCTTTGACTTTGAAGCCTTCTGGTTGCTCCATATAAATTTTCTCCTCTAAATTACTATGAAGGAAAGTCGTCTTCACATCTAACTACTCAACCTTCAAGTCCAGGTTGGTAGCAATACCAAGAGCAACACGGATATAAGACATTTTAACAACAAGAGAAAAAATCTTTTCAAAGTTAATACATTTCTTTTGACCAAAGCCTTACTCCCATTTGGTAGTTGTACTAAATCATATGTATAGTTCTTCAGTAGAAAATGCATCTCTTCCTGCATAGCAAAAAATCATTTCTTTTTTTGCTCACTTTAAATTTTTTCCTGGTAACTCTCTGGTTCACTTACATTAATAAGCATCATATACTCATTTGTAGAGTGTCTTCTTGAAGGTTAACGTGGTCTAAAAGATCTTCTCAACTAAGGTTCTATAGGAACTTGTCTCTTTCTTCTTCTACTCAATATGTCCTGTAGGTAGATCAACATCTGGCTCTGCACTATCTTCCTACATATCTCCCCCATCACCATGATATACTAGAGGAATAACTAGATCACAGTTTACAAATCTCTCTGTAGAAGTCTTAGCAGGTGCCTCCTTCTTCAAATCCTTAATGATTTGATCCTCAAAGAAGACAACATCTCTGCTTCTGAACATCTTGTGCTTTTTCTGGATCCCAAAGTCTGTAACCAAACTGATCATGTGAGTAGCCAAGAAAAAATCACTCTTTTATCTTACCGTCCAGCTTAAACCTCTCATTATCTGGAACATGTGCAAATACACAACAACCAAATACTCTTAAATGCCTATAGAAGATATCCTTCCCTAACCATACATGCTTTGCAATATCACTATATAGAGCTATACAGGGTGACAAGTTGATCACATCAACTGCAGTCCTCAAAGCCTCATCCCAAAACCTTTTGGGTAGCCTGGCCTGTGAAAGTATATATCTGATCTTTTCCATAATGGTGCGGTTCATCTGCTCTGCAATTGCATTGTGCTTAGGTGTATTAGGAACTATCAACTCATGCTCGATGTCATGTGACCTATAATAATCATTAAACAATCTTGTGCATTCACCATCATTATCTGATCTTATGTATTTTAATTACCTTTTTGTCTCCTTTTCAACTCTGGCATGAAACTCCTTGAAGACATTAATAACATGATCTTTGGTCTTCAAAGTATAGGCCTAAACTTTCCTAGAAAAGTTATCTATAAAAGTGACAAAATAAAATGCACCATTGATACTATGAACATTAACATATCCACCATGAGTTTTTATCTTCAAAGGACCACACACATCTGTATAGACATGGTCCAAGGTATGCATTTTTCTAGATAAAGCAGGACTAATAAAAAACTCTATATTATTTGCCAATCAAACAATCAATACAATAGTTCAGACGTGTACCTTTGAGGTATGATAATACCTCTCTCTTGGAAAGAGCTTGTAGCCCCTTCTCTCTTATGTGTCTCAGTCGCCTGTGCCACAACTCCATGCTAAAGTCTTTCTCTGTAGCATTCAACTGCTCACCACAAGCTTTAACTTGTAATCTATATTATGTATGATATTTCTTCTCATTAGCTACAATAAGAGAACCATTACTGAGCTTCCACTGCCCTCTGTAAAATCTGACATCAAAGTCTTCATCATCCAGCCTTTCAACTGAAATTAAATTTAACCTTAAGTCAACCACATGTCTCATATCATTAAGCACCAACTTGCAGCCAAAGTTGGTCTTTCTATGGATATTACCCATGCTAATGATATCTATTGTGCCATAGTTGTCCATCTTGACAACACTAAAATTTCCAACCTGTCAGTAGCAAGAACTCCCTCCGTGGTGTAGCATGACAAGAAGCACATATATCAATTATCCACTCGAGATCCTGACATATATAAGAAAAAATATCATCAGAAGTAGATAAAATCAAATAATCACTACCTTGCACTGTAGTTATGATATTCTCTTTTGACTCTGTATGCTCCACTTATTTCCTCTTTTTCTTGTTCTTCTTAGGTTGCTTACACTGATTCTTATAATGTCATTTCTCATTATAATTATAGTAAACAATATCTTTTATTGATCTTGACTTCAACCTTACTCTATTCTATGAGATAAGTGCTTGTGAATCAATATGAGAAGTTACTGAATTCTTTCTCCTCAACTCATTATTTAACAAACTGCTTGTTATTTGACTCATGGTGATAACACTATCTGGTGCAGAATTCGAGGGAAACCACCAGTGTCTCCTAACTTTCGCAAAGAACTGAGAAGTAACAATGCCTACAACTTATCATCAAGAGATATTTTCATAGAGGATAATTGGTCAGTAATACTCTGCATTTCATTCAAATGCTCAGGAATAAAAGCTTCCTCTTTATATTTCAAGTTCATAAGTTTTTTGATCAAGAAAGCTTTATTGCCAGTCATTTTTCTTTCATAAAGGCCTTCTAACTTTTTCCAAAGAGAGTAAGCAGAACTTTTAATAAAAATATGGTGAAAGACACTATCATCTAGCCATTGTCAAATAAACCCAACTATTTTTCAATCTAATCTCTTCCACTCATCATTTATCATAGTTGTTGGTTTTGCACTATCCCCTTGCAAATGTTCATACAAGTCCTTATAATACAGGAAATTTTCTATTCTTAGTTCCATATCATATAATTGTTTCTGTTCAAGCTAATCATGCAAGAAACATTATCAGCCTCCATATTCGAATACAAAAGTTAAATGTCACGAAAACCCTGCTCTGATACCAGTTGATGGGATATAAAAGGAATAAAGGCTTTGTATATGAACAAATACTAACATGCCGTCATACATAACGAATCAAATAGAAATCATAATCAAATGAACACTAAGATTTATATAGAAAACTCATTCAACTCGAATGATAAAAACCATGGGACAAGCTAGAAAAAATCCACTATCAAAATAATGAATATACATATCTCAAGGCTTTTTGCCTAAATACAAGTAATAGCCACAAGAGAATCACAGGGATACAACGCCTATATTACTATGCACAATATCTAAAACATTTCCAACTGATCATAATAAGAATCCACTGAAAACTGAAACTGATCTAACCTGAGATATGAATAATTGAGAATAGTCTTTCTCTGTCATTGTCTTCTTTTCTTTTCTGGATCTCTTATTTTCTACTCTCTACTATCAATTTACAGTCTTTTTTCTCTCTCTTATATTTTAAATCGTTGTGGCCCTCTTTTCCACAACCCTAGCCACTAAATCTAGGATTTAGGTTAAGATAAATAAAGATTAAGACTGTGGGTTTTACTAAAACCCATTATGGGTTGAACCTGGGTCATCTGCTCAACACCGAGGGTGGCTATAAATGCTTAGGCCCTGACAAACTTCATCTCAAGACTTACAATACCATGCCTAATGGATGAGACAACCCACCCTACCTGGACTCTCTTTGTTGATAGGTCGATAATCGCTAAAGGGGGAGGTGTCAGAGTCATAGTCAGCTGTTCCAATGCATAGTTTATGAGCAAGCCCTCTGCTTTGAGTCAAAGATAACTAACAATGAACTAGAGTATGAGGCCATCTTGTTCGAGCTTAGACTGGCAAGAGAGCTCATTATTTCTTGACTAGTGGTCTATAACGACTCATAGTTAGTTACGAATCACGTCATATGAGACTTTGAGACCTGAGATGAAATATTGACAAAATACCTCATCAATGTACAAAAGTTAACTTTCACTTCTTTGAGTTCAAGATTTTCCAAACGACTCAGGAGGAAAACACCCAGGCTCATAGTGGTGAGGCTAGCTTCGACTCGGACAATGAAGAATGGACACATGTGAGATGAGATACTATCGATGAGGAGCAATGATACCTTACAAGTCTCCTAAGCTAAAGACAAGCCATCTTGGATGGACGATATCTTGTGATATAAAAAGGATGACACACTCCCAATCAACCAGGTAAAATGACCGACTATATCATAGGTCATTTAGTCAATTACTTCTCAAGTGCTTGACCCCTCAAAAGGCCATACATGTATTGGTCGAGGTGCATGAGGGGATGTGCAGGGTGCACATCGGAGGTCGAACACTCACCTTCAAAATTTTGCATCAAAGTTACTAGTGGTTGACGTCGAGAAAAGACATATTGGCCTATACATATAAGTGCGATAGATACTAGAACTATGCCCATATCCAACACTAATTGATGGTGCATCTTAGCCCAATTAAGGATGCATGGCCTTTAGCTCAGTAGGGAATGGATCTCCTCGAGTCTTTCCCTCCAGCCTTCGGACAATGCCAATTCATAATAGTTTGGGTAGACTTTTTCACTAAGTAGATTGAGCAAAAATCACTCGCCTCCACTACTGAGAGACAAGTTGGAGGGTTTTGTGTAGAAGAATATATCACTCAATTTAATATTTTGAGAGCCACCATCATTGATAACAAGGCATTGTCCAATAATCACAAGTTCAAAGAATTTTATTAGTCTTTTGGCACTCAATTATGATTCAGTTTGGTAGCTCACCTATAGATCAATAGATTAACCGAGGTGATGAACCAAGCTATAATGGAGGAATTCAAGAAGCGAGTGTTGGTTGCAAAAGTCGCTTCCGTTGATGAGTTATCAAGCATCCTATACGCCTTGTGAACAACACAAAAGACTAGATCAAGCTAGTTGTCGTTCAACCTTATCTTTGGCACAAAAGCAATTATAGCTCCTGAGATATCTTTATCCTTAGGCCGATCACAAAATGATCTCAAAAGGGAACCTTCAACTACATTTGATATGTCTTTATCCTTAGGCCGATCACAAAATGAGTTCTTTCTCCACCTCTAACATTGGATGTCTCACCTTTGAACCAACCCCCCAAGGCTAAGAGGTAATAATTGTATTAGGATTTGTATCTCTCTATCACTTCCACCTCCCTCTTTAATAATAGGCCCACCTCAGCCATCAGCTGCTCGATCTAACTCCACGACACACTCCTAAATTATGGTCTTCTTGTAGGTCAACCCTCAGGCGATCACATGAGTTACCTCCTCAGTCATCAATGTTGATTCCTTAACGCTATACTTCTTAAAAGAAAATTTAGAGGTTTTCTTATTTTTTTATCAAAAATAATAAAGAACAGAAAAGGCCATATAAATCAGACAAGAAGGAATCTTTTTCCCCATCTTTTTTCCTCTTGGCCAACGCTGATTCCAACTAAAGCAACTGCCACTATTCTCATCCTCTTATTTTTCTCCATATATCTATATATATATATATATATTAGTTTGTAGAAATTAATATAAATAAAGGCATAATAATCATCAAAATATCTACTAAGAGATGATAAAAAAAAAAAAGAACATTAAGATATGTTATCATACACTTATTTATGAAGCGGATGATTGCGACGAGCAATAAGGACGAGTTGGAGGATTCCAAATCAGACCTTTTATAGCTTTTCTGCACTGAGAAACTGTATAGAAACTTCCCCATAGAAATATCTCGACGATGTCTACTTCTTCCCATTGTGATTTGTCCGCTATAAATACGATTAATACAAGAAGAGACAGGTACCAGCCGTAGAGGAGGAGACAAACAAGGCTGCCGCTGCCTCCTTTTGTCCGCTTCTCTTCCTCTTCGCCCTCCTCATCATTCACTCGTCTCCTTTTTTGCTCGGTAAAGTAGCGGAGGAAGGAGAGGCGGGCAGAGAAAGGAGCCATGGGAAGGACTCCCTGCTCCGCCCTGCTTCTTGTGCTTGCGTTGGCGGCCTCCTGCCTCTGGGGAGCGAAGCAAGCGTCGGGCGACGGCGGGAAGGACATCCTCGACGTCTCCAAGCTCGAGATGTTCGTCGACGAGCTCCCCGACATGCCCCGGCTGCAGGGGTACGGCGTCAAGGATGACCTTTTGCTCCCCGGCAACCTCACCGTCGGCATGTACGAGAGGTTCTGGGTGAGTTCCCTCGCTCTCCTCTTCCCTTTTCTTCCCTGCTTTGTGCTTGTGGTAAGCCCACGATGTGGTGACGGGATGCAGCCGTAACCCACATGGACGGCTGTGATTAGATCAAGGTTTTCTGATCTCTTAAGGTAGCCGTTTTATTTTGGACACGCAATTAATCATATAAATTTTGAGCTCGATATTGTTTATGATAATAAATATATATGTAGTTTACATATCCTAAAGACCGAGACTGTTTACCTTTGCCTTGATGGCTTAGTTTCGTTGCGCTTAAACCTAAGAAATAGTTATTATAATTAGAAACAATAAGCACACTATATTATTAAATCAAAAACTAAATCATTTACGTTTTGTTATGCTTAAAATATTTCTTTTTTCGTAATTTTGTGTCACACGGTGAACTCAGGAATTCCACCGCGACCTGCCGCCCACACGCGTCTTCGCTTACGGGCTCAGCCAGGACTCGGCGACGGTGCCGGGCCCCACCATCGAGGCCATCCGAGGCGTCCCCACCCACGTGACGTGGACCAACCATCTCCCTAGTCGCCATATCCTCCCGTGGGACCCTACCATCCCCACCGCCAGGGCCAGCTCCGGCGGCGTCCCCACCGTCGTCCACCTCCACGGCGGCGTCCAACCCCCCGCCTCCGACGGCAGCGCCATCGCCTGGTTCACCGCCGACTTCGCCGCCGTCGGCCCCGCCTTCGCTGGCTCCTCTTTCGTCTACTTCAACCGGCAGCCACCCGGCTGCCTCTGGTACCATGATCATGCCATGGGGCTCACCCGCGCCAACCTCCTCGCCGGCCTCTTCGGCGTCTACACCATACGCTCGCCGGAGCTCGAAGGGCCCCTCGGCCTCCCATACGGCCCCACCTTCGACCGCTCCCTCGTCCTCTTCGACCGCGCCTTCCGCACCGACGGCTCCATCTACATGAACACCACCGGAAACAACCCCAGTATCCACCCGGAGTGGCAGCCTGAGTACTTCGGCACCGCCATCATCGTCAATGGAAAGGCCTGGCCCTACCTCCGCGTCAGCCGCCGCCGATACCGCTTCCGCATCATCAACTCCAGCAACGCCCGCTTCTTCCGCCTCTTCTTCTCCCGCCACTCCGGCCTCCGCTTCCTCCACCTCGGTTCCGACACCAACTACCTCCCCCGGCCCGTCCACTCCCGCAAGTTCCTCCTCGCGCCGTCGGAGATCGCCGACGTGATCATCGACTTCTCGGAGGCCTCGGCCTCGGCCAGCGCCGTCGTCCTCACCAACGACGCGCCATACCCGTACCCATCGGGCGACCCCACGGACGAGCTCAACGGAAAGGTGATGAGGTTCGTGATCGCGCCCGAGAGGGAGGACGACCCGTCGCGCGTGCCGAGGCGGCTGCTGACGCTGCCGCGGCCGACGGTGCACCGGCCCGCTGCGACGAGGTACATCGCCATGTACGAGTACGAGACAGCCAGCGGGGAGCCGACGCACCTGTACCTGAACGGGAAGCCGTTCGAGGCGCCGGCGACGGAGACGCCCAAGGCCGGGACCAACGAGGTGTGGGAGGTGATCAACCTGACGGAGGACAACCACCCGCTGCACATCCACCTGGCGTCGTTCGTGGTGCTGGAGCAGCGGGAGCTGGTGGGACTGGAGGAGTTCAAGGCGTGCATGCAGAAGGCCAACGACGCAGCGGCCTGCAAGGTGGAGGAGCACCTCAAGGGGGGGAGGCGGCGGCGCGTCCCCCGGTACGAGCAAGGGTGGAAGAACGTGTTCAAGATGAGGCCGGGAGTGGCGACGCGGATCCTGGTGCGCTTCGCCCCCCTCGACGGTGGCTCCTACGCTTTCGACGCCACTGCCGAGCCCGGATACGTCTACCACTGCCACGTAAGCTCTTTCCTCTCGCATCCCCTCTGTCTCTCAATTATTAATATTATTATTATTATTTTCTATTTCCATTTTTCTTTTATCTTTCTTGCTTCTCTGCTACGTCCTAATTTGATTAATTAAAAATTATATATATATATAACTTGCTTGTTATTCATTTTTAGATAATATTAATTAATTGACTGTTAAATAGTTATTAAAATAGAAATTGATGCTTTTTTGACTTTGTTATATTTTTTTATAAAAATATTTCAGATATTTTTATAAATAAAATATAGTTGAAAGTAAATTAGTAACCATAATCATGGTTACTAATGATGAGCTAAAATCTTTTTGATGGATTACTCATTTAAATAAATCAAATAAAAAAGGAGGTTAAGTCATTGGGTAAAAGAGACTTGGGGGAAGAGAAAGGAAGGGGATGGAGGGGCTCAGCCTCTGCATGACTGTGTCCGTCTTCCATGAAGGAGGTCTGCAATTAGTGTCTTGGGAGAGGAGGAGACTCGCATGTGATGTGTTTGTTTCCAGAATCCAATCCCGAGACGTTCACTATTGGCTTCTTATGTAGATGCCATGGTTGTGTTTGTCTTCGTCCAGCTTTCACTGTGGGCAAGGAATGGAAGACGCCATACTAAACATTGCTGCATGGCCTGCAAGTAAATGATTTATGATTAGAATTATCGTCCTTTTTCTTGCTAATTATCTTTGGTTTTCGGTAAGACATGGAAATTGGATGGAAAATGTGGCTTCTTTTTCTTAGTGATGGCAGTAAAAGATGTCAAAAAGAGATGACAAGCATTATCACCGGAAAGTGATGTGTGTCTGCACTTGATTGCTAATGTTCTTCAAAGTAGTGGACCATTGATGCTAAGAAGTAAATGATCGCTTAGTGCACCTCGCTATCCGGCACTGACAAGAATGACGAGGACTTCCATCCCATCAGCTCACAAGAAGATCTATGAGACCTTAACTCTCTCTCTCTCTCTCTCTTGTATTTTCCTTCATGTCGACTACTTCTTTGTTGAAAGTGTGACTGACAGCAGATCGAGCAAGAAGAAAGCTCTGATAGAAGAATAATTGTAATGTTGATATGCTGCCACCTTTGAGGATTCTAATATAAACCTTCTTACCTGCTTTTGCTTTTGTGAGCTAAAACTAAACATTCCTTTGGCCTTTCAGATATTGGATCACGAAGACAATGTGATGATGAGGCCTTTAAAGCTTGTGCACTGACGAGGCAGTAGAAGGAAGCTGGTGGAGCAATGAAGGAAGCATATGGCATCTGAATGCTAATCTTTACTTGACAATAGCTTATGTGTTGGGTGGGACTAGAACTATTGTCTGGTTGAAGTTGTTTAAAGGCCTCTTTTGTTCCTCAAGCATTATAATGGTTCTCTTTCATGGAGTTGTCTATTAGGAATCATTGCTGGTTTGTCATGGATGAACTTTAACTCATGACTCCAAAGAATAAAGGACAAGACTAAGAGATCTCTCTGATACTGATTAGATCAGAGGCTACCTGTGAAGTCCACTGAATGAATTGGACATAACTGAAAAAATCAAATATTTCCAGCAGTTCCACTCATCACCAAAACAAAAGAAAACATTGAAGTCAGAAGGGAATCATTAGAGTACAGCAATGGAAAGGGAGAGAAAAGATTTTTTTTTTCTTTTCTTCCACTCCTAAGTGGGGGCTGTTGTGTGATGATATGGATGGTGATGGTTCTGTGATCAGCTCCTTCTCCCTCTTCCTTCTGATCCACTAGGTGGAGATCTAAGCTGAGTCATTTCAGCTTCCAATTCAGAAGAGAAGGACATCTCCATTTTCTGAGCCATTGCTGATAGAGAAAGGCAAATGAAATGGTGGAGGAGTAGGCACTACAAAATCCAGCATGTCTCTTCCACAAATTTGTCTGGTTCATGTTGATTCGACTAAATCAAAAGATATCTATTATTGAAGAGAATATTATTGTTTAAGAAACATCGATATATGTTAGATAATTATCATTTGAAATAACTGTATAATTGGAAGGTCAATAAATATAGGCCAAAGACAGAGAGAACACTGTTTCTCCTTGGTGATTTGTTCCCCAACCCAAGTTATTCTAATTCAATAGGCCACACACAACTCTTTTGGCCCATATACTATTTATTTCCAATTTATATCTTATGTTGATGTTTCAAAAAGGAAAATACGAAGAAGAAAAAAAGGAAAAAATTAAGGTGAATAATGGTGAGCATAATGAAAAAAAAGTCCATCTCTTATTACATATTATATAGTTGGAAAGCAACAGTGTCTGAACTTTAATTATAAGAATTTTAATTATACAAGTTTGAGTCGAATTGATCGAAATATTAACTAATGGATAATGACTATGCACAATGTGTCTTAACCATTATTAATTATTATTATTATTCATTATATGAAAAAGTTTAGAAGAATATATGGAACTGATAAATTGAGCCCATCTTATTGATGCAATTTAATCTGACAATCCAGTGATGAGACTTGGTAAACTGAAACAAGCAGGCCAAGGAAAGAACAGCTAAGCTTCTGCTAGCCATGACAGGTATTGGAGACCGAGCTCGGCAAACATGGAGGACCAGCTTGCACTCCATTAACCTGCTTCACTTGGAGACTGCAGCAGAATGAGTGTTGGATCACAGGCTCTTCCAGAGTCTCTCTCTCTCTTTGGAGCTACTCCTGATCTCTCAGCTCATTGCAATGACCACATCAGTTGCAGTATCTAAGAGGAATGACTTCCGAAGCTGGAAGAGAAAGCTTTGGGTGCAGAAGAAGAGTGCACTGATAACATGAGCAGGAGGCTAAGGTTGATCATCAACTTAATTAGTGACTATAATGATTGCAGGTACTCAATGTTTGCAGGTTAAGCTCTAATACTACTAGTTAAACCTGATCATCTCTGGCATGTTTCACTGATTCTGATGAGTCCATTTACTAAGCAAAATCTTTAGCATGTCTTTTTGTTTAACCTAATGTACTTAGCTTAGATAAGCTTTTAGTGGCAGATGAGCTTCCATCTCTAAGACCCTTTACTGCTAATTTGGCTTTTAGCAATGGAAGCTTACTTCTCTCTTACTTTCTGATGTCTTTTCTTTCAATCTTCTTTGATGAGCTCTGTGCATTGACTCCAAAGATTCTATTATATTACATATATACACTAGCTAGTATTAGCACTTTATATAATCCATATAAGCTGAATGAATTTTGACTTGACCACCATCATACTTTTATGATTTGACCTGAATATATTGTTGATAACTTAAATGCATACACAATTCATGTGTACTATCTGAATATATGATTTAACCTCAATATATTAGCAAATGTGACTTCTGAGCAAAATAAAAAAAAGAAGTAATGCATAAATTTAATTGAATACACTGTTATAGGCTCCCTGCAACACATTAGGTGAGCTAAATAAGTTTCTTATATTTTGAACTGTAAATGGATAAAAACTATTGAGAGTGGACCATGATATCACGCATCAACTACATAGCATCGGAGCAAAAACAAAAAATAAAAATGTATATTATTGCTTCAATAAGAGACAGCCATTATAATTAATTGCACATTTTCTTGAAGGAAAATTATTAGTGATCTATTATTTTTTTTCTAAAATAACCAGCAAGGATTACTGAATTTTTGATGGGCAGAAAACATTTTGTATCGACAAAATAAATTTCATGATTTCTAGCCCTCATTAATTTTCATAATTAGTAGCTGGGACAAACCAAACAACCAAAAGCAAGAGATAAAATGAGTGCTCAAGTATGTAAAGCTTCTATGATGTGAAATTAAAGTACTTATAATTTAGCTGATATATTATCTTTGCATCTTAATAATCTCTCTCTCAAAACACACAACTCCATTTATTTCACTACGAGTTGTCATTTCTAATTTTATCCATTATGTTTTCATCACAGAAGGGATAGGAGAGTAGGAGTAAATTAGAGTGCAATTTCAAGTCAATGGTCTATGCAGCCTATATAAATAACCTAAGGCGACCTCAGCTAGCATACTACTGCCAAGAATCTTATCTATGTTACAAGCTTCCTCTTTTGCTAGTAGATAACAAGTTTTGACGAGAAGTAAGAGGAAGACAATTCCATTCTCTCCCTATAATTTACATGCAAGTCTTCCTTTAGCAATTTCCATTCTCCATCCTTTAGAATAAAGAGTTCAACACCACCGGAGAAGTGGTCAAAGGAAAGGAGAAAGAAGAAGAAGAAGAAGAAGATAATTCACTTGTTGTGAAGGGGGTCGGGGCAACTTGGCACTACTCGCTTGCTTTCATCCATGTCGGAATCCGGGGAAGCCACCTCGGGTGGCGCCGGTCTTCTCCCTATGATGGTCACTCTCGCCGGTACTCTCACGGCGCCGCCGCCTGTCCTTGGACGAAGTATCGGAATTGCCACTGCTTGGCAGCGACAGCAGAAGCAAGAGACCAAGATGGCGCACAGCATGATCACCAAGCAGAAGAGAGGCCTTCTCCTCCTCGTCTTCACGCTCTCGCCTGCCGACAGCATCGATCACAAAGCTACTGCAAGTTGCTGCGGCTGCTGGTGATGATGATCTAGAGAGAAGCCATGAGAGTAGATGAAGAGAGGGGGGAGGGGGGAGAGTGTCTCAATGCATGGCATGGCAATTGGCATTGTGGTTGCAGATATCAACCACATGGAGTACGGAGTCCCGCGTAGGACGGGCGCTGTTTGTCCTCATCTTTCTCTCCCCCTCCCCCCTTATCTCCGATCGGAAATGGCCGGAGGACTGCCACGAGCGAGTCCATAAACAATCATGCTGATGTGATCGCTGCCTGTCGACCGGATGGCCCACCGTGGGGCTTTACATGTGGAGTCACATGTCCGGTGGTTCATCTCCTGTCAAATTTGACACAGACATGTCGAGTTCCCACCCAATACTGACACCCATCCCAGTCCAAAAGGCATTTACTTTGGAGAAAACTGTCGCAATCATTTTGGAGGTGATGATGATGGAAAACCATTGCAATCATCTTTTTTTCTTGAGCTCTGAATCGCTTGCAACAGCCGTGGCTCGATCTGAGACAACAGTGATCTCATGATATACGCAATCATTTTCTCGGTGTTAGTAGAGAACACTGCAATCATCTTTTTCTTTAGCTCTGAATCGCTCGAGCAAAATGCTGCCTCCTCAATCTGAGCTCTCATGATACATGCAATCATTTTCGTAGGTGTTTGTTTGTAGAAAACACCGGCTGCTGCAATCATCTTTTTCTTGAGCTTTGAATCATTTGCGCCTGTCGCAAATGGTGATCTCACGATGCATGCAATCATCTCGGTGTCGTTAGTAAGTCGAATACACGGCAATCATCTTTTTTTTCTTGAGAATTGAATCATTTGCAGCTGTAGCAAATGCAGACGCTCAAAGTGATATCATCTCACATCTTTTTTTCTTAAGGTTTGAATCTTTTTTCTTCAGCTGATTCCATGACATTGCAATCATTTCGGAGGTGTTAATAGGAAACACTGCAATCATCTTTTTTTTTTTTTCTTGAGCTTTGAATCACTTGCAACTGTAAGAAGAAAAAAATAAAAAATGTTCTACAGCTGTCATAAATGCTGGCTCAAAGTGAGATTATAGCAGTGATCTTTGAGGTGTGAGTAGGAAACACTGCACCCATCTTTTGCGTGAGCTCTGAATCGATTTGCAGCTGCTGGCTCAAAAGTGAGATAACAGTGATCTCATGCCATTTTGGAGGTGTCAGTAGAAAACACTGCAGCCATCTTTTCCTTGAGCATTTTGAATCATTTGCAGCCATCGCAAAATGCTGGCTGGAAGCGAGATAAAAAGTTCAATCTCATGACATTGCAATGATCTTATGGAGCTTAATCCTCATCTTAAACAACCAATAAAGACCTTCCTGACAGTATTTATCATCTTTTACCTTCCACTGGTGTCTGTGGATGCAGAGGACTAAATCTTTTCAAAGATGGGAAGAGGCAGTGAAGACAAAAGTTTGGCAGGCCTTCACCTTCCCCGGCCCCCCTGGCGGGGTATAATAAGAAAGTGATTTGAAAGGCAGTCCTGAAGACGACAATCTCTTGGCATGAAAGATGAGTTTGTGCCATCCTGAAAGCCAACACTGCCACTAAGCCTTTCTCCCTCGACTGGGAACCTCGTGGGGGCTTCTCTTCTCCCCCTCTGCCACCCAATCTCTTTGGCCCCTTGTGCTCGTCCACTTCCCTCTTTTTGCTCCTTTCAGGTATCCTTCTCTTCCTGCAGCAGCAAATCCCCACTGCCATATATCAAAAACTCATAGCTATGTAACATGATACACTATCCCAGTTTTGTTTGTTTTTTGCACCAACATGAATCTAGAAAACCTCATGCTTAGGTGCTTCAGAAAGAAAAGATACGCACACATACACACATCAGAAAGAAGAAAGTCTATGGGACTCTCAGTTGTGAATCTAAAACCTACTTCTGGAGTCTCACTGACATGATATATGAGCTTGAAACCCGAGCTTATGCATGCCCAGATTAGGCCAACCCTCTCTGGAAGAAGGATGAAGACATAATAGACTCTCCTATTCATGAAAACTCTCGAGTGAGCTACCGGCTCAAGAAGTGCAGAAATGATTAGTAAGTTTTTGCAGATCAATTTTTCATGTTATAGAAACATTTGTTGCAAGCTGATCTCCAACTCTTGAATCATTCTGCATTCAGAGACTGTGTATGACTTTTGGGAGAGCATACCTTTAGAACACCTCGCTCTCTATACCGATTCCTTTTCTTCTTCCTGCCACCACAAAACTCTGATCATATGAATCAAATTTTGTCCATTCCTTCATCAGGATTCATTTTTCTGATCGCGTCAGTCAACTCAAAATATTGCAAGCATAAAACCTCAGATTGTTCTGCCATTCCACTGAAACCTTCAAGTACAAGATTCCTCACAGCCTCCTCCGCCCCTTGTTCCAAAGCAGATTGGGAGACAGGAAAAGAACAAAACAAGTGCATCCTAACACAATCTGAGGCATATCCGACTTCTGACAATGATCCTGTCATTTCCTTCACTTTATGAAAATACAATTTTTAATTAGATTCATGGATAAAAGGGTGAGTTATCACTCTAAGATTTGCGTTGCATCACATATTGCAGATTGAATTGTTACCACTACTATCTTTCACTTCTGATCATGATGATTAATTGCCATCCATAAGGTAAATATTTAGCTCGCTAAGTCACCTCGGCCATGTCGACCCCGAGGACCACATTGGCTCCCGATGTCTCGATCACTGATGCCATGTCAATGCCTTAGGGTGATCAGCTCACGTCGGCATCCCTAGACGGCGCCTGACACAATGTCATCGACCTGGTACAGTGTCAGCCGGGCGGACATAGTGACGGGCTACTAGCTATGGATCCGGCCGACCGAGGCCCTGAGAACTAACAACGGCGACGCCCAATGTGGGGTTGTACCTCCGAGCTGGGCGAAGACGCCGCCCGCATTGATGATCTTGGTATGATCTTCCTCTAACCCGCAGGTATAAATACGCCCACTATAGCCAATAATAGTGGATCTTCCCGGCTCTCAAATCTCTCAAGCCCTCATAGCGCATCAATTATCATTTCCTATACTCCGAGAGCTAACTTTACCGTCGGAGAGGCTACGTCGGGCATACACCACCCCCGACCAAGGCCTTTTTGTAGGATCCATCCGAGGACCCAAGAGACACTCGTAGTGGATTTCTCGACCCAAGGCTCCATCCTCGAATGCCGCTTCAGATCCCGACCAAGCCTCGCCAGTCCTCCAATCCTATGTGGATGACCTTGCGCATGCCGGCTGAACCATGTCGTGTTGATGCCTTGGCCACAACATAAAATTTGATAACACATCAAGCAATGACCCAGAACTTTCTCCCCCGATGCTCAATCTTGAGCTCCTTGTCATCTCCGTCGAAGCCTTCCCCAGGCTCACTCATCAAGTACAAGCCCTAGCTGGGATGATTCAAACGATCATCCCCCATATCCCTTAACTAGCACAACAAGCAATGCCCTAGCAGCAAATCCCTCACCCCTCACCCACCCCCACCCCCAAACTGCAGATCCCCTCGCTCAAGAGGGACGTCCCCTAGTCCCACAACAACCCAATGACACGATCCCGCAGCTCTCCTAGGAGCTCCCCCTGGGACCTCCCGAGAACACTATTGACCGACCGACGCCTACCGCAAGCACCCCCACTCACAGCATGCCTGAGCCGGACACACTCTCCTCTGACTCAACCGACTCCCTCAGGGCACAGTTACGACTAATGGACTGACGGTTAGACAAAGTGCAAAAAAAATTCATCAAGTCAAACAATGAGCTCGGGATGAGCTCCGTGGTTGGAACTCCTTTCGTCCCTAAGATCAAATATAAGCCAATTCCATAAAACTTTTGGCTACCAATGCTTGAGTCGTACGATGGCAGCTCCGACTCGATGGAACACATTGCATCATTCCAAGCATAAATGGTACTCTATGACACCTTAGACGCTCTAATGTGCCAAGCATTCCTGACAGCCATGCGAGGGCCTACCCGAATATGGTACAATAGCTTAAGGCTCTCCTCAATTCTTTGCTTCAACCAACTCGCCAAAGAATTCGAGCTGAACTTCTTGGCCATTGCTCATCACAAACCCTTAGCTCAGTTCATCGCACGCTTCGCAGTTGAGATCTGAGGGATGCCCGACGTGCATCCCTCATTAGTAATACAAGCTTTCCTTATTAGCCTTCGACCATCCTGATTTTTCTAGTCACTGGTCGAGCAACCACCTATAATAGTGCCTGAGATGCTCCAAAGGGCAAACCAGTACATGCACTTATGGTGGGAAAGCATAAAGATCAGAAGTGGCTCCGTACCAAGTCATCTCAAGGCCAACCCCCAAGACCCTTGAGAAGAAGGGTGTACAGGCCTAAGTCGTCAATCCTGAGATCTCCAACGATTCCCCTTAACTCCACTTGGATCAAGATTTTCTTCCAGATCTAGGAGAAGGGGCTCCTCAGCACCTAACCCAATGAAGACCCGCCCTAAGGAATGGGATCACATGCGGTATTGTCGCTTTCACTGCGATTACAGTCATGATTATGAGGAATGTCATGACCTAAAGAACCAAATTGAAGACCTCACCTGATGAGGACAACTCAGCTGCTATGTTAGGAAGCAACGTGAGTCTTCGGTCCACCCGAAGGAACCAATTGAGAAGTAGATCGACGTCATTATCGGTGGACCTGCCTTGGGAGGAGATAGTTCTTTGACACGTAAAGTTTACGTTTAGGCCACGGTGGAGAAAAGGCCCAAGCACAATGTGACCCTAAGATCACATTCAGGTTAGGGGAAGAAGAATATCCTGACCATGACGATGCTCTGGTGATCTCGACGCAGATTGCAAATGCCCGAGTTAAGAGAATAATGGTCGACATAGGGAGTTCAACCGATATACTATATTTTGATGCTTTTCAGAAATTATGTTTGATTGATCGGGACCTCGTCTCCATAACTTTCATTATGACAGGATTCACCAGGGACCCCATCTCCCCTCTCGGCATCACCACTCTTCCGGTGACCGTTGAGAGGAACCAAGATCAAAGATGCTGCCTGACCCTCAACAAATTTAGAGCAGTCGTCTCCATGAACTACCACATAATAAAGTTCCTAACCAGCGCTAGAGTCAGAGAAGGAGTGACTCCCCGAGAATCCAGGCAATGCTACCTGATAGCAACAACCATACCTAAGAATAAGCTTGAGGCACCAATCACTAACCCTCGAAAACCCAGGAAAACTACTCCACGACCTAAGCCCACAAAGCAAGTGGTGGAAGTCCCCCTCGACCAAAGGCATCCAAACAAGGTCGTTAAGTTTGAATCAGCACTTCTCGAGGGTGAACATATCCAGCTTGTCGAGTTCCTCGGATAAAACGCCGATGTATTCACCTAGTCTCCAAGAGACATGCCAGGCATTCACCTGGAAGTAGCCCGGATCATCTTAACATATCTCTCGGGGTCCGACCAATACAAAAGAGGCCTTGAAGGTTTGCCCCTGGCTGACAAAAGGCTATTGAAGATGAAGTGAGCCAGTTGTTAGAAGCAGGTCTCATCACTGAGATCAAATATCTAACCTGGCTGTCCAATATAGTACTCATTAAAAAAAGCTAATGGAAGCTGATGTATTTGTGCTAATTATATCAATCTCAATTAGGCCCCCCCGAAATACTGTTATCCACTCCCGAGGATCGACCAACTGGTGGATGCCACCTCGGGCTACGAGCTACTATCATTCATGGACGCATTCTCAGGCTATAACCAGATCCAAATGACTGTAAAAGATTGGGAGAACACAACCTTCATCACACATCAAGGCACTTACTGCTATAAGGCCATGTTGTTCAGGCTAAAGAATGTCGGGGCCACATACTAAAGAATGGTCAACCATCTATTTAAGGACCAGATTGGGAGGAATATAAAAGTTTATGTTGATGATATGATTATTAAGCAGGCTCACCCACACTCACCTCTCAGACCTTGTCGATATGTTCTAGACACTCAGATTGTTCAAGATGAGACTTAACCCCGCCAAGTGTGTGTTCGGGGTTGCCTCAAGCAAATTGCTCGATTTTATTATACACCAGCATGGAATCAATGCTAATCCCAAGAAGGTGAGGGCAATCATAAAAATGTAGTTACCTCATACCATCAAAGAGATCCAACGACTCACAGGGAGGTTCATCGCGTTAAGTCTCTCGAGTAGGAGATAAAAGTCTTTTATTCTTCTAAGCCTTAAAGCATGCCAAAGATGTCAGTTAGACTCCTAAGTGCGAGGAAGGCTTTCAAAAACTCAAGTCTCACCTTGCCCACTTGCTCTAGCTCGCCTCGGTCACCCCAGGCGAGCCCCTCAAGTTGTACCTTGCGACATCCGAGTGCACCATCGACTCGGTCCTCGTCAAGACCGATAAGGAGAAACAACAACCAGTGTATTATTCATAACACATCTTAAGCGGCCCCAAGGGATGGTACCCCTCGATCGACAAACTGGCATTGGCCCTGGTCCTTATAGCAAGGAAACTAAGATCATATTTCCAAGCCCACACGATAAAGGTGATAACTGACTAGCCACTTCATCAAGTTTTCTCCAAATTGATGTGGCTTGCCGGATACTCAAGTGATCGATCGAGCTCGGGGAATTTGATTTCTAGTATTTCTTAAGGACAACAATCAAAGCCAAAGCAGTTGCCAACTTCATCTTAGAATTGACCATCCGCAAGCTCTCCCCACAGAAAGGGTCAACTTGGATGTTACATATTTATGGGCCGGCTAACCAAGTCAGCGGGGACTACGAAGTCCGTGAGGCTATCATGATCAAGTACCTTGTCAAGGCACGTCAGCTCATTGGCACCTTCAGGTACTATGCTTAGTAACAGAGCTACAGGTCAAGCGGGTCAAGGTTTTCACTAACTCCCAATTAGTCGTTGACCAAGTCAGCAGGGACTATGAAGCCCGTGAGGCCACCATGATCAAATACTTGGCCGAGGCACGTTAGCTCATCGGCACCTTCAGGTACTTCGCTATCTCAAAAGTACTTCGGACTAACAACTCACAAGCAGACATACTGGCCAAACTCACATCAACATGAGCATCCGGAGGGTGCCTGCCGAAGGTATCAAGGCTTCTTAAGTCAACCATTATCATGACCGAGATAGCCACGACCAATGTCAAGCACAACTGGATGGATGAGATACTTCGCGACAAATGAGATGCCTTGTTACAGACCGAATAAGCGACCGCTCGTCGAGTTAGAAGGACCAAAGCCTGGCATTGTGAGATCAGCTGTTGCTCCATTGCCTATCCCTGGAGGCAAAGATTGTCATGGTCGAGGTCCACAAAGGAATATGAGAAGAACATATCAGAGCTCGGACCCTAGCCTTCAAAAAATCCTCAAGCAGGGATATTGCTAGCCAACCATGCATCAGGATGCCATGGCCTACGTCCAGAAGTGCAAACAGTGCTAGAAGCATGCTTGGATCCAGCACCAGCTAGCATTACCCCTCGCCTTGATCGACTATACGTGGCCCTTTGTATAGTGGTGAATGGACCTCCTCGGCCTACTCGCACCAATCTCAAGGTAATGAAGATTCTTAATTATAGGGATCAACTATTTCAGTAAGTGGGTCAAGGCTGAGCCCCTAGCGTCAATCACCGAGAAGCAAGTCTAGGGGTTCATCGGGAAAACATCATCACAAGGTACGATATCCTGAGGACTATAGTCACCGATAACAAGACGTAGTCCAACAATCTGAGGTTCAAGTCCTTTTGTTAAAGCTATCAGATACAACTAAAGTTCAGCTCGGTGGCACACCCCTAAGCTAATGGCCTTGCTGAAGTCACTAACCGAGCAATCCTTAAAGGCCTAAAAAAGAAGGTCGTTGAAGCACAAGGCACTTAGGTGGAGGAACTCCCGAGTATACTATGGGGCATCTCAGACTATGCCAAGAATATCAATAGGCGAGTACCCCTTTAGTCTTGCATTCGACACTAAGGAAGTGTTACCACTTGGGGTAGTCTTCCCCACTCATTCAAGATGTTTAAAGAGAACTCCTCGGGACATGGCTTATGAGAGAACCTCAACCTCCTAGAAGAATGGAGGGATGAGGGGCACATATGGACCCTCGCATACTAGAAAGCTATTGCCCGACTCTACAACTGATGGGTTCGACCATAATAGGTTGGTGATGGCAATTTAGTCCTAAAAAAGGTCAAGGTTATGGATCCAATATGCATCCGAGGCAAGTTGACCCTGAATTGGGAGGAACCATATCGGGTCATTCGTACTATCTGAGATGATACTTATATTCTAGCCACAATGAATGATAGAACATTACCCAAGATGTGGCACAACTCAAACTTAAAGAAGTTTTATGTTTGAAGTGCAAGATCGAGGTCACTCAGGTGATCTAAGAAACTCAATTCAAGAGCACAAGTATTCAAAGACGTGTGGAAAAAGTAATTTGTATTGATTCAAAATTTTTATACAACAGTCGGACGACCGAACATAGATTAGAAGATCACCCAACAAGCAAAAACAAAAATACAATCAATCCTTGGGGGTACACTATCATCAAAAGGTTGATTGGACTCTATCTGCATATTGGCATCCTCGGGCCGATCAACAAAGGGGTCCTCCTCGACACACAAGTTCGGGTACTTAGCCCGGAAGCGTTCCAATGCCACACAGTACCCAAACTCGTACGTGACTTGACCCATCCTCTCCAGCCTGAGCTGGAAACCTCAGGACTCCTTGTAACTTGTTATTGCCTTAGCGCCCATCGACTACAACTCGAATCACAGTGCCTTAGTGTTCCGGGCCAATTTCAACACCTCATCATCCAAGCAACGTTGGGTATCCCACAGATCCTTCTACTCTCTGTGAGCATTATCAGTCGCCTATTTGAGGTATTTATGTCATTGTTTAGAATCCCTGAGTGTATCCATTAGCTAATTATCCTCACTTCGAGGTCATTGGCCTGCTTCTTAACAGCAACCACTGCCTCACCGATTTCATTTATTGGATCTCGACCCAGAGCGCTGAGACATTCTCGATCAATGTGCACACCACTCGACCCATGTCATGAACGTGATTGATTAGGGACGTGGAAAAATGAAGACTCTGTCAAGGAGAAAAAACAAAAGAACATGTTAGAAAATAAAACACAAATACATGGTAAACCGAGGGAGAGTGCACTTACCCAAACTACCAACTTAGCAGCTCAGTTGATGAGCTCCTCAAAAGGAGCGCCACAAAGCTGCTTCGCTAGGGACAAGTGTAGTGTCCCCCTTATGTACTTTGCGGTGAGATGCCCCTCGATCCAAACTTGGGTCGATGTTGGGAGGTTAGACCAATGCACCTTCATCGGGCCCTCAGCCTGAGTCCTGACAAATCAGATATTTGGGTGGTGAAGTTCTTGTCTCTCCCCACCCGACCATCCACCTCACATAGTTCCCTCATGGTCGGAGGATGATAGAGGTTCTCCTTGACTTCCTCAACCAACTCCTTTCCTTTAGTGTGGCACACTTGGCCATATCCCTCCATAGGGGTAGGCCCCCGAGCACCACCTAAAGGCCCCCCCCCTCTGAGGCTTCGTCACTATTGCCTTCTTCTCTCTTGGTGGCTCACTACCCCTTCAACGAGGTGCTTCTTGCTTACTGTAATAGCACACTTCTCCATTGTACCAGTGGATGCTTCCTCAGTAGGTGGTAGCACAGGTTAGCTCATAGTCCTGCCCTTGACTCGTTGAATGGAGAGAAAAAGGTCAAGGGCAGAATGGCGAGAAAAAGGTTAGTCAATCACAAGACATGAATTTCAAAAATTAGCATAATGGGTCATACCCTAAGGCGTTGGGCTAAGTCCCGTCTCGACTAACCACACCTTGGTCATTTCCTTAATAGCCCAAGAACTAGACAAAATGCCTCTGAGCCTCCCAACTAGTTCAAACTCCTCGTCCGAGAGGCTGGGATAGGTGTTACTCATGGTCCAAGCGATCCATTCGGACCAGAAACCACATCCTCAACCATAAGCAATAAAAAAGTACTGGGCTTTCCAACCCTTGTTGTTGGATGGCACCCCACTTACTCAGAATTTGCTTCGAGAAGTCAAGTAATAACCAGCTTGCCCTCGGCGTAAGCGGAAGCAGGCCATGAGCATGTCTCGGGTCGAGACTATGCTCACCTCTTGACACCCCCTGAGGAATGCCACCATGTAGCGCCATGAGTTGGGCGCCATTTGAGACAACGAGATCCACCACTCATCAAGGCAAGCCTCGATCATAGAGTGGAGCGGGAATTGAAGTCCCACCTTGAGGGCGTCGATCGATAGTCCAAAACCATTCGAGAAGGTATCATAGGGATGTTGCCTGGGCAAGGGAACATGAAGTTTATGTTCCCTTGGCACAAAATAGTGTTGTAGAATCTCGGCCAAGCACTAAACAACTACAGTCGAGTCATAATCGTGACACGACCGCATGGCCATCAAGGCCCTAAGGGCCTTATTGTCAATTGGGGTCATGATTCCTAAAGATGAACTGGCGATTGCCACTCGGGATTACCCAGGGGGTCGGTTGCTTAAGGGTTTGGGCCCGCCCCCTCAGTGGAGCCCAGGGGACCTTCCACGGCTTGAATAGACGAGCTCAAGGAGGTCATGGAAAAGGTGAAGGAAGAAAAAAATGACAAAGAAGAGCTCAAGGAGACTATCCCGACTTGCTTGAGAAGAAGACAAGAGGTAAGAAACAGCTAAGGGACGATGACCAAGGGTTGAGAGCAAGAGACCGAGGAGGAAGACATAAAAATAATCATCTTTAAAGGCACATGTGGGGGTGTTTATGGTGGAACTCCATTGCACGGATGATGCTTCAGCTTCCCCAAGCATGGGACAACTCATCGATAATGTATTGGGCTCAGCGCCCTCACATTTATGGTGCTGTAATCAATACAGAAAGAAAAATAATAAACTACAAAAAGGAAAGGCGTATACTTGTCATATGCGACAAGGCGTGCCATGTGGCCGAGCAGATCTCGACAGGATAACTCTTGAGACTTACTACTGACTGATGAGACAGGTTGATACAGAAGCAGGACCACATCAGTCATAAATCTCAACGTTAAGGGGTAGGATCACATATGATATATGCTTGCTAATTGACATGGCAATCTGATATGGCACAAATGACAAGTACAACTACGCGATAAAACCCCAAGCTCAAGTGATGCAGAAGGCCCAAGGCATCTAGTGGGCATTCAGTCCTAGCTAACTCCATTGGACTTTCGGTCCCAACCAACTCCATCAGGCTTTCAATCCTGACCAACTATATCAGGCTTTCAATCCCGACCCATCTTGATGTTAGGTGGGTGTGGGGTGGGTGGGGGTTGGTGGTGGGGGGAATGATAGGGCAAATTGAGCTCGCCTAATCACCTCAGCCATGTCGGCTCCTAGGGTCCCGATCACCGACACCATGTTAGTGCCTCAGGGTGATCAGCCCATATTGGCATCCCTAGACGGTGCTTGACATAACACCGTCAACTCGGTACAGTGTCAGTCGGGCTAACACAGTGACAGGCTGTCGGCTATGGATCTCGCCATCTGAGGCCTCAGGAACCGACGAGACTGGGCGAAGGCATCGCTCGCATTGATGATCTCAGTATGGCCTTCCTCCGACCCGTAGGTATAAATACCTCAACTATAGCCAATAGTAGTGGATCTTCCTAACTCTCAACTTTGTCAAGACCTCATAGTGGCTCAATTACCAGTTCTTACACCCTAAGAGCTAACTTAGTCGTCGGAGAGGTTAGGTCGGGCACTCACCACCCCGACCAAGGTCTTATTGCAGGGTCCATCCGAGGACTCGAGAGGCGCTTGCAACGGATTTTTCGACCCAAGGCTCCATCCCCAAACATTGCTCCAAACCCCAACCAAGTCTCCCCAGTCCTCCAATCCTACATGGACGACTTATGCATGCGGACTGAACCATATCACTGAGTCGTCGGCCATGGTATAAAATCTGATAACAACCATACATTTTGCACTAATTCTCTTTGAGTTTTTTGACCTTTTATGGGCTTACTAGCCTTGTTTGGTCAAAAAAAAAAAAAATTCTTAGAAAGATTTAAAATATATGTATATATATACATATATGTCCCCTTCAAAGTTAATGATTGTTGTATATATATATATGTGTATATATATATATATATAATTAATAATAATAATAATAATAATAATAATATAATCATCAATAGTGGAGTTATAAATAATAAAATAAATATTTTTATTTTTCAAAAATATCTATAAAAGGGCTGAAGGGCTTAGTACGTATCCAACCTTCTATAGTTTGAAAAATTACATACTTGCCATTATATATGTTAATATAGTATTTATAAGCCTTTATATATCAAGATATTAACCGGTTAACCACCTATTATTAATAAAAAATAAAATTTTAATTAATGATATATATATAATTGATCATTAATTAAAATTTTAATTTTTATTAATAATAGGTGGTTAACCGGTTAATATCTTGATATAGAAAGGCTTATAAATACTATATTAACATATATAACGGCAAGTATGTAATTTTTCAAACTATAGAAGGTTCGATACGTACTAAGCCCTTCAGCCCTTTTATAGATATTTTTGAAAAATAAAAATATTTATTTTATTATTTATAACTCCGATGATTCTATTATTATTATTATTATTATTATTATTATTCACAATCTCGAAAAAGAAAAAGAGAGTATTTACTTTTATTTGCAGTGATTTGAAAATATTAAAAAGTTTTAAAATAAAATTATAAATAAATAAAAAATAATCTCTAACAAAGAAAGAGAAGGTTACCCATCGACGAAATATGAGGATTTGTAACAAAAGAAGCAGCATCAAAGAGATACAACTGTCCTTTTCTTTTGACACGTGTGCGGAATAAACCCTATACGGACAAATCCTGGCTTCTCCCTCGGACTCACAGCAGCAGCCAATTCCTCTCTCTCTCTCTCTCTCTCTCGCTGCGCGCGTGCACGCGCACACAGTAACGTCGGTCAAAGATGACGGACGGCGAACATGCCATTCGTGGCCCTCCCGGCTGAGTCGCTGCGTCTCCTGCGTTTTTTTTTGGCTGAAAAGAAGCATCTTTTCCATCCAATTGACGCATTTCACCCTCCATATCTTTTTATGTTGAAAAGAATGTTGCTCTCAGTCTCTTCCGCCGAAGCTAGTGGAGCTTCCGACCCGCCCCCTGCTGCTGCTGCTCTGTTTTATTCTCTTTCTCTCACCTGGTGATGCCAGGAAGATAAGGCTCTGTCACATCCTTTGCGCTTTGGGTAAGATTAACCGGTTGCAGTTCTCAAAGATCGACCTTTTCCTCTCTTTCCTGAACCATTTCCATAGATATTTCGGTGTTTGAGGTGCCAACTTTTGTTTGCAAGCCAACCTTTTACTAACAGGTAAACAGTGTCTTGTGGAGTGGCTTTTCTTCGTCGCTGTTGTTCTGGATCTCTCCAGCATCTGTTCTGAACACTCCCCGTCACCGAACGGTTTCAATCCTTCTCTATTTATGACAGTAGTGGTTTCTGCTAAAGGAGGCGTCTCCCTCCCGAGTTCCGGAGTCGCAGAAACAGGGTTTCGGCTGGTTTTGGCGTCGTCCGGAAGAGGAGGTCGGGATCGTACAGATTGCCGATGCTGGACTGCTGGCGGGTCGGATCGGCGATCAAGCACAACTCTTGCAGGTACAACTGTGGGTTCTTTTACTGGAGGGGCAGTCCACTTGCAATTGGTGCATTTCTCAGGTTTGATGACTGATTTAATTGACCTAAAGCTCTAAAATTATCTGACAGATTTCGATGTCGGATTTGATGGAGAATCTGATTGCAGTTTGACAGCCCAAGATGTGAGAATATGATAATTGGTCGATTGCAATGTTTTCTAAGAAATGGAATTGCATATATTTATCGCGAAATTCAGAGAATTAACAACAAAGGTGAGCATTATTACTTGTCAAACTTTTTTTTTTTCCCTCAAGTTCAAGAGTCAATTTAACAAAAAAAGGAAGGAAAGTTGAGGATATATCAAAGATTTGTTGAGGTACTTCTCCTGACTTTTTCATAAAAGATTCAGAAGTAACTCAAGCTTGGTCTTAAATAACTTCAATAATGTTCTGTTTTATCTATCAAGGCAATCAGATTATGGAGCATTTATTTGTCTTCTCTTGTTAAATCTTTTTCCTCTTCCACTGTGTTGAATTTGTTTTCTCCCAATTTTCTTACTC
Organism: Ensete glaucum; assembly: GCA_021527575.1. Lineage (NCBI taxonomy): Eukaryota > Viridiplantae > Streptophyta > Magnoliopsida > Zingiberales > Musaceae > Ensete > Ensete glaucum. The sequence goes on from CM038558.1 coordinate 41,954,345, forward strand.
AAAATGTGCATGATTAGTGATTAGATTGTCATATTACATCTTGAATCATGGATGATCTTTCCTGCATCATTAATAAATAAGCTGAGGCTGTTCCTATAGTTAGCTATTCAGATTTCTTTCTTGATCTACTCCAAATTTAACTAGAACAAGAATTGTCAAAGCATTTTGATTATAAGCTTATTATCTTCAGAGTTGTTCAATATATAAAAGAGCCAATTGCTAAAACTTATTTTGCGGTGGCCTTACCAGGTGTTATCAGGATCTATAAAGCTGTTAGATTGGCTAATTATGGTCACTGTCATGTCGTCTGTCTCGTATGAGTATGCGAGTTCCAGCTTGGATAATTATTTCAGATCTGATTTAAGGAGAAAACCTTTGGGGAAATGTAATCCATGTAGGTCGTTATAGATATTGTAGTTGCTCCAAGATCTTAGGACATCATATGAGAATTACAAACTGTTTGGCAGTCGAAACAAAAAGAAAACAGTATCTATGTTCCAAATAACCTCTATTGCTAATTTTGTTGTTTGCGTTGTTCATTTTGCATTTCAATGACTTCAAATCTTTTCTTTTGGGGTGGGAAAGTACGATTAATATGATAGGCAATTACTTAAATATACCCTGCCATGCTGGCATTGTTGTTGATGTTGTCATCATAAACTTGAATAAGCTAAATTTGTGCTGCTCTTTTCAAGTGTTGTTATGCATTTGGTTCATATCATGCTTCTTGTTTCATCTTATGCAATTTATAGAATGTAAGCTTTACCGTCTTCATCTGAGGTGCCTCATTTTTTGTATATTTAGTCTTCTTATATCACTCCTGCTCTTTAGTTAGATGGAGGATAAAATCTATAATTGCAATTGTTCCCACTGTTCTGATGGCAATTGGGGCCCCCTTCCTGGCTATTTCAGGTTCTTTATAGTTTTGTTGTACTACTTTAGGTTCTGATCTTATAAACCTTTCCTCGTGGTGCATCCAAACCTCTTGTGTCATCTCCTGCATAAAAAGCAAGGGAAGCTTTTCAGGCTGAAACAGCTATTTGCAAGATGTGTCTGTGGCAGCTTGTGATTTTACAACAGTTATGCTCATACAACGATCAAGAACAGATACAGGTTATGATTTTACTATAATCATAAACACACAGTTAATGTATGCCTCAAACATTATCTTCTCAAATACTTTTCTCTTAATTAAACATGTTCTACAAATTTGTTTGATTAACTTGAATCCCTCTGCACAGGTTTCCAGTTTTGTTATCAGTCTCTGCTTTTCGAGCATAGTGAGCAAGTTTGGAATCCACGCAGTATATTTGGAGTTTGCAACAGTATGCCTTCTTGCAGTTCTTGTACATGTCTGGCAATTCATGGAGACTAAGGGTCGGTCTTTGAAAGAGATCGAGACTGCTCTTGTTGCGGCAGATTGATATAAGCTTACCCAAATCATTCTGCCGATGAGAAATTTGTTCTTTTGGTTTTTCAAAAGCATGGGCGCAACGCGAATGATGTAGTACTGACTCAAGTAATTCACACTTGATAAATTTGTTCTTTTGGTTTTTCAAAAGCTCGGGCGCGACGCGAATGATGTAGTACTGACTCGACTAATTCAAACCTGAAGGCCCTCAAAACTTTATCGAGAGAGCGAGATTGGCATTTGTTCTAATCTAATGGAAAGCCTTATTCTTAGTCATAGATAGGACTTATTGTAGTAATGTGTACTAAATGTACAGTTTGTCTCAAATGTTGAAGTGGATAGGAAGACAGGATACAGTTATCACATTAAGGAAGAGTAGAGTTATTCTTAGTCAAAGCCTTATTTCTTTCAATATTTTTATAATTTCATAAATTCTATTTTTCATTACTCAACATACGGGGTTTATATAGTCCCCTAAGATACATTACATTTATGCACTGAGAGATACATTACATTTATGTATTAAGAATGAATCTCTCTCTTTCAAGAAACCCTTTCAAGAATCAATAGTCAATTTGACTTGTCCTTTTATAAATATTTTCTCTTGATGAAATGAACCTTTCTTCTGATGAAATTAATCTCTTCATGATAATTGAACAAGTTTAATTTCAATATTTTCCTCCCTTAAACTTGTTCCGTCCAATATGTCAAGTTTCTTTCGAAGTTGTTGAAATATTTTAATTTTGAGAGGTTTTGTAAATATATCGGTCACTTGTTTAGTTGTCTTGACATGATGTAGCTTCACTTCTTTGTTTTTGACATGATCTCTTATAAAATCAAAATCTTGTATCGATATGCTTTGATCTTTCATGGTAGACTAGATTCTTGGCTAAGACAATAGCTGATTTATTATCAACATAAATTTTGGTTGACTTCTCCTGTGACATATGAAGTTCCTGAAGTAATCTTCTTAGCCATATTTCATGACAAACACAAGAAGATGCTGTTATATATTCTGCTTCACATGTTATTTTTTTTAAGACCAAGTAAATATAGCTCCACCAAAATAAAATATAAATTCACTTGTACTCTTTCGATCATCATAGCTTCCAGCCCAATCACTATCACTATATCCACTAAGATCTAGTCCTTTTAATGATGAATAAAATTATTCCATACTCAATTGATCCTTTAATATATCGTAAAATTCTTTTAGCGATATTTAAATGAGAAGTCTTAGGAGATTCCACGTATCTACTTATTAAACCAACTCCAAATAATATATCAGGTCGAGTGCATGTTAAATACCTTAAACATCCAATTAGACTTTTGTAATAAGTTGGATTAATGTATTTACATTCGCCTTCCTTGGTCAACTTGGTGTCATATTCAATATGTGTATATGTATAATAACAATATTCCATAGAAAACTTCTTTAGAACCTCTTTTACATGATTTCCTTGTGAGATAAAAATTCTTTTATTATTTTATATAATTTTGATACTAAAAAAATAAGTCATTAAGCCCAAGTCGATGATCTCAAACTCCTTCTTCATAGAGTGTTTAAAATATTTAATCATGGAGCTACTACTGCTTATAAATATTAAATCATCTACATATAGACATACAAATATGATATCTCCATCAATGTTAGATTTTGTGTAGAGAGCATGTTCATGTGGATATTTAGAAAAATCGTTTTGAATAAAATAAGCATCTATCTGAGAATTCCATACTAGTGGGGCTTGTTTAAGCCCATAAAGAGCTCTCTTTAACTTATATACTTTATTTTTTTGTTCATAAATAATAAAACTAGGGGGTTATTGAACATATACCTCTTCTTTAAGAACTCCATTAAGGAATGCTAATTTGACATCCATTTGTAAAATTTTTTATTTCATTTGAGATGCTAGGGAAATAAGTAATCTTACTGTCTCCAATCGAGCAATTGGTGCAAATATTTCTTCATAGTCGATCCCATATTGTTATTTATATCTTTTTGCGACCAATCGTACTTTATATTTCTCCACCTCTCATTGTGCATTTCTTTTTGTTTTGAAGATCCACTTAACACCAATCGCTTAGTGGTCTTCTGGAAGTGTAGTAAGCTCCCATGTATCATTTTTGTTGAAATAATAAAAAATAATTTCAGAAGTACCTTGTTGTAATTTTTCAAAATCGGCTCGTAAAACTTATAGACGGAGTTTTTTTACCTTATCAACACCACCAAATGCTTTTTGAAGTATTTTCCAAGCCGAGCGATGATCTCGAACATTGTATCATCAAGCCCTTGGTAGATTGTGAATAAGGCCTTTTTCTCCTTCTTTCTTCTATCTAATGAAATTAATCTCTTCATGATAATTGCACAAGTTTAATTCCAACACTTTTGTCATCAATCCATTGACCTAATAAGAGTTAGTCAAATGACCAGGAGAGTAGGCAACAGAAGTTGCAGTAGCTACTATACATTATGCAGACAAAGCTTGGAAGCTTACAGTTTCAATCAAACTACAGTTTGAAACTTAAAAGATTGAGTCATGTCTTTGGTATTGTAATTAAACTTGTTAAATTATCATGAAGAGATTAATTTTATAAGAAGAAATGTTCATTTCATCAAGAAAAACTATTTATAGAATAAGTCAAATTGAATGTTGATTCTTGAAAGAGAGAGATTCATTATTAGTGCATAAATGTAATGTATGTTGGGGGACTATATAAACCCCATATATTGAGTAATGAAAAATAGAGTTTATGAAATTATAAAAATATTGAGAGAAATATAGAAGATTTAGTCTTTTCCTACTCTTCCTTAGTGTGATAACTCTATCATTTCTTCCTATCCACTTCAACAATTGGTATCAAAGCTATGGCTTCATCCTCAAGCACCTTCCAACTCTAAATCCCTAGATTGACAAAAGAAAATTATTACATATAGTGCATCCAAATGAAGGTTCTTCTAAGCTCCCAAGATGTATGTTCGAGATCATCGCTCTAGCAAATACTTCAAAAGAGCAACTCAAAGATAGAAGAAAGAAGGAGAAAAAGTCCTTGTTCACAATCTACCAACGGCTACACCACAAGTGAACAAGTGGTTGACATTTTTACAAAACCTCTGAAAATTAAAATATTTTAACATCTTCGAAGGAAACTTGACATGTTGGACAGAACAAGTTTAAGGGGGGGAGAATGTTGGAATTAAAGAGATATTCATTCTTAGTGGATATGTCTAGTCATTAAAAATATAAAGTTTATGAAATTATAAAAATATTGAGAGAAATACAGAAAATTAAATCTTTTTCTATTATTTTTTAGTGTGATAACTCTATTATTTCTTCCTTAAAAGACAGTTTTGTTTATTCTAAAGGAGTTGTAAAAGACAGGTTTGTTTATTCTAAAGGAGTTGTTGTTATTAAACTAATTTGAGATTGTGTTGTGAAAATAGTTTGGAAACTCATGTTCAACTTAATTGTAGCAATCAATCATTCTTTGTCTATATTTTGACCATACTCAACTTCCCAATTATGACAAGCCTCTTTACTTGGCAAAAGTAAACATGGAAGTCAATTCTGGTGTTCTTAGTTCTGGTGATATGTTCTGACACTGTGGTTCCTAAGAAAAGAATAAGAGTCAGGTCAACATGTGAATGCACACTCAAGAATTTGAAGCCCCATCACCATCAGTCAGTATGTCTTCCTCACAGAATATAGCATAAAAAACCAGGAAGGAACAACACATGAACTTGGAACGCTCCTAAGCTCATTATATAGATTACCGAGTCCCGTAGGAAGAACTAAACCTGGATCATCTGACAGTAAACGTCGTCAGGGTCTCGATCATTCAGACCAGAATTCCAACTCTCTAGTGAGAAAACATGAAACCGATGGATCATTCATTCATTTGTCTGACTTGACTGAATCTTTTAGGCAAACCCAGTAACACGGATATATAAAGAAAATTGAATGCAGTGGGTAGATGTAGATCGCATGGACAAACACATCTTGTTGGTGTTATCGTTCATGTCGTGGTCACCTGACCGCAAGATGTTATCAAGACTGAACCCATAGGAACACGGAGAGTCAATTCCGCGGGAGTCTTCTTCTTCTTCTTCTTCTTCTTCTTCTTCAGCTCAGGAACTGGTAGCTCAACGCCCTCATGGACTTCTCCTCCTCGCATGCTCAGCATTATTATATGACGGGAGAGAGCGGAAGTCAACGCCTTGATGCAGCAGTTGTGGAGTGCCGTGAGATCTGGGGAAGGAACAAATGAGAAGAACAGGGAAATGCCTAAGTGTTGGAACTGCAGCAGTGCATACCGACAAGTCTTCTGATACTGAAGGCGCCTCAACTCCATTTGGAGTTTGTGTAACCTTATAAATTATATGCTTGCTATTCTTTTTTTTTTTAATTTCTATTGGTAGCCTCCTTGTTATTGGCAAAATAATAATAATAATTTTATTATTTACAACTCCTTTGTTGCTTATCGTTTGGAGAGAGAGACATGACGTGGTCAAATGAGATTCAAAAGTCCAAGTTTAAGAAGAAGAAATGTAAGAGGAGAATAAAAAGAAAAGGACATTTATATTTACAGTTGTACATTACTATATAACCCTCTTTTATGAAGACTAATGACATGATATATATATATATATATATATATATATATAGTTGCAAAGATTAATATGTAGGAGGAGGTGAGCTTACAAGAATAATAATACTAATCCATCAACGAGCAACACAACGCACGGTCTCTCTCCTTTGAACAAGCCATACTTCTTCCACCTTCCCACTGTGTTCTTGGCAGCTTCTCAGTCCCCCACCATGTCGGCATTCGTTTATAAGACCACGTCCACCCTCTACATTGATTCCGCAGTCCTTTTGACGGCTGCTCCTGCGAACCTTTCGATCCCTCAATCTCCGGTTCCTTCTCTTCAGCCTACTGAAACTTCTCTCTCTCTCTCTCTCTCTCTCTCTTTCTTATTCCCTTTCTTCTTAATTCCTTCCTCACTGAGACCGCTGAACATGGCGGGCAGACGGCTCTGGGGCGACTCCGACGAGAGCCCACCGCAGCAGTCGGAAGATAAGAAGATGAGGCGCCTGCCTTCCTTCTCAACGTATGTTATTCTTTCTTTCTCATCTGCTGGAAGTAGCTCTTCAGATCTTTGTGGATGCTGGAGAAGTTTCTTCTCTTATGACAATATCTCATGCTTGTTAGTCTCTTCGTAAGGGAACGTTGGTGGCTTGGAAGATGCTACTACATATCTTTCTGTTCTAGTTGTAGGTTACTTGAACAAGGCTTTGTTCTAAACATCTTGTAGAAGGTGATGTTCTTGATGTGATTCTTCATCTAACTCTCATCCTCCCCCCCTCTCTCTCTCTTTCTCCCTCCCTTTGACAGAGTGATAGAAGAAGCTGTGGCAGCAAACAAGTTGCAGACTGTGTGCTTCGCATTGGAGCCACTGCTTCGCAGAGTGGTATCACAAAGCATTACTATTGTTAGAAATTGAAATGAGAGAATGAAAACTTGATATTATTGATAAATGCATCGTCTATTTATACAGGGATGAGGAAAGATTTTCCTCAACTAATGAAGATTTCCCTCAGATTTGACAGTAGACTTAGTCAAAAGATTTCCCTCAACTAATGAGGATTTCCCTCAACTAATGAGATTGGCTATAGAGTTTAGACTTAGTCAACATGCCCCGCAAGATCGAGCGGATGCCGATCTTGGACCGATGCAAAAAGGGCAGCTAAAGACTTTGTGAGGGAGTTAGCAAGTTGATCAGCCGTGTGAACATGAGAAACACGAAGCTGCTGACGAGCAACTTGATCCCGCACAAAATGAAAATCGATAGCCACATGCTTCATGCGAGAGTGAAAAATCGGGTTCGCACAGAGGTAAGTTGCACCAAGGTTATCACAATAAATAACAAGTAGAAGAAGAAACGTGAAGCTCCTTAAGCAAGTTGGAGATCCAAATGAGTTTATAGCTCGATATTCATTTTGTTTCTTAGAACTCCAGCTGATCGGATTAGCACCAAGAAAAACAATATAGCAAGATGTGGAGGTTCGATCGTCAACATTGCCGGCCCAATCAGCATCAGCAAAGACATGAAGTTGAGAGGGAGAATGTTTGCGAAGAAAAATACCATGATCAATAGTCCCTTTAAGATAACGCAAAACGACAATGGAGATCGAGCAAAGGAAATATCCGTAAGGGCAAGATATTGTAGGGAGCCAACCACGAGTAGGGTCCGACTACCATCACATAACTTGATTCCGGAGGATAGAGGAGTGGCAACCTCTTTTGCATAGCCGCCTTGAACAACAAATCAAGAATATACTTTAGAGAAAGAGACCAAGACGTAGATGTAGCCTCGACTGAAAATAATTTAGGTGACCAAGATCCTTAAGAGAGAATCCAATTCTGAATAAATGCTTGAACCGCCATAGAGTTATCAATAATAATATCATCCACATAAACCAAGATAGATAGTAAACCCATGTTGGTGGCAAAAGAGAGACATCGATTTAGAGTTAATGAAGCCAATCAAGACAAGTATAGAATAATAAATGGCTTTTCGTAATGGATCGAGGATGTATAAAACACGAAAACGTCAAGTGTTCCTTGCAAAACGGCATTGTTAACATCCCCAAACTCGTGATAAGCCGAATGGTAGTAGGTTTGGACTAAATGTCTCGTAGTCAAGACCAGACGTTGATGAAAACCCTTAGCCACAAGTCGAGCTTTATAACGAGCAATCGAGCCATCGTGGTTGCGATAGACCCACTTACACCCTATAATGTTTTGCGTGGGGTGAGAGGGGTGAGAGTCCATGTACCATTACGAAGAAGCGATCATACTCATCACTCAGAGAATTTTTGGGCTTGAGTAAAAGATGATGGTTCAGTAGAGGCTAGAGAAGAGTTGGTGCTGACATGTAAATTAAGAACTTGACGGGGTTTAAAGATACCACTTTTGGAGCGGGTTTGCATTGGATGGCTTGAGACGATAGGAGTAGCAGAGGGTAAGGATTGAGGGTGATCACTAGTGGAGGTGGACACAGGGACTACAGAGGAACCAGGACAAGGTGAGGACAGAGGCATTGGCTCTGGAGGAGAGGAAGAAGCCGGAGAAGAAGACGAAGGAGGAATGTGCGGAATCGAAATAACAAGTGAGTGTGGATCTTGTAGAGGCACGGGGGAGGAGGAAGATGTAGTAGAGGAACTCAATGGGATGGCACAATGACCTTGATCTCGAAAGGGAAAGACAGACTCCACAAAAGTGACATGTCTGGAGACAAATACCTTAGTAGATAGAGGATCATAACACCGAAAAGTATTATGTTCAAGAGAATATCCGATGAAAATACAAGGGCGAGATTGAGGCTGCAATTTATGAGAATAACCAAGGATAAAACTTTTAATGTGTTAGGCATTTTGAAATAGCTTTTCAAATGGTGAATCAAGAAGCATACGATTAATGAGGTACATCAACAATATGAATGTTTACGTTTGAGGAGTAGAGGTGACTTAAGATGTTGACAAGTAGATAGATAAGATGCAAGAGCTTGATATTCACCTCCACCATCAATAGATGGTTTTAATAGTAGTTTGAAAATAGTTCTCAACTAAGTTCTTAAATTTAGAGAATACAACAACAAGAGGATAGAACCATGTATACTTCAGAAATAATCTAAGACAACATAGAATCTAAACTTGTCAAAGGAAACAATCGGACCCCAAACAATAAATAAGAGAGGAAGTACTAAAAGGTAATTGATGACCTTGATGTGAGGGGCACACAAAACATTATGAAGTGTAAAAGAAGAGTCGTTAGAATGGAATGTCTTAGAACCAACATGAGTAATAGGGATTCGATTACCATCACCAACGATGACGTCTTCATGGCCGCCATAGCCATTATGGAGTGATAAATTCGAGGTGATATGGAATCCACAATCCGATATTTGCTTGAGGCCAAGTTGATGGGACCGATTTTGTCACAGTTGTAGATTCATAGGTGAGGTGAAAAGGAAACATTTGGACGAGAATTGAAGGATATGGAGGAAGAAGTGATGGATGAAAACTCATAGTAGTGGGAGGTTGGGTGACTACACCTTTTGAAGTATTATTGTGGTATTGCTTTTTGAGTTTTTGGGTGAAGTGATGGGAGGTTCTGACAAAGGTCCCGATAGCTTGGTGTCCCGCTTTAAGTAAGCTTCATAATCCGTCAGCTTGTCATAAAGTTTTTCAAAGAGGATAGGAGAGTCACGCGCCCGAAGAGCAGCAGTAAGTTCTTTGTACTCAGGATTTAAGCCATTGAGTGTGTGAACCAGTATCTCTTCATCAGTAAGAAGATGACCTATCAAAGCCAGGTCATCGATAATGACTTTGATATTTTGTAAGTAATCAGCAATACAACTTCCCTCTTGCTTGAGAGTCATAAGATTGGAGAGTAGTCCAAGCATGCGAGTCCGAGAGCGGTTCGCCAGAGTAGTCTGTAACTTGTTCCATGCTTCCGCAGCAGTGGTACAGGAGGTCACAAGCGGAGCGATGGATCCAGCAACAGAGGCCTGAATGGCTTGGAGGATTAGTCGATCCGCCAGAGGGTCTCTGGGACATGAATCATGTGGACAACTAAGTGAAAACATAGCCCAATAAATCATAACCAATCAAGAGGTTAGAGAATTGAGCACGCCAAGAGGCATAATTGCCATTTTAGATAACTTAAAGAGGATTAAAGATATTAATGGAAATAAGACCAAATGTAATTATTAGTAGGAAAAAGAGTAGGGACATCAGAAGTGGATGAGAAAGACATTAGGAAATCACAAAAGCTGTTTGCATAGAGTTGAGAACAGTAACACAACTGGTGACCAAGAAAAGGAAAAGAAGAAAAGGAAAAGAAAAGCAATTAATGGCTATAAAGTTGTAGGTAGTAGCATAGATCAAGGTGGCTAATAGTGTAGAAAACACCGGTAGATACGTGAGTGGCGAATGAGAATATCCAACGGTACTAATAGGTACAGAGATGTGAATACACGAGGAGAAGCGCGTGATAGTAGATTTGAAAGATCCGTAATGGCAACTATTTTTTCTGTCGTTTGACAGAGAGAATAATTTCTCTTATGGCTCTGATACCATGTTAGAAATTGAAATGAGAGAATGAAAACTTGATATTATTGATAAATGCATCGTCTATTTATACAGGGATGAGGAAAGATTTTCCTCAATTAATGAAGATTTCCCTCAGATTTGACAGTAGACTTAGTCAAAAGATTTCCCTCAACTAATGAGGATTTCCCTCAACTAATGAACGAGATTGGCTCGTTCAGTTATAGAGTTGGCGGTAGACTTAGTCATCTAACAACTATGACATGCAAATATCTCATTCCATTTCCTTCTTCTATATTTGCTCGCTAAGCATGTAGAAGAGACTTTAATGAGCCAAAACAAATAGATGATCTGATGACAGCTTCATGTGTTCTTTTAGGTCCAAGAAGAAGTGGAGAGAATACTCGTCCACGGCACAAGTTTATGTCAGAGGTAACACAAGAAGAAGGATGTGTGCAGCACACACCTTGTCGATTACAGACTCTTGGATCAACCATAGCATTTGACATGAACAAAACGGTAATCTGGAACTGTGTTTACTCTTCTGCAGCTGCTTCCCAAAGCACAATGAAGCTGCAGAGCCATCAAGCCTGAAACTAATCTTCATGAACCAGCCATCACAGCCCATCTTCACTGGAGGCAGAATTGAAGACACCGAAAACAATCCACTGCAGATCCTCATTGTCGATACGAAGAAGAAGGAGGGAGTTCCTCGGTCCTCCTTTCTCCCATCACCTCTCAGAATAGAACTCGTGGCACTGGATGGAGACTTTGCTTCCGGGGGAGAGGAGGACTGGACCAGCCATGAGTTCCAAAGCAAGATAGTGAGACAGAGAGCCGGGAAGAGGCCACTGCTCCTCGGAGATGTTAATGTCACGCTAACAGATGGAGTGGTGCTCATACCCGAGCTGTGCTTCACTGATAATTCTAGCTGGACGAAGAGTGGCAAGTTCAAGATCGGTGCAAGAACTGTGCCTGGGAGCTACACCGGACCAAGGATTAGAGAAGCCGTGACGGAGCCTTTCAAGGTTAAGGATCACAGAGGAGAATGTGAGTTCACTTGCTTCATCAACTTCCGATGAGCTGCTCCAAGGCACGAACTGATGAACTGTGTACCTGCAGCATACAAGAAGCATCATCCACCAGCTCTGGGCGACGAGGTATGGCGGCTGGAGAAGATCAGCAAGGACGGCGTGTTCCACAGCAAGCTCGCCGCCAACAACATCAACACGGTGCAGGACTTCTTGAAGCTGTGGCACGTCGACCCGGATCGCCTTCGCCAGGTAGAGATACCTGGACCTCGTTGTTGCATGTAATAACGTCGAACACCTGAACGACAAGCCCTCGTGCATCAGATGCTGGGAAAGGGGATGTCGGACCGGACGTGGGATGCGATCATAAGGCACGCGAAGGAGTGCGTCGTGGGCGAGAAGCTCTACCTGCGCCGCAGCCCCAAGTGCGACCTCCTCCTCAACCCAGTCTGCGAGGTGGTGGCCGTCGTTGCAGGCACCGCCGCGTTCGCCCCGCAGCAGCTCAACAGAGCTGCAGACAGAGTGAGCACCGCGACCACCTGCTCTTCTTGATGACAGAGTGAGTCCCTCATCTCCCTCCGCACCGCTAACTTCCCCATCTTTCCGCAGGCTTACATACACCAATTAGCGCGAGAAGCGTACGCAAATTGGGATCATTTGGAGGAGCACGAAGGATCATCTCATGCGACCAGTATGCCTATGCAACAAAGTTGGTAATATGAGTACCTTGGCATTAGGATCTGGTGCAAGTATACATGAATCTAGAATTGTATAATAATAGATTAAATTTAAAATATATATCTCTTGATGTTATTTAGATGAAATAAATCTAGAGTTAAGGTCTGCTTACTCATCTGATTTTGACCATATACCAATTAAACTCTTATGATTTACTCGTACCAAAAATAACCTTTATACTTTTAAAAATATAGCATATAAATCCCTTCCATCAAATCTGAGTTGACAAGTTAAGAGTCTGACATGCTAACTTATAAGAAATTATTAATATAATGACATATATAATTTAAATTTTTAAAAAGATTCATTTTAGCTCTATCATTTTAGTCATATAACCCTTATATTTTAAAAAATATAACAAATACATCACTTATACTTACATGACATGTTGACTCATAATAAATAATTAATATAATAATATAATTTAAATTTAAAAAACTAAGACTTCCATGGCGGGAGGATGCATCATCGTGGAAGCGACCACCGGTAATAGCACCAAACCATTATTGCCTAGTAGGGTGTCATACGCATGTAGTCTCTACCACCTCTCATTTCACCCTCTCCTACGCCCTCACCCATTGTGCCTACGACGTGGTGGTCTAGCTCTCCTTCACCTCTGCCTCCGACCTCTCCACCTTCATCTGTGGTCTCTACCACTTCTTTTTCCTTGACAAAATATATATTTTTTAAATTAAATTATATATCATTATATTAATGATTAATTATGAGTTAGTATATCATGTAAGCATAATCTAATATTTGTTAATTTAAACTTGACGAGAGAGACTTATATGCTACGTTTTTGAAAATATATGGATTACTTTAGATGCAAAAAAACTATAAAGGCTTAAGTGGTTCATGACAAGTATCCTCAGGCTAAAATGAACCTTAGCCCAAGCATATAATAGACTTCCAACTATTCATCCATAAGAAATATTTTTTATTTAAATTTTTTAAGTCATTTTTTGGACACTGGCTTTAACTTTCACTTATGGTGACAGGTATATTATTAGCTATAAATAAAGTTGTATACTAAATATTAAGTATATCAATATATCCTTTCTGAGATAGCCTTAACAATTTTTAAGATCTATTCTTAAATATCTCAATGCTAATAACATAAGTTATCTCATTCATATTAATTATCTTAAAATTCTTGATGAGAAATATCTTAATCTCATATGATAAACCAAGCTCACTATAAGCAAACAAATATATTATCATAGACCAATATAATAAATTTTCTTCCTTTGGCCTTCAAATTTAAATAATAATCAATAATATTTTCTTTAAATCTGATTGAAGTAATGATATCATGAAACTTTATATATCATTATCTATAAACTTATTTAAGGTCACACATGAATTTCTTAAGTTTAAATTCTTTAGATTGCTCTATATAAATTTTCTCGATCCTCATTTAGAAAACTTATTTTTATATTTATTTGATGTAACTCAAGATCATAATAAGATACAATGTCATAATGATCCTTAACGAGTCTATTTAAAAGCTAGAGAAAATATCACTATGGTCGATGCATTCTTTACAAATAAAATCTTTGACAAAAAAATTGGCTTTATATCATTTGATATTGTCCATTCAACAATGTTTAGTTTTAAGGACTAATTTATATTTTATAATTATTGGATAATTCAATAATTTTTTAAGTATCACTATGATATATTAATCTTAATTCCTCTTTCATTATTTTTTATAACTTGTGAAAATAATAGGGGATCTTTTGATTCTTATATTATGATATGATTATTATACATATACCACATAATCATAAAAAATAACATATCTTCTTTCTCTTTAAGATTTTTTTTTAAATTATCAATTCTTGTTGTTCAATGATATCAATATAAACTTATCAACATTATTTTGTGTTTATATTTATCATACTTAGTCATTTGAGAAACAATAACTATTTAAGTAGAAAATGATACAAAAAAACAACAACCTATAACTCCTTAATATTTAAATTTGAGATTTCTATTTTCATCGATTCACTATTCTATAGTAATATAGCAAAATGATCAAAATCTTTATCCTCATCTATAAAATGTACCACCTCTGTAAAATTATTTAGTGATTTGAGAAACAATAACTATTTGAAGACAAAATGATAAAAGAAAAATCAACCTATAACCCTATAATATTAAAATTTGAGATTACTATTTCCACGGTTTCACTATTCTATAGGAATATAATAGAATGATCAAAATCCTGATCCTCATCCATAAAATGCACTACCCTTATCAATCATAAATAAATTTTAGTCTCTTTATCTAATTATCTTCCAAATTTATTTATATACACATAAGCGTATCACCCATCCTAAACATTATAATTAGATATATATGATCATAAATCATTTGTAAAAGTGGTAAATTTTTTTCACCGCATAATAGGAAATATGTAATGATCCATAAATGCAAGTATATAACATCTCAAGTAGTTTATGAAACTATATTTTATTTCAAACATTTTACTATAGGTCATTGTAAACTCAAGATTCCCTTTAATTATAAAATTTTATAATTAAATTTTATTAAATTATAAATATACCAAGCTTATCATCACAAAAAAGATAATATCCTAACATTTCTATATAAAAAAACTAAATGTCTAAAATTGTAGGGACATAACATGCATCCTCAAGATGAATCATTTTCAAATATAAGCATTAAGTAACTATAACTATTGCTTAAGACGAGAAATCTTTCATGCTCCTTTGACTTTTTTGAGTTAAAATAAAATTTTATTCATTATTAATAACAAGAGTTGAAGCACTAGCGATAATATTTAGAATATTAGAAGAGACTTTTGCAATATTTGATTTGAAACTTACAAAATATATAGAATTAGTATTTTAATTTAAATGTTAGTCTTTATGAGCTTGTATATCCTTTATACACTCAATTGATTTATTTGGCGAATTATATTTTCTTTTATTATTATATACTTATTTAAGTTTCCTTTATCTTTTATTTATGTTGTAGTAAATTATAAATAAATCACACAAAAAAAGAGAACTAAAAATGAATTGCATGAGAATAACTTTATATGTTGTAGTAATATTCTTGAATTTTATTTTTTGTCAATAATATCGAAATTATATCCTAAAACTTCTCTAATGTTGTAATAACGATATGTAGTCAGTTTTTTAATTAATGTATCCGCCAATGACTTATTAATAAATTTAATAGATAAATTATATACTATATTAAAATTTAAATATTATTAACAATTATTATAAATTTAAGCCTAAATGTATATTTTCTAATTATTTATTTTAATTATTTATCCTATAAAATTTCAATAGTTAAATATGTGATCATTCTAATAAGTCCGAATAAGGTCTAATATACAAAATATAAATTATATATAGTTAAGCTATTTATAATAATTTAATCTAAAAAGATATAGAAACATTATAAGCATAACAATATGATGGGATGTACCACTATAATAGTAAAAATAATATAATGTTAATAAAGAGTTTTTCAATATATATTAAACTATTAGTATTACCACTATAAGTACATATTTCTTTAAATATTATCTAAATCTCATAATTATGTATACTATTATGAATATTATTTTTCTTAACATTTAAGACTAATTCTATAATATATTTTTAAAATTTATTATTTCAGACCAGTTTGGCGATTACACAAATAAGA
Organism: Ensete glaucum; assembly: GCA_021527575.1. NCBI lineage: Eukaryota > Viridiplantae > Streptophyta > Magnoliopsida > Zingiberales > Musaceae > Ensete > Ensete glaucum. The sequence goes on from CM038558.1 coordinate 41,970,328, forward strand.
CAAAAGTGTAAAATACATCTTAAATGTCATATAAATGATAAAATATTTATAAAATTTACACCCCATAAACCTATCATCCAATGCCACAATTAACTCTTTGCAATGCAGCTGTAGGACGATAATGAAACTCCTCACCATAGCATTTGATGTCGTGATGCCACCATTACCCTCAGTCGTCGCAGTAGCGATCAAAGTCCGATTGTTATGACTCCCAACGATATCATCGATAATAATTCGCTGCCCATAATAGGGTTCACGACAAAGCAAGCTATCGCCTTATGTTGCATAATCATAGACAATAAGTCATCAATCGACATAGGTGATTGCTCATCAACGACCACCTACTACAGAACCCTTAACATTGTTGCTCTCTTATGCCACTGCAAGGAGCGCATTGTAGCGGTTAGCTTATGTAACCGCTACATATAGTGGTACCATCTGCACAATCGTGGCCCACAATAAGGCAATGACCAAGACAGGTCCACTAGCCTTCTTAGTGTCGTCATCGACAACAAACTATGATCCAGTTTACCAAGATCAAGTAGCAATATTCCGCACCCATGTGAGTGAGAAACCTTTATTGCCCATAAATAAGTGACTACGAGATAAATAAAAGAGATCAAATCATCTTCCTAATTAAAAAGGTGATAATATAAAATATATTTAATACTTTTTATGATATAAGATATTTGATTTAGGCATAAAAGCTATAATTATGCTATTATTTTATAAACAAAGTTAATGTCATAATCCAAAATCAAATAACAGTAAATAAAATTTAAGATGCTCACCTCTCAATGTCATTCAAAAATATCTTTCCTTTGATATACAATTGTATCATCATTCTATCCAAATAAAATAATATGCAAAGATAACCAAACTCATCTTCTCATTTCTTCCTATCTTTTATAAACTATTATAAATGATAAAATAGAAACTAAGAGAAGTTGAGAGTAGATATATAATATCTATTATATATATTCTCTGTCAATTTATAGATGAACACAAAGAACCTATAAATAATTAAGAGAGTACCTTCCATCAAAATCATTTTCAATAAATATTTCTATTATAACTAAATTTTCTTTCTCAGCCTTGAAGTAGATTATGATACACAACATAAAGTGCTGCAGTAATATGTATCAGGCATGAATTGGCGCTGACACTTGCAATGGGAGAGTAAGGCTGCATTCTTTGACCCTTTGACTCAAAGAAAGAAGGAAAAATAATCTTGAGTGAACACGTATAAAAGAAAGAAACACTACGCAATTACCCAATAAATCCTCATGACCATATCTTGTTTGCATTCCAATTAAAAGAAAGTTCATTTTACAGAAGAAAGTTTCAGGCAGATAACCTCATTATTACGCCAACCACCAAGACATATATAGCAGCACTTAACATCGACAGGGGTAGAGAGGCTCAGGTTCGACTTTTCTTTGAATCCTGGTAGAACATGGTGACAAAATGATTAAGAGACATGCTGCTACCTCAAATTGAACAACCATAAGGAAGATGAATTTGATCTGAACTCTAGACTTCCTTAGAAAAACAAGTTAAATAATGCTCATTTACAAGTGGTGAGCTGGATAACCTTTCTAGTCCAAGTATTAGATCAAATAACATTGGAGATTTTACACCCAGAACTTTCTATTATTAAAATTTTGATCAATGTGCCATGATACATGTGCGTTATATGCATAGCTATGTCAATCTCAAAGTGCAATCCGTGTATAAAACCAGTCTTCAATTAGAAGTTACATATAGCATACCTCTACTTTAGTACCTTTCAGTTATAGAAAATTTGTTGTATACAGGATGCAACTGCAAGTTGATATGTGTAGCTGTTTAATTTTCAGTGCTTAAAACTTAAAACAAAGTAGAAAGGGGCGAAGCAACAAAAAACAGACACAAAAATATTCATATGAACTTGCCAACAACAAACATAAAAGATCTCCTTGATTTGATTCAGAATGAGGTTGGTTTTCAAAGTCTTAGATGTTTTGGATAAGAAACAAAACAAGATAAGAAATAGAACTATCCACCACAGAGATCTACATAAACCGAGGATATTATATACTAACCAATTGTCCTTGGCCCAAACATGTCCATCGCTGTCCACCACATGCAAGCTCAAGGCATGCCTTGAATTGGGAGACTTGTTCTCGAAACTGCAATAAATTGTAAAAACATCATCAAAACAAAATATTTACAATCACTGCCAAGAAATAATGATGATGGCCAACAAAACTACCTTTGGTGTATAAGATCACCATGTATAACCACCAGACAGCCTTCTTTTACTTCCACTGGTACAAATTCCTTGTGATCATAGGATGGTGAAGGATGATCAAAGTGGACCCCATTCTCATCTCTAATAAACCTCCTCTTTAGACCATCTAAATACACGACATTGCATAATTCTGAAGTCCTATGACGGTGAGGACATAGAAGGAAACAAAGGAAGTGAGGAAAGAAAGATACTCTTATGGGAGCCAGGGATAACCCAGAGACAACCATTAGTGGTAGTTGCATCCTCTAGTGCTAGCCACAGTCCTGTGCATGATGGAGGCTCTGTATAAAGGAATGAATTATCCTGGTGTGGTACTACTTCTCCGCCAATGCCTGGTTGCTAAATTGCCAATTGTACACAGATCCCAATCAAAGATAAGTTGGTAGTGTATAACATGTGCACTTTAATTAACATAAAGCAAGTAACCACATGGAAAGAAAATCTCTAACATAATAGGACCTAATTTTCAGAAAATTTAGTTGTATTTAGCAATTCATTGCTTCAAAATATGACAATATTTGCACTGTAGCAATATTAGTTGCATGACAACTTGATATAAAAGTGGATTCCTATGCTAGTTGTTCAGCTGAAAGCTGCCAGGGTTTAGTTTCCAATCTTTAGAGGTCTTGACAGATTTACGAGACAAAACTGGTTATGACTTGGATAAAGTTCTCTGAACGACAGAAATTATGTTTCAGATGGTTCATCCTTGCAATTTTTTCCAAAGTTCCTTGCAATTTTGTGAGCAATGATAATTGTGTTTATTGCATTCTCCAATTACTCAAACAGTTAATTTTCCATGAGCTACCATGTACATATAGCAAATCTCCACTTACATAACCCTAATCCAACCCAATGATTTAAAAAGCGCTAGGCGCTCGCTCGAGCGAAACGAGATGCTCTAAAATATTAAAATATAAGAAATATATAATATAATTAATAAATATGATTATTTAAATAAACATTAAATTAAAAAAATCTATTGTTAACAATATATTACTTACTATTAACAATAGTTAAAGGGGAGAAAAGAACTGTTAACAGTAGCAGAGGGGGATAGAAAGGTCCCTGACAGTGGAAAGTGGCAATAATAGCGGTGAGAAGGCAACAGTAACGGCGAAAGCTGCAGACAACAGTAGCGACAACAATGAAAGCTCTAGAGGGTGTCCGACGGTGATGGAGGAATCTGCGGTCCACTCCCTCGACAGTGGAAGGAACAACACATGAAGTAGTGACGAAAGGAAGCAACAGACTCTTGCTAGTTCGTCGGACCCATCCATCGGCGACAGAGGAAGGCTTGGTCCCTTGCTTTTGCTTTAGAGGCAGGAGTAAAAAGCGTCGGTGGTAGAGGCAGTGGCAGATGTTAGCGACAAAAGCAGAAGCAACGCTAGGGTTGACCCGGGGTCGCACGAGCGTAAAGGGTGGGTTTTGAGGGTAAGAAATTGCATTAGTTGAACCGAACCAGACTTAAAAGTCTGGCTCGATTGCCTTGTTTGAACCAGACAACGTTCGACGCTGGGGTTCAGGCGAGCGCCCAGGCAGCGTCTCATTAAAGCGCGCTACTTGGTCCACACATGAGGCGCTCGAGACTTGCCCAAGCGCCTACTTAAATCACCGATCTAGCCTAATTAAGATGAGAATGAATTACACAATATTTGTCCCTAATTGCTAGTCATGTTTCGCCTATGGAGGCCCCTGCCTCCTTGTAGCAATCTTACATAGTGGATATTATTCTTCATGTATTACATTAGTTCCTTTGTTTCAACCTCATCTCAATAGCAAGTTTTAGGTACTCTTAATAAAATTTTGTCAAAATTTTCTTTTGTTTACAGCATGATTTTAATATGAAGAAGCTATAAGAACTAAATGACTACAGTAAGCATGCTATCCATGCTTGCAATATAATGGGCAATATGCATCTTCGATCTTTCATAAGGTCACAGATAATTCTCCTCCTTGCACCACAAATGGTGAAAATCATTGTCCCTGGACAAAACTTCTTGGTTAACTCAGATAAGATCCTGCATGCCCTCAGATTTTTCTTTCCCCTGAATTGACTCACGAGGTCCAAATTAACCTGTCAGTCCTCATCTAAACACCAACCTTTCTGGTCTATACTCAGCCTGCTCTCTAAATCATGGGTATTGAGGCATTATATTTATTCAACACAATTCCCAGCCAAAAATGCCTAAACAAGGTGAACAAGCATAAATTACAATAACAAAAATAGTGAACTATGGAACCTCAACCGATATATCAGTGAAACTTTTATTATGGTTGAAATTACATGAACGTCAAACACAAGAATTAAGATCCTTACCTCCTGCCAAACTTGAATCAAAAGCACAACTTAGAACTACTAACTAAGTACCTTAAAGATGTACATGGATTGTATAACCACAGGTCTCTTGTAATCCAATGAGTAAAGCATGCCTGAGATTTTATCTGAGGATATGAACTTTTTGAAGATAGGATCTATTTCATGTAGAGCTGCAGAGGAAAGAGAAGAGAATTAGAAATAAATTCTCTGGGAAAGATAAAAAATCTAAAATATCCTTGTAAAACTAAAACCTATAAAGATATCTACAACCAACTATAAACAAACACATTTTATCATATACTACATGAAATGACAGTTATGCATCACAGCTAGAGGACAAACCATGGCCAACTTTGTTTATAGAGAGCTCCTTTGGTTGTTTCAAATTGCCATCTTCTCCAAATGCCTTCTCTGCAATGACCATCAGAAAAGCTTTTCAGGATATATAGCAAGTAAGAAAATGAGCTGAAAACAGTGTGATTAAAACATGCAAATGAAGAAAATGGAAAATAGAAATGAAAGCAGCAACCTGCACAACTGTATAAACATAGAAGTGCAGAACTATGTCAGAAGGAAAAATAACAGGATATGCAAGTCAGCATATATCTTTTGTTTGTACACCATATATCCTACCACACCATGACAGCGAGAGAAGTAGGCAGGTTGGGTGCATAAGCACCTCACACCCACATATGAGTTAATGTTCTCTGAAAAATAATGACAGCATCACTCTACTATAGCTCATCTAATCTGCACACAGAAACCCTAGGATACTAACTACATGAACAAATATCTCTTTGTCTTAGTCAATAAACAATAACAGTTGTTTCCCAATAATTCCTGCATATATTTTCCAGGTAAAGCACAATCAAGATCTTCAATAATGTTTACAACATTTTATCTGACCATGCAAGCTTGCAGCAAAAAAAAATTGCATCAAACACTCTGGCATATGCTTCTAGAAGGATATGTCTAATCATATGCTTTGAACCCACTAATGTCTCTCAGTTGTAGATTTATAATAACAGCTTAGCATTGGAAAATATTTATAGCCAGAAAATAATTAGTCAACACGGCTCATTTAGTCCTTGTGAATAACTGATTCAAAGATTGCAACACACAAGCATGGGGTTACTGCCATACTAAAGCATTGCTCCTGAAGATGCATCTTGTTGCCTACAGAACCCATTATTAATTTCAATCAGTACTTGTCAGGATTCCCCCAACAGAATCTCCATGCAAAATAATCCATTTCCTGGTTGCTTACCCGGCTGTGAATTTTCTGCTTTTCAAAAGAGAGCACCTCAGACCATTATAATTGACTTTCAATTTTCTAAAATTTAATGTACATCAGAGTACACAAAATGCTGCCTATTTGACATCCCGCAATCAGTTGGATAATGGAAGACAGAAAACTCCACTTTAACTTTGGCGCTTTAAGTCTTTGAATATCAAGCCAACATCAGTTTTCAGATGGTTGAGTGGGATTAGCATAGCATCCTTAGCAGTCCACACACCACAACAGTTCCACAACAGCTCCCTTCCTTAACTAATAAATTATGAACCTTCCTATTCACAGTCCCCATTTTACTATTAACAATCCTGTAAAAACTAATAAAATATTATTTTATTATTTACAGTTCTAGTATCACAGATTTTACCTTTTTTTCTCTTTTTCCTTCCCCACAACCCTTGTTTCATCCTCGCCACCGATGTCACTCCATGCCAACGCCGTTGCTGCCGACCCTCGTCAACGCTACTGATGCTGCTCCCTGCTGATGCCGTCACTGCTCGCCGACATCGTTTGACATTGTCTGACCCTACTCGACGCTACTTGTTGCCCCCTTGATGTCCTCCTCTTCAGAGGACAAAGAACAAGAGGAAGAGAAGGAGAAGAGGACGAGAGGAGGAAGAAGAGGAGGATATTTATGTCCATTTATAAAGGGATTGTTTAGAAATATTAAAAATTTTTAAAGTGAGATTGTAAACAGTAAAAAAGGATTCCAAAATATAAAAAGAGATTATAAATACTAATCTCCATAAATTTTTTTGTCCAAACTACTGCCACAGAATTCTTCCTTGTCTTATAGACTAAGGCTAAATCAAACAATAACGGAAAAAATGAATGAGATAACATATTAATGAAACAAATTTTCCCACAAAGAAACTATGCCATAACAAAACAAAAAGCGCATAGTTCAACGAGCACAGACCCTCAAAGAAGAAGGAGATCTTTTCTGCGCTCTCGAAGAAGTAATCGTCCGTGTGCTGCTGCTAAATTAACGAAAAGAAAGAAAAATGATCACATACAAAAATCCTTTTTTTTTTCCTTCCGTTTTCCCTATCAGAGCCACAACTACTAGAAGTGACAACTGGAACTTCGTGCAGTTCTAATACCTGGTTCTTCGTGGAGAAGATGGACGAGAAGGAGCCGTCGAACCCGTCCAACAACTCCGCCATCCGATCCCTCATCTCTCTCACCTCTTCGGGGCTAGAGAACGATTGGAGAACCAAGTACCCTGCGATGAGTGACAGTAATTAAATTTTTTCCAAAAGATTACCACGTGCCACTGGATCTGGATTTGGATTGAGGAAGGATTGGTTGGGGGTTGATACCGTCGGTGTTGAAGAAGTCGAGCTGCTCGGGTGTGAGATTACCGGCGATTCTCATGGCGCTCGCTCGCCCTCGTCCGCCCGCTTCCTCCGCCCGAGGATCGTTTAGCGTTTCGTCTTCGTCGGCGCCGTCCTGGTCGTCGTCGCTGTCGTCTCGGAATACGAGGCCACCGCTCTGAAGGCAACAGACGTCATTGGCGTTACTCGTGTCGCGTTTAAAAATCACTTAATTAAAAAAACAAAAAAATAAACATCCACCCTTTTGTTAAAATAAAATTAGTATTTTTTTAATAAAACAAGATTTTTGCAAATGAAAGGTCAATATATCTTATGATTGAAGATATAATGATCTAATTGAATCATTAAAATTCATAAAGAACTAAACTTTATCCGGAAAACAGTGATTCCTTGAATTTACATCATCAACTTTTACTAAATATATTACGAGTATTTAGAAGAATAATTTTGAAGGGATATTAATGTAAATTAATGTGTCTGCTGTCTTCTTCTTGTACACAATGCTTAATCTGTTGACGTGTCACGAGGATCTCGATGTGACGCCCGATTTGTCTCTGCGGCGGGAGCCTTGTCGACCGTCGGATTTGAACACGGTTGACGACGGCGGCGGCCTCTGCTTTGTGATTCGTGAGTTGACGATTCAAGTGGATATCCATTCGTTCGTTTGCGCAAGTAATTTTCGTAAACCAAAATCCCCTAACCCGTGCGGAGAGAGAAAGCGAGATGCAGCGGTGCAGGGCGATGACGTGGCGGAGGGTGGGGAAAGCAGCTCAGGCGCTGGTGGCGCACGGCTTGCTCATCTGCTTTACCGTCTCCCTTGCTCTCAAGATCGATGGCCGGACGCACTACCCTTGGTGGTCAGTAAATTTTGATTCCCCGTCATCTTTCCTTTTGTTTACCTTTTAATTGCTGTGTCTTCTTTGGAATTGGGATTATCTTATCAAATTATTGGGGTTCCGGTTGTGTTCTCGTGGAACACGAGTGGAATGGTTGGGACACTTTGTGTTATGACACACAAGAAAATGGGGTTGATTTGGAGCTTGGTAACAAGGGATGGACGTAGAGGGATTGCCCGCGGCTTTGACTTCCATTTGCTCTATGTTTCCCTGTTGCTGTGCTTTGGAGACCATGGATTTAACATTAACAACGCGAAATAGAGTACTAGCTCGACAAGATCTCGTGATAAAATTTTATGGTTGTATTCAGCAGCCGTGAAGGGCTCAAAAGTATCACAATTTTTTAAGATTTTTTTTAGTATCATCCAATATTGCAGATTAATTAGGGAACGCATTATTGATAGAAACCTTGGAGTTTAGTTGCTAGTGAAGGGACGCATTCATCATAGTGCCTTCTCATGTCACAATTTACAATATATGATTTTTTTTTTGCCCTACCTCTTATTTGTCATTATTTATTTGGGATCCACAGCAATGCTTTGAACTTAGATATTATGGACATTATGCCACTTACCCATGTGTAACTTAATCCCAGTATTACTCACAAGAATGACCATATTGTTGCTTTCAATCCTTTATTTGGAGTGTTGTTAGTGCGATCTTTTCAGATAAGAAGAGCATAAAACCTTCACTTCACATGCCTGTAATTTTTTTCTGTACTTAAAATTTCTCCCAGAAAATATTTTAATGAATAAGTGTTAGAATGCATTGGGAAAAGATGTCTTGAATCAGTGAAAGCAACAAACAAAAAAATCTTATTTTTCCTCTTTATGTGAATCAACCAAGATATATTTTGATATCAAATATGAGATTGTAGGATATTTTAACAATGGACAAGTCAATCAAATAAGTGACAAAATAATGAGCAAACCATTAGAGAAGTTATAAAATAATAAGATTTACGTGGAAAAGCCTTCAATATCAAGAGAAAAAGCATGAGCAAAGTCAGATCCATTCTTCAACTATAAAAATAATCTGATTACAAATGATTCTCACTATACTGACTAGAGTATATCAAATACCATTAAATGCAGACACTCATATGAGCTTGAAGAAAATCAGAGAGAAAACTGTATATGACAAAAAATCTCAAAAGACTAATACCGAACAAGAATGGTGTTTAAATTAACATACCAGAATGTTATAATAATTGGACCTAATTTTGAGTATCCAATTATCAATGATTCTTCACTCTAGATGAAAACCTTTCTTTTTTCCCTTTGTGTGTGATGACTATTTTTTTCCCCCTCTTCTAACACCTCTCTTAGGTTTATGGTTAGGGTTGTATTTTGTCAATAAACCCCTAGGCTCTTACCGCTTAACACATAGTTAGTACCACCCAACAAATCTCTCCCTCAGACCCATGTGGGAAGTTCCTTCATGCCTGTTATCTACCTGTATGGTAGTGATTTAAAATCAAAAGCAGTAGGCGCCAAAAGGCGCCAGGGTCCTAAAACGCTCGAGGTACTAGGTGCTTGCCCGAGCGAAGCGATGCGCTAAAAGATAAAAAACTATATAATACAATTAATAAATATAAATATTTAAATAAAAATATGATATTAAATTCAGAAAATGTAAAGTACAAACTACTTGCAAGCTGCTGCATTTTTGAAATTTCTTGCTAGATGTTGCTTTGCACGAAAAATCTCACATTTAGTAGTCTTATCACAGAAGATGCAATTAACTGCATTGGGATCTTTAGGATCCTTTAGATAATTATACTTCCATGCAGGATCCTTTTTTGATGTCATTGGAGAATCTATTGAGTTGCTCTGTGCACTTGCCATTTATCTTTGAACTCTAACAATAATTATAAATTAATAAAGACTAGCATTATTAAAATTAAAATAATATATTATTAATCTAATAAATAAAAAATATTGTTATGGTATATTGTTAACAGTATATTATTAATATACTATTAATACATTATTAACGGTATGTTAATAGTATATTGTTAACAATATACTGTTAATAGTATTATTAACGATATCGTTAATGTCTAACGATATCGAGTCGAGTCGATGTGAGGAGAGCGTGAGAAGAGTAAAGACGAGGCTACTAACCGAGAGCGGAAGCTACTTGCGAGAGCGCAATGGCGGCGGCAGAGAGCGGCCAGAGGCAACGGAGAGCAGCGAGAGTGGCAGCGATAGCGATAGCGGCAACAGTAATAGAGCGAAATGTCAGTGGTGGAATCGCGAGTAAGATTAGGGTTGAGGAAGTTGTGACCGGGAGGTGGGAAGCTTATATCAGTGCGTTAGTTGGTTCGATTGAACCAACTAACGTGAATGTGACCAAACCAGAGCTAATACTCTGGTTTGGTCACCTGGTCTAACCCGGCGCTCGCCTGAAGCGCTCAGCGCCTGGGCTTGGTTGAGCGCCCAAGTGGCGCCTCTTTGAAGGGCGTCGCCTGGACATTGAGCAAGACGCTCGGGCCTCCCCTCGCCTCACCCGAGCGCCTTTTAAAATCACTAATGTATGGAGGACCTTAGTGATCATGTATTTGAAGCAACATGTTTTTTTTTAAAACAATGGATTTACTCATCATATTTAATCCATTCTCATCAGTGTGAATTTTCTCAATAAGCAATAACTTCATATCTAGTATTATCTCGGATTCAATAATATCTAACAACAGTATGCTTAGATGTGGAATGAAAAATTGGATTTTTATTGAGATGGGTAGCATTTTGACTATTATAGTGTAGAATAAACTTCTCTTGCTTAATTCCCACTCTTGTGGTTACTTTTTCATCCATAAGAGTTTTTACAAGCTTTTGTTGCACAATATACTCAACATCAGTGAAAGACAAAGTCTACCTCTTACGGATGAGTATATTGCTGCAACAAAAGAACTATTTTGGATGAAATAATACCTAGAAGGGTTGGAACATAGAAAAGAGAAGTTTATTCTCCACTGTGGCAGTCAAAGCAATATCCATCGCAGTGAAATTAACCTTTTCATTTCAGACCCATGTATACTGGTATCAGATATCATTTGATATGATATACTAGAGATAAAGGTATTGCATTTTCAAAGAATACATATTGATGAGAATGGATCAGATGTGATAATCATTGATTCCTTGCGGAGAGATAATAGGCATGGAAGAACTCTTAACATGGGCATATGGGGGAGATCTGTTGGGTAGTCTCGCCCATATATTATGCGTTGGGACCATAGGGGGTTATAATACAGTCCTAACTTTAATGCTAAGAGAGGTGTTAGAAGAGATGAAGAAAAATAGAGTCGTCACACGTAAGGGGAAGAAAAGGGAGGTTTTTCCTCTGGGAAGAAGAAAGCATCGGTGATTGGATTGACTTTGAATATTATTGGTCTTTGAGATTCCTTCTCGTAGATTTTACTCTAGTTTTTTTGAAAATAATTTGGGTGCTTGTTTTTTATGGTATTTGATATCCTTTATTCAATCTTGAAAGAGAATTTTGTAAACCCATTATTTTTATAGTGGAAGAACTGATATGGTTTGCCCATGGTTTTTCACTATATATTTGATGGGGACAAATCTACCCCTCCAATCGCAGTTCACCATGTGGTGGGGCCTGGATGAGGTGGTGACCACTCAAGCCCAATAATAGTGGTAAGCCCAGAAGGGGATATTCGGCCCACATTACAGAAATATTCCCTTGGACCTAGCCTACTATAAAGGCCCACTTTTAAAGTCTTTTATTAGTTGCAGAGGTCACCTACGAGTCTTTTTGCACTTTGATTTTAACTCAAGTGTCGGAGGGACCGGGTCGAGCACCCCACCCAAGTTTGGTCTTCTTGCAGGTCGGTCGTCAAGCGTGTAGACGAGTTCCAGACTCCCCTCCTTAGACGTCCTTAGGCTCCTGCATATGTGACCCATGATCGAATCGGGTTGATAGAGATGTCACCGACATTTCACACCATCAATGTTGAATGGTTTCACAAAAATTGGTTTGCTTATTATTTGATTACTTGTCTGATTGGCTTGTCCGCTGTTATTTGATATTAAAATATGTATATCGTTGATTCACATAAAGAGGAAGGAAGAAGACTCTGGTGCTTGTTGCTTCTATAGATTCAAGACATTTTTTCCCAAAGAATGTTGCTTTACAATTTTACAAGGTGCTAGTTGTTCGGATTGTCTGCCAGAATGGTACATACTAATACACACAGAACTGAAAAAATACAATGGATAACTTGTCAAATTATGCTTGACAACATGGTAATTTACTATGTAGATGCCTTTTGTTAAAATTTCATGCTGATATAAATATTTTTTGCATTTTGTGGATTAAAGTAGACATCTGTGCTATTTAACTACATGGATCAAGAGTCATTTCATTATCTGATCAGGATAGTGTAACTGATTACTTCTTGTTTTTGAGTATTTTCCCCCAAGTTATTATAATGTTGAAATCTCCAAATATCCATGAAACGTTTTTGAAATGGAGAATCATAGAAGCTAGTGAAGAACTATATAAAATTTAAATCTATTGTACTATATAAAACTTAAAAATTATTTTTCTGACTATGCAGGATAATTTTCTTCCCTCTTTGGCTATTTCACGGTGTTGTTGCACGAGGGAGATTCTCCTTGCCTGCTCCTTCACTACCACATGATCGTCATGTCAGATTTCAGAACCTAATTGGAGAAATGTTCTATTGTTCATGCATTTGTGCTTTTATTTAGGAGAGTTTACATGATCAGACGCTGAAAAGAACTCCCTCTTTTCACCAGTGGGCACCTTGTCATGCTGTTGTGGCGACGCCATTACTAATTTCCTTTGAGCTACTTCTATGTATTTACCTCCAGGGCGTCAGTGGTAAGTGAAAATGGAGAGAGCGATATACAGTCACTAGCTAACCTAAATTACATGTACCTAAAGTATTCTTTTTCCTGCTGAAATAGTGTGCTAGCATATTAGCTGTCTAAATATGTTCTAGATGCCTGCTTATGTACTTCACATAAGTACTATATTTTTCTTGTATGTCTCCCTAAAACATAGATTATTTGCAGTTAATGGTGAACCTGCTGTTAACATGAAGATTGTATTTATTCCACTGCTAGCCTTTGAAATAATCATTCTTGTTGACAATGTCAGGTAATTATGTTTTCATTTTTTGTTGTTGTGTGTACAACTTTCTTGTTTGTTGCTTTTGTAGCTTGAATTAGTATAATAGAGTTACTATAGATTTTATATTATAAATCTTCATTTTTTCATGGATATATGAAAGTTATATAAAATTTGTTATATGCAAGTTATATATGCAAGTTACAAGAGATTAAAATTTGTTCCATTGATACAAGTTATATAAAGAACAAAAATTTATATACAGAAAATATGAAATGATTAATATTAGTGGTACGAAAAGAGGTAGAGAAAAACCTAAAAAGACTTAATATAAACTATAAATAAAAATTTAAGTATTCTAAACTTTAACTAAACATGTGATATTTTATCAAGGTTCTTCGTTTTGATCTGTACCGCCCGATATGGGCGGGTACGTACCGGTCCGACAATATATCAATATGCGGATAGCCCGCTACCGGGCGGTACCGTCGATTTCGGCCGTCGGTGGTCGATTAAGGGAGAAAGAAGAAGTGGGAGAAGAAGAAAATGGAAAAAAGAGAGAGATACCTGCTCTTCCTCGGTTCCTCACGCGATTCTTTGTCGGCGGGCTTCCTTCTCTGCTCGGGGAGACGAGGCGAGAAAGGAGAAGGGAACTCCCTGTGCGGGAACGAGGATGCCTCGTCTATCCATTTTTATTTTTTTATATATATAATATAATATAATATAATATTATATTATACTAAGCGATATACACTCTATGTATCGCTCGATACCGGGTATCATATCGTACCGAGATAAACTCGATACGCTGGTACAAACTGATACGGCGAACCTTGCTTTTTATAGATTATAATATATATATACATATGTGTATATATATATATATATATATATATATATATATATATATGTGTGTGTGTGTGTATATGTGTATATGTATATATATGTGTATATATCTATATATGTGTATATATGTATATACATATATACATGATATTCGTATATACATGATATATACAAGGTTTGCCATGCCCCCGCCATGTATCGCCTGGTACGGGTGGTACGTATCGGTCCGACAGGGTACTGATACGTGACCGCTATGTACCGGACGATACAAATTTAATATATAATATTATATAATATAATATAAATTATATATTAAAAATAGAAAAAACCAGGCGTCACCTCCCACGACGAGGCAGCGCCTCGTCTTCCTACGTGGGAGGGCGAGGCATCGCCTCGTCTTCCCGTGCGAGAACGAGGGCGAGGCAGCGCCTCGTCTTCCCTTGCGGGGACAAGACAGCGCCTCGTTCTCCCGCTAGAAGACGAACGAGGATGAGGCAGCGCCTCGTCTTCCCGCGAGAAGGCGCTGCCTTGTTTCTCCAGTGAGGCAAGGCTATGCCTCATTTTTTTCATTTATATATATATTATATTATACTATATTTAATATTATATTATATAGTATTATATTATAAAATATTATATTATATATTATTATATTATAAAATATTATATTATATTTTAATATATCAAGCGGTACACACTGTGTATCACTTAATACCGTACCGATCAAATACCGATCAGACGACGACAAACCTTGGATATATATATATATATATATATATATATATATATATATCATTTTTCAGGATTTTGACCGACAAATATATCATATTGATATACAGATACATAGGATCGATGACCCTGATCCACCTCCTGTGGAGGACCATAGTTTGTTTTGGTGGTAGAATAAGATATATCTATAGATGTAATTACTTAATTCATTTGAATCTTAAAGTTTAAGTTGTATACAAAATAATCTAACAATTAAAATAATTTTTCTGTTGATAATTCAATGTTAATGGTAGGACGATCTGAAATAGACCAAAATTACGAACCTTGAATAAGGCTACTCCTCAAAGCCATATCGAGCAAAGCTTGGGACACTGGTACGGTAAGAGATTAAGAACCTTGTATATATATATATATATATATATATATATATATGTTCATATATATATATATGTTCATATATATATATGTTCATATATATATATATATATATATATATATATATATATATATATATATATATATATATATATATATATATATATATATATGATAAAACTGTAAGAAGCATAACTATCATCCACAAAACCAATCACAAAAATGCTCTCTATACGTAAGGAGATCATTCACATTATAGTAAGTCAACAGCTTAACGTATGTGCATAATTTGTGTTTGACATGTCCTACATATAATACTATATGTTGTTTTGATATTTGAAGCAATGTTTTCTATTCTGGATATCAAAATTATATTAGTCCACCTAACTAGTATGGATGTGGTCCATTCCGACATATGCTATGGATGGGTATTCGTTTCGACATACCATACGTAGGAACATATTGCAGTACAAAAGGGGTGTGTGAGGAGGAAGAGGGGAGAAGAAGGAGAATAGGTGGAGAAGAAGGGGAGGAGGTGATGAAGAAGAGAAGGGGGGAGACGGTAGAGAAGAGGACGAGGCAACAAAGGAGAAGGATGAGGGACAGGAGAGGAAACTTGAAGGGAGCAAGGGGCACCAGGTGCGGGCTGGACATGGTGACCAGGGGCAAGGGGTGGCAGGCAAGGGCCCTAGGTAGTGGGTGGTGCTACGTGCAATGTGCATGGGCAGACTATGTGAGGAGGAGAGAGAGATGTGCCATTGGACAGTCAGGTGGATTATTAGGGTTTTAAAAAATTTAAAAATTAAAAAAAGAATCAGGCTTATTGCCCCGTCTGGACCTATTTTTGAGCCTGCATTGTGTGGTAAGCTCAGTTAAACAGGGCCTATTGTCTCTATGTGAGGAGGAGAGAGAGATGTGCAGTTGGAGGGTGAGGTGGGTTATTAGGGTTTTAAAAAATCTTTTAATTGAAAACAAAGAATCAGGCTTATCGCCCAATCCATGTCCATTATCAAGCCTAGACCAGGTGGTAACCTCAGTTCTGAGAGCCTACCAGATGGTTGGTTTTGGTTTGCTTCTCGACTGTTGGATTGGTAAGCTTACCAGACAGTAAGCCTTATATCAGATTCAAACTGCTTGGTTGGGCTTGGTTTGCTTCTCGATATCTGATCGAACATCTAAATATTGCCAGTACCAGTACAACCAGTAAATACTGCCTGTACCATAGTGGTCTGAGCAGTTTTGTAATCCTATTTTGGAGTATTCGACACACTTTGCAAATTACTGAACAAGTGTACGTTTTAACGACGATGCCATAAGCATTTGATGTATTCATGCTTCATAGTAGATGCTAGATGTTGTTCTCATTGCTCAGTGATACCTCTATATTTGATGGATATTTGGTACCTAGTTCTTGTTCTTGTTATCAAGCTAAAGTTTTAAAAGAATTAATCTAGTTACTTTGTTCGAAAGGGTTGCTTGGAAATTGAAGCAAATTGGACAAAGCTAGTTTTTTGCATGTTGTACAATGACAATTTAACTTTTGTCAGCCAGATTGATCATGTGAGAAATTTTTATTAATGAAGAATAACTGACTGTTTTTTGGTTAATTAGCATTTCCATTTGATGTTCTGGTCTCTCTAGCCTGACATGCTCTTTGCTCCATGTTCAGAATGTGTCGGACCTTAATGCCTGGAGATGAAGAAAGCATGAGTGATGAAGCTATATGGGAGACACTTCCTGTAAGTATAACTAACAGTTGATGTTCATTCAGTCATTGTGAACTTGATTCTGTTGTATCATATGATGCACTTCATTTTTCTTAATTGTGACTTGCTTTAAGTTTGTCATGTGGACTGTAGAAGTCATCCTGATGATATCCGTTAAAACTTGCATCTTTAACATGTATAACATCTACATTGTGTAGATTTTGATATTTTCTATGCTTTTTGTCGTACATATCTCTTGACCACATGGGGCTTTGACTTTGTGGAATTTTAGAAACTTTGAAGATACCAATTAAAATGATTTTAAAGGTTCAAGTTCCCTCTTAATCAAGCTCACTAGATGCCTAATTCCTTAGTATCTAATAGTCCAATACAAGACCAACATGGCTCTCACACGGTGACAAGTGCCATATGTAGGACATGTGGATCGCAACACTTACATACGTAAAGCATGGTAGCCTAACAACTATCTTATAAACTCTTAACATTAGAAGCAAGGTTCGATGTTTCGAATGGTACCGCCCACTAATCGATACGCGGACCGCCTGCTACCGGGTGGTACCGCTGATTAGGGTTCTTTTCGCCCCGTTACCACTTGAAATCGGCTGGATACGGTCGATTTCGACTATCGTCGGCTGCTATCGGGCAGTAATGGTCGATTTCGACAGTGGGGCGCTGTCGGGCGGTATCGATCAAGGGAGAAAGAAGAAGAAGGACAATAACAGGGACAACCTGGAGATCCAGCCTTACTCTCCCGATCCCGATCCGTCTCCTGCGGGCTTCTCGGTGTTTCGCAAGGAGAATCTTCGGTGATCGTGGGGAGAAGAAACGACGCGCGACGCATGAGCTTCTCGCTGAGGCTTCGCGGGGAGATTTTTTATCCCCACGCGAGCTTCTCGAGGAGAAGACATTTCTTCTCCCTGCACTGGGAGAGGTGATGTCGCCCTTTTTCTTTTATTTTTAACTTTATTATATATATATATATATATATATATATATATATATATATATATACACACACACATACATATAATGAGCGGTATGCTTGGGCATACCGCTCGGTATCGGCATACCGTACCGTACCGAGCTGAGCTCGGTATGCCGGTATGGTACGGTTTGGCAGACCTTGGTTAGAAGACACTTAGTAATTACACAAAGCTCCTGATAGCTCTTTTCACTTGAACCACCCGTGAATCATACTTTCATTAATCTCTTCATCATTTTGAATTATTGAGTCAATATTTTTAAAGTTTTCCATTGAACTTTTTGTCCATCCATTTTAACTACATCCTCAATTTGTTTTCTCAGTACAGTTGAAATTATATCATAAATTTAGAGTTTGTCCTATTTATTTTAATACCTTTATTTCACAAAGGTTTTTTCGTCATCATTCAAGTTTAAAATTAATTGCACTTGAACTTTCATAAATTAAAAAATATTATCAGCAAGAAATGTACACCACATAGGTTTACCTTTTATATGAATATTAAGTTTGTTCATTGCCAACGTAAAAATAAAGGATTTGAAGTTGATCCTTGGTGTAAATCCTTTATATAGTTCTTATATTAGTGGCTGCAATATCATATGACATTAGTATATTTAGAGGATACAATTGTTTTTTAAAATCCACTTTAATATATCTCTAGAGATTGACTTTATCTTAGTCGATAAAAATCGTATGCATGTCTTTCTTCTTCTCTCTATATTTTTTTTTAACTAATGGCTTTAATATATAAATAGCTACCATGATAGATTTTTCAGTTGATTTTCTCTTGGACATATGCATGCCATCTCCTCCATTTTATCCTTGACCGGAACTACTTTTTGTTGTTCAGGATTGAAAGTATTTCCTATTCTTTCTTAGTGTAAGCATCTATCTCAACATCCTCATCTCACTAGTGTTTTTGGTTTAATGATTTTGGCATTAAATATGTTAGGTAGCCGTTTTTCTGCTTATCCACATACTTAGGCATCTGGGATATAGTTTCTTACGGGGATCATAAATATTTGGGGTATAATTCTAACTTCTTAATGTTGATAAATGGTTATTCTTTTTTTCCTGTGACTCATTTTTTCAAATTTAAAAGTTCACCTTTGCATCTTTTGCAGATCTTACTATATATGTATGTCATAAGCTTGCTGTTTTTAAAGAAATAATTCTTTGGCAAAATCTTTCTGGTCACTTCTGAAGGCATTATGTTACATGAACATAAGCAAAATATTCGGATTGCATCTGTTCTGGATATTATAGGTTCTTTTAATGTACTTTCGAAAGCCTATTCATACTGAATAAATATTCGGTGCCTCAGCACTTTTGGGTTGCAATCTCTATGGTGTTTCTCATTGCTGCTACCACTTTCACACTTCTTAAACTTTGTGGTAAGTCTATTTTTATCATAGTTTTATGGAAGTTTAAGTGGTAAGCCTATTTTTATTATAGTTTTATGAATTTTTATCTCATTCACTGCTTGTTAGCTAGCTATGAGATTGACTTTATAGAGTATTCACTTCTCTTTTATGGAATATTTGTGGGATGCTTAACTCAAATAGGGCTCTTAGCTATACTTGCAACTCTTCTTGCTAATTTGGAGCTTTAATCAAGGGTGCAAACTTGGGACTTTGATTTGATCTGGACTCACACAAATTAACCTGAAACACTGTTTTTTTCTTGGATATATAGAATATGTGAAGAGAACCATAGCACACATATAACTAAAACTTTGATATATCATTATTTTAATATTTATAATGCTATATTGATGAAAGTGTTGATATGAATAGTGAATCATGACATTCATTTTAGTATAGATTATAGGCACAATGCTAGAATATTAAGAGATAGTAAGATTCTAGGATCAGTTGCATGATAAAATTTAGGAAAAGGGAAACTACCTATAATATTATCAGCAACCTAGTTGACTTGCAACATGGAGTCTAAATAGATACAACAAAGACATGACATAGTTAACTTATTGTCATAAAATTCCAGATTCATCTAACATAGTGGTTTGAATTGTTGTGCTACAAAAGAGTTTCAAATAAAAAAGGCTGAGATTTTGGCATGTTAACTAGGCAAGACAAAAATCCCTCTTATGGGTAAAAAAGCACATCCCACAACCTGAATTGAAAAGGCAAAGTTGGAATTGTTGGGAATGAACTTTACCAGCTAAATGCCTTCACATGCAGTATTTACATGAGTCTAGACAATGTAGGATTCTTAGTTGGGTTACGCAGCTAGTTGTGAACATGATAATATAATAGTCAGTTTAGTGTTTATCTGACATTTACTTAAATGGGTCATTTTTGGGTTAGGCCTTATCATGTAATGTGTT
This sequence comes from Ensete glaucum, assembly GCA_021527575.1. Lineage (NCBI taxonomy): Eukaryota > Viridiplantae > Streptophyta > Magnoliopsida > Zingiberales > Musaceae > Ensete > Ensete glaucum. The sequence continues at coordinate 41,990,592 of CM038558.1, forward strand.
TATGCAGTGCATCGCTCCTTGTTACTGGATTTTCATTGGAAAAATCAGACATGCTAGAACAATGTAATTCCACCTTTCATTTTTCTGAGATTGCAACTGTTTCAAGCACTGTTATAAATGCAGAACTGAGTTTTTTTGTTATATCTCAGATTCTAATGTTACTGGATAATATATTGCAGTGACATCCTTTTTGTTACAGTACACCTACATGATATATTAATCAAGGTTTGCAATTTCGACATTTACCGCCCGATACAGGCGGTACATACTGGTCCGCTAGGTTGCCGGTACGTGGATCGCCCGCTACTGGGCGGTTCAGCCAAAAATTGACGGTCGGCGGTCGATTTTGGCTGTCGGCGGTCGATTGAAGGGAGAAATAGACTGCAACGGTTGATTGCGGGAGAAATCGACCGTCGACAGTCGATTAAGCGAGAAAAAGGGAAGAAGAAGAAGAAGAAGAGGAAAAAGAAGAAAATAAAAAGAAAAGAGGAGAAAAAGAATACCTATCGCCCACGCACGGTCCTCGCCCATATGTTGCCGCCGCCGTGTCGCCCGTCATGATGCCAGCGCTTGCCGCTGGTCGCGGGCGCTTTTTCTCCCGCGCGGGGAGAAAGATCGAGGGGCGACGTCACCCTTTTTCTTTTTTTAATATTTTAATATATTAATTATATTATATAATATTTATATTATATTTTAATATACAGGGCGATATGCACTATGCATACCGCCCGGTACCAGTACCGAGATGAACTCGGTACACCGGTATGGACCGATAAGTCAAACCTTGATATTAAGTATGCTATATGATATAATGTTCAAGTTTGACAACTGCAGGTGATGTTGGAGCTCTTGGATGGTGGGATTTATTTATAAACTTCGGGTACGTTTTGTTTTAGTTTTTACATTTTTAATTGGGTTATGTTGTTTGTTTTATCTTTACTAATATACAATCTCGCTTTTGCAGAATTTCAGAGTGCTTTGCATTCCTAGTTTGTACAAAGTGGTCTAACCCAATGATTCATAGACAAGCTCATTATGGAGAACCTAGTTCGTCCTCAGTAATTAGATATCGTGATCGGAATAGTAGCCTCATGCTCCCTTCTGTGGTGGACCATGATAGGCTTTGTGGTCCACAAGATATAGCAGGCCATATAATGAAAATTCCACTTGTGGTTTTCCAAATTTTGTTATGTATGCACTTGGAGGTATGTCAAGTTATTGGCTGATATTTTGCTTTATATAGAAACTGTTTTCAGATTGATGCTGCAAAACTAAATACATCAGTTATATCAAGTTGAACGGTGACTTAGATGAGTGACAAGCATGTTTCAGTGGAGAACCACAATGAAAAAAATGTATTTGATTAAAGAGGAAGGGTTGCATGTAGTCAGTATGTCTGCCCATTGAGCAGTAGGTTTGTCATCCGCTACAAATATGATAAACAACATGGTGATGACCATGTCCATGCTAGGCAGCACATGCGATGGTCAAGAGCAACCATTTCTGGATACACAAGAATTACATTGACAGCATGTTGATGAAAAGCCACTTTATGTAGGCTTTTGCTAATCAGTTTGTCTTTTTTATGCATAACTGTGATAACTATGTTGTCAACTTGTCCTTGATGCAATTCGTATGGTTCTGATAGTCAAGAAACATAATGCAAGACAGTCTTAGTGAATTACCAAGTGTATATGAAATAACTTTTTAAGCAACGTTTGACGTACCGAGGCATACCATTCAGTATAGGTGGTATATACCGGTCCGGCAGAGGATTGATACAGGTGGTATATCAGCAAACCCCAATGTACCGAATGTCGATATGCTCGATATAGCTTGGTACAACCTGGTACATACCATACCGACAGCTGGTTGGTACACCGGTGCAGACTGGTAATGCGAACCATGCTTTTAAGTTCCTTAAACTTGCTTAACTAGTAAATCCTTATCCATCATATACCTGCACATTAGAATGTGTACATGCATATAAGTTTGCCATTAAGTTGCTATTGCTTGTCCGCCTTTCAGGGAACACCATCTGGAGCTCGACATATTCCAATCTTTACAATATTTTTGCCAATATTTATTTTACAAGGTGCTGCTGTCCTATTTGCTATTTCAAGATTGATGGAGAAGCTTGTTCTTTTATTATATAATGGATCAATTGACGATAGATATCTTACTATTTCATCAAGAGCACAAGATTGCTTCACTTTCTTACATCATGGCTCTAGGTAGTGTGCTCTTTATGTGCCAAATGAGCTCTACTTGTTAGTTAATATAGTTTATTATGCGAGATTCCATTAAACTTATTCAGAATGATTCAGACTGCTGGGTTGGTGGTCTATTGATGAAGAAAGCAAAGAAGAACAAGCTCGCTTATTTCATGCCGACGCCACTGGGTTTGTTTCCCTAAATCTACACAATTATGAAATGCAGTTTGTAACTGGCAAATGGAGTAATCTGAATTTATTCTTGAGGTGAAGAATAACTGATTATAAGTACAGGATCCTAAAGGGTGTCACCTTTTTCTTCTATTTATTTACTTTATTAAGCCAGATATTACTTGTCTATTGATTGATGAATTGATTGAGTAAGATGTATTTTCTAGAGGTTTTAGAGAGTGCATCATTTCAATGTTGTTTTTAGATGAGCAATTCTTATTTGATTTAATTTGCTTCACAAAGTGCTTCAAGTTTCTCTTTTGCAAATTAAACATGGATAATTGGTAATGTGCTTTAGTAAGTGTTGTACAAATCAAGGTTTGACTTACTGGTCCATACCGGTGTACCGATATATTGTTGGTACTGGTATGGTATCGTACCGGGCGGTATGTACAATGTGTACCATATGGTATTAAAATATAATATAATATTTTTATAATATAATATAATAATTAAAATATTAAAATATTAAAAAAAGAAAAGGGGCGACGTTGCCTCGATCTTTCTCCCCACGCGGGGAGACGCTCCGTCTCCTCGAACGGGAGAAAAAGCGGTCGCGGCCGCGAGCGACGATGGCGCGCGGGCAAGGTATTCTTTCTTCGCCTCTTCTTTTTTTCTTCTTTTCCTCTTCTTCTTTCCTTTTTCTTCCTCAATCGACTGTCGATGGTCGATTTCTCTCTCAATTGACCGCCGACGATCAATTTCTTCTTCAATCGGCCGCTCGATGGTCAATTTTTGGCGGAACCGTCCGGTAGCGAGCGGTCCATGTACCGGTATGTACCACCCGTACCGGGTGGTACAGGTCGAAATTGCAAATCTTGGTACAAATATCATGATTTGACCTATACTTGCAACAATCATGAGGTATCCTTTGAGCATTGCACTAGATCTGGTTAATTTGATATTTCTATTTGAGATATTTGCAAACCGCGTACTGGTAATATGATGGACTGGTATGTACCGGCCGTATCGGGTGGTACAGGTCTAAATTGCAAATCTTGGTACAAATATCATAATTTGACCTATACCGAGGTATCCTTTGAGCATTGCACTAGATCTGGTTAATTTGATATTTCTATTTGAGATATTTGCAATTGATGGAAGTTATGATAACATGGTCTTGTAACTGAACTAAGACAGACGCCACAGAAGGAGAGAAGCTTGTGATGCCATTTGGTAAATGAATTTAAAGTAGACAATGATGGAATAAGCAAATTATCTAGAATGATGAATTTATGCTAAATATCGTAAGGATAAGCTAAAATAGTTACAGTATTACAAAATTATTTAACACCATTTAGACACACTGGGTTCTTAGGATCATTATGTTTGTACTTGAGAAGGCACTTTGAGGTGAGCATTGGAGTAAGAGATGTTAGTAAATACACGAGTAGCAACTAAGTGGACAAAACTATTAAAAGCTCAGACTTATACCTCTTAGATCGCAGATAGTCGTAGCAGGTTGAAAGACATGTATGAGATAATTGTGGTGACTGGGAAAAGAACATAGAAGACAGTATTAACAAAATATTATGGCAGTAGTGAGTCATGTTCTTGAGTTTCTATATTTGTCATGACATGGTCTTATTGGTAATCAAGTATAAGATAACTTCTTGTAGTTGACCTTATATTTGGATATAGTAGATGGATCTATTTAAGGGTATGAGACAACTAGTTGTTGTAATGTACTCTTTCAGTATGCTAGGTCCTAGGATGTGTTCAGCGGTAAGCATGAATTGTGAGCATTAACGTGATATGTTTTATCTGCCACTGATTTAATGCATGTGACTGCTGATAAATTTCTGAATGGGGAGGGAAAGTTTTATGCGGACCTTGATACTGAATGTTTCCAGAATTCTTTCTTTTTCTGGAAACACATAAAAATCATTTCATGTAGAGCACTTACCTAGGTTAATTCATGAGAAGAGAGCCTCAAATTAGTGTAAGCAAGCATGAGCAATTTAGCTACTTCATATTGCAGTTTTCTCCCTCTTTTTTTACCAAACTTAACAATAAACACCAAAATAAGATATACTTTAGAAGTTTATAAGAAACAGATGATCAGAATGATCCTAGTGGACAAAAGTTTGACTGATCAAACTTCATAATGCATGAAGATTTGGCATTCTGTTTATATTTTGTTACAAGTCTAGAACTCTTAATCTTCGGGGACTGGAAATGCAAGTGTACGTGTGAGGTAGGCTTTATGATTAAACATAGTGAGTTCAGAACATTTGACACCAATCTCAGATTTCAAAAGTCTATTCTTCTTGAACCTACTCCATCTTTTGAGCAAATGACCTGTTTTAGCAGGACAAGGGTTTTGGTCTGTGGTTTAGACATGCATGGAATTGTATAAGTGTTGGTGTTTATGCTGGGCAATGTGCAATGAATTATGTGAGAAACTGAGAATTTCTAAAATGTTAATTTTGATTATGGAATTTGTTATGTTCAAGAATACTTGGATGACTTTACTCCTGAAATATGTCACTGGTCATAACAGCATACACTAGTTGGTAATTGCCATTTAAATTAGACTTTGAACTGGCTTTCATTGCTAATCACCTGAAATGAAATAGTCATTGGTGCTTGAGATGTTCCAGTTTTTTCTCCCTTTTTTTTTTTTTTTGGTTTGTTTTGACTATGAAGTTCTTCTATATTCTTTTTACATAATAGGAATTGTGAAAGATTACTATGGTTAAAATATTTTGTTGAGTTTACCATATACATAATAGCTAATTCTATGAGACCAGAGCATAAAAGTTGATGCTTTCTACACTGATATGTTTCATAATTCTTTAACAAACTATTGGATGCAATGGAATTGCATAGCTGCATTGTCTTTCTCATGATTAATTTGCTATATCTGCAGATACAACACTTTCTGTGGCTATTCGCCTGATGTGGTGAAGAAAATGCCTAAGAAAGAACTTGCAGACGAGGTGTTGTTTCCTTGTTTGTGTAAATTGGCTAGAAGTTCTTGGTCTTATATTGTTGTTAGTCTCAGCAGTCATTTTGGCTTTATTCAATGAACCATTGTATCTCAGGTTTGGAGACTACAAGCAGCTTTGGGAGAACAAGCTGAAATTACAAAGTATAGTCAGCAAGAGTATGAGAGGCTTCAAAACGTATTGCTTCTTATTCTGACTTGTCTAAAACTGAACTTATTAACTTACTGATGGTTATGGATGCAGTATAACTTATCATAATTTCCTTTATTAGTATGCAAACTTTGTTTTCTAGGTGCCATGTAGTTTTTTTTATCTTTAAATGTGTTTGTATTATTTTCTAAGCTTTTTTAGTTTTGACTTTTGAGTTATTAAATTTTTTCCCTTCTTTTATTCCATAATTTATTTCAAATTATAATTATTGTAAGATTTATCTAATCTTTGTCTATGTACTTTCAATGCAAAGTTTTGAAGACAATGATTGACCATTTGTTGAAGAATGGGAGTCAGATTTGATGAGCTTAGTCAGATGACAAGGTCTCAAGGATTGGAAATATATGGATCAGAGGATTGGACCAGTAAAAAAAAATGAAAATTACTTGATTAACCTAAATATCTGATAAATCAGGAAAAAATAGATAAGTTTAAAAATAGAAAAAATACTTTAGAAATAGAAATTATAAAATTAGGAAAAGTACGTAAAATTTATCATTACAAAATCAGAAGAGGGAATTATTTTTATGCAATGGAAGGACAATTTTTTAATGTAATTTATATGACAATTTTTTTCTCCTAAACACCTTTTGTGCATATCTAGTTTACAAGAGAGCCACATAGCATGAGATAGTGTTTTGGAAGGATTTTTGTGCATACACCTTCTCAGAAGGGTTGTTTTCTCATGGGTACTGCTGGAATCCAGCTGCTTGATCCATCAATTTATAGGTTATGAAAAATTCCCCAGTATCTCCTCTCCCATTACCTACAGATGAAGAGCACGACTTACCTCCACATCGATGTTGTCATTGGTGGTGAAGATGAGGGAGCTTCATTGACATTAGATATTTTTTGTTATCTCCACTGTTCTTCCATTTTTACCTCTCCTCTTTTGCTTCTCTTCTTTGTTTGAGTTTGGGGGATAAGAAGGATGGACATTTGTCTTGAGTAGGGTGTTTATGGATAAGGATATGCCAATCGGAGGGGAAAAAGAAGATAAGGTTGGATCTTAATATCTTTGTTCCATAAGTTGTTGCTAGTTGATGATCCAAAGTTATATTGCAATTAATTGAATTTTAAAACCCTGTATTTAAGGCTATTTGTTAGAGGAAAAAGCAAGAATCTTGCATGCCAACTTTTTTAGTTAGGATTTCTAAGGTTATTCATTATTTAGATTTTAGATTGTGACTATTCAGTTTTAACTTTTTAAATGCATATTCCACATAGGGCATGTATGTTTTGGGGTTTAGATATGTGCATTTTCTTTTGTATTAATATTACTAGTCAGCAACAATTAAAGCTCTTTTCATATCTCTAATAATTCCTAAGTTCTTATTCTACCTTTCAACATAACTCTAGTGCTCATTGCGTCATTTTATCTAACTCGTGGATCTATGCACCTGCTTCTGTCATGTTCGTGCTATGCTAAATGGTATTAGTTGATTTATTCTTCACTGAAACTATTTGTGCCTTTGTGGTTCTTTAAATATGTAAAATTTCTATCTTATTTTATTTTTATATTAACTTACTCATAATTCTGTCTCAAATCATGATACATTGAATGCACCAATCCATAAATGATAGGAATCTGTCATGTTATTATACCACCAACATAGTCAAACATCAACATGTATTTAAGAAAAGCAGTGTAATGCACAAGATTGTTGCTACTGTGGGGATTGAGAAAGATCAAAGCAGGTAACCTTACCTTTGCAAGTAAAAAGTTTATGACTTGAATCCTCGACATAAATGACAGACCCAGAACATGAGGTTGTTGCTAATGCGGGGGCAGGTATGGGGAGGGTTAATGTATACAACCTTACCTCTATATTTAAATATAAAAGGTTATTTTCAAGACTTTAACCTTTAACATATGGCTAATCAATAACGCTCTCTTTAGTTACCATCTGGTATAGGTGTACCATACTGGTTGATTCTTAATAAGTTCATTGAAGTTTTGGTTTAGTTATTGGTGTCGATATTTGAATTCTTGATCTTGTTTTTTGGCAAAAGAGATTTCTTAATCTTAACATCCCTGTTTCAGGTACTAAAATTGTGTACTTGTTATTTCGTTACTGCTTGGTGTTTTGATCTCTCGGCCTCTCTCCTATACTTGCCAAGCACTGGAATATCTTTACACCGATATCTTTTATTTTTATGATTTTTTTTTTGTTTCAGTTAAGGATCCATCACTGAATATATTTTATGTTTGTTTCTATTTTTAGCTGCTAAATGGCATTCTAATAATGCCACTTCATGCATGCTATACTATACATAGGCTTGTTGTATAGTTGTATATACTATATACTATGTACCACACCAGATAAAGGCTTGCAACAATACCATTTCACAGATTGTGAATTTTACTTTCTGGTACCTAATGATATTTGTGAAAATAGCCTGTCTACAGAATTATGGAAGTATACAGTTGTCAATGAACCCTCATTTATATGAGTCGTTGCTACTAATTGGTTATGTTTGACTATCGTTGTTGCCAGATAGTAAGAGACAATGCAAAAGATATAAATCATGCATAAGTTTGCCCCATTGGTTGGGTTGGTCAACATTGGTTGGTATTTGTTGCACTACAAAGTTATCTGCATGCATAGTGCCATGCCATAGATGCCATTATATGACTAGATCAGTTTTTAGCCTACACCGACTGAAATTGCATGGTAGAAAGTCAACACAGGTTTGTCATTCCTTCTGGTCTTTGCACCAATTAGCTTGCATATGATTTTATTCACCAATCCTAGTCTCTCTTTCAAACACTTCTAATGAATAAATTATAATTAGATGCATTTTTGTCAAGCCTTAATTCTGGATCAAACATCAATAGATCCTTCTACGGTGTTATAATGGTTTATAACAAGGTTTGCCTTATCGGTCTAAATCGATGTACCGATCGATCGGTGGTATGGTATGTACCGCTCCGTACCGACATACGGTGTCGGTACAATAGGCATACCAACAACACGAAAAAATGGCCAAAAATAGCTCAAAATTTCTTGAAAAATAAAAAAAGGTTAGATTAGGATTTTTAAGTTGGAAATAAATATAAATTTAGCATAATTTAGCAAAAATAATCTAAATTAGGAAAGAATAGTGGCACATATCTTTTTCGATTTTGAGGGGTAGCTTTGTGGTATATTCCGAACCGGCCTTCCATTGATATTAAATTATCTATATAGAAATGATTTGAATTGTTAGATTATTTGTTAAACAACTTAAACTTTAAGATTTAAATGAATCAAGTAATCGATTGATGGATATACCTGGTTTTACTACCAAAAAGAATGACGGGACTCCACGGGCAGTGGATCGAGCCCTCAATCCTATGTATCTATATATCAATTTGATGTTTGTCAAACCCAATCCTGAAATTGATCCCATGACATAGTATATAGATACATCGTATGTCATTGGTGCATTAATGTGGTGATGGTTGTAGTTTGATTGTCGTGAACCACACGTTTCGAGGCGACTCCAAGGGCAAGTACGATTGTGGCATGTGTTAGTCCGGAGCATGGAGAATATCGAAACTTTTGCTTTCACCACTAATTTGTTGCTTTGTATTATAAGATCGATCATCATATTGTTGCTCAAAGAAGAATGAACAACTATCATCGTATTACTGCTCGAAGAAGAACGACCAAACATTACGTCGAGTTCCATGATCTGAATCTTGGGTAGCATGCGTAAAATATTGCTTCTCGGTCCATGCACCACCCTCAAACTATGTAGATAGGACAATCGACTCCCCTGCATCACTACTATTGTCAGTCGAAGCACTATTGCCCATGTCACTGCCATGTCGTCAAATCGAGTAAGTTGCTGAATGCGATTGAGAAGTTGTCTACATTTGTTTGATCAGAGAGTTCTTCTAACTTGGGTGTTAATCTTTCCTAATTAGTCTCCCAAGCTTGATCCAATTCACAAATTATAGCCTTGTGAAGTTTTAAGAGAGTGCAAATGTGAGAATGAGAGAAAGAAGTAGGAAAGAAATTGAGAGAGTATAAGAGTTTGAGAAAATGAAAGGGGGTGAAAGAGGGGGGAGGAAAGGGTTTAAAAAACCTTTTCAAATGGATATAACCGTTGGAAAGGGTTAGATTTGAGTTGTCCATCGGTAACGGTCGAAATTCGATCGTTATCGATCAGCACAGGTTGGTAACGGTTGGATTTCGATCTTTTCTGAGCAGTATGTGCTCGTATTCGACGCTATAGAGCTTTTTAGTTTATACCACCTAGTACAGGGTGGTCCACATATTGGTCCCCTGTCGATCGCTATGTACCAATCGTATCGAGCGATATACCGCGGTATGGCGAACCTTGGTTTATGGTCTTATAAACTTTAATGTTAATTCAATAATCTACATGAAATTGTGGTCTTTCAACTATTTTTTTTCACCAATTGGCTTGCATACGGTTGCATTTTCTTTCTCCTTCAAACTCACCTAAAATAAACAAACAGACTACAAGTAAGATTATCACCAAGTAGCAACGTAGTTATCTTATGAACATTTCTGGCTTAGAAACTTTTTTAGGAATCCCTGTTGTGCTGACCTATAAAACTGTGAATAATGCCTTTCTGTTTGGGCAAACAAATTAGTGATGTGAAGTTGTGCATTTGCAGGTTGTCCTCCCACGAAGGTTAGTATGAAAACAGACGGGTGGTGATACACCTTCAAGGCATTCGTAATGCCTTTTTTTACCATATTGTTCATTTTCTACTTGGGGTACCCATTAGTTCTTGTATGTATTGCACCTGTGCACCTGTTGATGTTTTGGATTTTATCTTTGTTCAACTGCTGATGTTTTCAAGAGTATTTCTTTTTTATAAAATTGAACCACTTATCTTAACTAAGTGCTCATATACTGTAAACATGCTGTAGATGTGCCTGTCAAGTCACTTAAGTTATCACTTGTAAACTATTGAGCATATATCCTTTCTCTGTGTCATGTTTAAAGCTTGAATCACATAGTGCCGGACTCATACCCTGTACTGCATGTGGACTGTTCAAAATTGGATGGTCTGCATGTCAGTTTATGTTTGGACTGGTAAATATCGGCAAATACATATTCAATGTTCTTCAAACGCTGGTCGCTTGCATGTTTGTTTCCACTGTAATATTCCTTACATCTAGAAGTTCTCTTCCTTTAGATCTCATTCCACTTGAAAAAAGTGTGAGGTCTTAGAAGTTTTTGAGTTGTGAAATTTTTAATTTTATCAGGAAAAAGTTCTCTGTAGAATTTGCTTCGATGGAGACATATGCATGGTGCTCCTTCCTTGCCGGCACCGCACTCTCTGCAAGTATGTTTCGTGCGCCATTCTCTGTGACAAAATATCTTTTCGGCTCTTGTTTTTTTTTGGATATCGACTTGAATTTTGTTTGTAGGTCTTGCTCTGAGAGGTGCAAGAAGTGTCCTATTTGTCGTGTCTCCATCGAGGATCGTATGCAAGTATATTATGTGTAGACCCCGACCGAGATCTTAACAAGAATGTGCAACTGTATAGCTATAACATCTGTTGGAAAGGTTTGGGTGTGTTCTGTACACGCCCTCGTGTTGTACATAAGTGTGAGCAACCGGGTACACCGACATGATCTGATTACAACATGTGTGTAAAGTCGTTCCTCCTGCATCAATTCTCTATCCGCAGAAACACAGGCAAAAAAAAAGAAAAAAATCTCTTTTATTTCTTGATTCTCGAGTATATTTGTGAGAAATTTAGATTTATGCCTACATATCCGTGGGATGATTGGTCCAACTCTGGTACAAATAATATTAGAGATGTAATCTGCAGCATGGTGGTTGCCCAAACAGAGATGGTTCAGGCCGTGCCGGGAATGGCTGGGTTTGTATTGCGCCCCCAGTATTATTTAGGGTTTACTTGTTCATATGGTGGAGATGGTTTAGAATATTTTGGGGTCAAGCAATGGAATGTTTCTTTACTTCATAAATAGAAAAATATAAGTCTTTGAGACATGGTTTAGGTATATGCTCTGACGATAGTGTTACAGGTGATGTTTGTGAAAGAATCAAGCCACCATTTTGTTGTAGATTTGGTTCTCAAAGAAAGCATTTATCATAATATTTTCAACAAAAAAAAAAAAAAAGGCCAAGTCGATTCAACTCGATCATGGATCATTTCTCTCATATCTCATACAAAAGAGCAACGCACGATAGAATCCTCAAACCTTTTTCCACCTCCACCTCCTTCCTTCCTTCAAGGTGGTGGAAGAAGCCATGAGGGTCCAATGGCCTACCTCAACGGCAGGTCATTCCACATAACTCAGCTAAACTGCTCATCGGTCTCGTGCTCAGTTGAAACCGACACAGCCTATCGGACGACAACCAGTTCAAGACTCACGGAGGACCTCGATAACCAGAGCTCATCGTCGACGGGCGGTGGTCGATGCTTTGGATGTCGGATAGCCATCACCATGACGAAGAGCTACATACAACCTGCTGCCCAACTAAGTCTGGCTTTACCCCGGCAGCAAGCATCTGATGTGTACATCCGAGACTGAAAGAACATTAATCTTATACCGTTGTTTATAGCTCTCAAACACCACAACATCCCACTGGAAGCAAAGCCGTAGCAGAAAGCCATGTAGAAGAATCCTGTGAACTTAAAATGACATCCACATGGAAGTTTACCACTCACTACCAACAACCACAGATATCAGATTTAGAGACATTAAAGGTGTCTATCACGATACAAATTTTATAGGATAATGTCTTTTGTGTATAACCTTGTCCAACACTGGGAGGATTCCAAATTGCTTTAATTCCTATCGTTGATACAAAATACAGCAATATCAAACAGAAAACAAAAAAAAAAAAAAGTACCAACCATGTAATGAGATTCTGAAACTGTAACACAAACCAAAATTTCGGACAATGCTATATCAAAATTATGCATGACATGGCATAAATAAAATCCATACAAATTGAAATTTGTTTTCTGTTCTGTTATATAGAACTCAATGCACCGTGCCATACCCGGTCCTTTTAGCAAAAAATTATATAGAACTCAACACATGAGTCAGTCCTTCTAGGGAAATTAGATCCGATCTGATATGATATTTCCTTTTTTTTTTCTTTTACTTCAAAGAAAACAAGCAAAACTAATATTGATTCATTTCCAAGAACCACCTCTCCTTCCATAGCCTCCCTCTACCACTGCTTCTGCCACCTCCCCTTGGATGGCTGGCTACCTGCTTCATTTGTGGTCAAAAACCCCACTACCATTATCTGATGTTGATTGGGCTTTCGAGTGGTCAGGCATTGGGAGTATTGTATCCACACATTTTCAGAAGCTAAAATCATCACTAGTTTCATCGGACCGAATAAGGAAGAAACATCGACTTTTAAATGTTGGGTGGTAGCGCACCTGGAATGCCTCAATTCCTGCTCCAATCTTCTTAGCAGGGTCAGGATGCCCCTTCCTCAGCAAGTCCAGCAATACCATGTGCTCATACTGCAAACATATAAGCAGTGTTTTATATTGAGAACATCAAATTTGTAATGGATTTTTTATGATAGTTACAAATTAACACTTTAGTTGAGTATGATCCGATACTAGCAATAAATAAGATAAACAAAGGAAAATAAAAATCTTATGCAACGTATTAACTGGAAATCAGATCCAGACAAGAAGCATTCGAAATCATTTTAAGAATAACATCCAGTCTTAATCAAATAATATAAACTCAAAACAGCAAATCAATCAATAAGCAAAAGATATATAGGAAGAGAAAAACAGTAACAACGAGACGATCCACTTTATTTAAGAGTATGATCCAATACTAGAAATAAACAAGATAAACAAAGGAAAATAAAAATCTTATGCAACATATTAACTGGAAATCAGATCCATACAAGAAGGATTCGAAATCATTTTAAAAATAACATCTAGTCTTAATCAAATAATATAAACTCAAAAAAGCAAATCAATCAATAAGTAATAGATATACAGGAAGAGGAAAAAAAAAGAGTAACAATGGGATTATCCACAACGATATGAAAAAGGTTTGGGGGATGGTCTAAACGCTAACGGCAAGTCAGCTGATAAGGCCAAGAAAAGATTACTATAAGTAAGGTGATCCACAAACCAAATTCTTCAAAACTAATACAAGAGCCAATTTATCCAAGATGAGTAACTGATGATACTGCAAGGTAAACAGTGCATACAATAGCTAAACATAATAACATATTTTATTCATGACATGCATGATTCCAATATTCAATCTCACAAATTTCTGTTTTTTCATAGCTGATTCACGATAGAGTCACTACTAGTTTCCATTTCATAGCTTACTGGCATGATTACACAAAAGCACTGTAACCAAATAAGTTTACTAGATTTATCTTGCAATGGTGTGAACTTTTGTTTACTGGCATTCATAATTTTCATCATTTCTACAAACAAGAGTCAGAAAAAATTTTGTTCCTACTCACAGTCAATAAATTGATCGGAATTGAAAACTCTATACTTCACCTGAGCAACCACTTTTCGCCCCCGATGGTTAAGAGGGCAACAACCAACAGTCGCTTAGTCAAGATCAATTTCATCTCTGCAAGTTTTAAGTACTTCTTTTATGAACTTTGCTTCCACTAGTAATTAGTTTTGCTCCTGTCACATTGTTCAATTTTGGTTCCCGGGCCAAAAGTTGATGCATTTTAGTCTAATTTATTCTTTGTAATCTTTTTGTTGCATCTTGTAAATTGCTTGTAGTGTCTGCCAAGATCGGCCAAACAGCCACAAAAATCTTAGTATCTGCTGCCAGATAGGTTTTCTTCCATCCTATGTACTGTCAGAGCTTTACCTTTGCAACATGTTGTCCCCTCCAGTCAACCTTACAGGCAAAGTTCACAAGACTAGGATCAGGATTGGTCAAAGGACTTGATGTCATGATCCTGGCAAAATGGATCAGACTGGGACCAGAATTTTCAACAACACCGATAAATCAACCAAGATCATTCTTAACTCAATCAACATCAGTAAAACTATCTGGAAATCTTCTGGGATCAGCAACAAGCTGGATTAAAGCTGGGATTGACTTGTATTAAGCTAGAATCCAACCGAACAATCAATTTTGCATCAGAAATCAATTGGCTCAACTGCAACAAATTCAAAATTGTCTGATTCTAATAACGACAACTGAGTCTGGGCAATCCCTTCAAATATCAAGGGTTTAAAAGTCTGACTTGGTTGGTCCCTCCAGTGCTTGTAATGTCAAAGTGATCATGACAACCGAGTCTTAACAATCCCTTAAATATCAACGGTTTGAAAGTCTAACTTGGTTGGTCGCTACAGAAATCATAATGTGAAAGTAAAAAAATGTTAAAAGTACCAACCCTTCCTTAGTTGTTACTCTATTTGATAACTCAAGACATGATACACCACATCCAATATTCTCACGAATATCAACTATTTATATGGAGTGACCAGATGATCTTTTTAGCCTGACCAGAATTCTCTCTTGAACATAAAAGCACATGCATAGAGCAAAATCATACACAAGTGTTTCATAATCCATTTCATCATGCTAATAGAGGTCATTTCCGCTTCTTAGCTTGTAAAACCACAAAAGGAATTGGGTTCTCCCAGGTCAACATGATCAGATGAACAATATTATGTTTTCAGTTGTTGCATTCTCAAACATTTAATAGGGCCTCAAGGTACTGCATTGGTTAAGAATAAAGAAGCAAAAAACTTGAAAACCAAATCAACATACATGTCTTCCTACATAGTAATATATAAAAATTCTACTTTTGTCTTCAGAAATTTAATATTCCTTGGTCTAATGGTGAATCCTCAAGAAGCTACATAAGAATGCAACTTCTGCAACTTTTTCTGAACAAAACATATACAGGTTCATATAAAATATTACTTCCTTTTTCTAAGGATAATATACAACAACAACAGTAAAGCTGTAAGTTCCAACTATTTGGGGTTGACTATATGGATCTTTTGCCACCATTGAGATATGTAAAAAGGCATATGTTTAGTTCAGTTCACAGTATTTAAATCTTTATCTATAGTTTCTATTAAAGTCTTTTTATGTCTTTCTCTACCTCTTCTCGTACCGCTAACATTAATCAATTTCAACTCTTCTGACTACCGTATCCGGAGGTCTCGAAGCACGTGTTCATATCATCTTAGAAGATTTTCTATCATCTTATCCTCTATCGAAGATGCCTAATTGTTCATAAATAAAAATATTTCTTTTTCTATCTGTCCTAATAACTCCACACGTCTATCTTAACATTCTCATTTCCGCAACACAAATTTTTTGTAAATGTTGTTTCCTAACTACCCAACACTCAGATCCATAAAACATTGTTGGTCTCACAACTGTCTTAAAAAGTCTTTCTTTTAATTTCAAAGATAACCAATTATCACACAAGACTCCTGACGTCCCTCCCCATTTAGTCACCATGTTTTTATTCTATGAATAATATCTTCATCGACCTCTCCAACGTATTGAATAAATAATCCAAAATACCTAAAGCTTTTACTTAAAGGGACTTCTTGCCCATCCAACTTATTTATATTTTCTTGTCTATTTCCCAAGAATCACTAAAACTTCATTTTATATATTCAGTTTTAGTCCTACATAATCTAAACTTTTAGTTTCTAAGGCTTGCTTTCATAGTTTATGTTTAGAATTAATTCCACTTAGGCTCTCATCAACTAAGGCAATATCATAAGAAAGTAATATACACCAGGAAGGTCTATCATATAAGTGACTAGTAAGTTCATCCATTATCAATGTGAAAAGGTAGGAACTTAATGTGGATCCTCGATGTAATCCTATGCTACTAGAAAACTTGCTAGACATACTCTCTATAATTCTAACAGCAGTACTTACATTTTCTAAGGGTAATTAATATAAACTGACAATTTTGTTTCTGAACAGAACAATATGGAAAATGCAACTAGCAACTTAGGTCATTAGAAAGCTAGAAGTTGCAACTCAAAGGTGTCATCAGCAGATAACAATCTTTCATTGCATGTTGAGTGTGCTTCCAAGCTGAGATTCAGAAACATTTTGTCAAGACTAAAAGTCTGATCATCTGAGAGTCCTTCTCCGACGCAATTAAGAAAAAATAAAATAAAGATTCAGACAAATTCAACGAAATAAATTATATCCCCATTGGTTTAATAACAAAAAAGGACATCTTTTATTCTACCAACAAAAAGAAAGAAAATTTGCAACGAGGACAAAAAGCCTCACCTTGTTGATATCCAGATCGGGCGACCAGTTTCAAGAAGTACTCAAACATCTCCACCGACGACTTAAAGCCCTTCGGCCCGACATTTGCTGCCACCGATTCCCTCCCGTCCCCGCACCCGCCCACCTCCAGATCGTCTCCACCTTCCGTCTTTCCGTCAACTCCATCCGTCTTTTCTTCTTCCGAAGATCCCTCCACCTTCTGTCTCTTCAAACCACAGTCCTCCTAGTCGCCCTCTTCTCTTCCCTTTTTCTCAGCGCCGCTTCCGCTCTCGGCCGGAGCCTCCTCGGCCACAAGCCCGCCTACCTCGAACAACCGGGGCTTCTCTGCGTGCTCGTCCGCCATGGTCGAAGAGACGAGACGAGCTCTGCGATTCGTAGGTTGGTTCAATAAAGCAAACCCTGACCCTAACCGGGTTTGAGGGGCCGGCCGGCCGGTCGGCCGTCCCTCCGGTAATATAATATAATGTATTTGACTTGTCACGTGAGGACGAGGTTATTATCTATTTGTTATCCTTTTTTTAAAAAGAAAAATAATATTACTAATTAGTTAACTTGTTAATTAATGGACTATGAGTTCTATCAATAAAATGAAAATGTAGCTCAACAAAAAGTCCATCAGGCTATTAGTAATATAATAAATTTTATTTTATTTTAATAATAAAAATAAGGTTCATTTTATCTCATATCGTTTTGGTCATGGATTACTTGAGTCCTTATGATTTAATCGTATTTAAAATATCATTTATATTTTTAAAAATATAGCATACAAGCCCCTATAGTCAAGTCTAAGTTCACAAATGTTAGAGCCTAATTACGCAACATGCTGACTAATAATAAATGATTAATATAATAATATATAATTTAAATTTTAAAAAAAATAAGATCTATTTTAGTCCATATCGTTTTGATTATGGACTACTTGATCCATTATAGTTTACTCTTATCTTAATAATATATATATTTTTAAAAATAATATATAAACCCCTCTTATCATGTTTGAGTTAACAGATGTTAGAGTCAATTTACGTGATATATTAATTCACAATAAACCATTAATATAATGACACATGTAATTAAAGTTAAAAAAATTTAGACCACCATCAATGGTAGAAGGAGGTGTCATCGTGAAAACGATCACTAGTGGTAGCATTGAACTTTTGTTGCTTAGTAGGGCGTCGTATGTATGCAGTCTATTCTATGTTAATAATGAGCTCAAAAGCATTCGATGTTGTCTTAGTTAGATACGCGTCGATCAATTCAACGCTAAGCGTGCAATATTCTCATGATCCTTCTTCCTCTTCGTGAGTATTTTCGTCTTTATCGTCTTCCACTTCGTTCTCTCGTACACCCCCACCGATCACACCTATGATGTGATGGTCCAACCCGTCCCTCCATTCTACCTCTAACCTCTCTACATTTATGTCTTCGCCTTCGTTTATTGCTATGGCCTCCTATGTCGCTTTTTCTTCCTAGATAAAATGAACTTTTTTTTAACTTAAATTACACGTATGATTATATTAATGATTTATTATGAGTAAGTATGCCATGTAAGGAGACTCTAACGTATGTTAACTCAAATTTGACGAAATGAACTCATATGTTATGTTTTTAAAAATATATGAATTATTTTAGTTATGTTTTAAAAAATCACATGAGTTAAAAATAGATTTTAACATTTAATAATATGGTATTAAGTGACAGAACGTTTACTTAGTTTGATTTCTTTAGCAGATATTGTTGACTTAATTGTGGCCAAGTGTGCACTAATTATTTATCATTTCCTCATCCAATGTGGACGAGCGACATCCAACCAACCATTACCATGTCACGGATATTATTTGTCAATCATTAATGTGATCAAGTCAACCAAATACAGCATCAAAATCTGCCTCATAAGAAGGTAGTGAAAGGCTTCCTAGACTTATGGGCCTCCTCTAGATCAAGTCAACTTCCTTGTCTTTTCCCCTTCATTAGCATGGTTGCCAAAGAATGATCCAATTAACACGTCCTGCGTTTGGTCAACTTGGAAAAGTCAACCATAAGAACATCAATTTGCATTAAGGAGGTGCGCAGAAAAACTGCTCCAAGAGAAGAGCTGTCGTCGTCGGTCTCAACCCTACGCAATTACTTCCGAAGACTGCAATCCTAATAACGAGACTTCTTACATACATGGACTTGAACTGAGTACTACTAACTCTGTGTTTTTTTTTGTTTTTTTGTTTATTGTTTGGGGTATCATCGATAGCATCCCTAAGATTACCCAAAGAATTTTTGTTTTGAGTACTAACCCTGAATGATAAACTTAATTTGTATTCATGATTGTAGAAATTTATTACAGACGGAGCAAACTAGAGTAAGAAACTCCATCAAATTGTGGTTATGATTCAGCAAAGCTATTACAGAAGCTGCTAAATTTGGATGCTCATAAAGCCGAAGAGACTAAGCTTTAGTGGCTCCACACATTGTCATGGCGATCGATCAAGACCGGCGCTTGAGTGGTCGAGCTTCAAGACCACCACCAGCCCTCCTCTCCAGCTTGTAAGGCATGCGTGTTCCCAAGATCATGTCCCATGTGATGAAGAATGGCTGCGAGAAGTTGTACTTGTTGCCGTGGAGCTGATGATGGACATCATGATAGGCGGTGTTGTTCCAGAAGAACAGGTGGAAGATGTTGCCGGGAAGCCACAGGCCGCAGTGGTCATCTATCCCTTTGATGGTGGCGAAGGAGAAGAAGAAGATGGAGGTTCTGGGCGACATGCCCGAGAGAATGAAGGCGAGGCCGCCGCCGAAGGTGTCCAAGAGAAGCCCTTCCACCGGGTGGTTGTATTGGCTGCCGAAGGAGTAGGGGACGACGAGGCGGTGGTGCCACGAATGGACGTGGCGGTACAAGAACTTGTTCAGGTGCATGTATCGGTGCCAGAAGTATTGCCATGTATCGAGAACAAACATGGCGACGAGGAACTGCCTCACCAGCGAGAGAAACGAGGCTGAATCGCTTGTGGCTGCTGCACCGTGATCATCACCTATGATCTGTACATGCACAAGATGAGAAACCAAAAAACTCATCGACTGATGTTTGATAGAGAAAGAGAGAAAGATTGCGGAGGCACATTGGTGTTCGACCTTAAACATGAGGAAGGCAACAGCAACTTGAACCAGCTGCTGGAGAAGAACTCCCTTCACCACCTGGAACTTGGGGACCAAGTTCTTGACGTCCTCATCTTTTCTCGAGTGCAACCGATAGTTGTCGAGGGGGCCAAGCATCAAGTACACGCCGGAGTAGACCCAGTAAACCAGAACGGGCACTACGATGGCTAAGATCTCGTCGGAAGGCAGAGATGACTCCATTGCCACAGAAAGCTCACAGTCTCTTGGTGGTGGTGGTGGTGGTGGTGTCTTTGCTTCTGTGGTTTATATAGATCACCAAGAGTCAGTGTTTGCTCTCTCCTGCATCTTCTTCTGAGAGAGGCCTCCATTAAAGGTCAGTTAAATACAGCCGACGACCTTGAAATGTAGACTTCCTACGACGCAGAACCAGTTGAAATGATGCATATATGGCTTGGCATTGATGCAATCTCGAAGAGTTGGGCTTGATTAATGATGAACTGAGAGCGAAGGATTAGATGATGTGAGTTCCACGCGACAGCATGATTAGAAAAAAAAATAAAGTGCACAAGAGATTCACAATAATTAATTGCACGTAGTTGGCTAATAAACAGAGATTAGGGAACATGCAGAAGGTAGCAGCTTCATGCATGGCTGCAATATGAATCCAACATAGGACGTGATCAAACTTATGCACACCATTTTTGAACGTCAACATCTAGCAAACTGCATGCGGAGACTGTTTCCACAAGGTTGAATAGTAGTGTTCTTAGGTAGTATGGAAACAGCATACAAAGAGGTCATAGATAGGGTCAATTTCCTTTTGTTTTTTCGTAAGTTCTTGAGAAAACTTCGATCCAAAATATTACGAGGGACAAAACACTTTGTTGACTGTTTTCCATACACCTCAAATTAGGTATGTAAAATCACATTTTGAACAGCATATTTATTTTATATCAAAGGTGAAATATATATAGTCATCGGTCATGTATCCATAAAAATAATATTCTTATAAACATATAAAATCTTGTGGTACCTCAGTTTACTTCCACGTTAGGTAGCAGAGGAGATTTAATATTAGTGTTCTCGGTTAGAAATCAGACCTATCAAATTAATGAATTAGTTATCACATCGGGTCGGATAAATGGTAAATGGTATCAGAACGTATAGATTATTTGGCATAGTAAATTAAAGGTTATAAGGTCATTGATCACAAATCCAAATAACCTCCACAGCATTAGCATTTCCATGTCAGTTGCTATATGTTCAAAGTTGAGCTAAACATGCTCAAATACTAAATCTTAGGATGCTGCAGTCCCAGGATGTGGATTTTGGTCCAGGTGATGAAGGCTTTTATAAGAGTTCATTCATCACTGAGGAGGAATGTATCCCTTAAAATAAAATGGATTTCAATGATCAGAAAACACTAGCTGAAGTTAGTGGTGGCTTGGGCAGGATCAAATATTACTGCAGTTGTATTTTGATCCATTTTGGCTCTTTTTTGTTTGATCTATATAATTTGTGTGAAAGCTATGTGTCTTATAAGCATGTGAAGTTTTTTACAATTTTGAGTTTTCTATCAAGCTGATCTATTTTGATTTCTGAATATGATACAGAAATATAATTCACAGACATCTGATTTCTGTAGCCAAAACTAGATCAATTTTTTTTTTTTGAGAAAATTCTACCATTGCTGGTACATCAACACAGATTTAAAAAAAAAATGGATATCAGTGTAAAAGACTTGGAAATATGATCAACTTAGTGA
This sequence comes from Ensete glaucum, assembly GCA_021527575.1. Taxonomy (NCBI): domain Eukaryota; kingdom Viridiplantae; phylum Streptophyta; class Magnoliopsida; order Zingiberales; family Musaceae; genus Ensete; species Ensete glaucum. Next base: position 42,012,316 of record CM038558.1, read on the forward strand.
TTTTTGGAGAATCATTTCATCCTTCATAGATATCACTATTGGCTTCACTTTGGAAGAAGGAAAGGAAACTGTAGATTACAGTGGAATAGACTACAGAGGTGGTGATGATACTTGATAGGTTGTGATCTTTTGGGTCATTAGGTTCCACAAATGCAGAGCAGCAAAGGCAAACAGATTGGCTTGCCACTACTTAATGTAGGAACTTGCAGTATGCCATTTCACTGTGCTAATAATTGGACTTCCTCTGTTCAGAGAAATTTCAATACAAAGTAACATGAAGTTGAGCCTCATGTGTTGTCACTAGCATGGAGGAGACAAGGAACATGGCATATCCCCCACAAACTATATCCACATTATTATATGATGGAGGGAATCTCACTATTCTTCTGCTTTGTGGATGGCTAATCTGAGAACCTTAAATATAATCTTCTGATAAACACATGAATGCATTTGATTTCTAACACTATGAGAACATACTAATTCCATGAAGGGTCCTCCTTACCAGTGAAGATGTAAATATGTTGATCCTAATCTCTATCCACTCTGTATCCCATTTCTGGATAAGTGAGAGAACTTAGTCCAATCCTAAGCTTGCAAGACCTTATCCAAACAGTACATAGCATTAGATAGCTTTAGCCACAGAAACTTGCAGGTTAAGACTTAAATGTCTGCCAAAACTTCCACCTCCTGAAGAGAAATGGACTCTTATCTTCATAAACACAAAGGCATAGATTGCCCCACAAGTTCAAATCTGAGTCTAGATCACATCAAGGAATTAAAGAACCAAAAGATTGTTTGGTGTCACTACATTTCTAGTGCGACCATACTAATATCATTATCTGCTACAAAGGTAGATAATATTTTTTGTCCTTTTCTTTTTGTGGGTCATTATTGTAACATAATAGATGGAAGGTCAAAGGGGCACTTGCAATTGCAGTAGTTGCTTCACCCACTTTGCATGACCCACCAAAGGAAAACCTTAAAAAAATGACAGAGAAATGCTATAAATACCACATCTTGTGACTCAATCACACTGCACAAAGCTATATATAATTCAGAGACTTCCACAGGAGCCTCAGAAACCTCTTGCTCCCCGATATCATGTTGTCCATTGGAGCCAGCTATGCCCAGCTCCATGTCCAACAAGAGCACTACAAGCAGAAGATCAAGAGGAAGAAGGAAGGGCAGAAGAAGTCCAAGGGACAGAAGAAGGGAACTGAAGGAAGAGTCCACCCTGCTGGCTCATCACCAAGACAGGCCCAGGCAGATCTCAACAAGTGCAGTAATCCATGAAAGAGAGGAAAGATAAAGAGAGTCATGTTTGTTGCAATTTCTATGTAGGTGTTGGCTGTAGAACTACTGTTGTTTGCAAATTAGGTGGTGCAGGTTTAACAGGACTTGTTATTAGGGCTTGTCCTTCTTCCTTAAATTATTTTTCCCTTGTTTATTAGATTTGGTGAATGTTTGGAAGAAGCTAGAGCAAAAGCTTGGGGAGTATTGAGTCCAAATTGTATGAATGTTTGAAATGGATTAAGATGGATCAAACCTTTTAGTGACCCTAAATTAGTTTTTTTTTTCTTTATGACACTTGAGCCTAATATAGTAGCTAAATCCAACATTTAATTTTCTTTATAAGATCCACTAATTCCTCTAACCTTATTGCATCTGTGTCATTATACTGGAGCTACAATGGACTTTAAGAATGTAGATGGGATCATATTATTAGTGGGATAAATATATAGTCCATATGTTCTTACATATATTACTAGATTTAGTCAAACTTATCACTATTATTTATTCTCAAGTTATCCTGATTCAGTCTTAAAAACTATTAATAAATGGGAATTAATACATTAGAGATCTTTTCTTCTACTTCTTTGTTGCTTTTTAAAGTTGAGAAACAGCCCCTTCATCTGCACACCAATGTCCCCTAGTGCTTAAATGGCAGTGGTGATTGGTATTATCTCCCTCTTCATTTTGTTTCTTTCTACTGTCAATCATGGATTGTCATCAAGAAATACTAATCTTTTGCTACCCATCTGTGTTTAAACGTTTCATGTCTGTCAATGGTTATCAACAGTTGCATGCACTTGGGAGAAATGACTGGGTTTTGTTTTGAAGATTGTGAGCTCAAGGTCAAGAAACCCTTTTCTTCAATGAAAGGTGTTGCCTTCTTTCATCTTTGCATCCACTGCAAGTCCAGTTATACCTCACTTCTGTTCATCCTTCAAGTTCCTCACTTGGGACATTGTTGTTGGTAGATGGTTGTGGCCTCTGTCACTGGCTATGTTGAGCCAAACAATGTCTTTAAAGAATGTCCAGCCCTCAGGAAAGATGTGAGTCGACACTGAGGTGATAAATCAGAGTTTACTTTGAGGTAAAGAAAAAGATGACATGAAAAAACACATCTACCTTAGAAAATAGTCTTCTTTTATAGAATCAAAGCTCGCTGGGCTGTTGTGGAAGATTCTCTGTATCAATCCATTGATATAATATTTTCTCATCTTGATTTAGACATACCATAGCAAATAACCTGATTGGACTATGATACAATGACAGAATCTGTGTTGAATGACTATAACCATATGATCCACATATCACTCCATGATTGGTGTGAATTATGATGTCTGTTTTTAACAAAAGAAACATGGTGGAAAAAAAATTAGGAGGATTCTTTCCTCTACCACATCTGATCTCTTAGCTCCACACTGTTCATATAATATGGCACATGTAAATAAAGTTCCCTGTGTTAGATTGACCTTTCACCATTCATTGAATGAGTTGTAGCCTTGGCTGAAAGGAGGAATGGGTTTGGGGATAGTCTACTTCAGTGTGCCAGATAGGAGTGAATTGTAGCTCTGTACCACTTTGAGGAAAGCTTCCTTCATTGCTATTACCTGTGACTAAGAAAGCAGTTTGAGTGAAGTAATCATATAAGAGAGCTTACCTGCTGATATAAATTGTCATGCTGTGTGCAGGAAATTGCAGAAGATAACTGTAGACATATACCAAAACTGCTGAGCTGTAGAGCTTTTCAGTAAATGCTGGTATTGACTTTTCTACATAACTTTAAAACTATGAGTATTTTCAACTTATAATATTTTGGACAGGTGAATCGATAATATTTTGGATGAGTTTATTTTAGTTTTGACTATAATAATCTAAAGTTTTATAGTTTTTTCGTATCTAAAATAAACTTTATACTTTTAAAAACATAATATATATGCTTCTCTGGTCAGGATTTAAGTGATCCATGATCAAAATGTTAAAATAATTTTTTTTAAAAATTAAATTATATGTGTCATTATATGAATAATTTATTATTAGTTAGCATATCACGTAAATAGACTTAATGTCTGTTAATTCAGACTTAACGAGAGGAGCTTATATACTACGTTTTTTAAAGTATATGAATTATTTTCGATACGAGTAAACCATAAGGACTTAATTAGTTTATAACCAAAATTACATGGGCTAAAATGAACTTTAACCTTACTCTATATTGATCTAAAAGTACTTATTTATATCGATTAAAAAATTAAATATAAATATTTTAAAATACATAAAATATTACATCTCAATAAATCTCATCCTTATCAAATTTAAACTTAAATCTAAATCTTTATTTTTATTTTATCTAATCTTAGCTATTTGAATTATTCTAATACACCCCCTTAATTCAAATAATTATAATTTAAAATTATCTTTGGAATAAAAATTTTCTTTCACTAAAGCTTGGTGAAGGTATTGGCAAACTAATCCTCGGTGCTATATTAATAGTCTTATGCTTCTCTTCATTCATATATTTTTGAGAATCTCTTAAGTATCTTTTTTTAATCTTTTCTCTTAGGTCTACTACTTGTATTTTTTATTCTCTGACAGCCATTTCTAGGGATTTGATGGTGGATTTGTATTTGCATAATTGAATCCCTTGGTAACTGTATGTGTATCTTATTATCCTTCGAGTTTTAGGGCCTTATTATTTTTCTATGCATATGTCTCATCAACTATAGTTTTTCAATTATCATGACCTATACCATTTGAGATAATTTATATAGATCCATAAAATTTTAAATGATCATAACTTTTAAGTCATAATGTTGATTCATCAATACGAGTAACATATGAGAGAAAAACCAAAAATAATAATTTTTTATTATTTATCATTCTCATAATTATCATTAATTTATTATTTTTTATTATAATATCCTTTTATTATTAATTATCTTATACTAACGAGATTTTATTTTAAATAAGAATAAATATCATATCATCAATAACTTTTATATCTGGTGTTTACAGTGACTATTCCTTTTACTTTCATTTGTACCTTGAATCATAAAACCTTTAGAATAAACTTTTGTCCCATGTCATATGATTATTACATTCACTATCCAAAAACTATACAGATCTAAAATATTCTTCATCAAATGCTATAAAGAAATTATTTTTTTCATCCCTTTTTTCATCATTATTTTTTATGATAATTTATTTGATTTTTGTTCCAATAGTTTTTTTTCAAGATGATCATATTTTTTACAATAAGAACATAGAGTAACATTTAGATTTTTATTTTTGCACTAGCAATCTTTTTTAATATGTCTAATTTTTTTACAACAAAAATATTGATGAGTTTCTTTGTTGGCTTTATTCGAATTCCTATAACCCTCAATTAATTGGTCACAACCTCTGCATACTTTGAGATCTATTAACTTTTTATTCTTGAATTAAGAGAGAGCTCATTAATTCATTAATAGATAATATACTTGTATCTTTAACTTATTCTATAGTAGTAGAAATCATATCAAATTTCAGAGATAAACTTCATAAAAAATTTTTTACTATAGTTTGATCTTTTAGGTTCTCACCGCAATATCTCATTTGATTCACAATAAAGATACTTTTGAGAAAGACATTAGTAATAGTTTCAAAAATTTTTATCATAAGAGTTTCAAATTCAGTGGAAGAATTTGAGGCTTTGAAAATTTTAATAGCTTCCAAACACACTTTTTAATATCTTCCAAGCTTTTGTTGACTAATCTCTTTGAACAAAACTATCTTGTACCAAATTTCATAATCGATATGAAATATGTATAGTTTTCATTTTTATACCCTAAAATTGATAATCATCACCTTTAAAGATAGTAAGAAATTGATAAAGAACACTTACTCCAATGCCTATCTTTATTTTTTCTAGATTTTTTGGATCTACCAGTATTTTCTTCTTTTATTTCTTTTTTATCTTCTTTCAATCAAATTCTGATAACAATTTTATGTGGAACTTCAAGGAGAAGTAAAATAAAATAATAGAAGAAACTATGAGGAGTGTTTTGGATTGATTATGACATGACTATTCCTTAACTAGTTGGCTGTACATCAATCCATCATTTCTATTTTTCTTTTTCCTTTTGCAAATCATTCCAAATTTTGAGGAGTCCAATGTTTTAGGACTCTTGAATGAAGTTTAGCCTTTTGTATTTGGAAGTTGGAAGTGATTGATTCCCTTTAAATGAGCACAAGTTGTTTAGAGACATTGAAGTTTAATGAAGTTTAGCCTTACATGAAGATATTGAGAGGGCAAGATTAATCAGAAAAAAATATTTATGACCACCATCTGCAGATGTCTTAATCCTGTGGTGGAAGACAAGCCCAGTAAACCTGATCATGTCAAACCAATATATGTCTACAACAAAACCAAAGACTTACTATAAAGATAAAAAAGCCAAAGTTTGAATACTCTTTAGACCTAATGGCATTTACAAATTTACATGATACTTTTTGCACATAGGATGTATTTGTACTAATTTCCAAGCATGCCAAGTCAAGAAATATACTTTTTAATCTTTATATATATATATATATTAATGAAGTAGAATAATAATTATACAAGATAATGGGTCATTGATCATCTTTTAATGCGATCGACATAAGGTTCAATTATGATTGCTACAACAATCAAGGGTTTAAATTTTGATTTGATGCTAATTGTAGTTATGGATCATATTGGCATGAAACTGTTATATCAAAGTGTATGTTGATGTATCATTATCTAGAGAGATTTCAGCTTAGAGATTACATGGTTCAATCACTGCTAATTATGAGCAATCTGAACTGGATGCCTGAGCAGGTGAAGTGTTACATCCACTTTGCATTGGTCTAACATTGAAGCCCAGAGGGTTTGGTTGAAAGGCATTGCTGACTTTGGAAGGTCCTCCCTGAAAGCAACTGCTATTGTGACAGACAGCCCCAAGTTGTTCAAAGTCTCTTGTTTCACATAGGAGCCACTTGTGCAGTCTACATTGATGCTATTGTTTCATTAGTTGAAAACTCTGCAAGTTGTGCCAAAACCTTCTAGTGTTGAATTCTAGTGGGCAGCTTTCTTTGAAGTTTCAGCCATAAATGTCATGGTCAAAAGTTTTTCTTCTTTTTGCCTATCAATCTGACTTTATGGACACAGATTGACAATGTATGGATATCATAATTTACACTTTTGTTTCAGATCAATCATCTAATGTACTTACTATATATTCTTGTGGAGGAAAAACAAAAAAAATGTGGCTCATTTTTTGGAAAGCAAAACCTTGCATTTTCTCAGAACTAGATATAACTTATGGTTCATGTAAAATGACCTCCTGTAGTAGAGGCATCTATTTTACATATCATAGAAAATCCACTAAAATATCATAAGAGGAGATGCAGAACTCATATTTTTCCATTTTCCTGGCAGTTTGATCAAATGTCAGAGACTGTGGATTCTGCAACTCCTTTTGCAGACTTGACCATAGTGATCCTATCAGAATTAGCTGACCAGTTTGCTACTCTTATCACTTATTAGCCTGCATTTAGGTTGCCCCACATGATCATATGAGCTAATTGGCATCCTTGAATTGATATCCTTCAATTCCAAAAAGAGGACCATTTGATCACAAAAGGTGTCCCAGTAGGCCCTTTCTCTGCGCAGGAATTATGATCAGTGAGAGTCAACATCAAAGAAACAAAGGCATTCAACTGCACAGATGAGGCTGCACCCTTCTATGTATGGAAGAATCTTCTCAAGCTGCGCAAACCAGTAAACACCAAACAATAAACATGCAAGAAGATTACTGTTGGATCCTGTCCAGATCCATCATAGAGGCCTGCTGTCAAAATGCAATGAATGTGGACAGGTTTGGACTCTTCTTCCTCTATCTAAGTTATCTATGTGATGTTCCTGATCGCTCATTGCCACTAATTGAGAAGGTATAAGATGGTAGGCTGGTTTTAGCAACCGATACGAGAGGGAAGAAACAACAAACTGGGTTGACTCAGTTAGGGCCTTCCAACCCTTTATATGATGATTATTTAGGGGGTGAATCCTCTCCTCATTCCTGACGACGGGAATCTTGGAGATACTGGAGGATCTGAGGATGAAACCAAGGAAGAAAAGGGGAGAAAAAAGCAACATTGGGCGGTGGAGAGAACAAGTTTAGGGGGGCCTTCAGCAGTGGCTTCTGTTTGGAAAGGTGTTTTCTTTTTGTCATGCAATCGTCTTTTCGGTTTCTTTCTTGCGTTCCCATTTATCTACCTTCTTCATCGCATATGTGAATGCTAAAAGGTCCACTTCCAGGATGAGCTTTTCCTTGTGGCTCGGCTCTAATGCTGCCTCTTTGGCTTGTGGATTCTTTTGGTGGCTCCTCCTGATAGTTAGTCTCTGAAGTCGCATTTGTATGCTGCTCTGACCTAAAACACACTGTACTTCTTCTGGTGCATGATTTGTGTTCAGATCAAGTTGAAGTTCATTCTTTTAGTTTCATTCTGGACTTATTCCATGGTGGTGGATTCTTCTGTTCCTTGTGCAGTTTGAAATCCAAACCTACAACAGAGGTGTTTCTGTTAAATTCTCTTTTATGAGCATCATTCCTTGATACCTGTTAAATGGGTTACTGAGTATATCTATTGAACCTCTAAATGCAACTATGCTGTAATTTTTTTTTCTTTTCTAACCAATGACATGCTCCATTGACTGAAAATGTTATGAAGCATTGAGATGCATAATTCAAACACCTCCTCAGCCTTCCTTTTCCTTTTCTACTACATCTGACTTCTGAAAGTGACACAATTTTAGTTTGTTCTCCCAAGATATGCCCACAGTGTTAGATTTTTATAGTGGACTTCTTTCTGAAGATATCAAATGAACCTTCAGAAGTGCCTGGCAAAGAAATTTTTTGAAGACCCCTCTTCAGATCTCTTATGTATTGTTATAGCATGAATCATGTTTCAATCATGATAACCCCAAAGAAGTATAATGCCATCCAATATCTTGATCGATATACATGTATGATGTAGATTAACTTGCTTGGATGAGTAGTTTGACCAGGACTAGTATCGGTTGCTTTCAAGGAAGAATTAGCTGTTCATGAGAAACTAATCTCTTCCTGATGTTATATCACTATCTTTAATGCTGTTTATACATTTAAAAAGTTTGAACAGGATAACTTGCTCAGTCCTATATATGGACATCAACTAGTTCTCATGAGAAGTAGGTCCTTGTTCTTTTGCCAATTGTAGATGCTAGTGTTAGCTTCTCTGATCCCAATCTCTGATCTGTTTGTATTTATTATGTTCATGCTATAGTATACTATATTCAAGATGGAAAGAAAAAGTTAGGAATAAATGTTTTGAAGTTACATTTTTGTATCTTTCTTCTAGGTGTGGTCACTGGCACATATTTGTCTTCATGTCTTTTGCTAGTTGAACATTAAAGGATTGATACATTTTAGCTTGTTTGCTTGGACAGTAACTGATAAAAGTGATTCAACCTGTAGTGTGTGTCTTGATTCTTTTTGTACTAACTGCTGAAATTTCAACAACTACTTTGTTGATTTCTAAGAAGTCCTTGTTTTTGCTGCCTAAAGGTTGCTGCCCCCCGAATCCAGCAATCCTGCTTCTTTAGTTAAACAAGCCAATGATGGTGCACTCTGTCTCTGATGAAGTTGAGAGCAAGGATATCGAGATGGCCGGTCTTTCTTCCTCCCACAGGCAGACCGAAAATTACAAATCTGTGCACAAGGTGGGACTGCCACCTCGGAGGAACTTCATCGGAGAATTCTCCGAAACGTTAAAGGAGACATTCTTCGCAGATGATCCTCTACGGCCTTACAAGGACCAGCCTAGATCAAGACAGCTGGTGCTGGGCCTTCAGTTCTTGTTTCCAGTCCTTGAGTGGGGAAGAAGCTACAATCTTAGTAAGTTTAAAGGAGATGTTATTGCTGGATTGACAATTGCTAGTCTTTGTATCCCTCAGGTATGTATCCCTAATAGCACAATTGGATGAATTCATTCCTATGTTAGACTAAACTACTGAAACCTGATATTTTCTAAACCAGGACATAGGGTATGCTAAGCTTGCTAACATGGATGCAAAATATGGGCTATGTGAGTTCAGTATACTGCTTTGGATCATCAGAATTAAAGTTCTATGTTCTTTGTTATGAGCAATTCTTCCTTTTTCTCTTTTGCAGATTCCAGTTTTGTTCCACCACTAATTTACGCAGTGATGGGTAGCTCAAGGGACATTGCTATCGGACCAGTTGCAGTTGTCTCTCTCTTGCTTGGAACCCTTCTTCAGAATGAAGTAGATCCTGAGAACAATAAGGAAGATTACCGGCGGCTTGCGTTCACAGCAACTTTCTTTGCCGGTGTCACTCAAGCAGCACTCGGATTTCTGAGGTAAATGCTTCTTATAGTTATTATAATTTGTGTTTTAGATATGGAAATATAACTTTATATTATCTGATATCACAGATTAGGCTTTCTCATCGAATTCCTCTCTCATGCTGCAATTGTTGGGTTTATGGGCGGGGCTGCCATTACAATTGCTCTCCAGCAGCTAAAAGGATTTCTTGGAATCAAGAAGTTTACCAAGAAAACAGATATCATTTCGGTTATGAAATCTGTTTGGGGTTCAGTGCATCATGGGGTAAAGCTACTAACTCTCGGTTTATTATATCTTGAGATGGGGCTTCTTCGCTAAATCTTACTCGATTTTGTTAATTTTGCAGTGGAACTGGCAGACAATATTGATAGGGACAATCTTTTTGGCATTTCTTCTTTCTGCAAAATACATTGTATGTGCTTAATTCTCATTTCAAGAACAAGACTTGTATATTTAATTTACCTCTTCCAGTAATACTGTTCAAATTCTACAGGGAAAGAAAAGTAGGAAATTTTTCTGGGTTCCTGCAATTGCGCCACTTATATCAGTTATCCTATCTACCTTTTTCGTGTACATCACCCGAGCTGATAAGCATGGTGTCCAGATTGTAAGATCTCAGCTTTCAGTTATCTGTTTGAATTAAAACTAAACTTTCATTAAATTTGATGACTGAAACTGGTTCTGTCATTGATCTATGAAAAGGTGAAAAAGATAGACAGGGGACTCAACCCATCATCTGTTAGTCAGATTCACTTCAGTGGTTCTTATGCTGCAAAAGGATTCAGAATTGGAGTGGTTGCTGGAATGATAGCTCTGACAGTACAACACCTCTAAACTCAAGTCCATCTTTTTCAAAGAAATCTATTTTTGAACTACTTGTAACAAATAGGGCAAATCTGTCAGGAAGCAATAGCAATTGGAAGAACATTTGCTTCCATGAAGGAATATCAATTAGATGGAAACAAGGAAATGGTTGCTATAGGAACCATGAACATAGTTGGTTCAATGACATCTTGCTATGTAGCAACAGGTAAACATATAAGATCAATGCTTGAAAGAGTTATTTCTGAATTAGAGAATCACCATGAACAGTAAATACTCGATAACATGTATTTGGTTGCAGGTTCCTTTTCACGTTCCGCTGTCAATTTCATGGCTGGTTGTCAAACATCTGTGTCCAATATTGTTATGTCCATGGTAGTGATGCTTACCTTGCTAGTGATCACACCCCTCTTCAAGTACACCCCGAATGCGATACTCTCCTCGATCATTATTTCAGCTGTGATCAGTCTTATCAATTATGAAGCAGCATTTCTTATCTGGAAGGTTGACAAGTTCGACTTTATTGCGTGTATGGGAGCCTTTTTTGGTGTAGTCTTTGTAGATGTTGAAATTGGCCTCTTGATTGCTGTAAGATCCTCGATTGCTTGTTTCCCCCTTTTCAAACTTCTGAAAGGTTCCTTTTTTGTGTTTTCTGATATCAATTGCCATGGATTTCTGCTATCTACTTCACAAACTCTAACTATGTCAAGGAGAGGTAATCTATATAGCTCAGATGTTACTAATTATAGTTGCTAATTCAGATTGGTAGGACATCTTTAAGCTAGAATAGCATGAAGAACCCACAGATCTCGGTTGGACATAGTTTAACTGTACATTAGGACCCAACCGCAAAGTGAATAAATATGTCAGGATTTTTACTAAACTCACTAGAAGTCATTCTAATGAATTCAGTAAATAAATATGAGGAACACATTGACTAAACTCAGGAACATCACCAGGCTAATTTTCTTTGATTTTAAAATTTTTTATATTTACTTTTTACTTCAAAACTGGATTACTAGAAACTATTATTGCAATGGTTGTTCACCTATTGCAGGATCCTGAGATGGTTGAGAGATGAAGAAGAGCAACTGAGAGCAAAAAATCTACCCCAAATAAATTCCTTGATAGTCGAAATGTCGCGTGAGGAGCCCCTTACATTCTTTCTCATTCTTATTATACATTCTTGATCCGATATTTATGACATTTACCATTTCACTGCCTGATTGTATTTGCAGCTGTGACAGACATTGACACAAGTGGCATCCATGCCTTTGAAGAATTGTATAGGAGCCTCCAAAAACATGAAATCCAGGTTAGTACCTTATGGAACAGCTGAAATAACATTGATAACACTGTTCTTTCAAAAGAAAATGGAAGATCAGTGAAGCTTACAAGTATTTACATCTATTCTTCAGCTTGTTCTTGCAAATCCTGGCCCAGTGGTGATTCAGAAGCTCCATTTGGCCAAGTTCACAGAGCTCATAGGCCATGAAAAGATATTCCTCTCGGTTGCAGAAGCTGTGATGAGTTGTACTCCAAAGGCCAGGGAAGATTTATAAGGTAGACATGCCACCTACAATTAGCACATATCATGTGAGTTTTCAGGAAGAGGGTGTCACTTAGTGTATCAACTTTTGGAACACAGAACAGAGAGAAGGATCTATGTGTAAAGGTTCATTCTCAGATGAACTGAAGTGATAACTACAAGAGCTTATGTTTCATCTAAAAGAAAAGTAGCAGTAACCAGAAAGAACTTATAGAAAGGAGTTGCCATTGATTGTGTACTACCTCATTTTTCTGAATCTGATGAAGTGAACCTGAGGCTATGTCTTCAGTCTCCCTTAAGAAATGTTGGATGAATAAGAATGAGAATGAGAGCTGTAGCATTATGAAAGCATTATACCATAGATAAGAGGTGAAGGAAGTGGAGTCAGGGTGCAGGTGAATGTTGTGGATAGCTTGAATTATTGAGGTGGGGTTGCGGACTTGTTCATGTTGTCCACTGCAAATTTTATTTACTGGCGAATTAAGTTACTGGGTTGCCTTGATATGCATTGAATCTATAAAATTAAAATTTTCACTCTGGAGGTGGATGTTGCTGTTGATCAGACATTATAAGCCCTTTCATAGTATATAAATAATTCTTCTTTCCGCTTGGCTGACAACAGATAAGTAATATGGCTCAAGTGAAATGCATCAGTGGAAACCTTTGACTTGCTGCCAATGTTTTATGCAACAGATCTCACAACTTGCATGAATATACTAATGCCAATCATTTTTTTTTTGCCATTTGGTAGTGCTACTCACTGTGTCACCAAATGAATGGATAGAATTGCTTTTTCTTGATGTGCTGATAGCAGTTTTCATTTGTAAATTAGCTTTATGTGGCACAAAACAGAAAGTGGGATTGCAAAAGTCAGAGTGGTTTGACATTTTAGCACTTTAGGCTTTATATCACATGCTGACTCATGACAGAAATAACAAAGTTCTTATCTAACAAAGAAAATTCTAGTTCAATTCTTGGTAGTCTACCGACTGGAACAATTTTTTCCTCTATTTAAGAACTCAGATGAATTCTTATAATTAGCTTCTGTTCTTAGGTTGCCATCCAAATCATAGTTAATCTGTGGTCCATTTAAGCTTTTTATGATGTAAATCTTATCAATATCTTGACATTTAATATGGTGATGAGCAGGTAGTCACCATTGCCAAAAGTTCTGAGGATTATAATACACCTTCACATTCACATTTTTCTTTATAGTGCATAATGATGGAGACACCTGCATGCTTATCATTCATTTTATTGTTTTAGGAATTAGAAGACATGAAAACTTCTGGATTGAGTCCACCTATAAGACTCCCAGGAGTTCATGAAATGATGCTGAATCCAAGTAATATATGTATACTTTCTTTCTTAGAGAAACAAGGCCTTCAAGTCTCTTCCTCTATCTTGGATCAACTCAGAGATTCTTTTATCAGTGGAGGAAGAATGTTCTCATTCATCTCCGTTCAAAAGATGTCAAAGTGGATGACTGAAAAATCACAAGAGACATAAAATCCCAAGAAATTGTTTCATTAATGTTTTCTATGAATCAACTAGCAGAATTGTTGAACTCTGCATTCAGAACTGAGATGTAAAGACAAACAATTCCAATAAGGAGAAATAGAAAAACTATGCCTGTAATTACTGGAGCAGTTTGATTCTTGAAACCCAATAAATGCCTCTATAAAAAAACAAAAAATCCAAACTTTTGAAGATGATGATACTGGATTGGACAAGAACAAGGTCAATGATACAAGAGGTGAAATCACAGAACTTGGAGAAATGAAGGCACCTCCTCAGGATCAAGAGTCATTTGGCCTTTGAAGCTGGCAGAAGACTATTTAGGCATTAGTCTTTCCACCCATCCACAGCCCACAGGAACTTAAGAGCCATCAGAAGAACCACCACCCAAAGTGGCTTGCTTGCATACTATTTAAGCACTCCTTTTACAGTCAGTCATCTCCATCCTCCATTAATTCCTCTCTCTCTCTCTCTCTCTCTCTTTGAGCACTCCTTTTACGGTCAGTCATCTCCATCCTCCATTAATTCCCCTCTCTCTCTCTCTCTTTCTGTCTCTCTCTCTTCCAGTCTCCTGTTTCAGCTATGTCTCGATCCTGCGAACGCCTGCACCTTAAATGTGAACTAAGCAACATCAAATTGACCAAACTCAACAACCCTGACTTCGTCGGAAACCTCTTCATAAGATGCTACGTAAATACCGGTGGTGGCCGGAGGATCATGATCGACTCCTGCGAGGTACCACCAACCGGCGATCCGACGTGGGATAGGATGGCTTCGGTGGAGTGCAGTGGGTCCTCCCGCCACGTGCGTGACCTCCTCGAGCAGCACGGCGTCGTGTTCGAGCTGCGAGGACGCAGAAGCGATCGGAGGCAAGCGGCTGAGGGAGCCACGCCCTCCGAGCTCCTGGGCACAGCCGAGGTTCAATGGCGAGACATCTGTGGACCGACTGATACGTCGGTGCACAGACATGTCGGTCTCGTCATGGCGGGCGCCGCGCACGTCGGTGACGCACCACCGGAGCTGGTGGTCTACATGGTGGTTCGAGTGTCCAAGGTGGGGAAGGTTGGCAAGAGGATGGAATGGGAGGAGGGATGTGAATGGAGTGTGGGTGAGGAGGACATCTTTGCTGCTGCTGCTGCTGCAGTTGTGGATGATTCATTCTAGCTAATACTTGTTCATAACAAGTACTTCTCTACAGTGCTCTTAATGGAAGTCCTCTGTCTTGTTGTATTATTTTCCTTTCACATACGCCAACAAAAGAAATGCTAACTTAATCTCTCATCACACAACTACTGATGCTTCTGAAACATCAAAGCACAAGAAGTGACAACAACAATGAGGATCTTAAGCTTCTCAGGGAATGATGCTCTCATGATACTATGTTCTATCCATAGGTTGGATCTTCCTCTACTTGTACTCATCTTAATTTTTATCTTTATCACATGTTTTTTTCCTAAAAATCCAATATTATACATATGTTTATATATATATCTGATGGTATTTATCAATAGTGGCAATTAATCCGAGTTTGTTTTAGGGGTGATAATGGAGGAGAAGGTTGTATGTGTAATATTTTAATATTTTAAAGGATAAATATGGATGTTAGATTAAAATTTATAGAATCACTATGTCATTTTAATTTTTACGAGAATAGATATGCATAAACATTAAATAGTAGAAAACAAAAGCAGAAGCAAAAGCAAATCCAGGGGTGTAATGTTGTCGTTTTACCTCCGAAGATATAGTATAAAAAACAGAAAGCAAAAAAGGAAAAAAAACAAAAACAAAAACAAAAACAAATCACCCACCTACCCTTTTTATAACGCCTTCTGCCCGACCTAACCAATTCCTACTCTCTCTCTCTCTCTCTCTCTCTCTCTCGCTCTCTCGCATTGCCTTCTCCTCTCTCCTTGTGCTAACTCTAACCCGGAAAACCCCTCCCATTCTTGTAGTTTCTCACCTCCAGTGGTATCAGTCTCGCGGCGATGCACGAGCTGGAGGTCCGTTTCCACGGTTCCATACTCCCCAGGATCTGCATCCCGGACGAGGCCTCGGATCAGCCGCCTCTCTTCGCTGCCGGAGGACGCTTTTTTGTCGAGCCCCATGCCCCTGATTCTCCGGTTCGATCGCGGTGTTCCCGCGGAAGGGCGGCCCCTTTGGGCGGAATCAGGTGGGAAGGAGCTGCCGCGGTGAATGGCTTCGTGTCGGTGAGCTTGTCGGTGAAAGGGAGCGAAGGCTTCGTGCGGGATTCGGTGGAGTTGTTGGGGAAGGAGGAGGATAGGAGGTCGAAGGCGTCGGCACTGGAGGGGGAGGATGAGAGGAGGTTGGAGGCGGTGGCATCGGAAGGCAAGGTGGAGGATGGAGTATTGGTGGTTCTGGGGGAGGAGAAGAAGAACAGGGACAAGAATTGTGGGTTGCAGGAGGAAAGAACCGGTCTGATGAACACCACCAAGCATCTTTGGGCTGGAGCTGTCGCTGCAATGGTTTCGAGGTACCGAGGAGCATCATCTTTATTGATTCCTCTTTTCAATTGATTTGAGGGAATGCATCTTTATACTTCAATAAAATAATATTGCTCACAGATCGTATGACTTCTATAGACTGCTCCTTTTTAATCCCTCAAAATGTTCTTTTATTTGTGGTGATTATGCATATGTTTCTGTTGTTTTTGGACTTCTTTTTCTATAGGACTAACTGAGCTAAACAATGTAACATAACATATTTTAATAGGCCAAAATGAGTAACATGTTCCTTATGGAAAGAGCTGTAGCCGATACTTAGTGGTGGTAAATAATCTGTAGCCTATGTAGTTTAATTCCTAACAAATAATTCATATTTAGTTCTCAACCAACAATAGTGTGATTCAGTTAAAAGTCACATGTGTTTTGCTTACCTGAAGTGGTATATGAAATCCTTTTGAGTATTTGAATTTTTAAATCCCAAAACGTTAAGTGACTTGGATCACCCCGAGGTTCTTTACATTATTGGTTGATGAAATTGATCTTTTGGAAGTTGGGTATTCAAATAAGGATCCTTGAATTGTGTTTTTCATTGCATGAAAATAGTGTTATCACATTTCTAACAAGGCCAGAGGATTATGACTTCACCGAGGATTAACAACTAGTCAACCTATTGAGATATATGATCAAAACTGTTTGGATAATTCATTCAACTTATGAGTGAGCCAATCAACAAAGTGGAATTTGTGAAAGGATTAGTACAAAAATATTGATGTAGCATACAGTGTTAGGTTCCATACAAGACATGATAGTAGGCTCATCTTGCGCTGAATGCTTTGACTAATATTAGGTCTCATACAAAGTGGAATAATGCATGGACAACTAAAAGCTTCTTGTCGTATTTATGAAAAAAGGACTGAAGGTTTTGTTCAATGAAAACTTTGTTGACAAACTGTGCCAAAAATACATTAGTAGGATTCACTTGCTTGACTTGGATATCACAAACCTCACATCTTATTGATGCCTGTTCAAGGAAAGTCAATTTGCTTCTTGTTGTCCCATTTCCTCTGCTAATTTGTTGAGAATTTTTGCAAATTTGGTGATAAGCTTTCCTTACCCTACATAAAGGTTTCAAATGTTCTTATAAAAAGATTATTAGAATGTCAACTTGGTTAGAATCATCTCAAGATTTGAGATTTCACAGAATAACAAGCAACATATTCAATCTAAATTTGCTTAACTATTTTTTTCCCCTTAATCTTGCTTGCTAATTTCTGAGTAGCATCAGCTTGTTACAACATCTGAAAATGAATTCTGGTGTATCAGAACTTTTGTTGCTCCTCTTGAGAGGCTAAAATTGGAGTATATGGTTCGTGGTGAACAGAGCAATCTATTTGCCCTCGTTAACAAAATTGCAACCACCCAAGGTTTGAAGGGCTTCTGGAAAGGAAACGTGGTCAACATTCTTCGTACTGCTCCTTTTAAGGCAATTAACTTCTACGCATATGACACATATAGAAAGCAGCTACTTGAATTATCTGGAAATGAAGAGACCACAAATTTTGAGAGGTTCGTTGCTGGTGCTGCAGCTGGCATTACTGCAACTATTCTTTGCATACCAATGGACACAGTATGTCATTGAGTTCTTCTTAAATTTAAAATAGGTATCACAATATGCTCTGGTTTTCTGGGAGTAATTGCACCAAGATTTTGGAGATAGAAATCACTTACCATTCAGTTTCTGAGAAAGTTATAAGAGATGCGCTTTTTAAGATCTAATTTCTCTTCTCTGATGGGTTTTAGTGCTTTCTCTGTGATGCCTACTTTTGATATCTGAGTTCTGAATTTTCAGATTCGTACGAAGATTGTAGCTCCTGGAGGTGAATCCCTTGGTGGTGTTATAGGTGTTTTTCAGCACATGGTTCAAACAGAAGGATTCTTTTCTCTTTATAAGGGACTTGTTCCATCTCTCATTAGCATGGCACCTTCAGGTGCAGTTTTTTATGGTGTCTATGATATAATGAAGGCAGCTTATCTGCATTCACCAGAAGGGAGGAAAAGGTTGGCTTTAATGACGCAACAGGGTGAAGAAGTGAATGCATTAGATCAACTAGAGCTGGGATCCACAAGGACATTGTTGTATGGGGCCATAGCTGGTGCTTGTGCTGAGGCTGCCACATATCCCTTTGAAGTGGTCAGGCGACAATTGCAGATGCAGGTTCGAGCAAACAAATTGAATGCTTTTGCAACATTTATGAAGATAGTTGAGCAAGGTGGCATTCCCGCACTGTATGCTGGCATGATTCCCAGCTTGTTACAGGTACTTGTACTGTGTATTTTCAGAATCTTCTCATTGAATCTTCTCATTGTTTTCCATATCAATTTGTGAAAAGCTATTGTTCTTCTATTCCCAGGTTTTGCCATCTGCTTCCATTAGCTACTTCGTATACGAGATTATGAAGATATTGCTGAAGGTGGAGTGAGTACTAACTCACCCCCCATCACAATTTAAAGCATTTGGGGTGACTATTTCTTTTTCCTTCCTCTTTCCTTTTCTTTCACTACTCTTTTCCTCTAATGGACCATAAATGAGACATTAAGATTTCCTTTCTCTTGCCATTGTTATGAGAAGCCTTGGCAAGATATAGTTCACCCTGGAATCAAATTGTTTACCCTCCTGTATTCCAAGGAGAGGGGCATACAGACTCTTTTGCATTCTATGGAGTACAGCAATGGCTTTGGTTTCTAAAACCTGTCAAGTTTGTCTTCCCCCTCCTTTTGAGTTCATAATTTGTTCCACATCTTCATCTATCAACTGCATGCTAATATTAGCAATGACAATGCTCCTCTGTGGCATCTGATGGGTCAATGAGTGGTTTGCCCACTTGCCCTCATTTAGCTACAAGCTGTAGTTAAAATTCTGACACAGGAATGCAATTTAGCAATGACAACTTGTATCATGTGGCATATGAAAAAGAGTTCACATCCAGTTCATAGAAGCCAATTCTTGTTCCAAGAACAGGAATGAACATAATAGTTGTTGCACCAACCACCACTAGCTGTAGGCCCATAGTGATCATAATGGTTGATTAATATAGCATCAAATACTTAAATCCCTTGGATGTCATTGTCATTAGCATCCATTATGTACCATAGTGATCATAATGGTTGTTGATTAATATAGCATCATATACTTGAATCCCTCATATGTCACAATGACTGCAAAGGTGTTGTATTCTATGATTACTAATAAGTTATTAAAATATTTAAAATAAAAAAAGCCTATAACCAGAAACTTAAATTTACTGGGACAAGCCATAGAAGGAATTTAATTAGTATGAATATATGTAATATTCATAGAGGTCATTAATGTCATTAGGAGTTTGGTCAATGGACAGAGACTTACCACATGCAAATTGTTCTTTTTTACATATATATATATATATATATATATATATATATATATATATATATATATATATATATATATATATATATGCTGAAGGTAAATTTAGATAAGTAAAAACAAAAATAATTAGTTTTGGATGAAGATGTATGCAGTTTTGCTCCCTAAAAAATTTAGTTTTTCCTATAAATTGTCAAAAATAATGGAAGTGAACTCATCTGGCTACTATGCAAATGGATATATGCAAATAAGCCAACATCTTCTTAAAAATATTGTTTGAACGTAAACAGTACGGTTAGTTCCCAAATCTTCATTGATTACATCAGAGTTGCATGAGTCCCTGTAATAGTAATGTGCTATCAATTAGGTTCTGCCAGGAACAGATAAAGAACACAACAACATCTGTGGACAATATAGATTGAACATTCCAGTTAATTCCCAAACCTTTACCAATTACATCCCATTAAGAGTAATAACAATTTTGCGAGGAGTTGCATGATCCCTATGTTCACAAAGCCATATTCCCTGTAACAAAAACCACATAAAACAAGTTAGGAAAAGAAAGACACAAACAAGAACATAGCGGGTGGTAGAACACGAAGCGTTGAATTAGGTGCACTACTGATTCAAAATTTCTATAAATATCTGCTTCTGACATAGGCACCATAGAATGACAGAAACTCTTCCATATTTTGCCTATACACTCATATGCTGTGCTGGATCAATGATCCACAAATACATAATGTATCTTCCATGATGCATCCTTTACTGGTGCTTTAGTAGCGAATTAGTAATGATATGGCTATAATATGAGTTTCTAGGATAAGTTGCAACTCCATAGTAAAAAAATATGTATTAGAAACTGTATATCTCACCTGCCAAGTCCCCATATTTAAACGACCATCGGTAATAGGAATCCTGGGATGTAGATGAAGTAGTCTTAGCGATATATAACTTTGGAAATTGATGAAATCATTATACAAAATGAACTGAAACACATACGTGAGGGCACAACCAAACATAGATGATTTTATATGCGCTGGCATGTCATCAGGTCCTGCAAAATTGTCAAATGAATCGAGAATTATTAGATGCTAAGCAAGCTACCAAAAAGTCTCCATCTTACTGCCAGAGAAAAACCACTTGTTGGAGTGATGCCTTGGTTACAAACATAAACATTAGCACTGACCTTATACCAAAAACCAGACCATCCAAAACTAGCTAGATTGGAAGTAACATTTGGTTAGATTTGTTCATATGGGAGCCCTGTTTGAGTGAGAGATGATGTTGTGCATGATACATAATCCCAGAATGAGATAACAAAGTTACTTCAGTTGGACAGGCCTTGTTCTCATCTTTCATTTTACTTGCCTTGGACATACAATTTACTTCCATTTTCCATTGTAGTAAAGGGTCATGATCCCACTTGGGATCACTTAAGAATGGGTTTCAGACTTTTGTCCTACAGGACCTTGATCCAAGACAAGAGATCAGGTTTCCTTTCACTATAGAAGTTATCTACATAAATTCTAAACCACTTAAAAATAGGCAAATGTTGCCCAGGTAATTCTCCCAAGTGCCACATACCTCAAGGAATAATACAGATTGTCTCTGCTTCTCCAAAACTGAGAAAACACTGTTCAATCAATGATCAATAACCTTGAAGGTTGCTTCCCTTGAAGAACAGCAGAATCACCTCTTGCCATCTTAAAACAAACAAATAATGCCCAATTAATGGTCCTAAGGCTGTTCTCTAAGAAGAGAGAGAGAGAGAGAGAGAGAGAGAGAGAGATCTATATTGTCAATAGGTCATAAGGCCTTTTGTCAATGGACAACTATCACAGTAATTATTCCCCCAAACAGTTTAATCAACAGTACTTGAAGAATGGCGAAAAGTAACTCTCCTTGATCAAGTTGGTCATCAACAGCCTTGAGTTCATTACCAGCTAACCAAAATTCAGGTTACTAAGTTAAAGAGAACCTTTGTAAGTATTTGAAGGATTTGAGCAAATAAAATCGAATAAAAAAGGCCTTCACCTCAGCATGGGCCGAAGCATCATCGGAACAAGCAAGCAGTAGGAAAGATAGAATTAGAAGGGTAAGGGGGTGTTTCATGCATTCCTAACCTTCCAATGTGTGCTTCCAAGGTGCAGAACGTCCCTGAAGACGATCATTAAAGCATCAATTCACAACATGCATCACAACAATGCGATAGATTCGAAATAATCACTTGAGGAGTCAATTATACTTCACCTCTGGTACAATCCGGTTAAGAAATGTTTCAGTGTCATCCTGTACATCTGAGTCGTAGTTCTCGTTTATGGTGAGAGAAGCACTCGTATGCTGCACTGTCCAGTGCAGACCAGCTTCTTGTTAAGAGAAACACCAGCAAACTACTACTCAAAAAGTAGAGAGACAGATCTACCAAAAGTTTTTACTTACAGAATAGATGAGCAAGGCCGCATTTAAATCCTGATAAATCCTGCTCTATCCCTCTCAAAATCTGATAGAACACCGACGGAACACAATTAACATGATGGGGTGATTGATGCATTTTTCTGGATCAATCGCTCAGACGAGTTTAACGGAATCAAGAATTAAGTCAGTCTGAGAAGATAGTAAGTAGTGTTTGATGGAACATCTAACATGGTTGATCCTTCCGATTTCCATTAGACCGATCTACCAAAGCAATTCTAATTACTAAAAATTGTTTCTTTTTTCTCTGATGTGGTTTCCATCAAAAAAACCCCCTTTTTCAAAAGCACCAGACTAAATTGGCTCGATCAAACGAGGTCAGGACGAGCCCGATGCTATGATGCTACTGCAAGAATCGAGAGAGGACGAGAGAGGGGTGTTTCACCTTGGAGGTGATGAGATGGCAGCCGCGCCTGTAAGGAGGGATGACGACTGTTTTCTGTGCCCATTTGGCGGCCATGGACTCCGTGCTCGTGGTGGTGCCAAGAGCAGCAGAGGCGGCGACGGGCGGGCCCCTGTGGGATCTCAAACCGGGGACCGAAGGAGAGGCGCTGCTGAAGCCAACGGCAGCGGCCGCTTGCATCGCTTCTCCAAGCAGCAGCGGCAGCAATTGGTGGTGGTGTTGGTAATTTACGTGTGTATATCGTATAACGAGGGGTAGGAGAACGTCACAATAAGATTAGGAAGGAACGAAACAGAGAGCTGGGAAATTATGGTTCACATAGCTTTACGATTCGTGAAAGCCTTTGTTCTACCACACGATCGAGGACGGAGTTGATATCCTCTTTATATATATATATATATAATAATTTTATTTGTATTTAGGTGGATATAAGCTTTGAAGGCTATTTGTTATTAATAGGAAAAATATATGTATAAAGGTAGAAGTCATCGTAAGGAGCACGAATTGGATCGTCTTCTCGGTAGGAATGCTGCCGTTCTTGCCGTTACTTCCAAGCGTGGATCGAAATGGAGACCGAGAGCGATCTTTGGATCTCTCTTCTTCCGCAGGTGATATTTGTTTGCTTCTTTGCCTCTGTCGCCGCTTCTTTCCTTTCTTCTTTCGATTGATCTTCTCGCGCTACTTCCTCTTTCGATTCCTCTGCGGCTCGACCCCCCCCCCCCCTCTTCCTCGGACTACAGTGAAGAACGAAAGAAGGATGGATGGGAAGGAACGGAAATCTTGTTTGTCTCAGACTTCTTGATTTCAGTAATTGATTGCCGCTTGTTTGGGACTCGATGGTTTCTTGGATTCTTTCTCCGTTGCGACCTTTACCTTTCTTGCGACGGCCACGTTCTTTTGGCCGTAGTAGCCCCTGTGGTTCTCGTGTTACTTGTTCGACAAACCTGGGTTTTCAGAGAATTTAATTTCCAGTTTTTGGCTCCGTCTTGCAGGAATTAGATTTGTATCGCTTTTTATTACTTACCTTTTGAAAGTGAGTCTTGTCTTCTGACTCACCTTTTATCACGTTGTGGCGTTCTTCTTGCCAAGTTCGAATATTGTGTGTTTTATACGAAGGAGTTTATGCATTTTGCAGATTGATTTGGTTTTAATGAATTTGCTGAAGATTTTAGCTGTTCCTGATATTTTTGAGATATTTGTCAAAATTTGAATTCAACCATATGGAGTAACTTGTTGCGTTGTTGTTTGCTAGTGCACCTTACTGGCCTTATATTTCCAGGAAAATGTTGGATGAAAACTGAACTCTTAGTCCATAAATCAGGATCAAGTGAAAAGCTTTTAGGACAAGATTTTGGTTTTGGCACTCACTAGTTGTTGAGACAATGGCATGAAGCTCATGGAAATCTGAACATGAAGGCATAGACAACCATGGGATATCTCATTAGCAAGCCATGTAGGTGCATCAACGATGATATTTGAGGGCAGAACCGGCTAAACATTTCCAACTGTAGATTATAGAAAACACCTAGTCTCCAATGAAATGCTAGAGAAGACAAGGTCTAGTTAAAGATTACTCCATGTAGTTATCAGCCTTTAGCATCCCAGTCCATACACTTTAAAAAGTTACATTGACATCCTATAGTTAAGAAAGTAAAATATTTATGTCAATTTACCTTAACGACGTCGGATTTACTAACAAAAACATAAAAACAAAGGGCAAAAGAGTATTTTTAAAGTTTCAATTGGTAGTGGCGGATGACGTCGATTGTGGCAGACGGTGACACCACTAGGGACCGCAGGTGGTTGTTGTGGATGAGGGGAGCGGTGGCAAGAGGTGAGGGACGCTCTGCATTTGCATCGGTGTTGATGTAGATGTCGAGCGGCCCTGCATTTGTATCAGTGCCCTTTCCATTGCTCGGTAACTACATCGACACCAATGTAGATGCAGAGCGGCCCTCACCTCTCGCTGTCATTCTCCTCATCCACAACAACCACCCACGGGCCCTAGCTACATCGACATCCACCACCACCGACGCCATCCGTCACCACCAACTAGAATATTAAAATTATTATTTTTTTCTTTATTTTCATGTTTTCGTTGGTAAAACTGATGACGTTAGGATAAATGGATGTAGATGTTTCACTTTCCTAACTATAGGGATGCCAATGTAACTTCTTAAGGTTTAGGGACTAGGATGTCAAGGGTAGCTAACTGCAGGGGGTAATCTGTAATTAGCTCAAAAGACAAGTAAAACGGAAGGCACGGTGTTTAGTAGATAGTGCAGATAGTCTAAATTCTAATGAGAGAAAAGAGGGTTTAAGAGTATCTAGGGAGGATACAAATTATCCATGGAGTCAGTTTCAAACTCAACAAGGACGTATGATGAGTTTAGTTTGGAATCAAACTTTCCTAGGGACTCTGAAGGAGCAAAGGATGCACTGATTGCTCTGCAGCAGAGTTTTGTTGTTTCAGATGCAACCAGGCCTTACTGCCCTATAGTGAATGCTAGTACTGGGTTTTTCAGCATGACAGGATATTCAGAAAAGTGTTCAACAGCAACCCCGTGAATTGTTTTAACTGACCCTGTAGGCACTGAACAGATTGTAGAAAGGAATGCTGTAATACATGAATACAGATTAGATTGTCCATAATAAAAAATTTTATATAACTCATTGTAGTATATTTCTATATACTTGAGATTAGATTGTCCATAAGAAAAATACATTTTCATCACAAATCTTACTTTCTCCTTTTTCTATATCAAGGCTTCTTTAGTCTCTGAACATTGTTTTTCTTATTTTTCTACTGTAAGTTTAGCACTTGCAATTTACACATTAAGACTTCTGAAAAGAAAATCGCTTGTTTGATGATTGCTTGCACAATTTGCAGGTTAGCCTCGCAGCGAGGCAGTTAATCCATGGTCTACTCACCTGAGACCCTGCTAATTGTTTGGGATAAAAAACTGGAGCCAATGAGATCAAACAACACCCTTTTTCCGTGATGTTAATTGGCCTCTTATTTGTTGCATGGTAATCTTTTTAAGTATTATATTGTACTTCATGAAGCTTTCTTGTGAAGTAGTATCCAACCAATGTTTCATTTTTCAACAGGCTCCACGTTGCCTAGATGTCCCACTTCAATTGATGGGAATTGAACCTGATTCCAAGGTGAAGGATATACAATGGGATGACAAACACTCGATGGAACTGTAGAAACTTCATGAGGTGAGTACCACCAAACTAAAGAAGATGAACACTTTGTCTCAGTCGCAACTAATACATTTAACAAAAACATGCTGATTTGTATATTTGCCTTGCACTCTGAACCACAGATATACTTCCACTCCATTGTATAAGCATTTGGACAGGTTAAGAAGTATTTGGTATTGGAGATCTGGTCAGAGCAACTGTGGCAAGTCACAAAAATTTATCAGCAAGTTTCATGAAACATTGTTATTTAAATGAAGTTGCAAGTTATCTCTTGAACTTCCTGCTTCCTGAAAAGCTAAGACCACTGTTAAGGTCATTGACAGATGCAAACAGTAGGTAGAAAAATGCACACATCATCTTCGACTTCCAATCCGAGCCACACACTGGAAAAGGACAAAGCCAGTACACAAGGCTCCGCAGGTGTCTGCAATCACTTAATCTATACGATTAAATTACAGAGAACCAATGACGAACTCCACACTGAACATCTTGGTCTTGTAGTTTTGCTTGCTTCTATCAATGATTTTGCAACTTTAGTTTTGATAGTTGTTATACACTTGAAATATGAGAGGTTATTCTGCTTAATTGACTACTTGCATTTGGATGATCTTAACAGACAGCGAAGGAGACAGGCAGCTCACCAGGGTCCGAGACATACAAAGCTCTGTTATCCCGCAGATGATCAAAGAGGTTTATGACATCGATGATTTCGACGAAAATACTGGTCATTGTGTATAGATAAAGAAGTGATTAAGTATATCATGATCATCGTTGTAGAGAATTCTGCATTGAGCTCAGTTAGTGGATAGTTTCAGGACAGATCGTTCCGTGAATTTGGTTGTTTTATCATGGATTTCATGCAGCACCTATAGAACACCACCAGGGAGTTACAAAGGCATATGGCTGGGCACGAGGATAGAACTTGTTTATTATTTTCAGAACAAAACATCATTTTGGTTTTTATCTTTGCAAGAATATAATTTTGTAACATATTATGTATGCACACTTTGATAGTAAATATATTAACTTTCAATCATCAGAATCATCATGTGAAAATTGTCGAAGAAGAATTAGGTCCATATCACTTTCTACTCATTTGCTCATGTGTATAAAAGTCTAAGGTAGATGGTTTGAGGTTGTTTCTCTTCTATCACTCATGTGGACAAAACATCAAGAAGTAAATGTTGAGGTGGTTAATGATTATCCCCTTTAAGGTTAGGTATAAAAGTTAATCCCCGATATTATGTCAAAAGATTTTTTTTATAAAAAATTCACATATACTAAGAGATCTCAGTTGTTAACTTGAGAGTCGAAGGGATTAGGTCAGAAAATTTCTCCCAACATCGGTCTTAGTGTAGGTAATGTCTCGGGAGTTCGATACCACCCCCTCGGAGCCATCTCAGCCACCACCTCGGACACACTTGCGCCCTCGGGTTTGGACCATGTTGGGTTGACTTAGATATTAATCATGATTTCTCCTAATATTTTTGGCGCTATAAGGAGAGCATGCTGACATAGGAATATTCGTCCGTCAATCCTCTCAATGAACGCTCCAACAAAGAGGTCTTACCTTTGACCCACAACACTTTTACTCGAGGGGGGCGCTTGTCAACCTTCCCACACATGGATGCGTCCATTTCAGCATGGATAAATAATCACCAAGTGGAAGCTATCATAGAAGGAAAAGGTCCAAGTCACCCTCCACCCATCTATTCGCGTGGATAAAAGTTCTAGGCAAGTCGTTCAGAGCTATCTCCCCCTACTAACCACATGGATAAAATACAAGAGGGGGATGTTGGGGTAATTACAAATTATACCCTCGAAAGCCAAATATAAAAAATAATCCTTGGGCTCCACTATCGGGTATCTCTTTTAAAAAAAAAATTAAAACCCACTTAAGAGACCTCTATCACTAACTTGAGCATCGATTGGATCGGGTAAAAAAATTTTCCCAACATTAGTCTTAGTGCAGGTGGCACCTCAAGAGCTCAACACCTCTCCCTCGGAACTCATTAATTAGGGGGGCGGGTGAATTAGTGTTATAACAAATAGATCCAATTTGAAGAAGTTTAAATGAGAATATGAGTAAAAAATATGTTTAACTTGCAAGTGAGAATATAAGTAGTGAGTAAAGTAAATTAGTTAGCGATAACAAGTAAGAATGGAAATGCAAACTAATTTATAGTTGTTCGATCATCCCGACCTACTATCACGGACAAAAATATAAATAAGGTGCTCGATATAATGCTCATGTATGTATTTGTCTTTCGATATTTATTTATGCTTTATACAACACGTAGCGGGCTAGTAGTATGTTTGGCAACCCTAGTTTGATTAGCTTTTATGGCTATTTTTTATTATAAATGAAAGTTATGTCATATAGACATTTGTGAGGATTTTGGTCTATAATGGATGGACTATAATCCTTTGTGTACAACCATTCAGAGTTTGTGAAATCTATGTTTGTAATTTGCATTGGCTATAAATTGTTTGTTAAAATGGTTGCTCGTTGATCTCGTATAAAATATTTTTTCTAATCCGTTTTCTCTTTTGTAGGTCTTAAGGGACCATAAAAGATTTCGGGGAGACTAACCTTTGCAGACGGACACACAAGTGTGTCATATGACTTAGACAAAAAACTAGCTAAGTTTGTGATATTTGGTATCGGAGCGGGATAGTCACATATAGAAACACTTGTTATACAAACATGTGAAATATACTTGGGCTACATGGAGGGCAACCAGCACACATAATTATTTGGGGGAACAGACATTAAGATGTAGGAAAAGGAGTCACCGATAGAAGCGGGCATCCAAGATTAACTTTCAGTGGAATTGTCAACCTTTTGTGCGAGAGGCACAATGAGAAAAAGCAAGCTAAGAAGAATGCATAGTGCATAAAGGTTGGTATGACTGAGTTCGAGTTACGACTCAACGTTGGCAACCAAACTTGACGATGCTCAATGCAAGTGGGGTGCTTGGTAAAGGATGAGATCGTGTATAGTGGGATGAGTAGCACATCGACCAAAGGAGTTGTGAAAACCTCACAAAGCTAAGGTGAATTGCTAACTCGAATAATTTGGTATTCATGCAAGGGCTTATATATAAACAATAGAGTGTCTATTATTATCCCAAAGTGAACAAAACATGGTGCCATGGAGCATTGAAACTTTCTCTTCGGCATGAGAAAGATACGTCAATAGGAGGCTGAAGTGTACAATAAGTTTAGCATGTTGCTAGGCCTTGAAGGGTGTAATGAGGGCTTTATTAATGAAGAGATATAATCTAGGAAGTGTATTTGTTGGAGGAGAACAATGATAATTTGTTCAACACGACAGAGTAGTTCGGGGGGATAGTAATCTTCAAAACTTCTAGAGTGAAGGATGCGAAGAGGAAAGTTACTCCAACGAGATATAAATCCAAGAGTGATAAGTCTTGATTCTCCAGAGGAAGAATTGTGTGCAATAGACTACACATGTTGAGGAGGAGTACTTCAAGACAATAACTCCACAAAGCTCAATAGACTGATCAAGCAACAAGGAGTCGTCACATGATCTTGTATGAGGTAATGCATTGGTGGATACATCGCTATATCAAGTGGGGGAGTAATCCATGATAATATCAAACAAAGGCACACTTAAAGTCGATATGAAAATCAGACTCAACAGAGGGCTGAAATATGGAATAGTAGGTGCGAGGACCACCATTAACTTAATGCAAAGCGAGGTGTGGAGCAACTTGGGTGGAACTTGGTAACATGTCCAAGTCGCATGAAGGGAGTCAACGTAGAAGATGGAATATGAAGCGGATGCATAAAGCTTTTCTTGGACAGAGTTCAAGGACATAAACTCTTGTAGAGGTAAGAGTAGGATCATATCATTCAATGAGTTCTTCATTTTAATGGAGCAGACTCATCCTGAATTATGTCAAAGATGAAAGGAGCTTCGAGACATATGCACTTTATCTCAAAGAGGCATTTTACAAAGAAACTAAGGTAATTCAACTTGTTGAGGTAAAGTTGGGATTAGAAGGCCTTAATATGGGACAAAAGGACATAGAAACAATACTCTTGAAGAATATGCCACATTGTTGTCATTCGAGTTATCATAAAGAAAGTGATACACAACAATGATTATGCTGGTGGGTGATGGATGCCCATAATCCAAACAATATTGCACTAATTTTAGTGGTCTGTAGACTTCGTGAGCTACTAGGTGATGAACTATCCTAAAATAATATTTTGTTTGAGTATGGCATGAGAATGAGAGGATGGGGGTCAATTGCCAAAGGAGCGAACATAATCAGAGGCCATAGAGGCCCTACGATATGTTAGCAGAGGCCACACATAGAGAGAGATCGTAGTCAGAGTTTAAATTCAATTGAGATGTCACCAGGAGGCGACATGGTACAACATATCATGATAAAATACTTCAAAGTAATGCAACACATACAGGACAAGTCTCGTGAGAGACTTGATCATGCGAAGGTATAATATAGAGCTATTGGGAGCTCTACTTTAGTGAACAACACGATGACAAAAAGGCTATGGATTTGAGTGAATCTCACAGTACCATAGAGGCAGATCTTTTGTGCGTGTATCAAATTTTACATTGGATGAAAGTCTAGCCATTAGCATACAGGGGGTTGTATACCATCAAGAAAGAATTCTGAGTATAGTACTAGTGAATCCCATAGGGGGACTTGATTATATAGAGATATTATCGAAGCGGCTAGAGAGTTGGACTGTTTTAGTGCTTATATTCGCTTAAGATAGCCTTGCAAGTCAAAGGACAAGGCCGAGTAAGTGAACATTATTACCAAGTAAGCTAAGGAGAACAGAATCAGCACAAGCCCTACAACATGATGGCAAAGGCCATGCATTAGAGTTACAATTTATCTTTCCATCAACCAAGGAGAACACAAAGGTATTGAAGTAGGTGGTTGAAAGAGACAAGATAGCGATAATGAGTTCAAAGGGGCTCAGCTACCCAAAAGTTAAGCATTAGTCAGAATGGAGGTGGATTCATAGGAGTGTCACAATGTCGCAGAGATGGATCTACCAATCATGAAGAAAGGGCTGTAGACGTGAGGCAACATATAGTAGTGTCATGGGTTAGGTAGCACCATGGTATCACAGAGGTTAGACTTCCGTGGAGTCATCGATCCCTTGCTGTCATAGAGGGTGAGCATTGGTCATGAAAGGGGGCTAAAGATGTATAGAACACAGAGACAAACTCCAAGTACCAAGACAAAGTTAAAGAGTAGAGGCCAGAGAGCTTCATAAGATCAGTGTCAACGAGCTTCTCATCAAGATAGCTAAAAGAGGAGGATTTTGGGTTGATACAAGAGTACTCAACCAAGGAACAAAGTATGCAGTACGTTATGTTGTATCTTTTCTACCTAGAAGAGTAGGTAGTAAAAATGATAGAGAAGACAGTATAATCCTAAAGGTGACTAAAACTATTAGAGACTTGCTCCAAGTTGTGGTGAAATTTTATTCTTTTCGAGCAAAACTTCTTGCATTCTAAAAGTTTGATGCAGTGAGAAGATGAATCGTAGTAGCTAACTTAATGTAAAGAGTGTAAAAACTTTAGGTACTTTGGAAGTGTAAGTAAAGAGCGGGTAAAAATTAGTAACTAGTTCGATGCATGAGATACAATCTCACATGCGAAGTTAAGTAACCTTTGCCTTATCAACTCTTAAGAGAATAAGCGAAACTGAGTAACCCAAGTTCTCTTATTTATCTAGTGGAGGAGCATGCATAAGTTCAAAGACCCTTTAAAGAAATCTAATAGAAGACTAGAGTTATTAATTCTTCACCAATAGTGATCTGTATTACTGAGAGTAGATTATTCATTTTATTTTTAATGAAATATCAATTGAAAGCAGAATTGATGCGAACCTACTTAGAAGTGATGACTAAATTGAAGAAGAATCGATGAGTAAATTTTATGAAGGATCTCAAAAATTTTAAAGTCTATGAAGCAATGCCCATTAAAACTCCAATAAGAATCCTCCAACTTTAAATGGCATAGGACAATTTAAATACTAGCAAATAACAAGGAAGGACTTTTCCTTCATTAAAAAGATCTATAGGAATAAACAAGGTTAACACAACTCAACCAACCCCACACTGTAGTCAGTTATTGGTGAGTTGAAGCAGCATAGCAGATTAAAGTTCGACTACTCGGCAATAACAATAGAGAGTAGTTAGGAGCCAAAAAGCACATTGAAATATCAATTGAAAGCAGAATTGATGCGAACCTACTTAGAAGTGATGACTAAATTGAAGAAGAATCGATGAGTAAATTTTATGAAGGATCTCAAAAATTTTAAAGTCTATGAAGCAATGCCCATTAAATGCAGGGCGAAGTGTGCTCAAGGCATGTGAGTCTGAAAAACTTGATTCGTGCTCCACTACAGTAGAGGGACAATGTAGCTGAGGCATATGAGTTGGGAAAACCCGACCCTTGCCAAGAGATTTCTATTACGATAGAGGCGTATAGTGAAATATGTCCAATGTATATGAGTCAAAAAAATCTAACTCGTGCCAAGAGAAATCCGTTATGATGAAGGCATAGTGTGAAATATGCCCAAGTATATGAGTTAAAAAAACTCAACTTGTACCAAGAGAAATCCATTGCAACAAAGGCGTAGGGCGAAATACACTTGAGGCGTGTGAGCTAGGAAAACTAGTCTCGTGCTAAGAAAAATCTACTATAGTGAAGACATAAGGGGAAATATGTCTGACACATGTGAGCCAAGAAAACTTAACCCATACCAAGAGATATCCACTACAGCGGAAGCATAAGGCGAAGTGTTCTCAAAGTATGTGCTAGGAAAACCTAACCTAAGCCAAGAGAAATCCGCCACGACAACATAATGTGAAATACACCTGAGGCATATTAGTTGAGAAAACTTGATCCTCGCCCAACTAATGTGTTATTTTGATACCACAAAAGGACATGTTTGATAATGGGCTTGTCAAATGAATTAAACGTCGCACTCTATAGATCCCTCTAACAAGATCCCCCAGGCACCCCTTGGGTCGGGGAGGAAAGATAAATGATAAAAAAATATATTAATAACTAACAATTATACCACAAATAATCACCACATGGAAGCTATCGTGAAAAGTAAAAAACCTAGATCACCCTCTATCCATCTGCCTGTGTGGACAAAAGTCTAAGGTAGATCATTCTAGATTATCTCCCCCTAATTACCCATGTTGACAAAATGCAAAGAGAAGAATATTAGGGCAATTATAGATTATTCCCTCTAATACCAGATATAAAAGCTAATTCGCAATGCTATGCTAAAGAGCTCTCTTAAAAAAAAACTCGCATCCTCCTAAAGACCTCAATCATTAACTTAAACATGGAAGAGCTAGAATCAAAAAGTTTCCCAACATTAGTCACACTGTGAGAGTTCAACACCTTCCCCTCGTAACCATATTGATTGTATCTCAACCACCACCTCGTACACTACTACAACCATAAATTTGGATCACGTTGAATGAAGAATACCTCGCCAGTATAGCAAACATAAAGCAAGAGAATATATAAATATAATATATAAATATATATATATATATATATAAAGCATCAGTCATTTTACAACCGCAACACAGGTAACACTTTCTTTGTTCGACATGCTGTAGAGGCATCACTAGTGATGCAACTTCTCTGCAGCAGCTCCACAAAACACAGATCACCATCAGTAGCTCAGGGGGTAAATTAAAATTGCACCAGTGG
This sequence comes from Ensete glaucum, assembly GCA_021527575.1. Taxonomy (NCBI): domain Eukaryota; kingdom Viridiplantae; phylum Streptophyta; class Magnoliopsida; order Zingiberales; family Musaceae; genus Ensete; species Ensete glaucum. Next base: position 42,045,605 of record CM038558.1, read on the forward strand.
CACGTCCATGAGATTGGTAGATGTTCAAACCCTGATAATTTTACAAAATCACATAAAAAAATATTTGACGGCTGATGAATTATTTGGTACTTCTTTCTGTAATCTTACATTAATACAATGAGTATCAGTAGCCCATGCATGAGGCGAATCACTCCGGCAGGCTGCTATCATCTTCAGCATTGTCAGATGCAGGAATAGCCGGAAAAAATTCCTCCTCAGGATACATGGTGGTAAATAACTGCCACATATAGTATACAGAACCAGAATCTGGTCAGGATTATGGCAAAAATAATCAAAGATAAATGATGGTAATTAGCACGGGCAGAATTTTCTTTTTCACTATTTAATTAGTTAAAAACTGCATATATATAGAAGAGTCTTGAGATAATTTTATGTTGAGAATGTACTCTCATCAAAAATTTATCCCAAAACTGGTCGTCATTATGGAAAGAAAATAGTGTGCCCATTGGGTTATTCACTTGTACTTGGCATCTCAGCCAAACAACAAACCTTTTGTGTTCTTTATTTCTCTTTTATTTTCTTTTCATTTCTATAAGCAAATAATTTTCATTTTCTTCCACTTTCTTTGGACCCAGAACAGAGGCAGAGATGTTGTGCTTAAGAGTCATTGGGAGGTCAAAATATGCATTTTCTCATAGATAAATTCAAGGATTGATGGAAGCTAATTTTACATGAAGTTAAATCATGCAAGTCAGCAGCAAAAATGCTGGATGATTGAAAATTCGGTCAAATTGAGCTTACAAGTATTTGTTCTTTACTTCAGGTCTTTGAGAATCAAGTTCACTAAGTCAAAATGGTGTGTGATCAGCGGTGCCAGATTGTTCTCACCACAAGATGATAACCTAAGATGGCAGAAGTTAAATACTGAAACAAATTGCTTAGATACCTTTTTTGTTGTCTCAAGGATGTTTCTGTAGTCTAGATCCTCATCAGGCATGGGAGATGAACATACAGCACCAAATGAAGCCTGCAATGACACAGAAATTTTATTTACATATAAAGTAACATAAATCCTGCTGAACTATAAATATTGAAAACCATTCTCAGAAAGCACAAGTAATCATGCTCTTCTAAAAATATGAAAAATAGTTCTCAAATTCCTCTTGTTTATTTTTATACCAAACCAACATAAAAATATTAAGAAAATATAAACACTTAAAAAAGGATCCAAACATAAATCCAATAACGTACTAAATCTAATATCAAAATCCACACCCAATAATAATTACCAGGCCACAAATTAGATGTTGCATTACAATTCAAAAACTATAGCATTCTTCTTTTAAGAGAATCAATATGCAATAGTATACATAATGAAAATGATGTTATAATTAATCTTTACCACAACTTAAATTTTGAAATGCTCATCCTAAGTTTATATGCTGATGAACCAAACATCATAATAAATGTCACATTGATATGTTTAAACTATATATACTGGAAAGATATCAGTTTTTGGATATAAATCTAGTGGATCCAAATGCCGATCCCACATGATAAGAGACGAGAGTTAAGGAATCAAACCCCAAAAATTGGGTTGCATAACAAAAATAAACCACACCTGCTTCAGCTCCTGACTATAGACTAGGCTCCACTTCAGAGCTGGTTTGTTTTCTCCTTCAGAGCCTTCAGTCTCTATGGATAAATTACAAGGAACAGGTCCATCCACATTTGTTACATGGAATAAAGCATTCATGGCTCCATTTATATGTTTCTTTCCTGATATGGCATCATCACAAGGTGTAGAAAGATACACTAAAAACCTGCAAGAGAAGAAAATTATCCCTTCTAGGTAGATTTGAAAAATGTCAAAATGATGCTTTGTAAATTTATGAAGGATCAGCATACATATACATATACATATACGTGTGTTTATATATATAATCCAAAATCCAAATAAAAAAAAAAGATGAGTAATTGACAATTGTTTTATAATTTGGTACTAGTAACAAGATGGTGTTTTCCTAGAAAACAACTATAGGTAATTCTAATGGGTTAACTTACAATCCTGGAGGACAAACTGCTACATTGCTGCTCAACTGAAGCACTTGAATTGTTGTTGTCTGATCTGAGTACAATGCTACATCAAGAAATACTCAGTTATTTTATATTTGATAGACCTAAGATATTGAGTTAAAATTGGATGACATGGACAAAAGGGTGGTACAAATGTTAGTATGCAGCACAGAAGGCTAAAGTTAAATAGGAGTCAAGATGAAAATGACACGTGTAAATCTTACACTTTGGGGGGAAAATCACCAGAACATTTGATGAATCCGGTAATATAGAGCTACCAGTAATGCAAACTCCTTTAGCAACTCTCCCTGAAAGGCTTGAGGCATTCAACCCTTCACATGCAAGATTTGGAGGTGAGATTGAAGATGGAACTTCAAATGATGGGTCCATTACCACCTGGTGGCTGAATATATCTTGACCAGATGCCAATTTAACACCTTTATACGTTCCAGTTTCCTACATTTTCGACAGATACCTCCACCTTTAGAAAAGAACCTAAGGTTGTTGCAAAGAAATTAATACGATAGAGTTGAGAAACGAACAGATTAAACTAAAAGGCATGATGTGGTTTATTAAAGTCATTAAGGGATAGCATGTTTAACACAATTGCTAGGGCAACAACACAGTATAATCTGACTCAGAACTTAACCAAATTGAAGTCAAATAACCAGACAAATCATCCAATTGAAACCAAACCCAAATAATCTGGCTAATAAATCAATGGATGCTGGAATTGGATAAATAAATTGAGAGCAACGGTGGGTTTTAATCAAGGATTGACTTACCGGTCCGTACCGGTGTACTGACATATTGTCAGTACTGGTATGATATTGGTACCAGGCAGTATGCACAATGTGTACCGCCCAATATATTAAAATATAATATAATATTTTATTTATAATATAATATTATATAAATATTAATATTAATATATTAAAATATAAAAAAAAAGGAAAAGGGGCGACGTCGCCGAGGCGATGTCGCCTCGATCTTTCTCCCCGCACGAGGAGAAGGAATGGCGATGTCGCCTCAATCTTTCTCCCTGCTCGCGCGGGAGAAAAAGCGCCCGCGGGCGCCGGCAACGACACGCGGACGAGGAGAACACGGTATTATTTCTTCTCCTCTTCTTTTTCTTCTTTTCCTCTTCTTTTTCTTTCTCAATCTACCGATGGTCGATTTTTGGCAGTACCGCTTGGTAGCGGACGGTCCACGCATCGATAACCTGACGGACCGGTATATACCGCCCATACCAGGCAGTATAGGTCGAAATTGAAAACCTTGGTTTTAATTATTTTTCACCACAAGATACAATGAGATACAAAGGCAGCATAAGATATAAAAAATAAAATAAAATATTCCTGTAAGAGAATAACTTAGCTGCAAAGGTGGTAATTACCATAACCCTGTCAGATAACAATCATGACCGTAAATATTATACCTTATCGAAGAGAAGTGCACAAACAGGCATATGCAAGACCTGCATATGATCACAACCAGAAAACAAGCAAATCAGTTCCAAGTACATCACAGTTCAAAAGCGAGGCAATGTAAACATAAAAACAATAAATAAAGGTGGTACGTTACATCCAAACAATCACACATTTTGTTCCAAATTGAAATAAAATTTTGTTCCAAATTGAAATAATTTGACTACTGTATATCACTCTCTCTGAACACTTTTGAGGGGTAGTTGTTTAGTCATCTTTACTTAGAAATACTTAAAACAAGAAAGGCAGTACATACCAGACAGGCAGAACAAGCTGTCAAATACTTACATAAATAGCACCTTTAACTGCAGCACAACGACAGAAAGCTTGAGGTAGTTCTCCATGACCGTAGATAGGATAGATGAATGCACCTAGTGCATTAGGAAACCTGCCATGACATTAGTCGGTAACCAAATACTTCAAGACGAAGACCACCAGTGAAGTAAGAAGCATAACATAGACAAAAACTAGTAATTTAATTCATCATCTTTTTGGGATTTTCAAATCTATGACCAATTTTTTGGGATTTAATCAGTACTGCCTGCAAGACCAACAATAATAATAACATGCTATCTACAAAAACACAGGGGACTGTTGACTGATTGTCAAAGCAAATTTCACATCAACTGAAAAAGAATATGACTCATATTGACATAAAGTTCTCCCAATTGGAGCAAAAAGGATCTGCAACGCTAATTTTTAAATATTAAAATAAAGCAGAAACATTACACTTGCTGACCAAATATTATTTAGCCAAAAAAGAGAAAACAGTAGACACTATTGTTTCAATGTTTTAATGATCTTTGTTGTTCTCCCATTTTCAATGTAAGGCAACACATGACCTCATTCATCCGCCGCCTCTCTCATCGAAAGCATTAGATTCTTTCAGATAAAATAGGGCAACATGATGCATTAGACTCCTAGCAGTGAGTTACCTGCAGAGGTTGCACTTAAGCAACCACTGCTACATGTCAAGAAGCTATCCCCATGATTTAAACACTTGAGAACAAAATATAAATGGACCAACCCAGAAATTTTATCAAGGTTCTAAATTGTAAATGCAATGCACTGTTTTATCAGATGCATCAGCAAATGTTCTTGTAAAGAAGTCAATGGTCACACTTTGCACATCGGCCTTAATGAAAGAACATACAAGGTTCTCTTTTCACTGGACTCAAATTTCACCTCCGAAATGCTAACTCATGACAAACTAGATGGGAAGAATTTAAGCAAGCGGCTAAGTTTACCTAGCAACAGATTTGGTGTAAAGAGCCAGACTCTCTATACCATCTTTTGTCACGATCAATTTTTTGCTTGACTCTGCATTTTCTTGATCGTAATCTGCTAGTGTGATTGCATACAAAATCATCCTGAAATACAAAAGTTAGTCACAAAAAAGGGAGAAAATTGGAGGCTTCAAGCGATAAGAATGCATCGAGCAAGCAAGATGGTGCTTACGCTCTGATCTTTGGCGGGAGCCGTTTGCTGCGGAGGAAGTCAGCGAAGGGCATCTCCAAGTCCTCGGCCGGGATCCTAACGGACCCGTCCTCCTCCGCGGTGCCACCGTTGCCGCATTGATCGGAGTCAATGTGGCCCTGGACCAGCTTCAAGAACTTCATCATCTGGTTCTTCTCCGCGAGGCCCAGGGTGCGGTCCCTAAAGATGGCCTGCCTCGAGTCGGGCACGGCGCAGAGCTTGCCCTCCCAAAAGATGAGGGTGGCGTCGACGCTCTTGAACTCGACGTGGTGGCTGGCCCCCGAGCGCAAAAGCAGATCCACCATGGCGTCGGCGCAGTAAAGGATCCTCGGTCCAGGGAGGTCCACCAGGAAGCCTTTAGATGGCTCAGGAAAGTTTCCCGAAGTCTCGACATCGGAGTAGAGGCGGAGGCGTCGGACATCGACAGCTTCGTAGGTCGAGGAGTCTTCGGCAGCGGCGGCGGGTGGATGAGGAAGAGGGGAGGAGTCGTGGAATGAGGGGGGGAGTTCGAGGAAGGAGGAGAGGGAGGCGAGAGAGAGAGAGGTGAAGTGGGAGCCGTAGAAGGGGTTGGGGTCGAGGTGGAGGACAGACTTGGCGGCAGATGAGGCTGCGGCGGCGAGTAGGGATTCGGGAAGTCCGGTGCCGCAGACGATGAGGTCGAAGGTGGTTGGGTCGATGGTGGGATATTGGCTCTGAAGAGACGAGGAAGAGGAGGAAGGCGGAGTCTCGGTGTCGGCGGCCATGGCGGTGGCGGAGGGTAGGGAGAGGAAGGATGGGCTTGGAAGTATCAATCGAGTGGGTCGGTGTTAAACCGGATATGGACTGTAATGGACCGGACCGGATTAAATTGGGCTCGAGAGGACTTAATTCGACCGAGGAAGGAGAGATGGAGAAGTTGTTGTTAAACCGAGTCCCGAGTCGGACCAAGTTCGAGTTGTTATTATGCCCCGCCTTCGAACACTCGTCGACACCTTTCCCAGCCGCTACCCAACGCCGCCAATCGCGTCGGAGCGCCACCGCAGCCATCAGTAGAGCTCGGCCTCCTCTTCTTCTCGCGTAGTCGGGTGGTAATCCCTATCCATCTCGCCCTCTCTGCTTTCTTTCTTGTTTGTTCTATCTTTCTCGCCTTTCTCGTCGTTCTTGTATCCTTGTTTCGGAGGACCACGGGCTTAACTTTATTAATCTTGGTCAATTTACCTTGCCTTGATCTGAACACCAAGATGTTAAAGTCGTCCGATTTCACTAGGTTTATCATTTTACTTCTAGGGTTTCGCATTCGTGTTTGTTCTTTCTGATTCTGTGATATGGTATCGCCCTTTCGTGCTTCCTGGATCATCAAAAGAGAAATTTCTTCAGTTGTTAGGTTTATTTGTTTTATTTCTATGTTTTCCTTGATTCGGCAACCCCAAAATAAAATCTTTTTGAGCTTTCGACAAAGAACAATTTTTTGCTTGGATTTTTATTTTTCATCAAGTAATTTTTTTTTTCACGTTTTTTAACAGAATGAAATGCGTTCTCTTATTTGGATAATCTGGAGACGAAAGCCGTATATTCTATGTAAAGTTTTTCTTTCTTGTTATCGTAACATGATACTTAAGGCATGCTATCTTTACCTGTAGACCATCACATAGTCCGGTATATATTTTTGTGAGAGGTAAATGTTATCACTCGGTTTCTGATAAGAATTATTATCGGGTTAATGTGTTTGAATTATAAAGCTATTTGTAATATATTTTACTAGCCCATTGAGCACCAATACTCTTTTACTTTATTTATGTTCTTGGCTGTTTATAATCGCATTCTGTTGACCTTGCTGCTGCTGGAGGCTTTCCTTTTTTTCTTGGCTAATTAGTATTATTTGTTGGTGCCTTCAGGTCTGTTTTAGGAAAAGGAGGAAACATTGTACACTTCTCACGGTGATGGATCGGCAAGCTCAGGAGTACTTAACAGCTATGGCCTTTGCTCAGCAACAACAGCAGCAGGCAAGCATGCAACCACAACAACAGTTTGGATTTCGTCCACAACCTCAACAATTTCCTCATCAAGTACATGGTTCACCATTCTTGCCTCCTCATCCCTCTCAACCATTTCCTGCCTATCATCACCACTTTCCTCCACAGCAGCAGCTTTTTCCACATCATCTTCCGCTTAATCTTCAACAACAACAGCAGGCCTTAGCTACCTTAGAGCCTCATAATTTACCCCTTCATATCATGGCACAAACGGCTTACACACACCCATATGAGTCAGCTCCACCAGCTGCTCCACCTTCAGATCCTGAGCTTCAACAGCGGATTGATATGTTGGTGGAATATGTTGCCAAGAATGGCCCTGAATTTGAATCTATGGTCTGTGAGAAACAGCGTGACAATCCTGATTACAGTTTCCTTTTTGGCGGCGAAGGACATAATTACTATAGATATAAGTGCTGGCTATACACACGGCCACCTGGTGCACCCTCCCACCATTCTTTCCACTCCTCTTCAATGCCTATGATTCCTTCATCTCATAATCCAATGTTAAATCCATCTGCCGTAAATCCTACTCTCATAAATAATCCAGCTGGTGCAACGGGTTCTGTGTACGGAGCACCACAGTTGCATCAACCTTCTTATCCACCTTTTTATGATCAGCATCAAAAGCTGCACTCCCAACCTTTCATGGGACAACCTCGACCTGATTATGAACTGTCAACAAAGTCGTTCAAGGGGCTGTCAGGGCCACTTCCATCTGATGTTGCTGCAGAGCTTAGTAGTGTTCTTATCAATCTTACTGGCACCAAAGAATCAATAAAGGGGGCCAAAGTGTGGTTCATGCAAAGGTCACCTTTTGCACCAGCTCTAGCTGAGTCACTTAGAGACAGAATTTTTGCTTTAGATGATTCTGAGAGGCAGATGCATATCATTTTTCTGGTCAATGACATTCTCTTTGACAGGTACTACATCTCTTTCTTTTATCTATTTGTCACATTATCTTTAGCAGAAAATGATCAGTTCTTGTTTAGGGTACAAAGTCATTCCACTTTCATTTTTTTTTTTTTGACATTTGTATATGTCAGCTTTGATATTAATTTTAGAGTATGTATATAAGATCACCTCAATTGATTTCTATTTGATGTATAACAAACATTCGGTTTCATATTTGTTGATATGGTAGTCCGTATTCATTTTTTGTTGTAAGTGGTTTTGCTTATGAAACCAAATACACTATTTGATGTTTCATATTTTTACTTTACATTTGGAGAACACTGAACTATAAGAGCACTCTTTTTTCTCCTCTTTCCTATGTGACCTTTTAGATGGGTGAGGTAGGCTATTGGAGAAGTATGCTCTCTCTTTAGGCCTACCTCTCTGGTTGCTTGCCTGGCATGGCATGAAACAGATAAAAAAGGTATTAGTGGAATATTATTTTCATCTTTCATTACTTGGAGGGATTATTCTTAGAATAATATCGTATTCAATAAACTCACATTGTTCGATAAGCAAATAACATATTCAATAAATGCAATTACATCCTCAGTATTTCACAATATCCAAATTCAAATAATATTATGATTAGAATCAAATCCAAGTTTAGATATTTATATTGTTCTTTCGAGCATATTTATGGACATTTGAAGAACTTTTATGGTAGTATGAGCAAACCACATCTTAATAAACATTAAAACTCACATACGAGTTAAACTCATATATAAAGTATATCTCTTGCTAAAACTTATTAACCATATTGATCTTCAGCACTTGCTAAATCTTTCTTATTGGTTATACAGAAATCATAACATTAGTTTTATACTTTGTAAATCATAAACTTAGCTTTATGTATTTTGCAAACCATATAATATAAGACTTTAACTAAATTTTCAAAAAAGATACATTTTTAATTTTAAAATAATGTGTACATAACAAAGAATATAACAGAACAATTGTCGTATTAGCAAGGACAATAATGGCCATGTCATATCCCATAATAAAGTCCATCGTCATTTTCAATCCTCATGATATATATTTTCCCTGTGCTAGGGCTTAAAAGAAATTAGTTTCGAAGAAATATTAATTTTTAGTCCCTTTAGAAAATCAATGTTTAGTCCCATTAGCAAGGCCCAGATCATCATAATGACAGACAATTGAAATATTTAATGCATATAACAATCTAAGGGTTTGAATAGTTCTTTCCAAATCTTTTCTAATCTTGGTAGAATCATATAACATTTTAAGACTAGTATCTTCAAATTTGTAATAATTTTGAACAATAAAATATTATACAATTCATTAAAGACATCAAATAATCTTTCAAATCTTGTAGTTTTACTCTTTTTAAATATACATATAGTACCTTTGAGTATTGGTAAACAAAATCACATGGTACATACCTTATTTATATAATATCCCTTTGATTTTCTTAAATTATATAAGGAGTATGATTAAAATCATGCATACATGCATGTTGTAATTTATCAAGTCTAATTTATCGTGTATGCATGATGTAATTGATCTCAATCAAAATTTCTTTTTATCCCTTTCTCTTTCATTTTGCTTTCATTTTTTGTTTTCTTTTTCCTTTTTTAGTTTCTTTTTTGCTGCTCTTCTAGTTCTTTACACTTTCCTTTACCTTTCTACTCGTCAGCCTTCCTTCCATTGAAGGAGCAAACAACATATTTGCTACAAAACAATCTCCCGTTTTTGCATTTTCTTCTTTATTTCCTCTTTTCTTTCCGATGTTTTGTTTGGTTCCTAATCACAACCTTCTGTTAATGCACAATAATTGTGTCGCTGGCTACAATAAATATTTTATTTTATTTTTTACCCTTCTCTTCTTTGAATGTTATTGTCGGAGTCTCAAGAAGTCGTAGCTATGGCTTCTAGTGGCAAATGACATCTCTCTTTTTAATAAAACTATGATTTAGATTTCTGATTAATTCAATAATAATTCATAATTCAAAATTTTATAAGTAAAGCTGGGGCTTTCAATATGATCCAAAGTATTAAATTTATTATTAAAATAACTATTCTAAGAAAAATTTTAAATCGTGATCCTACTAAGTATATTTTCAACTAGATATTTCATCAAGAACATAAATTTTCTAGAAATTTTTTTATCTTATCATTATTTGAATAAAATTTATGATCTAAAAATCATCGAGAAACAATAGAATTTACAATCTACATGCTTTGATGGATAAAAAAGGAAATATGAGAAGTCCAAGGCTTACTTAAGATTAATCCTTATAAATAGAATTTTGATCTTTTGAAGTTATTATTGGTTCTTGGTGCAAAATCTTCCCATAGGTTGGTTCCTCTCATTATGGGGATTAAAGACAATCTTCTAAATACTTAAGTGTGAATCTAAATACTTCCTTAAAGGGTTGTGTCTATATCCATTGCAGGGTCAACATTTTATCCATAAAGACTTTTCACAAGTAAGCCTTGGGCTTCTTTTAAAATTTTTTTTAGTCATTAAAGTGTCACAACCCGACTTGGGCTAACTAGTCTGTTAATTTTGTTGAGCCTGAACCACCGACCCAAGATGCCTGAGTTGAAATTAATGGTAGTACACCTACAGTACACCCATCAAATCCATATAAGTCAATCTAAATCGTAGCCCACTTCCGATGTGTCACGGGCTTAGCTAAATTTGCCTAAGCCGTGCGGCACCTATGCGTGTCCATCCGCAAAGGTCAGCTTTCCCCGAGATCTCGTAGGGTCCCTTAGACTTACAAAAGAGAAAACGGGACAGAAGAAGCAATTCCATCAGGATCCACAAGCAACTGCTCAAGCAAACACTTTATAAAGCCAAATACAAATTACACCCATGGACATTACAAACTCAGAGAGGTTGCACACAAAGGATAATGGTCCATTATAGACCGAAGTCCCCACAAGTGCTTACAAGACACACTCGTATTTATAAGCCAAAATCGGCCACCAAGCAAATCATACTAGTTGCTAAGCCAAAGCTTCTTGTCTGGTAGGTACACAAACCAAAGGACACGGACAAACACGAGCATTTCATCGAACACCTTGTTTACATTGTTGTCCGTGACATTCTCCTCATTTATTCCTTCGACGTTCTTGCCACCGTAGACGCCGTCTCCTCGTATTTTGTTGAATCTTCAATCTTATTTTGGCCGCCCTTTGCCTCCCAACCGCTTGTTGAGTCGGTGTAGGGTTGGTTGAGTTGTCCGATCCTTGTTGGTTCTCGTGGATCCTTCGATGAAGGAAAAGACCGCTTTATTGCAAGATCACAAGATACTCGTTGCTTGAACTGGGTGGATGCTTGTTGGAACTTTGACGAGCATCGCCTCACAGACTTTTAAGGTTTTTGAGGTCCTTCCTCCACAATGTTTGCCCATTGATCCTTCTTCCACGTTTAGTTGTCACTTATAAGTAGGTTTGCATCCCTCTTGCTTTCGATTAGCATTCAATTGGAAAATAAAGCAGACAATCTACTCTCAGTAGTATTGATCACCAATGGTGAGGATGTGACAACTATTGTCTTCCATAAGCTTTCTTTGAAGGGTCACTGAACTTATGCAGAGCTCCTCTGCTAGATAGGTAAGAGAACTGGGATACTCGATTTCACCCATTCTCTTAGTAGCTGAGAATGCAAGGTTACTTGGCTTCGCTCACCTCCTCGAGTTAAGAGAATTGGGGTACTTAGTTTCGCCCATTCTCTTGAGTTGAGAAGGCAAAGGTTACTCGGTTTCACCTACCTCCTCGAGTTTGTACTTCATGCATTGAGCTGGTTACTAACATTCGCCCTCTTTGCTCACACTCAAGTGTTTGCACTCCTGCGTTGAGTTAGCTCGTGATTCGCCTTCTCGCCATCTTGAACACGGAAGAAGTTTCGCTTGAAAAGAGCAAAATTTACTTCAACTTGAGTCCCCATTTGGAGTAAGTCTTTGATAGTTCGCCTCCTGGGATTGTATTGTCTTCTCCATCACCATTGCCTACTTCTCGAGTAGAAAAGGTGACTGCACGCCTACTTGGTCGAGCACTTTTGCATCAACTCAAGTCCCTCGCCGCTATCTTGATGAGAAGCCCATTGACATCGGTTTTATGAAGTTCCTTGGCCTCTACCCTTCCGCCTTGTCTTGGTATCGGAGTTTGCCTTTGCATTCTCCACCTCCTCGGCCCCTTTTACGACCAATGCTCTCCCTCCATGAGAGCAAGGGATCAATGACTCCACGGAAGTCCCACCTTTGCGGTACCATGGTGCTACCAAGCCCATGGCCCTACCATCCGTTGCCTTGCATCTTCATCCCTTCCTTCGCGATCGGTAGATCTGCCTCTGCGGCACTGTGGTGCTCCTTCGAGTCCACCTCCTTTCTAACCGACGCTTTACTTTTGGGTAGCTGAGCCCCACTGGACTCGTCATTGCTTCCTCGCCCCTTTTGACCACCTACTTCAACACCATTGTGTCCTCCTAGCAGTTCTCCTTGGTCGATGGAAAGACAGACTGCAACTCTCATGCATGGCCTCCGCCATCTTGTTGTAGGGCTCGCGCCGATTCTGTTCTCCTTAGCTTCCTTGAGCAGCGTTACGCTCGGCTTTGTTCTCGACTTTGGGCTCCCTTGCGAACGCGAGCTCCTCTCCAGCTACTCCGATCATACCTTTGTATAATCGAGTCCCCTCCATGGGACTCGCTGGTACTTGCAATCTGACTTCTCCCTCGGTGGTACACAACCCCTATATGCTGATGACCAAGGCTTTCATATAATGCAAGCTTCAATGCATACACATGGAAGACCCACCTCTGCAGTACCATGACATTCACCCCTTGAATCCATAGCCTTTCTTGCCGTTGCATTGTTCACCGAAGTGGAGCTCCCAGCAGCTCTTGATCATTCATATGATCACGTCCCCCTCCATAGGACTCACTGGTACTTGCACTTCTTCCTCGTATCACCCCGTATGTTAATGACTAAGGCTTTCATCCAACTGCTCATGCACACACGAAGACTCCGCATGGCATTCACTCCTTGAATCCATAGCCCTTCTTCTTGTTGTGTCATACACCAAAGTGGAGCTCCCAATAACTCCTGATCATACCTCCGCATGATCTTGTCCCTCACGGGACATGATCGCTGCGTTGCATTGCCACGAACTATTCCACCACGATCCGCTGCACCACGTCGCCTCCTGGTGACATCTCCATTGCATACAGATTCTCGTGTGATGAATTCGGACTACGACTTCTCCATGAGTGGCCTCTACCAACACATCGTAGGGCCTCTGCCATCTCCGATTTTTGGTTCGCTCCTTTGGCAATTCACCTTCGTTCATCCACTCTTGGGTCACACCTGGACGAAGCATAGCTCTAGGACAACGCCTAGTAGCTCATGAAGTCCCCCTGACTTCACTAGAATTGATGTACCATTGTCTGGATCCTGGGCCTCTATCCCCTACCAACACAATCTCTGCTATGCACCACTTGTTCCTGACAACTATAATGGCAACACTGCGACATATTCTTCAAGAGTACCCGCCTCTGCGTCCTCTTGCCTCGTGCTAAGGTATCATGATCCCAACTTTTCCTCTGTAAGTTGAATCACCTTAGTTACTCTGTCAAATGCATCTCTGAGGTAACTTGCATGTGCCTCGAAGCTCCCTTTATCTTTGGCACCATGCAAGATAAGTCCGTCCCATCAGAATGAAAAACCCATGGAATGACATGATCTCACTCTTGCCTCTACGAGAGTTCATACCCTTGACCTCTGTCCAAGGAAAGCTTCGTGCCTCCGCTCCATGTTCGATCTTCTATGTCGACTCCTTCATGCGGCTTGGATACTTCACTGAGTTCCACCCAAGTCGCTGTGCTCCTCGATTTGCATTGAGTTGATAGTGGCCCTCGCGTCCACCATTCCACGGTCGATCCTCCGTTGAGTTCGATTTTCACATCGACTCTACGTGTGCCTTCATAAGATGTTGTCTTGGATTGCTCCCCACTTGATCTCGAAATGCATCCACCAATGTATTACCTCATTCGAGATCATGCGACGACTCTTCGCCGCTCGCTCGGTCTGTTGAGCTTTGTGGAGATATTACCTTGAAAAAGTCTTCCTCAATATGTGCGATCTGTTGCACATGATTCTCTCTCTGGAGAACTAGGACTTATCCCTCTTGGATATTTGTCCTGTTGGAGCAACTTTTCTCTTTGCATTCTTCCCACTGGAAGTTTCAGAGACCATCATCCCCTTTGGACTACTTTGTCTTGCTGAACAACTTGTGCTTTGTTACCTCTGCACTTGCTAGATTGACCTTCACCAACTCTCCACTGCACCCTTCAAGGTCTAGCAATGTGCTTAACTTATTGCACATTTTAGTCGCCTATGGACGTATCCATTCCATGTCGAAGAGAAAGTTCTGATGCTTCATGGCGCCGAGTTCCAATCGTGCCTTAGATGGCCATGAACACTCTGTCGTCCGTGTACAAGCCCTGCATGAGTACCGAATCCATCAAGTTAGCAATTCTCCTCACCTCTGTGAGCTTTGCATAACTCCTTTGGTCATTGCGCAACACCTCCCACTTTGCACGGTCTCATCTTTAACCAAGCACCCCGCTTGCCTTAAGTGCCATCAAGTTTGGTTGCCAACATCGAGCCGTAGCTCGAACTCAACCATCTCAATCTTTGTGGATCCACAAGCAACTGCTCAAGCAAACACTTTATAAAGCCAGATACAAATTACACCCATGGACATTACAAACTCAGAGAGGTTGCACACAAAGGATAATGGTCCATTACAGATCGAAGTCCCCACAAGTGCTTACAAGACACACTCGTATTTACAAGCCAAAATCGGCCACCAAACAAATCAAACTAGGGCTACTAAGCCTACTGCAAGCCCGCTTCTTGCTGTACAAGGTAGGTCCACAAACCGAAGGACACGGACAAACACGAGTATTTCATCGAACACCTTGTTTACATTGTTGTCCGTGACAGATGTGAAACTAAATTGGGGGTGTTTCAATCTCCCCCGCTTACGGGCTTGACGTCCTCATCAAGGCCTAACATAGTTTGGAGTCGGACCTAGCATGGGGTATAGTCCAATGGTGGCTCCACGTTATGATATGCCCTTGGCCCCATCCATGGGTGGCCTTGGTGGCTCCACGCCATGACGTGCACTCTGGCCCCGTCCGCTGGTAGCCCTTTCTTATTCCAACTTCTTAACATGCCTCATAGTTAGGTCGATTATAATACCAATTGTTACGACCTAACCTAATGGGATAACTGGCCTGAGAACTTTGTTGAGCCTGAACCACTGGCCTAAAATTCTTAAGCTGAAATTAATAATCGTATACCTTTTAGACTCCTAAAAGTCAATATAAGTCTTGGTCCACTTTCGATGTGGGACTAAATCGAGGGCGTTATACAAAGCATGTTAGAATGTAAGTTTTATTCCTTCTTGATGATTTTCATATCACATTATGTTAATTTGAGAGAATTATTCTATATGATTTATGTTCTTGATAAAATATTTAGACTAAAATATATTCATAAATCCTATTCTAGGATTTCTTTAGAATATTTATTTCAAGAGTAAAGTTGATATCTTTCATCATATAATAAGTTGTAAGTTTGCACATAAGATTTTGAATAACAAAGAATTATTATTAAATTTATTGAATTTTGAATCATAGATTTATTAAAAAGAGAGAAGTTGTCATTTGTAGCCATGACTTTTTGAGACTCCAACGATGGCAACCAAAGAAGAAAAGAGTGAAATAAATAAAATCTTTATAGCAAATTGCAAACCCACATTGTGATTATGCATCAACAGAAGTTTGCAAACCCTAGTTTAGTCCTACATTAAAATTAGGAGAAGACTGGAGTGTATCTAATAATGCTCGGAGGATGTACTACAGTTAATTTGGGCTTAAGAATTTTTAGCAGTGGTTTAGACTCAATAAGTTGATGGGTCAATTATCCTATGGGTTTAAGTTATAAATGGTATCACAGCTGACATAATATTGAAAATAGTGAGCTATCTAAGTAGTAAAGGATTATCCATTGATGGGACTAGAGGGCACAAATGGTGTAGAGCCATCACGAGGCTAAGCTTCATGTGCATCATTATATATATATATATATAGAGAGAGAGAGAACTATATCACTCTTATAACAGCAACTTGCTCCTATTAGGAAAAGGGTCAACCTACCCTTAGTTCTATAATATGGGAATATTTCCAAATTATACGATATGATAGTCATTAGGTAGTATTTTAGTTTGTAGTGATTTGTTGCATTGGTAAAAATGGGATTGACTAGTGACCAATTGACTGACCATATCTTAATTTGGTCTCCTTGCACCTCTGAAGGATCTAGGCTAGGTTGATCCTTTTCCTAATTGGCTCAGTTTTTAGGTAGCTCCAGTTGAAGCATTATAATTTCTGCCATATATACTATAATACGCATATATTTATAAATACTTGTATGTATTTAATGTGAGATATTTCTGCAAAGATATATTGGACTGTCAGGATTTGTTTACCAAGTTCCTCTATCTTTCCTTTGTTCAATTTACCAATTATTGTTTTCTCGTTTTTCTGACATTGATTAGCCCTCATTCAACCGAGTAAGAAGCCACTTGTTTAGATACTTCATT
This sequence comes from Ensete glaucum, assembly GCA_021527575.1. Classification (NCBI taxonomy): domain Eukaryota; kingdom Viridiplantae; phylum Streptophyta; class Magnoliopsida; order Zingiberales; family Musaceae; genus Ensete; species Ensete glaucum. The sequence goes on from CM038558.1 coordinate 42,062,208, forward strand.
CCGATGATTGATCTATCTTTAGCATTTACCTTCTGTTGCAGCTTGCAACACCGAATCAGTCCTAGAGAACTGGATAACGAAGCACTTGCATTTAGACCTGTTTTGGGACCCATGCTTGCAAAAATTTACAATAATCCTCATAACAAAGATGCTAACCAGTCTCGTTTGGAGAAGATATTACAGTTTTGGGCTTCAAAGGAAGTGTATAACCAGGAAACTGTTTCTAGCCTTGAGAGAGAAATGACTGGTGGATTACCATGTCGGCCAGCAGCACAAATGGAAGCAGTAGGTGGATTAAACTCCTCAAATCTCACAGGTCTGTTTTGCCATCTCTTATCCATGTACAACAAATTCTGCATGCTACAACATCCGCTCAATGTTAATTTGAATTCTTTTATTTATTTACTTTCATTGGACCACTCAAACATTCATATGAAATGTACCCTTTGTTTGTACCTTAACTTCCTTCTAGGTGTGCTGTATGGTAAATGGTTCTTTGAACTTGAGGTTCTTCAAATTTCTTGACCACTATAAATCATGATTATCTAGTGCTTTGTGATCCACAATTGTTCCACCCGCCTATATGTCATGGTTTTTTTTCTTTACAAAATCATTCTGAGAAGCTAGCAATAGTCTTTCGGTAGAGCTAAATGTACCAACATGCGTTGAGCTCTACACCAGTTGACTGGTTCCTTTTCCAACTTCCTCGAAGTTTTTCTTATTTTGGACTCCAGAAACCCCCTTTGCAGTTTTTAATCCGAGGTATACCCTTTGTGATATTCACTAATCTGAACTCACTATTGAAATATACATGAGAATGACTACAATCTTCTCCATTGGTTGCATGATATTCTTTGCTTATAGAACATTAACCTTGGACATGAATAACCTATTCTGGAAACAGAATCATACCAACTTCCAATTATTCAATGGCCATTGTTACCCGGAATGTAGATGTTCGATCACAAGTCGACTCCTGTTGCTTATAGAACATTAAATGATCCATCTTATTTCTAAAAGTACTTCAGAATCTCTGAATAAACTTCTATCATTCTAATAATCCTGTGGAACATTTATCTTCATTCTTCATGTCTTCTACTGCAAGATTATTTCTTGGTCCTCATGCTATGCTATTATCTTTTACCCATGTTGTTTAGTGCTCGACCTATCAGTTCATGTCATGAACCATAAAAAATTAGAGCACCTTTATTGACAGTTTGGCTAACCCAGTTAAGCATTAAATATTACCTTGCTATTAGCATTTTTTTAATTGACATGTGAACTTTACGCCAGTTTTATCTCTTTTGGTTGTAGGCTTAACACCTCAACAATGGTCGGACAATAAAAATTCTGATCTGAGTTTCCAAAGTCAAGAAGTAACCAACAAACATTTGCCTCCAACTTCAGCTCTGCAGTTCACACCTACTGCAACACAGCAGACTCCATCCTCGCTGACTCTTCCAGTCCAACCAACTGTGCCAACAGCTCTCCCTCAGCTGCAACCCAATTCCGCAGCCAGCATAATGGATCAAGGTCCTTCACCTTATCCTTTGTTCCCCCCTGGCCTCATCCCTGACATGGTGAGGAAGATGCAGATCGGTAGTGGTGTCCCCTACTCTCCTTTAAGTACTCTTGATATCCCCTCTGTGATTGCCCCATCCACTGTGTCCCCTTCAAAGATTCTCGATCGAGTGTCAAAGTTCTTCAAAGAGATTGGAGAGATCAACCCATCAGAAGGGCCAATTAGACATTCTGCATCAGATGATGAATATGATGAACATGGGATGGAGCCTCCCGCTCGAAAGGGAGGGGCATGCATTCCTCCACCGAACCTGAAGGTGGATGCAGAAACTGGAGCATACGCTGATGGTAGCGTTGATCGAAAAGCAGGATCGGGTGGCTCAGGAAGGTTGGGACTCGGAGCCACTGCAGACCCCAACGAGGTGAGCCAGTATGATGATGTCTATACTTCCTATCGCAAGCAGAGAAGCACCAACTATCATTCTTCAATGAGTGCCAGAGCTGCATCGAAGTGACAGAGAAACCCTTGCACCCTTTGTCAGAAATCACGTTCGATCCTGGAATGGACCCTACTGTGATATATCACACCAAAATCTCAGACTACTTCCGTGGCTAAATACTCGGCGCAAGTTTGCTTCTGTTATTTATATCGAACTTTCGCCTGTCAAAAGATTGTTCTGTCGAAGGTTCTTCATGTAAATGGCTCTTGCGTGCCCACACCGAGTTAACAATTTTTTTTGTCTCACAACTTGGTTTGAATTGTAACTGGTCTTGCTAAAAGCCATGATTTGGACTTGGATTGAACCTGTTACTTGCTGGCACAGCTTGTGAGGAAAGTTTTGGCTATGGTTCAACTGAAACTTCTATTGAATCTCTTTCATAGCAGAACAGTTTTGTAGATTGTTCCTGCGAGCCTCCATTCAGTTAATGAATAGTTAGTTGTATTGACTTCACTTCCAAGTTCTACTCACAGAAGGTCAGATGGATCAGAAAGATAGATAGCATGAGGAAGTAGATATATACCAATTGAGTGTGATAGTCCCTTAAAATTCAGAATTTAGATTTGTAAGCATCCATGAGTGGATGCACAATAGTTAGGAATTTGGCTAGTACTGGAGATACATGAACAGGTACCACAGAATAAGAATTTTCATTGATTGTGTGAAAAATTAACCTTATACCACTTCTAAGATAGCCTAGTTTTGATCAAGAATCTGAAAGCTTTCTTTTTCTGTATATTGTTCCCAAAGGATGAAAAGAATTTTAGTGTGAAAAATTGATCAAAAGAATTTTGTCAAAAGATTGATCAAGAAATTTCATTGATTGTGTGAAAAATTAACCTTACACAATGTGATATTTAAGTTGTTGGCTTTGTGACAACATTATATATATATATATATATATATATATATATATATATATATATATATATATACGTACCTACGTGGAGTTAATAGAAAAAATATTAAAAAATATTTTTATTCATGAATAATTATATATAATTTTGCTGGATGATAAAATAAGAGGAGAGCCTTATACACTAAGTACAACCTTCTTATAAAATGAGAAGAGAATTGAAGATGATACAAATATGTATTAAGGAAATTTATAGATATTACAGTGAGAAGAAGTGAAATATAACCGATACAAGAGATGTAAAAAAGATTTGAAAATATTTTATTAAAAGTTAACTTAATTCACATAAAATTATAATTCTTTATTGAGTTCAACATTGTCAACAGTTTCATGTAGCCCACTTTGTTGAGAATTGGTTCATAAAAATTTTAGGGGTAGTGATCAGTATTTAGGAGTGGTGGAGGTAATGATATATGATCTAGAAGTTAGTGAGAGTAGTGGTTAATCATGGATGACATAGTGAAATAGTGGGGTGAAGTAGGGGATGAGATAGTTACGATTAGGTCCTACAAATAGGCCCATATCATGAAGTAAGATGAGCAGAGAGTATGTGTATTTTAACTCTTATTTAATACTAAGTTGTTTTCTTGATTGAAAGCATTTTCATTAATTACATTGTAGTATTTTATTTTTGTCATTTCTTTGCTCCACCTTCTAACGTTTGTGGTATCAAAGTCTTGTTTCAATCTGAACTATGCATTATGACTTTCAATGATAATTTTGTCTCAACTCTTTATTCTTATCTTTTTGGGCAAATGTTATGAATTTTGGAGTATCGAGTCTTAAGATTTTTGGGATTCAATAAGAACTAATATGCAGATCCAAATGAAGAAATCAGACTAAGGGAGAATAGAAAGAATGATTCAAAAGTATTGTTCTTCATTCAACAAGCTGTATATGAGACAATCTTCTCAAAAATTATAGCAATAATAACCTCAAGACAAGCTTGATTGATACTCTAAAATGAATTTCAAGACTCATCGATGGTGATTATGGTAAAACTTCAAACACTTTGCTATGAGTTTAAAATTTTATTTATGAAACGTAATAAATTAATATAAGATTTTCTTTCTCGAGTGATTGAATTGTCAGTCAAATGAAATATTATGGTAAACATCTTCATGATCATATAATTATTACAAAAATTTTGAGAAATTTAATTTCAAAATTTGATCATGTTGTTACCACAATTGAGGAGTCAATGAATTATCTACTTATTCATTTGATGAACTAATAGTTTTCTTGCAAGCACATCAAGTAAGGTTGAACAGGTCACTTGAAAAAAGTGAAGAAAAAATATTTCAGGTTAAGGGGGAGTCTTTTACTTCAAAAGAAGATAAAAAATCAACAAGAAAAAGACATGGTAGAGGAGAATTTTATGACAAAGGAAATGGAAGAGGAAGAATAAGAGGACATTTTGATGGATATGATGAACAAAAGCAATTGATAAAAAAAAACTATAAGAGTGGAATTTTATGTCATTATTATAAAAAATTGATCACATAAAGTCAGATTGCTAAAAAATAGAAAAGCAAGAAAGCTATATGGAGGAAAATAAAGATAATAGTAAGTTGTTCATGATTTATTCACAAGTTAATGATATCTAAAATGATATTTGGTTCTTGAATAGTGGATGTTCTAATCATATATTAGGTATAAGATTAATATTTAGAGATATTGATGAGACTCACAAGTTAAAAATTAGACTTAGAGATAGTAAGCAAATTCAAGTAGAAAGAAAAGGAACAATTGAGTTGAAGACAAATCAAAAGAATGTAAAACACATTGATAATATTTTCTTTGTTCCTAGTTTATCACATAGCGTGTTGAGTGTTGGACAATTAATAGATAATGGATATTTAGTTATATTTGATGATAATTTATGCACTTTTAAAGATAAGAAATCTGGTTTGTCGTTACATTGATGATATTATATATATAGGTTCATCTAACTTTATTATGGCAAAATTTAAAAAATATATGATAAATAAGTTTTAATTGTTAGATCTACGTCCACAACACTATTTTCTTCGGTTGGAGGTGAAGCAAGGATTAGATAAAATTTTTATTTCACAAAAAAAGTATGCAATGGATCTATTCAAAAAATCTAACATAATTAATTGCAAAACTGCAACTACCCCCATGAATGTAAATGAAAAAATAAAACTTGAAGATGGTACAAGTTTGACAAATGCAAAATACTATAGAAGTTTGGTTTGAGGTTTAATCCATCTAACTTATACTCGACTATATATTACATTATATATTGGTATAGTATCCAGGTTTATGCAGAGCCTAAGTAAACATCACCTCGAAGCTATTAAAAAATTTTTGTGTTATATTACGGATTATGAAATTTGGTATTCTTATAATTTTAAATGTAAATTAATTGGTCTTATTGATAGTGATTGGGTAGGAGATTTGGATGATAGAAAGAGTACTTCATGCAATATTTTTAGCCTCGAATCAAGAGCTATATCTTGGAGTTCACAGAAGTAAGCAACAATTACATTGTCAATATCGGAAACAAAATATATAGTTGTAACATCGATAACATATCAAGTTATATGGCTTAAAAAACTTCTTAAAGATCTTCATCAAAAACAAAAAGAAGCAATAGAAATATTTTATGACAACAAAGCCACAATTATAATAATGCAGAATCTAATATTTTATGAAATTACGAAACATATCGAGGTATGCTATCATTTCATCTGAGATCTTATAGCAAATGGAGGCTTAACAATGAAGTACTATGGCATGGATAAACAAGTTATAGATATTCTCATTAAGTCACTTTCAGTTCAAAATCATATATATTTCATATTTGAAATCAGTGCATGTAACTATGAATCAAGAGGGAATATTGAGAATTGATTTATAGAAATTTTAGAAATATATTTAAGAGTTGTGGAGTTAGTGACATATGATTTAGAAGTTAGTAAGGATAGTGGCTAATGATGAGCAAGATAGTGAGATGAAGTAGTTGAGTGAAATATTTACTATTAGGTTATATAAATAGGATCATAGTTCATGAAGCAAAATGAGCATAGCATATACATGCTCTTGTTTAATACTATATTCAAAAATATTTTTATTAATTATATTCTAATATTTTATTTTTGTGTATAAGATTAGGATGAACAAATTTTAAGTTTTTATGCACACAATAAGGGGAGAGAGAGAGAAAGGATAACCATGTCAGTGAAAGGGAATAGTTTGCAGAGTTACAAACATCATCATGGTTTGGATGTTCACGGGAAGTGGGAGGCAGAAGAAATCTTCTTCTGCGATCGTACTTAAGAAGATGAAATCAGACTTGAGAATCTATGAGCATCTCTGTCGATATCATATGGTCAGTTTGCCTCAGTAAATGACACCAAATTAATTGCACCTTCAATTCTTTTTCTTCGACGCTGCCTCACAGTAGGTCAAGTCTGCACCTTCTTCTTCCCACAGCTAGGGTTTCTGCGGAAGGCTCAGCTGAGAATGTTAACTCATACAACCCACACAAGAGATATAAGCACCAGATGTCCATCGAATGGTGAGTTCATGATTCAGAACAATTTCTACAACATAGCTAAGGAAGCATCACATCAAAAGGAAAATAAAGCGAAAGAGACGAGACATATGACTTCCTGCTGACATCTCTCCCTTTCCTACTTCCCATTCTTTCCGCTTCACAGCAAACCCAAGTTGATGGAGTGATTCTTCGGACTCAGATCCTACTCATTGTTCATACAAACCTCATCAGCTAGCATGCCTCCATTGATGCCGCTGAAGCTGGTGAAGGGGTGCATCTGAAGCTCAACATCTGGCAGTACTCCAAAGCAAACAGCATGAAACCTATGAATGCTTCTTCTTCTTCTTCTTCTTCTTCTTCTTCTTCTTCTTCTTCTTCTTCTTCTTCTTCTTCGATGGCAGTGTATGTTGAAGTTACATCACTTGGTGGTAGTAGTGAACATGTGTCTGAATCAAAATGGTGGCCGAAGATTACTACCGGTAGCCCATCCAAAAGCATCACCTGGGTGCTGGTAATTCCCCGTGCTTGCACCCAAACTGTAGAACGGAAGGCCGACGGCGCCAACTTCTCCGTCACCACCTTCATGGCCACTGCCAATAATAGCTGAGGAGTGCAAACCGCCGGGCTGCTGCCCCTCCGCTGCTGTTGCCTCTGTCGGTTCCTCCTCGCCTTCCAACGGCAGCTGCTCGTACATGGCATTGGAGAACGATGCCGCCATCAGCACCACCGGCCCCGCCGCCACCAGCGGTCCAACCACGCTTCCTCCGATCACCTGCCCCTGCCCTCCGGCCAGAAACACGGTTAGGCCGGTCGCGCCGGGCGGCGCGGGCGGCGGGAGGACGGTCCCGGTCAGCGACAGGATCTCGAACCTACCCCTGAGGGTGGCCACCACGCTCCCCTGCGGCGAGGCGCCAGGCTGGCGGAGGGCGACGTTGACGACAGCTCCGCCGCCGCTGAGGACGGACACACCCCGGCCGCGACGCCGGGCGTGCTCGTTGACGCAATCGACCACGTCGGCGCCGGGCGCGATCTCGAGCACGTGGGAATGGATGGCGTTGGGGCTGTCGCACGTGATTATAACAGGCGGCTTCGGCTTGTTCTTGGAACCAAGGGGCCGGCCGCGGGGGCGGCGGACGGGACCTCCAGCAGCAGCAGCAGAGGTAGTAGGTCGTTCACCGCTGCCATCGCCATGGTCCACGGGATTCGGGCTTTCCTTCTGAGGCAGCTTGTACTCTTCGGGCGGGTCGTGCGTCGGGGGCTCTGGCTGTTGCGGCGGGCCAAGGAGGTGGTGGAGGTAGAGAGAAGAGTCGTCTCTGCTGCCACCGGACTCCTTTCCGGCCATCTCCACCGCATCCACTCTCTCCCACCACTTGTTCGCCAGCTTCTCCTCCCCTCTTCTCTTGTCTTCTATAGAACCAAATCCGACCCTCCTTTGAGCCAACTTCTAATTCATCTCCTTCGATCAGAACAAACTAACCTGATAGCCGAGTCCTTCTCCACCTTTCACCCATCTCAGCTCAAAACCCTCTCTTTCCAAGAACCCATAGCTTTCCCCTACATCTCTGAGAGAGAGAGAGAGAGAGAAGAGAGAAACAAGATGATGATGAGAAGAGTTGCATCAAAATAAATATCCAAAAGCAACAAGTTGGATCGGCGGCCATTCAGGAAGATACACGAGCGATAGATAGAGACCATATTTACTATAATAATATGGATTGGAGGCAGCCAGAATGGCTTTCTATTAGTGCAGCCTTTGTATTATATTGCACAGAACTGTTCAAAGTATGGACTTTGGAGATGTCATTATAACACATATATCATGTAAAGATATCATGAAACATGCAATATGTTGATACATCAACACCACCATTCAACTCCTACTTTTTTTTCAGTGTCATTAACCCATCAATTACAGCTTCAGGTGTTTGACCCTCTAAGTAAGGTACACATCCATAATTCAATATTATCTACCTAAACCATATGCTAAGTTGGTGATGATATCAGCTTTTAGCTTCAAGTAATGTTAATTTGGTCCCAAGTAATTATCTACAGCGACTTGAAACGAAATTGCAACTAAGCTTTAGGGTTAACTATATATTACCCCTATAATTAACTAGCTTCATTATTTCGATTCTTATATTTTTAAAAATGATATTACTATCCTTATATTATATTTATGATAGTAAAGTATTTAATCTCGTTGTTCCAATAAAATTTTATTTTTTCTTAATTTTTAATCTTATAAAATTATTTTTTTAATATATTTTACTTTATTAAGTATAAAGAGTATAATATGACTTTTGAAAGTAAAAAGATCTAGATGACTAATTATTTGAAATTAGCCCAATGCTTCCACCTCTTCTTGTGAGGAGTTGTGGATTCAATTACACCTGATTTGTTCCGAAATATCAACCAGTGGTTAGGCTTGGGTTCAAATCATTAATTTTTTAAACTAAAAATAATTAAATATATAAATCATATATTATATATATAGATATATCAATCACGAATCGTTGATTTTAATTCTGGAACTATAATCGAACTACTTGGTTGTGGTTTCAATTTAGAATCGATGAACTGTTGAACTGGTTCGGCTAGAATCATATATAATTATAAAAAAAATTAATATTTTTTGGCTGTTTGTAAAATTTTATTTTCTTTTTATATACTACAAAGGGTAAATATGATGTTTTGAACGCACAAAAATGGGGAATTAACCATTAAATTTTAATTAGATCAACCTCAAATATGACTTGGTAAGTTTAGGGCTTCAACTGCCACTATATATAATAATAATAATAGCTTAACTAAAGAAAAGTGGGACAGATGCTTAGAGTAATCATTAATACTTAATGGGTTCCAAAGCATGTAGAAAAAAAAGCAGCATGCATTAGTTAATTAGCAGCTGTTGAGAGATGCCAATTACATGGAACTTTGTTCTACCAAGATTCCATTCATCATGAACAACATATAGGATTAATAAGTGATGGACAAGGCTGAGCTAAACATTCACTGTAACCCTCTCACCTCTTCTTCTTCTTGTCTGCGTTGCCAAAGGCAAAGCTTGTGCGAGAGAATCCAATCCCACCTGATAAGTAAAGCCTCCGATCTATAAAAACTCCATACCGCATTTACTTGGGAAATCTTCGGCAGCACCCCTTCCCTTCATGTCGTTGCTTCTCCTTCGATGATGAGTGGTTGGCAAAGCAAAAAAAAAAAAAAAAAACAATTGTTTGTGAGGTTGACAAACTCGAGCATCCAAAAAAGCATCGATCTCTATACATATTCTAATCAATCCATCGACTGAAAGCATAGGAATAAGCTGGGCAATAGTTTTATCGGGCGGCGCCGCTGCATCGCCGTCGGCGGCGTGGGAGGCGGCCATGTGCGCTCCACTGGCCGCTCTTGTCATGCTCCTCGGTCCAATTAACCCCACTGCATCCACCACTATTTCTTTAGTTGGTATGACTTTAATCTGATGCTTAAACTGTTGTTTAATCTCACTGGATGGATGCTTTGTATGTGGATAGCAATGGTTAATCCTTGATCTACTACTTTGGGATGTGTAAACATATAAATATATGCATGCATAAGCTGCATACTTTAATGAAGGAAGCTGCAGAGGCATTAACTGTCCTCTTCATTGAGTTGGAGGCTGGATTCTGTCCTACCAAATCATTCTATCGAGCTAAACCCAGAGATTAATCATGAAGTTGGGGTCGTACCATGAATCAGCTGGAAGAAGACCTCTAGCTAGCTGAAGGTACAAGGCATAGGACAATGAGGCATCCATCAGCAACACCAACACCACTAAGAAAGCATGAATTCAGATCTGAATCTGGTTTCTACATGTTCTTCAATCAGCCTTTCCTGCATTCTTCTGTCCATGAACTCAAAAGAGTCCAAGAAGCTGCTACATGCTTGTTTGGAGACAGACACTTAGGACTTGACAGAACTCTCATGTGTGATGATTTATTTGTTCAGTAGTTAGCTGGATTGGGAGGAAGGAATGCTACTGATAGGTACGTGCATGGGGGTGTAGAGGTCGGTAGCATCACTAATCATGAGAAAAATTGCTATATTTCAAGATAACAGGAAAACAAATACTTAGAATTCTCTATGAGATGAGAGTTTCTGAGGAAGCAGAAGGGTTTCTTTTGAGAGGTTTAAGTTTTTAGATTGGAATGTTAAGGCCTAAAAGGTTTATAGTAGTTTTTCATGTATGCAGTGCAAGAGTCTGCCACCAATATGAGGATCAATTTGCATAATCTTATCTTTAGATATAAAGAGACATGATTGAAATGATAGTGTCTTATATTATGGAGAAGTAATCTCTGATAGAGTTATAAATACTTACCACAAAAGGATGATAACTTTTTACCCTTTCTTTCTCTTCTAGCGTTGACTTTTTGTAGCATCATGAGCAACCTCATTGGTGAAAAAAAAATGGTAGTAATAAAAAACAGATTCTGTTATTACCCTTTGGTTTTGGCTTTCATGTTCTCTGATCTTTATGAGCATGGTCTCCCCCAATAATGCTCTACTTCCCTTTGTCTGCTTCTCTTTACACCTTTCCCTCCTCCATTCAACATTCAATGAATTCATCTGCAAAGACAAAGAATCTGGCCCTTGTTCTTGGATATCAGAGACATTTCTTCTGGAGTTTGCTCTTTCATCAAGGCCTCAAGTTCATCTGCAAGAAGTAAGTTTACAGAAAAAGAGAATGAGAACACAGGGCTTGCAATTTGGTCAAGAAGATATGGATGGTTTGCTAGTTATACTAAACCAAGGCAAGGCATTAAATAGCTTAATTACATCTGTAGTCAATACCATAGCATCCTATGTTGAATGTCTCCAAAGTGCTCTGATACTATGATAAAACTTTAGTTGGATAACAACTTAATTATCCTAAAAGCATAAACTGTTAGGAAAATGACTCAAATCTATAAAGTCTTTCTTTCAATCTTTCATTTGCATCCTTCTCTGGGTCAAGAGGTTGATCTAATTCCTGTCCCTGTCCAATAGGAAATAAATATATTTCTCCTGTCCTGATACTGTCTTATTTCTTCTTTTGGTACCTGAACATTTTTTCTGCACATTTGCTAGTGTTACATCACAAGTGAGATAAGTAGGCATTTGGAGTTCAATATGGATGAAAAGGCCCACTGGATTTGAATCAAACACCTTACTCATTTAATATTGTAGATATTCTAGGGTTCATGATTTTGTAGCACTGAGTGCTATAGACCTACTGAGGCTACTTGTAGGCAAGGATTGGAAAGACTTACAGAGCACAACATTCAGGAACTGGATTTTGCATCATTATCAGGCATATCATTTTTCTTTTCTTTGAAAAGAAGCTAGATGTTTCCAAATGCTTGCATTTGTATGTCAACTACTGCACATGAAGATGCTCTTCCTGGAGGAGCAATGAAGCCACTGTTGCAGTCATGTACATCTAGAACCAAAAAAAAAAAGAAAAAAAAGAAAAAAGAAAAAGCACTCACACAAAAGCAGAACTCAAGAACCAGTCAACAGTTACTCGGGTAAGGATTTGGATAGAATTAATCCCACGGTAGAACCATCTTCATTCATTTAAATCTCCAACATGATGTGTTCTTGCAGTCATCTTGTCCATGAAGAACAGTAGTATTTCTTTTCCTTCCAAATATCCTTGTTTTTATTTGACTGGCTTTTGTGGTTATCAGATGTCACTACAATCTTTTATTGTAAGCATCTGCAGAATTCAGCTCTCACAATTCTGATGGTAAAAAACAGCATTTCTATTGATCACTTGAACTCGATTGGAGCTCCGTATAGCTATCAGATGAATTGGAGAATGTCCTTCCTTCCATGAAGGTTACTGGGAGTGCCAGCAAGAGTAATTCCAAGCAGCCTCTCCTTCATTTAAGCCATTCTTTTGACATCAAACAATCCATAGTTTCTGCTATCTCAAAGGAAAAAATGACACGGAAGCATCCTCATTCACATAAATTGTTTTGTATCAATTTGAAACGAGAACAGCCTATATTATCTCCAAAGAAATCAGTCTATGAAATGATCTAAAAAACCTGAGATGAAGCAGTAACACATATAGATGATGGACTACTTACTGTAGTGTACAATGTGTGCAATGCAACTGGAGCAGCATCCGGCCAACTTGATAGCTCACTGCAGAGACGGTAGCTGTCATCCCAACTTCCACCATGAGTGAAGCGAGTGGGAGTAGGGATTAAGATCGCCAATGGAAGCTTCTAGTCAGAGGAACTGTGCGTGAGGCCGTAGGAAAAGATTGAGCAAGCACTCCCAACTGCATCCTAATCCTGCAATCATTTCAACTCTCATGAAATGATCTCAGGCACTGGTCCATCCACACCCCCCCCTTGAAACATGAAACCAAGGATTTGGACGGGCATTGGCCAACCAAAAGCTTTCCCCAGCCTGTGGGGAAGAGTAGAGCTCAAGCCATTCCTCTGTCTGTGTCTTTGTCGCAGTCTGCAATCTTGCTCCGTCTCTTCTTGCTTAACTGTCACCATCATTGCCGTCTCCACCGCCGGTACGAGTATAAAGGTGCGGCGCTCCAAGAGGTAATGGTGTCCTGATTCCTGAACCGCAATGAGGTTGTCATTAGGAGGAACTCCTTGGCGGGGTTCCCTGTTCCTTGCCTCTGTGGCGGTCTCCGCCGTCATGCTTTGCTTCGCTGCTGACCTTCCATCGCCAACAACCAGCAGCAATGGCTCACATGGTGAATTGCACCAGCCGCAGCTCGACACAACAGCTCCTGCCAAGATGTACCAGAGTAGGCAATGGCCAACTGATGGAAGCGGCGGAGGCGGCGGAGGGGGGAGTAATGGTGGGAGTGGTGGGGGAGGAGGAAACGGTGGAAATGGTGGTGGAGGTGGCGGTGGAGGAGGAAGCGGTGCTGGTAGCAGTTGGAGTTGGGGATGGGGGTGGGGTTACGGATGGGGATGGGGCAGCGCAGGAGGTGGTGGTGGTGGTGGAGGAGGTGGAGGCGGTGGCGGCGGGGGGGGCGGTGGGACATCGGGCGGCGGCGGAGGAGGAGGAAGCAACGGAGGCGGTGGTGGCGGCGGGAACAATCAGAGACAGGGAGGTGGAAGAGATGGCAGGTTAAGCGGCAGTCGGAGGCACAATTACAGCTCGAGCTTGTACAGGGTGGGGGAGTACGCCCGGTGCTCCCGTCGGGGGCGATGCGGCGGAATGAAGCTGCTCTGCCCCATGCACTGCGACGGGCCCTGCTTCTACGACTGCCAGAGCAACTGCAGGGCACACTGCAGATTCCGGTGAACGGTTCACCGCTAGCTACGGGAGGGGTGGCGTCGGTGTTGCTTCCATGTTTTGGTCCCCGGAGTGTGCAGGGGTGAGATATCAAAGGGTGTTGTTCTCGCGTTACTGCTGCCATGATAATTTTGAGGTGCAGGCACTTCGTGTTAACGTTGTGCATGAGCTTATATTACTGTCTCAATCGTTGTTCTGGCAAGTGCTCTTTTCCGACCCATTTCACCGAGTACGAGTTCCTGCCTGCCCTGTGATTGGCCGATCAGCGGGCCCCACATCTAAAGGTCGGTGCGGGTAACGGACAACGGGTACGAAAAGTATTTATTATTATTATTATTATTATTATTATATCTCTAAGTATGTGTTACGGTATCCCGATCGTTGATCCGAGATCAGATGGACAGTAGGCCTGATGAAGGCGAAGTACCATGATGGACGGTTTATAAGCTAAAAGCCGATCTTAATTTCCTGGACCGTTCGATGTAAATTGAACGGTTCGATATCGCGAGAAGATGGGGACCGATCGGTTCATTGAATCGTCGTCTTCGTCTGAAGAAACGGGTTCCGTTGTCGCGTCTCGCTGCCTTCTGTTGAGTTTGCGTTCTTGAAACCCTAGCGAGGGTTTTTGAGATCCGTAGCTCGTACGGGTGTTTGATATTGGCGGCGACATGGAGGAATACGACGAAGAGCTCCGGACTCCGTGGATCTCTCACGGCTACGTGGGTGCCCGAAGCTCCGCCAGACGATCTCCTCCGTCCTCCATGCCGAGCGATACCATCATCCATTATAAGTCAACCTGAGACAGCTTTAAGTTATGTTTTCTTCATATTCTTGCATATTCTGAAATGTAGCCATTCAAAATTTGATACAAAGTAATCTTACTTCTTTCATCATTTATTGTTGATCCGCTAGTTAAACATAATTTATGCATGGCTTTCAAATGGTGCCAGAATAATTTAAATGGCTCTTTAACTGAAAATGGATAGGAAAGTCTTTAATTTCCATGTATGCAGCTTAACTTTTCTTTTGCAATGTACGGCAATAGTGCATCATCCCATCTGCACATGTGAACTATAAAAATTTATTGACTTAGAGATAGTCTATGATAGGATTCCTAGAAATTTATTATGGTGGGTTTTAGAAAAGAAAAGATGTATCCACTAATTATTTTGATGTTATTAAAGATATGTACGTTAATATAGTTATTAGTATTAAAACTATAAAGAGTGTGTCTAGTGAGTTTTCTACTAGCATAGGATTACATCAAGGATCCACATTAAATCTATACCTTTTTACATTGATAATAGATAACCTGACTAGTCACTTACATGATAGACCTCTTTGGTATATGTTATTTGCTAATGATATTATCTTAGTTGATGAAAGCTTAAGTGGAATGAATTATAAACTTGACCTATGGAGGCAAGCCTTAGAAGCTAACTGTTTTAGATTAAGTAGGACTAAGACTGAATAAATGAAATGCAATTTTAGTGATTCTAGAAATAAATAAGATAATATAGTTAAGTTGAATAGCTTAGAAGTCTCCTTAAGTAAAAGATTTAGATATCTTGGATTAATTATTCAACAAGATGAAGAGATCGATAAATATATTATTTATAGAGTAAAATAGAATGAGTAAAATAATGAGGGGCATCAAGAGTCTTGTGTAATCATCAGATACCTTTGTGATTAAAGGAAAATTTTCATAGTCAGGTGTGAGATCAACGATGTTTTATAGATCCGATTGTCAGGTAGTTAAGAAACAATATATACAAAAGTTTGTGTTGCCGAGGTTAGTTGAGATGGATGCATGGAGTTACAAGAAAACATAAAAAAATAAATGCTTCTATTCGTGAACAACTAAGTATCACTTCGATATAAAATAAGATGAGAGAAAATTGCTTAAGATAGTATGAGCATGTGCTTGGAAGACATTCGGATGTGGTAGTCGGAAGAGATGAAATGATTAATATTAGTGGTACAAGGAGAAGTAGAGAAAAACCTAAAAAGTCCTTAATAAAAATTATAAATAAAGATTTAAATACTCTGAATTTAACTAAACATATGATTTTTTACAGATCTCAATGTTGTATATGTTTGTAAAGTTCTTACAACAAGATTTTACTACATTTTCTCACAAATACAATGAAGTATCATTTCCTTCGATATGGTGGAAGCAATTTTTATAGTTCAACAACAATAACAACAAAGTCATAAGTCCCAATTATGTTTAGTTATGGCTTGTTAGGACTGATTATAGCATAGTTTAAGTTGTTATAAAACAGAAACTATAGAGAAAATGGAAATTAAACTATGTCAAAAGTTAAGATCAATAAAAACGTTTATTGGTCACCGACATTCTGGTTGGTAAAAGATACAAACCATTAAGCATGACATGTACCATTCGGTCCTTGACTGCAATCTGTACTCTCACAACCTTATATTTCATTTGCCACTTCAATTTGGTTCTTCTAAATTAGCTCAGATGAAAAATGAGGCTCCACATGTAAATTTATGATCTTTTTTTTAATGTATAGCACTTTTATGATTCTTCATAAAGACGGCCAAAATGTATGTTCCTCTTACTGCTTAAGCTGTTACCGTCAAGTCTTAAACTCATAATAGCTCAAGTTATGGTGTATCTCAACTGAAACTTTGCTAATGTGCTGTTGGGTATAATCATAGTATTTTGAGCACTAAAGTAGTATGGTGCTGGTAGGACTTGGGTGCTTTGTTACATTGCTCTAATTTAATACAGATATACACAATTAATTGCTTTTGAAACATTTAAAATTTCTTGTGGTATCTGTAGGTGGAACAAGGATCTGAAGTTTGCATTTGAGCTGTCCATGCAGGCTGACTGTCTGTATTGTTTTATAAGATGTTTATGGACAGGGCAGGTGGAACATGTTATCTTGAAAGGTAGATCATGTATGGATTGAGATGGCAAGAGTGTCCTTATAGGCTTTGATTAATTCCTGAAAACCTTTATCTGCTGTCTTGAAAGAGAACCAAGGAGCATTGGTGAGTGAGGCAGTGAAGATGGCTTTTGATTATTTCATTAGATTCAATGGAGGATCCATGTTTACCTTCTACCTAATCCCCACTGTATTAAATCTCTCTTTCTCTCTCTTAGCCTTCTAATTTGTCTTCAACCTTTTTTCACTCATATATGTTGATCTGCTCTCTTCCTTTAATCAGTTATTGTAAATTAAATTCCTCCTTTTCATACTTCATTTTTCATAATCTGCCTAGTTCTCCTTTTTCCTTGCAGTGATCCTCTATTTCTTCTTCTCGTTCACCAATAGTCCTTGCCATCGATTTGCAACATATTATCATTTCTTAGTACTGTTGCCATTAATTTGCAAATTAATTTCTGAATAGTCCATGGAATTTTCATATAAGTCAACTTTTTCCCGAGATTTCTTGTTGTTTTTCCTTTATCTATTTTTAATCTTTGGAAAACTTAAATGCTGGTTCTTGCTAAGGATATTTCCAACATTCAGTTCCTTGGTATTTCCAACTTTTGAAGATATGAATATGCAGGTCCAAGTTTACAAAATGGATGGAGCAGAACTAACTTTTTTCCTTTTTTTGAAATAAATGATGACTCATCAAAATCTCTAATAAGATAAGTAGAATAAGATCAAGATAGTGGGAGAAGGGAGATATGCAAATGTTGTGATCACAAAAGACATTGTAGAGTTCACATGGTAGCCAACAATCATTTTTCCCTTTTAAGGAAATGTCATATAATAAATAAGTTCAATTTATAGGCATTTATATTAATCAAGGCTATTTAGGTTCACTGATATCTTCTTTTAACAGTGAAACCTGCCTGTTATGATTTGGTTGTTTGCTCGTACATAATTTGGCAGGGAAATGGATTCCACTTAGATTGTTCTCTGAGTCCTTGTGGTGTCAACAACATATAATTCTTGTGGATGAAGAGTGTCTCTGTGTTACTTAAAGGCAGCAGTAAGAAATCACATTCTATTGAGTTATGAAAACATCTTTGTTTCTGTGCTGCAAAGAGCCTTGAAGCTTGTGTATCATGAATGAATTACTGTTGTTTTTAGGAATCTGATTCCATGCGGTTAGAGCTTTTGCACATATAGGTATAAAATTAAGAAGACTAGTAATGTCTTTATATTGGCTTGTTGGTTTCTGTATGTGCTCAACATATTTTGTTTAAAATCCTTTTTCCTGTAAGATATCCAGCTGCCCATATATTGTGTAATAATGTAATCCGCATGAGATTGTATTCGACTTTAGTGCATTTCATTTGAATTAATTATGGTAAGAGAATAGTTTTCTATTGTCTCCAGGCGGCCATGTTGGTTAAATCCAGACCATCAGACTGCTGACATCGTTTTGTTTTATCATTCTGCTAGTCCCTGTCTTCAAGACTTAATTTGTAGCCATATGTTGTATGATAGAAACAGATTCTTCAAGACTGGATGATATTGGAGAACATGTTTTATATAATTTGAAGTGCCAATTTGTAAGAAGTCTTTGTCCTCAAATTATTTAGGGCTTTTCCCATCATGGCGCTATTGTCAATTGTCAACAGTCGTCTGCTCTATCTTCTTTTGCCTCCCTCCTGTTTTAGAATCTTGGAATTTCATGTTAGGGTTTAGCGTATGCCTTTGGTTGCTGAGTGAGAACTGGTTACATCTGCTGGGATGCACAAACACAATTCTAGTTTGTATTTGATTGTAAAAATCAAATGCAGTTAGTAATTGTCTATTCTTAATCAACATAGACAAATGATTGAATTTGCATGAAACAAATGAAACGAGTCATCCTGATCTGATTTATATTGGAGGCTCCAAATCGCAAACTCTTTTTGGGGAGTAATTTACTGCTGGGGAGCTTTTCTCAAGCACAACAACTAGTTCTTATCTAAGTTCTTTCGAAGAATAACTTCCTGATTGAATGAATGCAATAAGTCTTCTACTTTGTCCTATTAATCTAGAAGAAGCATTGAACACAAAGCAGCAGAGTTTTGCTTAAAAATGTGAAAATTATTAACCTTTGAGCTGTTTTTGGTGTTTCTGCCTTCAAATTCATGTCTAACTAAATAATTTTCACCTTGTGGCAGATGAGTTCAGTTCCAACTGGAGAAGATGTAACCTGAACCACATCAACCTGATCCATTTGCAATCCCGGCAGCCCCAAGTTTGGGTACCTTGGAAAAGGTTACAAGTCATGCCATCAAACTGATATCCAGTTGCTTGCAAGACAGACCACCAAACAAGTTCCCCTTTCCAGGGAAGCTAGAAAGAAAACAAATCTTTTTGTTTTCTAGCCTAATGAATTTTTTTGCCCTCTAAACTTGACTTCTCAACCAAAAGCCATGGCAGCAGGTGCTGTTGTCATAATCCTCTTGCGGTAAATTGGTTGCATTAGTATTAGTTGTCTTAACTCATGGCCTCACAAAGGGACCAGACTTATAATATCTTTTTGTTCACAAGTGGAAAAGGGAGACCAGACTTGCAATATCTTTTGTTCACAAGAGGAGAAGGGAGAAAAAACAAAAAAAAAGTCTAAAGAGATGGAAGATTATCATGTTGAGCAATGGGAGAAATGGAAGGGGTAGGAAGTCACATGGAGCATTTGTCTTTTTCCCTACTTTTTCCAAGACAACTTATTGGTTTTAGACCTAACACTCACCTTTTTTTATATGCTTCTCCACAACATAATTCCAAGATAAGGTTTTCACATCCCCTTTTTCTCCCCTCAATAATTCAATTCCATGTAATGCTCAAGGCTGTCCACTAAATCTGTCTTTTTCTTGAGATGTAATATTGATGTCATGCTTATCCCGTTGTTGAATTAATTAACTTAACAATGATAAACTTCTCTTAATTATAATGATGTCATGCTTAAAAAGTCAGACGGCCTGTTTTAAATAATATATCAGTAGCTATCCATGTTGATAGTACCCTTGATTCAAATATGGAGATTTAATCTTGGCTTATTTTTTTACAGGGTAGCTTTTATTTATGAAACATGAAAGTAATAAAAATTAATATATCTTGTTAATAATTAACAGAAAATTATAAAGATTAAAAAATTAATATACTTGTTAAACTCCTGCAATGTCTCATAATATTTTTTATATCCCTTTTGTATAAATCAAATTGAAGAATGATGTTTCTTTTGAGATATTCAAATTGGTTAATGTATTTAGGTCTTCGGTTTGAGTTCATGTGTTATTTAAAATATTTTAAGGATGATAAATTATATATATATCAAACTTATTGCAAACTGGCCCTAATCTATATTTCGAATAGGAATCTTAATGATATGTTATATTGGATGAAAACACTGCATGGAACTCAAGTCGGGTGAACATCATATCAAGCTTTTTGCACGAATCGTGACGAGCCACCTAATGATAGAAAGAAAGATTTGTGGGTTTTTGGAGATTAATTAATGGCGTTTTAGCCTCTTGATTAGGTTAATTGTTACGTTAATTTGGATTAAGAAATTTTGCCGGCCTTCTTCGTTGTTATTATTGTTGTGATTATTATTTAATTCAGAAAATCTCCGCGAAATTATTAAAAAAGGGGCATCAATTTCCTTCATTTTAGTGTTCTCAGGTCTCAGTGAGAGAAGCTCTTTGAGCGATCTGACGAGGGGTTTAGGTTCTTTTCCTTCACCGAAATCGCTCTTTTCTCGTCTTTTTTCCATCATTCTCGGCTTTCTTGGGGAAATTATTGGCCAGAGTCGTGTTTTTCCGCAGGAGTTTGGAGGAAAGGAGGAAATTTGAGGTGATCAGGGGATGGGGACAGTAGTTCCTCTGGTTTATTTGACCGGATCTTGATTCCCGTTTCCCTGCTCTTTTGATCTCCTAGTACCGTTAGGGTTCTGTCGATTTTCTTGCTTAGTCTGGTTTCTTAGTGTTTGGGCTGCCAATTATTACAAGTCGAATTGCTATTCTGGTTGTTGCTGTTGTAATTTGGAGACAAAGAATAGATTTTGAGGCGTAGGGTTTATGGGTTTAGGAATCACTAGTCAGCTGCAGTGCTTCGGTGCGTGTTTCAGGAGGCTTTCGCCGAAAAGCTTTCATCTTTCCTGATCTTTCTTAGAATTCCTTGGAACGTAGTTAAATTTTCGAGTGCTTAGTAGAGAAAAGCGCTCAAAATTTCTTCTTTTTTTGACTTCGGAAGAGGCTCTCGAGTGTGATCTTACTCTATCAAGTCTTGGATGTTATTAGTGTCGCTGTAGGATTTGTATTGCCTGGTAGGTAATGGTGCTTACAGCTCGCTGCTTGGTCGCATGGAAGTGAGGTTGGAGCAGGGGACTATGGCTAGTAGAGAATCCTCCTCGTTGAACTTTGGTGTGCAGAAAAGTCCGGTGCAATCGCAGCCTCCGGCGATGCAGAGCATGCGATTGGCCTACGTGGCAGATGGCACGGCTATCTTCAAGCCGATATCCAGTTCATCTCCTGCTCCTCCTCAGCCCTCTCCTCCTCCTTATCAAGGAGGAGGTGGAAGAATGGATGCTGGAGCTGGAGATTGTAGCTCTGCGGTTATCACACCCCATGGCCTGAACATCAACGTTGGAGAGCCAGTGAAACGGAAGAGGGGGCGGCCGAGGAAGTACGGACCCGATGGCCTTGCTCTGAACCCTTTATCTACTGCTGCTTCACTCTTTCCGGTAGCCGGTGCATTCTCTCCTCCTGTAGGGATGGTGGCTAACCCGGCCGATGCCACCAAGAAACCAAGGGGCCGGCCACCTGGTTCCAGCAACAAGAAGCAGAAGCTGGGTGCTCTCGGTATTCTCAATGCTTATTTCGTCTTGCTATTAGCATTTGTCATGAGGTATTGATATACTACGGTCGATGAATATTTTGGTGGACTTTGGCTCTCTTTTCTGTGATCTTATTTGCGTTGGTCAAATTTGATTTTCTTGCTTCCATCGAGAGTGTTGAACTTGTCAAAAAGTAAAGAAAGATTCTTTTATTTTTTTCTCTGAATTCAGATTTTTATGGATCTGACAGGCATGTGACCAACTGTTCTCAAAATATATCATTGTTCGTTACCTCTTTCTTCTTGGTTTATTGAAACCTGTGAAATTTAGAAATGATTGTTTGATGCTAAATGCATTTCTATACTAATTGTTTTATGTATCCTAGCAAAGTTTATATACATTCACCATAAATTATATACTTGATGATTGTATATTTTCTATTGTCCAGCAATATAAAGTTGCTTTCCCTTGGTCCAATAATTGGTAGTCTGGTTTCTTGTTAGGAAATGACACATTAATCTTTTACTTGATTTCTGTTAACACTTGAATTATTATAAGCTTGTAACAGTGATATGCATCTGATGTATTTTGCAGATTCTTTTACCTGTACTTATTTTCTCATTTTTCTTTTTGATAGAATTTTCACTTGAATTATTATAAGCTTGATTACTGTTTGCATTTCTCTCCAGTTCTTTGCAACTGTACTTGTTGACTTGCAGGATCATCAGGAACTGGATTTACTCCTCATGTTATTACAGTAACGGTAGGAGAGGTATCCATTTTCTTCTTAAAATTATTTCATATATGGAGGATGATATGTCCCACCAGTCCTGGTTGTATTAGCTTTCTGTATCAAATTGTTGTATGAGCTTCCTGTATCTAATTATTCTTTTATACCATTTAACCTGAATTAAGGATTATCTGTAACCTTGACAGAACTCGTCATTATGTTGCTTTGTGAGTTCACAAGTGATGTACAACATAGGTTGTACACTTGTTTGTCTTTTCATTTCTGCTTTTTCTGCAAACTAGATCCAATTAATTTGAAGCAAACATTTAATAAGTTCATCAAAGCATTTGTTTTTATCATGTTTCATCCTCCCATTCTTATGAAGGAGATGCATATTGTTTCTGTATATATATATTTTTCCATTAGGTTATTTCTAATTCTACATCTAGTGAGGGTTAAAAGCTTTTCTTGAGAGGCCAAAGTAATTAAACATAGAGGGAAATTATGTTCTAGTGAACTGATGTCAAAAGGAGCAACGATGTTGCCTATTTGTATAATTTTGTGACATCCTTTTTGTATAAATTTTTTAGTGATATAAGCTATTGATTTAAGCACCTTGAAATATATTCTGTGATAGAAATAAATTTCCGGTGAAATTTTGAATAGTCATTTGATGCAAATCTTGGTAACCAACTCTTTTTTTTTTTACTGAAATTTTTTATTATGAGATGTAGAATACAAAGGTAATTACTAAGGCAAGGTTTTTTATTTGTCAAATTTGGAATTTTACTAATGACAAAAACTTGGTCACAAGAATAATGTTGACCTACCAGTTTTGCTTAACTGCTATGATTAGTAATCGTTAATGGCCAGGGGAGCAGGTGTAAAACTTATCTGACATGTTAGCTAAAACTTTACCTGATCTTTCACAACTACCTCTTTGAACATGTCATATGCTTCATAATGTACAAACATAATTTACATGTATGTATCATAATTTATTCTTCTCTCTTTTCTGCACCACACTTGGATATTTATCTCATGACTATATATATGCAAGCAACACTTGCCATCTTTAATTCCTTTTATTATTTAACATCATATGGTTGTAAAAGCTTTTATGAACCTATCATCCACATAATCAGGCATAATATAATCTTAAAACAAAGAATATGTTCTCATGCTTGGGATCATAATATAATCTTAAGACAAAAAATATGTTCTCATGCATGTGATAACAAGTTGATACCAGTTTCTTTTTTCTTTTCCCACTTAGTTGGTTTTATTTGATGACTTCTGTTATACTTCACCTTGAAAGAGATTGAAGTCCAAAGCATACAAGCATATTACTGTATCAGACTAAGATGCCTTGAATCTTGGATTCCTTAATGCCTGATGCAAATGAGAATCTCTAGTGGGTCGGATAGTCCAAATAAATGTCATGCATTTTACTCTACATACTTTTGGATTGGTATAAGGTCCATGATCTTGGGTTTATTGCTGAATAGGAGGAACCATTCAAAAATATTTATCTGCTATTAATTTGTTTGATCTCTGTTTCAGGATGTATTTTCGAAAATTATGTCATTTTCTCAGCATGGATCACGTGCCATTTGCATTCTTTCAGCAAATGGTGCCATATCTAATGTAACTCTTCGTCAGCCAGCAACTTCTGGTGGTACTGTAACTTATGAGGTACAGATGCTAGTCTTTCCGAAACTGCTACAAGCATCTGCTAAGTACTACATTTCTGTTTCCTCTGACAATCCAGTGCATTTCCTGCTTGTTTTATTTTGCAAATCCGTTTGTCATGATTGAATTGTTTCAATGAACTATTTTGCATCAGAAGATGTCGTTTGATCAATGTTTGGAAGCTTTGGCACAGTCATGTCACTCATTTTAGTGAATGATTTTGAAGTCTTGGTTTTCAGGGAATGACATTCACTAAATGCAACAGGAAGCTATTCAGTGATACTTGTAATATCACACCAGTCCTTTTAGCGTTATGTGCATGTCCTTTTTGGAAGATGTTCTTAATATACAATAAGAAAGATGCCCAAATCTTTGTTGTTGGCCTTAAATATATCCCTCTTACAGAATTTGGAGAATAACTTAAGTCTGTCCTTTGTTCATCATTCAAAAGATGTCTGCATTGTTGTTGTTGATGTTTTGGAAATTTGTTATGCTTATGGAGTGTCTTAGTCACATGTACAAGTTCTTAGCTTATTTTCTTATACAGGGACGATTTGAGATCTTGTCATTGTCTGGATCATTTTTGCTGTCAGAGAGTGGCGGACAGCGAAGTCGAACAGGTGGCTTGAGTGTGTCACTAGCTGGTCCTGATGGACGAGTTTTAGGTGGTGGAGTGGCAGGACTTTTGATGGCAGCATCCCCTGTTCAGGTTTGTTTGTGTTAAATTAAAGTAAAACTTCATCAAGCCAATTAGGCATATGATCATTTATTATCTACTTAGCTTCTGAATATTATAAATTAAACAATAAGTATGGTGTTCATTTCTTTAATCAAACTTCCATTGACATCAAGTTCCACAAATGGTGAAATACAAGCAACGCAAACATGGTGCCTTTTAGGATGCTTCCACCATATTGGCATTTAATGCTAATGTGGAGTTGTATAGAAAACACCTTTTACACATGGCTGTGTAGGTCCTACCTGGCATTGCTTTGGCTAAAAAAATAATTATTCTTTTTTGAGGCCCTGAACTTATTATTTTAGTGTTATCCTCCTGATAGTTGTGGTTTAAGCAATTGATGCATCAATACATCTCTACATTCACAAGTTTTCGTTCAGATGTTAACTTTCACAATCCACTCAGAAGGTTACTCCAGGCTGTTTGAATACATAAATGATTTCTCTTTTTGAGTGATGTCATGGCATAAATTTTTACGCCAGTGACATTTGGGTTATACATTGTTGCATAAATTGGTTTCCGATGTAGCTCAATATTTGCACCAATTGATCATAATCGACTGGAATTGACCTTTACAGGTAGTTATGGGGAGCTTTATACCTGATGGAAAAAAGGGATCGAAACAGATTAATCTCGTAGACCCAACATCTGCCCCTGGAAAGGTTGCCGCAGATGGGATGACAGGAGCCAGCAGCCCACTTTCGCGGGGCACCATGAGTGAATCCTCAGGTGGCCCTGGGAGCCCACTCAACCAGAGGACCCGTGTGTGCAATAACAACGATCAGCAAGGCCTTTCTAACATACCATGGAAGTAACTTGCGCATACTCGTGTTCTTACTGTTTTGAACCCTTAATAAGCTTAGTTCAAGTGAAGAAGAGGGAAAATCACTAAAAATTTCCCTCATCATATTACTTATGTTGCTCTTTGTAGTTATTCTTTAGTCGTATCGGCACGTCATGTTAGCGCCTGAAGTTGAATCAGAATGTGCCATCAAATGTTGTCATGTTGGTATATATATGTGCTTGTCTGCCCCAAATCCTTGGATCTACTCTTCCTCCATGTCAATTTGAATTTATGTTGATGATTATATGCTTGTGGGCTCACCCAGTCCTGTTTAAATTTGCAGTATCCATCTTGTTGCTTTGAGCTACCAAGGAAGCCAATACTAAACTCTGATTTCATACTGCAATACTGTGTGCTGCCTCTGCAAAACTTTGTGAAGGTTTCATATCTTTTTATGACAAGTGAACTACGTGAGTTCATTGAACTGAATGTCTTCTCTTGCTAATAACAAGTTATATAACACTTGAACAGAATATTAGGTGAGACATTAATATGATGATGAATTGATAACGCTTGCATTAATATGATGATTAACTGTTTGTTAGGATCAATTAAGAGGGGGTGAATTAGTATAAGTATAGATTTTTAGTTTTAAATGAAATTATTTTCGATTAAACTAAAGTATGAAAATGAAAGCTTTTAGTATTTGGTAAAAACGAATGAGTGTTTAAATGAAAGTTATTAAGTTGATAAGTAAACTCTAAAGATAATCAACCTGAAAATTTTACTTCGAGTTAAGTCGGAAATGTAAATACAAAAAAATGTAAACAATTTAAAGTAAAGAAACAACTCATGGTTTTATAGTGGTTCAGCGTCAAAGGTCTACGTTTACTCCCGAGTCCTCTTTCTTGCGACACATCGGCGTCCACTACCAATCTTCTTTGGGTGAAGATGAAACCCTTACACTTACTTACAAAGGAGACTTAAGAAGTCACTATCTCTAAGCTCTCTCTTTTTTTTTTCTTCTTACAAATCACATAATATTTTCTCAGAATATAATCCCCTAAAAAATATAGTTTTAATACAAGAAAACTTGAAGTATTTATAGGCCCCAAATTGGCTTCAAAATTGGAGCCAAAATCCAATCGTATCAAAAATTGCAGGCAGTTCACCCAACCGGCTCAATCGCCGAATACTGGTATGGGCAATTACTCTTGGGCGGTTTACCCACCGAAAGGTGCTACTCGTCGCCCAGATTCTATGGTACGGGTGGTCCAACTGTCGCTCACCAACGGTTTACTCGTCGGAATTTTCGCAAAAGTGGTTCCCTCCACTTTTCGAATTCCGGCTTGACTTTTAGTTGATCAACTCTTTGGTCAACTTATTAAGCTCAACCTTAGCTCAACCAAACCCAGAGTGGATCTGGTTGCCTTATTGAGTTGATTTGGATTCCTTCCAAATTCAACTCAATTATGACTTAACTTTTAACTAAGACTCAATGATTATAATACTTAATGATCAATTAAGCTTAAATAAGACCTAACTTCCACATAATCCGATAACCTCCGACAATCTTGAGGCAAGTCCTCCGGTTTTCTTCCCGGCAATCTCCATTTGCATTCCCAACGAGCTTCCCGATTCCTTCAGTGAATCTCCTAGCAAACTTTCGGTGAGATCCCACCGTATTGTCCGAACCTGGCCCGATGCCTAAGCTTTATCTTCGCCCATCATTTGGTTATAACTTCATTGATCCTACCATAGTTAGATATCCACGATGCTAATTATGACTTATTAAATATAATCATAATTGCCAAACATCTATTACAAGACCATCCTAACTCCCGATAAGCTTTTCGGCTACTCCCGACAATCTTCCGGCAAATCTCAGTCTTCTTCTAGTGAACTCCCTTGCGCTATCCTAGCAAGCTCCCGATACCCTCAGCGAGCTTTCGACACACTCCTGGCGAGTTCCCAACTGCATGGACTTGATCTTAGCCAATCCTGGTTGTAATAATCCTTCTGTCGTAATTAATCATGTATCAATCAACTCTAATAATCATGTTAGATCAATAATCTATCAATTAATTTCATTATCAAAATTCGAGATTCAACAATCTCCCCTTTTTTAATGATGATAATCAATTGATGACAAGAGTTAATCCTAACTTTCATAAATCCATACCACTTAAATTTAAGATAAACACACACTCTTAAATTCAATTCAAGCAATCAACATTCTATGCAAATTTAAACACAAATTTGTATCAAGTCATCAAATCATGAATTGTAAAATATCTAAGTTATATCATCAAGTGTTATCAATCAATATTTTTCAATGTCATCTATCATCAATATATATATTTCTCCCCCTTTGTTATCAATAAAAAGGTGAAATATGTAGCTAATAATTTCAAAATACATGATGAAATTACTCCCCCTTAGTATATGCATTATAAAATTTTTTTCCCCTTTATAATTAATAAGGAGAAAAACAAGGGAGGTGTTGTTGAATCATTTCATCATGAGAGCTCTTAATAAATTTTAAAAGTAATATTAAGATGAGCTCAAAAGTCCAAAAGATTTAAAGACTACTCATATATTTCAAGAGTAGCAAAAGTCATCTCCTGATACCAAAAATTATCTTTTGTAAATTTTAAACGTAGCACATCTTCATGTAATTTTTCTTCCCCTTTTTGTAAGATAAAAAACATAGAGAAAGTTTTCAAAAATATTATCACAAAAAGCCTAATCTCAATTTATATATCTTTATGATTTAGCATTCTTAACTTTCAACCTTAATCTTGTAGATATAAAAATTTAGAAGAATATTTCGAATACGAGCTCAACAAATCTCTCTCATGTAAATTTCAATAAAACATAGCAAATAAAGCTAGTAAATTCTTTCTTCTCTTTTGGGAAGTACAAGCTAATAAATTTTTGCTTTCTTTGCATTGTTCAAGGTTGCAATTTTACAAGCTAACAAGTTTTGCTCCCCCTTTGTCATTGTGTAATTTTACAAGCTAATAATTTTTGCTCCCCCCTTATCATTGTCAAAAAGAGGGGATGGTTACTATAGTGCAAAACTCTTCCCATTATATCATTTTTAATAAATATATCAAGAAATATACCAATCATCACATGAAATATATCAAGAACAATTAACATGGTGATGAGATATTCAATTTAATGAAGCCAGATTGTGAATAGAAATAAATCATAGAATATCTTGATTTATGCATAATAATTCTTAAGTTGTCAAGATCATGATTTATGCAAAAATCTCTTTTTAAATAATACGAGAAGACATAAGAGATTTGATTTATAATAGATTTTAAGTTATAATTCTAATAAATCAAAATTATGATATCATTTAATTTCAAAATCACTTTCAAGAGATTCAAAATGAAAAAATTAATAGACTTATTAGTCTCTTAAAATACTAGTGATTTTTTTTCTCTACTTTGTGTGAATACGAAGGTAGAATCAAGGTAGAGAAGTAAAAAATATCATAAAAATAATTAATCTTATAGATTTGGATTCCAAAATCTAAGAAAAAAATCAAGAGCTACCCATGTAATTTAATTTATCTTATGCAAATTTCAAGCAAGGTAACAAATCAAGCAAATCATATCTCATGTAGATTTTGATAATTATCATCATGAATTTCAAAAGAAAATATGATAGTAAATTAAGCTCAAAGTGTAAACCTAATATTTAGTATGCATTTAGAATGTTCTAATTTTCTTCTAACCACTTGTTCATCATTCAATTTTTGCTTCTAATCATATTAAGAATTTTATCTCCCACATTTTGTTATTGTCAATAAAGAAATATGATTGCATAATTTCTTTTCATCTTAATCTATCCAAGGTAAACCTTTTTAATAGAAGAATAATTTTGATAACATTTTTAATTATAATTGTTAAGATCATAAATCTCCTTTTTATAGAAATCAATAATGTGATTCTCATAACATATAAGTTAAGTCAAAAAATTAAGGGAGTATTCGTGATAATACAAATCTCTTTTAATTTTCAACTTATTATAAACTTAAGAAATGCTAATTTTGATGATAAATTATACTAAGAAGAAAGTCATAAGTAATCATGTCATGAAGAATATTATTATCAAAACATAAATGTCAAGAACATGATTTATTTTGATATATTTCTTCGTAGATAAAATTTTAAAGCTTTTGAAATCTTAGGAGATAAAGTAATAAGAATCTTGATTATTATAGTAATATCAAGTTATAAATATTGAGAAGTCAAGATCGGATAAAAACTTTTCTTTAATAAAAGATAGAAATCTTAGTGAATAAATAGATCTCAAATTATAATTTTCAAGATTTCAAGATCATGATTTAAGTTATCAAATAATCAAAAGCAAAATATCAATGAAATTGGATAGATTCAAACATATCTATTTTTTAAAACAAAATTATTTGAAAATACATCCAAAATCATCATCAAAAATTGATTTTCAAAAATTTCAATAAAATCATCATAGATTGTTTTTCAAAAGAAAATAGCTAAAAGTTTTTCTAATTTATCTTTGTAGTTAAAGAGATTCGATAGTAATAGTATCATTCTATCTCTTATTGAAGGATTCATAGGATAAAAATATTTTTAAGATTAATTATCCTTATTTTGGTTGTTTAATCTGATTTCTTTCAAGAATAATTTTTAAATTAATAATTTTTCATTTAATACTAAAAACCAAATTTCATTTCAACATGGACATTACTATAAAACATAAAATATTTTTTAAAGCATAAATTTAACCAATCTTAATTTTAATATTTAAATGAGTCTAGCTCTTTACACAGTGCAAGGAGTGATAAACTTATCTTAAAGATGAAGCATATATATTTTATATGCTCTAATTATAAGCATTCAATCATCATGACATTTCAATTAATATAACATTTAAATCAATCATTCCACAAACTTAGTCAATATTTAAGGTATTTTAATAATAGTCTTTACATTTAAACAAGCCAATGATTTTAGCATTCACTCAAAATCTCATTTTTGTAAGTTTCAATATATTTTTTAATAATTAAGGTTCTTTGGTTCCAATTCATTTTCATACTTGTATACTCTAGCTATGCATCATAAATATTAATTATATAATGATGAACCATTAAAAGATTTATTTTCAATAATTTTCTTATTACCACTTAGGCTAGTAAGCTTGAAGGAGTGTTAGATCTCAAATAATATGACTTGAGCATCTACTTTCAAAATATTTTTATTACTCCTAGTCTTGTTAGGAAACAACTTTATATTATGAGAGGTTTTGATTTGGGTACCCATTTAATATTTGGTCATTCATGACATGTTCTTTTTATTTTCTCTAATGGCTTAAGATTGTTTATGGTTCCTTTAGGAACCTAAATTAATTTATGTGGACTATAATTTCTAAATAAATATTTATTAGCATTATGTCCTAATTTTCTACAAGAATTATATTTAACTTTTGATGGTAAATGTAAGGTATGTCCTTTAACGAAAATGGTTGGCTTTTGTTGACCATTAACAACAAAGCATATGTCATTTCTTCTTTTAATATGAACTTTATTGGCATACATCATATTTAGGGATTTATTCCCTATTTCAAAATTTTCTAATGTAGTTTTAAGCATGATATTTTCATCTTTAATGTTGTCTTGGATTTAACATTTAGAAGATGACTTATATGATGCTAAGGAATCATGCATTTCATCAAGTCTTTTAACTAACAAATCATGATAAACTTTAAGTAACTTAAAAGACTTGCTAAGTTTTCTAAACTCATTAAACAAGTCATGAAACATATTTAATAATTCTAAAAAAAATATTTAAAGACTCACTAACCTCATTTTCGATCGCCATTAAAGCAAGGTTCTTCACTTCTTGGTTGAACATTTGATCTTTGGAGCTCCTCGGCTTCTTACATTTATAGCAAGAGGTTGTATCCATAATTTTTATAAGGTTCAAGTTCATTAATTTTTTCGGTTCATTCGTCAAAAGTTCATGTCCAACGTTCTCATCACTCGAGATTTCACTCGATGAGTCATATGTCATTCTTAGTTCACAATCCTTTCTGTTCTTTGGAAGGTGTTCTTCAAGTTTATTTTTATAATATATTTTCAAGGGAAGTCCTTCCTTATAGTAGTGTACATCAATGGAGCAGGTAAGGGAAGTCCTAGTATACATCAATTGAGCAAGTAAGGGTAATGTAAGGCTAAAAGAGGAGATAGGCGTGTAGTTCAATAGGTAGTGTTTTAGTATACATTAATTGTATTGTTGAATATAACATGTACCCACAATGAAATAAAGTTACTCACTATCTTATTAATTCATTTATATTAATTATATTTTCATGTGTGATTTTCAAAGTATGCCAAATATTGAAAGCTGAATCATAAGCGGAAACACGATTAAACTCATTTTTATCAAGTGCAGAAAATAATGCATTCATAGCCTTTGCATTTAGAGAAAAATTCTTCATTCCAAATCATTTAGCTCATTCATTGGTTTGGAAGATTTTTCAAATCCATTCTCAACTATATTCCATAAATCAAGGTCCAAAGAAATAAGAAAAATATGCATCCTTGTCTTCCAATACGTGTAATCTGTCTCATTGAATATGAGAGGATGTGAGATAGAATGTCTCTCATTCATGCCAAAATAAGTTATTTACTCTAATGAGTATTAATCTAAAGAGTAAAAACCTTACTCTGATACCAATTGTTAGGATCAATTAGCACTAAGAGGGGAGGGGTGAATTAGTGCAAGTATAGATTTTCATTTTAAATGAAATCCTTTTCGATTAAACCAAAGTATGAAAATGAAAGCTTTTAGTCTTTGGTAAAAATGAATGAGTGTTTGAATGAAAGTTGCTAAGTTGATAAGTAAACCTAAAAGATAAGCAACGTGAAAATTTTACTTTCAAAGAGTAAGTTAAATCGGAAACGTTTATGTAAGAAAATGTAACCAATTTAAAGTAAAGAAACAACTCACGATTTTATAGTGGTTCGACGCCAAAGGCCTACGTCCACTCCTGAGTCCTCCTTCTTGAGGCACACCGGCGTCCACCACCAATCTTCTTTGGGAGAAGATCAAACCCTTACACTTGCTTACAAGGGAGACTTAAGAAGTTACTATCTATAAGCTCTCTCCATTCTCTTTTCTTTTTCTTACAAATCATATATAATATTTTCTCAAAATATAATCCCCCAAAAAGTGTGCTTTGAATGTAAGAAAACTTAGAGTATTTATAGGCCCTAAATTAACTTCAAAATCGGAGCCAAAATCTAATAGTATCCGAAAAATCCGGGTACGAGCGGTTCACCCACTAGCCTGGGCTACTCAGCCGCCTGAATACTTGGGTACGTGCAGTTTACCAGTCGAAAGGTGCTACTTGTCACTCGGATTCTATGGTATGAGCGATCCAACCGCCGCTCATCAACGGTTTACCCAACGGAATTTTCGTAAAAGTGGTTCCCTCCACTTTTCGAATTCTAGCTTGACTTTTATGTTGACCAGCTCTTTGGTCAACTGATTGAGCTCAACCAAACCTAATAGTAGATCCGGTTGTCTTATTCAGTTGATTTGGATTCCTTCCAAATCCAACTCAATTAGAACTTAAATTTAACTAAGACTCAATTATTACAACACTTAATGACCAATTAAGCTTAAATAAGATCTAACTTTCGCATAATCCGACAACCTCCGGCAATCTTGTGACAAGTCCTCCGGTCTTCTTCCCAGCAATCTCCCTTTGCATTCCCAGTGAGCTTCCCGATTCATTCGACGAATCTCCTAGCGAACTTCCGGTGAGATCGCACTGCATCGTTCGAACCTGACCCGATGCCTAAGCTTTATCTTAGCCCATCATTTGGTTGTAACTTCATTGATCCTACCATAGTTAGACCTACATGATGCTCATTACGACTTAATTGAATACAATCATAATTGCCAAACATCCATTACAAGACCATCCTAACTCCTGGCAAGCTTTTCGGTTACCCCCGACAATCTTTCGGTGAGCCTCGGTCTTCTTTTGGCAAACTCTCTTGCGCCATCCTGACAAGCTTCAGATATCCTCGACGAGCTTCCGACATACTCCTAGCGAGTTCCCAACCATATTGACTCGATGCATGGATTTGACCTTAGCCAATCTTGATTATAATAATTCTTCTGTCGTAATTAATCATATATCAATTAACTCTAACAATCTTGTTAGATCAATAATTTATCGAGATTCAATATTGTTAACATCTGAACAAAACATATGAATGGAGGTGACTTGGAATTGAGAGAGAGAGAGAGAGAGAGGGGTGTAGTGGCTCATTAAGGGCTCCATTAATGGGTTAATTATATATAGTTTAGATATTTTTAATATATAAA
The DNA here is from genome assembly GCA_021527575.1 of Ensete glaucum. Classification (NCBI taxonomy): domain Eukaryota; kingdom Viridiplantae; phylum Streptophyta; class Magnoliopsida; order Zingiberales; family Musaceae; genus Ensete; species Ensete glaucum. Next base: position 42,096,066 of record CM038558.1, read on the forward strand.
TAGTTAGATATTTTAAAAAATTATATTAAAATCTTTATAATTATAAAAGTAAAATATTTAATCTCATTTATCTACCTTCGACTTTATTGATGGAAGATACAATATGTGCATGAATGACATAAAAATGATAGATAAAAAAATAATTTTAATGATAATCGTAGATGGTGACGTTATGGATTATTGTCATAGTGGTGATTAATAATAACGACACGATGGTTGGTCTTACCAATATTGATTCGAACATCAACGAGGAAGGAGACGACTCAGAGTAGTGAGGCATCTGCATCAATATTGAAGGAGGAATATGAGGGAGGTGAGGCATCTACGTCAGCGTCACATCTCTCTACCTCCTTTTTCTTCTCTGATATCGCTCTGCATTTGCATTAATATCGGAGGAGGAAGAAGAGGTAGGTGAGTCATCTACGTCACTTATAATGAGGGGAGAGGAGTAAGAAGAGATAGATGAGACAAAGCGAATACGGTCAATCAATCTCAAAACTTTAGCCAAAATAGTGATTATTCCCAATCTGAAGGCTAACTACAATACAATGATCCATTGTTTCTTTATAGTCTCGTTCGTTGCCATCTATTTTATACTCTCCCCTACCGCCATGGCACTAGAGGTGAGTGGGAAGAAGAATGATTATTTGTTATCTCTCCTATCATCAAATATATACTCCTCGGGCCTCTATCTTGTGTGGTGATCAATCTTCGTTGTTCACTTTGGTCCTCTTTAATCGCAAGCAAAATTGATCGGGAAGTAGGTCGATGACAATAGCACTATCACACTAGCTAAAGCTCGAGAGCTAGAAGGGAGCGTGCCACTATACGAAGCGATCATCCAAGGATTTGAGCACAATGCGAGTTTAGATACCTCACCTACCTCCGCTTTATCCTCCCTTCTCATAACAGAGAAGTCTTAACTATTTCCTCTTCCTCTTTCAACACTAATGCAAATACTATATCTTTCATCGATAGAATCGATGATATTAAGATAAATATGGTTAAATATTTTATTTTATAATTATAAAAATATAATATAATTTTTGAAGTATATAAATCAAGATACTATAGAGGTACGTAATTAGCACCCTACTACTAATACCGATTTGGTTTACCAACATCGCTTGCGCTCCCATTGAAACCGCCCCTGCAAATCCCAAAGAGAGAGAGAGAGCGAGAGAGAGAGAGGGAGGTTAGTAACTAAGATTGCAACTTTGTCTTTCGAGGAATCCATGACGGCCCTATTGCGCTCTCTCTCTCTCTCTCTCTCTCTCTCTCTCTCTCGTCTTCGTAGTGGATATGTTCCTCTACTGTTGGGTTTCCGTTTGACGTAAGTGAGTTTGTAGGTAATTGATGCAAGAGATCGGAATTTTGTTGCTTGTTTTGAGGCGCAAGATTGGGTTGCCAGACTACCTAACCTCGTGAATTTTTATGTCGTTGCCGGTATTAGCAATTCGCATTCTCAAAAATCATGATCCCTAAAATCTTTCTAAGGATCTTGTTTAGACGATTCAATCCCCAAAATCTCTCTCAAATCAGATCTATAAAGATCCTATTCAGATATCTCAAAACATGTATAAATATGTGTCAATTGTAACTTCAAAAATCATCAATCTCTACAATTCAACATGGTATTAGAGCAAATTGCTCAAGAGCAATCTTCCTCCTCTGCTGCGACAGATAGCAGCCGTCATTGCTGATCGTGTTCCTCTGTTGCGTCACGATAATCTTCCTCCCCTTTACAGTCTCCTTTGTTTCTCCATCGAATAACCGACCCCCTCTCCCACTCACCCTGCCGACATTAAGATAGCAGATTGCTATAGATAGCAATCCTCTCTTCCTCCTTCTCTGTTGTAGCAGCCACACACCCCTTGCCACTGCCCTGCTCTCCTCCTCAATTGCTGTCGCCAGCCACTCTTCTCCATCGGCAATGACAGTAGCCACAACCCTCATCGGCTACAATCGGTGCCCTCTCCTTAGGCCTCCTCTGCCTCTCCTACTCCAAAAATTACAACAGCAGCTGTACGTCGCTCCAAACATTATAACAGCAGTCACACGCCCTTTACCGCAGTAGTCATTTTCCAATCGACCTTCTTTCGCGGGCATGCACTTTCCTTGTCCTCTACTTCTCGGTGAAGAGAAGAAGTCTCTTCCGCCTCCTCGGCTACCTCTCCTCCGCGGTTAGCTACCCTGACTCTGCTTCTCAATGAAGAGCAATCTCTTCAATCCTCTCGGCCACCTTCTCTCGTGACCGCCTGCCTCTCCCCCTTCTACAATAGTGTTGCCACCTCTCCTGGTGACATAAAATCCCGAGATCCATCTTCCTGGCCACCTATGTCAACAAAGGGGAAGTCTACATCTGTTGAGAGTTCCAACAGCAGCCACTACCATTGGGCTACCACCTCAGCCCCTCTGTCTAGCTAGATCATCCCCCTCCACTACCTCGGGTCCTACAGCCACGCCTACTCTTTCTTCTACATCCTCGATGTCTTCCTCGTCAACATCTACTTCACCAACTCTCCTCTCTATAGGGAATGCTAGTGCCTCCTCTCATGAGGGTCCTACATCCACGCCTACTCTTTCTTCTACATCCTCGATGTCTTTCTCGTCAACATCTACTTCACCAACTCTCCTCTCTATAGGGAATGCTAGTGCTTCCTCTCATGAGGGCCTTATTTCCATCAACGCTGCTTCTCTCATTCCCTTCAAATTATCCAAAGGCGGTAACTATACACCTTGGCATGCATAGTTTTCTAACCTCTTATTTGGTTATGAATTATCAGGTTATGTGGATGGCTCTTTCAGTTGCCCACCAACAATGATACACATTTCAGGTGATCAGACCCCTATGTAAAACTCGGCTTACACACTTTGGTTTCGCCAAGATCGTCTTATTCTTTAAGCCATTCAAGCCTATGTTGCTGGATCTGTGGCCCTGCTCATCTCCTCCTATACTACTGCTGCAGAAGCTTCGAACAAACTGTATACTACCTTAGCAAATCGCTCGCGCACTCACATATTTGGGCGTCTCTCAAAACTTACAAAATTAAAACAAGAGGAAGTATTGTTGTTGACTATCTACAGCATATAAGAACTATTATTAATGACTTAGCTTTGATAGGTCATTTTCTCAGTGATGAGAAAGTTCTCATCCACACGCTTAATGGACTGAGTGATGAGTTTAAGGAATTAGCAGCGACACTTCGAGCTTGTGACTCTCTAACCTCATTTAAAAAACTCTACGATAAGTTAATCGACTATGAGGCATACATGAAGCATGATGATAGATTGGCAGGACCTCCCATCACAGCTCAGTTCCACAATAAATCCAAGAAAAGCAATAAATATAGTAAAAATACTCAAAAAGGTATGGCCACATTTCCTCGTGATCCGGTGAGCAATAGTCAATCATTGCCTTCTCCTCCATACTTCAACAAACATCAAGGTGGCCCCTTCCAACCCCGTCGCCCTGTTCTTTTGTCAATTGTGTGACAAAATTGGTCATACCGTAAAAGCCTATCGATCTCGACCTCAACTGCCTATTCCATCAAGATGGCCTCAAGCAAATGTCATGACTACTCCAACTGATAGTCAATCAAATTGGATTATGGACTCTAGTGTCTCTCACCATATCACTTCTGATCTCCAGAATCTGTCAATCCATAATAATTATGAAGGACCTGAAAATATTGTCATCGGCGATGGTAAAGGCATTCTTATCACTCACACTAGTTCTACTGTGCTTAACATGTATACCACTACTTTTACACTTGATGATGTTTTGTGTGCACCCCACATCAAACATAACTTTATTTCTTTCTCAATTTTGAAAACAAAATCATACCTCTATTGAATTATTTTCTGACTATTTTCTTGTTAAGGACCTAGGCATGGGGGCATCGTTAATCTAAGACCCGAATAAAGATAATATTTACAAATGACCATCAATTGTGCATCTCTCTAAGCCTTATGCCAACTCTATAATTGTTGCTTCGACTGATGTGTGGCATCGACGTCTTGGTCATCCTTCACCTTTCATTCAACAAAAGTTACTTTCCCACTATTCTCTTTTTACCTCTACTCTATTACTCACTGTGATGCATGTCTTAGTAATAAAAATTATCTACCTTTTGGTCCATTTATTATATTATGTTCTAAACCATTTGAAGTTATTTATACCGATGTTTGGGGCCCTGAATCAACAGTTTCTTTTGATAAGTTTTGATTTTATGTTATACTTATAGATTATTTTACCAAGTACATATAGTTATATCCTCTCCGTCATAAGTATGAAGTTTTTGCAGTCTTCATTAACTTTCAGAAATTAGTTAAGAACTACTTTTAAACTACAATCCAAACTATCTACTCTAATGGTAGAGGTGAATATCAAGCCCTTGCATCCCATTTGGGCATTCAACTTCTCAAGTCACCTCCATATACCCCTTGGTAAATGCAAACATAGACATATTGTTGAAACCGGTTTAACACTCCTCCACCAAGATGCCACCCACCTTTTGGTCAATAGTTTTGCAAACTTGAGCATAATACCTTTCATTGCTATGATCCTCATATCAACTTTCTTGAGTCTATATTTCCTTTTATAATCACAAGCCTTCTATATATATTCCTATGCTCTATTACTCCTATCATGTAACTTTTACCTCCCTCTTCACAAGTTCCCTCCATTTTTGAACCATTGCCCCTAATCTTCATCTCCATAAGGAACTTCTAATGTCCCTCAACCTGACTCAACCTGTGATGTTCCACCATTGCCTAATCCTTTTACTGCCCCCAGGCATGCTATTCACACCTGCACCGAGAGTGGTATTTCTAAACCACGACATGTCTTTGACTTACATGCTAGCACTAAATCTCTGCCCGAGTCCACTAAACCAACCTCATTCAGTCAAGCCTAAAATTATCCATATTGACATAAAGCTATGTATGAGGAATATGATGCTCTCCTTCAAAATTCTACATGGATACTTACTCCTCCCTATTTCACACAAAACATCATTAGGTGTAAGTGGGTGTTTTGAATTAAGCGAAATCCTGATGGTTCAATTGCTCGATATAAAGCATGTCTGGTAGCTAAGGGATTTCATCAAAGACCCGGTGTTGAATTCATCGAGATATTCAGTCTTGTGGTTAAGCCTACCACAATCCGACTTATTCTTAGTCTAACAATGTCTAAAGGATGGTGTTTATGCTAGTTAGATGTTAGCAATACCTTTTTACAAGGGACTCTCAGTGAAGATGTCTTTATGGAGCAACCATCTGGCTTTATACACCCACAGTATTCACGATATGTCTGCAAACTCCAAAAAGCCATTTATGGTATTCGTCAAGCTCCACGAGCCTAGTATACTTAACTTGGCCTATTCTTGTCCTCCATGGGTTTCATCAACTCTAAATCTAATGTCTCGCTTTTTCTACCTCAATAACATGGAGGTAACATCTATCTTTTAGTCTATGTTGATGACATTATTATCAAAGGTGGCAATCCCATGGTAGTCTAAATGTTTATTAAACAGTTGGCAGATAGATTCTCTCTAAAAGATCTTGGCAACTTAAGCTACTTTCTTAGTATCAAAGCTACATTTACATCTTTTGGACTTTTTCTCTCACAGAAAAAGTATATTCAAGATATGTTATTTAAAACAAACATGCAGGACGCTAAAATAATTACTACTCCCTTATCTACAAGCCACTCTCTAAAGTTATGTGATGGTAGTTCTGCTACAGATTATACTCAGCACAGACAGGTAGTTGGCTCCTTACAATATTTATCTCTTACCCGTCCAGATGTCTCTTTTGCAGTCAACAAGTTATCACAGTTCATGCATCAGCCATCTACCTCACATTGGACTGCAGCCAAGCGTATTTTGCGATATCTCAAAGGGACCATCGATCATGGAATCTTTCTTCGTAAAAATTATCTCATTCATCTTCATGCTTTTGTTGATGCTGATTGGGCAGGTAATATTGATGATCGAACTTCAACGTCGGAGTATCTTGTTTTCCTTGGTGCTAATCTTATTAGTTGGAGTTCTAAGAAGCAAAAGACAGTTGCTCGGTCTAAAATTGAAGTTGAATATCATGTTGTTGCTATTGCTGCTGTCGAACTCAATTGGATTACGAATCTTCTCAAAGAGCTTCATATAATATCTGCTCTTATGCCTATCATTTATTATGATAATATTGGTGCTACCTACCTCTATGTCAATTCGGTCTTTCACTCCTGTATCAACCATGTTGCTATCGACTTTTATTTTGTGCGAGATCAAGTTATCCGCCAGCAGCTCCGGGTTTCCCATGTGCATACGGTTGATCAACTAGCAGATTCACTTACGAAGCCTCTTGCTCGCAAAAACTTTTCCTTGCATCGATCCAAAATCGACGTCCTTGACAAGAGCTCGATCTTACGGGACTATGATCCCCAAGATCTTATTAAATCAGATTTAAGAATCATGTTTAGACGATTAAATCCCTAAAATCTCTCCCCAATCATATCCATGTTCAGATCTCTCAAAACATGTATAAATAGTGGCAATTGTAACTTCAGAAATCATTAATCTCTGCAATCCAACAGCAACAGCCGGTGCTGAATTATCAAAGTATTTCGTGGATTTTCTTCGATAAATGCTAGCCGATTTCCTCGTCGCCATTGTGCTCAAATTGGTGCCACTCTAAAGTTGAGATCTTTACCGGCTTTATGTGGAGAAAATGATCCTTCGGCCTCGCTTCTCCTCCTCATTATCTAAAGATTGTTCTGCAAAAGCAAAGGAACTCGTGAGATTTGGTTACGAAGCACTTTTTCTGATGCGGATTTCTACTTGCAAGCCCGTGGGTGATCTCTTTTCCCCCTATCTGAGCCTCCCAAAACTCCCGCCTGATCTGGTTTGCTGAAACTTTCCCGACAAATAAGTCCTTTTTTGCATTCCGTTGACAGTGTCGTCGAAGAGATCATGCGACTTCATCGATCTCTGCCGGCAAGACCTGGCATAGATGAGGTCAAAGCTGCCATGGCGTTCGTTCACAACGTGGACAAGGAGGAGCTGGCCCGCATCGATGCCATCCTGAAGCAGAGAACAAGGGATCCGAGGCCCTCCCGAAGAGCTCTTTTTTGTCCTGCAAGAGATGTGGAAGAATGCAGTGTACGCCCAGAGCAAAGAACAGAAGAGGGAAGCTCTTAAGCTGCTTGATCTGGAACACATCCATGCCCTGTTTGATGAATTGATCCAGAGAACATCCAGCTGTCTCCCTTCAAGCTCAAGTGAGTCAGCTCCATCGATCCCTACGAGTTCAGTTACAGTAAGCATGGCCGATTCTAACACTCCGACAAGTTTCATCTGTCTTCTACTCAGAAAACAGGGTTAAGAGGAACACTGATTGAGTGTCAAGAGGAGATGGGGCCAATAGTGGTCGGTCCAAAATGAGGCAAATAACACCGCGCCCCCACCTCGGCCACGTCGCGGTTCAGCCACGTCGAGCGCGCACTGGGCGTCCGACCTAACCTCAAAGGATCAATTGAAAGTCCTGTGGCTATCAAACAATCCCCCTGACAATAGGTGGCTAGCGGCATGACAGAGCAGACATGTCGAGCCGACCAATGAATAAGATTGGCGGCATGGTAGGGCGAGTCGACCCCGAGTGGTGGCGGCATGGCGGTGTCCCCGGGCGGTTGGCAACGGTCCGATGACATGACCCACATACGACGAGCTCGCCTACGCGGGTATAAATGCCCCCAGATCACCACTGGTCTGAGGGGGGGAAAGAAAAAAAGAGGGAACTCAGATCATACACTCCCATTCAATCATCTCGACCCCTGACTTGATCGTCGGAGGGACTCGGCCTAGCACCAATAGCTCGGTCACGCGAGGACACACCGCCATCAAGCATAAGTCGACTAGAGATCGGGCTACCACGCTGCGCGAGCGCCCATGGGTGACCTCATCAGGGTGACTCATCATCATACATTGCGGGGCAGCCCTAACATTTGGCGCTAGAGGAAGGGCCCATGTCGCAAGATCGCCTTTCTAATCTCTTCCCCAGTCGGGCGACCGACAAAGTAGTGCCACTTACCCCTACCGCCATAACCATGCCTAAGGTCACGGTCGCACCTTCTCATACGGGACTTCGGACATGAGTCCCACACCGACTCGACAACATCTAGAGGTCGCACCGATCCCGGGCTCACCCCCACGGGTCACACTGCACCCCAAACAGTTACAACGAAGGCCTTCTTCAGGCTGGCCCATTAAGTACAAGCTTTAACAGGGATGATATAGGCTATCATCCCCCATATTCCTTAGCTCACCCAAACGATAGCTCCCCATCAATCGAAGCCCCAGTAGCCCCTGACCAACCAAGAGGGGTCTCAGGAACACTCAACGCCAGCCCAGCCTGGCCCAACAGAACATAATCTTCCTGAAACCCGATCCTAGAGAAATCGACCACTCCGTACCTCGGGGAGGAGCATACCCCACGGGAACCGGACACTAACGTCGGACTTGAATGACTAGCTCCGAGTGTAACTCCGGCGCGTAAACAAATGGCTCGACGAGGTACAAAAGGAGGTCACCAAATCAAAGGAGGGGGCTAGTGAGAACTCCAAACATAGATCACCCTTTGCCCTGGAGATATAAGACAAGCTGATATCGACTAGCTTAAGGTTACCCACCTTGGAATCATATAATGAAAGCTCAGATCAGACTGAGCATGTGGCAGCTTTCGGAGCTCAAATGGCATTGTATGACTCATCCGATGCGCTTATGTGTCAGGTCTTCCCAACCACCTTGAGGGGACTGGCTCGGATGTGGTACAATCGTCTTAGTTCGGCATCCATTTTTTCCTTCGACCAGCTCGTGAAGGAACTAGAACAAAATTTTTTAGCCAACGCCCGATCGAAACCCACAGCAGCCTCGCTCCTCGACATTGCCCAGGGAAGGGAAGAGCCACTCTCCCAATTCAACAACCAAAAGTTTAGAGATTTCTGTCAAGGCTTCAACATTCAACTCAAGTTTAGCTCGGTCGCACACCCCCAAGCCAATGGGCTCGCCGAGGTTGCCAACCGAGCCATCCTCGAAGGTCTGAAGAAGAGAGTCACTGGCGTATAAGGAACTTGGGCCGATGAGCTCCCCAGCATCCTGTGGACTTCAAGAACAACCCTGAAAACATCGACGGCTGAATCTCCATTCAGCCTTGCCTTCGAGACCGAGGCGGTCTTACCGTTCGAGATTGTCTTCCCGACACTCAGAATTGAGCGTTATGAAAAAGACACCTTAGATGCGCAACTATACGAGAACTTGGACCTATTGGAGGAAAGGCGCGCCGAGGCACACCTCCGGGAACTCACATACAAGAAAGTCATCACAAGGCTTTACAACAGCAAAGTACATCCTCGGCAAGTGACCATGGCTGACCTCGTCCTATGCAAAGCCGAGGTAAGTGATCCAACTCGAACTCGAGGTAAATTGGCACCCACCTGGGAGGGTCCGTACTGAGTCATCAAATTGGTCGGAGAAGGCACTTGCATCCTCGTGAACCTAGACGACAAACAATTGCCAAGAACCTGGCACATATTCAATCTGCGAAAGTTCTATGCATAGGTCGGGAACCAAAAGATCATTTTGCATTAAATGAAATGTCCGGTTACATTATAAAATGTCTAGTCAGGTCAAGCCCCAAGACCGGGGTCAAGGTTACATGCAAAACACTCATGCCGACCTACCAAAAATACAAAAAATAGTAAAACTCTCGATCATTCCTCGGGAGGGATGGAGTTGTCAAATTCTTGACGAGTCTCCATTAGCACCGAGCTATCTTCGAGCTGCTTGGTAAATGGGTCATTGTCGACCTCTAGGTCCAGATACCGGGCCTGGAAACGGGCCAGAGCAACCCGATACCCGTATTTGTATGAAACATGCCCCATCCATCGTAGCCCCCACCCAAACCCAACTGACTGCTTGTAGTTGGCGATGCTTTTGCCTGGTAGCTCGGCCTTGAGGAACTCATTTTCCCTTATCAGCTTCAGTAGTTCGTCGTCCGCCTTCCAACGATCAGCTCTTTGTTCTTTCATCTAGCGCTGGCTCTCCGCCAAGCCCTCCCAAAGCTCGTTTAGCTCCTTGTCGGCTTGCTCTAACCGACCGGTCAGCTCGTCCAATCTCGACCTCAACTTGGAATTGTCCACCTGCAACTCGTCCACTCGCTACCGAGCGATGGTCAGCTACTCAGGATCTCCTTCCGTCTTCAGTTTTTCGATCTCCGCCTCGAGTAGGGACGTCTGGTTCCCCATACGGGTCACCAGATGACCCGAATCATGAACCAAGGTTTTCCTTACTGCGCGATAAGACCCATATCGCCCAGTACATACCGGTCCAGCTGACCAGACGACCGGCCACCGAAGCGGATCTAAGATCGTCGATGGTCGATTTCCGCCATCGACGATCGATTGAGGAAGAAGAAGAAGAGGAAAAAAGAAGAAGAAGAAGAAGAGGAGAAGTACCTCGCGCCGCCCTAGCAGCGACTCCGCCCGGGGGTTGCCCATGAGCCGTCGCCATACGCCTAGCGCCATCACCGCCGCGTGTCCCATTGGTTTTTCTCTCTCCCACGGAGAGAGTTCAAGACGGCGATGTCGCCCTTTTTTTAATATATTTTAATATTATATTATATTATAAATATATTTAATATCGAGATACGATCGGATACCGCATGAGATCGACAAAATGTCGGCACACCGGTACGGATCGGTATGTCAATCCTTGTCATGAACCCTATCCAGAAGGGCCATTTGGTAATGGTGCCCCTGCAAAAATGCAAAAGTAGGTCAACAAAAGAAAGAGATAAGAAGGCAAGGACATTAAGTCCCGAGACATAACTTACCAGCACGATTTGCTTCGCCGCCCGGGCTCTGAGGACCTCCGAAGGCAAGGTATAGAGGTCCTTAGCAAGGGTCGAGTGCAACACCCCCTGACCGAACTCCAAGGCTGCTTCGGAGTCATCCCAGACCTTCGCCTGGTATGAGAGGTTCGGCCACCGAGCTTGCATTGCGGCACTCGAATCCCTCAGGGCCTAGTCGACCATCTGAAAGACGTAGTAGCCCTCATCATCTTTGCGGACCCACATACCACATAGGTCCTTCATCGATTTTGGTCGACGGTAGGTGGGATATGAGTCCTCCGCTGAAACCTCCGGTTCTTTTTCCCGAGTTGCCCGTCGGGAGCTCCCCTCACCGTGATGGGACTTGTGCTTTCTCACTACTATTTTGACCCGCTTCCCGGGTTGGCTAGCAGCTACTTGGTCGGGAACTAGACTCCCGACGGGCCTCTTCGTCGAAGTCTCCACATGGATTACTTCTACCACCAGCTGTGTACTCTCGGGTCCAGCGGTTGGAGCGCTCTTCCCGCTCGGCATCCTAGGCTTATTGCGCAGAATGTTTAAATCCATAGCGCTTGCGTTCCGACCAACAAGTTAGGATTTCGATGACCATGACACATGCAACAATCATTAAAGTGCAGGTATACCCCGAGAAGCAGGACTAAGCCCAGCCTCAACCAACCACATCTCGGTCATATCCCGGATTGCCCGGGAAAGGGGAAGAATTCCCCTCAACCTATTGACCACGATAGACTCCTCGGATAATAAGGGGGGGACATCGCTGATCAGATGAATTGACCAGTTGACTCTGAAACCCCAACGCGGACCACTGACAAAGAAGTACCGAGCCTTCCAACCTTTATTGTTGGTCGGTGCACCGTTGACCTTAAAACCAGCCCGAGCTATCAAATAGTAACCTCCCCAACTCTTATAGAGACAAAAGCAAGTAAAGAATAGGGTTCAGGTAGGAACGATGTCGGCACCCCGTCACTCACCTAGAAATGCAATAAGATAGCGCCACGAGTTGGGCGCCATCTAACTCAGAGAAATCCTCCACCACCAAAGCACTCCACCATGGTGGGATGCAAAGGGAAACGTAAACCAGCCTCCAGTGCATCCACCGAGATACTTATCTCGGAGAGCCCAGGTTGGTAGGGTCGCTCTCGGGCAAAGGAGCCCGAAGTACGTACCCCTTGGGGATGTTGTAGCACTCTCGGATGGACTCGAGAGCTTCCTCACTTATGACCGAGGTAATGTCGTAACAAGACTTCATAACCTCATGATCCCTTTGCGATCGAGCGTCTGCCGGGGAAGGTATCCCCGAACATGATGACCCTGAGACACTAGTTTCAAGATCCTCCGACCGTGTTCCTTCCGAACTGGTAGAGGGAACGACCCTGACGCTGGATGAACCCGAGGAGGACATCCGACCTGATCAAAGGAGATGAGGGGAGCGGAAGAAGAAGAACTGCGAAAGGTCGAGATAAAAGCAAAGGGGGTTCAGAAACACAAGTAAGGTCTATGGCCATGGGAGGCAGGGTTATAAAGCCTCCAAATGGCAGTTCACATGCCCGAGGTAGAGAGAGAACATTGCTCAGGTAACCCACCATATCAATAAATACGGGTCCACATCAACCCTAATTAGCCGTTGTCGGCCATTGTCGAAACCACGGGCACAACACGCGACAGCCCGAAGCGCGAATCTGTGTGCATACAACCCGCGAAGGCCAAACTTCCCGCATGCTGGGCACGCATAGTCTACCGATGTGTGTTCTCGATGCATACCCTTGGTCACCATTAGTCCAATCGTGCCCAAGTTGCGTCCCTCGAACACCATCAGTCCAGTCGTGCCCGAGTTGTATCCCTCAGACAACATCAGCCTAGTCGTGCCCGAGCTGTGTCCCTCGGCCACCATCGGTCCAATCGTGCCCGAGTTGTGTCCCTCAGACACCATCAGTTCAATCGTGCCCGAGTTGCATGCCTCGGCCACCACCGATCAAAATATATCCTATCGTCGCGTCTCGGCTGCCACTAGTTGCAAGAAGCCTGCGGCTTCCGAGCCAACTAACTCCCCCACAGCATACCCGACAATCCTTTTCGCCGTAGTCCAAGCCTCGCTACAATCCTTTACTAGTGCACCCCGTAAAGACATGACGAAAAGGATTTCTGCAGGGGGGAGAGAATGATGGGGCCAATAGTGGTTGGTCCAAAACGAGGCAAAGAACACCGCACCCCCACCTTGGCCACGTTGCGGCTCAGCCACGTCAGGCGCACGCCGAGCATCCGACCTAACCTCGGAGGATTAATTCGAAGTCCTGCGACTAGCGAACAATCCCCCTGACAACAGGCGGCTTGTCACGGACAACAATGTAAACAATGTGTTCGATGAAATGCTTGTGTTAGTCTGTGTCCTTCGGTTTAGGTACATATCTTGTACAACAAGAAGTTTATGGCCAAGTTTGGCATGTAAATACAAGTGTGTCATATAAGCACTTGTGGGGACTTCGGTCTGTAGTGGACCATTATCCTTTGTGTGCAACCTCTCTGAGTTTGTAATGTCCATGGGTGTAATTTGTAGTTTGGCTTTATAAAGTGTTTTTCTTGAGCAGTTGCTTGTGGATCCCGTGGGAGTTGCTTCTTCCGGCCCGTTTTGTAAGTCGGATTTTAGGAGATCTCGGGAGGGGAGACGGACACGCCAAAATCCCGTGACAATGTGGTATCAAACACTTGCCATACAAATGGACCTAGCTAGTGGATTAGGGAAACGGACATTGAGATGTAGGGAAAGGAGGGCATCCTGGTTTGGCATTCAAGGAATAGCCAAGAGGCACCACGAGGACAAGAAGATTGGGATGGTTGAGTTTGAGCTATAGCTAACCAAACTTAAGTGAAAGATGAGAAGAGTTGTGCAAAGCTCACGGTGAGGGAGTTGCTAACTCAAGGATTCAAACTCATGCAAGGGCTTGTACGAGTGTTCGTGGCCATCCCAAGCGATTAGAACCCATAGAGCATCGAACTTTCTCTTCAACATGGAAAGGATATGTCCGGTGGCTGAAATGTGCAACAAATTCAGCATGTTGCTAGACCGAGAAGGGTCGTAATCTAGCAAGTACATTTGTGACAAAGCACAAGTTCGAGTAGTCCAAAGGGGATGATGGTCTCAAACTTCCAAGTATATAAAAGTTGCTAGATATCCGTGAGGGATAAGTCCTAGTTCTTTAGTGGGAGAATCATGTGCAGAAGAAGAGTTTCTATATCTTCATAAAGCTCAACGAAGAGTTGTCGCATGATCTCGAAGGAGGTAATGCATTGGGGATGCATTTCGAGATCAAGTGGGGAGCAATCCAAGGCAACATCATATGAAGGCACACTTAGAGTCGAATGGTGGACATGAGGGCCACTATCAACTCGCGACTTGGTGGAACTGAAGTATCCAAGCGGAGTCGACATAGAAGATGGAACATGGAGAGCTTTCCTTGTCAAGGGCATGAACTCTTGTAGAGGCAAGAGTGGGATCATGTCGTTCCATGGGTTTTTCATTCGATGGGGACTTATTTTGCATGGTGCCAAAGATGAAGGGAGCTTCAAGGCACATGCAAGCTACCTAAGAGATGCATTTGATGGAGTAACTAAGGTGATTCAACTTGTGGAGGCAAAGTTAGGATCATGAGACCTTAGTACGGGGCCAGAGGACGCAGAGGCGAGTACTCTTGAAGAATATGCCACAATGTTGCCATTCGAGTTGTCACGAACAGGAGGTGCATAGCAAGATTGTGTTGGTAGGGGATAGAGGCCCAAGATCCAGACAATGGTGCACCAACTACAGCGAAGTCAGAGGACTTCAGGAGCTACTAGGCGACGGACTGTCTTAGAGCTATACTTTGTCCAGGTGTAACCCAGGAGTGGGGGGGACGAAGGGGAATTGCCAAGGGAGCGAACTAAAATCGGAGATGGCGGAGGCCCTACGATGTGTTGGCAGAGGCCACCCGTGGAGAAGTCATAGTCCGAGTTCATCACACGAGAATCAGTATGCAATGGAGATGTCACAGGGGATCATGGTGGAATAGTTCGTGACAATGCAATACAGGCAATCTTGTCCCGTGAGGGATAAAATCATGTGGAGGTATGATCAGGAGTTATTGGGAGCTCCACTTTGGTGTACGACACAACAAGAAGAAGGGCTATGGATTCAAGGAGTGAATGTCGTAGTACCGCAGAGGCGGATCTTCGTGCGTGCATCAAAGCTTGCATTGGATGAAAGCCTTAGTCATCATACCACCGAGGAGAAGTCCAAGTGCACGTGAGTCCCATGGAGGGGACATGATCATGTGAATGATCGTGGATTCAAGGAGTGAATGCCAGAGTCTTCCGTATGCATCAAAGCTTGCATCGGATGAAAGCCTTGGTCGGAGTGAGTCCCATGGAGGGACTTGATTAATTGGAGAGTTGAGGACAAGGCGGCTACCAAGGAAGCTAAGGAGGCCAAGATGGCGGAGGCCATGCCTCCATCGACCAAGGAGAATCGCTAGGAGGACGTGGTGTCGTGGTCGAGTCCAAGGCTCCCCAAAGGAAAAGCTAGAGAGGAGGTGGAGAGGAGCTCGATCTACCGATCGCGAAGGAAGGGATGAAGATGCAAGGTAACGGATAGTAGTGCTATGGGCGCCATGGTAGGGGACTCCGTGAAGTCATCGATCCCTTGCTCATGAAGGGACATTGGTCGTAAAGGGGCCAAGGAGGTGGAGAATGCAGGCAAAAAGTACCAAGACAAGGCGAGGCCAAGAAACTTCATAAGACCGATGTCGATGTGTTTCTCATCCAAATTAAGGGACTTGGTTGATGCGGAGGGCTCGCTTTCTACTCAAGAGGAGTAGGCGACAAAGGTGATGGAGAAGACGGTACAATCCCAAAGGCGACCAGACCTATCAAAGACTTACTCAAATTGGGGGACTCCAAGTTGGGGTAAACTTTTGCTCTTTTCGGGCAAAACTTCTTGCATTCCAGAAGTTCAATGGCAGTGGGAAGGTGAATCACAATAGCTAACCCAACGCAAGGAGCGCAACCACTTTAAGTGCTTCAGAAGTGTGAGCAAAGAGCAGGCGAATGTTAGTAACCAGCTCAATGCATGAAGTACAAACTCGAGGAGGCAAATCAAGTAACCTTTGCAAATTGAGTAACTTTTGTCTTCTCAACTCGAGAGAATGGGCAAATCTTAACTCGAGGAGGTAAGAGAAGCCACCTTACCTTCTCAACTATGAAGAGAATGGGTGAAGTTAAGTATCCCTTCTCTTACTTATCCTCACAAGTTCGACCCTTCCAAGAAAGCTTATGGAAGACAATGGTTGTCAAATCCTCACTGGTGATCGAGTAGTTTTTCCACTTCATTTCCCAATTGACTAAGAGGGAGTGATATACTTGGAAGTGACAACTAAGAAGGTTCAATGGGCAAACATTATGGAGAAAGGACCTTAAAAACTTCAAAGTCGGCGATGCTCGTTAAAGCTCCAACAAGCATCTAAATATGAGTATCGCACATAATAAGTGTCTTTTCCTTCATCGAGGGATCCGCGAGAACCAACAAGGATCAAGACAACTCCAACCCCATCATGAGTTGGCGGATTAGAGTTCGACTACTCAACGAGCCAAAAAGATTAAAGATATGCGAGGAGATGGACGTCGAAGGAATAAGTGGGGAGAATGTCACGGACAACAATGTAAACAATGTGTTCGATGAAATGCTTGTGTTAGTCCGTGTCCTTGGTTTAGGTACATATCTTGTACAACAAGAAGGCTCTAGTTTGATTTGCTTTATGGCCAAGTTTGGCATGTAAATACAAGTGTGTCATATAAGCACTTGTGGGGACTTAGTGGACCATTATCCTGTGCAACCTCTCGAGTTTGTAATGTCCATGGGTGTAATTTGTATTTTGGCTTTATAAAGTGTTTTTCTTGAGTAGTTGCTTGTGGATCCCGTGGGAGTGCCTCTTTTTTGTAAGTCCGTGGGATTTTAGGAGATCTCGGGAGGGACGGACACGCATGGGTTAGGCAAAATCAGCTAAGCCCGTGATGGTACGAATAGTGTCGAAGCGACGACATGGTAGGGCAGACGCAATAGGCCGACCAACGAATAATGTCCTTGATAGTTGGCGGTTGGCAACGTGTCAGGCATTATAGCGATGACATGGCCCACATATGACGAGCTCACCTACGCAGGTATAAATGCCCCCAGATCACCGTTGGTCTGAGGGGGAGAAAGAAAAAAAATAGGGAACTCAAACCAACTAGAAAAAAAATATTCAATCATCCCGACCCCTGACTTGATCGTCAGAGGGACTCGGCCAAGCACCAATGGCTCGGTCAGGGTCTTTTTGCAGGAGGATGCACTGCCATCCGACGGATAAGCCAACTAGAGATCGGGACTAGGCTGCCACGTCGCCAGACCACGGAAGCGAGCTTGCGCACACGGGTGACCTCATCAGGGTGACTCATCATCCTACATTGCGGGGCGACCCCAACAAGAGATAATAGTTTCCTCAAAAAAAAGCCAAGGTCGCATGTCGATGGAATCGTCATAACACCCACCCATCCAGGGGATTGATCCCGAATTCAACAACTAGGCGAGAATTCACTTCTGGTAAGTTATCGTAGTTTGTAGAGATTCCTTTGTTCATGTTAGAAAAACAAGTAATATTGATAAGTTTAACAAGTTTCTTTAGAATATCTGTAAGGGATGAATATAGGTTCGACTATAATCATGTTTGGGATGGTATATAGAGAGAGCCGATCCGATTTGTTATTGTTGTGATGGCATTTAGAGAATCATACAGGTATCGATCACTTAAGAGGAGAAGAACATTGTGATGTATAATAAATAAAGAAATTAGCAAAATGTTGCAAGTCAGCTGCAATAATAGCTTTAGATCAGAACTGTAGTAGCTTGTACAAATTTTATGGGATGAAGAGTTTATTGTCATCTGTGTTTTGTTACTTATATTCATAATCTATTGTGCAGGGGAAGAAAGTGGAAAATTGAGCCTTATTAACCTAGCTAGCTTGATTGAAGTCTCTGCAAAGAAGGGCACTCGTGACCCCAATCATCAGAATAAGCTGATGGTTCAATTGGACCTTCCCGAATTGTTGCCTTTGAAACTTGGTAATTGGTGCTACCTTCACCTGTAACCCACCCTTATCATCTACTACTACTTGTTGCGGCTAACAGAAACAAAAAGTGCTCCACAGTTCTGATTCTTTCTATTTTTCTTGTAATTATCTCTCTTCACATTGTAGTACAGATTTGCCATTTTGTAGAACCCTGCTGCCTAATCTGTTCTTTCAATGCCAATAAATTGTTTTGCTTTACACTATGTACTTCTTCCTCTTTGTTTTAATACCGGCCAATTTTGATTAATTATGACAGATAAAAGTTTTCCATATATATAATTTACAAGAGCATATGATCAAACTTGGCATATGTCTTCCTCTTCTTCTAGCCAATATTATGAAGTTTGAGATAATTGACTCGTTAATTTTATTTCACTGATATCATTCATCGATAATATTATTGTATTGATAACTGACTCATTTACAT
Organism: Ensete glaucum; assembly: GCA_021527575.1. NCBI lineage: Eukaryota > Viridiplantae > Streptophyta > Magnoliopsida > Zingiberales > Musaceae > Ensete > Ensete glaucum. The sequence continues at coordinate 42,114,532 of CM038558.1, forward strand.
AATTCTTTAATGTACTTTCAACGTGGGAGATTAAGCTTAGGTATTAAACTACGGCAGTCAAAAGCCCAAAAAAAAAAAAAAAATTCCATATTTTTGACAGCTTCTTTCCGCTTCATCCATTTCATTCACGGCTGGTCGCGCGTCAATCTGTTAGATCGATGGGGATGGCGTGTAAAGTCAACCCCAGATCTTTTATGCTGGCTTGAAGATTTTGGTCAACCCCTCTTGTCTTTTAGCTTTCCAGCATCAACAAGTGTAATATTCGCGTGGGTTGGGCTCGGTGAGATTACCTGTCCATCCATGTTTGGCACAAGTTGCGAAGGGAAGGAGAGCTGCATGATTTGACTGTTTCACTCTCGTGATCGATTTGGTGAACACAATCTGTGGCTGGATCTGATCCAATCTAGAGACCCTTTTTTTTTCTTTTATTATTATTCTAATCCCAAAATCTATTTAATGTGATGACCGAACTATCTTCTTCTTGTCTGCTGGTTTCTTTGCTCTTTCTCTGGACACTCTTAAATCTCCTTCCTCTTTGATATCCCATTCCCCTTTTTCCCTCAAATTTGATTTGGGTTTCGTTCCTTTCTCACCGAGAATCGCTGTTGACCCATCAAATCTTCGACTTTTTGCCGACAGAAACAACAAAATCCCATCTTTTTGACGGCGTCCTCGCTCCATTTCTAATTTGCTCGCCGGTGGTGAAGAGGGAACGCTCGTATCAGGTCAGTCTCAAGAATCTCATACCTCAATATGTCATTTTTATTCCTCTTTAGGGGATTTGTGTTGTAAGGATTGCTCCTCTGTCCTTCTGCTTCGTCTTGCTTTCCTCAAAATGCATTTGCCATTCCCCGATTTTAACCATCTGAAATGCTCTCGAAACAAAATTTCGCAAGGCGAACCGGCAAGGGTTGCAGTCTTCTTGAAAGAGCAATTTTTTTTCTTAATCTGCAATATGTTTCATCCATTTCATATGCTGGTTTTGTCTATGTTGTCATGCTGTTAAACCTTTTTAATTCTTTATCTTGAGACTCCAGATCTTTGGTTTCTTGGATGTCTCTGATTTAGTTTTCTCGTTTGGGGTTTCCTTATTAGCATTTCACATTTCACCTCTTTGAAGCTTCACATGACTTTTTGATGCTTGATCTACGGATTGTTGCAAGCCATTCTGCTAGTTATTAGTTTTTGTGCTGGTGCTGCCTAACATCCTCCACTTCTGCATCTTTACTGGATATTGTGGCATTACAGCTTAGAGGTGGAAGTACAAAGAAACAATAAAAATTCTGCGAAAACATAGCCTCATTGCCCCTTTAGTCTAACTTTTTGTCCTTTTCGCAGTATAAATGATCATCTGAGTTGTTTATATTGCTGGTTTGGGTTGATGGGTAGAGGCAGAGGCAAGGGGAAGAAATTGACCATGGTCACTGGTAATGAGGATCCAGGGAGTGGTGGTGAAGAGGTGCTCCCTACATATAAGAGGAGAGGAAGGCCTCAGAAGCCCTTGAAGGGTGAATCTGATGATGATGATGATGATGATGATGATGATGAAACTGAAAAGATTGAAGACGAAGACAATGTGAAGCTTACTGCACAAAGCAAAGAAATTAAGGGCTCAACAATGGTGAATGGGAAGAAGAGGAACCGATATTCAAATGCAAAACAGAACTCCAACTTGGTCATGGAGGAAACTAGTGCTGGATCGCGGTACATAGATGAGGATTCAACTAGGTCTAATGGTTTTCGTCATAATGGGAGCCGGCGGAAGAGCAAGCCTCGTCGAGCTGCTGAAGCTGGAGTTGAGTGCAAGTGAGATTTTGAACCAATTTTACTGATTCATCTATCATTCCATTGCCAAGCATTGATGATGACAGAGATCCTTGGTGGTTCACTTCTTTTGTTTTTGTTGTCCGTCTTCCTTTTGTTTCATTATCTTGTTCATGAATTAACTAGGGACTAAGGTCTAAATATATTATGTATTAGTTTATGGTCATAGAAACAGTAAGAATTTAGCTTAATTTTAGCTTCCTCTTTGCAGAGAGTCCTGAACATAAAGTTTAACTATTATCCATTTCACAATTGTGCTTTTTTTGTTATTATGCATTATCTTCAATATACTCTTGGGTTACTTTTCATCTTCTTGACTTATGTACATGGTGTCCTTGGCAACTCCTCGATTGTTGGATTGGGGATTTCGTAGATATCAGCAATTTTTTTATTTCTGTTTCTATTTTAATTCAAGTTATTGCTGAAACTTTCAGTTGCTTTGTGTTTCTGGAAATATGGGTTCTTGTCATTAGGTTTATACTGGGATATGTTTCTCATTCCAAGTTCTGATTGTTTTGCACTGGAATTTGCCTTAGAAATGGATGCCTCCTGTACCCTTTTGGTACTTCTTGCTTGTGTGAGTTTGTACACGTAGAAGTAGATGGTTCTTTGTGTATTACATGTTAGCTTAGCAATGCACATACTTTCCGTATGCCTCAATTCTCACTCAAAGCCAGATTCATGATTCTACACGATGCTTCACTCAGTTCAGCATTTGTTGTAATGATATATTTGGGAGGAAACTTTAATTATGAACACATGTATTTTAAAGCTGGGAGGAAATTTTGAGTTCATCTTAAATGAATTTTCTGCTACCTTGTTTTATAGAATAATGGCATCAAAAAAATTTGGTATTTAGAAAAGTTGATTGTCTAAATGATGAAAATGCTACATGGATAACTTGAATTTTGTAAATTTTCTTTCTTTATCGTATATGATGTTTTCTAGCTGTCTGTTGCTTACTGCTTCTGTCATGATAATTTACATGCTACATGACAAGTGAAAATGGAAATTGGGTTATAGTTGGAGTTTTATAAACCTTGATCAATTATTGATGTTTACCTGATTTTGAAAGAATTTGTTCTATTACAAGCTATTGTAAGCAAACTCAATTGTGGATCAGGATTTTAATTATTCCATAAATTGAAGTCAGTAAATTATCCCTCGAAATTGACTTGGATATGCCACAGGAAAAAGTCGATTTTAGTTTGTTATGAGTGTGAGGTACTTGCCTTTCTTTTGATTAGGGACCGATATGACAAAATCCAATCATGGTTGCTTATCATGCAATGCTACTACTTTTATGTTTCTCCAATTTTTGTTGTTTATTTTTCTGAACTTAATGGTCTCTACAACACCAAAGCTATAAGTTTCAACTATCTAGGGTCGGTCATGTGGATTTTTTGCCACAAAAAGGAATTTAGAAGAAAATTCTAAATTTTCTGAACTTACTGGTCTCTGCTTACAGAAATTGTCAATAAAGAGTTTAGGAAAAACAGTTTCTCCAATTTTCCATCGTAATTCCTACTGTTCGAGTTGGCCATTTACAAGTCTTAACTCCACAAGTATCATGTATAAAGGAGGGATTAATATACCGTAATTATACCATGAAATGTGCGCTCTAAATCTACTCTACAAGTTACATCATGTTTGATAAACTTCTAGTCGAGATAATTTGACTGGAGCAGATCGACTAGCCTGGTATTTCAATTGCAATGACCTAGGTGGTTTTGTGGGTTGTGTTTGATATATCTAGATGTGTGAACCCGAGGTTCACTTGATCGAAGAAGCATTCGGGAAGCGTTAGGGCTATCTGTATCCGCAGTGTAATTTTGTCATTCTAATTGTTTAAGATAGCTGATTAAGATCAGGGCTAATCTTTCCGATTTGTAAAACCAAACCTAATCTAGCCAACTTGACCTCTGATTGGTATTTTTCTTCTACTCCTATACAAGCCAACTTTGCACAGCTAAACCTCGCATTGGTTTTAGATTAGTCAGGAAACATATAGCTATGGAATAAATAAGTGATATTTAACCCATGTGATTCTGTATTGCATATCTTAGGTATGTTGTATGTCACCATGTAAATTAAGCTGGAAGCTGCCCAATGAAATCTGCTACATGATATGGTGTAATCTGCTGCCCTTTGGCTTCTTTTCTCTAGCCATATTAGTCCATGAATTCTGTGAGGTTTGTATTTGAATCTTCCAATTCTTGTGCTGTATCTGCCAGCTGAATCCATTGCACAATATGTGCAATAGTAGGAGAAATGAGTTGGGCTCATGTAGAAGCTTTAAGGTAAATGTCAATTCTTTCACCAGATCTATCAGAGCTTTGCTTGATTTTGTTTCATGAACTTTTTGCAAGGTAAAATGTTTGGTGAATTCTGATGTTGGCCTTCCACAAAACTGATTGCTGCTGTGTCTTTGCCTTAACCTGGGAGTGGAAAGCATGGATGTCAGAACCAATTCATATCTCATATCAACTGAGTGCATCTCTTGAGTTTTGACAAGCTCTCTTTCTGTTCACAAGTTGTATCAGAGAGATTAGACGGCTGCTGAGCATTACATTAGTGCATCTCATAGATCAAAATCCATTATACTTGTCTGTGCCTCATCTTTTAATCATAGAACGCAGCAGTTTGGGTTGTCACATGGTGGTTTCTTTTTCTTTCTTGGTTGTCTTCTTTCTACAAAGGTCATGTTGAAGTTTCAAGCGCAAGTAGGGGTTTGGACCATCAGAGCCAAAAGATTGCTCTGCAAGTCTTTGATTTCCTTGGCCTGCTGAATGGAAAGTGATCCCAAGTTTCTTTGTCAAGTCAAGCCACTGAACCCCAAGAAGCTCCACTGGGCACAGCTTTGTCAACCCTCAGCACTCCAGTAGGAAGCTGAAAGCTTCAGCAAGCATTGTTTACAATTGTTTCAGGGCAATGGCAGCCATTGCTGCATGTGTCTTCTATCTCTTCCTCTGGTGGTGCTTAATCATCACAAGTAGATAGAGGCTTCACTTGTATGATATCCCCCAAAAGCATGTGCCAGTCTGATTACATGAGGTCAAACATAGCAACTGGATGGTACTAAATGTGTAAACATCATATGGTCAAATTGGGCAAATGATGCAGTGCTTTCTTTATTATCTTGATGAGCTTCTCTGGGATAAGATCATATGACCTTTCATGCTTGGACCATCCAAAATGCTCAACATACATTCTGTTCTTGCATGCCTAAATGCTACAATGTGATGGTGGTGTCTGGTCCCAATGTCTTTGAAGTTTCTTCCTCAAGCTGTGCATGCATGCTTGAGATTCTCATTCCTGCATGCCCAAAAAGAGTGCCATGGGTGTTGTTGGTCTCTGAGCATTGGATTCCTCCCTGCATTTTTCTCCTTGCAAGGAGAGTTGCAAGGTCTCTGACATCAATTTTTCCTGCTCATCTACACCCCAACATTTATCAGAAAACAAAAGAGGCTTCAATGTGTTTGCCAATTCAATAATTCTGAAAATTTTTCAGAATTCAAGTAATACAATATCTGAAATAAACCTCAAAGCTTTTGCAGAGCTATAAATTGACAGAATGTTCACACCAACCTTGATTTGTCAGAGCTGTCTTGGAAAACCAAAGATGATACACATCAGAAATAATAGAAGAAGAAGATAGATCAAAGTCTCTCTCTCTCTAATACTTGACAGATTGCAGCTAATGTTTGAGCAGATGAAGCAATGATTAAATATGACTGAAGCAAAAACTTCTCCCTCTAAAAACTTCAAAACTAAGCAGCCTGCACTAAGTTTCAGCCAAGTGATAAGGATTTGCTCCCAAATTTTGACTTCTCTCTCCTCTCTGGCCAATCTGATAGTGCCAACCCACTGGCACACATAGCACAGTCTCTAATACACACAGTATCTTAATGCAATATGATTATATAAATCTGATTGCTCTAATAGGATTGGAGAGAGGTCCTTAAGGCTTAAGAGATGGCTTTTTCAACATGCAGCAACCGGCAACACTTTGATATGGTTGCTTTAAGAATGGAGAAAAGTTACCCTACAAATTTAAGATTTTATATATATATATATATATAGACAATGCAAAGACAAATCTTCTAGTGGTATTTCACTCAAGTGTAGGTTTTATATTTCTTTTTTCCTTTTGTTTAGGGAATGCATGCAGTGAAGTAGATGTGGAAGCAGCTGTTAGTCTTTTGTTGATGCATGAAGAAAGGTGTGTCATGTTGAGGGAGTTGACCATCACCCTGCCGAGTTGACTCTTCTGAATCCAGTCATTGACCTCCCCATCACATTGCATGACAGTTCACTGCACGTGTTATACGTGTGTGCGTACGTATGCATTCGCGTGATTCGAAGCTTACTTCCACTGCTCAAAAGAAGGTAGGAAGGTAGCCGTTGGCTTCGCGGCCTCTCGCACGCAACCCCTGTTGGATTAAAGCAGCTCCCACGTGTCAGGCCATCCATGAATCGAGTGATTCGGCATACGTGTGATGAGTACGTGCGAAGAACTGCTCTCTCGAGTTATGCGGGTCAACAAAGTCCGGAAGTCAAATTATTTTATGACTATTATACCCCCTTAATGTAGCCAACGGCTGATGATGACTATACTTTGATCAAGATAACTGTACCCGCTTCTGCCGCACGATACTCCATCTTATGCGCGATCTGAACCGTCCGATTCACGTTGCCCGGTCGCGGTCAATTCCAGCGCAAGGGCTCTTTAGTCATTTCGTCATCCTTCCCGCCGTAATACTCAAAGCGGAGTCCATATTTACCGCACTACGCAACGGAGAAGAAGCGTAGAAGAGAAATGGCGGCGACGTCGAAGGGAAGGCGGGTTTCGTACATCGCTGTGCCCTCGGAGATCATCCGCTCGCTCTCCTCCACCCCGCTCCACAGCCTCCTCCTCCTCCTCTCCCCGACCAAGAAAGCCTCCCGGCCCGGCCACCGCCTCCTCGCCCTTGGTCGCAGCCCAAACTTCCTCTTTTCGGTGCTCTTCTTCTTCACGCTCGTGGGGATATTGAGGTCATGGCACCACCTCGACCCCTTTGTCCCTTGCCCCCACCTCGGCCGCAGCCCACTCTCCTCCCGGGAACTATCAGATTCGACGGCGGCGATGTCGGCGGAAGGCGGAGGAGGGGTGGAGGCGCGTGGGGAGTTCTGGAAGCAGCCGGACGGGATGGGATACGTTCCCTGTCTCAACTTCAGCAAGCAGTACCTTGCGGAGGGCGTGACCGCTGCGCGGGCCGGCCGCCGGAAGAAGTATCTCCTGGTGGTCGTCTCCGGCGGGCTCAACCAGCAAAGGAACCAGATCGTCGACGCGGTGGTAATCGCTCACGTTCTCGGCGCCACGCTCGTCGTGCCCGTCCTCCAGGTCAACGTCATCTGGGGTGACGAAAGGTGCCATCTTGCGTCCCAATTCACATTGTTTACTTCCTGTGCGTAGCATCTTGATTGGGTCCTTGCTTGGGCAGTGAGTTCTCTGATGTGTTCGACCTGGAGCACTTCAAGAGCGTTCTCGCCGACGACGTTAAGGTGGTGTCCTCGCTGCCCTCGACTCATATCATGACAAGGCCGGTGCAGCAGAAGCAAACGCCTCTTCATGCCTCCCCTGCTTGGATTCGATCAAGATACATGAAGCGAGTGAGTCCTCGTCTTCTCCTGCCACAAACCTCCTCAGCGCCCAAAACAATTCTTCTTTCGATCCGTTCTTCATCAAATGACGGAATGGAATCCTTATCTTTACTCTTGATTCATTGTTTCTCCTTGTTGATTGCTGGTGCAGTTTAACAGAGAAGGTGTTCTGCTCCTGAGAGGCCTGGATTCCAGGCTTTCCAAGGACCTCCCACCTGATCTCCAAAAGCTCCGGTGTAAGGTAACCATTGCCTCCTCTCCGTCTTAGTTGACCTGCCTCCTCTCGATTGGAAACCAGAATCGACTGGCGTGTGTCCCCGATTTACCAGGTTGCGTTCCATGCACTGAGGTTCTCGGCTCCGATCCGAGAACTGGGCAACAAGCTAGCCATGAGGATGAGAAGCAAAGGTCCGTACCTCGCACTCCACCTGCGATTGGAGAAGGATGTGTGGGTGCGAACCGGTTGCCTTCCTGGTCTCAGCCCCGAGCACGACGAGATCGTTCGAGCGGAGAGGAAGCTCAAGCCGGAGCTCCTCACCGGGAGGTCCAACATGGCTTACCACGACCGCAAGCTCGCCGGGCTTTGCCCGTTGAACGCCGCAGAAGTCGCCAGGTACGTTCACAACCTCTGCCCCTTCTCTATTTCAGCTTCTAACGGTGAATGCTACGACTCAGATTGCTGAAAGCACTGGAAGCGCCGAGGGACGCGAGGGTATATTGGGCGGGCGGCGAGCCGTTTGGCGGGCGAGACGCCCTGCTGCCCTTGATGAGAGAATTCCCTAACCTGTACAGCAAAGAGGACCTGACACTGCCGGGTGAACTGGGACCGTTCGCCAACAGGTCTTCCCTTCTTGCTGCCATCGACGACGTGGTCTGCGAGCAGAGCGACGTGTTCATGGCTTCGCATGGCGGAAACATGGGGCACCTGATGCGGGGGCAGAGGGCGTACGCAGGGCACAGGAAGTTCATCACACCCAACAAGCGGCAGATGCTCCGCCACTTCATGAACGCCTCCTTGCCGGAGTCGGAACTCCACCGGATTGTCAAAGAAGTGCATCGGGAATCGCTGGGCCAGCCGGAGCTGCGTACCGACAAGATCGGCAGGGATGTCACTGCTTACCCGCTGCCTGAGTGCATGTGTGAGGTTGGGGCGAGGATGAGATCGATGCTATAGCGAACGAACCATGGCAAAGTGAGTTCGATCGTGCATAACAACATGCAGAAACTTTTCGAGGCACAACTACACATTAAAGATGGTAGGTAGTATGCAGGATTGTTTCTGCTCTTATGTTCATCACTTTTTCTACTCTGTTCATAGTGCTTGTGCTTTGTATCTGCTCTCACTTCCTTTGTCAAGCACATAAAACCAGATCACCATCATCACATAATTGTAGCAGTCCAAACCTGCCAAAGAAATGGGTCAAAGATCCAATTGGCATCACCAGAGATGGGGAGGAAGAAGACAAAGCAAATCTGAACTAAAGCTGCAGAGCTGCGTCAAGGATGCGCCACTCCAAGAACAGCAACAGGAGGCCTCCTTCAGTGCTAGGAAGGCTGGGAGAACGAGAACACACTACTTGCTACTTCACCTACTCAAACAACATGATTACAAAGAAACAAAAGAACAAACACCCGAGACGGGTCACCGAGTTGCCGCGCCTCAGACTCGGTCCAAGCTCTCGGCCACGGCCCGCATCCGGGGCCGCATCTCAGGATCCGCCTCGGTGCACCCCAGCGCGACGTGGAACACGGCGAGCACCTCCCGCTTGGCGTGCACCTCGTGCAGCAGCGCCGGGTCCACCACCTCCGACAGCGGCCGCTCCTCCCGGAACGCCCCCGCACCCCGCCTCCAGATCCCCCGCCACCCGCCCCGTCAGCACCTCCAGCGCCACCACCCCGAACGCGTACACGTCCCCCCTCTGCGTGGCCTCGCCGCCGGGGACCTCCGGGGCCAGGTACCCGTCCGTCCCGGGCCCTGCCGCCTGCTTCTTGGAAGCGGGGTTGGCAAGCCGCTGCTGAGCCCCGGAGGAGACGAGGCAGGCGAGGCCGAAGCCGGATATGTGCGGCTGGAGGTCGTCGTCGAGGAGGATCTTGGAGGAGGTGATACTCCCGTGGGCGTGCTTCCGGGGGCTGAACTCGTGGAGGTAAGCTAACCCCCGTGCCGCGCCCTGTAGTATCGCGAGCCTCGCCGTCCAGGGAAGAGCCGGAGGCGTCGGATTCCGTGGTCCACCTGCAGGTTCACGAGATCATAAACGCAATCGACGGCCGAGATTTACTTAGGTGGTGATGTAGTACGCGATCAGTGATGTTACCGTGGAGGGCGTCGTGCAGGGTGCCGTTGGGTATGTAGTCGTAGACGAGGAGGCGCTCGTCCGGCGCGTAGTAGTAGGCGAGGAGGCGAACCACGTTGGGGTGCTTCGCCCGCCCGATGGCGATCGCCTCCGACTCGAAGGCCCGCTGCCGCCGCCACTCGTCGCCGCCGGTTCCACCGAAAGCTTCCCCATCTTCCGCCTCGCTAAGACGGCGCACCGCTACAGCGGAGCCCCCCCGGCCCACCACCACCTTGTACACGATCCCGCTCCTGCTCTTCCCCACCACGTACGCCGACGCCCGGAGCAGCTCCTCCAGCTCCAGCACGAACCCCTCATCCACCGCCGCGTAAACTTCCGACGCGTGTCCATCGCGCCGTTCCTCTCCTGCCAAGCCCGCAGGGCCGAAGCCGCCGGGGCAGGAGCCCTTCTCGTTCTTCGGGGCCTTGCCCTCCATGGCGGCGCGCCTCCGGCGGAAGTGCCACTGAAGCACGAGGATCGACGCGACGACGACCAGCACGACGCCGGCGAATATCGGGACGGTCCCCACCGGCTTCCTCCGTCCCTCCGCCTCGATCGGGCGGGGTGTGGCGGCGCTGGAGTTCAGGTTGAGGCTGGGGTTCGGCTGGGGGATCTTGGGGTCCTGCTTCGGCGCTGGGCATGGATTCTTAAGCGGGAAGCCGCAGAGGCCCGGGTTGCCGTCGAAGGCAGTGGGACCCTGGCTCAGGAGCGACCCCACCTGCGGGATCTCGCCGGAGAGGTTGTTCCGCCGGAGATCCAGGCTCACGGCCGCCGGAATGCCGCCGTACGTAGGCGGTATCGGGCCGGAGAGCAGGTTGCAGGAGAGGTTGAGCACGCCGGAGAGGCGCGGGAGGGAGGCGACGGCCGGGGGCAGCGGCCCGTAGAGGAGGTTGGAGGAGAGGTCGAGGCGGGCGAGGGAGCTGAGATGGCCGAGCTCGGGCGGGATGGCGCCGGAGAGGTTGTTGCGGGAGAGGTCGAGCTCGGCCAGGCCGCCGATGGCGGAGAGCGCGGCGGGAACCGGGCCGGAGAGGCGGTTTCCGGGGAGGGCGAGGCTCTGGAGGGCGGAAATGAAGGAGAGCTCGGAGGGGATGTAGCCGGAGAGGGCGCGGTCGGGGAGGGCGAGGGCGGCGACGCGGCCGCGGCGGCAGGTGACGCCGGTCCAGGCGCAGGGACTGGCGTCAGAGTCGAACCAAGCGGCCATGGCGCCGGTGGGGTCGTCGGTGACGGCGGCCTTGAGGGCGAGGAGCGCGAGGCCGTCGGTGGTCAATGCAGAGGCGGAGGAGGAGAGAAAAAGGAGGAGGAAGACGTGCGCAGCCTCCACCACGCCTTGTCCTGGTCGCTTGTTTCGCTTGGCTTTGGTCGACGCCGCCATTACCAACGAGGCGATGCAGAGCGAAGGCGGATGAAGGGGGGTGGGGATGAGGATGATAGGGGATGGGGTTTTAGTTGAAATGACGAGAATAGACATGAGATGGTGAGACAACGGGCTGATCCGATCGGACGGACGAGGCTTCTCTAAGTGGTATATTATAAGGGCTACTTAGCTACCGTTAGTATCTCAATTTTATCTTTAAAACATATATATAATGATATTTTTATATTACGAAACTAAAATTTAAAATTTATTTATCTCAATGTTTGATTTTATGAATAAAAATATATAAATAAAAAAAATAAGTTATAACATTTTAGTTGATAGTGATGGACGACGATACTTTTGTCGAACAATACTTTCATCATTCTTTATTAATATTGATGTCGACATAATTATCAAATAAATTTGGCATATGGAACAACGGGCTTTTCGTTGTTCGATAACTATATAGATGTCAAACACAAATATAGAACGATGAATAAATTACTCGACAACTACATCAACATCAACACAAATACATAACTGTCCTCACCTCTCACCATAAATCTTCTTATCCATAATAATCACCGACTGACCTTCAATACTTATTCGCCATCACTAACCAAAATATTAAAATTAAATTTATTTTCATATTTTCAGCGTTAAAATCAATCTAGATATATTAAAAAAAATTGTAAAGATCGAGATAAACGAGATAATATGTATTAACCCATATTAAGTAAAAACATATGAGTTCCAAAACAAAAGAACCTTTGTATAAACCTATGGAGTCGTAACTTGTGAGGCAAAAGCCTCACAAACTATAGTTGCATAGAAGAACGATTTGATAAAGAACAATTCAGTAGCCAAATCATGGTACATTTGCGTCAACCTGAAAGGGTAATCGACATCACTGAGAAAGCTAAAGTTATGTACCCAACAATTGAAACATTCAACCGGTCGGGACTTCATGACAAGAATACCACCTACACTTGCCAGAAATAAAATTAATTTTAAAAACAACAAAAACAAAGATGAACTAAATGAAATACTCGATCCTTTTATCTTAATAAATAAACAAAGAGACCACACAAGAACCTAAGAAACCAGGTGCTGGAACATAAATGTGGGCACAGATGGGATTCTTAACTAATCGAAAAAGTTCACATGAGCATTACCCTGATAATAAATTCAAATGTCCAAACATTGGAAAAAGGCTTAGGAAGCAGCTAGCAAAAACTAGGTCTCCACTCGGCCAGAGCTCGGGGGGAGTTCAGTCAGCTTCATCAACGACCTTGGTGCCCAATCCTTTGAATCCCTCCTGGGGAACCTCAGCTACCGTAACCAGAGAGTAGAGCTCTTCCTTGGCATCCTCTTCGTCGTTCCTTTTCCGAGCAATCCTCACACGAATCCGCCTTGGCACACTGCGGATCCCCCTGCTCCAGATGTGCTTGTTGAGCTTGACATCAACCCTGACGTCTGTAGTCCCCATGGCCTTCTGGGCAAACTTCTTGATCTCCTTGATAGCCTTGGGAGCCTTCTTTTTGAAGGTGCTGCTCAAAACAGGAGGTTAGGCTCATGTCCACAATCTTCAGCACATGATGATAACATGTGCAGGTTTGGCATTAAGGTGCAATGACCAGACTCCCGTAAAACTCCAATCACCTAATGACAATACTCTCAAAATCCCTTCTTCAAGCAAAGGGGTATAGAAGAGCCAAGAGAATCTTTTGTTACAATTTTACTCGAAATCAAGGAGATTAACAAGTTAAAACCAGACATTTGGGACCTATGCTTAAAGAGAATCTCCTCTGATCTGTACGAATTTAACATGATCTCAGAAGAATCATTCACATGACTACACAAGGATCTTCTTACACTATAATATAAGATGCAATAGTTCAGACTAAACCTGGAAGCCCACAAGTACTCCCTTGTGAAGCATGAGGTAGGAAGATAATTGTCACAAGGTACCAAGAATACTTCTGTGTTCAGAATAGAAATAGAATCATGTGCTAGTGAAGCAAGAGGACTTTGCATGAACTATATGTTCACACACATGGAAAGGAATGTATGGTATCACAATGCACACGAGCATATACATCCAGATTGCAACAAGTCTAGAAGACTGGTTAATCATTCAAAGATCATAAAACCTGAGTTTTAATTTATAGGATTTTCTTTTTTACAAGGACCCTAAGACTTCTAAATGAGCACAGCCACATCTATTTCCAATCTTTGCTGCAATTTTCCCACATCATAATGTTTAAGTCCATCCAGCTATTATAACATTCAGGATTCCATCACAACACACAAGGAACTGCCGAGTAACTTCATTACAATCATCAATATATGTGGATACGCTCGTTCATCAAAGTCCTCAACAATGTTGCTAACACAACAACGATATACTCCAGATTTTAGTAGAAAACCAATTCATAATTGACTGATACTTTGTCTCTTGCATAGGTTTCAGTTGGACATAGAAGACCATCAGTCAATTCCTTTTTTCCAATTTTGGGACATTTCAGAGATTAAAGAAACAGTTGAATGATAGCTCCTACCAACTTTGGCTTCAGGAACCTACATCGGTTTCAGTTGCACATTGTGGACTAAGCTTAGTGGCAAGTTTTAGGACTGGCACGGCATGAACAAATGAATGTATCTGCTTGGTAAAATGATCCATAAGCGTTGGATAAGAACAAGAGAACTTTTAGATCTGAAAGACGCACTACTCTTGCAAGTTGTTAAACCCACAGACTATCGAAAATTATCATTTCTTGTAATGAGATACTACATGACATCCAAATCTGTATTCTAGCGCTGGACAAAATTTTGGTCATTTCTGAAACAAACTTGGATTCCTCATCCATTCAAAAGGTAGGCTAAAAGCACAAACAATCAAAAGTAGTTTCGATACAACGAATCGCATCACATCGCATCAAAATCTAACACCTCAAACAACGAATTCGAAGATATCTCAAAAACCCATCTCCAATAAAGAAGAAGAAAACACGACTCAGACCAAGAACTACAGTTCACACATTCCGGCATCGTAGGACGCCAATCAATGGCGGGAAAAAAAAAAGAAACCCTCGGAAACAGAAATCGCAAGAAGTTATACCATCCGTGAAGCCGCTTGTGGAGGTTGATGGTATACTCCCTCGTCACCACCTCCTCCTTCCTCCCTTTGCTCGCTTTCTCCACCATCGTCCCCGCCGCCGGCTCCCCCTCCCTCGCTAGCTCTCCCCTCTCAACCTTGAGCACGCGGCCAAAGAACAAGAAACCCTAGAGATCGCCATCCCGAGATCTTATATAGGACAACCGTCAACCAAACGCCACCAGTAATTCGTTTAATTACGAGATCGGCCTCACGTGACCTAAGTGGCGTTATGGGCCTTTGTTGGACGTGGGCTTGGGATCAGCTCGGGTCGAATCGGCCCAGTGGGAGCTGAGTCGAATGCACCATATGGAAATGTGTCATCAATTCATTCCAAAGAGATATGTATGATGGGATAATATAAATATAAGCAACCAAATAGGATATTTTACTCCATGAGATTGGTTGACCAATCACATTACATGACAAAAACAGCACAAAAGGTTTCTTCTTCTCCTTCATCCCTCTTTGTGAGACTACTGCAAGCAGAAGGCAAAGAAGGAGAGAAGGGAGGCCCCGATGACGGCACCGACGGCAGGGGCGACCGCGAAGGAAGCACTTGCAGGGCCAGCGGCGGGTGCCTCAGCTGCCAGTGCGGTGGTGACCGAAACGGCAGCGACGAGGACGGCGCAGGCGATCTTCCCCATCTCCATTAAGACCGTGCGATAGTAGCGTTCGACGGTTGTCTCTCCTTTTGCAGGACTGAGGAGGGAAGGGGAGAGGATGGAGGGGGTCTTATAGATTGGTTCGGTGGTTGGGGTGCTCTCTTTGTGGCCTTTGGTTTTCTTGGGTGGTGGCCATGTTTTGTGAAGCCAAGCTCTTCGTGCATGCATGTGCATAGTACGTGGAAGACTTCGTCACCTGTTCTTCCTCATCTTTGACTTACTGGAAATAGCATGTCTAATCTAAGACAAAGAATTAAAAGGGCAGAGTTGAACTTTTATTTTTCATCGTGAAAATAAAAAAGAACATTCAATTAAAAAAGAACTCATTATTTTACAGTTAAATCAGAGTTGGTAGCTTTAAACGCCATTTTAATTAGCAACATTTGGTTCATGATCAATGAATGGCAGTGGCTTCTTCATCTGGTGGGGTTGAAGGAGCAGCATCCAATCCATCCATCTGAAAACTTGGAATCGTAAGAGGATATAAGAGACCTAAAGATTCACGTAGGATCACTGCATGCAATAAGTATGGGAACATGGAATGCATGACCATGGTGCCGGAGCTGCTCCTCCAAAGTCTCCTCACACTCTTCCCCTTCCCCCCTTCTTTAAGAGGCACACAGCTGTTGACATCAAGATGGAATCCTCTACCGACCTTGAGACCTCCCTCTCCAGATCGTCGTGACAAGTGATGGCGCGGTTCTCTGTTGCTGTGATGGCCGGAGCGATGCTCCTGTGTGTGGTGGTCATGGCGGCCGCGGGGTACGAGAGCGACAGCGAGAGCGACCTGCGTGATCTTCTCGCGGATGCGCCGGAGCCCATGCCCGTGGCTGCGGCCGGACTGCCGGCCTCCGCCATCACCACCTGCTTCGTTCTTCTCTTCGCCCTTCTTCATCTGTAGATGCCTTGTAGTATCATAAAACAGTGACACATAAACAATAATATGTATTCTTTTATCTCAAACTTTATACAAAGTTATAGCAATTGGCAATCTATGCATTGGTTACATTTATCTTTTTCTTTGAGCTTCTTATTGTGCAATATATTTTTTTTTTTCCTCTCGAGAATAGAATTGTATGATGTTTAGAAGGAATTATTGATAGAAATAAAAATAATAATCTAAAACTTTAAACACAAGAAATGAATAATTAGAGTCCTCTTGAATGGAAATAATCTCTACTACCAAAGTCTTCTTAGTAAATATTATATATTGATTACTAAAATATTAGTCTAGTTCTAACGTATTAGGCTCATCAAAAGTTTAAGGGTTCAAAACTTTATCTAGTATATTTTAGAAGGTGCTAAATAATTTAGTTGGTAAAGATTTTATCAAATCAGCATAAGGGTTCAAAATCTATCTTCCACACTTATCCTTTAATATATATATATATATGTATATATATATATATAATAGTTATAAAATTATATAAAAATTAGAGCTTTCTGGGATTTTATTTTATAGGTGGAATTTTCAAAGTTAATCTTGAATTTCTTGGGAATCAATGCATCTTAATCTAGTATATAGACATGAGAGTCTGCTCACATGATGATTCATAATAAACTATTAATATATGACACATATAATTTAAATTAAAAAAATTATTTTAGTCATTATAATTTTGGTCATGCCCCATTTAAGTATTTATGATTTTGATTATATCTAAAATAGTCTTTATATCTCTAAAAACATATTATATAAGCTACTCTTGTCAAATATGAGTTGATAAATATTAGAATTTTTTTGTGTGACATGTTGACTCATAATAAATTAGTAATATAATGATATATAATTTAAATTTTAAAAAAAGTTTATATTATTGAGGAAGAGAAAGTGATGGATGAAGGCGGAGAGACAACTATAGGAGAGGCCGGAGGTGGAAGTGTAGGTGAGCTAGTCCACCACATCATAGGCACAATGAGTGGGCATGTAAGAGTGGGAGGCGATGGGGATGAAAACGCATAGAAGGAAGAGAGATCATTATGTGTCTAGTATTGGATTAGTTAACATACATCCACATAAGGCAAGACAGGAAACTGTTGAGCTTATCGTCAGCATGGGGAGGCTGCATATATGACGCTCTGCTAGACAGTAACAACTTGGTGCTGCTATTGGTAGTCTCTTCCACGATGATAGCTTTTAATTTTTAAATTTAAATTATATGTGTATTATGTTAATTATTTATTATGAGCCAACATGTCACGTAAATAGATTTCAACGTCTGTTAACTCACACTTAATAAAATGAGCTTATATATTATGTTTTTAAAAATATAATGATTATTTTAAATAAGAGAAAAACATAAGGATTTAAATGGTCCATGACCAAAATCACAGAATTTAAAATATATTTTTTAAAATTTAATATTATATATATTATCATATTAATAATTTATTATGAGTAAATATGGCACATAAGTAAATTCTAACGTATATTAACTTAGAATTATTAGGAGGGGTTTATATCCTACGTCTTTGAGAGTATATTAGTTATTTTAGATACAATTAAAGCATAAGAACCTAAGTGATCTATGACTAAAATCACTTGGGATAAAATCTTCACCCTATGTCTTGATTTTAGAGATAATTGTTAGTGGAAGATCTTTACAACCCTAACTGTGATTGAACATAAATAATAAGTGGTAAACCCCAAGGATTAATACCATTAAGTTCACAAAAAGGTAAGATAAATTGGTAAAACCCTAACTCAATACCTTTTAATTTGACTTCTCTTGATCCTAGAGACTTGTTCATAGAAGTAAATGGAGAACTCTGATAGAACATGTGGCCCTGTGTGTTGAATGAGCCCTTTGTCAAAGACTTTATGCAGATCTGTCATATACCTGCAGATGCCTGACTCATCATTCACAACCTAATTTGATGATTGATAATGAACCATCCAAGTACTTCAGGTATGATTTCATGTTTTCATATGAAGTTTTAATCATCTTTAAAGTGGCTTTGGCCTCTTTCTTCCTGGGGAAAAGAAGAGCCTTTTTTTCCTGCCTGACTGGATTCTTCAATGTCCAATGGCAGTGTGATATTTTTTGAGCATTTAAGGTCTTGCTTTTCCAACTACTCTTCTCCATCATGCCACCCATTCTTTCACTGGAGAAATTTGATGTTGTTGGAGGATAAAGATGCCATCAACTAAAGTGGAAAAAGGAAGCAAAAGTCTTCTTCTATCAAGAACTTTGTATACTTTTCTTGAAAGAGAGTTGCTTTGTTGAATTCACACTGCCTAAACTGGAGCTTTTGCTAAGCTTTACCTTTCATGTCTTGTCATATGTTGAATGTATAATTGATTTACCACCATCATTTGGTTTTCATGCTATGCTGCTCTGTTTGCCCATGACATGAGATGGCTCACTCAAGAATGAAGCATGAGAATTGAGCAAAAAATCCCTGAGATGATATCATGATCACCACCAAAAATTCCAGTTGGAATATGGTGTGTACTCCTTGGAATTAGACCATGCTTTCCGAGTGAACTCTGTGAAGTGCATAACACTGACAAAGGAGTAGCACCTGCACTGCAGTGAGTTTTGGCTGAACACTGTGGATGTGGAATTCATGTACTTCCACTGAAGACTATCTTGTCATCCAAGCAATCTGAGTGAAAGAGGCAGAAGGGATAGTCTGAATGCACCAAATAACTCTGTGATCCCAGATAGACATCTTTCACATCATCCCTTTCAAGCATTTTGTTCGACATTACAATCTCTTCATGTTCAATTTTCTCTGAATTTTCAGCCAAAACATGAGAATTCTCCAATGTTTCTACTTCCAATGCTATCTATACCAAAGCTTTGAGAAGAAGGGATCATACATACTTCAAGAAACATAAAGCAAAAGCAGCATTGTCAAACATGTGGATTGCCAAACAAAAAACAAAAGGAAAAAAACACAGAACAAATAGGAAAAGAACACAGAACACTGCCCAAAAGAAACCTTAGTTTAGTGAGGCTGAGAGTGGTGACAACTGTTGGCACTGTGGATGCATGGTTTCACTCTTTGAATGGATTATCTTTCAGCTCTTTTAATCTCAACCATCACATTCTGGTTGGTAGAGTACAGTCCAGTCTGAAACATACTGTCTTGGATCTTCAAAATCCCTGGCCACACAGTGGAGTGCATGTGAAATCAATCAGATGACCCTGATGGTTCTATTAATGAAACTATTCTTGGACCCAGCAAGAACAAGGAAATGTTAGAACCCAATCATTCATCAGAGAGATTATAGTTCTTTGTCACTGGAACACATCTAATGACAGGGAAGGATGTTTCCTTTGGGTACTTAAAAGAAGGGCTTCTACACATATCCTTGAAAATTTTGGAAATATATATATCCCTACAAATACTAACATCCTCAACAAATACCACAACTATTAATTATGAACAGAGGTCTATAACTGATGTGACATTGGTCTGATCAAAAGTGTTTCAGTGTGTTATTGTGTACAATGTAAGAAATTGTGCATCATTGATTATTAGTTTATTGATCCAATGAAAAGGACCTTTTCACTGTTCCAAAATAATGTTAAAATGCATGTACTTGAAATATTTAACATTTAGCAAGTTGACAAAGTTAGTCTTCACCAATAGAGTCCCAATGTTCCGGAAATAATTCATAAAGGAGTTATGAAAATTAGGGTCAATCCAATCAATACAAGGCTTCTTCTCTTGCACAAACATACATGTCCATTTACACACATGAATACACACGAACACAGGTGGAAAAATTTACCTCCTCTTGCTTTGCATGAAGCCAAAAATTATATGAGTGTAGTCTCCAAGGCATAAATCGGTTGCTTATAGACATATCCTCATAGGATAGTTTGCAATTAATTTCCCTATTTCCATCTTACTATTGACTTGCACTCTCTTAAACCATTTATTTTATATGATTAAATATTGCAGACATATTGCTTGGATTCTTAGAGAAATGGCTATTGAATGAGAGAAATCTTGGTTTGGCAATATGAAATTGTTTTGTACTATATCTTTCATCC
The DNA here is from genome assembly GCA_021527575.1 of Ensete glaucum. Classification (NCBI taxonomy): domain Eukaryota; kingdom Viridiplantae; phylum Streptophyta; class Magnoliopsida; order Zingiberales; family Musaceae; genus Ensete; species Ensete glaucum. Next base: position 42,134,517 of record CM038558.1, read on the forward strand.
TAATGAAGCTCTCACTACTGGGTTTTGCTCTTGGATTAGGCTTAATGGCTGAACTAGTTCTTGTGTTATCTCAGTTGTTATGTTGTGAGATAGTGATTTTGATATATGATATTATTTAGGTTGGATCACAGTGCAGCATTTTGCTATTTCATATTTTGGTACAGAATGAAAAAAATGGTAAGGCTTTTATTGCCACTGAAGAAGAGAAAAAAAAAGAAGATAGAAATGGAGAAGAAGGTAGAGAAAGCATGCAAGTCTGAGAACTTGTGGAGCCAAATCTGTGACTGTGTACTTGTAGAGTATCAGTCCTACAGGTATACTGAACATTGATTGTTTGTGGTTGAAATGACTCGTCAACAGACCTCTCTCTCTCTCTCTCTCTCTCTCTCATTGTGTGTGTGTTTCATAGTTTCAAAAGAAGGATAACCATGACACATTTCATGTACATAAATCTGAATTAAGTTCAATAATCTACACACCAAATGAGTATTTTCACATACTAGTTGAAGGAAGGTATGCTAATCATTTGGTGTATACATATATAAAGCATCATGTGAGCCAAAAGCAGCAGCTTGTCTGCAGAATCTAAAAAGCCTACCAAACTGCAAATGTTAAGGTACAGTCTCATGCCCCATTTGACATGCATGACAGATCAAAAGGAAGGAAGAATGAAAAGACTGGGTCTGGTGAAAAGAAGGATCCATGCAACGTTCCTTAAGAGTGAGGTTAAGAGAAGAATCTCTCCCGACTGCCATGTATCGATCTTTATTTACTGGCTTAATAGTAGAAAAGAGAGACTAGGAGAAGGGATCTATGGTGAGGGAACACTTAAATCTAGAGAGACAAAGGAAGAAAAAGGAAACAAGCCTGGCATGATGATATAGTTCATCACCGTCGACCCAGGAAGCCATGTTTCCTTCCCTTGTAGGACTGGAAACCATCTTGTTCGATCTCCGACGATGTCTCCTCCTCCTCCTCCTCCGCTGCCTCCTGGAAGCAGTCGATGCCGTATGCGGCGTGCCCACGGCCGAAGGACTTGACATGATCCCTCAGCGACCTCTTGTGCTTGAAATCTGAGCCACAAATGCAGTACCACAGCTTGCCGCAGTTCTTCTCATGGGTCCTCCAGTCGCCTCTGACCGCAAAAGCCTTGCTGCACTTCCTGCACACGAAGGGCTTGATTCCGTGCCTCCTTTTGTAGTGAGTTTGGAGGGTCCTGAAGTCCTTCAATGGCTTCGATCTCGGATGGTCGATGTTGCTGGGGCAACCGGGGGCGCAGCAGTAGCAGGGAAGCCTCAGCATCGCCGTCGGCTGGATGCCTCTCAGAGATTCGGGTCCCTTCCGATACTGTGATCCATGTCCCCACATATGCATCTGAACACGTACAATTGCCAAGCATAGATCATTACTTGAGGCCAAGGGTCATTCTAAACATGAACTCAAGAGCTCAAAACATAGAGTAAAAGAGACGTCAAGAGAGTGCTTGTTGACATTCCGCGATGATCTACCAAAAAAGATAACAAGCAGATGGAGAATGTTATTCTTATGTTTGTTTGCTCTACCAAGAAAGAATAGTTCTCCCCTGAACGAGGGGTCTCCGAGAGTACTGTGGTGATTAAAGGATGCACTCAGCTTGTGGTATTCTAGTGTTGGCAAGCAGGCCTGCCAGTTGAAGAAGTTGAGAAATGAAATCCAAGATAAGATTCAACTGAGTTATCACACAAGACAAATGAAGAGAGAGGGAGAGAGAGAGAGAGTGTGTGTGTGTGATTATATCTCAGTGAACTGTGAGTGCAGAAGATCCACATATTTCTTGATATATATTCCATATGTGCACTGAAAGGACTGGAAATCTTCTCAGTGTAACATGCAACACATCAACCAATCTCCAAAAGCACAATGAGCATGATCCGTGTGTAGTACAATCACAGAAAGGGAGAGATTGCAATCTTAGTCTCAATTAGGCCAGAATTGGGAGAAAGGTTTACCTGCATGTTGTTGTATCTATTGAAGGTCTTGCAGCATACTGGACAAGAGAACTGGGTTGGACCAATTAGGATTTGGGAAGGGGTGGGAATCCAATATTGTCCCTTGTTGATCCTTCCTATAGGATCGATAGGGTAAACCACATCGTCTTCATCGTCGCCACCTTGCTCTTGCTTTCCCCCACTAGTATCCTCTGGCGTTGAAGAGAATATTGGCGTCAGATCCACTGCACCAGGGCTGGGAAGGCCTATGTGGAGAGACACAGTCACAGCATCAGCTTCACCATCGGTGTCCATGGTGGTCTTTAACTTTCCACCTCCATTAACGGCACTGCAAGAGGAGCTGTTTTCCACCTCTTGGTGCCTCGTAGGGCTGAGCCTGAGGAGAGGGAGGGCCTCCCTCACAGGAGGAGAGGGGGTCAGGGGAGGGAGGCAGGAGAAAGGATACTCTCTGCGAAAAGCCTTGGAGATATCAGCATAGGGATCTGCCATGGTTGGAGCTGTCGAGAGTGGAATGGAAGATCTAATGGATGTTTGCCTCTTCACTGAGAGAGAGAGAGAGAGAGAGAGAGAGATGATCACGGAATTGGAAAGGAGAGTAGAAAAGGCATCAAACAAAGAACAATCAAGAGGAGGAACATTGGGAACAGTGGGTGGGAAATGGAGGCAAAAGAGAGGAGATCAAGAGGATAAGAACCTTGAGATGTATTAAAGAACAACACTTGGGCTTTCAGAACAATTCTGGTTGGAGCATATGAAGTCCATGTAGATCTTCTTTCTACTCATAACTTTAGAAATATAGAGCGCACAGTAAACACCCACACCAAGTCATCACAAACAAACAAGAAGGTGAAAAGGAAACTTTAAGAGAATATTTAGCCCAAAGACAAGGAACGAGACTTGGTCTAGATGCTGTCTCCACCCACTAAGATTAGAGAGAGAGAGAGAGAAAAGGGAATGGTTTGAGTCTTGATTTGTAAGATTCTGCATCCTCAAGATGTTGAATTGATCTCTAATTCCATGAATGCAAATCTATGTTACTGTTCCCATTTGTTCTATGCATGCATGTAGAGTAGAAACCAAAGGATTAATTTGTTTTTGTTGTTCAATCATCATCATAATTATAGAGTAGACTTATCATGAGCTAATTAGTCTGTTAATTTTATTGAACTTGAACTTTTGACTTGAGATATTTAATCTAAAGTCAACAATAGTATTATCATCCGATCATATCTTAGTCCTAAGATACTTTCGATATGAGACTAAATCTGGATATTATAATTTTTTTTCACTCCTTCGTCTATATAGTGACGTGACCTATTTATAGATATTTTTTTTTACTTAAATCTTTCATCATGTTTTATACTAAATTGACTCCATTATCATCAAAGCAAGAACATGTTATATCATAGGTGGTGGTAATCAATAAATATAAAGCTGTCACTACAAGCAAAAAGGCATACATATATATATATATATATATATATATATATATATATATATATACACACACACAGAAGCAAATGTGTGATTGTTATTTCTCATACCATTTAGAGGGATTGTTTTAAGTGGTATAAACATCCAGTCATTGGAAGAAAAATTAAGATTATATACTGACAAAAGTATTGTTCTTACTGCAATACTCGCAGTAAATGAGAGCAAGAAGGACCAAACGCATACAAGCGCAGATGAAGAAAGGGAAACAGTGCTCCTGTTTCCCAATGAACTATTTGTCTTCTCCTTCAAAGTTGACATCATACTGCACAGAGAACAAGTGGAAGATAAATCTGCAACCCTCACTGATATTCCAAAAAGCTGGTCCTCTTCTGCTACAACTAGAATTAATCTCTCTCTCTCTCTCTCTCTCCACCTCATGTTCCCTTGGGATGTTTTAAATGCCAACAGTACTATTCTTCTTGTGTACTGTAGAAGCTGGAGAAGAAGCACTTGTCAAGGACACACTCATCTCCAACCACGACACAAGGTTCAAGGTATAAGTGGGCAGGCAAACAGTGAGGGCATTTAGTGAGAGGAGGAGGCAGCTCCACAGATGCCCATGGGTGCACAGTGCTGTAGTTGAATCAAGAGAAAGAGAACTGGTGGTTCATTGAAGACAGAGAGGCTGCATGGAGTAGCACAAGAAGTAGTAGGGAAGAAAGGTGCTGTTGCTGCAGGCACGGAGAGCAGTGACATCCCTATCAGGGGGTCCGACTTGATGCAAGGGCAACCCACATTTCCTGCAACTCACACCTAATCTACTGATATCTATGTTGGGAGGGGTACATGCTAGTGATGTTGTGTGACCATTAGAGAATCTTGAGTCCCAGTCTATCGTGTTAGGGAAGCAAGGAAGAAAGCAGCAGTTTCACCGAGAAAGATCGGAGTTTGAAGTTTGAATTATGATGGGCATATCAAACTTTATTCATGCACAGTGATTACTTTATCACCAAGAGAATTAAAGGTGGAGACAGATAGAGATGCACGCGAAGGGAATGCCATGAGAAAGTCCAGTTTGTTCTTTACCACAACTTTATAGCTACAGTTCTTTTAATGTATCTGCTTCTCAAAAGCCAAGAGAATTCAGTTCTTTTCGATCAATTACTCGACTTGTTTTTTTTTTTTTTTTACTAGTTTTACATTGAATTCACACTCGTTCTTACATTCAGAAGATCTTTATCACTAGAATCTGGTCTCTTCAAGTTATCTGAAAACATTGTAGTTTGATCTCTGTGGCCAATACTTCTCTTCATTCAGGTAGGTGTATCTTCGCAACTTGCTCATCAGACTCTTTTCTGGTGCATTGTACAGAGACTTATTTCTTCCCTCCCCATTTTGATTACCTGTGAGGCAAGAAAGCATCAAGGATGCATTCGATCACAAATCTGAGCTAAATTCATTTTCGTGATAATTCATATATAGTAGCGGTTGACATGAACAAGAACATGTAACAGCTGCTTACAGGTCATGAATGATGCTCGATCAGACAAGCAAGGACATGGATTTTGGGAACTAATAGTTAGTAGGAGTTTAGAGATGTAACCATTCAACTATGGTTGATTTGTTCTTTCAGATATGGTTCATATTGTTGCAGTTGATAGGAAGAAATGGTAGAGTTAGCACAATAAGGAAGAGTAGGAGAAGGCTAAATCTTCTGTATTTCTCTCAATATTTTTATAATTTCATAAACTCTATATTTTTATGACTCAACATATGGGGTTTATATAGTTCCCTAAGATACATCACATTTATGCAGATTTATGCAGTAAGAATGAATCTTTCTTTCAATAAACTCTTTCAAGAATCAATAACCAATTTGACTTCTCCTTCCATAAATATTTTCTCTTGAAGAAATGAGATTAATCTCTTCATGATAACTGCACATGTTTAATTTCAACATTCTCCCCCTTTAAACTTGTTCCATCCAATATGCCAAGTTTTCTTCGAAGATGTTGAAATGTTTCAATTTTGAGAGGTTTTGTAAAAATATCAGCCACTTGTTCACTTGTCTTGATATGGTGTAGCTCCACTTCTTTGTTTTTGACATGATCTCTTATAAAATGAAATCTTGTGTCGATATGCTTTGATCTTTCATTATAGACTGAATTCTTGGCTAAGGCAATAGCTGATTTATTATCAATATAAATTTTGGTTGACTTCTCCTGTAGCATATGAAGTTCCTGAAGCAATCTTCTTAGCCATATTGCATGACAAACACAAGAAGATGCTGTTATGTATTCTGCTTCACAACTTGATAGAGTAACTATATGTTGTTTTTTCGAAGACCAAGTAAATGTAGCTCCACCAAAATAAAATACAAATCCAATTGTACTCTTTCGATCATCGTTTCAATCACATCACTATATCCAATAAGATCTAGTCCTTTTGATGATGAATAGAATATTTCATACTCAATTGATCCCTTAATATATCGTAAAATTCTTTTAGCGATATTTAAATGAGAAGTCTTAGGAGATTTCATATATCTACTTATTAAACCAACTCTAAATAATATATCAGGTCGAGTGCATGTCAAATACCTTAAACATCCAACTAGACTTTTGTAATAAGTTGGATTAATATATTTACCTTCGCCTTCTTTGGTTAACTTGGTGCCATACTCAATAGGTGTATCTGTAGGATAACAATCTTCTATAGAAAACTTTTTTAGAACCTCTTTTGCATAATTTCCTTATAAAATAAAAATTCCTTCATTATTTTGTATAATTTTGATACCAAAGAAATAAGACATTAAGCCCAAGTCAGTCATCTCAAACTCCTTCTTCATAGAGTATTTAAAATCTTTAATCATGGAGCTACTACTGCCTGTAAATATTATATCATCTACATATAGGCATACAAACATGATATCTTCATCAATGTTAGATTTTGTATAGAGAGCATGTTCATGTAGACATTTAGAAAAATCGTTTTGAATAAAATAAGCATCTATCCGAGAATTCCTTGCTCGTGGGGTTTGTCTAAACCCATAAAGAACTCTCTTTAACTTGTATACTTTGTCTTCTTGTTCATAAATAATAAAACCAGGGGGTTGTTGAACATATACCTCTTCTTCAAGAACTTCATTAGGGAATGTTGATTTGACATCCATTTGTAAAATTTTCCATTTCATTTGAGCTGCTAAGGAGATAAGTAATCTTACTGTCTCTAATCGAGCAACTGGTGTAAACACTTCTTCATAGTCGATCCCATATTGTTATTTATATCCCTTTGCAACCAATCGTACTTTATATTTCTCCACTTCTCCTTCTGTATTTTTTTTTTGTTTTGAAGATCCACTTAACACCGATCGCTTGGTGGTCTTATGGAAGTGTAGTAAGCTCACATGTATCATTTTTATTGATTGCATTAATCTCCTCCTTCATAGCTTGTCTCCATTTTTCTTCTTTACAAGCTTCTTCAAAAGTTAATGGATCATATCCTGCAAAAAAACAAAATAGAGAAAGTTCATCATTATTAGTATCAAATATCTGAGTCACATCATATAGTTCCTGGATCGGTCTTGTCCTTCTTATAATTGGACTTCTTGAATCATGTGACCTAGCTGATCTCGGTGATGATTCTAGTAAAGCCTCTTCTGTGCTTGCTTGTATTATATCATCCTCTTATGATGATATAGCTTTCTTATGCTGTTCATTACTTTTCCAGTCCCAAATCTGTTGTTCATTAAACTCAACATCTCTTGACATCACAACTTTATTTGTGATAGGATTGTAGAGTTTGTATCCACTGGAATTCTTAGCATAACTTAATAAAATGCATTTCTGACTTTTATCTTCAAGTTTTGTTCTCTTTTCTTCTGGTATCTTGGCAAATGCAATACTTCCAAAAATTCTTAAATGATCAACTCTTGGTTTCTGCAGGCTCCATACTTCTTCTGGCGTAGAATTACCAATTCACTTTGTTCGAAACCTGTTAAGTAAATAAACTACACAAGCAACGACATCCCCTCAAAATTTTTTAGGAATCTTTCTTTCCTTTAACATGCATCAGACCATATTAAGTATAGTCTTATTTTTCCTTTCTGAAACACCATTTTGTTGAGGTGTGTATAGCATAGTAAATTGATGTAAAATTTCATTATTTCTACAAAAACTTTTAAATTTATTTGATGTATATTCACCACCTCTATCTGTTCGTAAACATTTAATCTTGCAACCACTTTTATCTTTCAACCAAGTCTTTAAATTCTTTGAATTTGTTTAATACTTTTTTTTTCCTTTAAAATATAGACTCAAGTTTTACCACTATGATCATTAGTGAAGGTAAGAAAATATTGCTTCCTCCAAGTGATATTGGGCTAATAGGGCCACAAACATCCGAATGTACCAGATCAAGTCGATGCCATGCTCTTTTTGTTCTGTTGATTTTGAAAGGCTTTCTTTCTTGCTTACCCATAATACATACTTCACATAATTTTGATGGACGATCAATTCTTAGCATTCCTGTCACCATATTAAACTTCTTTAGAAGTTTTAAAGCTTCAAAATTTAAATGTGCATATCTAAGATGTCATAATGTAGAAATGTCCCCAATATCAGTCTTAAAACAACTTGATCGATCAAAAATACATAAATGTAGAGGAAATATTCTATTCTTCGCCATTTTCACATGTGAGATTAATGTCTTAGTCTTATCATAAATTGAAAGAGTCATGTCTTTCATCTCAATATTATAACATTTTTCAAGTAATTGTCCCAAGCTAAGAATATTATTTTTCATATCAAGCACATAATAAATATCTGAAATACATAACTCTTTGCCATTATGGAGTCCAAGAACAATTTTACCTTTACCTCTTACTGGTCTTTGAGATAGATCACCAAATGTAATATTTCCAGAATAGCTTGTATCCATTTCTGAAAATAATTCTTTAATGTCACACATGTGATTTGAAGCTCCTATATCTAGATACCATGTCATAGACTGATCTTCCTTCAAATTATCATAAGTCATTAATAAAACTTGATTTTCATTCTTCTCTTCTTTTTCAATAAAATTTACCTTATCACCTTGATTGTTAGGATTATAATAGCATTCAAAGGAGTAATGTCCATACCTTTTGCAAATATAGCATTGTATTTCAGACCTTTTAGAAATTCTGTCACGTCCACGGTCTCGGTCACGTCCTCGACCATAACCTCGGCTTCTTTGGCTAAAATTTTCTCTACCTCCTTCATTGTTTGGAGATTCTTGATAGGTCTGATTTCTGTCACCTCTTCCTCTTTGTCCACGACCTCTTCCTCTTTGAAAATTTGATTCAATTTTATTTTCAAGAGTAAGCTTGGTCTGTAGTGCTTGTTCCACAGTTCTTTCTTCTGCTCTTTTTGCAATCCTTTGTTCATGAACTTGAAGGGAACTGATAAGTTATTCTAAAGACATTTATTCCAAATCTTTAGACTCTTAAATCGCAACAGCAATAAAATCAACTTTTGAATATAGTGATCTTAGTATCTTTTATATCACTCTTTGATCACTTATTTGTTCATTATTTCTTCTCATTTGATGAATAATAGAAATAACTTTTGTGCAATAATCAGAAATAGTTTCAGAGGTACCTTGTAATTTTTCAAAATCGGCTCGTAAAACTTGTAGACGGAGTTTTTTTACCTTATCAACACCACCAAATGCTTTTTGAAGCATTTCCCAAGCCTCTTTTGAAGTATCTGCTGGAGCAATAATCTCGAACATTGTATCATCAAGCCCTTGGTAGATTGTGAACAAGACCTTTTTCTCCTTGTTTCTTCTATCTTTGAGTTGCTCTTTTGCTTTTGCATTCATCGCTCCTTCTTCTGCTGGACTTGGTTCAACAAATCCATCTTCTACAAACTCCCATACATTTTGGGAGCCTAGAAGAACCTTCGTTTGGATGCACTATATATCATAATTTTTTTTTGTCAATCTAGGGATTTGGAGTTGGAAGGTGCTTGAGGATGAAGCCATAGCTCTGATACCAATTGTTGAAGTTGATAGGAAGAAATGATAGAGTTAGCATACTAAGAGTAGGAGAAGGCTAAATCTTATGTATTTCTCTCAATATTTTTATAATTTCACAAACTCTATATTTTTCATGACTCAACATATGGGGTTTATATAGTTCCCCAAAATACCTTACATTTATACAGTAAGAATGAATCTTTCTTTCAATAAACTCTTTTAAAAATCAATAATCAATTTGACTTGTCCTTTCATAAATATTTTCTCTTGAAGAAATAAATCTGTCTTCTGATGAAATTAATCTTTTCATGATAATTACATAAGTTTAATTCTAACACAGATGATACAAACTTAAAGCAAATCTAACTGTGAAGCAGGCAACTATTATCTAGTACTGTTTTTTCTTGGAACGAGAATCAAGATTCCTTTTGCAACTGGGTTGGTGCTTGCTTGCTTGGTATATGTGCTTGTTCTTGAGGAATATTTGATATGACATGCAAGGAAGCAAAAGCATATCATTGGTGCAAGTTCAACTATGAGACACTACTTGAGCAACAGTGAGAAAGACACAGAATTTGTTTGTGGCAAAAGAAGTGACTTTGCAAATCAAGTCTCTCTTCTCTCTAAAATGAGACAAGTGGCTACATGGCATTGAGATGGACAAAAGGCTTTGAAACTAATAAAAAAAAGTAAAATCAATAATCAAAGACCAAACTCAAAAAACCAATAGAAAGATTTACTTGCTTAGAGATTTCTCGTATATATCAATGAAAAAAATAAAATTTTTAAAGAATTTATATGTATTTTACTCAATCCTCTTTACATCCACATAACACACCCCTCCCCCTTCTCTCTTTATCTTTATTAGATATATATAATATTTATGGAGAACTAATAAAAACTAGTATCACATTAATTGAAGAGTAGGTAAACCAAAGGCTCATAACCTTTTAGCATCGTCTTTATCTTTAAAAATATCTTTTGAGGCTCAAAAGTCTTGAAAGGGCAAAATCGTGTGGGTATACCCAAAGCAAATAATTTATCACGAGCCTATGAGGTCACACCAATGATGATCAAATGTTGAACTATCAGAATGGCTCTAGAAGAAGGGTCATGAGCCTCCCCCCATGGCTACCCTATGAGAGTGAACTGATAAGAATATTAGCCCCATATTGATTAAGGAGTATGGGAACCAAGGGCTTATAGGTCCATCAAATCACCCTTACACTTAAAAGCACTTTTTGGGACTCATGAGCTCTCAAAGGGTAAAATCGTGCTATCAACCTTGCTCTTAGAGGTGCCTTTTGGAGCTCACGAGCTTTGAAAGGGAAAAGTATGCAACCACACACAAAGCGAATAATTCTTCACGAGCCTATGGGGTCGTGCCAATGATGTTCAAAATTGACTTATCAGAATGGCTCCATGGATGGCTCTCATATGGTCACTCGAGGCACTCAAGATTTTGAATCCCTATCTCGAGGCTCAACCATCAGGTGTTTGAGATCCATGCCTATAGAAAAGAGGCACCCAAATGTGGGGTTAATAGTAACATCAAAAACAAATAAAAGATGTCCTACCCCTGGGGCCTAGGCTGAAGCTTGCCTTGACCAACCAATCCTCATCCATCCTCCTCACCTCCTTAGAGGAGGAGAGGATCTCCTTCAAGTGACAAACATATGTTAGAATTTTAAGGGTCACACATGTATAATTAAATATGTTAAATCATTATTTTTTATTAGTCAAAATTAAAATGATCCAATTAAAATAAAGTTATTTGGCTAAGGGACATAATTATTATTATAAAAATTAATTATGTGGATACCATCAGTCATATTTCTAACTTAATGACGAGATAAGTTAGAAATATGAAACTTTTGAGGCATAATTGCAGATTCATCAATTATGAATATAATCATAATTGAAGATTCATCAGTTATGACTATAAATAAGGTTATGGTCTCCGGTTGCAGTATCGAATGAAGTTTCTCTTCATCCGTCAAGGAGAAATCTAAAGTTATTAAGGATACTCTGCAATTGGAAGACCAAATCATCAATCAATTCAGAAAATACTCTAATGGATTCATCAGGTACGCTTCTGTATTAATATGTTTCTTAAGTATTGTAGGATTTCATGCATATTATAATGGATTTAATAAGTTTTATGGAAACATTCTTAAAACCATTGTTTTGCATCTATAAAGATTGTTTTGAACCAAAAATTCGATTTTGATTCTATAAAACAATTGATTGATCCATATATTATATGTTAAAAGAACCCAACAAGTGGTATGAGAACCATCCTACAATAATTGATGAACATCCATATATGATTCATCAGTGATTTGGTTCTATCATCATTGGGAAAGATGATAGTTTTATGTAATTATGCTATTTTGAAGTAATTTGGTTCTATTATCATTGGAAAAGATTATGGTTTTATGTAATCATGCTATAGTATACTTCACATTCAATTCAGTGCCTTTTACTGATGTAATATCAGTTTAATTTTAGATTTTCCCTTTCACTTCGTGTTTTTTACTTTTCAAAATATGTAAATTCATTTTTGCACTTCAAGGCATAAATTTCTCAAATTCTTTTTTTTTTCTGATTTTATCTAATTAATATGAATTTAATTAATTAGATATTATTACAATATTATGTTAGTTTAAACATAATATTGGTTCTATAAAGTTGTTTGATGACATAAATTGAATGATTTATATGCTTTAAATATTTTTAATCAACAAATTAAGATCAAGCCAATTTGACTAATATGGTCCAAATTTAATTAGTGATTGTTTAATATTAGATTGAGTAATTTAATATATGAAGTCGCTAAAGTGACCTCTCATATATAACATTTCTCATGAAAATATTAAATATAGTGTGTATTTACATCCATGTGATAATTATCCGGCCCAAAGGAAGGTTAATGACTGATATGATTATATACATACCTGTAATGGTAAATACGTGATAATTATAAAGTTATACATGTAAATGATAAATCAATCCAAAGATGGGTTTCTCATTTGACATGCCTTATTATCAGTGTTTGATCATTACAACAAGACTACCACCAGCAACTAATATTGAAGTCCAAAGACAAGATATTAATGTTGCACTTGGTATCTTGAGATGGGTTAAATCATTATTTGAATTTAATTAAGTTTATGACAATAAATATGAGCATAATTTATGGTTGTCTATTGTTCTCTTATTTAGGTTCTCTTGTAAAAATATCTGCTAACCTCAATTCAGTATCAGTTCTAAACGAAATCAACTTTAAGGGCAAGAAAAAAAATACAAATCTAGAAAGAATGAGGCTGATAAGGGTCCAGTACAGAAGAAACAAAATAAGGATGATACTTATTTCTTCTGTAAGAAATCTGGGCATTTAAAGAAGGACTATGCTAAATATCATGCTTGGCATGCTAAAAGGGGAACATTCCTTACTTTGGTTTGTTCATAAGTCAATTTAACTTCAGTACTTAGAAACACTTGGTGGTTAGACTCCGGTGCAACTACTAATATCAGTGTTTCAAAGCAGGGTTGCTTGAGCTACCGAAGGCCCAATAATACTAAGAGATGCATTTATGTGGGGGACGAAAAATCGGTAGATGTGGAAGCTATAAGCATATTTAGATTGTTATTGTGTACTAGATACTATTTGGATTTAAAAGACACTTTTATTGTACCGTCATTTAGATGGAACTTAATTTCTGTTTCTTATTTGGACAAATCTGGTTATTCTTGTTCATTTGGAAATAATAAGTTTGCTTTGTCTTTAAATTCAAATATGATTGGAACTGGTTCACTTATGACTTATGACAATATATATTTACTTGATACTATAACATCCTATCATAAAACCTTGAATGCGGAATTGTGAGGTACTAAATGTAAAATTAAAAATTCTGGTATATTATGGCATAAACGTTTGGGTCATATCTCTAGAAATAGAGTTGAAAGACTTGTGTCAGATGTGATTCTTGATCCCATTGTCTTATCAGGTCTAGATGTTTATGTTGAATGCATTAAAGGTAAACAAACTACACATAAGAGATCAGGTGCATATAGAGCTACAGACGTCTTAGAATTGATACATATAGATATTTGTGGACCATTTCCTACACCTTCATGGAATGGTCAACAATACTTCATATCATTTATAGACGATTACTCTAGATATGGATACTTGTATCTAATACATGAAAAATCTAAATCTTTGGATGTGTTCAAAGCATTTAAAGCTGAAATTGAAAATCAACTCAACAAAAGGATAAAAAGCGTCAGATTTGACCGTGGAGGGGAATATTACGGTAGAAATGATCGGTGAACAACGTCCAAGACCATTTGCTTTATACCTAGAGGAGTGTGGAATTGTCCTCGATACAATGCAGGTCACCTAGCATGAATGGTGTAGCTGAAAGACGAAACCGCACACTTAAGGACATGGTAAGAAGTATGATTTCTCAATCTACTTTGCCAGAGTCACTCTGGGGAGAAGCAATAAAAACTGCAGCTTATATTCTTAATAGAGTACCAACTAAAGCAATTGCAAAAACTCCTTATGAACTTTGGACTAGGAGAAAGCCTAGTTTAAGACACTTTCGTGTATGGGGTTGTCCAGCTGAGGCAAGGCCTTACAAGCCTAATGAAAATAAATTGGAACCCCGAACAATGAGCAATTACTTTATTGGTTATTCTGAGCGATCTAAGGGGTATAAATTTTATGATCCCAAATCAAGAAATATTTTTGAGATGGGTATTGCTACATTCTTTGAGGATATGAGTATGGAGGGAGAAATAAGATTAAAGACTTTATCTTTGAGGAATAATTGGTTCAGTCTGATCCGATTTATATAGTTGTCACTAATATGGCAAAATATGTACCTCAAAAGGATATAGTCATTTCAACTGCCATACAGTATGAAGAAATTATTCATAAGGAACAAACTCAACATCCTCAAGAATCTGTGCCGCAAGAGCTAGCACCTTTGCGACGATCCACTAGGGAAAGGAGGAGTGTCATTTCGGATGATTATATGGTATTTCTCCAGGAACATGAAGAAAGTAGTGGTATAATGGAAGATGATCCGATCAACTTCCGTCAAGCCATGGAAGATTCTAATTCAGATAAGTGGATTGAAGCAATGAATCAATAGTATAAGTCTATGCAAGATAATAAAGTTTGGGAACTTGTCCCATTATCAGAAGGTGTGAAACCCATTGGTTGTAAATGGATTTTTTTAAAACCAAAAGGGATTCTAAAGGTAATATGGACAGATATAAAGCACGTCTTGTGGCAAAGGGCTATACTCAAAAGGAACGGATTGACTTTAAATAGACCTTCTCTCTGGTTTCAACGAAGGACTCTTTTAGGACAGTTATGGCTCTAGCCGCACATTTTGATTTAGAGCTTCATCAGATGGATGTTAAAACAATATTTCTCAATGGAAACATTGATGAAATAATTTATATGGTGCAACCAGAGTACTTTGTGTCAGGAGACCCAAAGAAAATGGTTTGTAAATTGATAAAATCCATCTATAGACTAAAATAGGCATCCCGTCGGTGGTATCACAAATTTCATCAAGTAATTATCTCATTTGGTTTTGAGATGAACGTTGTTGATGATTACGTGTATCACAAATTCAGTGGGAGCAAATTCATTTTCCTGATATTGTATGTGGATGATATTTTGCTTGTTACAAATGATATAGGCTTATTGCACGAAACCAAAAGATTTATATCTAAAAATTTTGAGATGAAAGATCTTGGTGACGCCTCTTTTGTATTAGGAATCCAGATACACCGAGATAGATCACGAGGTATTCTATGATTATTACAAAGGAGCTATATCAATAAAGTACTCAAAAGGTTTAACATGCATGATTGTAAATCATGAGACACCCTTGTCGCAAAGGGAGACAAGTTCAGTCTCAATCAATGCCCTAAAGGAAATATGGAAACTCAAGAAATGCAGAAGATTCCCTATGCATCAGCTGTAGGGAGTCTAATGTATGCACAAGTTTGTACGCGTCCGGATATAGCGTATATTGTTGGTGTGTTAGGCAGATACTTAAGCAATCCTGGAATGGATCACTGGAAGGTAGCTAAAAGAGTCATGAGATATTTAAAGAGGACAAAAGATCATATGCTCACATATAGGAGATCAGACCATTTGGAGATCATTGGGTATTCTGACTCCGATTTTGCTGGATGCCAATACAGTAGGAAATCCACTTCGGGCTACATTTATATGTTGGCTGGTGGAGCAATTTCTTGGCGTAGTGCCAAGCAATCTCTTATTGCTTCTTCCACTATAGCAGCAAAATTTGTAGCATGTTTTGAGATGTCCAATCATGGAATTTGGTTGAGGAATTTTGTCACAGGGCTGCAAATAGTACAAGGGATTGAAAGACCATTAAAAATATACTATGATAACAAATCAGCTATTTTATACTCCAACAGCAATAGGAGCTCGACTAAGTCAAAGCACATTGACATCAAGTTCCTAGTTGTGAAAGAAAGGGTACAAAGTAAACAAATTTCTATAGAACACTTGGGAACAAACTTTATATTGGCAGATCCTCTCACAAAAGGTGTACCGCCCAAGGTCTTTCATGAGCATACTGCTTATATGGGTATATCAGAATTTGATGAAACTTTAGTTTAATGAGAGTCTGTCATATGTTTGTTATATGTTCTATGCTAGATTCTGTATTTGTACAGATATTTTCTGATCAGAAATAAAGCTTCAGTTTATTATACTTTATACATTATAGCTATTAAAGTTATTAATGATCTCATAAACATAAAGTTAGACTAGTTGAAAATTGACATGTACATATCACATTCATATAATTTTCATGCTACATATTTCATAATTGATCTATATCATTTAGTTATGTTAATATTAGTGATCATTGATGGTTTAGCTGTGATTGTTATAGCGAAGACCGCTTTAGTCTTATATTAATATAGTCAATGGGGACGAGATTGTTTTGTATGTCCTGTTTAATAATGACAACAGTTTTGAGCTCATAAAGTATAGTATATTTATAAGGATACATATGTGACTCAGTGAGAGATTGTTAGAATTTTAAGGGTCACACATATATAATTAAATATATTAAGCCATTATTTTTTATTATCCAAAATTAAAGTGATCCAATTAAAGTAGAAGCCCCCAAGGATCGGGTCATAAGACAAGCAGAAGCCCCCAAGGATCGGGTCATAGGGACACTACCAAAGTCGGGGGACGAGCAATTCGTACTTAGTCAATATGTAATCTCAGACTGCAACTGATCCATTTGAGATGTGGTCATGATCGAATCATAGTCATAAGTGCCTTGTATGAATTCTAGGTTCCAGAGGGCTTTCGGAGCCATAGGAGACCCATCCCCTGAGGTAGATAAATTACCTCGCTCCATCATCAAACTACTCGAGGACAAAGCAAAGACTTCGCCGGACCGTCGACTTGACGAGTCAAAACTAGTTTGAGAAGGCAAGGACATCCCAATTGTGAATGGATATTGGCTTGTCACTATCGGAGATGGAGAGGGGTCGACCAACCCTTCTAGGGTGATAGGAAAGGATCATGTAAGAGCTCCCGAGGTTCAAGAAATTAAAGGCTAAAAAAAGCTAAGGTACAAAATGAGCCTCCCTCTCTAGCGACTAAGGAGATTTAAAGGGGATCGCTGCACCCTCACCTCTCTCAATCAAGATAGCTATCCCTAACTCGAAAGGCTCCCGATAGTGGGAAACCCCAAAATCCCATATAATAGCCTCAAAGGAGCCCTCGATGGTAGGGAAATTCGAAAGGCTCCCGATGGTGGAAAACCCCAAAATCCCCCTATAATAGCCTCGAAGGAGCCCTCAATGGTAGGGAAACTCGAGCTTTACCATAAATGAATGATGCTTCGAGACCTATGAGGATGGCACAAACTTCAAGGCCTATTGCACCCAATAAGTGGGAAGGCTCATCCTAATGAGGCGAGAAAAATCCGCTACAAACTAACACTCTAACTAGCATGATAGAGGGGCTCGACTCATCATGATCTGACAACTCACGTTATCACGATGTGATGACTTGATCTGTCGAGGCTGGATGGAAGGACATATCATGACAGGACTGATTGACACACTAGGACCTTATGCCTGACACTTGACATCTCAGCTAGCTATGATAGAAGGGCTTGACTTGCCACGACATGATGGATCAACTTACATAATTTGATGGTTTGACTTGCCATGATGCAATGACTCAACTTGCTATGACGTGATGGCCCGATCGATCGTGATGAGATGCATAGGTCTACTACGATGGGAGATGAAGGCTCATTATAGTAGAAGCCCCTGACTCACTACAACGGGGACAAAGGCCCGCTATGGTGGAAGATCGAGAACTACTACAGCGAGAATGAAGGCATGCTATGGTAGAAGACCAAGAACTGTTATGATGGAGATGAAGGCCCACTATGATAGAAGCTCAAGAACCAATACAGCGGTGATAAAGGCCCACCGCAATGGAAGCTCGAGATCTACTACTCTGGGGATGAAGGCCCGCTATAACGGAAACCGGAGAATTACTACAGCGGGGACAAAAACTCGCTACGATAGAAGCTCGAGAACCACTACGACAGGGACAAATGCCCTTCATGATGGAGAAATCAGATAAAATATGCTTGAGATATATAAGCGGGGAAATCTGACTTGTGCTAAGATGTGCACTGTGGTGGAGGAATTGGGCAAAATATGTCTGAGATGTGTAAGTCAGGAAATCCAACTCACACCAAGATGCTCGCTATGATGGAAGCATAGAAAAAACGTGCCCGATTGTGTGAGTTAGAAAAATTAACCCACGTCGAGATGTTTATTATGGTAGGCCCACTGAGTGAAACACACCCAAGATATGTGAATTGAGAGAACTCAATTAGTTGACCCCAACCGATAAAAAAGGCCAAATGATATGCCTCGAGCCCCATAATTGATGCTCCAAAGTATACCTTTGAAGGGGGACAAATGAAAGAATATTATAGTGCCAATCATGATCTGCTAGTTGGCTGCCACTAAGGAGCTAACTTGGATAGTGCAAGACTCAGGTCATCCCTCCCATGACTAATAGTAGGGCAGCAACCTATCACTCATAGCAGATTGCAACCTAGGGGTGGCGATACAGGTTGACCATGGGGGTAGTAGCCCCCTAGCAATCGAGCCTACTTGCGCCCTCTGGTCAGCTCATACAAGTGATAGCCATCTGATTTGACCCTAACAACTGCTACGATTGGAACGCGATGCTCCTTCAGTCGTTCTTCATTGATGATGCACTATAGGGAGTCATATGGGTCGATCATCCACATAAATGTACCACAGAAGGATGTACGGGCTAGTCCTCATCAGTCACGGTTCCTCTGTCAACTTCCCAAGGATAAATATCAGTTCCTGAGGCCTCAACATAGAGAAAAAAAATCTCTCATTATCTTAACTCCATAAAACCAACTTGATCGTTGAAGGGGTCGAGTTGGGAAATTCCCCCCTAACGTCAACCTTCTATATAGGACCCTTGAGGAGATAGGATCCTACCTCAGCTCAACTCGAGAACATCCTTGGATGCTCAACTAACATCTTCGAATCACTTATGTCGACTTACCCTTAATTTCAACCTTCTCGCTCAGTCACCATGAGGGTCACCTGAACGATCTTTTACCTTTGAAAAGGAATTAAGTCATGTCAATCTTTGATCAACGACATCAAGATAACATAATTATTAGATTATGATTATAGATTACAACTTAGCTTCTTTTGAGTTTATCGAAGGAATGAATTCTTTTTATAATGAAATATTGTAAAATGCAATAGGAGAATATATATTTCTCTTAGAAATCTATCTTGAGTTAGCAAGTCAAAGATTTCTTTCTTTGTGCATGATCTTTGTGATCCATTAGCTTCCATTCGTTCCAATTTGTCTATGATATATGTTTCTTTGTCAACCAATTATATAGGTCAAATTAAATCTTATGCAGGATAAGAAGGGTCTATTTTATTTAGTCAAGCTTCTCCTAATCCATTAAGCTAACACTTAGATATGTAACATATCATTCACAACTTGGACAAATAGTATTTCATTTAGTAATTGTATAAAATTTCATTTAGTTTCATGTTGCATGTTTCATATTTAGAAGAGATTTGAAGTGATGATCGGTTAGGAGTATGAAAAATTCATATAGTAATGTTATGACAAAAATAATATGATTGACATGTTAGCACCACACGATCAACACCTTAGTTCTATCTAACCCGACATCTTGGCTCTAGATGATCAACATAGGCAAAATCATTTGACTAATACGAAAGAGTCAACTAGCCAACGAGTCTACCCCACATGGTCAATATGTTAGCTCCACATGATCTACATAGATCATGGTAGAGCTATTTGGGATGACCACTCACCACCACATTAGTGTCACATAGACTTTTTATAGAGTAAAACCAATTGGCTATGCTTGATAAATTCCATATGGATTTTAGGTTTAGCATGGGTTGATGGCAGCTACTTCATTTTGGAGATGCTTTGTTCTAGCATGACAAAATAAATTTTTTGTTACTTCTTTGTTGTTGTTGGTTAATTTTTTAAAATAACACACTTTATTTCTTGCTCCAAGACCTCTGATGCCGATCATATAGTCAAACTATTCCTTATCATATAGCCAAACTATTCCTTAAAAAAGTCACTAGGTTGTATGGTCTTCTCAAATTTATTATGTCCAATATATATATATATATATAATCAATTATTTTTGGAAGACTTTGTGAAAATTGTTAGGAACTAAACTTAAGTTCTCCTCAGTATGTCATCCCCAGATTAATGGCCAAACCATAATAGTCAATAGGTCATTAGATGACCTACTTCAATGTTTGGTACGTGATCACATAAATACCTATAGCCGAGTTCGTATTTAATAAGATCACCATTCAACTAGTTTTAATTCATTCTAGGTTATCCTTGGCTATCAACCTAGAAAACTTATCGATCTTGGCCCTCTTCCCAACTAATTTCATCCTTCGGATATTATTAAATATTTTGCTAAATACATGCATGAGTTATATGATGAGATCATTCAAAAAATTACTCTGAACAATGAATTATATAAGTCAGTCTCAAATGAGTATTGTATTTATCAACCTTTTCATGAGGGAGAGCAAGTGATTGTAATTATTTGACCTGAGAGATATCTTATTAGGGCTATAAAAAAATTATATATTAAGAGCATAGATCCTTATAAGATATACAAAGGGTTGCTAATAATGCTTATGTTCTTGAGCTATTAAAAGACATGAGCATCATTAATGTCTTCAATATGGAAGACTTATCAACCTACCATGAGTTATTAGAGCCTACGTCCGAGATATACTTTGGCACGTGACAATGATAGCAAGATTATTCCTTCTATTCCATCCAGTACCCTCATTCTAGAGTTCCCTTCACACATGATTATTTGGGAGCAAATCAAGAACATATTGGACAACTAGTTTGTAATCTCTCTCACCGACTAGAAGCGTAAATATTTGGTATGATGGCATGGCCAATACAACCTTAAGGATACATGGATTTAGAAAAAAAAAAGAGTTGTGATTGATATACCCTAACCTCTTGAAGCAATATCTCGATTTTCATTTATCGGAGGTGAATTTTCTCACTCGAGGAGAGTTGATGGGATCAGAGTATCAGTAGACTATTACAACAATCCAAGAGGAACAAAGTCATATGGTCCTAAATGCATATGGAGAGCTATGATTTGAGCATTGGACACATTTGTATTGAGCTTTGAACTTGAGCTTGTATGAGTCATCAAAGGGGGATGTCATACACACATATAAAAGTGTACGTGATAAATGATCTTAGAGATGACATGTGTATTCATCTTGTGAATCCCTCTTTTAAAAGGGGGTTATGTTACATGCATACAAAGGTGGACATTTGTCCTCATCCTATGAATTTTTGCTCACCACTTTTCTAAAGAGGGCATATGATAGTCATCCAAGGGTGGATCATTATCTTCATCCTTAGGATCTCTATCTAATTCTCTTTTAGAAGGGGACATGTGCCATTCATTCATTTAAAGGGTATTCATTCTTTTAAAAGACTTATAAACCCTCCACATTTAAGGAATAAATGAATAAATAAAGAATTGAGTGCTTGTAGTACCAAAAGAATACACCTTAGGCGAGAGACCTAAATGAGGAAAGAGTCATTAAGGATGAGAAGCTCTATCATATCTTCTTCTCATTCCCTCCTTTCCACCATTCGTCTCCTTCGTCTTCGTTGTAATAATATCATCACCATCATAATAGTATCACCATCATCAAAAGGAGTAACCATATCAGCCATTGATGATCGTGAACGTAGCTCTATCGATAACAAGCACCTTAAGTGCCACCGCCTGCTTAACACCATTTCAACATGTATGGCTAAGAGCATTGGATTATTTTATATGTGTTAAGGGTTGTTTATGTAATTAATGTTTGCTGCCCTTGTAGCTTATCTGAAATATTAATTTGGGTAATAGAATTGATCCAACCCCTTATTATATTTGGTTTAGGACTAGCTCTTGGTATACTTTATTTCTTGCTATCATGAAATATTATGGTTACTTAATATAAATTTTTTTCTCATGGAGTACTATTGTCTTTGCATCTAATTATTCAAGATATAAATTCTCTGTAGCTATAATCTTCAGCACTAGTATGATAATTATTAATTTCACTCATGGAAAGAAAATCTCAGTATGATAATTATTAGATGAACCTATTAGAAATCACTATTAACATAGGTTTTCATGATTTTGTAAAGTAGGATACAATGAGAAAAGATGCTTGTGAGTCTAGAATCTAACATTCAATTAGATTATTAAAATTGAGGATTAAGGCATCCTCATCTTCTTCAATTATATTGTTGGATTGGCATGCACCATTACTGTTAATAATTCCTCTTGGAATGATCCTTTTGTGCCATAAATTTCAACAATCAAGATTTTTTTTTTATTTTTAGATCTAGATGCTTTAGATTCTATTTTTAAGGTAGAATTTGATATTTCTTCTAGTTCTCTTTGGCCAATTTATTTGCTTCGAATCAAATCATGAACATCATCAAACCACAACTTGTTGCTAAGTTGCTTATTGTCATCATCATAGCATTCCAACTTTCCGGTAGGGTTAATAGAAGAATAAGAGCTCAAACTTCATTATTGAATTGGATTCCCACCAAACTTATTTGGGTTGTAATTGTGCTAAGTTCATTAATATGTTTCACCATAGACGCGTTATTCTCAAATCGAACCACCTTATTTGAAGCAGATGGCTTCTTCTTATACGCGTTGGAAAGAGTTGCCATAATAAGACCTATAGTTGTCATCTCCTTCACATTTCTCCCAATAGAGAGATGGATATAGTTTTTTTTTTTCTAATGTAAATAATCTTTAAATCGAAACTTCCAAAAGCTAAAATCTACACCATTGAACTTCTCTATTTTGATCTTTCTTTCCATCATCCCACTCAAATATACGACTAGATTTTGATACTAATTGTTACGAGAAAGAACAAGTCTCTTGATACAATCAAAAAATAATAATAATAGAATATAAATAAAGATATAGAGAGATGTGGTGATTTATGTGATTCACTAAAACTCAATGGACCCATTGCAAATCTTTACTATTAAGGACAAAAATTACAAGTGTGTGAAAAGAACACTTACGACCTCTCAACTCTAAGCAACTTTTGTACCACAATTTCATATATATTTCTCAAGAGAACTCCTATTTATTTATGGTAGTGTATGAACACCAAGAGTAGAGAGATCAATGTAACAATCCTTAGTTTGTAGCCATAAGATCAAATAAGCAATTACAACTTCTTTTACTAAGTCAAAGATGATTATAACATTTTATTACTGTCATATATATCTCCTAGAAGATGGAGAAATGGGTTGGGTTTATATAAAAATTTTGAAGGAACACATGGGAAAGAAATGATGAGGTTGAGTTGAATGATTTCTTAATATTGGTCGAGAACGCATCAAGACCAATAGAGAAATCTCTGACATCAATAATTAAATAACAAGTCAAAAAATTGATATAACAATAATTTAGTTTGATAATATAAAAAAAAAGTCTAATTATTCATCATGTGAGATAAATTTATTAAGTGTTATTGAGTTAGCATCAGTGAAGAACAAATTCTATGATAGACTCTCTCATGTGAAACTTATCTCATTCATTTTCTCTCCCCTCTCCAAATCTATCTCATCATCTTCTGTTAAATTTTTTTTTTAAAAAAATATTTCTCACATCTACTGTTAAAAATATATGAAATATTTATAGAACAAATAAACATTTAGATTATAAAAAAATCTTACGTAATCCGTATTCCTAATCCTTCGAGTCATTAAATCTTATTACGACTCATAGGATACTCGATCAACCCAAACAGTTGAAAAGATTGAGAGTGACACAGTGATTAATCGATGAAGAAGAAGAAAACAAGAAACAAAAAAAAAAAAAAAACGAATCTTGGTGAGTAGGATGATGAATTCATATATCCATGCACATGAGAGGGGTCTCTCCTCGATCTATGCTGGTGCCTAATTTCCAATTTAACTTCAATTTTATCCATGTAATGTTGGATTGAAAGCTAAATTTGGTTGAAAGAACATGGTAAAGTCTTCTTCTCTTCCTTTACCTGACGAAGATGTCATAACTCGTCCTTCCCAAGGATCCCCTCTCTCTCTCTCTCTCTCTCATGTGGGACTTGGTGGTGCCAGAGATTGGACGGGCGGTGGCCGAAATGGGCGCCGCCGTCACTACCGTCCAAGTTAGGGGCGGAGCTGACGTCGGGCCACCTCGCTTTGGCCGGTGAAGTTGGTCCCGCCCTCCTTGGCTCCATCCTTCACTTGACAAAATGGAAGCCGCCGCCACATGCTAAGCCGCTCTACTTTTCCGGTGTGAATTGTCAACTCAAGTTTTTTCTCTCTTTTATATATATATGTATATATATATTAGAATTTTTAAGAAGGTATATTAGTCTTCCATTTTTTATTTAAGATTTTTTTTCTAATATCCTAAATGTCTGTTGCCATCGATATTTTCTCTGAGGGTATATTGTCGAACAACATTTTTATTCTATTTGTGGTTATCTTTTATACAATAATTACGGTAACATAAAGAAATCTTTTGAGCTTTAAAGATCTCTTGACAACAAAAGTAACTACCACAAGATAACGAGACGAAAGCATGGTGAGATTTAAGATAGTAGAGAAAAAAAAAAGAAAAAATGAGAAAATTTAAAACTAATTATAACTTTCAAAAAAAAAGTAAAAAAAAACTTTTTATTATGAACCCTTTTGTTTTTTTTTTTACATGACCAACAACGAAAAAACTAACAGGAACATGAGTGAAAAAAAATGTATTATTTTTTAAAATAAAGAGGATTTTAATGGCATCAGAAGATTTTTTTTATCTATAGGATATGTTAGGAAACAAATTCTAAATATAGAATTTGAAAGAGTCATATGTAATCGTCTAAATACTAAATAGTTCTCAAGTTGAAGAACTCCTTCAACCATCCAAGCCTCTTAATCAATTTCTTCATTTGCTTTCACGATCAAAAATGAAAATAGCAGATTTTATTTTATTTTTACTCTTCATTATAGTTCATTAAGAAGTTTGCTTTTTTTTTTTTTTTACCAACAATCGTCACAAACAAGTTTCTATCAAGTACAAATCAGATATCATTTTTTTTTTCACAAATAGTCTTTAAAAAAGAAACCGTTTTGTTTGCTTAAAACTGAATATAAATATAAAAAATCGAATTTCTACGAAATAGAAAACAAAATTTTGAAACAAAAATAGTTAATGCACAAACAAATATAGGAGATCTGAGACAGTTAATTCAAAAACATAAATCTGTTTTTTACCAGAAATATGAAAACAATTATGGAACGAGTTAGTAAAAACATAAATCTGTTTTTTTTTATGTAATAAGTTAGTAAGATGAAAATTATTTTAGAAAACTTTGGTTCCGCAAATTTATAAATATGTAATTATTAAAATAGGAAAATTCCAAGAAATAATATTTTTTTACTAATTCAATTACAGGCTTCTAAACAAACTTTTGCTTCCAAATATTTTTTCCAAAATATTCGATAATAAAAATTTGGAATATTTTTCAAAATAGTAAATAAATTTTTTTTATTAATTAATAAAAATAAAAATCCGAACCCATTTATATATTTCCATATCATATAATAAAATAAAATTAATAGTAAAATTAAAAATTAATAATAAAAATAAAAATTAATAATAAAGTAATTATATAATAATATATATATTAAGATTAAGTTAATTTATATATTAATTTATATATTTAAATATTAATTTATATGTAAGTTAATTTATTATATATTTAAGTTAATTTACGTAATTTAATTTAAGCTTCATAATTTAAGTTTCATTTAAGTTAAGTTAAGAGTAAGTCAAGAACGAATTTGATCAAGAATTCCATTTAGATAAGATTCGAAACAGGTATCTCCAATAAAAAGAAAAAAAAATAGAAAGAAAACCTTACTTCTTTAATTTTCTACGAAAGTACTGGCCAGTTTATTCTGTTCATGCAGGAAAACTATTAAAGAGCTATATTAAATTATTAAATTAATATACGTGATGGATGGTTATTAACTCGTCATACTAAATGAATGTGAAATCATCGAGGCGTAGATCCAAATTAAATAAACCGGTGAATCGAATCGGTAATTAGCCGGTTCGGTTCACGGTTCGCACCGGCTTCCGTGTCCGTAGGCCGCCTCGGATTTCGCAGGTCCGTGTATCTGCGTAAATATTTTTCTACCCGAACTCTCTAGCCGCCAAGTTTACCGGTTCCATAGTCACCTGGATTGGTAAAGGAAGGCGGGTCCCACAGGGTAATTTTGATGGTATACGACGTGAAGAGTATGCGCTTAATTTCCTTCGATCATTCATATCTTTGGCTTTCGGCTGGGCGATCGAAAGAGTCGGTGCCCCCCACCACACTTCTCCCCACACCCCACGATTGCGGGAGTCGCCGAGAACGACGACGGCAAGGGAGGAGCGAAAGAAGGGACGAAAAAGTTGTGGCGTTTGCAGCGGTGATAAGAGAGACGAGGGACCGAGAAAGAAGGAAATTTTCACTTTCTCGGCGTGAATCCCAGGTCGGCTTCCGCTCCATCGACCTTCGATTTGGTTTTCTTGGGATGAAGGCCTCGCTTGCGTGGTTTCTTGATTATTGGATCTTCTTTAATGTTCTAATCGCGTTCGTTGTGATCAGGAGTGGAGAAAGTTGCGATTTTGGATCGGGAGGTGATAGTTTCTTTGATGCCGGAGCTTTGTTTTGGGGTTACCATCTGACCTTAGCAACAAGAGGGGATCGAATTTCCAAAGGTTAAGCGGCTAGAAATCCGGAGTAGGTGATTGATTTTGTAGGAAAATGTCAAATTTCGTCGGTGTTCTTGTCTCCGATCCCTGGCTCCAGAGTCAGTTCACGCAGGTGGAGCTTCGAAGCCTTAGATCCAAAGTAAGCAATCTTCCAACCCCATGTCGTTGCCTTTTTGGTTTTTTGGGATTTGATTCGAGGAATAAGTTTCTTGTGTTGGGATGGTCTTGCATTGTATAGTTCCTTTCCACCAAAAGGGAGTCGGGGCATGTGATTGTAGGAGATCTGCCCCCGTTGATGGGAAAGCTGAAGGGTCTCAAGGATGTGGTTACTGAGCAAGAGATTGCAGGCATCTTAGCCGAGTCCTACTCTGAAACCTCGCACGAGTTGGATTTCGAATCATTCCTTCGGGTGAGGCTTACTTCCATACCATTGTTCATGTAATTTCTCTGAAAGAAAAGAGTAGGAAGCTGGACGTGATGCATCATGGCCAATGAATTGTGCAGGCATATCTGAATCTGCAAGCTCGTGTGGCAGAAAAATCAGGTGAAACGAAGAACTCATCATCGTTCTTGAAGGCCACCACGACTACGCTCCTGCACACCATAAACGAATCTGAGAAGGCATCTTATGTGGCACACATCAACAGTTATCTTGGTGAAGACCCATTTTTAAAGAAATACCTTCCATTGGATCCTGCATCTAATGAACTTTTCAACCTTGTCAGAGATGGTGTTCTCCTGTGGTATATATTTCAACGCCCTGACAAAATTTTGTTGATTATTGAGTGAACTAGTCTGATCATGATTTTTTTGATTGAATTTCTCATATTTAAGCTAATAGAATACAACAGAATCAAGTAACTAAGATTGATACTGTTGTGGCTGTACATCACAAATTTGCATGGTCAATGTTCACCTTCTTTAGATAAAGATAGTAAGAGATTTACATTTACTTAAACTTACATCCGTTGTGTTTATTGATTGACACTTCTTTTTCTGATTTTAGTAAATTGATCAACATTGCGGTGCCGGGCACTATTGATGAGAGGGCGATCAATACAAAAGGAGTACTCAATCCATGGGAGCGA
This sequence comes from Ensete glaucum, assembly GCA_021527575.1. Taxonomy (NCBI): domain Eukaryota; kingdom Viridiplantae; phylum Streptophyta; class Magnoliopsida; order Zingiberales; family Musaceae; genus Ensete; species Ensete glaucum. Next base: position 42,162,516 of record CM038558.1, read on the forward strand.
AATGAAAATCACACTCTTTGCCTCAACTCTGCAAAGGCTATTGGCTGCACTGTAGTCAATATTGGAACACAGGACTTGATTGAAGGGCGGGTAAGTCAAAAGGATAATGTCAGTCAGTAATTTTCCCAAAAAATGCAGTAGTGTGTGAAAAGGAGTAGCTATTTTTGGTTTTTTTCTGATATGCTAATGTGTAAGTCTTTTCTTGATTGTCTTATTAGATAATCGTACCATCTATCTTGGACAAGGGGAACCTTACTGCTATATTCCTGTTTTTTTGGGTGGTTAAATGTTGTGTAATGATTTTTGATGTCTATTTCCTTTTCTAATTTGAGCTATATGTCCTAGAATGTAATATTAATGTTCTTTATAGCTATAATGTACTTTGAGATATAGCATACACTATTTAATTGCTCTATTCAGTTTAAATTAATAACTTTCATTACAAAGATATGTATTAGTTCCTGCCTTCTTTTCTTTGGGAAATTTAGACAATTGTCCGCAGGGTTCTTTTTTCTTCTTTAAGAAAACATCATTCTTTGTAAGATTCTTGCTTGTGACTTCCAATGATTGCATATTTACTTAAGTACCAGTTCACCTTTCTCTATTAGCAAGTTCACTTTATTTTCTGTTTGTGAGAACTCAATAATTTGAATTTTATGCAGCCTCACTTGGTGCTTGGATTGATATCTCAAATTATAAAGGTAAGCAATACAATTTTTTTTTGCCTTTTTTGTATTTTTGAAGTGCTTTCATGAAATGGACATGGTACTATAGAAAGGAAGAGTGTCTTGTTTCATTATTATTCGTTATATTTTGCTGGCTCAGGTTGCTGGTTTTGCAGTATCTTTCCTCCGTGAAAGGGGAAGCTAATTAGTCATTGTGACTTTTTCTATAGAGACATCAGTAATATCATTCCTTCTTGCCCTTTTATCAGATACAACTCTTGGCGGATCTGAACCTCAAGAAGACACCACAGCTGGTGGAGTTGGTAGATGACAGCAAGGTTAAGAAATACTGTTTTTTTAATGTTTTTTCTTTTTTAGATTTGGATGAACATTCTGGGTAACAACTTGCTATGTGCTGGTTTCATGTTACAGGACATGGAGGAACTAATGAGCTTGGGACCCGAGAAATTGTTACTAAAATGGATGAATTTTCATCTAAAGAAAGCAGGATACAAGAAAACTGTAACAAATTTTTCTTCTGATGTGAAGGTACAAACCAAAGTGGAGGAGAAAGGATCTTAATTTACCCATCGTTATTTTTTTCTTTCCCACATTGTTAATAATGATGTCTGTGTAATCAAGAACATTACATCATTGCTCTCTCTCACAAGGAAAAAAAAATTAAAATATTGTATTAGATCTTGAGCTCTTTTTTGTCAAAACTTTTTTTTTCTTTTAGATTTTATAAATGAGTTTAGCAACATGACATCAATTATGGAGGCTTTCTCAGCATGCAAGTAAGCTATGGTCATGTGTGTTCTCAACAGGAAATCTTCTTCTAAGATGAGGGTTTGATATAGCATGTCTATTCTCTTTCTTCCATATAATGATCATTGTATGAAACTCATGTTTGGCTGGACCCTGTTGCAGGCTTAAGTCATCATCAAAGGGAATTACTTTATTTTACTTAAACAAATCACATAGTTGCTGTAATCATGTGATTCTGTTTAAATTAGTTTCTTCTTGAAGTTTTACCAGGATAATAATATAAATGATGTTTTTGTTTTCACTAGGAGTGCAGGTCCCTCTCTAAGGAATGCTTTCACTGCATCTTAATACGGCTTATATATATTAAGAACATCTCTAGTGTTTCAGCACCAATTATTTTGTTGGTTGTGTGATGTTCAAAATTACATTGTCTAGAGATACTTTTTTGTAACAGGATAATACATTATGCTTTGTGCAGTCCTACCATTTTAAGTTATCGGAAACCTATAAAGTCATTGTTCAGGCAGAAAATCAGTAGTAGGATGTACAAGCATAAACAATATTATCAATGTAGTACATCATATCATCATTTCGTAGGACATAAATTAACAGCACTTGGATTCATATCATAAACCATGGTTGCTGCTTCTAAGGTTCATGATATCTTGCTTTAATACCATTTGCATCATAGATTTCTGTTGATCGTTCGTTAGGCAAAAATATAAGGTGATTCATTTAGTTACTTTTTGGATTGAGCATATTCTTCACTATAGAAGTTCTCTGGCAGCTCTATCAGAGTAACTTGTTTTTTCCTTATCAGTGATTCTTGATGTTCGATCATACAGCCATTGTTTATCTATAATGCTGCTTTTCATTATCTCATGATGATCATTTTTACAGGATGGTGAGGCATATGCTTACCTACTTAATGCTCTTGCACCTGAACATTCCAGCCCAGCTGTTTTGGACACTAAAGATCCCAATGAAAGGGCAAAAATAGTACTCGAACAAGCTGAAAAGCTGGATTGCAAACGATACCTAAGTGAAAAAGACATTGTTGAAGGCTCTCCTAATCTGAACCTTGCATTTGTTGCTCAGATATTCCAGCATAGGTTAGAAGTCACTTCTTTTCTTTTGTTGTGTCATACGTATTTACAGGCTGAAGTGCTAAACAAGATCCAGTAATCTGAGAAAAACTAGAGCTAAGTTTCTCTTTTGTGTTTTTTGAGTTTTGGTTGGCCTCATAAGACGGCCAGCTTTTATGGACTTTTCAGTATGTAGTCCAACTACTCCAGGAAGTTCACTTTTCTCCGGACTCTCAACTTATATTTGTTCTAGGCGTGCATAACATGAGAACATGAAATGCTTTTAAAGAATGTGTGGCCAGCAAAGTGGGTTACATTCTGGAATCTGTCTATGGTTGCGTCCTAATATTCATCTTGTTGGTTGTAAATATTTGCTTATGGTGTATAACCTAACAATCATTAATTCTCTTGGATTAGGTTATAGACTGTAAAAATTCTCTATTTTCAGTTCTTATATGCAATCATGTTCTTCAAAAGAATGTATCTTAGTTAAGCAGTAAAATCTTTTCAAATTTGTGTTGTATGAGTCTTTCCTTTCTTAATCATATCTATGTTTAATATCAGAAGATACACAATGTTAGTGTATTCCTTTCTTTGTGTCATACCATAAAATCGTCACCAAATAATCATTGTTTGGCAAATTCAGATTGAATGAATTCTTGTAGAGCATGTCTCGTTATTATTTGCCTGAACTACTTAAACTTGACTGCTGAAGATAACCACTCAATATACAAATTTCTTTCAGCTATATTTTTTGTTCCATCTATTGAGTTTTTCTGTTTATTTCTGTGATGTAGGTTAGTTATAGTAGCCTAATCATGTAATGTGTGCAGGAATGGTCTATCCACTGACACTAAGTCGATTTCCCTATCTCAAATGATGCCGGATGATATCCAAGTATCAAGAGATGAGAGAGCCTTTCGGTTATGGATTAACAGTCTTGGCATTGCTACATATGTTAATAATTTGTTTGAGGATGTCAGGAATGGGTAAGAACATTTTTAATTGATGAAATGGCTTAATCTTTTAATCTTCTGAAATGATAACAATGATATATGCAGATGGGTTCTTTTAGAAGTACTTGACAAAGTGTTTCCTGGATCAGTTAACTGGAAGCATGCAACTAAACCTCCAATTAAGATGCCATTTAGAAAAGTGGAAAATTGCAACCAAATTATAAAGATTGGTAAGGAGTTGAATTTTTCGCTTATAAATGTTGCTGGCAATGACATTGTCCAAGGAAATAAGAAGCTCATTCTTGGTGAGTTTGTTTCACTTTAATATCTTTTGGATTGTCCTTTGTGCTTTTGCACCTTTACTGAAATTCATATCCAAATTTTCATCTGTAATATTACTGTTACTTCTGATTTTGCCCCTGTTCATATTATATTTCTGGATAATTATCACACCTTTGCTGAAATGACCGGAGTAAATATTCCTTCTTGACAACCTTGTTGTTTTGCACTAATGACAAGCACATAAAAACTCATGCAAATACTAGTAAATACTTGAACTTTAGTAGTCCAATATGGACTGATGTATTTCCTTATCAATGGGAAGTTTTCTGGTGAAGGTGGAACAGATTCTTCTATAAGCAATGAATTCTTTGTTTTTGAATTTTGGCTGCACAGATCAACAGTTTCTCTTTATCATGCTGTACTAGGAAGCCTAACTGAGATGACTGGTTAAAGGATTTAATTGATGTTGTTGCTCTTAATTGTGAAGTCACTTGAATTGTTATATAAGTTTTTTGTATCTTGTAAACTTGAGAATATTTAAAGCTGATGTATATGAGCTAGATGAGAATGAAATAAATAGGTTATCATGTAGAGATTTTGATTTCATGTATGTTAGCCTAATATGGCCATATGCTGAGCATGCATATACGCCGAAGACACAGGATTGTACTGGATTGGTTGCTCATGACCTTTGATGCCTCAATCTGCACCTATGCTGAATTAATTTGTTAGCGGATAATTCACCAATTATGCATCTAAGTGTTACTATCAACATTGTGTTTATGTTTCTGTATTTCCATGGATGGTTTTGACATCTACTTTGCTGCAGTTGATTTTATTGCTTATCATCTGCAGTAGTAAGCAATCAACTAGTGTGAACTGGTTGAAGAGAAGTATAAATCATGATCTCTCCTGGATTGATGAGAAAAGAAATAAATTAAATTCATTTATCTTTGTATGGGAATTGGTTTCAGTTTTATTTGGAAACATACTAACATCATAAACTTGCTTGAGCTGTCTATCTGAAATTCCTTAAGGTAACTTACATTATGACACCGAGCGTATTTGTATGACATGATCATTATTGAACTCAGAAGCTTGTTTCAAATTTTGTTATCATCGTAGAAACCAAAGATTGCCATACTGGTCCGTACCGGCATATCGAGCTCAGCTCGGTATGGTACGGTACCTGTATCGAGCAATATGCATAGGGCATACCGCTTGGTATAATATATTATATATAATATAAAAAGAAAGTTAAAAAATATAAGGCGACGTCGCCTCGTTCCTTCTCCCTACGCGGGGAGATGTTTCTTCTCCTCGCGCGGGGATAAGAAATTACCCATATGCGACGGATCGATGGACTTCAGGTTTTTCTCCCTCTTCTTCTTTCTCCCTCCCTCGGTTGCTACTGTTCAAAATTGGCCGTCGACGATTGATTTTGGATGGTAAAGGTGCGAAAACAACCCCAATTGATGGTTCCTTTTGGTAGCGGGTGGTCCGCGTATCGGTCAGCTGGTGGACCAGTACGTACCACCCGGTATTGCAAACCTTGGTAGAAACCGATTTATAAGATTTCAGATGCCTTTTGCTACAATTGCTTAATTCAAGTAGGAATTTGTGAAGTTCTTGGTGTTCAGATTGGGAAATATAGAATAAAAGGAATGGTATCTCATACACAGTGAACATGGAAATATTATGTTCAGAACAAGGATTGCCAAACCGATCCATACCAGCGTATTGAGTTCTGCTCGGTGTGGTACGGTACTCGGTACCGAGCGGTATGCCTATGCATACCGCTCGGTATAATATAACATAATATAAAACAAGTAAAAAAAAAAACTTGCCTCGTTCGTTGTCCCCACGTAAGGAGACGTTTCTTCTCCCCGTGCGGGAAGAAAAAATCGCTCGCGGGTGACGGATCGCGCAATATCGGTAGAAATTCAGGTTCTCCTCTTCTTCTCCCTCTTCTTCTTTCTCCCTCCTTCAGTTGAGACTGCTCCTCTTCTTCTTTCTCCCTCCCTCGGCTGAGATCGCTCGAAATCGGCCGACGACGGTCGAAGTCGATCGTTATTGGTTTATTTCACATGGTAATGGGTGGAAACAACTGTTACACGGTGGTACCGTTGGTAGCGGGCGGTCCGCATACCAGTCAGCTGGCGGATTGGCACGTACCGCCCGGTAAGGCAAACCTTGGTTCAGAATAACTATGATGGCATTTTTATAATCAAGTGCTGTTCATACTGCATTCTGATTAGTTAAATCTTGCTGAGATTATCTTAACATCCTTGTGACCTTGTTTCAAAGTAAATTATTGCCATTGTATGTTGTCTCAAATAAAGCAGCTATCATAAGATTTCATCAGTCAATTGTCTGATATAGGTTTCATTGCCTCTCAGGTAATGGTTTTTGGCATGCCATTTGTTGCATTTGCTTTCAAGTTGGTTTTTAACTTTTAAATTGCTATCAAATAGCATCATGGAAGTGTTATATGCTGGTTCTTAAATTATAATGAACCATATTCATCTAGTAGTATCAGTTATTATATGGGAAACATATTCCAACTCATAGATAACCAATTATGTTGTGTGAAAATTTTTGATGTGCTTTTGATTAGTTTGATTTAACTTTAATTACTGTTCCTGATTTTTAAAGACAGATAGGGAATATTTGATGAACATTGTATGACACCTGCCACTTGATTTCTCCAGCTTATTTGTGGCAGTTGATGAGATTCAATATTCTTAAACTTTTAAAGAACTTGAGATATCACTCCCAAGGAAAAGAGATATCAGATGTTGATATTCTAAATTGGGCCAATAGCAAAGTGAAGGGTTCAGCCAGAACACCTCAAATGGAGAGTTTCAAGGTATGCTCACCCCATCTCTACTAATTCAGCTGTCAAATGCTCCTGTTCTCCAAATTATTTTGTTTTGCCCTTACAGGATAAGAACTTGTCATATGGAATATTTTTACTCGAGCTTCTTAGTGCTGTAAAACCAAGGGCTGTAAATTGGAAGCTTGTTACAACGGGTGAAAGTGGTATGCTCTTTAGTCAAATAATTATCCAATATTTTCTTTTTATCTGCAAAAGGAATTTTTATTCATCTTGTGGGGTGAGTGAATATGAGAGGAAAAAAGAGTACATAATTGGAATGTATTTTTACCCATAATTTTTGCTGTTACAGCTGCCCATATCCTGACTAACTTACTATATAACATTAAATGGATGCAGTTGAAGAGAAGAAGTTGAATGCCACATATATCATCACTGTTGCGAGAAAGCTTGGCTGCTCTGTCTTTTTGTTGCCTGAGGATATCATCGAGGTAGAAATAGTATAACTTCAATTTTCCAGTGATACATGTACACCAGAATGGCTTTATGTGCAAATTCCAGTAAATGATCCGAAGCAAATTACATAATGTGTTGGTAGTAGTTGTGTGTCTCGCGTTGAGGACTATAACAGGCCACTTGTAGTTGTGTTACATTTCAATAATTGTTGATTTCAATTGTTATTTGGATTAGTGTTTTCCTCTAATTTAGAACCAAAGATATGCAGTTTTCTGAATAATCTATCCACGTGCCAAACATTTATGTTGTGTCCTTATGACAGGTAAACCAGAAGATGATTCTTACTCTTACTGCCAGTCTCATGTATTGGAGTCTGCAGCAAACTGGAGGAAGCTTTGAACCATCAGAAGAGGATTCTGTATCACAGACAGCTCCATCTGACGGAGAAGGAAATGCTGTTGCAGAGAGCATTTCCGACTTGGCCATCGATGACGCTGCTTCAGATACATCCCAGTCAGAAAATGGCAATTCGACTATTGGGGGATGATCCGGAGATCCAGTTCAGTCAATTGAGTTATCGAGTAAAAAGAGGAAAACATGCATATGGAAGTTCCACTAGAAAATATTTTATACATATATGCTGCCATATAATAGGATATGCCTTCTTTTTTTTTATTTGTCGAGAAAAATTACATCTACGGTAGAATACAGGTTTCATTCATTTTTTTTCCATATATTATTTGGGTGGTAAGGATGAAGGACAGTGGCGAATTGCTTCAATGTGTTTGTTCTGTTCCTACAGTAGTTATTCTTTGACAAGTTGTTCAAATAATTGAAGGGATAGGATTTCATATTTTTTGGGCCAGTTATATCGACGACATGTAATATCTCCTATAAGATGGTGTCTATTTGTGGTTTAGTTTGTAAACATATTTTCCATTAAAAGACAGTAGCAAACATTGTATTTAAACATTCTGGAGGTTATACTGAATGCATATGGCACATGTGATCTACTCTTTAAAGTATCAGATGTCTTTTTATGCATGGCAAGAGAAATATGCTGCCATCATCGTCACACCAAATAATTGGCATGATCTCTTGGAAGAATGTTATATAGTAGTTTCAAGAACAATTGAGTTCAGTTCTGTGTTGTAATGGTTTGTTTGTTTTGGCTCCCCAACTGACTTTTCTTGTCTTTGTGCAGTGCAGTTCTCCTCCTCTCCTTTGTTTCTGTCGTCTACATCTCACGGTGGTGGTGGGTATTGTGGTTTCGGAACCGAAGGTTTTGATCCGTTTTTTATTTTTGTATTAAGATTTAATATTTGATTTCTTTTCGATATTGGTTCGAGGGGGGTGGACTGGGAATCAAAATTTCGACTTCAATTTTGATTGTTTCGCATTTATTTTGGTTTCGATCGACTCTGATACGGTCCGGTCCGGTTCTTGCTTCGAGCCGAACCGTGGTCACCACAATGGCTGGTGGAGATTGGTGTCATTGGAATTTGATGACATGGGGACGTGGCCTTCGTCCACAGGATCAAGATTCGCTGTGGCCAGCGTCGCGATGATGATGATGATGCCGCCACTGTTTGCTAATTCCATAACATGATTGAGCCGCGACAGTTTGGTCGATCGATCGCCGGCGAGGGAGTTCGCAGCTCAAAACACGTAGCTTTGCGACGAAGCAACCTTCGCAACCCCCGAAACGAAACCAGTCAATGGGTGGAAGACGCTCGTCATACGTCCTCATCGATTGGAATGGAAATGGAACGCGTGGGGATTTGCTGTTGCATTGCGACCAACAGGGAACAGGCTTTTCTACGCTTATGGCATGGCATCGGGAGCGCCAACAGGCCCGTGTAGCGCAAGCTGGATCCTGTCTCGGTCGTGACATCCTATGGATCCGTTCCCCCTCTCCTTCGACGGATGGACGGCTGTTGCTCCACCACGTGGCATCGCCTCCACATGCACGGCTCCGTTCCCGACGCCCTTCCCACCTCCGTCATCGAATAAAAAATCACGACCCGCACAAATCCCAAAGCGTGGGTGTTAATTTGTACTTAACCCCCTAACAAAGTCGAAAACTTCATCCATACGCCCCTCAATTAGCGGTAGCCATGTCGTCGACCTTTGTCTTTTGACATAATCTAACATACGCCCCTGTCAACCCAAAAAATACGTATATGCCCCTCGTAAGGATATGAAGAAGCGAGATTAAAAGAAATGCATATGAAATTAGACGAAAAAGGAACAGGAAAACGGGAAACAAGAAAGGGGAGGGAGCAGCAGAAAAGATAGGGCGGAGGAGGAGGATAAGAACCAGCTCGCCACTAAATGCTCCTCTCTCTCTCTCTCTAAGCTTTCCTATTTCTCGTCTATATCTTGGTCAAACCGCTGTGTGCGGCTGGGTCTCTCTTTGCGTCCGTTCTAGAAGAAGTAAAAAGAAGAGATTCCTGCAGGAATTTTTTGATTTCCCAACAGAAGAAAGGACGGAAAGAAGGATAGATCTCATGTTTTGTGTCAGGTCTTTGTCCCCTCTCTGCTGCTTCACTTATTCTGTTTATGTGGATTTAAGAGACTGACCGAGCTCAGAGGAGTGGCCGTCGTTGATTGGTTCCGACCCCTTCTGTGCCTCCTCGTGTTGATGTGGTTGGGTTCATTCCGGTTGCTCGGGTGGCTGCTGTTTTTCTAGTGAAAATGGCATTTTCCCGTCTCTTCTGGTAGCTTCATGCGGTGATTGATTCGGATTTGCTCCATTTCCCTCGAAGTTTGGAACTTTTCTGCTGCTACCATCTTCATCTTGTATGGGGTCTTGGCCCTTTAGGGTTCTTTTATGTTCTATTTGATCTTTACTTCGATATATTCTGCGGCTTTTTGGAAGATCTGGCTGGCTGGGTTGATCATGTCGTACATGTAATTTTTGGTAAATTTGAACTTTTGGGTTGATCATCGTCTGTCCTTCGTGGGATTAATCGGGTTTTGATCTGAGGTGGAATCCAAGGTGGGTATTGATTGTTGCTTGCGCATTGAAACAATCTTCTGCGATTTGGTTTCAACTCTTTTGGACCTTCCGTGGTTTGTCTTCGCAGATCTGACAGGACTTACTATCTGTGTCGGGAGAAGAATTGAATCGATCACTGGCGGGATGGACGACAAGACCGCCATGATGGAGGACTGGACGCTTCCGAATCCCAGCCCAAGAACCTTAATCTCGAACCTTTTGAATGAGGAGTTCGGTTCCAGATCATTCTCGGATTTTTTAGCAGGGAAGGAAATTGAGACGCCTCCAAATGGACCGGAGACGGAAAAGGTGGATAGGGTTACAAAAGTGGAGGAGGGTGGGGCATCAAATGATCACCTGCTGGAACCAAATTGGTCTGGAGCTCATAAATTGAATTCGCATGGAGGACTTGCTGAGAGGATGGCTGCTAGTGGGTTTAATGTGCCGAAGCTCAATACTGCTCGCATCGGACAAGCTAACATGGCTGCATCATCCTCAGGTGTCCCGTCTCCATATCTAACAATTCCACCGGGTCTAAGCCCTACAACATTGTTGGAGTCTCCCGTTTTTCTCTCTAATTCTTTGGTATGACTTCTTACCGAAAATTATCAGTTTGTGTAACAGTAGGCTTTCACAAGATATGATTCAGAAGTAAACAAGTAGCTGCATTTTAGGACATTATGCTTCGGATATTGTTGTTGTTGTTGTTTTTTTTTTTTTTTGCTTATTGTGCTGTCAAGGTGTTGAGCACGATTCGCAACATCCTTGGTTGAAGACCCAAAAAGTTCTATTGAACAAGGAGGCTTTTTGCATTGCCTTTGGCATGAACCTAGACTATTTGAGTTTCTCGAGTATGATAACATGGAACAAATATCCTTAAATATTTTGGGAATTTCAGGGAACATAGACCTTCCTTCTTGGTGTTTTAGGTTAGTTTTATTTTACTTATTTTTGCACCTTCTTAGAATGTACCGCATACCACCATGGCATGCCAAGCATAACAAAATGACAGGGATCGGGATGGCTGTGGGATGTACATCACAAAGGTAGCCAATTCAAGACTTTTTCAAGATAGTTATGTTTATATTAAACTAGACTAAACTCCAGAAATAAATTCAATCTTTGTGATTAGTTGCAGAAATTTCAGAATATCTTATGTCATTGAGGATGAAATATGGTGTCATGAAAGTAAATTTACTTTTGAAAATCCATTTAGATATTTAATCATTAAATTGGACAGAAAAAGGTAATATAGTCGCTAATTATCTTCTGAATATTTTTATATGGTAATGTCTAACCTTTTTTTCTTGATCATTTTCTTTAGGCTCAACCATCTCCCACTACAGGCAAGTTTCTTTTTGCTCGGAACAGTAAAACAGGCCCACCCTTGGTGTCAGTCTCAGCAGCATCTATTAAAAGTGATGACCTACTTGAAGATGTTCCTGAATCATTTGCTTTCAAGCCCCACCTGGAATCACACTCCTCGTTTTATTCAAGTTCTGAAATGAAGGTAACTCCACTTTATCTGCATTCTATTGAAATGCATATTGAGGTCACAATAAAGAACCATTAATCCATGTTAAAGTCATATTAATACTGATGATCAAGGCTGATACATTATCTGAAAGCAATGCAAGCCCTGATTTGTTATCTATACATGTCTCCTTTTAAAAAAAAGTTAGCATAAAGGTAACAATTCACAATTGAGGATGAGCTGTAGCTTGTGCTTCCATTTTGACATCTTTATCGACATAATGTATTCAGGAGTTTGTAGTTGTGGTCCAGTGAATTATTTGATGTCACCCATAGAATCCCCTTCATATTTTTCGTTCCAGTCTAATTAAAAATATTCTTTGCCAAGAAACCCTAGGAACAATCTCATCTTGAATTAAATGGAGAAAATATTTTGATATGGTTAATTATCTTACACAACAGTGTTTTTAAATTGAGATTATGGAAAGTTGTAGTTGGAAAATTAACCACATTTGATGGAGAAACATGACATACAAGAGCGACCATGTCTATATTGGTGGCCAACTAGGGAAATATGTTAGTGGCTAGTGAAATAATCACAAAAGGTTGTTGAAAAGCATATTAAAATTTTGGAGAAATTAGGACAAAATATTATCTTTGTTTTGTCATTCTATATAGACAAACAAGCGGAGTACAACTCGAGAAGATAATCTTCAGGCAACATCTTTACTTGCTTAAATTTAGTTGAGGAATATCAATTTATACATAGGCTTTATATAAAATGTTAACCTTTAAGTTTTCTCCTTGCCTTGATTTTGCACTGAAATATCGGGTTAAAGGTAAGCTTTCACTTCAGGTGGACATGAATGCCATTTGTTCTCATCAAAAATTTTGTTATAGGATGTGAGTTCATTCACCCTTGTGTGGGAAAACTGCAGACCTTCTATATATTATGATTCTTCCTGTTGCTTTTTTTTGTCATTTTGTTTTTTGTCTTCTTAGGACTTTCATGCATTTGTCTCTCCCTTTTATTTTGTTCTGTAATGCTAGTAAATTGGCCAATCTCATTTCTTTTGCTTGAGATTTGTATGGCAGGTTAACATATGAAATATTCATCTTAATATATCTGGACATACTATCTGATCAAATCTTCATTTAAATTGATGGAATGTCTGTGCTAGCAAGTTCTAAGAAACTCCGATTAAGTGTTATTCGCAATGCCCCTTAGTAACTATGTTCGCTTCTGGTCTTTCCTTCGCTGTATACTGCTTTTGATGCTTGTGCATGTGTAGGCTATAAAATTGAGTAGATCAGCAGGACTAACATTACTGTGAAAAATTGCATGATATCCATGCTAACCAAAGTCTACAAAGATTTTTGTTCCCAACAGATCTTGACTGATAATTTATGATCCATAGGTTGCTCCAGACTTTGGTCAGCCACAAACATTATCAAGTATGAGAGTATCCATTCAATCGGGCAACCTTAAAGAAACAGGAACTACAGAAACTGGCACTACGCATATCCTAAACCAACAAGAATTCAACCTTCAGGAGAGTAAAGATGCTATACCTGATTCCTTCATGAGTAGCGACCGTTCTCTGCCCCTTGATGATCAACAGGATGGAGACAGAGACCTTAGAGGAGAGCTATCATCTGTGGCTGTTGGTGCTCCAGCAGAGGATGGTTACAATTGGAGGAAGTATGGACAGAAACAGGTCAAGGGTAGTGAATACCCAAGAAGTTATTACAAATGCACTCATCTAAACTGCCAGGTAAAGAAAAAGGTGGAGCGATCTCAAGAGGGTTACTTCACAGAGATTATCTACAAGGGCGAACACAATCATCCCAAGCCTCCTCCAAATCGCCGATCTGGTGTTTTGTCCTCCAACCCATTTAATGATGCAGAAATTGATGGTTCAGATCAACCTGGATCACAAATGGCTACTGATAGCAAGTCCATGTGGGTGGGTACAAACATGGGGAATGAAGGACACGATTGGCAGGGTGACAACCTGGAGGCTACGTCATCTGCCCATGTCACTGCTGAATGCTGTGACCCCTCAACTGCCATGCAACAGAGACCAGATGGACCTCGTTTATCCTCAGATGCTATAGATGTTTCATCCACAGTGTCCAGTGGTGAGGATGAGGATGACCGGGTCACCCATGGCAGTGCATCACTGGGCTGTGATGGTGAGGGAGATGAGACCGAATCGAAAAGACCGTAAGCATTTTTCTTTTTTCAAATTAACTTTGTGTTGCTAACTTGAGCAAAATTTCTCAATTGAGCTGTATTTAACCGCATACTTTCCTCTTCTAATATATGTTGACTTGGATATGTTTTATTTCAGGAAGCTAGACACCAGTGCTATTGAGATGAATGCAGCTTCTAGGGCAGTTCGTGAACCAAGGGTTGTGGTTCAGACGACCAGTGAGGTTGATATCCTTGACGATGGTTATCGTTGGCGCAAATATGGACAGAAGGTGGTCAAAGGAAATCCAAATCCAAGGTATGATTTTGAGCTGTATCACAATGATTTTGCAGAATGGTAGTGCAAAACTGATTGTGGAAACTACACAAATTTCAAACTTTATCCTTGCTAGATCCACTTCTGCATATTTGGCCATTTCTTGAAAGAGAATTTTGAAACTTCCCCTGAATGATTATTTTTCTTATGTGTGTGCAGAAGCTATTATAAGTGCACACATCCAGGTTGTAATGTTCGAAAACATGTGGAAAGGGCAGCACATGATCTGAAGTCAGTCATCACAACGTATGAGGGCAAACACAACCATGATGTCCCTGCTGCAAGAAATAGTGGTCACCTTAGCTCTTCTCCTTCCAATACCACATTAAATGCAGCACCTCAACCTCACGGCCTGCCTCCAAGAGCGGAATCGACCCAAGGTGGCTTGGTGAGGTTTGAAGGCCATGCACCTCTTGGCACATTTGGCCTCCCTGGAATGGAGCAGCTTAGACCACCAACCAGCTTCTCTTTTGCGATGGGTCAACCGGGCCTAATGAACCTCGCAATGGCTGGCTTTGGTCCTCTAGCGCCAACGAAGATGTCAGTTCCCCCTTCAGTTCACTCGTATATAGGACATGGCCCGCCTGTTGAAGGACTTATGATACCCAAAGGAGAGCCCATCGAGGAGCCAATGCCAGAGTCGAGGCTGCCCATGCCGAATGGAGGTCCGATCTACCATCAGATGACCTACCATCAGATGACGATGAACGGTGTGCCACTAAGACCCCAGCTGTAAATAACACTATAGGAAAAATAGATGTTGGTATGCATACCTGAGAAGAAAATTTTGCTTTCGATCTTGTTCCTTCCAGCTATAGAATGCAAACAGTTTCTGCTTTCATCCTCAGCAGGACCATCAAAAATAATGTCTGACTTAGCGAGACAGTTCTCGTGTTTGTATCAAGTGTTGTGCCAAAGAATGTGACTCAGGAAGTGGGTTTGTGGTTATTCCTTTGAGCACATGAATGTAAAGCATATATTGTATCTTTTGTAGAGTTTGAGATGTAGTTCAAAGAAAAGCCAACTGCATTTACATTCACTCCAGATTGTGTTTTCCTCTGTGTGCTGTCATTGAACTCATGTAATTTTTCTCCAAGTTTTTTAACAGTAGGTTGGCAGCAGTATGAAGTCTCTCAAAGTGAACAATTTGCAAGCTCTACCAAGATTACAGATGATGTACACTTCTGTCAAATTACACATCTGTAATCAGACTTGAAGAGCATTTTTGCTTATTGTCCATTGTCCCTTGGCATCAAAATGAGACACACTTCTTTAAGAGAGGAAAAAATACGAAGAAGAGGTCCCTTTGTGCAAGTTTAAGGATCATGCAGTCAGACTTTTTACCTCAGGTCCTAGATGATTGACACATGCAACTATTGGGTAGTTGGCTATGATCATCTACAACCAGAAGCAAACTTCATATTCTCTCTCTTATGTGAAAAATAAAAAAATTTCGACATAGATAATATATACAGATCCGAAAGAGGATCAGCATAGGCGATATATCGATATATACTAATATATCATGTGTCGATATACTCAATATAATTCGATACAATTCGGTATGTATCATACCGATATACTCAGTATAATTCGATATGTATCATACCTCAGATATATCGATATGGATTGATAATGTTAATCATTATAATTTCTTTAAAATCAAACAATTCGGATGTGCATAGAAAATTGGATTGTGCCCAGAGACAAAGAAATTTCTTTAAAATCAAACAATTCGGATGTGCATAGAAAACTGGATTGTGCCCAGAGACAAAGAACAGTAGAAAAGAGCATTCATTTCAACAACTCAAGGAAGGGCATCATTGATCCTTTTCAGTCATCAGTGATAGAAGATATGATTTAGTTATGATTTAGATATGATTTCTCCAACTGAATGAGAAAATCTCGTATGTTAGTTGAGTGAAATCATCCTGTTCATTATATGTATAAATAAACGATGAATCAATGAATTAATTGGACATTTTCATTACTTCTTCCTATTTTTAACATGGTATCAGAGCCCCTCTCTCTATAAGAGAGATTACCTTTCTTTTTATTCATCAAGCTTTTATGTTCGTGGACAACTCAAACCACAGATACTGGGGTCATTTATCGCCACCATCTCGGACATCCTTTGCTTTCTTTGCTCAAGGTAACTCTCTCCTCATGCAGATCTATCTCTTCTTCATAAGCTCTGATGTCGAGTTGGAGATTTCTAGTGCATCGGCTTTCTCTTCCTCCGTTGGACCTTGTTGGCTTTCTCAATTCCTCTACCAAAGCATTCTTATGAGGTCATCTTCCTTGTGCACCAAATCGGCTCCAATAAGCACCTTGTACCCCATCTGCATGACTTTACACCGCCATCCCTCCTGCCTTGCTCTATTCTCTTTGTTGAGAGTACCCACTATCGTCTCGGTGCTCTCAGAGGGCACAACAAGTTCTTTCTCAACGACAAATCGAGCGCTTCTCCGCCACCATCGCCGCCGCGTTCCCTCCTTTGCTACAACCCTTGCTCTGGACATCAAAGTCAACCATGTCTTCACCGTGACAACACTTCCTTCCTTCGTGACATCGATTCAAGATCGACATCTTAGTTCAACTTAGCTCGATCTTGCATGATAGAAGATAGGATTCGATCTTGCGGGGCATGATAGAAGATATGATTTAGTTATGATTTAGATATGATTTCCCCAACTGAATGAGAAAATCTCGTATATTAGTTGAGTGAAATCCTCCTTTTCATTATATGTATAAATAAACGATGAATCAATTGGGCATTTTCATTACTTCTTTTTATTTTCAACAATCAGCTGTACACCCTCTTAAATCATCAAACCTATCTCTCTGATTGGAAAGGTAAGAGCGTGTATAATAACTCTCATCCGACCTCATATCGGCATGGATTATACATTAGGATGCTCAAACTATATCTGTGAGGAATTGGATTCTACTATATCTTTAATATAGCAAGTAAAGATAGGTAAAGTGGAAGGTGTCAAAGTCTTTACTAGGTAGGCTAACTGACACCTTCCACTTTACCTATCTTTACTTGCTATATTATAAATACAACTATATACATGTGTGTATAACATTAGGGTTTTAAAATAAAGGATAAATGATCACTTAAGGGTATAGATCTCTTAGAGTTTGTTAAATGATTAAAATAATATTTTATTGATTGATGAAAAAGAAATAATTACATCATCTAAAGTTTCTCTAGATTTAAAATTTTAATTAAATAATAAATTTTAAATAAACTCATAACTGATTTGAATGAACTAACCAACTAACAAAAATATAACTAAAAAATTTTAAAATTTTTTAGGCTCCTAATAATTCATCCCTCTTTCAAATCAACTTTGTCCTCAAAGCCGATAAGCATCAAATTATAGGAGTACTTCAGTCAGGATATCTGTGACGCATTACAACCCGTTGATCAATTAAGTAGGGTCTCGACTTCGTGATAGTGTAAGCAATGGGCCGGCCTTCTGGTACAGTAGTCATTGCAACCTTCTGAAGAACCCTATATATTCGATAGTTAGTGACAATTGTGACCTTGCTTTCCACATCTTCTTTTAAGGATCACCTGCTTTCCATTGATAAAGAACTTCATAACCAGTTTAGAAAAATTCTAGGAGATATCACCCATGGTTGATAGCCATTTGATTCCAAGCACCACTTTGAAGTCTATCAGGGGTATCAGAAAGAAATCCACAAGTAATTCCTCATCATGTATAATAAGCTTTATCTTTGTACACTTGATATCACAATTTAGGATTTATCTATTATCAACCTTTATTTTGAATTTATCATAGCCTCAATGTGGTAAGCTAATCGATCAGCAACCTTATTGTCTATAAAATTATTAATACTACCGGTATCAATTAAAATAGTAACAGGCTAATTTATCAAATTTCCTTCAATTTTTCATAGTTTGTGGGTAAAATTAGCTGGCTAATGTATGCATTGTATGTGTGATAGGCCTAATATCTTCATCATAATCTATAACTTCATGATCAGACTCCACATTGTCAATTTTCAGTTCCTCCTTAATTGATTTAATCATCAGAAACTGCCCTTGTTTGCATCAGTATTCCTTACTCCACTTTTTGTCACAATGCCAGCACAAATCCTTTGTTGATCTTTCCTTGAGTTCTTTTCGAGTTAGTTTTCAGGTGTCTGGGTTTCGGCTGAGAATAGATGGGGTGGGTAGCTTGCTAATCATCTATTTATTGTCACTTCTGTTTCGATGATACTCCCTGTTGATTTTTACCTCAGGCAAACATGCAAAAGAGATTATGGTGCAGGGTTGACGAACTTTGACTTCACACCGAATGTCTGGATTAAGTCCTTCGATAATCGTTCTCATCAATTATCGTTCGGACCAATCTTTAGCTTGATTTGATAGTCATTCAAATATGCTATTATAGTCTTGTATTGTGGAAGTCTTGTAGATTTGGCGAGCTGCTTATCAATATTCTCTTACTAAGATGGTCCAAAGTGAACAAGAAGTACTCTCATGAATTGCTCCCATGAAAGAATCCCGTGATAGGTTTCATACCAATCATACCATTAGATTGCATCATCATCGAGTTGAATTGAAGCTATTTTCACCTTAGATTCTTCTGAAGTTATGTGGAAATGAAAGAGCTTTTTAGCCTGTGAGATCCAATTAGTCGAATCCCCATCTTCCCATCTTGAAAATTATACCTTCATGCGTGGGTAATTAGTGCCATTTTCTTGTGTCTCCAGATCGGTTCAACGTGAAACTTGAACTTTCTTCTTTCTAAAATTTGGTGAAGCTCTCTAATATCTCCTTTTAAACTCATCGAGGGTTTCTTGTAGTTGATTTTTAATTCTGGTTTCCCAAGCTTCTAATTGGGCTTTCACTGAATTGTCGATAACCATTGAATAGGATTGTAGATCTGTAATACCTAATTTTTGCTTCTAGTGTTGGGTTAAGGGCATCAGCTACTCGGTGTTGCTGCTATGACGTCGATGGCCAAAAGAGCGATGGTGTGGTGATGATGATGCAAGGATGAGATCGTCGAGGATGCGACAAACAGAGGAAAAGGGGCAGCACTGGTACAGCCGGCAGAGGAGGAAGATGTCAATTGTGGACAAAGATAAAGGGACAGCGTTAGTGCGATCGGTGAAGGAGGAAGATGGTAGTGGTGACGATAGAGGAGGGTTGAGGCTGCAACGGACAAGGAGAAATGGGCGACTGACAATTGCGGCAAAAGATACAGAGGTCATTATGTTTCTATCGCACCGCGGAAGGAGATGCTGGCGAGGTCGGAGGATCGCGAGCGGTCAATGCTGTGGCGGCTGTTGTCCGTGTCGATGAAGAAGAGGAAGCGGTGGTGGCGTTGGGAACAATGGCAATCAGTGAGTTGCCCTATTTCGGATGTTGCGAGGAGGGAAAGTGCTGCAAGACAGTCTTCTCCACAGGCAAAGAGTGACGATAATGGCAAAAGAGGGGCAAGATCGGCTTGTTGTCGATCGATAGTGAGGAGGGGAGGAAACAACAGTGATCGACAATGCGACAGAAGATGCAAAGGTTGCTGCCCTATTTCTGTCGCTGCATGGGGTGAGATCGTCGAGGGATCATGAGGCTGCGGGGGCTGGAAGGCAACATTGTTGATGTGGGAAGTGACCAAGGTTGACTGCAGCTATGGAGTCTAGTAGTACAGAGGAGGGAGTAGTCCTGATGGTGGGAGTGACTAACAGCACGATTGTAGGCGGCAGATGCACTACTTTGAGGTAGGAAGAAGAAATTGTCGAGGGGGGAGAAGAGGGTAGTCCGCTGGCCGGGAAACAACGGTGGCGACCGCGATTGACGACGGGGTGGTTTGTTGGCCAGGGAACAACGTTAGCAACTGGGATCGTTGAGGGGGTGGTCCACAAACAATGACGACAACCCTTTGAGTAGGATATGACATGGCTGTCAGCTTCAACCCTCTTTTTTCCCCTTTTTTTTTTTTGGGATGATGATAGATACGACGAAGTTGGCAAGGAATTGCAGCAAGAAAGGTTGCTGAGATGACGACGACAAGGGGGGGGGGGGGTCTTCGCTACTCTAATACTAGATGATAGAAATCGTAGGATTATATTATAGAAAAGAGGGGATAAATTATCATTTCGAGGGTATCAATCTCCTTGATCTCTTCGAGGGGATCAACCTTCGAGAATTTGCTAAATGACTAAAATAATATTTTATTGATTGATGAAAAAAAATAGTTACATCTGTATTTATAGAGTTCTACCGAAAGTCCTTCTGGACTTGAACTCTTTCACTAGAGTTTCTCTAGACTTGGACTCTTAATTAAACAATATATTTTAAATAAACTCCTAACTAACTAAAACTAAACTAACCAACTATCAGAAAACATGACTCCAAAATTTTAAGAGATCCCAACGGTAGTCTAATGAGAGGTCAACTCTTCCAATCATTGAACCATTTCTTTGGTATTTCTATGGGGACTTTGATAATGGTAACAATTAGTTCATATCCTTAGCAGAATAATCAATCTGAAACCACTATGCAAATCCAACTTGTTAGAAGTGAGGTGAGCAAACATGGTTGTGATCAAGCATGCAACAGAGAATGTTGACAAGGAATTATTAAACAAGATAAGTAGCACAATAGTAGCTAATCATTTGCTGAACTCTCTTTAATAACTGATGCTAATGAAAGTAGTGAAGCAGATGGGATTATAATCAATTTCAAGTACAATTAAGTAAAATAAGATCAGAAAATAGCAATTAAAAGGAGTCCTAATCAAAGACTATTCTGTCCTCAAAAGGATTTCTTCAAACAGACATTATGACTACAAATATTTCTCAAGTCTGCACACACTCACTCTACATGATACAAGAGAACTCTCAGTTTTCAGTATTCCACCCACAATATGGCTGTTGTTATCCATTCAACAGCATATCTTGCACTCAACCTGAAGTCAGCTATCAGATCAAGTCTCCAATTCACACTTGAAATGTTCATATCAAAGTTCCTGGAGCTTACAACCAGGGGAAGTAAGATATTTAGACTTGTAAAAGAAATGGTAGGGAGTTGACAAAGAAACTGTCAACTCCTTGGATTTATAGAAGTTCATTGCTCATTTACAAAAGAATCACCACTAGTTTGCATGTGGTTTCTGTTGTATTCAGGTAAGTAACATGAACAATCATGAGAGAAGGTGTGTAATTGCATGCACTTAATCTATACAAACCCTTGAGTCATTTACCATATTGCTTCACATTCATTAAAATCATTTAGCATTGCAGGAACAAGAACACAAGAAAGCTAGAAATGAATCTAATGGTGAAGGAGTCCATATTCCTCATAATTAGTTTGACCTTACTTGTGTTGGATGCATGCATCAAGGTGAGATGTCCAAAAAATGAGATAAATCACATCCACATAATTCATAAAGAGCAAATCACTGTCTAAAATATTGCAGGCTGTTTTATTAAGAACATATTGAAAAATGCACAGAAGTACTTCCAAGAATCAATTTCTTGTGATGTTGATAACAAACAATTAGAATTCTCAAATATGTAACTGAACAATATAATTTTTTAACGGTGAAGGTAGTTCTCTATATACTTCACAAATACTAACAGCATTGGATGAACTTTAGATTTGGGTTCCACTGCAATTTCGTCGACCTAGTTGCCATGGATGCCAACTTGTAATAGGTATCCCATGTTACAGACCTCTCTGTTTGTCAACTGAAAGAAAACCTAAAAATTATAGTACAAAGTCCAAACAATGCCAATGAACTGATTCTTTAGTGTGTCGACTACACCACTGACTAAATTTATGGCATATCACATTTCCTCTATGATCTAGTTAGCCTAAGTTAGTGAATGCAGAGGCTAGTTAACAATAGATGATTACCAAACATGACCTCAATGCCTTTTTGCAGTCTTGGCAAACTACCTCTGTTTTTGGGTTCCTGACAACTGCCAGAGTAAGAAAGGCTCGATTCTAATCTCAATGCATTTACCATTTCTCTCATGCTATGTGCATCTCTGACCGACCTTCCTTTCATGCAGCAGATCGGTGCAACTGGAGAGCTATACTAAGTTTCATGTTAAGCAAGCCTGCAGAATGTACATTACGAGTACTAGCATACCGTTGTGGTTTATTTTAGTTGTGTGAGTTCATCCCCAAGTTGACTGAACATCTCCTTTAGTCTAAGTGACGAATTTGATATAACGCTCTTCGTGATCCTCTTCTGATGTTTGGTGCTCTTCAGCCAGTCAATCCCCAGTGATACGTGCACATTGCATGCCTTCAACTTCGGGGACAGATCATCTATTTGGTATCTCAAGTGAAGCTGCAGGCCACAGAAGAACCAGGTGATCACAAAAATGTTGAGAGAAAGCACTAGCGTAGAGCACATTCTCAGATATGTCAAGATTTGAAATATTTAGTTTCTGAAAAGTATTCATACATTGAAATAGTCCCCAAGCAGCACACCTTGGAGGGCCATCACTTCTTCAACAAGCCATCCATTTTTATTGGGTAAAGGAGATTTTTGCTGGGTGCTAGTCACTTCCCCCCCATAACGGGATAAATTCTTGTCAAATTTAAAATAAATTTGCCTTTGGTACACATCTGCTTTAACCGCTTCCCATGGTGTGACGGAGTAGTCAACACAACCAACCTTTTCCATTACTCTTCGTTCCCGTGAACTTCCGTCAAATAACTCCATCAGTGTGTTGATCTGATAGCATGTTAAAGGTCATTTTGAATATTCTTGAATCTCAAAAATAAAAATGTGTAGATGACAGGAAAACAACTTACATCAACATCAATAGCAGAGGAGAAGACCTCTGACATGTTAGCATCCTCTAAGACTAAGAAAGATCCACTCTCTTCACCCTGCAAAGTTCTTGCTCCTGATTCTTCTTCGGCTATCTGCACCTTTTGTTCAGGGCTCAAGGCTCTTGCTTTCCACAGTGCCATGATTGTCCTGTTGCGCATTGCAGTGGCATTTTCAATTCATATTTATGAGATGATGTAGAACGTGAACCTACAATCTAGATTCCTAATTTTTCATTTAACTCTTAAGCATTACTAAAGGAAAATGTGAACTTTAAACATCAAGGAGTAGCCAAACCAATAAATCAGAAGACTAAGTGGAAGACATATTGAATCTCAATAGATGAATGCATGAAAAAGATCTAAATTGAGAAACCGACGGTTGATTAACAAAAAGTTAGAGAAAAGTAAGAAAAATGATTCTCTTACTATGACTATTTATTATCTTAGACAAGCTTTTATCCATAAAATGCTATATAACATAATCTTTGACCAAAATTACCTGTTGGCTACATTAAAAGACACAAATGACTGGAATTGAAACCTCAGTCTGCCATCTGGATCAACCGCCTTAGCTCCATGCTTTGCATCCATGCCTCTGCCTCTCCGGAGAATAATCAGAAGAGATGGACCCCCCATCGTTGCCAATGATGGAGGAATTACTTGTATATCATCAATATCTTCCCAGAGAAAAAAAAACTTTGTTTTGTGTCCAAAAAGGTTTGCATAGAAACCTATTATTCTGGGAGAGAGAAAAAGGCGACCCTGAGAAGAAAATGAAACAAGAGTTTTAGACAAAAACTAAAAGATCTCAAAAAAGCAAATATTTTCAATGTTATTTGCTTTTGTTGTCTGTTCAAGAAGAATGAAGTCCAAATGTTTCAATTTAATGTAGCGTCTGTCCAAGAAGAATGAAGTCCAAATATTTCAATAAAATATAGTGAACCCAAGACTGTTTCTATGACTAAGACTGCACTAATTAGTAAAAATCCACAATGCTGTATCATTCAAAATACTAGTGTCATTTCCAAAGCATATAAAAGAAGAAAATGAAGATTACACTTGAAGTTAAACAAGAGCTTTAGTGCAAAGGTAAGTATAAATATAAGCAGTGGCTGAGCAACCATAAATTAAAGAAACACCTGCATAGGCATTTTGCGCTTCAAGTGACAAGTAAAATCATTGATGAGAAATTCTTCAGGTGGCAGACCAAACAGCTTCTGGAAAGCAGAATTTGTCTGTAGAGACCTCAATGTTATCTACAAGTTGAAATGAGCAGTTCAGATAAGCATAATAAACTCGAAGCTTAAATCAATGAAGCGTTATCTAATACAGAATCAAATTTTACCTTTTTCCCAACTTCTTTCTCCATTTTTGATATATACTCTGTGACAACCTCATTGCCTCTTGTATTGTTTAAGAAAACTCTCAGATGCAACTTAGACTGGCATGGCTGAGCTAACTTACCCTGAAGAGGAATCCAAACATCTGCTAGGTCGGATAAATTAGATTTTAGAAAATTCACTTCAGCATGACCAAGGGATGTAGCTTCATCAAAAGGTCCATCAAAATCATAAACATCCACATTCATCATAGATGGGGGATCATCCATGGCATCAAATTCAAAGATTTCTGCAGAACAGACAGATAATTAGTACAACAAACATTCTAATGAAGATCAAAAGCAAAGAAGTTTATTAGAGTATGTATGTTGATCATCCCATCATTAGTGTTCTCTATCATTTCATTCTATGCACAATACTCTAAATGGACCATCTAATAGTTCTTTGAGTGAAACCAGAATCTTCAGACAGATTGATAAAAGGATGCATATCGAGGCTAAAGCTTCCCAAAATTTTGACAAATTGTAATTTGATCCTTGAAACTTGCCTTATATGATTGGATAGTCATTATTACTCAGAAACAGATTGCAAGACTGCAATGCCAAGGACATGACAGCAACAAGCAATGACTGAGAAATTCTGGATGCATGGAAACTGAACCTGTATCAGTATCCATACCCAGGATAGCAGAATCTAAGAATATGGACATATGAGGATGACAATTTATGTAACCATATCACACCAGGATTGTACAAGGATATGGATTCAGATGGATACTTTTCAACTCAATTTCAATTTTCCCTTTATCTTGAGGCAACAGAAAAAGAATACTGGTATAAGAGCATAAATATACTAAAGGCAGATTTAGCTGATTCATTTTGAAAATTTTAGTTGCAAATTGATATGTGTGTAAACTGGTAGTCTGACATGTATTCAATTTTACCTGTGGGCTTCTGATTTGATGTCACAACACAAGCTGAAATGTTGCGGTTGTTCATATTGATGAACTAGTCATGTGAAATTGTGAATAACAAAATCAGACATCAAGTTATTTGAATGATTACCGTTCCACTGAGGATCCAGTGTTTGGAACTTGATCGAGCTTGTTTTTGTTTTACCATTGCATGTAAAAACAACATAAGGATCAGAATATCCAGTTGAATCCACAGCTGCTAAATTACTACCCTCAATCAAAGCAACAGTTAGTAGCCAACCATCCCCTTGTGCTTTGATCCCATGATCACTGCCTGCATCAATAACAATAAGTTACTGCCTAGAACATAAGATAATACCAGTTAATGGCAAAACAGGTCAGAATTTAGATGAGATGAGTTCAGAAAGCAAAGAGATGCAAGTGATCATCATATTTTTTGCCTGAGAAACAAAGGCTATAGTCAAAAGAAGAAGACTTGTGTTTAATTGTGAGAAGATGAATTTCATAAAGGTGACAGTGCAAGTGAGGGCTTTAATCCACACAATTATCACGATGAACAATAAAATAGACAGTATTCATGCATCAACAATGGTATCAGATGGTGTCAGAGCTCCTAAAAAGTTAACCCATTATTGCTTAGATCATTGTAGCACATGATACAATTACACACTCGTGTACAAAAACAGAATAATGTTGCAAATCTTTGTATAATGTACATCTCTGATCGATAATATGTTAGAGAACATGATCTGGAAAGTTTCTGTGGCATATATATATATATATATATATATAATCAAAAAGAAATTATTAGAATTACAACACTGTGCTAACCTGAAATGTTGATTTTGTTATTTCTGAGCTAAATATAAAGGGATTACTGTATAAAAATAAGGGAGAATCTTATATTTCACTGCAATAACTTTTGGATAATAAGCATTCATATATCAAATGAATTTATGGATGTTGAGGGCTGCTCTCAGAACCAAAATAATGTTGGAAACCATGACCATTATTACCAAGAATCAAGCATTGAAACAGGATAGTTCCACAAAAAAACAATCAAATGCCAATAAAAGAATTATTACCTCTTTGCTTCCTTGCCTGTAGGAAACGTCCGACCCTATTTAGAACACGTTCTCCTTGCAGAACAAGAACGCCACAAACGACAATCTCACCAATTGAATCTGGGAGATCTAAGCCAGGGAACTCAAGCCCTTGAATTGTGCTAGGATTTGCAAGCAAGAGGTGGAAAAGAACATATAAGACTGCAAAGACAGAAGAAATAACAGTGAAATTTCCAAAGAATCGACATGCCAGTTTCCAGTCTGACTCCTGCTCAGCTTGCACAGAAGCCAGGATCTGCTCCTTGCTAGATGCAGTTTCTTTTAAATCAACCGGTTTTATCATCTGGGATAGCAACTCAGCAAACTGAATATAGCTGTCCTTTAAACCTTGTCTTGCTCCACTTTCAATCATTCCCTTCATCATAGTGCTCTGTAGAAAATTTGTGCGCCAAGATATTACCAGACGAGACGATTGTTCTTCGGAAGACAATTCAGGCCCTGGCATTATGCAGAATAGAAGCTCTGTCCTGAATGTGCTGCCAAAAGGAACATCAGGTGTGCTCACACTTGCTAAAACAGCAAAATTTTTTCCATCGACCTTTAAATAAGTCTGCTCCTCTGTAGCTGTCACAGCCTTTACTAATTTAGTTGCAGCTTTTGTGTATGTAACAACTCTTTTCAAGCTCTCCCCACCATTTTCAAGTCTCCAAGGTTCAGCTTGAAAACCAGTGGTTCCTTGAACCTCAGCCAGTGATTGCCAGAAATTTGAACTCGGTGAAAAAAGAAAGGAGTTTAGATCACCTGGAGCAACAGAGTAAGATTGGTCAAGAAGTACTCCTCCTGGCAAATTTGCAGGCATTTCACTTTGAACCTTTGATTCCATAGTTTTCAATAATTCATCAAATGGGAGATTGGTGCATGCTTCAACCATTTTCTCTTTGCAATCTTCATCTGCTGGTACATCTTGCAATTCTTCTGAATTATCAACATCCCCAGAGGAAGAACATGTAGGTTCTACATTTTTTCCACCAAATAACTGAAACAGACGATCCACAAAGGTTCCCGTGTTTGGTTTCTCTTCCTTAAGAAAATCCATTTCATTAAACCCTGGTGCTGCAGCTGATTCTGTATCACCATTGGAAGATAATGAATGCCTTCCCTTCGTTAACTCGCCTGATCTATCCGAGTTTGATGCAAGATCATCAGAAATGAATCGTGTGCCAGCAGATGCTTCTTCAGAATTCTTCTGGTACAAAGATATGGTTAGACGAATTTCTCCTGCAGGATGAAGCCACAAAGACACACTTGAATCTGAACTGGTATATGAGTACAAAAAAGATAGAATTTTATAATAAAATTAGCTTTCTGATCATACTTCCAATCAGCAAAGAAAAAACAGAAATGAATGCCATCCCAAAGTAAGCATTAATGCCACAATATGGTAAGAGGGTTTGTTTACTGGAGAAAATGCAATAGAGTATTTATTGATATAGCACAGCTTTTAATTCTACATCCTCATACATATTTGGATAATCTTAAATATGTATTGAACCATGTCTAAGTCCACTTGCATGCAAATAATATAAGCTTGCAACGATTGTACAATTAACTAGGAAAAACAACCTGATTTACACTGATCACTTACTGACTTGATCATCCAGCATTAGCATTCAGGTTGAAGGAAAAAATCCCCATCATCCAAAAAATTCCCTTTCATCCAAATGCCTCTGCTGTAAAATTCTCAAAATTGGTTTACAAATTTTTCTATCCAGTTAGGTAGCTCCAGATATAGGTAGCTTGTCATGGTCATCAAATTGACTTGAGAAGATGGAATCTATGATGGTAACTTACAACTGCGTGACTTACAACCGGGTCACTCAAAAGAATCGTGAATCAAGATTACAACCTAAACCAACGGAAAAATTTTGCTTGAGAAGAAAGAATATTTCTAATTAAAAGTTCAGAACACACACAGAAACCTAATTCACAAAGGTCAAGAGCCAATAAGCTTGGATATCTGTTTGAGATGAGAAAAATTTTATATAAGGTCATCCTTGAGATCAATGATAGGTATGTGGTTGTGGCTGTATATTATAAACATAACTTGCATCTCAAACTCAACAACATGCCGAACAATTTTACCAGATTCTCAATTTCCAAAATGCATGAATGAAAAGGTGGTATATTACCACAATCTTTGCTCTTCAACTTCTTGGCCTTGGGCTGCAGCTGATACCAGGTTGTTCCGAGCGTCAAGTTCTCTGCATCCAAGACTTTTGATAGTGGCACCTTCACCTGTCCCAGAAAATCATCAATGAAGTATCTGTCTTCATCCAAAACACATACCGTGAGCTCCTCATTGAGGTCTCCAACTCTAAAGCTGAACTCTTCATCCCACACAGGGTTCAGATTCTTCTTGACCACCTTTGTTTTAGCTCGGTGCTTTCCTAGTTGTAACTTTACATACGGATCACTCAGGCCATTGAGATCCATTGCAGGGAGGTTCCGGGCTTCAATCACATGCACCAAGAGCCTCATTTCAACAACTATTCAGCTACACCAAACTAAGGTACTGGCGGAAACTCTGAGAAAGAGTTGAAAGTACCACAAACGACTTTAAGATGTCTTGATTTGTTCTGAAAAGATGCGATAGAGTATCTGGACGTGGGACTACAAAGATGCGATTTTCACGAACAGTTTCTGGTTTGATGGAATCTTGGGAATGAATGAAGTACCGAAGTCAACGAAAAGCAAAGAGGATCATGAAATGGAAAGGTAGATCAAAGTATAGAAAGCAAACGTTATGACGACCTTTGTTCTAACTGCGCCATCCGATCCGAGAAAACACAACAAATGCCTCCTAAAGGATTAATCCAAAGTGAAATCAAAATCTATAACAAAGAGCAGCATCAAGCGAGATGGAAATCCAGAGGAAGTTCTCCAGTGGGGATCAGAAACCGAACCAAATCAGATGAGCAAAGAAGCGGAAGAACAGTGTATCTCCTAGCGGAGGTGGGAGATGTGATCGAGATGGGAATCAAAACCTAGCCTTTCACCCAAATTTTGACCGGCCACAGCGAGCCCTAGCTTCTCGATTGGGAAGCATTAAAGAAGACAAGAGAGAGAGGGGGGGAGACTCAGAGAGAGAGAGAGAGAGAGAGAGAGAGAGAGAAGTCCCGTCTCCCCCCCCACCCCCCCCCGGGTCTCTCCGCGTTCGTCCTGTTGACTTCCGAATCCGAATAAGTTAATCCCTGTTGATCAAAAACCAAAATTTTCCCTTTCCATCTATAAAACCCCTTTTTTACCTCATCTAATCCAATTGGGCCGCGTCGCGCTGTTGACTCCCAGTTTCCATAAAAATAATCCTTGGCAATCATCACCAGCAAAAATTGCTCCTTTTTTCTTCCGTCTAATCCCATAAGCCACCGTTCTAAATAATTACCTACTCGAACACAGCAGGCTAGATCAAGGAAGTTTCCCAATCGGACTGCCACCAACTGGTCAAACTCCAACTTAGTGTTGACAAAAATCTACAGACAAATCAAATCGCCTTTCGTAAAGGAGACGGATCGCATGATTGGAACCGAGAGAAACGAATTAATCTGCGAAAACGAAAGAAAGAAGTTGTCAACGGCGGCAACGACAAACATGCACCAGACTCGAAGGCTTTCGTCTCGAACTGTTCGGGCGCGTCAGCGGCGGACCCTCCTCCACTCGTTTGAACATGAGGCGTGATCTGAAGAGGACTTCGAGAGCGAACCCTTCATGAACTCGACGACTTCCATTTTGGTTGCTAAACGGCGCCGCTTTGTACAGCCCAAAAAAAACACCAATTGGGATAATACCTTATCAGATTTCTCTATCGCAAATGCTAAAATAAGCTTCAAACACAAACAGGAATCGTATTCTAATTTTATTATGCTTATCTGATGCTATCCAAATTTTTTTATTATGTAAATAAAGAAAAAAATCTCAACACTAATAAATTTTTATATCTTCTTCGGGATATTATTTTAAAAAAATGATAGTAAATTAATTGACTATCACGTCAATAAAAAATATTCTTTAAATCAAATATAATTCAAAGAATAAATTCTTCCTAAAATTGGAGATATTCTTTAGTTATCGACTATTTTTGTGTAGATTAATTACTACATGATTCTTATCGATGTGCATCAAGATTCAAAATCAAGACTAGATCGAGGGTCTTCATAATTTTTGATTGATAATATCTTATTATAAATTACATAAGTGCTCACTTATGTGCTGCATGAATATGACCATAGGGTAGGAGTTGATAAATTAATACTAATGGCTCCATTTTTTTTGCATATTTTAATTTAATGTTAAATAGAATAGAGAGGCTTGAATTGCTAGAGCTCAACACCTATGATTGTGCAGAATGATGAATGCTCCCAAAATAATAATGCAAGTGGAGGAGATATGTCACAACTTAGAAGGTCAAAACTTGATTTGACTTTGGAGAAAGGCTCCAAATCTTTTTTTTTTTGCATATTTTAATTTAAATGTTAAATAGAATAGAGAGAAGCTTGAATTGGTAGAGCTCAACATCTCTGATTGTGCAGAATGATGAATGCTCCCAAAATAATAATGCAAGTGGAGGAGGCATAGCACAACTTAGAAGGTCAAAACTTGATTTGACTTTGCAGAATGAGTCTTAAAAGCTAAGTCATGATTAAGCAACTCTTTTGGACCTTTTCCAATTTGAGGCCTCATCTTGATCAGGAACAGCTATGGGGTATAAAAGGACAGTTCTTTTATGATTCATTCAGGCTCAGAGATGTTGACCAGTTCAACTACATGAGGTATTCATCAAGCAGAGAATGTTATTATTGGTTAGGCAAGAACAGGATGAGGAGGTGACCTTGACAATTAATATGTTAGCATATGTGTGTGTGTCTATATATATTCTTTTGCACAGTATTGTATTATACTTTATTTATCATCAAATATTCTCTTCCACCTAAAATTTTGTGTGAAGAAGGTGGCCAACAGCACATTATAAAATGGTATAGAAACTTGAATCATACGTTGTTCTACAAATATATACAATGATATCCTTCATATTAAAATATTTCATAAACTGATACGCCAAGAATTATTTGATTGACCACATCACTATGGATGTAGACATCAACCAGAAAAATAGACATTTTCCAGCACTAAATTAGGAATGTTCATGAAATCCAGTATGTGGCTTTATGCTAAAAGACATGGCTAATAGCTTGCCTAATTGTTCATTAGTTGATTCTTTCTTCTAAAATATTGTTTCCCAATCTTAGCTTGATCTTTTCATCAGACCAGAAATATCTTGATTACAATGCATTAGTATCAAGAGAAGGAAGAAGTGTAAAGATAAGACATCAAGTCACGGTGATATAAATCACTGTTTGAGCAGCACAGCTACTGATCCACAGAAATGAGAGCAGGGCATAATAGCACATAAGGCACAGTGATATGATTCAAGAACGGTTTAGCCAAGCTTGTGGTTGAGGTTCTTCATATGGGTCAACTAATTCGAGGACAAAGTGCAAGAAATGACTGCACAAGTTCATATCCTGGAGAAAGATTATTTGCTTGCTCATTGTATCATCCATCCCCAACAATTGCCTCCTTCTGTGCCTCTTTTTCCATTGATGTGTAGATATGATTTTGTTAGAGGAAGAAGAATTATTATAACCAGGGCTAACATTATCTGATATCTATGCAAGGCTAAGGCAAGGGCTTGAAGAAATATCATGGAAAGAAGCACAAACGATGATGCAGTTCTTCGGTATATGCAACTTGGCATGCCATCATTCCCCCCCCCCCCCTGTAAATGTTATGCAGCCCTCATCAACTTGTATTTTCTTTTGTTTCTCATGAAGTGAGGCATGCAGGAAAGTTGCTGATTAAAACAAGGTGAGAGTATCTTTGTCTTGGTTTATAAGATTATATAGATCTACTATTCTCAACTTGGGTTTATGCGTATTGGATCAGTGATTCATTTGATGAGATTTATAAGATTAGATTAACTTAAATCAGTGGCTTCTGAAGTAGGTAGCAGATTTATCTCAAGTGGCATTCGCAGAAGGCGATATAGAGTGAAAGAACAGTTTCTATAATTTATGGGATATTTTGCTTAAGTAATCTCATAATTGAAAATTTAGTTCAACTTTTATGATCTTATGCAGTGTTTGTGCAGTATATCCGATCGGTTTAGATATTTATATATGGTGATTTGGTGTCTTTTGAGGTTCGCTTGTAGCTGATATCTTCAAAAGCTTTGATCTTTTGGTGAGGAGGAGAAAAAGAAGGTAGGACTTTGAGGTATTTACTTAAAAGTATTCTTGTTCTAATTCTTCTTTTATGATCTCTATGAGCTTCGTTACCTGTGAGGATTTTTGAGGATGTTGGAGGCATTGCAGATCTTTAGATATTAGGTTTGGAAGAGTTCTGTATCTTTCAGTTGTGAGAAGGCTTAGGAAAAGATCTTAATGGAAACTGAAGTAATATGAGCAGGAAGATGACTTTACTTTCTTTTCCTGTATAGTTTTCTTTCTCAAGTGAGTACTTGTGAGCTGCTCAAAGCTCAGAAATGAACTCTTTCTTCATGGAATTGCTTTAACAATCCTCTTTAAATGTTTTCATTCTGAAAAAGAGAACACATTTCTCCGTAAATATTATATCAGTCTCTGTCATAGATCTTTAATGCCCAGTGTTTAGTTATTTTGAAGTTGATACAGCTGCTATTTGCCACAGACTCAGTTGTGTTCTCTAAATATTATATCAAGATCTTAGCCTATAGTTTGAGCATGTATGAAGGCTTCCTAGATGTCTGTGATCTCTAGAATCACAAGAAACCATAAAGATAAAGCGGCTCAGCAGTTAGACAGAGATCATTGCCATGTAAATTCCTCCAGTTTTGGCTTCAGTGGTGATTATAGACAATGTTTTGTTCAGAAAAAAAGATTGAGCAGGAACTCAAATTTTGATTACAGATTCTGTTTTCCATAGCTTGCATTGTTTGACATCCTTATCAATTTTGCATCTTATGGAATAAAATTATGATGGGGCAATAATGGTCAATCCAACGAGACAAAGAACATCGTGTCTCCACCTCGGTTACGTCACGATTCAGCCACGTCGGGCCTACATCGTGCAACCGACCCGACCTCGGAGGATCCTCTGGAAGTCCTGTGGCCAGCTAACTAGCCCTCCTGACAACGGGCGGTGCAACAAAGCTGACATGCCAAACCAACCCTCGACCAATGCTAGCCCAGCGGCGGTTGGCTGGCGAGGCGATGGCGGTAGTAGGAGGTTGGCTGGCAGGCACAATAGGTTGACCAGCAAAGGCCCCCGACCGACGGCGGCGGTAGCGTGGCAAAGCAAAGACCAATGACAGGCCCGACAATGGATGATTGGCGACTTGTCAAGCACTATAGCGATGATATGGCTCATGTATGACCAACTCACCTACGTAGGTATAAATGTCCCCTGACCACATCTGTTCAGGGTGCTTGAGGGAGAGGAAAAAGAATGAGATCTCTTCATTCAATCTGACTGACCCCAGACTTGATCATCGGAGGGACTCGGCCGAGCCCAAATAGCTCGGCCTGAGTCCTTTTGTAGGACACACTATCGACCAACCGAGGAAGCTACCAAGAGAGTAGAGTGGAGTTGCCACATCACCGAACCACGAAGGCGACCCTACGCACATGGGAGACCTCATCCGGGTGATCTGTTACCTTACATTACGAGGCGACCCCAACATTTGGCGCTAGAAGAAGGGCCTCGAGTCGTGCATCTCGGTCGACCAGTACTCCCGAGCCATGCACCTCGGACATGAGCCCTTAGCTCCCTTTGTGGAGGGAGCAATAATAAGGTCATATTTAGTCCTACATTGGTTGAGAAGTAGGGGAGCTAAGGGCTCATAAGCCCACCATCCTCTCTTACTCTTAGAGGTGCTTTTTGGAACTCTTAGTCTCCATAAAGAGTAAATCGTGTGGGTACGCCCAAAGCGAACAATTCCTCGCGTGCCTATGGGCCACACCAATGTTTGATTGACCAAAATGCCCTTTATCATATTAAATGTTGGGGTCGCTCAACAACATAAGATGATAGATCACTCGGATGAGGTCTTCTATGTGTGCAAGATAGCATCCATGGTTAGGCAAGTTGCTCGTATCTGAGCCGTGTCATCGCTATAGTGCTTGACAAGTCATCAATCGCCCGTTGTCAAGGGCACTATTCGCTAGTCGGCTATTCCTTCGAGGTTGGGTCGAGCACGCGATGTAGGCCCAAAGTGGCTGAATTATGATGTGGCCGAGGTGGGGACGCGGTGTTCTTTGCCTTGTTGGATTGACCATTATTAGCCCCATCATTCTCTCCCCTTGCATAAATCATTTTCATTATCTCTTTATGGGATGCACCTGCAAAGGACCATATCAGGGCTTGGATTACGACGAAAAGGATTAATGTGAAGCTTTAGATCTTTTAGGGCATGTTGCGAGAAAGTTGGTTGGCTTGGATGCCATGGACTCATGGAAATTAGTGGCGGTCGAGGCACATCGATGGGACATGTTCTAGCTGATAGTAACTGAAGGATGCATCTCGAGTACGACTGGACTAAAGGTGGTCGAGGGATGGAGCTCGGGCACGATTAGACTGACGGTGGCTAAGAGACGTGTCTCGGGCACGATTGGACTGATGGTGTTCGAGAGATGCATTTCAAGCATGATTGGACTGATGATGGCCAAGAGATGTATCTCAAGTACGATTGGACTGACGATAGTTGAGAGATGCATCTCGGGCATGATTGGACTGATGTTGGCCAGGAGATGCGTCTCAGGCATGACTGGACTAATGGTGGTCGAGAAATACGTCTTGGGCACGACTAAGAGAAGAGATGCACATGATGGTCAGATGTATCTCAAGTATGATTGGATTGACGTTGGCCAAGAGATATGTCTCGCATGATTGGGTGGTGCACAATTGAGATGCATCTTATGATGCACGATTGATCGATTGAGAGATGTATCTCGGGCATGATTGGACTGATAATGATCAAGGGTGTGCATTGAGAACACATGCCGATATGTTGCACGTGGCCAGCACACGTGAGATTTGGCCCCTATGGGTCGCGTGCGTGCGATCTCATGCTTTGGTCTGTCGCATGCTATGCTCATGATTTTGGCGGAGGACAGCAATGGCCATTTAGGGCTGACATGAACCCATATTAATTGATATTATGGGTTCTTTGGGCAGTGTTCTCTCTCTGCCTCGGGCATGTGAACCGTCGTTCGGAGGCTTTGTAACCATGTCTTCTATGGCCAGAGACCTTACTCGCTCTTCTAAACTCCCTTTGCTTTCACCTCAGCCTTTCGCAGTTCTCCTCCTTCCGTCCCCTTATCTCTTTTAATCAGGTTGGATGTCCTCCTCGGGTTCGTCTAGTGTCAGGGTCATTCCCTCTACTTGTTCGGAGGGGACACAGTCTGAGGGTCCCGAAACTAGTGTCTTGGGGTGGTCATGTTCGGGGATACCTTCCCCGGAGGACGTTCGATCGTGAAGGGATCTTGAGGTTATGAAGTCTTGTCACGATATTGCCTTGGTCATAAATGAGGAAGCTCTTGAGACCATTCGGGAGTGCTATAGTATCCCCGAGGGGTACGTGCTTCGGGCTCCTTTGCTTGAGCAGCGACCCTACTAACCTGGGCCTCCGAGATATTTATCTCGGAGGATACATTGGAAGCTGGTTTGTGCTTCCCTCTACATCCCACCATAGTGGAATGCCTTAGGTGGTGGAGGATTTCTTTAAGTCAGATGGCGCCTAACTCGTGGCATTATCTCTTTGCGTTCTTAGGCGAGTGTCGGGGTGCGGACATTGTTCCTACCCGAACCCTATTTTTTACTTGCTTTCGTCTCTGTAAGAGTCAGGGAGGTTAATATTTGACGGCTCGGGCTGGTTTTAAAGTTAGTTGTTGTAGACCAACAACAAAGGTTGGAAGTCTCGTTACTTTTTTGTCAGTAGTCCGAATTGGGGTTTTAGAGTCGACTAGTCAATTCATCTGATCAACAATGTCCCCCCCTTATTATCCGAGGAGGAGTCTATCATGGTCAATAGGTTGAGGGGAATTCTTCCCCTTTCCCGGGCAATCCAAGATATGATCGAGAAGTGGTTGGTTGAAGCCGGGCTCAGTCTAGCTTCTCGGGGTATACCTGTGCTCTAATGCTTATCGTATGTGTGACTATCATTCGGATCCTAACTTGTTAGTCAGGACATAGGTGCCATGGATCTAAACGTTCTGCGTAAGAAGCCTACGATGCTGGGGGGAAGAGCGCTCCCGCTGCTGTATCCAAGAGCACAACCGGAGGTGGAAGTGATCCACATGGAGGCTTCGGCAAAAAGGCATGTCGGGAGTCCGGTTGTAGACTAGGCTACTACTGGCCGACTTGGTAAGCGAGTCAAGATAGCGGTGAGAAAGCATAAGTCTCATCGCGCCGAGGGGAGCTCCCGATGGGCAACTTGGGAGAGAGCACCAGAGGTTTCGACGGGGGACTCCTCTCCGACCTACCGTCGACCAAAGTTGATGAAGGATCTATGTGGCATGCGGGTCCGTGAAGATGACGAGGGCTACTACATCCTTCAGATGGCCAACTAGGCCTCAAAGGACTCGAGTGCTGTGATGTGAGCTCGGTGGCTGAACCTCTTGTACTAGACTAGGGTATAGGACGACCCCGAAGCAACCTCGGAGTTTGATCGGGGAGTGTTGCACCCGACATTGGCCAAGAACCTCTATACCCTGCCCTTGGAGGTCCTCGTAGCCTGAGCAATGAAGTAGATTGCACTGGTAAGTCATGTCTCGGTACTTAATGTCGTCGCCTTCTCTTTTTCCTTATGTTGACTACCTTTTGTATTTTTGCATGGGCACCATTACCAGATGGCTCTTCTGGATATGGTACATGACTCGGGTCGTTTGGTGACCCATATGGGGAATCGATCGTCCCTACTCGAGGCAGAACTTGAGAAGCTGAAGACAGAAAGGGACCCTAAACAACTAACCCTAGATCAACAGCGAGTGGACGAGCTACAGGCGGACAACGCCAAGCTGAGGTCAGGAGTGGATGAGCTGACCAGTCGATTGGAACGGGCTGACAAGGAGCTAAACAAGCTTCTAGAGGGCTTGGTGGAGAGCCAATGTCAATTGAAGGAACAAAAAGTTGATTGTCATAAAGTAGATGATGAACTATTAAAACTGATGAAGGAGAATGAGTTCCTTAAGGCCGAGCTGCCAAGCAGAAGCGTCACCAATTACAAGCAGTTGGTTGGGTTCGGGTGGGAGCTGCAACAGATGGGCCAAGTTTTATACGAATACGAGTATCAAGTTGCCTTGGCCCATTTTCAGGCCCGATATCTCGAGTTGGAGGTCGACAGTGATCCATTCACCAAGCAACCCAAATATAGCTTGGTGCCGATGGAGACTTGTCAAGAATTCGATGACTCTGTCCCCACCGATGACTGATCAGGAGTTTTGTAGTTTTTGGTGTTTGAGTAGGTCGGCATGTATGATCCGTATGTAACTTTGACCCCGGTCTCGAGGCTCGACCTAGGTAGGCATTTTGCAATTGACAACTTTTGTAATTGGACATTTTATTTAATGCAAAATGGCCTTTTGGTTCCCACCCTATATGTAGAACTTTCTAAGATTGGATATGTGCCAGGTCCTTGGCAACTATTTGTCGTCTATGTTCGCGAGGATGCAAGTACCCTCTTGAACTGTTTTGATGACTCGATACAGACCTTCTTAAGTGGGTGCTAGTTTACCCCGAGTTTGAGTTAGATCACTTACCTCGGCTTTGCGCAGGACGAGGTCGCCCGTGGTCACTTACCGAGGGTGTACTTTACTGTTGTAGAGCCTTGCAATGGCCTTCTTATATATGAGTTCCCGTAGGTGTGCCTCAACGCACCTTTCCTCCAATAGGTCCAAGTTCTCGCGTAATTGTGCATCTGAGGTATTTTTTTCATAACACTCAGACTTGAGTGTCAGGAAGACCATCTCGGACGGTAACACTACCTCAGTCCCGAAGGTGAGGCTGAATGGAGATTCAGCTGTCGATGTTTTCGGGGTTGTTCTTAAAGCCCACAGGATGCTGGGTAGCTCGTCGGCCCAAGTTCTTTGCGTGCTAGTGACTCTTTTCTTCAGACCTTCAAGGATGGCTCGGTTGGTAACCTCGAGGAGCCCGTTGGCTTGGGGATGCGCGACCGTGCTGAACTTGAGCTGGATGTTAAAACCTCGGCAGAAATCTTTGAACATTTGGTTGTTGAATTATGTTTCATTGTCTGTGA
The DNA here is from genome assembly GCA_021527575.1 of Ensete glaucum. Taxonomy (NCBI): domain Eukaryota; kingdom Viridiplantae; phylum Streptophyta; class Magnoliopsida; order Zingiberales; family Musaceae; genus Ensete; species Ensete glaucum. The sequence goes on from CM038558.1 coordinate 42,201,089, forward strand.
TTATGATTTCGGGTACACCGAACCTGGTGACGATATTCTTCCAAATAAAGTTTTCGACTTACTTCTTTATGATTGAGGCTAGTGGTTCGGCTTCAACCCACTTGGTGAAGTAGTTGATCCCCACTATAAGTAATTTTCGTTGTCCCGAGGCGAGGGGGAACAGGCCGAGTAGGTCCATTCCCCACTGTGCGATTGGTCAGGCCACCTCGGTTGTTGCCATAGGAGTCGCCAGCTGGTGTGGCACATGAGCGTGACGTTGACATTGTTCGCATTTTTGTACGTAGGTATGAGCATCCTTTCACATGGTCGACCAATAGCAGCCTTGTCTGAGGATTTTGTGAGCAAGTATGCGGGCCCTGATATGTTCTCCGCACACCCCCTCGTGTACCTCGGCGAGCATTGTCTACACTTCGCTTGGGCGGAGGCATCATAGTAGAGGTTAGCTGAAGCCTCTCCTATAGAGGCATCTGTTGATCACACAATACCAGGATGCTGATCGCTTTATTGGACGCGTCTCCGCTTGCTCATCGGGCAAGGCGCCCTCTGTCTTGAATCGGACAAGCTGGTTGAGCCAACATTCCCCTATTTCTACTACCGCCACCTCGAGATTGCCGATGGAAGGTCGGGTGAGCTTGGTCAATCGTATAGTTTGCTCGCAAGTGTATTAGTCTGAAGCAAGCTTCGCTAAGGAGTCCACACACACATTTTTGGTTCACGACACTTTAGCGATGGAGAAATGTCGAAAGGTGCTAATCAGTCGTCGTGCCTCGACCAGGTATTTCGCCATGGTGTCGTCTTAAGCCTCGAACTCTCCCCGGACCTGGCCAGCTATTAGTTGGGAGTCGATGGAGGTCTTGACCTTCTCCACTTGGAGTTCTACTGCCAGCCTCAACCCAAAGAGCAATGCTTCGTATTCTGCCTTGTTGTTGGTGGTGGCTCTAAAGTCGAGGCAAAGGGCTTGTTCATATACCTGGTTGGTGGGACTTTCTAGTACGAGGCTGGCACCAACTCTCTTGGCGTTTGCCAACCCATCCACATACAATTTCTAAACTGAGAGCACGTTGGTTGGATCGTTCGTAGGAGTAAGTTCGACAAGGAAGTTTGCTATCACTTGCGCTTTTATGGTCATCCTGGGTACATATTCGAGATCGAACTTCCCCAGCTCAATCAACCACTTGAGCATGCGGCCTTGGACATCAAATTTTGATAAGATTTGATGGAGTGGTTAGTCGATTATTATCTTAATGGAATGCCCTTGAAAATATGGTTTGAGTCTTCTTGTGGCCATCACCAGTGCCAGGGCCAACTTCTTGACCGAGGGATATCATTCCTCGGGACTATTGAGGATGTGACTTGAGAAATAAACTAGCCTTTTTGCCTCGACGAGTGTGATTAGGACCGAGCTAATAGCCATTGCCGACGCAACCAAGTATAGTCCTTTAGTTCTTGAAAAGCTTCTTCGCACTGAGGCATCCACAAGAAATCTTTGGCCTTCTTTAGGGTGCGGAAAAAGGGGCAATTTTTGTCACCTTCTTGAGAGATGAAATGACTCAAAGTTGCGAGTCTCTCGGTAAGCTGTTGTACTTTCTTCACCATTCGGGGGGATCTCATTTGGAGGATTGCCTCTATCTTCTCGAGGTTGGCATCGATTCCTCGTTGGTAGATCATGAAACCAATGAATTTTCCCGACGTGACCCCAAAGACACATTTGCTGGGATTGAGCCGCATGGTTCCGGAACGTTTTTGCCAGATCTCTTAAATGGTCTTCTGAGGCTGTGATTTTTACAATCATGTCATCGACGTAAACCTCCATGGTGTTGCCAATCTGTTCCTTAAACAAGTGGTTCACCATTCTTTGATAGGTAGAGCCTGCATTTTTTAGTCTAAACGGTAATACTTTGACGCAGTAAGTGCCGACATGCGTGATGAAGGTAGAGTTCCCCCGATCTCGAGGTGTCATGCGGATATGGTTGTATCCTAAGTACGCATCCATGAAGGAGAGCATTTCATGGCCCGACATGGCGTCTACCAATTGGTCGATGTGAGGTAGGGGATAGCAATCTTTTGGGCAGGCCTGATTTAGATCAGTATAGTCAACACACATCCGTTAATTTCTATTGGGTTTTTTAACCAGTACAACGTTGGACAACCAGGTCGGATATGTGACTTCTGCAATGAAGTTGGCTTCAAGTAGGCGCACCTCCTCCTCCTTGATGACCCTCTAGCGCTCTAGGGTGAACCTTCTCAACTTTTGTTTGACTGGCCAGGCACCGAGGGTTATATTGAGGTAGTGTTGTGCCTCGTCTGGGTTAACGTCGGACATTTCTTCTGGGGTCCATGCAAACAAGTCGGCATTCTTTTCTAGAAACTCTATCATCTTGACTTGTTGTTTGCCTGAGAGCGCTGATCTGATCTTTAAGATTTTGTTAGGCTGCCTGGGGTCGCCTTCGACCAGTTTGGGTTTCAAAGTGAGTTTGTTGGGTCCTCTCAGGTCAGTCCCCGAGCTCGTTGTTTTGGGTTTCTTTAGGAGTGTGGTGGTAGTCAAGTAGCATCATTGAGACTCCTATGGGTCACTACGAGCCTCATCGACTCCGGCATCAGTCGGGAACTTCATGGAGTGACAGAATGTCGACACCACGGTCCTCAACTTGTTGAGAGTTGGTCGGTCAATTATAGCATTGTAAGCTGAAGGAAGGTCAACCACCATGAAAATGACCATTAGTGTCTTGGTGCGTGGCTCCTCGCCAATCATCAATGGCAGGGTCATCATTCCAAGAGGGGCGATTGAATCTCCTGTAAACCCTGTCAATGTAGAGGTCAGTGGGGTTAAATCTTGGTCAGTTAGACCTAGCTTCTGGAAGGCTTCAAAATATAAAATGTCTGTGGCACTCCTTGTGTCTATCGTTATTTGCTTAACTCGGGCATTGGCGATGTGTACGGTGATGACTAGGGCGTCATCATGATCTGGATACTCTTCTCCCTCCGGTTGGAAGCTGATTTTGGGTTAGGATGGTGCCTCGGCCTCTTCTCGATTGCGGCCCTAGCATAGGCCTTGCGTGCTGAGGTGCTGTCTCCACTCGCGACTGGTCCGCCAACTATGACATCGATCTGTCTTTCAACTGGGTCGGCCAGGCGCGATTGTTGGTCTCTCTCTGATCGCCTGTCGAGGTGGTCTCCTTGTCTTTGGACATAATGACCGAGGTGTCCCTGGCGGATCAAGTCTTCAATTTGATTCTTTAGGTCTCGATACTCCTCGGTGTCATGGTCGTATTCACAATAGAAATGACAATATCTACCCTGGTTCCTTTCCTCGGGATGGGTCTTGACGTGGTTCGAGGGCGCCAAGAGCCCTTTCCCCCTTATTTGGAAGAAAATCTCGGTCTGCGTGGAGTTGAGAGTTGTCGGAGGTCATGAGCAGCTGAAGTCTAGCCCCTCTGTCCTCCTCCTTGATGGCCCCGGGTGGATCCCCTGGGTTGTTCTGTTCGGGGACGTTTCTGCTCCTTGCACTTTTCGGCAATCAGAGTTTCGGCTGTGATGAAATGGTTCACCCTCTGCATCATCTCGGGGACTGGGGTCAGAGGTTTTTCGACCAAAGACCAAAATAGTTTAGACGGGCGTATTCCTATCAGAAAGGCTTGGATAACTAAGAAGGGATGCACATCGGGGATCGCTCATGTTTCGATGGCGAATCTGTTGATGAACTGGGCGAGGAGCTCCTCCCTTCCCACGGTGATGCCAAGGAGCGAGGCTGCTATAAGCTTTGGTCAAGCATTGGCCAGAAAGTTTTGCTCCAGTTCTTTCACGAGCTGAAGGAAATAATGGATGCCGGCTTGAGAGTTCCTTCATGAGAGCATCAGACGAGTTGTACAAAGGGTGATTTGTGTACCTCATCGAGCCATTTGTTCACGTGTCAGAACTGCATTCGGAATGAGTTGGTCGAGTCTGACGATAAGGTGTGCGGTAAGCCTGTATCATCCTCGTCAAGGCCTGTACTTAATGGGCTACCTCAAGGAAGGCCTCTGTGGTAATCGCTTGTCGCGCGGTGTAACCCGGAGGGGTGAGCCCAGGATTGATAAGCAACCAATATTTGGTCAATCGAATATTAGTGCGACCCATAGGCGCACACGAGGATTTATCTATTTTGAATGTACCCACACGTTTTTACTCTTTATGAAGATTGAGAGCTTCAAAAAACACCTTTAAGAATAAGGGAGGATGATGGACTTATGAGTCCTTAGTTCCCCTACTTCTCCATCAACGTGGGACTGAAGATGACCTTATCAAATTACATGAAAACAATATATCCCTTTTTGCTATCCGTTATTTAGCATTTATTAGTGTTTTATCTGATAGTTTAGTGTAAATTTGGACTACTTTATTAGTGTTTTTCTTTTCCTCATAAGATTTTAAGTATTGCCTGACTCCAATCTGTGGCACATATATCCTTGTAAATAAGTATTAGATCCGCCCTTCTCCCTCTAATAAAATAAGAATTCTTTAAGCGTCTAAAAGGGTAAATTTTGTTTTGTCCTTATTGATTTACAAATATATCCTTGTAAATATAGAAATAGCAGATTAGATAGCATACATCTTATAACTAGGGTATTTATTGATTTAGATAAATATAATGGTGTATAAGTAAGTTTAAAGTTCTGGAATACGAATAAATTGCGTAAATAAGTTGGTTTGAGATAGATGTATGTGACGTTGGTCGCGTCTTCTTCCGGGTCTCGGGGAGTGGTGGGGATCGCCGGATCGGGCATGGATCTGTGGCAGAGAGCGAAGGGCTTAGCCGAGGAGGCGGCGAAGCGGTCGCAGGATCTCACCAGGGGCGCTGCCAGGATCTCTCAGGAGTTCGTCTCCGAGACGACCAAGAAGTCGAAGGAGATCGCCGCCGAGGCCTCCAAGAAGGCCGACTTGATCCGTTCCGAGGCCCTCCGCGCCGCTGACCAGATCAAGACTCTCGCCATCGACATTCCCATCCCGATCCCTTCCACCTTGGGGCAGGGATCCAGTGCAGCTGTTGCTCCCGACCCCGGGTCGGATCTCGAGAGGTTTGGGGTCACCGAGGAGTTGAGAGAGTTCGTGAAGGGGATCCAGCTCAGTACTTTCAGGGATTTCCCCATGCAAGGTGTGCGCTAGATCCTTTATTCGCTCCTTATTATAGTCAATTTTATCATCTGTGTTGGCATTTCACGCTTATCTATCTTCTTGGTTGAAGCTTTAATTGAAAGCGACGGACTTGACATGATCGATTTGATAATATTATGGGCTCTGAATGCAATTGATAGCTCAAGTATTTGTTGTTACGCTGTTATAACGAAATGTTTCAGGAATTTATGTGGCATCTGAAGTTGTTCTAATGATTTGTTTGTGCCTCTGTGTAATGCGTATTCTGGATTATTTTGTTGCTTATTTTTCTGTAATAGCCTATATAGGGTCTTATTGCTAATTTGTTCGTCAGAAGATCTGCAGTATCTTTTAATTCTAACTTTCAAGGTTAATCTTACTACTTTGTGTTATCTTTGTAGATGAACCAGAGATGTCAGACGTTCCCACAGTGTCAAATGTGAGGCAGGATCTTAATGAATGGCAAGCAAGGCATGCTACTCTTGTTCTGTCGACAGTGAAGGTGTTTCATTCTGTTAAACTTATTTCTTGTGGCAATTTAATTTTTTCAATAGTTTGGCTTGTATTGAATCTCTCATTTTACATCTTATGAAGTTTTGAAAGAACCAATTCTATTTATTAATTCACAATCTTTCAGTACCGCAATGTGAAGACGACGTTAACTTATGTTACTTGATCATAGTTAACTTACTCTTTGTGTATGCTAATCTTGTCGATGAAATGTCAGCAATGCCATCCTTTTTTTTTTTTCGTTAAACATAAGATTATGACTGGATAACTCACATCTAATATTTCAGGAAATATCAAAATTCAGATATGAGCTATGTCCACGCTATATGAAGGAGAGGAAATTCTGGCAGATATATTTTACTCTCATAGACAGTTATGTGGCTCCGTAAGTATCTTTTCTTCTGTAACCTGTTGATGCCATCCAAATTTTAGAATTATTATGTTGATAAAGGATATAAACTGAAAGTCAGTTTTGTAGCATTTTTGGACTAAGCAAAAGTTCCATAAGAAAAGATTTTAACAAAAAAAGGCTGAAATTACTTGTCCATTAATGATGTTAACAGATGCAGATTATACATAATTATATTGGAAATATGTTTGTTTCCTAATCAAGGATTGACTTCTGGATCAACTTACTTTTGAAAGAAAATCTTTGATGGTAAGAATTCATTGTATGTTGCTTACTGACAAGTCTTGGATGGTAGTTCAAGCAGTGTGTCATGCTCTTTCTTTTCCTTCTCAGATTTCATATTGCTTTTACTATATGGTTGCATCTCTCCTTTAAATGCAGAAAATCATAACGTTATGATTGGCCTTCATTCCCTCCAGTTCACTGTTATACTTAGCAATGAATCAACTGTTCATGCTAAGTCTTGGGACTGGATATGCATGCTATATTTACAAGAGAATTTTATATACACTTCAATGTTATTTTTCTGTAAGATGTATGCTTGTTTGACATAACTCGAGCTCTCATTGGGGCAAAGGAAGTAGGCAGTCGATACTGACTTTAGCTGTCTTTATAATGAATCAGCTACGAGAAACAATATATGGAAGACTTGAAGACGAAAGCAGAGGAAAGTCAAGTTGATATAATCAGGGAAAATCCAACTGCTGTCTCAGCTACTGCTGCAAAAGCAAAAGATACAAAACTGCAAAAGACTACTACCTCATCAACCGTAGAAGATTTGGATGTGTTCCTTCTGGGAGATCTTGGAAGCGATGATGAGGGTACGGGTATGCAATATTTCATTTATACATGTCTTTTTCATCAGAATTTATGGTTAAATATATATAATATAGATGTTTCTGCAACCTCTATGGACAACTCTTGTCTTTGTCACTACTAGAATAAAGTAGTTACTAGTTACAACTTCCTGTCTCATAATAATCTTATGCTGTTACAGATGATGGGAATGATGTTTTGGATGATGATCTTAATAAGATTGGGAGCACCTCGGTAAGATACCTCACAAATTTCCAGCACATGAAATTCAGTAGCTTTTAGTCTCCATTATACAGTAACATATGACGGTCTGGTTCCTTCGAGTAACTCTTGCTCTTTGTGATCAAGAAACTAAAGGAAAAGACATTGTTATGTTTTTTCCATAGATGAGATTAATGCTATGATGATATAAATCATGTGATCTGAATATTCAGTCAGCTTCTAATTAATGATGGTATCTATGAATTACATTGAATTACTATTATTTGCATTGCTGCTCATGCAAACTTGTAAAAAATAGTTGGTTTTATTTTCACATGGTCTTTTGTGGTTATTTACTTGCTAGCATGACCAATATTGTCTTCCATTTAATCACACCTTTATATGACCAATGAATATCCTTTGCCTTTTGTTGGTGCGTTATTTTTTTATATTAATGATGATTATGTGTTAGATTAAAACAACGGTGGGAAGTTTATAAATCATGGATTTATTCATGAGATTAGAACAAGTATGATAAAAGAAGTATCAAAGAAGATTAAATTATGACTGAAAAAAGCTAATTGTATACGTGTAGTTTTGAAAGGGTTTAGGAGATAGATCGGTTGTATTTAACATAATTTGATGATACAAAAGATGTAGATAAATGGAACAAGAGTTTTTTTATATATCAAATTGTAAGATTAAGGGAGATATTCAAAGCTATTCTAAAAAAGGATTAAACTAATAAGTCACAATGTAAATTTTCAGAAAGAACAATAAAAAAAGGAACTAAAATGCAAAACATGTATTTGAGAGAATTAGTATGGTTTTATGTTAGGAAGAATAAGATGTGTATTTGTCTGCTCAGTTGAATTTTTTTTTTGTGTCATGCAGGGCTTAGATAGTGATATCGACAAAATCTAAGCAGTCAAGCTAAACAACCAAAGGTGATGCAGCTGTCTTCATGCATGCTATATGGCATGGAGGCATGAACTTGCACAGTTCTTGCCGATAGCGCCTACCTGCTCAGACTATGATGCTGTCTCAGAGTCGAGAAGGCCACATTCCCTGTACGTCATCTCTGATTCCTTTATTTGTGAGTTCATCAAATTTCTGTCTCATGTACAAGATCTCAGATACATACGTTTCTCTCCTTCCTGCCAAGATAACGATGATCATGTTTTGTCAAGACTAGCTGGTATTGTTCATTGATGATGACATTTTAGCATTTATGTTACTCGTAATGGCACAAAGTAATTCACCCAGCTGTGAACTTAAAGCTTTACATCTGATCGACCATGCTCTCTTTGTTCAATCTGGATAAAGGAAAATTAGGTTAGCCATGATTGTCATCCATGACCATTATTTCTTTCCATTTATGTTTCCTTTTCTCCCAAGGCTTGGACCAAACTGTGACATCTTAGCCAATGGTTAGAAGGCAAATTGAGAGCCTCATGGGCTGGTCATAGTTACATAGGGAACCTTTTTCTTGTGTTTACGTTAAATGTTTAGTTAGAATTAAACTTGCTTTATAAGGCAGGCTTTTTTTTTTTTAAAGCCATCCAGAGTTCTTGAGGCTATTTATAAATCATTGCTCGCCCATTTTGAGTTGATCAACTATCAATCTTGTCTTTATTTTTCTTTTTGCAAGTCAACATCTTTATTTTAATGTCTGCAACATGTAAACCCCTCTGGCACAAGACATCAAAAATAAATCCAATATATATTTTTTATTTTGTTATATCCTTTCATCTATTGACAGAGTATCCTCTCCTTTTTTTTATTAAAGAAATAAAAAGTATTTTATCTATAAGTAAGATTTATTCTGAGAAATGAAGGACAGTTTGACTAATAGTTGATTGGTCAACAATTCGTGTTATACTCCACTTCATTAATACTCTTTTTAAGTTCATTAATGTGAACAATATGACGATCACCATGACATCTTAGTACTGATGTCGTTATCTTCGAAACTAATAATAGATTATTTCATGTAAACTCTATTAGCATCATGATTTGTATTTAAAAAAATTATATTAAAAATTTTATACTTTTAAAAATAAAAATCATTTTATTTATCCTAACGTTATTAGTTGTATTAACTAAAAATATAACAAGTGATATCACATCCTATATTAATATGAAGGTGATGAAAAAGAAAAGGTCCTGGGTTCCATTTGCACCACTGAGCCGGGTGGGTCAAGCCTGATGTCGACGACCGGCGACGTCCACCACCTCCTGGTCTTCCCCTTCCCCGCTCAGGGCCACCTCATCCCCCTCCTCGACCTGGTCCATCATCTATCCATCCGCCTTCCCGGCCTCTCCTTCACCGTCATCGTCACCCCCGCCAACCTCCCCCTCCTCGACCACTTCCTCGCCGCTACCCCCTCCGCCTCCCCCCTCGTCCTCCCCTTTTCCTTCTCCACCCTCGCCCCCGGCGTCGAGCATGTCCGCCACCTTTCCCACGGCAACTCCGTCGCCGCCCTCATCCACGCCCTCTCCTCCCTCCGCCCCGCCGTCGTCTCCTGGGCCCGCTCCCTCACCCGCTCGCCCTTCGCCCTCCTCTCAGACTTTTTCATCGGCTGGACCCACCACCTCGCCGCCGACCTCGACATTCCCCGCGTCGTCTTCTACTCCTCCGGTGCCTTCGGCGTTTCCATCCTCGGCCACGTCTGGCGACAGATGCCCCCCGCCCCCACTTCCGGCGCCGCCGCTTCCTCCTCTTCGGTCACCCTCGCCTCTCTCACGCCCGCCCCTTCCTTCCCTTACTCCCACCTCCCTTCCGTCTACCGCCGCTACAAGGCCGGCGACCCGGATTGGGAGTTCGCCAGGGACTCTTTCCTGACCAACGCCGCCAGCTGGGGCGCCGTCATCAACACCTTCGACGCCCTCGAGGGCGACTACCTCGCCCACCTGAGGCGTTCCTACGGCCACGACCGCGTCTGGGCTGTGGGGCCGATCCACCCGGCGGGAGCCATGGGGGGCCGCGGCGGGCGCAGCTCCGTCCCGGCGGAGGAGGTCATGGCGTGGCTAGACGCGTGCCCGCCGCGGTCGGTGGTGTACATCTGCTTCGGGAGCCAGTACACGCCGACGGAGGCCCAGATCGGCGGGATCGCGGCGGCGCTGGAGAAGAGCGGGGTCCGCTTCCTGTGGGCGCTCGGCGGGGCTGCGGCGGCGGCGGCGGCGCTGGAAGGTTTCGAGGGGGCGAGAGGGATGGTGGTGCGGGGGTGGACGCCGCAGGTGGCGATCCTGGGCCACGCTGCGGTGGCTTCCTTCGTGACTCACTGCGGGTGGAACTCGGTGCTGGAGGGGGTGACGGCGGGGGTGGCGCTGCTGGTCTGGCCGATGGAGGCGGAGCAGTTCGTGAACGCGAAGCTGCTGGTGGAGGACAGAGGGGTAGGTGTCAGAGTGGGGGAGGGGAGCGGCGCAGAGGGCACGCCAGCCGCTGAGGAGCTGGCGAGGACGCTGGCTGAGTCGGTGGCGGAGGGTGGAGAGTGGCAGGAGGTGAGGGATCGGGTAGCGGAGCTACGGGGAAGGGCGATGGAGGCGGTGGCGGAGGGGGGTAGCTCGTACAGAGCTCTGGAGCAGCTGACCATTCACTTGTCACAGTTGAGTAAATAGACCAAATGGGACCTACGCCTCTCCCACGTCATCACCACTCTCATTCCTCAGATAAATAATATCATTTGGAAATAAACTCTCATCTTAACCGAAAATATTTCAAAGCATATATCATATTATTGTTTTTTTTTCTTCTTTTCTTTCAGCATATCACTTATTACAGAGACACTTACAAGGAACAATATCCATTTTGCCAAGATGTAATCACCATGAGAAGGACTGCTGTACAAACAACCCACAGGTGAGAAGAATCAACATAAATGAGGAGAAGAATCAAACATTAACATTTATCTTTGACCTATATTCCACCATATTTGGCGGCCGCAAGAACCCGAGGACATTTGCTTCATCCATACTTACTTATGGTTTCTTCCTTCTTCCTCCAACCTTCTTCCTCTTCATGCCACCATGATACCCATCTCATACTTTAAGTTAGTAAACTATTCAAATGATTTAGTTAGCTTTTTAAGGAAAAAATATTATCCTATGACTGTATCTGGAAAACCCTTTTATGGTGGGCTTTTAAGTGTCATTCATTACCGCTGTAGTAATATCTACTTGGTGTTAGCCATGTGATGGTGCACCGAATTGGAGGTGTAGTAATATCTAGCTCGGGATGATGGCGAGGTGTTAGCCACGTGACGCTAAGATCATTGACCACCTCGTGCCGAGTTATAGTTCATATCATTATATCTCTATCATTTGCCCCCCTACTTCTTAGTCTCTACTAAGCATAGTGAGATCAAGTCAAGAAGCATCCTTCAATTCAATTGCTAACACGAGGTAACTCTTGGAATATGTATGTGGTCGATCACTTCGGTGGCTGATTTGACCTCAAGCATTATCAAAATGTGCTATGAGCTAATTTGGCCTTTCACATCATCTAAAGGTGCTATGGGCTAATTCAGCCTCAAATGTTGTTGAAATGCACTATGGGTCAATTCAACCTTGCACATCACACTATAACTTGATTTGCCCTTATGCATATTCCAATAGATTATAGACTTCATTGATATCCTTGCCAATAGACATGTGATCTTCGTTATTGTATGAAATTTGACAAGATTTGACTCCTGACATCCCACCACAATGGCCTAACATCGGGTTGATGCGATGCGATTTGGAGCCTCCATGAGCCAATTACTTAGATCACGAGAGATTTAGAAAGATTGCTATGATGACTCGAATAACTCTCAATCATCTAGATTATGTCATGTTGACCCCCCCTACACTTTTAGACAACTTGGTGTTGGAAAATCTCAGATCGGGCATTATACGCAATGGAATACAAAATCAAAAATTATATTTTTCAAAGGAATCATAAAAAAAACTATACATTGTGTTTTACATGTTTTACCTTGAGACATCGTATGTCAATGAAATACCAAATCCTTAGGCGTAGATGAAGAAGGTCATATGTCCTCCTCTCTAGCGGTGATTCACACAATATAGTGTGATGACGCTCCTCAAATTGTAGCGCGATCTTCCTTTCCAGGCGCACCAAAAAGGCTGCACTTTCTCTAGCTCTTCTTATTGTCCACATGCCCTAAATAGGGGCCGGGCTATTGGCTGAGGAAGAGAGGAAGGGAGGAGAGTAGGAGGAGGCGACCAACAAAGTATCTAGCCTATGAGCCCTGTGTCCCCTTCATATTTATAGAGGTCCTTGTCAACTAAACTATAATAGAACCTGCCCTATTGGATACTAGATCCCCATCCAATTACTCAAGCCTCTTTGATTAGTGGATTCTTACCCAATAATATCTTAACTCTTATTAGCTCTCATCCATAAGATCCAATAATACAAGGGCTTATTGAATATCCAATAAAACAAGGGCTCCGCGGATATCTCATATTCAAATCTTACTCGTCACAATATCTACTATATGTGTTTAACTCTCTAGGCCCAATACTTAGCTGGCTGTGAGTCATATATGTTAGAACTCCTTTTGACTCAGAACTATTTCTGAACATACTAGGCCACTATGCTATATTCCCTAAATGGTACAAGGGAGATCTACTCCATTGGTCATGTTTGTCCTTAGTTACCATATTATCTATGGTCCCTCATTCATCTAATATCCCAAAGATTATATATTGGGTATGGTGCTATCAGGCTTTATACAAAATCCATCTGAATCTCACTTTGATTGGATTATCTCCAAGAACTCTTCTCTCAATCCGAATGAACCTGACTTGAGATTTATTTAAGCAAGAGCATACAAGATATTCTCTTGTCATACTGAGAGTGGATGATCCTCTATTGAAACTTAATTACCTTCTTAATATTGGCTACTATTCTTAATAACCGGTTATATCAGATCTGAAACTTTCAGACCTATAAGTCTGACGTCAAAGAAATGAATACTTAAACAAGATATTCTTATGCTTGGAAATCTTCAATCGTTATCTCAGGCGCAACTAAAAATAAAATAAAATCAGATTTTTCAAAGTCAAGTATTTGATCGTTATATGACGATTGGTGTGTGAGAAAATCGTAAAATCAAAAATCACACATATCATGCAAGATATGTTATATAAGGAGATCATATATCCTTGAAAATTTCAGATCTTGTGTTGAGAATGAAGGAGAACTCACAAGCTCCTCTCTAGTGATGATTTACATGGTAGACGCGAAGATAATGTTCCTCAGATCACTGTGGGATATGCCTCTCCATGCACACCACAAGGCTATCGGGTCAAGAAGGAGGAGAAGAGGCTAAAAAGAACATGAGGGCACTACCAAAAGTTCTAGCCTATAAATCACGAAGATCCTCCTATTTATAGAGGTGCATGCAACCTAACCCTAATGGCTCTTGCTCTATTGGGTATTGGATCTCTATCTAATTACCCAAGCTATTTAGACTAATTGATCTTTATCTAATAATCTCTTATTGGATCTTCTCTATAGAATCTAATAATACAAGGGCTTATTAGATATGTAATAAAATAGGGACTCCGCGGATATCTCATATCCACATCTATACTCATCACAATATTTATTATATGTATATGACTCTCTAGGCCCAATACTAAGCTGGTTGTGAGTTGCTCCTATCATAACTCCTTATGATATAGTGAACTATTATCCCCATAATAATTCACTTAACTTATCGACTACGGATGTACTAAGTCGCTACCCTATAGTCCCTAGACGATATATGAAGATCTAATCTATCGGACATGTCTATCCATAGTTACTATGTATCTATAATCCTTTATCCATCTAATATCCTATATATCATATACTGGGCATGGTAACGTAAGGCCTTATATGAAATTCATCAGAGTTTCACTCTAATCAGATTCTCCTAGAGAACTCCTCTCTCAATTCAAATGACCCTGGCTAGAATTTGTTTGAGCGAGCACACACGGGATATTCTTCTCATGATAACAAGAGTGGATGATCCTCTATTGACATTAAATTATCTTCGTAAGATTAGCTATCATTATCGATATCGATTGTACCAGATTTGAAATTTCCAAACCTGTAAGTCCGATGTCAACGAAGGGATTACTAATACAAGACATCATTGGTATCTCAAATCAAATGACTAAACTGATAGGACCCTAACAGAGTTGGGTCATATTCAATCAAGTAGCAATTAATAAACCCTAAGAGATTACAATAAACCCCCACCTAGCCGCCTACTAGCATATAAAGCGGGTCAACTAGGGTTTTGAGGGAAGGAGTCTAGGAGCCTTAGGGTTTCCTAGATGCCACACAACTTATTGGCCAGGTCGGCTAGGGTATGAGGAGGGAGCATGAGAGGAGTTGCAGCCTCCTAGCTGTCGCCCTCTTATTGGGCGAGTTGGGTAGGGTAGAGGGGTGAAAGGGAAATTTGACTTAGGGGAAGAGTCTCTCTAGGGTTAGGGTTTGAAGTCATATATAAAGCATGTAGCTACCACCACTTTTAATCAATCAAAGATCTCTGTATTTTCAACCTTATGGCCGACTACCTAGGAGCAAGGAGCCTCTATAGCGTTCCAAAGGAGTTGATCCCCTTTAAGCGATCAAACTACAATATAATTCTGTGGGGTTCTATCATTTTGTATCAGAGTAGCGATCTTGCTGCCTTGCTGCCCTTCCAGCCATCCACCATCATCTAAGTAATTACCATAATTACTATCTTTATCGTCAACTCCACCATCATAATCATTTGTCGCAGATCCATCATCTACTACTGCTACTCTAAATTGCATTAGGATCTAGTATTACCTCTATTGCAGAAACCTTACTACTACTGTAATTTTATATCCAAAAAACTCCAAAAAAGTTTTCATCTATTCCCTCTCTACGAATACTCATTGTCGTAAAGTTTTTATCTTTATGAATGAAAGTACGCTATAAAAGTTTTCAGACA
Source organism: Ensete glaucum (assembly GCA_021527575.1). Lineage (NCBI taxonomy): Eukaryota > Viridiplantae > Streptophyta > Magnoliopsida > Zingiberales > Musaceae > Ensete > Ensete glaucum. The sequence goes on from CM038558.1 coordinate 42,216,137, forward strand.
CATACTTGCTGTTATTTTTTTTATAAAAACTTTTACACACTTTCTACATCGTCTCGGCTTTCATCTATATCAAATCCTTCGTTGGAATTATCTCTGAAAATGTTCATATACTACTGCAACTTTTCTTCATAAACTATTGATTTTTTTGACGAGAATTCTGCTGAAACATCCGTCATTATTATTGTTGCATTGCTGCTAAGATTTCCTACCATATTTTTGTCATCCTTGCTATCATCAGCACCGAATTCTTGCTATCAATTCTCTCCACAAAGCGTTAGTTTATTGCTGGAACTTTCATCGTGAAACTGTTGTCTCTTCGATGAACTTCCACAATTTAGCATATATTCACAGCATACCCAACTGATCCTTGTCAAACTTGTTGCTGCTATCAGTAGCAGATCTAGATCACCTTCCTAGCCTCTAGCCATTGCTAGCCCCCAAAAAACCTCCAAACAGTAGTCTAAACTGCACCTTGAATAACCTATTAAGCCTAAAACCGTAGCCTTCATCCTTCGATCCACCAATCCTTTCAGCTACCAAACCTCTCAACCAGTACATGCCCTTAACCCGATAGCAAAAGAAGAACCTTAACTTTACAGATCTGGAGTCATACACCATGGCATCTGAAGAACTAATCGATGCCAAGTTGGAGGCCTCTGAGACATGTATGGAGGACAAACTACACGCCCTCTTCGTTGAATTCAGGTTGGGTCGATCACCGAGCTCAAGGAGATCTCAACAAAGCGAAAGTTTAGATTGCAGAGAGGACTCCCAGGAGAGAGGGGGACCTATGACAGACACTTCATAACCACGTATGAGAGTAGACTTCCCAAGATGGGAAGAAGGAGACCCGATCAGATGGATTTCATGTGCGGAATATTACTTTCACTACCACAAGATCCCGGATGCATCCATGGTGGACATTGCTACTATACATCTTGAAGGAGACACGACACAATAGTATGATTAGTTTGAACATACTCATGGAGTCCCTACATAAAGGCAATTTAAAGACGGACTGCTAATCTACTTCGGACTAACTAAATACAAGAACATTGACAGCTAACTTGTTAAGATCTGTCAAACTTCTACCATTTAGGAATACTAGACCAAGTTCAAAAGATTATCTAATCAAATAAGGGATTTATCTAAAAAATAATTGCTAGGAACTTTTATCGAAGGGTTGAAGTAGGAGATTCGAGAAGTCAAGGCACGACAATCATACACACTAATGGCAGCCATCTCTTTCGTGTGACTTCAAGAGGAGTAATTGAGCCAAGACGTCCGGAGGACTAGGGTCACCACCCGACCAGTAGCACCAAGGCCTTCAGCCCTCCCTTACTACCAGCTGACCTTCTCTACTGAAAAAATTAACTAGGGAAGAACTTTGAGACCGATCTGCGAAAGGTTTGTGTTAGCACTATGACGAGCCTTGGTGTCGCAACCGCCGTTGCAAAAATGGGAGGCATCTTATGATCGAACCCATTGAAGAGAAGGACTATGAGCATGAAGAAGAGGACCTTGACCATGAAGAGGTGGACAAGGAGGAGTTACAACCAGCCGATTGTATGATGCATGCTCTTGTCGGCTATGCGAACTTACAAACGATGAAAGTGGGAAGACTGCTCAAACAACAACCAATCAATATCCTCAACGACAATGAGAGCACCAACAACTTCATGAACAATAAGGTTGTTACTCAGATGACACTCTATATTGAAGATTGTAGCAAGTTTGATGTTAAGGTCACCAATAATCAAATTCTGAAGTGCGACCAAAGATGTCGGCGGGTGAAATTATTGTTGTAGGACTAAGAAATAACTACTAATTTCTTCCTCCTTCTACTTGATGATTATGAGATCGTGCTTGGCATCGAGTGGCTGATAATGCTGGGTGATGTTTTTTTAGAATTTTTCAAAATTAATTATAAAATTCTACTGCAAAGGAAAACAAGTGATCCTATGCGGAAAATGCGAGCGACGTGACAACGATTTCTACACAATGAATGAAGAAAGTTTTACATAAAATGAACAGCGGCTTCTTGATGCAACTCCAGCAGCAACCTATAGGGGAGCCAACAAAAATTGAAGACCAAAACCTTCTCCAATTGCTTGCTGAATTTTCTGACATCTTCGCCAAACCGTGCAGCCTACCTCCTACCTATCAGCATGATTATTGGATTTCGATTCTTCTGAGCAAACCACTAGCGAACACTCGGCATACCGCTATCTCCACCTCTAGAAATATAAAATAGAAAGAATTATGAAGAAGATGCTTGAAACATGAGTCATTCAGCTAAGTTGTAGTCCCTACTTTTTACCGATGCTTATCGTATAAAAGAAGGATGAAACATGGCGAATGTGCGTCGACTACCATACTCTCAATGGCATAACCGTCAAAAATAAATAACCTATTTTAGTAGTGGATGAATTACTTGATGAATTAATGGGAGCATGAGTCTTCATAAAGCTGGACCTTAGATCCGGATATCATCAAATCTGGGTATGCGAAGATGACGTACCAAAAACTGCCTTCTGATCATACAACGACCACTACGAGTTTTTGGTAATGCACTTTGGTCTCACCAATGCTCCTTCCACCTTCCAAACCCTTATAAAGGATATTTTCTAGAGGTTTCTTCATAAGTTTGTACTAGTATTCTTTGATGACTTCCGCATTTACAGCCATTCCCTTGAAAGTCCTTTTCAGCACTTACGACTTGGTTTGACATTCTCCAAGAGAATATTCTTTTTGTCAAGTAATCAAAGTGTAACTTTCTTCAACAAAAGGTGGAGTATCTTGGGCACCTCATATCAGAAGGAGTGGCAGTGGACCCTTCCAAAATTGAGGCCATGCAAAGTTGGCTAGCCCTAAAGAAAATAAAATCGTTGCACGGGTTCCTCGGTTTGATGGGCTACTACCATAAAGTTATCAAAGATTATGGAAAGATTAATGCATCTCTCACATCCGTAATGAAAAAAGATACTTTCCAGTGGTTGGACAACGCCTCCACTGCCTTCGACGATCTCAAGACAGCCATGACATCAACACTCGTATTAACGATATCTGATTTCAACAAAACCTTCATCATCAAAACCGATGCATCCGAAGTTGGGATCGGCATCGTCCTCATGCAAGATGGTTGACCTCTCACCTACACTAGTAAGACATTGTCTACCTCCCATCTAAACTTGTCTATTTACGTTAAGGAGATGTTTACAATCGTACACGTAGTAACGAAATGGAGACTTGATCGACCGACGCTTCTAAATAAAAACTGACCATAAGAGCCTTAAATATTTTTTAGAGCAGAAGATATCCTCTCCCGAACAACAAAAATGGGTAATGAAGATTCTTGGGTATGATTATAAAATAACTTACAAAAAAGAAAGGGAAAATGTTGTTGCAAATGCACTTTTGCGGCTACTCGAGCAAGCAAAATTTTCGGCAATATCCCTTCCAACCAGCGACTTTCTCAAGGACATTAGGAAGGAATGGAGGAATGATCCAAAGACTAGTAAGATCATTAAAAAGTTATAGGAGGAACCAAGGTCTATGGCTCATTACAGTTGGGATACGAAAAATTTGTGCTATAAGGGATGCATCATATATGTACCCCATTCTCCTTGTATAAAAAATATCCTATAAGAGATATATTCCACACCGACAGCAGGGTACTCCAGATTCCTTAGAACCTACAAAAAAATTAAGTAAAAATTTTATTGGAGAGGGATAAAAAATATTATTACTGAATTTGTAGCACAATGCGATATTTGCCAACGACATAAAAGTGAAAGAGTGACAAGTCCTGGAAAGCTGCAACCTCTACCAATACCAAACTCAATATAGACTGACATGTCAATGGATTTCATCAAAGGACTACCCTCATCCCAAGGGAAAGGTATAATTCTTGTCATGGTTGATCGTCTTACAAAGTATGTCTATTTTTGTGTTGTCCGAAATCCCTACACCGCCTCCAACATTGCCCGAATTTTTATGGAAGAATTGCATGGGATGCCAAGTGTTGGGAAACCTCAGCGAGTGCATCACATGCGTAGTGAAAACTAAAACCTAAAACTAGTTTCTCACACAGATCAAATCATCATGCAAAAGATTGGGATCGCGAGAAAAATCATAAAAATCGAAAAACCACGATGTGTGAGAGATTAATTTTACCTAGGGAGATCGTATATCCATGTATTCCAGATCCGGATGGAGAAGATGAAGGAGGTCGAGTGTCCTCCTCTCTAGTGGTATCCACATGATGGATCTTTACAGCGAAACTCCTCCAATATGATCTCGTAACTCTTGCGCAGAGGGAGGGAGGAGAATAAGAGATGGTGGCTAAGGTTATAGCCTATCAATCATGAGTCTCCCCTCCTATTTATAAAGAGCTACTAAAACCCTAAGGCTCTTGCCTTAGTGGGTATTGGATCTCCATCCAATAACCCACTAACCTTACATTATTGGATCTCTATCCAATAATCTCCTTAGATCTCTAACTGGGTCTTAATCAAGGAGCCCATCAGCTTAGGTCTTATCTAATGAGAATGGGGGCTAATTCGATCTCTATCCAATCCTCTATTCGTTGAAGCATCCACCATATGTGTGTGACCCTCTAGGCCCGATACCGAGCTGGCCGTGAGTAACTTGCATTAGAACTCCTTTTGATATAATAAATTATTATCCCTATAATAATTCACTCAACTCATCGACTATGGATGTACTAGGCCACTACGCCATAGTCTCTAGATGGTACAAGGGAGATTAAATCCATCGGACCTGTCTGCCCATAGTTACCGTGTATCTATAATCCCTCATCTAATTAATATCATAGAGACCATATATTGGACATGATACTGTCAGGCAACATACAGAATCCTTCATAGTCTTGCTCTAATCGGATTCTCCCGGAGAACTCTTTTTCTCTTAATCCGAACAATCCTGGCTAGAGATTTGTCTGAGTAAGCATATATGAGATATTCCTCTCGTGATACCGAGAGTGGATGATCCTCTATTGGTACTCAATTGCCTTTGTAAGATTAGCTACCAATCTCAGTAACTAGTTGTACTAGATTTGGACCTTTCTAAACCTGTAAGTCTGGTGTTAAAGAAAGGAGTACTCATACAAGGTATCATTGGTGTCTCAAGTCTAAGGACCAGATATACAACTGGGACTATAAAATCGTTGTCTAACATTATGTGTCATTAACTATATAACATTCAATAAGCGGATCAATCAGTAAACTAATTCTCCAATTAGCACCTATACTATATCCTTAGTGTCTCCACAAAAGTGGCTATGAGACCACTCGCCTCCATCATATGGACGGGTATATAGTACACCGATCTGTTCGGTTATCTCAATGTCCCTCTTGAGTAACGTATGACCAGGATTATTTAGAATTTGTGTTTAAAGGTGAATCGATCACATTATTGTGATCTCATCACGATCTAATTCCCATTGCACAGAACCAAGGACATCACAATATATATATAATAGATAATATGAGAATATACCAATATTAATCATATGTAAAAAGATCATACAACGTGTTATATATGTCATCACTCACATGATTAGCTTACAGGGCACCTGTAACTAGCACCAAGATCGATTGTAAGTGATCGTGATAGGGATCTTTACTAGTAAATTTTAGATCAAGCTCTTTCAGTTGTAGGGCACCAAACTAAAGATGAGCATAACATACCACCCGCAGATAGATGGATAAACTGAAGTGGTGAACAGATGCTTAGAGACATACCTCAAATGTTTCACTAGTGACCAATCAAAGGAATAAATGGAATGGCTCCCTTGGGCCGAATGGTGGTACAATACGATATATCACTCCTCTACAAAATGTACCCCATATTAAGCAGTGTATGGTTGACCAGCCCATGTAATTCTAAAATATGTAATTGGCTCAACCAAAGTAGATCAAGTAGACCGAGAGTTAATTGATAGGGACAAGATCTTACATTTATTGAAGGATAACCTATCAGCCGCCCAATCCAGAATAAAACAACAAGTTGACACACATCGAAGTGAGAGAAAATTCTATGTGGGAGATTGGGTCTTTCTTCGTCTCTAGCTATATAAGCAAACATCAATCAACACACGAGCATCCATGAAGTTATCTCATCACTTTTATAGACACTACTAGATCATAAAGCGCATTGGAGCTGTGGCATATAGATTGAATTTACTTGCTAATACTAAGATCCATCATGTCTTCTATGTATCCTACCTAAAACTCAAGCTGGGAGCGAACAAATCAGTCCAAAATCAACTACCAAACACTACTATTACAGGGACATCCAAATTCAGCCACAAGCAATACTTGACCACATGACCATGATGCATCGGTCCTTTATTGAAGTGCTAGTACATTGGAGTAATTTATATATGGAAGATGCCACGTGAGAATCATATGAAGACCTGAAGACCAGTTTCCCATAATTCATAGAGCCTCAGCCTTGAGGACAAGACTGATCTGAAGAGGATGTGCCTGATAGGACCCTAGTAGGGTTGGGTCCTGTTCAATCAAGTAGTAACTAATAAAACCCTGAGAGATTATAATAAACCCCCACCTAACTGCCTACTATCATATAAAGTAAGTTGACTAGGGTTTTGAGGGAAGGAGTCTAGGAGCCTTGGGGCTTCCCAGCCGTCACCCACCTTATTGAGTAGGTCGGTTAGGGTTTGATGAGGGAGCATGAGAGCAGTTGTATTCTCCTAGACACCGCCCCCCTTATTAGGCAAGTTGGCTAAGGTAGAGGGGTCAAAGGGGAATTTGACTTAGGGGAAGAGTCTCTCTAGGGTTAGGGTTTGGAGTCCTATATAAAGCATTTAGGGTTTGGAGTCTTATATAAAGCATTTAGGGTTTGGAGTCCTATATAAAGTATGTAGCTACCACTACTTTTAATCAATCAAAGATCTCTTTATTCTCAGCATTGTGGCTGACTACATAGAAGAGAGGAGTCCTTATAGTATTTCAAAGGAGTTGATCCCCTTCAAGTGATCAAACTGCGATAGAATTCTGCGGGGTTCTATCACAGACACACAACTGAGACTACGAAATTATTATATGACGTCAGATATCATTAGTCATCCAACATTCTATAAATAGATCGTTAATGAATTCATTCTCCAATGAGCACCTGTACTATACCTCTAGTAACCTCACACGAGTAGATATGAGACCAGTCACCTCCATCATATGAATGAGTATACAAGACACCCATTTGTCTGATTATCTCGATGTCACTCTCGAGTAACCTATGACCGGGATAATTTAGGGTCTATGTTTAAAGACGAATTAGTCTTATTATCGTGATCTCATCATGATCTGATTCTCACTATACAGATCTAAGGACATCATAATATACATCAAGATATATATAATGTGAGAAAATATCAGTAATGATAAGCAAAGAGATTATCATAGCGTGTCATAGGTGCCATCACTTATGTGATTGGCTTGTTCGGTACCTTTGACACAAGTATTATTAACTATCCAACATTTCTTAAGCTGATCAATCAGTGAACTCATTCTCCAATGAGCACATGTACCTTTAGTATCCCCACACAAATAGCTATGAGATCAACTGCTCCATCATATGGACGGTTATATAGTAGACTACCTAGTCTATCCAGTTATCTTAATATGCCTCTTAAGTAACCTAAGTTATTTAGGGTCTATATTTAAAGATGAATTAGTCTCATTATCATGATCTTATCATAATCCAATTCTTATTTCATAGATGCAAGAACATCATAATATATATAACAGACAATATAAAATAAAAAAAATATCAATAATAATAATATGCAAAAAGATCACGCAGTGTGTTACACGTGCTATTACTCATGTGATTGGTTTGGAGGGCACTTGTAACTAGCACTTGAGGTATTCAAACTTCAAGCTTGACTTTCATCTCACTCTTCAATAAATGTTTGAATATTGTTCTCCTCCATATTCTCTTCTAGCTCTCAAGATTTGAATGGGTTATCGATTCCATCACCATCCTTGTTGTCATTGATGGGAACTTATTCCTTGAAAGGTGATGGATTGGTCACTCGAAGGGAAGCTATCCCCTTGGGGGTGAATCCTTCATGCTAGATTGGTCTGATTTTGACTTGAACCTGTTGGCCTCAGACCTAGATCATATCCTAGAGGCCTATCATATTCCAATTTAGTTTGAGCTATGATAAATTCATTTGATTTCAACTTGATTATGCTAGACTTCAACCCATATGACTGACCCTATAAGTCACATCACTTATTCTATACTAGAACTAATGCACTAAGGTGGGACTTTGCTTCCCCCTCCATTTTTTTTAGTCCATGCTTTCTAGCGTTTGCTTGAATGGCACAAACTCCTGACACTCTTGCGACATTTATTAGGGAGTGCAGAAGGCTTCATAATATCTCATCGTTCACCTTATTACTTTGTGCTATAGTATGTGCTTAAGAGTCTTGATCTACTTCCTCTCTGCCTACCTTGGTTGCAAATTTAAAGAGCATCTAACCTTTAACAAAGTTTAGAAGAAGAGGAATAGGTGGTCGATCAACCTTACTTGGTCCACCTAGAACTTCTCCATCATCACCTTGAGGTTGCATGGTCTAAGAAGAAGTAGTTCTATTAAATTGCTCTTTCCCTATCTGAGTCCACCGCCATCCTTTAGACGAGCGAGTAGTAGCTCATGCCTCAGCCCAACACCTTGGGATAAGGTGTCGACATCCTTCTTCTTATGGAATCCGACAATTATGGCTAACTTTTTCTTCTTGCAGACATGGATCTCTCTGACAACATTGTTCAAGCCAATGTTAGAAGGGGAATGACAACCAAGTTGTTCGTGTTGCAGCCTTCGTGAAGAGAACGTTAAGAGGAGGATGGGGGAATGACAAGCATCACTCAGATCCTCCATAATCATCATTGTCCTTGAGTTAACACTGATAAGGAGATGATGCACCCTTGACAACGGGTCGAGCACCTTTGCTCTAGCTAGGGGTGGGTTCCCAAGGGGAGCCAAATCCTCCCACCCCAAGGGCAATCTAATGAAATTATCATCCAAAACAATAGTAATGGTAGTAGCAATAACATCCCCCATAGATTCTACCAGAAGGATCAGAAGAGTAGACCCTTGACACCCTATTATTATGAACTTAGTTAGATTTATCTAAGTCGTGTGACACCCTTGCATGTCCGTCCGTATAGATCAACCTCCCGAAAACCTCTTATGGTCCCTTAGGACAAAAAAAAGAGAAAAGGGTTAGAGAAAGTGTTTCACATAGGATCCACAAGCAACCATTTCAGTAAATACTTTATAGTCAATGTAAATTAAAACCATGGACTTTATAAGCTCTAAACACTCGCACACAAAAGATCATGGTCAATTACAAATTAAAATTCTCACAAGTGTTCACATGACATAACTCTTATTACAAGCCGAAAATGGCCATGAAAGTTAACCAAATTAGGGTTGCCAAGCTTACTGCTAGCCCGTTTTGAAAGATATGAACATACATAAGCATTACATCGAACATTTTATTTATATTTTTATCCATTACATTCTCCCCTACTTACATGGTCCATTACATAGTTCGTTACAGATCAGAATCCTCACAAGTATTCACATAACATAACTATCATTTACAAGTCAAAAATGGCTATGAAAGTTAACCAAACTAGGGTTGCCAAGCCTACTGTTAGCCTGCTATGAAAGATACAGATATACATGAGCACTATATTGGGTACCATATTTATATTTTTGTCTATTACATTCTCCCCCACTTATTTCTTCGATGTCTTCATCGAAATCATTACAGACATTACATCTCCTCGCCTTTTGCTGAATCTTCATTTTAGGATCGAATCGACACTAAGAGAGCGAGGGAGGGGGGGAGCTGTGAGGGGAGGGGAGGTGAATTAGTGCTTCGTAAAAACATATTGATTTAAAATTTTCATTCGATAAAGCTTATATAAAAAAAGTGTTTAAACTTAAAAACATTCATATGACTGTAATGAGCAAGTAAAGTAATTTATAAAGTAATTAAACAACAAAGAAGAGATAGCACACCAATTTTATAGTGGTTCGATCATCGTGACTTACATCCACTCTTAATTCCTCTTCACTCGAGGCCATTGGCTTTCACTATTAATCTTTTTCCAACGGGTGAAGATCAACCACCCCTTACAACTCATTCTACTTTTTTCAGGCTCAAGAGAAAACCTTTATAGCCCTCTTTTACAAGTATTCACTCACACTCTCCCTTAGAACAACCTCTAAGCTTATGGAGATGGAAACTTAACTTTCTAACCGGGTTTTCACATAAGTTTTCAATTTTTATTCTTACTTCCAATCAAGAATACCTGAGGTATTTATAGACCCCAAATGACTTCAAATCTTGGAGCCAAAATTTAAATCTCTGAGTTTTTGAGATACGAACGGTACCATCGCCAAACAAAGCCCAACAGTATGGACTATAATAGTACCACCACCTGGAATAGAGAGTACTAGTACTACCACCGACAATCAATGATACCATCACTCGAGAACCTAGAAAAGTATATTTTAATACTTTTCACACCTTAAGTTGTACCATCTCTTAACCTGATGGTACCTCCTCCCATGTCAACCAAATGAACCTTCTAATGTGCTTAAATTAGTCTTAATTAAGGCCCAATAGGTCCTTAATTGAGTTAGCATGGTTACACCTAAAACTAACTCAATTAAGATTTAGACTATGACGATCATGACAAAGATGATTGCAAAACATAAATCTCGTGTTGTCCAGCATGTTATTAGTTCATCCGAACCCTCGGTGCATCCTGCTTTCCTTCGACGTCTTGATCGATCCATTGATATGTTGACTCCTGTAACATCCGATCTTGACACAATGTTCAATTTTTTGGACTTGATGCCTGATCTCTGACTCCAGCCCAATGTATGATTTTACTAGTTCAATCGTTTTATCTTTTCATGATCGAAGATAGTCTTGCAACACTTAAGCTTGAAAATAGATTAGATCATAACTTTATCAATTGATTTTATCATCAAAATCAAAGATTCAACACTTCAATCTTCTACTTTAGCTGTAACACATCTCTTGGCTCCTAGCTGCTCTCTCATACTGTTATCAAGTAGTCAAACTTTGATCTGTTATACTACTTCAACTCACTAATGACTAACTCTAGTGTGGGGTCGGTTGTGTTATGCTAATCTTTATTAATTCCTACAGATCGTTCTGATAAAGAAAAAAATCTTCCTTATTATGTGCTAGTATCTTAAATATCTTATGTTGCTTAAACTGAGTGGATGTTTATTGGAGCTTTAACAAGCATTGCCTCATGGACTTTGAAGTTTATGAAGTCCTTCCTTCATAAAATTTACTCATCATTTTTTTTCTACTTAGTTGTCACTTCCAAGTAGGTTCATATCACATCCACTTTTGATTGACATTCTATTGGGAAATGAAGTAAATAATCTACTCTTAATAGCACCGATCACCATTGGTGAGGATTTGACAACTATTGTCTTCCATTAGGTTTCTTTGAAGGGTCTTTGAACCCCCGTATAGCTCCTCTATTTGATAAATAAGAGAATTGAGGTATTCTATTTTGCCTATTCCCTTAAAAGTTGAGAGGGCAAAGGTTACTTGACTTCGCTTGCCTGTTTGAGATTGTACTTTATGCATCAAGTGGGTTACTAATTTTCGTTGGCTTTTTGCTTACACTTCTAAGCACTCAAAGTATTTTTACTCATTGCATTGAGTTAGCTACTATGATTCACCTTCTCAATACCATCGAACTTCTGGAATGAGAGAAGTTTTTCCTGAAAAGAGTAAAATATCACCGAACTTGGAGTAAGTCTCTAATAGTTTTGATCACCTTTGGGATTGTACCATCTTCTCTATCATCTTTGCCACCTACTCCTTTGAATAAAAAAGATAGAACACTATGTATTGCCTAATTCATTCCTTGGTCAAGCACTCTTGCATCAACTCGAAGTCCTCCACTTTCAGCTATCTTGATGAGAAACCCATTAACACTAATCTTATGAAGTTTTTTAGCCTTTGCCCTTCAACATTATCTTGGTACTTGGACTTTGCCTCTACATTTTCTATCTTTTTGGCCCCTATCATGACCAATGCTCTCTCTTCATAAGAGTAAGGGATTGATGACTGCATAGAAGTCCCGCCTCTATGGTACCATGATACTATCAGGTGCATGACACTGCTATCTGTTGCCTCGCATCTACATCCCTTTCTTCTCAATCGGGAGATCCATCTCTACAGCACTATAACACTCCTCCTAGTCCACCTCCATTCTGATCGATGCATGACTTTTGGATAGTTGAGCCCCTCTGGACTCGTCATCACTTCTTCACCTCTTTCGACTACCTGCTTCAACACCTCTATATTATCTGAGCAGTTCTCCTTAGTTGATGGAAAGACATACTGCAACTCCTATATATGGCCTTCGTTATCTTGTTGTAGGGCTTAAGTTGATTTTATTCTCCTTAGCTTCCATAGTAACAATATTCGCTTACTTGGCCTTGTCCTCTAATTTACTGGGCTCCTTTAAGCGAATATAAGCACTAGAGTAGTTCAACTCTCTAGTTGCTCTGATCATACCTTTGTATGATTAAGTCCCCTCATGGGACTCACTAGTACTTGCACTCGAAATTCTCCCTTGATGGTACATAACCCCTATATATTAATAACCAAGGCCTTCATCCGATGCAAAATTTGATGGACATATGGAAGACTTGCCTCTGTGGTACTATGTCATTCACTCCTTAAATCCATAGCCTTTTTTGTCGTCATGTTGTTCACCGAAGTGGACCTCCCAATAACTCTTGATTATACCTCCGCATCATAAAGTCATTCACGAGACTTGTCCTATATTTGTTGTATCACCTTGAACTATTACACCATAATCTGCTACACCATATCGTCTCATAGTGACATCTCTATTGTATTCATATTCTCATGGGATGAACTCAAACTATAATCTCTTCATGTGTGGCCTTTGGCAACACATCGTAGAGCCTCCAACACTTTCGATTGTATTTACTCCTTTAGCAATTGACTTTCGTCTACCCATTCTTAGGTCAAACCCAGACGAAGCATTGCTCTAAGATAGTCTATCGCTGATAGGACCCCAACAAGTTTAGGTCCTGCTCAACCAAGTAGCAACCAATAAAACCCTATGAGATTGTAATAAAACCCCACTTAATCACCTCTATCCTATAAAGAAGAGTGGCTAGGGTTTATTTTGGGGCCTTAGGGCTTCCTAGCTACTACCACCCTTACTGGGCTGGTCTCTAGCAAGGGCGCATGACTTGTATAGCCACTTAGGCAGTTGCCCCCTTTATTTAGGCAGATCGACTATATGAAGCGCAAAAGGGGAGAATTCACTTAGAAAGCACCCCCTAGGGCTAAGGTTTTAGAGCCATATATAAGCTTGTATCCTCCATCACTTTTCATCAAGCAATAGATCAGTTTTTATTCAGCTATCTTGCCGACTACAAGGAGGGAGGAACCCCTATAGCGTTTCAAGGGTTGATCCCCTTCAAAAATCAAATCTCATAGAATTCCTCTGGGGTTTTATCATCTAGTATCAGAGTAGCAATCTTGCTGCCCTTGCTGCCATCTCTTTTATCTCTATCAAGCCAAGCAATTCCCACAACTGTTTTTGATGTCGCCTCCACTGTCATCCCCCTTTTGTAGATCAAATCAATATGCTGCTGCCACCATCAATTGCCATGGAGATTTGGTATTTCCTTACCACCTATACCTTTTGCTATTGCAATTTTTCATCTACAAAACACAAAAAAAGAATTTCTAATCTTTTCCTTGCTGTGAATTCCTTCCATTGCAAAAGTGATCATCTTTGCGAATGAAGAATTGTTGCAGAAAATTTCAACTGTATATAGGCTTTTTGAACCAATTTATTTGGCATCTTTTGTGGACCAAAATTTTCACACGTTTTGTAGATCATCTTGGCTTTTATCTGAGATTGATCTATTAAAAACCCTTCTTTGAAACAATTCTTATAATGCTATAAATTATCATCACAAATCATTGAAATTTTACGATGAAAATTTTGCCATCTTAGCTTTTACCGGTTTCCTTACCATTATGTTATCGAAATTTTCTTGTTCTAAATTGCTATTACTATTGCTTTCTAAACCAAGATTTTGCTATTAAAATTCTCCATAATTTTCTCAGGTTTTTGTTGGAATTTATGTCAAGAAACTATTGCTTCTTCGATGGTAATTTTGTTTGGTAGAACAACATACACCACAACGATCTTTCGTCAGATTCTATCAGATCTTTACTGCCATCTTTTCCAGATTTAGAACTTGTTAGGATCAAAGCAACACTAAGATTTGGTTTAATTAAGATTTTTAATTGAGATTTGGTTTAATAGTTTTATGCTAGCATGTCCTAGTCTCCTATGCCAAATCCATGCATCATCATTTAAAGTCGAAAAACACATTTCGTCACAAAAATTATCAATCTCGATAGTATACACATTATTGCTTCTTAAGACAATTATAAAAGTATTTTTGTGTGGTATTTCAATTACACAAGCATTAGATTCAAATTTGATAATGTGTCCTTTATCACACAATTGGCTAATGCTTAGTATATTATTTTTCAAACCATTAACTAATAATACATGTTCTATCAAGAGGTTTGATTTGTTATCTATGGTTCCTTTCCCAATGATTTTTCCCTTATTGTTATCTCCGAAAGTGACAAATCCTTCATTTAGGCTAGTAAGCTTAGAGAAATGAGTTGGATCTCCGGTCATGTGCCTTGAGCATCCACTATCAAGGTATCATTTTGTGCTTCTAGCCTTTGTTTGGAGACATTCCTACAAGAAAGGGGGTTTTGGTTTTGGTACCCATTTGCCTTTGGGTTCCTCATGAAAAATTCTACCTAATTTTACTAATGACATTGAGTTGGTTATGGTTCCTTTAGGAACCCAAATTAATTTGTGTGCTATGTCTTTTAAATGAATATTTATAAGTATAGTGTCCAATTCTTCCACAAAAATTATATTTATTTCTAGGTGAAACATATAATATAGGTCCTTTAATGAAGATGGTTGGCTTTTGTTGAGTGTTACTCACAAAGCTAATTCCTTACTTTCTATGAACATGACCCTTATTAGCAAAGATCATGTTTAAGGATTTGTTACCTATTTAAAATTTTTCTAATGTTTCTTGTAATAAAGTATTTTCTTTCTTAAGTATATCTAGTTCTTTACACTTAGTGCAATGAGCTATCATATATTCATCACACTTCTTTTTATAATTTTCAAATTTACTAGCAAGTGAAGCATGCTCTTTCTTTAACAATTTATACATTTTACTAACTAATTTAAAATTATCAAACAAATCATTGAATGTATTAAATAATTCATCATAAGGGTTTAGGTTACTTACCTCATCGCCAAATGTCATTAAAGCGTAATTTGCAACTTCTTTCTTATTGGTTGGCTCTTCGTCTTCAGATGAACTTGAGTCATCCCAAGTGGCTTTGAGCGCCTTCTTCTTCTTTGGTTGCTTCTTCTTCACTCCGGGACATTCATTTTTGAAGTGACCTGATTTTTACATTTATAACATATTATTGAGTCCTTTTTTAGTTCAATTTTGTTCTTAGCATCTTGTTTTATTTTAGTCGTTTTTATGAATTTCTTAAATTTTCTTGTAAGAAGTACAAAGTCATCATCATCATCATCATCGCCACTTGAGTTTTCTCTCAAGTGGTCTTCCTTAGTTCTAAGTGCTATGTCCTTTTTGTTCTTTGGAAGGTTATTCTCGAGTTCATCATGTGATATACATGTCATTTCGTAAGTCATCAAAGACCCGATTAATTCTTCAAGCGAAAAATTATTTAGGTCTTTTGCTTCTTGTATTGTCATTACTTTAGGATCCCAACTTTTTGGAAGGAATCTTAATATTTTGTTAACAAGTTCAAAGTTAGAAAAACTTTTACCAAGCACTTTTAGACCATTGACGACATCCATAAAACGGGTGTACATGTCTCCTATGGTCTCACTTGGTTTCATACGAAACAACTCAAAAGCTATGCACTAAAAGATTAATTTTTAACTCTTTAACTCGACTATTACCTTCATGTGTGACTTCAAGTGTATGCCAAATCTCATGCGTAGTTTCACATATAGAAACCTGATTAAATTTATTTTTATCAAGAGCACAAAATAAAGCGTTCATCACTTTAGCATTCAAAGAGAAAGTCTTCTTTTCCGAATCATTTCATTCGTTCATCGATTTGGAAGACTTTTGAAAATCACTTTCAATAATATGCCATTATTCAAAATCCATAGAAAGTAGAAAAATTCTCATTCTAGTTTTTCAATATGTGTAATCCGTCCCATTGAACATGGGAGGATGAGTGATAGAAAGTCCCTTTTGATTGCCAATAAAAGCCATCTCTCTTGGATTTTTGACTCTTTGACTCGACTAGTACCTTCATGTGTGACTTCAAGTGTATGCCAAATCTCATGCGCAGTTTTACATATAGAAACCCGATTAAATTTATTTTTATCAAGAGCATAAAATAAAGCGTTTATCACTTTGGTATTCAAAGAGAGTCTTCTTTTCCGAATCATTCTATTCGTTTATCAATTTGGAAGACTTTTGAAAATCGCTTTCAATAATATGTCATAATTCAAAATCCATAGAAAGTAGAAAAATTCTCATTCGAGTCTTCCAATATGTGTAATCCGTTCTATTGAACATGGGAGGACGAGTGATAGAAAGTCTCTTTTGATTACCAATAAAATCCATCTCTCTTGGATTTTAGCTAAATAGAGAAAAAATCTGGCTCTGATACCAATTGTTAGGATCAAAGTGGCACTAAAAGGCGGGGGGTTTGAATTAGTGCTGATGAGAAATCTTCATCGATTTAAAATTTTTACTCAATGAAATATGTATCAGAAATGTATTTAAGTGTAGAGATATTTGTAATAGTGCAAGCAAAGATAATAGATAGTTAAATAACATAGCAATGAAGTTAAATATTAAAGAAGAGGAAGCAAACTGATTTTATAGTGGTTCGGTCTCCTGACCTATATCCACTTCCCGATTCCTCCTCTGTTGAGGCCACTAGGTTCTACTATTGATATTCCTTCAATGCCTAAAGATCAACTACTCTCTTACAATTCTATTCTCCTTTTACAAGTTTAGGAGATAACCTTTACAAGACTCAAAGCTCTCCCTTAAATAAAAAACTACACAAGACGAAATAAGGAGAAGCTCTCAATTATAACAGTGTTTTCACAAGATTTTTGCTCTTAATTAATTGCATGCCTCAAGCAAGAAAGGGTGAGGTATTTATAGGCCCCAAATGGCTTCAAAAGTGGAGCCAAAAATTAATTTTTAAGTGATCCCGAGGTGCTAGCTTTGAAGACTATTTTGGGCGGTTCAGCTACATGACAGTGGGAGACTATGTTCTGGGTAGTTAAGTCGCCTGACAGTCTAGGAGATTGTGTCTGGGCGGTTCAACCGCCTAGTTTAGGTAAGTCAACCGCCTGACACACCTTCGAAGACATAATCTTGGAGACCGTGTCTTCGAAGATCGTGCCTTATCTGACCTTAGGTTATTGAAATAACTTTTATAACGAATCTAAATCAGCCCCAATTAAGGCCTAATGACCTCTTAATTGAGTTAGTAAAACTAACTCTCATTATGATGCTAACTATGATACTCAACATACAATGTTCGTTGTCTGATTGTCTCTTCGGTAAACTCCCAACATCTTTCCGATGAACCCTCAACGAGCTCCCGATTTTCTTTGGTGAACTCCCAACGAACTTCCAGCATTTTTCTGGCGAACACCCGATGAGCTTCGGACAACCTGTCGGTGAACTCCTGACAAACTTCCTAGCAAACTTCTCGTGAGTTCTCGGTGAGCTCCCGACAACATCATCTGAATCTCGACCGACCTCCAGCGAACTCTTGGCAAGCTCCCATTGCATCATCCGAACCTCGGCCCGATGCTCGAACTTGACTCCGGTCGAACATCTGATTGTACTGCTCTTTATTGTCATAGTTAATCCTGCATCATTTTCTTTAGCGCATAAGTTAGATCATTAAACCCATCAATTGATTTCATCATTAAAATTCGAGATTCAACAGAACTCTCTTTCCCTAACCTTCATCCCTAACCTTGCCAAACTGCACCCAAATTAGCCACAAAAAAGCCTCAAACCACAGCTTACACATCCATTGATCCACCCCCTTTCGACCATAACTTATCCCAAATGATCCATGCCCTTAACATGACAATAAAAAGAGAGATCTTAACATTATAGATCTGGAGGCGTACACTATGATATCAGAGGAGGCCATCAATGCAAAATTCAAAGCCTTCAAGACCAAAATGGAGGAGAAGATATGAACCATCTTTGCTGAACTCAGTTTGGGTCGACCACCGAGCCCGAGGAAATCACAACAAGAGGAAAGCTCTAATTGAAGAGAGGACTTCTAGGAGAGGGGAGGCTCTATAACCGACCCCCTACAATCTATGCATAAGGGTGGACTTCTCTAGATGGGAAGGAGACCCAACTGGTTGGATCTCGCGTGTGAAGCATTATTTTTGGTTCCATCGAACCGCGGATGCTTCTATGGTAGAAATTATGACTATTCATCTTGAAGGGGATGTCATACAGTGGTTTGATTAGTTTGAACACACCCATGGAGGCCTCTCATGGCATCAATTCAAAGAAGGGCTGTTGATTCACTTCAGACCAACCGACTACGAGAACGTCAATGGCCAATTAGCAAAGATCCGACAAACCTCTACCATCCAAGAATATCAAACAAGGTTTAAAAGATTATCTAATTAAACTCATGATTGGTCTGAGAAATAGTTATTAGGAACTTTTATTGAGGGCTTAAAGTCAGAGATTCGAGGATAAGTTAAAGTGCGACAACTATATACGCTTGTGGGGTTATCTCTTTCACGTGACTTCAAGAGGAGCGATTGAACCATGAAGCCCAAAACCATCAGCCCCCTCTATAGTCATCCGAGCCCCCGCATCCAAAAAGTTGACAAGAGAAGAGCTTCAGGAGCAATCTGCGAAGGGTTTGTGTTGGCACAATGACGAGCCGTGGAACCATGAACATCGCTGCAAAAAGGGGTGACTTCTCATGATCAAACCAATAGAAGAAGTCATTGAACCATCAGAAGAGAGCCTCAAACATCAAGATGAAGTTGCAAAAGAAGAGCCACAACCGACTGACTTTATGGTACACGCGGTAGCCGGCTACTCTAATCCGAAAACGATGAAAGTTGGAGGCCTTCTCAAATAGCAGCCAATCACCATTCTTCTCGACATGGGCAGCACTAATAATTTCCTAAATAGTAAGGTTGCTACTCGTATAACACTCCCTATCAAAGGTTGCAACAAGTTTGATATAAAGGTCGTCGACGGCCGAATCTTTAAGTGCGGCCAAAGGTGCTCATGGGTGAAACTACTACTGCAAGAACAAGAAATCATTACTGACTTCTTCCTCCTACCTATTGATGATTATAAGGCCGTGCTCGGCATCGAGTAGCTAATGACGCTAGGTAACATCTCCTAGAACTTTTCTAAATTGATTATGAAATTCTATTACAAAGGCGGACAGGTCACCCTATGCGGCAGGTGCGGAAGCCATATCTTCATCGTTTCAATGCAACGAATGGAGAAAGTCCTACACAAGGAACATGGTGGTTTTCTGATGCATCTCCAGCATTAATCAGAGGAGAATAATATGAAAGTTGAAGATCAAAATCTCATCCAATTGCTTGCTGAATTCATTGATATTTTTGCTGAACCGCACAGTCTTCCTCCTACTTGGCAACATGACCACCGGATTCTAATTCTTCTGGGCAAACCACCAGTGAACACTCAATCGTACTACTATCTCCATCTATAGAAGGATGAGACTAAAAATATTATAAAAGAGATGCTTGAAATAAGAGTGATTCGGCCAAGCTGTAGCCCTTATTCCTCCCTAGTGTTGCTAGTGCACAAGAAGGATGAAACTTGACGGATGTTCATCAACTACCAAGCTTTAAATGCCATCACTGTCAAGGATAATTACTCAATACCAGTGGTAGATGAACTCTTGGATGAACTAAAAGGAGCCCGAGTCTTCACAAAGTTGGACCTCCGATCCGGGTATCATCAAATTCGGGTATGTGTAGGAGACATTCTAAAAATAGCATTCCGAACAACGAATATTATGAATTCTTGGTAATGCCTTTTAGACTCACTAACGCTCCTTCCACTTTCCAGAGTCTAATGAACGATATTTTTTGAAGCTTTTTATGTAAATTTATGCTGGTGTTTTTTTAACGATATTCTCATTTATAACCCCACTCTTGAGATTCATTTTTAGCATTTACGATATGTTCTAACAATCCTTTGGGAGAACACTCTTTTTATTAAACAATCAAAGTGTAGCTTCCTCCAAAAAAAAGTAGAGGACCTTGGGCACATAATATCAGAAGGAGTGGCGGTCGACCCAACAAATATTGAGGAAATGCAAGATTGGCCGAACCAACAAATCTGAAATTGATGTGTGGGTTCCTTGGACTAACAAGCTACTACCGAAAATTTGTGAAGGACTATGGGAAGATTAGTGCACCACTCACCTCTCTATTGAAAAAAGACGCTTTCCTATGGTCGGATGAAGCCTCCACTGCGTTCGACAAACTTAAGGCAGCCATGACGATAACACCAGTGCTAGCGCATTGAGGCTGATGCATTTGGAGTCAAAATTGGAGCCATTCTAATGCAAGATGGTTGACCACTCGCATATACTAGCAAGGCCTTGTCTCCCTCCCATCACCGATGTCAGTATATGATAAGGAGATGCTTGTCATTGTGCATGCCATAACGAAGTGGAGACCTTACCTAATCGGTCGGCACTTTCAGATTAAAACAGATCACTGAAGCCTCAAGTACTTTTTGGAGCAGAATATATCATTCCCTTGGTCGTAAAAATGGGTAACCAAACTTCTCAGATTTTATTATGAAATTGTTTATACAAAGAGGAAAGAAAATGTCATTGCAAATGCACTCTCTCAGCTACCCGAACAAGACAAACTTACAGCCATCTCTCTTCCTTCCACCAGCTTCCTCGAGGACATTAGAGACGAATGAAAGAAGGATCCAGAGACCAGCAATATCATAGAAAAATTAGAGAAGGATCTAAGTGCAATAGCCCACTACACTTTGGATTCGATGGATCTATGCTATAAAGGTTGTATCGTGCTTATACCGAACTCCCCTTGCATCAAAATTATCCTACACAAGATGCACTCCACACCTTCAGTAGGGCACTCCGGATTTTTGAGAACCTACAAAAGAGTGAGCAAAAGTTTTATTGGAGAGGGATGAAAAAAATTATTTTTGAATATGTAGCCTGATATGATGTATGTCAACAGCAGAATGGCAAAATGGTGGCAAGTCCGGGGAAGCTACAACCTCTACCCATACCAGACTCAATATAGACCGACATCTCCATGGATTTTATCGAGGGGCTACCACCTTCCTAAGGTAAAAGCACAATCCTCAAGGTGGTTGATCGATTGACGAAATATGCTTATTTCTGTGTTGTGTGACATCCCTACACTGCTGCTAGTATTGCTCAGATTTTTATTGAAAATATTGTTAAATTATATTACCAAAGTCCATTATGAGTGATCGTGATGGGGTTCTCACAAGTAAACTGCATGGCACCAAACTCAAGACAAGCACATCATACAATCCATAGATGGACGGTCAAACTGAGGTGGTGAACAGGTGTTTAGAGACATACCTTCGGTGCTTCGCTAGTGACCGACCAAAGCGTGGACGAAGTAGCTCCCTTGGGCCGAATGATGGGACAATACTACGTATCATCCATCTATAAAATGTACCCTATATGAGGTACTGTATGACCAACTAGCCCTTGTGATTCTAAAGTTGTAAGTGGCTTGGCCAAAATGGATCAAGTCGACCAAGATTTAATTAGCAGGGACAAACTCCTACAACTACTAAAGGACAATCTCTCCACCGCTCAAGCTAGAAAGAAGTAGCAAGCCGACACACATCAGAGCGAAAGAGAGTTTTCAGTATGAGATTGAGTTTATTTTCGCTTGTTACCATACAAGCAACTATCCATCAACACAAGAGCTTCCATGAAATAATCTCCTCATTTTTATGGGTCTTATCAAATCACAGAGCATACTGGAGTTATGGCATACAAACTTAAATTACCAGATGATACCAAAATTCACCCTATCTTCCATGTGTCTTGCTTGAAGCCTAAGTTGGGAGAGTACGAGTAAGTCCAGATTTAACTGTTGAACACCATTGATGATGGAGCAATTTAAGCCCAACCACAAGCCATCCTTGATCGAAGAATTATGATATGTCACCAACATCCCTCTACTGAAGTACTGGTGCATTGGAGCAATTTACCACCTGAAGACGTCACATGAGAATCATATAAGGAGCTGAAGACCTGGTTCCCTAAGTTCATGGAATCTCAGCCTTAGCCTTGAGGACAAGGTTGATTTGAAGATGACGGACTTGATAAGACCCCAATAGGATTGGGTCCTACTCAACTAAGTAGTAACCAATAAAACCATATGAGATTGTAATAAAACCACACCTAGTCACCTCTATCATATAAAGAAGAGTGTCTATGGATTATTTTGGGGCCTTAGAGCTTCCTAGTCACCGCCCCTCTTATTGGGCTAGTCGGCTAGGGTTTTTAGTATGGGCGTATGGCTTGTACAACCACTTAAGTTTTCCTTTATTTAGGCAAGTCAACTATATTAAGGGTAAAAGGGAAAATTCACCTAGGAATCACCCCCTACGACTAGGGTTTGGAGCCCTATATAAGCTTGTAGCCTCCGCCTCTTTTCATCAAGTAATAGTTAGTTTTCATTCAGCCATCTGATCGACTACAGAAGCTTCATTTTTCTTTTCTTTCTCTTAGCTTTCTTCATATCATCAGAAACTTTTACCATCTCTGTGTGTACCTTCACTGTTGTCCTTAGAGTTTAAGATCTCATCTTTTTCCTGTGGATGTGTTTTATCAACTATAGTTTTCAAATTATCATGACCTGTACCATATGAGATAGTTTGCAAAGATCCACACAAATTTAGATGATTATAATTTTCATGCCATAATGTTGATTCATTAGTACGAGTACCAAAATCTGAAAATAATAAGGGAAACACTTCATTTTTTGTTATCCTTATAGTTGCTATCAATTTTTAAATTTTTTTCATAAATCAAGTATTTTTCATCATAAAAAATAACATAATATCATTTTCTTATTAGTTGTCCTATACTAATAAAATTTTATTTTAAATCAAGAATAAACATCACATCATCAATGACTTTTTTATCAGACTTAGTGTTCACACCAATTGTTCCTTTTCCTTTTACTTGAACCCTATTACCATTTCTCATCTGTACAATGGATCTGACTTAATCATCAAGCCTCTAAAATAAACTTTTATCCCATGTCATATGATTACTACATTCACAAAAATCAAACAGATCTAGAATATCAGATGTTATAAAAAAATATTTTCTCCATCTCTTTTGTCATCATTATTTTCCTTATAATAGTTTATTTGATTTTTGTTCCAATAGTCTTTTTTAAGATTATCATATTTTTTACAGTAAGAGTAAAGAAGAATATTTAGATTTTTATTTCTATACCAACAATCTCTTTCACTATACCTTTTTTTATAACAAAAATATTATTGAGTTTCTTTGTTACCTTTATTTGATCAGCCTCATCCTCTACCATTTTGATCTCTCCCTTGAAAACTAGTTTTTGAATTTTTCTTCTGTTCCTTTTTCTGATCTATCTTTATTTGAAGAGCATGTTCTAAAACCTCATCTGAAGATCTGTTCACTTGTTATTCATAAATTAAAATAGAACTCATTAATTCATCAATAGACAATATACTTATATCTTTAGCTTCTTCTATAGTAATAGAAATCATATCAAATTTTGGAGATAAACTCCGTAAAACTTTTTCTACTACAATTTAATCTTTTAGATTTTCACCATAAGATCTTATTTGATTCACAATAGAAGAAACTTTTAAGAAAAAATTAGTGATAGATTCAGAATTTTTTATCATAAGAGTCTCAAATTCACGTCAAAGAATTTGAAGCTTCAATTTTTTTACCTTTTTTTGCGTCTCCAAACACACTTTTTAGTATCTTTCAAACTTCTATTAATGTTGATGTCATCATGATTTTAGGAAATAGAGAATCATCTATTGCTTGTTGTAGTATATAAAGGGCTCTTTCATCTTTCTGTATATTTTTCTTCATCTGATTTTTTTTATTTTTTGTAATATTATGATTCTGTAGATCATACTGAACAAAACCATCTTCTACCAAATTTCATAATCCACATGTAATAAATAAAATTTTTATCTTAATAGTCCAAAATTGATAATTATCATTTTCTCTTTTTTCTTTTCCTTTTTTTTAGATCTACTAGTCTTCCCTTCTTTTTGATTGATGTATTCCAGGCTCTGATACCACTATTAGCTTTTCTGTAGAATTTCAGAAAAAAGGAGAAGAGAATAGTAGATGACACCAGGAGTACTTTCAATTTGCAATCTATTGATTAAAAGATAGAATACAGATTTTTTAAAATACTAAAAATCTATCATATCTTAATAAATCTTACTCTCGTCTAAACTAGATTTAGATTTAAATCTTTATTTAATTCTAACTATTTAAATTAATTTTAACTAATTAAATTATTTTCAACCAAAATTATAATGCATTCAAAGGAGACTAGAAAGAGGGAGGCCAGCCAAACAAACCCCTTTTATAGTGTTTTAAGCCACGGGAAACTTCAGTGAGTACAACTTTAAGAATAGGGTAAGATTCAAATAAAAGGGGAAGAATCTAAGAGTACTGAAGTAGATACTGCTTCGACCGCTCCAGTGAGTACACCTTCCCATAGTACCTACATAGGACATAGCCCCTTTTTCAGCTCAAGATAATATAACAGTCATGTATCTTGCCCGGGATCCCAACTATGTTTCTTCTAATCCCACATATATTAGAGGCTTTATCGAACCCTAGACGAAAAAGTTTTGAAAATAATTCTTTTAACTTTCAACAAGGGATTAACAGTCGGGGAAGAATCTAAGAGTACTTTGATGAAGCAGTAAGTAGTTATGTTCGAGTTTCATCCTATAACTTGTCAGCATGAATGAGATGAGCTTATTTTATCAGAATGAAAAACTCGATATGATCTCATTCGACTTTGCAAGTGTTCATGCTTTTGACCTTTATCAAAGAAAAGTTTTGTACCTTTGTTTCATATTTAATCTTCTATATCAACTCCCTTCATACGGCTTGGATACTTCATTAAGTTCCACCTAAGTTGCTCTGGCCTTCTATTTGTATTGAGTTAATAATGACCCTCACGTCTAACATTCCATAGTTCAGCCCTTCGTTGAGTCTGATTTCCACATCGGCTTTAGTAATGTCTTCGTTTAGTGATGTCATGAGTTGCTCTCCCACTTGATCTTACAATGCATCTATCAATGAATAACTTAATACAAGATTATGTGATGACTCATTATTGCTCGCTCGGTCCTTTTAGCTTTGTGGAGTTGTTTCTTGAGATACTACTCTTTAATATGTGCGGTCTACTGCACATGATCCTCCCTCTGGAGAACCATGGCTTATCCCTTATAGATATCTATCCTATTGGAGTAACTTTTCTCATTGCATCCTTATCCCTATAAGTTTCAAAGACCATCATCCCCTTGGACTACTCCATCTTGTCGATCAAACTGTGCATTGTTCTACCCCCACAAATGCACTTACTAGATTATTATTTTTTACTAATATATCCCTCATTGTACCCTTCAGAGCCTAGTAACATGCTAAATTTGTTGCACACTTTAGCCTCTTATAAATGTATCCTTCTTATGCTGAAGGAAAAGTTTAAATGTTTCATGGTGCCGAGTTTCGGTCGCCTTGGGATGGCCACAGACACTTTATCGTCCGCATATAAGCTCTTACATGAGTATCAAATTCTTTGAGTTAGCTATTCCCCTCACTCTATGAGCTTTGCACAACTCTTTTAGTCACTATACAACCCATCCCACTTTGCATGGTCTCATCCTTTATTAAGCACTCCGCTTGTCTTGAGCACCGTCAAGTTTGGTTGTGAATGTCGAGCCTAGCTCGAAATCAATCATCCCAACCTTTGTGTGCTACGTATTTTTCCTAGCTTGTTCTTGTGGTGCCTCTCGCACAAAGGATATTCCTCTGAATGTCAATCTTAGATGCCCGCTCCTTTGAGCGACTCCTTTCCTACATCACAATATTTGTTTCCCCCAAACCATCTCGCGTGCTGGCTGCCCTCCCCATAGCCCAGCTAGGTCCCCCACATCTACATGTCAAGTGTTTCTATATGTGATTGTCCCACTTTGATACCAAATGTCATGAACTTAGTTGGCTTTGCCTAAGTCGTACTGTCATAAACAAATATGTAAACAAGGTGTTTGTTATAATGCTCACATTTGTCAATGTCTTTTAATTTTTGTATATGCTTTGTACAGCAAGTAGCAGGCTTTCAGTCAGCTTGGCAATCCTCGTTTGGTTAGCTTTCATAGTCGATTTCAGCTTATAAATGAGAGTTGTGTCATGTGGACACTTGTGGGGACTTTGGTCTATAATGGATCTTGATCCTTTGTGTGCAACCATTCATAGTTTGTAAAGTTCATGGTTGTAATTTGCATTAGCTATATAAAGTATTTGCTAAAGTAATTGCTTGTGGATCTCGTGGGAAATGATTTCTCTAACATGTTTTCTCTTCTATAGGTTCTAAGAGACCCTAGGAGGTTTCCAGGAGACTGACTTTTACGGACAAACACACAAGGGTGTCGTACGACTTAGGCAAAACTAAGTAAGTTTGTGACAGATGGTATCAGAGCAGGATAAGCACATGCAAAAACACTTACCATACAAACGTGGGGGACCTAGCTAGGCTGCACGGAGGGCAAATAGCATGTATAATTATTGGGGAAACAAACATTAAGATGTAGGGAAAGGAGTCACTCAGAGGAGCAGGCATCCATGATTGGCATTCAGAGAAATGGCCAACCCTTCGCGCAAGAGGCACCACGAGAACAAGCAAGCTAAAAAGAATGCATAGCATATAAAGGTTGGGATGACTGAGTTCGAGCTATGGCTCAATGTTGGCAACTAAACTTAATAATACTTAAGATAAGTGGGCACTTGGTAAAAGATGAGATCGTGCAAATTTGTGTTGCACAATAATC
This sequence comes from Ensete glaucum, assembly GCA_021527575.1. Lineage (NCBI taxonomy): Eukaryota > Viridiplantae > Streptophyta > Magnoliopsida > Zingiberales > Musaceae > Ensete > Ensete glaucum. The sequence goes on from CM038558.1 coordinate 42,243,510, forward strand.
AAAAGAGTTGTGCAAATCTCATAGAGGTGAGGGGAATTACTAACTTGAAGAATTTGATACTCATGTAAGGGCTTATATGCAGATGATGGAGTATTCATGGCTATACCAAGGCGACTGAAACCTGGCACCATGGAGCACTGTAATTTTCTCTTTGGCATAAAAGGATACATCCGTAGGAGGCTGAAGTATGTAACAAATTCAGCATATTGCTAGGCCTACAAAGGTGCAGCAAGAGCTGTATTAGCGAAAAGTCACAATTTAATAAGCATATTTGTGAGGGCAGCACAATGTATAGGTTATTCAACAAGATGGAGTAGTCCAAGGGGATGGTCGTTTGTGAACTTCTATAGGGAAGAATACGAGGAGAAAAATTGCTCCAATAAGATAAATATCCAGAAGGGATAAGTCATGGTTCTCCATTGAGAGAATCATGTGCAACACATAGTGTATGTTAAGGAAGAGTACCTCAAGACAATATCTTCACAAAGCTCAACGGATCGAGCAAGTGGCAAGGAGTCATCGCATGATCTTGAATGAGGTAATGCATTGGTGGATGCATTACAAGATTAAGTGGGGGAGCAATCAATCTATGATAATATCATACGAAGGCACACTTAGAGTCGATATAAAAATTAGACTCAACGGAGGGCAGACTCATGGAATGATAGGTGTGAGGGCTACCATCAACTCAATGCAAATCGAGGAGCGAAGTAACTTGGGTGGAACTTAACGAAATATCCAAGCCATATGAAGGGAGTCAATGTAGAAGATAGAACATGAAGTGGAGGCAAGGAGCTTTTCTTAGACATAGGTCAACAATATAAACTCTTGTAGAGGCAAGAGTAGAATCATATCATTACATAGGTTTTTCATTCTAATGGGGCAGACTCATCTTACATAGTGCCAAAGACGAAGGGAGCTTCGAGGCATATGCACCTTATCTCAGAGATACATTTTACGGAGGAACTAAGATGATTCAACTTACAGAGGCAAAGTTGCGATCAAAAGGCCTTAGAAAGGGGTAAGAGGACACAATAGCGGATACTCTTAAAGAATATGCCACAGTGCTGTCATTCGGGTCGTCATAAAGAAAGCAGTGCGTAGTAGAGATTGTGCTAATGGGAGATAGGAGGCCCAGAATCCTGACAATGGTGCACCAATTTTAGTAAAGTCTAGGGACTTCGAGAGCTACTAGGTGATGAACTATCCTAGAGCGATACTTCGTCTAGGTGTGACCCGAGAATAGGTGGGTGAAGGTGAATTGCTATAAGGAGCGAACACAATTAGAGGTGGCAAAGACGCTACGATATGCTGGCAGAGGCGACACATGGAGAAATCATAGTCTGAGTTCATCACATAAGAATTTGAATACATTTGAGATGTCACCAAGAGGCGACATGGTGTAGTGGATTATGGTAGAATAGTTCTAGGCAATACAACACATGTATAAGAAGTCCCATAAGGGACTTGATCATACGAAGGTATGATCAGGAGCTACTAGGAGCTCCACTTCGGCGAATAACACAATGACAAGAAGGACTATGGATTAGAGGCATGGTATCATAGAGGTAGGTCTTTTGTGTGTGTGTATCAAATCTTACATCAGATGAAAGTTTTAATCATTAACATATAGGGGCTATGTACCACTAAGGAAGAATTCATATTGTAAGTACCAATGAATCCCATGGTGGGACTTGATCATACAAAGGTATGATCAGAGCGACTAAAGAGTTGGACTTATTCAGTGCTTATAGTCACTTAAGGGAGCCCATACAGGTCAGAGGACAAGGCCGAGTAAGCGAACATTGCTATCAAGGAAGCTAAGGAGAACAGAATCAGCACAAGTGCTGCAATAAGATGGCGGAGACCATGCATATGAGTTGTAGTCTATCTTTCCATCGACCAAGGGAAATTGCTTAGAGAATATAGGAGTGTTGAAGTAGGTGATCAAAATGGATAAGGAAGCGATGATGAGTCTAAAGAGGCTCAACTACCTAAAAGCAAAGCTCAGTCAGAAAAGAGGTGGACTCGGAGGAGTGCCACAGTACCATAGAGGTGAATCTATTGATCATAAAGAAAGGGATGCAAATGCAAGATAATGAATAGTAGGGCCATGGGCTGACAATGCTATGGTATCGCAGAGGTGGGACTTCTATGGAGTTATTAATCTCTTGCTCTTATGAAGGAAGAGCGTTAGTCGTGAAAGGGGGCAAATAGTTGGAGAATACAAAGACAAACTCTAAGTACCAGGATAAGACTGGAGGGCAAAGGCCAAGGAATTTCATAAGACTAGTGTCAATTAACTTCTCATCAAGATAGCTAAAAATAAGAGGATTTCGGGTTGATGCAGGAGTGCTTGACCAAGAAATGAAGTAGACAGTATGTGGTATTGTACCTTTTCTACTCAGAAGAGTAGGTGACAAAGATGATGGAGAAGACGGTACAATCCCAAGGGCAACCAAAACTATCAAAGACTTGCTCCAAATTTGGGTGAAATTTTACTCTTTTAAGGTAAAACTTCTTGCATTCTGAAAGTTCGATGGCAGAGAAAAGGTGAATCAGAATAGCTAACTCAACATAAGGAGTGCAAACATTTTGTGTGCTTCATAAGTGCGATCAAAGAACAGGTGAAGACTAGTAACTAGCTTGAAGCAAGAAGTATAACCTCGAGGGGGCTGGCGAAGTCCAGTAACTTTACCTTCTCAACTCCTAAGAGAATGGGTGAAACCGAGTACCCCAGTTCTTTTATTTATTTTACAAATGAGCTCTACACAAATTCAAAGACTCTTCAAAGAAATCTAATGGAAGGTGAGTTTAAATCCTCATCAATAATGATCAATATTACTGAGAGTAGATTGTCTGTTTCATTTCCCAATAGAAGTCCAATCGAAAGTAAAAGTAATGTAAACCTACTTGGAAGTGACAACTAAGTTGATGAAGAATTAATGAGCTAATTTTATAAAGAAAATATCTTAAAAACTTTAAAGTCTGTGAGGCAATACTCGTTAAAGCTCCAACAAGCATCCACTTAGTTTAAGCGACATGAACAAGGAAGGTCTTTTTATTTATCAAAAGGACCCGCAAGAATCAAAAGGATAAGCATAACTCAGTCAACCCTACACTAGAGCTAGTCATTGGTGAGTTGAAGTAGCATGACAGATCAAAATTTAACTACTCAATAATAGTGACAGAGGGCAGATGGGAGCCAAGAGGTGTGTTGCAGCTAAAGCAGAAGATTGGAAATTCAGCAAAAGGTGAGGAGATCCAACATCTGCAGCGGCTTCGACTAGGATGTCGAAGGAATAAGTATGAGAGAATGTCATGGGAAAAAAATAAGGTATTCAAAGTAATGCTCATATTTGTATGTGTCTTTCGGGTTTGGTACATATTTTGTACAGCAAGTACCGGGTTTGTAGTAGGCTTAGCAACCCTCGTTTGATTAGCTTTCATAGCCAATTTTGACTTGTAAATGAGAGTTGTGTCATGTGGACACTTGTAGGCACTTCGGTCTATAATAGACCTTGATACCTTATATGCAACCATTCAGAGTTTGTAAAGTTCATGGTTATAATTTACATTGGCTATGTAAAGTATTTGCTAAAGTAGTTGCTTGTGGATCCCATGAAAAATGCTATCTCTAACCTGTTTTCTATTTTGTATGTCCTAAGGGACCCTAAGAGATTTTAGAAAGGCTGAACTTTGCGGACAGACATGCAAGGGTGCTACACGACTTAGACAAAACTAGCTAAGTTCATGACAGTATTACACCCTTATATGTCCGTCCATAAATATCAGCCTCCTCGAAACCTCTTATAATCCCTTAAGACCTATAAAAATCAAAATAAGTTAGAGAAGACATTTTACATGAGATCCACAAATAATCATTTCAGCTAACAATTTATAGTTAATACAAATTACAATCATGGACTTTACAAGCTCTGAACGGATGCACACAAAGGATCGTGATCTATTACAGATCAAAATCTTCATAAATATCTACATAATATAACTTTCATTTACAAGCCGGAAATGACTACAAAAGCTAACCAAACTAGACTGCCAAGTTTACTACTAGCTCGTTACTTGTTGTACAAAGCATAAAAAAAAATTAAAAGACATGAACATACATGAGTATTACATCGAGCATCATGTTTATCTTTTTATTCGTGATACTATGGTGCCCCACTGCATACTAATGAGTTTATAATTTTAACTATTCAATGAAACTTGTATCATTGTAAGTTGGTGATGGGGTGGCCAGGGCGTTTTCATCCCTCTTGGAACATCACTAGCACAAGTCAGCCCGAGTAGGTTCTAAGGGAGGTCGCCTATTGGAATCAAAACATATTGCACCAAAGGTTGGCAAAGGGCTTATACATGAGATCAATAGAAGACCTCATGGTCGACGCCCATAGGTAGCTCATCACAATGAGTGATTGATTCCACTATTTTCCTTCTCTTTTATTTTGTGTCATTCCTTTGTAGAATCATGTTAAGACCGTAGCTGAGTCGGGTTATAGTCGATTAAGTCGAGTAATTAAACTAGGTCTTGTTGACTATCCTAGACTTGGCATTAGGTCGGCTAGAAGAAGATTTGAGTCCATTGTAATAAATCAGTCCAAATCCTAGTAGGGTTAGGATTCGGCTAAACTGGAGTTGGGTTAGGAGTCGGAGTTGGATTTGAGTCAGGTCAACTAAGTCAATCTTGTAATCAATCCAATTGGTCACCTACCTTGATGAGGGGAAGTCAACTAGAGCTGAGAGGAGGCGACTAAGATAAGGAAGGGAGAGTTCCATTTAGTTGGGACTCTCTCTGAGGTTGATTAGGAGTTATATTATGAGTTGAAGTCTTAGTTTACATGAAGTAGGGGAGTTGGTTAGGAGATGACTAGGAGTTGGAGTCTTTTGAGTAGGAATCTTATTAAGAGTTAGGGTTTAGAAGCTCTATAAATAGCATATATTCAGCTCTCTTTTCATCATTAATAGATCAATTATCTTTCAGTCTTTATGCATAAAACTAAGGAGGGGGGAACCCCTATAGAGTTTCAAGGAGGCTTATCCCCTATAGAGATCACCTCAAGCTTAGAATCTACAAGGATTCTAACAAATCACCACATCATAATGACAATGATTGATAGAGCTCCAGACTTATTAATCGCCATGGCTTACTTGGCGAAAGAAAATAAAGAACTAAAGAAGTAGTGATTAGTTGAAGTATAACCTAGAGCGGATGCTAATACAACAAGCTGGCCCGACTCTAGCTTCGAGTCGACAAGCTGGAGCACTAGAACGAGGCAAGATGAGACTTAGTTGTGGAGCTTTATAACTAAGTCAAAGTCTACAAAAAATGGATTGACGAGGCAAGGGACAACAAATTTAGATTTAGTAATATGGCTCTAAAGGCTCAAGCCTAAGTTGACACACTAAAGACTAAGGTTGGCTCCCTCCAACGTGCCATGGGGTAGTTGACAAAGCAACTCAAGGAGGAGGAGGCCCACCAACTTGAGGTAGAGGCAAGAGGAGTGGTCATGCATAAGGCCTCCTAAAGATCCAAGAAGGGGTTAACTTTGGGTATCAACTCATAATTTCATGAGCAAGGGTACTGGATCACCAATTGTGAGTAAAATAGTAGAGTCTTCCAGAAGGTTGATTTTGAGGTGATCATAGCATAGATAGAATTGACAATTGCAGTGAGTCTACAGCTCCTATGGAAGATGATGAAGTGAAGCCTGTGAAGAGGCTAAGGGGGAATATGGAGAGGCAAAGCTGATGATAAATCTAGCCCCAACCCCTATGGAGATCCCAACATGATATCCTCCTTGGCTGTAGAAGACGTAGATGTGGAGAGTATCTCATAGGAGTTAAGTCGACTTGTCGTTTATTTTTCCTTTTCCTTTTACCTTTTTGAGATGATCCAATTTTGATGTAAGGACTCGCATTGATGTTGTGCATGATTTTATTAATAAAAGAAAAATATTTACAAAATTTGTCTATACTTTCACGTACATTGGGAGCTTTTCATGCATGATATTTTTCGAAAAGTGAAAAAATATGTCAAGTTCGAGGGATATCTAAATCCCTTAGGGTTTGAAGTATCATCCCAAGTCAACCTTCTTTTAAGATATAGTAGGGTGCAAGCTTCCCCATGGTGTGGGTCAGATCAGTCTTACACAAAACTAAGTCTACTACCTTAAGTCGATGGTGTTGGACCTTTGTATTATGAGACTTCGCCACTAACTATTTATAAATTAAATTCTTGAGATGAACTATTGTTCTGACTTTGTCAATCTGGTCTAGTTTTATTTGGAGACTAATGTTTGATACATCTACAATGAAGGTTTGGGTTTGAAGTATTTACAAAATAAACTCGGCCATTAATGGAGGACAAATGGATAGCCATCAGGGTGGGGAGGGGAGCAGCGTAAAGATCACACTAGAGGCGAAGAAGCTGACAAGGGCAACAGCTGAGTTAGTGGTGGAGGTGAGAGACTGAGCAATGGAGCTACGATGAAGGGCGACAGAGGTGGTGGTGAACAAAGGGGGAGTTAGTGCAACTGTCATAATTGAGTAAAAAGACACGACCCGAGTAGACCAAAAAGGAATGATGCCTGCCTCGTTCCTTAAAAAAAAATATATGTATATGGATTCCACACATAGAGTTAGAAATATGTCATGGTTTGATCCAAACTGAAACTGAAATATGTCATGATCATGAACCGAAATAGAATCGAAATCCAAATAGGAAGGTTTGGTTCTGATATTGTAACTTGGAATAAAAAATCAATAATTTCAGTTTTTTTTTTTAACTGATTGAAAAAGAAAAAAAAAAGGGTTCATGAGTAGTAGTAATTAGCATTCCAATGATTTATGTTTGAATCTTGGTGACTTATTTTTGTATCAGGAAGATTCCATTTGGTTCAGAACTACATAAGACCCTCTCTCTCCTGTTGAATGAGGAGACTTCGAAGACACAATTGTTGGCACTGCAACAGTGCTCAGATGTTATTACAGCATCCAAAATCTCTCTTTGACTCCATCTTAACAGAAAAATATTTCAAAGCATATCGTGTTCTTGGTTTTTGTTTTTCTTTCAGCATATCACTTTTTCCAGAGACCTTACAACATGAATACAATACCATTTTACCATTCCATGATCGAGACTGCTGTATAACCCACAGGAGATTGATGTTTTTTTTTGGGGGGGGGGTTTCAGAGAAGAATTAACATTGAGATTGATGTTTCACCTCTAAGCCACCATACTTGGTGGCCACAAGAACCAGGGGATATTTCCTGTGCACAGTAATGCCAGGCGCTTCATCCATGCTGATGTCTTCCTTCTTCATCCCATCTGGTAAATCCCAATCAAAAGAATACAAGAGGTTGCACAGCGCAAGCTCCATCGTTGCCATGCCAACGTTCTTTGCAGGACAAATCCTTCGACCTTCCCCAAATGGTATGAACTTGAAGTCATGCCCATTCGTGTCTACATCGCCCCCCATGAATCTCTCAGGCTCGAACTCCTCCGGCCTCTCCCATGAGTTCGGATCCCTCCCTATCGCCCATGCGTTCACATAGATCGTTGTCTTGGGAGGAACATCATATCCATCCAGCTTAACATGCTCCATCGTCTCCCTCGGAACAAGCAGTGGAGCGGGAGGGTGCAGCCTTAGCGTCTCCTTCACAACGCACTTGAGGTACGGGAGCTGGGGGAGGTCACTATCTTCCACCTTCCCTTTCCTCCCGACGCAGCCTCTCACCTCATCTTGTGCCCGTCTAAGCCTCTCCGGGTGCCTCATGAGCTCCGTCATCGCCCACTCTACCCCCGACGCCGATGTGTCGGACCCGGCAACGAAGATGTTCTACGGAATCATCAAAAACTGAGCTAGCTTAGTATATGACTGTGTATGTGATGCTGAAAGTACAAGTGATGCTGATGAGGGCGGCAAAAGGCACCATGAGTACTCCTTTGATGTGAGCGTCTGTAATATTGTTGTCGTCGTTTTGGAGGCGGAGCAGAGCATCCAAGGTGTCTTCACCGTCATCGGATCGCCGCTTCCTTGGATCGAGATGGTCATCTATGAGTCGTCGGTAGAAGGCATCGAGTCTAAGAAACACATCTTGAAGCCTAGCCTGCGTTCCTCTGATCACGTCCACCCACCCGAGCATGGCGAAGTAGTCTGCTACGAAGAAGGAGGCAAAGATTGCTTGACACTCTTTGGCGATGCGTTGGAAACCGTCGTGGCAGCGACAGCCGAAGGCGGTCCTGCAAGTGATATTGGCAGCAAGAGAGAGCAGCTCCTCACTCAGGTTGACGACGACGGAGGTGGGAGCACCAGAACGGATCGATTCCATGGTTCTCTGGACCTCCTCCTCTCTCACGGGTCTAAAGGACGTGATCTTCTTGGTGGTGAAGAGCTCCGCCACGCAAACCTTCCGCAGATGCCTCCAATGGCTTCCGTACGGGGCGAAGGCCACGTCGGAGCCGCCGAAGGAGAATTTCGCGGTGGAGATGGTGCGAGGCCGGCTGCAGCACTCGAGGTCGTGGGTCCTGAGGACTTGCTCGGCCGACCCCGCGGAAGAGACGACCACGACGGGGACTTGGCCAAGCTTCAAGCGCATGACAGGGCCGTGTTGCTTGGAGAGTTCCCACAGGGACTTGTGCAGGAGGCTGCGACCCAACTGGTGGAGGTTGCCGATGATGGGGAGCGTGTTTGGCCCTGGTGGGAGCTTCCGTGCTGCGTTATCTTTCCTCCTCCTACCTGAGAAGAGAAGTAAGGTGAGCAGAGGGAGGAGGAGGAGGAGGAGGAGGAGAGATAGTGAGGCCGAGATGTGAAGAGCTGCCATCGTGTAGCACTACACTTCCACACGCAAGGATTTGTTTGGCCTTCTTATGGTACATACACTAAAAGGCTTTGGTTTGGTATAGCACCTAACATTTGGCTTAGGTCCAGCCGAAAAGATAAGGTCACCACTTTAAAAAAATATATATCTAGGCCTTTAATTTTTCAAAAAAAAAAAAAACGAAATCAAATTGGCAAGGGTCGATTCGAAATTGGAATTGGCGGTTCTGGTTTCAATTCCATCGTTTTCGATTCCAACCATTAAAAACTTTATCTTTTTAATTTAAAAATATAAATATAAAAATATTTTTTAAAAAATAATAAAAAAATAAAAATTATGAAGATCGACGATAGTTCCAACTCCGAAGAAGTGATGGAGACCTCTCCAAATCAGATTCGTTTGGGGGGGGGGCTTCTTATGGTGAAGAAAAGGTGACACAAGACTTGTCTCGAGTATAGCCAAAAGATGAGGGGCCACCATAACAAATATACCTAAGCTTCACCATGATTCCTAAATTGACCGTTTCGATTTTTGTTTTTATAAAAAAAAAAAAAATCACAGGCCGAAATCGAATTGGCAAGGGCTGGTGTTGGAATCAAAACTAGAATTGACGGAATCGGTTCGTTTCCTATTCGAATCAATAAATTTTATTTTTAATTAAAATTATAAAATATAAAAATATATAAACTTATTTTTAAATAATAAAAAAATAATTTAAAATTATGAGATCAACTATTTGAATCGAAATCGACGAATCATCAAATAGATTTGGGTTCAAAGATCACAAGAATGTATAAATCATGATTATTAAATGTGATTGCACAATTGAATAGGAGAGAAGTAACCATACGATACCACAGGTTATAATCATGTCATAACAATTGATCAAGCTCGCATGTCCATTCGTTTTTTTTTTTTTTGAAATTATTATAGCAAAAGACACGTCTTAGTTTGTCTATCCTTATTTTGCTTGGATTTTTAGAGAGAATCGAATGGTTGGCATGTTTTTTTTTTTGCTATGGATCATTAGAACATATACTATCCGGGAAACGGATATCCAAAACCATCGTGTGATTACTATTTTTTAAGAATATTTTAAATAATCATGTATCATTCACCGTATCTTATCGTATACATAATATTATAATATCATCACCATCACCATGCACTATAATTCATCAACTATCAATATACTGATAATAAATATTTTTTTTCTAACTCACATGTCAACATTATCATATAACATGCAGTCCAACAAAATATGATACCAAAATCGTAAGGATGAAAATATTTTGTATCATATTATATTAAATTATATGATATTCAATAAAAAATTATTTATCTTCTATCACGTCTCGTAGCAGTACAATCAAGTGAAATATGGCCATCACCTCAATATAATTTTTTTAAAAATATTTTATTTATATCATAAAATATTTTTAAAATAAAATTTACTATAAAATATTTATCAAAGCCATAGTAACCAAAATCATGAGAAAAACTCCTGCATAATCCACATATGAGAAGAATCGACATAAATAAGGAGAGGAATCAAACATTCACATTTATTTTTCACCTCCATTCCACCGTATTTGGACAATATAAGAAACAAACGAGGTTTGCTTCATCCATCTTGATATATTCTGATAGAGAATATTCTGACGCTACCTCATCGTAGATAATTGGTAATCATCGAGGAGCCAACGTGGAGCAATACCTAGCGTGTGTCCGAAAAAAGCACAGCTAGCTCGGTAGATGATGTACGATCGACTCCGCATCACCCAAAATCGTGCGGGTCGACATTGCATAATAGGGTACCAAACGGGCCGAACTACAACATCGGGAGCATACGGGCCGGCCCCTAGCATGGTCACACTAGTTAACTCATGCCGTCAGGAGCATACTATCACAGACTTAGCTGAATTTGCCTAAGCTGTGCGGCACTCAAGACTTAGTTGAAATTGCCTAAGTCATGAAGCAACCTTGCCCAATGTTCCGGACTTAGTTGGGATTGCCTAAGTCATGAAACGCCCAAAGCGTTATTTGTCCACAAAGGGTGAGCCCTCTTATACTGCAAATAAGAAGTTGATTAGCCTAAAAGCGAGCGACGAACACGTCTCGGCATCTCGCAAAGCGAAAAACTATACAAGCAATTTGTCGAACACCTTGAGTGCAGCAGAGAAAAGAGAGAAAGAGAACGAAATAGGACTTTGGAGGGTTGTAGGAATAGTCGCAAGTCCACAAACGATGGTTCCCAAGGTATCAGACGCAAGATAACTTTAATTGCTGATGAACACCTACGCCCGACATAAACCCGGAACCCTATTTAGCCCGGTGCCACCCGGAGGGTTCTAAGGTGATGAAATAGCTAATATTTCGCACCGCTCAGAAAGATTACCGTAGCACATGAAAAAGACCCAAAAATAGGGTTGTTTTGGCTCCGCGCAGTGAGCGATCGTTTTGCAGCCTTCTACACTACTTTCGCTCACATTTCTTAGGTAAAAACATATAAACTCAAGGAAAAACAAGTTACCAAACATATATACAAGAAAGAAAAAACGATGAACGGTTCAAGGAGCGAAGGTGTTACGGTTGAGCGACGACCGTTCGTGACAATACGGACTAGTAATTCGACCAAGCCATCACCATAAGTATAAATATTGATCCCCTAGCTTGAGGATGGGGATCTGACCTTTTACATCGTGAAACTACCTACTAATTTGAATATAGAGGGATCGAGTCAAGAATGTCCATCCTGACCCACCTAAGATGCAACCTCCCAACTCAGCCTCACTCCCTAATTTTTTTTGAAGAATCATGTGAACCATCTTGCACTCTCGAAATAGGACCGATTCATACTGACTCATCGACCATACCATAAATTTCCCTAACATCTTCCTCCTTTATCCCATTAGTTAAATCTCAATTCTTTAGCATGCTAATGTTGTTAGTCGGAGAAGAATGTCACATGTCACATACAAGTGACATGTCTTGTGACCATGAACGTTAGAGTATGTGATTGGATGTACATCGCTTTCATGTTATCTGTCGTTAGCATGCTAACGTTGTTAGCAGGAGAAGAATGTCACATGTCACATACAAGTGACATGTCTTGTGACCATGAACGTTAGAGTATGTGATTGGATGTACATCGCTTTCATGTTATGTGTTTTGGGTGCAACATCTAGTAGTTTGCACAGTGATAGAGTTATGCTAATGAATTGCCTTGTCACTCGTCCAATTCGACAGACCTATTTGGTGGACACACAATTATTCACAACATTGAGGTCCTCTTTGAATATGTAGGTGTTTGATCGCTTCGGCTATTTGCCCTCTTATTACACTTATGGGCTGATTTGGCCTCATATATTATTATTCAGCCATATGCATCATCAAAATGTGCTATAGGAGAATTTGGCCTTGCACGTCGTTGAAATGCACTATGGGTCAATTCAGTCATGCACATCATTGAAATATACTATAGGCCGATTCAACCTTATGTATGTTCTAAATATGTTCACATGCAGTGGCTAGTGTGAGGCTTCATTAGTATCTTTGCTGGTAAGCATGTGATGTTGGTTGTTGTATGAAATTTGAGAGTATTTGGCTCATACATCCGACCATAATGGCTTGACTTCGAGCTGACATGGTGTGATTTGGAGCCTCCATTAGGTCTCATCACCCACTTCTCAAATTGTCTGAGAGTTGAATGAATGCTCAGGATAGTGAAAGAGTCACCCTCAACCCCTCTAAAATGTGAGCCAAACATTGGTTGCACCCCACACCTTTAAACAATTCGAAACATTCAAACCTCAAGCTTTGGCTTTCATCCCACTCTTCAATAAAGGTGGGTGGGTTGTAGATTATAACACCACCTTTGTTGTCAGTGATGGGAACTTATTACTCGACCGCTCACTCTACCCCCGGCGCCGATGTGTCGGACCCGGCAACGAAGATGTTCTACGGAATCATCAAAAACTGAGCTAGCTTAGTATATGACTCTGTGTATGTGATGCTGAAAGTACAAGTGATGCTGATGAGGGCGGCAAAAGGCACCATGAGTACTCCTTTGATGTGAGCGTCTGTAATATTGTTGTCGTCGTTTTGGAGGCGGAGCAGAGCATCCAAGGTGTCTTCACCGTCATCGGATCGCCGCTTCCTTGGATCGAGATGGTCATCTATGAGTCGTCGGTAGAAGGCATCGAGTCCAAGAAAGACATCTTGAAGCCTAGCCTGCGTTCCTCTGATCACGTCCACCCACCCGAGCATGGCGAAGTAGTCTGCTACGAAGAAGGAGGCAAAGATTGCTTGACACTCTTTGGCGATGCGTTGGAAACCGTCGTGGCAGCGACAGCCGAAGGCGGTCCTGCAAGTGATACTGGCAGCAAGAGAGAGCAGCTCTTCACTCAGGTTGACGACGACGGAGTTGGGAGCACCAGAACGGATCGATTCCATGGTTCTCTGGACCTCCTCCTCTCTCACGGGTCTAAAGGACGTGATCTTCTTGGTGGTGAAGAGCTCCGCCACGCAAACCTTCCGCAGATGCCTCCAATGGCTTCCGTACGGGGCGAAGGCCACGTCGGAGCCGCCGAAGGAGAGTTTCGCGGTGGAGATGGTGCGAGGCAGCACTCGAGGTCGTGGGTCCTGAGGACTTGCTCGGCCGACCCCGCGGAAGAGACCACCACGACGGGGACTTGGCCAAGCTTCAAGCGCATGACAGGGCCGTGCTGCTTGGAGAGTTCCCACAGGGACTTTGTGCAGGAGGCTGGAGGTTGCCGATGATGGGGAGCGTGTTTGGCCGAGCTTCAGTGCTACGTACCAAATTTCCTCATTTAGTTAGGGAAATCATATCTAAATCCTAACTAAATTATATCTTTTATCATGCCCCCGCAAGATCGAGCTCCTGTAAAGACGCCGATCTTGAACTAAGGATGTCGATCTTGAATTGATATCAATGAAACTGAAGGAAGAAAGCTGCGGTGAAGACCTGACAATGGTTGACCTTGACGGAGGAGATGCTGCTATGGCTGAGACAATCGGTAGATCTGAAGGGTAGCAAGAGAAGCGCTATGATCGTAGATTTACTATCGTTTGACAACGAGAAAGAACTTGTTGTGCCCTCTCTGTAGAGCATCGAGAGACGATGAGCGACAATCCATACAAGTACTCTCAGCAAAGAGAACGAAACAATAGAGGCTGCAGGAGGGATGACATCAGCGAGCAAGTGTAGAAAGCCATCATCTACTACAGATAGGGTAGGCAAAATGTCGCTGCTTGTTGGAGCTGATGCGACAGTGGTGGTGCACAAGGAAGATGACCTTGTGCAGAAAAATGTCTCGGTAGAGGAATTAAGAAAGACAACAAGGTCCAACAGAGGAAGAGAAAGTCGATGCACTAGAAATCTCCGGAATCGACGAGGCTGTCGTTGTGATGAAGAGATAGATCTGCACGATGAGGAGAGAGTTACCTTCGGAGCAAATGAAGCAAAGGATGTCCGAGATGATGGCGATAGATGACTCCTGAGTATCTGTGGTTTCACAGCGGAGTTGTCTACGAACAAATAATAAAAAAAAAGAAAGATAATCTCTCTTATAGAGAGAGGGGCTCTGATACCATGTTGGAAATAAGAAGAATTAATGAAAATACCCAATTGATTCATTGATTCATTTATTTATACATAATAACAAGAAGGATTTGGCTCAACTAACATGAGAAATCATATCTAAATACTATCTTTTATCAAGAAGATAAGTAAGGTGAGAAGAGGGAGGAGGAGGAGGAGAGATAGTGAGGCCGAGATGTTAAGAGCTGCCATCGTGTAGCACTACACTTCCAAGGATTTGTTTGGCCTTTACAGTAAAAGGCTTTGGTTTGGTATAGCACCTAATACTTGGCTTAAGCGTAGCACTACACTTTCACACGCAAGGAAGCAGCACAAACGCTTATTTAGGGTCAAGCAGAGAGCTTGCAAAACGAATTGAGATGCAGATGCCCACATCTCACCGATAATTTTCGAAATCGTGGAAACTATAGGTCACAAGTGTCGTAGTCACGCCATGACGTTGATCGTGCAAGCACGACCGTTCGTTTTTTCGACTTACTGTAGCAAAAGAGACGTCTTAGGCTGTGTCTATCCTTATTCTTCTTGGATTTTTAGAGAGAATCTAGTGGTTGGCGTGTCTTCTGCTATGGGTCATTATAACATACTATGGCGGAAATGGATATCCAAACCCTCCTGTGGTTATAATGTAACTAAAATAGTTTTTAGAATTCTATATCATTTATTGTATCTTATAGTATGCATAATATAATATCATCATATTCACCACGCATTATAATTCATCAAATTATCAATATACCAACAATAAAGTATTTCTTTCTAGAAGATATTAACTCATACATCAACATTATCATATA
Source organism: Ensete glaucum (assembly GCA_021527575.1). Lineage (NCBI taxonomy): Eukaryota > Viridiplantae > Streptophyta > Magnoliopsida > Zingiberales > Musaceae > Ensete > Ensete glaucum. Next base: position 42,258,768 of record CM038558.1, read on the forward strand.
AGATATAGACCAACAAAATAGTAAGGATTAAAATATTTTGTGTCAGATTATATTAAATTATATAATATCTGATAAGAAAAATATTTATCTTGATCATGGCTCGACATGCGACAACACAATCAACAAGTGAAAAATGAATCTCAACCATGGACACCAGCCGAATATAAAATTTTAAAAAATATTTTATTTATATCGTATAATATTTTCTTAGATTAAGCTTACTATAAAATATTTACCAGACCATAGTAATCAAGATCAATTACTGATACTTGAAAATTTTCACTTTCATCTTGTAACTAATCCAAGTATTGGAGTGACCACATCGAGGACCTTAAATGACGTCAATTGTCATGCATGTCGATCGTCGAGCGAACACCTGAACCCCCATCCAACCACAACAAATTTTTTACGTGTGCAGATCTAAACTGAGTCGGACTGATATAAACATCACTGGCATCATCACCATTGATACCAAATTCTACTTCATTTTGTTCCTTTTATAGGATGTGATAAACCACTATTCTAAATCAAATTAGCTTAACTAAATATGCACTCCACTTCTTTGATGATGATAAACACTTGTTAGAAGTAATTAAATCTCACTTACCTAAATGACTGGGTTCCACCTCCAAATGGATAGTCTCTTAGATTTGTAGCCAAAATGCCAGGTGATTGGTGAAAGTTTCCAAGGGATTCCTCTCCTGAAACCACAAAGCACAGGAGATTATAAGTTGTCTAGAAAACACAGGGTTGTGAATGATTCTAATGGTCTCAATTAGGCAAATGATATACAACAAGTCTTGCATTAAAGAAGGATCAAATGAGGAACATATCTGCGATCCCGTGGATGAAGTCTGAAGTGCATTTGGCAATGAGAAAGTCTCTCCAGCATAGCCCACGACTCAGCTTTCTTCACAAACATATCCTTAAACATTGTTTTCGGAGAAGCATCACCATGTGGGCTTATCTTCCATCTCTACTCCTCCATATTCGGTGACCTCAGGAAACAGAGCAGATCATCTGTGCACAGTAATACCAGGTGCCTCGTTCAGGCTGATGTCTTCCTTCTTCATCCCTGCTGGTAGATCCCAGTTGAAAGCAGACATGAGCTTGGCGAGCATGAGCTCCACCATTATCATCCCAGCAATCAATCTTACTAGGAGCCTTTGCCAAATGGTATGAGCTTGAAGTCATGCCCCTTCGAGTTGTCAGAATTTTACGATTGGAATTTCTTTCTATCACTCGTACGTATACAATATATAAGTTTTATAATATAGGAAAATTTTAAGATAGATTTACTAGGCAAGAATGACCAAATGATCAAAACAAGTGATCATGAAAGAATCTTAGCAAGGCCAAGCTTACCTGCAAAACAACTTGTATGTTCTCATGGATATATGCATACAACTGAACATAACAGGCATTTTGAAAAAGCCACAGAAAAATCTCAATCAAAAGAAATAATTCAAGATTTTAAATGTAGCGAACATCTTAAATAACCCCATCTCTTGAGATTTATATCAGGATATAAGGCTTCCAATAATCCAGCAAATTAAAATAACATAAAACTATGAGTAAGCTACATGGTTTCTCCACCAAAATTGCAAAATGATAATGCATATCATGGATAGAAGAACAGGGTGTTGTGAGTGGCTGGGAGACCATGAAAGAAAATAAAACTCGGTGAATGTAATCATCAATTTCATACATGGTCTACTGCTGTTAATTTGAGGCCGGGAAGATGCAGTTGTACATTTATAGCCCAATGAAGCCCAATCTCCTCCAACATACTTGCATCTGCTTTCAGCATTATATCTTCCATTATATCTCTTGAGCTGCTGATAGCAAATCATCTGATTGGAGAAGGATCATGAACAGTGTGTCGATTGGAATACAAGTGCGTTGGCAGCTTGATCAGAGGGATCAACCATCAACATTCTGTAATACTCCATATCCTCTATCATCATCACTGTATCCATAAATTTCTCATATTTTTGTCCATACCTGAATAGATCCTTCTTGTGTCACTTTGCACTCCCAATAACCTTCTATCAGAATAATAATCCAGGTTCCTCATCCCACCATCATAATCATCAATACTTCTTATCCTCCTTGAACACCAGTATTATGGGTAATTTTGGCCGATAACCTAATATCCTTTGCTATAAATTCTCGCTCCCTTTTTTCATAAGAGATTTTCATTGATAATCCTTCTTTACTATTTGCAATCTATCTTAAAAATTTTAATATTCCTAAGATGTTCCTCTATAAATGGACATAAATATCCTGACTTATTACTTAATAACTCTTCTCAGTCCCTCCATATAATCCATTTTTCTTTCACTTCTTATTCTTCTTCTTCTCCTTCTGATCGTCAAAGCATCTTTCACTTGTAGGGACGTAGCTAAGGGTTACAACATCGATACTTGTGAAAATTATTGATCAGCGAATGAAATGAGCTGTATGCAACAAACTCATATGAAGTAATGATAATTGAGGTTGTGAAAAACAAGGATATGATCGGTAATCGAGAGGTTGTATTTAGTAAAATTATATTTTATTTTTTTTAGATGATTGTAGGAAATAGCAATTTTTTTTCCAAATTACGACATCGAAAATAAATATTTACGAAAAAAGCCCTCAAAGAGAAGAATACCTCGCGACTGACCCGTTGAGGCCCTAATTCGCTTCTCCTCCGTCGCCGGGTTCCGAGACGATCTCCGGCGAGCCTCCGGAACCCCAATATGCATGATTGAGTTGCCCTCTGTTCCCAATGAAGACGTCGACGCGTCTCCTCTGCTGCACCATCTCTTCCGCCAAAAGACCATCTCCATCCTCGCCTTCATCGGCTTCCTCTAAGCCAATCCCCTTTCGCTTTCTCTGTAGGTGTACATGCCTGAGTTTCCAGATCTGGTCACTGATCGCTCCGATCTCAGATCAAGACGTGTTCTGGCCATCTGCTCCTCTTCGGCGACGGGAATCCCGCATTGCGGCGGAAAACAAAATGCTGAGACAGGAAACAATATAAACAAGGCAGTCCTCCGATGTATTCGCCACGTCTGCGCCCAGTCATCGTTAATTCATGTGCTGCTTAGATTGACCGAGTAACACTCGAAGCATTTTTCGGGTGATGTGGCCCTCGCTAGGTCCAACGTGATGGTGGGTCCGTACGCTTTCTTTCCTGTGATTCGTCCACTGATATGTGGGTCAGAGATGTGGTGGCACCAATATATCAGGGGTGACGTGGATATTACAAGTATGAGTTAGCATGTCGATCCCAATTTGAGCTATGCTATTAGAAAACCCAATGCGGGGGATGAACGGAAGCCTAAAGCCCAAAAATACAATAAAGTTAATAAATATAAATAAAATAATGAAAAGACTGATTGGCCCCACCCTTCGTTCTAATTAGATATACGCTTTCTTGTTGATGTTGTTGTAGTTGTTATTATTACTATTAGTAGTAGTACAAGAACTTAAAATACCCACCTAATGAAGGAAGCACCACAGCCCACCGTTCGTGTGTCTCGACGAAGACGGAGGAGAGGAGAAGCGAATGGTTATGGTATCCTTCTCGGCAAAACCAACCTCGCCCTCTCTCCTCCCTTCCCTTTCCTCTTCCTCTCATCCCCTCTCAATCGGATCCCTAATTCCCCCGACCGAACCGAGTCCATCGATCTTTTTACTCCGATCGGATCGGATCATCCATGGAGGCCAAGAAGATACGCCTGGCGCCCATCGTCGACGAGAGTTTCGCCCCCCGCCGTCGCCGCTACTTCGACTGCCTTTGGACCGCTTGGTCCGCCCCCGGCTCCTCCTCCTCCTCCGCCGCCGAGTCGTGGAAGCAAATCCACGGTGTCGGCGGCCAGCGCGAAGGCCGGTGGTGGAGCCGGGTGTTTGGCGCGGCGCTGACGAAGGTGCGTGAGTGGTCGGAGCTGGTGGCCAGGCCGCGGTGGAATGCCTTCATCCGCCACTTCAGGAGCAACCGGCACGGCGGCGGATGGAGGGCAGCGTCGGCGAGGTTCCAGTACGACCCCTTGAGCTACGCTCTCAACTTCGACGAGGGCCACGGAGAGTGCCCCGAGGAGGAGTACATGGGCTACCGCGACTTCTCCACCCGATACGCCGCCCCGCCGGCGTCGGCCTAGTCGCCCATCGATCTCCGACGCTCCGCCCCTCGCCGCTGTTTCCGCCACAGCCGGCCTACGGAGGAGTTCCCGGGGACAGGTCGGTGTGGTGTGCGCACGTTAGTGACGGTATCTATTTGCCTTTTCTCAACTGAAAGTATATAAATATAAATATACACATATAAATGTGTGTGAGATTATAAAATGTCGTTTTGTTATATCGCTCAGCCGTTGCTTAGTCGTATAGCTGTAAAAGTCGTGAAATCAGAAACGATCTGTCTTCTTCTTCCTTTTACATGAGCGTCGACACGATTATATTATATCTTCATTAATCCATCTAATTGTGCTATTGTTGAGTTGGCTATCGATCTCCATACTATATATATGGAGCTGATGCAGCAGAGATCACAAACAAACATGTTCACGGGCTCCCCGCCGAGGTTGATGCATGAATGAGCTTTTGAAACCATTGTGTTTTGGTGGTTCGCTGTTGCCTTTTCGTTCCACATGCAGGTGATGTTCGATGCATTAGCTGGCCGCTTAGCCATATGTTAATGTTAGCGAATAAACGTAGGAATATGAACGACTGACTAAGAGGGATTTCATACAAATAACAAGAATTGGAGAATTAAAATATTCATATGCAAATTTAGGAGATTCAAAATATTTATCACGAACAAATTAAAGACAAAGCAGTAAATTTGCAAAACTGCCAGTAAGTGAGAACTGGACATATTTAAATTACAAATCTAATGGGCATCTCCGATGTCAGAAACCCTTGTACTGGTCCAAACCCCATCTTCTCCGTCCCTTCTGCCAAACAACAAACCGAGTGTTACCCTGCTAGTTATTGGTTGACACTGGTGGGGTCGCATGAGATCTCCACTGTCGCCTCGGTTCGTTGTGGCGGGTAGCGTCTCGGTAGGTGAGTTTTAGAAATAGGAAAAAAGAAGGGGGAGAAAGAAGAGGAGGCGAAGCAGCGGTGGGTGAGGTCAGGAATCGATGGCGCAGGGACAGGGTGCGATGCCGACGCCGTCACCGACTCCGGCGACGAATCCGCCGCAGGCGGAGGTCCCACCTGCGGCCGTGGGCCGACAACAGCAGGCTTACGCGGTGGAGTTGTACTTCGACCCGGCGCTGGAGAACCAGGTGCTGAAGGCGTGGAACGTGCTCGCCCGCCGGCAGATCAGCACGCAGCTCATCGAGATGGCCGCCCGCCCCCACCTCACCCTCCTCTCCGTCCCCACCCTCGACCCCCTTCGCCTCCACGCCGCCCTCCGCTCCCTCGCCGCCCGCCTCGATCCCCTCCCCCTCACCCTCTCCTCCGTCGGCGCCTTCCCTTCCTCCTCTGACGCAGGCGTTCTCTTCCTCGCCCCCACGCCCTCGGCCGCCCTCCTACACCTCCACTCCCAGCTCTGCGAGGCCCTCCGCAAGGAAGGCGTCGAGGCTCCGGAGGAGTTCCGCCCCGATTCCTGGGTGCCTCATTGCTCCGTCGCCCAGGACGTTCCCCGGAGCAGGATCGCCGACGCCTTCTGCATTCTCCGGGATCTCAAGCTGCCCGTGTCAGGGTACGTCATGGACATCGGCCTTGTGGAGTTCTCGCCTGTGCAGGAGATCTTCTCCTTCCCCCTCGGGAGTGGTTCGGAAGCTTGAGGTACATCACTTCTTCTTTCCTCCCCTCCCCCCATAATCCCACTCCTCCTTCGTAGTTGCTTGTCTGTGATTGCACTGTGGAGCCAAAATCCTACCTTGATGCGATAGAGATTATAATTGTTGACCTTCAAGCCTAGAACAGAACAGTGATTTCTCTCTTGTATGGTATAATTGTCTGAACTTTGTATCATATTTCCAACAACTTGAACAATAATCAAAATCCTATCTTGATTAGTGTTCAACTGGAAGACAAAAGTAGATCAGTGACGGGTAATTTAATCTCTTTATAAAAGTACCGTAATAATCTTTTTTGGGCTTTGCATTTTATTTCTCAGAATTTATATTGGAGATCCTTCCATGCGTTGATGGTATTCAAGTTAAAGTCTTTTTGGTACTTCACCTTTTTAATTGATCTAGGACCTTTTGGTGGATGCAATAGCACAGTGCTTTTTTGAGCTTGTTAAGATCACAGATAGATGTGTAGGCTGGAATTCTTGAACGATTCTCAAACTTAACATTGATTACATTTCTGTCTTCATCTTATTGCACTCCAAACTTTGTAAAAATTTAATCTTAATGATCATTCTCTTTTGGGTTGCGCTCGAATCATTTGTCTATGGAAATAATTTTTTGTTGTCTTAGTTGGTAAAGGACAATGTATCCCCTGGCTTGAGGACATAGTGCATATTGTGCAATCATAGTCTACAACTTAAGTTCTTGACTATAGTCTTATATCATGTCAACAGGTTAAGTTGTTAATGCAAATCATTAATAAGCCACACTCAGCAACATAAACAAGAGCATGAAGAGACCATGATGGTAATACTCTTAAACCTTATTTCGAGGTATATAAAGAAATTAAACTTGTTCCAATGCAAAAACTTTTGGGAATTTACTTTATGTGCATTACAAAATAGCATAATCATAATTATCTTGCAACCATCAGCTTTTAGAGCCTAATGGTCATTATTTTCTTTATTGTTTACATTTTAATCTTAATTAAGAGAATACTATGCACCACATGACCACAAGATCCCACTTAAGCTAAAAGATTAGATCTTTTCGGCTGTTAGCAAAATTGGAGATGATGGAAATGAACTACTAGAGATCATCGTGTAAACACTACATTTTACTGCACTATGCATAGTGTAGTGGAAACACAACACTATGTATTTATGTGAAAGAAATGGAATGTAGGTTTTATTTCATATATGTGCTTGATTTTCTATAACATATTTATATCTAAGTCAGGCTTTTTTGTGCTCCTAAACATCAATCATTATGAACATGGTATCTTCCATAGTGAATTCATCTTTCTAGTATAAAATGAACTTTCTATTGTTCTCATCCTTCTTAATTTGTTTTCTTATTATCCTCCTCTCCTCTAGTTGTTAATCATGGTTACAGGTAAGTTCTCAGTTACATTTTTGTGTATAACCTTCAATTTCACTGATGAGTAGCACGATGTTGTTCCCAATGTGTCAACTTGATTTTGAATCTCAAATGGAATTCTGGCCTAATTTGTGGAATTATACTTCAAACGCATAAATATTTAAACTATGTAATCTCAGGTGTGTTTGCTCAAAATTTTGAGATTATGTGCAAGAATGTGTTTCAAAAGGTAACCACATTGATTCTTACATTGGACAAAATCAATTAGATCTCAAAAATCAAGTGCTGAATTAATTATGAATGATATGGTTTTTGACTTTTATGGCCTCTGCACTTGATTGCTTGAAAAGAAGTTTGATCCTGTTGCAAGATTGATCTTCATTGGCTTATCTTAGAAAGAAGATAGTTTTATTGCATTAAGTTATCTTATTCCTCCCTTTGATTTTATGAGTTAATCATTTAAATATTGGAACCTAACAGTGTTTTGTAATCTTGATGATTATTTAATACAATTGGCTAACTCGATTAACATTGTATTGTGAAAAATATTTCTATAAAAATATTTATTCCCTGTCTCCTTATATGAATGATTAGGCTTCCCAACAATGTATCCTGACTTTGGCACCTAATAGACAGAAGTATTTTCATGATTTGCAACATTAGATAATTGAGTCTAATGCATCACATGTCGCATTGGAACCAGTTCATCGAAATTTGATATGAGGATTCCAGTTTGATATCAATTGATTTCTCATTTCCACCCACCATGGATGTGGTGTTGATAAGAGTTGGCCTGAATTATACGTTTCTGACTGAGACCAGCCTGTAAGACCCATTGCAACTGGATCCTGATTGCTTGCAATAGGATATACAGAGGAAGAAGAAGGAAAGGAATGGGAGGAGGAACAGAGGAAACAGAAAGTGTAAGGAGAAGAGGGATAGGATTGAGGAAGAGGACAAGCGAAGGATTAAGCGAAACCTAATATTGGATGTCATCACACTGCTGCAAGACACCGTTCATGCTGGCTGGTCTGATTGTAGGCAACAGGGTTTTACCTTTTACGTCCATTTTTTCTTATCTATTTAAAAATTCATATCTTCTACACTTTTGTACATTTAAAAAGTAATTTTTTGACATATTTTTTATTTTTTATTTTAATGAGGAGGGACCTTGATACAATGGTAAGGTTGCTCATTTGTTATTTTTATTTAATATTATTAAGTTGAATTTGAACCCAATCCCCTCATTCTATCCAATCGGTTTGGAAACCCTGATCACTCGACAATCGCTGTTCAGATCTCATCTTATGAACTTTGGCATGTCTTAGTGTTCATGAACTATCTGAGTACATGACAGATAAATGTTGGTAAGGGATAATTGTAACATGATGACCACCATGTTTGTTGGACACTGGAATTACTTTGAATTTTCTCAATTTGATTGCATGGAATCATAATAAATAGATCTTGGAGATGATTAATTTGGATTTTTTTAGAACATGTAACTTCCCATCAATTTATCTATCTGCTAAATCTTCTTTTTCTGAATTTTTGGCCAATTTGTTCTCTCCTTTAATGTATCTTCTTTCCATCACTGAAAAAAGAAAAAGAAAAGGATTGGTACATCTGCCACTCCAGGAGATAGATTGTAATTCCACAATCAGCTTCTTCTTTTTTTATTCTTATATTGATGCTTCAAGATCAGAAATCCACCGAGTTTGTGTCATCAGTTTGGCTCAAATATCACCAATATGTTTTTGTAGTGAAATGGAAATTGTGGCCAGAACAACTTTGTCAGTCTTATTGTATCACTGCAAATTCCTACAGGTTTCATGACAGTCAATTTTGTAGAATAAGATTCTTGCAACAATATTCAGGAGTTTGGTATGTTGTATTCAGTTAATGGGATAGTCTTTCTTTGAGTTGGCACCCTAGGTATCATGTTGACAAAAAAAGGTACTTCTCTTTCTATCCCTTGTTGTGGTTTCGGTCCCTTAATTTGTGAAGCTTTAAAGTTATTATGTGTAACACACTTCCAAGATGCCTTGAATCTTCTTAAGATAAAGACATTTCTCCCTCTGAAGTAGAATGGATGTGGTTTGTAATTTGTTCATGACTGATGATGTCACTAAGCGTTAATATCTGATTATCTGTTCATTAGGTCAAGTGAATTGGAAGTGTAGGTACAATAATTTTGTCTGACTAGTTGTTATTTGGCAGGTTTCTCCTTTCGATGGCGTCAATGATGTGTCATGGAAGTGCTGAAAGGATATCAAATTCGCTGTTCAATATGGTGCGGTTTTTTCGTCGATACCGACTTCTATTTATTCAAGGCCATGAAAAGAGATGTGTGTGTGTAATGTTCTTGGAGTTATGAAGCAAGATGTTACAGATAACTATTTGTTTATGCTTCTGGAAGTATGAACTGTTAGTCTTAGCTAGGTTTTCTGTGGACTGGAATCTTAACCTTTTTGCCTTTTTATTTATGAAGCTGTTCCAGTATACTGGCAAAAGAAATCCATTTTAGATTTATGTCTCACTTGTTCCATTGCCAATCTCTCTTTTCTAGACATGAGAAGTATATATATATATATATATATATATATATATATATATATATCACCCACATTAATCTCACAGGTAGCACAACTGGAGGTCTAACACCACCCGTTGGACCTCTCCTTGATTAAATCTTTTTGTTAATAACAAGCAGGTCTTTACAAGAAACTAATTAGTGATAGGTGTAATATTTGCTCCCAATAGGTCTTCATTAAGTTTGCCTTGTCTTTGCAAATCATAACACAACGTATTTCTTAAATATTTCTTGATTTGAGAAATGTTTTTCTAATTGTACGTGGTTAGGGATCCATGAGTGTAATTTTTTTTAGGGTTAAGATGAATTTTAGTTTTTGATTTTGATAATGGATCTCTTAAACCTTTATGATTTATTTATATTTGAAATAATTTAATATTTAAAAACACATAACATATAAGTTTGTCTTGTTAAAATTGAGTTAACAAATAATAAAGTCTACTTACGTAGTGATATAAGATATCCTAGTCCCCTATTCTATGGAGCTCCCGGATTGTCACGGTAGAGTTAATTGGGCATCTCGAGCCAATTAAATCATGTGAACTCAGGATAAGTCAACTATCTATCCTCCACACCAACGGTCCCTTGACAAATATGAGGCAATGCAACCTCATATTTCGTTACTCGAGAAGCAAGGAGCAGAGTCGTTCAGTCTAGGCGGCATTGGCACCCATTGTACAAGTCGTTCATGTGAGGTGCCAACACACATTAAATGCCTACGTAAGTTGACAGCTGTGATCATTTAACAACAGCATACATTGACCTAAGGTTACAAGTATAAAAGTCACCCTCATGAACAGTATAGAGAGACACTCTCTCTATGCTTCCATATTACAGGTTCTCTACCCTTTAAGGTTCCGTAGGGGTCTTCAAGGCTCCCTGTCCCGACTAACTTAAGCTTTGGAAAGGTCAAGTCAGAATTCCTTTGATCACAGGTATAAAAGTCACCCTTAGGAACAGTATAGAGGGACAGACTCTCAATGCTTTCATATTATAAGTTTTCTACCCTTTAAAGTTCTCTAGAGGTCTTCAAGGCTCTTGTCCCGACTAATTTAAGCTTTGGAAGGGTCAAGTCAGGATTCCTCCGCCCAACTTTGACCGTTGTGCAGGGTGCAAGCAATCTAGAGGTGGAAGAGATTAGAGGAACGGACGAGCAACCCTACGATCGAATCTCCCAATAGTACCCACTCGCAAGCTCGATGGAATTATATTAGTAGTCTTACGTACTCAGATTGGACCGAGTGATGCCTATATCTCGATCGCGACATAAATATGATAATGCATAGTATGTTGACTCATAATAAATTAATCAGTTTAATAATACGTATAATTTAAGGTTAAAAAAGATTAAGATTTATTTTAGCCCTTGTGGTTTTGGCCTAAATCACTTCACCTCTTATGGTTTACTCATATCTAAATTACCTCCTACGTTTTAAAAAATATAGCATATATGTCCCTCCCTTCAAGATTGTGTTAACAGATGTTATGATCTGCTTACGTAGCATGTTGAGTCATAATAAACTATTAATATAATAATACATATAATTTAAGTTTAAAAAAAATTGAGACCACTATCAATGGCGGGAAGAGGCATCACTGTGAAAGTGATCATCGAGCCACTGCTACATAACAGGGCATCGTACACATACAGCCTCTCCAACGTTGACAACGAGCTAAGGAGCTTTCGACCTTGTCTAAGGTGGATGTGCGACGACTAGTCCAATACTAGGCACACAGTGATCACTTGGTACCTCTTCCTCCTCCTAGGCATTTTCATTCTCATTGCCTCCCACTTCGTCCTCTCCTATGCGTCTATAACATGGCATTCTAGCTCTCCCTCACATTTGCCTTCGACTTCTCTTACCTTCGTCACTCTATAACTTAAATTACATATATTATTATATTATTGATTTATGGTGAGTAAAAATGTTATATAAGTAGGCTATAATGTATATTAACTTAGATTTAACGAAATGAGATGATATGCTATATTTTTAAAAATATAAGATATAAATAAATCTTAAATAGTCCATGATAAAAATTATATAAGTTAAAATGGACCTTAATCTTTTATTCTATATTCTTACTCCTACACTTTTGTCTCCTTGGTCTCCTATAAAACCTTGGGACTTTTCTCTGTTAACTTGGTTATAGCGTAGAGATCTAACACCTCACCCGACAGAAAGATGTTGATACAATAATAAGATTATTATTTTGTGATCAGTGAGATATGATGGCCCCAGATATGAAAATAATTTTTTTAAATATCTCATTACTTGAGATTTGAATTTGAAAGATATATAAGATTATTCTTTTACGATCTGAAAGATATGATGGTTCGAGATACGAAAATAAAATTTTTAAATATTTAAAATTAAGATCACAAGATATATGGTTTGTCGTGCACTTGTTATCTCAAGACCCGAAAAAAAAAAAAGATTACCTCGAGACTCGGACATATGACCAGATCAGACTGTGTCCGATCCATAGTTCGACTTCGAGGCTAACACTGAGCGATGAGTTCTTATCTGATTCATGTTGTGCTGCTCTTCAAGCACTCCTCAACCTGCCAGTTTCTTCCTATCATCTACCGAAATGGCTCCTCACTGCTCCATGATCAGCTTAGGTTTTGCAGTATCTCCTCATCTTCGTTTGCGCATCATCGTGCTCGTTTCGATGAAGACATGCTCATCCTCTTCCACCTCATAAGCTTTTGGTGGCATGCAACGGCGTTTGACGTTGTGCAACGATCACTCCAAAACGAAGGTTTACGGTACAAAATCTACGTCTACAATATGAACCGCAACAGAAGGTGGCCTCTCTTTCTCCCATCTTCTCGTGGCGGTCCGAACCCGTGTCATCTAATTTGATGGCAGATTGAAAAGGACACGATCGTCACGGGCACCATGTCCTTCCTCGACCGGTGTCACCACCCACCTCGGTGCCATCGGTGGGTCGCGTGAACAAAGCAAAGCCAAAGCCAAAGCCAAAGCCAAAGCCAAAGCCGTGAGTGGAGTCAGATGCTGCCCGTGCATGCGCGCGAGAGCCAAGGAAGGACACCACCATCTCTCTCTCTCTCTCTCTCTCATGTCGGAAGGCTTATCCTCGTTCATGGATATCTCTGCCCCTCCCCCTTGACGTGCATCGACAAAAGACTGTTGGAACTTTGGGAGCACTCTTCTGTCCTTGGATTTGTGTCGTTGATGTCTCCCCCACTCTACAAGACAAAAGTGATGACGGATGTAGACGTACCCATCAGGTAATTGCTGCATCCGTGCGGCTCGCATGTGATGTTGATCTGATTGCTAGAAGCCATGGCTCCTCTGACAGCTTTTGAAGCTTTGTGACAATTGGTCCTCCACAGTAACAGGGACGGGGCGATCGCTTTGCCTGTTGTTTACCGCCACCATAATGACACCGCGTTGAGAGAGACGATCGATGTGTGCTATCATCGATGAACAGCTCAGATAGATCGATCGAACATTTGCTTAGACCACACGGGAAAGAGTTGGATGGGCACACCACCACCGTGAGAACACACCAACAAAACATGGCACCAAAACGCTTGCAAGCAGCAGGCGTCATCAGCAAAGAAGCCATCATGCATTACAAAACTGGAAAACAGCACAGGAGGGGAGAGTCTCCTTTTTTTTTTTTTTTTTTTTGTTGTGAGGAACAAGAAACATGCTCTGGCTTCACAACTCAGGCCATCGCAGTCGTCGGTTGCAAATTGATCCATCATCAAGTTTCATGGGGCGAAACTCTAACAGAGGAATTTATATGTTTCCACAGCTCAATGCTAATGTGTTTGACACTCAACACGGGAAAGATGGAAGTACTCTGACATGCAAACTATGTTATCGACGAATGTAGCAGTACTCGGCTACCGTGTGGAGCAACAAAGGCGGATGGCATCTTGAGCTGTAGGAATCAACGACCGCAGACCCATCGAGCGAAGAAAAGGACCTGATTGCGGTGTGGCTCTGGTGGAAGATGTGGTAAATAATAAAGACTTGACAAGGTAATGTCGCCATCCTCCGAGGCTGATATCCTCAAGAAACATGCTTGAATGTGCTAAAGAAATATGCTAAGCAAAGCAACCGTTGAATCGATGAAAAATCTGTTTCAGAGAGGCATCCTGTGTCTCAACATTACATGAAGTAGAGCAAGTTTCGGCATTCCTCAAAGACTTTCCCCTCGGCCTTAGGAAACAGGAAGCATGTTGTTTAAATTAGCATCATGGGAAGCCAATATAAAGGATTCCAAGAACACCTGTGCCTGTGAAGCAAAGCTGAAAATTTGATATAATCTACAACATAGCACATGTCATGAACATAGGCACTTCGCATAATAAAGATGATAGATAGCTCACCGCAATCAAATGCTACTAATGAATTGTTGTTCCTGATCCCTTTTACTGCCACGAGAGTTGCTTGTAGGCAGATTTGTCAGCATCCCATCCTCCTTCAGGCTCCTTCCTCTTCAAACCCCCACCTGGCACCGTATACATTCTCACCTGCTCCTCCGTGAGAGCCTGGGAGGTTGTCACCAAGAGTTGTCTCGATGCCCAGGAATTTCCATCTATATCTGCATTTCCTGGACCTGCATTGAGATCCAGACCTGGTGTGATCCATTTCCGAGTATTGTCAGATCCGCCACTAGTGCTACCCTCCGGAAAGCTCATGGTGTAAGGCCTTCGATAATTGGATAAAACAGTACCAGCAGATCCAACAAGTGGTGATGGAATGGCAGGGAAACTTGAACCAGCACCAGATGAAGAATCGACAAAGGTTGTCGGTGCACCTGAAAATGAAGTTGATGCAAGAGGAAAATTGGACCCATAAGTAAAGCCAGCATAAGGAAATGCTGCAGCAGGAGTAAATGCCATGGCTGGAGATGATGAAAGCACTGCTCCCCTGTGAACATCACCCCCGAAGGGGCCACTAGCAGTAATCGGCCCCAAAATTCTTTGGGTTCCTGGAGCTGCAACAATTGGATAAGGCTGCTCTCTGTTGGTCAAGGATGGTATAGCAACAGCAGGATAAGAACTACCAGGGGGAAACCATGATGATACACTTCCTAACTCAGCAGCATTGGTTCTGATGCTCGAAACTGGAAATAAGAAGGGAATACTGCTAGTGTTTTTCATATTTTGGCTCCTGGTTACAGATTCAGCGGAAACTTCATCAAGGACAGGTCCATTATTTAAATCAAAGTCCCTGAACATATTGGCCTCCCTACTAGGTAATACTGTTAAGGCTGGTCCTACAGTCAAAAGTGGCACCTCCAGTCTATGGGAGCTGCTTGCTAAGAACTGGCTATTTTCTGTACCTTCATCAGTTCTATTTAAATCAAGACCAAGTCCTCCAGAAATCTGTGGGGGTACATCAAGATTGCTTACTGTCCCCAGCTCAAAGCATGTGGCCTTAGGAGAGCTCTGCATGGTCATGTCTTCAAGAACTCCCTCATCGGGTTCATTCAGATCAAAATCGAGTGGAGCACGACACTGTTTCCCAGCAGACTCAGATGGTGGCATGTCAGGACTACTTAGTGGCATCTCCAGAACTTTTCGTGGTTCCGCTGGCCGAAAAGCACTAGTAGCAGCTGAACCCTTCCATCCAGGCTCATCCTTGCTCTTAAGCAAGTTTTCAGGCGGAACAAAAGCCCCTTTTGCTGGTGCAGCTACTGTTATTGGAGCAGGTAAGACATTTGACATTGGATTTTCACAAGGAGACAGGCAGGGTAAAGTAACTGCCGCAGAGCAGACTGTTACAGTAGTCTCACCATTGTTTCCATCATCTCCAGGGATGCCTTCATTCAAATCAAAGTCAAGCTTACTGGAAACATCTGGATCAGCGGTAACAGCCAATAAAGAGGCCTTTGCGGATGATGCAAGATCCTCCCTCCCATCTCCAACAATCTCAGATAACCTACAACCAGCAGGCTTTGATTGATTCTCAGTATCTTGGGTCATACAACACAATGGTGTTTCTTGACTGGCTAATCCCATTGATAACCTAGAACCAGCAGCCTCTGATTGATAACCAGTATCTTGGTTCTTACAACTCAATGGTGGTTCTTGACCGGTTGATCCCACCGGAGAAGTTTCATGAGCCTCTGTTTTTTTCAAAACTTCAACCCCAGCAGTATCGGAGGCAGTTGCTGGTCTAGCTGATTCATCAAAGTTACTCAGATTGAGGCTGTTTTCTACCTGTTTGTCATTTGACTCCAAGTGACTTCCCCCTATGTTACCAGGCACACAAGTCCTGGATTCATCAGCATTTTCAGGACACGGCACATCATGAGATGACCTAACAGAATCACCACTTCTATCATCGGTTATCAGAAGTTGCTGCTGGTCAGATGAGGTTACAACCTCGGGTGCTTCTTTTCCAGTAGTACATATTTGAGACTCCTCAACAACCAACTTTTCTGTATTAATCCCTGAAGAAGAAAGGGCAAAATCACATCCATTTTTGCAAGCAATTTCAGACTTACATGAATTGCCATCTCCAATTGATTGATGAGCACATTCAACAGGCACGCTTCCATCTGCTGATAAGCTTGTTTCTTTAAGCTTGCAATCTGTATAACAGTCTAGAACCTTCTCATCTGTTAATCGTTGTTCCTCAGGCAGAAAGGCTCCTCCATCATTGTCCTGCTTCTCCCTTTTAACTGGTTTGGACATGGAAAAATGCCAATCTCTTTCTCCCTCAAGTTTCAGCTCAGATGTAGCATAATAGTCTTCAGTTTTAAAAAAACTCGGAGCAGCAAAAGATTTCTCAGCATGACCACTAATCAATTTGTTATCCTGCAAGGTGACAGCAGTTCCGTTGTCTCCAGAAAAGTTTGCACCATCCTGATATGAGGCATCCTTGGTTAAGATAGAAGGAACACTCTTCTCTAGCTTATTAGAATCTGCAACGACAGCTTCGTCTGACTCAAAATGGCTCTGGGCAGCATCATCACTTGGCAACCTTGGCTTGGCCTCCGTAGGCAGATCCTCTGTCACAGGCGAAGTTCCAGGAGAGCCGGTAGGAGAAATTAAGTCAGACGTGGTCATCTCTCCAGCAGCCACACTAGCAAGTAGATTCATCCCAATATCATCATCAACAACCAAAGGAGTATTTGCTTCAGAGTATTTGACACAGCTTTCGATCAAGGCATTTATAGAACTAAAAGATCCCCTTGTCCTGGGTTCAGTCAAGAAGACCCCCCTGTCATTTCCAGATGACGAACATGCAGCTACTGGAACCTCTGCGGCCTTCCCGGTATCTTCAGTAGTCCCAACATGCTCTTCATCAACAGCAGGTGATATAAAACCTCCAGCTCCAACTGGCAGTTCTTTGACATCATTGCTCGGCCAAGACTCGGTGTTAGCATCTGTAGCAATATTAGGACAAACATCACCCCTTACTTTTGTTCTACGATCATTGTACTCATGCTTGTCTGAGACCCCAGGAGATGATGCTCTGCTGCCTGAAATTGATAGATCTTCTAAAGAACCTCCACTTGCACTTTGTGCAGGGCTTTGAGCAGGATTCGGAAGCCTAAGAATGAGTCTATGATTATTTCCATTATCTACAGCAGGCATATCAATTGGTTTATCACATGTCAATCCTGATAGTGATGATTTTTCCAATGTTGTAGCCTTATTGAGGGAACCAGATTTACCCAGATTAGTTTCCTTCTGAATTCCGGAACTACTGGTTCCCGAGACCCCATTGCTAGATCTTCGGTGACGAGATGAGCTGACAGCCTTGGCAGCATTTATTGACCCAGCACTTGAATTCCTTGTGTCTTCCTTCAATGAAGTACCAACTTTCGCTCGATCAGTAGAACAAGTCTGGCTATTGTTCTGAGATTGACTTAAACTACTGCTCTTCTCTTCTTTGACTGCTGTTGGTGGCATCTCTGAACTCCCAATGTTAGCGGCTGCTTTGCAAAGTGGGTCCTTCAAGACAACTGCAGTAGATGTTGTCAGAGTTAATCCCTTTTTCAAAGACCCTTGTGTCACTGAAGATGACTTCACAACAGCATCTGAGGTTCCAGGCTTGCCAGGCACAATTTTACATGATGCAGTCTGAGTTGCAGGGCTCTTCACACCCACCTCAGTCGATCCAGCACGTCTATTTCCTGCATTAGAAATATCAGAAGATCCTGGCTTTACTTGCCAAACAGGTTGGCTCGGCACAACAGATTTTGCATCATCGGTCTTTGTGATTTCGGCATCAACCCGTTTCTTCCAAATGTCGATAAGGCTCCTGGCTTTCTTCTGGATCTCTGAGTTTTTATGGTTCCGTAAATTATTCACAGATTTACCAATGTTACAAGTCTGTAGAGCATTAAGGTTCACAGGTAATTTAGCAAGTGCACGAAGAAGAGCCAAGAGTAGTTCCTCAACGGCTTTATCACTTTCTTTGGGACTACTACCATCACCAGCCTTAGGTTTGCGCACCTCCTGAAGCCAATCATCCAGAATCGGCACACCCCTAAGCTGCACAAACCTGCCAAGGCAATCATATCGATCAGTGGCTGCAATCACATCTGCAACCAGCACCCTACCAGCAACATCTATTTTCTTCTCGGTTCTATCAAGTTGCATCAGATTCACCAATTTTTCAACCCCCTCAGTGGTTACAAGTCCACCTTTTTCTGTTATTTTGACTATTTCTGCTTTTATCATGTTCTCACATTTAAAGCTAGCAGAATCACCATCGTCTGGTCTAGAAAAAGAACGCTCTCTCTTGATATGCTCAGTGCCCTGATCACTCCTATCCTTTCTTTTCCCCTTGGTCTGAGACGGGAGAGGAAAGCCGGTATTATGTACACTGTCTGAAACAGATTTTAGCTGTTGTGTGCTTGTCGGACTATTATGTGATTTAGGTGAACGCTCACCGGATTGAATTGTTGCATGCATTTCTAGTCGAGTTTTGTCCAAAAGCTGATTTACTTCCTCCTGTCGTTCCTACAGTGAAGAAGTTAACCATAAAATGTAAAAAATGATTAACCTCAGATAAACACCAAAAGAAAGCAGTTTATGCCACATAGAGCCAGACTATTAGGACAACACAAAACTCACATTGATATAATCTTGATCAGTTAACCACCACAAACACTTGTTAGTAATGTCATATACTCGTCTGCACACGAATGAAGATATCCCAGCTGGAAGCTCAACACCCTTTCGTAGAAACGCAACTTTACATGGGTGAAGCAATGAAGCTGCGGGTATCACATCCTTGTGAAATGAATAAAAAATTTCATTTGGAGCAGCTTCAAGTAATACATCTTTAGCAAGCTTAACATCAGCAGGTCGGTAAAGCCAATTAACACATAACTTTAGGTAATCCTCTTTGCCTTTTGTAAACCAACGAATTATTCCAATGAAAGGTGGTGCATTGCCAGCTTGAAAAAGAGCACAATCACCAACTCGAATTTTACGCCCATCCTAAAGTGCAGAAAATTAACAGGCCATTCCAGATGAAAAAAAAGAAAGTAAGATGGTTCCCAAAGGGACAAAAGAATAGATAAAGTAGAGGTAATCACAGAAACTAACTACTAAGATACCCCACACAAAAGAAACAGATACTGTTTAAAACAAATATTTTTTTAACTGTGACAACTAAGACAGCATGAAGAACAACGTGAAAATTCACCTCATAAGCATGCAGCTATTAATACATCAAAGTACGGTACTCAAGCAACTTCCACCTATAGTAACAAAATGTGATCTAACTTTATTATTGTGAATCATAAAACATTCATATAAAAGATAACGTCATGACAAGAATATAATATATTGAAGACAGATCAGTTTACATTTTTATAATAATTTTAAATGAAAATAAAATTCACATATTAGAAAGAGGCAGATCATGTACCAATGTTAGAATGTTCCTTCTGATGTTAACAACTATTAAGTTTATGTAATCAAAGAGATTTCAGATAAGACCACAAGAAGAATGCATGCAAATAACTTAACTCTAGTAATGCAAATAATTTCCCTCAGTTATTGTTGTAGCACAAAAACTTCTGTTGAAGATCATGCCAAAAGCAAAGATAAAGAAAAATAATTCATACCATAATAATGCAACCCTTTTGCTTACAACTATAACTAAAAAGTTAATAAAAACATTGACCACAGAAACAGATGCTGATGCATGACCAGGTATCTCGGGGTTCTGCACAGAGAATAACAGCAGCACAACAACCAGAAGGACAACAAGAATGATTGTCGAATGTATGGCAAGCATGGTTGTCAAAAATACAGCAAGAACAGCTACCAATGCAAAAGTGATTATAAGCAGATCAATTTCAGATGTAAGAATATAGAATTGTATAAGAAGCTGTATCTTTGTAAAGTTTTAGTAACCTAGTATAAACACAAAGATGTGCATTGAGAAAGGAAGTAATGAAGGGCCTATAAACAATTATAATTCGTGTTTTCCAGTGAATCAGGATAATCTAAAATTACAATTCAACTCCAGTGACTCACATGAAGATGAGACTGAAGAAGCTAATTGTAAGAAACCAAGTTAGCACAACCCCAAACTGGATGAATAATTAATAGAGCAAAATAAGTTGTGGAACCTAGAAATTGCACCCGCAAGCTTTGTTCCATCAGTGAACTCATCTTAATATATGAAGAAGCATATAATTCATCGGCAACCAACTTCCACATGACAAGAACAACACAAGAATATTTCCAAAACCTAAGCCTACCAAACATTAACTAAAAAAGCTGTTAGTGAAATTCTATTAGTAACTAAAAGGTTGAATCCTCCTTGAATTAACATGAGACTGGAAGGTATCTACATGAAGTATAATAAGTCACAAAACAATCACCATAAAGACCAAGAACTATGTGTGTATCATCATAACTATGAGAAATCATGTTTCAAATGTGTCTCCAACATCAAAATCCAGACATCTATTAATGAAACACTAGTCTCAACACTTATTCCGTTCACATAACTTTATCATACTTTTCACCAACAAGTTCGAGTTTCATATTGAGCATCAAGTTCCAAAAGAAGCCATCTGGCGTAACATGCTGATTAGGCACGGCCATCTGTGCCTGAGAGTTGTCCTTGACCAAGAAAAACATCCTTAATGTCGATGTCATAACACATAAAAGCATACAAATACTATAACTCCTCTGAAACTCATAGTTGCTTGAAGCAGTTCTCTTGGCAAAAAATCATGAGCTCCTTGTATGAATTACATGGAGAAAAAAAAAGGCCAAAAACTTAAAACAACTAACAAAAATAAAGTATACGGCTTCAAAACCAAAACAAAATAACGGATAATCACAGGAAAAAGACAAAAAAAAAAATATCAACAAAGCCCCTACAGAAACTACATAATTGAGACAATACAATTAAAAACATCATAAATCCAAAAATATATATGACTAAACAACTAAATCCTCTTAATCAATCGTAGGCCAAAATTCCCCCCTAATGCACCATACAAAAGACGGACGAAACCCGTAAAAAAAAAAAAAAAGGCACCTTTAGGAACGAATCGCGTGAGGACAGAGGGGAATCCGACTCCGAGTAGGCGTTCTCCGGCTGAGCTAGAGTAGGAGGAGGAGGATGAGCTGCTGACGATGCTGATAAAGCTGTACCGGGCGCAGGGACCGGCCACATGTGCGGCCGCCGTTTCCTCTCCTCACCTTCCCGCCCATGCATAGCCTTTCATCCTCCCCTGTTGTATTGTCTCCGACCCCTCCGCCTCGAACCATCAAATCGCCCTCCGCCCCGACCCGTCTATATTCTCACCACCGCCGTTTACGAAACGACAAAAAAGAACCACCAAACCAAAATTGTTACATCACAAAACCCCCCACACCCCGCCGGTCTTTAGATCCGCCTTCTCCTCGCCCATCCGCCAGATGAATCCCCCAATCAGCACGGCAGGACAAACCCTAATTGTTCCGGCTCGACAACCACGCCGAACGATCGATCGATCGATCAATCGCCCCAAGAACACGAACAGTTCCCAGGATTGAGAGATGGAAGGGATTTCGAGAGCTATTTTGGTTGAGGGTTCCCCGATCCGATGAGAGAGAGAGAGAGAGCCAGAGAGAGAGAGAGGACGGGTGTACTTTGGGTAACGAGAGAGGAAAAAGATGAGGGGTTGGTGCCGTTTAGTTGATGCCTGAAAATGGAGCTAACGTGCGCCAGCAACGGCTTGAGCTAACCTGCGCGCAGGGTAAACGGGTCGGGTTTGTTTTGTCTAGACATCGTGGTGATTAAAAGCGCTAAGTACGTAATTAAAGATGTGTTTTGATTCCCGATAGAAGCATCTAATACACATATTATATGTTACTCACATAATTAGGTCTCATAAATTACCTGCAGAATTAAAACTGCGATAAGTCTATCGGATCCATATTTTATGTCGGATTTGGTTCATTTTTTGTCTTTTTTTTTGTTTTTGTGTGTTACTATTATAATAGTTGATAGCATCGATTATAATATTTTTTTTCGTTGCTTTAAACACTACAAATTGATCACTGTTATTCAATACTGCAATCGGTAGATACATAATAAGAATAAAATTCATTGGCTGATTTAATAATGATAAATAATTTACAATTATAATCCTTCTTCATACAAAAAAGAAGAAAAAAAAGAAGACAAAACAGTACTTAATACTGATAGATGTTATGGTAGGTTAATCGTCTCATGTTATTGTTGGATGAAGTCACAAAGACACAAACATCTTTACAGGCATTTGATGATGAATCATTTCATCATGTTGCTTCTTTCTCATTAAATATTTTCCTTTTTGTCATTTGAGAATTCTCTAAAAGATCCTTAATTCATATAGGGATTAGGGAGGATAAAAAGATAAGATGTAAGTTTTGTTTAATCACTCCTTTCATTCTCATAGAATATCAAAAAAAAAAAAAAAGATGACGGTAAAAAGATGACTAATTATATATTATCCTATATAGTTATTAGTTATGTTTGGTATTTGGATGTCTATATTTATAAAAAAAATCATATTTGTATCACTATAATTATAAAAATAAAACAACACAAAAACAAAGAAAAAAAATATAACTTTAACATTTCAATTGATAATATCGAACGACATCGATGATGATGGATGATGACACCACTAAGGGTTGCAAGTGATTGCTATGAACGAGAAAAGTGATGGCAAGAGGTGAGGACTATTCGACATATGTGTCGGCGAATTTTTCGTTGCTCGATAATTGCGTTGATATCAATAAGTAGATGTAGAGCGACCCTCACATCTCGTCATCACTCTTCTTATCCACAACAATCATCTATGGCCTCCAGCAGCGCTGTCATCTGCCACCAACAATGTCGTCCATCGTTACCAACTAAAATGTTTATAATTATTTTTTTATTATTTTATTTTCATGTTTTCGTAAGTAAAACCGACGATATTAAGATAAATAAACATAGATGTTTCACTTTCATAACTATAGTAATACTAATCTAATTTTTTTAAATTTAGAAATTAAGATGATAAATATAGCTATATACAAATGTAGTTAATCCCAAAAAAAAAAGTTAGGCTAAGATTGATAGATAGAAAGAAAAAAAGTTTTTGATGCACAAAGAACATGCTAATGTCACAGATCTGAGGAACTAGCTAAGCTCATTCATGTTCATCCTTCGGTCACCCTTGCACAAGACACCAGCTGGTATTTCATCATCAACCATTTGAGTTTCGTATAATTTTGACAACAAAACAGCGATACATTTCGCAGTTGCCAGCAAAGTTTTTTTGTTTGGATTTTGATTCGGAGATTCACGAAAAAGACTACTGATCTTCCAAGTAGCAGCCCAAGGCCTGGAATTCTCTATCAAATTCTCCTGATAAAGACATGTTGCTCAATGGATGAATTGATTCAAGAGGAAGACAGGTTCATGGCTTTGATGGTTGTTACACAGTCTATTTTAGGGACCATTTAATATCGAAATCAGTCCATTTTTTTATCCTGTTTCCATTTCTGTGATGGTTGATCATGACATTGCAAGCTTCTTTGTCTGAAAGTGATTGCTAGAAATCACTCTCTTCCTCTGGAGAATCCACAGGCTCTAATCTTCGCGGGTAGGATTCTGGGCCGCAAGTTGGCATGGAGAAGGAACAAAGAGAAGAGTGAGGCAGATGAGCTACACTGCAGTCTGTCACTGTCAAGGATCTGCTCATGCATCTGACACCTAAGTATGGAGGATTTCCAGTTTCAGCAGATGCATGAGGATGTGCTCTATCTTGGATTCATTCATTGTGATCAGTTAAAAGATTCTTTGATGAAGCTCTTAATCTGATGTTTTGAGGAACACATTTACAGTTCTTAGCCAGTCATTAGGCTTTTTTGCTGCATTACTGACAGATAAATTGTCAGTTCATATAACCCTGATTTTGGTTTATATATGTTTCAGAAAAACAATAATGGATAGAGAAAACAAAGAAAAAAGAATATGACAAATTGGATTAGTCAACATCACCATTCTCAACATCACACAGCATGAAACTCAAAAGGACAATGTCTCAATCATAATTCATTGAGCTGACCTAACAAGGGTGAAGTCAAATTCTACCAAATTGAGTAGAAACATTTGAAGTCAACCTGATTGACAAATGACTCTGCTGTTCATGTAGGTTTCTCCCATCCAACAAGAAGAGTGTATGGCAACTTGTAACATCATCAACTTGTTCTACCCTTGCTTGAAGATGTTCTTTCCAGAAGCCAAGTTGCTGATAATGTATGAATTGTCACTCACATCCTTCCATCACTAAAATCCTTCTGTAATCTCACACCTCAATTTTGAGGACACAATGTCAGTGACTGTTATTTCAGCTGAGCAGTTCCTGCTGACCTTTTGAGGATGAAGACAAAAGCTTCTGCCGCAGAAACATGCTCCAGAGTAGGAGGATGAAGAACTCCCAGTGGTGAAGAAGAGTGGAGAAGAAATCACATCTGCAGGAAACAGCTGGTGCTCTTATTTTGGATCAATGAACAAAGCTGTTCTATCTGCTCACAGATCATGTACAGGAGACAAATCCAATACATGAGGCCTGCTTGTGGAATCTATTCAAAAGGCTGACGAGTTAATCTCCATCTTGTTTCTTTCAGTTCTTGGCATGTTCATATATGACATGTGGTTGGAAAATGATACAGAGAAGAACAGTGCATGTTATTCTTGTCTGTAGTCCAACCATCCAATTACAAAATTACACACATAAATTGCTGCAATTAGTTTTTTTACCCATCAAAGCATCCAGTTTGGATAACACATTAATCAAAATATCAATTCATTCTATTGTTTTTGGTATTCGAGAATCCTACTTCTGCAATTGGAACTTTGTGGTGGCAGCTGCAAGCCAGTAATAATGGAGCTACTTGCATAGATGAATGCATTATGGAGTCCACCAGTCATGCCTGTCTCGGCCAAAGGAATTTGGAAAAAGAGGTGAGGAGATAAAGAAAGACTGCAGATAGGCATTGCTGCTCTCAAAACATTAAGGCCACAAGGGACCATCACGAAGAACCATACCTGAAACTTGGCACAGGCTGTGTTTGTGTTGCATTTAAACCAGGAAAGCAGAACAAGGAGGAAAGTGTTTTCCTACTGCCACTGCAAGTCTGTCCATTTCCTTTGTGTTGGTGTCTTCTAGCAGTTCTTCTCATCCTCACAACCTCTCTACCTTCTTTGCTGCTGTCCCTCTGTCTGAGCAACATTGAAGACCAAAATAAACTACCAAATCTTCTGTAACTTTGCTTAGAGATAGCATAGAAACATAATAATTCATCCATGTCCTATAATGGGACATGGTTCATTCTAATTAATCCCAGAATACATAAAAGTCACAACTAAGGATGATGAGATCTCTTGAAGAGCCAAGTTATGTTACTATTTTTCAGAAACAATATGTAGATTAAGATCTTGCACATGAGATGAAAACATATCATGGATTATCTTGACTCGATGGTTTTAGAATAAAACAAAGATGTGAATCCAATCCAAGTGGACTCAAGCATGATATGGATTCTATTCTCTCAAGAACATAATTATGACAAAAGGGTGTTTGAAAAGAGAACTCACATGCTCTAGTTAAACAAACCAACTATAACATGCTTAGATTTCTTAATCCTTAACTTTGTGGAAGAGATAGGCATATTTAGGTCATCAACTCCTGTAGGCTTTTTGTTGGAACAAAGAGTGGGCATGAGGTTGGACTGTGTGATTACTCTTAACACTTCACATGCCCTCTGATTAATTTGATGTGCATGTGGATTGTGGACCAAGTGAAGAAACGTCCAAACTGGGAAGGATTGTTTCTGAGGAAGAGAAACTTAGACAAGTTATAACTTACAGTATTCCATCGGTCCAACAAGCTAACACTTAAAAGATCATACTTAATTCAACCATGCAGATAATGTAATATGAACATGGAGCTGAAGTAACCTCCCTGAGCTAAGGTTTCTTGGGGACTCTCTGAAATTAGAAGCATGTCTTGAAGCAACACTGATGATGAGGAGCAACAACGAGCACATACATACTGATACCTGATGCCCAAAGGCAACACCGATGAAACAAGAACAAAGAAGACGATCTTTAGTTAGGTAACTGTGGGCCATGAACATGATCACAGTAAAAGGATAGCTTTTGCCACTCCAAACACCCCAAGTTCCATCCTGTGAGCTGGTGAGTTAAAAAAGAGCAATGAGGTTGTCTTTGTCGGTGATTCAGTGTCTTATCTTCTTCCTTGTAATGTGACTTCACCGGCCCAGACACACCCATGACAAAGACGAATCTCACACCCTTGTCAGCTGCTGCTGCAAGCAGTAGATGATAACTCCCTCATCCCCCTGCAAAGTGAGACATCATGCCACCAACCATGTGTGCTTCCCTTGCCCCAGCAGTCTCTATCTAGCTCTGCATTACATTCCGTGCATGACACACTATTATATATCCAACTGTTCTGAGACTTCAACCTAACTGAAGCT
Organism: Ensete glaucum; assembly: GCA_021527575.1. Classification (NCBI taxonomy): domain Eukaryota; kingdom Viridiplantae; phylum Streptophyta; class Magnoliopsida; order Zingiberales; family Musaceae; genus Ensete; species Ensete glaucum. The sequence continues at coordinate 42,285,535 of CM038558.1, forward strand.
GCAGCTTCTCCATTCCTGCATTTACAAAGAGGGAGGAAGATGGGGAACAGCCAAGGATCAGAGGCGGTGCTGATCCAGCACCCCAGAGTGTCACGAACAAAAATATAAATAAGATGTTCGATAATGCTCATGTATGTCCGTATCTTTCGGTATTTGTTCATGCATTATACAGCAAGTAGCATGCTAGCAATAGGCTTGGCAGCCCTATTTTGGTTAGCTTTTATGATAATTTTCGACTTGTAAATGAGAGTTGTGTCATTTAAACACTTGTGGGGATTTCGGTCTATAATGGACCATGATCCTTTGTGTGCGACCGTTCAGAGTTTGTGAAGTCCATGATTGTAATTTGCATTGGCTATAAGGTGTTTGCTGAAATGGTTACTTGTGAATCCCGTGTGAGACGCTTTCTCTAACCCGTTTTCTCTTTTGTAGGTCCTAAGGGACCATAGGAGGTTTCAGGGAGGTTGACCTTTGTGGATGGACACGCAAGAGTGCTGCACGACTTAGGCTAAACCAGCTAAGTTCGTGACATTTGATATCAGAGCGGGACAAACACACGTGACCGTTTGGGGGAAACAAACATTGAGACGTAGGGAAAGGAGTCGCTCAGAGGAGTGAGCATGGCATTCAGAGGAATAGCCAACCCTTTGCGCGAAAGGCACCACGAGAACAAGTAAGCTAGGAAAAATACGTAGCACACACACAAAGGTTGGGATGGTTGAGTTCAAGCTATGGCTCGACGTTGGTAACCAAACTTGACGGTACTCAAGGCAAGTGGGGCGCTTAGTAAAGGATGAGACTGTGCAAAGTGGGATAGGTAGCATAGCAACCAAAGCAATTATGCAAAGCTCATAGAGGTGAGGGGAATTGCTAACTCGAAGATTTTAATACTTATGGAAGGACTTGTATGTTGACGATGGAGTGTCCATGGCCATCCCAAGGCGATCGAGACTTAATGCCATGGAGCACTGAAACTTTCTCCATGGCATGGGAAGGATAAGTTTGTAGGATGCTAAAGTGTGCAACAAGTTCAACATATTGCTAAGCCTTGAAGGGTGCAGCGGGAGCTGTATTGGGAATAGTTGCAATCTAGCAAGTGTGTTTGCTGGGGCAAAACAATGCATAATGTATTTAGCAAGACAAAGTAGTTCAAGGGGATAGTGGTCTCCGAAACTTCCAAAGGGAAGGATGCAAAGAGGAAAATTGCTTCTACAAGACAAATATCCAGAAGAGATAAGTCCTAATTCTCCAAAGTGTCATGGAATAACTTAATTTGCCTAGGTCGTGCAACACCCTTGCGACAAAAGTTTCGGACTTAGTTGGAATTGCCTAAGTCATGAAGCGTTCTTACACCAATGTCTCGAACTTGGCTGGAATTGCCTAAGTCATGAAACGCTCATGCGTTATTCATCTGCAATGGGTCAGCCTACATGCAACCTCTATCCGGTCCATAACCTGCAAAAGAGAAGGTTGATTAGATTGAAGCGAGCGGCGGATAAGTCCCGACGTCTCGTGAAGAGGGAAACTTTACAAGCAATTCGTTGAACACCTTGAGTGCAACAGAGAAAAGAGAGAAAGGAGCGAAACAGGACTTTAGAGGCCCATATGAACAGTCATAAGTCCACAAACGACGGTTCCCAAGGTGTCGGATGCAAGACAAGTTCAACTTATGATGAATGCTCATGCCCAACATATAACCAAAGCCCCATCCAGCCCTATGCCACCTAGGTGATTCCAGGGTACTGAGATGGCTGACATTTTGCGCCGCTCAGAGCGATTGCCGCAACACGCGAAAACGACCCAAAAACGGAGTTTTTTAGGCAGTTTTGGCTCCATGCAACGTTATAGACTATTTTTGCTCATATTTCTCAGGCAAAATCACATAGAATCAAAGCAAAACAGGTTGCCAAACATTTGTACAAGCAAGCAAGAGCAATTCACGATTCGCTGAGCGAAGATGTTAAGGTTGAGCGACGACCGTTCCTGACCCCTACTTAAACTGTCGACGCTTGTTGGTAGGTTTTGACGATGGCTTCTTCGTGTCGTAGGGCGTCTTCAAGCTCTCAACTAGCTTCTGTTCGGGGAAGCTTTCGCCATTTCACCAAGTACTCAATTTGCTTCGCTCCGTTGGGTAGCTTTGTCTTACGATCCGTTAGAATAGTTTCAACTCGCTTCTCGTAGGAGGCTCTGGTGGGGGGTAGTCGAGTTAGAACATTTCGAGAAGCATCTTGCGGATCTGAGTGGTAGGCTTTCAAATTGCTTACATGGAAAACGTTGTAAATTTTGAGCCATGTCGATAATTGCAACCAACATTTTACTTACTGATCTATACCGGCGTACTGACATTTTGTCGGTACAGATACAGTACCTGTACCATGGTGGTATGCATTGTGCATACCGCCCGATATTATTAAATTATTATAATATAATAGAATATTAAAAATATTAAAATATTTAAAAAGAAATAAATGGGACGCCGCCTCGGTCTCTCCCAGCATGGACGATAGTCATGGGCGAGGGCACGCCAGAGTGCAGTGAGAACAGAATGTACTTCTTTCTTCTTTTCCTCTTCTTCTTTTCCCTTTTTCTTCTTCAATCGACCACCGATGATTGATTTCTCTGTCAATCGACTACTGATGGTCGAAATCCACCGCCAACGATCGATTTTAGCGATAACGCCCGGTAGCGATCGGTCGCATACCGGTCAGCTGCCGGACCGGTATGTACCGGGCGGTACGGGACCTTACCACTCAGTAAGGAAAACCTTGGTTGCAACTTAAAGGAGACATTACCTAGCCTGCTAACAATTGGGAAAGACCCTTCATACTTGCATACCAATCATTTGTGCACTTTGTGCCTAAAGAACTAAAGTGATGTTGGTTGGTGCTTTGCCAACACCAAGTCAACAACTTTGAACTCCTGTGGTCGCCTTCCCAAGTCGGCCCACTTCTTCATCTTTTTGGCTGCCTTCTTTAAGTAAGCCCGTGCAATATCTGTATTCCGATGTCATTCCTTTACAAAGTTATATACTGATGGGCTACTCCCTGTATAACCAACAGTCAAGGTGTGAGGAGTCGACGACTGTTGTCCTATAATAATCCCGAAGGGGCTCTTGTTGGATGCAGAGCTCCGCAGTTATAGGAGAATTGGGCTATGTCTAGCAGCTTCACCCAATCTCGTTGGTTGGCACTCGCATAGTGTTAGAGATATTGCTCCAAGAGTGAATTGACTCTTTTGGTCTGGCCATCCGTCTGAGGTGGAGGCTTATGGAGAAGTATAACTTGGACCTCGACAGTTTGAATAGCTGAGTGCATAATCGTCCCAAGAACAGTGCATCTCGATCATCCATGATGTTGTGCGGGACTCCCCAATACTTCACTACATTTTTCATCATCAACTTGGCCTCCTCCTCTGCTGAACAGTGTAGGGGTGCAGCAATGAATGTTGCACACTTTGAAAACTGATTAACCACCATGAGTATCAATCTGAGTACCCCTACTGCCGGCAAGCTTGATATAAAGTCCAAGGAGATGCTCTCCCATAGCCTTTCTGGTACGGGCAGTGGCTCCAAAGTCTCACCGGCTTCTGCTGCTCTACCTTATCTTGTTGGCAAGTAAGATATGTTCGAACATAGTCCTCCACATTAATCCTCATCTTCAGCCAATAGAAGGCCCTTTCCACGAGAGTCATTGTTCAATGGATACCTGGATGTCTAGCCCAAAGTGAATCATGACACTCCTTTAAGAGTTCACACCTCAAATTATCCGCCTGCGAAACATAAACTCTCTTCCCTTTGGTGTAGATAAGTCCCTCCTGAACCTAAAATCGTCGTGTCTTGCCCTCTTTGATGAGTTAAAGCAAGGGTACTACTTGAGGATCACTGCACAATCCATCCCTGATCCTAAAAAAGAAGTTGGAGTGCGACTGACTTGCTTGGCTTCCGGCTCAATGCATCGGCCACAATGTTTGCCTTTCCTAGCTTATACTCCATCATCATGTCGAACTCAACCAAGAAGTCCTGCCATTGTGCTTACTTTGGGGAGAGATTCTTTTGAGTTCAGAAGTAACTCAATGTGTTATCGTCCATTCTTAGCATGAATCGTGCCCCAAGAAGGTAGTGTCGCCAAACTCGTAGATAGTAGATCACTACTGTCATCTCCTTCTTATGCATTGGATATCGCCGCTCGGTCTCATTGAAGCATCTATATGGATTTCAAAGGACTTCCCATAGTTTGGTAATTTCAGCACCGGTTCTTCCAACACAGCAGCCTTTAGCTCTTAGAATGTCGCATCGCATTTGTTCGACCATTTCCAAGACTACTTCAGCAACTCCGTTAATGGAGTTGCACGCTTCGAATATCCAACAATGAAGCGCCGATAATAGACAAAACTAAGGAAGGATCTCAACTATGGTACCTTCTTTGGTGTTTGCCATTCTGCCACAGCTTGCACATTCGTATGGACCCATTACCGATTCGATGCACCAAGAACAAAATCTCTGTCTGAGCAAAAGTAGCACTTCTCCCTCTTCATAAACAAAATATTCTCCCTGAGAACATTAAAAATTATTCGAAGGTGCTCGACATGCTCCTCGAGTGTTTGGCTGTAGACGACGATGTAGACGACCACAAACTTGTCTAAATACTCCTTGAAAAGTTAGTTCATTAGAGTGCCGAATGTGGCCAAAGCGTTAGTTAAGTCTAGGGGCATCACCAGGAACTCAAACGCTCCATACCTGGTCATACAGGTAGTCTTCGCTTCATCACCTTCTGCAATGTGCACTTGCCAATACCCCGACTGAAGGTTGAGTTTGGAGAAGTACTTGGCCTTGCCCAATTGATCGAATAAATCCATGATGAGCGGGATGAGATATTTATTCTCCACCATCATTTTGTTTATGACTCGATAATTGACACATAATTGGAGGCTCCCATTTTTTTTTTTTCTGAAAGAGGACTAGAGCTCCAAATGGTGCTTTTGAACTACAGATGAGACTACTGCTTAGCAATTCATCTAATTGCTTTCTGAGTTCTGCGCCATACGGTATGGTGGTCTTGCTGAAGGCTTAACTCCCGGCTTTAGCTGAATATGATGATCCATGCCTCTCCGTGGTGGTAGAGTTTTCGACAACTCTGTTAGTATCACATTTGAGAACTCCTTCAGGATGTTCACCACCATGGCAAGTTTTTGGATGGCTTTCATGTTAGGTGCCTCTAGTTTTATAGCGGCTAAAAAGGTTGATTCACCTTTTCGTACCCCTTTCTTCAATTGTAATGCCAATAATTGTTGTGGATCCTGAGTTCCACCTCGAGAAACTAGAACCACGTAGGATTGTTGCCTCCCATTAGACATAGGGAGTTCAAAAACGGCATTGGCACCAACTTCGCTACGTGCATGAACTCCATTTCGAGAATCACTTGAAAGTTGTCCAATGACACTACCATCATATTTGTGCTCCTGCTCCATGTTCTGATCGTGATGGGACCCCCTTTGCTAGTCTCGAGATTTGCTTGGCCTCTGAGTTCACAGCATTCATACGACTTAGGTTCTTCTCCAAGATTAGTCCAAGTCACTTAGCTTCTCGATTGCCAATAAAATTATGGGTAGCGCCCGTGTCCACCATTGTACGAGTTGTTCGGTCATTTAGCTTGATGTCCACATACATCCACCCGTTGCTCCCTGCCTTCAGTGGTTTTGCCTTCGTGTTCTCCCCCACTTGACCCTGCAACGCATTTTCAACAAACGCATTACTCCCATTCGGGGTCCTTGCGACTCCTTACGTTGTTGTTCGATTCTGAACTGCTCGAACTAAGGGCGATGACTTTGCCCTTGTCCGACTTATGGGGGTGTATTGATGTAGTTAAAGCATTGAGTGCCTGCTTTTGTGTGCCTGCTTTTGTGGGCACTCCCTCACCATATGCAGTTCTTCGCACAAGAAGCTTTTGCCAGGTCTCGAGACCTTGCATTTTGTGCTTGGTCCTTTGTGGAAGTTCTTCCTTTGTTCGCCCCCAGACTCCTTCGCTCGGGAATATTTGAGTGGGCGATTTCCCGAAGATTATTTCTTCTTCCCTGCGTCCTCCAAAGAAACAAAGTCAGTTAGCCTTTCTGCGACCGCAATTGCTCCGACTATATCGGTGACATTCCTCCAATTCAGTTCCTATTGTGCCCATGGCTTCAGGCCATCGAGAAAGCTGAATAGCTTATCCTTCTTGGACATGTCCTGTATGTCCAACATCAATGAAGAAAATTGCTTCACATAGTCTCGAATGAAAGTACTTTGGCAGAGTTGTCTCAACTTCCTTCTTGCTACGAACTCTATGTTCTTAGGTAGGAACTGAGTTCTTAATGCTCACTTCAAGTTCTCCCATGTGTCCACTTGACACCGACCTTGCAGGATCTCTTCCTAATGGGTTCACCACCAAAGTTTTGCATCTCCATTCAGATATATTGTTGCTATTGAAACTTTGGTTTCTTTAAAGTCGAGCCTCGTAACACGAAAGTATTGCTCCATGTCGAATAAGAAATTTTCGAGATCTTTGGCATCCCTGGCACCTCTGTTGCAATGCGGCTTAAGCGCCCTCAAGCATTATGGCAGCGCAACGCGGGTGTTGCTCCCTCCTGCATTAAGAGTCCTTATGAGCAACATCAATTTGGATATGAGTTTGGTCGACTTGGGACTCAACCTTGTCGATCGGAGATTCAACTTCTTCTTGCGAGCTCTTTACCCCAAGGAGCCTTCGTTGACTTTGGTAGAGTTCCTCTCGCTTTAAGAACATCGAGACAAGTTTCTGCCATTATAAGCCTCTTATTGTGGCTCCTTTTCCCAGTTGGTGCTCCAGATTGCGCCTCCTCCGCTCGCAAAGAGTACTCAACTTCACGCTCGTCTTGTTCGCTGTCGCTCTCCTTTTGAGCGACTCCAACAGCTTGCGAGCGAGTTTACACTTGCAGCCCACCTGCGGCTGCTTGGGGCAAGGATTCGGCTTGCTCTATCTTGCTCGATTGGCCATGGTGTTTCACCATGGCGAGATTGCAAATCTTCTTCGTTGTTTATTCGAATTGCTTGCCCGCTCTGATACCATAATGTCACGGACTAAGCTGAATTTGCTTAAGTCATGCGGCACCCTTGCGGCAAAGTTTCAAACTTAGCTAGAATTGCCTAAGTCGTGAAGCGTCCTTGCGCCAATGTTTTAGACTTAGCTGTATTGCCTAAGTCATGAAACGCCCATGCGTTATTCATCTACAATGGGTCAGCCCACATGCAACCTCTAGCCGGTCCTTGAGGACCTACAAAAGAGAAGGTTGATTAGATTAAAGCGAGCGATGGACAAGTCTCGACGTCTCACGAAGAGGGAAGTTTTACAAGCAATTCATCGAACATCTTGAGTGCAACAGAGAAAAGAGAGAAAGGAGCGAAACATGACTTTAGAGGGTTGTATGAACGATCGTAAGTCCACAAACGACAGTTCTAAAGGTGTCGATGCAAGATAAGCCCATAGCACTACTATCGGTCAGAATGAAGGTGGACTCAGAGGAGTGCCACAGTGCCGCTAAGGTTAGATCTACTGATTGCAAAGAAAGGGACATAGATACAAGGCAACGGATAGTAGTGTCATAGGCTTGGCAGCACCATGGTACCACAGAGGCGGGATTTCCGTGGAGTTATCAATCCCTTGCTCTTATGGAGGGAGAGCGTTGGTCGTGAAAGGGGCTGAGGAGGTGGAGAATGCAAAGGCAAACTCCGAGTACCAAGACAAGGCTGAAGGGCAGAGGCCAAGAAACTTCGTAAGGCCGGTGTCAACAGGCTTCTCATCAAGATAGCCAAAAATAGGATTGATGCAAGAGTGCTCAACCCAGGACCGAAGTAGGCAGTATGTGGTGTTGTACTCTTTTTACTCAAAGGAATAGGCGACAAAGATGATAGAGAAGACGTACAATCCAGGAGGCGACCAAAACTATCAGAGACTTGCTCTAAGTTAGGATAAAATTTTGCTCTTTTCAGATAAAACTTCTTGTATTCTGAAAGTTCAATGACAGTGAGAAGGTGAATCGCAGTAGCTAACTTAATGCAAGGAGTGCAAATACTTCGAGTGCTTCATAAGTGTGAGCAAAGAACGGGCAAAAACTAGTAACCATCACGATGCATGAAGTATAACCTCGAGGAGGCGGGCAAAGTCAAGTAACTTTTGTCTTCTCAACTCTTAAGAGAATGAACGAAACCGAGTACCCCAGTTCTCTTATTTATCCAGCAGATAAGCTCTGCACAAGTTCAAAGGCCCTTCAAAGAAATCTAATAAAAGAAAATAGTTGTCAAATCCTTACTAATGGTGATCGGTACTAATTATTTCCCAACAGAACGTCAATCGAAAGCGGAAGTGATGCAAACCTACTTGGAAGTGAAAACTAAGTGGAAAAAGAATCGATAGACAAATTTTGTGGAGGAAGGACCTTAAAAACTTCAAAGTCTATGAGGCGATGCTCGTTAAATATCTAACAAGCATCCACCTAGTTTAAGCGACATGAGACGTTTAAGATACTGATGCATAACAAGAAATGTATTTTCCTTCATCAGAAGGATCCGCAGGAAATAATAAAAATCATCACAACTCAACCGACCCCACACCAGAGTTAGCCATTGGCAAGTTGAAGCAACATGACTGATCAAAGTTTGACTACTCAATAATAATGGTGTAGAGCAGTTGAGAGCCAAGAGGCTTGCAGCAAGAGCAGAAGATTGAAGACAGGCGAGGAGATGCAGCGTCTTTAATGGCTTCAACAAGGACGTCGAAAGAATAAGTGGGGAAGAATGTCACGAACAAAAATAAAAACAAGGTGTTTGAAGTAATGCTCATGTCTTTCGATTTTTATTCATGCTTTGTACAACAAGTAGCAAACTACCAGTAGGCTTGACAACCCTACTTTAGTTAGTTTCTGTAGCCGTTTTCGACTTGCAAATAAGAGTTGTGTCATTTAGACACTTGTAGAGATTTCGGTCTGTAATGAACCATCAGTTCATGGTTTGTGAAGCCAATAGTTGTAATTTGCATTGGTTATAAAGTCTGCACTCAAATGGTTGCTTGTAGATCCCGTGTGAGATGCTTTCTCTAACCCGTTTCTCTTTTGTAGTACCTAAGGGATCATAAGAGGTTTCGGGGATGCTGACCTTTGCAGAGGGATACGTAAGGATGCCGCACGACTTAGGCAAAACCAGCTAAGTTCATGATAGGAGGGTGGTGTAACTTTACTAGCAAACGAGCGCCGTAGGGGTCATGAAGAACAACCCAGGCTACCACATTGCCCTCGTCATGCTTTGTGTTGCAACCAAGCAGCAGGTCTTGATCATGCTTCGCCAAGTGTATTGGCTCATCACCTCCCAAAGTTCTGATCAGTTGATTCCACAATAAAATTTACGATCTTTGCTTACACGTTTAGCTTTTAAATGTATACTAATAGTGAAAGTCTACTAATCCTTTCTTGGTCAGAGGTCACGATGGCTTTGAGGACAAAGAAGCATGAGAAGCTCAAGAAGAGGCAGGATGAACTGATCAGAAAACAGTAATAAGACCTACAGCATATATCAAACGATCAGGTATATTCTATTGTGTAAGAATTGCCATAGGACTTGTAAGAATAAACTGGGCCAATAGATAAAATACATCAAAAGAGTTGACCAATTACTACCGATCAGCTGTTTGAGTGCATTCTTAATGTTTTTTGTATTCTTTAGGTGATGGAGACAAAATAGCAGGACAGGGACCGGCAAAGGAGCGGCATGCAGATGGCAATGAGAGACCGACATTGTCATCCTTCTCTGCAAAGCATCTCAAAAGTTTGAAGCTAAATTGTTTGAACATCTTGTGTCGTTCTCAAGTAAAGAAAAAAGATCAAATTTCCAGCACTAGATGATCTACCCATCTCATGGAAGAGAATATCATTGTGAAGATAAAGCTTAACAATTCATGATGTGATTAGCAAAGTTTAGAAAACATGAGGAACATCATAACATCATGATCTAGAACTTGCAAAATATAAAATTAATGACACTGGGCATTACCTTTCCTTGCATCTAAGACAGTGCCAACCATTACCAACTTCAATTTGGCTGAAACTGAGACAGTGGTCTCTATCCTCAAGAGAGTGCCTTGGTGATATATGACCTCAAGGAAGTTTCTCCTTGTATATTGGAAGCAACATATCAGAGAAAGGCTCCACCAACAGTGTCCCAGGGACTCCATATGCCTTATCTGTAGAGCACCAAAAGATGCTGCTAAGGTTTTTGATGCTTTGGTATATCTGCTCTCTATAGAAAACCCTACCACACAGTCATGCACATATCAAAGATTAAGTATAGACAAACATGAACAAGAAGCATTTGAATCTCAAGTGCATCAAATCCTTTATTGAGTGATTTAAACTTGGTGTAATATCCTCCTCATGTCCACTACTACAGTCTCTCTCAAACAGTGGGAAGAAATTAGAAGTAATCCAACAGTTGATTATTGCATTTACAAGAAATCCTAAAATTGGAATATTGAAGTATGAATTTTGTGATCAAACCAAGGTTTGCAATACCGTATCGGTACATACCGATCCGATAGAGGACTGGTATGTTCGGTACAATTTGATACTTTAACAATTTCATAGGGATGCTTCTATTAGTGTGCCCAGTGATGTGTGTATCGCAGATGATCCCAGATTGAAGGTACAGTCAATAATGACAATGATCGAGAGGACTTCAACACGAATGACTACTACAGGCTGTTGGGAAAGCAACCATCAATTTTGCTAATCATACCTTTCCACATTTACATAATAACAGAACAGAGGAAAATAATAATAGGGTGGTTATATGCTCATATGGTGGAATGGAATAATGAACAACAACAGGAAGGTATCTGCTTGAAATTGGTGGGAATGAATGAAGTATAGTGGAACTTCCTACTTGATTTCTTTTCGTGCAGTCTATGCTTGGCAAAGAATCCGAAAGAGTAATATTGTTCCATGATAAAAAACAAATCACTATATACAGGTTTATGCTTTTCCGAGATAGAGCTCTTTAATTGCACATCTAGTGTGAGTAATTAACATAAGCCAAGAAACATTTCGCAAAAACTAGAGATTAGAAAAAAAGGAAAATCAGTGTCGTTCTATACCAGATGTCAGTAAATGGCAAAAAATATTTCATAGCAAGCGCATCCCTAAATACATGGCCGGCATTTTATCACTTGAACACAAAGATACAAAATATGTTTAAACTATGATCACAGCTTTCAATGTACAATGAAATTAGCAATTTGACAAAATGGTCAACTTTATCATAATGCATAAGATAAACACATGATAACATTCATATCCTATAAGTACCTGATATGCTAACAAGAAAGTATTACAAGCAAGAATAGCACATGTGAAAAAAAACAAGTTTTTTCCTTTCTTGCAAGTGGTTAGTTCCATAGTTCAATTGCCAATTATATGACCACTAAATTGTATTTTATTTTGATCCCTTTTTACATTTGTCTTATATAGGCCACACCCCATTTCTTAATTACTGATTGTTCAGTGCCAAGAGATTATATGGACTTAAACCAAAAACTAATTATGCAACAGTGGAATAAAGACAAGATACACATCATTTGGTTGATTTTCTCATATAGTTCAAGAAGAACCTGAGAAACGAGCTGAAGAGAAAAAGAAAGTTTATGTGCAAAAACTTGTCAGCACCAGTGAACACATTGCTTGCTGAAATCAACTCCTCCAATAGAATTAGATTATCGAACCTGCAGTTTTTTCCCCCTTTACCACATGATGGTAATCCGATGAACAGGTCAAGTTGCATCATTGAAATATATTATCAACAAACTACATCAAGAGAAGTCCACATTTGCATCCTACTCACAAATATGAAATCTGAACCTCCTCCCAGTCTTTCTGGAAGCATATATCTTTGCTAAAGAACTCAAGAATTGCATCTTTCTCCACAGCAATTATGTTCCCACATTCTACATCAATGTTTCTCTTTACAGATGGCAACCCTTTTCAGGATGATCCTTATTGCATCCTTACCCCAACTGTCCAGTCTTTCAAAATGATCTCTTTGTCGAGAACTCGAGAAATGCATCTTCCTCGACAGAAATCAGTTCTCACACACTACATTAGTGCTTTTCTTATATGAATGATAACCCCACTCAAGATGATTTATTAATGTAGATCATTTGAATCTGAATCCAACTTCCACCAAGGTTTCTTATCTCCCTCTCCCACCAAGCCCAGACACCCATCTTCCTCATCCCCAGCAGCACTGTCATCATCAAAAACATCACTTTCGCTTTCCTCCTCCTCTGGCATATGCCTCCATTCTAATTTCTTCAGTAAATCCCGATCTTTCCACCTGCCCACTGCACTGGCCGCCTCCTTCTTTGCCTTGCCCGAGACTACATCCTTCCATGATAGCGCTGAATCCGCGCACCTTTTCAATACCCCGTCACCCTCGTCCCCCACCACAACCGTCTTCAAACACCTTATTCTGGCCTCTCTCATGACTCCAAGAAACCCGGAATCGTCCGAGACCAACACCAAGCATCCGACCTTCCCCCGGTCCATCGTCTCCACCATGTGCTCTCTCAGCGCCCGGTCGGCCGCCTCCGGTCGGTCATCGACAGTCCGAACCACAACCCCAGCCCGGCGGAGCTCGTCGGCGAGTCCGTACCCGACTTTGGGGGTCAACAGTTCCCTCGCGGCCTTCTTGTACTTCTCCATCTTCAGCGACAGCGCGGCCACGAGCCGGACCCTGCGGCCGCCGGTGGCCGAATCGATGCGGCGGAGGCGCTTCTCCTGCTCGCGCTCGTGGATCTGCCTGAAGTGGTTGACGAGTTTGGCGTGGGCGAAGAAGCGGCGGCCGCAGACGCGGCAGAGGTAGGAGGGGACACGGGAAGGGTTCGCAGCCTCGAGGCGGTCGGCAGCACGGCGCTCGGCGCAAGCGGCACGGACGGGGGCAGGGAGGTGGCGAAAGGTGTGGTGGTTGGCGTAGGCGATGGAGAAGCATAGGGGGCCGAAGGAGGCTGCGGCGAGGTGGAGGCGGACGGCAGCGTCGTAGGGCGGGATGGTGTTGGGCGGCTTGTTATCGAGGTCCCAGAACACGGCAACGGCCCGGGTGGAGGAAGCAGCGGTGGCGAGGGTCCGGTTACGGCGCAGGAGAGCGAGGAGGCAGGAAGGGCGGAGGCGGCAGGGGTAGAGCGCCATCGTTTCCGGTGCTCAATGCTTTCCCATCCGACTCATGAATCGGGACTCGGGTCCGGTCCATATATATAGCCAGGTCGCACCACCGACACATATTTCGATTTAGCTACATAAGCTAATAAACAAAAAAATAATAAATATTTTGGGATAAACAAAACAACGAAGAGTTATCAAAAAAATAATATTCTTAATTAAAATAATATTTTAGATTTTCTTTTAATTCAGTGAACTCTTCGAATATTAAAAATGAAGGTGTGAAGTTTATATAGAAATAGATTAGCATATGACGACTTATTGGTCCGATGGTAGAGATTGTTAGAACATGATTTATTGGTGTTGTATGAACCATATTTTAATTATTGGTTCAAATTCATTATTATTTTTCAAGCTTTTGAGAGGTGGTTAGACAAGTACAAAATCATTTTCCTTGACGCGGTTAAATACAATAAAATTAATTATTTCTGTTAATTGAATATGTAGTATTTACATGTAGTATCCCTGACTCGCGAGAACTTATTTTGCGATGCCTTCACTCGGTTAGCCCTAACGCTATATTCTTCGCTCCATCGCCGCCTCTCCTCTCCTCGGCCCCCTCTTCTCGATCTTTCCTTGGGCCGATCTGGCGGTGGAGGATCTCGGGGAATGTGAAGTAAGTAATAGGCGAACGATCCTTCGTGACGACAAAGAACCCTAGGTTCTCAAATGTTCTATCATGTTGTTCGATTGTTCCTCTGTATCTTTTATGCTTAAGTTTTTGTGGAGGATTTGTACCCGTTGGCGATCGGTAAGCTTTTGTAGAGACACACCAACCTCTAGCTTCACCACCGTTTCTCTTTACCGCTCTTGATCGTGTTTTTGGTCAGCCCGATCATCCTTCAGTACCAAAGCATTCTCCATTGGCTGAGCGTGCTCCATCGCCAACATTCTTCCACTTCGATCGACTATACGCCTTCACCAAACTGTTTGTTATTTCTTGTTGATTTCACCTTTAGTGGTGGTCCACGTCTCATCTCTCTTCCTTCTTGTTGATGTGTGCGAGAGGTTTCCTAGTTATGCAATTGGAAGAGGTATCCTAGATCTGTGGTTCTTCATTGTACTCGGTAAGACTTCAGTTGATTTCAATGACTCTTTTCAGGTCCCAATATTTCCTTTAACCCAAAGATATCAGGGTAAAATACCTACTATAACTCGAAATTCTGAGTGTGGAATAAAATAATTTTTTTAACATAGTTGTTAAGGGGGGGTTCTACATATGTCCATTAATTTCTTAATATTTCTTTGCATAGATGATAAGGTAGAATATTTCTTTAATATTTGGTTTTGAAACCTTAGGAGAGCATCAGCTTATCAAGACCATTTTTAACAGAGTTGAGTTTCACAAAAGCAGTATACAGAGAATGGAGTATGGTGTCTAAAGGAAAGTTGTAATCTTTGAAGTCTCCAGGACTAGGAAAAGTAAATCTATGTGGAGCTTAGATGCTTGACATTCTGATAATAACATTTATGTAGAAAATTGAATTGGGGGCTTTCTCTGGATATTCCCATCCTTTGTCGTGAGGATTTTTAAGGCATTTTGGAGATGGGTAGTTTAGGATATGAATATTCTTTATATCATTACATTTTCTAATGGGCTTTTCTTTTCTTTAAAATTCTCAAGGACTTCATGTGATGTTTTTAGCTGTATGAAACTAGGTCTGGAAGGAAGTAGCCTGTATGAAAAATGTTATGTTGCCAAGTATTACTATAGTTCAGATTAGTGAAAAATGAGAGCACACTTGTCCAAAGTTTTATGAAGAGCTTGTGGAACCACATTCTTAATGACTTTGATAATTTTGTACACGTCTTAATTCCTGTAGTTTCCATGGCTATTTCAACACACATGAATTGTCTCATGTATGTATTCAGTCTGTGGTTGAATATTTTAACTGTTTTGAGTTTATCCTCCAATGTGGCTCTGCAGGGTAATTAGCTATATTGAAATTACTATCATCCATGGCTGCAAAAGTTGATCCATCAGCTTCTGCTGAATCTCGCCGTGTGCAATCTACTGGATCTATGTCTACGTCAGCAAACAGTCCTAAGATCTCCATGTTTGGAACAAAATCTGGATTTGTTATACCAAAAAATAAACTGTCTGGTTCATTGGTTCCTATCTTCCAAAGGGGGGGGAAATTGGAAGGTGGTAATTCTGTTAAGGAAGAAACAACTAAACAAGTTCAGAGAAAAACAAAGTGGGGACCTGATCTTACACTGGATTCTGCTGTCAGAAAAGGAAGAGCCTTAGCATATCAGGTAAGTTGTTTAAGGTTTTAATATTTGTTGTTTGGTAATTCCTGTCGTCTTACAATGACTATGTGATTCTTGTTTCATGGTAATGCTTCTGTGACATTGTATCAAGTTCTACTACTCTATAAATCTGTTTGATTGAGCTGACATGCAATTACATACTAATGTATCTGTTCTTATGAGATATTCAACATTATATTACTTGTCAAGATTTGAAAATATTGAGATGCAACAGTTGTAGTTCAGCTTCAAATGAAAGAAATCCCTACTCACCTTTTGTTTAGGGGAGACTTCTAACTTTTTTATTCAGGCATTAGATGGAAAAAAAATTCTCATAGGAAGCTTTAACTTCCAGGTTACATTAAGTGATATTACTTCCTGAGCAGACTCGACTGGAGCAAATTACCCAGCAGCTGAAGCACGGGCATTTGGAGATAAAAGATAATCAAAACCCTCTCTCAATAAAGCAGAATTTGGATGATGATTCTGATAGCCACCAAATTGACAAAGAGGTAATGAAATAAAGAATTTTTCTGGCCTTTTTAAAGGGGGAAAATTGCTATGAGTTACTTTGTGAATCCTGTAGCAGTTGCTGTTCCTTATTCTCTTGGTCGAATCTCTGCTAATTGTAATTGCTGATGTGTAGAGGACACCATAATTTGGTTCCTGCTTATTCCATTTAGGGGCTCTCTCTATTTTTGACAATAGTAATGATTTTCCTTTCTATCTTGTTGATTCTTAAGTCTAAACCTTTAACATGGAATATGCAGACCTCAAAGCTAGAGCTGTTGGAGTTGGAAAGGCGAGAAGTTATTGGTAATTATTTTATGTTTCTCAATTTGTTTTCTTTTCCTGTGTTTTAGAGTTGTAAGTTGCATCTTTCATATATGATTAATTTTATTTGCAGGTGAAATATTAAGTCTGAATCCTTCCTACAAACCTCCTGCTGATTATAAGCCATTACTGAAAGAAGCAGACATCCCCATTCCTGTAAGTTCATTCCATCATACATATTTTGCTCTGTGCTGCTGCCATCTTAATTGTTTTTTAGTACTTATGAGGCAAATTAATTTATGATTAATGCTTACATGCTATGGTCTCTTTTTTATGATGATGTGCCAAATCATGTTCCAAAATATGTTTTATGCATGTTGCAAAATGTTTGACGTTGTGCCAGATCATGCTTCAAAATATGCTCTATGCATGTTGCAAAACATTTGATGTTGTGCTAAATTATGCTTCAAAGTATGCTTTATGCATGTTGCAAAATGTTCCGAATGTGAATGTATCTTGTTCTTGATATGATGCAGAGAAGGCTCAGGATCCAAACATGAGTAGATGTGCTGCTAAATTATCCATGTTCAGTATGCACTGCATGTATGGCTCTTTCTTCATGTGCACAGCAGTCAATATAAATCTACCAAATGAATGCTACCATCTTAAAAAGCAGCTGTTTGACAGTATCCACCTAATGTTCCATTTAGACTACTGCGTATGTGGTGATTTCCCCTGTCTAGTAAAACTAAATATTGTCTTAATTTTTGTTTTTCTTCTATCTTTTTCATTTTGGCTCTCTTCACCTTATTTTGGAATTACTCCCTCAAGTTGTCTCCTCATGCAACTCCTCAGACTACTACATATTTTTATTACAACTTTTCATTTCTGTCATACCATTGGAAAGCTATTTGCTTTTTCTGGCATGTTAAATGTTTAAAAGTTTACACTCCCTTTTAAATTTCTTGATTTGTGTCAAATTCATTACTTATTTTTGTGTTAAATGATTTCTTTCCCCATATGTATCTGTATACAACAAATGTGCAGTGCAGTACCCTGCTTCTGTAGAGATATAACTTTGGATATTTGGAATTTAATATACAATATTTATGATAACATAAAAAGAATCTTTTAAGTTAGAAATTTTAGATGCAGAGTTAAGACAGAAGATATGTTGGATTACAACCCATACAGCAAAGCAAGTGGACAATCTAAAATAAAAAGGTTTTCTCTTAAAGTTTATTTGATCCCTCTCTTCTCGTGAATTTGTTCATATCACATTGATAAATGAATTTATTAAAGCATCATCATATTGTGACTTTCTATGTTTAGCTAATTCTAGCTTATCTTTTGCTGATCGGGTAAAAATATTATTTCTAACACAAAAGGTTGATAAATTCTTGATCAGATTGGTGATATTCTCTGTTCTTATTGAGATTCAAGGTGTAAAAGCCACTTATGGAAATGTATGAAAGTGCAAAAAATTAATATTTTAAGCCATGAAGGTGACAGTGATTATGTCATTGCCACTTATTTTTTCAGTGCAGCTGTTTGCTTCTCAAGGTGCAAAGTGGTACCTATATCATTGCTAATCTAAGCATCATGGCTATCGTTTCTTAGCAATCTTTTCTTTTCTTCTTTTGTTTCATTTTTGGAAGAGAGACTTGGTATGTGGAAAAAAAGGAGGTGGGGATATAATTAGGTATGTCTCCCCATGTTACCTAATCCCTCTGTTTTCTTTTTGTATGGCATTTGCAGATCAAGGTGCATCCTGGATACAATTTTGTTGGACTACTGTTGGGACCTGAAAGCAATACCCAGAAGCGACTGGAAGAAGTATGGATTCCTTGGGCGTTAGTGTGTTTTTTTTTGGCATCTGAAGCATCTAATTATGCATATAGTACTTGTCTGTAATGCCTTTATTTGTTTGCAATCCAGGAAACAGGAGCTAAAGTACGAGTTTATGGAACTAAAAAGCACACAGGAGAGAAGGTGAATTGAAGTTATTATTTTTTTAAGAACAAACACATTTAGTTTTTAATTTGCTAACCAATTTATATTCTGTGGTATATCATCTATATGTTGATTTCTGAAAAGTTCTCTATACCTGAATGCACAATCTTAGAATTGTTGTGTTTTCATACTGGCCTCACTTTTCTTTCTTCAATGATACTTTCAGCATCTCATTA
The DNA here is from genome assembly GCA_021527575.1 of Ensete glaucum. NCBI lineage: Eukaryota > Viridiplantae > Streptophyta > Magnoliopsida > Zingiberales > Musaceae > Ensete > Ensete glaucum. Next base: position 42,304,017 of record CM038558.1, read on the forward strand.
GACCTTATAAAAGAAGTCTTGCAATTTGTATTTTCCACCTTACATTTTCAGAAGTTTATTTTAGTTGTTGCATCTTTTCTTATTTACATGTCTGAGATCATTCTTGTTTCTACTTGATGCCAGGTAAAGAGTAAATCCCTTGCACTCATGTCATTGTTGGTAACCTGCCATTTCACTAGTAATTGATAAATCAGCTTTGTTTTCTGACTTTATTCCTTTTTTAAATAATTTTGGCCATCTACTGATTCACAAATCCTGCGCCACATGCTGATTAAATTTTATGATGCTTGTCATGTTTGGAAAATTCTCCTAGTATGTTTCTAACTTTACAACTTCTGTAATCTGATTTATATCAGAAAGGAACTTTTGAGGCTTTTATTTGGATCTCTGTGACAAACTATTGCTTGATCTTTCTTTGTCATTCCCCTCCTTAACATGTTTGTTGTAGTCATTTAGTAATTAATTTATGTCAGTCATTATGCTCAGTGAATAATCTTTATGTATCATTACTATTGCTTGAACTTAAGTGTGATTACTTTTTGAAATTTATGTTCGTTTTCATTTAAGGATGATAGAATTGCAACTGTATTTCATCATATCAAAGCACTGCCCTTATACTTGCTATGATAATTTTCAGCATGAAATTACTCACTCAGACAAAAGCGAAGCCGCAGATTTTTATGAGGAGCTACACGTTAATATCTCAGCAGATACATATGAGAAAGTTGACACAGCAGTTGCACTGATTGAATTGCTGTTCACTCCAATATCTGTGAGTTTGCTGCTTTAAATATTTTTTACAGAATTCTCCTTTGTCTTGCGAACCAATTCTATAGGCTCAGCCTACACTTTCATGGTTTTATAGGGTACTGCTGCTGTGTCTTCCACAAGTTCAACTTCTCTTGTCACCAGCAATTTAGATAATGCTGATATGAATTTGAAGGAGATATCTTCGAGCTACATGACTATGACTACAGCTGATGTTAATCAAGGTGTTGCACCGCCCATGCTACTGACTGCTCAGCCTAGTCCACTGCAGTATCAACCATTTACTGCTCCTTGGCCCCCGATTGCTCCACCTAACCTTCAGTCACATCTGTCTTCTGGATTTGTACCATCTTTGCCCAACAACTCTGTCCGATTTCATCCGCGTCCTTTTGGTGGACTACAACATACCTTTGGCTCGATGCAAAATAGCTCATCAGCTGTAGCCTCCGGATCTCAGTTTCCTATGCAAGCTATGCAGCAGCCTTTGAATCAAGCTCTGCCACCTAATAATCTTACTGGTCAGCAGCCTCCAGCTTATCCTAATATGTTTTCCAATGTGCCTTCTTTTGCTACTTTGCAACCAATTTTCTCAGGAGCCTTGCATGCTTCAAGCCATGTAGCATCATTGAGTCCACAACCAATGGTCGCAGCTATAGAGGCATCATTCACCAGCAGGCCATTAACTACACTACCTCCTGCTGGAAATTCTGGATGGTCTACTGCACCTCAGATTGTCCCATTGTTACAAAGGCCTGCCTTGCTTCCCTCATCAGCTTCACTCATGAGGCCTCCTCTGGTTGTTTCATCACCAGCTATTGCTACAGCTCCTAATGTGCCTTCTAATATCAGCAGGCCTCCAGCAGCCATTGGCACTCTACCTTTGCAACCAAATATGCCTACAAATGAAACCAATAAGCCTTTGGCAACAAATTTTGCTCCTCCAACTGCTTTCCCATCCCGACCGAGTGCCTCACAGTTTACTTCAGTTCTGCAAACTGGAGTCCCATTGTCAACTCCTATGCCTTCATCAACTCCAGTACCTCCACATATGCCTTCACCAGCACCTAGGCCAATGCCGGTGCTTCCAGGCATACCAGCTCCAGTGCCACGTCCACCTGCTGTTTTTCAAAGTGCAGCTCCGCCTGGTGGATCTAACCCTGCCATGACTCAAGCATCTGCTCCTTCCCAGCCTTTGGTAACTATAATGGGGCAAGCTCAAATACCCCTTCCGTCACAAGCTCCTGTACAATCTTCAAAGCCAGTGCAGCAACCAGGATCATTGCCTCAGTTAGCACCTGTGACACCCATCTCCCTTCCTGGAGTCATGCCTGGTTTCTCACATGTAACCCACCCACCAAATACAGTCATCACCACTCCACCAGTTGCAGTCCCGAAACCTCCACGTCCAATTTCTGCTGATTTTACGTTTCGGCCACTTGGTGCACAAGTTCCTGCATCTCCAACACCCCTAAGGCCCAATGTTCAGGTTGCACAACAGATGACTGCTGTTGCTGCACCTCAGCCCCCATCTTTCAGACCAGCTTTGCAAAATTCAGCTTCATCCATCAACACTCGAGGGTTTCCTAGGCCCTTAGCTGTCAATCAAGCAAATCCATCTCAAGTTCCTATTTGCCCTCCACCTTCCTCGGGTGTTCCTTTTTCAGTTGATCTGACCATGGTACGGCCTCCTTCAAACCTTCCAGCATTCTCAGGTACAAACTCTATTCAGTTAACTGTTCCATCAAGACAAATGGGACCAGGCTTCTCCTTGGCAGCCCAATCATCTAATCCACCTCGTATGCCTGCCTGGTCTATGCCTATCATACAAACATCTCAGAATCAGTTGCGACCTGCGAACAGACCAAACAGTCCAGCCATTCCAATGCAACAGTTGGGTGCTAACCATCCTGGTTATGTGGCTGGTGTAGCCTCATCAAATGTCGGAGGGAATCAGATTTATGATCCTTTCTCACCAACGTCAGTTTCATCCACACCTAGAAAGGCAGAAGAAAATCGTACTAACACGAAGAAAACAGAAACAGATGCAGAGTACGAAGATCTCATGACATCTGTTGGTGTCAAGTGATTCAACCCACATGCTATGGTACCAAGTGAAGGTCTTGGCACCAGAAGGCTCTCAGAATATTTGGGTCCAAGAAAGATCAGATTCCGTGATAGTTGCCCAAGAGTCACAGATGATGACCTTGTATAAGAGCAGGGTAGGAGTCTTTTTTTTTTATCAAGGGACAAGGTAGGAGATGTTCATTATACTTTTTACTATCACTATCGAATGTTGTATATTTTCACAAAAATCAAGGGCACACTAAGTTCACAAGGTATGGTGCTTCCTTCATAGGATTAATGTGCACAAATACTATGATTTTAACCTGGTTTCCAAATGTTCTTTTTCTGTTGTCCTTTTTTTTTTTTTTTATGGACAGTGGCTATCGGAACTATTTGCTATCATGTATCTTGATTGATCATTTAGGTTTTCTAACTGTTTTTTCTTGTGTGTTTTTTATGGACAGTTGCTATCGGAACTATTTGATGTTGTGGTGCAGGTTTCCTGTGCTTCTTGTTGTTAAGTGTTGGTTAATGCTTCACTACCTTAGATAACAAATATGTTAAAAGTTTCAGATCAAGTATGCTTGTAACCTTGCGTTTAATGTGCATGCATCGGAAGCCTCTGCACTCTCTCCAATCATTAGAGAGGCCTTGATTTGACCAATTATATTCCTAGTTATCTAAACCGGACTCTTCGATCGTCCATCTTAGCCTCATGTAGCTGCATCATTAGTTCAATTGGTGGTTTACCGATTGGACTACACGTTTAATTTGAGTCTTATTAAATATGTATGTATATTCATGCGCCTATGAAATAGAAAAGCATTCTGCGGTTGGAACTACAGGTTTCCATCAAGTTTTATAAATCATGTACAATGGCCATTTAAGAAACGGATCCCAACAATTATTATCAACCATGGCGTACAATGGCTTAAAAGAGAGGATGCCAATACAGTATTTTAGGTTCCCTAATCCTATGGTAAAGAAGCTTTTACACATTATCTAAGAAATATTAAAAAAGAAATCAATCAAAACTGACCGAATCTTTTCTTGATTCCGATCTGACCGCAACAGCCTCAATTAATTCCTAACCGATTTGATATTATCCATTATATTCAATAAAAAAAAGAACGGTTTTATTTGGATCGACATGCCACCTCTCGAACAAGCACTGTTCACATCTACCCCATTAGTCCCTCCCGATGTTATCGTAGTTTCCTTCTCCACCTTCTCCTTGAACCGCTGCTTCCTCTCCTGTGATTCCCCGACAACTGCTTCCTTGGCGTCCTCCACCACCTCCTTGGCGCTCTCGCCTACTGCTTCGGACTTCTCCTTGGCTCGCCGCAGGAACTCTTCCGCCGTCGACGTCGCCTTCTCCACCACTCCTTGCGGTTCATCCTTCTTCTCCGCTGAGTACTGCAAGCGGCGGAAGAGGGATTATTACACCGTCAGATCTATCAGATCTTTTTCCGCCGCAGTCTCAGGTAACCAGATCGATCAACAGATTTAAACTAGTCCATATCTCATGCAACTGAGCCGAGAGCAGAATCCAGCGTCAAGTCCCCTCCCCAAGGAACTACCGTGCAGTACCCTTCCATCAGATCTTGCAAGATAGAGCCACGCAGTCGGCGGAAGCTCACCCTGCGACCGCGTGCGTAGTCGCCCACCGAAGGCAGCGCAGCGGACGTCGTCGACTTCAGGGTGGAGAATCGGCATCCACGGGCAAGAAGGCTGCTCATCTTCCTTCCAAGGTTGATCCTCCTCGTTTCTCCTCTCGGATACCTACCGATACGACGCGCTCAACGTGTTAAAAGAGTGGGGAAGAAGAGGAGATCGAAAGAATCCAATGGTTGCCTATCTCAGCAGCGAAGGTCTGCACTGCACGTGGATACGAAGGAGAAGGCAGAAGAGGGTTTCGGAAGTGCGGCAACGTGGCCGTGGAGTTTGCATGGCACGTAACGGCAGTGAAACTTATAAGAATCGTTTGCTGTTGTAGCTTATCACCCTAGAAAAAAGGCCAACATTTTAATCTCCATGAAGTTATTGCACGTACAATTTACTGTTGTAGCTAAATAATTTTTTGTTCCTGCAACATAAGAAGACAAAGAAGCCCTAACAATGCTTCAGTCAACTAAGCTGAGTTGCATATTTTGTTGTCTAATACGTCAAGGATTCAAAGTCAACTCGAATCGAACGTCTAAGTTTATCATAAATTTTGATACGTGAAGATGAGAGGATGTGGTAATGATTTTACAAAAATCTATTGTGAAGGCGTATTCAACAAAAATTTCTTTAATATTTAAATCATAAAAATGATTAGAATATTCAAAAATATATTATATACTCAAATTGCTCAAGAGAGATTATGTAGTATGTATGCCTAAGATCTTTTCACATAGATGTTGGGTTACTTTTTTGAAGCGGATAGTTAATTCGTTGAGTAATTATATGGACTCATCAGTCATTATTATTCCAAAGTTGAGTAATTGCCATTCAAATCAATTTTAGTTCACTAGTATGTACTAAAACTATGATGATGCCAACTACCCATAAAGATTATAATGAGCCCTTCTCTAACATAACGGCACTCTATTATGTGATGCCTCATAACATACGATGAGTCTCGATGAATATTACATCAGTTATTTGGTTTGACCTTATTATATGCACAAGAAGCCTAGATGAATCTGAGATAAATTTGGAAGCTCAGTGATGATATAACATTACTATATAACATGCACAAACAATAAGGAAGCTCAATTATTATGGTACCAAAAAAATTTATAGTCGATTTAATTGGAGAAAATATTTTGAGATTCAACGGAAAATTTTTCTTAACATTTATTGTTACCCCCGTGTAGTTGGGGCTCTCTCGAACGGATCCAAAAATACAATCATGTGTTGGCTTAACATGTTAGTCATCAGTGTATCAAACAACCTTTAATGTTTAGTTTGGGATAAGCACGTTAAGTGTTTTTCAATGCTAAGCCCAAAAAAAATGCATCGCGTGACTTAAGATGTTTAGTTCAAAAAAGGCGCATCAAATAACTTTTCATGTTTAGCTGAAGAATATCACAATGGATAATTTTTTATATTTACTCAAGAATAACTTATTAGGTAACCTCTAATGCTTAGCCCATGGTAGATGCGTTGGGCAGTGGAGGAGATGACACCACCTAAATTGATATTATACTACTAAAGAACTTACATCAAGCAGTGAAGTATATCGATAGATTGACTGATCTAACTGCTTTAGATGATGGAGGGTGGACGTGACTGACCAACGTTTAGATTGTGAGAGGCCAACATTAGGCCATGGAAATTATGTTGCCAATCTATTGCTATGTTATTGTGAAACAAGTCGATGCGTTTATATCAAGCGACGAGGGGAGGATGCGAATGACCCATTATAAACCTACCAAAGTACTCAGCTGATGGGGGAGACACATCAGGCAAGATTTTAATCCACCATATCAAGGGGTGGAAGTCGTCTCTAACCAACTTGCTATAGTGGGATCCACGTCAAATATTAAATGGGTGAGCAATTATGCTTTCTATTGTCTTGCTACTAGATCATTGAGATGCCTACTCCAAGCTAACACATTGCTACCCCGATGGCACTGAAAACGACATTCAATATGTGTACATTACTATAATATCTGGTAAATGGATGTGAAAATAAGATTCCTCAATAGCAATCTCATGGATGAGGTATATATGATACAGCCAAAGAGAGTCCTGATAAAGTATGCAGGTTGTTGAGATCCATTTATGGATTGAATCAAACTTACTCAATTTAGAATATAAGATTTGATGAGGTGATAAATCTTATGACTTCATTAAGAATAAAGATAAGCCTTGTGTATACCAGAAGTTAAGTGGGAGCGTTATTACCTTTTTGGTGCTATATTTGGATGACATTCTAATCATTGGAAATGATATAGGAATGCTCTCCACAATAAAAGCTTGGCTATATAGAAACTTATCCATGAAGGACTTAGAGAAAGCATTCTATATTTTGAAAATCCGAATATATAAAGATAGATCCAAGAGGATGCTTGGCTTGTCAAACTCCAGATATATAGACTCCAGTGTCAAAAAGTTTAACATGAAAAATTTCAAGAGATGTCTTATACAAATAAGACATGAAATATCACTTTCTAAAAGTATATCCCTAAAGACTCCTGAAGAAAAGATAGATATGAATATGATACCCTATGCCTCAGTGATATAGTTTATCATGTATGCTATACTATGTATCAGGTGCATCCTCTGAGTGTCACAAGCATGTATCAGACGGATCCAGGTTTGGAACACTAGAAGGTAGTAAAGTGTATCAGTAAGTACTTGAAAATGAATGACTGAGGATATTTTACTGGATATGGAGGAGGTAGCCTCAAGGTTGAGGACTACACAGACTCAAGTTTTCAGTTTAACATTGATGATAACAAGTTGAACTCAAGATATATTTTCATCATAAATGAAGGAGCATTAAGCTGGAAGAGTTCCAATCAAGATACTGTTGCTGATTCAACTATATAGGCGAAGTACATTACTTTTTTTTCTGAAATACCATACCATACTTTACATCTAACCTACACTTTTGCCCATCCAATACTATAAGTGTTGTTCTCCGTGGCCATAGTCTCTTGATTCATTCCCACACTAAGTATTATCCTCTGCAATGTGGAATTCATCAAATACCCAAAGATCATAGTGGTCATGCACCCCCACAAAGTCATTCTTTCGTGCACTTATGAAATATATATTTGGGACATCGCTTTGCAATTCGAATAACAAAGTTTTTTGTGTGCTAGGCTGCCCAAAAAGCAATAGATGCTTTATCTTGATTGGCCTCCTAAACACAAGGTTTACTACTATCTAGTCTAACAAGAAATATTTTTCTCTTAGCTGCAGTAGAAGCAGTAAAGGAAAGGGTATTGATGAAGAAGTTCATCAGGGATTTGAGAATCGTACAGAGCAACATAGAGTCGATTCCCATATATAGCGACACCAATAGGTTATAACTCTCGCAAGGAAACCCAAGTCTCATCAGAATTGTTTTAAGGAGATTCCAACTAATTAGAGCGATCATGACTAGTAAACATATAGCAACGGAAAGAGTTTCATTCGAAGATAACATTGCAGATCCACTAACGAAGCCGTTGGCTCATATTACATTTGAGCGTAAAAGGAGTATGATGGGGATTAGACACAAAAGTGATTAACTTTAAGTCAAGTGGGAAATTACTGGTTACAGGTGCCTTGCAAGCCAATTACGTAAGTGATGACACATGTGACACGCTACATGATTTTTTTGCTAATGATTATTATTAGTATATTCTCAAATTATAATATTGGTTGCATATATATATATATATATATATATATATATATATATATATATATATATATATATATATATATATATCTTGCTCGAGGGAGCAAGATGGCCTTAGACTAGCCGATCAATTGTGATGAACCTCAACCTACTCACATCGAGCAAGTAATCTTATAATTCAGTTTTTTTTCGAGAGATCCCATCTGGACACATTGGATGACTAGCTTTGCATGACTGATTAACTACGAGTGTGCCCACTCTACCCACATCGAGCAAATTATTTTGTTGAGCGAATCAACTATAAGGGCTCTTGATCTGCCCACATGGGGTAACTTACTTTGCTGAGCCCATTTGTGCGATCTTCATATGCTCTTATTTGTGAAGGACACATTTAATTTTTTAGTTATTTTTGTCTTCAAAAGATGTATCATGCATCAGAGATGCTTATGTTCATAAAATATACATAATATACTTTAGATGCTTTTGTCCATGAAGAAAGCTTAAGATGTTTTAGATACTTTTGTCCAAGGGATGCTTACGGCAATGAATGTATTTTATACTTCAGATGCTATTGGCGATAAATGATGCATAAGACGCTTTATATGTTTTTGTTCATGAAAGAAGCATCATATACTTCAGATGATTTGTCTGCGAAGGATGGATCAAATAATTTGAATACTTTTATCTACGAAATACATATCACGTAGAGATGCTTACATCTCTGAAGGATGCATCACATTAGGATGATTTTGTTTGTCAATAACTCTTGAACCCTTTAGATGCTTTTATCCACAAATGACACATCAAGCGTCAGAGATGCTTATGTCCGTGAAGGATGCATCAAACTTTTTAGATGCTTTTGTCCATAAAAGATGCATCACGTGTCAAAGATGCTTATGTTCTTAGAAGATACATCAGATGATTTGAATGTTTTTGTCCATGAAGACATCAAACGCTTCGAACGCTTCTATCAATGAAGGATGCATCACGCAAGGAAAACATTTATGCCCGCAAAAGACACATGAGACATTTTGAATGTTTTTATCCATGAATAATATATCAGACACTTTATATGTTTTATTCACAAAGTATGCATCAGACACTTCAGATGTTTATATTTGTGAATGATACATCATACATTGTGGATGCTTATATCCATGAAGAATGCATTATACGCTTCAAATCCTTTTATTCGCAAAGAATATATAAGATGCTTTTGTCCTTGTTCCACAAAAAAAACATATTAGACGTTTCGAATGTCTTGAGTCGTTCCATAAGTAGCACACATCAAGGATAAAATATCATCATCGGAGTACGCATTGGGCAATCAACAAGCTACCCCATATCGAGTCCTGATTGAGACGAATACTATCCTAGCAAGTTGACATCTTCTTTGTGCTTGATTTATAGACTAATTTGTACTATACTTACTCTATATTGACATACTAATGTATTTAACTTCAATTATTGTTTAATCCCTCGTGTAGTCATCAGCTGTTTATTTGAGCAGTGAATATGCCGTATGTGTCCTAAAATAATCCATGTCGTGTTCTAATCTATGTCCCCACGCCATCATCGTGCGTTGAAGTCGCGGGTCGGATCGCTACGACAGCTCAATCATGCACGCGGTGGACCCCGCCCCCCTCCGTCGCCTCCCTTGGAACGTTTGAAATGGACGGTGACGCGATCCACTGCCACGTACCCCCGCTTCCCAATCCTGTGCACCCCGTTGTGAATGGGTCAACGTCAAAGGGAAGATCCATCACCGTCCATCAACTGTCAGTATGATCTCATGCGGACCGTTGAGATGACAGGCTCAGATGCAACGGAAGGCTGTGGATGGTTTCCTTTGTAGCTTTCCAAAATGCATGGACCCCGCAATTCTTTAAACCCCCATAATTGTCATCCTACGTGGATCATCTCCCAAACCCACCCACCTCACCACGCTCCTCGTGGAATCTTTCCGGGCCTTTCGCCACTACTCCAATGTAGCCCTTATTCCATCAAGAAACTACCGAACCGCCACGCCACGTTGCCGTTTTGTTGGCTCTTCCCAATGGTCCATACCGTAAATAATGTTCTTTACCCGACCCGAAAACCAACCATCTGTCCATATATTCCCATTTATCCCATCGGGCCTATCCGAGTCTTCTTCCTCCTCTCATTTCCTCTGTCCTCTACCTTTCTCGGACCCCGTTTCCGTGATCCATGGGGAAGTCGTTGCGCCTGTCCTTCTTCCCCGCTGTGTCCATCCTCCTCATCTTGCCGCTGTTGGGAACGGCGAAGGTAGACACCGACGCGCAGGCTACCTACATCGTCCACCTGTCCCCCTCCCACAAGCCGGCCTCCTCCCCGTCCCACGCCCACTGGTATACGCGCACCCTCCGCTCCCTACCCGGCCGGAAACCCGCCCGACTCCTCTACGCCTATACTTGGGCCGCATCCGGCTTCGCCGCCCGCCTCAACCCCGCCCAGGCCGCCGCCGTCCGACGCCTCCCCTCCGTCCTCGGTGTCCTCCCAGACCGCCTCCGCCACCCCCACACCACCCGCTCCCCTGGCTTCCTCCGTCTCTCCGCCTCCACCGGTCTCTGGCCCTTCTCTTCCTTCGCCTCCGACGTCGTCGTCGGCGTGCTCGACACCGGCATCTACCCCTCCCGCGCTAGCTTCGCCGATGACTCCCTCCCCCCGCCCCCCTCCACGTGGCGGGGCTACTGCGAATCGGGGAACGGCTTCAACGCCTCCTCCTCCTGCAACCGCAAGCTGATCGGCGCCCGGTTCTTCTACCAGGGCTATGAGGCCGCCATGGGCCACCCGATCGACGAGACCAAGGAGTCGAAATCGCCGCTGGATACCGAGGGCCATGGCACCCACACATCTTCTACTGCCGCTGGCGCTGTCGTTTCCGATGCCGGGTTCTACCAATACGCCCGTGGAGAGGCCCGGGGGATGGCCACTAAGGCGCGCATCGCCGCCTACAAGATCTGCTGGGCCAGAGGGTGCTACGACTCGGACATACTCGCCGCGATGGACGCGGCCATCGCCGACGGAGTTGACGTCATCTCACTGTCCGTCGGCGCCGGCGGATACGCACCTTCGTTCTACCGCGACTCGATAGCCATTGGGGCGTTCGGTGCCGCACGCCACGGGGTGGTGGTCTCATGCTCCGCCGGGAATTCGGGCCCCGGACCACGCACCGCCGTCAACATCGCCCCGTGGATCCTCACCGTGGGCGCTTCCACCATTGACCGGGAGTTCCCGGCCGACGTGGTTCTCGGAGATGGTAGCACATACGGCGGCGTCTCTCTTTACGCCGGAGACCCAATAAACTCGACCTATTTTCCGCTGGTGTATGCCGGAGATAGCGGGTCTCATCTTTGTATTCCAGGCTTCCTCGACGCTGCCGTGGTAGCCGGAAAGATTGTCCTCTGTGAGCGCGGCGCCAATGCACGTGTCGAGAAGGGGAGCGCGGTGAAACTGGCCGGAGGGGCCGGGATGATTCTGGCCAACGACGCTGCTAGCGGAGGGGAGCTCGTCGCTGATTCCCATCTCATTCCGGCCACGATGGTCAGTCACACGTCCGGCAGCAAGATAAAGGACTACATCAAGTCGCAGCCTTCGCCCACCGCCACCATCGTCTTCCGAGGCACAGCCATCGGAGCGTCCCCCGCCGCCCCCAAGGTGGCCGCTTTCTCGAGCAGGGGGCCAAACTTCCGCGCCGAGGAGATTCTCAAGCCCGACGTCATCGCCCCCGGCGTCAACATCTTGGCCGGGTGGACGGGGATGAACGGGCCAACGGACCTCGACATCGATCCGAGGCGGGTCGAGTTCAACATAATCTCCGGCACCTCCATGTCGTGCCCCCATGTTAGCGGAATCGCCGCCCTACTCCGCCGTGCCTATCCAGATTGGAGCCCAGCTGCCATCAAATCCGCCCTGATGACCACGGCCTACAACTCAGACGACTCCGGCGAGATCATCAAGGACTTGGCAACCGGAGAGGAGTCCACGCCTTTCGTTCGCGGTGCCGGCCACGTGGACCCGAACCGCGCGCTCGACCCCGGTCTAGTGTACGACTCGAACACCGACGACTACCTCGCCTTCCTCTGCGCGATCGGATACAGCCCGGCGCAGATCGCAGTCTTCACCAGGAACGAGATCAGCGTCAACTGTTCAGTCACCGAATCGGAGAGCCCCGGCGACCTCAACTACCCAGCCTTCTCCGTCATCTTCTCGTCGAACAGCGATGTTGTGACCTACAAAAGAGTAGTCCGCAACGTCGGAGCCTCTGCGGCGGCGGCATACGAAGCGCAGGTCTCCAGCCCGCCCGGCGTGGACGTTACGGTCACCCCGAGCAAGCTCGTGTTCGACGCCATCAACCAGAGCTTGTCGTACGAGATCACGTTCACCTCTTTGGCGAGTGAAGCAGCCACCGGATCTTATGCCTTCGGCTCCATCTCATGGAGCGATGGAGCTCATGACGTGAGGAGCCCCATTGCAGTTACATGGCTCCAAAGCCTGGTTTCCTCCATTTGAGCTGGAGTCTCCTCTGCAAAATGAGAAGCATTTGATCAAGGAAGCAGAAAAAACTTGTTCAGCCCCATGGAAAGGAATTGTGTTGTATTCAGAAGCTGCTTAAGCTCTGCGACAGTTTACAGTCAAATAGAAGCTTAAGGATCTGAATCTGAACTTGAATCTTTACATCAGATAAATGCTTGTAGCTAAATGCACGAGATGAACACTGTAATTGGGTCCACAAGTTCTATTTGCTCTGTAGCTATAAATCAAGCCTGTTCTTGTGGCAGACAGATGAGCAGTGAGCTATGAAATCCACAACTCACTTATAGTGCAGCAGAGACATAGATATGACAATTTTGAAGTGAAAGAAAAATCTGTTAAGATTCATGGCAATTACATTTATAAAAAAAGGATGTTCTGCCTCAAATGGGAAAAGTGATATAAGATTATTAACAGGGAAATGACACACTGAAAAATGAGCATTTGGGTAAGTAACATAGAAAACACTAAACCATTGTAGCCTTCCAAACCATAATGGAGTAACTTCTAACTACAATGCTTGATGCAAGAACTATATATACCATGCATGCCAATCAGCACTGGAACATGTCCCACATCAGTTGAGAAAGCCCCTAAAAGACCATTGGTTAGATCATATCCGAGTCGAGTGGTGCACAATCTATAGTTGTACAAAAAAGAGAGAGCCTGCCACAATTCCACTGCTTTTATATTTATCAGATGCAAATATATGCTGGATTATATATACAGATGAAACTACTAGACAACAAAGTGCAAAAAATATGTTAATCTATAGCTGCCAATATGCAGTCTCCATTTCTTTGTACCACAATGAAAAGAGAAGAAAAAAAAAAACAGAGGCTCCAATATTCTGTCATTTGATCACTATGAACTTATAGCCATGCAAACAGTTAAAAGCATGAGTGAGGAAAAGTGTACTTCTTGCTATAAAGTACCTCATAACAGTTATAAATTTGATGAGTTCCAACAAAGCATCCAGTAATTTCATCTACTGAAAGTTGTATAAAGAAATTCCAAGGAAAAAATAAAACTAGCAAGGAAGATGAAAGAAAAAAAGTTGCTGAACAAAAGAAAATGTCCATCCCTAAATCGAAAAGCAATGTTCTTAAAAGTTAACATAGCAGTCACACAGTAATCCTGAAGCCATTTAAGAGGTTATACTGGTCAATATCTCAATATTCCAAGTCAAATGATTTTTATTACAACTTCATAATGGCCATTATTTCTGTCTTCCAAATCTTGTGCTGTCTAGACAATCTCTTTAACTTGGTGAACAATGCTACAACTAATAACAAATGAAATTTTCTGTAGAACTATTTCAAGAAAGACATTCTTCTGCCACAATTTCTTAAGCGCCCCACCTCTATTATCCATAAAATAAAAGTGGGTACCACATGCTAAATGAACAATGATCACAATCATCTTTTTCATTGTAGAAAGTTGACATCACTTGTTCAAACAACTAATATTCATGTTAGCCATTTCACAACCACAGTTGCACAACATCAGAATGATTTGTTAACAATTTTAATTAGATTTTTCTGTCTGAAACCAGCACAACCTATTCATGCCTTCCACTTCTCCAGTTGAGGGCACTAAATGCCTGCTAAAATTGAGAATTGAAGCTTTGCTGAATAAGAAAGAGAACACACTGGCTATCCAACTATATGTTGAGAGATGGCCAGCTATTACAATTCTCTATTATGTAATGTCAGACAAGAAGTTGCCTTTTATGAAGGAACAACAGATCCAACCTCATGACAAGCTAATAAGGCTGGATTTGATGATTCCTTCATTCAGTTTCCAGGACAATATATTTGTATCACATGATAAGGTGATCAACACATGTCGGTATGTCAGCAAGAGATCAAATGCATTTCTTATCTATATGTATCTTCTAGTTTGTATAATCTATACAGGGGTGTAGCGCAAGGAACTTCATATTCTCCCCACAATCACTTAGCTACAGCAATTCAACCAAAAGCGAAAAAGACCAGAACTTTGGCCAGGAAACGGATTCCGAACAACATATTCTCGATCACAGAATAAAAGAAGCAGGATTAAGGAGCAAAAACCATTCAACAGGGCGCGAAATCCGCCATGGCGCATCGATGTCTCCTGCATCTCCACGAGCCCCTGCGAAGAACCCGGTTTCTCGATTCGCAAAAGAGGGATCGAGAGATCGAATTCGTCGCAAGTGACAGATGGAGATTGGAATCTGGGGGAGGGAGGAGGTGGGATTCGATGGAGAAATTAGGGTTGAGAAGCGTTACCTCGGGAGAAATCGCGGACGCTCCTTCTCCTTGCAGCTTACGACCGTTTCCCTCCAGCGGAAGAGGGAGTTGCCTTAATGGGCTTCCGAGTTTAATTTCAATGTATTTGTTAGTTGGGCTTTCATTATGGGCTAAAGAGCATATAAGTTTGATCGATTTCAATCCGTTCATCATTTCATGGACGGTCGCTGATGGCAGTCGGCCAGCCTCTTTCATCGCTTTTCCCTCCCTTTCAAATCTAAAATTAGATCGGAGGTCAAAGGCGCCTCTTTCGATCTCTCGACATGGCCTCCAAACCCAACCTCCGAACCCTAACCCTAGCCCTGGCGATGTCAGAGGAAGACGACGACGATTTTCAGAACCCTAGCGAGGCATTCTCCGTCGCCCAGAATCGGATCTTGTCTTCCATGAAAGATCCTTGCTTGCGAACACTGAAGCCCTCCACTGGCGCCCGCCCAAGGAAGCGGCCCCGGAAGCTCGCCTCCGCCCAAGGTAAGGAGAATCTTGAAGATTCGGAATACATCGCTGTCTGCTCTAGTGTTCCCAACACATTGTGCGTGGGGGAGGAGCGAATGAGAGCGGAAAGGAGTAACTTTTCCTTGGATTCTGGTCCTGGGTCACTGGAGAAAGCTTCTATTTTTGCATCTGATTGTTGTATTCATTTTGAGCGCGATCCTGTGGTGCAATTTGATGGAGTTAGTCGTGTTGAGAAAGAAAAATCTTTTATTCTGACGTCTGTTAATCCGAAAGTGGTGGAAAGTCGGGGGAATGAAGGTGATGGTACAAGAATTTCTGAGGGCACTTACTATTCCAGGTCGATAGAATCAAGGTTGTTGGAATCGAGAGCGAAACCAGTTTCTAACATAGATGAAGGTGGTTGCTTGAGAGTGGATGATTGGGAGGATTTCGATGCAGGCACCCAGCTTAATGAATTGATGAATCTCTGCTGCGAGATGGACGATGGAGGTTCCTCACACGGTGGAGCCTTACTAGAAGCAAATGAGGTTGATGGTGAGACGGTGGAATTGAAACAAGGTGGCTTAGTGGAGTGTCCACTATGTGCGAGAGACATTACTGATCTAAGTGATGAACTGCGACAGATTCACACTAATGATTGCTTAGATAAAGTTGAAACTTTGGAGGTAAATCTTCAATTACTTCGTTATTTAGTCGTCAATATTTTTTTTCCTTTGTGTTCTGTTTTCATGGAGTTGTTTTTTGGTCTCATTAAGTTGTCTATAATTTCATCCATTCTTCTCAGAATTGTGCTATTTAGCATGTATTAAGAACATATAAGTTTTTTGTTCTTAGGGTAATAAGCTCTTTCAGGTGGTATTATTTTTGTGTTCTTAGAACTTGAATACCTCGAGTACATGTTTCTCATGTCAGAATTTACTGCATTTTAAACCAGTGATAAAATAGTTTGAAGACAATGTTATTGTTATTTTTAGTTATTTGCTGTTATAGCCTTTTATTAGAAAACTAAGTTGGAGATTTCTCATAACCATTTGCTTCCTCTGGAGGATAGTCATGATTCCTGTGCTGTGATTTTGTTTGAGGTACATAGAAAAGATCTAAAAGGGCTTACTGTTGCTCCAATATTATCTTTTTTCTCTGTTCTAGATGTTCTCTACAAAACATAATGCTTGCAGTTTGATGTTCATTCTGGAGTTCTTCCATATTCTTTTTACCTGTCTTGGTTTGGTATATAAAATATTATGAAGAATTAATTAAAAACATGTATTCATGAACAAGATGTAAGATCATATCTGTGTCAACTCTTCAAGGTGTAAGATGGAAAAGTTTCTCATCCGTGTAAGTATGTATATATATGTATGTATGTCTATAATATGTGGTCAGTGATCAAGAAGTCATGATGTAGGTGGCTGATCCTATTTCTGAGATGAAGTCAAATTCATCTGAAGCAGTTGTTGATATCAGCCCTGTTACTCAATGGTTACAATCTCTGGGGCTGTCCAAGTATAAAGATATTTTTGTAAAGGAAGAGATTAATTGGGAAACACTTCAGTGTTTAACGGAAGAGGTACGAGATGCATATTCACTTGAATTTCTCCTTTCCATGGTCTGCATATTCTTATCAAGCTGGTTGTACTTTTAACGAATGTAATACTCTACTAATAAGAGGATAGTTAATTTACTTAATCAACCCAAATGCTGCTTTGTTTCTGGTTAGGTTAGCTATATTACTTTATGTAATTGAATTATAAGAACAACCAATATTCATGTTCAATGAGTCACTTGAATGATGCTAAACTAATTAGATGAATTGAGATCTTGCCAAAAAATGATCTTGGCAGGACATAACGCTCATCAACATTCCAAGTTGCAAATACAGCTGCTTTTCGGTTTTTTTCTCAGAACAAATCAAAATACTGTCGAAGTTCATTAATTAGTTTGCAGCTCTAACAATTTTGCAGTCTATGTAAAGTTCCGATACAACTCACCCTGGCTTGGCCTAATTGTAATGAAAGGTGAAAACACAATACAGTGATTTTATTTTGCTTATTACTTTTATTGCAGGATCTGCTCAGTGTAGGTATACATGCACTTGGACCTAGAAAGAAGATAGTCCATGCACTCAGTGAGCTGCGAAGAAGGAACCATCTTCCAGACACTGACAAAAATATTTCCAGCGCAGCAACTGTTGAGAACATAAGATCACATTTTCCTGGAAATAAGTTGATTACAGAGTACTTTCAAGGTTCTGTTGTTGAAAGGCATAGCGTTCGTAATCACAGCAAACCACTAAATGGGAGGATTACTAAGGATTCAATTCCTAAGAGAAAGCCGACTAGAAACACTGTCAGTAAGGGAAAAGTTAGAGAAGTTCCACCATGGTGTTGCATACCTGGGACACCTTTTCGAGTGGTATGATATATTTTTACACTTTTGTAAATACTCTTAAAGAGTCTTTTATCATGGCCAATCTGCATCTTGTGGTCTTGCATGAGGATGCCAGGTAGATATTTTTGTTTATTAATTGAATTTTTGATGTTTGAAAGACATGCTTGTATTCAAAATAATCTCATCTCCTTTGGCATTAAGCCTCAGGATATGATAAACAAGTTCAATAAGATATCAGCATGAGAAATAAGTGACATATAATGAACTTTTGAGAAATTATACAACTGATGTAATAAATGAAGCAAATAGGTATATATAAGAATATCCTTAGTGAATTTGGTTGTCTTTGCATTTCCTGTTCCTCTTTTTTAATCCCTTCATGTCATTTGCTGATGAGCTTGAAGTTATGTTTTCTTTGCTAATTGTTGCTTTCTATTAATCATTGTCCAATTTCTTAATGGTGGGTCCATACTTTACAATCTAATAATAACATGGAGTATTACCATTATGCTCAATTGTCAAGGTACAGTTTTTTTAATAAAAAGAATTGAAAATTTATGGATTATTCATCAGTCCTGACTTTTAATGCATATAATGTGCTTGAATCTTCTTCCATTGTGTTCTAATATGCTGAATGCTAACTACTTGACTATTTCATTTGCAGGATGCATTTCGATATTCAAGAGGAGATTGTTCCCATTGGTTTCTAACACACTTCCATATGGATCGTGAGTTGATTATAATCATTTAACCTCTTTGTGTACTTGATACATGTTGATTGTACATCAGCCTAATAATATGCAGTTTGCAGATGTTTCTGGAGTGCTTGTTTGGTTAATAGTTAGTAGCTTGTCAGTTACCTTCTCTTATCTTCTTCAGATATCTGGTTTACCTTGCCAAATTAATGGCTTAAGTAGAAGTTTGATGCATCTACTCATTGTACAAAGTTCAAAATAGAAAAGGAAAAGGTATAGCTTATTTCAGTTATATGTTTACTTAATCAACCAATTCTATGTTGTGTTTTGGTAATTTGTAGAATATTTGACCAAAATTGGATTACATACTATGATGATGAAACCTGATAATGGTCGCTGATGCTTTTCACTGCACACACAAATGCACTACTAAGCATACTAGATGAGTTAAAAAAGTAAACTGTCTTAGGTGGTTCAAACTTCAAACTGGTTGTAGTAGCTGAGCAATTGTATGCCAAAGAGCTGATGCAGCTTGCTCTGAGCTTGCTAAAATTGTATATCTTATTATTTATACGATACTTATCAGAAACTTTTAACAGATTACCAGGGTCTCAACAAAAACTTCTACCATGGAAAGATCTATTGCTCCTCAATCACTGCACACTTGGTCAACATGAAGATTGGTGTGCCATGGGACAGACTGCAAATTTTACCTCTGAACCAAAAGATCACTCTTGCAGGTGTTGGCTTGACATGCTTTGATGCAAACCACTGCCCTGGGTCAATAATAATCCTTTTTGAACCACCTAATGGCAAGGTATGAAATATTCAACTATTTGAGTGATGTTTCAAGCAGTAGCTTTAGCTTGTCTTCTTGAAAGCGGTATGATGTTTGGCAATATAATGAAACCTTGATTAGGCAGTTTTACACACGGGAGATTTCCGCTTTTCCAGAGAGATGGCCAACAATGCTGCATTGCAGTCATGTCATATTCATACGCTTATCCTTGACACCACCTACTGTAACCCTCAAGTATGTCATTTGCTTGGTTCTTTTTGGATTTTATATGCATATAACTTGACTAAATTTCAAATGGTGCAGTATGACTTTCCAAAACAAGAGGCAGTTGTACAGTTTGTAATTGAGGCAATTCAAGCAGAGGCTTTCAATCCAAGAACTCTGTTCTTAATTGGTAGCTACACAATTGGTAATGCCTCACTCGGCCTCTCATGATTTCCAGTGTTGGTGATGCTATTCTTTCTAAGCATAGTTTTTCTCTGCAACAGGAAAAGAGAGGTTGTACTCAGAGGTTGCTCGAATATTGAGAAGGAAAATATACGTTGGGGCTGCAAAGCTACAATTGTTGAGGCATTTGGAGCTCGCTGAGGAGGAAATGCAATGGTTTACAGCAAATGAAACGGAGAGCCACATTCATGTCGTTCCTTTGTGGACTCTAGCAAGCTTCAAACGAATGAGATACATATCCAATCAATACTCTGTAAGGCATCATTTTTTCATCTGTGCCTGCTAGAATAGTAAAGAAATATTAGTGAAGTCAAACCAGAAAAATGAGAAATGTTCTATGATTGTGATAAAAAATGGGGACTTCTATGGTTTGACATAAGTGTCTATCGTTGCTGCCCAGGCTCGGTATGATCTCATAGTTGCTTTCTCACCTACTGGTTGGGCATGCGGCAAAGGCAGAAAAAGGACTCCGGGGAAAAGGTGGCAGCAGGGTACCATGATCAGGTATACCATCTGAACCGTGAGTGTTATTTCTTTTATGCTTGGATAATATATCAGCGACAGTGGAAGAGATAAAGGAATCTAAGAACATGAAGGGTAAAAAGAAAATGAAATGACAGGTACAAACAATTATTTTTGAAAAGAAAGCTTCTATTGACAAAATTATTTTCAAACCATCAGGATAACTTTACTCTCTTCTCTGAAAGCTGCTAAAAAGCTTGTACCAAGATTTTTCTACCATTTAGAAGCTTATAGTGCTTGTTCAATTAGTCAAAGCTCCAACTGTTTTATTTATTTCTGATCTGTTTTTTTGCACGAGGAAAAGTTGGTAAGACTATAAGATCTAGTATAACTGTCAAACCTTTGGCTACTTGATAGCAGCTTCATTGTTTGACACTAAAGTTTAACCAGTTGACATGTTACAATATTACTATATCAGAAATGGTATCTGTGGAATTCCCCAACTTTGCATTACTCCTGAACTGAAGATATCAACATCTAAGTTTCTAGAAATCTAATTATTTGTTCAAGTTAGTGGAATGTATCTAATCTCTTTGGGTGTACAAACCGGCAAATTCGTTCTACCTGTGTGACTAGTATTGTTAAAAAAGAGTCCTAGAGATGCAACTTCGGTTTCTTGCGCTATTATACACTGAGAAGGATCCTTATGTGCAATAAGATACGCTACTGACAAGAGATTAAGACCAGGCATGACAAGATTATGGAATTGTCTTAATCCATATAAATGAGTTGGTTGTTTATGATGGGTTTTCCTTTTACTCTGCAGATGGGTTTCATTATTTTCTTGTACTAAAGAAATCTAGAGGTTGAGCAAACTTCTGTGTGTGCCACCATTTACTTGAATCAACACTAGAAGGTTTTAAGTCTTGGACATCATGTCTCATGTTCAGGGCATTGATTCTGACATTGTTTTAGCACTTGCCACAAGGTTTACATGTAGACACACTTTCCATAAAAAGATTCCATAAAGGCAAAATATGCATATAAAATGTAATCTATGTAACATTTTTTTGGTGGTCTTGCCTCTTTGCAGGTATGAAGTTCCATACAGTGAACATTGCAGCTTCACAGAGCTGAAGGAGTTTGTTAGATTGGTCACTCCGGAACATATAATTCCAAGTGTAAATAATGATGGTCCAGAGTCTGCTGATGCCATGATTGCATTGCTCATGTCAGAATCATAAGGTCAACAGTTTTAACCTATCTGGCCATCATAGTTCATAACTTCTACTGGAGGATTTGGAGAATGCATGCTGCAGAAGGGGAAAAGAACCAGAAGCTGTATGCAATGGAGCTGCAACCTGGGTATCTCAGCAAAAGAAGATACTGGAAGATTAATGTTAAGACATTGCCTTAATGTCAAATTCCTCAGTCATCATTTAAGGAAAAGTTTAGTTGATTGAACAAGGGTTGAAAATTCAATAAAATACTAGACTTGTCTTGTTCATCTTGGCCTCAGTCAGCCTTAGTTGGCGAAGTTGTATCTAGTATTACATGGAATTCATGAGTATATGACTGGCAGACTACTTGGCATGAGTCATGATCCTCAAATCTCCCATTAGCAAGAGCCTTGTTTTGCTAATCACTAATCATTCCTTCTAGTAGGACTATGTAACTGATAGTTCCTCAGTTATTAGGTCATAATACATATATATTGATGAAGAAATCATCACTGAGGCATGATTGAGTTTCTGTTTGGTTTCACTGGAAGTAGATGGAAACTTGGGAATGAAGATGTTTAAAATTTTAGATTCAGAGACATTTATTTCTAGATAAGAGAATTTCTAAAACATTAAAGAAAAAATGAGGGGTGATTTTATTCATGGAAAATTAGAAGATGTGAGACAATTAGTATTTAATGATACGAGAAAATGTAAAAAAAAGATATAAATATATTTTTATTAAAAATAACAATTAATTTAACTATCAAACATTGTAGACAAAGGTTATTGGCTACAAATATGATATATTTATTCAATTTTAGTCATTTTTTCTAAGATTACAACATATGGTTGCATCATAACAAAAACAAGCGTCTGATAAGGATCACCTGTATGAGAAGAAAATCTGAAACCTCTCCAAAAATGCAGTGTGACTGCAAAAAGCCCAACTGTTCGCATCCAAGGATGATGATTGATTCATTGCATGAGACTTCGTTATGAATCAATGTGTTGTTTGTGACCTGAAAATGGTCACAGTTGCAAGAGTAACCTTGAATAATTCGAACGATATCATCACTTATGGATACTGGACTGACATTTCTGTGATGCAAGAGTGTAAATGAGACCTCATCAAATTGGCCTCTCCAGGCATTGCCATTTCCAAGATTGTCTGGCGGATCTCTGCTGCTGATAATATTTGAATGCTCTGAAAACAGCTAACAGATTCGCTGAAATCATATAGAAAAGGAAGTTAGTTGACTACATGGACAACAACTGTCATCAAACCAATAGGTGAGTCATTAGAGTGTGAGCTTTCTCCCAAGTTCATCACCAACAAGTAAAATATTATTTTCATGGTCAACAGAGATCAGTTTCCACTTGGTTCTTCCTCGTATAGATGTTACACTTTTAAATTGCATGAAAAAAATGCCATACCTACAAGATACGATACATTCATGAACATAGAGTAATGCTGGTTGGTGATCCATAGTCAAAATTGTAAGCATCCCAATAACTGCAGTCTGGTAAACAGAGAACCTGGTAAAATCATATAGAGCAAAACGTCCTCTCACATTCAGGAAAACGTCATATAAGGACATTAAGATCTAGAATCTCATACAAACCTTCACCTTCAGCAGCCAAGTGCTTATAATTGACTGGTTATTTTCTTCAAGTAACCAGGAAGAAGTATGCTGTAGATTGAATCCTCTTCATAATCTGCCACAGGCATTAATGACGAGAGAAGCATTAGAACACTTGGGCTACAGCTTCCACTAGGGCTTTACCTTGGTCGATTATCATGGCATTCGGAGGAAGCCCTAACATACAAGACTGGCAAACCACAACCCACAACCACTGACTTAACTAAGAATAATCCAATAAAAGTAACTCAAGCAGGAAGCATTAAATAAGATTACCTCACCGATCGTTCTTGCAGATAGAATAATATAGTCGGAGGAAGGACAGAAGAACAGTCTACTAAAACGGAGGTATACTAAGGATTCGATTTTTACAAGAAAAGAACAGTAAAGATACAAATTTGACAAGTCAAGACGGGTGAATGTGGCAGGGAAGCAGGGTTTCAAGTACTACCAATCTAAAGGGGGAAGTGGAAGGGAGAAGGGGCGGAGGAGCGGAAAGTGAAGTACCGGAGGGTCGGGATAGGGACGGCCTTCGTCTTCTTCATCTTCATCTTCTCCAATCTCTTCGCCACCAGCGTGGTGTTTGGTCGAGACTCGTCCGCTTATTGGTAGGGCCGCGGGGGTCGCCTCCCCGTCGACGGACGCAAGCGGGGCGTGCCGCGACCCGAGTCCGTCGCGCTCTGTTACGGGGGCGCAGCGCCGACGAGTAACGGCGCACCATAGCTCGGCCGAGGACGGGAGAGCGGGTCCCACCACTGGAGGGCCTCTTTATGGCAACCAGCAGTCATTGTAACGCTCCCATAGTAACCGTTATTTTCTATCAGAACGGAAGTAACAGTCATTGTAACGCACCCACGTGACACTTATTTCGTATAATAACAAAGATTACCGATACATGCTTTCCATAATTTAACGACATAATAGAATATATCGGCACACCGGCCCACCACGAACATGCGCTACCCCGCGCTGGTTTAAGTCATCCCGAACCGGGTCAATCGCGCGCTGTCCCTGCTCCCGCCGCTGCCAAGGGTTAGGGTTTCTTCCATTCGCAGGTACGCCAACCCCATCGCCCGAATCATCACCTAGCGTTAGGATATTTTAGTTCATGCTGACGGCGATTCATCGATGCCCACGGTTAGGGTTTTCGTTCCAGATTACTGTGTGCTTTCGTCGTGTGATTTCCTCTTCTCTTTTTGTTACAGATCCAAGATATTTTTATCTTGGTTTTTGTTGATCTTTATTGTTCGATTCGGGGCCTTTTTCTGGTACACAGAACGTTGGTGGAAGCTATTTAGTCGTCATATTTCAGACATCTCTTTTGCTAGCGAACATCGATTTGGACTTTATTGAGCATCGGCCTTACTTTATGGCTCTTGAGATTTTTTTATATATTTTCTCATTTTCTCACGGGAGGAACGTCCTTTTTTTTTTATTTATATCATCACCATTCTTGATTCTTATATTATCCTCTTTCCTTCAATTCCTACTTCTATATGTATTGAACACATGCATGATATTTTAGAATCATGAATGTCAACGTTTCCAACTTCTATATCTATTGACCACATTCATGTAATATTTGAGACTGTGAACACTGTTGGACATTTGGTTTCTGTTTTGTCCATTGGATATTTTAATTTACTGGAATAGTGTTTCGATTCAACAAATAGCATGTCACAATATTAATGGAGGCTAAATGCATATAGAAACTTCAGTGTGCTGGTTAACTTCATTTCTTGAGTTGCAATAGTTCATTTTTCATGAGGGTGTCAATCGCCTGAAAATGAAAAGTTCTGTTTTTGATCTGTCACTGCTTTCGTTTTTTAAATACAGTAGTAGATTGGTTAATATATGTTTGTCATGTGGATAACTATCTTCCAATTAATCATGTAATTTGATCGCTGTTTATCTAACTATTCAAATTTGTCGGTTGCTTGCTGACCACTTGGGTACTGAGTATGCAAACACAATGTATTTTTTCTAATTTTTTTTTTAAACTCTGTGTGAACTTTCATCTTTTCAACTTTACTCTTTCAGCTGTCTAGTTGGTTATCTTTTTCTGAACTGCTTGGTGATTCTTTCTCTTTGTAGTCTTCTAATCTTGTGTGCTATTCCATTGGTACAGTATCTTCATAATCTTATGGTTTATATGCAAACTCAAGATCTTGTATGTTCACAGACTGATTTCTGTTTCCAAGTCATGGTTGAAATTGGAAAGCGTCATCAGAGGGATAATGACAATGAAGGAAAGCAGCAGAAGAAAAGATTGGGCAACAATGATGGTACCAGGGACAGTGAATTGGTTGTATATCGCATCCTATGCCCACTTGGTGTTATCGGGAGTGTGATTGGAAAGAGTGGTAAAATTATAAACTCCATTAGACAAGAGACAAATGCTAAAATCAAAATTGTTGATCCTTTTCCTGGTGCGGATAAGAGGGTTATTACTATTTACTGCTATGTTAAGGACAAGAATCCTGTTGATGTTGATGAAGATATCCTGCGACCACTTTGCCCTGCCCAGGATGCTTTGCTTAAGATCCATGATGCTATTGTAAATGCTTTAGATAACTCTAATGAGTTTGAAAATAAACAGAAGGAAGGGGTTTATATCCTAGTGCCAGCAAGCCAAGCTGCAAATATCATAGGTAAGTCTGGGTCTATCATCAAGAAACTGAGATACAAGACCAATGCAAACATCAAAATTACTCCAAAGGATCCCTCTGATGCTACACATTCTTGTGCAATGAGTTTTGACAACTTTCTTCAGGTAATTAATACAACTAGCTATGGGAGGTTGAGTAGTGACCTTAAGATGGTTTTGTCTTCTGAAAAATTACAAGTGGTTTGTTCCTTGAGGGTAGTGCAATGTTGTTTGCTGCTAGAATTATATTTTGAATGTACTTTTTTTGTTAAACTATGTTGTTGAATCTGTGACATTAGGTTGCCTCCCCCTCAGTAGCACAGAGTTATTGTATCAATGCATGTTTCATTTATGTCTGGCCTGAAATTGCAGCAGAATTGGCCAGCTATTTGTTAATCAACTCTATGTCAAAAGATATGGAAGTATCAGATAAAAGTTAATTGTAGTAATGCCGACCTTCTCCAAACATTATCCTCTTGTAGAAGTGTCAGCACTTCACATTTTGTTGAACTTACGTCTGCCATCACTCCTGTGTGCGTCCATCTCTTTTTGGCAGTGAACATCTAGGAGGCATGCTAACATCATTTTGGCCTCTGTTCCAATTAGGAAGTTCAGTCACCAGGCTAATTGTACTTGCAATGTTTTCAAATTTGAAGTTTCTTCGGGACTTATGTTACAAGCAGATCGAGATATAAACTTAACATTTATTAATGGCAAAGTAATGTGCTTGAGTTTTACCAAAACCATGTTTATTTTTTTAAAGGTAGTGATATTTCTCGTCGGCTTATCTATGTTTATGAATTGTTTTTTTATCTGCAGCCGCAAAAGCTTGTCAGCTTCCTGCCTCTAGTGCTTTCCATTTTAATGGAATTTAGGACATATGTAGCCTGAATTCTGGCATCTGTCCAGGATCTGTGTTGAACAAATATTCCAAATAGGACTGTGGTTGTAGTTTGATATTTTATTTGTTAGCTAGAAGACAGTCTCACCAATATACATCTTTTGATGGTGACACTGAACTTTTAGGTTTTCAGGATTCTTACAAGTTGATCTTTCAATATGTCACGTTCTGATAATTGGAAGCCTTAACATTTTGTTTTGCTATCCAAATAGTTTTATCCTCTGTACCTTTATTCATTAAATTTTAACTTTGATAAAGCCAATTTAAATCTGTCCATGTCCATTCAAGATTCTATCCAGAAGGCTGGTCATAGTTGCACGAGCTTCTATTGCGACGTATAAGAAATATCCTTCTGCCTGCATCTCTTTTAGGGCTTTGGACATCTTTCTTATCCTTGAACATGATTTGATAAGAACTTACATCAACTTTATAAGTCCTGTGTTATCTTATCATGATATCTTGTCAAAGTACTAATGTAGTATTTTTTATTTTGAGTTTTATCAAGCCTGATCCTCCAACTGATGGGAAGGTTCGGATGTTTGCAGTGATTATATTTCATGTTATTATGCATTTTTTTCAAGAATATGCATGCTTACTGTGGCAGCATATTTTCATCTGTGTATTTGCAGATTACTGGTGATGCTGAAGCAATTAAAAGAGCGCTAACTACAGTTTCTGCTATCATGTATAAATTTTCACCAAAAGAAGAGATACCCCTCGATAGCTCAGTTCCTGATCTTCCCCCAATATTGATTCCCTCAGATGTTTCCATAATTCCAGCTGGTAGTCTCTATCCCACTGCAGATGCCATATTACCTCCTGGATCTTTGCCACCAGTCATAGCTGCAACTCATCAAGCATCTGAAATTCCTGGATTTATAGATGCTTCTAATATGTGGCCAATGTATCCATCTACTCTTCCTGTTGTCCCTGGATATGGTGGTCCAGCACGTTCAGAGGACCTGGTCTTACGAGTTCTGTGCCCATTTGACAAAGTTGGGCGTGTCATCGGCAAGCAAGGAAATACTATAAAGAGCATAAGGCAATCCAGTGGAGCAAAAATCAACATTGATGATACTAGGGATGATACTGATGAGTGTACTATTACCATCGCATCTAAAGAGGTTAGAATTCATGGTCTCTCTTGGTTGTTATGGCTATACTTATCTATTGTATGTGATGTATGATTTATCATTGTGCAGTCTTCCAATGATGTGAAGTCCGCAGCAGTTGAAGCTGTTTTGCTGCTTCAAGAAAAGATTAATGATCAAGAAGATGACAGTGTTAATATTCGCCTTCTTGTTCCTTCAAAAGTCATTGGCTGTCTTATTGGCAAGAGTGGTTCCATTATAAATGATATGCGCAAAAATACAAAGGCGAATATTTATATCTCAAAGGGTGAAAAACCTAAACGTGCTGCATCTGATGAAGAGCTTGTGGAGGTTCATTCATGTCCTTAAAATTTAGTTTCACTTGATTTGTTATTTGTTCTCATGCCTTTCTCTTCTCTTTAAATGGGCATTCAGGTATCTGGAGAGGTAGGAAAGTTGCGTGATGCACTTGTGCAGATTATTTTAAGGCTTAGAGAAGATGCTTTAAAAGATAAGGATGGTAATCAGAATGCTCAGAAGGACAGCAATCAGAAGATTCCTCCTGTTGATACTCTTCATTCTAGCAGTTTGTCTGTGCCCCCAGTATTGCCTACTATTCCATCACTTGCATCTTTGAGCTATGGTCAAAGAGCTGAAACTGAGAGTGGGATGGGAATATTCTCTGGCAATAATTTGTATGGTTACAACTCGTTGCAGGTACAGGTTGTTTCTTTGCATAGTCTTGCTGTGAACTAGTTTACCTTCATCGTAATGGTGAAGTTATTATGGAGTTTCTACCCTTAACCATGATAAGTAACATCATTATGGATTTCAATGTTTTTGCTAAAGTTATATTCTGATGACATTTTATGTTCTTTGTCAAGGCTGGAGAGAATACTTTTGGGCCTCTTTCTTCATTTTCATCGAATACGTACGGAGGGTATGCTTTTTCTATCTATTGGAATTCTCAGCTTTAACTTAGTGTTTATCATCTGTAAAATTGTATGACAGTTATGAAGTCTTCTAAGGAATATACTTTCCATTTAATTTCACTATGATTCAGAGCTAGTAATCCATTTGTCCTATTATATTCTTGTAATTAAAGATTTTTTGATGAAAATGATGCACTTTTTTTATACATAGGCAAGGTGTCTTGTTTGTTATTTAGTTTTTTGCTGACCTTTTGTTTTGCTGTAGATTTCCAACTTATATTGAGGTAGTGATTCCCGCAAATGCCTTGGCTAAAGTTATGGGTAAAGGTGGCACGAATGTTGACAACATCAGAAAGGTAGGTTTTGAAAGTTTTGGTCACTATGGTAACTGTACTTTGTGTTACTAGATTGTTTAGAAGTTCATCATCACTTTACAGGTCATATAATGGTTTAGTTTTCCCTTGGTCAGTACAAATTTTTTAAATTCCAGTCATATTGATACATACCAGGTGATATTTACATGTTTGATAACATATATTTTGATATATAGTTCATTTGATTTTTTATCATGGTACCAAGTAGTATAGGTTGGTGTGCTACTTGATATTCCAGTATCTTATCCGTCTGATGGATTACAGACACCTGCACAAGACTGATCTTTGAAACCTTGGGTTAGATTCCCTTGTCTATTAACCTTCAGTTTTGATATGTGAACTTCAATTTTCAATTGTTGTTTGCTCAATTCTATACTGGCATACATATGAAGAACTCTATATAGGAAACTAAGTTTGGCACTGTAGGATTGAATTTCTAGTTACTGCTCTGTCTTTGGTGATTGACAAGAAGGCGATAGAAGAGTTGAACCTTTGGCACAATACGAGTATTTTGCTGTAAGTTATATTTTAAAAAGTGGAACAGACAGGCCCAAGTGGCTCAGTTTGACTCCTTTAAAGTTTTATTTTATTTGTATCTAAATTCTCTGTCCCTCAAAGAAAAGGTTCTTATTCTTGTTACAGAGTTGAAAATTATATCTATCTATTTACTCAATGTGGCATGCTGTAGTATGTCTAGCCAACAGGAAAATATGGTTGCATAGTTTGATATTGGTTGCACGACATGATAGCTGGTATGTCAGATGATTACAGTCTGTGAGCCGTAAGAGTTGGTACTTGTGGCATATGGTTTGGCATTGCTTGTAAAACATGTTAGCTGCTATGATAGACTAAAATTATATTCTGTGAGCCGTACGTGATGGTACTTATGGCTTATGTTAGAGGAAATTTTGAAAGATGTAGTTCATTGACTGTGAGAATCATATAATATATATGTAATTGCATGGTCTGACATAATCGTTATGTTTTTCTTGCCTATAACTAGTGAAATTGCGAAACATTTTAATATGAAAAGTCATACTTTTTTCATAGAGAAATTGTAATGCCTTGTGGCTTAATTGTTTGATTAGATTCTGTTTTATTTGATTGTTGCAGATATCCGGAGCTCATATAGAAATTGTTGACTCAAAGGCATCCCGTTTTGAACGCATTGCTCGGATATCTGGTACTCCCGATCAGAAGCGTTCAGCAGAGAACTTAATTCAGGCCTTTATAATGTCTACTTAAGATGACGGTCAATTTCAAGAGTTGATGAATTTTTGAACTCTTGTTGCGATGCTTCAAGCTTTCCATAATTCCCTTAGGTCTTATGAAAAACAATGGCACAATTCCTCCTCCTCCTGTCTTTTGTACCAAACAGAGTCCACTCGTTTCTTGCTAAGTCTGCTGCCAACTGTCCTTCATGAGAACTGTTCCCTGTCATGAACCTATCTTATATCATAAAATTTCTTAAATCCTTGATTTACTCTAATGTTAAATTCTTGTGTCCTTAATTGGCATTAATGCCAATGTCCTCTGTCTGACAAGTCTTTGGTGACTTTTCGTGCTCGCATAGTTATGCTTATTACCAAATTTGTCTCTTTTCCCTCATCAGATACTGTCTATCCGCTAATAAAATGGTCAAATTTGATAAGTTATTCACTGCTGAACTGAACTTTGTTGATATTCATCACTGAAACAGAGAACTGAGTTGTAAAACTCAAATCATTTATTTCCGAGTTCTCTTTGATGTTTCTCATATGAGACATATAAATTTAGTTCTACTGACCACTTCAGCGCTTGAACCTTGTTCATGAGTTAGTGTGTATGTTATTGTTTCTTTGTACTTGTTGCATCGTAAAATTATCATTTTCTTTTTCTCTAAGGATCCTCTTGTAGCGTCAGTTCGGACTTGTATATAGCATTTATGTCTTCCCCATGTTCTCTTCTTTCTTTGTACATTATATTGTTTCTCTTGCTATCCATTCTTTAATCTTGGTTTCATGTTCTTCCAAATTGATCATTCATGTATCCTAAACAAAAAATCTGGTAGAAACTAATGGTTATCCTTGTAGCGAGGTCATTATTCGTCACCCATCATTATGCCTACAATTGAGTTTAGACAAGTGCCCAATTTTTTCCATGAATTCATGGGGGCAATTTGGTGCTAAACGTAGTTCCATGGACAGGAGCAATAACCTAAATGGTTGGCTGAAGTCATCTAATTAATAATGAAGAACTCTTTTACTGACAGTCATGTAAATAATAGATGTTGTACATGCTGATCGAGCATGGCTATTGGATTGATACCTCAGATTAGAATGAACTGTTGTTTCCTAGAAGGTAAAATAGCTAAGAGTTGGAAAGTTATGAACTTTTCATTTTAGATGGTTGATAGCTGAAGTTTTGAGCTTTAGTTTTAGATGGTTGCTTAATTGCTTGCAAATGATATATTTTACATTTATGATACTTATGTCTCCATCAGTGGCCTCAAAAGAAAATTTGTCTGATGAGCATAATGTCTCCGGTGGATAGCATCATGTATCAAACACAATTATATGATACCTGCTGCTTTCGAGTACTTTGCTTGTTGATTGATGAGTAATGATAGTCACATGCATGTTGGATGCATTGCACTCTTTGCCTACGCTTTATTGTTTGTTGATGAGCAGTATAGTCCCTGGGTTTCTGCAGTTGGCATTGTTCTATGTTGCTTGAGATGGATTAGAGTTCTACCATGAGGGCTCTGGAATCTGCAGATTACAGGTACAGTTCTGTTGATGTTCTCGTTGGATAAGTTGCCTGGCACTGTATTTATCTTGTGCACCACCAGTAATGTAGTAATGCACAGCCATAACTGTTCTTCGTCATGTTGCATTTGATTTCAACCATTAATGTTTCCATAGCAAAATGATCGGTACCTCATTGCATGTAGCTTCATCAGTCTCACTCTTGTCTTGCATGCACGGGAGAACTATAATTGTAACAATCAAGAAAGAATGCGAATTAAAAGTAGGGTTAAACTTAAATGGAGTGGGTTCCAACGAGGTCTCAAAATAGCCTCAGCTGCAACTCTCATCACTTCTTTTTTTCCTCTGTTTTGGTTTTTGTTTTTTGTTTGGCCCCAATGGTTTCTGTGTTGTCATGCTCTCCTGCTTTCATGTAAGAGTCCAATAAAATTCTGAGTCATGGCGCTAGAATGGGGCAGTAGATGCGAAGCTTGGTGTTCACTTTGCTGTGTCTTTCACATGCCACTGAGTCATCAGCCACTTCTTTTTGTTGTTGCTGCTGCTGTCATTTTTGGCCAAATGGCATCATTTGTCTCGCTTAGCGGCCCGAGCTAGAAGAGCTCTAGACAAATTGTTCCGACGTCCCTGTACGATTTTGCTCCTGGGTTTGGATCCTAAGAGGATGGAGGTGAATGCTTATAAAGCTTTGAGTATCCCTTCTTTAATCAATAGGGAAATTTGTGTTAGAAATTATCCGGATTGGATTCCGTATAATTTTCTCCCTTCGAAATGGATCTGAAAAAAAAATTATTTTGGATTGGATCCCTCTAC
Source organism: Ensete glaucum (assembly GCA_021527575.1). Lineage (NCBI taxonomy): Eukaryota > Viridiplantae > Streptophyta > Magnoliopsida > Zingiberales > Musaceae > Ensete > Ensete glaucum. The sequence goes on from CM038558.1 coordinate 42,336,650, forward strand.
TATATTGTCCGCTCCATGGAGGTGAATACTTGCTTTGGTTCCCCTAACCGGCATATGTGCTTAACCAACTCTTTTCTAGTGGTCACAGGAGAAAAGCACTGTGGAGATGTTGGAATGATACTTCTCCTATGTCATTGCTTTGCGGTGTGCATCTTCCTTTCTCGTAATAACAGGACGAGTAGACGATGTCCGTTACGATGGATCTGATTGGCATCTTTATTATTGTCATCATCATATTAGAGAAAAAAAATCATTAATATCTTGATCAATTCGATGTCATTTTAACTCGTATACATAGGATTATTAGAAGTACCTTCAAGTTAAAAATATTTAACCCTCAAGATGCCACTTATATGAAGACTAAGATCGAAAAAGATTTATCAATCCAATCCCTTCGAGACTCAATTTAATATCCTGATATATGAGAGTGAGAGTGCACAAAAAGTTAAAAAAGGTCTAACCCTTTTTTTTTTTATGTTACAGGTGAGCTTTTATACCTAGTCGTAAATTGATAAAATATTTTATGAAATATTTTACGGGTAGATAGTCTCTAACCACCTCCAATAGTCTCCCATTGGCCTTTTGTCCGACAAGGGGGTAAGAGACAACCTGTAATCACTTGCCTTGAACCCTTGTCTACGTGGACAGACAGGTGGAGGGTAGCCTTAATCTTTCCCTTTCATCCTGGATACCACGCGATAGTTACAAGATAGATGATGATTATCTAACAGTGTACTCTCTATCATTTGTCCCCTCTAAAGACATACTTTGGGGCTCCTGTGAGAGGGATTCGAAATGTGATGTCTAGTTGATTTGATACGTCAAGTTTATAATTCTTTGATATATTACCAACTTGGTGGCACGTTTAGTCCATTTGGCACGAGTTCGTTCAGCATATCCATCTAAGATTTTCCCTTGACGTTGCTGGTGGTACTCCATTACCGACCTACCTCTCCTATTATTAAGGGATGTACATTGGTCGAATGGGGTTTGGCTTTTTGACCTTCTCGTCTTTTGGCGAATGCGGAGATTGGGCTTCTCCATCCCCCACGTCTCAAGGAAGGCAATTCCTATCTCCACGCTTTGGGCAAAGACAGGGAATGGGCTTCCTGACCCCCTATCTCGGGCGATGATGATCTCGTCCTCCACACCTTGGGCGAAGGTGTGGGTCGAGCTCGACCTTTATGCCTCAAGCAAAGACGGGGTTCTGACGTTCCGACCTCTAGGCCTTGGGCAAAGACAAGGGTAGGGCCTCTCGTCCTCCACACCTAGGGCGGAGGTGAGGGTCAAGCCTCCCAACCTCTATGCCTCGAGCAAAGATGGGGCTAGGTTTCTTGACCTCCATACCTCAGGCGGAGGCGAGGGTTAGGCATCCTGACCTCCACAACACAATGATGACCGCAGGCGAGGAGAGGGTCATCTCCCAACCTCCATGCCTCAAGCAAAGGAGGGGATCTAGCTTTCAAAACCTCCATACATAATAGGAGGGGGAGGCTAAGGTTGTAGTCTTTCAACCATGAGTCTCCTCTCATATTTATAGAGAGCCACCAAAAACTCTATGGCTCCTGCCTTAGTGGGTATTAGATCTCCATATAATAACCCACTAACCTTATATTATTGGATCTCTATCCAGTAATCTCCTTAGGCTTCTAATTGGGCCTTAAGCAAGGAGCCAATCAGTATAGGGTCTCATCTAATGAGAATAGGGGCTAATTAGATCTTCATCTAATCCTCTATTCGTTAAAGCATCCACCATATATGTGTGACTCTCTAAGCCTGATACCGAGCTGGCTGTGAGTCGCTTCCATCAGAACTGAGACTATGAAATTAATATCTAACATTAGGTATCATTAACCATATAGTATTCCATAAGCGGATCAATTAGTGAACTCATTCTCCAATGAGCACCTATACTCTATCCTTAGTGTCTCTACATAAGTGGCTATGAGACCAGCCACCTTTATCATATGGATGGGTATATAGTACATCGATCTGTCTGGTTATCTCGATGTCTCTCTCGAGTAATCTATGACCGAGATTATTTAGGATCTATGTTTAAAGGTGAATCAATCTTATTATCATAATCTCATCACAATCTGATTCCCATTGTACAAAACTAAGGACATTACAATATATATACAACAGATAATATAATGTGAGAATATGCCAATATTAATTATAAGCAAAAAAGATCACACGTGCCATCACTCACGTGATTGGCTTGCAAGGCACTTATAACCAACAATCTCCAACTTGACCAAAAGTCAATCACCTATGTGTTTGATCCCATCAGACCTCTGTGACGCTCAAATATAATCTGAGCTAGCGGTTTCTTTGGTGGATTTGCAATGTTATCTTCGGATGAAACTCTTTCCATTGCTATATCTTTCCGGGTCATGATTGCCCTAATTAGATGGAACCTCCTCAGAACAATTCTGATGAGACCTGAGTTCCCTTGTTAGAGTTATCGCCCTATCGCTGTCACAGTATATGAGAATCAGCTCCACGTTGCTTGGTACGACTCTCATATCCTTGATGAACTTCTTAATCCACACTCCTTCCTTTGATACTTCTGATGCAACAATATATTCCACCTTTATAGTCGAGTCAGTAGTAGTATATTGCTTGGAACTCTTCCAGCTTACTGCTCCTCCATTCAGGGTGAAAACATACCCTGAATTTGACTTGCTATCATCAATGTCGGACTGAAAACTCGAGTCCGTATAGCCCTCAACCTGGAGGCTACCTCCTTCATATACCAGTAAAAGATCCTTAGTCCTTCTCAAGTACTTAAGGATACACTTTACTGCCTTCCAGTGTTCTAAATCTGGATCTGCTTAATACCTGCTCGTGACACTCAAAGCATATGCTATATCAGGCCTGGTACATAACATCGCATACATGATAGATCCTATCACTGAGACATAAGGTATCTTATCCATGTCTGCCTTTTCTTTAGGAGTCTTTGGGGACATACTCCTAGAAAATGATATTTCATGTCTCATCGGTATGAGACTTCTCTTGGAATTCTTTATGCTAAACATTTTGACAATGGAGTCTATGTACCTAGATTGGGATAAAATAAACATCCTCTTGGATCTATCTCTATAGATCCGGATCCCCAAAATATAGGATGTTTCCCCTAAGTCTTTCATGGAGAAGATTCTAGATAGCTAAGCCTTTACTGTGGAGAGCATTCCTACATCATTCCTAATGATTAGGATGTCATCCACATATAGCACTAAGAAAGTGATAGTGCTCTCACTTACCTTCCTGTACACATAAGGCTCATCTTCATTCTTAATGAAGTCATAAGATCTGATCACCTTATCAAATCTTATGTTTCAACTTCATGAAGCTTGCTTCAATCTATAAATGGATCTAAGCAACCTGTACACATTATTTGGACTCTCTTTGGATACGAATCCCTCTGACTGTATTATATACACCTCCTCCTCGAGGTTGCTATTGATGAATGTTATTTTAACATCCATCTGTCGGATCTCATAGTCATAGTGTGCTGCAATGGCAAAAATAATTCTAATGGACTTAAGCATGACTACAGGTGAAAAGGTTTTATCATAGTCAACTCCTTACCTTTGACAATATCCTTTAGCGATCAGCCTTGCTTTATAGGTATCTACCTTTTCATCCACTTATCCTAAGAGTCATCTCCACTGATATATCCCACATTTTTTTCAGGTGGGTGAGATACTCTACTAGACCTATGCAAAGTTAGAATTTGTGTGTTAGGTACCTGAATAGACTCAGACTCTGGAATGGTGCTTGAGCTAGGTTCTCCAACCTCGCTCAATTCTATCTCACTCCCACTGTTTCCATCAAGAATGTATTCCTTCTCAAGGAACACAGTTCTCTTGGCAACAAAGACCTTTCGATCCTCGGGGTGATAGAAATAATACCCCAAAGTCTCCTTAAGGTATCCCACGAATGTGCACCTTTCCGTTCTTAATTCTAACTTGTCGGTGTTGTGTCTTCTAACGTGGGTAGGACAATACCAAATCTTAACCACCGTAAGATCGAACTTCTTTCCTTTCTATATTTAATATGGTGCAGATACTACCGACTTTGATGGAACTCTGTTCAGAAGGTAAGCTGTAGTCTCTAGGGCGTACCCCTAGAATTAGATGGGTAGGTTAGCGAAACTCATCATGGACCGCACCATGTTTAACAGCATGCGATTCCTCTTTTCTGATACACTATTAAGCTAAGGTGTATAAGGAGGTGTCTACTGGGATAGAATCCCATTGTCCTTGAGGAAATGGGTGAATTTTATACTTAGGTACTCTCCTCCTTGATCTGATTGAAGTGTCTTAATACTCTTTCTAATTTGGTTCTCTACCTCATTCTTATATTTCCTGAATTTCTCAAAGGCCTCTGGTTTATACTTCGTTAAGTACACGTATCCATACCTAGAGAAATCATCAGTGAATGTAATGAAGTATGAGTAACCACCTATAGCCTGAGTCGATATGAGACCACATACATCACTATGTATGAGTTCCAATAACTCAGTGACTCTCTCTCTCATTCCACAAAAAGGAAAGTTGGTCATCTTCCCACGAAGGTAAGGTTCACAAGTTGTATATGACTTATAGTCAAATGGATCTAAATATCTATCTTTCAACAACTTTTTAATCATTCCCTCATATATATGACCTAGCCTACAATGTCATAGGTATGCATTATTCACCTCATCTTTTTTCCTCTTAGATATATTTATATTCATAATATGTGAAAAAGTACCTAACACATATAAGTCATTTATAAGGATCCCTCTAGTGATGATCTTATCATCCATAATTATTGAATAATTATTGTTATAAAAAACTAATTTATATCAACTAATTGTCAAACAAGAGACATAAGTAATATTTTTGATAATAGAGGGAACAAAATAGCATGTATTTAATGTAATAATAGCTTTACCAAGTAGATGTAGGGTGACCTCTCCAACAGCAACTACAACAACTTTTGCTCTATTGCCCATCTTGAAGTCCATCTTGCCTCTAGCTAATCTCCTAGGTCTTACCAGAACCTATAACGAATTGCAGATATGATAAACACTCCCGATATCTAATACCAATGTGTTATTATGAAAATTTGACAAGTGAAGACTGATCATGAATATACCTGAAGCTTTTCCAAGCTTCTGTCTCGTCTTCTCTACAAGGTAGTCCTTATAGTTCCTCTTCCAATGCCCGTCTTGGCTGCAGTGGAAGTATTATCCTTTGTCCTTTGCCGGGTATTTCTTGGCATCCTTTGTCTTACCCGGTGTTTCTTTGCCCTTGCCCTTCTTAAGGGTCTCACTAGCCTTCCTTTTTCTATTAGTCTCACCAATATAGAGAACTGACTTCTCTTTCTTGATGGTGCTCTCAGCTTCCCTCAACATATTGAGGAGCTCAGGTAGAGTCACCTCAAACTTGCTCATGCTAAAATTCATGATGAAGTGAGAAAAGAAATCTGATAGGGACTAAAGTATAAGATCAACGAACATGTTATCCTCTAGGACTATTCCTATATACTTCACAAAGTGAGCGATCTCATCCTCGCTTGTTCTTTCCTCCAGCATGGGCACAATCATATTAAGGACGTACATAATTTTCTCCCATAAGAATAATTCTCAAATTACGGAGCCAATCTATATAGTTTGGACCAGTGAGGCGATTGGCATTAAGCATGCCATGTAAGGGGTTTGTGAGCGACATATTTCTGACAAAACAAGATATAGTGAAAATAAATAACATACAAATTTTACAGAAAATACTAGTTAAGATATAGACTTCTATCTTAATGTAATCCCATTATTTTCGTAGCGAATCATGTGACACCCTTGACATGTGAGATGAAAATCTCTGGCATACTCCTAGTGGGGATCGGGATCCAATTGGCGTCTTAGTGCAACCTCGAGGGACTCGACCAATTACATTAAGCCCAAAAGGTAGACAACTCTTGTCAATCACAACTCCTTGTGATTCTCGTCATATTCCGCCTCCGAATCATCATAGTCTCGACTGCTCGACCAACCATAAAGTTTAGTTAAGTCATCACCATCATTACAAGATGAGTCTGATTCGATGGATATGCTCTCGACTACTTGACCAAGTCACACCATGCCCTCAGGTCACCGGTGGCATCTATATGTCGTAGGCAAGAACTCGATCACGTAGATAGATGAGCCTCGAGTGACTCGATCAACTCAACTATGTCGGAATTTAATTTCTTCCTATAACAATGGAAGGCCATATGGGTCAATCTTATTGCCTCACGCTTATTGACTTAATATTATCGTAGCAAGGGTTTTTGTTTTGTATCGATCTCCTAAAATGTCGTGTCACACACATACATATTTAATATATATCTACATCGCATGCATATATATATATAGTAGGTGTATAACACATAACATATGCAAGCCACACCGGATGATCATGAGCCGTCACATAATATGATTAAGCCCGAGCCAATGGGTCTAATCACTCACAATATGATCTATATGTGCATCAGCTCATCTACATACATTGTGATTGTTGATCTCGTCATCATCGGTTCCGTCGGATCACCGCATCACCATCCCGCTACGGTATCGTGGGTCCCGCTGTCACCTCAATGCTCCCACCACGTCTCTTCATGTAATTACAAATAATCATAAACACGTAGGTCCGACAATAAACAAAAAAAAACGGAGGCTCACAGGCCTTAATAATAATAATAATAATCACAATTACACACATCATAACATATGGTTTATGATCATCCATCCACATCAAACATCACATGTACATCACATCATATGTAGGATTACTAGATATATAATAATTAATTAAACTATTTAATTAATTATTTTTTTAGAAATCAGGACATGCTTGAAATTTTTAAAATTGTCAAGGGCATTTTCATAATTTTGGATGAGAGGATGGTCCTTAAAATTTCTAGAATTATTAAATTTAGAGGGGTAGGATCATCCTTTTCTCAAAAGGATGCCCTAGCCTTCTTGCCCCCTCTGTGTCATCGCTGCTGCCCCTGCGGCGGTGGTTGCCTTTGCCCACTGACAGTTACCCTACTAAGGGACGGCCACCTCTGCGGTTGGCCGTCGATAAGTGGCCGTGGCGACCTGCGGCGCATTGCAGCGGCTGCCGTGGGCGACTCGCCCCTTGCGGGTGTCGTTGGCCTCCCTTGGGTTGGCCAGTGCGACCACCCCCCACGGGGTTCTTGGTCGTGGCCTGGCTAGCCCTGTATGGGGGCTGGCCGCCCCTCCTCCTTATTGCCTTCACTGTGAAAATGCAGCAAGAATGCGTAGAATGATTCTACATGATTCAATCTCATCACATGCAGTTTAAAATCAATTTTCGCACGAAAACCTTAGCTCTGATATCACTGTTGGGAAACCTCAGTAGGTGCATCATATGTGCAGTGGAAATCAAAACAAAAACTGGTTTCCCATGCAGATCAAATCATCATGCAAAAGATTGGGATCGCAAAGAAAACCGTAAAAACCAAAAAATCATGATGTGTGAGAGATTGATTTTACCTAGGAAGATCATATATCCCTGTATTCCAGATCTGGATAGAGAAGATGAAAGAGGTCAAGCGTCCTCCTCTCTAGCGGTATCCACACGATGGATCTCTATAGTGAAACTCCTTCAATCTGATCTCGCAACTCTTGCGCAGAGGGAGGGAGGAGAATAGAAGGGGGAGGCTAAGGCTGCAGCCTTTCAACCATGAGTCTCGCCTCCTATTTATAGAGAGCCACCAAAAACCCTAGGGCTCATGTCTTAGTGGGCATTGGATCTCTATCCAATAATCTTCTTAGGCCTCTAATTCGGCCTTAAACAAGGAGCCCATCAGTATAAGATCTCATTTAATAAGAATAGGGGCTAATTGGATCTTCATCCAATCCTCTATTCGCTGAAGCATCCACCATATGTGTGTGACCCTCTAGGTCTGATACTGAGCTGGTCGTAAGTCACTCCCATCAGAACTCCTTCTGAGATAGTGAATTATTATCCCCATAATAATTCACTTAACTCATCAATTATAGACGTACTAAGCCACTACGCTATAGTCCCCAGACGATACAGGAGGAGATCAAATCCATCGAACCTATTTGTCAATAATTATCATGTATCTATAACCTCTCATCCAACTAATATCTCAGAGACCATATATTGGACATGGTATTATTAGGTCACATACAAAATCAGTTTGTCTTGCTCTAATCAGATTCTACTGGAGAACTCTTTCTCTCTCAATCCGAATGACCCTGGCTAGGGATTTGTCTGAGCAAGCACATATGAGATATTCCTCTTGTGATACCAAGAGTGGATGATCCTCTATTGACACTCAATTGCCTTTGTAAGGTTAGCTACCAATCCCGATAACCAGTTGTACCAGATCTAAAACTTTTCAAACTTATAAGTATGGCGTCAAAGAAATGAGTACTCATACAAGGTATCCTTGGTGTCTTAAGTCTCAAGACCAGATACACAACTGAGACTATGGAATCAGTGTCTAACATTAGGTATCATTAATCATGCACATTCTATAAGCAGATCAATCAGTGAATTTATTCTCCAATAAGCACCTATACTATATCCTTAGTGTCTCCATACAAATGACTATCAGACCAGTCGCCTCCATCATATGGACGGGTATATAGTACACTGATATGTCTAGTTATCTCGATCTCCCTCTCGAGTAACCTATGACCAGGATTATTTAGGATCTATGTTTAAAGGTGAATCGATCTTATTATTGTGATCTCATCACTATTTGATTCCCATTGCACAAAACCAAGGACATCACAATATATATATAACAAATAATATAATATGAGAATATACCAATATTAATCATAAGCAAAAAAGATCACACAACGTGTTACATGTGCCATCACTCACGTGATTGGCTTGCAGGGCACCTGTAACCAGTAGTGTCTCGAGCATATTTTGTCTTATGCCTCTATTCGTGATGGATTTATTCTTACGTGAGTTGGGTTTTTCCAATACATGCACCTCAGGCATATTTTGTCGTGTGCCTCCTACCATAACAGATTTCTTCTTATACGGGTTGAGTTTTCTCGACTCACGTACCTTAGTTACATTTTGTCTTATGCCTCTTACTGTGATGAGTTTCTTCTTACAAGGGTCGAGTTTTCCTAACTCATGCATCTCAGGCATATTTCATCTTGTACCTCCCACCATGATAGGTTTCTTTACACGCAGGTTAGGTTTTCCCAATACACATGCCTCGAGCATATTTTATCTTGTGCCTGCCGCCATGATGGGTTTCTTTCTACACAGATCGGGTTTTCCCAACACACGCCTTGGACACATTTTATCTTATTCCTCCATTACAGTAAGTATTTTTCTTACGTAGGGTGGGTTTCCCCAACTCACACATCTCAAGTATATTTTATTTATCTTATGCCTCCCGTTATGACAGATTACTTATTATGTGAGTAGAATTTTCTCGACACATTCCTTAGATATATTTTATCTTGTGTCCCTTATCGTGGTAGGCTTCTTCTTATGCAGGTTGAGTTTTTCCACCACACGTGCCTCGGGCATATTCTGTCATGTGCCTCTCGCCGTGGTGGGTTTCTTGTTATGTGGGATGGGTTTTCACGACATATATATCTAAAAAATATTTGATCTTATGCCTTCTGCCACGATGAGTTTCTTCTTATGTGGGTCAAGTTTTCCTAATTAATTCACTTTGGGCACATTTGATCTTATGCCACTCATCACAATAGGTTTTTTCTTATGTGGGTCGGGTTTTCTCGACTCATGTGTCTTGAGCACATTTTATCTTATGCCTCAAACTGTGGCTAGTTTTATTTTATGCGGGTTAGGTTTTTTTGACACATGCATATCAGGCTCATTTTGTCTTGTGTCTCCTGCGGTGATAGGTTTATTCTTATGCAGGTTAGGTTTTTTCAACTCATACGCATCAGGCACATTCATCCTGTACCTCTCACCATGGTAGGTTTCTTCTGATATGAGTCAGATTTTTTTTTACTCACGTGCCTTGGACACATTTTGTCTTGTGCCTCCCACCTTTGGGTTTTTTTCATTGGTTGTGTTGAATCATGAATTTTGATTATGAAATTAATTGACAAATTTATGGACTAATAAGCTTTTAACATAAATGACGCAGGAAAATCTTCGATCATGGACTCGAACCATCAAAGGGCAAATTATCGAAGCAGGAAAATCAAACATTGGGTTAGAGTCGTATCATGTTAGAGACTAGACATTGGGCCTAAGGTTGACATGGCGAAGGATAGACTTCATGCCATAAGATCGAACATCGAGCCGAAAGGATCATGTATTGTGCTAAAAAATCAGATGTTATGATAAGTCAACATGCTTATAGATCGGATGATGAATGATACATCGAGGGTTTCAAAAAAGTGACAAATGAACAAAAGACATATCGAAATACCGAATAATATGTTAAAGGCTTCTAATTGTCATTAGAGTGGTTAAGTCTTGATCGTGGTTGTTTCGAGTCAAAATGACTTGGTATTGGGTCAAAATCATGCTAACTTGATGAGGAGCCCATTAGACCTGAACTAGAGCTGAATTGGGTTTACTTGAAGACCAATCAGTGATCTGAAGTAGGCTTGGGCGATGGTACCACCAAGCCCAAGCAATGGTACCGCCCAGACAATCGAAAAGCACTATTTTATGCTTTTTCGGTACTTCTGACGGTAGTATCTCCCATGGCCGACGATGGTACTGCCTAAGTGACGATGGTACTACCTAGGCCGATGATGATACTATCAGAGCTTAGATTCTCGAGCTCTATTTGGTGGTAGTACCATCCACCACACCTAGGGCGGAGGTGGGGGTCAAGCCTCCCAACCTCCATGCCTCGGGCAAATACGGGGTTGGGTTTCGTAACCTCCACACCTCATGTGGAGGCGAGGGTTAGGCTTCCCGACCTCCACAACACAATGATGATCGCAAGCGAGGAGAGGGTCATGTTTCCCGACCTCCATGCCTCAGGTAGAGGAGGGGATCTAGCTTCTAAGCCTTTATGGTGCAACGATGGCCCATCACTGACCTACCTCTCCTCTTTTGATTGCCATCTAGGTGGTATGCATATGTTGCAGAGGTGAGTTCCTCCTCTACTCATCCTCAAGGGACCCATGTTGGGTAACAAGTCCACAACAGGAAAGTTGTGAAGCCCCATTGTTGACCTATCCCTCTTCTCCTGCTCGCCATCAAGGTAGGTTACGAAAGTCGTGTGGAGGTGGGTTCCACCTTTTCTCATCCATGAGGGACCCACCTCATGTGGTGGGAGAGCATCTTAACCTAAGGTGATCCCTTTTTTTTCCTTCTTCTTTCTTTTTTTCTTAAATAATTTACCATTGGGCCTTGAGGCCAATGAGCTATATTGGGTAGTGGCCTACCCATCTAGAGTAAAGGATGGGTCGACACTCGACCTTCCTACTTTAGGATTCTTTCTCCATGGTAGATTTACTTTTATGCGAGTTAGGTTTTCTCGACTCACACATCTTGGGCACATTCTATCTTGTGCCTTCCATCATGGAAGATTTCTTCTTACATGGGTTGAAGTTTTTTGACACGTGTCTTGAGCATATTTTATTTTATGCCTCTCGTCATGGCAGGTTTATTCTTATGTAAGTTGGGTTTTCCCAATACCTGCACCTCGGGCATAATTTGTCTTGTGCCTCCTATCATGACGGGTTTCTTCTTGTGCAGGTTAGGTTTTTTCAACTCACGCACCTCGGTTACACTTTATTTTGTGCCTCCTTCCGTGGTGAGTTTCTTCTTACAAGGGTCGAGTTTTCCTAACTCATGCACCTCATACATATTTTATCTTGTACCTCCCACCATGATAGGTTTCTTCTTATGCAAGTCAGGTTTTTTCAACACACATGCTTCGAGCACATTTTGTCTTGTGTCTCCCACCATGATGGGTCTTCTTATATAGTTCGGGTTTTCCCGATAGACGCCTCAGACACATTTTATCTTATGCCTCGTTCATGACAGATTTTTTCTTACATGGGTCGGGTTTTCCCAATACACACATCTTAGGCATATTTTATCTTATACTTCTTATTATGGCAAGTTTCTTATTATGCGAGTGAGGTTTTCCTGAAACACACCTCAAACATATTTTATCCTGTGTCTCTCATCATGGTAGGCTTCTTCTAATGCGGGTCATGTTTTCCCACCACACGTGCCTTGGGTATATTTTGTCATGTGTCTTTTTCCATGGTGGGTTTCTTGTTGTGTGGGTCGAGTTCTAAAAATATTTATCTTATACCTCCTACCATGACGGGTTTCTTCTTATGTGTTAAGTTTTCTTAACTCATGCACCTTAGGCACATTTTATATTATGCCACTTATCGAGTAGGTTTCTTCTTATATGGGTCAGGTTTTCTTAACTCATGTGCCTTGAGCATATTTTGTCTTATGCCTCTCATTGTGGCAAGGTTTATCTTACGCGGGTTAGGTATTTTTGACACATGCACTTTGAGCTCATTTTGTCTTGTGTCTCCTACCGTGATAGGTTTATTCTTATGTGGGTTGGGTTTTCCTAACTCATACGTATTAGACATATTTTGTCATGTGCCTTCCGCCATGGTAGGTTTCTTCTTATGCGAGTCAGATTTTTTCGGCTCACGTGCCTCAAACAGATTTTGTCTTGTGCCTCCTACTTTAGTGGGTTTCTTTCGTAGGTCGTGTTAAATCTTGAATTTTGATTATGAAATCAATTGATGAATTTATAGACTAATAAGCTTTTAAGATAAGTGTCGTAGGAAAATATTTGATTATGGACTCGAACCATCGGAGGGCAAATTGTTAAAGCAGGAAAATAAAATGTTAGGTCGGAGTCATATCATGTTAGAGACTAGATGTCGGGCCAAAGGTCGGCATGCCGAAAAATAGACTTCGTACAATAAGTTTGGACATCGGGCCGGAAGGAATAGGTATTGTGCCAAAAGATCGGATGTTGTGAGAAGTCAATATACCGATAGCCGAACAATATGCAGAAGGAAAGGATGATGCGTCGAGGGTTCAAACGAAGTGCTAGATGAATAAAAGACATGCCGAAATGTAGGACAATGTACTGAAGGCTTCATAATTGTAATTAGAGTGGTAAAGTCTTGATTGTGGTCGTTTCGAGCCAAATTGAATTAGTATTAAGTCGAAACCATTCCAAATTAATTATGAGCTGATTATCCCTGAACTAGAGCTAAATTAGGCTTGTTGGAAGACCAATTCGATGATCTGAAGCCAGCATGGGCGATGGTACTGCCATACCCAAGCGATGGTACTACCCAGATAGCCAAAAACCATTGTTTTATGCTTTTTCGGGACTTCCAACAATAGTATCGCCCGTGGCCGATGGTAGTATCGCCCGTGGCCAATGGTGGTACCACCCAAGCGACGATGGCACTACCTAGGTCGATGATGGTACTACCATAGCCTATATTCTCGGGCTCTATTCGATTGTAGTACCATCCCCTATACCTAGGGCGGAGGTAGGGATTGAGCCTCCCAACCTTCATGCCTCGAGCAAAGATATGTTAGGTTTCCCGACTACCACACCTCAAGCGGAGGCAGAGCTTGGGCTTCCCGACCTCCACGATGCAAAGATGACCGCAGGCGAGGAGAGGGTCATGTTTCCCGACCTCCCATGCCTCGGGCTGACCTAACCATCTTCTTTTGCTTGCCATTTATGTGATCTGCATGTGTTTCAGAGGTGGGTTCCTCCTCTACTCATCCTCAAGAGACCCATGTCGGGCAATGGGTCCATAACGGGAAAGTTATGAAGCCCTATTGTCGACCTAAAGCACATTTCGTCTTGTACCTCTTACCACGGGTAATGGGTCCACAACAAGTTTTCCCAACACACATGCTTCGAGCACATTTCGTCTTGTGCCTCCTATCATGATGGGTTTCTTCTTACATAGGTCAAGTTTTCCTGACACATGCCTCAAACTCATTTTATCTTATGCTTCCGTCATGGTAGGCTTTTTCTTACGTGGGTCAAGTTTTCCTGACACACGCATCTTGGGCATATTTTATCTTGTACCTCCTGCTGTGGTGAGTTTCTTATTATATGAGTGGGTTTTTCCCAACGCATACGTCAGACATATTTTATCTTGTGTCTCTCGTCGTGACGGACTTCTTCTTACACAGGTCGTGTTTTCCCACCATACATGTTTCGAGCATATTTTGTCATGTGCTTCTTGCCGTGATGGGTTTCTTGTTATGTAGATCATGTTTTCTAGACATATGTGTCATAAAAATATTTATCTTATGCCTCCTGCCATGATGGATTTCTTCTTATGTGGGTTGAGTTTTCCTAACTCATGCACCTTGGGCACACTTTATCTTACGCCACTTGTAGTAGCAGGTTTCTTCTTATGTTGGTCAAGTTTAATCGACTCATGCGCCTTGAGCACATTTTATCTTATGTTTCTCACTGTGGCGAGTTTTATCTTACACAGGTCAAGGATTTTTGACACATACACATTAGGCTCATTTTGTTTTGTATCTCCCGCCATGATAGGTTTATTCTTATGCAGGTTGCATTTTTCTAACTTATACACATTAGACACATTTTGTCTTGTGCCTCCCACCATAGTAGGTTTTTTCTTATGTGAGTCAATTTTTTTCACTCATGTGCCTTAGACAAATTTTGTCTTGTGCTTCCTGCCTTAGTGGGTTTCTTTCGCGAGTCATGTTGAATCTTGTATTTTGATTATGAAATCAATTAATGAATTTATGGACTAAAAAACTTTTAAGATAAGTGACACAAGAAAAACTTCGATCATGGACTCGAATCATCGGAGGGAAAATTATTAAAATAAGAAAATCAAACGTTAGGCCGAAGTCATATCAGGTTTGAGACTAGACGTCCGACATAAGATCGATGTGCCGAAAGATAGACTTCGTGCCATGAGTTCGGACATCGGGACGGTAGGATCAGGTATTGTGCTAAAAGATCGGATGTTATAAAAAATCAACATGTCGATAGATCGGATAATACGTTAAAGTATGGATGATGTGTCGAGGCTTTGAATGAAGTGCCAGATGAATAAAAAATATTCTTAAATGTCGGACAATATGCTGAAGGCTTCGTAATTGTAATTAGAGTGGTTAAGTCTTGATCATGGTAGTTTCGAGTCAAATTGAATTGATATTGGGTTTAAAACATGTCAACTTAATTAGGAGCCCATTAGGTTTGAATTAGAGCTGAATTAGACATGTTGAAAGACTAATTCGGTAATCTGAAGCAAGCCTGGGCGATGGTGTTGGTTACAAGTGCCCTGCAAGCCAATCACATGAGTGATGACACATGTAACACGCTACATGATCTTTTTACTTATGATTATTACTGGTATATTCTCATATTATCTATTATATATATATATATATATATATATATATATATATATATATATATATATATATATATATATATATATATATATATCGATGTTTTTGGTTTTGTACAATGAGAATCGGATCATGATAAGATCATGATAATGAGATAGATTTACCTTTAAATACAAATCCTAAATAATCCTGATCATAGGTTACTCGAGAGAGATATCGAGATAACTGGACAGACTAGTGTACTATATACCCTTCTGTATGATAGAGACAGTTGATCTCATAGCCATTTGTATAGAGACACTAAGGATATAGTACAGGTGCTCATTAGAGAATGAGTTTATTGATTAATATGCTTATGGAATATTGTATGGTTACTGATACCTAATGTCAGATAATGATTTCATAGTCTCAGTTGTGTATCTAGTCCTTAGACTTAAGACACCAAAGATGTCTTGTTTGAGTACTCATTTCTTTGACATCAAACTTACATGTTTGAAAAGTTTCAGATCTGGTACAACTGGTTATCGGGATTAGTAGCCAACCTTAAGAAGGTAATTGAGTGTCAATAAATGATTATCCACTCTCGGTATCATGAGAAGAATATCTCATATGTGTTTACTCAAACAAATCCCTAGCTAGGGTCATTTGGATTAAGAGAGGAGTTCTCTCGGAGAATCTGATTAGAGCGAGTCTTAGACAGATTTTGTATGTGACCTAACAATACCATGTCTAATATATGGTCTCTAGGATATTAGTTGGATGAGGGATTATATAGATACAAGGTAACTGTGGACAGACAGCTCCGATGAATTCAATCCCCCTGTACCATCTGGGGACTATGACATAGTGGCCTAGTACATCGATAGTCGATGAGTCGAGTGAATTATTATAGAGATAATAATTCAATATATCAGAAGGAGTTCTGATGGGAGCGACTCACGGTCAGCTCAGTATTGGGCTAGAGGGTCATACATATATGGTAGATGCTTTAACAAATAGAGAATTTGATGGAGATCCAATTAGCCCTATTCCCATTAGATGAGACTATGCACTTATGCACTCCTTACATGAGGCTCAATTAAAGGCCTAAGGAGATTATTGGATAAAGATCCAATAATACAAGGTTAGTGGGTTATTGGAAGAAGATCCAATACCCACTAAAGCAAGACCCCTAGGGTTCTTGGTGGCTCTCTATAAATAGGAGGAGAGGCTCCTAGTTGATATGTTATAGCTTTAGTCACCCCCTCCTATTCTCCTCCTCCCTCTATGCAAGAGTTGCGAAATCTGATAGGAGGAGTTTCGTTTTAGAGATCCATCGTGTGGATATCTCTAGAGAGGAGGACGCTTGACCTTCTTCATCCTCTCCATCTGGATCTGAAAAAACAGGGATATACGATCTACCTAGATAATCAATCTCTCATTTATCATAGTTTTTTTATTTTTGCAACTTTCTCGTGACCCAATCTTTTGCACGATGATTTGATCTGCTTGGGAAACCTATTTTGTTTTGATCTTCCACTGCACATGTGATGCTCCCGCTGAGGTTTCCCAATAATGGCATCAGAGCCAGGTTATTTGTGCGAAAGATTGGTTTTAAACTGCATATGATGAGATTGAATCACATAGAATTGTTCTACGCATTCTTGCTATATTTTCACAGTGAAGGCAGCAAGGAAAAGAGGTGGCCGATATGGCTAAGCCCTCTGAGGCGATCAACTCTGACAGTGCCCGGCAGGCGGCCGCAGGTCACAAAGGCACCGCTTGCGGCATAGGCGGCACCGTGGCGGCCACCCACAAGAGGAGCTGGGCACTCGCGCAGGAGCTATCGCTTGAAGGAAGTGACGCCCATCCACCCACCGAGGGCAGCGGCGCCTGCCATAGGGGCGGCCACCCATGGGCAGGACGGTCGTCAACGGCATGCATCACCACCGCTACGCAGGAGTGGCGGCGGCGGCAACCATCTGGAAGGGGGCAAGAGGGGTTAGGGTTTCCTCTTAGAAAAAAGGACTATTTTGCCCTTTTGAATTTAAAAATTTTTGAGGATTATCCTCGTATATAAAATTTCTAAAATACCCTCAATAATTTTAAAAATTTTGAGGATTGTCCTTTTATCCAAAATTCTAAAAATGCCCTTGACAATTCTAAAAATTTTGAGCATATCTTGATTTACAAAAAAATAAGTAATTAAATAATTTAATTAATTATTATATATCTAATACTCCATGAGTCATGTGTTGTGATGTGTGTAATTGTGATTATTATTATTATTATTGGGGCCTGCGTGCTTGTGATTATTTTATAATTATATGGAGAGGTGCAAAGGGAGCATGGAGATGACAGCATGACCCACGATGCCGTGGTGGGAGATCACGATGCATGGTGATGCGATGAGGATCCGATGGAACCGATGATGACAAGATCAACGATCACAGGGCACATGGATGCACACATAGATCCTACTATGAGTGATCAAGCTCATTGGCTTGGGCTTAATCATATTAGGTGACGACTCATAATCTTCCAGTATGGCTTGCATTTGTGATGTGTTGTATACACCTATTATATATATACATGTGATGTAGATATATATTAAATATGTATGTATGTGACATGACATATTATGAGACCGATACGAAACAAAAACCCCTCCTATGATAATATTAAGTTGGTAAACATGAGGTAATAAGATTGACCTACATGGCCTTCCATCGTTATAGGAAGAAATTGAATCATGACATAGGTTGAGTTGGTCGAGTCCCTCGAGGCTCATCTATCTATGTGATTGAGTTATTACCTACTATATATATATGTCATCGGTGACCTAAGGACATGGTATGACTTGGTTGAGCAGTCGAGAGCATATTAATCAAATAAAACTCATCTTGTAACGATGGTGATAACTTAACTGAACTTCATGGTTGGTCGAGCAATCGAGACCATGATGATTCAGAGGCCAAACATGACGAGAATCACAAGAAGTTATGATTGATAAGAGTTGTCTACTTTTTGGGCTTAGTGTAATTGGTCGAGTCACTCAATGTTGCACTAAGATGCTGATTAGATCCCGATCCCCACTAGGAGTCTGTCGGAGACTTCTGTTTCATGTGTCGAGGGTGTCGCGTGATTCGCTAAGAAAATAATGAGAGTACATTAAGATAGAAGTCAATATTTTAATTAGTATTTTGTGTAAAATCTGTATGTTATTTATTTGTGCTATATCTTAAATATGTCGCTCGCAAACCCCTTGCATAACATACTTAATGCTAACTGCCTCATTGGTCCTAACTGTACCAATTGGCTCAATAATTTAAGAATTATTCTCACAATAGAGAAAATCATATACATCCTTAATATGATTATGCCTATGTCAGAAGAATGGGCAAGCGAGGATGAGATCGCTGGCTATGTGAAGTATATAGATAATTCTATAGGATAACCTGTGTGTTGATCTTATATTGCGGTCCCTATCGGATTCATTTACTCACTTCATCATGAATTTTAACATGAGCGAGTTTGAGATGACTCTATTTAAGCTCCTTAATATGTTGAGGGAAGTTAAGAGCACCATCAAGAAAGAGAAGCCAGTTCTCTATATTGGTGATACCAAGAAGAAAATGAAAGCCAATAAGACCCTTAAGAAAGTCAAGGGAAAAGAAAGATCGGGTATGACAAAAGTTGCTAAGAAAGACCCGACAAAGGGCAAATGATAGTGCTTCCACTACGGCCAAGACAAGTACTGAAAGAGGAACTGTAAGGAATACCTTACAGATAAGGTGAAATAAAAGCTTGGAGAAGCTTCGGGTATATTCATGATTAGTCTCCACTTATGATATTTTCATGATAACACATGAGTATTGGATACCGAGAGTACTTATCATATCTGTAATTCGTTGCAATTTTTAGCAAAACCTAAGAGATTGGCCAGAGGCGAGATGGACCTCAAGTTGGGCAATAGAGCAAGAGTTACTATAGTTGCCGTTGGGGAGGTCACCCTACATCTGTCTGATGGAGCTATCATTGTATTGAATAAATACTATTTTGTTCCCTCTATTATCAAAAATATTATATCTATCTATTGTTTGATAATTAATAGATATAAATTAATTTTTAAGAATAATAGTTATTTAATAATTATGTATGATGAGATCATCACTCAAGGGACATTGATAAATGGCTTATATGTGTTAGACATTTCTCAATACATCATGAATATAAATACATCTAAGAGTAAAAGAGATAAGGTGAACTATGCATACCTATAGCTTTGTAGGCTATGTCATATACATGAGAGAATGATTCAAAAGTTGTTGAAAGATGGATATTTAGATCCATTTGACTATGAGTCATATGCAACTTACGAACCTTGCCTTCGTGGGAAGATGACCAACTCTCATTTTAGTGGAATTGGAGAGAGAGTCACTAAGTTATTGGAACTCATATATAGTGATATATGTAGTCCTATGTCAACTCAGGCTATTTGTAGTTACTTATACTTCATTATATTCACTGATGATTTCTCTATGTATAGACACATGTACTTAATGAAGTATAAGTCTGAGGCCTTTGAGAAATTCAGGGAATATAAGAATAAGAGAACTAGATTAAAAATAGTATTAAGACTCTTCGATCAGATCGAGGAGGAGAGTAATTGAGTACATAGTTCACCCATTTCCTTAGAGACTATGGGATTCTATCCCAATGGACACCTTCATACACACCTTAACTCAATGGTGTATCAAAAAGGAGGAATCACATATTGTTAGACATGGTGTGGTGCATGATGAGTTTCACTGACCTACTCATCTCATTCTAAGGATACACCCTAGAGATCACAGCTTACCTTCTAAATAGAGTTCCATCAAAGTCAATAGTTGTCTACACCATATGAGATATGGAAAGGAAAGATATTTGATCTTAAGGTGATTAAGATTCGGGGCTATCATGCCCATGTTAGAAGACACAATTTCGATAAGTTGGAATCAAGAATGGAACGATGCATGTCTGTGGGATACCATAAAGAAACTTTATAGTATTATTTCTATCATCTCGAGGATCGAAAGATCTTTGTAGCTAAAGAGCTATGTTCCTTGAGATAGAACATATTCTTGGTGGAAACAGTGGGAGTGAGATAGAGTTGAGTGTGGTTGGAGATCCTAGCTCAAGCACCATTCCAAAGTTCGAGTCTGTTCAGGTACCTAGCATACAAGTTCAACCTTGCGTAGGTCTAGCAGAGTATCTCACTTTCTTGAAAGATATGTATGACATATCAATAGAGAGGACTCTTAAGATGTTGATCCTCAGACCTATGAAGAGGCTATATGAGTATAGACTCTAGGAAGTGGCAAGAAGTCATGAATTCTAAGATAGATTTCATTTACTCTAATAAGGTTTGGAACATTGTTAATGCACCTGAGGGTATCGTACCCATCAACTACAAATGGATCTACAAGAAAAATATCAGAGTGAATGAAAAGGTGAAGACCTATAAGGCAAGGCTGGTAGCTAAAAGATATCGTCAAAGGCATGGAGCTGACTATAATAAAACCTTTTCACTTATAGCCATGCTTAAATCCATCAAAATTCTTTTAGCTATTGCAGTACACTGTGACTATGAGATATGCCAGATGAATGTGAAAATAACATTCCTCAATGGCAACCTCGAGGAGGAGCTAGCTATATATAATACAACTAGAGGGATTCGTATCCAGAGAGAGTTCAAATAAAATGTGCAGTTTGCTTAGGTTCATTTATGGACTGAAGCAAGCTTTTCAAAGTTGCAGCATAAGATTTGATGAGGTGATCAGATCTTATGACTTTGTTAAGAACAAAGATGAGCCTTGTATATATAAGAAGGTAAGTGGGAGCACTATCACCTTCTTGGTGTTATATGTGGATGACATTCTAATCATTGGGAATGATGTAGGAATGCTCTCTATAGTTAAGACTTGACTATCCAGAAACTTCTCCATGAAAGACCTAGGGAAAGCATCATATATTTTGGAGATTTGGATCTATAAAGATAGATCCAAGATGATGATTGACATGAAAAATTTTAAGAAAGGACTTATACCGATGAGACATGGAATATCACTTTCTAGGAGTATGTCCGTCAAATACTCCTGAAGAAAGGGCAGACATAGATAGGATACCCTATGCCTTAGTGATTAGGGTCTATCATGTATAATATACTATGTACCAAGCCTGATATAGCATATGCTCTAAGTGTCATAAGCAGGTATTTAGCGGATACAGGTTTAGAACACTAGAAGGCAATAAAGTGTATCCTTAAGTTCTTAAGAAGGACTAAGGATCTTTTACTGGTATATGGAGGAGGTAGCCTTCAGGTTGAGGACTATACGAACTCGAGTTTCCAGTCCGACATTGATAATAGCAAGTTGAACTTATGATATATTTTCACCTTGAATGAAGGAGTAGTAAGCTGGAAAAGTTTAAAGTAATATACTACTGCTGACTCGACCACAGAGGCAGAATACATTGTTGTAGCAGAAGCAGCAAAAGAATGAGTGTGGATGAAGAAGTTTGTCAAGGATTTGGGAGTCGTACCAAGCAGCATGGTGTTGATTCCCATATACTATAATAGCAATAGGACAATAGCTCTAGCAAGGGAACCTAAGTCTCATCAGAATTATTCTGAGGAGGTTCCACTTAATTAGAGATATCATAGCCCGAAAAAATATAGCAATGGAAAGAGTTTCATCCGAAGATAATATTGTAGATCCACTAATGAAGACGCTGTCTCAGATTGTATTTGAGCATTCCAAGGGTTTGATGGGGATCAGACACATAAGTGATTAGCTCTAGGTCAAGTGAGAGATTGATGGTTACAGGTGCCCTGTAAGCCAATCACGTGAGTGATGACACATGTGACACGTTGTGCGATCTTTTTACTTATGACTATTACTAACATATTCTCATATTATATTATCAGTTGCATATATATATATTATATAATAAGAATTAGATAGTGATGAAATCACAATAATGAGATCGATTTAACCTTAAATACATATCTTAAACAATCCCAGTCATAGGTTACTCGAGAGAGACATCGAGATAACCAGACAAACTAGTGTATAATATACCCGTCCATATGATGAAGGTGGTTGGTCTCATAGCCACTTGTATGGAGACACCAAGGATATAATACAGGTGCATATTGGAAAATGAGTTCACTGATTGATCTGCTTATGGAATATTATATAGTTAATGATACCTAATATCATACAGTGATTCCATAGTCTCAGTTGTGTATCAGGGTTACTTTTGGCGATTGCACCGTGGGCGCTGATGGTTGTATCGATCATACTCAGATTTTTTAGATACATTTGAATTTTAGCTCCAAATTCTAAAGCCATTTAGGGCCTATAAATATCCCAAGTTTTCTTGCATTTCATACGACAAGTTTTGGGATTAAAATTCTATGAAAAACTTGTGTGAATTATAATTAAAAGAAAAGGGAAAGGGAGTGAGCTAAGAGTTATAAAATTCTTGTAAAGAGTCTCCCTTGTAAGCTCAAGTTGTAAGGGTTTGGTCTTTACCCAAAGGAGATCGATAGTGGATGCTGGTGTACGTCAAGAAGGAGGATTCGGGGAGTGGACATAGGCCAAGTTATAGCCGAACCACTATAAACTTGTCTCTTATCTTCTTTATTTGGATTTGCATATTCTTTCTTAAGTCCTCTTTAAGCAAGAAACTTAGCATTCTTCTATAAGATCAAATTACTCACTTACTCTACTTGAACAAAATGCTTTCAATTTTTGCTTTTACTTCAAATGAAAAGATTTCTTTTAAATCGTGATTTTACACTTGCAATAATTCATCCCCCCCCGCCCCCTCTCAGTGTCATTCTTGATCCTAACAATCCCTAGCCAAGGTTATTCGGATTGAGAGAGAATGAGTTCTCTTGGAGAATTCAATTAGAGCGAGTATTAGACTGATTATATATGTGACCTAACAGTACCATATCCAAGATACGACCTTTAATATATTAGTTAGATGAGGGATTATAGATACATAGTAATTATAGACAGACTAATCTAATGGATTCAATCCTCCTATACCGTTTGGGGACTATGACACAGTGGCCTAGTACGTCCACAGTCAATGAGTCGAGTGAATTATTATAGAGATAATAATTCACTATATCATAAAGAGTTCTGATGAGAGTGACTCACGATCTGCTCAGTATCCAGCCTAGAGGGTCACACATATGGTGGATGCTTCAAGGAATATAGGATTTGATGGAGATCCAATTAGCTCCTATTCTCATTAGATGAGACCCTGCACTAATGCACTCCTTGCATAAGACCCAATTAAAGGCCTAAGGAGATTATTGGATAGAGATCCAATAATACAATATTAATGAGTTATTAGGATGAAGATCCAATACTCACTAAGGCAGGACCCCTGGGGTTCTTGGTAGCTCTCTATAAATAGGAGGGGAGACTCCTAGTTGATAGGCTGCAGCTTTGGTCACCCCTTCCTATTATCCTCCCTCCCTCTACACAAGAGCTGTGAGATCTGATAGGAGGAGTTTTACTGCAGAGATCTATCGTGTGGATATCACAAGAAAGAAAAACGCATAACCTTCTTCATCCTCTCTATCTAGATCCAGAAAAATAGAGATATATGATCTCCCTAGGTAATCAATCTCTCACATATCACAATTTTTCAGTTTTTGCAACTTTCTCGGGATCAATATTTTGCACGATGATTTGATCTATGTGGGAAGCCTGTTTTGT
Source organism: Ensete glaucum (assembly GCA_021527575.1). Lineage (NCBI taxonomy): Eukaryota > Viridiplantae > Streptophyta > Magnoliopsida > Zingiberales > Musaceae > Ensete > Ensete glaucum. The sequence continues at coordinate 42,360,816 of CM038558.1, forward strand.
TTTGATCTTATGTTATGCATATGATGCTTCTGCTGAGATTTCTCAACATATGGTACCACCAGGCCTAGGTGGTCGTACCACCTAGATAGTTGAAAAGTACTATTTTATGTTTTTTCAAAACTTTCAACTGTAGTATCACTTGTGGCCGACAGTGGTACCACCCAAGCGACGATGGTACTGCCTAAGCTGACGATGGTATCGCCAGAGCACAGGTTCTCGGGCTCTATTTGGCAGTGGTACTATCCTCCACACCTAGGATGGAGGTGGGGGTCGAGCCTCCCAACCTCCATGCCTTGGGCAAAGACAGGGTTGGGTTTCTTAACCTCTACACCTTAGGTGAACGTGGAATCGGGCTTCCTGACATCCATGATTCAATGATGATCGCAATGAGGAGAGGGTCATGTTTCCCGACCACCATATCTCTGGCAAAGGAGGGGATCTAGCTTTCAGGCCTCCATGGTGCAATGTGATCCATCACTAACCTACCCCTCCTCTTTTGCTTGCCATCTAGGTGGTCTACATGTGCACCAGAGGTGGGTTCCTCCTCTACTCATCCTCAAGGGACCCACATCAGGCAACAAGTCCATAGCTGGAAAGTTATGAAGCCCCATTGTCGACTTGTCCCTCTTCTCCTGCTCACCATTGAGGTAGGTTACAGAGGTTATGTGGGTTCCTCCTTTTTCTCATCCATGAGGGACCTACCTCAGGTGGTGGGGCCTCGTCTCTACCTAAGGTGCATGTATCCCCCTTTTTTCCTTCTTTTTTTTCTTAAATAATTTACTAATGGGCCTCGAGACCAATGAGCTATATTGGGTACTAGCCTACCCACCTGAAGTAAAGGATTGGTCGACACTCGAGATTCCTACTTTGGGATTCTTTCTCCATGTAGATGTACTCTTATGCGATCGAGTTTTCCCGACTCACACACCTCGGGCACATTCTATCTTATGCCTTCTATCATGGCAGATTTTTTCTTACATGGGTTGAATTTTTTGACACATATGTCTCGAACATATTTTGTCCTGTGCCTCTTATCGTTGTGGGTTTATTCTTATGTATGTTCGGTTTTTGCAATATATGTATTTCGGGCACATTTTATCTTATGCTTCCTACCATTCCCTACTCATGCACCTCGGTTATATTTTGTCTTGTGCCTCCCATAGTATAGAGTTTCTTCTTACATGGGTCGAGTTTTCTTAACTTATGCACCTCGTGCACTTCATATATATTTCATCTTGTACCTCCTACTATGATAGGTTTCTTCTTACGCAAGTTGGGTCTTCCAAACAGACACATCTCGGGTATATTTTATCTTATGCCTCCTACTATGGCAGATTTCTTATTATATGAGTAGGGTTTTCTCAATACATATATGATACATATTTTATCTTATGTCTCTCATCGTGACAGGCTTCTTTTTTCACGGGTCGAGTTTTCCCACCACACATGCCTCATACATATTTGTTATGTGCCTCTTGTCATGGTGGGTTTTTTGTTATATGGGTCGGGTTTTCCCAACATATGTCTCAAAAATATTTTATCTTATGCCTCCTGCCATGATAGGTTTCTTCTTATGCAAGTCGAGTTTTCCTGACTCATGCATGTTAGGCACATTTTATCTTATGTCACTCGTTGTAGTAGGTTTCTTCTTATGTGCGTCGGGTTTTTTTGACTCATGCGCCTCGATTATATTTTATCTTATGCCTCTCATTATAACAAGTTTTATCTTACGTGAGTCAGGTTTTCTTGGCACACGTACATTGGGCTCATTTTGTCTTATGTCTCCCGCCGTGATAGGTTTATTCTTATGTGAGTTGGGTTTTCCTGACTCATACACATTAGACACATTTGTCCTGTGCCTCCCACCATAGTAGGTTTCTTCTTATGTGAGTCAGATTTTTTCGACTTATGTGCCTTGGACATATTTTGTCTTGTGTCTCCCGCCTTAGTGGGTGTCTTTCGCGGGTTGTGTTGAATCCTGGATTTTGATTATGAAATCAATTAATTAATTTATAGACTAATAAGCTTCTAAGATAAGTGACACAAAGAAACTTCGATCATAGACTTAAGAGTCGTATTATATTAGAGACTAGATGTCAAGCCTAAGGTCAACATGCCGAAGGATAGACTTTGTGCCATGAGTTTGGACATCGGGCTGAAAGGATCAGATATTGTGCCAAAGAGATCGAATGTTATGAGAAGTCAACATGCCAATATATCAGATGATACGTTGAAGGAAAGGATGATGCATCGAGGGCTCGGACGAAGTGACAAATAAACAAAAGACATGCCAAAATGTCAGACAATATGCTAAAGGCTTCGTAATTGTAATTAGAGTAGTTAAGTCTTGATCGTGGTCATTTTGAGTCAAATTGAGTTGGTATTGGGTTAAAATTATGCTAATTTAATTATGAGCTCATTAGACCTGAACTAGAGCTGAATTAGGCTTATTGAAAGACTAATTTGATGATATAAAGCAGGCTTGGGTGATGGTACCATCTAGACAACCGAAAAGTATTATTTTATGCTTTTTTGGGACTTCTGACAATAGTATCACCCATGGTCGATGATGGTACTACCCAAGCAATGATTGTACTGCCTATACTGATAATGGTACCACTAGAGCCTGGATTCCCAGGCTTTGTTCGATAGTAGTATCGCCCAGCACCGACGGTGGTACTACTAGTATCCCAAAAACTCATGAATTTAATTTGTTGGTTCTATTTCCGAAGACTTTGGGGGATCTATAAGTACCCTACTCATGCTTGCCTGATGCAAAGGTGAATAAGAATGAAATATTATGAATTGAAGTGTGTAAACTCTTTTGAAAGTGGTTGAGTCTCTTTCTCCTTGAGTTTAGAGGTTATCCTAAGAAGGTGTGAGGTCTTTTGTAATAATATTAGTGTAAAGGTTCTCTCCTGAGATTGATAAAAGGAGAAAGGTTATAATAAGGATAGTTGATCTTCATCCATTGAAAAGAAGATTGGTAGTGAAAGTCGGTGGCCTCGGTGGGAAGAGGAATTAGGTGTGGATGTAGGTCGAGAAGACCGAACCACTATAAATTGGTTTGTTTTCTCTTGCCGTTGCTTTATCATTGTAAATTAATTCACTTACTACCCTTACTTACAATTTTAGTTAAACTTACTTTCGATATAGATTTTATCAATCAAATTTAATAAATCAGATTCTTTTTTACATAACACTAATTCACCACCAACACCCACCACCCCCCCCCCCCCCCCCCCCCAATTCTTAGTGCCATTACAATCCGAACAAGTTGAGTTTTCTCGACACAAGCACATTGAGCACATTTTATCTAGTGCCTCCCATTATGGTGGGGTTCTTCTTATGCAGGTTATGTTAGGATCAATTGACACTAAGGAGGGGGGGGTTAATTAGTGCAAGTGTAAATTGATTATTTAACATTAACTTTTTGTTTGAAGCAAGATAAGAAAATTGAAAGATTTTAGTTCAAGTGAGTAATTTAATCTTATAGAGAAATGCTAAGCTTCTTGCTTAAAGACGACTCAAGAAAGAACAAGCAAATCTGAATAAAAAATAAGCAACATCGTAAGGGAAATACTTGATGTCAAAGCCTTGCTTTCAAAAGTAAATCATGTCGGAAGCATCTTTTAGTATTTTGTTGAAAATAATTAAGAACTTGATCAAAAAATAATGAGGATAAAGATTGTATTTTTTATGAACTAATCAGAAGCAATATAAAGAATTAAACAAGATAAGCAAAGAAAACTCATAACTTATAGTGGTTCAGCCTCAATCTTGGCCTACATCCACTTCTCGAGTCCCCCTCCTTGAGGCACACTGACGTCCATTATCAATCTCCTTTATGCGAAGATCAAACCCTTACACCCTTTCAACTTACAAGGGCAACAAGTTTATAACACTTGGTTCACTCCCTTACTCCTTTTCTTTTCTTTACAATTCACACATTTTTATAGAATTTTAATCCCAAAAATTATTGTGTCAAATGGAAGAAAACTTAGTGTATTTATAGACCCAAATGGCTTCAAAATTTGGAGTCAAAATTCAAACATATCCAAAAAATCTAGGTACGGGCGGTTTACCTACCGATGTTGGTAGTGAAGCTATCGAAAGCACCCTAAAAATAGGGTACATGCAATACAGTCACCGACCTGGATGGTTCAGCCTTCCTCAGCCGCCCAAAAACCTGGGCGGCAGTGGTACAACCGTTGCTTACTGGTGGTTCAACTATCGGGAATCTCAAAAAAGTGATTCCCTTCACTTTTCCAATCCCTAACTTGAACTATTAGTTGACCACTTCCCTGGTTAACTAAATGAGCTCGACCTGAGCTCAATCCAACCTCATAGTAGACCTGGTTGCCTCTTTGAATTAATTTGGATTCCTTCCAAATCATACTCAATTCGAACTCAAACTTAAACTACGACTTAAGGATTATAACCATACATGACCACCAAGCTTAATTAACGACCTCACTCCCGTAATTCAACAACCTATGGCATTCCCTATAGTGAGTCTCACGGTCTTCCTCTGGCGGTCTCCCAGCGTATTCCTAGCAATCTTCCTGATACCTTTGGCGAAGTCCCAGAGAACTCTCGACGAGCTCCCACCACATCATCCAAACCTTGGCCTGATGCCTAAGCTTGATCCTGGGTCCATGTCTGGTCTATAATTCATTTTCTCTATCGTGGTTAAACTTGCATCACTTTCTCTAACAAAACATGTTAGATTAAACACTCATCAATTGATTTTATCATCAAAATCTGAGATTCAACAAGTTTAGTTTTCTTTACTCAAGCACCTCAGACATATTTTATCTTGTGCCTCCCATTATGATGGGTTTCTTTTATGCTTTTTAAGGAACCTGCCACGACAGGAGATCGTTCTTAGCATCACCATTATGTCACGATCCTTCTTGACCATGTATGGGACATTGATTCTATCATTCATCAACAATCCCTCATGATCGATAATCTCCGTGAAGAAGTGGAGGGGTTGAAGATGAAGAGGAGAGACCTAATGCTTGCCACTTAGGTAAAGGCTCGAGAAGCTAAGCCGAGCTGGCGAGGTAACTAGAAGAGGTCGAGCGATACATCATCGAGAGCTCAAGGCGATCCTTCTCTTATCATGTGGGGTGTTGGTCTTTACAGAGTCATCGAGTCGACCTGCCTTACTAAGTGGTCAAAAAAGTTATTTCCTTTTTTTGTGTTATACCTGATCATAAAGGGACAAAATATTACATGAAAGGGTCCATGGAGAGGCAAAAATGTTAAGAGAAAAGTCATATGATAATTAATTATCAAAAGATTAGGCTAGTTATGAACTTCCTATGGTGTCTTCGGTATCTCTTCGTAGACAACCTCCTCGTATAGAAGATATAACATTGATAATAGCAATGTTATAACATCATAGATTTGGTCTTTACATATTCATCATAGATTTGTTTCTTTTTCTATGATATCACTCTGTAATGACTTTTCTCTTAACATTTTTGTCTCTCCATGGGCAGGTGTTCCTATAACATCGGGTCCTCTTTCTAGGACCAAAAATGTTAAGAGAAAAGCCATTGACGTCTTGATAAGCCAACATAGTTTGGACCCGTATGCACATGGTTGCCCGATATGAGAACACTAAGCTCTCAAGGTGTCATATGCATGAAGATCGAGGTCGAAATAGGTTTCTCAACCCGGTCCCTTTGATACCAAGTTACTAACTTGAAGTAAAACAAGTGGTCAAAAAAATTATTTTCCTTTTTTTTTTTATACATGATCATAAAGGGACAAAATATTACGTGAAATGAGACAACTTCCAACAGTCCCTCCTTAGCTTTTTGTGCATGTAAGCAACAAGGGGAGGAGCCCATCTTATCCATGTGAATAGAAGAGCGAAGAGTAATATCCATCTTTTCCTTTTACCCAGGACACCATATGATAATTAATTATCAAAAGATTAGGCTAATTATGAACTTCTTATGGTGTCTTCGGTATCTCTTCGTAGACGACCTCCTCGTATAGAAGATATAACATTGAGCTTTGGTTTCTGGTTACATATAGCACTCAAAAGAGTTGCATGTATGGGATTCAGTACTTATTCTTCCAGTGAGCATGTCTCAGGAGGCATCAACGACGCACAGCAACGTGCATTCGCAATGTTACTACCACACCACAGTAGCCAAGAGAGGCGAGTGGAGAACGAGAGACGCCTCCAACCAACACACTGCCCCGTTTTATTCCCTACTTTGACGTTTCGTTTGTAGCAATCCACTTTGCTGTGGTAATTTTAATAATAAAAAAAAAATTGAAAGTGTAATATGTACATCTCCAAAACCTTCCCTTGGCTGCATAGATTTACATATTTTGCCTGGTTTAATGACAGAACAAACAAACACTTGGCAAATCCAGAGTCGTCGTCTCCATATTGGTTTTGCATTGCATTCGATGAGAGGAATGAATATATCAATTATGATCTTAAAAGCCTCAGCCTATTGCATCCTTATGGCTCACACAAACCAAAGATCCATTGTTGGTAAAACTAGAGAATACACAAAAAGATAAGGACAGTCTTGTGTCTTGTTTCAACAGTAGAGCATATCGAAGAAACTAACCTGATTTAGAAGTCACAACACTGATGAGTCAAGCAGGCAATCTAGACGTGCACCTTAAACTAATACTTTCATTTGTGCGCCTATACAAAAAAAAAAAAAAAAGGGGGGGAAAGGTGAACTATCATCATGATCAGACCAAGATGGAAATCACCTATTTTACTTGGTAGCATTGTAGTAGCAACGGTGGTCAAGCAACCAAAACCAACATTTCAACCGACTTCCTATGATTCAACCCTAGTCCAGAGGGTACCTTCCATGCATGAAGCAAGCTCTAGTTACCTTCCCTGGCAACCCTTCTCAGTCAGTGGTCATTGGTTGTATGCAACATCGGAAGCGTGCTCTACGAACTGTTTTGACGATATCTTCTTGGGCACCTTCAAGCAGACTGATGATTTCGGTGAAGGAAGGCCGCACGTCAGGGTTAGCATCCCAGCAGCGGGTCATGATCTCGCCAAGTGCAGGGAGGCAATCTTGTGGTATAATTGGTCGTACTCCCCTGTTCACCACAGCAAATGCTGCCTGAACAGCTGTCATATTCTGAAATGGAAGCATCCCTGTTATAAGCTCCCAGAGAACTATGCCGAAGCTATAAACGTCGACCTTCTGATTGTAAGGTCTGTGCTGGATCATCTCCCTGAGAACAAAAAGGTGTTGTCAACAGACAAATTCAGCAGCAAACAATTATGTGCAAGCACTAAAACAAACATATATATATATATATATATATATATATATATATATATATATATATATATATATATATATATATATATATATATATATATATATATATATGAAACAAATTAGTTGAAAGAAACAACGAGATGGAAATATAAAAGGTAGCTTTTAATAATTCGTAAATCGGCGGATGTACAATAAGATCAATGTAATTAGTACATATCCATAAGGTATTAACCGAGATTCAAAGTTACCTTAAAATTATCCCCCAAATATTCTAGACAAAGTATTTACCTTCGGATCATCATATGTTTGTATTATTATTTAAACTAAGAAAGGCCAAATACCAGCTTGGTATGTATGAGATGCATATCCTTGTTATGAAGCCAATAGAATCACACTAGTGTTAATGCAAAGACCACCATATCTGTGGTAGTATTTGAGTGCTTTACTACCATCCAATTTTGAGACTCATCCGTATCTCTAGAGCACTTCTCAAACTTATTCAATATCTCCTGATGTAATTCCCTCTTTCTAGTAGATCTTGAGATTTACTTACATAAGGATCACATTCACAGCAGACAGATCCAAAAGTGACAATGGGTTCGGTTTATTATCCAGACCCTGACATCCTTGACCAAGTGAAGTCCAGGTCCAGGTCTAGGCAAAATATTGTTTCTGGTTCTTTTAATGACATTTTAAACAAGTAATAGAATTAAGTTATGATCACTCACAAGCCATGTGTACAATCTTAGTTTTTCAGATGTTGCTTTTGTTTCTTAGAATTATAAAGTCCCATACATGACGCCTCAGACTATATGAAATTGATCTGTCTACGATCCTAGAGAAAATTGTTTTCTGAACACCGAGTATCAAACAATCAAAATGGATATTCTATCAAAAAGTGTTCAAGTGTTCTTTCAAGAAGCTGCCTATTCCCATGTTTTCTTCTTTTCTAACAATTGTACTGTTTAAGCCTACTTGATCCTCCAACAGAGGTCAATTGTTGAAATGTTTGCAGCTAAAATACTAGTAAATGATTCTGGCTTCTCTGAGTTGTTTTGCAAACAAACCCCAACTTTGGCGAATTATCGTGCAGGAAGCTAAGCATTGCCTCCATTTTTCCTCATTCAATTCTATTGGCAGGGAAATCATTCTCAACAAAACATAATCCTCATTGTTGATCTCTACAGCCATGACATACTTTCCTGCATGGTTTCAAATACAATTAGACTGCTATAATACCAACCAGAGACGTATCCAACTAAACAATCCAACTAGACAAATGGACCATACATCTCGATACAACTAAGTATACCACTCATTTTTATTTTCTTTTAACAATATTGAGAAGTATACACCAAGTGTACTACTGCCTGATATCTTAATACCTTACCTATCTGACACATTGTTAAAACTGGCACCACAATGATATTTAAAACCTTGCACACATGGATTTCTAACACCAGAACACCCTTGGACTACTCTAAAAACCTCAAGTGTTTGACATATAAATATTAGCATAAACCATTTTTTGCCATGAAGACATCATAATAATTTATTATAATACCATAAATCGTGATAACTATGAAGTCAAGGTAAGACCTCTTAGATGGACCTACAAGAGCATAAAGAGACCTTCATTTCAGACAAAGATCCCTATGATTCAGATCTAATAAAAGACAAAATTTTTCTTTCCCCATTTCATGGTTTTCCAGGTATTAAGCAGTAGGTGATAAAAAACATCCATAATGTTGCAATCAGCTGCCTTTTCAATCTGCTAAAGCTCATCCACTGTTATGGGGTAAACACTTAATGCCTATCACTTCCTTTTACTTTCGCTTTGTTGTCTACAACATCTTGTGATGTCAGTTGATCAGGATATGCTATGATAGGACAGCTTGGGACATGCTCCAACTCAGTTATGTTATTAAGAAGATGATATTCCTGCTATAAAATCTCTACACATCTTTTGACCGACCAAGAAACCATTACCCATCACCTGATAAATTGCATACGGACAATAAAAATAATTAGTGAAAAGAAAGAATGACCTTAAGAAAAATATTCTCAGTGATTCTTTAGAAAATGCAAGTGCAATAAAAGAAGAATAATATAAACAGCAAAGAAAGCCGCTGCATTAAATTCTCAAATTTTCTGCACAACATTAGCAGTAGCATCAGAAGAAGAAAAAAAAAAAAGCTTAAGCCCTTGCAAGTATTTGCATACTTAACGAAAAAAAATAATTTTACAAGTGTGACAAGGTTGGCAGTCCAAATAGGATCCAAATTCTCAAACACTTAAAACAAATTGATCATCAGACATATTTTATATGAATTACAATGAGCTGTTACCGAGACTGTAACTTTACTATACAAAACGGAATTCTGAATGAAAAGGCAACCAATTACACATATCAGTGATAAAATAACATATTTAATCTAACGAATATGCCTATGAGCATTCATGAATAATAAATGTGTATGCAGACCAAGATTTGACTTACGGTCCGTGCGGTGTACCAAGTTCATCTCGGTATTGGTACGATGTCAGGCGATACACAGTGCATCTTGCCGGTATATTAAAATATAATATAAATATTTTATAATCTAATATTACATAATATAATATTAAAATATTTTTAAAAAAAGAGAAAAGGCGATATCGCCGAGATCTTTCTCCCGTGCGAAAAAAAAGTGTCGCGACCATCGCGGCGAAACGCAGACACTAGGTATTCTTCTTCTCCTCTTTTCTTTTTCTTCTTTTCCTCTTCTTCTTCTTGTTCTTCCCTTTTCCTCCCTTAATCAACCGTCGGATCGATTTCTCCCTCAATCGACCGCTGAAGGCTGAAATCGACCGACGGTCGATTTTTGACCGATAGCGGCGGTCCACGTATCGACAACTGACGGACGGTATGTACCTCCCGTATCGGGCAGTATAGGTCAAAATTGTAAACCTTGATGTAGACTATGATGAATCCAAATAAACTTCATTGATCACATGAAAGCACCACATAAAATCAATGAGCAAGCTCATCAGAGGAAAGAGTACATGAGTTATTAATCAATAAGTCTAAAACAATCCCCATTGTAGTGACGGTTCATATGAACATGCAAGGACATATGACGGCTACATCTATAAGACTAACAATTAGATGCTTCAACAAAATTTTGTGTATCTATATGTATGTAGTTACATGTATGTATATATACCATCCTAAAACCAGGACCTAGCAAATGATTAGTATGTGCAAGTATAATTGAATCATAAACTTGCTATTGGTCCAATAATAAATATTCATGTGTGGTCTTCATTGTTGATCCATCGACATCCCAATGGCACATTAGTACTGCTAGCCCATGGTCTAAGCTTTAGAACTGTTATATTATTTAACCAATTCGGGTGTGAGTTCAATAGTTTTGGACTTCATTCATATAACATATTCATGCGACACTGCAACAATGTTTCCACGCATGTACTTGACATGACAAGAGTAGAAGACATGCTTAGCAGCCCTATATTAATTACATCATCAATCATGAATATGACTTTTGCGTGTTGGAAAAGCATAATCAATAACCACTGGATATGAAACATAGCTATGCAGTGTCCATGACTGAGCTAAGAGAAACATTTGTCACAAAGTGTCAGGAATCATTCACAAAAGCAAAATATAGAAGTTGCCTACTTCAATAGAATTCTTTCTTATGCTAGTATGCTTCATCTCTTGGAGGTGGTATGGCCCTTTCTATAGAAACATACAAAGTGCAATATTTTCTCTAAAATGTATATGACTATATGGTTTAACTAATTTTGGGTGATGGCAAAGTCAGACACTCTAAAAGATGAAGGGCAATTTCTTGACAGTGCATCTAGACAGAAAATGACCTGACAAATGAAGTGTCAGCAGCCTTGGATATGAATGAATTACTAGAATAAAACTGTCTTCTAATAAGCATTTTAAGAAATTTCACGTTGTTAAAACCATAAGGAACACAAAGTCACGTACGGAGCCATCCAACGATAAGTTCCAGTTTCTGGTGTCATCCTCGGTCTTGACCTCAATACGAGCAACTCCGAAGTCAGCAATCTTAATTGATTTGTCCGCGGATATAAGAAGATTGTCAGACTTGAGATCTCTGTGTATGAATCCCAACCCATGCACATACTCCATGCCCCTAGCAATGTCCAGTGCTTGTTTGACGGCCAGCTTCAGAGGCACCGATCTGTTATGCCTTTTCATGAGAAATTGCCGCACCGATCCACCTTTTGCATATTCTGTCACAATACACCACACCATGGGCTTCCTGCATGCTCCAATGAACCTGACAATATTTGGGTGCTTGAGATTTGCAAGCATCATAACCTCTTGCCCGAATTGTTGCTCCATTAACTGCACCCTCTCAGGGTCATTCTCAGGCCTTTCTAACAACTTAATAGCAACGTCTTCTCCATCATAAGTTCCTCTATAAAGCTTCCCGAAAGCACCCTGAGCAAAGGCCACCCCATATTTAGCTTCCTGAGATCAATGGTCCACTCATCATAGTTCTCGAGAGATCCCGTGGGGTACCGTGGGTCCATCAAGGCCTGAGCCAACGCATCCTCATTCATAGCATGAGACACTCTGCCATGTCGAAGCACACTGTGCCCCACCGAGAAGTTGGCACCTGGGAACAGGCGGAGTGCGGTATGCCGCAGTATTCCAGTTCTCGAGTTTGATCCCACACTGCTATTCTCAAGAGACATGGGAGCGGATCCACCACCGGTGCTCGTTTGCAGGCTTCCAACACTGTCAATGGACATGTTGGAGCCTTCATCCAGCTTCCGGTAGAATCCCATGTCATAGAACCCATTTCCAACACCATTTGCGGCACCGCCACCACCGCCACCACCACCACCAACCATAAACCCAGCAAATTTAGAACCATCAGCCATCTATCACCGAACCAACGATCAAACGCCCCCACTTATCTTCAAAAAATGCTATAAACCACTCGATCTTACCTCTAAAAACTCCACTTCTCAACCATCCCAAGCAAACTAAAAGCCCCCCGAAACACTCTTAAGAATCCATCACTAGCACCTCCTCGACACCTTTAATATCCAATCTGAAACAAGAATAAGAAATAGACATCAATCTACTTCACAGAAAGAATAAAGACGAGACTTTTACGATATCTGCGACAAAACAGTCCCCAAAGAACCAAGCGATTCCGAAAACCTAGAAGCGCCAACGAGGAAGCTCGATCTGAGCATAATGTCTCTGGAAAGTTGGAAAGTTGTTGTTATGAACTTTTTCATTTTAGATGGTTGATAGTTGATGTTATGAGCTTTAGTTTTAGGTGGTTGCTTAATTGTTTGCAAATGATAAATTTATATTTATGATAATTATGCCTCCATCAGTGCCCCCAAAAGAAAGTTTGTTGCTGATGAGCATAATGTTTCAAACACAATTATACGATACATGCTGCTTTCGAGTACTTTGCTTGTTGATTGATGAGTAATGATGCATCGCGTTCTTTGCCTTTGCTGTATCGTTTGTTGATGAGCACAGTATAGTCCCTGGGTTTCTTTTCTGCAGTTGGCATTGTTCTATGTTGCTTGAGATGAGTAATACCTGCTTCTAGTGGTCACAGGAGAAAGGTCCGGCGGAGATGTTGAAATGATACTTCTCCGGTGTGCATCTTCCTTTCTCGTAATAACACGATGAGTCGACGATGCCCGTTATGATGGATCTGACTGGATCTTTATTGTCAACGTGGAGGAAAAAAATCATTAATATCTTGATTAATCTGATATCATCTTAACTTATATACATATGATTATCCTATGCGAAATATCTTTAATTTAAAAAATTTTAGCCCTCGAGTGTCACTTACATGAAGACTAAGGTTGGAAGAGATTTTTCAATCCAATCTATTTGATGACTAAGTTAGTAAATCGATATATAAGAGTGCAAACGCGAATGGTTAAAAAAAGTCTTAACCCTTTTTATTTATGTTAAAGGCGAGCTTTTATACCTACTCGTAAAGAGATAAAATATTTCATAAAATATTTTACGAGTAGACAATCTATAACCATCTCCAATAGTCTCTCCTTTGCCTCTTATCCACATGAGCGACAAAGGGGGCGGGGACGGAAGGGAGACAACCCATAATTGCTTGCCCTGAACCATTGTCTACGTGCACAAACAAGTGGTGGGTGGCCTTCGTCTTTCTCTGCCATCATAGATACTACATGATAGTTACAAGACAAATGATGATTAGCTAATAGTGTACTTCCTATTATTTGTCCCCTCTAAAGACATGCTTTGGGGCTCCCGTAAGAGAGATTCGAAGTGTGACGTCTAGTTCATCTAATACATCAAATTTATAATTCATTGATCCATTGTTGACTTGGTGGCACCTTTAGTCCGTTCGGCATGAGTTCGTTCAATATATCTATCTGGGATTGCTTCCCCCTAGCGTTGCTAGTACTGCTCCATTACCGACCTACCCCTCGTATCATCAAGGAATGCACATTGGTCGGATAGGGTTGGGCATTTCAACCTCCTCGTCTTTTGGCGAATGCGGAGATCGGGCTTCTCCACCCCCCACATCTCGAGTGAAGGCAATCCCCATCTCCACGCTTTGGATAGAGATAAGGATTGGGCTTCCGGACCTGTTGTCTCGAGCGATGATCATTCCGAACTCCATGCCTTGGGTGGAGGTGTGGGTCGAGCTCGACCTTCATGCCTCGAGCAAAGTCGGGGTTCTAACTTTCTAATCTCTAGGCCTTGGTCAAAGACGGGGGTAGCACCTCCAGTCCTCCACACCTAGGGCCGAGGTGGGGGTCAAGCCTCCCAAACTCCATGCCTCGGGCAAAGGCGGGGCTAGGTTTCATGATCTCCACATCTTAGGCAGAGGCGGAGGTCGAGCTTCCTAGCTTCCATAACGCAATAATGACGTGAAGCAAGGAGAGGGTCATGTTTCCCGACCTCCATGCCTCAAGTAGAGGAGGGATCTAGCTATCCAAAACTTCCATGGTGCAACGATGGTCCATCGACCCACCCTCCTCTTTGCTTGCCATCTAGGTGGTCTACATGTGTTGCGGTGGGTTCCTCCTCTACTCATCCTCAAGGGACCTATGTCCGCAATGGATCCACGGAAAAGTTGTGAAGGCCCGATCGACTGTCCTTCTTCTCGTGCTCACCATCGAGGTAGGTTCGGAGATTGTGTGAGGTGGGTTCCTCCTTTTCTCATCCATGAGGGACCAACCTTGTGTGGTGGGGGCTCGTCTTTACCCAAGTTGCATTTATCCCTTTCTTTTTCTTCTTCTTCTTCTTTTTTCTTAAATAATTTATTAATGGGCCTCGTGCCAATGAGCTATATTGGGTAGTGGCCTATCCACTTGGAGTAAAGGATAGGTCCACACTTGACCATCCTGCTTTGGGATTCTTTCTCCGTGGTAGATTTACTCTTATGCGGGTCGGGTTTTCTCGACACACACTTCGGGCACATTCTATCTTGTGTCTTTTATCATGGTAAATTTTTTCTTACATTGGTTAAATTTTTTCAATACACATGTCTCGAGCATATTTTATCTTGTGCCTCTCGTAATAGCAGGTTTATTCTTACGCGAGTTAGGTTTTTACAATACATGTACCTCAGACATATTTTGTCTTATGCCTCCTACCATGATAGGTTTCTTCTTATGTGGGTCGGGTTTTTTCAACTCATACACCTCGGTTACATTTTCTTTTGTGCCTCCTACCATTGTGAGTTTTTTCTTACAATGGTCGAGTTTTCCTAACTTGTGAGTTTCTTCTTAAAAGGGTCGAGTTTTCCTAACTTGTGAGTTTCTTCTTACAAGGGTCGATTTTTCTTAACTTATACACCTCAGATATACTTCCTCTTATACCTCTCACCATGATAGGTTTTTTCTTATGCATGTTGAGTTTTTCCAAAACACAAGCCTCGAGCATATTTTGTCTTGTGCCTCCCACCATGATGGAATTCTTCTTACATAGGTCGAGTTTCCCGGCATACGCCTCAGACACATTTTATCTTATACCTCCCGTCATGGTGAGTTTTTTCTTAGGCAGGTCAGGTTTTCCCAATACACATATCTTAGGCATATTTTATCTTGTGCCTCCCACTATAGTGGGTTTCTTATTATACGAGTGGGGTTTTCCCGACACACACCTCAGATATATTATATCTTGTGTCTCTCATTGTGGTAGGCTTCTTCTTACGCGGATCGAGTTTTCCTACCATACGTGTCTCGGACATATTTTATCGTGTGCCTCTCATTATGTGGGTCGGGTTTTCTCGACATATGTCTAAAAAATATTTTATCTTTTGGGTAGAGATGGGGATTGAGCTTCCCGATCCCATGTCTCGGGTGATGATGATCTAGACCTCTATGCCTTTGGTGGAGGTGTGGGTCAAGCTTAACCTTCACACCTTAAGCAGAGATGGGGTTCTGACTTTCCGACCTCCAAGCCTTAAGCAAAGACAGGGGTAGTGCCTCCCGTTCTCCACACCTAGGGCCGAGGTGGGGGTTGAGCCTCCCAACCTCCAACACCTCTGAGGAAGATGGGGTTGGGTTTCCTGACCTCCAGACCTCAGGCAGAGGTGGGGGTTGGGCTCCCGACCTCCACTACACAATGATGACTGCAAGCAAGGAGAGGGTCATGTTTCCCGACCTCCATGCCTCGAACAAAGGAGGGGATCTACCTTCCAAGCCTCCATGGTGCAACGGTGGTCCATTGGTGACCTATCCCTCCTCTTTTGCTTGCCATCTAGGTGATCTGCATGTGTTGCAGAGGTGTGTTCCTCCTCTACTCATCCTCAAGGGACACACGTCAGGCAACGGGTCCATAGCGGGAAAGTTGTGAAGCCCCATTGTCGACCTGTCCCTCTTCTCCTGCTTGCCATCAAGGTAAGTTATGAAGGTCGTGTGGAGGTGGGTTCCTCCTTTTCTCGTCCACAAAGGACCCACCTCAGGTGGTGGGGGCTCATCTCTACCTAAGGTGCATGTATCCCCTTTTTTCTTTCTTCTTCTTTTTTTTTCTTAAATAATTTACTATTAGGCTTCCAGGCCAATGAGCTATATTGGGTAGTGACCTACCCACCTGGAGTAAAGGATAGGTTGACACTCAACCTTCATGCTTTGGGATTCTTTCTCCGTGGTAGATTTACTCTTATGCAGGTCGAGTTTTTCTAACTTGTGCACCTCAGGCACATTCAATCTTGTGCCTTATATCATGGCAGATTTCTTCTTGCATGGGTTGAATTTTTTTGACACATGTGTCTTGATCATATTTTATCTTATGCCTCTTGTTATGACGGGTTTATTCTTACGTGAGTTGGGTTTCCCCAATACATGCACCTCTTGCATATTTTGTCTTGTGCCTCCTACCATGATGGATTTCTTCTTAAGTTCTCCCAACTCATACACCTCGATTATATTTTATCTTATGCCTCCTACCATGGTGAGTTTCTTCTTACAAGGGTCGAGTTTTCCTGACTCATGCACCTTAGGCATATTTCATCTTGTACCTCCTACTATGATAGGTTTCTTCTTACACAGGTCGGGTTTTCCCAACACACATGTTTCGCACATTTTTCTTGTGTCTCCGCTATGATGGGTTTCTTCTTACATAGGTCGGGTTTTCCTACACACTTCTCAGACATATTTTATCTTATGTCTCTCATAATAGCGAGATTTTTCTTACGCGGGTTGGGTTTTTCTAACACACATCTCATGCATATTTTATTTTGCGCCTCCTGCTATGACGGGTTGCTTATTATGTGAGTGGGATTACCCGACACACACCTTAGACATATTTTATCTTATGTCTCTCATTGTGATGAACTTTTTCTTACATGGGTCAAGTTTTCCCACCACACGTGCCTCGGATATATTTTGTCATGTGCCTCTCGTGGTGGATTTCTTTTTGTAGGTCAAGATTTCACGATATATGTGTCTCAAAATATTTTATCTTTTGGGCAAAGATGGGGATTGGGCATCCCGACCCCTTATCTCGGCGATGATGATCTCAACCTCCACGCCTTGGGTGGAGGTGTGGGTCGAGCTCGACTTTCATGCCTCGAGTGGAGACGGGTTTTGACTTTTCAACCTCCAAGCCTTGGGCAAAGATGGGGTAGTTCCTCTTGTCCTCAACTAGGGCGGAGGTGGGGATCGAGCCTCCCAACCTCCATGCCTTGGGCGAAGACGGGGTTGGGATTCCTAACCTCCACACCTCAAGAAGAAGCGGGGTCGGGCTTCCCAACCTCCATGACACAAATGATGACCACAGCAAGGAGAGGATCGTGTTTTCGACCTCCATACCTTAGGCATAGGAGGGATCTAGTTTCCAGACCTCTATGGTGCAATGATGTCCATTGCTGACCTCTCTCCTCTTTGCTTGCCATCTAGGTGGTGCATGTGTTGCGGTGGGTTCCTCCTATACATGCCCTCATGGGACCCACATCGAGCAACGAGTCCACAGCAGAAAGTTGTGAAGCCCTATTGTCGACTGTCCCTCTTGTCCTGTGACCATCGATGTAGGTTCTGAAGGTCATGTGGAGGTGGGCTTCTCATTTTCATGTCCTTGGGGACCCTCCTCGGGTGGCGGGGCTCGTCTCTACCTTAGGTGCATGTATCTATTTATTTCCTTTTTTCTTAAATAATTTACTAATAGGCCTCGAGACCATTGGGTGGTGTCCTACCCACATGGAGTAAAGGATGGTCGACACTCGACTTTCTGCTTTGGGATTCTTTCTCCATGATAGATTTACTCATATGTAATTTTCCCGACTCACGCACCTCGAGCATATTCGATCTTATGCCTTCTATCATGATAGATTTCTTCTTACATGGGTTGAATTTTTTGATACACGTGTCTCGGTATATTTTGTCTTGTGCCTCTCATTATGGCGAGGTTTATTCTTACGAGTTGGATTTTAATACATACATCTCAAGCATCTTTTGTCTTGTGCCTCCTACCATGACGTGTTTCTTCTTATGCAGGTCTAATTTTTCTAATCCACAAACCTCGGCTACATTTTGTCTTGTGCCTCCTATCATATGAGTTTCTTCTTACAAGGGTCGAGTTTTCTTAACTCATGCACCTTATGCATATTTCTTCTTATGCAGTCAAGTTGTCCTAACATATATGACGCATTTTGTCTTATGCATCCTGCCATCTTGGGTTTCTTCTTACAGTTGGGTTTTCCCAACACATGTCTCGATACATTTTATCTTATGCCTCCCATCATGACAAGTTTTTTCTTATGTGGGTCAGGTTTTCCCAACACATACATATCAAGCTTATTTTATCTTATGCCTCCTATCGTGGCAGGTTTCTTATTATGTGAGTGAGGTTTCTCCGACACACACCTCGAATATCTTGTGTCTCTCGCTGTGGTAGGCTTCTTCTTAGGCGGGTCCAGTTTTTCCACCACATGTGCCTCGAGCATATTTTGTCATATGTCTCTCATCGTGGTGGGTTTCTTATTATGTGAGTTGGGTTTTCCTAACATATGTGTCTCAAAAATATTTTATCTTTTAGGTAGAGACAGGGATTGAGTTTCTCGACACCTTGTCTTGAGCAACGATGATCCCGACTCCCACGCCTTAGGTGGAGGTGTGGGCCGAGCTCGACCTTCATGCCTCGAGCGGAGATGGGGTTCTGACTTTTCGAACTCCATGCCTTGGGCAAAGATGGGGGTAGCGCCTCCCTTCCTCCATACTTAGGGCCGAAGTGAGGGTCAAGCCTCCCAACCTCCATGCCTCGGGCGAAGATGAGGTTGGGTTTCGACTTCCACACCTCAGGTAGAGGCGAGGGTCGGGTTTCTTGACCTCCACGATGTAATGATGACTGCATGCGAGGAGAGGGTCATGTTTCTCGACCTCCATGCCTCGAGCAAAGGAGGGGATCTAGCTTCCAGGCCTCCATGGTGCAACGGTGGTCCATCACTGACCTACCCGTCTTATTTTGCTTGTCATCTAGGTGGTCGGCATGTGTTGTAAAGGTGGGTGCCTTCTCTACAATAGGTCCACAATGGGAAAGTTATGAAGCCTCAATGTCGACTTATCCCTCTTCTCTTGCTCATTGTCACCATAGGTTATGGAGGTCATGTGGAGGTGGGTTCCTCCTTTTCTCATCCATGAGGGACCCACCTCGGGTGGTGGGAGCTCGTCTCTACCTAAGGTGCATGTATCCCTTTTTTTTTTTCTTCTTTTTCTTTTTAAATAATTTACTAATGGACCTCGAGGCCAATGAGCTATATTAGGTAGTAGCCTACCCACCTAGAGTAAAGGATGGGTCGATACTCGACCTTCATGCTTTGGGATTCTTTCTCTATGGTAGATTTACTCTTATATGCGTCGGGTTTCCCCAACTCACTACCCATGGCACATTCTATCTTGTGCCTTCTATCATGACAAATTTCTTTTTACATGGGTTGAATTTTTTTGACACATGTGTTTTGAGCATATTTTGTCTTGTGTATCTCATCATGGCAGGTTTATTCTTATGTGAGTTAAGTTTTCCCAATATATGCATCTCGGGCATATTTTATCTTGTACCTCCTACCATGACGGGATCTTCTTATGCAGGTCAAGTTTTATCGACTTATGCATCTCGTTTACATTTTGTCTTGTGCCTCATACCGTGGTGAGTTTCTTCTTACAAGGGTCGTGTTTTCCTGACTCATGCACCTTAGATATATTTTTGTTTTGTACCTTCCATCATGATAGGTTTCTTCTTATGCAGGTCGGATTTTCCCAACACATATACCTCGGACATATTTTATCTTGTGTCTTGCGCCATCTTGGGTTTCTTCTTACATAAGTCGAGTTTTCCCGACATATGCTTCAGACACATTTTATCTTACCCCTCCTATCATGGTAAGTTTTTTCTTACGCGGGTCAGGTTATTCCAACACACACATCTCAGGAAATATTTTATCTTGTGCTTCCCACTGTGGCAAGTTTCTTATTATACGAGTAGGGTTTTCCCGACACACACCTCGGACATATTTCTTCTTGTGTCTCTCATTCGGACTTCTTCTTACGCTGGTCGAGTTTTCTCATCACATGTCCCTCGAGCATATTTTGTCATATGCCTCTCGTCATGGTGAGTTTCTTGTTATGTGGGTTGGGTTTTCCCAACATATGTCTCAAAAATATTTGGATTTTTAGGTGAATGGTGACCGACACAATGTGAGGTTAACTACTGCTTCTCCTTTGGATTGTTGAAACTCTCGTCGCATCTCCTCTAAAGTAGTTTACGTGTCATTGTTGGATCCGCAGGGAATCCCCCATCAAATCTGCAGACTAGGTTTTGGATTTAGGCATGGTAGAGTGGTGGTGTGGTCTACTGAATTTCACGATTGGGAAGCAAAGTGCCCCCTCGACTAACGGTTCGATGGGCCTTTGGTGCTCTTGATCAGCCAACATAGTCTGGACCCGTATGCACATGGTTGCCCGATATGAGAACACTGAGCTCTCAAGGTGCCATATGCATAAAGATCGAGGTCGAAATAGGTTTTCTAACCCGGTCCCTTTGATGCCCAAGTTACTAACCTAAAGTATGAGAGTACCAAAACACGTGGTCAAAAAAATTATTTTCCTTGTTTTTTGCTATACATGATCATAAAGGGACAAAATATTACATGAAATGTTTCACGAGGCAACTTCCAACCGTCCCTCCTTAGCTTTTTGTGCATGTGAGCAACAAGGGAGGAGCCCATCTTATCCATGTGAATAGAAGAGTGAAGAGTAATATTCATCTTTTCACACCATATGATAATTAATTATCAAAAGATTAGGCTAATTATGAACTTCCTATGGTGTCTTCGGCATCTCTTCGTAGACGACCTCCTCGTATAGAAGATATAACATTGAGCTTTGGTTTCTGGTTACATATAGCACTCAAAAGAGTTGCATGTATGGGATTCAGTATTTATTCTTCCAGTGAGCATCTCTCAGGAGGCATCAACGACGCACAGCAACGTGCATTCGCAATGTTACTACCACACCACAGTAGCCAAGAGAGGCGAGTGGAGAACGAGAGACGCCTCCAACCAACACACTGCCCGTTTTATTCCCTACTTTGACGTTTCGTTTGTAGCAATCCACTTTGCTGTGGTAATTTTAATAATAAAAAAAAATTGAAAGTGTAATATGTACATCTCCAAAACCTTCCCTTGGCTGCATAGATTTACATATTTTGCCTGGTTTAATGACAGAACAAACAAACACTTGGCAAATCCAGAGTCGTCGTCTCCATATTGGTTTTGCATTGCATTCGATGAGAGGAATGAATATATCAATTATGATCTTAAAAGCCTCAGCCTATTGCATCCTTATGGCTCACACAAACCAAAGATCCATTGTTGGTAAAACTAGAGAATACACAAAAAGATAAGGACAGTCTTGTGTCTTGTTTCAACAGTAGAGCATATCGAAGAAACTAACCTGATTTAGAAGTCACAACACTGATGAGTCAAGCAGGCAATCTAGACGTGCACCTTAAACTAATACTTTCATTTGTGCGCCTATACAAAAAAAAAAAAAAAAGGGGGGGAAAGGTGAACTATCATCATGATCAGACCAAGATGGAAATCACCTATTTTACTTGGTAGCATTGTAGTAGCAACGGTGGTCAAGCAACCAAAACCAACATTTCAACCGACTTCCTATGATTCAACCCTAGTCCAGAGGGTACCTTCCATGCATGAAGCAAGCTCTAGTTACCTTCCCTGGCAACCCTTCTCAGTCAGTGGTCATTGGTTGTATGCAACATCGGAAGCGTGCTCTACGAACTGTTTTGACGATATCTTCTTGGGCACCTTCAAGCAGACTGATGATTTCGGTGAAGGAAGGCCGCACGTCAGGGTTAGCATCCCAGCAGCGGGTCATGATCTCGCCAAGTGCAGGGAGGCAATCTTGTGGTATAATTGGTCGTACTCCCCTGTTCACCACAGCAAATGCTGCCTGAACAGCTGTCATATTCTGAAATGGAAGCATCCCTGTTATAAGCTCCCAGAGAACTATGCCGAAGCTATAAACGTCGACCTTCTGATTGTAAGGTCTGTGCTGGATCATCTCCCTGAGAACAAAAAGGTGTTGTCAACAGACAAATTCAGCAGCAAACAATTATGTGCAAGCACTAAAACAAACATATATATATATATATATATATATATATATATATATATATATATATATATATATATATATATATATATATATATATATATATGAAACAAATTAGTTGAAAGAAACAACGAGATGGAAATATAAAAGGTAGCTTTTAATAATTCGTAAATCGGCGGATGTACAATAAGATCAATGTAATTAGTACATATCCATAAGGTATTAACCGAGATTCAAAGTTACCTTAAAATTATCCCCCAAATATTCTAGACAAAGTATTTACCTTCGGATCATCATATGTTTGTATTATTATTTAAACTAAGAAAGGCCAAATACCAGCTTAGGTATGTATGAGATGCATATCCTTGTTATGAAGCCAATAGAATCACACTAGTGTTAATGCAAAGACCACCATATCTGTGGTAGTATTTGAGTGCTTTACTACCATCCAATTTTGAGACTCATCCGTATCTCTAGAGCACTTCTCAAACTTATTCAATATCTCCTGATGTAATTCCCTCTTTCTAGTAGATCTTGAGATTTACTTACATAAGGATCACATTCACAGCAGACAGATCCAAAAGTGACAATGGGTTCGGTTTATTATCCAGACCCTGACATCCTTGACCAAGTGAAGTCCAGGTCCAGGTCTAGGCAAAATATTGTTTCTGGTTCTTTTAATGACATTTTAAACAAGTAATAGAATTAAGTTATGATCACTCACAAGCCATGTGTACAATCTTAGTTTTTCAGATGTTGCTTTTGTTTCTTAGAATTATAAAGTCCCATACATGACGCCTCAGACTATATGAAATTGATCTGTCTACGATCCTAGAGAAAATTGTTTTCTGAACACCGAGTATCAAACAATCAAAATGGATATTCTATCAAAAAGTGTTCAAGTGTTCTTTCAAGAAGCTGCCTATTCCCATGTTTTCTTCTTTTCTAACAATTGTACTGTTTAAGCCTACTTGATCCTCCAACAGAGGTCAATTGTTGAAATGTTTGCAGCTAAAATACTAGTAAATGATTCTGGCTTCTCTGAGTTGTTTTGCAAACAAACCCCAACTTTGGCGAATTATCGTGCAGGAAGCTAAGCATTGCCTCCATTTTTCCTCATTCAATTCTATTGGCAGGGAAATCATTCTCAACAAAACATAATCCTCATTGTTGATCTCTACAGCCATGACATACTTTCCTGCATGGTTTCAAATACAATTAGACTGCTATAATACCAACCAGAGACGTATCCAACTAAACAATCCAACTAGACAAATGGACCATACATCTCGATACAACTAAGTATACCACTCATTTTTATTTTCTTTTAACAATATTGAGAAGTATACACCAAGTGTACTACTGCCTGATATCTTAATACCTTACCTATCTGACACATTGTTAAAACTGGCACCACAATGATATTTAAAACCTTGCACACATGGATTTCTAACACCAGAACACCCTTGGACTACTCTAAAAACCTCAAGTGTTTGACATATAAATATTAGCATAAACCATTTTTTGCCATGAAGACATCATAATAATTTATTATAATACCATAAATCGTGATAACTATGAAGTCAAGGTAAGACCTCTTAGATGGACCTAAAAGAGCATAAAGAGACCTTCATTTCAGACAAAGATCCCTATGATTCAGATCTAATAAAAGACAAAATTTTTCTTTCCCCATTTCATGGTTTTCCAGGTATTAAGCAGTAGGTGATAAAAAACATCCATAATGTTGCAATCAGCTGCCTTTTCAATCTGCTAAAGCTCATCCACTGTTATGGGGTAAACACTTAATGCCTATCACTTCCTTTTACTTTCGCTTTGTTGTCTACAACATCTTGTGATGTCAGTTGATCAGGATATGCTATGATAGGACAGCTTGGGACATGCTCCAACTCAGTTATGTTATTAAGAAGATGATATTCCTGCTATAAAATCTCTACACATCTTTTGACCGACCAAGAAACCATTACCCATCACCTGATAAATTGCATACGGACAATAAAAATAATTAGTGAAAAGAAAGAATGACCTTAAGAAAAATATTCTCAGTGATTCTTTAGAAAATGCAAGTGCAATAAAAGAAGAATAATATAAACAGCAAAGAAAGCCGCTGCATTAAATTCTCAAATTTTCTGCACAACATTAGCAGTAGCATCAGAAGAAGAAAAAAAAAAAAGCTTAAGCCCTTGCAAGTATTTGCATACTTAACGAAAAAAAATAATTTTACAAGTGTGACAAGGTTGGCAGTCCAAATAGGATCCAAATTCTCAAACACTTAAAACAAATTGATCATCAGACATATTTTATATGAATTACAATGAGCTGTTACCGAGACTGTAACTTTACTATACAAAACGGAATTCTGAATGAAAAGGCAACCAATTACACATATCAGTGATAAAATAACATATTTAATCTAACGAATATGCCTATGAGCATTCATGAATAATAAATGTGTATGCAGACCAAGATTTGACTTACGGTCCGTACCGGTGTACCAAGTTCATCTCGGTATTGGTACGGTACGATGTCGGCAATACACACACGATACTGCCCGGTATATTAAAATATAATATAAATATTTTATAATCTAATATTACATAATATAATATTAAAATATTTTTAAAAAGAGAAAAGGCGATATCGCCGAGATCTTTCTCCGTGCGAAAAAAAGTGTCGCGACCGGGTCGCGGCCCGAGACACTAGGTATTCTTCTTCTCCTCTTTTCTTTTTTTCTTCTTTTCCTCTTCTTCTTCTTGTTCTTCCCTTTTCCTCCCTTAATCAACCGTCGGCAGTCGATTTCTCCCTCCAATCGACCGCTGAAGGCTGAAATCGACCGCCGACGGTCGATTTTTGGCGGAACCGCCCGATAGCGGGCGGTCCACGTATCGGCAACCTGACGGACCGGTATGTACCTCCCGTATCGGGCAGTATAGGTCAAAATTGTAAACCTTGATGTAGACTATGATGAATCCAAATAAACTTCATTGATCACATGAAAGCACCACATAAAATCAATGAGCAAGCTCATCAGAGGAAAGAGTACATGAGTTATTAATCAATAAGTCTAAAACAATCCCCATTGTAGTGACGGTTCATATGAACATGCAAGGACATATGACGGCTACATCTATAAGACTAACAATTAGATGCTTCAACAAAATTTTGTGTATCTATATGTATGTAGTTACATGTATGTATATATACCATCCTAAAACCAGGACCTAGCAAATGATTAGTATGTGCAAGTATAATTGAATCATAAACTTGCTATTGGTCCAATAATAAATATTCATGTGTGGTCTTCATTGTTGATCCATCGACATCCCAATGGCACATTAGTACTGCTAGCCCATGGTCTAAGCTTTAGAACTGTTATATTATTTAACCAATTCGGGTGTGAGTTCAATAGTTTTGGACTTCATTCATATAACATATTCATGCGACACTGCAACAATGTTTCCACGCATGTACTTGACATGACAAGAGTAGAAGACATGCTTAGCAGCCCTATATTAATTACATCATCAATCATGAATATGACTTTTGCGTGTTGGAAAAGCATAATCAATAACCACTGGATATGAAACATAGCTATGCAGTGTCCATGACTGAGCTAAGAGAAACATTTGTCACAAAGTGTCAGGAATCATTCACAAAAGCAAAATATAGAAGTTGCCTACTTCAATAGAATTCTTTCTTATGCTAGTATGCTTCATCTCTTGGAGGTGGTATGGCCCTTTCTATAGAAACATACAAAGTGCAATATTTTCTCTAAAATGTATATGACTATATGGTTTAACTAATTTTGGGTGATGGCAAAGTCAGACACTCTAAAAGATGAAGGGCAATTTCTTGACAGTGCATCTAGACAGAAAATGACCTGACAAATGAAGTGTCAGCAGCCTTGGATATGAATGAATTACTAGAATAAAACTGTCTTCTAATAAGCATTTTAAGAAATTTCACGTTGTTAAAACCATAAGGAACACAAAGTCACGTACGGAGCCATCCAACGATAAGTTCCAGTTTCTGGTGTCATCCCCTCGGTCTTGACCTCAATACGAGCAACTCCGAAGTCAGCAATCTTAATTGATTTGTCCGCGGATATAAGAAGATTGTCAGACTTGAGATCTCTGTGTATGAATCCCAACCCATGCACATACTCCATGCCCCTAGCAATGTCCAGTGCTTGTTTGACGGCCAGCTTCAGAGGCACCGATCTGTTATGCCTTTTCATGAGAAATTGCCGCACCGATCCACCTTTTGCATATTCTGTCACAATACACCACACCATGGGCTTCCTGCATGCTCCAATGAACCTGACAATATTTGGGTGCTTGAGATTTGCAAGCATCATAACCTCTTGCCCGAATTGTTGCTCCATTAACTGCACCCTCTCAGGGTCATTCTCAGGCCTTTCTAACAACTTAATAGCAACGTCTTCTCCATCATAAGTTCCTCTATAAAGCTTCCCGAAAGCACCCTGAGCAAAGGCCACCCCCATATTTAGCTTCCTGAGATCAATGGTCCACTCATCATAGTTCTCGAGAGATCCCGTGGGGTACCGTGGGTCCATCAAGGCCTGAGCCAACGCATCCTCATTCATAGCATGAGACACTCTGCCATGTCGAAGCACACTGTGCCCCACCGAGAAGTTGGCACCTGGGAACAGGCGGAGTGCGGTATGCCGCAGTATTCCAGTTCTCGAGTTTGATCCCACACTGCTATTCTCAAGAGACATGGGAGCGGATCCACCACCGGTGCTCGTTTGCAGGCTTCCAACACTGTCAATGGACATGTTGGAGCCTTCATCCAGCTTCCGGTAGAATCCCATGTCATAGAACCCATTTCCAACACCATTTGCGGCACCGCCACCACCGCCACCACCACCACCAACCATAAACCCAGCAAATTTAGAACCATCAGCCATCTATCACCGAACCAACGATCAAACGCCCCCACTTATCTTCAAAAAATGCTATAAACCACTCGATCTTACCTCTAAAAACTCCACTTCTCAACCATCCCAAGCAAACTAAAAGCCCCCCGAAACACTCTTAAGAATCCATCACTAGCACCTCCTCGACACCTTTAATATCCAATCTGAAACAAGAATAAGAAATAGACATCAATCTACTTCACAGAAAGAATAAAGACGAGACTTTTACGATATCTGCGACAAAACAGTCCCCAAAGAACCAAGCGATTCCGAAAACCTAGAAGCGCCAACGAGGAAGCTCGATCTGAGCATAATGTCTCTGGAAAGTTGGAAAGTTGTTGTTATGAACTTTTTCATTTTAGATGGTTGATAGTTGATGTTATGAGCTTTAGTTTTAGGTGGTTGCTTAATTGTTTGCAAATGATAAATTTATATTTATGATAATTATGCCTCCATCAGTGCCCCCAAAAGAAAGTTTGTTGCTGATGAGCATAATGTTTCAAACACAATTATACGATACATGCTGCTTTCGAGTACTTTGCTTGTTGATTGATGAGTAATGATGCATCGCGTTCTTTGCCTTTGCTGTATCGTTTGTTGATGAGCACAGTATAGTCCCTGGGTTTCTTTTCTGCAGTTGGCATTGTTCTATGTTGCTTGAGATGAGTAATACCTGCTTCTAGTGGTCACAGGAGAAAGGTCCGGCGGAGATGTTGAAATGATACTTCTCCGGTGTGCATCTTCCTTTCTCGTAATAACACGATGAGTCGACGATGCCCGTTATGATGGATCTGACTGGATCTTTATTGTCAACGTGGAGGAAAAAAATCATTAATATCTTGATTAATCTGATATCATCTTAACTTATATACATATGATTATCCTATGCGAAATATCTTTAATTTAAAAAATTTTAGCCCTCGAGTGTCACTTACATGAAGACTAAGGTTGGAAGAGATTTTTCAATCCAATCTATTTGATGACTAAGTTAGTAAATCGATATATAAGAGTGCAAACGCGAATGGTTAAAAAAAGTCTTAACCCTTTTATTTATGTTAAAGGCGAGCTTTTATACCTACTAAAGAGATAAAATATTTCATAAAATATTTTACGAGTAGACAATCTATAACCATCTCCAATAGTCTCTCCTTTGCCTCTTATCCACATGAGCGACAAAGGGGGCGGGGACGGAAGGGAGACAACCCATAATTGCTTGCCCTGAACCATTGTCTACGTGCACAAACAAGTGGTGGGTGGCCTTCGTCTTTCTCTGCCATCATAGATACTACATGATAGTTACAAGACAAATGATGATTAGCTAATAGTGTACTTCCTATTATTTGTCCCCTCTAAAGACATGCTTTGGGGCTCCCGTAAGAGAGATTCGAAGTGTGACGTCTAGTTCATCTAATACATCAAATTTATAATTCATTGATCCATTGTTGACTTGGTGGCACCTTTAGTCCGTTCGGCATGAGTTCGTTCAATATATCTATCTGGGATTGCTTCCCCCTAGCGTTGCTAGTACTGCTCCATTACCGACCTACCCCTCGTATCATCAAGGAATGCACATTGGTCGGATAGGGTTGGGCATTTCAACCTCCTCGTCTTTTGGCGAATGCGGAGATCGGGCTTCTCCACCCCCCACATCTCGAGTGAAGGCAATCCCCATCTCCACGCTTTGGATAGAGATAAGGATTGGGCTTCCGGACCTGTTGTCTCGAGCGATGATCATTCCGAACTCCATGCCTTGGGTGGAGGTGTGGGTCGAGCTCGACCTTCATGCCTCGAGCAAAGTCAGGGTTCTAACTTTCTAATCTCTAGGCCTTGGTCAAAGACGGGGGTAGCACCTCCAGTCCTCCACACCTAGGGCCGAGGTGGGGGTCAAGCCTCCCAAACTCCATGCCTCGGGCAAAGACGGGGCTAGGTTTCATGATCTCCACATCTTAGGCAGAGGCGGAGGTCGAGCTTCCTAGCTTCCATAACGCAATAATGACGTGAAGCAAGGAGAGGGTCATGTTTCCCGACCTCCATGCCTCAAGTAGAGGAGGGGATCTAGCTATCCAAAACTTCCATGGTGCAACGATGGTCCATCGCTGACCCACCCCTCCTCTTTTGCTTGCCATCTAGGTGGTCTACATGTGTTGCAGAGGTGGGTTCCTCCTCTACTCATCCTCAAGGGACCTATGTCTGGCAATGGATCCACAGCGGAAAAGTTGTGAAGGCCCAGTATCGACCTGTCCTTCTTCTCGTGCTCACCATCGAGGTAGGTTCTGGAGATTGTGTGAGGTGGGTTCCTCCTTTTCTCATCCATGAGGGACCAACCTTGTGTGGTGGGGGCTCGTCTTTACCCAAGTTGCATTTATCCCTTTCTTTTTTCTTCTTCTTCTTCTTTTTTTCTTAAATAATTTATTAATGGGCCTCAGGCCAATGAGCTATATTGGGTAGTGGCCTATCCACTTGGAGTAAAGGATAGGTCCACACTTGACCATCCTGCTTTGGGATTCTTTCTCCGTGGTAGATTTACTCTTATGCGGGTCGGGTTTTCTCGACACACACTTCGGGCACATTCTATCTTGTGTCTTTTATCATGGTAAATTTTTTCTTACATTGGTTAAATTTTTTCAATACACATGTCTCGAGCATATTTTATCTTGTGCCTCTCGTAATAGCAGGTTTATTCTTACGCGAGTTAGGTTTTTACAATACATGTACCTCAGACATATTTTGTCTTATGCCTCCTACCATGATAGGTTTCTTCTTATGTGGGTCGGGTTTTTTCAACTCATACACCTCGGTTACATTTTCTTTTGTGCCTCCTACCATTGTGAGTTTTTTCTTACAATGGTCGAGTTTTCCTAACTTGTGAGTTTCTTCTTAAAAGGGTCGAGTTTTCCTAACTTGTGAGTTTCTTCTTACAAGGGTCGATTTTTCTTAACTTATACACCTCAGATATACTTCCTCTTATACCTCTCACCATGATAGGTTTTTTCTTATGCATGTTGAGTTTTTCCAAAACACAAGCCTCGAGCATATTTTGTCTTGTGCCTCCCACCATGATGGAATTCTTCTTACATAGGTCGAGTTTCCCGGCATACGCCTCAGACACATTTTATCTTATACCTCCCGTCATGGTGAGTTTTTTCTTAGGCAGGTCAGGTTTTCCCAATACACATATCTTAGGCATATTTTATCTTGTGCCTCCCACTATAGTGGGTTTCTTATTATACGAGTGGGGTTTTCCCGACACACACCTCAGATATATTATATCTTGTGTCTCTCATTGTGGTAGGCTTCTTCTTACGCGGATCGAGTTTTCCTACCATACGTGTCTCGGACATATTTTATCGTGTGCCTCTCATTATGTGGGTCGGGTTTTCTCGACATATGTCTAAAAAATATTTTATCTTTTGGGTAGAGATGGGGATTGAGCTTCCCGATCCCATGTCTCGGGTGATGATGATCTAGACCTCTATGCCTTTGGTGGAGGTGTGGGTCAAGCTTAACCTTCACACCTTAAGCGAGATGGGGTTCGACTTTCCGACCTCCAAGCCTTAAGCAAAGCAGGGTAGTGCCTCCGTTCTCCACACCTAGGGCCGAGGTGGGGGTTGAGCCTCCCAACCTCCAACACCTCTGAGGAAGATGGGGTTGGGTTTCCTGACCTCCAGACCTCAGGCAGAGGTGGGGGTTGGGCTCCCGACCTCCACTACACAATGATGACTGCAAGCAAGGAGAGGGTCATGTTTCCCGACCTCCATGCCTCGAACAAAGGAGGGGATCTACCTTCCAAGCCTCCATGGTGCAACGGTGGTCCATTGGTGACCTATCCCTCCTCTTTTGCTTGCCATCTAGGTGATCTGCATGTGTTGCAGAGGTGTGTTCCTCCTCTACTCATCCTCAAGGGACACACGTCAGGCAACGGGTCCATAGCGGGAAAGTTGTGAAGCCCCATTGTCGACCTGTCCCTCTTCTCCTGCTTGCCATCAAGGTAAGTTATGAAGGTCGTGTGGAGGTGGGTTCCTCCTTTTCTCGTCCACAAAGGACCCACCTCAGGTGGTGGGGGCTCATCTCTACCTAAGGTGCATGTATCCCCTTTTTTCTTTCTTCTTCTTTTTTTTTCTTAAATAATTTACTATTAGGCTTCCAGGCCAATGAGCTATATTGGGTAGTGACCTACCCACCTGGAGTAAAGGATAGGTTGACACTCAACCTTCATGCTTTGGGATTCTTTCTCCGTGGTAGATTTACTCTTATGCAGGTCGAGTTTTTCTAACTTGTGCACCTCAGGCACATTCAATCTTGTGCCTTATATCATGGCAGATTTCTTCTTGCATGGGTTGAATTTTTTTGACACATGTGTCTTGATCATATTTTATCTTATGCCTCTTGTTATGACGGGTTTATTCTTACGTGAGTTGGGTTTCCCCAATACATGCACCTCTTGCATATTTTGTCTTGTGCCTCCTACCATGATGGATTTCTTCTTAAGTTCTCCCAACTCATACACCTCGATTATATTTTATCTTATGCCTCCTACCATGGTGAGTTTCTTCTTACAAGGGTCGAGTTTTCCTGACTCATGCACCTTAGGCATATTTCATCTTGTACCTCCTACTATGATAGGTTTCTTCTTACACAGGTCGGGTTTTCCCAACACACATGTTTCGGGCACATTTTTTCTTGTGTCTCCCGCTATGATGGGTTTCTTCTTACATAGGTCGGGTTTTCCCTACACACTTCTCAGACATATTTTATCTTATGTCTCTCATAATAGCGAGATTTTTCTTACGCGGGTTGGGTTTTTCTAACACACACATCTCATGCATATTTTATTTTGCGCCTCCTGCTATGACGGGTTGCTTATTATGTGAGTGGGGTTACCCGACACACACCTTAGACATATTTTATCTTATGTCTCTCATTGTGATGAACTTTTTCTTACATGGGTCAAGTTTTCCCACCACACGTGCCTCAGATATATTTTGTCATGTGCCTCTCGCCGTGGTGGATTTCTTTTTTTGTAGGTCAAGATTTCCTGATATATGTGTCTCAAAAATATTTTATCTTTTGGGCAAAGATGGGGATTGGGCATCCCGACCCCTTATCTCGAGCGATGATGATCTCAACCTCCACGCCTTGGGTGGAGGTGTGGGTCGAGCTCGACTTTCATGCCTCGAGTGGAGACGGGGTTTTGACTTTTCAACCTCCAAGCCTTGGGCAAAGATGGGGGTAGTTCCTCTTGTCCTCAACAGCTAGGGCAGAGGTGGGGATCGAGCCTCCCAACCTCCATGCCTTGGGCGAAGACGGGGTTGGGATTCCTAACCTCCACACCTCAAGAAGAAGCGGGGGTCGGGCTTCCCAACCTCCATGACACAAATGATGACCACAGGCAAGGAGAGGATCGTGTTTTTCGACCTCCATACCTTAGGCATAGGAGGGGATCTAGTTTCCAGACCTCTATGGTGCAATGATGTCCATTGCTGACCTCTCTCTCCTCTTTTGCTTGCCATCTAGGTGGTCTGCATGTGTTGCAGAGGTGGGTTCCTCCTATACATGCCCTCATGGGACCCACATCGAGCAACGAGTCCACAGCAGGAAAGTTGTGAAGCCCTATTGTCGACCTGTCCCTCTTGTCCTGCTGACCATCGATGTAGGTTACGAAGGTCATGTGGAGGTGGGCTTCTCATTTTCATGTCCTTGGGGGACCCTCCTCGGGTGGCGGGGCTCGTCTCTACCTTAGGTGCATGTATCTATTTATTTCCTTTTTTTTCTTAAATAATTTACTAATAGGCCTCGAGACCATTGGGTGGTGTCCTACCCACATGGAGTAAAGGATGGGTCGACACTCGACTTTCCTGCTTTGGGATTCTTTCTCCATGATAGATTTACTCATATGTCGGTCGAATTTTCCCGACTCACGCACCTCAGGCATATTCGATCTTATGCCTTCTATCATGATAGATTTCTTCTTACATGGGTTGAATTTTTTTGATACACGTGTCTCAGTATATTTTGTCTTGTGCCTCTCATTATGGCAGGTTTATTCTTACGCGAGTTGGATTTTCGCAATACATACATCTCAAGCATCTTTTGTCTTGTGCCTCCTACCATGACGTGTTTCTTCTTATGCAGGTCTAATTTTTCTAATCCACAAACCTCGGCTACATTTTGTCTTGTGCCTCCTATCATATGAGTTTCTTCTTACAAGGGTCGAGTTTTCTTAACTCATGCACCTTATGCATATTTCTTCTTATGCAGGTCAAGTTGTCCTAACATATATGACGAGCGCATTTTGTCTTATGCATCCTGCCATACTGGGTTTCTTCTTACACAGGTTGGGTTTTCCCAACACATGTCTCAGATACATTTTATCTTATGCCTCCCATCATGACAAGTTTTTTCTTATGTGGGTCAGGTTTTCCCAACACATACATATCAAGCTTATTTTATCTTATGCCTCCTATCGTGGCAGGTTTCTTATTATGTGAGTGAGGTTTCTCCGACACACACCTCGAATATCTTGTGTCTCTCGCTGTGGTAGGCTTCTTCTTAGGCGGGTCCAGTTTTTCCACCACATGTGCCTCGAGCATATTTTGTCATATGTCTCTCATCGTGGTGGGTTTCTTATTATGTGAGTTGGGTTTTCCTAACATATGTGTCTCAAAAATATTTTATCTTTTAGGTAGAGACAGGGATTGAGTTTCTCGACACCTTGTCTTGAGCAACGATGATCCCGACTCCCACGCCTTAGGTGGAGGTGTGGGCCGAGCTCGACCTTCATGCCTCGAGCGGAGATGGGGTTCTGACTTTTCGAACTCCATGCCTTGGGCAAAGATGGGGGTAGCGCCTCCCTTCCTCCATACTTAGGGCCGAAGTGAGGGTCAAGCCTCCCAACCTCCATGCCTCGGGCGAAGATGAGGTTGGGTTTCCTGACTTCCACACCTCAGGTAGAGGCGAGGGTCGGGTTTCTTGACCTCCACGATGTAATGATGACTGCATGCGAGGAGAGGGTCATGTTTCTCGACCTCCATGCCTCGAGCAAAGGAGGGGATCTAGCTTCCAGGCCTCCATGGTGCAACGGTGGTCCATCACTGACCTACCCGTCTTATTTTGCTTGTCATCTAGGTGGTCGGCATGTGTTGTAAAGGTGGGTGCCTTCTCTACAATAGGTCCACAATGGGAAAGTTATGAAGCCTCAATGTCGACTTATCCCTCTTCTCTTGCTCATTGTCACCATAGGTTATGGAGGTCATGTGGAGGTGGGTTCCTCCTTTTCTCATCCATGAGGGACCCACCTCGGGTGGTGGGAGCTCGTCTCTACCTAAGGTGCATGTATCCCTTTTTTTTTTCTTCTTCTTTTTTCTTTTTTTAAATAATTTACTAATGGACCTCGAGGCCAATGAGCTATATTAGGTAGTAGCCTACCCACCTAGAGTAAAGGATGGGTCGATACTCGACCTTCATGCTTTGGGATTCTTTCTCTATGGTAGATTTACTCTTATATGCGTCGGGTTTCCCCAACTCACTACCCATGGCACATTCTATCTTGTGCCTTCTATCATGACAAATTTCTTTTTACATGGGTTGAATTTTTTTGACACATGTGTTTTGAGCATATTTTGTCTTGTGTATCTCATCATGGCAGGTTTATTCTTATGTGAGTTAAGTTTTCCCAATATATGCATCTCGGGCATATTTTATCTTGTACCTCCTACCATGACGGGATCTTCTTATGCAGGTCAAGTTTTATCGACTTATGCATCTCGTTTACATTTTGTCTTGTGCCTCATACCGTGGTGAGTTTCTTCTTACAAGGGTCGTGTTTTCCTGACTCATGCACCTTAGATATATTTTTGTTTTGTACCTTCCATCATGATAGGTTTCTTCTTATGCAGGTCGGATTTTCCCAACACATATACCTCGGACATATTTTATCTTGTGTCTTGCGCCATCTTGGGTTTCTTCTTACATAAGTCGAGTTTTCCCGACATATGCTTCAGACACATTTTATCTTACCCCTCCTATCATGGTAAGTTTTTTCTTACGCGGGTCAGGTTATTCCAACACACACATCTCAGGAAATATTTTATCTTGTGCTTCCCACTGTGGCAAGTTTCTTATTATACGAGTAGGGTTTTCCCGACACACACCTCGGACATATTTCTTCTTGTGTCTCTCATTCTGACAGACTTCTTCTTACGCGGGTCGAGTTTTCTCATCACATGTCCCTCGAGCATATTTTGTCATATGCCTCTCGTCATGGTGAGTTTCTTGTTATGTGGGTTGGGTTTTCCCAACATATGTCTCAAAAATATTTGGATTTTTAGGTGAATGGTGACCGACACAATGTGAGGTTAACTACTGCTTCTCCTTTGGATTGTTGAAACTCTCGTCGCATCTCCTCTAAACAGTAGTTTCTGTGTCATTGTTGGATCCGCAGGGAATCCCCCATCAAATCTGCAGACTAGGTTTTGGATTTAGGCATGGTAGAGTGGTGGTGTGGTCTACTGAATTTCACGATTGGGAAGCAAAGTGCCCCCTCGACTAACGGTTCGATGGGCCTTTGGTGCTCTTGATCAGCCAACATAGTCTGGACCCGTATGCACATGGTTGCCCGATATGAGAACACTGAGCTCTCAAGGTGCCATATGCATAAAGATCGAGGTCGAAATAGGTTTTCTAACCCGGTCCCTTTGATGCCCAAGTTACTAACCTAAAGTATGAGAGTACCAAAACACGTGGTCAAAAAAATTATTTTCCTTGTTTTTTGCTATACATGATCATAAAGGGACAAAATATTACATGAAATGTTTCACGAGGCAACTTCCAACCGTCCCTCCTTAGCTTTTTGTGCATGTGAGCAACAAGGGAGGAGCCCATCTTATCCATGTGAATAGAAGAGTGAAGAGTAATATTCATCTTTTCACACCATATGATAATTAATTATCAAAAGATTAGGCTAATTATGAACTTCCTATGGTGTCTTCGGCATCTCTTCGTAGACGACCTCCTCGTATAGAAGATATAACATTGAGCTTTGGTTTCTGGTTACATATAGCACTCAAAAGAGTTGCATGTATGGGATTCAGTATTTATTCTTCCAGTGAGCATCTCTCAGGAGGCATCAACGACGCACAGCAACGTGCATTCGCAATGTTACTACCACACCACAGTAGCCAAGAGAGGCGAGTGGAGAACGAGAGACGCCTCCAACCAACACACTGCCCCGTTTTATTCCCTACTTTGACGTTTCGTTTGTAGCAATCCACTTTGCTGTGGTAATTTTAATAATAAAAAAAAAATTGAAAGTGTAATATGTACATCTCCAAAACCTTCCCTTGGCTGCATAGATTTACATATTTTGCCTGGTTTAATGACAGAACAAACAAACACTTGGCAAATCCAGAGTCGTCGTCTCCATATTGGTTTTGCATTGCATTCGATGAGAGGAATGAATATATCAATTATGATCTTAAAAGCCTCAGCCTATTGCATCCTTATGGCTCACACAAACCAAAGATCCATTGTTGGTAAAACTAGAGAATACACAAAAAGATAAGGACAGTCTTGTGTCTTGTTTCAACAGTAGAGCATATCGAAGAAACTAACCTGATTTAGAAGTCACAACACTGATGAGTCAAGCAGGCAATCTAGACGTGCACCTTAAACTAATACTTTCATTTGTGCGCCTATACAAAAAAAAAAAAAAAAGGGGGGGAAAGGTGAACTATCATCATGATCAGACCAAGATGGAAATCACCTATTTTACTTGGTAGCATTGTAGTAGCAACGGTGGTCAAGCAACCAAAACCAACATTTCAACCGACTTCCTATGATTCAACCCTAGTCCAGAGGGTACCTTCCATGCATGAAGCAAGCTCTAGTTACCTTCCCTGGCAACCCTTCTCAGTCAGTGGTCATTGGTTGTATGCAACATCGGAAGCGTGCTCTACGAACTGTTTTGACGATATCTTCTTGGGCACCTTCAAGCAGACTGATGATTTCGGTGAAGGAAGGCCGCACGTCAGGGTTAGCATCCCAGCAGCGGGTCATGATCTCGCCAAGTGCAGGGAGGCAATCTTGTGGTATAATTGGTCGTACTCCCCTGTTCACCACAGCAAATGCTGCCTGAACAGCTGTCATATTCTGAAATGGAAGCATCCCTGTTATAAGCTCCCAGAGAACTATGCGAAGCTATAAACGTCGACCTTCTGATTGTAAGGTCTGTGCTGGATCATCTCCTGAGAACAAAAAGGTGTTGTCAACAGACAAATTCAGCAGCAAACAATTATGTGCAAGCACTAAAACAAATATATATATATATATATATATATATATATATATATATATATATATATATATATATATATATATATATATATATATATATATGAAACAAATTAGTTGAAAGAAACAACGAGATGGAAATATAAAAGGTAGCTTTTAATAATTAAATCATGGATGTACAATAAGATCAATGTAATTAGTACATATCCATAAGGTATTAACCGAGATTCAAAGTTACCTTAAAATTATCCCCCAAATATTCTAGACAAAGTATTTACCTTCGGATCATCATATGTTTGTATTATTATTTAAACTAAGAAAGGCCAAATACCAGCTTAGGTATGTATGAGATGCATATCCTTGTTATGAAGCCAATAGAATCACACTAGTGTTAATGCAAAGACCACCATATCTGTGGTAGTATTTGAGTGCTTTACTACCATCCAATTTTGAGACTCATCCGTATCTCTAGAGCACTTCTCAAACTTATTCAATATCTCCTGATGTAATTCCCTCTTTCTAGTAGATCTTGAGATTTACTTACATAAGGATCACATTCACAGCAGACAGATCCAAAAGTGACAATGGGTTCGGTTTATTATCCAGACCCTGACATCCTTGACCAAGTGAAGTCCAGGTCCAGGTCTAGGCAAAATATTGTTTCTGGTTCTTTTAATGACATTTTAAACAAGTAATAGAATTAAGTTATGATCACTCACAAGCCATGTGTACAATCTTAGTTTTTCAGATGTTGCTTTTGTTTCTTAGAATTATAAAGTCCCATACATGACGCCTCAGACTATATGAAATTGATCTGTCTACGATCCTAGAGAAAATTGTTTTCTGAAGACCGAGTATCAAACAATCAAAATGGATATTCTATCAAAAAGTGTTCAAGTGTTCTTTCAAGAAGCTGCCTATTCCCATGTTTTCTTCTTTTCTAACAATTGTACTGTTTAAGCCTACTTGATCCTCCAACAGAGGTCAATTGTTGAAATGTTTGCAGCTAAAATACTAGTAAATGATTCTGGCTTCTCTGAGTTGTTTTGCAAACAAACCCCAACTTTGGCGAATTATCGTGCAGGAAGCTAAGCATTGCCTCCATTTTTCCTCATTCAATTCTATTGGCAGGGAAATCATTCTCAACAAAACATAATCCTCATTGTTGATCTCTACAGCCATGACATACTTTCCTGCATGGTTTCAAATACAATTAGACTGCTATAATACCAACCAGAGACGTATCCAACTAAACAATCCAACTAGACAAATGGACCATACATCTCGATACAACTAAGTATACCACTCATTTTTATTTTCTTTTAACAATATTGAGAAGTATACACCAAGTGTACTACTGCCTGATATCTTAATACCTTACCTATCTGACACATTGTTAAAACTGGCACCACAATGATATTTAAAACCTTGCACACATGGATTTCTAACACCAGAACACCCTTGGACTACTCTAAAAACCTCAAGTGTTTGACATATAAATATTAGCATAAACCATTTTTTGCCATGAAGACATCATAATAATTTATTATAATACCATAAATCGTGATAACTATGAAGTCAAGGTAAGACCTCTTAGATGGACCTACAAGAGCATAAAGAGACCTTCATTTCAGACAAAGATCCCTATGATTCAGATCTAATAAAAGACAAAATTTTTCTTTCCCCATTTCATGGTTTTCCAGGTATTAAGCAGTAGGTGATAAAAAACATCCATAATGTTGCAATCAGCTGCCTTTTCAATCTGTTAAAGCTCATCCACTGTTATGGGGTAAACACTTAATGCCTATCACTTCCTTTTACTTTCGCTTTGTTGTCTACAACATCTTGTGATGTCAGTTGATCAGGATATGCTATGATAGGACAGCTTGGGACATGCTCCAACTCAGTTATGTTATTAAGAAGATGATATTCCTGCTATAAAATCTCTACACATCTTTTGACCGACCAAGAAACCATTACACATCACCTGATAAATTGCATACGGACAATAAAAATAATTAGTGAAAAGAAAGAATGACCTTAAGAAAAATATTCTCAGTGATTCTTTAGAAGATGCAAGTGCAATAAAAGAAGAATAATATAAACAGCAAAGAAAGCCGCTGCATTAAATTCTCAAATTTTCTGCACAACATTAGCAGTAGCATCAGAAGAAGAAAAAAAAAAAAGCTTAAGCCCTTGCAAGTATTTGCATACTTAACGAAAAAAAATAATTTTACAAGTGTGACAAGGTTGGCAGTCCAAATAGGATCCAAATTCTCAAACACTTAAAACAAATTGATCATCAGACATATTTTATATGAATTACAATGAGCTGTTACCGAGACTGTAACTTTACTATACAAAACGGAATTCTGAATGAAAAGGCAACCAATTACACATATCAGTGATAAAATAACATATTTAATCTAACGAATATGCCTATGAGCATTCATGAATAATAAATGTGTATGCAGACCAAGATTTGACTTACGGTCCGTACCGGTGTACCAAGTTCATCTCGGTATTGGTACGGTACCAGTATCGGGCAGTACACACAGTGCATACTGCCCGGTATATTAAAATATAATATAAATATTTTATAATCTAATATTACATAATATAATATTAAAATATTTTTAAAAAAAGAGAAAAGGGGCGATATCGCCGAGATCTTTCTCCCCGTGCGAAAAAAAAAGTGTCGCGACCCGCGGGTCGCGAGCGAGGACAGCGCACAGACACTAGGTATTCTTCTTCTCCTCTTTTCTTTTTTTCTTCTTTTCCTCTTCTTCTTCTTGTTCTTCCCTTTTCCTCCCTTAATCAACCGTCGGCAGTCGATTTCTCCTCAATCGACCGAAGGCTGAAACCGCCGACGGTCGATTTTTGAACCCGATAGCGGGCGGTCCACGTATCGGCAACCTGACGGACCGGTATGTACCTCCCGTATCGGGCAGTATAGGTCAAAATTGTAAACCTTGATGTAGACTATGATGAATCCAAATAAACTTCATTGATCACATGAAAGCACCACATAAAATCAATGAGCAAGCTCATCAGAGGAAAGAGTACATGAGTTATTAATCAATAAGTCTAAAACAATCCCCATTGTAGTGACGGTTCATATGAACATGCAAGGACATATGACGGCTACATCTATAAGACTAACAATTAGATGCTTCAACAAAATTTTGTGTATCTATATGTATGTAGTTACATGTATGTATATATACCATCCTAAAACCAGGACCTAGCAAATGATTAGTATGTGCAAGTATAATTGAATCATAAACTTGCTATTGGTCCAATAATAAATATTCATGTGTGGTCTTCATTGTTGATCCATCGACATCCCAATGGCACATTAGTACTGCTAGCCCATGGTCTAAGCTTTAGAACTGTTATATTATTTAACCAATTCGGGTGTGAGTTCAATAGTTTTGGACTTCATTCATATAACATATTCATGCGACACTGCAACAATGTTTCCACGCATGTACTTGACATGACAAGAGTAGAAGACATGCTTAGCAGCCCTATATTAATTACATCATCAATCATGAATATGACTTTTGCGTGTTGGAAAAGCATAATCAATAACCACTGGATATGAAACATAGCTATGCAGTGTCCATGACTGAGCTAAGAGAAACATTTGTCACAAAGTGTCAGGAATCATTCACAAAAGCAAAATATAGAAGTTGCCTACTTCAATAGAATTCTTTCTTATGCTAGTATGCTTCATCTCTTGGAGGTGGTATGGCCTTTTCTATAGAAACATACAAAGTGCAATATTTTCTCTAAAATGTATATGACTATATGGTTTAACTAATTTTGGGTGATAGCAAAGTCAGACACTCTAAAAGATGAAGGGCAATTTCTTGACAGTGCATCTAGACAGAAAATGACCTGACAAATGAAGTGTCAGCAGCCTTGGATATGAATGAATTACTAGAATAAAACTGTCTTCTAATAAGCACTTTAAGAAATTTCACGTTGTTAAAACCATAAAGGACACAAAGTCACGTACGGAGCCATCCAACGATAAGTTCCAGTTTCTGGTGTCATCCCCTCGGTCTTGACCTCAATACGAGCAACTCCGAAGTCAGCAATCTTAATTGATTTGTCCGCGGATATAAGAAGATTGTCAGACTTGAGATCTCTGTGTATGAATCCCAACCCATGCACATACTCCATGCCCCTAGCAATGTCCAGTGCTTGTTTGACGGCCAGCTTCAGAGGCACCGATCTGTTATGCCTTTTCATGAGAAATTGCCGCACCGATCCACCTTTTGCATATTCTGTCACAATACACCACACCATGGGCTTCCTGCATGCTCCAATGAACCTGACAATATTTGGGTGCTTGAGATTTGCAAGCATCATAACCTCTTGCCCGAATTGTTGCTCCATTAACTGCACCCTCTCAGGGTCATTCTCAGGCCTTTCTAACAACTTAATAGCAACGTCTTCTCCATCATAAGTTCCTCTATAAAGCTTCCCGAAAGCACCCTGAGCAAAGGCCACCCCCATATTTAGCTTCCTGAGATCAATGGTCCACTCATCATAGTTCTCGAGAGATCCCGTGGGGTACCGTGGGTCCATCAAGGCCTGAGCCAACGCATCCTCATTCATAGCATGAGACACTCTGCCATGTCGAAGCACACTGTGCCCCACCGAGAAGTTGGCACCTGGGAACAGGCGGAGTGCGGTATGCCGCAGTATTCCAGTTCTCGAGTTTGATCCCACACTGCTATTCTCAAGAGACATGGGAGCGGATCCACCACCGGTGCTCGTTTGCAGGCTTCCAACACTGTCAATGGACATGTTGGAGCCTTCATCCAGCTTCCGGTAGAATCCCATGTCATAGAACCCATTTCCAACACCATTTGCGGCACCGCCACCACCGCCACCACCACCACCAACCATAAACCCAGCAAATTTAGAACCATCAGCCATCTATCACCGAACCAACGATCAAACGCCCCCACTTATCTTAAAAAATGCTATAAACCACTCGATCTTACCTCTAAAAACTCCACTTCTCAACCATCCCAAGCAAACTAAAAGCCCCCCGAAAAAGTCTTAAGAATCCATCACTAGCACCTCGTCGACACCTTTAATATCCAATCTGAAACAAGAATAAGAAATAGACATCAATCTACTTCACAGAAAGAATAAAGACGAGACTTTTACCATATCTGCGACAAAACAGTCGCCAAAGAACCAAGCGATTCCGAAAACCTAGAAGCGCCAACGAGGAAGCTCGATCTGAGCAAAACAAGCACCGAATCAAGCAACAGGTACCTCGATCGAGAGGGAATCGTGCAGCGCGCGAGATCGCCAGAGAGGAGACGGGATCGGCTGCAAGGTGGAGGAGAAATGGGTAGCCTTTTATGTAGAGATTAAGAGGAGGAGAAGAGAGTGGTGGGAGACGCGGACCACTGGGTCGGAGAGCAAGTCGTCGCCTGCTTTCCCTTTCGCTTTATTTTCCAGCTAAATAATAATAATAATAATATACTTATTTCCTGCTTTTTGTCCGTATTCATCACCGTTAAATGATACGCTGCTACGATCAATAATTAGCAGTGCCGTTATGTAAATATACCGCCTGTTATAAATGGCTTTGCTTAAATGTAACGGGCGATACTTCCACCAGTAGACGAGTGTATTAGTCGAAATATTTAAAATTATTATTCATTATCTTGTGGGAAAAATTATGTTCTCGACCATTCAATTTTCATGTATCCAATCGGACTTGATCAATCTGACCTAACCCAAGTCCGGCTTGATTGCATCTGTGAACAATTAGGCTATTATTATATGGTAATTATATAGGATATTATGGACTCGCTAAGGTTGTAATCTTTCTTAATCGACACACTGGTCAAATTTGTTCTTATTTGCTCCACATAATGTTGACTCTGTAATGCATAACATTGTCAATTAATATCAGTCAAAGCACGATTTTGATGAAATGACTTGGATCGGATTGATATGACATTGAGCTAACCTTAGTTATATATTTGACTTGGATAAGCTGCTTCAACTTGGTCATAGATAGAGAGTTGACATTGCAAACAAGCATTAGTCACTCTAATATTATTTGAAAATTGGCATCTGAAAACCCAATCAAGACGCAGCAAAATAAATTAATTGACAATGTTATGCATTGCACAGGATGTAGGCTTGAATTGAGACATGTCTTCATGCATTGATTTCAGTAAAAATCAAAGCATGTAGAGTTGATTTAGGAAGGATATATGACCATATATTACTCACAAAAATTACAAAAGGAGAGTTAAATTCCTCATGACCAATAACCCTTTGAATAATATGTTTATATACTACTAGTCCAAACAAAATGATGCTTTTCCCATTCAATTTCCCACAATTTTGTCCTGTGGAGAGCTGATGCTGAGGACAAGTTCCTGTGTCAAAAGGACTTGGAGATGCTTGGCATGAACATGTCAACTTATTCACATATGATGATGAGTTGAGGTCATCCACTAAGACTTCTGACCAGATCAAGATAATTTAGTCGTCAGAGGTATCAAACTTCTTGTGAGGTCTGCCTCCAACTTGAATGGGTCATCATTGGATGGCTTCTTCCAACTCTATTTTTTGTTCTTTTGCTAGGCATGAGTATACTTTCTTGCATGATCCAGTCACCTCAATCTTGTCAAACTTGGGTGCTATTACTGCCGACATGAGCAAATACAAAAGGCATCACTTGCTGAAGAAAGCAATTTTCCAACCTTTCCCATGAAGTACAAATTTTGTTCCTTTGTTACTACTACTGTAATTTCTAAATCCATGTCATTGTAAGACTATTAAGTCAGGGTCAATAATATATTTCTTGATTTTCTCATATATGTAATTGTTTTCTTGTTTTCTTTAATATAATGTAATTCAATGGTAGACTCCTGTAGATCTAGAAAGATACAAGAAGGTTTATTATGTCATTCACTACCAAAAACCAATATATGGCTTTGTTTACTGAAGGTTTCAAATTCTATACCAATTTAACAAGTATGCAGTAGATATCTGCGTATAGAAGAGAAAAAGCTTGTCAGTGCAGCAGTAGATGTCTTGCTAACTTTGTCTGAAGAAATAGAACACAAGCCTAAATTTCTATGAGCTTATACATCAACATCTAGATAGCAGTTTGTGGACAAG
Organism: Ensete glaucum; assembly: GCA_021527575.1. Classification (NCBI taxonomy): domain Eukaryota; kingdom Viridiplantae; phylum Streptophyta; class Magnoliopsida; order Zingiberales; family Musaceae; genus Ensete; species Ensete glaucum. The sequence continues at coordinate 42,405,666 of CM038558.1, forward strand.
CTTCTTTCAGCCTGTTTAAAGCATCGCACCCAAAAGAAATGGTTTGTTGACTTCCATATGTTACTTGGTTCAGTAACATCTGCTACTGTTCAAGTTTTCCTGTCAGGATGGTGAAGTTCCTCTACTCTGTTGTACATGTACTCTTCTGTTAATGTTTTTTTTTTTAATGAGTTTTTGGGTCATTAAGAAGGACTTTGTGTTGTTAAGGTTAGCAGCTCTTGTATCATAGTTAAATTAAGAAAAGAGAAGATCATGCTTTGGGAGGAAATAGAACTCAAATATATTAGACTTGATGGGTTACATGCAAGTGGAAGTATGTGAAAAGATGAAGGTTACCACAGGATGCAAGTTTTTACCTCTCCAGTAATAGTCCTAAAGGTGCATCTCACACCAAACAAGTTCTTGGGTTGACAAAACAATTCCCAACTTGTTTAGACTATCCACAGCTCGAAATGAAGCTGTATGGCGAAGATCTTTCATGATGAGATTCAGGTTAGAGCCTTTGTCATAATTTGTTGCCTAATAGCCCTAAAGGTACATCTCAAACCAAACAAGTTAATAGGTTGACAAAACAATTCCCAACTAGTTCATTGATGAGTTTCAGGTTAGAGCCTTTATCATAATTTGAGTCTGATAATTCTTTTTTTACTCGGGTCTTATAGACTAATTGACTCATAACTTCATTTGACCTAAATAATTAATCAAAATACTTAAATTAAGATTAATAATAATATCCTGATCAGACTTCTCAAAAGTAAATCTAAGTTTTATCCATTCTCAAGATGTTACAGTTTTGTTATTAATCTAAGCACTTTTATTTCATAAACCAGCTTTGTTATCAATGCAAGGCACTTTCATTTCATAAACCTGTTTGACACAAGCGCTAGTAATCAATCATACTTGTGATGTTCAACATGTCCCTCATGCACAAAGAACATCAACAAAAAGACAAGGATGAAAGAAAAACTAAGGAGCAGTAGCAAAGAAGGCTGGTCATTGTGAGGCAAAATAAGTGAGAGTTTTGGGATGAAGGATTTTTCTATGCTTCAGCTGGACTGTGGTCATTGGGCAGGGAAAACTAAGAATTCAAAAGAGGTCACTTTGTTGATTTATCCCAAATGTGAAGTGGTCATGAGTGGTGTAGGTATGAAAGATCTTGATAAGTTCATAGAGCAAGGGAGCATTAACCAACCCTTTGCCTGTTGATAGAGGGAGCAGGTTCATCGACAACATTTTGATATACTGTGTGCAAAAGCTAAATGAACATAAATTATTCTCTTTCCATTAGTTCAATTTCTAAAACTAGGCTACTTCCCCTTTCAAAAGAAGGGTAAGGTTGCTCCTTTTGCATTCTGGGTGACGAGGATTCAAGATACCAATAGATCACACATTTTTTAATATGCAATCTAGGCTCAATAAAATGAATAGAAATCTTAAACACCATTAACTGGATTGGGGAAGCAACTTTTGCATGGGCCACAGGGAAGAAACATAAAACTCAAGCCTATGTATCGAAGTATTTACTTGATGTAATGTTGCCAAACCAAATGAGTTGAAATTATCCAAAAATGATCTTCTAACCCTGCATTTAAGTTGTGTCTAACTAGTGGTGAAGCAATGTCACACTGCAGTCTCCTAAAGAGCAGACTGCAACACAGCGGAACAAATGTTGAAATTTTGCAGATTTAATTAAGCAGGAAATGCCGATAAAAGACACAGGTATCGAATTTTGAAGATTAAAACAAATATCATAATTGTATCTCAAATTAGCCAAAGCCACGAACAATTCCCAGAATTCTTTGCCAAAAATCAAATTTTGATTGCAAAAACAGCGGATGTTTACCCATACATAAACAGATCCATGATTCATAAAGCTATTGTACCGAATTCGAACTCCACCCACAAATCCAGTCTCAGAACAAGAAAAGTTACCAACCGAAACCCAAAAAAAAAGAGAGAAGTCTTTTGACGAAGAGAAAACCTAAACCGATAATAGTGACGATCACGGAGCTCACTCGAGAGGAACCTCGACGTCGCCGTCGCTAATCTCCGTCTGCAGGTCTTTGGGGTCCTTCCCGTCGACGGTACAACCGACGGAGACGCAGGTGCCGAGGATCTCCTTGACGGTGCCAGAGAGATCCTTGGCCATGGACCTGGGCCGCATAACCCGGGCGATCTCGACGACGTCGTCGAGGGAGATGTTGCCGTTGTGCTTAATGTTCTTGGTCTTCTTCCGGTCGCGCTCGGGCTCCTTGAGAGCCTTGATGACGAGGGCAGCGGCGGAGGGGACTACGGTGACCTTGGCCTGCCGATTCTGGACGGTTAGCTTGACGGTGACGCGGAGACCCTTCCACTCCTTCGCTGTCTCCTTGGCAATGTCCTCGCCGATCTTCTTCGGGGAGAGCCCCAGTGGCCCGATCTTAGGCGCCAGGGAGCTGGCAGCGCCGACCTCGCCTCCAGTGACCCGGACGTAGACGTCGACAACCTGTGACGGATCGAACTTGGGCGGCATTGCAGCGGCGGAGGATGAGCTCCGAGTGTATAAGGACGGCTTCGGTTAGGGTTTCCGAGACGAGCGAGACGAGCGAATGCGGGCAGCACTATATATAGAGACAGTGGCTGATTTGGGCCCTTTAATTTTGGCCCAATAAATAAAATACCAAGTCAGTTGAGCCCAGTTGATGGTAAGCGATCTGTAGAACTGGCAATTGAACCGAAGCTGACTCCGTCGAGCTCAATTCGAAGTGGTGCTGAGTCCGATCCTTGATTGCGCTCGAACGAGCTAGGCTTAAATTGGCTTCACTATGGCGTAACAAGGATATGGTTTTACTGTGGCATAAATGATGATTGAATTTTTTTTTTTTCTAGGCTGTAATTAGAATGAATCCTCACCATGATGTGCGGCAGATGAATCTAGTTCAAAGATAATCTTGATGTTGAAATAGCCTACAATTACGCTCTTTCAAGTAGAGCAACGATGTTCCCACTCTGCTTGAATGACAAGTGAAACTATCTCGGGCATGGACATACATATATAGAGCTTTAAGTCTTGATTTAAGATTGATGTGATCGTATATAAAGCAAGATGAAAGTTAACTTATCAAATGAAAGAGTCAATTTTTTTTATCGAAACTAATTAAGGAGAGACTAAAAGCAATGCGAAAGGGTGAACTACAAACAGCACCGTCCAGGGTATCAAATAAAACAGAATAATAACTGGGAAGAGCAAAAGATTACAGATGCATATATATTCTTGTTTGAGGATCAAAACAAAGGACGAGTTTGAAGTAGAGAATCATAACTGAGGTGAACAAAATTCTTGCAAAGTTTGATGACAATTATATTTAAAAGTTGCTGAGGTCTAAAATTAAGACAATGGCAAGTCCAAGAAAATACAAGTTTTTTAGAGCAATTTCCAGAGGTATGTGGACTCACATGGCACAACAATGAAGTATAGTGACCTCGAGACCAGGATATCATATGCTCATAGGCTCGGGACTGCTGGATAATATCCAGCAGCGGTTTGTGAGGCTCCAACTCTTCGTGCCATGGAGGGAGGGAGTCGCCAGTGAAGAAGTTCTTCGTGACACCGCCGGCATTGATCTGCCAATCCATCAGAAAAATGACTAAGAACACAAACCAGAACAAGGATGACAGTAGTTCTCTTTGCTCGGTGCCATAAAGTTAATGTCTCGACTCTCGACATTGCATAACCCAGCTTCATCTTTGCTCATCCCAAGGATCTCCTATTTATTGTTAATATGATAGATATCATTGTCTCATTGAAAATTCTAAATTCCCAGACTTACTAGCATTTAGTTGTATGTGCAAGTTACAGTCGATGGATGATGAGACTGTTTTACTAGTCATTTGCTACGGCATAGTATCTTTAATTGAATACAGAAACTAATGGAGCAAGTTTAAGCAAACCTTGCAGAAGATCAATTGTGCCCAAGTATTGGCTGGAACTGTTTGGAAAAGTTAATTTACAAAAGAAAGAAACTTGTACTTTATTAGTTCCTACTGAGCACACAGGAAGGTCCAATTTTCAATATTTTGAAAAATAATAGATACAATCTTTTGCCTAGAAAGCTGCAGATGCTTCTAGAATTCAAAATTAAGCCTTGTTTTGCAGCATGCAGTATTATGTGTGATCTACAGAAGCAAATATCAGTATCCATTTCAAGAATTTAGAAAACTAAGCTGGGTTGCTATACACACCTCCAATAGCACAAGATTGCTTCAGTAGTGTCCCCGAAAGTGGCACAGAATATATTTGACCTCCTCCATATTTATCCCATCCACCAATGATGACACCTATTTGTAGCATGTTCTATATATGTTCAAGACAGCATATATGCACTATATTGTAATCAAAAAAAGGAAAACAACAGAAAGTCTTAAAATAAAGGAAGATGTCTGCCACTCGTTGTCACCTCCAGTAATTTTTTTGTTTTTTGTAAATTTCCATATACTACATCAAGAAAAATAGTCAATATCATTTTATTGAGAACACAATTTCTAACAAATAATCAAACAAATAATGTTTGGCTTTATTATCATGCATGAGTGGTGTTATAGTCTAGCTATTCCACAGCTCTACCTAGCAACAAAGGAAGGTTTGTTCTCCATAGAAATCTGGTCTAGAGCTACTAGAAGTTTATCTAAAAAATAAAAAAAACAAAATAATTCAGTAACATACGGAGCTGTGCATGAATGTGATCAACAAAATTTTGAAGGTGTCACCAACCAAGGAGTCATGAGGTGTTTGGTCAAAGGGGGAAGTTAGCTTTAGATTTGTTGGCCCATTTGAAATTTTGCAGAAGGTTGGATCTATGGCATATAAATTGACCTTGCCCTCGACTTTTGTTAGCATCCACAATGTAATCTGCATCTCTCTGCTCGGTAGGTATATAAGAGATCCATCACATCTTACTGGCCTCTGCAATTAAGGGATGATGTCACTTTTGTAGAACAATCAATCCAAATTCCGGAAATGAAGAAGCGTGTTCCGAGGAACAAGGTTATAACTTTGGTAAAGATGTGTTGGTAGTATCATTCGGACAAAGAGGCAACATAGGAAAAATAAGAAGATGTGAGAAAGTAATATACACATATATTTCTTGAGGTAAGCTAACATTTCTTTTAGGAGAGGAATACAATCAACGATATTTTTCCATTAATCATGACCTACTTAGTCGATCTGAGATTCACCTTCTTCTTGTGAGCTCTCGACCCTAAGGAGCCTTCATTGGTCTTGATAGAGCTCCTCCAAATTTGCTTCTAGAACATCAAGGCGGGTTTCCATCATTGTAAGCTTCTCCTTGTGGCTTCTTTTCCCGATTCGCATTCCAGATTATACCTCTGGCAGAGAATACCCAACTTCTCGCTCGTCTTATTCGCTATCGCACTCCTTATGAGCGGCTCAAACAGCTTGAGAGTGAGTTTTCACTTACAGCTGCTTGGGGCCAAGGTCCGGCTTACCCCATCTTGCTCGATTCGCCACAATGCTTCGCCATGGCGAGATTACGAAACTTCTTCTCTGTTTGTTCAAATTGCTTACCCACTCTGATACCACAATATCACAGACTTAGCTGAATTTGCTTAAGTTGTGCAACAAAATTACGAACTTACTTAGAATTGCCTAAGTCGTGAAGGACCCTTGCGCCAATGTCTCGGACTTAGTTGGGATTGCCTAAGTCATGAAACGTCCATAGTTATTTGTCCGCAACCTCACGCAAGTCTTCAAGGACCTGCAAAAGAGAAGGTTGATTAGTTTGAAAGCGAGTGACCGACAAGTCCCAAACGCCTCGCAAAGAGGAAAGCTTTAAGCAATTCAACAAACACCTTGAGTGCAAGAGAGAAAAGAGAGATAGGGGCGAATAAGGACTTTAGAAGGTTGAACGAACAGTCACAAATCCACAAACGACGGTTCATCAGGTGTTGAGCGAGAAGACAAGCTCAACTTGTGAAGAATATTCAACGCCCGATAATATACCGAAGCCCCATCTAGCCTTGTGCCACCTGGGGGGTTCCAGATGTCTGAGATGGTTGACGTTTCGCACCATACCACGGTGTCACGAACTTAGTTGGTTTTATCTAAGTCGTGCGGCACCATTCATTGAGTGTCCATCCGCAAAAGTCAACCTCCCCGAAACCTCCTACGGTCCCTTAGGACCTATAAAAAAGAACACGGGTTAGAGAAAGCGTTTCCCATGAGATCCACTAGCAAACACTTTATATAGCCAGTGCAAATTACAACCATGGACTTTACAAATTCTAAACGATCACACACAAAGGATTAAGGTCCATTACAGACCGAAGTCCCCACAAGTGTCCACATGACACAACTCTCATTTACAAGCGGAAACCGAACACAAAAGCTAACCAAACTAGGGCTACCAAGCTTACTGCTAGCACGTTACTTATTGTACAAAGTATGAACAAAACTCGAAAAACAGACATACATAAGCATTATAGTGAGCACCCTTTTTATATGTTTGTCTGTGACATTCTCCCCCACTTATTCCTTCGACGTCCTCGTCGAAGCTGCTGCAGACGTTGCATCTCCTCGCTGTTTTGTCATGGACTTAGCTGAAAATGCCTAATCCGTGTGACACCCTAGCAGCAAACTTGAAGACTTAGCTGAAATTGCTTAAGTCGGAAGCAACCTTGCCCGATGTTCTAAATTAGCTGGGATTGCCTAAGTCTTGAAACGTCGAAGCTTTATTTGCCTGCAAAAGCTCAGCCCACTTGCAACCTCGTGCAGGTCCCGAAGGACCTGCAAAAGAGAAGTTGATTAGTTTTGAGAACGAGCGACGAACAAGTCCCGACGTCTCACAGAGAGGGCAACTCTTACAAGCAATTTATGGAACACCATAAGTGCAACAGAGAAAGAGAGAAAGAGAGCGAAACAGAACTTTAAAGGGCTGTAGGAACGGTCGTAAGTCCACAAACGGCGGTTCCCAAGGTATCGGACGCAAGTCGAGTTCAACTCATTAAAAATGCTCACACCTGATACATACCCGAAGCCCCATCCAACCCTGTGCCACCCGGGGGGTTCAAAGGGGCTGAGATGGCTAACGTTTCACACCGCTCAGAGCGGTCGCCGTAGCATGCGAAAACGACCCAAAACTGGGTTGTTTTGGGCTATTTTGGTTATGCGCAACGAGCGATCATTCTGCAGCGTTACAAACTGTTTCTGCTCATATTTCTTAGGCAAAATCACACAAAACCAAGGCAAAACATGTTGTTAAACATCTGTACAAGCAGGCAAAAGCGACAAACGGTTCACTGAGAGAAGAGTTGCGGTTGAGCAACGACCGATCGTGACAGTTTGTTGAATCTTCAATCTTCTGCTCTGGCTGCAACACGCCTCTTGGCTTCCAACTGCTCTCCGCTGCTATTGTTGAGTAGTTAAACTTTGATCCGCCATAATGCATCAACTCGCCAATGACTGACTCTGGTGTGGGGTCAGCTGAGTTGTGATGATCCTTATTGATTCTTACGGATCCTTTTGATAAAGGAAAAGACCTTCCTTATTTTGCGCCAGTATCTCAAACGTCGCATGCCACTTAAACTGGGTGGATGCTTGTTGGAGCTTCAATGAGTATCGCCTCGCAAATTTTGAATTTTTTTGAGATCCTTCCTTCATAAAATTTGTTCATCGATTCTTCTTCAACTTAGTTGTCGCTTCCAAGTAGGTTCGCATCACTTACACTTTCGATTGAAGAGAAAATGAAGAGGACAATCTACCTTCAGTAGTATCAATCACCAATACTGAGGATTTGACAACTATTATCTTCCATTAAGTTTCTTCGAAGGATCTTTGAACTTGTGCAGAGCTCCTCTGCAAGATAAATAAGAGAAATGGGGTACTCGGTTTCGCCCATTCTCTTAAGAGTTGAGAAGGCAAAGTTACTTGACTTCGCCCGCTTCTTCGAGGTTGTACTTCATGCATCGAGCTGGTTAATGGTCTTCGCCCGTCCTTTGCTCACACGTCCGAAGCACCCAAAGTGTTTGTGTTCCTTGCGTTGAGTTAGCTACTATGATTTGCCTTCTCTCTGCTATCGAACTTCAGGAATGCAAGAAATTTGTTAGGACCCTAGCTAAGTCAGGTCCATCTATTCAGATTGAGTCATGTTAGCCAGAGTCCGTTATGGGTCAGGTGAATCTTATCAAGTCAGTTATGAGTAGGTTGAGTGGTTTTTATCTTCAGTTGGGATTGAGACAGTTATTATTTTCAGTTAGGAGTTTATCAAGTTAGTTAAGCGTTAAAGCAGTGATTACAAAAGGCACTCAGCGCTCGCCTAAGCACTCGGGCAAGGCGAGGCGAGGCCCGGGCGCCTCGCTCGATCTCGAGGCGCTTTAAAAGCGTCGCTGGTGCTCGCCCAGCCCGGTGCTCGCCCGAGCCCAGCGGGTGCTCGCCGAGCCAGGCGCCGGGCGGCCAGCGCCTAAACCAGCGAGGCAAACCAGCTTGGTCAACGGTTAATTAGTTCAATCAAACCAACTAATGCATCAATAATTGCTTCCTCAACCCTAATCCCACTCGAGAATCGCGATTACGCCGCTGACTCTGTTGCCGCCACTCGTCGCTATCGTTGCTCGCCACTCTCCGCCACCGTTCTCTCTACCATCGCTCTTCATCGCCATTTGCTTGCCGCTATCACCGCCGCCGCCGCTATTGCTTCTATTCTCGAAGCAACTTTCTCAAGTCAACCACCACCTCACCTATCTACCATTAACTATACCGTTAACTTATTGTTAACAGTATATTGTAAGTTAACAATAGTATATTGTATATTAACAATATATTGTTAATATACTATTACAGTAGCTATTTATAGTATACTGTTAAAGTATACTGATAGTAATATTTTTTATTTATTAGATTAACAATATATTTTATATTTAAATTTTAATAATACTAATATTTATTTATTTAATATCATGTTTCTAGATTTTCTTAATTTAGTATTATTTTTTATTTAAACAATTATATTTATTAATAATATTATATATTTTTTATATTTTAGCGCCTCGCTTCGCTCGGGCAAGCGCCTAGGTGAGCGCCTAGCACATCGAGCGTTTTGGGACCTTGGCGCCTTTTGGTGCCTAGCGCTTTTTAAATCACTGAGTCAAAGATTAGTGAGACCCTTGGTACAGCCCTATAAATAAGGTTGTAGACTCTTTAATGAAAATCAATCAATGAAGAAGTATTAGTTTTAGCCAAAGGCAAAACCCTAGGAGGTAGATCCCCTCGAAGTGATCGTTTATCCCTCTTTTCACCTTCTTCCCCCACGATAGAACCCTAGGGTTCTACCAATTGATATCAGAGCAGCGATCCTCGACGTTCCTACTGTGATTCCGCAGTCGCTCCTCTTGTCATCATCGTCGCCACCGCCATCATCATCAACATCGTCATTGCCGCCATCATCATCATATCTGCCACCTTGCGAAGCGGCAACCACCTCTCCTTTCTCCTCATCTTCTAAAAAAAAAAAACGAAAGAAAGAAGGAGAGAGAAAAAGAAAGGGAGAAAGAAAAGAGAGAGAGGGAAGAAGAAGAAGGGGCCCCGCACCTTCCCCCTTCTTCCTCCCCAACTACCTGCTGCTAGCCCTCTCCATCTTCTCCATGCAAGCCGCCGGCCATCCCTGCCCACGCTGCTCTTCCTCTCCTCCTTTCCTACCGCAGCAGCCGCACATCGTCGCTGCCCTCTCCCTCGACCGCCTTTTCCTCCGTCGGCCACCTCTATTCCTCTCCTCCCTGCCACCGCAGCCGGCCATCCCTACCATCTCCCTTCCTTCTCACGCTGCCCGCACCAAATCGCTGCTCCCCTGCTACACCGCCGCCTCCCGCCACCTGCCAGCAACCGCCTCGTTTCCTCCAAAAAAATTGCAGCCGCAGCCCTCACCGACCATGGTCGCTGCCTTCTCCCCTCGCTTCCAGCCACATCCTCACCACGACCACCCTCTGCTTCCTCCTACGCCTCTTCCCCACGACCACTAAGCCTCGACGGCCCGCCGTCACACCTCTTCCTCCTCAATTCAAAGCCCTCACCGACGTTGGTCCTCCTCTACCTCCTCCGCCTTTTCTTCCCTCTGTCCGCACTGCCGTCCTCCGCCTTCTTCTCTTCCCAGCCGCTTCTACCGTAGCTAAGCCCTCCTCTGTCGCAGCCTTGATCTCCTCTTCTTCATCACCGCTGCCATCTTCCCTCACACCCACAGCCACCCCCCTCTGCAGCGCCCGCACCTTGCTCTACCGTTGCAGCCACCGCAACCTCCTCCTCGGCCCACCCTCCTCTGCCACCGAGGTACTCTTGTCCCTTCTTCCTTCCCTGTCGTAGCAATCACCCTAAAACGTCGACGTTGCCCTTCCTATGTTCCTCCCCTCCGCTTCTCACGACGTCGTTGCCTCATCCTTAATCACTGCCTGCTACTGTCAGCGCTCCTCACGACACCACCGCCTCCTCCCTTGTCGTTGCTGCCTCCGCCATCACTTTCTACCACACCGCACCTTCTTGCCGCCACCTTGCCATCTCCTTGTTGTCGATTCCAACAAGAAGGAACACTGCCATTACCTCTTTAATTGTTGCCTTATCTGCTTGTTGCCGCAGCCGCTTCAAGTCGCGCCAACTCCCTCTACAGCAACTGTTGCCCCTCCCCTACGACGCAAACTCATGCCCCTAAGTCGACAGCAGAAAAAAGGTCTGAACATCACTGATCTATAATCCTATACGATAACTACAGATGATGCACTTGATGCAAGGTTTAAAGCCTTCGAGGGTCGCATGGAAGACAAATTTCAAGAGCTCCTCCACGAAATTAGAAGAAGCCGATCAGAGAGTCCCAAGAAAACTCAACATGGTGGAAGTTTCAAAGGGAGTCGATCTGAAAAGTATGATCAGGGGCAGGACACAAGATACACACGCATGAGCATGGAGTTTCTCAGATGGGAAGATGGAAACTCGATTGGCTGGATTTCATGTGCTGAAAAAAGTTTTCGTTTTCACAGGACTCCGGAGGAATCCAAGGTGGAGATCGCCTCTATTCAACTTGTAGGAGACGCGATCCAATAATATGATTTATATGAAACCTATCATGGAGTCCCTTCGTGGGGACAGTTCAAGAGAGAGCTCCTGATTTGCTTCAGATCATCCGAGTACAAGAACATTAATGGACAACTCGCTAAAATCCGTCAGACTTCTACAATACAGGAGTACCAGAGTAGATTTAAGCACCTATCGAACCAAACCCGAGATTGGTCCGAGATATAATTGGTGAGAAAATTTATTGAGGGACTTAATCTCGAGATTCGGTGCGAAGTTAAAGCTCGTCATCCTCGGACCATGATAGCAGCCATCTCATTCGCTAACGTACATGAAGGAAAAATCAATGAATAAGTATTAGTTTTAGCCACAGGCAAAACCCTAGGAGGCTCGATCCCCTCGAAGAGATCGATTATCCCCCTTTCCATCCTCTTTTTCCACGATATAACCCTAGGGTTCTATCGTGGGGGAAGAAGGTAGAAAGGGGGATAAACGATTTCTTCGAGGGGATCGAGCCTCCTAGATCACTTCGAGGGGATCTGTCTCCTAGATCACTTCGAGGGGATGTGCCTCCTAGGATTTTTTCTTTGGCTAAAACTAATACTTCTTCATTAATTGATTTTCATAAAAGAGTTTACAACCTTATTTATAGGGCTCTACCAAGAGTCCCACTAATCTTTGACTCGTAACTAACTTGATAAACTTCTAACTAAAAATAATAACTGACTCAATCTCAACTGAAGATAAAAACCACTCAATCCACTTATAACTGACTTAATGAGATTCACCCGACCCATACCTGACTCTGGCTAACATGACTCAACCTGAATAGATGGACCCGACTTAGCTAGAGCCTTAACAGGCCCGCCTACTTCAAATCAGCCTTGCCCTCAAGGCAGTATCAGATTTTGGGAGCATTTCAGTATTTATCACGCATCACGACTCTTTGATCAATTAAGTAGGATCTCCACTTGGTGTAAGTAATGGTTTGGTCTTCTCGTGCAATTGTCATTGTAGTCTTCTGGAAAACCTTTTTCATCTGATAGCTAGTGGTCGTACCATGTCTTCTTTTGAGGATCGTCACTTTGAAGTCTTCCTGAAGCATCAAAAAGAAATCGACAAGTAATTGTTTTATCTTTGAGCACCTTTTATCACAAATTAAGATTTGCCCATTAGTAATCTTATCTTCAGATTTGGCACAGCCTTCATGATCGAACTCTACATTATCAATTTTTTATTCCTCCTTAGCTGGTTCAATCATCAAAAGTTTATCACAGCCTTCATATTCGAACTCCACATAGTCAATTTTTGATTCCTCTTTAGTCGGCTCGACCGTCAAAAGTGGCTCTTCTATGTTGACCACTTTGAAGTCCTCATTTATTGATTTTTCCTGTTTATTGAAGCTTTTGCTCCGGCGAGTGTTCATATTGATTTTTCCTTCATGTACGCTGGCGAATGATATGCTTGATATCATGGTCTAGGGATGACGAGCTTTAATTTCGCACCGAATCTCGGGATTAAGTCCCTCAATAAATTTTTTCACCAATTATATCTCGGACCAATCTCAGGTTTGGTTCGATAGGTGCTTAAATCTGCTCTGGTACTCTGTATTGTAGAAGTCGATGGATTTTAGCGAGTTGTCCATTAATGTTCTTGTACTCCGATGGTCTGAAGCGAATCAGGAGCTCTCTCTTGAACTATCCCTATGAAGGGATTCCGTGATAAGTCTCGTACAAATCATACCATTGGAACACGTCTCCTTCAAGTTGAATAGAGGTGATCTCCACCTTGGATTCCTTCGGAGTCCTGTGAAAACGAAAAAAATTTTCAGCACGTAAAATCCAACCAATCGGGTTTCCATCTTCCCATCTGGGAAACTCCACCTTCATGCGTGTGTATCTTGTGTCCTGCCCCTGATCATACTTTTCATATCGACTCCCTTTGGAACTTTCACCATGTTGAGTTTTCTTGGGATTCTCTGATCGGCTTCTTCTAATTTCGCGAAGGAGCTCTTGAAATATGTCTTCTATGCAAGCCTCGAAGGCTATAAACCTTGCATCTAATGCATCATCTGTAGTTATCGTATAGGATTGTAGATCAGTGATGTTCAATTCTTTTTTCTGCTGTCGAGTCAGGGGCATGAGTTTGCATTATAGGGGAGGGGCAACGTCGCAGAGGGAGTTAGCGATCGAACAAGCGATAAGGCGAATGAAGAGGTAGTGGCGATGCTCCTTCTTGTTGGAGATCGACAACAAGGAGGGGCGATGGCGAAGGTGAAACGATGGCGAAAGGTGAAGGAGGTGCGGGGTGTGGTTGAAAGCGACTGCGGCAGCGACGGCAGCAACGGCAAGAAAGGAGGCAGTGGTGTCGTGAGGAGCGCTAGCTAGCAAGTAACGAAGGGGAGGAATAGAGGAAGGGCAGCGTCGGCGTTTTGGGGTGATTGCTACAACAAGGAAGAAGGGACGAGGGTACCTCGGTGGCAGGGGAGGGCACGACCGAGGAGGAGGTTGTGCACCAGAGCAAGGTGCGGCCACAAAGGGGTGGCTATGGTCGCGAGGGAAGATGGCATCAATGATAATGAAGAAGAGGAGATCAAGGTGCAGAGTAGGGCTGCGGTTGCTACCGAAGAGAAGAAGGGACAACAGGTTCAAGGGTCAGCGAGGCGATGCGCAGAGCGAAGAAAAGGCAGAGGAGGACGACGGTGGTAGCGTCGGTGAGGGCTTTGGCTACAATTGAGGAGGAAGAAAGGGGCTGGCTAGCAACGGAGCAAGTGCGTCAGAGGAGGGCTTAGCCGTGGCGACAGGTCGTGGGGAAGAGGCATAGGAGGAAGCAGCGAGTGGCCGTGGTGAGGACATGGCTGGAAGCGAGGGGAGAAGGCAGTGGTCGTGGTCGGCGAGGGCTGTGGCTATAATTTTTTTAAAGGAGGAAATGAGGCGCGCGACGAGTGGCGAGGCCGGGAGCGGGCAGGGGAGCGACGACGCGACTTGGTGCGGGCAGCGAGAGAAGGGAGATGGCAGGGATGGTCGGTTGCGATGGCAGGGAGGAGAGGAATAGAGGTGGCCGACGGAGGAAAAGGCGGCCGAGGGAGAGGGCAACGACGATGTGGGACTGCTGCGGTAGGAAAGGAGGAGAGGAAGAGCGGCGGGGATGGCTGCATGGAGAAGATGGAGAGGGCTAGCGTAGGTTGGGGAGGAAGAAGGGGAAGGTGCCCTTCTTCTTCTTCCTCTCTTTCTTTCTCCTTCTTTTCTCTCTCCTTCTTTCTTTTTTTAGAAGATGAGGAGAAAGGAGAGGTGGCCGCTTCGCAAGGTGGCAGATATGATGATGATGGCGGCAATGACGATGTTGATGATGATGGCGGCAGCGACGATGATGACAAGAGGAGCGACTGCGGAATCACAGTAGGAACGCCGAGGATCGCTGCTCTGATACCAATTGGTAGAACCCTAGGGTTCTATCGTGGGGGAAAAAGGTGGAAAGGGAGATAAACGATCTCTTCGAAGGGATCGGGCCTCCTAGATCACTTCGAGGGGATCTGCCTCCTAGATCACTTCGAGGGGATCTGTCTCCTAAGGTTTTGCCTTTGGCTAAAACTAATACTTCTTCATTGATTGATTTTCATAAAAAAATTTACAACCTTATTTATAGGGCTCTAGCAAAAGTCCCACTAATCTTTGACTTTTAACTAACTTGATAAACTCCTAACTGAAAATAATAACCGACTCAATCACAACTAAAGATAAAAACCACTTAATCCACTCATAACTGACTTGATGAGATTCACCCGACCCATAACTGACTCTGGCTAACATGATTCAACCTGAATAGATGGACCTGACTTAGCTAGGGTCCTAACAAAGTTTTATCCGAAAAGAGCAAAATTTCACCCTAACTTGGAGCAACTCTTTGATAGCTTTGGTCGCCTTTGGGATTGTACATTCTTCTCCATCATCTTTGCAGCCTACTCCTCTGAGTAGAAAAGGTACAACACCACGTACTACCTACTTCGTTCCTTGGTCTAGCATTCCTGTATCAACCCGAAGTCCCCCACTTTCAGCTCTCTTGATGAGAAGCACGTTGACACCGGTCTTATAAAGTTCCTTGGTCTCTGCCCTTCAACCTTGTCCTGTTACTTGGAGTTTGCCTCTGCATTCTCCCCCTCCTCGGCCCCTTCCATGACTAACACTCTCCCTCCATGAGAGCAAGGGATCAATGACTCCACGGAAATCCCGCCTCTGTAGTAACATGACATTGCCAAACCCATGGCACTACTATCCATTCCCTAGCATCTATGTCCCTTTCTTCGCAATCGGTAGATCCACCTTTGTGGCATTGTAGCACTCCTCCGAGTCCATCTCTATTCTGACCGACGCTTTTCTTTTAGGTAACTGAGCCCCTCTGGACTCGTCATCGCTTCCTCACCCCTTTCGACTACCTACTTCAACACCTTTGTATTCTCCGAGCAGTTTCCCTTGGTCGATGGAAAGACAGACTGCAACTCCCAAGCATGGCCTCCACTATACTGTTGCAGGGCTTGCGCTAATTCTATTCTCCTTAGCTTCCTTAGTCAGAGGACAAGGCTTACTCGGCCTTGTCCTCTGACTTGCCAGGCTCCCTTAAGCGAATGTGAGCACTGGAACAATCTAACTCTTCAATTGCTCCGATCATACCTCTGTATGATCAAGTCCCCCCATGGGACTCACTGGTACTTGCACTCAGAATCCTCCCTCGATGGTACACAGCCCTCATATACTGATGACCAAGGCTTTTATCCGATGCAAAATTTGATACACGCACGTAAGACCCGCCTCTGTGGTACCATGGAATTCACTCCTTAAATCCATAGCCCTTCTTGCCACCGTATTGTTCACCGAAGTGGAGCTCTTAGTAACTCCTGATCATACCTTCGCATGATCACGTCCCTCACGAGACTTCTCCCGTATATGTTGTATTGCTTCGAACTATTCCACCACGATCCGCTGCACCATGTCGCCTCCTGGTAACATCTCCATTGCAATCAGATTCTTGTGGGATGAACTCAGACTACAAACTCTCCACGCGTGGCCTTTGCCAGTACATCGTAGGGCCTTCGCCACCTCTGATTGTGTTCGCTCCTTTGGCAATTCACCTTCGCCCACCCATTCTCGAGTCACATCGGACAAAGCATCGCTCTAGGACATTCCGTCGCCTAGTAGCTCTCAAAGTCCCCAGACTTCGCTAAAATTGGTGCACCATTATCTGGATCCTGAGCCTTTATCCCCCACCAACACAATCTCCATTGCTCACCGCTTTCTTCATGGCAACTCAAATGATAGCATTGTGACATATTCTTCAAAAGTACCCGCCTCTGTGTCCTCTTGCCCTGTGTTAGGCCTTATGATCTCAACTTCGCCTCCGCAAGTTGAATCACCTTAGTTCCTCTGTCAAATGCATCTCTGAGACAAGGTGCATGTGCCTCGAAGCTCTCTTCCTCTTTAGCACCATGCAAGATGAGTCCTCCCCATCAGCATGAAGAACTCATGGAACGACATGATCTCACTCTTGCCTCTACAAGAGTTCAAGTCCTTGACCTCTGTCCAAGAAAAGCTCTGTGCCTCCGCTCCATGTTCCATCTTCTACATCGACTTCCTTCATGCGGCTTGGATACTTCACCAAGTTCCACCTAAGTTGCTCCGCTCCTCGATTTGCATTAAGTTGATGGTGGCCCTCACACCCACCATTCCATAGGTCAGCCCTCCATTGAGTCTGATTTCCACATCGACTGTAAGTGTGCCTTCGAATGATGTTGACTACTTGATCTCGCAATGCATCTACCACTACATTACCTCATACGAGATCATGGGACGAGTCCTCGCCGCTCACTAAGTCCATTGAGCTTTGTGGAGTTGTTATCTTAAGGTACTCCTCAATATGTGTGATCCACTGCACATGATTCTCCCTCTAGAGAACTAGGACTTGCCCTATTAGATATATGTCCTATTGGAGCAACTTTGCTCTTCGCATCCTTCCCACTGGAACTTTCGGAGACTATTATCCCCTTGGACTACTCCATCTTGCTGAACAGACTGCAAATTGTTCTGCCCTCGTAAATGCACTTGCTAGATTGCAACTATTCACCAATACAACCCCCGTTGCACCCTTCAAGGTCTAGCAACATGTTAAACTTGTTGCACGCCTCAGCCTCCGACGGACATATCCTTCCTATGCTGAAGAGAAAGTTCTAATGCTCCATGGCAACTCCATCGTCCACATACAAACCACCTAGCATTAGTATTGAATTCTTCGAGTTAGCAATTCCCCTCACCTCTATGAGCTTTACACAACTCTTTCGGTCATTGTGCAACACATCTCACTTTCCACGGTCTCATCTTTTACCAAGCGCCCTCCTTGCCTTGAGCACCGTCAAGTTTGGTTACAAACGTTAAGCCGTACCTTGATCTCAATCATCCCAACTTTGTGCGCTAAGCATTCTTACTTAGCTTGCTTGTCCTCGTGGTGCCTCTCGCACAAAGGGTTAGTCGTTCCTCTGAATGCCAATTATGGATGTCCGCTCCTCTGAACGACTATTTTCCCTACATCTCAATGTTCGTTTCTTCCAAAACGATCGCGCATGCTGGCTACCCTCCATGCAGCCCAACTAGGTCCCTCACGTTTGCATGGCAAGTGTTTTTGTGTGTGCTTGTTCCGCTCTGATACCAAATGTCACGAACTTAGCTGGTTTTGCCTAAGTCGTGCAACACCGTCGCGTGTCCATCCACAAAGGTCAACCTCCCCGAAACCTCCTATAATCCCTTAGGACCTACAAAAGAAAAAAAGGATTAGAGAAAGTGTTTCCCGCGGGATCCATAGGTAAACACTTTAATTACAACCATGGACTTTACAAACTCTGAACAGTCACGTACAAAGGATCAAGGTCCATTACAGACCGAAGTCCCCACAAGTGTCCATATGACACAACTCTCATTTACAAGCCGAAACTGGCCACGAAAGCTAACCAAACTAGGGCTGCCAAGCTTACTACTAGCCCGAAAGACACAGACATACATGAGCATTACATCGAACACCCTCTTTATATTTTTGTCCGTGACAATGGTCTGCAAAAATCATATCGCGAAAATGGAGTTGTTTTGGGCACTTTTGGCCCAACGCGATTAGCAGTCACACTGCAGCATTACAAATTATTTTCGCTTACATTTCTTATGCAAAACCACATAAAACTAAGGCAAAACAAGCTGCCAAACATCTGTAAAAGCATGCAAAAGCAACAAATGGTTCGTTGAGCGAAGATGTTGTGGGTGCATGACGACCGTTCATGACAAAACAATAGAGGACAATCTATTTTTCACAAAATCCTAATAGAGCTATTGGGAGGCTATTTTGAAGATCAAAGACAACAAAACCATTCAACGACATATTTAATAGGAGCCTCTATAAAATAACTCTAAAATATATAAAAAAATATGCATCCATAAATGAATAAACAATCAAATCAATAATCATAACATTATAATATATTAAACAACTAATTAAGCACTCTCCCAATAGGATGGAGACTTTATCGGAATGAGTTTTGTATTCTCTCATCAACAGATTGTTACGGACTTAGCTGAATTTGCCTAAGTCGTGTGGCACCCTTACAGCAAAATTTTGGACTTAGTTAGGATTGCTTATCATAAAATGCTCATGCGTTATTCGTCCGTAATGGGTCAACCTACAAGCAACCTTGTGTCGATCCTTAAGAACTTGCAAAAGAGAAGGTTGATTAGATTGAAGCGAGCGGCGGACAAGTCCCGACATCTCGCAAAGAGGAAAGCTTTACAAGCAATTCAACAAACGCCTTGAGTGCAAGAGAAAAAAGAGAGAAAGTAGCAAAATAGGACTTTAGAAGGTTGAGCGAACGACGGTTCACTGAGTGTCGAGTGCGAAGACAAGCTCAATTTCTGATGAATGCTCAACGCCCGACATATACCCGAAGCCCCATCCAACCCTGTGCCACCCGGGGGGTTCCAGGGTGCTAAGATTGTTGACATTTTTCTTCGCTTCGCGATCTGCAGAAATCAGGCCACGGCACGCGAAAACAGAGCTGTTTTGGGCAATTTTGGCCCGGCACGGTGAACAATCGGACTGCAGTGTTGCAAACTTTTTTCGCTCGCATTTCTCAAGCAAAATCTCATAAAACTAAGGCAAAACAGGCTGTCAAACATTTGTACAAGAATGCAAAAATGACGAATAGTTTGTTGAGCGTAGATATTGCGAGGGAACGACAATCGTTCATGACAAGATGGAGAAAGCTTATATCGTACTCCAAACAGTGGATAAAGTTGTGTCCCTCACCTATCAAAGAAGGGACACATTCCATCAAGCAACGAATAGAGAAATCATCTAACTGTCATGTATGATGACCCGCTAATCCTCGAAGGGAATCACCAAGGCGAGGAAATATGATCATCTCACAATATAACATGTCATATTCATTTTAAGATGAAATATTATTAAAGCATCTTAAATTGTTTATCTTTCAAACATCAATAATATCAAAGAACATACACTAAATAGCCATTGGGCTAAACCCTAGCAAGATTGGTCTAATTGACCTGAACTAGACTTCATATGGCTAGAACCTAATTAAACCAACCTCTAATCCTCATTTAATCGATTTGAAACTAATATAATTTGGACTTGATCGACTTCAATTTGGGTCAAACGAGCTTGAATTGGTCAAACCGATTTTGAATCACCATGAACCACCCTAAATCGATCAATTGATCTAGTTTAGTCAATTATCGGGCTAAAATCAGTAAAGGGGAGAGAATTAGGCTAAGTTGCATAGTGTTAGGCCACATTGGATCAATCTACATGTGTCTTAGACCAGTCACGTGTACCGTAAGTGCCTGTCCCAACAGTTGGGCAGAGAGAGGCGACGGGTTGGACCGAGGGGTAGGCCACTTAGGCTAGGCTGGGTCACACCAAACCTACGAGCTAAGTTGCACCTGGCTTGCAAATCGAGTTGAGCCTAACCTCACAGTTGGAGTAGCCCTAGGCGTATGCAACTGAGTTGACCGAGTCCAATCGACAACCTAACATGGGTCAGACCCAATCGACCCTCCCATATTCAATTTGACTTCAAATTCTTTCTTTACAACATCAATATTTAATTAAATTAAAACATAAAGACTATTATAGAAATGGTTAACTCATGATAAAATTCCAACATAATTAAATGATAATAGATGAATTCAATTGTAATATAATAAAATTATAGTAAAAATTAATATTTTAATTAATCAACTTTTATCATATAAACATATAGAAAAATCAATTAATAATATTCACTAACCTAAAATAATTTAGCATCAAGCATGCACATACACATTTTTCTTCTTTTATATTTTTTTTAAACTTTTGAACTAGTAAAGATCATAACATTGAAATCCGAAAACTATTTCAAATTAAACATGGCATGAATATATATTTAAATTTAATCTAAATACGTAAAGACTTAGAGAACTAAGAAGAGTAAAAACTCAATTTTCAGGAAAGACAGGAAACCTGCCTCTCCTCAGTGGAACTCCACTCCTCGTTCCACTGCCAGGATCGATGCGAAATGAGGGAGTGGAATCCACTTTAAATAGAAGGTAAGCCCTCCTCAATAGGTAAAAAAATATTGTTTTCGTAATTGAGTTATTTTTATTTTCTTTTAACATACTAAAATGTCTGAAACAAACATGAAATCTGAAACATTCATTTCCTAAAATCTAATAAAAAGATTTAAAATCAACTAATTAGATCATGATTAGGGGTAAAATGTCATCAATTACATTCATAATAGATGGACCAATCCAATGATCTATTAAACTTCTTTTAAATAGATTATCAATGTAACATGAACTAAAGCAAGAATTAGTCTAAAATTCCCCATATTCAATATTTATGATTCAAGAGAATCACATCAGATGGTTCAAAATTACCTAGAAAGAAATCTAGTCTACTTCGATTTTGTTAATTTGTGAACTAGCAACAGGCAAGAACAAGAAGATAATGAACTGAGAGGTATATAACTTACATGGCATATCTATTATTCTATACTATGACTTGAGACAAAACATAGGCTCCATCCAACATACAAATTTCATACTTAGCAGAAATAAATAATGAAATTTGTTTTATTACAAAATATACCTGGTTTGGGTATGACAACAAGCTAACAAAATTAGCTGCCGCCTTGACTGTTGCAGGCTGCCCAAGCTGAATTCTAAAACGTGTATAGGCAGGCCAGTAAACCAGATAAGAATACAGCAATAATCTTCCAAGACAATCAGCTAAATGTATTATATGCTTTAGGTTCTTCATTGATGCTTAGAGATACTGCTTGATCAATTGATAGAATTATTACAGATTAACAAACTGTCAAATGGAATAAATAGGCAACAATGCAGGGAGAGAAACAATGGAATGAATAAGTTAGCTGACATTTGTTGATGAAGTATCTGACATCATCAGAGATGATCTGGGAATCAACAGCCTGCATGAAAACCAAAGCTTATAGAAGCTTAACTACCTCCTGATGGAAGTAGAGAAAACTGAGCAGATATGTAACGAGCTCATTAAGAAACTAATTGCTCCGTGGTTGATGATGCTAACATGAGGGGAATATAGTAAATTACCAAAGCAAGAATGGTTATTACAAATTACACAATAAAACATCTTGAAATATAGATAACCTTTGGTGAATAAGGCTAGATTAGTTTTAGGATTTACCCAATTAAAATTTATGATGAATCTAATCAATTATGCAATTTACCTCAGTTTACATAAAAAGGTTACTTTCAGGATTCTCTTTTCTTCTTTTTTTTTCGTTTTTTTTTTTTAACAAGTAAATCAAGACACGCCTTATGGATCTAAGGGTTTTATTTCATGTTCATTTGAATTTGACTTTCTGGAGATGGAAAACAAGCTTATTTAAAAAAGTTTAGCAAAAGAAAAGCTGATCAAAGGGAACAACAGATTGATAGCATCTTTTAAGTTACAAAGAAAGTAGGTGATAGTATGGTACAAATTACCTGACTAACTGGCCTCCTTATAAGTCTAATCTGACTGTTCCTGCAAGTGATCTATGCTGTCACTATTGATGCTCATTATTGGGCCTCTTGGCCTATGTTATTATAGACTTCTACTGTTCTAAAAGATGGTTTAACATAAATTATTTATATTTCAACAAACAAGTTGATAATTTTCATAAGAAATTGTCAGCGCACTCCAACTGAGTAAAAAGAATAAAGTTGGAAATTGGAGAAAAGATTCGTATAGAAAGAATATCATATACATTGCATGGTACAAAGAAAAAGGATAAATGGACATATATGTATTTTTATAAGACACTCATAAGACCATATATTTTTGATGCACTAGGATGTTCAATGTAGTACCCTATCTAGGTAAAAGAGCAGTGCGACTGGCCGCAGTGCAGGCACACGTGATGCAGTAACCACTTCTCATGTGAATTTGTGATAAAACCTGATACTATTTAGTAATTTGTGATAACTGAAAGCAGCACCAATAACTCAAAAACATTAAGAAGAAGAAAATGGTTTACTAATAATTCTCTTAAGGCCATCTGATTCAGATTCAAGTACCAGGCAGACTTCAAAAGGCACAATTTTGGACAAACTGGAAAGATATTAAACAAAAGAAAATAAAAACTAATCTGCTAGACAAATGCATATATGGAAGTGGAACCTAAAGTAATTATTCCAAGTTAAAAAATTATTCAGGTGAAGTTACCATTAGCCAACCTTAAAGGTTAAGCTATTCTGTACACTTAAGAATTCATCTTAAACCATCCTAACTCATGTTCCAACATCACTATCTTTCCAATTCATCATAGTAATCAATATCAAATAGAAGCTTCCTAACATTCACCAAGTGAATTTTTCTCCATATATAAAACAAACCGACAACCCGCCAAGAATAAGAGAATCAATAGTAACAAAATAAACAAAGAAATACATAAATAATATCAAGAGAATAAATTACATCTACAGATTCACCAAAAAGTATTCTCCATTAAGCCAAAGAGTAACCATTGCATGAAGTGAACTTAAGCTAAAGTGACCAATACAATACAAATCACGTGAAATTTAGTTGCCAAATTAAAGAATAGATAATAAACCAAATTATTCATGAGGAAGCATGCAATGCAATCGTTACCGATCCAGAGCGGCATATGTAAACATTGTCTGTCAGCTGTGTGATCTTATCCGACACCCGATTAGCTACATACATCCCTGTACGCAAAGTCCAGAGTAGTTATCAGAAAGAATTTAAGAAAGAGCAAGAACCCGAGCAGAACTGCAACCAAGATCAAAGGAACCAGCTACAACAAAAATAATATTGTCCCGAGCTTTTTCGAGTCCGATCGGACCCGTGCTCGTCCTCGAATCGGCTCCGAGGACGATACCGCCATCATAGGTTACACCCGATTACGGTGGTTCCCATCGAATGTGGAGCGCTGAGATCGAGAACCATCCAGCGACAGGTTGGAGAAGAAGCACGAAGAAGAGAATCACCCACGGAAACCCTCGAGGAAGGAACTAAGAGGACGACGGGGTTAAGGAAGCCCCTCACGTGCTTTTCACGTTGAATGAAACCCAACATATCCGCACGAGAAGCGGGCGGGAAAGCGAGTTGGGCTCAGCCCTGGCCTGCAAATTCTGGCGATTTGGACCGAACCCAATCGGCCACGAGCTGCGGTTCGACCCAATTTGAGCTCGAGCCTATGTATTCTCGTACGATTGGACTGGAAATGGATTTAGTACAAGGATTTTTAAGTATAAATCCATTTAAAGTTTAGAACCAGCGTTATTTAGGCTTATAAATATTGATGCGGTATACGGATCTCTCATCAGTAAAATTCTTCATATATGTCCCTGCTATTAATAAAATGATTGGTAGTTAACATTAGCTAGTTTTGGATAAGATAAAATTTGAATAAGTGATACTCTTCGGTGTTATTAACATTTTAACTAATAATCAAATTACAATTATGTTATGACATATCTTGGATTTTGGTTGTTATATATATATGGCTTTGTTAGGATCAATTGGCACTAGGTTTAGATGAAATCTTTTAAATTAAACCAAGATAAGAAATTCGAAACTTTTCGTTCTTAATGAAATAAGTGAGTGTTTGATTGAAATAAAGTTACTAAAAAAATTGAAAAGATAAGCAACGTTTGAAGAAAAAAATCTATCATGGAAACTTTGCTTTCAAAGAGTTTAGTTAAATCGGAAGTGTCAATACAAGAATATATAAACAATGAAAGCAATAAAACACTCATAATTTTTATAATAGTTCGGCACCAACGACATAAGTCAATTTTCGAGTCCTCATTCTTAAGGCACACCAGTGTTTACTACTGATCTTCTTGGGGTGAAGACTAAACCCTTACACTTTGCTTATAAGGGATACTTTGATAAAATTTCTAATTCTAAGTTCTCTCTTTTCCCTTTTCTTTTTCTTACAAATCACACCCAATTTCATTTTTCACAGAGTTTAGTTACTTAAAAAGAGTTATTGTGAATGCAATAATACTTTGGACATTTATAGACCTTCAATGGCTTGAGAAATTAGCGTAAAAAATCAAACATACCCGAAAAAACCGATACGGCTTTACTCGACCAGGCTCACCACCCAAACATCGTGCAGATGGTTTTTACACAGGTGGGTCAACCACCGAAAGTACCTAGATTCCTAGGTACGGGTGGTTTAACCACCCAAAAGCCTAGGCAGCGATGGTACACCCACCGCTCACTGATGGTTTACCTATCAAAATTTTCACAAAAGTGGTTCTCTCCACTTTTCGAATTCTGGCTTGAACCTGATGTTGGCCAACCCTCTAGTCAACCAATTGAGCTCAATCAAACCCCAATAATGGACCCAGTTATCTTATTAAGTTGATTTGAATTTTATCCAAATCTAACTCAATTAGGACTCACTTCTAACTACGACTCAACGATTCCAATGCTAAAAGACCACAAGTTTAAACTACGACCCAACTTTCGCCAATCTAGTAACCTCCGGCGTTCTTGCTGCAAGTCACCTGGTGTTCTTCTAATGATCTCTTAGCATGCTCCCAGCGAGCTTCTTAATCCTTTCGGCGAATCTCTTAGCAAACTCCTAGCGAGATCCCACTACATCGTCCAAACCCGACCCGATGCCTAAGCTTGATCTTGGCACATTATCTGGTTATAACTTCCTTGCTCCTATCATAATTAGACTTACAAATCTTCCTCTAACACACATGTCAGAAAAATACTCATCAATTGATCTCATTATCAAAATCTGAGATTTAATAATCTCTTTTTTTTTATAATCACATCAATTGATGATGAGAGTTAATCCTAACTCCCCCTAAATTCATGTTATGATAAAAAATAACTTAAATTCAAGAGAATCATATTCAAGTGAATTAAGACAATCAATACTTAAAGCAAATCATATTTCAAGGATAGCAATAAGACTTATTTATATCAATAATAATTTAATTTTAAAGTATGATGACTAAGTCATCAATGCATCAAAGATTTTCATGAATTTTAAATATTTAAAAATTTTCCATCAAGTCATTAATGCATCAAAGATTTTCATGAATTTAAAGCATTTGAAAATTTTTCCTTAAATTATTACATAAGTCATTAACAAATATGTGAAATGTGTGGATAAAATAAATTTTTGCTCCCCCTTTTTAAAATATGATATGATTTATAAATAACTTTTTCTTTTTGTGAAAAAGAAGGAAAGAAAATAAGGGATAAGTTGCAAAATATCATTAAGAAGAGCTTTGAATTTTGTAGAGATAAAATTTTGAAAATAAGTTTAAAAATTCAAAATATTTAAAGAGATTCAAAGGTTTAAGAGCTACTCATGTATTTAAAAATTATTTCATGTAATTTTAAGCAAATGTAGTAAATAAATCCATAAAATAATAAAATCATCACCAAGCAATTTTTCTCTCCTTTTTAAGATAAACATCTCATAGGAAGATAAACATTTAGCATTCTAAATTATCTTCTAAGAAAATCAAATTGTTCTTCATTTAAGAGTTTTATAAAAATATTCACTTATTAATGCTTAGTATCAATAAATTCTAAAGAGATATCTTAACAATTTATATAATATCTTATAAAATAAATAGGATTTTTTATTAGACATATAATACTTATATTATCACACTTTATAGGAATATTTTATAGTTTTATTTCATAGCCTTCTAGTGTGTTCTTCATCCAAATGACTTGGGCACAACATATACTAGTTGCAATGTATTATGGTTCTGCAATGGATAAAGGTACTAAATTTTATTTCTTGAAAGTCTAAGAAACAATTACATGCCCCAAAAATTGACATATTTCAGTATTACTTTTTCTATCTATTATATATCCACTAAAATCAGCATCATAATAGGCAATCAAGTTAAAGTTCTTTGATTTAGGATATCATAATCCCACTTTAGATGTTCCTTTAAAGTATCTAAAAATTCATTTAACTGCTTTTAAATGAGAGAGTTTTGAGTTAAATTATTACCTTGTACACAATCCAACACTGAACATGATATCCGGTCGTGTAGGAGTTAAGTATAATAAATTTCATATCATACTTCTATAAGTTTTTTTATCAAAGTTTTCTCCTTTACTATCTAAGTCCAACTTTGTAGATATGCTCATGGGAGTGTTTAATGCTTTAGCATTTTCCATCCTAAATCATTTTATCAAGTTCATTGTGTACTTACTTTGACTAATAAAAATATCATCATCAAGTTGTTTTATTTGTAATCCTAAGAAGAATGTTAACTCACCCATTAGACTCATTTCAAATTCTTGACTTATTTCTTTAGCAAAAGACTCATATAAAGATTTATTTGTAGATCAAAAAATAATATCATCAACATAAATTTGAATAACAAGTAAGTCATTTTTAAAATACTTAAAAAATAATATGGTATCAACCTTGCCTTTTGAAAATTTATTTAAAATAAAAAAAGAACTAAATCTTGCATACCAAGCCCGAGGGGCTTATTTTAATCTATAAAGAGCTTTTGTAAGTTCGAAAACATGATTAGGAATAAGATTATTTTCAAAACAAATGGGTTGTTCAACATACACTCCTTTGAAAATAAAACTATTTAGAAAAATATTTTTAACATCCATTTGAAATAATTTAAAATTTTTAAAAGAATCAAAGACAAGGAGCATCCTAATAGCTTCAAGTCTAGCCACGGGAGCGAAGGTTTAATCATAATCAATTTCTTCTTTTTGATTGAAACCTTTGGCCACTAATCTAGCCTTGTTTATAACCATGGTACTATTTTCATCTTGCTTGTTTCTAAATACCCATTTAGTATCAATCACTAAATGGTCATTAGGTTTAGAAGTAAGCTCACATATCTTATTTTTATCAAATTGATTAAGCATTGCATTAAACTAAGAATCATCTCTTAGGGCCTCATCACTTTGGCTCGATTTTAGAAAAAAATGTGGCATTTGCATAAATATTTCTAAAGAAAGATCGAGTTTAAATTCATTTTGATGTTTCTTCTATTATAAGCTCATTAGGATGATCATTCACATACTTCGATTCCTTAGGTCAGGTATTGGAAGTAGATATATCCAAGTTACTTTTAGGAGCGTTATCTTTTAAATTCAAAGTATCAAAATCAATTTCATCATCAAAATCAATCTTTTTAAATTCGAAAAGCTCATTAAAAAAAACATGAATTGATTCTTATATTACTAATATTTTTTTATTAAAAACATGATAAACTTTTAAAATATAAGCATAATCTAAATAAATGCCTTCATCGGATTTTACATCAAATTTACGTAAAGCATCCTTTTCATTCAAAATAAAACATTTATAACTAAATATTTTAAAATAAAAAATATTGAGCTTTTTACCGTTCCATAATTCATAAGGAGTTTTAATGAGTAATAGTTTTACTAGAATCCTATTTAAAATATAACATGTCATATTAATGGCTTCGGCCCAAAAATATTTGGGAAGATTATATTCATTCAACATTGTTCTAGTCATTTCTTGTAGGCTCTTATTTTTTCTTTCTACTACTCTATTTTGTTATGAATTTCGTGGAGTAGAGAAGTTATGAATATATCTATTTGAATCACAAAAATTTTGAAAATCATCATTAGAAATTCTCTACAATAATCACTTCAAATTGAAGAAATTATACATCCTTTTTTATTTTGAATAACTTTACAAAATCTTATAAAATATTTAAATGTATCACTTTTATGTACTAAGAAATAAGTCCAGGTATATCTATTAAAGTCATCCACTAAAACAAATGCATATTTGCTGCCACCTAAACTTATAATGTCAATTGGTCTAAATAGATCTATATGGATTAATTGAAGTGGTCTAGAGGTGCTAACATGATTTTTTAACTTAAAACTACTTTTTATTTATTTTTTTTAATTAACAATTGTCACATATTTTATCTTTGATAAACCTAAGACTAGGTAAACCTCTTACTAGTTCCTTGGTAGAGATTTGGTTTAAAAGTTTCATGCTAGCATGAGCTAATCTTTTATGCCAAATCTAAGCATCATCATTTAAAGCCAAAAAATAAGTTTTATCATAAATTTTTTTAATATATATGGTGTATACATTGTTGTTTCTCAAGGCAATCAAAGATTCATTTTTGTGTGGTAATTCAATTATGCAAGCATTAGGTTAAAATTGAACAACATATCCTTTATCATATAATTGACTAATACTAAGTTAGTTATGTTTTAAGCCATCAACTAACAACACATCTTCAATCAAGAGGTTTGATGTGTTACTTATTGTTCCTTTTCCAATGATTTTACCCTTGTTGTTGTCTTCGAAGGTAACTGGTTCTTCATTTAAGTTAGTGAGCTTAGAAAAATAAGATGGATCTCCGACTATATGCCTTGAGAATCCACTATTAAGATACCATTTGGTGCTCATAGCTTTAATATGGAGACAAACTACAAAAAGGATATATTTGATTTAGGCACCTATTTTACATTGGGTCCTCCATAACGAACTCTTTCTTTATTTTCTAATTGATTTTTATTATATAAGATTTTTTTTGAAACTCATACTAGTTGATGTGGACTACATTTTCTAAATAGGTATTTGTTTGCCTTATGTCCTAATTTATCACAAAAATTATATATGATTCTTGGTGGCATATTTAATGTAGGTCTTCTTATAAATATTGTTAATTTTTGTTGGACATTACCAGCAAAGCCGATGCCATTTTTCTATTAATGTGACCCTTATTTGCAAGGATCATATTTAGGGATTTATTCCCTATTTTAAAATTTTTTAATGTGGTTTTAAGCATGATATTCTCTTCTTTAACATTATCTAGCAAATCACATTTAGAATATGATTTATGTGAAACTAATGAATCATGCATTTCGTCAAGTCTTTTAACTAACAAATCATGATCAGCTTTAAGTAATTTAAAAGACTTGCTAAGTTTTCTAAACTCATTAAATAAATCATAAAATATATTTAATAATTCTAAAAAAATTAAAATGCTCACTAACCTCATCTTCGATCGCCATTAAGACATAGTTAGCCACTTCTTCTTTGGAGTTGTCTTCCTCATCCGAAGAGCTTGATTCATCCCAAGTAGCCGAAAGTGATTTCTTTTTTAGTGTTGGCTTCTTTTTCAAATGAGGACATTCATTTTTGAAATGTCATGATTTTTTGCATTTATATCAAATAACATTGTCCTTCTTCGAATCTTTTTTATTTTTATAGTTCTTGTTCCTTTTTATAAATTTTTAAAATTTTCTTGATAACAATGCAATATAATGGTCCTCATCACTCGTGGTTTCACTCGAGGAGTTATTTATTCTTCGAAGTGCTACATCCTTCCTATTCTTTGGAAAGGGTTCATCAAGCTCATCATGAGCTTTACAATTAGTTCATATGTTATAAGAGAGCCAATCAATTCTTCAAGAGGCAAGTTATTTAAGTCTTTAGTCTCTTGAATAACGGTTACTTTAGGATCTCAAATGTCAGGTAAAGATCTCAAAATCTTACTAACTAATTTAAAATTAAAAAATATTTTCTAAATACTTTTAGGCCATCGATGATATCCGTAAAACAGGTATACATGTCTCCAATGGACTCACTTGGTTTCATTCGAAACAACTCATAGTTATAAATTAAATATTTATCTTGGATTCTTTTACTCTACTAGTCCCATCGTGTGTAATTTCTAAAGTGTGTCAAATAGTAAAGGTCGATTCACAAATAAAAACATGATTAAACTCATTCTTATCAAAAGCACAAAATAAGACACTCATAGCCTTGACATTTAAAGAAAAATTCATTCTTTTCCAAATCAATTAGATCATTCATTAGCTTGAAAGATTTTTTAAATCCATTCTTAACAACACTCCATAGATTAAGGTCCAAAGAGATAAGAAAAATATATATCATTGTCTTCCAATATGTGTAATCCGTCTCATTAAACACGGAAGGACGTGAAATAGAATGTCTCTCATTTATACCAAAATAAGTCATTTACACAAGTGGGTGTTAATCCAAAGAGTAAGTATTTTGCTCTGAAAACAATTGTTAGGATCAATTGGAACTAGGGGGGGGGGGGAGGGGGGTGTGAATTAATGCAAGTGTAAATTTTTGGTTTATATGAAATCTTTTCAATTAAACCAAGATAGGAAATATGAAGCTTTTCATTCTTAGTGAAACAAGTGAGTGATTGAAAGAAAGTTGCTAAGAAAATTGGAAAGATAAGCAACGTTTAAAGAAAAGAACTTATCGTGGAAATTTTGATTTCAAAGAGTTGAGTTAAATCGAAAGCGTCAATACAAAAATATGTAAATAATAAAAGCAAGGAAACACTCATAATTTTTATAGTGGTTCGGCGCCAACGACCTATGTCCACTCTCGAGTCCTCCTTTTTGAGGCATACTAGCGTCCTCTATCGATCTTCTATAAGTGAAGATCAAACCCTTACACTTTGCTTATAAAGGGAGATTTTGAGAAAATTTCTAACTCTAAGCTCTCTCTATTCCTTTTTCTTTTTATTATAAATCACACCCAATTTTTTTTCACAAAGTTTAATTGCCAAAAACGACTTGTTGTGAATGTAAGAATACTTGGGGTATTTATAGACCCCAAGTGGCTTCAAAAATTGGAGTAAAAAATCAAACATACTTGAAAAAATCGGGTACGAGCGATTTACCTCCTCGGCCAAACACCGAACATTAGGGTTTACCCATCGACCCTAGGCAGGTCAACCGCCAAAAGTACCCAGATTCCTGGGTACGGGCGGTTCAACCGTCATCAACCGCTTGAAAGCCTAGGCAGTGACGGTACACCCATCGCTTACCGGTGGTTTACCCACCGAAATTTCTACAAAAGTAGTTCCCTCTACTTTTTGAATTCCAGCTTGAACTTGATGTTGACCAATACTCTAGTCAACCAATTGAGCTTAACCTGAGCTCAATCAAACCCCAATAGTGGATCCAGTTGCCTTATTAAATTGATTTGGCTTTCATTCAAATCTAACTAAATTAGGACTCACTTCTAACTACGACTCAATGATTACAATGCTTAAAGACCACAAGCATAAATTAAGACCCAACTTCCGCCGATCCGATAACATTCGACATTCTTGCGACACGTTATCCGATCTTCTTCCGGTGATCTCCCGGCATGCTCCTAGCGAGCTTCCCGATCCTTTTGGTGAATCTCCTAGCGAACTTTCGATGAGGTCTCACTGCATCGTCCAAACCCGACTTGATGCTTAAGCTTGATCTTGGCCTATTATCTGGTTGTAACTTCATTACTCGTGTCATAATTATATTTAAAAATCTTCCTCTAATATATATGTTAGATAAACACTCAATTTAATCATCAAAATCTAAAATTATCAAATCCAATTTTGAGTTTATCCCAAGGTAAGATATTAGAAAGTAAAAGAATCAGGATAAGACACTATATAATATGCTCGATCAAAATCTTACTATTTAAGTTAATATTGGTACTGAGAATTCAATCAATATATTCAAACCATAAATCCCTTATTGATTATTGGATTGAAATAATAACAATAATAACACATATTATTAAACTATAAATGGATCGTAGAATCATTATTATTACCTTATGAGATTTTATCAAAACATTTACATAATCTACCTCATTCGATTGGGCCTTCTCTGATATATTGACTCATGATATGTGATGTGTTGGCAATGGCCGAAAATTGACATGTAATATTTTCATATCAAATTTATATACAAGCTTGTAAAATTTATAAAAATATATATGGTAAATAAAATTTAGAGAAATATATATGAAAATCATCATATTTATGTATGTATGTATATCTGTTTCTAGATTTTATATAATATATATGTTCCATCAAATTTAGAGAGATAAATATGAAAAAAATCTATTTTGGATGGGAATATATGCAATTTTGTCTCTAATGTATATGTTTTTTTTTATTTTTTGAAATATAGATTAAACTTAATTTTAGAAGAAAATACATAAAAATACATATATATATATATATATATATATATATATATACTATAAGTACAAGTCCAAGTCTGGTAGGCGCCGCCACGTTATATCGCCACCAAAACGATGCTACAAAACTACGGTTGGCGGAGCAAAAGGAATATTGCGTTGTACGTCGCGGAACGCGAGCACAACAGATCGGTCAAACTCCTCAAAACATTTCACAACAAAAGGTCGGATCCATGTATTTAGAACATAAACAGGAATTTGAATTGTCCTATATGTGTTCTACAGATACGTTAATTGGAAGAAACAGTTTTTGGTAGCATAATTTAAAATGATATTGCTTTAATTAACTGTCGATCGTTTAATACTGTATGTATCAAGGGGACCAATTAGGACTCATTCAGACATTAAAGTAAACGTTGACTAGTCGTCAAAGAAACATAATCATCAGGGATCGATTTGTACAATTATGACTATACCAAATCAATCAAGAATCTATCATTTGCTAGGTATTAAGGCAGCTAATACAAGATTCAACCAATTGATTAATCATATACAGGGCTGATCTCCCTATCACCAGAGAGATCAAGCAGCAACTTAATTATATTTATAATTATTAAATAATAATAATTAGTTTAGCTTGTCAATGTAGAATAATTATCCAAGTAATTTTAATGAGCAGTGTGGAATATAAGACTTTTTATGGAAAATAAAATCGACTCATAAATGATTACCCAATCATGCAATGTTCTCATGAGCGGGTGGGCCCCGGTTACCGAATTCAGAAAACGCAACGGGAATAAAGGTACATAAAGGCGGGGTTGACACTGGCCCACACAGAGAAGGCCACGACACCTCGGCTCGTGCCGCTGTAGCTGTGCGGACCGAGTCCGCGACTTTCGCTCTATTGCGATCGTTATTATTCGACGGAAACGTACTCCGGGGTAGAGGAAGGCAGGGGAATGTGACGGAGGTAAGGGAGACGGAGACAAGGCGAGAGAGAGAGAGAGAGAGAGAGAGAGAGAGAGAGAGAGAGAGAGAGAGAGGATCGCTGCCTTCTCTTTTCGTCTCTCGAGGAGTCGGAGGAGGAGATCAGAGACCCGCGCCTTCGTGGTCAGATTCTTTCAAGGGTTTCCGCCATCTTCCACGATCTTCTCCTCTCAATCCTGGTTGAATATTGTGATTCTATCCTAATCTGTTCCCTTTTATGAGGTACAGAATGGTTCTTATAGATCGAGTAAAAACAAAACCTTAATTTGCTTCCGGATACCAATCTTCTTTCTGCATTATCTTTGTCCCAATTTTCTGGAAAACAGTCATTTTTCTTTGGCTCTAACATGGGCATTTCAACGTCTTGTCTATTTAATTTTAGCTTGATTTGTCCTGGCTGTTAATTGGGAACGAATGTGTTGGTTTCATTTTTCGTTGGTCAAAGTCTGGATTTCTATCCTAGGTAGGCAATGCGGTTAGGCTATGCCGTTTAAGTGGGAAAACCAGAACCTGTGATTTCGGATAGTGAAGAACTTTGATCTTCACTGAGTTGAAGAATTGGAAAAGCACGACCTTGAAATTATTTTCTATTGCTTATAGTGTACAAGATGGGGGTGATGTCAAGGAAGGTTTTGCCTGCATGCGGTAATCTGTGCTTTTTCTGCCCCTCACTGAGAGCAAGATCTAGACAACCAGTGAAGCGGTACAAGAAGCTGCTAGCTGATATTTTTCCCCATTCTCAGGTTAGTGGCCTTCATATTTCAGCTCATTTGATTTCATCCTGAATTTTGAAATCCGAACTTGTGAAGTGACACATTGGATGTTTCCCGTTTAATATTTGAGTTGTACATTAAAAGGAATCTTGAAATTGGTATGGCTGCTGTAACATGTTTCTTTTTGTTATAATATTTATTATCCTTTGAAGCACTGAAATTATCTACTTCCTCGAACGTTTCCAGATTACAATGCTTTATGTGATAGAAAAAAAAAACCTGATTAGAATGGAAAAGAGAACT
Organism: Ensete glaucum; assembly: GCA_021527575.1. Lineage (NCBI taxonomy): Eukaryota > Viridiplantae > Streptophyta > Magnoliopsida > Zingiberales > Musaceae > Ensete > Ensete glaucum. Next base: position 42,440,275 of record CM038558.1, read on the forward strand.
CTGCAAGTCTTGTATTTATTGTTAGGCTTATTATGAGCAAACATCTATGATCACATATTGAGGATGATTTTTCTCATCTCACTTGCTCTATACCTTCCAAGATGTGGTCTTTCTTTCTTGAATTTACTCTTTATAGATTAGTATCAGGCATCCTATTTTGGGATCACTTGTCCCTGTTTTCTTACAATAATATTGTCATCTATAAAATGTTACCTACCTGCAGTGATTATATGCTTAGCAGAACCATCAGTTTCTATTAACCTCCACAGATCAAACCAAAATAAATTTTTTGTATAATCTTACACAAAGATTGTTCTTGTTATGTGTGTGTTATGATCTATGTTAGTTGTGCAATACATGATATATTAGCAATTAGCACGGGTGCATGCTGGAGAAACATTCGACATGGTCACTATGGTCAATTACTTAGCATAAGAAACTTGTCCCCCTTTCTTTCTTTAGCATCTCAGCTTCAAAAATCAATAAAGTTTTTCTCTTTTGAAACCAACAAAGGAAAACTTTATTACTCACTCACCCAGTAAGAGCTGAACAGATCTGGGATAGCACCATCCCAAAAAAACGGGGATCCTAGTGATAATGTCACAACCCGGGTTGATGAGCTAACTATCTTGATAGCTTTAGTTTGGCCCAACCACTGGCCAAAAAGCTCGAGCATGGTGCATGTGAGGCTTAGCCCATTGGTGGCTTCATGCTGTGTCGAGTTCAGAGCACTCGGGAGTTCAGAGCACTCCATACACATAAGTAGCCCTTTCCGACGGGGGTCCCCTCACCATGCCCGAATACTAGGCCGGGTCTGATACCAAATGTCACAACCCGGGTTGATGAGCTAACTATCCTGATAGCTTCAGTTTGGCCCAACCACTAGCCAAAACGCTCGAGTCAGGAGTTAACAGTAGTACACTCATCAACTCTTATAAGGCATTCATATGTTCCCACATTTCCAATGTAGGACTAAGGGGTGTTACATTCTACCCAAGCTCGGCTGCTTTATCAGCCAATTGATTTCCTGTTCTATTAACATGCACTAAACGGAATTGTTCAAAAGCTTTATAGGAAGAAATGACATTAGAAACGAGATCTCTGATCGCACACAGAGTACAGCACTTCTTTGGACATATTGGCATATGCAGTTTCATATGTTCTGGTCAGAATTTTATTCACGCTGAGCTTCACTGCCTTGCGAATGCCCAAGCGGAGAGCCAGACACTCAACCATAACTGCTGACTTTGCCCGGCAAGGTTCACTACCGTGGCCGAGGATCAAGTTGTCCTTAAATTTGATGATATATCCCATCCTGCCTGAGCATCCTGCACCGCAAAAGAACCACCAGTTTATAATATGTAATCAAAATCCATCTGTTGGAGTTTGCCTACTCCCAACAGTCATCTGCATGCTCCCCTCAAGTCTTTGCCCACAAGTGTAGTAATCCAATGCATTGGCCCAAACCTTGTGTAACAGAGAAGTAGGGTTGGCCTGAAGGTTACTATACTTGGCCTCGTTGCGGCTGACCCAAAGGAACCACAATCCAAAAGCAATAACTGATAAAACCCACTCCTTTGAAGCTTTGTCCATATGTGCTGCCTTAAGGAGCCAATTCCCACACAACCAGGAACCCATAAAAATAAAAGATACAAGGAGATGCTGTTGGACAAGAGACCATAATTCCACAGCAAGGCGGCATTCCAAAAATATGTTTGGGCGAATCCTCATATGACTGACAGATAAAACAAGAGGCCAATTGAGAATGAAAAAAGAGGTGACAACCAACCAGAAGTAGGTAATTTATTCCAGGACAATTTCCACTGGAATGATTTAACTTTAGGAGTCACCCTCAAAAGCCAAATAACCTTCTAGCCCGGCCGAGTAAATTCCTTGTCACACATAGGGTTTGCTAAAGCCTTATATGCAGCTTTCACTGTCAACACCCCATCGGGGTTTTCTATCCAAAACCACTTGTCATCACTGGGGGATGCAGAGAAATAACTACCCAAAACACAGTCCATCGGTAAAGGACCAAAGAGCAATGCAAGTCCTTTTACATTCCAAACACCATCTGAAACTAAATCGCTCAGATGAAAACTGCGGCACCAAATCCATATTCACAAAAGTAGGCCAAAAGTTAAGGGGAATGTTATTAATCCAAGTGTCAGCTCACACTGAAGTCTTGAACCCATTCCCAATAATGATTTTAAAACCCATTCTCACCTCTCTAAGCATATTATGGATACTCCCAAATCCTAATAGACCTTGAAGGTCTGGAACAAGCTAAGTCACTCTATGGGTGGGGGACACCGTATTTAGAGTGTAAGACTCTGACCTGAAAACAGTGATCCTTATTAAGAAGAGGTAGGATCCTTTTGTCACAAATAGCCTTTTTAACAATAGAAAGTTCTCTGATACCAAGTCCATCTTCCTCTTTGTCCTTACAATCTGTTTCCGGCTAATAAGATGGAATCTCTTGGAATCCAATTTATCATTCAAAAGAAAGTCCCTAGAAAACTTTGACATACAGAAAAGAATCTTCTCAGATATCCAACTATTGAGGTAGGGAGGTCTTTGTAGATAGACTTGATCAAGATCATTCTATCGGCTTGAGTTAGGTAACCATTGTACTAAGCCTTTGTTCTTCCTAAGGTCCTTTCCGCCAAAGGAGATTGGTATCTCTCTTGTAGTCTTCCAAAACCAATGAATGTCCCTAGGTATTTGAATGGCCGCGCCACCTCCTTTATACTAAAAACACTACAAATCTCATGCTTCGTGCTAGAATTGCAAGCTGTGGGGAACTAGATGTTTGACTTAGAAATGTTAACGCATAGACCAGTTAGATCCTTAAACACACTTCTGCACAAGCATGCTGAACTCTCTGACAGACCTGCTTAACAGAATAATCTCATATAATGACACAAGCACACTTCTGTTTAGTGTTAATTGACTAATCATGTGTGTTCTTTCCCTAGTCTATATCTATATATTCTTCCATATCTAGTTTATAGAAATTTCCATTACAGAATATTGATACCTATGCCATGTTATTATACTTGTGTGACTTGTGTCAACATAAAAAATATGTTAGAATAAAGTCTCTGAAAGCTTATGAGATTATATTTTACATACAAGTTTACTGCACAGTTATATATATGAAATAATTATATCACACCTTTTTTTCTTTGCTAAATTCCACTGAAGCAGTTTTAAGCTAGTGTTCATTGGCTTGCAGGATGAAGAACCAAATGATCGAAAAATTGGCAAGTTATGTGAATATACTTCTAGAAATCCACTTCGCATCCCAAAGGTACACTTTCTTCTTTTTTGTTTGGTATGACCTTGTAGATATTCTTTCATTCTATATCTTGGGCAATCAGGAAATGCGCTTGGGGCCCTTTTTGGATTTTATGGAAACTTAAACAAACCAAGAAATAAACGATGTTGATGCATTATGATTTTTAGTCACAGTCCAATTTGGATGTAGTTAGTATTTGTTGAATCCACTACAGTACAATATAGGTTTCAGTTGTTGTAGCAGGTTAGTCTAGTTTTGCTATTGTTTTCTCATTTTTGTAGAATTTTTTTGTCATATTCTGGGCCATGTTATAGTTGATTGAGAAGTCTACTTAGAAGGGGGAAACATGATTGAAATAAGTCCTAACCCTACTTTTACATTCTGCAGTCTATAAAGCTTATACAGGATCCTAGATGAGTCGTATAGTTGCTCAAATTTATTGGAAAAAGATAGCTCAGCTGACAGAGCTAGAAGGTAAATATTATCCAGTTGGTTGAAAGCCCTAATTAAGTTAGAAGAAATTCAAGGTACCTGATCTTTAATTTTTTTAAGGAGAAAAGTCTAATTAAAATTCTCTCAATCTTAATCCAGGAGGACAGCAAAAGCACCTGAGGACAAAAAATCAGGAGCTTCAGCTCCCCAATTACATTAATACTGAAATCTGCTACTAAGCTTCTCAAACTTATGCAACAAAATATTATGATCTCGAGGGATGTGAACAACATTGATCAAGTTTACTGAAGAAACAATCCTTTTTATATCATTGCCTATAGCCTTAAGCTTCCAGGGCCAACGCTTGATATTGTTGATGTATTGAGTGATCTCCAAACATCAGACCTGACAGAAATGTTTTCTAGATGCTCCTTTTCCGCATTAAGAAATGCCTCAAGAATTGCTTTGGTTCAGCCTGTTTAACATACTGTGCCTTGCAGCTGGTGCAACCTGCAGCCCCAAGCCCCTGTTTGCATTCTTGATAACATATCCAACGACTGCACAATCAATATCAGCATGTAAGGACCCATCACATCCAATAAAATTTTCTATTGCTTTAATTCTAACTTCACTTACAACCAGATTCTCATTGCATTTACCCTCAAAATGAATCTGTTGAGAGGTGTAGTCCTTAGTGAAGGCCGAGGCTTTACACCAAATGGAATGTCCCAGTGGTTGGGAAAATGGTACTTTTACATTTCTGCCAGATACATGTCTAATGGAATCAGATAACATGTTGCTGAAAGGGGAGAGTGATTAAAACTTGTGATCCATTCAGATGTGGGGAGTTTATGCCATAATAATTTCCACAACAAAATTTTTTACTTTGGGTAGAGAATCCGGCTGCCACATTGCCTTCCAAACAAGGTTTTGAATATCATACCATACCGATGTATCAATCAACTATTGGTATAGTACATATCGAGCTGTACCGAGTTGTGTTGACACATGGTATACTAAGGTACTGAGCTGTACCAAGCATACCAATCCTCTCTCAGACCAGTATGTATCAACCGTACGAAGAGGTATGGTACAATATTGCAAACCTTGCTTCCAACTAGGCTATGTCTCCTCCTGAGTAAAGCTCTTCTTTTGATAATTTGATGCACAGATCAGATTAGGTCCAGATCTAGAAATCCTCACGGGGTTCTTGCTCTATATGAATTTCAAGGATTTGGTTAACTAGTAAGAGATGAAACAATATGTTTAAACTTTAAAGAAAGGTTTGCCATATCGGTCCGTACCAGCATACCGAGATTATCTCGGTATGGTACGGTACCCGGTATCGGGTGGTACACAGTGTGTACCACTCGATACATTATAATATAATATTATTAATATAATATATTAAATAAATAAAAAGCTGGCGGCGTCACCTTGATCCTTCTCCCTACGCAGGGAGAAGGAATCACATGCGGGCGACGAATCCTGTAGGTGGCCCACGAGCGACGGATGGCGCGGGGAACTGGTGAAGGTATGTTTCTCCTCTTGTTCTCCTTCTTCTTCTTCTCCTTTTTCTTATTTCTCCCTAAATCGATCGCCAATGGCCGATTTCGGTGGTATCGCTCGTTAGTGGGCGGTCCGCGTACCGGTACCTACCGCCTGGTACGGGGCCTTATTGCTCGGTAAGGAGAGCCTTGCTTTAAAGTGTCCTTCCATTTTCTATTTTGTATATAAGCTTATCCACCTGCTGAAAACATGCCATTTCACACATTAGTAAAGGTCGGTCAATTGAAATGGGATAATTATAAATCCAAGGGTCAGATGGAAATTTGGTTGTATTTCATTACCCGCAAGTTTCCTTAGCTGCTTCTTAGCTTTGTCAAGGAATCCTAGAGGCTCTTATATCACTCCAAGGCTTCAACATGCCATACTTGGCATTTTATACGCGAATCCACAGAGATTTTTCATGGTTCAATATAGGAATTTAACCTTTTAGCCCCAATAGTCTTCTTAAACATGTGTATCCTGAATGCCCAAATAACCTAAATCCTTTGGGCTAACAATTCTATTTCAACTAATCAGAGCAATCTTATTGGTATCAATTCTATGAGTTCCAAAAGAATTCCCTCAACAACTTGTCCATCCTCTTCGAAACCTTCTCCATAACTTATAAGTTCAATGAAGTATGTGTGGTTATGGCATTGACCACAAAAGTAATTATGGCAGACTTATCATATTGTACCAGCCTTGAATTTTTTGTGTTGCTCTATCAGCCATTATTTGCTGATATCTATCAATAAATCTTCCTAAAGTGGTGTAAGCCCCTAGCTACGTCATTGTCCTCAATCCCACTTTAATGCCTAGAGGCTTACATATCATGTTTTTAGAATCGACAGTACATACCTAGAACAAAATAAACAAGATTTATCTTTGTTCATCCCAAGGTTTGAAATTTGAGCTATCTGCGTGCAGGCTACATCGATCCATCGGTTCGATGACCGCCGCTACCAGATAGTACCACCAAAAATCAACCGTCGGTGGCTGATTGAGGGAGAATCGACCGTTGGCGGTCGATTGAGGGAGAATCGACCGTTGGCGGTCGATTGAGGGAGATTGGAGATCAGAGAAAAAGGGAAGAAGAAGAAGAAGAAGAGGAGAAGAAACAGAACCTCATCCCATACGTCGCCATGCCGCGCACCCGCCAGGAGAAAGATTGAGGCGACGCCTCGGTGATGTCGCCCCTTTTCCTGATTTTTTTAAGATATTTAATATTTTTAATATAATATAATATAATATCATATTTTATTATTTTTTAATATATCGGATGGTACACACTGTGCATACCACCTGGTACCGGTACCTACAAAATGTCGGCACACCGGTATGGACTGGTAAGTCAATCCTTGGTTCATCCTAAGATTGATTAACATACAAAATTGATTAAGGGCTTTGGCAACATTTCTAATAGCAAGCAACACATTATCAACATAAATCAAATGAGAAATACCAGTCCCTCTTACCTATAGGTGGGTCCTGTTCTATATTTAGTCTCAATATGCTTTGAAGAATTGTTATATTAAAATTGATTTTTATAAACGAAGGATTTTCAATGGTTGGTTATGCTTGTAATATTCTCTTTTTTACCCTTTTATGCTTTCTTCCTGATTATGCATATGATTTTGTGTTTGTCACACTCCAATATTTATTTCTAATATTATTTTGATCATAATTGTAAATTTTTTTGGTCAGATATCAGATTAGAACTGTTAACCCTATGCATCATGCCACCACCTTGTCTTGCATTAATATTGTTATGGAGTAAAGCATGAATACTCTGAAATGTGTCACTGATTTATTTGAGGTTCATACCATGTTGGATTCTTTTCTTGAATTCTACTAGTTTACGAACCAAAAGCAATGGATGATCATTTAAAGAAGTGCTTTAAAAAACAGTAGGCGTCAAAAGGCACAAGGGTTACAAAATGCCCGAGATGCTCTGAAATATTAAAATATAAAAAATATAAGTTGCAGCAGTAGCAGTGAGAAGCTAGTAGCAGCAGCGATGGAGGATTAGTTTAAGATAGCTGCGATAGCGTTGCAAACGACAATAGCGACAACGGGGGAAGCTCCGAAGGGCGTCCATTGATGGCGAAGGAACCTGTGGTCCTCTTCCTCAACAGTGGAAGGAACTGCACACGGAGTGGCGACGGAAGGAAGCTATGGGCTCTTGCTAGGTCATCAGACTCGTTCATCAATGATAGAGGAAGGCTCGATCCACTACGTCTGCGGCAAAAAGCATTGGCGGCGGAGGCAAAAGCAATGCTAGGGTTGGCTCAGGGTTGCGTAGGCGTGAAAGGTAGCTTTTGAGGGCGTCCATTGGTGGCGGAGGAACCTACGGACCTCTCCCTCGACAGTGAAAGGAACCGTACACGGAGCAGCAATGGAAGGAAGCTATGGGCTCTTGCTAGGCTGTCAGACCCGTTCGCCAGCGGCAGAGAAAGGCTCGGTCTATTGCGTTTGCAATAGAGGCAGCAACATAAAGCGTTGATGGTGGAGGCAAAGGCAGTGCTAGGGTTGGCTCGGGGTCGCGCAGGCATGAAGGGTAGCTTTTGAGGGTAAGAAACTGGTTAGTTGGTTTAATGAACTAGACTTAAAAGTCAGGTTCGGTTGCCTTATTTGAATTGAGTGCTCGCTCGAGGCGCCTAGGTCCACGCCTCATTGAAGTGCGCTCCTGGTCCACCCATGAGGCATTTGGGCTTCGCTTTGCCTTGCCCGAACCATCACAAACAAAAATATAAATAAGGTGTTCAATGTAATGCTCATGTTTGTCTGTGTCTTTTGGTTTTTGTACATGCCTTGTACAACAAGCAATGGGTTTCCAGTAGGCTTGACAACCCTAATTTAGTTAGCTTTCGCGGTCAGTTTCGGCTTATAAATGAGAGTTATGTCATGTGGACACTTGTGGGGACTTCGGTCTTTAATAGATTATGTTTCTTTGTGTGTGATTGTTCAGAGCTTACAAAGTCCATGGTTATAATTTTTATTGGCTGTATAAAATGTTTGCTGAAATGGTTGCTTGTGGATCCCGTGTGAAACGCTTTCTCTAACCCGTTTTCTCTTTTGTAGGTACTAAGAGGCCATAGAAGGTTTCGGGGAGGCTGACTTTTGTGGACGGACATGCAAGGGTGCCGCACTGTCACGAATGGTCATTGTGCACCCGCAACATCTTCGCTCAACGAACCGTTCGTCGCTGTTCTACACTTAGACAAATGTTTAGCATTTTGCTTGAGAAATGCGAGCGAAAACAGTTTGCAATGCTACAATACGATTGCTTGTCGTGCGCGGGCCAAAACTGCCCAAAACAACTTTGTTTTTGTATGTTGCAGCCTGATTTCTATAGATCGCGAAGCGGAGCAAAACGTCAGCCATCTTAGCACCCTAGAACCCCCCGAGTGGTAAAGGGCTGGATGGGGCTTTGGGTATATATCGAGCGTTAAGCATTCATCAGAAATTGAGCTTGTCTTCGCACCCGGCATTCGGTGTACCGTTGCTTATGGACTTGCGACTGTTCGTTCAACCTTATACAATCCTATTTCGCTCCTTTCTCTCTTTTCTCTCTTGCACTTAAGGTGATTGCTGAATTGCTTGTAAAGCTTCCCTCTTAGTAAGACGTCGAGATTTGTCCATCGCTCAATTCAATTTAATCAACTTTCTGTTTTGTAGGTCCTTAGGGACCGACACGATGTTGCTTGTAGGCTGACCCATTACGGACGAATAACGCATGGGCGTTTCATGACCTAGGCAATCCCAGCTAAGTCCGAGACATTAGCATAAGGATGCTTCACGACTTATGCAATTTCAGCTAAGTTCAAAATTTTGCCACAAGGGTGCCGTACAACTTAAGCTAATTCAGCTAAGTCTGTGACATTGTGGAATTAGAGCTGGCAAGCAATTCGAACAAACAGCGAAAAAGTTTCGCAATCTCGCCATCGCGAAACATCGTTTCGAATTGAGCAAGATGGGGCAATCCAGACCTTTGCCTCAAGCAGCTGCAAGTGGGCTGCAAGTGTAAACTCGCTCTCAAGCTGTTGGAGTCGCTCATGAGGAGCGTAGCAGCAAATAAGATGAGCGAGAAGTTGGGTATTCTCCACGAGCGGAGGAGGCGCAATCTGGAGTGCCAACCGGGAAAAGGAGCAACAAGGAGAGATTTACAATGGCGGAGATCTGCTTTGATGTTCTTGAAGCGAGTTTTGAGGAACTCTACTAAGGCCAACAAAAGCTCCTTCGGGTAGAGTGCTCACAAGAAGACACTGAATCTCAAATCGACAAGGTTGAGTCCCTAGTCGATCGACTGATGGAAGACACTAAAGACTCCATGCAACATCTACACGAAGCTATAGTGGAACTCACATCCAAGGTAACGTTGTTCACAAGGATTCTTAATGCAGGAGGGAGCAACACCCACGCTGTGTCGCCACAAAATTTCAGAGCACCCGACCCGCATTGTTATGAGTGTGCCAGGGATGCCAAAGAGCTCGAAAATTTCCTATTCAACATGGATCAATACTTTCGAGCTATGAGACCTGACTTTGAAGAAACTAAAGTTTCTATAACAACAATGTATTTGAATGGAGATGCAAAACTTTAGTGGTGAATCTGTTGGGAAGAGATCCAACAATGTTGGTGTTGAGTGGACACTTGGAGAGACTTGAAGCGAGAGTTGAGAACTTAGTTCCTACCTGAGAGCACGGAGTTTGTCGCAAGAAGGAAGCTGAGACAACTCCACTAAAGTACTTCCATTCGAGACTATGTGAAGCAATTTTCTGTACTAATGCTGGACATCCAGGACATGTCCAAGAAGGATAAATTATTCAGCTTCCTCGATAGCTTGAAGTCGTGGGCTCAATAGGAATTGCATCGAAGGAATGTCACCGACGTGGTTGGGGCAATTGCGGTCGCAGAAAGGCTCACTGACTTTGTCTCTTTAGAGGACTCGGGGAACAAGAAACAATCCTCGGGAAATCGCCCATCCAAGTAATCTTGAGCGAAGGAGTCTGGGGGTGAACAAAAGAAGAAGAACTTCCAAAGGACCGAGCTTAAAAGGCAAGGTCCTGAAATCTGGTGGATGCTTCTTATATAGAGGAATGCAAATGGTGAGAGAGTGCCCATAAAAACAGATACTCAATGCTTTAATTGCATCAATCCACCCTCACAAATTGGACAAAGGTAAGGCCGTTGCCCTTAGTTCGAGTAATTCAGAATCAAGCAGTGATGATGAGGAGTCGCAAAAGGGCCCCGAATGGGAACAATACGTTTGTTGAATGCATTGCAGGATCAAGTGTGGGAGAACACAAAGGCAAAGCCACAAAAGGTAGGGAGTAGCGAGTTGATGTATGTGGACATCAGCTTAATGGCTGAACAACCCATGCGATGGTGGACATAGGCGCTACCCAATTTTATTGTCGATCGAGAAGCAAAGTGACTTGGACTGATATTGGAGAAGAACCCAAGTCAGATGAAGGCTGTGAACTCGAAGGCCAAGCGAATCTTCGGACTAGCAAAGGGGTCCCTATCAAGATCATAACTTGGAGCGGGAGTACAAACATGATGGTAGTGCCTTTGGGCGACTTCCAAGTGTTTCTTAGAATGAAGTTCATGCACGCAGCAAAGTTGGTCCCAATGTCGTTCCTAAACTCCATATGCCTGTTGGGAGGTAATGACCCCTGCGTGGTTCTAGTTTCTCGAGGAGGAACCAAGGATCCATAATAAATATCGACTTTACAATTGAAAAATGAGTATGAAAGGAGAATCTACCTTCGTGGCTGTTATAAAACTAAAGGCACTTGACGGGGAGGCCATTCAAGAACCTGCTATGGTGGCGAACATTCTGAAGGAGTTCTCAGACGTGGTGCCATCCAAGTTGCCGAAAACTCTGCCACCATGCAAAGGCGTGGATCATTATATTGAGCTAGAGCCAGAAGTGAAGCCTCTAGCAAGACAACCATACCGTATGACCCCTTTAGAGTTGGCAAAGCTTAAAAAGCAGTTAGATGAACTGCTAAACGGTGGTCTCATCCATAGCTCAAAAGCACCTTTCGAAGCTCAAGTCATTTTCCAGAAGAAATAAGATAAGAGCCTCCGATTATGTGTTGATTATCAAGCCCTCAACAAAGTAACAATAAAGAACAAGTATCCTATCTCACTCATTGCGGACTTGTTCAATCAATTGGGCAAGGCAAAGTACTTCTTCAAACTCGACTTTCAGTTGGGGTACTGGCAGGTGCGCTTTACTAAGGGCAACAAAGTGAAGACTACTTGTGTGACCAGGTATGGAACGTTCGAGTTCCTGGTGATGCTTTTCGGCTTAACCAACACTCCGACCACATTCTGCACTTTAATAAACCAACTATTCAAGGAGTATTTGGACAAGTTTGTGGTCATCTACTTAGAAGATATCATCGTCTATAGCCAAACGCTCAAGGAGCATGTCGAGTACCTTCAAACAATTTTTAAAGTTCTTAGGGAGAATATTTTGTTCATGAAGAGGGAGAAGTGCTACTTTGCTCAGACAAAGATTCTATTCTTGGGGCATCAAATCAGTAAGGGGTCTATACGAATGGATGATTCTAAGGTGCAAGCTGTGGCAAAATGACGAACACTAAAGAAGGTACCAGAGTTAAGATCCTTCCTTGGTTTTGTTAACTAGTATCGGCGCTTCATTGCTGGATATTCGAACGTGCTGCTCCACTAACGGAGTTACTGAAGAAAGAGCAGTCTTGGACAAGGTTTGACATATTGGTCTGTACCGGTGTACCGAGATTATCTCAATACCAGTACGGCACAGGTATTGGGCGGTACGCATAGTGTGTACCATCAAGTATATTAATATATATTATAATATTTTATAATATAATATTATTTATTATAATATTAAATATTAATATTAAAAAGAAAAAAGGGGCGATGTCATCGAGGCGACATCGCCTCAATCTTTTTCCTAAGCGGGAGGCGTTCCGAGAAAAATCGCCCGCGGGCGAGGGCGACGACGATATACGGGCAAGGACGGCATGGGGAGAGGAGGTACTTCTTTCTTCTTCTCATCTTCTTCTTTCTTCTTTTCCTCTTCTTTTTCTTTCTTCTTTTCCCTCGATCAATTGTCGATGGTCGATTTCCCCCTCAATCGGTCGTCGATGGTCGAAATCGATCGTCGACGGTCGATTTTGACGGTATCGCCCTGTAGCGGGCGGTTCGCATATCGGTAACCTGGCGGACCGGTACGTACCGCTTGTACCGGGCGGTACAGATCGAAATTTCATTCCTTGATCTTTGAAACGGTCTTACAAATGCGAAGTAGCATTCCAAGACCTAAAGGCTGTTGTGTTGGAAGAACCTGTGCTTAAATTACCAGACTATGGGAAGTCCTTTGAGATCCATACAGATGCTTCAGACTTTACTATTAGGGGAGTACTTATGCAAGAGGGTCTTGCAGTGGCCTATAATAGTCGCAAGCTCAACAAGATCGAGCGGCGATATCCAGTGCATGAGAAGGAGATGACAGCGATGGTCCATTCTCTGCGAGTTTGGCGGCACTAACTTCTCGGAGCACGATTCGTGCTAAGAACAGACAATATCGCATTAAGATACTTCCAAACTCAGACGAAACTCTCCCAAAGCAAGCATGGTGGCAGGACTTCTTCGTTGAGTTCGACATGATAATGGAGTATAAGCCCGAAAAAGTAAACGTCATGGCCGATGCATTGAGCCGGAAAGTGGAGTTGGCAAATACTATACAGTTGGAAGGCGGGGGCCAAGCAAGTCAGTTGCACTCCAACTTCCTTTCCAGGATTAGGGATGGACCGTGCAGTGATCCTTAGGTAGTAACCCTGATACAACTAATCAAAGAGGGCAAGACACGACGATTTTGGGTCCATGAGGGACTCATCTACACCAAAGGAAATAGAGTCTATATTCCACGAGCGGACAGTTTGAGACGTGAACTCTTGAGAGAGTATCACGATTCCCTTTGGGCTGGACATCCGGATATTCATCGAACACTGGCTCTTGTGGAGAGGGCCTTCTAATGGTCAAAGATGGGACTGATGTAGAGGAATATGTTCGAACATGCCTTACTTGCCAACAAGATAAGGTAGAGCAGCGGATGCCGGTGGGACTTTTGGAGCCACTGCCCATACCAGAAAGGCCATGGGAGAGCATTTCCTTGGACTTCATATCAAGCTTGCCAGTAGTAGTGGGACTTTGATCGATACTGGTGGTGGTTGATCGGTTTTCAAAGTATGCAACATTCATTGCTGCACCCCTATACTGTTCAGTAGATGAGGCAGCCAATTGATGATGAAGAATGTGGTGAAGTATTGGAGAGTCCCGCACAACATAATTCGTGATTGATATGCTCGGTTCTTGGGAGAATTTTGGATCGAGCTACTCAAGCTGCTGGGATTAAGTTGTACTTGTCCATAAGCCTCCATCCTCAGATGGATGGCCAAACCGAAAGAATCAATTAGCTCTTGGAGCAATATCTTCGGCACTACGTGAGTGCCAACCAACGAGATTGGGTGAAGTTGTTGGACATTGCCCAATTCTCCTACAACTTGCAGCGGAGCTCTATGTCCAACAAGAGCCCTTTTGAGATTATTACGGGACAACAACCATCGACTCCTCACACCTTGGCTATTGGTTATATAGGGTGTAGCCCGTCAATATATCACCTCGCAAAGGAATGACATCGAAACGCAGATTGCGCGGGCTTACTTGGAGATGACGGTCAAAAAGATGAAGAAATGGGCAGACTTGGGAAGGCGACCATAGGAGTTTAAAGTTCGCGACTTGGTATTGGTGAAGATCCAACCAGCATCACTCCATTTCTTTTGGAACAAAGTGCACAAAGGATTGGTACGCAAGTATGAAGGATCCTTCTCAATTATCAGCAGGTAGACAATGTCTCCTATAAGTTACAACTGTCGGCATGGCTCAAAATTCATAACTTCTTTTATTCAAGCAACTTGAAAGCCTACCACTCAGATCCACAAGATGTTTCCCGAAATATTTCAACTCGATTACCCCCCACCAGAGTCTCCTACGAGAAGTGAGTTGAAACCATTCTGGTGGATCGCAAGACAAAGCTACCCAATGGAGCGGAGCAAACTGAGTACTTGGTGAAGTGACGAAAGCTTCCTCAAACAGAAGCTAGTTGGGAGCCTGAAGATGCCCTATGACATAGAGAAGCCATCATCAAAGCGTACCAACAAGTATTAATGAGGGTGTCAACAGTTTAAGTGGGGGAGAATGTCACGAACAGTCATCATGCACCCGCAACATCTTCGCTCAACGAATCATTCGTTGCTTTTATATACTTGTACAAATGTTTGACAGCCTGATTTACCTTAGTTTTATGAGATTTTGCTTGAAATGCGAGCGAAAATAGTTTGCAACCTGGGTGCCGCACGACTTAGACAAATTCAGCTAAGTCCGTGATAGCACGACTTAGGCAAAACTAGCTAAGTTCGTGACATAATGCCTATTTAAATCATTGATTTAAAATTTGGTACTTCCAGAGTTTCACTATAATGAACAACAGAAAAAGAGTGTCAATTTCCTCAAGCAGCATTCTGGATGTTGGACATTATAGGAGTCTTGTTAACAGATTCCTAAGAGATGCAAAATTATTTGTGTTGGTGTTTGAGTAAACTGGTTATTCTCATTCTTCTTCATTTATAACAAATATGACCAGTTCAATTGATGACTATGACTGGTTTCACTTCTCAGATCCTTGTAGGGAGTTTCTATTATTTTTTTATAGCCATGCCCTTGATTGTCTGTTAAAAATATATAGGTGGTAATACAGTCACACTTGAGTTGCTTTTGATTTTAGTTTTTGATTCCATTTGTATTAGTTTTTGAATTATCACTCAATTCCTATTTATTCTAGTTACCCTATTTACTTATTCCTAGCCTTTTTGGCAGATAACAAATTATTTGGAGCAGAGGTGTTACAGAGAGCTGAGAAATGAACATTTCGGCTATGTTAAAGTTGTGATGCATATTTACCGGAAATTATTGATTGCTTGCAGGGAGCAAATGTGAGATTCACAACCACTGTATACTATTTGTTCTCTTCTCGATGCCATTTGCCTTTAGTCAATCTGTAGGATTGCAGTTCTGATAGTCCTTGTTAATTTTTCCGTTAGTTGCATTGCTGACCAATGGGTATTACTAATACTGGGCAAAGTGACGCACACATGAGAACTGTACCATAATAGTTATAGGTTCATATAAGCTCATGATAAGGGCCTGCAATACTGAAATCCTTCATTTTAACCAATTAAATAGTGCTAATTATTAGCTTCATATTTTCAGGTATTATGGAGATAGATTTTGTTGCCAAATAAATTTTCATATACGCCAAATTAGAGGAGAAAGCTATACCAAAATCCTCAAATGGACTCATGGTCCTTGAGAGATTTCAGAATGAACATTATTGTCATTTGCACTTAGATATCAATAATGTGACAGTCTTCTTCTTCTTTCTCCCTCTCTCAGCTGGAGTCCGTCGATCCGTCACCCGCAGGCGATTTCTTCTCCTCGTTCATCTCCCCGTGTGGGAAGAAGGAAAGAGGTGATGTCGCCTCAACGACGTCGCCCCTTATATTTTTTATCTTAATATTATATTTATATTATATTATATTATATTATATCGAGCAGTATGCTGTGTGTGTACCGCTCGATACAGGGTACCATACCTTACTGAGCTCAGCTCGATATGTCGGTACGAATCGGTATAGCAATCCTTGGTTTATACCAAGGTTTGTAATTCAACTGTCTGCAGACGGTGGTACATCGTCCATCGACACGACAGCGGATCACCCGCTGGTTCCAAAAATTGACCATCGATAGTCGATTTCAGCCGTCAGCGGCCGATTTAAAGAAGAAATCGACTGTCGACGGTCAATTGAGAGAGAAATCGACCGTTGGCGATCGATTGAGAGAGAAATCGATTGTCGGTAGTTGATTGAGGAAGAAAAAGGGAAGAAGAAGAGGAAAAGAAAAAAAAAAGGAGAAGAAAGAAAACCTCGCCGTGTTCTCGTGCTTGTCGCCGCCATGGTCGCCATGACGGGTCGCTTTCTCCGTGAGGAGACGGAGCGTCTCCCCGCGCGGGGAGAAAGATCGAAGCGATGTCACCCCTTTTCTTTTTTTGTAATATTTTAATATTTTAGTATTATATTATATAATATTATATTATAAAAATATTACATTATATTTTAATACTGTGATACGCTGCGCTATACTGTGTCTTATCTTGGTATCGACAATATGTCGGTACACCGGGTATGAACCGGTAAGTCAAACCTTAGTTTATACTACCAAAAGTGTTACTTATGCTGTTAAATAGGGTTTCACCAATTTTTTCTAGGTATTGTACCTACACTGTATCTGATCATTTGTTTGAAGATCTTTTAGTTCTCATATTTTCATTAATCGGTGATAGGGTACGCAATGGGCTGACCCAACTCATCCAAGCCCATACCAGATCGAGGGCCACATCAACGTCTGGGAGGAAACCATGTTGGCCCGAGCGGCCAAGTCAGCAACGGACTCAACGTCCAAGGTGGAGGCGTTCGGACACTGCACTACCCAACTCCTCCATGCCCCATTAATACCACATGGCGTGCCACTCCCTATACTATCTGTGCACCCAGGCAGCGTCTGTTCGCGCCTAAGGGGACAGGTAAGGCTAAACGTACGAACGAGCTCCTCTCCCATAGGTATAAAGCCCCATTTCGGCAATAGGCAAAAGGGGAAAAAACACTCTCTTACTCTCTTTCTCTCTCTCTCTCTTGCGCTCCTCTTTCCTCCTCCCTTCGAAAGGAAGGAGGACCGACCTTCATTCTCCACTAACTTGAGCGTCGGATTGGCCTCATCGGGCTAACCTCCCCCCATTCCCGACGAGGCCTGTGTGCAGGACCATTAACCCCAGAGCCGAGAGGGTCAAACGGAAAGGCAAACCAACCGACGACCGGGAGCTGACTATTGAGAGGTGGGGCCAACCGAGGTCGGAGATCCAAAGTCCGACCGATGAAGGCGAGCTTGCGCACTCGGCAGAGAACGGGTCGGGCCAACACCTCAGCTCGACCCTTGAAGGTTCTACAACATTTTTGGCGCTAGAAGGAGGGCCGATGTCGTAAGAACGCCCAACGAGTAACCCAAACTCGGAGCACCCCAGGAGATTCACCCACGTCCTTCCATCAACCTTACAGCCAACCGGACAAACTCCCCGCTTTCCCGCTGAGGAAGCGAGCATGATGCCACCTACACCAAATCATTACTGGAGGTTGTTTAATGACCCAGGACTCACTCCCCCAACACCAGGGCTCACTCCTCCGCCACCGAACCTTGGGCCTCCCATCGTGACAACTGAGGCATTCCTTGGTCTCACCCAGCAAGTCCAGAAGTTGACCGGGATGATCCAAGCCATCGTCCCCTACATTCCCCAACTGGCGCAAGCGTTAGCGCACCTATGCCTGAATGTTCCTCGGCAGACGTTGCAACAAGAAGTACCTCAATTAAGGCCGGCCCAAGAAGAGCACCCCGACAATGGAGCACCACACCACCCCCCTATCGAAGCTACGACCGAGAACCCGAATGCCTCAGTAAGCCAACCGGCGAGCCGTTCTCGAAACATCATGCGTACCCCGCCAGAGCCGGACATCGTTTCCTCAGATTCAACCAACTCGGTGAGGGAACAACTTCGCCAAGTCAACCAGAGGTTAGACGAGGTCCAAAGAGACTTCATTAAGTCCAACGAGGAGGTCAGGGAGACCACAAAACGCGGATCCCCATTTGTTCCCGAGATTCAGGACAAACCTATCCCATCCGACTTACGGCTCCCGACCTTGGAGCCCTACGACGGAAGTATTGACCCGTCGGAATATGTTACGACGTTTAGAGCTCAAATGGCTCTCTAGACACCTCCGACATGTTGATGTGCCGTGCCTTTCCCACAACCCTCAGGGGACCGGCTCGGATGTGGTACAGCCGGTTGAAGCCGTCTTCCATCTCCTAAATGCCCCACTGGCGAGTCGCCGTTTATCTTGACCTTCGGGAATGAGGCAGTCCTCCTACGTGAGGTGGTCTACCCGACCCTCCGGGTCGAGTTCTATGAAGATTCCTCATCGATCGACTGACTAAAGAAAAATCTCGATTTTCTCGACGAACGGAAAGTCGCCGCACACCTACGAACCCTTGAGTATAAGAAGGCGGTGGCGAGGCTCTACAACTGTAAAGTACGCCCTCGGGAAATCAAGGTGGGAGACCTAGTGCTACGGAAGGCCGAGGTCAGTGACCCAACTCAGTTCCGAGGTAAGCTCTTCGTGAATTGGGAAGGACCATACCGAGTGAAAACTTCAACCCGAGAAGGCACCTTTACCCTGGTCACCATGGAAGGGAAAAGGCTGCCGAGAACTTGGCATATTTCGAATTTATGGAAGTTCTATGTTTAGTGAGACTCGAGCAATTTCAACAAAAGAAGTGCTTTACATTAATCAAGAAGAAGTACAACCATCAGTTGGGGGTTGACACAAAAAAAAAAAGGAGAAACCCCCAACGAACCAAAAACAAGCAGCAATCTACAAGTATTTTCATTCTTCGGGTGGCGGAAGAGAGTCGTCAAAAGGCTGCTCGTCGGCCATCGGAACGTCGTCGTCCTCGGGAAGAGAGACGAAGGGGTCCAACTCGATATCTACCCTGTGATCGGGCTCAAGCTCAAGTACCACTTTCAGCAACACCCGCCCATCCACATTAAACCCATCTCGAACCCGGCGACTTCTTATAATCTTCGATTGTCCTCCTCGGTAGGTCCTCCCGAAGAGCATCTTTGGATCGAGCCAAGTCCAGCAGCTCGGTCTCCATCTGGCGCGACTTGGCCCCTCGCACCTTGGAGTTGGCCCTTAGAGTCGCCCGCTCCCGTAGGTCGGTGCGCTGCCTTTCCAAGCTAGACGATTCTGCCCGAGTCATCTCCAGATCTGCCTCTATCGATGCTCGGCGACCGTTCGCCTCGTCGAGTTCGACCCGGAGATGTTCCGCCAGAGATTGGGCCTTGGACGCTCGAACTTCGGTCGCGACCACGGCGTCCAGATTCCCACCTTCCTTCAGGTCCTGCAATTCTTGGCATAGGAGGTTCATCTTACCATCCAAGGTGGTGATCACCCGACCCGCATCATGGATGCGGTCAAACAGGGCCGTCTGATAATGCTTGTTCTGTAAAAAGCAGGTCAGACAATCAGGTCAGGATATATATATATATATATAATGATGAATGATAAAGGACCGAGAGGAGACTTACCAGCACCATAGCTTTCGCTGCCCCGTCCATCAACACCTCGGACGACAGAGTGTACAGATCCGTGGCCAGCCAGGGATCAATATGCCTCGGATATATGTGGCCAAAGCTTCCCCGTTTTGCTAAACCGACATTTTATGGGTCAGCGGCCTTAGATCGGGCTCAACGGGAGGGTCGGAAGCCCTCTCCGGAAGATTGCACATCCGAATGGCATGATAGTCCCAACCGTCCACCCCAGCATTGGCACTGCAGAGCTCCCTCACCGACTTGGGCCTCCGCCTCGAAGCAAGGGGTTCTTCCGAAACGTCGGCCGGACTTTTCCCCTTTGCAGCGGCCTTATTAGCTTTGCGGGGGGACTTGCATCAGTCCTTCTTTCTCTGACCGACTAGGTCTCCCCCTCGTCGTTTGCAGGAAACCTCGGGCGCTCCCTTTACTTCCTCGATAGAGATTTCCTGCACGTCGGATGCCGACCCGAATTCAATGTGCGGTGCTGACGGAGGCGGTGGTGTTAGAGCCGGGACCGAGGGCGTAGCTCCGGGACGGCCCCCTCCAGTTCGGGGATTGCCGCGCATCATGCTCATGCTCACCATCTCTGCAAAGCCAATCATGAGTCGGGAAATCAGACAATGAAACTCAAGTAAAAGGACAAGGCATATCGCGAGAAGCTGGACTGAGGCCCGCCTCGACCAACCACTCCTCGATTAAGCTCCTAATGGCCCGAGACACGAATAGGACGCCCTTCAGTTGCCTGATTAGGTTCGTCTTTTCATCAGAAAGGTTCGGGGGGACGTTGCTAATAGGGTGGGCCGACCACTCGACGCCAAAGTCCCAACCCTGATGCCTACTTACAAACAGGAACCGCGCCTTCCAAACCTTATTGTTGGAAGGAGCACCCCGACTCAAGCTGCGCGGTTAAGTAGTAGCGCCCCGGACCCCTACATAAGCGAAAACAGGACAGGAATAAGTCCCAGGTCGGGACGATTCCCGAACCCTTACATTCCCCGAGAAAGGTTATGATATAGCGCCAAGAGTTTGGCGCGATTTGACCGGGCGATACCCGCCACCAATTGAGACACTCCCCGATGACAGGGTGAAGAGAAAACCTCAGCCCCGCCTCCAAGGCATCAATAGAGATACCGAACCCCTCGGGACAAGGGTGGTACGACCGTTGCCCTGACCCCGGAGCATGAAGGCATCAATAGAGATACCGAACTCATTGCTTCTAGGGCTTGAAGAGCCTTGACTTCCGCCTCGGTCATCACGCCCGAGGACGAACTCTCCGGACTGGACTGATTCCCCAAGGAACCTTTGCTCGAGTTGAGTATCTCGGCCAGTCCATTAGTCTTTGCTTGCCCGAGTTGTGTATCTCGGCCATCCATCGATCTTTTGCCCGAGTTGTATATCTCCGCGACATCGATCCCTTTCTCGAGCGGCTATCATCCTTTGCGAGTTGTGTACCTCGGCCATCCCTCAATCCGTGCCCAGTTGTGTATCTCGCCAATCCATCACCTCTCGAGTTGTATATCTAGCCTATCGGTCCTTCTTTGAGTTGTGTATCTCACCATCCATCAATCCTTTGCTCGAGTTGTGTACCTTGGCGATCCCTCATCCTTTTGAGTTGCGTTCTCTACCACGTCGATCTTGTCGAGTCGTACCTCGGCGATCCATCTTCTTTGCCCGAGTCGTGTATCTTGGTCAGTCTATCAGTCATTTGCCCTAGTTGTGTATCTCAGCCAGTCTATTAGTCTTTTGCTCGAGTTGTGTATCTCGGCCAGTCCATCAGTCCTTTACCCGAGTCGCATATCTTGGCCAGTCCATCAGTCTTTTGCCCGAGTTTTGTATCTCGGCCATGTCGATCCGACGAGTTGCTTGTCTCGGCAAGACGATCCCTTGCCCGAGTTATGCATCTCGGCGGCATCGATCTTTTGCCCAAGCCGTGTACTTCAGCCAACTCGGTCTTTCTTTCGAATTATGAGCCTCGACCAATTCGTCAGTCCTTTGCCCGAGAAACAGAAAATCGATCGAGCCATGGCAAACCGATAAAGGAGCAAGGATCAGTAGCGACTGGCGCTTGGGATCCTCCCCTCGGTTCACGAAGTGCCTCGGTAAGACCCCTCTCGGGGGGGGAGAATAATAGGGTACCTAATGGGCCGACCCAACTCATCCAAGCCCAGATCGAGGGCCACATCAACGTATTGGAGGAAACCACGTCAGCCCGAGCGACCAAGTTAGCAGCGGACTCAGCGTCCGAGGTGGAGGCGTCCGGACACTACACCACCCGACTCGTCCTTGATGCCCCATTAATACCGCATGGCGCGCCACTCCCTCGCCCCATACCGCTGCACCGGCAGGCCCGCCGTACAGCTCGGTCGTGCCCGAGGAACGATAAAGGTAAGGCCGAACGTCCGGACGAGCTCCTCTCCTATAGGTATAAAGCCCCATTTCTGCAACAGGCAAAAGGGGAAAAAAAAACTCTCTCTCTCTCTCTCTCTCCTCTTTCCTCCTCCCTTCAAAAGGAAGGAGGATCGACCTTCGTTCTCCACTAACTTGGGCATCGGAGGGATCTCATTGGGCTAACCTCCCCCATCCCCGACGAGGCCTATGTGCAGGACCATCAACCCTGAAGCCGAGAGGGTCAAGCGGAAAGGCAAACCAACCGACGACCGGGAGCTGACTATCGAGAGGTGGGGCCAACCGAGGTCGGAGATCCAAAGTCCGACCGACGAAGGCGAGCTTGCGCACTCGGCGGGGAACAGGTCGGGCCGACACCTCAGCTCGACCCCTAAAGGTTCTACAACAACCAGTAACCATTTGATTTCATTATATTACATACACAATTTCCTAGATTTTTCTTAAGTTAGTTTTGTAAAGTTCCTGCATTTTATTTAAACCCTTTGTTATTCCACTTTTCTGAAATTAGTTACGGAAGTCTTGAATGATTTTATATATAACATTTGCATATAAATGTTTGCTACTTTCTCTAGTTTTATTCTCCCAAAGAGAACCTAATCCGCTGAATTTATTCTTATAATCTTTATTAATTGTCTGTTATATTAGAAGTTTGAGTTGTTTGAAAGTTTTATTACTTTACTACTGGTTATCTGTCTGATACTATGTCATGTGATTCACTTTAGAGAGTCTTATCTACATTGTTCTGTTTATTTAATTTTAAATAATCTTGTTAAGCATCAAGGACATTGAGTTTGAAGTCTGACCTATAATCTGAAGATAATGTCTTACAGGCCACTGTTTGCAAGTAGCTTACTGAGCATCATACACACTCTTTTTGATCAATCAAGACATGATGAAATGCAAATAATAGGATGCCATACACTTTTTGACTTTGTTAAGAGCCAGGTAAAATCTTTTCTTGGTTGATAGGGACCACATATTTTGTTATAGTAATTGATATATCCTTTTGATCTACATTTTCCTATTTGTAATAGAACCAAGATCTTGATGCTACCTATTATTTTAGGTGGATGGTACATACCAGTTCAATTTAGAGGGCCTGATTCCAAGATTGTGCAGTCTCGCTCAAGAAATGGGAGAGGATGAGAATGCATGCTATTTGCGAGCAGCTGGCTTGCAAGCTCTCTCTACTCTGGTATAAATCCTAGCACTTCTATTTTAGTAATTTGATATCTTGCCTTATTTTAATGTTGCCTTCCCTTAAGGTGGCATTCTGTTCATTGTTGAAATCAGAATCACACAGAAATCCATTGAAAATGTTATTGGAAAGTCAAGTTCTTCTGCATGTTTGATTTTTAATGCCACAATTAATAATGAAATTAAAGACACATATAATTAATTTGTTAATATATTATTTTGTGACATGTTAGTTTGTATTTTATGTTTTTGTATTAGTTTTTATATTTATGTTTTTGTTATTTATATCAACGATTGCAAAAGGTGCTCGGGCGCTCGCCTAAACGCTTAGGCGAGGCGAGGCCCGAGCGCCTCTTGATCTCCAGGTGGTGCACTTCAAAGAGGCACCGCCTGGGCGCTCGCCCGAGCCCAGGCGTTGGGCGCGAGCGCCTAGGTTAAACCAGGCGAGGCAAATCAGGCTTTTAGCCTGGTTCGGTCGAATTCGCGTTAGTTGGTTCAATCGAACCAACTAACGCATCGATAATTACTTCCTCAACCCTAATTCCACTCGCGAATCGCGATTACACCATCGACTCTATTGCCGCCACTCGTTGCTCGCTGCTATTGCTGCCCGCCACTCTCCGCTGCCGCTGTCGCCGCTGCTCTCTGTCATCGTCGCTGCTCACCGTAACCGCTATCACTTCGCTGCTACCCTTGTAGCTGCTCGCCGTTGTCGCTTTCGTTGCTCTCAATAAACAGCTTTCTTGAAGTCAGCCACCTCGTCTATCTACTGTTAATAATATACTGTTAACATTAGTTGTTAACAATATACTTTTAAAAGTATACTAATAATAATATTTTTATTTATTAGATTAATAATATTATTTTAATTTTAATTTTAATAATATTAATATTTATTTATTTAATATCATGTTTCTAAATTTTCTTAATTTAATATTATTTTTCTATTTAAATAATTATATTTATTAATTATATTATATATTTTTTATATTTTAGCGCCTCGCTTCACTCAGGCGAGCACCTAGGCAGGCGCCTAGCGCCTCGGGCGTTTTGGGACCTTAACGCCTTTTGGCGTGTAGCGCTTTTTAAATCACTGATTTATATTATTCTATATCCATAGTATGTCACACTCTTTTATTCTTTCTAATTATTTTGCAAGCTATCTTCTTTATCATTTGATACTTATATTGGTCTATATTTTTATTATTTTACTTTTTATATTACATTATTGCTATTTGTATTTTTATTTATTATTCTTGATATTTATATTACTTACATTATATATTAACATTTTCTATAATTATGGTTGTCAATATTAACTTTTATTGATACCTTTTTTGTCATAGTTATACTTCATCTGTATATTATGATATTAGTATTATTTTATGGTTATATTGTTTCAAATGTATAATAATTTAAGCATATGTCATTGTCTGCTAGAAAAGGTAAAATTTCATCTTTAAAAGATAATTCAGGATCATTGGAAATCAGATTTTGGTTTCTAGAGGTAGCTAGATTCCTGATGATAATAAAAAGTGGAATGAGGCTACCTTTATTCAAAACATCAAAAATGAGATTCAATAACTTCCATTCCCATTCTTTTTTCTCGTCATGTTTCGAATTGATCCTAGTATGAAAATGTTTAGCTTGAACTGTAGGCAGTGAGGTATTGGTTCTTTTCTCATACCTTACAAATAAGGATAGTCTACAGAGAAGGTACCCATTATAATTGGAAAAGGGCATGCAATTGAAGAAAGTGAAGAGTTGAAAACAATGTGTTGATTGTTATCAAATGCTGATTCTAAAGGAGCACAAGCAAGATATACTGAACTAAAATATCAGAGGAAATTGAGATAAAAGTAGCATAAAGGTGATAATTCAAATTCTGATACCTACAATCATGCTTCCCATTGGCTACTGATCCATTATTAGACTGATTTGTGGACCAGTATATACTTGTTCACAGTATCTAACCATTTCAATAAGTGAAATCGTCTGAGATTCGAAACTATTTATTTCTTCCTTCATGAGTGCAGATGTTACTAGTGAAA
The DNA here is from genome assembly GCA_021527575.1 of Ensete glaucum. Taxonomy (NCBI): domain Eukaryota; kingdom Viridiplantae; phylum Streptophyta; class Magnoliopsida; order Zingiberales; family Musaceae; genus Ensete; species Ensete glaucum. The sequence goes on from CM038558.1 coordinate 42,465,524, forward strand.
TTAGTTTGGAGAAACTGCATAACACTGAAAGAAACAAGAGCGTTAACATTTTCCTCCACAATGTCGAATTGCAAGCTGAAGAGATTGCCTTTGCAAAGTGATGATGAATTTGTCACTATCTATGAATTCAATTGGTGTTATCATGGATTTGGATGAGACAGCTGATGGCAAGCATAATAATGGCAAGGCCAGGGAATGGCATTGGAGCATGGAGACATCTTACATCTGAAGGCACATATCTGAAAAAGAGGTAGTCTAGCAACCCCATACTGTCTACTGTCTAGAAGATGATGTAAACTATAGTGCTCATAAAGCTAGAAGGAATGAAGGATCCAGATAATTAGATTGGCAAAAGTCGCATGGAAATCTGACTACACCTGATAAGAATGAAGGTAATGCCAGATGTTATCAAGTTCTTAGGTTGGATCAGAAAAGGTCCAGATGCTCCATTTACATTATAGGAAACATCAGGTGCTTTATGCCACTATTCTCCATTAAATGAATATAGATAGTAGTTACACTTGTGAAATGGGTAAAAGATGGATGAATGAGAGCTTTTTACTGTTCATGTATAAGTGTCTGTTTCATTTATTAGTTCTTTTACATATTGTTGATCATCTATTGAAATCTGGATGGCTTATTTGCTTATATGTCTTCACTTTGTTATGACACATAGGTCCGGTTTATGGGTGAATATTCACATATCTCAGCAGAATTTGACAATGTAAGCATGTTTATCCTATATGTTTTTTGTATTTTCAATTGAACTGAAAATTGATGCAGGATTTATATCCAGAATTGTTTACATCTTTAAATTATATTCTGCATGTCTTAGGAATTGTTTAATTGTGAGACCTGATTAATCCAACCTTTTGAGATTATATTTAAGCTCCACCTGGTTGAATTGTTATCTGAACTTTGAGGAAGTTTATTTTTTCGGATTTCAATTATTGATGGTCTCAGACAAAGCCTTTGCAGTTTTCAAGTTGCTTACACAGTTGGCAAACTATTTGCAGGTTCCTAGTAAATGAATTAAGCTTTAGTTTCTCATAAACTGGATACATAGAATAACTCAATTCCTGCAGATGCCTGTCAAATGATTGTTCGCATAAAACATATATACTCTTTTGTGGCTTCTTATATCCATCTTAAACAAGTATTGCAATCCTCTCTTCTCTCAAGATGGCTCCTTTAAATTTACCTTTAAGACAATAAATAAGACTATCCGTGGTCCATGATGTTCCTTAAACTAGTGTTTAGTGCTAAGGAAAAATCAGGATTGGCCTACCGTCTATACCTGAACCAAAAGGGAAGTAGTTGATTGAATTTAGTAATATTGAATTGATGTATAAAAAACAGCTAGATGTTATTAGTATCTGTTAGACAATAACTTCCTGTGCCTAAAAAATGCATGCAAGAATTTAATCTATGGTAAGGTTTCAATAAGAAAAGAATAAAAGCTTGTGAGCAATCTAATGAATGTAAGTGCATATATGAAATTTTTTTTTTACTGTAGATTAATTCACATCTTAGATCAATTTAATACTTTATGGCCATTGATACATTTTATTTTAATTATATCAATAAGAAAGTAAGATCATATACACTACAGAATCAATCTTGGATAGAAAATTATGATATATCACTACAGCACAGCAGAAAATTTAGAATATGACAATATAGAAAATTGAATTAAGATAATAGAGAAAAAAAAGAATAGAAATGGAAGGAAAAGAGTGTGCTTGATAAAGGCCTACATGAATCTTAATTTCATAAATCAAGTCATCATAAAGATCTAAGCTATGTATCGATCATATATATTGGCTTCTGGACCCATATTCTTGTACTCTTAAGGACATTCACAATGTTATAGGACAATAGTCACAGGAATTTTCTATTTAAGAAATTCTTAGTCCCATAAAATTCCCTCTATGAATAAAATCTAGGATTTTCCAAATATTACTTGACCATGTATGCATAACATAGAACTCACAAGTATGATGCCAATGGAAACAAGACAACAGTTACTATCAAAACAGCCACTAAATTAATCATGAAAAAAGTTACCTTTTTCTTTGAAACTTCATCTGAAATGCAAAAGAAAAGGAAATTTAAAGGGTTTTAAGAAACAAAATGGCCATATCTTGACACAATACAAGTCCTAGCTTTAATATACAAGTTGGGACTTTACGACTTTATTGTTGTTGTAATACAGATCACTATGTCGAAACTGACTCCTTTTTGGTACTATAGAATGCCCAAGACTGAAGTTTTTGATTCTAGAGTTTAGTGCTGACTTGTTTTGGTACCAACTAAACTCTATTTCTGTTCTACTGCTTTGAAGAACTACTTTTACTGTTGGAAAAAATTAATGAGGCTAAGTGTAATCTTCCCACCACTTTACAGTTTTTGCCATCAAATCTCAAATCTTAATGGAAGCAAGAATTAGATCTTAAAGTTCTATAGAAACTCAATAACAGGGATGAAGAAATAACTTGTGATAAATTCAGGCTTCCTTTTCATTTATATTATAAAATAGGTTGTTTGTTTTGATCATTGGTCCAATTATAAATATAGTCATCATTAAAACTTTTAAAAATGCTTGAGGATCTTCGGGGTGAGCAGGCTCTACCGTCTAGCACTTTTGAGAATTGTTGATGTACTTTTAAACAAGGATTGGCTTACTGATCCGTACTGATGTACCAACATATTGTCGGTATTGGTACGGTACTGGTACTAGGCGGTATGCACAGTGCATACCACTCGGTATATTAAAATATAACATAATATTTTTTATTATTATATAATATAATATTAATATATTAAAATATTTAAAAAAGGGGAAAATGGGCGACATCGCCTTGATCTTTCTCCTCGTGCGGGGAGATGTTCCGTCTCCTCCCACAGGAGAAAAAGCGCTCGCGGGCGCGTGCGACGGAGGGTGGTGACGGCGCACTGGCGAGGACGACGTGGTATTATTTCTTCTCCTCTTCTTTTTTCTTCTTTTCCTCTTCTTTTTCTTTCCTTTTTCTTCCTCAATTGATTGCCGACAGCCGAAATCGACCATCGATGATCGATTTTTGGCGGTACCGCCCGGTAGCGAGCGGTCCGCATATCGGTAACCAAGCGGACCGGTATGTACCGCCCATACCGGGCGGTCTAGGTCGAAATTGCAAACAAAAGTTTTTAAGTTTTAAGTTCTAATCAAGGTAAATTTAAGCAGAAATTTCTTTATGGTGATTTTCCAAGGTACTGGGTTTTCTAACCTTTATGGTGTAATGACTGCCATTTAGTTTTTATGTTTTCTTTTAGTGTGGCAAGGTTTTGTATGAAGAAAACTTGGATCAGTCAAAATGATTCTCAAGGGAGTGCATCTAACATGAAATTTATGACTGTCTAAGCCAATTGCATAAACTTTTGTAGAACTTATGAAGGAAGAGCCTACATGTATTTTTTAGTAAGTACTACAGGAACTCTTAGCTAATTTCCACCTCGTTTTACTTTTAAGATTGACTTTTATGGGTCTTTGAGTTGATTAACCTAAGGCTGGTTATTAAGATTTAGGTGTACATTCATCCACAACACTTATCAAAGCCATGGAATATTTCCAAGCAAGCAAACAAATAAGTTGCAGATTTCAATCAATTCAAAGATTGCAAATATTCAATCCTTGGAAATCATGGGTGGAACAGTGCAACTTACAGCTGGTAGTGTCACATCAAAAATTTATGCATCAGAGACAAGAAAGATATCAAGTCTTTGAGCTTTTTTGGCATGTTATCAAAGCCATGGAATATTTCCAAGCAAACAAACAAATAAGTTGCAGATTTCAATCAATACAAAGATTGCAAATATTCAATCCTTGGAAATCATGGGTGGAACAGTGCAACTTACAGCTGGTAGTGTCACATCAAAAATTTATGCATCAGAGACAAGAAAGATATCAAGTCTTTGAGCTTTTTTGGCATGTATTTCAGTTAATTTCAACATTATAACAAACAGAGAAGAGAGTGAGAGAGAAATCAGACAGAGCATTTGTATAGGTCTTTAAGACCTCCCCACTAATAAATTTTATGAAAGTTTGGAAGCCCATGAATATCTTAATTCTTAAGTCTCTTATAGATTTAAAGCTATTTCAATTAGTATAACTAATGTAGGACTAATAAACAGCAATTCTACTTAAAAAGAGATCACAAACCAACTAAGAAAAAAATAAATAAAAATTTCAAGAAAAATATTAAAGTAGCTTAACCTATTCCCAATTCAGTTTAAACTAAACAAGGACATCAAGATGATGATTGTTTCTGTATATTTATTTGAACTGATCCTTGGGCTACTCCATTTTCTTAGTCACTATTTCATCTCTTTACCTAAAAATTAAACTCCAAAGCAAGGTTTAAGATCTTTGTCTGATGCCATTTTGACACCTTATAAGAGAAGTATGAAATTCATATATTAGGTGAAATACCAATATGTACCACCCATTATTACTAAAATTAACGAAAAAAATATAATATTGATAGGTATTAGGCTATCTGGTCCACGATTGGTTCTTGCTCAAATTGACTGGAATTTGAAACCCTGCTCCAAGGACCTTTAAATTTTTTAAGTTTTTCCTCAATGTTCTGAATATGAGACTGTTTTTTATTTTTTTGAAGTCCACTAGAAAATTAAGAAATACAATGGTAACCATAACTTTGGAACTTCAATATTTATTTTTTAATATTTTTTCAGTATTGTCGGATGGTAGGTCATAGTCATACACCATCTAGTATACTAGTACTATGTCTATCTAATAATGTGTTGATCTGGTATTAGATTGAGGATTTAAACTTTGGTAAAAATATGAAAAGAAACTTTGAGAGTTTAAAAATCTAATTGGGACTTTTCTGCTAGAAAATTTAAATTACATGAAACCTGCACATGGCATGTGCCATAAAGAACTTGGGGAACATCAAGAGTGAGATGATTCTGGAATTCGAACTGCTTAAGATAAAATGAAATTTTGTATTGAATACAAGCTCATGGAAAATAATTTGTAAAAGTGGTTGGTTATGTTAAGCATAATTCACTTAAAATTTGAATTTAATTTCACTGAATAACTTTGTTTGAATTGTCAAGTGCTCAAAAGTAGCCACCACACGTGTCATTACATTTTTATTCAATGCCTTTAATGTTTATCTAGTAAGCAGTAGAAAATGATAAACCTTTACTCTGTTCCCTTAAATTTATGTTTGTTGCTGTAGATTGTTTCTGCGGTCTTGGATAACTATGGAGTCCCCAAAAAGAAATCAGAGAATGGCCAACAAAGTGAAGAGGGAACACAGAGCCGATGGGTACAGGAAGTCCTTAAAACTGAGGGTCATGTATCTCCTTCTCCCTTTGTCGTGGCAAGGGTTTCTTCCTGGAAAAGCATTGTAAATGATAGAGGAGAACTTAATTTGACCACGTAAGAATTTGACACATAGTCTCTACTCATTTCGAAATTTATATGCTTTTTATTATCTAATATACTCATATACACTTCACAGGGATGAAACAAGAAATCCCAACTTTTGGTCCAGGGTTTGTGTGCATAACATGGCAAAGCTAGCCAAGGAAGCTACTACTGTACGACGCGTTTTGGAGTCTTTGTTTCGATATTTTGATAATAATAGTTCATGGTCTCGGCAAAATGGTCTTGCTCGGTATATTTTACTGGATATGCAGTTATTGATGGAAAAGGCTGGTAAGAATTTTATTTTATTTTTCATATATATATATACATATATATACAAATATATATATACATAGATATATATAGATATATATATATATACAAATATATATACACATAGATATATATATATATATATATATATATATATATATATATATATACACACACACACACACACACACATATTCTTGTAAAAAATGGTGGCCCAGTTTTTGAGGATCCCACCAAAATTTGGACTAAGAACTGTCAATGTACTTTTCTTCCAGGTAAACATATGTATCTCTTGTTACTCATCTTTTAATGGGTTAATTTAATTATCACCTTGCAGGGCAAAATACACATCTGCTAATATCAATATTGGTCAAGCATCTTGAGCATAAGGCTGTTCTAAAACAGCCTGACATTCAATTGAGTATAGTTGAAGTTGCTGCTTGTCTCGCTGAGCAGTCGAAAGCTCAGGCTTCTGTAGCAATTATAGGCGCAATAAGTGATATGGTGAAACATTTGCGAAAATCCATGCACTGTGCCCTTGGTAGTGAATTCTTGGGTGGCGACATCATCAAATGGAATAACAATTTTCAAGCAGCAGTAGATGAGTGCATCATTCAATTATCGAAAAAGGTATTGCTTGTCTGATATGCTGAATACTATAAATCTATCACAACAGGGCTTTGCAGTGACCTTTTCATGAAATCATGAAGTTCTTTATGACCAAGTGTTTGCTGTTTTGTTAAACAGATTGGTGATGCTGGGCCTGTTCTTGACATGATGGCTGTAATGTTGGAAAATATATCAACCAATGTGTCCATGGCTAGGTCAACCATGTCTGCTGTATATCGCACTGCTCAGATAATTGCATCTGTACCAAATTTGTCATATCAGAATAAGGTCAGACAAAAATACATATGCTAGAGTAATTTTCTTGGTTATTTTAGATTTAATTCTCTGGTCATACATCACAGGCTTTTCCTGAAACTCTATTTCATCAACTGCTGTTAGCAATGGTTCACCCTGATCATGAAACACGTGTTGGTGCTCACCGTGTATTCTCTGTTGTTCTTGTTCCTTCATCTGTATGTCCCCAACCTTGTTCGGTGACTCCAGAATTACTTACGAACTTCGATCTCCAGAGAACACTCTCTAGAACAGTTTCTGCCTTTTCGTCTTCAGCTGCTCTGTTTGAGAAACTAAGATGGGAAAAGTGCTCCTCAACAGAAAAAACATACCAACAAAATATGAACAGAGTTCCATATGGTTATGACACACAAGATAATAGCTGCAATGAGGCTAAGCTTTTCAAGTTGCAGTCGTCTCAAAGCTACACTCGCAGCATGAAGGGCTCTCCACCAGTAATTGCAGAGGATGTTATATTGAACAAATCATATAAGGTTGATGTCTTTTAACTATTGTTTAGTAAGCTACCATCTTAAACGAACTAGCTCTTGGATTGTTCACTTACTACAAATTCATTTCTTTTGTGTATTTAGGACTCAGTTCTTTTAAGATTGAGCCGTCGCCAAATAATGCTACTTCTTTCATCAATTTGGGCTCAGGCCATGTCCCCTGAAAACATGCCAGATAACTATGAAGCAATAGCTCATTCTTATAGTCTAGCATTGTTGTTTTCTCGAGCAAAGGTAATCAAATTCCATATAATGCTGTATTATCTTCAGCCACTACTAAGTTGAACTTTCTATTACTGCTTGGTGCCATATATTTTGTGCAATTTTTCATATGAACTCATGCTCCAAGGTAGTGCCGACTACCGAGTTTTATGAATCTGAATATTTTCTAATAAAGATGGGGAAAAGTAGCAGCAGCCAGTTACCTTTTCCAAGGTTATCGATTATTCAGTTGTACCTTTAGTTGTCATCTTTCACATCTTTGATTCTACCTTGCAACTTCTTTATACTTCCCTTATATACTGTTGTTGGTTAATATTTGGCAACTATGGCCATATTTAGAGAAAGGCAGACAGAGGGACTAGTGAACACAACAGAAAAATATATAGAGACTTCCATATAAAAAACAAGTCATGTATAACTGAAAATTTTGGGGACTTGTCTGCATCTACATGAGCCTAAATTTGTATTATCAAACCTGCAACTTCAATTTGAGACTATCAGATATAATCAGGGCGTCACTTAAGCTGTAGGTCTATATATACTGACCTTAATTTTGAATGGTTAGATGCTATGGCAAAGTTAGGTTTGAGATGTGCCAAAGAATAATGCTCAAGGAGTTCATGGAGTTGCCAGAGATTGAAAATTTGTGATTAGATTAAGCAATCACAGGTTAACAAAAATCTGATAATGGTCTCCAACAGTCATAATTTTGTAGCAGAAATTCAGACTTCTTCCCTTAGTTCCTATAATTGGACAGTCTTCATGTTTTTTAACAGTTGGTTGAATGCAGTATCTTACTGGATAGATGTCCAAAGCAGTTATCATACAACTAAGTGAAAAGTTCCCCCAACTGTAGGCATAATTTTTAATATTTTGTTGCAATTGAATGGTTGCCTCTCTGTCTCCTCTATCTTGCTATATGTATGTGAAAATTTACATTTAGAAGGCATAATAGTTGACTTTTTTCCTATTCTGCTCTTTTTAGGTGAATGACATGACTCTTCAATAATCCCCCTATTTTGTTGATGATATTGATTCAACCAATTGTTGACACTTGACAGCCATCGTGATGCTATTTCTGGCACCATAATGATCAAACTTTTCTCTCAAGAAACATTGTGGTGCTTCTGAGTGGGCTATAATTCGAGCATTTGACCTGTTAAACTGTAACTTACAGTATAATGACTTCTAGATGAAACTTTTGACTGTTGCCTACTAATTAACTTTGTAGACCACTTATGTAAGACAAATGGTACTTGTTCAGACAAGTTATAATTCGAGCATTCGACCTGTTAAACTGTAACTTAAAGTCTAATGACTTCTAGATGAAACTTTTGACTGTTGCCTACTAATTAACTTTGTAGACCACTTACATAAGACGAATGGTACTTGTTCAGACAAGTTATCATCTTCGGCATATTAGTTATATGTTCTTCTCTTAGATAAGCATACTAGATCAATAGAGCTTCACCTATGATTTGCCACTTTGCCTGACTCAAAACTGTTACAAGGTTTTGATGACTGATGGATGCTTTTATCTCTGGAATTTGTTAGCTTGAACATGCATGTTGTTTGTCAGCAATTGTGTTTGTACTTTGTATTACCATTTTAGTAAGATGCAATGTCAACTTTTTCCTGTTATTTAACCTATATGCTGTGTCAAAATTCCTTTTATTTCAAAAAATATCAGATTTCTGAGTTATGTATTATTCAGCATTGGATATTGTTAGGACCTAGGAGTAAAGAAAGAATCCAGTTTTGCAGATATGATTCAATTTATCTCGTTCCTCTTGAAGGATTCCTAAATTCAGTTTCTTAAGCACTTTATTTCAATTTTAGAATTCCTTCCATCGATATTTTAGGCACTAAGTTGCAGAATTCTCTACAAAGTTTAATTATCTAATAATGTTGTATCATTGAATCAAAGGAAGAACTGTAAATTTTACAAAAACAAAATAATTCATGGTATCTACTGCAAAGTATGATCAAATAGTCATCAACTTTTGTTTCTAGCTCTCCGTAGTTTATTTTCTGTTTCCACTTTTTCAGACCTCAATGCATGACTCTCTTACTCGGAGTTTTCAGCTTGCCTTCTCTTTAAGAAGCACTTCTCTTGCAGGAGGTATGGTTTCCTTTTTGTCCACTATGTGAAAAAATGAATAGCTGAATCTAATTGGTGTAACCTATCTCTATACCACATGAAGTTTCATATAGAAAAGATTGTTAATACAATCTCTTTTCTTAATATTCCTAGAAGAGCGTATATAACTTGTTGGTCTGATTATGTCTTCAAGTGCACATATGGTTTGAACTTGAAGTATCCATTGACTCAAATCAACTTTAGTTTCTCAATGGCATACAGATGTTCTTGAAGTTATGTAACACAAAGCAACAGGAAGTTGCTCCAAATTTTGGAAGGATCTGCCATTTGAAATTAACTTTTCTTTGCTCAAGCTTCTAAAAATTCCTTCATGCTTTTTTATACCAGGCTAGTCAATTGCATAGTTATTTAACCCAAGGTTCGCAATCTCATACCGTACCAACAAATCGATCAGCTATCGGTATGGTACGTATTGAGCTGTATTGAGTGTACCGACACATGGTACATTAAGGTGCTGTATCGAACGTACCGGTCCGATGAGCGTTCTAAGCGGTACGATATGGTATTGCAAACTTTAATTTAATCCTCAACAATGTTGCTGCCTATTGTGGTTCAACATATCTGCCTTTTTGAAAGGAATAGATGTACTTGACTTGACATGGCATGTGCCACTGCTTATAAGGTGTGGGGTTAAACTTGGGTTGTTACAAGGAGTAAGGAAAAACATAAAACAAATAAAGGGAGAACATAAGCAGTGGAGGAAGAGGAGTACAAGCAACAACAGCAACGAGAGATATGCCTGAAGGAGAGAGAATTTAAGAAAAAAATTAGAGAGTGAGAGCATGAGGAAAGTATAAAGATGAAAAATAAAGTACGAAATATAGCTATTACTAGCTATAAAAAAAATAAAAAATCCTATGAAGGTATTGAACTATCATAAACTTAGTTGGAATTATCTAGGTCGTGAGGTACCCTTGTGTTATCTATCTGCAAAGGGTCAGCCTATTTGGAACCTCGCTCAGGTCCTAAAGGATTTGTAGAAGAGAAAATTGATTAGTTCAGAAAATGAGTGTTAGACAAGTCCCAACGTCTCGAAAAGAGGGCAACTTTACAAGCAATTCAGTGAACACTTGGTGTGCAAGAGAGAAATGAGAAAACAATAATTTTACAAGGCAAACAAACAATCGCAAGTTCACAAATGATTGCTCATTGGGTGTTGAGCGCATTGGCAAGTTCCCATAGGCTTTACGCTTGAACTTGTGAATTCAGCAAACACCTAATACTATCCCAAACCCCCATCCAGCCCTATACCACTCGAGTGGTACTATGGTGCTAAGATGGTTGGTGTTTCGCATCGCGTCGTAGCCTATAGAAAACAGATCATGGCACGTGAAACTGAGCCATTTTGGGATAGTTTGCTTATTCTAATGAGCGGTAGCTCTGGAGCCCTGCAAACTATTCTTGCTCACAGTTTTCAAGCAAAAACATAAATACAAAGGCAAACACATGCTACAAACATATTCACAAGCAAACTAAAGCGACGAATGGTCCCTTGTCGAAGGTGTTGCGAGTGTGCAATGATTATTCGTGACATTCTCCTCTATTTAAATAGTCGACGCCCTCATCTAAGCTTGCAGTTAGGCTTTGATGACAACTTCTTCATGTCGCAGGGCGTCTTGGAGCTCCCAACTGACTTCTGTTTTGGGAAGCTTTCGTCACTTCACTAAGTACTCAATTTGCTCCACTTCACTGGGTAGCTTTGTCTTGCAATCTGCTAAAATGGCTTCAATTCACTTTTCATACGAGGCTTTGGAGGCATCTTGCGCATTTAAGTGGTATGTCTTCAAGTTGCTCGCATAAAATACATTATGAATCTTGAGCTATGCTGGTAGTTGCAACTTGGAGGAGACATTGCCTACCCTATTGATAATTGGGAATGACTACTCATACTTGCGCACTAGTCCCTTGTGCACCTTGTGCCTAAAGAACTTGGGTGATGCTGGTTGGAGCTTAACTAACACTAAGTTGCCAACTTTGAATTCTTGTGGTTGCCTTCCCAGATTGGCTCACTTCATCATTTTTGCCACCTTCTCCAAGCACACCCGTGCAATATTTACGTTTTGATCCATTCCTTTCGAAAGTTATTTCAACGGGCTACTTCTAGTAAAACCAATCGCTAAGGTGTATGGAGTTGACAACTACTATCCTGTAATGATCTCAAAGGGGCTTTTGTTGGATGCAAAGCTTCATTGCAAGTTGTAGTAGAATTGGGTTATGTCCAACAACTTCACCCAATCTCATTTGTTGGCACTTACGTAGTGAACGAGTGAATTTATTCTTTCAGTTTGGTCTTTCGTCTAGGGGTGGAGGCTTAGGAGAAGTATAATTTGAATCCCAACAATTTGAATAACTTGATCTTTTGTCTAGGGAGACATTGGCACCATCTTCACCGCGTGCATGAATACCATTTTGAGGATCACTTGGAAGTCGTCTAATGACATTGCTATTATGTTTGTGCTTTCGCTCCACGACTCGATTTTGATAGGGACCCCCTTTGTCAACTCGGAGATCTGCTTGGCCTCCGAGTTTATAGTATCTTTTGACTTGGGCTTTTCTCTAGGTTTAGCTCGAGTCGCCTTGCTTCACGATCGATGATGAAGTTGTTGTTAACGCTAGTGTCCACCATGGCACGAGTTCGGCCATTAAGCTTGATATCCATATCCATCAGCTCACTGCTCTTTGCTTTTCGTTGCTTCATCTTTATATTCTCCCCACTTGACCCCACTATGCATTTAACAAACGCATTGCTCGCATTTTAGGTCCTTGCGACTCCTTATCATCTTGAGTCACCTTGCTTCATGATCAGTGATGAAGGTGTGGTTAGCGCTAGTGTCCTCCATGGAATGAGTGCGGCCATTGAGCTTGATGTCCACATACATCAACTAACTGCTCCCTGCTTTTTGTTGCTTCATCTTCATATTCTCTCCTTCCCATTTGAGGTTCTTGCGACTCCTTATTGTTATTATTAGATTTTGAACTACTCAAACAAAGGGCGACGGCCTTGCCCTTGTCTAGTCTTAGACAATGGATTGAAGTTGTCGATGCATTGAGTGCTTTTGTGGACACTCCCTCACCATGTGTGGTTCTCTGCACAAGAAGCGTCTGTCAAGTTTTGGGGCCTTGCCTTTTGAACTTAGTCCTTTGTAAGAACTCTTTTCTTTTACTTGGTTGTAGACTTCTTCCCTCGGGAATATTTAGATGTGCGATTTCCCGAATATTATTTCTTCTTCCCCAAGTCTTCCGAGGAGACAAAGTCAGTAGGTCTTTGTACAATTGCGATTGCCCCGACTAAATCGATGACATTCCTTTGATGCAGTTCCTGTTGTGCCCATGGCTTCAGGCCATTGAGAAACTTGAATGACTTGTCCTTCTTGGACATGTCTTGTATGTCCAGCATCAATGCTGAAAGCTACTTTATATAGTCTCGAATGGAAGTGCTTTCACAGAGTTGTCTCAGCTTTGTTCTTGTGACGAACTCGATGTTCTTAGGTAGGAACCGAGTTCTCAACTCCTGCTTCAAGTCCTCCCATAAGTCAACGAGGCACCAACCTTGTTGGATCTCTTCCCACCACGTTCGTCGCTAGAGCTTTGCATCCCTATTCAAATACATGGTTGCTATCAGAACTTTTTTCTTCAAAATTGGTTCTCGTTGCTCGGAAGTATTGTTCCATATCAAACAAAAAATTCTTGAACTGCTTCGTATCAGGGGCTCCCCTAAGCAATGCAGCTCGGGTGTCCTTAGGTTTTGTGGCGGAGCAATGCCAATGTTGTTCCCTCCCGCATTAAGGGCCCTCATAAGCAACATGTTCTAATCTATGAGATCTGCTACAACATCGTCTAGGTGTTGCATGGAATCTTTAGCATCTTCCATCAATTGATCGACTAGAGACTCAACCATGTTGATCCGAGATTCTGCCTCCTCTTGCGAGTTTTCTACCTTAAGGGTCCTTCTCTGACCTTGGTAGAGTTCGTCTAGATTCACTTTAAGGACATCAAGGCGAGTTTCCGTAGTTGGAAGCCTCTCATGACTTTACTTTTCTGTTGGCTCTCCGGATTGCACTTCCTTCACTTGTGAAGAATAGCCAACTTTTTGCTCACCATTTTTGCTGTCACGCTCCTCTTGATTGGCTCAAACAGCTTGAGAGCAAGTTTGCAGTTGCAGCCTATTTGCGATTGCTTATGACAATGGTTCGGCTTGCCCCATCTTACTTGATTTGCCATAGTGCTTTGCCATGACGAGATTACAAACTTTCGTTGTTTGCTTATATTGATTGCTCGCTCTAATAACACATGTCACGAACGTAGCTGTAATTGCCTAAGTCGTGAGGCACCCTTGCGTTATTCGTCCATAAAGGGTCAGTCTATTTGGAATCTCACTCAAGTCCCGAAGGACCTGTAAAAGAGGAAATTGATTACTTCAAAAAACTAGCGATGAACAAGTCTCAATGTCTCGGATAGAGGATAGCCTTATAAGAAATTCAACAAACACTTGGGATGCAAGAGAGAAAAGAGAGAAAGGCGAAAGTAAGAACTTTAAAAAGAAAATGAACAGTCACAAGTCTAGAAATGATTATTCACGGAGTGTCGAGTATGTTGGCAAGTTCCCCTAGGCTTTCTGTGTGAACTTGTGAATCCAATGAATGTGTAACACTACCCCAAACCCCCATCCTGCCCTATGCTACCTTGGTGGTTCTAGGGTGTTGAGATGACTTATGTTTCGCACCACACCAAAGTCTACGAAAAATAGGCTATAACATGCGAAAACTAGGTCATTTTGGGATAATTTTGCCCATTCTGGTGAGTGGTCACTCTATAGCACTATAAATTATTCTTGCTCATAGTTTTCAAGTAAAAACATATAAAAACAAGGCAAAACATGCGGCCAAACATATGTACAAGCAAACTAAAGCGACGACTGGTCCGTTGACAAAGGTGTTGTGGATTCATGATGACCGTCCACAACTGGACTGTAGGCTTAGCACCTTGGTCCCTCATTTTAACCCCTAAAACTGGACAGTGTGCCTTGTATTGTAATGATAAGGTGCGGTAAGCCTGGTCTGAAATTTGATTGGACAATTTTGCCCATTCAGCATGTTGGAACCAAGTCAGACTGGTAGATATCAGCTGGTACAGTTTGACCCAACTGGTTTTCTAGTAACTGGACCTAAGTCTCATTAATCATCTAGCACTTTGTGGCCAGTTAGTGTTCCAGGTTGTCTACCCATTGTAATTAATGCAGGAACAGCCAGAACCAAATCTACTGAAGTATCTGTTGTTGCCTTTGCGATTCTTTTACCAACACTTGCGGTGGAGCTCACCATAGCTGTAGCTTCATTTGCCAACTCTGCTGAAGTAAACAAACCTACTATTATAGGAAAATTAAACAAAAAAATGCAAGTACTAAAGAAGAAAAACCAGAAGAAAACAATCTTAAACTTGCGGTGGTTGAGAGAGCCACCACCTTTAATTAGTTATTCAATTGCTGATTTGAAAGCTACAGGTTTATTGGAAGGGGTCAGTGGAGAAATCAAGGTCTTAACAAATTATATGGTATCATATTACATATACCAAGACCAGTAACCAAAAATAGTTTGATTCATCTACAACTTTGAAGTGTCTTCACACAAGAAATTAAGTGGTTGTCTAGTATCCATCCACTTAAGTAGTGCATGTGGGTGAATTGATTTTTGTAGGTCATTCCTTCCATTCTGAGTGCTTTGAGGAGTTCTTGGACCATTATAAGTAGTGGTTTTCGGTACTTGATTGCTCTACTTTTAGTTGACCTTTGGTTCTTAGCTATTGACTTGAGAAGATGCATCTTTGATTCATTTATAATCTATGATCATCTGGATAAAATTGCTGCTTTCGTGTTCAAATAGATGTGTGGCGAAGTTAAGTTGTTAAGGATGTTCATGTGGGAAGTATAGTTCATTTTGATGGGACTATGATGCCTATTTTCTTGTGTTAGACTTCAGAGTGCAAGAAATGAGAACCTATTCTGCATGTTGTATTTGGTTCTTGTTGGTTCTGAACTGTAGATAATTTAGTCTAGGTACATGAACTGTAGATGGTTTTGAATTCCCATCTTATAGAACCACTATTATGGCATTCTGTTAGCAAAAGACACTTGTTGATTTTGATTTTGTGTATGATCTTTTGTAGGTCCACTTCCACCATCACGTCGCCGTTCCCTATATACTCTCGCAACAGCTATGCTCATATTTTCTTCAAAAGCATTTAATATAGGGCCTCTTATTACAATTGTTAAGTCACCTCTTAATGAGAAAACGGTATGCACATCAGCAGCTGCACTCTTTTTATAGCTTGTTTACCTTTCTTCTTATGTACTAAGGGCACATATATTCACCCTGATTACTAATTTGTTTAAAAAGGATTAGCAAGATAAGCATTTTAACGAATAGGCTTGTTGTAATATGAGATCATGGTAATACTTGTGACCAACAACTTCCCATCAGTCAGTGTAAGTAAATCGATTAGCTAAAGGCAATGCTGGAGCTGCAGATTTTGATATCATGATGGCCTGTTATTTTAATTCCTCCAACCAATGTCTGCAGGATGCTGATTTAGTTGTCACCAAAATAAGCACTCTAGCAATAAATCTATTAATCATCATAAATTGTTGTCCTTGTCCAGGATGATCCGTATCTCCAATTGGTTGAAGACAGTAAACTCCAAGCTGTGAATGCTGCCCCTGAGCGTTGCTCAAGAGTTTATGGGTCACAAGAGGATGATAACAATGCCTTAAAATCTCTTCAAGCTGTAGAACTAACAGAAAGCCAGTCTAGAGAATTCATTGTTTCACTGATCATGAACAGCTTAAGTGATTTATCAGATGTAATTTCCTTATAAAACTATCTAAGCACTATTACTAGTCCTCATATATGCAGGACCATACATTCAAGTGTCTGTATCTCATTTAATTTTGCACATTACTGCAGTCAGAAATATCCACGGTAAGAAATCAACTGCTAAGCGACTTCTTGCCGGATGATATTTGTCCACTGGGGGCACAGTTCATGGAAATATCTGGACAGTTGCCATTTGAGTCTAAAAGGGAGAACACTCAAGAGGTAATGCTCATGTAGTTTTGCTGGACATTGGAAGTTCCATCACCAAAACAAATGGATTTAATTTTACAGGTCACACCTGCAACTATTTTGGTTGATGATGATGTCTTTCCTGAGGCATTTGAAACAGTCCCAGACTCATCAAAGTTGATCGGCAACTCATCCAATCTTCTCAGTGTAGATCAGCTTTTAGAGACAGTATGGTTTCCATTTATGCATTTTCCAACTCTTTCTCATTGACTTGAGAATATTGAATAGAATCGTTCTTTGTTCTGCAAAATCTATATAAGTTTTGCATACTAGTAGACTCTTCTCTTTCAATTTCATGGCTAAACTGATTACTTTCAGAAATTGCTCACTAGTTTCCTTATTTATCCTTAATGATAAAGCCTTACCACCTGAACAAGAGTCTGATGTTACATATATGAGCAAAATATCTAGGATAAATGTAAAGCTTGAATTCCTGAGGGCATACTTCATCCTTATAAAACATTATGTTGAAGTGTTACTTGATTTTGTGGTCAAGCTGAATCAAATGTCAAATTCCCTTGGGTTGATGATATCTTTATGCAGAATGTTTAAAAAGTCATTAAACAATAACCATCTAGTAGGAGATTTTAGCTCTAAGAGGTAATTACTGAAGCATTGTCTTCAAAATGCAAGTTCTTTATGCATCTATATAATCCCACTTCCTCAGCTTAATGATATTTTGTGGATGCGTCAATTGACTTCATATGTGTGTTTGTGCCATATCACAATATCCGATGAGTATCTTAAATTTTTATAATGGTAGTTCACTTTCTAAGTTCATTTTGAGCTCATGAGTCTGGGTATACCTTTTTTAGTAAGTTCATGTTGAATTATATTTCTCATTATCTTGCCAATCCTTTTGTAGCATAAAAATAATTTTCATGGTTCTATTGTGGAGGTTAATAGGCCTATTAGAACTCACTGTTTATTCCCTGCCACAGATTGGGATCTTCTGATGAGTGATGGCTGCCTCAATTATATCAATCTATCTAATTGCTCACTTTTTTGGGTGGTGGGAGAGAGTGAGGGTGATGTTTAGATATTTTCGCCCTGTAAATTTGATAGTGTCATAATATCTCCTGATTTCTCTGTTTGTTCATGCGTGCATGCTCCAAGAAAGCATATCCAAACTGAAAACGAATGGTGCAGGACATCTTCTAATATTAATCACTAGCAAAGAACTAATATACTGATTCCACAGTGGCATCTCATTTTTTCTGCTCTTTTGCTGATGTCGTGGTTTCTTGCTTTTCTAGCCTCTTTCCTCATAGTTTGCCTCTAGTGCTCATTGCACCCCCCTTGTTAACATGTTAGATGAAGTTTGTTTGATAAAAGTACTGTGTTGGTTGTATGATTTAATTTGTGCAGGTCTTGGACACAGCATTACAAGTCGGAAGATTTTCAGTGTCAACCACCTCTGGCATACCATTCAAAGAGATGGCTGGTCACTGCGAGGCTCTTATGATGGGAAAGCATCAGAAGATGTCTGTTCTTACAGGTGCTCAACAAAAACATGATATCTTGCTTGGTGGCTCCTCAACAGATCAAAATGGAGACAAGATGTCCTCATGCTTCAATGTTGACCAACCTGGAAAGGTATTACTGCAAATTGATTTAGAAACTATTGAATGGAACTACTTTACATGGAAACCTAGACAGATAGCGATAATAATGATTTATCTTGTTGTTCTCTTTTTCTGGCTTCACTGAGTTAAATTATTTTAAAGAATGGTGATGCTATATACTTTCTGGTTTGCTTCTTTGAGATGTTACCTTTGCAGCTGCAAAACTTCTAGCTGTCACATGACATTTAGTTCTCATGTCATGCTAGAACCAAATCCTTTAAAATTACTTTATTTCTTACGATCGTAAATTTGTGTTTATGGATTTAGACAGGTTTCTATCGTTTGGGAACTAAAACGATATCCTTGTAGATTCATCTTAGATAATTTTGCATGCTTTGTTATGCATAATCTATGACCATTACTTTGTTCACTTCTTTATGTCTTGTTCACTCTGTTTTAGTAGCTCTTACCTGTTTTTTGAGAAAATAAACGTTTATACTTTGGCCTGTCAAACTGAAAGGTCGAGCTTATTGGTGCAGAGTAACAATCCTTTCCTCGATGAGAAATTGAATGCAGATGTACAGAATCAGTTTGGTGGCAACAATATGATACTATACCAGCCCCAGTGCCTCAGGCTTCCGGCTTCAAGCCCATATGACCACTTCCTGAAGGCTGCTGGTTGTTAGAGCTATCGTATGAACTCTGAAGGATGACCAGAACTCTAGGCCCCTTGTAGATGTCATCAGTGTAAAGTTTTTCCCAACCGGAAGCTTCATGATTTCCTTTAGGATGATGGTTTCCACCATTATGTTTAGTTCTACAGGAATCTTTGTTTCGGTCATGATGGAGATGTGAGATCCCATTTGTTCATTCTTTTTCGTACCTAGATCTGGTTGAGGACTCTGGAAAACAAGAAGGTTTTCCAAGTGTTTTTTGTTCTGATTCAGAATCAGAGCGGCTTAATTTGTTGAATCGGGATGCTTATAAACATTCATCATGTTGTATCCAAGTGGATGATCTTTACTAAAATTTGGCTCCTGGATTACATGTTCAGTCTCTCCCATGAACAATTTGAAGGTCTACACACCCCATCACTGTTTCTTTTCCCCTCCCCTTCTAATTGTGCAAGAGTTGAAAAGTTTGAACTTTATGATTGCACAAGCCCTAACCCAGTCAACTTGGCCTTTGGGTGACATTTTAGTAGGAGTATCAAAATAAGTGCATTTACAATTAAAGACTAATAATCTGTCTCTATTTATTGGATAAACTACTATGACACTGTTTATAGATTGGATGGTTCTGTGTGTCTACATTTTGAATGCTGCAGGTTTTCTTCCGTATATGATGCTCTGCACTATGGTTTTCCGAGAAGCTGCTGAGGTAATTAGTTGATCATAAATCTTTTTTTTTATTATTTACGAAGAATAGATAACAAGAGCGAAAGTTATAACTTGTTAAAGATATTTGGAAGGAATAAGTTGGTTATGATTTGATCAAAATTATCAAAAAAGATCAATATGATTTAGATAACTCCATACGATGAAGAGAAGTCCAACCTCGAAGGAATTACAAAATTTAATCCATATTTTGAAGAATAAATGTGATTTAGCTATGGTGAATCATATTTGAAATTGTGTATAATTTTATTTTAAAATTTTCAAGATAGAATTCATAAATAATCTACATTCATCAATTAGGAATATGAATATTTATGAATATTATTTAATGTATTTAATTGGTTCATTCTCTTTTGTTTTAATATGTCTAAAGAAAAAAGAAACGAGTTATATGTATAGAAAGACATGATGATTTGAACATGTGTTTAAAATAATAGAAAATATAATAGATCATCTAGAAAGGCATGATGATGTAATTAATAAATTACAAGGAGGACCACGGCATAGGAAACAACCAACCTTTGCCAATGATGAATATGATGGAGTAGAAGGCATGACCAAGTAATTCTAATTGCTCAAGAAGTTAATCCTAGACAAACTAGGAGAGGATGTTATGATGGTGTGGACAGAAACATTGGCAACATCAAAAATGAAAATTCCTTCTTTTCAAGGGAAGAATAATTCACATGCATATTTGGAGTGGGAACTAAAAGTGGAGTTGATTTTTGAATGTCACAACTACTCCAAAGAAAAAAAGGTAAAATTAGCTGCTATTGAATTTTATGATTATGCTATTATTTTGTGGGATCAATTGTGTAAAGATAGATGAAGAAATGGTGAAAGGACTGTGGAGACTTGGTTGGAGATGAAACAAATCTTGAGGAGGAGACTTGTCCCTAGCCATTATTATAGGGATTTGCATTAACGGTTGTAAACTTTGACACAAGGTTCCATGAGTGTTGAGGAATATCACAAGGAGATGGAGATAATCATGATAAGGGCTAATGTGGAGGAAGACTGTGAGGCTACAATGGCTAAATTCTTGAGTGGATTAAACAAGAACATTGCTGATCTTGTGGAGTTGCAACACTATGTGGAGATTGAGGACATGGTAATTGTGGTCATGAAGATTGAGAGACAACTCAAAAGAAAAGGCATAAGGTATGATTCAAAACCTTATTCGGTTTCTTCTTCTTCTTGAAAATCGAATTGGAGTAAATAGGATGATAAACTCATTATTAAGCCTAAATTTGGTGAAACTAAAGGCAAAAATGAATTAGGCAACAAGGGTAAAGGTGAGAATCAACCAAATCAAACTAGAGGCATTAAGTGTTTTAAGTGCCTTGGGCATGAACATATGGCACGTGAATGTCATAATAAGAGAGTTATGATCATAAAAGATGAGATTGTAGAATCTTAAAGTGAGAAAGAGGATGATGATGACTCTCTATCATTAGAGGATGTTAGTGATGTAAAGTACGTTAAAGGTGAAATTTTAGTTGTTCAACTCATACTTAGTTTGCAAAACAAAAATGATGAACATGGTGAACAACATGAGAATTTGTTTAAACTCATTGTTTGATTGCTAACCAGTTATGTAATATGATTGTTGATAGTGGAAGTTACAAATGTGGCAAGTACCTTGCTCGTGGAGAAACTGAAATTACCTACCATCAAACATCCAAAACCTTACAAGTTATAATGGTTGAATAATAGTGGTGTGGTGAAGATAAATTGGCGAGTGTTAGTTTCTTTCTCAATTGATAGATATAAGGATGAAGTTTGGTGTGATATGGTACGTATGTATGCTGGTCACTTGTTGTTAGGGAGACCATGACAATATAATCAAAGGGTAACACATGATAGGTTTAAAAATCATTATTTTTTGATCATGGATGGACAAAAATATCAACTTGGATCTTTACCTCCAAAGACCATTTTTGAATACCGGATGCACATGAGCTTGAATCTTCATTGACCAAAACTTTAGGGAGGGAGCAAGAAATAGAGAAAAAAGAAAAATATGAGTTGAGTGATAAAAATAAGTGTGATGGAAAACACAAGGGGAGAGAAAAAGCAAGGAAGCCCTGAGCGAAAGAAAACTGAATGCTTGTGTCAAAATGAGTGATGTAAAGAAAGCCTTAACCATGAGGCAGTCGATACTTGTACTTATGTACAAGGATATTTTGATTGTGTCTAATAGAATTAACAAAATTTAACCTAGTGTTATTGTTGATCTTTTGCAAGAAAATGCGGATCTCTTTCCCGAATAAGTTCCAAATGGTTTACCATCAATTAGAGGAATTGAGCATCAAATAGATTTCACTTCGGGAGCAAGCATACCAAACAAGCTAGCATATAGATGCAACCCCGAAGAGACTAAGGAAATCCAAAAGTAAGTAAGTGAGCTTATGAAAAAGGGTTATGTTCGAGAAAGCATGAGTCCATGTGCAGTTCCAGTTTTGTTGATGCTAAAAAAAGATGGATCTTGGAGAATGTGTGATGATTGCAGAGCCATCAACAAAATCATAGTAAAGTATCGACATCCTATTCCTAGACTAGATGACATGTTGGATGAATTGCATGGATCTTATGTGTTCTCAAAAATTGATTTAAAATTTGGATATCATCAAATAAGAATGCATGAGGGTGATGAATGAAAAACTACTTTCAAAAAATAACATGGTTTATATGAATGGTTGGTGATATCTTTTGGCCTAACTAATGCATGTAGTACTTTCATGAGATTGATGAACCATATTTTGCGTATTTACATTAGAAAGTTTATCATTGTTTATTATGGTGATATAGTTGTGTATAGCAAAAGTTTGGATAAGCATGTAACACATTTAAATGATGTTTTTAATGTGCTTAATAAAGAAATGTTATATGCTAATCTACATAAATACACTTTCTCCACTAATGAAATTATTTCTCTTGGTTATGTTGTTAATGATAAAGAAATACATGTTGATCAAGAGAAAGTGAAAATAATTAGGGAATGACCAAAACCCACTAGTGTTAGTAATGTTAGAAGTTTTCATGGTCTTGCTAGCTTTTATAGAAGATTCACTAAGAATTTTCCTATAATTGTTGCACCATTAACTGAATGCATCAAAAAGAATATAGGATTTAAGTGGGGTAAAGAATAAGACGATGCTTTTAATTTACTTAAAGACAAACTTAGTTCAATAAATTTGCTTGCTTTACCTAACTTTGCTAAAAACTTTTGAGATCGAGTGTGTTGTGAGTGAGATAGATATTGGATGAATCTTAATGCAAGAAGGCAGACCCATTACATTCTTTAATGAGAAGCTAAGTGGAGTAAGTCTTAACTATCTGATATATGACAAAGAGTTTTACGTTTTGGTAAGAGTGTTAGAGATATGACAACATATCTTTGGTACAAAGAATTCATACCTATCAATCATGAGTCCTTGAAATATCTAAAAGGATAAAGACAGCTAAGTCGTAGGCATACAAAATGGGTGGAGTTTATTGAATTATTTCCATACATCATCAAATACAAACAAGGTAAGGAAAATGTAGTTATCGATACTTTTTCTAGAAATGTGCTATAATTTAAACTTGATATAAAATTATTGGGTTTTGAGTATATTAAAGATTTATATAATTTTGACTATGATTTTACTAATATTTATGAGGCATGTGAGAAAGAGGGTTTTGATAATTTTTTCAAGCATGATGGTTTTCTTTTCAAAGAAAATAAGTTGTGTATTTCTCAATATTCAATGAGAGAATTACTTGTGAGAGAGGCACATAGTGGTGATTTAATGGGCCATTTTGGGATCAAAAAAATTTTAGATGTGTTAAATGATCTTTTTTTTTTTTTGCCACACATGAAAAGAGATGTTAGAGATTGTATGAGAAATGCATTACTTGCAAACAAGCTAAATCTAAAGTAATGCCTCATGGGATGTATACTCCTCTTCTTATACCTAATGAGCCTTGGGTGATATATCCATGGACTTTGTTTTGGGTTTACCTAGGTCAAAAGGAGGGAAAGATTCTATTTTTGTTATTATTGATAGGTTTAGCAAGATGACACATTTCATTCCTTGCCACAAAAAAGATGATGCAACACATGTTGTAGGATTGTTCTTCAAAGAAATTGTGCACTTACATAGAATTCCAAGGATAATTATGAGTGATAGAGATGTGAAATTCCTTAGTCACTTTTGGAAAATAATTTGGAGCAATTTAGGTACAAGGTTGTTGTATTTAACCACTTGTCATCCACAACTAAATGGACAAACGGATGCAGTAAATAGAACTTTATCAATATTTTTTAGGGCCATAATTCAAAGAAATTTGAAGAATTGGGAGGAATGTTTGCCACATGTCGAGTTTGCTCAACAAACTGTCACGAACGGTCATCGCTCAACCGTAACTCTTCGCTCAACGAATCATTCAACGCTTTTATTTGCTTATACAAATGTTTGGCAGCATGTTTTGCCTTGGTTTTATGTTATTTTACCTCGAAAATACAAGCAGAAATAATCTGTAAGGCTGCAAAATGATCACTCACTACGTGGAGCCAAAATTACCTAGTTTTGGACCATTTTCATGTGCTATGGCGACCTAGCCGAGTGGTACAAAATGTCAGCCCTCTGGAACCTCCCGAGTGGCACAGGATTGTATGTGGCTTCAGGATAGTATCGGGCGTGAGCATTCATCGAGTGTTATACTCATCTTGCGTTTGATACCTTGGGGACTGTCATTTATGGAATAGCGACTGTTCCTATAACCCTCTAAAGTCCTGTTTCATTCTCTTTTTCTCCTTTCTCTGTTACACATAAGGTGTTAAATGAATTACTTGTAAAAGCTGCCCTCTTTGGAGACGTCGGGACTTGTTCGTCGCTCGTCTTCAAAACTAATCAACCTCTCTTTTTGCATGTCCTTCGGGACCTGCACGAGGTTGCAAGTGGGCTGACTCTTTGTGGGTAAATACGCTTGGTGTTTTCATGACTTAGGCAATTTTAGCTAAGTCTATAACATTGGGCAAAGGTTGCTCCGTGACTTAGATAATTCCAGTTAAGTCTTCAAGTTTACCGTTAGGGTGCCACATGACTTAGGTAAATTCAGCTAAGCCCATGACATTGTGGTATCAAAGCAGGTAAGCAATTCAAATAAGCAAGTGAAGAGGATTCGTAATCTTGCCACCGTGGCGAATCAAGCAAGATGGGGCAAACCGGACCTCTACCCCAGGCAGCCGTAGGTGGGCTGCAAGTGCAAACTCACTTGTAAGCTGCTGGAACTACTCATGAGGAGTGCGACAGCGAACAAGATGAGTGTGAAGTTGGGTACTCTCTACGAGTGGAGGAGGTACAATCTGGTGCACTAACTGGAAAAATGAGCCACAAAGAAAGACTTACAATGTGGAAACCCACCTCGATGTTCTTAAAGCAAGTTTGAAGGAATTCTACCAAGACCAATAAAGGATCCTTGGGGTAGAGAGCTCGTAAGAAGAAACTAAATCTTGGATCAACAGGGTCAACTCCCTGGTCGACCGATTGACAAAGGACACCAAAGACTCCGTATGACATCTATATAAAGTTATGATAGAACTCACAGCCAAAGTGACGTTGCTCACTATAACTCTTAATATGGGAGGGAATAATACCCATGTTGCATTGCCACAAAGCTTCAAGGCACCAGAGCCACATTACTATGGAGGCGCTAGAGATGCCAAAGAGCTTAAAATTTTCCTATTCGATATAGAACAATATTTTCGTGCTATGAGACCTGATTCGAAGGAAACCAAAGTTTCTATAGCAACCATGTACTTGAATAGAGATGCAAAACTTTAGTGACAAACCAAATTGGGAAGAGATCTAATAAGGTCGATGCCGAGTGGATACATGAGAAGACTTAAAGCGAGAATTGAGAATTAAGTTTTTGTCCAAGAACATAGAGTTCGTTACAAGAAGGAAAATGAGACAACTCCACTAAAGTATATCCATTCAAGACTATATGAAGTAATTTCGGCACTGATATTGGATATACAAGACATGTCCTAGAAGGACAAACTATTCAGCTTTCTAGATGGCTTAAAGCCATGGGTGCAACAAGAATTGCATCAGAGGAATGTCACCATCTTGATCGGGGCAATTGCAACCGCAAAAATACTAACTGATTTCATTTCTTCAGAGGACTTGGGAAAGAAGAAACAATCCTTAAAAAATTACCCAACAAAATACTCCCGAACGAAGGAGTTTGGGGGTGAATAAAAGAATAAAAGCTTTCATAAGTGACAAGCTCAAAAGGCAAAGTCCCAAAATCTAGCGGATGCTTCTTGTGCGAAGGACCACACATGGTGAGGGAATGCTCACAGAAGCAGACACTCAATGCTTTAACGACATCTATACAACCCCATAAATCGGACAAGGGCAAAGCTGTCACCATTAGTTTGAGCAGTTCAGAATCTAGCAGCGATGATAAGGAGTTGCAAGGACCTCGAATAGGAGCAATGTGCTAGCTGAATGCATTACAGGGTCAAGTGGGGGAGAACACAAAGGCAAAGCCATCAAAGGCAGTGAGTAGCGAGTTGATATATATGTATATCAAGCTAAATGGTCGAACAACTCGGGCAATGGTAGACACGGGCACTACCTACAACTTTATTGCTGATAGAGAAGCTAAGCGACTTGGACTAATCTTGGAGAAGAATCCAAGTCATATGAAAGCTATAAACTCGGAGGCCAAGCGAATCTCCAAACTAGCAAAGGGGATCCCTATTAAGATTGGAACATAGAGCAGAAGCAAACATGATGGTGGTTCCCTTGGATGACTTCCAAGTGATTCTTGGAATGAAATTTATACACGTAGCAAAGTTGGTGCCTATGCCATTTTTGAACTCCTTATGTCTAATGGGAGACGACGACCCCTGCATGGTTCCAGTTTCATGAGGAGGAACCAAGGATCCACAACAAATATCAGTATTACAATTGACAAAGGGGGTACGGAAAGTTGAATTGACCTTTGTAGCAGCTATAAAGCTAGAAACACTTGATGGAGAGGCCATTCAAGAATTTGTTATGGTGGTGAACATCCTGAAGGAGTTTTTAGATATAATACCAACTGAGTTACTGAAAACTCTACCACCACACAGAGGCGTGGATCATCATATAGAGCTGGAGCCAGGAGTTAAGCCTCTAGCGAGACCACTATATCACATAGCCCCTCCAGAGTTGGTAGAACTCAGAAAGCAGTTAGATGAACTATTGAGTGGTGGTCTCATCCGCAGTTCAAAAGCACTATTCGAAGCTCCAGTCCTCTTCCAAAAGAAACAAGATGGGAGCCTCCAATTATATGTCGATTATCAAGCCCTGAACAAAGTGACGATGAAGAACAAGTACCTCATCCCGCTCATCACAGATTTGTTTGATCAATTGGGCAAGACCAAGTACTTCTCTAAACTTGACCTTTGGTAGGGGTACTGGCAGGTGCGTATTGTAGAAGGTGACGAGGCGAAGACTACCTATGTGATCAGGTATGGAGCATTTGAGTTCTTGGTAATGCCTTTTGGCTTAACCAATGCTCCAACCATATTCTATACTCTAATGAACCAACTATTCAATAAATATTTAGATAAGTTTATGATCGTCTACCTAGACAATATAGTCATCTATAACCGAGCACTTGAGGAGTATGTTAAGCATCTTCGGACAATCTTCAAGTTCTTAGGGAGAACACTTTATTTATAAAGAGAGAGAAGTGTTACTTTGCTCAGACAAAGATTCTATTATTGGGGTATCGAATCAATGATGGTTCTATCTGGATGGATAAATCGAAGGTGCAAGCTGTGGTAGAACGATGAACACCAAAGAAGGTGCCAGAGTTGAGATCCTTCCTTGAGTTCAACTATTATCAGTGCTTCATTGCTGGATATTTAAAGCGTGCAGCTCCACTGATGGAGTTGCTCAAGAAGGAGCAGTCTTGGAGATGGTCAGACAAATATGAAGTGGTATTCTAAGACTACCATATTGGAGGAACTAGTACTCAAATTACCAGATTATGGGAAGTCTTTTGAAGTCTATACAGATGTTTTTAACTTCACTATTGGGGAAATACTTATGCAAGAGGGTCATCCAGTGGCCTACTAGAGTCGTAAGCTCAACAAGACCAAGCGGTGATATCCAGTGCATGAGAAAGAGATGACAGCGATGGTCCACTATTTATGAGTCTAGCAACATTATCTTTTGGGAGCACCATTTGTGCTAAGGACGGACAATGTTATCTTGAGTTACTTCCAGACTCAAAAGAAACTCTCCCCGAAATAAGCACGATGGCAAAACTCCTTGGCCGAGTTTGACATAGTAATGAAGTATAAGCTCGGAAAAGCAAATGTCATGACCGGTGCATTCAATCGAAAAGTTGAATTAGTGAATATTATACAGTTGGAAGGCAGAGGCCAAGCAAGCCAGTTACACTCTAACTTTCTTTCCAGGATCAAGGATGGACTGTACAGTGATCCTCAAGTCATAACTCTGATGTAGCTCATCAAAAAAGGTAAGACACGACGATTTTGGGTCTAGGAGAGACTCATCTATACCAAAGGGAACATAGTTTATATTCCATAAGCGGACAATTTGAGGTGTGAACTCTTAAAAGAGTGTTATGATTCCCTTTGGGCTAGACATCCTGGCATCCACTGAACAATGGCTCTCGTGGAGAGGGTCTTCTATTGGCCGAAGATGGAGACTGATGTATGTGGAGGATTATGTTCGAACATGCCTTACTTGCCAACAAGACAAGGTAGATCAACGAAAGCTAGTTGGCTTTTGAAGCCGCTGCCCGACCTGAAAGATAATAGGAGAGCATCTCTTTGGACTTCATATCAAGCTTACCGATAGTAGGGGACTCGGATTGATACTCGTGGTAGTCAATTGATTTTCAAAATATGTAATATTCATTGCTACACCCCTACACTATTCAGTAGAGGAGGCGACCAAGTTGATGATGAAGCATGTGTTTTGGGGAGTCCCGCACAACATCATCAGTGATCGAGATTCATAGTTCTTAGGATGATTTTGAACTCAACTCTTCAAATTGCTAGAGTCCAAGTTATACTTTTTCACAAGCCTCCACCCACAGATGGATAGCCAGACTGAAAGAGTTAGCTCACTATTGGTGCAGTATCTCCGGCACTATATGAGTACCAACCAATGAGATTGAGTGAAGCTGTTAGATATAGCCTAATTCTCCTACAACTTGCAACGGAGCTCTACATCCAATAAGAGCCCCCTCGAGATTATCACAGGATAACAGTCGTCGACTCTTCACACATTAGCTATTGGTTATACGAGAAGTAGTCCGTCAGCATATCACTTTGTAAAGAAATGACATTAAAATGCAGATATTGCTAGGGCCTACTTGGAGAAGGCGACCAAAAAGATGAAGAAGTAGGCAAACTTGGGAAGGCGACCACAGGAGTTTAAAGTTGGTAACTTGGTATTGGTGAAGCTCCAACCAGCATCACTCTAGTTCTTTAGGCATAAAGTGCACAAATGATTGGTGCGTAAGTATGAAGGTCATTTCCCAATTATCAATAGGGTAGGCAACGTCTCCTACAAGTTGTAACTACCGGCATGACTCAAAATTCATAATGTCTTTTATGTAAGCAACTTGAAAGACTACCATTCAGATATGCAAGATGCTTCACAAAATATTTCAACTCGACTATCTCCAATCAGAGCCTCCTACAAGAAGCGAGTTGAGACTATTCTAGCGGATCGCAAGACTAAGCTACCCATCAGAGCAGAACAAACTGAGTACTTAGTGAAGTGGCAAAAGCTTCCCTAAATAGAAGCAGTTAGGAGCCAGAAGATGTCCTATGACATGAAAAAGCCCACGTTAAAGCCTACCGACAAGCGTCGATGAGGGCGTCAACAATTTAAGTGGGGGAGAATATCATGAACGGTCGTCGCTCAACCGGAACTCTTCGCTCAACGAACCATTCATCATTTTTGTTTACTTGTACAGATGTTTGGCAATATGTTTTGCCTTGGTTTTGTATGATTTTGCCTTAGAAATGCAAGTAGAAATAGTCTGTAAGGTTGCAAAATGATCGCTCACTACGCGAAGCCAAAATAGGCCAAAACTGCCCAGTTTTGGGCAATTTTCGTGTGTTACGGTGACCTGGTCGAGTGGTGCAAAACTCAGCCATCTCAACCCTCTAGAACCCCCTGGGTGGCACAGGGCTAAATGGGCCTTCAAGATAGTATCGAGCATGAGCATTCATTGACTATTGAACTCGTCTTGCGTCCGATACCTTAGGGACCATTGTTTGTGGACTTACAACTGTTCCTACTGTCCTCTAAAGTCCTGTTTCACTTTCTTTCTTTTCTTTCTCTATTGCACATAAGATGTTCAAATTACTTGTAAAAGCTACCCTCTTTGTGAAACATCGAGACTTGTCCATCGCTCGTCTTCAAAACTAATCAACTTCTCTTTTTGCATGTCCTTCAGGACCCGCATGAGGTTGCAAGTAGGTTGACCTTTTGCAGGCAAATACGCTTCGGTATTTTCATAACTTATGTAATTTTAGCTAAGTCTTTAAGTTTGTCGGTAGGGTACCGCACGACTTAGGTAAATTTAGCTAAGCTCATGATAACATATCGAGTTTGCTTATAATAGAAGTGTGTATGTTACAACAAATCATTCCCTATTTGAAGTTGTGTACAGGTTCAATCCATTAACTCCCATGGATTTGCTACCGTTACCTTTGGAAAAGGCTAATTTGGATGGTAAGCAAAAAAGCTGATTTTGTCAAAGCATTGCATGAAAGAGTCTGTGCTAGTTACAGGTGCCCTGCAAGCCAATCACGCGAGTTAACTATGACGAAAACCTATAAAGTAAGGCTAGTAGCTAAAGGATATCGTCAAAGACAAAGAGTTAACTATGACGAAACCTTTTCACCTGTAGCCATGCTTAAGTCCATTAGAATTATTTTGACCATTGCAACACACTATGACTATAAGATTTGGCAGATGAATGCTAAAACATCATTTCTCAATGACAACCTTGAGGAAGAGGTGTATATGATACAATCAGAGGGATTCGTATCCAAAGAGATTCCAAATAAAGTGTGTATGTTGCTTAGATCTATTTATGGATTAAAGCAAACTTCTCAAAGTTGGAACACAAGATTTGATGAGGTGATCAGATCTTATGGCTTCGTTAAGAATAAAGATGAGCCTTGTGTGTATAGGAAAGTAAGTGGAAGCGCTATCACCTTCTTAGTGCTATATGTAGATAACATCTTAATCATTGGGAATGATGTAGGAATGCTCTCCACAGTAAAGACTTGGCTATCTAGAAACTTCTCTATGAAAGACTTAGGAGAATCATCCTATATTTTGGGGATCAGGATCTATAAAGATAGATCCAAAAGGATACTTAGCTTGTCCTAGTTTAGGTACATAGACTCCATTGTCAAAAGGTTTGGCATGAAAAATTCCAAGAGAGGTCTTATACTGATGAGATATAGAATATCACTTTCTAGGAGTATGTCCCCAAAGACTCCTGAAGAAAGGGTAAACATGGATAAGATACCTTATACCTTAACGATAGAATCTATCATGTATGTGATGCTATGTACTAGGCCTGATATAGCACATACTCTGAGTGTTACGAGCAGGTATCAGGCATATCCAAGTTTAGAACACTGGAAGGCAGTAAAGTGTATCCTTAAGTACTTGAGAAGGACTAAGGATCTTTTACTAATATATGGAGGAGGTAGCCTCTAGGTTGAGAGCTACATAGACTCAAGTTTTTAGTTTGACATTGATGATAGCAAGTCAAATTCAGGTTATGTTTTCACCATGAATGAAGGAGCGGTAAGCTGGAAGAGTTCCAAGCAAGATACTACTGTCGACTCGACCACAGAGGCAGAATACATTACTGCAGCAGAAGCAACAAAGGAAGGGGCATGGATGAAGAAGTTCATCAAAGATTTGGGAGTCGTATCAAGCAGTGTAGAACTAATTCCCGTATACTGCGACAACAATGAGGCGATAGCTCAAGCAAAGGAACCCAGGTCTCATCAGAAGTCTAAGCATATTCTGAAGAGGTTTCATCTGATAAGAGAGATCATAGCCCGTAAAGATATAGCAATGAAAAAAGTTCTATCCGAAGATAACATTGTAGATCCATTGACGAAACCGTTAGCTCAGATTGTATCTGAGCATCACAGGGGTCTGATGGGGATCAGACACATAGGTGATTGGCTTTAGGTCAAGTGGGAGATTGCTAGTTACAGGTGCCCTGCAAGCCAATCACATGAGTGATGGCATGCGTGACACACTACGTAATATTTTTACTTATGATTAATATTGACATATTCTCACATTATATTATATGTAGCATATATATTGTGATATCCTTGGTTTTGTGCAATAGAAATCGGATCGTGATAAGATCACGATAATGAGATCGATTTATCTTTAAACATAGATCCTAAGTAATCCTAGTCATAGGTTACTTGAGAGGGACATCGAGATAACTGGATAGACCGATGTACTATATACCCATCCATATGATGGAGACGGCTGATCTCATAATCACTTGTGTGGAGACACTAAGGATATAGTATTGGTGCTCATTGGAGAATGAGTTCACTGATCGATCCGCTTATGGAATGTTATATGGTTAATGATACCTAATGTCTGACAGCGATTCTATAGTTCCAGTTGTGTATCTGGTCCTTGGACTTGAGACACCAAGGATGCCTTGTATGAGTACTCCTTTCTTTGATGCCAGACAGGTTTGGAAAGCTCCAGATCTGGTATAGCTATTTATCAAGATTGGTAGCCAACCTTACAAAAGCAATTGAGTGTCAGTAAAGGATCATCCACTCTCGGTATCACAAGAGGAATATCACATATGTGTTTGCTTAGATAAATCCCTAACCAGGGTCATTTGAATTGAGAGAGAAGGAGTTCTCTGGTAGAATCCGATTAGAGCAAGATAAACTGATTTCATATGTGACCTGACAGTATTATATCTAATATATGGTCTCTGGAATATTAGTTGGATGAGGGATTATAGATACATAGTAATTGTGGACAGACAGGTCCTATGGATTCGATCCCCCTGTACTGTCTGGGGACTATGACGTAGTGGCCTAGTATGTCCATAGTCGATGAATCGAGTGAATTATTATGAAAATAATAATTCACTATATCAGAAAGAGTTCTGATGGGAGTAACTCATGGCCAACTCGGTATCGGGCCTAGAGGGTCACACACATATATGGTGGATGCTTCAACGAATAGAGGATTGGATGAAGATCCAATTAGCCCATATTCTCAATATATGAGATCCTATGCTGACAGACTCCTTGCTTAAGGCCCAATTAGAGGCCTAAGGAGATTATTGGATAGAGATTCAATAATGCAAGGTTAGTGGGTAATTGGATGGAGATCCAATACTCACTAAGGCAGAAGCCCTAGGGTTTTTTGGTGGCTCTCTATAAATAGGAGGGGAGACTCTTGTTTGATAGGTTGTAACTTTAGCCACCACTTCTTATTCTCCTCCCTCCCTCTAAGCAAGAGTAGCAAGATCAGATTGGAGGAGTTTCACTACAGAGATCCATCGTATGAATACCGCTAGAGAGGAGGATGTTTGATCTCCTTCATCTTCTCCATTTGGATCTAGAATACAAGGATATACGATCTCCCTAGGTAAAACCAATCTCTCACACATCGTAGTTTTTCGGTTTTTACATTTTTCTCGTGACCTCAATCTTTTGCACAATGATTTGCACTGCATGGGAAACCGATTTTTGTTTGATTTTCGTTGCGCATGTGATGCACCCGCTATAGGTTTCCCAACAGTCTGGACACAAATTGAAAAGAGAACTCTACAATATAAGAAACAATATAACAAAGACCGAAAATAAGTAGTATTTTAACCCGGTGATTGGGTTTAGCTACACTTGAGGAAGGAAAGATTTTTCAACTAAAGTCTAAACTAATGCCAAGAGGGGATGGTCCATTTGGAGTCCTTCAAAGAATCAATGATAATGCATACAAGCTAGAACTAGTGGGTGAGTCTAGCAATATTAGTGCAACCTTCAGTGTTTCTAATTTATCTTTGTTTGATGTAGGCAATGAAGGCACTGATTCGAGGATGAATCCTTTCGAGAAAATGGGAAATGATATGACCTAATTAGTTGATTATAAATCTACCAATGACCCTTTTGTTATTTATAAAGGACCGATAATGAGAGCGAAAGCTAGAAAGATGAAAGAAGTCATAACTTGTTCATTAAAGTCATTTGGAAGGAACAAGCTGATCAAAATTTGGTCAAAGTTCTATGGATGTAAGAAGAGCCAAAAAAAGTCAACGTGATTTAGATAAGTCCATACCATGAAGAGAAAGTCCAGGCTTGAAGGATTTATGAAATTTAATCCATATTTTAAATAATAAAAGTGATTCCACCATGGTGTATCATATTTGGAATTATGGATAATTTTATTTAAAATTTTTTAATGTAGAATTTATGAATGATTTAATTCATTATGTTTGTACTTTGTCTCGCTCTATATAAACAATAAGGTTAACTCTCTTTGCAAAGAATAATTTAGAGAAATATAATCATCTTCTAACACCAATGAATGTTTACTTTGGAACTTATCAAACTTTTATGCTTGTGGCATTCAAAAAATCCTAAACCCATACTTTCTTTTTTAACTTATCAATTTTTTTTATGTGTGGTGTTTATAAGAATTGATTAGAATAATTCCATTTACTATAATATTGAATAATCTATCTTATTTTAATTTGTTGTTTACATTCGATATCTATCATAACTCTTTATCTATTGAGTTGTATATTGGTGAATTGATTTCCACCACTCTACTTCTTAAAGAGATTAATCTTTCCTTAATTCTTGAAGATGCAGTTTGCATGTGTTCCATATATTCCTTGTTAGTGCAGAGAACATTATGGGTAGTCACTGGAGACTTGGTGGAGCTCATCAACATGCAGGACAGTTAACCATCTACACTGTCCATAAATCTTATTCTGAAGCAATATGATACCACTGTAATATTTGTCATTTATTGTTGTCAAACTGACATGATCGTCACTGTTATATCATTTGTTTTACTTG
Organism: Ensete glaucum; assembly: GCA_021527575.1. Lineage (NCBI taxonomy): Eukaryota > Viridiplantae > Streptophyta > Magnoliopsida > Zingiberales > Musaceae > Ensete > Ensete glaucum. The sequence continues at coordinate 42,500,248 of CM038558.1, forward strand.
GTAACAAGCCATGATCCAATAATGCAGGTGGCTCCAGTCAATTTTGGTTCTTGGAAAAACCAAAGTTTGCAATCTTGTGTTCTTGCAAGCATTGCAATTATTTTCATGACTCGAACCTTATCTTAACACAATTATCTGATGCAGAAAAATGAATATAGAGACCACAACATTAGCAGATTAATCATCACAAATTCATTAATACAGACAAAAGCAAACTCATGACTAGTCATCAGATGATGGCCCATATTATCCTGAGAACATCCACAGAAAGAACCTTGAACAGTACTTGTTTGAAGCCAAAGAATACCACCACCAACTGTAGACCAGAGGAGGGGGGGAGTGTTGGAGAGCTTCTGTGAGACCAAATCCTCCCTCCACCCCCTCCAAATTCTTCCAAGTATCACCATTCTATCTGGAAATATTAAGACTCCTGATCTCTTCATCCCCATGTCGAGCAGTCTTCATCGACCTTTATGAAGTTTTAAGTTCTTAAAATTGACAGCAAGAACATTTCCTTGGTCTTCTTCTTCTTCTTCTTCTTCTTCTTCTTCTTCTTCTTCTTCGGTTCTTGACTGTGTTGACAGGAGTGTGATTGTACTTTGAAGATTACAATTCTCTGTTGGCTTTGTATTAATTGACGACAAAAGCAAAAAAGAAACGTTTTGGATCGTTTTGTCATAGGCTAAAATCTATGTTGATGTGTTTACAGGCGTTGATTTTTGCCAAGAAAAATGAGTAGGAATGATCTCACTGGAGCAGTGCATTGATGTCCCAAGTCATGTTGTAAAGTGTTCATTATGCCTTCTAAACAAATCTGTAGCTGCATCTCACACACACAAACAGTGATGATGAAGAGCTCAAGAGCAGAAATTTAGTGCTATTATGATTCATGTGCTATCTACTCCAAACAGCACAACATTTCACCTGCTGCAAAGTGGCACTTTTGGTGCCTCCTTTGTTATCAGCAAAGCATCATATGATACACGCATCACTTCCTTGGTGCCAACCTCTATCTTGTTCGGAAACTGCAACGCTCTCCATGTTTATTACAACTCAAGCTTCTCAAATACAAGCTACATGGAGGAGTTCAAGAAAACAAGCAAATGAGATCTTGTTTCCTGTGGATTCTAGTGTTCATCTATCTGCACATCATTTTGTGAGGGAGATGGTACGTCGCCGTCTCAATCTCAACCTCCGGACTGATGTAGCAGAACCCTTCCTTCTTCTTCTGCACCATCTCCAGTATCCTCTCGAATGCAGAAACCTGGCATGGTAACCTCAGCACACCTTCCTGTTGGAACCCGTACTCCTCCTCCGCTTCTCTAAGCAGGACTTCAAAGGCCTTGGAATGCAGGTAGTCGGTCGGGATGACGAACCTCTGCATCTCCTCTCCCACGCATACTGCAAGGAACCCCTTGGGGACGTCGTTGGACTGTGCCCAGGCGTTGGAGAAGGAGAGCGTCTTCTTCAGGAACTTAATGCTCTTCTTGCTGTTGTCCTTGGGTGCAGCAGCGAGCTTCTTCCACTTCTTTAGCACCTGCTGCAGTGTTGCACCTTCTGTTGTCTTGGGACCTGCCTTAATTTGATCCATGGAATACCTTCTTTGGTGGCTCAGATATGTTTGGAAGAGGAAATGACAGCAAGAGCTTGCCTTTCTTCTCTGAAGGAGGTGGTGTGGTAGCAATGGACATGACTCGGACAATATATACAAGTTGGGAACATTTAATCAGTACTTAATCTATAGTTCTTCTTCTGTTCTTCACATGCTGCAAACATTTGTTCTTTTAAGTAATTGTTTTTTGTTGAAGCAACTGTTAGCCCATGATTCTGTAAAACAGTCAGAATTGACAATGAATGATCTTTAGCTATTCTGATCCTTGAACAAAAGAGAAGATCTAAATGATCTTTAGTGAACAATTTAGTTTGCTGTCTTAGTGGGAATTGAATTTGAGCTAGTTTAATCTTTTGGCTCATCATTTTTTTGTTTGTCCTCAGTTTGCTTTGCCATCTGCCTTCCATCGAAGCTAATTGCTGTCTCCCATGGGGCTAAACTTGTTCTGATTATTAGTACCATTTTTTATTCTTTTCTGGATGGGTTTGAACGCTTGAGGAATATGATAATTGTAACAAAGTCAAGTTGCATGTGAAGTATATGCTAATACTGATAAAAATATCAATCATTTGATCAAGTTTAGGAAGAATGTATCTATCATATACAGCTTCATGTCCAGCAATTAATTTGATGAGATAATTTAGCTTCTCAATCTTCTCATTTTAATTACTTTCCCTCCATCTTCTCATTCATTTATTTGTGTTATGACAATAGCAACAACAAAGTCGTAAGTCCCAACTATTTCGGATCGACAATATGAATTTTTTTCATCTGTTTGTGCTATATAAACGGATTGATGAATTCTAAAAATATTAATCATGATTCTTAAATAAGCTGAATGTCTAATATGGAATGCAAACTCTCTAGTATGAGACCAAGTGGTGGATTAGATAAAGCTGAATTTGGAATTTTGTGCTCACTAATCATTACCACTAATAATCAAATCTACAACAACCTAATTATTCTACTGGAAATGGCTTGGAAAAGAGCTGTCATTATTGACTTTTTCAGGTTGATAGTGGATCAATTAGATACTGATCTAATCAAATATCTCATGCCTTTTGAATCAACAGAGTGTGTGAGCTAAGTTACATATATTTATGGGACCAAATCTGTAGTCTTAGAACACCAATGAGATCAATTTTATCTAAGCCATAAGTCTACATGATGGGCAGTTCCTTCTTACCTAACAATCTGAGTTCTTCATTATTTTAGGACTTTTGGTGCACATGAAATGGACTTTCTGTGGATGTTGACTGGTCTGAACTGATTGGGAATTAAATATATGCCAATTGTTTATCTGTTTCTTTTCAGCATGTTGTTCTAACTCTTCATAAGTTACACATCATACACGCTACAATCAAAGCATGTAGTTAATTATCTCAATTCCAAAACTCATTTATCAATTGTCCTTTAAGAGATTCTGAAACTGTGGGTTTTAGTTCAAGAGAAACGTAGGGAATATGGATCACACCTTAGTGTTCATCATCTAACATGTGTTGGAAAACAGAACTGAGTCACTGGGCACAAGGAAGAGAGATGGATGCAGCTTGGCATATGGATCACACACCTGAACATGGTTCATTTGAATCAAACTGAAGTCTTGTATTTAGTTATGATCAAGAACAAGATCTTCTTAGCAAGGCACATTTGGATTCTAAGGAGTTCTTCTCCATGGTTCAGAAACCCAGCAAAGGCTTCATCTAATTTTATGTTGGATTTCCTACACAAAGCATTCATTCTTCTCAACAGAGAGTGTCATGGGGTCCTGCCTAAGAAACTAACAGGGGATCAAGAACTTGTCCTTTTAGTTTTGGAAAGAAACAGTTGCTAATCTCTGAACACATTAAAACCTGCAACTTTATCTTTCCTTTTCATTTTTTTTCTACTGTGATTGCAGTCATGTCAATGAACTGACGGCTTGAAATGACAACTTAACAAGAAAAATAAAGAGAAAACTACAATGAGATAGGTCTCAAGCATTTATATGCACCAGTGATTCTGCTGCACAAGTCCTTATGAGATCTTGGTAATATAATAACAGGCCAAGTGGTCTTTCTAGGCCACCATGATTGCATGTGAAAGGAGTCAGAAGTGGCCACCTCCATACACACCTCTCTAAGATTTCAGTATCCATTTTTTTTGTTTCTGCTGGCTGCACATCTCAAGTGTTCTGACCACATCATCTGAACTATCATCTCTGGTGTTGTTTATCACTGATAGCTCTTTTCGGGCACTGCAACTTTTTTGGCATCTTTGATCTTTCTTTTCTCTCTCAGCTAAAGGTTGAATGTTCTACTGTTGCTGCTGACTTCTTTTACAGCAAATGGTATCCTCATGCAAAGAGTCAGTCATCTAAGAATTTTTTGGCTGCATGATGAAGGCTGAAAAGCTGATTTGGTAGCTACTGATCAGAAGAAGTTTCAGATTTCTGCAGGAAATATGAAGCAGAAGGTGGGTCATGTTGCATGAACTGAAACTTTTCTGAGATCAACTCTTCCATGCAGGCCATATTGAGTTGCTACACCATTGATACTTTTGAGGCACCTCAGATGATCATGAAGAACTTTTTGTTCTTCCCTCTTGATTCAATGCAACCGATATTAATCATTTGCAACCTGACGGTCATCAGTCATCATCCCCACCAATCATCAGCTAGAATCGGGCAATTAAAATTCAATCATAGGTCCAATGATAAACCACACCGACCCACCACCTCCTCTTCCTCCAATCACATCAACTTTTTGGTTTCAAGAACAAGGAAGACTTCAGTTCATGAAGCCATGTACAAAAAGCTCAAAGCAGCAGTCATGATTCAGTGGCCAACCCTCAGTGTTCTATGTTGTCAACTGCAAGAACTTGAGCCCGAGGATGGTTCATCTGCAGGATTAACAAGCCAATCTATATGCTTTGAGTTGTCATACTACACACAGCACCTTCCAAACAATTAGTTTGATGTGCTTCCTATCATTCAAGTGTTGTGATTCTGCGGAATAAGGTAGTGTAATGCCTGACATCATGAGGGGGAGATAACTGACATGTCAGGAGTTGCAGATAGAAGAGTATAATGAGAAGAAGAAGAAGAAGAAGAAGAAGAAGAAGAAGAAGAAGAAGAAGAGTAGATGAAGATTACTGCTGCCAATTTGGATTGGGTGAAGTACTGACCCAAAATCCAATCCAAGCTAGATGTGAAGCCAGATCCATATATGGTAGTGTGTGTTTATTTAGTACAAGCTCTACATATTACTTAGCTTCCTTAAAGAATATAAATCAAATTATATGTAACCTACTTATTTAAATTCTTAGATGCAATGGCATTAATAAAAAAAAGTGGAGGTTATGTATCAAATTTTATGCATGTTAGCGATACGTATTATGTAAAGTCAAATTCTATCCAAGTTATTGTATCGATTTAATATATTATTATAAATTTAAACATATATATTTTGATTTAATGATTCAAATTTAGTGAAATAATAAAGGTCAATTCACGTTAGCAATGCGAAGTCTCTCACTTTATAATTCATTGGCTTAACCTAGAGAGGTATTCTAGGTTTAACGGATATGATTTATAGTCGTTAACTAGAACCGTTAGATGGATGTTAGAGAGAGAGAGAGATAGATAGAGAGATAAATATATATATATTAATTTGAATTGTACTAAGAATTTATTATTTGAATTTAACACTTGTATCCTTAGGAGAAAATATAGTTGTGGACTATAGTATGTGTACTTCCACAAACTTCATGCTTGACACATCATGCTACCACTACATCTTATCATCTCATCACATTGTGGGAATCACACTTCACCACTAAGAAATAAAGCTATACTACTCGAATCATCATTCCATATCACCAAGACATATATGAATACCACCTCTAAGCATATAAAAGAGTTAGCTTCTTTCCCACCACCAATGGCACTACTTCATTGAACAAAAGGACTTGCCAATTTGATTGGCATATACTCGTTGACATGTCCATGTCTTTTCTTTTTTTTTTTTCTACCTAAACATAGAAGATCGACCATTTTTCACGTCAAATGTTTGCTCTCTTTTGCAAATCCAGTGTTTGAGGGTTCAAGTGATCGAATTTGATGTCATAATGACTACCAATCCCAATCTCATTTTTGTCTTCATGCATTCCAATCCTTTTGGAATTGAGTGGGTATGTAAACATTAACTTAGTTGAATTAAAAATATAAAATAAGTTTGGATCATAATAAGTTAAAATTATGTATACACAATAGTAAGTTTGACTTGTTTATAGTGATTTTTTGCTTCCGTCTTAATTTTAATATGATTCAATCTACTTTTTTGAAGGACTGTCTTTTGATGCTATTTGTTTGTGGGTCTCAGTGGCTGATCCAAAGGAACATCCAAAGTAATGCTTTCATACGCCTACAAAGTACTTGATTGAGCATCGACATGTCCAAAATGGTGGCCGAGGTTAAACAATTAGGTAGTATTATTTTAACTAAACTAATGTTTTCTTGATCGATCATCTTTGGTTGGTTGATAAGCTAGCAAATTAACTGAATACTTTAGGTTAAGAAAGGAGATGGGAAATGATTAATTCATATTTACTTTAATTAGGTGAGATATCCTTTAGTTTGGCTATTTGAGATAGAGCAGCTCACTCTTTAGCATTTGGTGAGGTACACCACTAGCAATCTATTAGACAGCACTAATTCCCACCTTTTTTTGTTATTTAGAGACGATTTGAGCATAAGATCTTTCATTTTTTATGTCGTATCAATCTTATGTAATGTTCCATCTAAATACTTTGATTTAGAAGAATAGAGTTGAGCGATAAGAACATAAGACAAGAAGCTAAGGATTAGTGTTACCTCCTGACCTAATCGAAGACTACTAAATAGGATCGACCATCTCAACGACTAAAACTATCACCCCCAAAGATGATCATACCATGTCGTCTCAATATTATACCATCTCGACTATTAAAACTATCATGTTATCGATCACCTCAGTAGTCATTCGAATCGATTTAATGAGATTGAGATCCCAAATTATAACTAATCGATCATCTTCTCTTTTCTCGTCTCTTCCAACCTCTAAATTTTTCTATCTGGAATATTTTATTAAACTAGATATTGGAGAGATTAAGTTAGGAGCACCCAATATTCACATTAGGAGATTGGGAGCTCCACATTGTCAATTCGAACCCGATTCTACTTGATTTTTCAGGTTGCATGCAACAAGTGAAGAAGTTTTTCAATTTTGTATGCTCATCAACATCTAGGAATTAGAGAGAGAGAGAGATATTTAAGCTTTCTAAACCATTCATACATGTTTCTTTATAGTTTCTTGCTTGTATAAAATTCATTTTAGGAGCAAAATAAAATTAGTGGCATGAAATAATAAACTTCTAGATGTATCTAGAGACCTTAGTTGGATGTTACTATTTCTAGCTTTGTGAAAGTCAAAAAAGGTGATATAAAAACCAATTCAAGTGTTTAGAATATATTCTTTCTTGTAGTGACAAACCAATGAGGACTTTATTAAAGGCAAAGTCCCATTAAATTTGTATACTAATGAGGGTTAAGGGTGCATGTAAAAGTTATAAACCTCCTTGAAAGAAGAATAGTATTAGGATTACATATATGTCCAAAAGGTGTGTTGGTGACTCAACAAGATCACTCCTTTTGACTTGGGCGTCAAGCATTAGTTTTGTGAAAATTACCCAGGGAAATTATAGTGGATTCTCTTTTCTAGACTTGGAACCCTAAAAACAATGCCAAATGAAAGGACACCAACCTCACAGTGGTGCAGAGTAATGGCATCAATCATCTTCCATGATGGAAGATTAACTAGATGCGTGTGCATATTAAACCACCTTAATAAAGTCAACTGAGAAACCTTTCATGATGGAATTGTTGGGTTCTCTTATATGAAGATATTGAATCTATGTTAGTCTTATTATGTTCTTAAAAGGATATATTGCAAATGTCATGAAAAGTTGACTTTAATGAAGTTTTCTTTTCAGTATCTGAAGAAAAGAAAATTAAACGCAAAGTATGATGATTATTTTTAGGGTTCCATCATCTTTCATGAGAAAACATTTGTTCTGGTTCCTCGGTTGACCACAAATAGAACACAGTCATAGAATATGGTTTTGCTTGAATGATTATTTTGCCAGATTATTTTTAGGGTTTTCCATCATCTTCCATGTGAAAAATGCAGAGAAATGGAAAGGAGGAGTTGCAACAGTTGCGTCCAACTCGTGTGATCTGACGAGGAAAGGCTAATAGGACAAGAGTTGTAGAGCATTACGTGACGAGGAAAACAAAGCCTTCGATGGCTTCTTTTCAGATGCATGCTTGCTCGAGAAAGATCGGTCTTGACTAATTTTGCTGCTGTCGGCCATGACGTCTCGGGTGGTGTGGGGAGTGTTGCCACGTTAACATGCATTTGCTCCGTCGGCCTCCTCTAAAAGCATGCCAAGCTCCGACGCATGCCTTCGTTGAAGCAGAAGCAGCAGAGAGGCCGAGGGTGGGGGCAGAAGCTAACATGGAGTGGAGGAAGAGCTATTTGGATGCTGTGCTGGTGTCCGTCGGCCTTCTCTTCCCCCTCATCTACCACCTGTGGCTGTGGCACAAGGTCCGGTCGCAGCCGCTAAGCACTACAATAGGGATAAACTCCGCCGGCCGTCGTCTCTGGGTGCTTGCCATTATCAAGGTAACAGCTCCATCGCCGCTGCCGGTTCCTTCTCTCCTCTCTCTCATACTGTGTCCAACCAACCTCTCTGCTACCACCAGTTGTCATTTTAATTGGCTAGTTTTAGCGTCACCTGTGGTTAATTATGTCGACAAACTATAGAGAGAGAGAGAGAGAGAGAGAGAGCGAGAGAGAGAGAGAGAATGAAATCTACGTATAAACTGAAAAGAAGAAAGCAGAGATAGCTTAGAATTACATGCAATGGCAGACTTTACGTGAGTAGCTCTTTCTGTGAGTGTTATGTACAATCAATTGATTTATCTTTGAATGATGAAGGCTTTTCGGAGGAAATATTATTGGTCTTTGTGGATTAATGGTGTGAGTGCTATGATAGGATAATGAGAAGAAGAACATACTGGCGGTGCAAACGATAAGGAACACCATAATGGGGTCGACTCTGATGGCCACCACCTCCATCCTCCTCTGCTCCGGCCTCGCGGCCGTCATCAGCAGCACCTACAGCGTCAAGAAGCCGCTGAACGACTCGGTATTGGGCGCCCAGGGGGAGTTCATTGTCTCCCTCAAGTACGTCACCCTCCTCCTCCTCTTCCTCTTTGCCTTCCTCTGCTACTCCCTCTCCATAAGGTTCGTCAGCCAGGCCAACTTCCTCATCAACACCACCCCCTGCGACCCCGATGCCGCCTGCCCGGTGACCCCCGACTACGTGTGCGATCTCCTGGAGAGAAGCTTCGCCCTCAACACGGTGGGCAACCGGCTCTTCTACGCGGCGCTGCCGGTGCTGCTGTGGATACTGGGCCCCGTCCTCGTCCTCGTCTCCTCTCTTGCCATGGTCGTGATTCTCTACAAATTTGACATGGTGTGCGAGGGACGGAAGCATCGTTTTGGTGCGAAGGTGGAGGAGGAGGAGGAGAGGGGCTGCGCGTGAGCAGCGAAGGGCGAACGGGAATATATATATATATATATATATATATATATATATATACTATGAGATGATTAAATCTCATGGTTTGATCCCATTGTTTTCAGTTTTCACTGAAAAGAAATCAATAAAATCTGCGTGAAATGATTTAGGTGGTCAAATGATTTTGTAATACAAAAACTTGAACATGGAAGCAATAAAGATAAATGTTAAAAAAAGGATTTTTAATTTTAATCAAAATTGGTGGTTTTAATTAGGTGCCTGCCAACATCCTCAGTTTAAAGATTTGATTAATGGAACTTATTGGACACAGATAAATTTTAATTATATGAGCCGATTATATTTATTTAAGACTCGACATCAATATGATTCAAAATCTTTAAGTTGTAAGTAGAACCCAATATATCTCGTTAAGTTTTTTTTAATATATAGATTGATTGTCTCTTTGTAAGAATACAATTATAGGTTTTTAATTAATAATGTATTGAAAACCTATAAAATATACTTGAATCATTGGTCTAACATACATTATATATATTAGATCTGAATATAATGGTCATTTAGCCCAAACCATTAATCAAAATATTTAAATTAAAATTGATATTAGTAAACTCATCAATCTTAATCTTGTTCTGGGACTAATCGAGATGTTTCTTAATTTTTAATTGTGTATTATTTTAAAAGATTTGATAATAAAAATATATAGAAGTAAGCTTAATTAATCACGATGAATTTAAGGTTGACTTATCATGTTTATATAAAGGATTAGTTTCTTCCAATATCTCAAGGAAAAAAAAATTATAAATCTAAATGCTTGCTTACCAATCAATTTGTTGAATCTTATTATGTTGTTCGACAGTAAGATAAATGATAAAATACATGAGAAAAATTAACTTATATCATAAAATTTCATATGATCGTATAATAATAAAAGACATTCATACATGTTTTGTGATCAAAAGTCCTGCTTCATAAGATTTCCATTGCTAGTGTGACGCAAAATGACTTGATTCGGCTGTGTAATTTTACTTATTTACATTTCTTTCTCAACCTCGGGCATTATTTATTTATACGACATCAAGTAGGACTCCAAACCAAGAGGATGAGAAAATTAAAGGTCAGAGAGAAGGAAATAAATAAATTAGCTACTCTTCGTTTTTACTATCTACATACAAATACTACTATTCTATCTGATTTTTCCTCTTTTTTTTTTTTTGACTTCAACCATTTTCTTTTTAAGCACGTGCACGGAAACCCTCTATTTTCAAAGGAGTTTTAGTTTATAAAAAAAATATAATTGATTGATTTGATAATCTGAAAAAAAATTTTGTTCGAGTCTATCCTCCGATTTCATTCAAATATATACTCTAAAAAATGACATAGAAGAGATATTATAGTTTCATGCATTTAAAAAATCAATTGGCCTTGTTACACCAAATTTAAGTTTCATAATTATGCATTGTGATGGGGAATTTTCTTCGTTAACTCGACATATGACAGTATATTGGAACACAGGAAAGGGCAATTCAAAACAATGTTCAAATAATATTTTGTCTAGACCTAAAGGTGGCAAGAGAGTAATACTTCATGATTTTTTATTTAATCTATTATAAAAATTATTCTAGGCATAATAATCGAGCCCAATAACCATTCACTCAAATTATGTCTATCTCAACGCCCCCCGCCGGCGGAGTGAAGTCCAAATATTTCTTTGATCATATTCGATTTCTTATGTAGAATCGGCCTCATTAGTATATTTTTATTTACAGAGAAAAAAAATTTGCATTATAAAACTAGTCATTCTATCGATCTTCTGTTCTCGCTAAAAAAAAACATTTTTGTTTTTATTTTAACCAATGTAATATAATATCTTAAATCATAGTTATCTACTTGTCATCCATGATTTGAAACATTACAAGGGATTTGTTATGATGTCAACTATATATCTTGCATATGATGTCAACTAAATGTCAACTATATATCAGTTATATAATACGGGAACAACCCGTGACCATCCTTATTGTTTATTGCACATGTAATCGTAGGACCCATATCTCCAGCTAAATCATATGAGAGGTACGTAAGCGAGTACCGTTCAACGGGTGGGAAGAAGTATTCTCGATAGCGTTCATCGCCGTCGGCGCATGCGACGAAGACCAAAATTGAAATTTTTTGAGTAAAAATCGAGTAAAAAAAGCATATAAATATCCGACAGAACCAACAAAAACCGCTTTCTCGATCAAAGAAGTGAACAAGAAAATGGTCAGAAGCCCTTTTTTCTCACGTTTTTTTGCTTCCTTTTCCGATCCCTCGCCCTCGTCCCTCGCTTCGTTGGTGCTTTCCTCGAAGCCCGAAGTGTTTGATGAGGTCTATAAAGTCTGCCCTCCGTTCGCGTAATTACTGGGGGTGGGAGAGCCGTTGGATGCAATGGATTGGGAGGCGGAATCGCGGAAGAGAAAGCGGGAGGTGTTGTTGCTGGGATTGGAGGATGGGTACGGCTTGAACATGGTGGTGCCCAGGGAACTCGACGCCGAAAAGTGCGCCCCCGCCGCCGTCGAGCTCCGTTTCCGGTTCCCCGATGTCACGGGAGCGATCAAGGTTGATTTCCTTTTCCTCCGTTGTATGTTGTTGGATTCTCTTCTTCTCTGGCGATTGTTTTATTTGGTGGGTTCTCATTGATCTGGAATCGGTTGGTTTGCCTCCCAAGTTGACGGAACTTGTTTCCTTTCTATCTCGTAACGATCAAGATTTCATCTTTTTGTGATCCTTTTCAGCTCATTATACGAGGTTTCGGTTCTCTTTTGATGAGTATATACCTTGACATTCGATCGTACCTTCGTTGTTTTTTTTTCTCAAAATATATATCAGTTTGCTGGCGTGATTATAATGGTTGTCCAAGAAAAAAGGTGGCCTTCCTTTGTCAGTTTTGAGTTCTACCTTTTAATTTCGCTCCGTACCAACTAGGTATGCCCCGATTCATTGACTCTTGATATCTGTTCTCAAAGATTCGACCTTTGCAATCTATCGATCATGGATTCTTTTCTTTTGTATGCTTTGTGCTTGTTTTTATGTCCAACTTGAATATTACTGATTCTCGTCTCTGTTCCCAGAATAGAAAACAGTTAATGTTACTTCATCTGCCTCAATGCTTCTTTTTTAGTTTTGCTTTGGTCGAAGTAGAACCCAGTGGTGTACAAGTTCACATTTGTTATTGTTGGGTTCTGTTTTATCTCACTCGCCAACCGTAAGGAATCTATGAGGTGCAACTGATGCCACTGTGTGTCCATAGATTGATAACAGCTTTTCTTGAACTCCAAACTGTGACTGTCAATGAGAGATTTATCTGGCTTGCTGATGTAATTGGTGTTGCATGCTTTGCTGCAGAACTCATTTAGGAGTAGAGAACTGCGTGAATTTGTCAGTGGAGCATTAGCTGGTGCCATGACTAAAGCAGTTGTTGCTCCTGTAGAAACCATCAGGTTGCCTCTCTCTCTCTCTCTCTCTTTATATATATATATATATATATGAACTTTGTGACTTTGTTCTCCCCTGGGGACTTTGAAATGGCTTAATATTGTGAGAGCATCAATGCCACTTTGCAATTCAATTATGCATTATAATCAAAACATCGTATCATCTACAGAAATGATTCTGCATGTTCAGGGATGTCAACAGATGTGCAATTCTGAGAGAAGATTTTCTTGACATTGGGATCCAACTGCAGTTGCATCTAAGATTGACATGCATTTCTAACTTGCATCATACTTGATGTTATGCTAGCTTTGATCTGTTATTATAAAAGTTGATTATTAGAATTCAATTTTGGATGGCATTTATTGTCAAGTTCGACAAATGTCATGCTTGAGCTATATCTTCTAGTTTTGATTAAGTTTGTTTTGATTTGTGAGAGCTACAAAGCAGCTTACATCCTGTTCTAATCTATATCTAAAGACATGTAAGCTTTTCGGTTTCTATTTTGATTTACGAAATCTCCAAATATTTGTTTTGATCAATAATGGAATGAAATGTTTAATTTGGTAAGTATACATCAATAACTTGTGATGGCTGAAGAAAGAATAACAATATATTATGCACATGATGCATATTAAATTAGCCATAGATTGAAAGGAGAGAAAACATGCAATCAGAACATCATAAAGATGATCCAGCCCCAGTTCCCACCTTCACTCTTACCTAGCCAGATGGCATCTAGAGAAGCTTGTGAGGTGTTTTGTAACTCAAATTAGTCCAAAAAAGTTGTGTATCATAATGAGGGATGAGGTGTGAAATCAAATTGCTGCTCCAGTCCTTAATTTTTGTATCTTGGTAGTGAATCAAACCAATGATGACAAGGGGTGTATTTGGTGATGGTCCTATTTGTGATTATACTTATAATTACCTCAGGTAATATCAATGCTTGAGAAGCTGTTTTTGATGTCTGAATCTGTTTGAACATATAATTTATGGTACATGACTAACTGCTCCGCAAGATGAATAAAATTGTTGAAACATATTTGAGGCATTGCTGGGATTCAGTTTGATCAAGACAACAACAATAATAATAACAACAACAAAGTTGTAAATCCCAGTTATTTGGGGTTGGCTACATAAATCTCTTGCCGCCATTGAGATTTGTAAAAAGTCATATATTTAGTTAAGAATAGTTAAATCTTTATTTATGGTTTCTTTAAAATCTTTTAGCTCTTCTTCTATCTCTCCTTATATCACTAATGGAATCATTTCACTTCTTTCAACTATCGCATCTGTAGGTCCCCTAAGCACACATGGATAAAAATAACAAGTATCATGCCATCAAGCCATATCCTCCATCACTATTAGCTGCACAATATTTTTTATTCTTCCTTTAATTTCTGGTTAGTATTTTACATGTTTGACAAATTTTTGCTAATCCTAGATATCAAGACGAATTTGCCATTATCACTTGATTCATTCTTGACTCTTGCCCAAGCTATGACAAGTCCAGCTGTTTGCACTTTGAGCTGTTGAATTTGTTTCTATCCCTCATAATTAATGAGTTTTTCTTTACTGCTACTGAGAGTTGACCTCAGGAACTTCTTGTTTGTTTCTGTTTGTCATTGATGTTTACTTTGATATGATTAGTAGGGTACTTCACTTTTTAAGATAAGAGGCCTTGACAACCATGTTTTTGTTTATGCATTTTTTGGGATATTACTAATCATATAAATAATATGTTGCAGGACAAGGATTGTTGTTGGAGTTGGATCCAAGCACATTACCAGCAGTTTTCTAGAGATCATTAAAAAGCATGGCTGGCAAGGACTTTGGGCAGGAAACGCTGTAAATATGCTCCGCATCATACCTGCTCAGGCTATCGAGCTTGGTACATTTGAGTGTGTAAAACGAACTATGATATCAGTACAAGAGAAATGGAAGGAGCATGGAAGCCCAAAGGTGCCAATTGGCCATATCAATGTAGATTTATCCTTTCTATGCATCTCTCCAGTTGCTGTTGGTGGTGCTGCTGCGGGCATTATGAGCACAATCATCTGCCATCCTCTTGAAGTTCTCAAGGTATTAGATCATGATGCCAAAACTGATGATCTTTGATTTGTCGCCCTATGATAATGATAGGTTAAGTACTTAGCTCCCATATTTCATTCTTCTCAATTAACTTGATTTCCTCCTTCATTGTTTTTCGTCATTCCTCTTTTTTAATTGCTTCCTTCAAACTTATAGGATCTGAAATAAATAAAACAAATGTTAGATTATAAATTTTCGTTAGTGATCTAAACCTTCCTGGAGGGGTTTCATCTGAGGAATTATTTGCTAAATTTGAACTGCTACTAGGTGAGGTTGACAATGAACATCTTGGAGCAGGATCTGTCACTTGATTCGGTGGAGTGACTAGTTCTGCTGGAATACAAATTTGTGTTTTACTTTCATTGATCTCCTAGCTCCAACTTGCCCTTTCATCAAACACAACATTTCGGTTAATAACAACCTTGTCACTTGCATGATTATATAATTGATATGCTTTGGATTATGTAGAATAGCCAATTAAGATGTATTTTTCAGATTTTTCATCAAGCTTATGATGATTTTATGAATTTACCAAAGCATAAGCAATACAACCAAGAATTCTTAGATGACTTACACTTGGCTTTATACTATACCAAGCCTCAAAAGGAGTTTGATTCATAACAACCTTTGTCGGTGAAATATTCAATAAATAAACTATTGTTGCAACTGCTTCTGCCCAAAATTGATTTGGAAGATGATTTCCTTTAAGCAAACTTTTTGCCATTTCGATGATAGTTTGATTCTTACGTTCGACTACACCATTTTGCTCTGGTGTATATGGTGCTGTTAATTCCTCATAAATATCATTTTCTTTACAAAAGGAATTAAACTCATTAGATAAGAATTCACCACCTCTATCTATCCGAAGTGTCTTTATGCATCTATCACTTTGCCTTTCTATAAGTGCCTTGAATTTTCGAAAGTTATAAAATGCCTCAGATTTCAATTCCAGAAAATATACTCAACTCATGCGGTTATAATCATCAGTAAATAACAAAAAATATCGATTTTCATTTATAGGTCCACATAAGTCAGCATGAATTAATTCAAGACAATTAGATGCTCTTCATGCTTTTCCAACAGGAATGATTTCTTATTTTGTTTGTCATAAATGCATCATTCACATACATCAAGTGTATTAATTTTAGGCAATCCATAAACTTTTTTTTTAATTTAATAATTATAAACCCTTAATGTTAAGGTGTTCATATCTCAAATGTCATAAATTTGTCTCATTTTTTTGATTTGCAACAAGAGCATATTTCTCAATATTTGAAACATTAATTGAAAACATCTCATTTTGTATCATACAAACATTTGCTATAATCAAACCAGATTTCTTATTTTTAATAGTGCATGAACCATCATCAAATATAACTGAATATCCAACATCTATCAATTGTTCAACACTCAACAAGCTATGTGATAAACTAGGAATATAGAAAACATTATCAAGGTGTTTTATCTTCTCTTGATTTGTCTTTATCTCAATTGTTCCTTTTCCTTCCACTTGGATTTGTTTGTTATCTCCAAGTTTAACTTTCAACTTGTAAGTCTCATCAATATTTTTGAATATTGATCTTACGTCTGACATTTGATTAGAACATCCACTATCCAAAAATCAAATATCGTTTGAGATATCATTAACTTGTGAATGAGTCATAAACAACATACTATTGTCTTCATTTTCCTCCACATAGCTTGCTTGTTTTTCTCTTTTCCAGTAATCTGCCTTCATATGACCAAACTTCTTGCAATAGTGACATTGAATTTCATTCTTATAGTTTTTTTTAAACATAGTTTGATTGCTTTTGTTCATCATGCCCATCAAAGTGTCCTCTTCCTCTTCCATTTCCTCTACCACGAAATCCTCTTCTGTCACGTCTTCTTCTGCCATGTCATCTTCTTGTTGATTTTTTGTCTTCTTTTGAAGTAGAAGACTTCCCCTTAACCTGAAATGCTTTTTATTCACTTTTTTCAAGTTACCTGTTCAACCTTGCTTCATGTGCTTGCAAGGAACCCATTAGTTTATTAAATGAATAAGTAGATAAGCTCTTTGACTCCTCAATTGTGGCAATAACATGATCAAATTTCGGAGTTAAACTTCTCAAAATTTTTGCAACAATTATATGATCATGAAGATGTTCACCATATGATTTCATTTGACTAACAATTTAAGTTGCTCGAGAAAGAAAAATCTTGTATCGATTCATTGCTTTTAAAAACCAAAATTTCAAACTCACGATGAAGGGTTTGAAGTTTTACCATAATTACTCTCGATGTGCCTTGAAATTCATTTTGAGGTATCAACCAAGTTTGTTTTGAGGTTGTCACTGCTGCAATTCTTGAGAAGATTGTCTCATGTACAGTTTGTTGAAGAACAATGCCTTTGAGTCATTCTTTCTATTCTCTTTCAGCTTGATTTCTTCATTTGGATTTGTATATCCATTCTCTATCAAGTCTCAAAGGTCTTGAGACTTTAACAAAGTCTTCATCTTGATACTCCAAAATTCTTAGGATTTGCCCGAGAATATGAGAATAAGGGGTTGAGACATAGAATTGCCATTAAAAGCCATAATGCCCAGTTCGTATTGAAACAAAGCTCTGATACCACAAATGTTGGGGAAGGAGGAGCAAGGAAACGACAAAAATAGAATACTATGATCCAATTAACGAAAGACATTTTCAATCAAGAAAACAACGTGGTATTAACCAGGAGGTAAAAGAACAAGAACACTTACAAGATTATCTCCAAATGCACACACTCCTGCTTACTTGCTTCATGAACTAAGGTCCTATTTATAGGACACAATAGTAATTACCTTACACCACCTTTTTTACCCCACTATCTCACTATCTCACCCATGATTATCAACTATCCACTAAATCGTTAATCATGGGCCACTACCTCCGTAACTCCTTCACATATTAACTAACTATGTAACTATCATAAATCAATTCTTAACAGGATGCCTTGGTGGTTCAGGGCATTGAAACTGTTATGAATGATTTGGACCATTTGGTGAGCCCATTTGCTTTTGCACTTGGATAGAGTTGCAGAAGCATATGCTAAGCCTAGCATTTCACCCGACGACCCTTGAACTTCTTGCCAGTGACTCCTGACTGGTCAAAACTAAACATGATGGTAGTCTAGGTCATGAATTTAGAACAGCCAACTTTATTCCCCTTGGTAGTATTGTGGATATGGATTTAATCGAATGTGATGCTCTTTCAGGTAATGGTGAAAATGTAGATTACTTTTTATTCTATTTTTTTTATGTTCATTTTAATATCAAATTGAATGTTATATACAACATTTATTTCAAATCCTCTCACCTTGCTTTGCATCATACTGCTATAGGATCGTTTGACTGTGAACCAAGAAGCCTATCCCAGCATCACCCTTGCTTTCAGTAAGATATACAAGAATGATGGCCTTGGCGGTTTGTACGCTGGCTTATCACCAACATTAATTGGCATGCTTCCATACAGCACATGCTACTATTTCATGTATGAGACCATGAAGAATTCTTACTGCCAAGCGAAGCAGAAGAAATCTTTGAACCGATCAGAGCTTCTGGTTATTGGGGCTCTTTCTGGTGAGTGTTTAAAAGCTGTTGTTTTACTTGGATATTTTGTTTGAATTGTACACTAAATGGGTAACAAACAAAAGGTTTCTAAAATCTACAGTAACAATAACCACAAATTTATTTTGCATGACAATTTCTGGTGTTTTAAGTGGCACACCAACTACTGAAAACTCTAATGTTTTTTTTTGTTCCACAAAGGAAATGTGTGCACTCTAAATCGCTGGATTTTTGTGACTGGTAATGGTAGGGGTGTGTACATTTAGGTGACTGCAATAATTTCTTCCTTGTCATTAGGCTTAACCGCAAGCACCATCAGCTTTCCCCTGGAAGTTGCAAGAAAGAGGTTGATGGCTGGATCCCTCCAAGGGAAGTGTCCGGTCAACATGACAGCGGCATTGTCGGAGATCATCCGTGAGGAAGGCCTGATGGGTCTCTACCGAGGCTGGGGGGTGAGCAGTTTGAAAGTCATGCCTTCATCAGGTATCACATGGATGTTATATGAAGCATGGAAAGAAATTCTGCAAGTGGACTTACCTCACCTCTAACAAGTAACCGATTGCTGCAAAGACTGCCTCATTCCGATGGCATGGATGTTCTATGAGGCATGGAAAGAAATTCTGCAAGTGGACAAACCTCACCTCTAACAGATAACATATTGCTGCAAAGACTGTCTCATTCTGATCAAACGGATGTTCTATAAAGCATTGAAAGGAATTCTGCAAGTGGACTTACCTAGCCTCTTAACAAATAACAGATTGCTGCAATGACTGCCTCGTTCTGGGATGTTCTATGAAACATGGAAAGAATTCTGCAATTGGACTTACCTCGCCTCTAACAAATAACAGATTGATGCAATGACAGCCTCATTCCAATCGCATTACGGCTTAGTGTGTGGAAATTCTTTCTAGATCGATGCACTAGAAGTTTGGGAACAGTCTAGTGTAAGAGATCAGTGTCAATCCAGTATCAATATTTTTTATTCTTTAACATGGGAACCGACAACTTTGTTACTAGATTATTTGAATTATCAAATAAAAACTGATAGTTATTTTTTTTTTTCTAAATTGTTCTTGTTTGCAGTATTCATGCTTGATATAGATTGACAGTGTTGAGGTCTAGGTAGCATGGTAGAGAAGGCAGGTTGATTAAGCATTTCAACCCTCCATTTGAATTCCATGAAGAGTTATCCATAGTTTATAAGCTTTTTACTGATACATGGACAAAGTTCTACAGCTTTTGTTCAATCACAGGTTGTTCTTTCTGTTTCTCCTATGAAAAATATGCTACCAAATCTTGAAACTGCAGTTGCATTTCTTGTTCACATCATTTTAGTGTGGCAATTTCTGAAAGGAGATCAAAGTACTATATTTGAGATAATTGGTTTAGGTGACTGGAATTATATTCTTCCTTGCTAGTTGACATTTGAGGTATGGAGACAAAAAAAAAAGAGAGACAAAGCAAGACATCGAGTTTGAATGGCAAGCAGGAAACTTGGGGCACAGAAGACAGTCTAACATTAGCCTCTTCAAATCATGGACATCCAAATTTACGGAAACCTCATGATCACATCAAAAGGTCAGGATCGCCATCAACTAACTTCCCTGGTTGATGGTGCGGGGCCCCCAGGAAGCTCTCAGTTCAAAACTTGGCTTCCAAGTCATAAGCTGGAACTCGATTCGAGGTTGACGGATCCAATTGGGTAGACGACGACAGGCCTCCGTGGGCCCACCAGTGTGCGTCCGGCAGCCTCTCAGGGTAACTGTGGCAGGTAAGCTGGTAGGTGCGTGTAGCCAACGATATATATGCTTTTGTTTAGGTGCGTGTTCGCCTAGACCACGTGGTGTTTTCTAAATCAAAAGTTAAAAGAGCAGCACATTTCCTACCCGCTAATCCTCCCGTACCCTGTTATCGGACTCATTATGGTGGGCCCCAGTTTGGATTTATATCGGTCCAATATCATTATGAGCATGTTGACGGGCAAAAAGTGGGTAGAAAGAATTTTAAGTAAAAAGGGAACGAGAAAAACCGCGAGCGGGGACCAAAGCGAAGGGAGAAGGAAGGGGCGCCGAGGGACGAGATCTCACGACGTGAAGAACGGACGGTCTAGATCTTCTATCCTTACGGGCCCACGCGGGTCGACAGTGTCCTCAATATATGCTACGTTCCTCCGTCCACACCTCCTTCCCTACGGTCCATTGTGATAGGCGTCCCCATCTCCGTGAAGATCTCCGGCACCCTCGTCCTCGGATCCTCCCCCGGGCCGATCGTCCCCTCTCCAGCTCCCAATTCAGGTCTTCGAGCTCTTCGGCGAGGAGTCCCTGCGATCCAAGGTTTGATGCTTGTCTTCGCGGTTAGTGGTATTGTTTCTGGGCGCATACCGTCATGAGGTTCTGGATTTCTCGGGATTCGGCTCGTTCTGCGCGAAACTGATTGCGGTTGAGGAATTAGGCCGGTCGTCTTTTTTCGGATTATGTTCTTGATTTGATTCGTCTTTGTCCGGCATCGTATCGATCGTGGTTTGCGCTCTTCGATTTGTTTGTTGTCCATCATTATTGAAGTTTGCTGGCTAGCAATTGGGTGAAGTGAATTTTTTTAAGATGGTCTGTGCCATGGGTTTGATGTGTCTGCGTCTTGAGCTGTTCACCGGAATCTTCTTGTTGTAGTTGCTTTAATTGGGTGATCATTCTTTCTTTTATTGCTTTTGTGTTTGTGCTAATTATGCATATTTCGATCCGCGTATGTTGTTATTTTTTTTCCCCCTCTTTTGGCTCCTGACATATCCAAAGTTCCTTCCCTTTGATGTATACATGTGTTTGCCACAAAGACTTTCACCAGAAGAAATAAAGGGTAAATACAAGACAGAAAGAGAGCTCAACAGTTTCCTGCACCAGAAGTCCATCTTAAAGTAGCTAATCTGAAGGACTTCCTAGTTACGATATCCCTTTGCTTGGACCAATGAATGTATTTAATTACTGATGTATTATTGGTTGTGTTTCTGTAGGAGTGCAAAAATCAGTGGTGTTCATTTAAATTCATAGTCAAGAGGTACCAAGATCATCTACTCGTGCACCTTCTGTGTCTTTCAAAACCTAATGGGATGGGGAAACATTTACAAAAGGCGCCTGAAAGTATTTACTTTAGCGTTGGTGATCTACCTCGATTACAAGGTGTGCTTGGCTACCAGATTATCATCTGAAATTGATTCTTGTTTTTCATCCATTTTAGCGTGAAAAATTAATCAGGTTTTCTAGTATTATAGGCCGTGCAGAAAAGAGAGAAATGGTTTAGTAAAAGCAAAAAGGAAGCCTTATGGCAGAGAACCCATGAGCGAAATGCTAAACGTGTTCTCAATTTGATGATCGAGATGGAAGGTCTGTGGGTAAAACTTGGTCAATATTTATCTACCCGAGCAGATGTTCTTCCAGAGGCTTATATATATCTTCTCAAACAGCTGCAGGACTCTCTTCCTCCTCGGCCATTGAAAGAGGTAACTTGTCCAATGTGAAAGATTTCGTCAATACCTATATACTTTTACACAAGCAATGAAGATAGTTTGGGTGTAAATAAGTGCAAGAATATTAGTTTATAACTTTTTCTTGCTTCATATTTTTTTTTCCAATCAGTAATGATCATTCTTGTAACACACTATGTAGCTGCCATGCTTGATCATCATTCAATTGCTGATTACTGGTTTATTCTTTTCTAATGAAAGACTAAGGTAAAATGATGTGTGCTTCAGTCCAGAGAGTACTCAACTGATATGGTTGTGCATAATTCTGTTTAAGTGGATCCGGGGATTAGTCACACTGGGAAATGTTTCAGTGAATATGCATATGCTATAGTACATAAATATACATTTTTTTCACATGTAAACTGCACAATTGTATGTGTATGTATACCAGCAAGTCCATATGCAAATAAAATGAACAACTTAACAAACATTCTTAGTGAATAAACATCATTTATTTACAGCTTACATATGCATTTTACAGAAAGTTTCGCTGTGAAAATTGGTACCGACATCTATGATTCTGACATCTATGTTATTTATTCAGGTTCACCAAACTATAGAGAAGGAGCTGGGAAAATCTATAAATGATATGTTTTCTCATTTTGTTGAGGCACCCCTTGCTACTGCATCTGTAAGATCACCCGACTAAGTTATAAATATGTTGATCCAGAAGTAACTTGTGTTTTACGTGCTTATATTTTGTCTTTGCTAGTATGACCATAAGTGTTTCCTTGTCCAGTCATGTGCACTTTGCATTGTTTGTAGAAGTTAATTCTCAAAATATCCTGTAGATTTTTTAAAATTAGTGAAATGCAGCTGGCACAAGTTCATCGTGCAACTCTAAGAGATGGGCAGGGGGTGGTTGTTAAAGTTCAACACGAGGGCATCAAAGAAGTTATCTTAGAGGTTTATACTTT
This sequence comes from Ensete glaucum, assembly GCA_021527575.1. Lineage (NCBI taxonomy): Eukaryota > Viridiplantae > Streptophyta > Magnoliopsida > Zingiberales > Musaceae > Ensete > Ensete glaucum. The sequence goes on from CM038558.1 coordinate 42,523,060, forward strand.
GAGTCTTGACAAGATTACCATTAAATTAGAAGTCATCTGGTAGTTACATTATCAAAACTGATCTTCAGGATTTAAAGAATGCAAAATCAATAGTTGACTGGATAGCCTGGGCAGAGCCACAATATGACTTCAACCCTATGATAGATGAATGGTGTAAGGAGGCACCTAATGAACTTGATTTCAATCATGAAGCAGGTTAGTCTGATATTTTCATTGACTTCATTCTAGAAGTCTGTTTTTCCCCCTTCCATCTATTGATACCTTGACAATATAATTTTTATTTTCAGCTACACCAGTCCTTCACTTCTTAGTGGCAAAGCTGAAACACAGGTTTATTGACAATCATCTTATTTTTATTTGTAGAAAACACTAGAAAAGTCTCCAAGAACCTACGAGTCAAAAGTGATCATGATGACATAAATTATGTGAACAGAGTAGATGTACTGATCCCAGAAGTTATTCAGGTGGAGTTCTATGATTCAGATTTTTTGCTTCAATAACTTTTATCAGTTAAACAATGCCTTATGATATTTTCTATTTTATTCACTAAATTTGTTCCTTAAATTGCTAATAGCAGTCATCTGAGAGGGTCCTCATTCTACAATATATGGATGGCATTCGTTTGAATGATACGGCATCACTGGATGAATATGGTGTGGACAAGCAAAAGCTTGTTGAAGAAATTACACGTGCATATGCTCATCAAATATATGTTGATGGGTTTTTCAATGGTGATCCACATCCAGGTATGCTTCCTTATGGCCATTTTACTTCTTTTTTCTTTTGAGTATTTTGAACTGAGATGTGGGTCACATGTTATTTTGCCAGTAGATATAGCTGACAGTTAAATTTCTGCCAATTGGTAAATATTGCCAATTTCTTGGATGTCTTCCTTTAATTTAGGGAAAAATAACTAAACTCCAGTAAATTTATGTATGTAGGATGCAATTGAGTCTTGTCTCAGAAGAATGCGGGCAATGACTAATTGATCTGTTACTATGGAATTTAATAAAATATAATCGTGCTGCTAGTTCATTCCAGCCAACCTATATTTCATTGCTATGCTTCTATACAAATAAGTGAACTGAGCTATTATCAGTGGTTGATGCTACTTCTACTCTAAAATTTTGAATCTTGGTATAGCATATGGAAGTTCTATCTATGTAGGCATTTCTATTCCCTTGTCCTATAATAATAATAACTTATTGTTGATCATGTATCTGCTAAAGTAATGACATATCAATTCTTGGTGGCCTTTATTTTCAGGAAATTTTCTTGTGAGCAAGGAACCCCCCCATCGTCCTATTCTGCTTGACTTTGGCCTTACTAAGTTGATATCAAGCTCTATGAAACAGGCACTAGCAAAAATGTTTTTGGCATGTGCTGAGGTAAGTACCAAATAAAATTTCAATGCATTATGTTCTACCTATGTTGAGCTACACTAGTACTTGATCAGACCTATGTGTAGGGAAGAAGGTTTACAATTTTGACCTGTACCGCCCGGTACGGGCAGTACATACCGGTATGCGGACCGCCCGCTACCGGGCAGTTCCACCAAAGATCGACCGTCGATGGCTGATTGAAGAAGAAATCGACCGTCGACGTCGATTGAGAGAGAAATCGACTGTTGGCAGTCGATTGAGGAAGAAAAAGGGAAGAAGAGGAAAAGAAGAAAAAAAGAAGCAGAGAATACCTCGTCGCGCATCGTCACTGCCCGCGGGTCGCCCGCGGTCGCTTTCACCCACGCGAAGGGACGGATCGTCTCCCTGCGCGGGGAGAAAGATCGAGGCGATGTCGCCCCTTTTCTTTCATTTTTTAATATTTTAATATTATATTATATAATATTATATTATAAAAAAGTCATATTATATTTTAATACCGGGCGGTATGCACTGTGCATACTGCCCGGTACCAGTACCATACTAGTACCGACAATATGTCGGTACACCGGTATGGACCGGTAAGTCAAACCTTGGTAGGGAACCAATAAATACCGATTGGTACATACTAATTCAACTGGCATTTAAATTTTTGTTTATATATACATCTAAGATATGTTTACCCTTAGGTATATATGCATAAATCTATTTTTTCCATTTGGATGTTATGCAGTTGTAGTTAATAATTCCCTATAGAACTAGATTTACTGCATTTTTCAGCTGCTACTAACTTGTAGGATTTTTAAGATGCATTATTGAAGATGTTAAAAGTTCAAATATGCAATACTAAACTTTTGTCATCATACATCTGTTATCAGGAAAGTAACAGTCTCTATCTATTCTTTAAAATAATCTTTATTACAGCATAAAATGTTCTGTGGCAGGGGGACCATGTAGCTTTATTAGCAGCCTTCACAGAGATGGGACTTAAATTGCGCCTTGACATGCCTGAGCAGGCTATGGACATTGCATCAGTATTTTTTCGCAATTCCACACCAGCAAGTGAAGCACTTGTGAGTTTAATTGCTGTCTGCTTCAAGATTGATGGTTTATATTTTTCTTTTCATTTTGGAAGAAACAAGTGAGATTCATAGATCAAGGAAATAATCCCATGCATTCTTCTATGAAGGAAAATGTGAAATCTTTGGCTGATCAAAGAGAGAAGAATATGAAATTTATTCAAGAAAAGATGAAGTTGAACAAAAAGGAAGTTCAGCATTTTAACCCTGTAAGTTCAGTACTTTTCCAAAGAGCCATTTATAAGTTCTTTTTGATAATTTATTTCATGGAAGTTAACAGGAACAAATAGTATGCTTTACATATAAATAATCTTGTCTATGCATAAATATATATATATATATATATATATATATATATATATATATGAATTTTCTTTTCATATGTATACTCCTAGTAGTGATTTTGGGATTTATATATTACGCATAAATATATACATGCAGACATATGTATGCATTTAGGCAAGTTCGAATTCTTTGTGAAATTAGGCAAAATTCCCTTTAAAGAAATCAAGAGACCATATTCATGTTGCAAAATTGAAATTTTGCCTTCTCCAGGTTGATGCTTTCCCAGGTGATGCAGTTATATTTATAAGGGTAGTAAATCTTCTTCGAGGTCTGTTTGGACTCATCTCTCCCTTAGATATTATATGAGAATGCATTACAGATGAAAACTATGCTTTTTCAGGGCTTTCTTCTACCCTTGATGTTCGTATTGTTTATTTGGACATCATGAAACCATTTGCTGAGTCGACACTACTAGGGTGAGTATCTCGGTTGCATGTTTTCACTGTTAAACTCCATTTCATTTTCTTACCTTAGGATTGTCATATTATATATCTTGTTTCTTTCTCTAATTCCCAACTTTTTGTGAAATTATGGACTTCAGAAGCATCAGGACCAAGCCAGCATTGAATAGCCAATGGATTTATGATTCACCAATTCACTCTGATGTGGAGGCCAAGTTGAGGCAGCTCCTGGTTGAGCTGGGAAATGAGAAAATACTAGGGATACAAGTAGGTTTAGTTTACTTTATTAATCTGCTTTTTCTTGACTAAAAAGTAAAAAAATTGTTATTTTCTTTTCTTCCTTCTGATTTGGTTACATAAATGTAACTTTCGAGGTTTAATGGGTTGGAATTCCTTCAGCTAACGGCAGTGATAAGAATTCCTTTTCATTTGACATATTTATTTCTCTTGCTATCTGATAGTCCTTCTTACTACCTTTTGAGGATGTAATTGACAATCACGGACATTTTGAGAATGGCAAACTTTTGTGTCCTATGTCTCCAGGAACTTTCATTTTATACTGAACATTGGTAATTGACAATCACGGACATTGAGATGACCCTGAGTACTGGAAGAAACTGATAAAATAACATTAAAAGCATGCTCAACGCACAATCTAATCCATGTATCATGACATAGTTTAATTTGGACATACTTTTGATGGATGGAGCAGACCCTTGATCAAATAATTTGATTTGGAAAACTTAATTTGTTTGAAAGAAGAATGAAGGTAACTGATTACAAGAAGATGCTAATGACCATTCTCACCTGTTGGACTAAGTGTTTTTTCACAGAAGAGAAGCAGATGGTATTGACATTTGAAGTATGGTGGCAATGACATGATTGTGATGGATGTTATCTTAATGAATTTGTTATGTGAATAAGATGTGAAAACATAGATGGATAGATTGTAAATGAGGTAGAAGATTCATTGAGATATGAAACGTATCATTAGGAGATGTTGGATAATTATTCTTTCGAGGAATAAGGCACATGTGGAAGATTGCCAGGTATAGATGGCTGGAGAAACTGGTAGTTGTTTGGATCTACAACTTCTTGAAGTGTTTCATGTTTAGATGAAACATTTAGATAGTTTGAAGTTGCTTGTTGGTTGTTTAGAAGTAAAATATAATGCTCAATAAGTTCTCAATTTTCACAAGTCTGAGTAAATAATGTGCATTCTTGAACATGATTTACAAATATTAAAAGTAAATTTACTGAATGGCTAGTACATAAACTATGCAGCAAGTGTGCAAGCAATACAACTGTAATGTATATGAAGGTTTTCTACTATATAGAGACTTGACTAGACATGTTTTCGGATTATATACTAAGTTCTTCAGATATTCTATCTGTCATGCAGTCTGTAGTTTTACTCTTAATAGGTTGCTATAGAAACTGGGAACTCCAGAAAAATTTGGTGATACAAGATTGTCTCCAGGCAATGATACACAGATATAATTTCATGATCGATTCAGCTTAATGATTTCTTTTATATCCTTTGTTCTGCTGCAGAAGATCTCTGATATCTAGTAATCCAAGTCATCTTTGTTTCATTTGCTTACCTGAAACACAATGTCTGACATCTTCAGGTGTGTGCATACAAAGATGGAAAGGTTATAATAGATACTGCTGCTGGCATGCTTGGGAAATATGATCCTCGACCTGTTCAACCTGACACCTTATTTCCTGTCTTCTCAGCAACAAAAGGAATCACTGCTGGGATGGTACATTGGCTTGTGGATAAGGGGTATGACATTATCATATATTTTACTTTCAGTACTGAATGGTACCTACTGTAGTTTTGTTAGAAACTAGAATAGTTATTTTAATGGTAATTGTGCTGATAATATGGTGGGATTTCAAGAAAGGACGTTTGTTGCATATTGCTCAAGTGGTCATTCAAAACTAAGTGGTAACATCAAACCAAATATTTTATCTAAAGTTATCTTCTGAGACCTAGTGCAATGCTAGACCAGATCAATATAGATTTTTGTCAATGTAAGTTGCATAAATTTGCGATCAATTATACTTCATGATCTACTTTATGTTCCAAGTTCCAACTATACCTGCTTGCTTACATTTCTTTCTTCTAGCATCAAGTCAGAACATTTTTTTCATACGATAGGATCTGTAATGAGTCCAGTGCTCCTCTTTATTCTAGCTAATTTTATAAGCTGGATTTGATTCCTTGACTACCACTTATGGAGTCATGTCCTGCGTAATTTCAGGTCCATTTATTTTTCGCCTATGAACTGGAGTTGGGAAATTGTTGCATAAATAAATATATATATATATATATATATACATATAATATACATATATACACATATATATTCATATACATATATGTCATATCTTGGATTTTTCTTTTCTAGGTTTACATTTTCCATGCATTCAAAGCAAAAAATATTACTCTATTCATAATTTATAAATATTTATTATAATTTATTTATTTATCAAATTATAAATAAAAAATATTTATTTAAGAACATGATAATGCCAACTCAAAGGAATATTCAAGTGGCTCTACTTAATGGCAGAGGAAAGTCTGCTCTCCATTGGACCCCGATTTAGTGCTAGTGGGAGGCTGCTCTAAAAATAAAAAACAAATAAAATTCAGCAACACTGAGTAGGAACTCAAAAAGTCAACTCAAAATGAACACATAATCAGAAATCAATCGTCCCACTGGCATATATCAAATACCCGAAGGAGCACTCCCCCAACTAGAGATGGAGAGGCTTTATCCTATGGGATGAGTTTGTGTTCTCCCAACTCAAAATGATTACATAATTAAAATAAATTATCTCATTGGCATATATTAAATACCCGAAGGAGCACTTCCTCAACTGTGAATGGAGAGGCTTTATCCTATGGGATGAGTTTGTGTTCTCCCAATTGTGGATGGAGACAAACTCATATTGTACTCCCAACCGTGGATGAAGTGGTATCCCTCACCCGCCAAAGTGGGGACACTCCTCCCAACTATGGATGGAGGAACCGTTTAGCTGCCACGTCTGATAGCCCGCTAATCCTCGAAGGGAATCGCTCTACCTGCCCTCGATAAGGAAGTAACATCATCTCACACTGGTCATATCAGGATGTAATACATAAAAATATCTCTTCCAACATCATTCATGCAAAAATACTACTAATTAGCCCTTAATTGACTTGAACCCTAGTCCAATCGATCCAATTGAACTCGATTTAACTAGAACATAGTTGAACCGATTTCTAATCCCCATTTACTGGTCCGGAACTACCCTAGACTAGTATAATTTGGACTATATTAGGTTCAATATAAGTTAAACAGACTTGAATAAGTCAATCAATTCGGAATCATCTTGAATTGATCTAACTGATCAAATCTAGTTTAGTTCAAACCAAGGTTTGCAATTTCGATATTTACCGTCGATCATCGACGGTCGATTAAGGGAGAAATCGACCGTCAACGGTCGATTTAGCAAGAAAAAGGGAGGAAGAAGAAGAAGAGGAAAAAGAAGAAAAAAAAAAGAGGCGAAAAGGAATACCTATCGCCCACGCGCGGTCCTAGCCTGTGCGCCATCACCACTCGCGCAGCGCGTAGGTCGCCACGCACCACGCCCGCGGTCGCGGTCAGTCACCGCCATGGCGCCGCCACCACGGGTTGCGCTCTTTCTTCCGCGCGAGGAGAAAGAACGAGGCGACGTCGCCCCTTTTTCTTCTTTTTTTATATTTTAATATTTTTAATATTATATTATAAAAGATTATATTATAAAATATTTATATTATATTTTAATATACCGGGTGGTATGCACTGTGCGTACCACCCGGTACTAGTATCGTACCGATACCGAGATGAACTCGATACGCTGGTGGACCGGTATGTCAAACCTTGGTTCAAACAATATTTGGGCTCAAATATAACAAATGTACAATATACTGATCTTGTGCATTTGCACGTGGCTATGCATGCATCACGCTAGGCTGGGTTGGCCTATGGCCCATGGGCTAATTATGTGAGTCACACATGATTGCCCATGTTGGACTGGGTTGGGTTAGCCTACAGCTAGGGCTTGACCCGTGGGTTAGGCTTGGCCTATAGGCTTGGACCTGGTCTACTGACTGGGCCTAGCCAATGGGCTATGGCCTGACTCATGGGTTGGGCCTAGCCTGCAGGCTGTTTCAACTCAATTTCTATCCAAACTATATGTTTTCGCTAACAATTATATATAAAGAAAAACACTAAGAAAAACAATATCATGAGATAAGGTTTAATAAAAAGAAATAACTTCCTAAATTCAACAAGAATTAAAAATCATACTTTTAATACATGTCTAATCTCAAACAAGATAAACCTGTCATAACACATTTTAAATTTTAGATAAAAGAATATCAAAATTTTCAGATACTACTTTAATCAAACATGAAAGCTTTATAACAAATAAGACTAAAAATATCATACATAAAAAATATATAATTTTAGCACGTTTACTCCATAAACAAAAACTTTTATAAGATGATCAAAACATATCTTAAAAACTACATATGCTATATTTAAATCCAATGACAAATATTTTGAACTACAAAACTTTCAATATTTAATGAAAGAAAAACTTTTATTTTTTCAAAAAAGGTAGGGAAACTACCTCTCCTCAGCATGATGCAACTCCTCGTTCCTCCCGCTGTTGGGCTCGGCTAGGTGAGGAACGAAGGAGAGAAATTCCTCCCCTTAAATAGGAGGAGGTGAGCCCTCCATTAAAGAAAAATTTCCTTTAAATTTTCGTAATTATTTAATATTAATTTTTATTTAATATATTAACAAATATGATATATTCCTATTTGGAATGCTTAATAATCATTTCCTAATTCGTAATGTCAGACTAGAAAATATGAATTAATGTTTCCTAAATCACAATGACAAGTAACGAAGTAAAAAGTTAATTCCTAATCAAATATTTGATTTGATTACAATGAATATATATATGCACACACACATGTATACACATAGACACACACACACATATATATATATACACACTAGTCTTTGCACATCATCTTATTGAAGTCTAAGCATCCCTTTGTATGATGTAGGACATAGCCTATTACACTCTAGAATCATGGAAATGCTTTATTTAGCATGAAACAATTAATTATGGTGATAGCCTTCTGAAAGTCATTTTTGTTTGTAGACACATGATCCTATGCAACATTTACGGAGCTTGGCATTGTTAAAATCCATATGATATTCTAGTTATGGAAGCTTTAATGAAGATCTGTTTTTTTTTGGCAGGAAATTCAAGTTTGATGAAACCATAGCAAATATTTGGCCAGAGTTTAGTGCCAGCAAAAAAGATATTATTAAGGTGAAGGGCACATTAGATTCCTGAAAATGATTTTTATGAGCTAAAGAGTATGTTGTTGTCTCGTTTGTTATTTACTTCCTTTCCTTTTTTAGGTTCATCATGTTCTTAACCACTCATCTGGTTTGCACAACACTATGTCTGATGTAATGAGGAGCAATCCTTTGCTAATTTGTGACTGGGAGGAATCTCTGCACCGTATTGCTCAGTCAGCTCCTGAGACAGAACCAGGTTCCCAACAACTATACCACTACTTGTCTTTTGGTTGGCTATGTGGTGGTGTAATAGAGGTATTTAACCACATATTACTTTACTCAAACAAGTATCTACTTAATCTTTGGTTACTACAAAAGTAGCAAAATTTATGTTGCCACATTTGATATAGCTGAAGGTTGAGTAGTGTTTTTCACCAAAAGGAAAAGTTCATCTTGTATTATGTAATGTGCAAAAGGTATTATTATGAAAGAAAAATAAAATGTTGGTGCCAAGGCTTCAGGCTGGTATCGTACCAACTTGTATCAGTGTACTGAGTGTTGGTATGGTGATACATATTAAGCTTTGGAAAGAGATTGAAAAATACGAAAAAAAAAAAAACATAGTACAGTGCCTGTATCGTCCTATACCAAGCGGTTCAGGACCTGTATCATCCTGTACCAGTTACCAGGTGATACAGGTTCTACACAGGGTGTACTGGATGCTAGAGGTCTTGTATTGGACGATATAGACCTTGTACAGGGTTTCATGTCCCTAGTCTGCATGACAGAAAGCTACCACTTCTACCATATTGTACCAAACAGAATTGCAACCTTGGTTGGTAGACTACAATAGTTTGAGAGTCTTGACCAGATATTGGCATGTTTTTCTTTGTGTTTCTTTTATTGTTAACTTGAAGGTTTAATTTTGTTTTGTATTAAATATTGAAATAATGAATATTTTTTGAAACAGCATGCATCTGGAAAGAAATTTCAAGAAGTACTGGAAGAAGCTTTTATTCACCCTCTTAATATTGAAGGTGAATTATATATTGGCATTCCTCCTGGTATGTACAAATTTTCCTTTATTCTTTTTGGTTGAAACAGGTTTTCTAATAATTGACAAGTTTGGTGGCACAGGTAGACCTTGACAATATGTAAATGGAATAATTGATGAAACATGCAACTCTCAGACATTAGTGCTTGGGTAGAGTAGATCAGAGATTATTGTAAAAACTAATGATGCCCAGTGGCTTCACTTGTAGTTACAATTATGAGCAATGACCACAACATAATCTTCAGTTAGTTTGCATGATAAAGAAATAGTTGGTCCAATAAACTACAGATGCTCCATGTTGAAGCACATTGGTTACAGTTATTTATGTTCACCTTATCAACAAATCTGCCTCATTTCTGGTAAGGTTTTATACCTATACACAATGCCTATTACATAACCTATTTGAGTCTAATATGTGCATATACAGATTTTTGCAAGCTCCCCATTTCTTTTGTGGATGAACATGTTTTAATTGATTGTGTTGTCAAGTCATGTTAAAAGGTTTCAAGATTATCTTTAACATAAAATGTATGATTTTAAAATAACTTATTGTTCATCATCATAGTGATGTAGGACAGATGGAAAGATTTAATAGAATTTTCACTTTCATTGTTGGAATTCTTAATATAAAGGAAGGGAATAAACGTGACAAGTCTTCTGGAAAATTGGTATTGAAGCAGCAATAACTTTGGAGAAACAAAAAAGAAGAGTTTAGGAAGATAATTGGAGAGGAAGGAGATTAGAGAAGAGGAAGAAGATGCCCGGAGTTATACAGATCCTAGAAGTCATATGTGATTTTGGGCAAAATATCATCTCATGTAAGTTAACTTCATTAGAATTTTAGAGAAATTCAATGCACCATCAATATCATAAAAAGAACTTGGTAACTATCTTTATTTATACTTAATAGAGGCTATTCTACATGAGATTTAAAAAATAAAATCAGCAACCAATAGCTATGTATTTATCTAAGGGCAGAATGCCTATGTTCTGATATTAGTTCATGAAAATAATCAGCTAAGTGTTTCCTCAATTTCTTTTGGTTTCCATAAGATCTTGAGAAGCAAAAGTCATCTATTGCATGAAACCTTAAAATCCTCACCTTTTCAAAAATTTTGTATTTTGGATCTAATTGTGTGCTTCTATTGAATAAGAATATGTAATTGGTGCAGGACAGATCCATACGAAGTCCTCCATATAAACCCCTTCACAAATGACTAGTAGGTTGCATCTCTTTCATTATCTTCCCTTGAGAATGTCTTTCCTATTATGTGGATAACATTATTCATATTTTTAGTGTAGGTTTAAATCTAGGCCTGATACCAGTTTTGACATGGGACCAGTATGGTGCTGGTATACGCGGCAGTTTATTGACCTTCATCTTCTATTACTAAAGATAATAAAATGATAAATACCAATTGGTACCGAAACAAAGGATAAGTACCAATCGGTACCGAAACATAGTCTGCCACCAGACCAATAAATGCTGGATGATATGTACCAGTACAACCAATATTTGAAGCCTTATCTGTTATATTTCTTCTCAATCAGGATTATATCCTTTCCAGAGTCTTCACGTCCCGATCCTATAGACAACTCAAATAAGAATCTGTAAATATTTGATCTCCTAAAGATCTTATAATCTTATGAAGATCTTAACAGCCTGCTACGTGATATGTTTATGTTGAAATTGACAATCTTATAAAATATTGCTTTGTTGTAATTTTATTGTCTAAAATTTTCCATATTCCTGTTTTGTCTCTTGTGTATACAATTATTTCCTAAAGAGTAAATATCCATGTCCATTGGTCTAAAACCTCACTAAATTTTGGATTTCGTTCCAGGCGTAGAGTCTCGGTTGGCAGCACTCACACTGGACACAGAAGATCTACAAAATCTCCTTGAAATCAATCGCAGGCCGGAAATGCCATCCAGCTTGCAGGAGGGTAATTTAGCTGAGATGGCATCTGCCGTTCCTGTGCTCTTTAACACACTAAACATCCGGCGAGCCGTGATTCCTGCTGCCAATGGACATTGCTCAGCTCGCGCCTTGGCACGCTATTATGCTGCCCTTGCTAATGGTGGATCCACTCCTCCACCTCATTCACTTGTTTCCAAGCCTCTCCTCGGAAGTCATGCACACGTTCCAACATTTCCTTCCTTCAAGCAACCCAAGAAGAAATTGAGAATCAAGGAGATAGATAATCCAGATACACCATCCAAGAAGACCGATGGCTTACGTCGCAGGGGTTGTAGCAATAGCAATAGTCCAAATAATAACAAGGGTTCTAACATTGTAGATATCAACATCGACGATGATGCTCAGAAAAGTGTCAAAAGAATATTTAGCAGCCCCAAGATCCATGATGCTTTCATGGGTCTGGGTGATTACTCTGACATGGTTATTGCAGACGGTAAATTTGGGCTCGGGTTTAGGAGATTTAATACTGCAGCTGGTAATCTGATGAGTTTTGGCCACTCTGGAGTTGGTGGATCCACTGGATTCTGTAATATTGAGCACAATTTCTCAATTGCTGTCACAGTAAACAAGATGTCACTTGGTGGTGTTACCAGAAGTATAATTCAGCTGGTTTGCTCTGAGCTGAACATTCCCGTGCCCGAAGAATTCTCGAGGTTCGGGGAGAAGGGACCGGACATGCAGCTCAATCTGAGTCTGTAGTTGCAGCTTGTCACTAACAAGCCTCTCCAGTTTGTATACACAGGTTTTTTTTTTTTTTTTTCCTTTAGATACTATCCTTTCCTCACAGTGAAACACAAAATATAGATCCACACTTTATGTTCCTTTAAGTTTGATGTTATTGTAAACACCATATTTGATATTAATGCATACTTTATATTACCATCAAGTGACTTGTGTTATCCTCAACCAAAAGATGTACAGTTTCTAATGGCCTCCTTCGTATCAGCCTTGGCATTGATTTCATGAGGCTTTTATGTCAAATATTTGCAGATTGTGTGAAATCAACATGCTTCCAACAGATTGTAATGAGGGACTATATTTTGTGAGCAGCTTTTTATCCCTGCTTAATTTTATAGGCTCCTTTCAATTTGCAAGCAGAATCTATACAATGATCTTTCGACCCTTACCAAACTATATGTAAGTCTTTGGCAATTACTGTTCTGACACATGTAAATTGCTTAAAGGATGATTTCAACATGCAGTAGCAAACGCATTAATATGGTTGAACAAACCAGTAACGGAATCCCACACGAGCATTCAAAGCCGCTCATCGTCTCTCCCACCTTGGCGCTCAAGTCATGAACTGTGACGAGGAATCGACGAAAAGGGATCCTATACAGCTTTGCTTGTGACCGCCGCGCTGAGGTCGATCCCAGAAAGCAGCACCTTGGTGCTCAAGGCACAATGTCGGCTTTTGAGGATTCCTGACGGTACCGTCCATCGACGAACGGAGAAGGCATCCTTCTTTGCTTCGGTGGGTGGTGGTTCGGCCGTACCCTCTTCCTTTGCTCCACGGGCAAGGCAATGCATTCTAATATGCTCCGGCTGCTCCTCCCTCCACACCTCGTCAGGTGCAGCCCATCGATCCATGAATGTGTACGACTCACCATCGATTTGAGTCAATATAGAAGTGCAGACATCAGCGGATCATCTATCTATCTGCTTCCGCACCTTCTCCGTCTTCCGGAGTTCCTAATGGGATGGGCGAATGTCTACAAGCGGCGGCTCGCAGTATTCACCACCGCATTGCAGATCTACCTGGACTACAAGGTGCTCTGTGCCGCCGGATTCGTTCTTGTTTCCCATCTATTGATTAGCGTCAGAAATCAATGGGGCTTTCTTCTACTGTAGGCCGTGCAGATGATAGATAAGTGGTATAGCGGTAGCAGAAGGGATGAGCTTTGGGAAGCAACACATGAGCGGAATGCTAAGCGTGTTCTCGATTTGATGATCCAGTTGGAAGGTCTGTGGGTAAAGCTTGGTCAATACCTGTCCACCCGAGCCGACGCTCTGCCAGATGCTTATGTGCGTCTTCTCAAACAGCTGCAGGACTCTCTTCCTCCTCGGCCACTGAAAGAGGTAACCTAACCGAGCTGCTTCCATCAATAACTATGCAGTCTTTGAGTTCTCCCGAACATGAAAGATAAGTCAGGTGTTAAGTGGATGCAAGACTAATGAGTTTATGCCCTCTTTTTTATTGCTTCGAATTGACTTCTTCATTGTCATTACATCAGTTATCCTCATAATGGCACCACGAACAGGCCAAGATGCATGACTACAATGTGCACTACGCATTATATGATACAATACATCATATTACTACGTGCAATATGCATTTCATGGGAGGTTTAGATGACAATATTAGTAACAGTTTCTATGATGTTGATGAGTCTGCTGCTTGGTCCCAGGTTCGCCAGACTATAGAGAAGGAGCTAGGGAAACCTATGAATGATATCTTCCCTCATTTTGTTGAGGAACCCCTTGCTACTGCATCTGTAAGATCATAATGATATACTGGTCCATTTATATGCTTATATATTGTAAGTTTGTTCTGGAAAAAAAAAAAAAGAATCAATCTCAGAATTTGCTTAAGAATAGAGAAATGCTTGCAGCTGGCACAAGTTCACCGTGCAACTCTGAGAGATGGGCAGGATGTGGTTGTCAAAGTTCAACATGTGGGCATCAAGGAAGTCATCTTAGAGGTCTGCAATTTGAGTCCTGACAAGATGTCAAGTAAAGTTGATTAGAAGTCTTCGCATTAACAAAAGCCAATTCCAGGACTTGAAGAATGCCAAATCAATAACGGACTGGATAGCATGGGCAGAGCCACAATATGACTTCAATCCAATGATAGATGAATGGTGCAAGGAAGCACCTAAAGAACTTGATTTCAATCATGAAGCCGGTTAGTCTGATAAGTTCAGTACCTTCATCTATCGATCTCAATACCTTGACATGTTAAGCTGCATCATTTTTTTTTGTTCTTTTTTTGTCTGTAGAAAACACAAGAAGAGTTTCCGAGAACCTGCGACTCAAAAATGAGCTCGATGGCATGAATAGAGTAGATGTGCTGATCCCAGAAGTTATTCAGGTGGAGCTACACAGTTTCTAGTTCTTACTTCAGCAACTCTCGCCTGTAAACAGATGCCTTACATTGTGTGCTTCTTTAATTCAATTCCCGATGGCAGTCATCTGAGAAGATCCTTGTACTGCAATACATGGATGGCATTCGATTGAATGATAATGTTTCTCTGGAAGCATATGAGGTGGACAAGCAGAAGCTTGTTGAAGAGATCACACGTGCGTATGCTCATCAAATCTATGTTGATGGGTTCTTCAATGGTGATCCACATCCAGGTGTGCCTTTCTCACCATTCTTTGGATCTTGCCAGTGTTTGCTTCCTTGGGAGACGAAAGAAGAAAAACTTATGGTTGATCATGTATCAGTTCTTGGTGACCATTTCTTGCAGGAAATTTTCTTGTGTGCAAGGAACCCCCAAATCGCCCTATTCTGCTGGACTTTGGCCTCACCAAGTCAATATCAAGCTCTATGAAACAGGCACTAGCAAAAATGTTTCTGGCATGTGCTGAGGTATGTACCACAACTTTTCTTAAGAGTTTGGAACTTAGGAGTATGCAAATCTGAAATGGCAAATACTTTTTTTTTTTTTTTTTTGAATGCATGATGACTTGTGTCTATATAGATTCTCTATGAAACTATTTCTACTTGTCCTTCAGGATTTATCTTCTTTACAGCATGAGAATGTCCTGTGGCAGGAGGACCATGTGGCTCTCTTAGCTGCCTTCACAATGATGGGACTCAAGTTACGGCTTGATATGCCAGAGCAGGCTATGAACCTTGCAAAGATATTTTTCCGCACTGCAGCTCTGCCAAGTCAAGCATTTGTGAGTGTGATTGCTGTCTGCTTCACGATTTGATTGTTTGTCACTTTTTCCCTTTCATTTATTCCTTGGCTCAAGTAAACCATGATATCTTTTCTGCATTATTCTGTCAAGGAAAATGTACAATCTATTGCTGATCAAAGAGCGAAGGATATGAAGGTTATTCACGAGAAGATGAAGTTGAACAAGAAGGAAGCTAAACACTTTAATCCTGTAAGTCCAACATTTTTCCCCTCGGAGCTCTTTCTATTAACATTTCTTCCTCAATTATACTGTACACCATATATGCAAAGAGGATGGATCATGTTGCACACCATGCAAACTTTTGCCTACCTTCCCAGATTGATGCTTTCCCAGGTGATGCAGTTATATTTATGAGGGTGTTGGAGCTTCTCAAAGGTTAGTTTGGACTCATCTCTTCCTTGGATGATGTGCTATGTAATGCATTAAGAACGAGCAATTTTGCTTCTTCAGGGCTTTCTTCCACTCTAAATGTTCGTGTTGTTTATTTGGACATCATGCGACCATTTGCTGAGGCAGCACTACTAGGGTGAGTATTATCTGGGTTGCATTCTCTTCATTGTTAATCTTCATAATCTTTTTCATTTATCTTGTGTCTTCCTCTAATTCCCAACTTTGTGGAACTCAATGGAATCAGGGGCATCAAGACTGGACCAGCAGTGAATAACCAATGGATCTATGATTCACCAGTTCACTCTGATTTGGAGGGGAAGTTGAGGCAGCTCCTGATTGAGCTTGGAAGCGAGAAAATACTTGGGATACAAGTAGGTTTAGATTGCTTTATGACCTATATTGTGTCTGCCAAAATAAAATCTTGCATTTTCCTCTTCTCTCTTCTTTTTAGTAGTATATAATCTATCAAAACTATCTTACATTTATTTGAAAGCCGTAGACTTGTCATGTACTTCAAGATGGTTTTCTACTTCAAGATGGATTCAGCATAATGGTTTCTTGTTTCACTAGTGCTGACAGATGATGATGCTTGATGCCTTCTGAACCAAGACCTGATGGTGCTCTTCTTCTGTGGCTTTTTCTTTCAGGTGTGTGCGTACAAAGACGGGAAGGTGATCATAGATACTGCAGCTGGGGTGATGGGGAGATACGACCCTCGGCCTGTTCATCCTGACACCTTGTTTCCAGTCTTCTCGGTAACACAAGGAATCACTGCTGCGATGGTGCATTGGCTGGTTGATAAGGGGTAATACTAAGTTCAGTTTTGAGGTTTTGCAGCCTTCTTGTGCATGGAAGGTAACACATATCTAAACCTAAACAATCTTCTTGCAGGAAACTCAAGATGGACGAAGCCATAGCAAACATTTGGCCGGAGTTCAGTGGCAGCAAAAAGGATCAAATAAAGGTAAACAAGAACACATCATGGTTCGTGAAAAAGATTGATTCTTTGTGAGCTAGAACAGAATGTTATCTGGCTTCACAATTTGCATCAACCTCCTTCAGGTTCATCATGTACTCAACCACTCATCTGGTTTGCACAATGCCATGTCTGATGTCATGAGGAGCAACCCTTTGCTAGTGTGTGATTGGGAGAAATCTCTACAGCTCATTGCTAGTTCAGTTCCTGAGACAGAACCAGGTTCCCAACAACTATACCACCATTTGTCCTTTGGTTGGCTTTGTGGTGGTGTAATTGAGGTATGTAATAACAAGCTATACTAGTTTCCATAATCTATCGGATCAGTATGATAATATTGAACAGCACACTGACTTGTAGTTATCGGTACTTGATCAGATTAGTAACTATCCATCGGTTTATTAAATTATGTTAATCACTACAAAATTCATCAAAAATTTAAGCTGCCACATTTGACATATGTGAAGGTTGAGTAGTACCTTAAAACTTGAAAATAAAAGTTAAGATTTGGATAGTAAGTACCATGTGATGTGCATGCTATAATTGCTTGAGAGTCTTCCATGAATATTTGCATATAATTCTTCTTGAATTTTTATTTTTACCTTGAATATATATAGTTTTATTTTCCAGATTTTGTTTTCTTTTTTATTCTATGCTGAGATACTTCATAAATATTTGTCTGCGACAGCATTCATCTGGAAAGAAATTTCAACAAGTACTGGAAGAGGCTTTTATTCACCCTCTCAACATTGAAGGAGAACTTTATATTGGCATTCCTCCTGGTATGTATCCCATTTATGTCTAATATGTGCATATATATAGATTATAGCAGGTTCCCCTTGTTTATTTGGTGGATGGGTATGCTTTTTTTGATTGAGAACTCCAATACTCATGTTAAAAGGTTTGACTTCTTCTATATCTTTAAATGAGTGTAGAATTATTAAACAACTTATTGTTCATCATCATCATCATAGTGAAAAAAGAGATCTATGAAGATATTTAGCATATTATTGCTAAAACTTTTAATTTATATCTGATTCCTTTTAGGAAAAGATACAAATATACTTATAGATGGAAAAAGAGAAGATATAGGAATATTAATAAACAGGAAGGAGATATCCAAGTCAATCAATATATATGGACGGATACATGTAAAATATAATTTATATAATTTTTTTAGATATTGAAAGTATAAGTTGATAGATCATTTGGTGCACTAATATTATACCAATCCAACAAACTGCCAAAATTGGTATTAGACCAATATTTAAAAATCTTATTCATCACATCTTTCATTTTAGTAGCATTCATTAGTTTCTTCAGAAACTTCATACAAACTACCAGTATCATCACCATTGTTATAAAAAATTCTTATTTATACTTAGTTGGGACTGTTTTGCATTAGAATTTTCCTTTCTGGACATCCAAATCTTGTTGGCATCTCAAATGAGGATTTAAGTACATTTTAACTTTGACTTCCCAAGGATCTTCATATCCCAAATTATACTTTGAACTCAGTAACACATCATTGAGGAAATAACTGCTGCAGTTAAAAAGTGATGATAGTGCAGTGTTTTCCTCTACCTCTGTTCTTGCATAATGATGTCCGTGCAGCCTCGCTAACGTGTGGATTACGTTTCAGGAGTGGAGTCTCGGTTGGCGACGCTCGCCGTCGACACCGAGGACCTGCAAACTCTCATCGAGATCGAGGCGAGGCAGGAATTGGCGCCGCCCAGCTCGCAGCAGGGCAACGTAGCAGAGACCATGTCTTCCCTCCCCGTCCTCTTCAACAATCTCAACATCCGACGCGCCATAATCCCCGCAGCCAACGCGCACTGCTCCGCCCGTGCCCTGGCACGCTTCTTCGCAGCCCTCGCCAATGGCGGATCCACCCTTCCACCTCACTCCCTCCTCTCCAAGCCTCCCCTCGGCAGCCATGTCCACACTCCAACCTTTCCTCCCCTGAAGCGTCCCAAGAAGAAATGGCGAGTCAAGCGGACACAGAACAAGAACAGCTGCCTCACAGATATCAGCATTGACGACGGTGGGCGGAAGAACACCAGTACCATATTTAGCAGCCCCACCATCCACGACGCTTTCATGGGCGTGGGCGATTACTCCGGCATGGCCATTCCAAATGGCAGGTTTGGGCTCGGGTTTAGGAGATTCACCACCACGACTGGCGATCTGAGGAGCTTTGGCCATGCCGGAGTTGGTGGATCCACTGCAGTCTGTGATACTGAGCACAACTTCTCGATTGCAGTAACAGTGAACAAGATGGGATTGGGTGGTGTAACAGGGAGAATACTGCAGCTGGTTTGTTCTGAGCTTAACATTGAGCTCAACCTTCCCCTACCTGAAGAGTTCTCCAGGTTTGGGTAGCTGCAGGTTGATGAGAATGGCGTCCTTCACATAATGTTCTTAGCTACAGAGAAACATATATATATATATATATATATATATTCGTGTTGTAATTTGATTTAATTGTAATGCATCCAGGTTTGTGCAAAACCCGACCCGATCTTACCCGACCCGCAACTGCCACTCTGGGCCCGAATGGAATCCTTTTCGGATACGGCGTTGGTGAAACCCGATCCGACTCGGTCCATCGACATCTGCGCGCGCATACCGTCCGCATCTTATCCACAATTCCGCTCTCTGTGTCTATTTAGTTATCTGTTGCTTCTGCTTTCTATAAGCGAGCAAGTGGATCGACCATGCCGACCTTGAACGTGAGCACCAATGTGCCGGTGGACGCTGTGATCGCCTCCGACATCCTCAAGGACTGCACCAGAATCGTGGCCAAGATCATTGGCAAGCCTGAGTCCGTGAGAACTCCCATCTCAATTTTCGTGTACCACCAGTTGTTCGATGAAATTCCTCTGACGGCGGACGTTCTTGATGCCTTCGTTTTGGTTTCGTGCATATATGC
Organism: Ensete glaucum; assembly: GCA_021527575.1. Lineage (NCBI taxonomy): Eukaryota > Viridiplantae > Streptophyta > Magnoliopsida > Zingiberales > Musaceae > Ensete > Ensete glaucum. Next base: position 42,542,881 of record CM038558.1, read on the forward strand.
GATGTGGTTTGTGGTTATGTTGTAGTAGGAACACTGATAATTGGTGATGCAGTTTCCTTCATATGAAGGTAGACACGAGTAATTGGATTATTCGGGTGCACACTGAAGCTCTTATCGATGCCAAGTAGTGTGAATCATCGATAGGCATATTGTGGAAAATGCTTTTGGTAGTAGCATTGTAGTCCTAGTGTTCCTAAAATTTATAGATGTTGCCTTTTCCCTTGTTCTTAAGCCATTGACAAGTTGAAATGTTGCATACTAAGATGCATTTCCTATTTTTACTTATTGCAATCAACTTAAATTTTCTTGGTAATAGCAAGAATTGCCAATGAAGATTGGTTTTCAGGTGGTATAGTGGTTTAGAACAAGCAGCATTTCCTTTTTCTTCACTTCTTTTTTGCCTTTCAATGCATAATTCTGTCTATTCTTATGTTTTTTTGGAAGATCAGTATGTGATGATTCTGATAAACGGAGGAGTACCTATTGCATTTGCTGGAAGTGAAGAACCGGCAGCATACGGAGAAGTCATATCGATTGGTGGCCTTGGACCTGGTGTGAATGCAAAGCTAAGTTCTGCACTTGCTGAGATTCTTGAAGCAAAACTCTCAGTGGATAGTTCTAGGTTTTACATCAAGTTCTATGATGTACAGGTAAGCTACTGATTTGTGTTTCTTTACTCAGCTATTTTTGCTTACTTCTTCATTGTTTCCTGGAATTATTTTCTTTTATTTTCCCCATAAGCTTGCATTGAGATGCTCCCACAGAGGATATATCTTTTGCAAACTACATAATGGTTGTTAATAAACTGAGCTAGTTGTGCATCAGAAAACAAGATTATATAGGAAATATGTGTTGATTGGAGAAAAAAATATGAGTTGCTAAATAAACAGTTACAAGAAATATAGAAAGGTAAGAACACAAATCTTCTACGAGTATCAAAAGAATATTAAATGTTCTTGCAATGTGGACAGATAAGCATGGGTGTGTTGGGAACAGTGAAGACATATTCACGTTCATTTGCCTAATGCTTCTGGTGAAAAATATTTACTATTATTATGTTCTCTTAAATGCCTATTTTTGTGTATCTATATTTTTCGTTAAACATCATGTTCGTCTGTTGCATATTTTTTTGTTTTTATTTATAATGTTTCTTCCATATATATGATTACTCTGCCCATAAACTTATACACCGCTCAAGTACAATCTTCTAGTTTTTAGCCGAGAATTCAGAGTTGACTGTAATTTCTATATCTTATTGGTTTAGTTCTGATTTATTATATTATTATTGTTTTTGTTTCACAGCGTTCCTTCTTTGGCTTCAATGGATCAACTTTTTGAACAATGGATAAGTCGTGGATTCTACAGTCAACTTTTAAGGATTATCAACGTTCAAAGTGTTGTTAACGTAACCCTAGTTTATTCTGGCTCTGCATTTACTACTGTACAATGTGGTAACCTGTTTAATTGCATTGTTTGTAATCTGGATATTGTGATCTATATAAAACTGTGGCCACTTGCTTTTTCTTTTGATTTAAAACTCTGTTATATTAATTGAGCTTCGTCTCCCAAGTTCTGCATCAGTTGGTGCCTTTTCCTAGTCAACATTCCTCGTAAATCTAACATGAAATTCTTCTGAAACTAATGAAGGCCTTCCATTGTCATATTTCAATATTATTTTTGGAAATTTCATATTTTTTAGCAGGGAGTTACTGTTTTATATGATAAATTAGGTGCCAACATTCTGTCTTATTACCATTTTAAACACTCATTGCCAGCCAGTTAATTTTGTTCCTGTGCCTTGGCAAGGCCTGCCATAAAAATACTGGTAATCATGGCAAGTGACACCTTAGTTCTCTACTTGATCCTCTAAAAACTCAAGCTGCATGATCAACCAGCTGATGAATGAATCAGAGGATGTCCGCTCTACTGTCATCGGAGAGTGGAGTTATTATCTGTGAAAGCATGATTGTGTTGTCATTTGCTGACTACCACAAGTTTGCCTCTGTCATCATAGGTGTGTTTTCTTACAGAACTTAGATGAGAGCCCTCATTAATAACTCTAATATCCATTAGTTTTGTACTGATATGAGTTGTATGGTCTGTCTGCTTGTGATAGACTTGTCAAGTCGATGAGATCAAGAATCTGAATTACAGCCCTAATATCCATGAATTTTGAACTCAACAAGAAGCTGGTGATCTGATGTCCTGCTTGTGGTTGAGCTTTCAAACTTCATTGGCATGCCTCCTGCTTTGAGCTGGCTCTTTCTTGAGCCCTAGGTATGTAACTAGAATCATGAATGTTATTGTGGTTGTGCTTGCCTGGTACTTGAGGCTGCAATTAGTTCAAAGTGGTTTGCCTGCCACCTCTTGTTGTTGCATACATGTTCAGGGCCATAGATTTCCCAAATCTATATATCTATGACAGCCTGATTCTGCTACTTGGTTGTTGAGAAATAGAGGAGGATTTCTTATCCAAACTATACTCTTCTACCATGATGTTGAGCTCCTCACTACATATATACAAATTCTTGGGCCACAAGGTGTTTGTTTTAGTCTCACACAAGAGGCATAACTGTGGCCACACAGTTGTGGCAATGCCTTCATCTCCTTCCACCCCTCCGCCAAATAACCTATTCAGTGTTTGATTGATCTGTTTGCTTGACCAGTTCATATGTTGATCATGCTGCTTCTCTCTTGGAAGCTAAATCATATGAAAATTCTCTGTTTTAAAAAGCTGTTTCTTGTTGACAATATAATGTTTAATTAGATGTCAATTATTAATTCCCTGTTCTCAAATCTATTCATTGTGTGCATTTTTTTTTTTTCCTTCTTCTATACTTGAAGAAGATTACAGAAACAAGGAGTTGGAAAGTATACAGCTTTGGAATCTTCATCTCTATCCTCTCATTCTTTATTTTATTTTTCTGATAAGCCCTCACAGGATGTGCTCTGCCACCTGGGCAAAAGCAAGAGTTGGTCCATATCGATGAAAAATCTAAATGTGTCTCAGCCACAACTCTTAGAATCCCAAGAAAAAATGTAATTAGAGCACATCATTTGCATTTCATTTGTGGCCCAGAAAGAACACAAATTGAGTGGTTGCGTCTAAAGTAATACTTGAATCGGAATCAATCAGCTGAAAGCAAAAGATTTCCTCCATTTATATTCCCGTGTCGTCGTCATCTCATGGCTTAATAGCCACAATAAGAATAGTTAATTCCACGCCCCCAAAAATATCTCAGCCAACTCCACTGCTTCTAATTCTACTTTATAAGAAGGTGCTGCAAAGAGGCGATCTACGGATCACGGCCGCGGCGGGGATGAAGGCTGCGAGGTGGAGGGGCTGCGAGCTCTGCGGCGGCGCGGCCGCCGTGCACTGCGAGGCGGACGCGGCGTTCCTCTGCTGGGCATGCGACGCCCGCGTGCACGGCGCTAACTTCCTCGTCGCGCGCCACCTCCGACGGGTCGCCTGCGCCGGGTGCGGCGCCCTCGACGAGGACCGCCTCCTCGCCGGCGCTGGGTCTCCTCCGGTCCGCTCCCTGTGCAGCGCCTGCGGCCCCGCTGGGTCCGGATTCTCTGACGACTCGGAGTCGGTCTCCTGCGTCTCCACCGCGGAATCGACCGCGATCGCGTCGGCCGGGCGGCGGGGGCAGGCAACTGCGGAGGGGGTTCTGGCGAGAAGGGGCGGGCGTGCCGGACTGGGGAGGCGGCGCGTCGCGGAAGCGGTGCCCGCTTCTGTGGGGCGTCTGAGAAGGGCGTGCCGGGGAACGGCGGAGACGCGCTCGAGGGTGAGCTTGGAGGCGGCGCTGTGGCTCGCCGCGAGGAGGCGCGGGTGGAGAGGGAGCGGCACGCGGGAGGCGGCTTCGGGCGTGCCGGTGGAGCTCATCGGTCGAGCCTCGACTCGGCTCGCACGTGCCGCGTTGCGCGCCAACAGAGCCATGGCCATGGAAGAAGGTTGGGCTGAGTGCTATTAAAAGGCTTCCTTCCTTCCTCCTCCTCCTCCTCCTCCTCCTCTACTTCCTCCAGGCTTTGGTAAGTAGGAGGAGGTCTGCAATGTTAGCAGAATCTGCGGAGAAAAAGGAAGCAAACAGAGAGAGCCTATATAATTGTGGTCATACTTTTAGTACCACCAATAACAATGTATTCGACTGTGCATTATATGTTTTGTTAGATGTGTGATAACTTAATGTTGCGACGAGTGAATCAATATCGGGGAGATGGCTGGAGATGGGCAGACCCGAACTCATCGATTTCCGAGTTGAGTGCGGTTCGAACCCGAGTCCGATCCGAACGATTGCGGTGTAGTCTTTCGCCTCAATAAAAACGCAGAGTGAAGCGTTCCCCCCGCTTCGTCTTCCTACAAATCCCTCGACCCCCGTTCCAGATCTCCTACTCCTCCTCCGGATCCCTTCCAATTCCCTCGTTATCCTTGATTCCCTGCCTGTTCTTCGATCCAGATCTAGGGTTCTTGCCAGAAGAGGGGCGCCAAGATGGAGAAATCGTGCTCGATCCTGGTCCACTTCGATAAGGGCTCCCCGGCCATGGCGAACGAGATCAAGGAGGCCCTCGAGGGCAGCGACGTTGAGGCCAAGATCGACGCCATGAAGAAGGCCGTCATGCTTCTCCTCAACGGCGAGACGCTTCCCCAGATCTTCATCACCATCGTCCGCTATGTCCTCCCCTCCGACGACCACACGGTGCAGAAGCTGCTCCTCCTCTATCTGGAGATCATCGACAAGACCGACGCCCGCGGCCGCGTCCTTCCCGAGATGATCCTCATCTGCCAGAACCTCCGCAACAACCTGCAGCACGCCAACGAGTACATCCGCGGCGTCACCCTCCGGTTCCTCTGCCGCTTGTCCGAGCCAGAGATCCTGGAGCCGCTTGTCCCATCCGTCCTCGCCAATATCGAGCACCGCCACCCCTTCGTCCGCCGCCACGCCCTCCTCGCCGTCGCAGCCATCCACCGCCTCCCCGGCCAGGCCGGTGAGCAGCTCCTCCCCGACGCCCCCGAGCTCGTCGAGAAGGTTCTCGCCTCCGAGCAGGACCCCTCCGCACGCCGCAACGCCTTCCTCATGCTTGCCACCTGCGCCCAGACGCGCGCCGTTGTGCACCTCCTCTCCCAAGCCGACCTCGTCCCCGAGTGGGGCGAACTCCTCCAAATGGCCGCCCTCGACCTCATCCGCAAGGTCTGCCGCTCCTACCCTTCCGAGAAGGGCAAGTACATCAAGATCATCATTTCCCTTCTCAATTCCCAGTCTGCTGCGGTCGTCTATGAGAGTGCCGGAACGCTTGTCTCATTGTCATCTGCCCCAACCGCCATCCGTGCAGCTGCCAACACTTACTGCCAGCTCCTCGTCTCACAGAGTGACAACAATGTGAAGCTCATTGTGCTGGACCGTCTCAACGAGCTCAAGTCGTTGCACAGGGAGATCATGGTGGAGATGATCATGGATGTTCTACGTGCGCTTTCAAGCCCAAATCTTGATATCAGGCGCAAGACTCTTGACATTGCCCTCGATCTGATCACGTCCAGGAACGTTGATGAGGTGGTGCTCATTCTTAAGAAAGAGGTCGTCAAGACACAGAGCACTGAGCTTGAGAAGAATGGGGAATACCGACAGATGCTGGTGCAGGCTATCCATTTGTGTGCAATCAAGTTCCCTGAGGTTGCTAGCACAGTTGTCCATCTGCTGATGGATTTCCTCGGGGATACCAATGTGGCTTCTGCTATCGATGTGATTCTCTTTGTGAGAGAGATAATTGAGGCCAACCCAAAGCTCAGGGTTTCCATTATCACCAGGCTGCTCGACACATTTTATCAGATCTGCACTGCAAGAGTTTGCTCGTGTGCTCTTTGGATCATTGGTGAGTATTGTGTTTCACTCTCTGAGGTGGAGAGTGGGATCCAGATAATTAAGCAGTTCCTTGGAGATCTTCCCTTTTATGTTGCCACTGAGGACGGTGAAGCAGCAGATGCTTCAAAGAAACCACAGCAGGTATTGACTGCCACTCTTTCTTCCAGACGGCCTGTGGTTTTGGCAGATGGGACCTATGCAACGCAAAGTGCTGCTTCTGAAACTGCTTTGTCTGCTCCGATAGTTCTTCCCGGATCTTTGGCTTCATCATTAAATTTGAGGTCATTCATTCTGTCTGGTGATTTCTTTGTGGGGGCAATTGTTGCTTGCACCTTGACTAAGCTGGTTTTGAGATTGGAAGACGTTCAGCCGTCAAAGGCTGAAGCAAACAAAGCATGCGCTGGGGCCTTGCTGATCATGACTTCCATGTTGCAGTTGGGGCAATCTTCATTTTTTCCACAGCCGATTGATAATGATTCTCATGACAGGATTGTCCTATGCATAAGATTGCTCTGCAACACTGGTGACGAGGTTAGGAAAATATGGTTGCAGTCATGCCGCCAGAGTTTTGCAGAGATGCTTGCAGAGAAGCAATTTCGAGAGGCTGAGGAGATTAAAGCTAAGGCACAGATTTCCCGTGCACAACCTGATGATCTTATTGATTTCTACCATTTGAAGACTAGAAAGGTAAGGAGTACTGTTATCTTTCTGTTAATGGAGTTATTCAATTGGCAACTAGTGAGTGTTTACATTAGTTCATTCTTTTGCTCTCCACACGACATAAACTTTTAATCATCATGAAACTGGTATTTATTAAGTGGTTCCAAAGAACTTTCTCTTGACAGGGGATTCTCTAACAGTCCAACCATGGCATGTTTCTCTTCATGTATTAGTGCAAATGTTTGAACATGAATGATGATTGCAAGGAACTAATGACAACTAGTTGTATATGCTTTGAACACAAAAAGAGTTCTAGTTTGATATTAGGGCATGGAGACTTTTGGCCTAAAAACTACTAGTCAAGGACTTCAAAGAGAAAATTGTGGGCTTTTAAGTTTTCATTGTAAAGGAATCGATTCATAGTTCCAATTTTTGTATACCCATGTGCTGTCATGTGAGCTCGGTATCTTTGTGACTTACATTGCAAATGTATTATTTAGCTTTTTACATTCCTTTTTTTATTCTTTTATGTTCTATATAGTATCCAGTGGCTAATTTGCTAGTATCTGGACCTAAATGCTTGCTGTCTGATAAATGGCTAGTATTTGTGAAAATGCTACTGCTAAGGCTTTTTATAGAACTAGCATAACATGAAGGACAGTAAGTGACTATCCTCTTCCGAGTGGAGGAGATAAAGTTCAATGTTAATAAGTATCTCTTCTAGTTGTTGTTGGCCTCAAAACACAAGCTAATTTCAGCAGAACTGTTGTCAAAAAAACATAGACATTTTTGGTACTCATTAAGCCAATGTGTGTGAGTGTTAGAACCCTTGCGGATTCTAAGCTTGGGGTGATCTTTATAGGGGATCGGCCTCCTTGGAACTCTATAGGGGTTCCTCCCTCCTTAGTTTTCTACACACAGGTTGAAAAATAATTGATCTATTGGTAATTAAAAGAGGCTTATTACAAGGCTATTTATAGGCTTTCTAAACCCTAACTCCTAATATGATTCCTACTTCAAGACTCCTACTCCTAACAACTCATACTCCAACTCTAAGAAGCAACTCCTACTCTAACTCTAAGAATCAACTTCTAGTCGGCCCCAACTAGGGGTAGCTGGCGGTTAGGACTCATAATCCTCCTCTACTTTGGTCCTAATTCTCATCTACTTTAATCTCTCACCCTAGTCGGCCCCTTTAACTATAGTAGGGAGCGGCTAGCTAAGGTTTACATATGCCCAATGTCTAACCCAAGACCCCAACATAGCTGACTCCTTCATCTATTAATATGGTCGGCCAGATAGTGTTTTACATGTGTGCTCCCTCAATAAATTTAAAATTAGAACTTCATTAGCTGGAGTCCTAACAGTGAGACATGTCATTTCTAGTGGATACTCATTTTAGTCATGTCATTTTGGTTGGTGTCCATATGAGTCACAAAGTGGATACAGCTGCTTGAAATCAGATGGGAAAGAATGAATTCTTGGTCACATTCACGAGTTACTAACAATCATAGCTCCTTTATATTTGTCATGTGGGCATATAAAAGCGTGACATGGTTTTGATCTTTCAAACAGACTAATAAATTTCTTCATCCAAATCAGATAATTATTGATCAAGAAAAAAGTTCTCATTGTTGATTTGTCTTTTAGTTATTCTTGTGATTGTTATGAGTTTTATTTTCCTCTTTTGTAAACTATTGTGCATCAATATTACCGATCATACATTCTATGGTCTTCCGGACTTGTTTTTTAAGAACATCTGTAGTTACATCTTTTTCTTTATAGATTTCTCATAGTCAAAACCAAGGTTTTACTTACTGGTAAGGTCTGCATCCGGTACATATCGGTCCCATCTTATCGATATCTGGATGGCCGCTAGGCGCTAAAATTGATCGTCGGCGATCGATTTTGGCCGTCGAGGATCGATTGAAGGAGAAATCGATCGTCGACGGTCGATTGAGGAAGAAAAAGGGAAGAGGAAAAGAAGAAACAAGAAGACGAGAAGAAGAAGAAAGAAGAAGAGGAAAAGTACCTTGCTCGTGCACCCTCGTCACCCGTGGGTCGCCCACGAGCCGTCGTCGCCCTCGTCGCTCGCGGGTCGTCGTGAGCCATCGCCACCCTCGCGGCCCGCGTGCGATTTTTCTCCCTGCATGGGGAGAGAGATCGAGGCGACGTCGCCCCTTTATTTACGTTTTTAATATATTTAATATTTTTTAATATTATATTATATTATATTATATTATAAAATATTTAATATACTGGATGGTACATAATGTGCATATCGCTTGGTACTGGTACCATATCGGTACCGACAAAATATCAGTACACCGGTATGGACCGGTACGTAAAACTTTGGTCAAAACAAAACAAAAGGCAGTTATCTCTGATACTTGGTTATATATGAGAATCAAGATTGTTGACATATCTACATACTAATATTTCTTTGAATTGCCTTTTAGGTGACCTGTGATAATTGATAATATTCTTCCATGTATACGAAGTTAAAACTTGATTTACATCTCCCTTGTCTCCTCACTGTCTCCAGTTTTACTTGAACTTGTATAACTTGGCTTTTGTGAATTTTTTTTGTTCATGTTGCTGCAGGATATTTTAATTGGGCTATATCTGAAAAACATTATAAGTGTTTTTGTCTGTTATTTTGATGCTATGTTGCATTAACTATTTTTAAGCTACTGCAGTCATAAAGAATTTCATTTACCTCTTGTAGTGTTAAAATTTACAGGGAATGAGCCAGCTTGAGTTGGAGGATGAGGTTCAAGATGATCTGAAACGTGCAACTGGGGAATTTATGAGGGATGGAGATGATGCAAATAAGTTGAATCGAATTCTTCAACTCACTGGATTCAGTGATCCTGTGTACGCTGAGGCATTTGTAACAGTTCATCATTATGACATTGTTCTAGATGTCACAGTGATTAACCGAACAAAGGAAACACTTCAGAACCTGTGTTTGGAATTAGCAACCATGGGAGACCTCAAACTTGTTGACCGACCACAGAACTATACTCTCGCTCCCGAATCAAGCAAACAAATACGAGCTAATATAAAGGTCTCCTCAACAGAAACTGGTGTGATATTTGGTAATATTGTATATGAAACTTCAAATGTGCTCGAGAGAACTGTTGTTGTCCTCAATGATATTCACATCGATATCATGGACTACATATCTCCTGCTACCTGTGCTGATGTGACATTTAGGAATATGTGGGCAGAATTTGAGTGGGAAAATAAGGTATTCTTTCTTTTTCTTTCTAAATTTTTTTTGAAGTGTATGTTGCTGATTTCTAAAACATGTTTACAATCTACATGATTGACATAACATGGTATAAAGTTCACTAATTAGTGTCTGATATAGTGGAAACTGGAAACATGTATTTAACTAGTTGTTTAACAGATTATCGTACCACAATAAAACTTATGCAATATGTACTTGTGCTTTATTTGCGTAAACTAATCTTGATATCACATCATGAATATCTATGATAGGGGATGCATTTATAGGAACTGATTATGTTGAGAATTTGGTAGCACACACATGTTAATTATATATGCATTGATCAGCTTTTTCTTAAAGCTGACTTAAACCTTGATCTCTGCTGAGGCTATGATTGTGACATGATGGACAAGCTGAGTCTTCTAATCTTTGATATTTTATTTGTTTAACTTTGAGAGGCTATTCAACCCTTCAATATTAATTTCTTTATTTGTTGTTCAATAGTTTGACCATCATTGCTAAAGCAGCAGACCAGTGACTTTGTTAAACGGTGTTGCTGTTTTGTATCCCTTTTTCCTCATTTTTCCACTCATACATGAAATCGAGTTGAATATTTTGGTACTTGAGTAATTTGCAAGGAGGCTCTTTTCCAATTTCTGTTGAGCATGTGAGACATAATTGTTTGTTGTTCATTACTCTGCATGTGCATTTAATCGAGTCTTTTGAGAATTTGATTGATGATTTTTATTCCAAGGGATAGCATACTATGATTTGCATCACTTCTGGTTAAAATGGTAATGAATGAGAGGACATATGTGTATCCCTCTTCTCAAGAACATGATGCATCATCTAATCCAAATCTCCTTGCATTTTTCATCAAATCTAATGCCCTATTTTTTTCTGATATCTTCTGCATAATCATGTCACCATGAGCACATTTTACCACTGTTAAGAATCACTATCTACAAATTAGCTTTACCTTTGTTGCTGTGTTTCAGGTTGCAGTGAATACTTTAATACAGGATGAGAATGAATTTTTGAATCACATTATCAAGTCAACAAACATGAAGTGCCTCACACCACCGTGAGTCCTCAAGCCACTTAACTAGTACTTTTCCCTGCATATATTTGTATAGGAGGAGCATCTGGTTATCATTGCATAGTCAGTTTAGTGGAACATTTTTTGTCTTCAGCATCGACCAATATCAGTCACCATGTTGTTCTTTGATTTTATCGGTTTCAGCTCTGCACTGGATGGGGAGTGTGGGTTTCTTGCTGCTAACCTCTACGCAAAGAGTGTGTTTGGAGAGGATGCTTTGGTCAATATTAGTGTTGAGAAGCAGACTGATGGGAAGCTGAGTGGTTATATTAGGATAAGGAGCAAGACACAAGGAATTGCTCTCAGTTTAGGAGACAAGATCACTCTCAAACAGAAGGGTGGAAATTAGACAGTTACATCCATCATCTTCAATCCGAGACTTGCTACTGCAATTTTTCCTAAAAGATGTTGCTGGTTCTTCCAGTGTGCTGTTCCAAGCCAGTTATAGTGCAATCAGGGCCAGCACTCGCATTGGTGCTAGTTTTTAGTGCATGGATCTGGGAATTTGGTCCAGTGCTTTATGCAAAAGCTTCCAATTTTTTCTCCTCTATTTATTGTTTTACTTCAATGACTGAATAATGGTATTGACTATTCATCATTTGTCATTTTTTTCTACATAATTCTATTTTTTTTCTCTTACAGAATACATACAGGTGCTCGCTCTACCATCAACTAGTGCTATATGAATTATGAGCTGTGACATGTTAGTGTGCTAGTCTTGATCCCATCTCCTAAGAGCATATTCTGGAGTATCACTTTCACAAGTTATGATCTCCATGAATTTTTTTGCATTTGGGTTCTGATGTGTGATACTGAAGTTGATTTTCATGATTTACGTGTGTTCATTTTTACTTTTTAATCCTTCAATTTCTTTGTACTCTACTATGATATGGGAGCTGTTGCAGGACTATTTGCGAGGTGGAATGTGGTCTGCAGGATGAAGACAGCCACTGGAATCTCTCAGGTTAGTCTTTTGTTAGTGAAGTCTGATGCATTTGTTCATAAATAACTATCCATCTTGAAGGAATTACTTCTGATTACTTGCACGATTTGCAATCTGAAAATTAATCAGTCACAACACCGGCAGAAATTGTCGGGTTTAAAGATCATGTAACTTGGGAGCACATTATGTTATTCCTCCTGACATGGCTAAAATTTTTATTTTTATTTATAGAGCTAGAGAGTATATCTGACAGTAGCCGAAGCAGCATGGATTGTAGCATCTTTTTCGATTGATATATCATGAGTAGGAAAATTATTTATTACCTGCTTTGAAGTGCTTTAATTTCCCTGAAGATTTTAAAGCGTTTCTGGTACCTCAATCACAATGCCTGTACCATTTAATGTGTTATGGTTTTGTACTGCTTATAGATTTGCAGGTCAGATATAGTCATTTTCATCATTTCAGCTTGTAGCAATTTGGATCTTAGCGTAATTTAGCGTCTTGCTGGGTCCCCTTCTGAAAACAAATCTGCTTGCTAAATACCTTCCTATATATATGTTTTAAGAATTTTTAGTTTGTACACAATGAGATGACCTGCTTCCGTTAACAGGCGGTTTTTATTTAACGTTTTGGACCAAAATACTCTTTTGTGCGCTAGTGATGCTCGTTTTTTCATTTAATGGCCTAGGATAAAATGTTCTGAAAACATAGAATAACGTGAGTTTCATGTAACATTTACTGTATCCCAGATGGGCAAAAGAGAAATTTTGGCAACACAAACGGCTACAGTAAAAGTTATTGTTTTTCTTTGTTTGATAGGAGGGCTAATTATAAATTATTTAAAAAATTAAAATCCATATAATTCTGAATGCGAATCATCTAACTTCGTTTATCTTGGTGTCGTCGGCTTTATCATCTAAAACATAAAAATGATGAGCAAAAAAATAATTTTAATATTCTAGTTATATTTTGTATGGTGACGGACGACACTACAAGGGGCTGCAAGTGGCTATTGTGGATGAGAAGGGAAAGCGATGAAGAGAGGTGAGACAAGAGGAGGAGGAAGACGACAATGTAGCTACCAACACTCTACATTTGTATCGATGTCGCTCGACAATTCTATCGGTATTGATAAAATGGTCACTCAACATCTACATCGACGTTGACATAAATGAAGATGTAGAGAGTCGCTCGACATCTGCATCAGGGTCGACAAAGATGCAAAGCATTTTATAGCATCTACATTGACTCGACACAGATGTAGAGTGACGTATTGACGTTGACAATGATGCAAGGAAGAACAACATCGTTGTGCATCTGTGTCAGCACCGATGTGGGAAAATTGAGCTAATTATATATTATCCTATGTAATTAGCTATCTTTAGTATTTTGATTGATGTACTTTCAAAAGTTATATTGGAATCTTTATACTTATGAAATTGAAATATTGAGATCCTTAGATAATTTCATAAGATTAAAATTTAAGAAAGAGAGATTTTATTGAAGCAATAGGGTAAAAATAAAAAAAAAGCGTATGTCACTTTGTGTTTGCATTTGTGTTGAGATCGCTTAGCAACTACGTCGGCATTGACATAGATGCAGAGCGACGAAAATATCGCTTGACATCTGCATTGACTTCGATATATATAAAGATACATGTCACTCGACATATGCATCAGCATCGACGCAGATGAAGATGTAGAGTGTCGCTCGACATCTGCATCAACACCAACATAGATATAGATGCAAAACAACTAACATATATGAAGATGCAGAGTTGCACTCGACATCTGCTTTGGCACCAACGTAGATGCAGAGCGAAGTAGCTCTGTATTTGTGTCGACGTCGACAATAATGCGAGGAAGGGCGACGCCGCTATGCATCTGTGTCGGCACTGATGCAGATGTTAAGTTGTCCTTTCATTGCTTTGCATCCCCTCAACAACTGCATTGGTGCTGACGCAGATGTAGAACGACGAAAAGGTCACTCAACATCTATGTCATCCTCTTCCTCCTCTTCTTTTGTTTCACCTCTCGTCGTCGCTCTCTATCATCCACAACAACCACTCGCGACCCTCAGCGACGTTATAGGTCGCCACCATCTAAAGCGTATCTAGGATATTGAAATTATCTTTTTGCTCATTATTTTTGTGTTTTGGTCGATTTAAAGTTACAACATTAGGGTAAATGAAAGTAAATGTTTCACGTTCATAAATATAGAGATTCCAATATAAATATTTTTGGGTCTAGGGATCGAGATGATAAATATATTTAACTATAAGGGATAACACATGGTTAGCCCTGAGAAGGAAGATAATTTTTGAGTTGTGACTTGCATTTATCACTTCAACCTACAAGTTTGGTTAGAGTTCGGATGCTCTTGATATCTACATCTATATATAAGAATCATCTTCTATTTTATCCATTTTGGAGTCTTCCTTTGGTGGCAATGGCGGCTGCTTTAGTTCATTGTCAGGATCACTAAAAATCAAATTTGTGAAGCTCAACACAGTTCTAGCATCAGAAGTAGTTATGCACATACTGCAGGACAATAACAGGAGAGGAATAGTTTCGAGGACTACCGTTCTTGTTCCATAGGCACAGGACAGACATCAAAAATTGAAGTGGACCAACCCCACCATGTGATGGGGTGGGTCACTGTGGCACCTAGAGACTTATTATTATTGCTCAAGCAGTAGGTAATCAAGTTTTGCTACCAGAACAAGGTTGATCCAGGCATCCCATCTCTGGATTGACCAAACGAGTGTTCACCTTCACCTTTGACTTGTCCATTATCGAGCATCAACTTATTGATCTGAATCGCAGCACCAGGTGTTGGCAAGGATTTTGTCGTCATTATGGTCCCAGAATTATTGATGTGAATCCTGCATGAGACAAGACAGATCCCCCAGTTGAAAGGCTCCAGAGAGGAGGACTAGCTCACTCAGTCCACCGCTACTCATGTCCACTGAATATTATCTTTTTATATATAATTGGTAACTTTTAAGTCGAGCAAGCAGACCTAATTGATTATGACATCAATTTATATTCGTGCGCATTGTCACATATGGGCTAATAATCCATTCACTAGGATATGCCTATCAATCAAATGACCTAGATGGCATCCGTTGAAAACTTAAAAAGCATGTCCTAACTCCCCTCTCCACGTTAAAAAAGTAGAGGTGGAGTGGGAAGTGGATTCTCTTCTCTTCCACATCGTTCATCTTTATCGCCTGCCAACCGCCACCCACTATAGGCTTAATAAAAATGATTTATGTGCTGGAAAAAAAAAAAGAAGCATCCACTAGCAAATAAAGAAAAGATGAGTCGTTTAAGCCTAAATACTTTTGAGCTCATTGGCATATAACAATTGTTTTGTTCTCTAAACTGTAGCAGTGGGAGATGGAAAAAGAAATGCTCAAGATTTGTGGATGAAGATTTTATCAAGTATTTAACCACTCCAACATGAAAGTTAAACCATGTCATCCATCACAACCACTTAGCTTCTGCAGCTACTTGTTCTCCAGCCTCATCCAAAGACAGTTGACCTACCGCCATCAATAATTGCTGTTCCTGCTCCTGCTTCCAATCTCCCAACCCCACCCACATGACGCCACACCGCAATCGTACCAAGACAAAGGTGATCTTATCAGTTGACGCCAGTCAACGGACACAGCGGGCCCCGCAGACCTTCTCCCCCCCCTCCCACCACCCACTTGGAGTCAAAAAAAATTTTTTAATATTTATAGTTTCTTAATTAATATAAAAACATATTTTACATCATCAAAGTGAACAGTGAAGGGCCGAGACTAGCACTCGGAAGGTGGAGGGCGACCTCAGATTGCGGCGACGGTGGCGGTGGCCGGTTTTGGCGAAGCGCCGGCTACGGTGGGGTTGTGGCGGTGCTCCGCCTCGTAGGTCACGATCAGCATCGAGGGGTCGTCCGGCGCCCGCTCCACGTGCTTCCTCGCAGGGCACCCTCGGACGGTACTGCATTTGTAGTAGCCCCTGTGGGCAACGGAGGGTGGAGGAAGACAGCAGCGCGTTAGATCGATTCACGACCGTCCGATGGAGATCGGAAGGATGGCGGAGGCGCAGGAATGGTTACCTAGGGTAAGGGGAACCCTTGATGGGCTTCTGCCCGTACTTGCGCCACGAGTACTCGTCGCCGGGGATATCGGCCACCTTGGAGCTGATCGCCGGCACGCGTATCGTCCGCTTAACCCGAGATTTCCTGCGTAGTGAGAGGCTATAAGACTTAGATGAAGAGTTGGGCCTAATTACGGCGTCAGTTCGCTAGAGTGCGCGGATCTAGGCGTTCGGATATGCTTAGGGAAGATTTGTGATGGTCTCTTGTTTTACCTCTTCTTGGAGCAGTGGCAGCGGGAGCCGGGGACGGCGTACTTGCCGGCGATGTGATCGGAGTGGGCGTGGGTGTGCTCGTGGCCCCGCTGGTGGAGGGCGGACGAGAGCGGCGGCTTTCCGACGGCGACGAGCTGGGGGAGGAGCAGAGAGGAGGTCCCTAGCCTGCCGTTCGACACGCTGCCGTCGCCAGTGACGGATGACACGAACGAAGACGTCGCCGCCGACAACGACTTCGAGATACTGAAGCACCCCTTGTTGTACCGGCTCGGGGGTGACACCTCGCTTGCGGCGGTGGCAAACATCGGTTTGGTGAAGTCCAGGGTTAGGGCCTGGGGAGTCGGCAACGGAGGGGCGTGGTCAGGGGGTTTGACCCGCAGCGGAACCGCGGCGAGGGTTAGTGTCTTCGACGCTGCGGGAAGCGAACGCCGATCCGGCGGGGGCGGGCCGGTCGGGCCGCGGCGGAAGCGGGCGTGCCCGGTGCGGTTGAGGATGGAGATCACCTTTCTGAACTTAGACACGGCGAGGTCGGCGATCTCGCGGCAGTCTGGCTGTTGCTGCTGGTGGTCCGAGAGGCGGAGGACGAGGTCCTCCATGGAGCGGATACCAGCGGCGGCCGCCTCTTGGATGGCGATCTGATCGTCAATCTTGCGGTACCCCATGAGATCGACGGCCATCGTGCCGATCCAAACCCCAGGCAGATAGGTTAGATTAGAAGACGACGAGAGGCGAGGCGTTGCTTTATAAGTGGGAGTGAGAGTGGAAGCAGGGGCGAGTCAACGATGTTTCCACTCCGACGGCTTTGATCTTTCGCTTTTCCTCGAGATGGGATCCAAATAGGCAAAACTATTCCCTCTCCAACACTAACCCCGCGATACCTGCGTCGATAGAAGATCGAGTCTTCTGCGGGACCCGCTCTCGTGTAGAAGGTGAGTGAGTGGGTAGACGATTTCTCCGCAACGACCTCTTCTTCCACGGAGCAGGTTGGCGAGAAGCTTCAATTATGTGGGGCCTTCAAAAGAAAGCAACCGATACTTTATCAACGATACGTTGACGCTTTCAACTCCTCGCTTACCATTGGAGAGCTGAGGTGGGACCCGCGCATGAAGCCATTACACGTCCAATCACAAGGCAGGGTTAACCTCGGTGTGTAGGTGATTACGTAGCAAAAGAATTACCGGAAAGAAAAAGCTGTGGACGTACCATGATATCTTCTCTTCCTACGATCACGAGGTTTTAAATTTATCTCCACCGTCCGATCAGTAGACTTTTATGAACTGTCGTTTCCCATCACCCCATTTTTCCCGGTCAAACATATATCTCTCCCATGTAATTGTCCAACTTATTTTAGTTGATCGAAGTAAGAAAAGGACGACAGGCGTCAACAATTTAATGTATCTTGCATTTCGAAAAAAGAAACATTTTAGTTCATTATTCGTTGACAAATGATTTGACGATGTTTTTCTCCTTATTTGTTCAGAAACATTAGTCAACGCTGTTTGTCAACTTTTGAGGAAGCCATTTATTACTTTGTTGAATTAAAGGAAAGAATTATTTCACTTAAGACGAAAGTTAAACACCACTCATCGTCAATTTGAGCCCCGCCCCCCAAAAAAACCCTAATCGCGATCGGAGACGGAGAGCCATGTCGATGGCGAAGGGCTCCAAGTTGTTGCAGTGCATCAACTACCGGGTGCGCGTCACGATCCAGACGGAGAGCCATGAACGTCGTCCTAGGCGATTGCGAGGAGTTCCGCAATCTTCCCTTTGTAAAGGGCGCCGCCGCTGCGGGGGTAAGAAGCCTGGCGAAGAGCGGGAGGACCGCCAGCACTCTCGGCCTCGTCCTCTTCCTCGGCGAGGAGGTCGTGTCCATGACTGATGTAGAGGGTTCCCCGCCCCCCGACGAGTCCCGCGCTAAGGCCCTCGCCGCCGCAGCTCTCGGTGACCCCGGCATCTCAACCGCGCCTCTCGTCCATTCCCGGCCCGGTCTCGCCGGGCCCGTGCGCGGCGTTGGCGGGCCCGCACCCGGGATGATGCAACCGCAAATATCGCGCCCGCCTGTGCCTCTTCTCTCGGCCCCGCCAATCTCCTATCCCAGGTCGTCCTTCCGCCGGCGCCGGGGCAGATTCCGGGTTTCCCAGGCCAGCCCCCGTTAGACGGCCAACGACTGTGCCAGTTCAGTTAACGCTGCCAGTCGTCCTGGGGCTGCTCCACCGCCATTCCCGGTGCCGCCACAGATGCTGAGGGTCCCTCGCCAGCGATGCGGCCTGGTATGCCTGTTCCACTGCCGCCAAGGGTAGGGATGCCACCACCGCCAGGTGGGCCGGTGCCTGTGTTTGCTCCACCAAGACCTGGAATGCCACCACCACCTCCGCCTCCAAATCAACATTGATTGCCTTGGTACATACTTGTTCTCGGTCTTGTTTCTCAGTTTTCTCTAGCCTTGATCTGCATCAGCTTTCTGTGTGGCAGGTCTTATCCAGAGCTTGGAGTTGCAATGTGCATGCTATATCGGGAGAACTGTTACAGAATTTGAGGTTCCACCTATTAACCTCTAGTTATGATTTCATGTCTTTTTAACATCTATCTCAAATTTCTGGACTTTCATAATACTAGTGTTTTTCTGTTGTCACTTTTGTAGTTCATCTGATGATTTTATCAAAAAAAGATGATAATAAAATTTTGGAAATGATATATAAACTTCCTGTGAATTGTGATATGGAGTTCTTTTACAGATGTGGATTTGGAACTTAAATTTATCAGAATTCTTGATGAGCTTTGACCATATTATAAAACCAAGATTGTTGTATATCGATCCTACTCAGATACCGCATTAAAACATGTTCATATTTTTTGTGATAAAATAAATATCCTTCCTTTAATTTGACTTCTGGTTAGATAAGTCTCACATAGTACAAAGATTTTGAGAGACCATTGAAGCTGCAACTCACTTTCTGTGCAGTTAAGTGTTGCTGTGGGAGGGTCTGACATGTGGTTGTCATTTCCAAGTCAAATCTAACACTTGCATGATTCCTGTTCTTAGTGGCCATCTCCAATTTAGGCCTCCACTTCAATCCATGTCTGAAAAATAATGTGATGCAGTTATTTCATATATGGAATCTCAGAAAAATGGTTGAGAAGTAGCAGTGTTCATTCATCTTAGGCCTACCAAGTGCTTCATCATCAATCATCATCAACATCATCATCTGTATTTGTTATCTCTACCACTTGCCTGTAAACATCTGAAACATGCCAAACAAATTAATTGTTAAGAGTATCTGTGTCATTATCATAGGACTTAAAAGATTATTGATGAAAACAAGAGTAAAAACTCTCAGAAAGAAAGAGAATAAAAGTCTCAAACTTGTCATAGGGGGGTGAACTCTCCAATTGTTGATTTGAGCAACACCCCATCCATCATATTAGGAGTCTCAATTATGTGCAGAGATGGACTTGGCACAAATAAACAAGGTTTTGCATCAAACCCCATGAATATGAGAACCATTAAGGATCAGAACTAGGTGAACGAATGGGATTGATGACAAACTTTCTTCTATTTTTATCATACTTGAATGCATTTCCAACCATAATATTTCCACCATTTCTTTTGTACCATTTATATCTGACAATTTCCTGATAAAAATATAAGTAGTTTTACACATTGAAAGGTTACCTCTTAAAATATTTTTCTCATATGGCAGGCTATCAAAATATGAATTCGGATATGTCAATTTTTTATGACAGATTAACACGAGTCATGTTCATTCCATAGTCATAATCAGTTGCATAATTCAAGCAATGAGGCTAAATTATACAATTATTCCTCCAAAGTTTATGGCTTGCATATTTGTCAACTCAATTTAGTTTAGCATATATGTGTATATGTTTTCTAAAATCTAAAAACTTGTGTATATATATCATTAATGTTACTTCCTATTGGCTACTACAAATTTATTACAAATTAAAATGTTAATTTACATGAATGCATTTTAAACCTGTTATGATGCTAATGACATTAGGACTATTTTAGATATCTAATATAATTTTTAGACTCAAACTAAATTTAGTTACGGTGAAAGTAGTTCATCTGGATTTTTTAAATGGATGTGAATGATAATGACATAAATAGGTGATCTTAATATTTGGAGGAATACAAATTATATTAAAATCTATAGTGTAAAATATGTTATTTTCCACTTTGCAAGGATATACAAATGTGAATTTCCCCTAAAAGTAAAATATTCTTTTGTATGTAATGTGATTTGGGAGTGAATAGGTTTTTAGCCATTTATATTTTGCTTGAATGAATAGTTTTATTTGCATAAAATAAATTATATTTAATTTACGATCTTCTTTTAAACATCAGGTGATTTTTCAAAAAATATCTTTATTTTAAATATTTTCCAATCGGTACTTCCCATTTTGTTTTTTTCTCAAATAGTATATCCTAAATTTAAAAACATTTAACTTAACCACCATAACAAAAATACTTTAAAGCTTAACTGAAAACACGATAAATGATTTAAGTATACTTATAATATTAAATAAACTAGTTATAAATTTAAAAATGCTATATTATAATAATCTATAAGTAATGATAATCAAAGAAATATGATATGATGTCACTTATACTATTTTTAGTATATCAGTAAAACATGTCTTAAAAAAATATTGTAAACATTTTTTAAATGTTTTCAATAATATTTATAATAGTTTTCAGTACATAAATAAAACATATATTAAAAAATATTATAAATAAAATTAATGAAAACTATATAATAGTTAAAAATTGATTAAATAATAGATAAAAATTTTAATAAGGAAACTTTTGAGGGATATTTTGTATATTTTTAAATTATAATTTTTTTAAAAGAATAAGTGATGAAGCAAAATTTGAGCCCAACATCTTAATATTAGGATCTATACCAATTAAATTAAGTAAAACTTTAAGAAAGAATATGTCGAATAATATTACGAACCATTAACATTTGGTAAGAAGGTCCACCATTATATCCATAATTGGTATTAATTGAGAATATTATTTAAAAAAATCAAAGAATATTATACTATTGTTAAAATTAATAATAATATAAAAATATATCAGTTGATATTTTGAATTCTTAATCTTGTATAAGAGGGTTCATCATGTATCAATGTTTGGTGTAAATTAAGAATAGTAATTAAAAACAAAACTAGGAAATATTTTAGGAAATAAATATTTTATCGGAAAGTCGTATTTATTGCTCATTTACGAGTCACGGATGACGTTTCATTCATGCGACGACTATGGTACCGTATGAGAAAGGGTACATCTTCTTCCTTTCTGGCCACGGCGTTAGATCACCTGCGGTGACTACCTTCCTTATGGACAATGGAACCCACCTTTTTGTACAACGACAGAACCGGTAAATTTTTGGGTAATGAACTACTGGTAGTTCTTTTTTTATCTTTTCTTTCATTGTCCGAACGGGTCGTCACCTCCTTCTGATCCTACGGATGCGCGCCACGTCAGTGTTCTCGGGGCACCACGTTAAATCACACGGAAAAAGTACATCTCATACTTGTGTCTTCGCTACTCAACTACCTACCTGCCTCGTGAATGGGTTATTTTTGTTTCATATTTTGGCCCTACTGTTAGTTTCAGTTAAAAGACAGGTAATGTGAAGCTGGTGGGAGCTGCGTTTCACCGCACACAATTCTTTTCTCTCTCTGTTTCCCCACGACCGCACGACCTCACCCGCGGCCCGCTCCTCTTCCTCCCTCCCCTCTCTCCTCCTCCGCCTCCTCCTCCTCCTCCTATTCCCCTCTCTCTCTCAGGCTGTTAGGGTTCGTGCTTTCCTCTTCGTTGCCGACTTCTTTCCATATTATTCTTCTTCATGATGTTTGGTTTCGTGATATTTCTGGTGGTTCTTTGGTGTCTGAGCAATCGAACTCCTGGTGCAGGTGGCGATTAGAGTCGGATCTTGGGCGCCGATTGCAATCGGAGATCATGAGGAGATTCCCAGAAGAGGACTGCCTTCCAGAGTAGCTAGACCGGCTCTGTTGCTTCTTTTCTTGGGGATTCTGTACCCTTTTTGCCGGAACAAGATGAAATACTTCAATTCCGTCAGCGGGACTCAATCTGATGCAGCTCCTGTTAGTGGAGGAGGACTCAGGTATACACGAATTATGTGGTTAAAAATAGTTCCCTTTTTGTTCTTGATATCGGATTTATAATCTTTTCATGTGATGTTTTTTGCTAGGCAAGAATTTTGTCTTGTTGTGCTTGCCCTCAATCTTTATTTAGGTTTTGGAATCGAGGCTGTCCCCGTGAGCGATCTCTGTTAATTAGCAGTTATCTATGGCATGATTGTCAATGAAGCATTGTTGTATATCAAATTTCAACTGTGGAAGAGTCCAAGACATATCTGTAAGAGATGCAGAAAAATGACTTTGTAAATCCTTTTGAGATAAAAACGGTCTATGATATTCTTTAATTGATCTTTGCAAGAAATTCTAAGAGTTGTTAATAAAAATTGAAGTTTTTCTTTACTGATTGAAACGTCACGTAGTTTCTATTACTCTAAAATACTTTGGTTTGGATAGACCATTAATTCCATTAAAAGGTTTGGCCAGAGAAAAAAAACTAACATTGTTGGTGTTTAGTGGATGAACTCAAGCGTTGATATTCAGATTACCAATATATTTTTGTTCTCTATTGCAGTCAGAATGGCAAGTTCAGTTATGGGTATGCGAGCTCTCCAGGCAAGAGGTCTTCGATGGAAGACTTTTTTGAGGCAAGAATTGATTGTGTTGATGAAGAAATTGTGGGTTTGTTTGGGGTCTTTGATGGTATGAACCTTGTTCTTGTTTACAAATGGAATGGTCCAAGTAATGTACTTTATGGTAGATGAGATACATTTGCTATATCTCATGCTTTCATTGGTTGGCGTATTACCATAGTTTCTTTACTTTTGGACTTGTTGTTTTAAATAAATTTGGTTCTTATCA
Source organism: Ensete glaucum (assembly GCA_021527575.1). Taxonomy (NCBI): domain Eukaryota; kingdom Viridiplantae; phylum Streptophyta; class Magnoliopsida; order Zingiberales; family Musaceae; genus Ensete; species Ensete glaucum. The sequence continues at coordinate 42,566,027 of CM038558.1, forward strand.
GGTCATGGTGGTGCTCAGGCAGCGGAGTATGTCAAACAAAATCTCTTCAGCAATTTAATTAGGCACCCAAAGTTCCTCAGTGATACCAAGTCAGCTATAGGTTTGTCCTTTCATTTAATTTCTGGAACATGTTGTGGGTCCTGACTTTTTGTTCATTATCCTATCATCTTTATCCACTTTGTAATCTTGCAGCTGATACATATAACCACACAGACTCAGAATTTCTGAAATCTGAGAATAATCAGAACCATGATGCTGGCTCAACTGCTTCAACTGCTGTCCTTGTTGGTGATCGCTTGTTAGTTGCAAATGTTGGTGATTCCAGGGCTGTTGTATGTAAGGGTGGAAAAGGTGAGTCTCATATACAGTTGTGTTTTTTTTCTGTTCCAAAGTGTTAATTTTGTTTAGAAGGGATCTCTCTACTGCAAAGTTTTCATTTGATACATGGCTGAACATATATTGAACATAAGCTGAACAGACTTGTCATTGGCAAATGTTGTGTGGAGGGTCTGGTACATGCATTAGAAAATATCTGTCCATTTGTGACATATCATATATAAGCTAGATCAATATCAACAATGTCTGCTGACTTTTTGAGACGAAAAAGGAAACCCTTTGTTGTATGGGTGTTCAGCATGTATTCTGGCTCTAACGATATCTCGTTTGTGAGAAAGACGTCTATTTTTCAGGGAGGTAAATCTGGTCTCTTATTATGGTTTTACTAATAAGAAATACCAATTACATAATAAATAGAAAACGATGTCTTAAATGTGCAGAGGTCCTCATAATAAGGAGTATGTTCAGATACATTATGCTTTATGGGTTTGATTCGCTTTTGTCCTTGGTTATCACCATTATTTTAGTCCATATTTCAAATATTATACTGCTCGCTATAAATATAATATGAAGCCTACAAACAGACATATTTGGATTTTGGTGTTTTTCATTCTTCTGGTAAATATAAATATTGGATTATTTGCTTGTATATAGGAGAAAGCTTGAGATGGCTTTTTTTAATCTTTAGGCATCTATCTGGTGGTAAACTATATAAGTAACTTTTCTGTACTTGCTGTTGATTGCAAATCATTATGTACAAGTAGTATTTATATTTGACTAATTTTAATCTCTAAAAGTATCGTGCTCTATTGAGTAAACAATAAATTTTTTTTGCATGAATAACAACCAGGGTACTTCCAACTAAGAATAAAATAAGGAAAAGCCTCCTAAGGTGATCTGCAAATATCCAATAGTAATACAATTGGGAGAGGTGAGTCACTAGATAGTAAGGGTGCATGGATAGGTAGAGAAAAAGCTATCCCTCGATTGTGCTTAATGGCGACAATATCCATATAGCCAACCCATGTATGTAGGGGTTTTGGCTACCAGCATATTGCATTGTTCATACTATTCAGTGATCAAATGGTCACAGAATGGATGATGCAAACATATAAGTAGCCTTTTTTCTTAAAATTTCAGTTGTTGTTCTGAGTTGGTTTTGCTTTAAATCAACACCTTGTAGTAACTGGCATAAGTAATGCTTGAACAAGTTTGATATCGGTGGCAGGGTTAATCTAATTTTCCTCATAAGGACAAAAATGATCTGCATCAGGTGTTGTCAGCTGATTTTTTATAAAGATTATATGACACAAGCTTCTTCTTGTCTTTCCGTAAGATCCTTGTTTTAGTTGTCGTAAAGTTGTTCTTGGAACTTGATGCAGCTATTGCTGTCTCAAGGGATCACAAGCCTGATCAAACAGATGAGAGACAACGGATTGAAGAAGCTGGTGGTTTTGTGATGTGGGCTGGTACATATTTCTTCTGCAAAATATTGCTACAGTTAGATTGTTCTGATATTTGAAACCGACATACATTCAACTGCAGGAACATGGCGGGTAGGTGGTGTTCTTGCGGTTTCTCGTGCATTTGGTGATAGACTCTTGAAACAGTTTGTTGTTGTTGATCCAGAAATATGGGTATGGTGATAAATAGCATGAATTTTTGTAGTATACCTGATTGCCACTCTAGTTTGTGTACTTAAAACTGTTTAAACACAGGAAGGAGTAATTGATACCTCCCTGGAATTTCTCATCCTTGCAAGTGATGGACTTTGGGACGAAGTTACAAATGAGGTACTCAACAAATCCAGATCTTATCCTACAATTGCAATGGATTTTAGCTTGAGAAAACTGAATCTTTATTTGTAAAACATCATAGGAGGCTGTTGCTATGATTCAATCCATAAAGGACCCGGAGCAAGCGGCAAGGAGACTGTTGCAGGAGGCTTGTCAAAGAGGGAGTGCCGATAATATAACTTGCATTGTTGTTCATTTCTCGGCTGGTGAGAATAGCACTACTGTTGAATACCGATAAATCATGAGTCTTAGCTTTTTAGTAATCAATCCTAAGATTTAGAAGTCAATAAGGGTTCACCGGCTTATACAAGGGCCCGGCAAATAGAATTAACACGTCGGGGAGTCGTCCGGCTGCTAAACGACGATGTTTACCTTGTGTTGTACCGTAGAACAAACATTGCATTCTGTTGGAGCAGTCTAATATTATTATCGTCCTGGCTCGCGTGCTGTGTCGGCAGAGTGGTAGAACTGCATTGCATTTTGTAAAGACCTCTTGTAATATACTTGATGACAGATACTTCAAATTATTCGTTTGTTGTTGTGATTTTGTCACATCCTAGATTTATAAAAAATAATAAAATACGTTCTTTCTTTTTTTTAAATATAAATTCAAGTCCTTATCCTTCTAATGATAAATATTCTAGAATAAAAATATCTTATTCACATTTCTATTTCACCCGAAACTTCGGATTTATTGTAAAAGAGTAAATTATTTTAAAAATAAACATAAAATAAAAGAGTATATCAATAATCACACCGCTTAAAAACTTTAAAAAAATTATAAAAATAAAAACATAAAAATAATCTTCTTTAACATATATAAATGTTAATAGTTTAATAAAAATAATCATATGTTAATTTCTCATAAATTTATATATTAAACAAATAATGATAATTTATTATGTAATAAACAAAATCATGCATGGTTCACATACAACACATATATAATAATCATATAACAAAGACGTATAAGGCATTCGATAATGCACTTTCTTAACAACAGATGGAGAGGTATATTTTATGGGACGGGTTCCTCCCAATAACGGATTGAAATAATTCATATCGCATTCTCAACAACAAATGGAATGGTATCTCTCACCTGCTCAAGTGGAGACACGTTCCTTCCAACAGCATATGGAATGGTATCTCTCATCCACCAAAGTGGAGACACATTTATCCCAACAACAGATGGAGGAATTGTCTAGTCATCATGTCTGATGGCTCACTAATTCTTAAAGGAAATCGTCATACCTATCCTCGGCATGGATACATAAACATCTATGATCATTCATTTACGTTTTCATTCATTCATTCACGTCTGCATTCAAGAAATATTATGATCAAATATTATAAAAGACTATATTTGATGTATGATATGTTAACTATGTCCATTGGTGGCTCCACATTGTGATAGGCCCTAACCTCCTTTCATACTTCCAATGTGGACCATTAATATAGTCAAATATATTTCACGATAATAAACATATCAATATCATAACTTAAAAAAATAAAAAATTAATAATTATTTTAATTGATATTTTAGATAAAATTTTTAAGTTCATCAAATCATAAATACATAAAATATTAATCTCTTAATAGTTATAAATCAATCAAAATCTTAATTGGAATAACTCAATTAACTTAAACCCAATTCAATTTGATCATAACCTAATGGAACTAATATCAAACCATTATAGAACACTATAGACTGATATTATTTAGGTTTGATTAATCTTAATTAGGTAAAATAGGTTTAAACTAGTCAAATTTATTTTGAATTACCTTAAACTGACTTAAACAGATTAACCTATCTAATTCAGTCAAGTAATGAGCTCAAACTAATAAAGGGGGAGGAAATCAGACAATTTCATATAGTGCTAGCCTAGACCGAACCGAGCCACCTAAGTCTTAAATGGATCATGTGGGTCGCACATACCTATCCCAAGTGGTAGATTGAGCTGAGGTATAATGGATTAGGTAGAGGATCAATGATGTATCTGGTGTCAATCGCATAGCTGAGCAGACTTAATTTTACGAACTAGGCTAAGTCTCACTCACAAATTTGGTTGAGCTTACCACTGAACTGGGTCATGGTTGGCTCGCGGATTGAGTTGTGCCTAGATATATAAGCTGGGATTGTGTTTGATCACATGAACTGAGTCATACCTAGCCATATGAGCTAGACCATGCTTGGTCACATGAGCTAAATACTACTTGGCCACATAGGTTGGATCGTACATAACCACATCGGTTGAGTCATTTCCTTATTCACAGTGCACAAATAGGAAAGTGTTGTGGAACTTTATGTCGTGGCCATGGATTCAGCACGGTTAGGTTCCGCCCGCATGCTCAAGTTCATCCGCTTCACTTAGGAAGGGGATGAAGCTTGGAAGAAATCGACGATGTGTGCTCCTTGACCTGGTTCAACTATATGTCATATGCTCGAGGGTTCGTCTCAGGTCGATGTTAGTTGAGGTTGAGTTGGTGTTGGTTGAGCTCGAGTTGATCGAGGGTTCCTGTACAAAGGCCACGACAAGGTGGGAGTACCCAGTGTAGCCCCTCCGATCAGTACTCTGATCGAGATGGTCTTAGAGGTTTAGTGTGTAGAGAGAATTCTCAAGAGGGAGAGAGAGAGAGTCTCAAAAGTCCCCTTTCCACGGCGGGGTGAAGGTTACTTGTCGGAGGTCGACCATACTAGGTTCTTTAATGTTGTTGATATCCTTTGCTGCGATGTCATACGACCCCGTATAGTCCCAAGGTCCTCGCCGAACCTGCACCTAATGATACAATGCGGGGAATTCATGTTGTTGATGCGCTAGGTCTATCATACTTGTGCCAGGTCAATCGTATCTATGCCAGGTCGACCATACATACGCTAGGTTGGTCATACCTATGCTAGGTCAACCATAATTACGTTAGGTCGACCATTCTCACGTCAGGTCGACCATGCCCGCGCCAGGTTGATTAAGACTGTGTTAAATAAGCTGAAGACGTGTGACGAGCCAACCTATTATCAATCCTATCGAAAAATGAACTACCTAATTAAGTTAATATATTATTTATAATAATAAAATTTAATATTAAGAGAGAAAATATCGGCCATTATCCAAATTGAATGGATTGAGCATCTAACTGTCTATCATATCACCCTTATACTCACACAAGAGAGAAGATGTAACACTACGATTCAGGTTTCCATATAATTTTGTGATGATTAAACCGAGAGGGAAACCATATGCTGTTTCTCCTCGCAAACGCTAAACAAACTCTTTTAAGTCAAAGCTTCTAATATGCTTGAACATAATAACTACAAACAAAAAAAATAAGATGAACTCCTTTAGGGCCAAAACCCCTGTGCGATGGATCCATGAAAGAATGATCGCTCTGTAAATATCTTTGCTGTTATGTTTTCTTCGTCCACTCTCTCTTCATCTCTTGTTGGATTGATGCCCATTTTTTTCCCACTAATTTCTATCAATAGAAACTAGAAAAAAATTGTTATTATGTAGGATCTTCAAACGATGCCGGGGTCCATCGACCTCTCCAATCACAATGCAGGTAGGGCGGCGGGCATATTGGATTTCGGCTCGCAGAAACAATGATCAATAAGAGAAAAAAATAAGCCTTCACGTCCAATACGTTGCAAACTGTGATTGGAGAATAAAGATGGTTCGTGTTCCAGGGCCATAAGAGAGGGATTTGGTCCACGGCCGAAGCCGTTGGTGTCTCCTTTCCTCGGCCCCCGATTTGAACGGTTCCTACGAACGATTCACACAACCCGAAACACCTTTGGCACCATTCAACGGCCACCACGTCATCACTCCGGCCCCAGCACCTTGCGACGCGCTCCAGCGAGCCACGTGTTAACCATGCATTGGTTACCCTCAAATTTTTCCCAGAAATATTAGGAACAAAGTAATAAAGATAATATTTATATCCAACGGTGATAGATAGGTCCGGTTCTCATCATCGCCCGTATATTTCTTTTTCGCTTTATTATTTGATCCTTTCTTCTTTTTCTGGATTTCGATCCGACTTTTTAGGGTTTTCCCAAGAAATCTTCTGAATCTGAGGTCAGCATCTCACGGTTGAAAGTGGGGCATGGTCTCCAGTTCCAACTCCCTTTCTTAGTTCTTCCTCTGATTATTTTATGCGGGGTATGGGTAGTTGTCGATGTCGTCTCGTTAATCTGCAACAGAGGATATTGATTAAGGTTTGTGTTGGGATTTTCGCGTTCCGTGTCTGCATCTTCACACACACACACACACTCTCTCTCTCTCTCTCTCTTTTTCTTTTAGCTCAATGGGGGCCTTCAAATTGGTGTATTGTTTGTTTGTTTGGTTTTTTTTTTTTGTTGTTGAAGTTTTTCATTGCATTCTGGTAATTCTGGTAAAATTTGACGTTATTGGTGCGGGAAATTGATCTAGTTTATCGCAGTGCGTGATGTAAAAGTATTCGACTTTCTGTTTCTTGATCTTAAGCGTCTATGGGGAGGTTGATTGGAAGCTGCCGAGAGTGTGTATGATTCGCATGTTTATGTCTCGAGTGATTAGAAATGGGATTCTTTGTTGCAGAACTTGGGGTCGCTGTTACCGTCTTATGCATTGTTTTGGAACCTAAAATGGTTAATACAAACTCCCTATGGTTAAAGGTTCTTGAATTAATTATGAAATGCTGACATATCTGTTGTTCATGGCCTTTGTTTGTTTGAATGCTAACCTCTTTTGTTTTCTTCTGATGAAAGGTTAAATTTCCACTTCTGGTAAACATTTCCGCAATAGGAATGTGATTTATTGCTTGCTAGGAGATTATACTGGTGGCTCACAGTCCTACTATGTTTAATGTGAATGTCAAAAAACTTAGAATGTCAATTTCAAGAAGCTTACAACATTCTTCCTCATTGCGATAGGAAGCAAAAATGTTTTTGTGTTTGCACTTCAGACTCCAACTTAATGTACATCCTCTGTTAACTTGTTGTTCATCAAACAACTCTATGTTGTAGTGCATATGAAGTCCATGCTGTACTTCCAAATTCCCTTTCTTGCATATTTTCCGATTGGTCAGATGTTTTTATCATTAGTGCTCTATCCAATTTTGGCTGCAAGTCGTGAATGTGTTGGTGTAATTTTAGGTTGATATCCAATTCTAGAGCTTTCGTGTATCTACTTTGAGGCCAAATCATAAAGTGATTAGTTACACCAAAGAGATATGTCAGCGTCAAGGAGGGATGTGGACCCCGCTTTTCATGGTGCAGGAACAAAGGCGTATCCTTTACTACATAAGTCATGGTGCCTTAGACAACTATAATACTTATGCTAATGGTATAGAATGTAACAATTTATCTGTCATCTTGTTTTCAATTTGTATATGCAAAAGCAAAGAAATATCTGATGATTGCTTGCTTGTATTCTCAGTATGAGTTAAAGACATAGCTGAATTGGTCTACATGGTCATACATGAGGAATTTTTTTTGTAACCTTTTTCTGCAACTTGGAAATAGTTTTCAGTCAACATTTTTCACAAGGTTGTAAAAACTAGTGTCATTAGCTGTTTATTCAAGTTTCTTATCTATAGTTTGTCCTACAACTGCAAGGATTAAGTTTTCACAGAATCTACCACCCTCCAGCTTTTGTTTAAGAACTAAGGACAACTGAGTATATAAATTAGACTAATTTTAATGAATTCTCTTCACCTTTGTCCTTCTTTTGAAATAATAATAATAAAATAACAAAAATTCTTGAAATATGATTTTTTCCAAAATCATGAAAATTCTTCTCTCAAATGACTCTTTCTAGAACTTTTGATGTTAGACTGAAAAATTGGTATTCTTTGCCACCAAAATTCGCTCCTAGTGATTCACCTTAGTGCCTACTGAAAATATGTTGCCTAGATTAATCATATGCCTACGCATTCCAATTGGAGCCACTTACTTTTTACCATTATAAGCAGTAGCATTGAGAAGGAAATATGACAGGATCCTATGTGGCTATCAACCTGAGATCAATGCTCTAAGTTGGAATCATATCTTGGCTCTGCAAGAAATTTTCAAGAGTTGCATGCTAGTTCATGGTAGAAGGTAAAATTCTCAATTTTGGTCTGTATCAATGTACGGAGCCCTGCTCAGTACGGTACGTACCGAGGCATACAAATGGTACGCCAGGGCATACCGATGGTATGCCTAAAAATAGCTGAAAAACCTTCAAAAATATTTGGAGGTAACAATCCAAAAATACCAGGGCATATCGATCGGTACGACTCGGTAATGATTGAAATTCGGGGCATACCGATCGGTACACCTCGATAACAATCAAAATCTGGGGCGTAACGACTGATACACTTAAGTAACGTTCGAATTTTGACAGTTATCGCTCGGTACGGACCCCGTATCACCTGATACAAGGTCAAAACATCGGTACTATCCTGTAGAGGGCGGTCCGTGTACCGATATCCTCTCGGACTGGTATGTACTGCCCGTATAGGGTGGTACACATCGAAATTGAAAACCTTGGTAGAAGGATCCACTTTAGTAGCGACAATTTAAGCTCATGCCCATAGTAATCCTCTGAAATGTCCTAGGCTTAGAAATGTCAAGAGTAAAGGGAAATAACAAGCTTTTATCTTTCTGAACAATTCATAACTGAAGGGCCCAAGTGAGCTGAAATGCCATTAAAATTTAATTCCTACTTCTCCAGCATATTTTGCATGAAGATGCATGATTACTTCTTTATGGTAGTCATTTATGTCATCAGGCACTTATCTAACAAAACCCTCCAGCATGGGATGGGATATGGAAATCTCATTAATATAGTTTTTCTTATTTGACTCTAATATAGTAATATTTGTGTAGTTAACCTCTCTCTTTTGACTGCATGGCATACATTTATGTTCCTTGACAAGCCACAGTGGGATGGAAGTATGGCGAATTGAGAATTTTGCGGTTGTTCCTATTCCAAAATCTTTTCATGGAAAGTTCTTTACAGGGGACTCATATGTTATTTTGAAGGTACTATCTCAGATTTTCATTTCAGAATCTGTGAAATGTTCACTTGTTGCCCATCTTGTTGTTTTAGCACTCTGCTTTTTGCCTTGTCCTATATGTCCACATGATTCTGTGATTAAATGTCCAGGAAATTCTTATTTTGTATTTTTACTATTTCTGCACTCTTAACCAAAGTCTCTAATGTCTTAATGAGCATATTCACCTCTAATTTTAATTTTGAAGCATAAAAGGGGCTTTTCTGCAACTTCAACAAAGAACTTTTTAAAAATTTTCTTCAGGATCACTTTCTGAGTTAATTGTTTATTCGTTGTTAAGGCAGGATAGTGCACAAATTCTTTCATCTTATTAATTCTACTCATTTTGTTCGTTCTAATTTTAAATTAAGGTCTTGCCCATTAAATTGTAGTTTTGACCTGTTGAGGAAATTATGAAAGATTTAGGTGCTGCTGGTTTTTGTTGGTGAGCAGAAGTCCTTGTCGGTTGGATTGTCTTCGAATGCTGACATCCTTGCCAATGTAATTGGCTGTGTCATGGTCTGTAATTGATCATAAATTTAAGGGACTGAGGAGCACATAAGTTGGATAAAACTATGATATGTAAGAGGATCTTGTCCTGAAGCAAGATTCAATTCACGTGCTTTTAACAGGCTGCATTCAGTCATTTTGTGACGGAAGTTCACAATGAAACTTAGAATGAACATTTTAACAAAATACTCTTATGAGCAGGGTTTGCAATACCGTCTCATACCGTTCGGTACACTTGGTATGTACCAGTCTTATAGAGCACTGGTAAGCTCGGTATAGCTCAATACCTTAGTGTACCATATGTCGGTATGCTTGGTACAACTCGGTACATACTATACCGATAGCTGGTTGATACGTCGGTACAGTGTAAGATTGTGAACCTTGCTTATGAGTACTTAAAATCTGGAAAGGTCATATAGAACACTATTATGGATCAACAGTTTGTTTTTAAGGTAGTAACTATGAAGCCCATTTGGAGAAAGTTGTATCACGAGTACTTTATAGTTGACAAATTTATTTTTGTAAAGACCCGTCACTGCCTTTTCAATTTGTAAATGACATGGAATTCTCAAAATGACTCTTCTAGTGGGAGACAAAAAGGTCAGGGGTAGAGGTAAATGATTATGCAGGTGAAGAGGTTAGTCAATGTGCAATAGGACAGGCACATGTATTTGTTCCTTGCCAATTTGTGCCAGAATGGGTCAACTAACGATATTGTATAACAATTTCTTAATAGCTTAGTCAATGTGCTATAGGACAGGCACATGTTTTCACTGACATTGTGTTTGAAGTTTCTAAATTTTCAAACTCCATACTAAGTTTTGAATTATGCTGGGGATGGAACTATGCATCATCATTCTTTGCTTCAATATTTATACTCACTTCTTGGATCACTCTTCTTATGTTCGAAAATCTGATGAGAATGGTTAGACCACAAAATCACTGAGTACGATGCTAGAGGGTATATGAAAATACAGTAAAGAGTACAGAACATACCATAGTGATTAACAAGTTAGCAACTGCATCATTCCAGGTGTTATAAAGATGACAATATCACATTAAATTTCATATCATAGGTCAAGCTAGACGACATCAAGTTGGGGTAACATACTATATCTTTGAAACTTTTAGATCCTTTTGTTGTAATGGTCCACTTAAGTCTTCCTTATTTTGCACTCAAGAAACAAGCACTTGCAGACAAGGGTAAAATTATTTACTTCAGCAGTCCTTTGTTGGTTGATACACTGGATGAAGCTTCATATCATTCATATTTTACTTATGTATTGAATCATAACAGTGAACTAATAATATAGTACTATAACGGTATAACCCCTTATTATGTTGCTGCCCGACTTACATTATTTCTTACATATTTTAATTTCACATGCTACTCCACATCTCAAATTTATGACATCCATAGGGAAATAAATGTTTGGTAGAAAGTAAAATGGGATACAATGTGCATTCATCTGATACCTAATTATTTCTGACAAGTTAGGTTTACAGTCAACAGTGTTTGAGTAATAGACATGTAATATTTGCTTCCATATGTGCCTCTTGATGAATTTTTCTTTACGTGTCATAACTTGAATTTTTAGTAATTATGTTATATATTTGTTTGTGGTTCGTTTCAGTCATTTCTGTTCCTTTATCCATTTGCTTCTGAATTTTCTTCTCTCTGCAGACGACTTCCCTGAAAAATGGTGCTCTGCATCATGATATCCATTATTGGCTTGGTAAAGATACTACTCAGGTTAGGCTGTCTGATCTTCAGTACATAATTCCATTTAGTTGCTTCCCTTGTGAAATAATGTGTAATATGTACAGTTTGATTTTGATATTTATTTGAAAATAAATAGGATGAAGCTGCAACTGCTGCTATCAAGACTATTGAGCTTGTTACAGTTCTTGGTGGACGTGCTGTTCAGTATCGTGAGGTACAAGGAAACGAGACAAAGAAGTTCCTGTCTTACTTTAGACCATGTATCATTCCACAACAAGGTGGAGTGGCATCTGGATTTAGGCACGCTGATGTAAATGAGCATGAGCATGAGACTCGTCTATATCTCTGCAAAGGGAAACATGTTGTCCACATAAAAGAGGTATTTAAATCATCAAAGCTACCAGGACAACTATCAGCCAGGAATTTCTCAAGCTTGCTCTTCATTATATCCAGGTTCCTTTTGTGCGGTCATCCCTCAATCATGATGGTATATTCATTCTGGACACAAGATCAAAGATTTTTCAGTTTAATGGATCCAACTCAACCATTCAAGAAAGAGCTAAAGCTCTTGAGGTGGTCCAACATATAAAAGAGACTTTTCACGATGGAAAGTGTGAGGTAGCAGCTATTGGTAAGTTCTCAGACTTGAACAACTTATCAAGAAATGCTGATCTGACTAGTGGTTATATATAGAGGATGGCAAGTTGATGGCTGATGCTGATGCTGGAGAGTTCTGGGGCTTCTTTGGTGGCTTTGCTCCTCTTCCTAGAAAGGTATCTTCCGAGGAAGCAAGAGATGTGGAGACCTTTTCTGTGAAATTACTTTGGTAAGTTTTATTGATTAGTTCATATTTAAATTGTCTTAACTCTCTGAATCTGGATTCTTAAAACATTTTCCTGAAGGTTTTTCTAATAGACTATGGTTGCTTTAGTTTCTTATATAATCTGTTTGACTTTGTTTCTAATAGAATCTGTTTGACTTTGTCAAGTGTTGAGAATGGGCAGCCAACACCTGTTGATGCTGATTCATTGACAAGAGAGTTGCTAAACACAAATAAGTGTTACTTGCTGGATTGTGGTATTGAAGTCTATGTGTGGATTGGCAGAAATACATCACTTGAGGAAAGGAAAATTGCAAGTGCTGCTGCAGAAGTAACAGTTCAAACTTGCCTGAAAGAGCTTTTCTATTTCCTCAGTTTTAATTGATACATTTTTGTGTATGTCTTATGCAGGAATTAATTAGTGGACCTGATAGACAAAAATGTCATGTAATTCGTGTTGTTGAAGGATTTGAGACTGTCATGTTTCGTTCAAAATTTGATACATGGCCACAGACAGCTGGTGCAGCTGTATCTGAAGATGGTAGAGTTAAGGTTGCTGGTAAGACTTCAAATAAGTTATAATTTAATTGGATAAATGTCTTTAACTCTTCTGTTTAATGTGTCAAAATACTAATTACTAAGGTTGTGTGCTCTATGCCTTATAGCCCTTTTAAAGCGACAGGGGTTGAATGTGGAGGGTCTTACAAAGTCTGATACTTCAAAGGAAGAGCCTCAGCCATACATTGATTGCACAGGCGATTTACAGGTACTCTCGTGATTTTCTCCCTGTTTTAGCTGATGCTGGTACAGTAAAGATGCCAGTCCATAATTTAGTTTGTTTGCCTTAATTTTCTCAGAAGAATATATCATTAGAGAGGCATATAAAATTACTTTTTTTTTTTCTTTGTTGAACAGGTTTGGCATGTAAATGGTGATGAGAAAGTGCTTCTTGCATCTTCTGATCAGACAAAATTTTACAGTGGAGATTGCTATATCTTCCAGTATGCATATTCTGGTGAAGATAAAGAGGAATATCTAATTGGTACTTGGTTTGGAAGGAAGAGTGTTGAGGTAACTAGCTCATTCTGTTGGCTTGTTTAATTTTTACTTAGGACATCAAGTCCTCGCAGCAAAGATATTTTTTTAAAAAAGGAAATTGCAAATGGATGAGCAAAAACAAAAAAAAAGGAAATTATACAAGATTCTTTTACTTATGCATATGAAGAGATTCTCCAAAGAATAAAAGAAAAGATAATAGCTCGTATTGTCAATAGAGGGTGAGCATTGGATCAATATGGTTGCTTCTTGCAACACAGGTGACTAGGCTTTAGTCATGAAATTAGCCTCTTCGGTAAGGATGTGCACATTGACTATTACAGACATGCATTGTTGGGAGTCTCATATGCTGGATCATGCCCTTTTGAGATTGTATCATCAGTGGTGGGAAAACATGACAAAAAAAGGAAACCTATTATCTCCTATCTCTGGCCACTTTTCAGTGAATTTCCAGTGGCATGATAAGTATTGCACAGGCTCCTTGCTGACAGTTTTAATGTTGTTAATTTCGAACATTTTGATAGGAGCTATGACTATGTAGCTCATAGAGAAGCTAATCTAGGCAGGATACAGAATGTACCTCATTCTTTTGGTTCTCTGGATGTCCACAGGATGGATGTTCCCTCATGTTGATTCTGAAGTATAGATATAGATAACTGTTTTTTATTTTACGAAAATAAGTATTGCACAGACTGAATTGAACATGTAATTGATGGATCATTGAGAAACCTATGAAGATTAGGCTTTTACCAGAGTTTTGAACTTCTGACCAATTGTTGATGAAGCTTGGGTACAAAGACAGGAAGGGAGTGGAGTAGGTTGGTAGATTTGCTGCACATGACCAGTAATTCACTGGACACAGGTTTTACGGGCTGCATGTGCTCAGATCATGGCATTTGATGCCGCAGCAAATTGGGGTAAGAAAATTAAAACCTTCAGGGATCAATCAAATGTTAAACTTCCTTGTACAGCCTGAATCGGGCAGGTCTGTGAGTCAATCAGCAGCAGATGGATATTACTGGTTATGAGGATATGTAGCTATTTGGTGTCAAGTTGCACTTGAGCTGTTTTTATATTTTGAAAATAGGCAATCAGTTAATCTGGGCTCATGTGAAAGTTTTTACTTTTTAGATATATGTTGATACTGTTATAGATTGACAAGGTCACATTCTTTTTTTTGAAGAAGTTTAATTAGTTTAACCATGTTATTGTTCATTTCTGAATCACTAGTAAATTGGAAGTTCATTGTGATAGCAAAATCTTTGAAAATTCTTCAAAGATTGATCTAAAGCTTGGGGTTGTCAGATGATACTTATCAATCCTGTGACTATAATTTGATCTATCTAGACAGCCTAATATTAATGCATTCACTTGTGCTAATTAAAGTCCTTGACCTCTTATCTTTTTTCTCAAGCAGCGTGAAAATTGTAAATTTGGAAAGATTTCCCAACTTTTCTTATACATTCCTCGTTAAGGCAAGTGAAGTTTCTAGAACTAGTCATTGTATTCTTGGCAAATTTAGGTGCCACTTAAGCCTAAATTTGAAAAATTAGAGTTCTTTCTCCTATATCGGATTAAATATGCAATTAGAAGTTACCTCCTTGAAAGGTATTTGTGGTTTAGTGTAAGACTCAGCTGACCTGAATGATTGTGGTCTTCCTTTGGCATTATGATACTGTTTCTGCTTGTTATTTACCTTCTAAAATTTTGGGAAAGAGTTATTAAAAGTAAAATAAGGCTTTAAACAAATATCTTTGAAAATCAATTTGGTTTTATGTCGAAAAGATCAACCATAGAAGCTATTTATTTATCAAGACAATTAATGGAAAAGTATAGGGAGAAAAACAAATTTTATATGGTTTTTATTAACTTAAAAGAAAGTTTATGATAGTGTTCCTATAGATTTATTATGATGAGTTTTAGAAAAGAAAGATATATCCACTATTTCTATTGATGTTATTAAAGATATGTATGATAATATAGCTACTAATGTTAGAGCTATAAGGAGCAAGGTTTGACTTACCGGTCCGTACCGGTATACCGAGTTCATCTTGGTACCGATACGGTACCGGTACCAGGCGGTATGCACAGTGCATACCACCCGGTATATTAAAATATAATATAAATATTTTTATAATATAATATAATATTAATATATTAAAAATATTAAAAAAGAAAAGAGAAAAGGGGCGACGTCGCCTCGATCTTTCTCCTCGCGCGGGAGAAAAAGCGCCCGCGACCCGTGGGCATCGACGACACGAGCGAGGACGGCGAGCCACACGGGCAAGGACGGCACACGGGCGCTAGGTCTTTCTTCTTCTCCTCTTTTCTTTTTTTTTTTCTTTTCCTCTTCATCTTCTTCTTCTTCCCTTTTTCTCGCTCAATTGACCGCCGACGGTCGATTTCTCCCTCAATCGGCCGACGGTCGATTTTTGGCGGAACCACCGGTCGCGGGCGGTCCACGTATCGGCAACTGATGGACTGGTATGTACCGCCCATACCAGGCGATACAGGTTGAAATTGCAAACCTTGATAAGGAGTGTGTTTACTGAGTTTCTTATTAGCATATGATTACATCAAGGATCTATATTAAGCCCCTATCTTTTCACATTGATAATAGATAAATTTATTAATCACTTACATGATAGACCTACCTAATGTATGTTATTTGTTGATGATATTGTCTTAGTTGATGAGAGCCTAAGATTAATTATAAACTTTAGCTATAGAGGCAAGCCTTAGAAACCAAATATTTTAAATTAAGTAGGACTAAAACTGAATATGTAAAACATAATTTTAGTGATTCTAGAATATAAACAAGAGAATATAGTTAAGTTGGATAGATAAGAAGTTCATTTAAGTAAAAACTTTAGGTATCTTGAATCCAAGGTTTGACTTACCGGTCCATACCAGTACCGGGCGGTATGCACAGTGCGTACCACCCGGTATAATAAAATAAAATATTATATTATATTATATTATATTAAATATATTAAGAAATAGAAAAGAAAAGGGGCGACGTTGCCTCGATCTTTCTCCTCGTGCAGGGAGACGTTCCGTCTCCTCGCGCACTAGAAAAAGCGGGCGAGGGTGCGCGGGGACGGTGCACGGGCGAGAACGACACTAGGTTTTCTTCTTCTCCTCTTCTTTTTTTTTTTTTTCCTCTTCTTCTTCTTCTCTTTTTCTCCCTCAATCGACTCGATTTTTCCCTTAATCGATCGCCGATGATCGAAATCGATCGTCGACGGTCGATTTCTCTCTCAATTAGCCGCTGACGACTGAAATAGACCGTCGATGGTCGATTTTTGGCGGTACCACCCGGTAGCGGGCGGTCTACGTATCGGCAACTGGCGGACGGTATATACCGCTCGTACCGGGCGGTACATGTCGAAATTGCAAACCTTGCTTGAATCAATTAATTAATAAGATACTCGTAGAGTAAAAACAGGTTGGTTAAAACAGCGAGGAGCATCAGGAGTCTTGTGTGATCATCGGATACCTTTGAGATTAAAAAAATACCTTTATAAGATAGTTGTGAGACCAGTACTGCTTTACGGATCTGAGTGTTGGAAAGTTAAGAAACAACATATACAAAAAGTTTGCATCACTGAGATGAGAATATTAAGATAGATGTATGAAATTACTAGGAAAGATAAGAAAAAAATATTTTTATTCGTAAACAACTAGGCATTGTTTCGATAGAAGATAAAATGAGAGAAAATAATTTAAGATGCTATGAGCATGTGTTTAGAAAACCTCTGGATGCAGTAGTTAGAAGAAATGAAATTATTAATATTAGCGATGTCAGGAGAGGTATAGGAGGACCTAAAAAGACTTTAATATAAATTATAAATAAAGATTTAAGTAATTTGAACTTAACTAAACTTAACTAAAAAGATCCATGTAGCCAACCCTAAATTATTGGAACTTACGGCTTTGTTGTTGTTGTTGTATTAGAGAGTTCACGCTACTAAAATTAAGATATGTTTTGAATAAGGAGGTAAGAAAAATGGAGGTTCACAGAGTATTGTATCCATGTGAGATTTCCATTGTAGAAAGTGAAAATAGCATAGAATTATTTATCATCTTTATTCCAGTACCTCTCTGTTATTAACCAAAGCAATAACCAAAAGGTAGCAAGTTGTACAGTTTTGTTCTCTAATTTGTTTTTGCTTTCTTGCACCGTTTTTTCGACTTTATTTACTCTATGAATTTGATCTCCTAGTTTTTTGTCCAGATTTTATAATGAAAATCTGCAATCTACTTGATAATTATATCCACTATTTGCTTCAAAGGTATTTATTCATTGACACTCCAGTTTTGTTTGCTTCTATGAAGGACCAATAACCCACCTAAAAAGTAATAGAAATTGCTTATTCTAACTAGGGTTGGGTTTTGATATCTCATAGAACAAATTTGTAAAACTTAAAATGATACAGATTGAAATAACCTGTCCGAACATGCTATAGAAGTTTCTTATGTTATTTAGGGACAGTGAACTGTCTTTGACATCAAGTTTGTAGATCATACGGAAGCTATTTTAGTATTGCTACAGTTCATTTGCAATGTGTATAAGAATTTTGGCACTAACAATAGGCAAAACTCTATATCTAGATAGTTGCTCTTGTTTTATGAAATAGATGAAACTTGGTGCCAGTAAAGAACCAATGGATGGTGAAGTTTAGCTAGATGTTCCTCGAATTCGTGCAAGACGATTGTTCATGTAAAACATGTAGGTGCTTGAGCTAGCATTTGGGTGCTAAAACGAGCCACAAGAGAGCTGGATAATATCTATGAACACATCACTTCAAGTAATGAAAATGTTAAGATATCTGTGCTTGTGTTATATATGTGCACAGGTATGTTAATTTTCCAAATAGAGTATAAAACCTCCATAACTTGGATGCATTAACTAACCTAGAAACATGATGGAGTGGCTTCATATGAGTTTTCCAGGCTATTGTCTTGTTTTTAGACAGTCCCTGCAGACACATGATATTTTACAACCATGCAGCTGTGTTTTTCAGTGACCTAAGTGATATGAGGCATCAATATAAAATAGTACTTCAAATTGGTCTATAATGGTGGCTAGGAGAGGCTATGGCTTATATAGAATAGTACTTCAAATTGGTGGCTAGTAGGATTTGGCTTTATATAGAATAGTACTTCTGCCCTTTTGTTTCTGAAGTGCAAGGTAGTCTAATCGGCTCAACATGGACAGGATTAAAGAAGAAATGACACTTTCTCTTGATAGTTTGTCATAATCTCCTAGTTTTTCATGGAATCCTCTCAATAGATAGGGTTAAAAAAGAAATGCAGTCTCCTAGGGCCTCATAGTTTTTCTTTACTAGACATTAGACAAGAAAGAGAGTATTCTGCTATATCTAAATTATTCTTTCTCTTGATCTATGTTATTTAAATGATTCCTTTTCATATTGATTTATGATATCCAAATGATTTTTTGTATTTTTCATTTAGCAAATACTTTTATGATTTTAATAAGGTACCAACAGTGCAAAATTTCTTTGGTCTTTGTAACATACGTTTGACCTAGAATTTTTTAGCCCCACATATGGTGTTAGAGTTAACTATGGGAGATCTAAAGAAGTATGGACTATTCTGTGTATTAAACAGATCTGTCACCTTCAAGAGTGAAATGTCTAGGAGGTCCTGCCTTAAAAATATTACTAAAGATGCTAGACATTCTATAATTGAAACAATCAAAGTTTTAATGTATCTGTACTTAAAATATTCTATACTAAATAATCTAAATACAGGATGAGAGAGCTTCAGCTATATCCCTCTCCGGAAAGATGGTTGAAGCCTTGAAGTCACAGGCTGTTCAGGTATGTAGCATTTTCTCTTGTTGTTTACTTTCTGTTTTCTTTCTTTAGTTTGTTGATTAATGTCTTCTGTCTGCATTTTCAGACTCGTCTTTATGAAGGAAAAGAACCTATTCAATTCTTTTCAATCTTCCAGATCTTTATTGTTTTTAAGGTTTCTTCTATATACTACTGAAATCATTGGTGCAGAATATGCTCGTTCTTTGGTACTGAAAATTTTCAGTTCTACTAAACACTTCCATTTGCAACATCAGGGTGGGTTGAGTTCTGGATATAAGAGATTTATCACGGAGAATAGCATTGCTGATGAGACATATTCAGAAGATGGTCTTGCACTTTTTCGAGTTCAAGGTTCTGGACCAGATAACATGCAAGCAATTCAAGTTGAGCCGGTAAATGCTTCTTGTCAATCTTAGCTTTGAAATTCTACATGAACTAAAAGCAAAAATCTCTTGTTTTGTGGTTTTTGTTGACGACCTATGAGGACTGATGATTAGTGCTATTGATGCAATATCAAATGACAAGTCATATGGTTGGTTGAGGCTTAATGGAAGTTCTTGATTGTAGTAATGAAGATTCAAATGATCTCCAAGGTCGATATGCTTTGTTGTATTCTACAAACAATGAAGCTTAATGCAACTTATTTTTGTCTGGTTACACCCCTCTAAACAAGGCAAATTCAGCCTGCATATGAACCCGTCTATATTATAGGAACGTGTACATCAAGTAACCAAAATCATCTACATCATCAAAATTATATCTACTTGACATGTGCATGAGGTACAAGATCAGCAAGTCAATCTCATCATGATTAGGTGAAAATCCCTCCTCTTGACCTCTTTAAATTCTTCATGCGTTGCTATGGCGGAATATATTTGATGCCAGAACAGGAGTAATGAAAGCTCTTGCATAAAAAAGAGATCCAGTATTAATTCTTACTGAAACAGAACTTCCATCTCCAACCCTATCCATCAAGTCCAAGAATCTCTTAGTGTTAGAGTTGGACCCCTGCAGTCCACTTACTACGATAACCTAAATGCTAGCTTGTAGATTGCTATTTATTTTACAGGAAGTTGTTTTTGTATTTACCATAGCTTTAATCAAGTGATGGCACCACAACTAATTATTTATGGTGCTCTAATCAGGTGGCATCTTCCTTGAATTCATCTTACTGTTACATATTGCATAATGAGACAACAGTTTTTACATGGTCTGGAAGTCTTACTACGTCAGAGGATCAAGATCTTGTCGAGAGACTGCTAGATCAAATAAAGGTTTGTAAATCATCTTAGCATATCCAAAATTTCCATGACAACTACTAGCTCCATTTGTAAAAAGCTCCATTATTGCTTCTTTACCTCTTTACATTTTTCTTCTAGTAAAAGTAATGTTGATCCTATTTGAATATTTATTTGAGCATGCAATTTTCTTTTTGCCTAGCACCAGCCTTTCACATGCTATCACTTTGCAATTTATATCATTTTAAGATTGACTCATAAGTGTCGCAGATTTATGTCTCGCTTAGCACCCATTGATGACAGTCTTTATTTGATTAGAAGTTTAGGTCAAGATACTCAACTCAAATAAGAAAAAAAGGAGAAGAAAGGGCAGATAAAAGAAAAAGGAAGACTATCAGTTACAATGGAAAAAAAGAAAAGAAAAGAACAGGTGCAATAAAGGGATCATGGTGGCCTCCAAATCACAGTGACATATGGTCTTTAATGTGTAGTTGAAAGCATAAATTTCTTACCTCTTTCTCATATGGTATCTTTGGTCTTCCTTGAAAATTGTTAATGCTTTCTCTAAGATAAGATAAGCTTGAACTGCAAACGAAAGTATTAATCTCCCAACCTTCCTGATGGCCCGACATCAGGTTGAACTGATCAACCTTGAATAGGAACTAGGTCCAAATTATCAGGGGATGACAACATGGTGGCATCTGTTCGACAAAATCTTCTCTTTCCTTATGTATCCATCTTTGATGGATAAGGGCTTGGAGGCTCACAAGTTTATCAATTATAATATAAAACAGAAGACATAAAAAATTACAGTCCCATGTGTATAAAATATTGGTGATATTTTTCAGTAAATTACCATGGAATCTGAATCTTGTATCCTCTTTCCTGATTTATTGGATATAATGATGCTAAATAAGTTTGTCATATTTACAGCCAAATATTCAGTACAAACCACAAAAGGAAGGGACAGAAACTGAACAGTTTTGGGGTTTACTAGGAGGTAAATGTGACCATTCCAATCAAAAGATTGTCAAGGAACCAGAAAATGATCCTCACCTATTTTATTGTGATTTTTCAAAAGGTACATGTTAAAGGAATCCATTTTCCACTCTTTACTATGACATTTTGTTTGTTAGATTGTGATAGTTGCTAAAATTTTGTTTCGTTTCCATCATTCAAATGCTGGCATGCAGACAATTTAAAGGTATGTGATAGAAATTCCTTTCATCTCATTAAATATTATTCTTCAACACCTCAGATAAATTATACATAAACTATGGAGAGTCTTCTCTTTGTTTGTTACACTTTTAGCTTGTTTTTAACTAACAACATAAAGTTTCAGGTTACAGAAATATTTAATTTTACCCAAGATGATCTGATGACAGAAGATGTATATATCCTCGACTGTCATTCAGACATCTTCGTTTGGATTGGACAAAAGGTGGACACAAAGATAATATCACAAGCTCTAAAAATAGGAGAGGTATAAAATAGTATGTGCTTTTTAGAAGCACGCATGTACCATCTTTTGATTGTTCCAGACAAGAATAATTTGGTTCCTTGTATATTTATTTGTGATTCTTGCCAGGAATTTCTTGAACATGATTTTCTTCTTGAGAAAATATCTCGAGAAACTTCGATATTCATAGTCACAGAAGGAAATGAGCCACCATTCTTCACTCGTTTCTTCACATGGGACTCTGCAAAATCAGCTGTAAGCATTTGAGTATGCAATCATTTTTCTCTTTTTTTTGTTACAAATCCAAAAGCATAACTTTTTACAAAGCAGGTTTTCATCTTCAGTTTCTTATAATAGCCAAATAAATGATTTTATTGTTAATTATAGCAGGCATGGATTTTGTAACCATCAGAGCAATTTAAAGTGGAATATTCTGGCAAGAATTTCATAAGAGTTTATTCTTATTTTGAGGATCTTTAACTTGTACTTTGACTGCAGATGCATGGTAATTCCTACCAGAGGAAGCTTGCCATAGTGAAAACTGGAGTCACTCGACCTGTTGAGGTAAGATAAGATCTATAATTATTCAATCTTGTTCGGTAGGACAAATCAGATGGATTGTTGGCTTTTTGTTATTATTTTCTAGAATTCCTTAAAGTTCCATGGAAGCTTAATAAGAGATCATCAGATTCAAAATATCATGATTAATAGAAAATGCATGGCTAGATCAATATGCTAGTTTCTGTCTTGCCTTCTGATGCTAACGTAGTTGTGATTTTATTTTTGTTTATTGAATGTGCTTATATGCTTTTTTTTTTAGTTTATTTTTACAACAGTAAATTATAGATTAGGATTCTGTTTATAACTGTTTGACATGATCCACTGTATTTTCAAAATCTAAGCTCAGTGCTTAGCTGATTCTATCCAATTGACTACATGGACCTAGACCAATTTTCATCAAAGGGTGTCTTGTATCATCAGATTAAACACTTATCTGTTTTTCTGTTATACATCCATACATCAGATTGACTCATTTTTTAGAACTTCAAACCAAGTATGATTTTCTCCAAGCAAGCAACTCAGTAGTCTATCATACCAGGCAACAAAATCAAGCCATATAATATTATTAGCTTATAGGTACTCGGGTATTCCAATTTTCATTATTTCAATCACATATCTTGTATTAGCTGAGCGTTGATCATATAATCTTGCTTCATTGTTTTCCTTCTTTTTGTGCAAGCAAGGATTTCACATGCCACAGCAGTTACTTTTCTATAAATGATCAAGCTGTAGCAATTTATGCTCCGATTTGACAGTTCAGCTTTAGTTGATGTATTTGGTAAAACTAAGGACAGTATTGTCAGAATTTGGTCTGCCATGCTTAGAAAATTTAAAAACTCCAGGTTGGATGTGAGGCAAAATATTTAACCTGGACATCAATTGGAAATGGTGAGTAAAATCAAAGTAGCACAAGTGACTTGTCATATAAGGCCAGTCCAAGAGTCCCAACAGCTGATATACCAAAAATGACCTGTGGACTGTTTTATGGAATTTGCACAATTCAGGAATTTGTGAAAAAGCCATACTGCTTCAAATACATACTCCTAGGATGCGTGGAGAGTTTGCATGCACTTAATAGTTGGCTTCAGGATCTTATTCTTAAATCATGATATAACTACAAGCGAGAAGTCATCAAGTCATCTAGAAGATTCTTTTCTCCACCAAGTCATCCGAAGCTATTTTTGTCAAGAGAAAACCTTTTCCTATCAAATCTCTTTTACCTTTGCAATCTTCAGTGAAGCTATTTAACAGCAAATGTGAGATAGATTGCTAGCAAGAGCATCAACTGAGCTTCTTATGGCATATATGGTAAGTCAAACTTGTTACTCCGATGTTGGGGGTGAGCTTTGTCACCACAGTTGGCTGCTTATCTGCAACCCGGTTAATTAGTGACAGAACAGCCTCTTCACTGATAAGGATAAGGCTGCATACATTAGTACTCACCAGATCATGCTTATTAGCAAGGGCTTCATGCCATCTTTTTTATCACTTGGGCTTATTATGTATACAACGGTCTAAAAGCACAAGAAGCCAATAGTATGCTTCAAATATATGTTTTGTAAGATGAGATGCCTCTTCGATTGTCTGATGCTCAATGGGATCAATATTTAGATTCAATGATAACCTAGCTAACAGTATGAGTTTCTGAATTTGTTGAAGTCATGTAGTTATGACGTGAATTTTATGACATTTCGTTCTTCATCTCCAATTATCCTTGCGCACTTTTCTTTGTGACGGTAGTAAAGTGGGGTGCTAATTTTAGATGTCACTGTTTCAGAAGCCAAAACGGCGTGTACCAACATCTAGTGGAAGAAGTGTAACAGATAAATCTCAGCGTTCCAGAAGCATGTCCTTTAGCCCAGACAATGTTCGTGCAAGGGGAAGATCACCAGCTTTCAGTGCGTTAGCAGCGACCTTTGAGAATCCAAATTCCAGGAATCTGTCAACCCCTCCTCCAGCTGTTACCAGACTTTATCCAAAGTCTACAATCCCAGATTCTGTAAAACCAGTGCCACGTTCAGCAGCAATTGCTGCTTTAACTGCATCTTTTGAATCTGCAAAGGAAAGTGTTGAATCAAAATCATCCAGAGGTATGTAGCTGACGTCTCCTGGATATTAAAGATCTCAACTTTTCCAAAGAGAGTATGACTTCATTTATCTTCAGGAGATGTGAAATCCAAGGTTGCTCAAGAAAGTCTGGAGGCCAATTCTAATGAGAATCCAATTTCACCGAGTGGGAGAAACGATGACCTCACCATTAAAGAAGAGATGAATGAGGGGGAAGATGAAGATGATGGAGGGCTTCCTATATTTCCTTATGAACGCCTAACAACATCATCCAGCGATCCTGTTACCGACATTGATATAACCAAGAGAGAGGTATATCACTATACTGTTTGCATTCCAAAGCCTCATTCATGTCTCAGATTCTGTATATTGTTCATGTTGCAGGCTTACTTATCTTCAGTAGAGTTCAAAGAGAAATTTGGCATGAAAAAGAATGCCTTTTATGACCTACCAAAATGGAAGCAGAATAAGCTTAAGATGGCGGCTCATCTATTTTAATTCTACCATCTGCATTCAGTTCTCATGACATGTTGAAACCTCAGAAGAATATATTGGCTTTGTGTTCTTACGCACCTACATGCACTTGCAGGTATGCCTTTCTTTAGAGAATTTACATGTAATTAGCCCATTAAGTGATTTATTTCCCCCAGTTTCACTATTTCTTTTGTTCTCTTTTGCAGTGGAAACCTATCAGCAATAGGCTGTTCAAATGCTTTCTCAGCCGCTTCTTGATTTAGATAGTTTATGAGATTTTACCAATGGCATAGATTTGTTTATTCCTTTTTTGGGTCACAAATTGGCTTCTCAGCTTGATTTTTTTTTTCATAATATGTATTTTTCATTTATTAGAGATAAAAGGCAGTGAGCTGACCAAAATTTTATAGATTGTAATTTTCTTATGAAATGACCGAAAACATCGTATGAGGAATGAAATAAACGTTTTTTGGTTGGTGGTGACAGAAGTGTCAATAGTTGTATCATTGCATGTGGTAGGTTTCTATGGTTATCCAAATCAACAAATATGCATCCAAATACTTTGATAAAAAAGGGTTAGCTACTTTCTTTTATATTTCGCTGCATGTGGATCCTTAAACCATATTCTTATAATTCTTAGAAATGTTGTGCTAAGCATGCAAAGAATTTGGTTTTTAATATTCAAAGCCGCGTGGCCTAAACAATTATCTTCTTTAACAGAAGTTCTTGATGTTCTTTTTTGTCAATCAGTTCTGCATCAAACATTGGTAAAATTCATATAAAAAAAAAATACTTTGGTTCGTCGGTCTTTCTTACGCTCAATGATATCTTTTGAAATTCTTAGTCTTCATAAAAGATAAAATTGTATGGGTATGTCCATTATTCAAAATGGATAATTTCTCGTGTGTTTACGGATCATATCAATAGTCAATCGATCAAAATATCTCTTACCAGATTGATACTAGAAGAAGGGTCTCAAGTTGTGCATCTCAATAACCAATACTTTCGTGCATCTCTGACCATGAGTCTTTAGCTCTTTTATGGAAGGAGCAATGATAACATCATTTAGTCCCCTTATCACATATATTGTATATGTGGATGAACCAATATAATTGTTAAAGAGCATAATTGAACTTACAGTATCAAAATAAAATTTAGATCAAGATCAGTGAAATATCTTGAGTCACTCGAGAAATTGGAAGCTTAAGTAAACATGAGTTTAAGATGACGTAATAAATAGATAAAAAATCCATTTGTATTCCATGTATTCTATTTGTAAACCAGAGTAGAAAGCTCGAGTTCTTCTACCCGTACGAACTATGAACCATGTGGAGACAAGGAGTGGCTATAAGCGGATAGGGATGAATGATATTTTAGGTATGATCATCCAAAGGAGATGATGGTGAAGACTAGCATCAAAAATCCAACCTTAGCTTGCTGGCCATCGGATGCGGCACACTTTTTCAGGTGGTTTTCCCCTGTCCGCAGCGATCCTTTCCAAGCCACGCGTGATCCGACACGGCGACATGGTTTTCCACCAATCGCCAGGCAGATCCGACGGTCTTCGTCGGCTGTTGGACACCGTCCCCCTTCGGCGGCTTTGAGCTCATCCACAGTTTTTGGACTTTCTGCAGGGTGGGACATGCAAACCGCGGCGTCTCGTCGGACCCACCTCGGCTGTCTACAATACATTCCCATCTTCCTCGATTCCGCTTCGGGTTCTTCGCGTCAGGAGTACGCGCAGTTAAAGGTATGATGTGGGAAAGAAAGGAAAAAAGCGTTCGTTTTCATTGATGAGATCGGTTTCCGATCGCTTTGGCTCCGAAAGATCCGACTTTGTGCATTTGAATGCCGAATTTTAGTTCAATACGAGGAAAATGAAGCAGACTTAGGTGTTCCTTCTGGTTGTTCTTGTTAATTTTTTTGTTTACTTTGGCTCTATGATTCCAGCTTTCTTCTGAAAGAACCGAGCTTTGCATCATGGGTATATCGATTTTTGAGAGTTTGAGCTGCTCTCTGTCTCGGCTTTGAATAGTCGTTCTTTTAAATAGTATAGTCCGCTAATTTAGATGTAAGCTCGCTAAAGATGGAAGCTTTTGCCCCTTCTGATCAACTTTTCTATATTGCCTTCTTTTCTCCTTCCACGAGGATTATCTGTATATCGTCGATTTATCGACATGTTATCGTTTGAATTATGCATATAATGATGGCGCAACATTGATGATGCTCGTTTTTTATTTTTCTTTCATTTTTAGGATATAAAGGAAAATTTGTGGTTCGCTCGATGTTAATTTTCTTTCATTGTATATTTGATTTTGGTCACGTATTAATAATTACGGAAGCAAAATTGCTGGAGAAAAGTATTTTAGTAACTCATATCCTTCTTTACTTAGCTGAATTTTTCTTAGATATATGGATTTTGTCATGATTCTCAGTGAATTCGTTGTCATGTTCTGCATTTGTTGAACTTTTGTATACTGTATGGGAGGTTTGTTTATATGTTTCTAATATTGATTGTGTGCATCTGATCTTTTGATGTAATTCTTTTCTGAGAGGACAATATTAATGACATGAAAAAGCTTACATACACAATTCTGTTTGCTGAATCACGCTGCATCATGAATATGAGCCTATGAATCAAACGAAAGTGAAGTAGAACTAATTGGTCCTTACCATCTAATTATGTGCAGACATGCCTAGTCTGCTAACATCGGTTTCTTAGAATTTGTGTAATGAGCAGGAACCTATGACCACTTCCTAGTTGCTGACACAAGTATTATTTGTTCTGGTTTCTTGGTTCCTTTACTATATGGTTTACTACTGTTGGGGTCGTTCCGTAACGTGGATTGATGAGTCCGCCCAGGGAGGTAGTCCGTGTGTGCAAGCTCGCCTGTGTGGATTGGCGGTGTGGCAGTTCGGTCCTGCCCTAAGGTCGGTTCCTCTGAAGGTAGGTCGGTCTCGTCTTCCGACCAGCTCCCTTGGAGGCTTGTCGCTCGTCCCACTTGCAAAAAGACCCTGACCGAGTTGGTGGTGCTCGGTTGAGTCTCTCCGATGATCAAGTCAAGGGTTGGATTGAGTAAGTGGGAATGAGTTTACTGAGTTGTCAATCCCTTTATCAGTGGTGGTCTAGGGGTATTTATACCTGCGGCGAAGGAGGAGGCCGTACGCAGTCATTATCATTGCTACAGTACCTGGCGGCGCTACGGACGGACTTTTCCGGGGTTCCTAGGTCCTCTGATGGCGTCGCATCCGTTCAGCCGTGTCGCCACCCGCCGTCAGTTGTACCGTAGGCCGGTCAGTGTGCCGGGACTTCTGGTTGTCCTTGCCGAGGCCAGGTTAGCATCCGACGTGTGTTCGACCTGGTAACGTTGCGAGTGGCAGAGTGACGTGGCAGAAGAAGGGGGGTGTCGTGTTCCGGTGTTGGTGGGCCGGCCATTATTAGCCCTATCTACTACGAGACTCTTTTTAATTTTCTTTACCTGCCAAATATCCAGAACTTTTTTCTTTACCCTAATAAGGTGATTCTTACACCTTATTGTAGAACGAACTCTACCGTAGTCTTCAATTTCATTATTTGCTCTACATTTAATTTTGAGATGGATGAGAAAGTGGGTAAGAGAACAGAGTTATTCCATGAGGTCTGGCATTGTTTTCAAAGATCAAAATAATGAGGATCGAAGTGTTCAGTGTCACAACAGGCTGGGTTGTGGTACCAAGCATAACACCGTGACAGGTACCCAAATTGACACTCCGGAAAAATCCAAATATGCAAGAGCTTCATTCCATGCAATGAATGGTAAGGTGATAGCTGGAAGCTCTTCCAGATCATCTTCTACTTCTAGGGTATATGGAAGGTCTTTCAAGGAGCAGCTGAATCAAAAAATTTTAAGGGGCTCAGCTGTTGCAGAAACTAGTAGCAAGCAGGACGGGATTGACAAATTCACCAACATTGAGTCTGTAAAGAATCTAAATTCTGATGATTCACAAAGACGGGAAAGAACATTTAGAATACACTGCCGCATTCATAGGGCCTTCAGAAACTGAAGATACAACTGAGTCAACTATCAGTGATTCAGTATGGAAACCACAAAGACAAATTAATGGAAATTTTGGCTCAGGAAAACAAGACCCTTCTTCAAGGTCCTTTATGCAATGCCTAAATATGGCATATACATGCTCCAGTCATCCTGCTAAACCTGTTTCCAAAGGTTTAGCTCTGGTGCAGAGGGCTGTGGTCTTAATAGGCTAAGTTGCACATCAATATCAGATGTTCTTTCTTCAGGTGCTTCATCCTCTGATTTCACACATCATGGGAAGGTTGATACAGTAAGAAAATGACCATCTGAAGGAGAAAGTTCTACTTCCAGATGCAAGGGTGCAGGTGCATCATCAACTGGAGGGTATGTGGTTTCCATGCATACTGGTTCTGGCTCAAGTTCATCAAGTATGAGTAAAGTAACACATCAGCCAGTGTCAAGAAGGACCAGAAACCAACCTACCACTACGGATGGTTCAGTTTCAGTTAGAACTGGGAGGGCTTTACTGGTGAAAGGCAAAGGAGGCAATCCACACAAGCTGACTACAATCCCCTTACATTGGATGAACCCATTATGATTCCCCAGTACCAGCGGAATCATTTTTCTCTTGCAGATGCACCACCTGAAA
Source organism: Ensete glaucum (assembly GCA_021527575.1). Taxonomy (NCBI): domain Eukaryota; kingdom Viridiplantae; phylum Streptophyta; class Magnoliopsida; order Zingiberales; family Musaceae; genus Ensete; species Ensete glaucum. Next base: position 42,595,589 of record CM038558.1, read on the forward strand.
GTTCATCAAGATCATCACATGCCTTTCATAATTCATATGGACGACCAGGATCAAGCAGTCAGACTTCTCAAAGTAGGTCAACGTCTCAACCTGAGGATAACAGCAAACAAGTGCTTTTTGGCTCTTCAGGAGGTGGCTATCATTACTTCAATGTGGAGGGAATTGCAGAGGTTTTCTATGAACCTTTTTTTCCTGTGGTTACAATTTTCCTTATTATATATTTGCTAGGTGCAATTTAGTTTATCGATCTCAAAATAGAAAGGGACTAGAGTTCCTTTAAGTGTTATCTTTTATCATTTCAATCAAACGATAGTTTCTTATTACTGCACATTGGAAATGAGAACCCAAATTTAACAGCTGTTCATACATACGCAGGTGCTCTTGGCATTTGAACATATTGAACAAGACGAGGAACTGACATATGAGGTTGCTAGTATCTGTTCTCAGCCCCATGATCTTATCTTCATCATCTGAATGAGGTTTCTTTATTCTGCAGCAATTATCTGTGCTGGAGACAAGTTTGTTCTTTTGTGGGCTTAGTTTCGATGATCAGCATAGAGCCCTGATGATGGACATTGATAATATGTCCTATGAGGTATAGTCTTTCTAGGTATCTTTTTTTGTGAATTCAATACTGACCTTTCTCTGTTTGTTGCATTTTTTTTTTGTTTATACAAACTTGTGATTAAGGATGTCTCTATGCTCTGTCTTGAATGATTATACGGATGCTTGCTATGTTTTATTTCTTAAGCAGACCTCTCAGGAAAAATTATGGCTCAGTCAAGTGTAGGATTTATGCAGTGCAGTGGTCTTCATATTTCTGATATGCCACAATCTAGATTAGTACGTGTTCAAATGGTTATTCCCTGCATGGCTTCCTGTGTGTTAGTAAAGCAGGATAGCTCTTTCCTTTACAGTTATTTTCCTCGGAGCAGTTTGTGATGAAGTGAATCTGAGTGCTTGATGGCATTTCACTAGATGAAACTTTGAGTTGATCCCTATTCTTTAGAGTATATCAGCTTCTTTGTTTGCTGAACAATTGCACTTGCATTCATTATAATGACTGATGATACTTGTGTTTTCATTTTCCTCCCATTTAATTGTTGCCTTCTGACTACGTCTCTAATTGACTCAGAAACTAAAATTTTGGTTGACAGGAATTGTTAGCGTTGAGGAGAAAATGGGTACTGTAAGCACAACCCCCTCAGAGGAGCAATTGTCTAAATGTCTCAAGAGAAACCTATATGAACCCACCTATCGGGCCACTGGAATCACGGACTGTGGTGATGAGAATATGAAATGCGGCATTTGTCAGGTATTTTGCTGTTTTCTTGCATTGATGAGTTAGTGAAATATGAAAAATCATCACTGATAGGTTGTGTTTCTCATGGAAAGCTTTCTTGATTAACTGGCACTCATACATTTGGAACACTTTGAGATCTAATGAAATTATCTTTCTTTTTTCACAAAAAAAAATAGCTGGTGCTCATACATTTCCAAAGCATCAAGGTCATGATTGAAACTAGTATATTCAATTAATATCTAGGATATGACTTAGAAAGTATCCTACCAGACAACATGTACGGTTCACCAAGTAGCCCAGGCAATCGATCCCATCCTATAGCATAGGCATTAGGACAAGGTTGATTGTGAAAATTCTCTGAGTTATGGAAAAAATCATGTTTTAGAATAACATGAACTTGTCTACCATTGGCTATCCTAGTGGATGGGACATTTGTCACTATAATTCATTCCCTAGTATCAGAATGGTTTCATCTGAGAAAACAAAAAAAAAAAAGCTTGTTTTATAATAACAATACTAGTTTTTAAAAACATTTAGAAGATATTGAATAGGTTCAATAAATAATTTTATAATATTGATATTTATTTTTAAAAAAACATTTGCAAGACATTAAATGGGTTCTACAAAATAATTAAATTTATAGAAGTAAGATAATATACGTATAGATTATTAAGGCATTGTATATTTGTGATTTTCTTCAATCTTCATGCACTAGTGTGTAAAATACAATTGTGTAGGGATTGTGTACTTACACACACACACACACACACACACACATACAAGTGTAGGATAGGATTCCTGAGGCTTATTAAATGGGTTTTACAAAATAATTAAATTAACAGAAGTAAGATGATATATGTATACATTATTATTTTTTGAGGCATTGTATAATTGTGATGTTCTTCAATCTTCATGCACTAGTGCCTAAAATACAAATGTGTAGGGATTGTGTACTTGCACATATGTATGATGGTCCAGACAAGTATAGAATAGGGTTCCTGAGGCTCATTACAACATTACTACCCAAGCATCCAGGTAATAATAGCTTCTTATTATAACGATCAGTTGATCTCTAAAACTTTAGTAATTTGTACGTAAACGGAAGTCTTTTTGGCTTTAAATTCTATGTTGAATATTTTTTTGTGCATGATATATGTCAGATCAGTTTTTTTGGCTGGCCATTAATCCAACCCTCCAAATTCTCTAGTTGATCTATTATTTTGTTGATGGTGGCTATTTGCTGCAACTGCGTCTTGTAATAGTCTTGAATATGGCCTGGCCGTAAACCATGCAACATTAACTTGTGCTTCAGTTTGGTTTGAGAAATCACAATAGCAGATGCGCGAACTTGCTTCCTGATCGACGTTGATCTGTTTCAGGAAGAATTCATTGGTGGACAAGAAGTAGGCGAGTTGCAGTGCGAGCATCTCTACAATGCGACATGCATCCAGCAGTGGCTTTGGCGGAAAAACTGGTGCCCATCTGCAGGTCATCTGCTGTGCCATTGTAAAAATTTCAGATCTCACATGTTTATGTCCTCTGTGAATACAAACTTTTTTTCCTTGTGATAAATCTAGGATAAATCCTTGTAACGAATTTAGGATGCTCCTATGTGTATGTTCTGTTCCCTAATGTTACAACAACATTATTGGAATGGTTCAGTGATAACTTTAACTTTCCTAAAAGAATATTCTTTGGAGACAAATATGACTCATGTCATAAAATTTAGAGTTAAATATTTTAAAGTTTTCATTTGATGATACATATCCATTCTATAATATGATGATTAAAAAAAATTGTTATTGATGTCTGAGTCAATTTAACATGATTTAAATCTGAGGGCACAGAAGCGTATGAGATGGCTCCAAGGTGGAAGCGTTGAGTTTTGAAGGTGTCACTTGCATTAAGTCCGAGATGGCTCCAAGATGGAAGCGTTGAGTTCTAAAGGTGTCACTTGCACTAAGACCGAGGTTAAGAAAAAAATTTTGGCCTAGGTCATTTGATGCTAAATTAGTAATCGAGGTCTCTTGGTGGTGGATTTTTTTTTAAAAGAGAGCCATCGAACGCAACGTCGAGGACTAACTTTTATACCTAGCCTGAGGAAGGGGACAACTGCAATCGCTCCAACGTCCCCCTCTTAACGTTTTGTCCATGTGGGTGATAGGGGGGAGACAGTCCCAAACGGCCTATCTTGGACTTTTTGTCCATGCAGGCAGTCAGGTTGAGGGTGACCTAGATCTTTTATTTCTATGATAGCTTTCATATGGCGCTTATGTGTTTGATGATGGTTGGTGGATAATATATTTTATATCATTTATCCCTCCCCCCTAAAGGCATGCTTTTGAGCTCTTGATAGAGAAGCTCAGAGTACATTATTTAAATCATCTGACAAGTCCATTACCAACCTATCCCTTTATGGCATCAAAAGGACACATGTTGGTCAGGCGAGGGTTAGGTTTTCCTGACTCATATGCCTCATGTGCATTTCATCTTACGCCATCATGGTAAAATTCTCCTGGCTTGGATAGAGTTTTTATAACACACCTCGAGCATATTTCGTCCTTACGTCTTTGTTGTGGCGGATTTCTCTTAGCGCGGGTCAGATTTTTCTAAACCATACACCTCTAACACATTTTGTCTTGTGCCTCTGCCATAGCGGATTCCTCTTGGCACGGGTCACATTTTCTCGTCTAACATGTCTCGGGCACATTTAGCCCTATGCTTCTGTCGTAACAGATTTCTTTTGGCGTAGGATGGGTTTTCTTGACTCACATGTCTACCCTGACGAATTTCTCTTAGCACGAGCTGAGTTTTTTTTCCTCACACACCTTGAGCACATTTTATCATATGCCTCCTCCATAGCGGATTTCTTTTAGCACATGTCGGGTTTTCCTAACTCACGCCTTGGGCATATTTAGCAATGTACTTTTGTCATAGCAGATTTCTCTTGACAAAGATCGAGTTTTCTCGACTCACATGCCTCAAGCACGCTTTGCCCTATGCTTCTACCGTAGTGGATTTCGCTTGGTGTAGGCCAAAATTTTCTAACTCACATGCCTCGTGCATATTTAGTCTTGTGCTTTTATCATAGAAGATTTTTTTTAACATGAATTGGGTTTTTTCGATCCACATGCCCTTAGTGCTTGTTATTGGTCAATCACATGAGCGATATTATAATATGTATTTTTTTGTTATTAATATTGTAATATTTTCTTACTTTTATATTGTATGATCAATAAGCCTAATTTATATTTAAACACATACCATAAATAATCTCGATCATAATGGTTACTCGAGAGGGATAACGAGATAACCAAACAGACTGGTGTACTATATACACATTCATATGATTAAGGCAACTAGTCTCATAGTTGCTCACGTGGGGACACTAGGAATATAGTGCAGGTGGTTATTAGAGAATGAGTTTACTTATTAATTTACTTACATAATGTTAAATGATTAAAAGTACTTGATAATCAGACAATAATTTCATAGTTCTAGTTATGTATCGGGTCCTTAGACTTAAGACATCAATGATGCCTTGTTTGAGTGCTCTGTCCTTTGATATCGAACTTATGGGTCTAAAAGTTTCAAATCTAGTATAGGCGATTATTGAAAATGATAGCCAACCTTACGAAGGAGTGTCAATAGAGGATCGTCCATTCTCAGTATCAATCAGAGAAATTTCTCATATGTTCTTATTAAGGCAAATCCCTAGCTAAGGTCATTCGGATTCGGATTGAGAGAGAAGCAGTCCTCCGAGAGAGTATGATTAGAGTGATACTCATATGGATTATTATGGGCTTGACAATATTATGCTTGAATATAATCTTTGGGATATTAGATGGATGAGGGACTATAGATACACATAACTAAGGGCAAACAGGCCTAATGGATTAGATCATCTTATACCGTCTTGGGACTATGGCGTAGTGGTATAATACGTCCATACTCGATGAGTTAAATAAATTATTATAAGATAATAATTCATTGAGTCAGAAGAAGTTCTGATAGGTATAACTCGTGGCCAACTCAGTATTGGGCATATAGGGTTACAAATGTATAGTAAATGATACGACAAGTAGATGATTGAATATGTGATATCTAATAAGCTAATGTATTATTGGATCTATTAGGTGAAACCCAATAAAAGCTTAGAATGGATATTTAGATAGAGACCCAAATTCTAATAAGCTAAGAATAATTGGATGAAGATCCAGTATCCAATATGCTAGGGTAATTGGATAGAGATCCAATACCCAATAAGGCAAGATATATTAGGGTTAAGTTGAGATGACTCTCTATAAATAGGATAGGGCTAAAGGGCACCCACATCTTATTCTCCTCCCTCCCTTTCCTCCCCTTCCATCAGCCCTATTTGGGGCGTGAGGATAGTAAGAAGGGTCAGCCCCTTCTTGAAATTATTATAGCCTTGTGGTGCATAAAGGTGAGGAAAGATCATGATACGATAGGAGGTGTGTCGATGCTTCATTCGTTGTATGGATTACTACTAGAGAGGCGAGGGTGATGTCTCCTTCTTTCACAGACTTGGATCTGTAATTTTGAGAATATATTATCTCCCCTAAGTGAAAGCATCTCATGAATCTTATACAGTTTTCTGCTCCCAATTATTGCACAACAATCAGATATGATTATTTTAGAAATTAGTTTTGTTTTTATTCTACTGCTATACATGTGATGCCCTCTAAAGCTTCCCAATAGTGGTGGCCACAAGGTCACCACAAGCGGTTAAGAAACCCTAGTAGCTAGGGTTCTACATGCGACCATGACCCTTTAGCTGCATGGGGTGCTCAACCATGGCTAAAAGCTTGTTGCTCTCGGCCATGATGCTTTTGGCCACACTGAGAGCACAAATAGACTCGTGTGAATGATCAAGTCTTCTAGCTCAAGCCTGATCACATTAGGCTTGGATCCATGATCATCTGATGTGATTACGCTTATATATGATATATATTTATCTATACACTATATATATATATATATATATATATATATATATATATTATAAATATATGTTAATATGTATGTGTGTGACACATTATATTTAACCACGAGACTAAACTAAAAACTCTTCCAACATAAATATTAAGTTGGCAAATATAAAGCAATTAGATTGACATATATGGCCTTCCATTATTATAAGCGGAGATCATTTTGTGACAAAGGCCGAGTTGGTCGAGTCCCTCGAGACTCACCTATATTGAGATTTGAGATCTTGCTTATGATATATAGAGATGTCAGCGATGACATAAGGATATGATATACTTAGTCGAGTCTCTTAATGGTATATCATCAAAAAAGATATATTATAATAGTGGTGCTGACTTAACCAAATATCATAGTTAGTTAAGCCCCTCGAGGCCACGATGGCTCGGAGGCTTAACAATATGAGATATCCAAGAACAAGGAAAGACTTAACGATATGGGATATCCAAGAGTTCCTTCTGTGCTAGGATAACTAAGGAAATATCGGTTCAAAACAATGTTCTTAAAATGATTGAGTGGATATAAAAGCTCACGGGTCTAGGAATGATCCTAAATAAAAATTTGTGTGTGGATTTTACACTTTAGGCTATTCCAGATTTTGTTTCACGATTTATTATGAATTTTAGCATGAACAAGCTTGAGGTAACTCTCCCTAAGCTCCTCAATATATTGAGGGAGGCTGAGAGTAATATCCAGAAAGAGAAGTTGATTCTCTATGTCTCACCAGAAAGAAAAGACAGGCAGAGAAGTCCCTTAAGAAAGGCAAGAGCAAGGGCAAACTGAGAAAAATAAAGGTTGATAAGAAGGACCCCAACAAAGGACAAAGGCTAGTACTTCCACTACGGCAAAGACAAGCACTGAAAAATGAACTGCAAAGAGTAATTTGCAGAGAAGGCGAAACAGAAGCTTGAAGAAGCTTCAGGTATATTTATGATCGATCTCCATCTATTAAAAAATTATGATAATGCATTGGTATTGGATATCGATAATGTATCTAATATCTATAATTCATTATAGGTTCTAGTAAGGCCTAGGGATTGGCAAGAGACGAGGTGTACCTCAGGATGGTGAATGACACAGAGGTTATTATTGTCGTTGTTGGTGAGGTCATCCAACATCTGCCTGATAAAACTATTATTATATTAGATGCATGCTATTTTGTTCCTTCAATTATCAAAAATATTATTTTTATTTCTTATTTATCTGTTTATTAATTTGATATGAAGAGATCATTAGTAGAAGAACATTAAATAATGGTCTATTTATGTTAGACGTTGCTCTAGTTGTCATAAATTTAAGTGTGTCTAAGAAGAAGTGAGACAAGATAAATAATGCATACCTGTGACATTATAGGCTAAGTTATATCAATGAGGGAAGAATTTAAACATTGTTAAAGGATGGATACTTAAATTTATTCGATTATATGAATTATATACAACATATGAATCTTACCTTCAAGAGAAATTGACCAACTCTCCATTTAGTGAAATTAGAAAGAGAGCCACTAAGTTGCTAGAACTCACACATACATGTATGTGGTCTTATGTCAACTCAAGCTATAGGTGATTATTTATACTTCATTATATTCACTTATGATTTTTTCAAATATGGATATTTGTACTTAATGAAGTATAAATTCAAAAATATAGGAATGAGATAGAGAATCAGACTAAAAAAGAGTATCAAGACTCTTTGATCAAATCAAAGAGGTTAGTATTTTAGTACAGAGTTCACCCAATTCCTCAATGACCATGGAATCTTATCCCAATAGACTCCTTATACACCTTAGCTCAATAATGTATCAAAAACAAGGAACCACATGTTGTTACATATGGTTCAATCATTGATGAGTTTCACTGATCTACCTATCTCTTTCTAGGGATATGCCCTAAAGTTTGCAACTTACTTTCTGAATAGAGTTCTAACTAAATCGGTAGTGTCTACACCATATAAGATATAGAAAGAGAAAAAGCATGATCTTAAGATTGTTAGGACTTGGGACTGTCCTGCCCATGTTAGAAGATACAACCTCGATAAGTTGGAATCTAGGATGGAATAATACAAATTCGTGAGATACTCTAAGGAGACTTGTGAGTATTATTTATATCACCCCGAGGACCAAAAGATCTTTATTGCTAAGAGGATAGTGTTCCTCAAGAAGAAACACATTCTTAGTAGAAACAGTTTAAGCGTGATAGAGTTAAGCGAGGTTGGAGAATCTATCTCAATCACCATTCTGCAAGATGAGTCTGTTCAGGCACCTATTACACAAGTTCCAACTTTACATAGGTTTGATAGAGTGTCTCATCCTCCTAAGAGATATGTGGGATATATTAAGGGACAAGACATTGAGAATATTGATTCTCAAACCTACGAGAAGACTATTACGAGCATAGACTTTGAGAATTGACAAGAAACTATGAATTTCATGTAATCCAACAAGGTTTAGAATTTTGTTGATACACCTTAAGGTATCGTACATATTAGTTTTAAATGGATCTTCAAGAAGAACATCGGAGTAAATAGAAAGATGAAGACATATAAGGCAAGACTAGTGGCTAAGAGGTATCATTAAAGATAAGGTATCAATTATAATGAAACCTTCTCACCCAGTTATGCTTAAATCCATTCGAATTTTGTTGGTCATTACAACACACTATAATTATGAGATATGATAGATGAATGTGAAAACCATGTTTCTCAATGGCAATCTCTTGGATGAGGTATATATGATATAACATGAGGGATTTGTGTTCAAGAAGAGTCCAGATAAGGTGTGCAAATTACTTAGGTCCATCTGTGGACTAAAGTAAGCTTCCCGAAGTTAGAAGATAAGATTTGATGAGGCGATTAAATCTTATGACTTTGTTAAGAATGAAGATGAGCATACATCAGGAAGGTAAGTGGGATCGTTGTTGGCTTCTTGGTCCTATATGTAGATGGCATCCTGATCAATGGGAATGATGTAAGAATGCTCTCCATGATTAATACTTTGGCTTCTTGGTCCTATATGTAGATGGCATCCTGATCAATGGGAATGATGTAAGAATGCTCTCCATGATTAAGACTTAGCTATCTAGATACTTCTCCATGAAAGACTTGGGGAAAGCATATTATATTTTAGGGATTCAGATCTATAGAAATAGATCCAATATGATGCTTGACTTACCTAAATCTAGGTATATAGACACTATTATGAAAAGATTTGGCATAAAAAATTTCTAGAGATGTTTATCTAAATCTAGGACATATAATATTATTTTCTAAGAGTATATCTCTAAAAACTCTTAAAGAAAGAGCAGGTATAGATATGATACCATAAATATCTGTGATAGGGTCTATCATGTATGTTATGCTATGTACCAGACCTGATATAGCGCATATTCTGAGTGTCACAAGCAAATATCATACTGATCCAGATTTGGAACACTAAAAGATAATAAACTTATCCTTAAGTGCTTGAGAAGGTCTAAAGATCTTTTACTAATATACGAGGAGGTAGCCTCCAGGTTGAGCGCTATACGGACTTGAGTTTCCAATCTGATGTCAATGATAGAAATTCAGACTCAAGATGTGTCTTCACCTTGAATGAAGGAGCAGTAACTTAAAAAAGTTCCAAGTAAGATACTACTACTAACTCGATCACAGAGGCGGAGTATATTATTGTGATAGAAGTAGCAAAGGAGAGATTTTACTTGATTAAAGAGATCATAGCCTGTGGTGATATAACAGTATGAAGAGTTTCATCAAAATATAACATTACAGGTCCATTAACAAAGCCATTGTCTCAGATTGTGAGCGATACCAAGACCTGATAGGGATCAGGCATATAGGTGATTGACTTTAGGTCAAGTGGGAGATTGTTGGTTATAGGTGCACAGCAAGTCAATCACATGAGTGATAGCACGTGTGATATACACTATTTTTTGTTATTAATATTATGATATTTCTCACTTTATATTATATGATTAATATATTATGATTTCTTTGGATCTGTGCAATGATAATTAGATCATGGTGATGAGACTAATTCACCTTAAATACAAATATTAAATAATCTCGATCATAAGTTACTCAAGAGAGATATCGAGATAACCTGATAAAATAGTATATTATATACCCATCTATATGATGGAGATAGCTAGTCTCATTATTGCTCATGTGAGGACACTAAGAATATAATATAAGTGCTCATTAGGGAATAAGTTCACTAATTTATTTGTTTATGAAATACTAGATAGTTAAAGATACATGATAGATAGTAATTCAATAGTCCTAATTGTGTATCTGGGTCTTAGACTTGAGACATCAAATATATCTTATTTAAGTACTTCATTCTTTAATACCAGACTTATAGGTCTAGAAGTTCCAAATCTGATACAGTCAATTATTAGGAATAACAACCAATCTTATAAAGGTAATTGAGTGTCAATAAAAGATCATCCACTCTCAATATCATGAGAGAAATATTTTATATATTCTTACTCAAGCAAATACTTTGCCAGGGTCACTCAAATTGTGAGAGATGATATTTTTCGAGAGAGTCTAATTAAAGTGATATTCAGATGAATTCTATATGAGCCTGGGAGTACCATGCCCGATATATAGTCTCTAGGATATTAGATGGATGAAGGATTATAGGTACATAATAACTAAGAACAAATAGGTCTAATGGATTAGATTTCTCTATACTGTCTCGGAACTATGACATAGTGGCCCAGTACGTCGATAGTCATTGAGTTGAGTGAATTATTATGGAATAATAATTTACTAAGTCAGATGAAATTCTGATAGGTACAACTCATGATCAACTAAGTATTGAGCATACAAGTTCACACATATACGATGAATGATGCGACGAGTAGGGGATTGGATATGTGATATCCAATAAACCTTGTATTATTGGATCGATTAGGTGAAACCTAATTAGGGCTTAGAATGGATATTTAAATAGAGATCTAAATTCCAATAAGCTATGGATAATTGGATAAAGATCTTACGTCTAATATAACAGGGTAATTAGATAGAGATCCAATACCTAATAAGATAGGATCCATTAGGGTTTAGCTGAGAGGGCTCTCTATAAAAAGGAGAGGAGCCAAAGGGTCATAGATTAGACTTTTTAGCTGCCACATCTTATTCTCCTCCCTCCCTTTCCTCCCCTACCTTCAACCCTATTTGGGGCATGAGGATAGCAAGAAGAAATTGTTGTAGTCTTATGGTAAGCAAAAGTAAGGAAAGATCATGCTGTGAGAGGAGGTGTATCGTTGCTTCATCCGTTGTGTGGCTCACCACTAGAGAGGAGAGCGCGAGGTCTCCTTCTTCCATGGACTTGGATCTATAATTTTGGGATATATGATCTCCCCTAAGTGAGAGCATCTTACGAATCTCATATAGTTTTTTAGTTTCACGAGTTTTTCACTCACAATCATCACATGATGATCTGATATGATTCTTTTGAAAATTAATTTTATTTTTATTCTTCCGCTATGTATGTGATGCCCTCTGGGGTTTCCCAACACTAAGAATATTTTGCTTTATACCTCCGTTGTGATGGATTTCTCTTGGCATTGGTCAAGTTTTCTCGACTCACATGCCTCAGGCAAAATTAATATTATGTTTTCACTATATGGATTTCTCTTGGTATGGGTTGAGTTTTCCTGACTCACACGCCTTAGGCATACTTTGCCTTATGCCTCCACTATAGTGGATTTTAAATCCTTCATCAGTCGTGATGGGCTTTGAGTTCTTGCTCTATCATGATGAATTTTGAGTCTTCCTTCTACCATGGTAGGTTTTGAGTCCTCCTTCTATTGTTGTAAATTTCGAGTAATCCCTTTGTCATTACGGATTTCGAATCCTCTTCCCATCATGGTGGCCCTCCACCATGATAGATTTAGAATCCTCTTGCTATCAATTTCTTTTGGGATTACCCCAAAGGGACACTTGTCTTAATTGTAAGAAGAGAGAGATCATTATCCTCATATAAATCCCTTCTCCCCCTATAGGGTAGGATTTATTCTTTCATTTGAGCTTTCAGAGACTCTAATCTCCTTAGAGTCTTCCTAAAAACTTTCAGCCTCGTCTCTAGGGCCTCCTTTGTAGCTTTCTCCACCTCACCCTAGTTCTCAATAAGGTAGGTCAATCTTTGAGTCTTTCATCCTAACGTCAATTTTGTAACAAACCAATCGTCAATCGTCCTACTCTTTTGCCTTAAGTCTAGATATATTTCTTTTTTTGTATAAGTTCCTCTCGATCATTTAATCGTCGATTGATTGAGGTTTGTGTTTTGTTTTTGGTGTGTTTAGACAACCTAAGGGCAGAGGAGGTTGTGTCCCACCCTTCATCAAAGGTGCTAATTATAGATGCTCTATAAGCCAATCACATGAGTGATGACACATATGACATACTATATAGTCTTTTTGCTTATTAGTAGTATTTTCTCATGTTATGTTGCTTGTTGCATATATCATGATATCCTTGGATTTGTGCAATGAGAATATGATGATGATGAGATCATGATAATGAGATTAATTCACCTTTAAACACAGACCCTAAATAATCTTAATCATAGGTTATTTGAGAAGGACACCGAGATAACCAAATAGACCAGTGTGCTACATATACATATTCATATGGAGGTAACTAGTCTTATAACTGCTTATGTTGGGACACTAGGGATATTATACAAGTGTTCATTAGAGAATGAGTTCACTAATTGATTCACTTATGAAATGCTAGATGGTTAATAATATCTAACATCAAACAGTGATTCTGTAATCTTAGTTATGCATCTGGTCTTTAGATTTAAGACACCAAAGATGCTTTGTTTGAGTATTTTATTCTTTAATACTAGACTTACAAGTCTAAAAGTTTCAGATCTAGAATAGCCAATTATCGAGAATGATGGTCAAATTTATGAAGATAATTGAGTATCAATAAAGGACTATCCACTCTTGGTATCATGAGAGGAATATCTCGTGTGTCCTCGCTTAGGCAAATCCCTGGCCAGGGTCATTCGGATTGAGAAAAAATAAGTTTTTCGAGAGAATCTGATTAGTTCAGATTAAGAACAAACATGTCCAATGGATTAGATCCTTTATACTATTTGTGGATTATGGTGTGAATTCCTAATACATCTATACTCGATGAGTTGAGTGACTTATTATGGGATAATAATTCGCAAAGTTAGAAAGAATTCTAAGACAAAAGGAGTTCTAATAGATGCAACTCACGACCAGCTTGGTATTGGGCCTAGAAGGTCACACACATATGATAGTATTGCAACGGGTAGAGGTACGGATATGAGATATCTACGGAGCTCTTGTTTTATTGGATATCCAATAAACTCCTATATTATTGAATCCTATAAATTAGATTAAATAAGAGCTAATAAGTAATTATTAGATAGAGATCCACTAATCTAAAAGGTTTAGGTAATTAGATAGAGATTTAATACTCAAAAGAGCAGGATCCATTAAAGTTAAACTATTGTGCACCTTTATATATAAGAAGGACCTCAAGGCTCATGGACTAGAGCTTTTTGTGATCACCCCTCCTAATCTATTTTCTCTCCTCTCCTCTTTAATCAACAACCTCTGTTTGGAGTGTGCAGACATAAAAAATGGTCAACCACTTCTGATACGCATGGAGAGGAATATCATACAACAATTTGAGGAAGATCACCACTATAGAGGACACATGCCCTCCTTCATCCTCTTTTGGATCTTAGATTTTATAAGGATATACGATCTCCTTATGTATCACATCTAACACACATTGTGCTGGATTTTTCAGTTTTTCGATTTCTCATGCACCAATCTTCATATGATAATTTGATATTTTCTTCAAAAATCTAATTTTTAGTTTTATTTTTTACTATGCATATAATGCCTAATCTAGATTTCCCAACAGGAGGAGATATCACTCATGAACCCGAGGTTCTTTAGGACTTGAAGTTAATTAAAAGTCTATATGACTATGACTTAGTGGTGAGCGTGCCTTTCCTAGGTCACTTGTGAATTAGGTATTATATTCCAACCGAGTTTGATACGTAAGTCCCCTAACCCAGTTTACGCCATTTTAACCCCCATGCTCGGGTGTTTCTATTTATCTTACGGTGCCCTCGAGGCGATACTCTGTCTTCTCCCCTACCTAATGTTATTGTCCTGCCTCTGGTAGTGGAGGATATGGTCTTCTCAAATGACACCCAACTTATGATGCTGCTTAATAGTGTTTCTCAAAGAATATCGACGTGTTAGTATTACTCTGACTCGCACCCTTTTCTTTGCTTATTATCAGTTGTGCAAGGGGAGAAGTGGCTACTACCTAATCGCTCGAGAAGATTTTAAAATAGTGGTACCCCTTCTAAACACAAAGGTTGGAAGGGGTGTTTATTCTACGTGAGTTCAAGTCAAGACTGAGGATTCTGTTATGATCAATTGGCACTAAAGTGGGGAGGGTGAATTAGTGCAAGTATAAATTTTCAGTTTAAATGAAAACTTTTTGATTAAACCAAGATATGAAATCCAAAGCTTTTCATTCTTAGTGAAACGAGTGAGTGATTAAAAGAAAGTTACTAAGTAAACCGGAAAGATAAGTAACGTTTGAAGGAAAGAATTTATCGATCAAACTTTGCTTTCAAGGAGTTGAGTTAAATCAGAAGCGTCAATACAAAAATATGTAAGCAAGGAAGCACTCATAATTTTTATAGTGGTTTGGCGCCAACGGCCTACGTCCACTCTTGAGTCCTCTTTCTTGAGGCACACCGGCATCCATTACCGATCTTCTTTGGGTGAAGACTAAACCTTTACACTTTGCTTACAAGGAAGATAAGATTACACTCTTTGATCACTCCCTTACTCTTTTTTTTTTCTTATAATTCTCACACAATATTTTCTCATAATATAATCTCCAAAATTATTAATTTGAATGCAATAAAACTTGGGGTATTTATAGGCCCCAAGTGGCTTTAGGTTTTTGGAGTCAAAAATCAAACAAACTCAAAAAAATCGGGTACGGGCAGTTTATCAGCCGACCTGGGCGACTCAACCACCCGGAACACCAGGGTACAAGCAATTTATCCATCGGTCCTGGATAGGTCAACCACCGAAAGTACCCAGATTCCTAGGTACGGGCGGTTAACTGCTCAGCCTGGGCGGGTCAACCGTCACCCGAAAGCCTGGGCATCGATAGTACACCCACCGCTCATCAATGGTTTACCAGCCGAAATTTTCACAAAAGTAGTTCCCTCTAATTTTCGAATTTCGGTTTGAACCTAATGTTGACCAACCCTCTAGTTAACCAATTGAGCTCAACCTAGGCTCAATCAAACTCCAATAGTGAACCTAATTGCCTTATTGAGTTGATTTGGGTTTCATCTAAATCTAACTCAATTAGGACTTACTTCTAACCATGACTCAATGATTGCAATACTTAAAGACTACAAGATTAAACTAAGACCCAACTTTCACCAATCTGGTAACCTCCAGCATTTTTGTGATAAGTCATCCAGTCTTCTTCCGGTGATCTCCCGACGTGCTCCCAGCAAACTTTCTGATCCCTTCGGTGAATCTCCTAGCGAACTCCCGGCAAGATCCCACTACATCATCCAAACCCGGCCCGATGCTCAAGCTTGATCTTGGCCCATTATCTGACTGTAACTTCATTGCTCCTGTCATAGTTAGACCTGCATGATGCTAATTATAACTTAATTAAATACAATCACGATTGCCAAACATCTATTCCAAGACCATTCCAACTCTTGTCAAGCTTTTCGGCTACCTTCGATAATCTTTCGGTGAGTCTCGGTCTTCTTCTGGCGAACTCCCTTATGCCATCCTGGTAAACTCCCTATACACTTGGCAAACTCTCGGTGCACTCCTAGCAAGTTCTCAATCGCATCGACTCGATGCATGGACTTGACCTTGGCCAATCCTGATTGTAATAATCATTTTATCATAATTAATTCTATATCAATCAATTCTAATAATCCTGTTAGATTAATAATTAATTAATTAATTTCATTATCAAAATATGAGATTCAACCTCTCTTAGTTGGCATATTGCATTGAGAAACCCATCCCTTCCTATTGAAGAATGAGACAAGTCAAGTGTTTTGACTGAGAGACATACTCTCTTCCTCTGAGGCAATTCAGAAGATGGATGAGGACTGATTGATCGATGCAACTCTTAGCCCAACTCCTCAGGGTATGACCCGAACCTCTCATTGCTTCATTCTACCTCTCTTTTTAGCCTTTAATCTTGTAATTTGGATCTCCTAAAGGCATAGATCTGTATTCTTTAAAGAAGAAGGTGCTTGGCTCTTCATATGGTATGGTGAAGCCCTGTTTAACATAGATTACTACTTGTGAGCCATTGGTAGAGGCGCTGGAGCCACCTCGATTTGATCATCATGACAACATCGATAAATTGTGGAATTGCAAGTAAGGTTCTATGCCCTCAAAGGGATGATGCACCCGAGTAATCATCTTGGGAGAGGTAGCCTCCCACCACTACAGTGCTTACGCCTCTCGAAGGTTGAAGTTTCAAGTCTTTCTCAGGGAAAAGGAGAAGTATGCCATAGTCGATGTTAAAC
Source organism: Ensete glaucum (assembly GCA_021527575.1). NCBI lineage: Eukaryota > Viridiplantae > Streptophyta > Magnoliopsida > Zingiberales > Musaceae > Ensete > Ensete glaucum. The sequence continues at coordinate 42,612,496 of CM038558.1, forward strand.
TTGTGCAAGGGAAAGCCCCTACTCTTTACAACTTTACTGATGGCTGACCTCCTAGACTCGACCCCAGATGCATCGATGTAGCCAAGGTGGAAAGACTTAAAGGAGATGCATAAGGTGTGTGGCACAGGTATGACTATGAAGTAATACTACCACGAGTCCCTGTGCCCGAAGATGGCAAAGTAGATATTCTGCTCCCCCTCATAGAATATGATTGATACTTGCTGCCAAAATGAAGTGGCGGTAAGTTAGGTTGTGGCTAGCCCCTTTAGTTTAACCTTGTTGACTCATTTATTTTTGATTTGCAACACCACCACTATGTGACAATCCTTATTAATTGTGTTTGAGATGTTGGTGTTATCATTCGCTAGTAATCTCTCGTAATTGGTGATCTCTGGGCAAATGTTAAGGACCTGAAGAGGGGGGGAGGAACCCTTTCTAGTGTTGTCAATGCAAAGGCTCAGGTGATCAAGCTAGTGCGTTAGCTAGAGGATACTAAGTAGTGCCTGGCTGACCTCACCAAATAGTTGAAAGAGGTTTGGAATAACAACAGAGTAATGGAGGATGAACTATTGTGGCTCACTTGGTCGCTAGACTCGATGAGGATGTGTAACTCAGAGATCGGTGTGGAGGTCACCATGGCGAATGAGGAGGCTCATAAGCTAAGGAAAGCATTATAGGTCGAGTAACATCGGATATTAGAGTATCGAGAGGAAGCGATCACTGAGTACAAGGTATTCATTGGGTTCAAGAAGGGTTTAGAGATGATGGAGGTCACTTCATACCAATTTGGATACTAAATCGCTTTGGCCCTTTCAAGGAGAGATACCCAAGATGGAGCTCGAGAAGGATCAATTCACGGATTACCCTGAGGACCAAAACATCTTGATGCCAACCAAGATGCCCTTCGACAACAACCTCGACTTGCCACCTCATCCTATCGCCTAAGCTACCGTCTTCGACTTGGCCTCTTTTGTGGTTGTCGAGGCAATCTACCTGACTCGTTCCTTCTGTTCACCCCATCAGTGTTTTATTTTGGCATGTTGGGGCTTCATCTTGGATGTAGAAGCCCGACCTAGTTGATATAATCCTTTTAGAAGTAATGAACTCTTTTTTTCTTAATTTACAACTGACGCTGTAAAGATACATCATACAACAGACACCCCTTAGCAAGCCAATATCTAATACTCGGGGTGTTATCCTCCCCAACCTAACTCGAGCAAGGCCTTAAGGATAAAACTTCTTCAAGTTTATAATGTGTCACGCTCTTGGCAACATCACGCTCTGAGGTAGTAGGTTATTCTTAGATGACTTCTATGGCTCGATAAGGCCCTTCCCAGTTTGATGCTAGCTTCACTCAGGATTTGGTCATGTTGTTGACATTAGTTTTTCAAAGCACCAAGTCCCCTAGTCTAAACCCTCAATGTGAACTCCTTGATCATAGAGCTTAGCCACCCCTCGTTTGTATTTCATTACCCATGGGTTTGCTTCAACTTTAACTTTATTAATCAGGTTGAGCTCGACTCGAACTCCCTCTTCAAAAATTTCTTTGCTAAGACTCTTAATCCAATGTGTTGGAAAGACTATCTTAGGTGGCAGGATAATGCTAGGCTGAATGATGATTCTCCTAAGTCAATCTTGGGTGTTGTCCAAGAGGCCCATAGAATGCTTGGCAGCTCATTCACCCAAGTACCCTTTGCTCTAATAACTTTTTTCTTTAATTATTTGAGAATGGCTTGATTTGTAACCTCAACAAAACCATTGGTTTGAGGATAAGCCACCAAGCTAAATCCCATACGAATGGTAGAACCTCATGAACTTCGCATTATTGAATTGAGTCTCATTATTAGTAATGAAGGCCATCGGAATTCCAAAGCAAGTGGTGATGTTTTTTTTCATACGAATGAAAGACACTAGTGGCTCAAGCGACAAAGTTGAAGAGTGTTTCTTCCTCCCCTTACTTGAGTCCAAGAAGTATTCTCGTTGATAGCCTCGGGCACACATTCATGAGGAAGTAAAACTCAAACTTCTTTATTAGTTGAGCAAAAGAGTCGATTGAGAGCAGCTTCAAACAAGTGTACCATTCTCATGCCGAACATCTTAATGTTATTAGGAAGGCTTAGCACATCATGACATTTGAGGTGCCATATAATGATATATGGGCATAGAAAGAGATAGTGTTCTCCATCAAGTTGGTACTATTGTTAAAGGCCTACAACGATTAAAGACGAAAGTTCATCAGGATTAGCTCCTCTTAGATAATCTAAGTGAATGAGGATCGGCCCACGATGGAATCAGCCAGACTTTCCCCTTTGAATTGTTGGAACTCTTGTCGTATCTCTTCTAAGCTTTGGTCCCTTGGTGTAGATAGATCCTTAAGAAGTCATCCATCAAATCCACCGATTGGGTTTCGGATTCAGGTAGAGTGATGGTGCGGCTATATGCTGAATTCCACTATTATGGAGGGGGGTGCTTGCTCAATCGATAATTCTATGGGCCTTGTGTGACCCGAGATGTTGGCATTGCATTGGGTGGGGGATCTAGACGGGCTTCAATGCCAGTTGTAGTTGAGGTATTGATCACGGCTAAGATGGCAACGTCACTTATTAGGCTAGCTGAAGTAGGAGTAAGGTGATAGTTTACATCAAGCTCGTTAGCATATGCACTTGTTGGGCGAGGTTCAAGAGTACCTTGGCAGAGACAAATAGATGGCTTGAGGTCATCTTTGGAGGTGAGACTCCTAAGTCATTAAACAAACGTCAATACCGTGTTAGCGTTTGTGTCGAAGTGGACGTATCTACATGTGAGAAGGATGCAATTGCCTCCCTTGAGTAAAGGTGCTATAGGTCGAATGCAAGGCCTCCTCGTCGAAGCATTCGTTAAGAGGGTTGACGAGGAGATGTTCTTATAATATCAAACCCTCCTTCTAGCACCAAAAATTTTAGGAGAAATTAACATCGACATCCAAGTTAACACGATATGGTCCAAACCCATGCTTGTATGAGCGTCTAAGGTGGAAGCATCAAGCTCTAGAGATGTCACCTATATTAAGACTAAGGTCAAGATAAATTTTTCGACTCGATCTCTCTGATGCTCAGGTTAGTGATTGAGGTCTCTTAGTGGATGTGGATTTTTATTGGAAAGAGATCTCCAAATACAACGTCAGGTATTAACTTTTATATCTAGTTTTGTATAAAAGATAACTTATAACTACTCAAATGTTCTCCTTTTGACATTTTGTCCATGTAGACAGTAGGGGAAAGATGGTCTCGAATAGTTTGTCTCGATTTTTTATCCACATAAGTAATCGTACATAAGGTGATATGAATCTTTCTCTTCCATAATAATTTTTACATATCAATTATACGTCAAATGATGATTGATTATTAATATATTTTGTATGAGATTCTTAGCCAACCTTTTCTTGCATTATATTAATTATTCATTCCGTAATTATTATGTGTCATTTCGGCCACAATATCATGGAGCACTATCACCATCAGCACCGTCAACAATAGCTACTATTTCATTTGGTGTGGAGCTACATGATTCTTAGATACGACTTATTCCATGATTGAATGACGTATAAATAGGCCAACTTGTCATTTGTTTGTGCATATTTGTCCTAATCAATCATCAATTTGAGTGCGAGTCCAGCAACAATTGACGTCGAAGAAAGACAACAACACATCTTTGACTTGTATAAACGACATGCAATCCACCAACTCATGTTCTAACAATTATCCCCCCATCACCAATGCAAAGTCAACCAGGCTTTGGTTTGGGGTTAAAAAAATGGTTCTAATCTGTCTCTTAATGCTGTAAATAAAGATAAATCGACGCCCAAAAGTATTCCATTTCCCATCGAATCGATTGAAACTTTTACTAGTGCAAAAGTCAAGGATGCTTTTCTTTGGGTAAAAATTCCATCTAAATTTTCTCTAATATTTAAAAAAAAAAAGGCAAAATCAACCATGATTTTTTTTTTTTTTTGGGGGGGGTAAAAAGATCAAATACTACCAAAAGAAAATTCGACGGCTAAAAATATTGCATTTGCCCAACAAATTGATCGATATAATTTTTGCATCGACGGCCGGAAATGTTTCACTACCTATCAAATCAATCGAAATCGTCCTCTCACCTTCGATTCACGTGACCATTTGAGAACAGTCTCTCTTCTAATACGATAGAGAAAAAAAAAAAATAAAAGACAAATGGACGGCTAATAATACTCCCATCACCATTAAATCTCACGTGCAAGTCACGTGAGAAATAGAACATAGTCAGAAGCCACATTACTTCTGTTTGGGTAAAAGTCAGCTCTAATTTTTCTCCCTAAATACTAAAAAAGATAAATAAATGCCATTTGAGAACAGTCTCTCTTCTAATAATACGATAGAACGAAAAATAAAGACGGACGGACGGCTAATAATATTCCATCACCATTAAAAATATCACGTGTGAGTCACGTGATAAATTACAACAAAGTCATCCCAATATACTTCTTTTCGGATAAATACAACAAAGTCAGCTCTAATTTTTTCTCTCTAAATACTAAGAAACAAAAAGATAATACATTTTTCTCCGCCCTTCGAGTGGACCCCATCTCGGCTTGCTTTAACGTGGCAAAATAGAGATAAAAATGGAGTTTTTATTCGCTTCCGCGAAATCGTCTCCGAGTTCTCCACCTCATGCCGTCTCCTTTTCTCTCACTCTTCTTTCCCATCTCCACACGCCAAGTAGAGATCCGGGGTTAGGGTTCTTCGTCTCTCCCACACACTCATAGCGCTTCCTCCCCATCCGGCGAATCTTTGACAAGGCTGGTTGTCGCCCTCCTTACGATCGTCGTGGCTCTACCGGGCTTCTACTCTACCAAGGTCTTTCTGCGGTTGTGGTTCACTTTTTTTCCTGAATTCTGTTGTCGATTATTGTTTCTCTGGAGGATTGTTTATGTTATCAGCGATTCGGCAGTCAAAACTCGATTTTGATGTGGTACAGTGGTTTGATGAATTGCCTCTGTTCTCGCCATGCCAACGGTTCCTGTTTGTGGCGTGTGAAGTATGTGTGACGAGGTTACCTTTCGTTGAAATTATTTTGGATTTTTTGCCTTGTTTTGTGATTCGGATTTTTTTAAGTGAATCGCTTCGGCTGAACAACACAGAACTGAGACTTGTTAAAAGGTGGAATGTATGTATCTTAAAGTTTTCACATTTGGATTCCGGGTACTGCCTTGTGAATGAACACTCAGGTAATGGGTGGTGAGCAAGTGGTTTATCAGGCTTACTTGCAAAGTATGTAATCAGATGTAAATATTCTGGTAGTGCACTGATGCAAATGTGTTAAAGAGTCTTTACAACGCATAGAATTATGAGAGGTGGGCTGAGTTGTAAATTGTCTGCAAAAGGAGACAGTGTAGCAAGCCACTTTCACTTGTTGTCTTCAGGCACTAGAAGTTATACCAAGCTGCCAAAACCATATTTTCCAAGCTAAAGTGGTTATAGATGCTTCTATGTACTTCTGCGTTATCTCTTGCAACTATAGAAATGATATGTATAAAAGGTATGGATAGCTGAAGAGTGAGAGAATTGGAGACAGATGAACCGATATGTCTAAATGAAAAGTTGTACTAAAGTAATTTTCAATGCTAGCTGGTTAATTATTTCTATATTATTGATACTTTGAATTGATTATATAGTTCATTAAATATATGATAGAGTGAGATCAAGAATTGTCTCCATTGAAGTTTAGTTTTACATGGTTTGCTTATTTAGCTGATTGCATAACAGATTTTCTTACAAGCGTATAATAGACATCATACTAGTTAGTAGTATTTGAAAATGCTTCTGTATGGACCGTTTAGTTTATGGTTGAAGTCCCGCATTAATTCATAATAAAGTTTGTTAACTGAGTATTCAAGTCACACCAGACAAAAAGAGTATGTACCATAGGTAATTTAGGAGTCGCAGCAAATGGAATAGAATACCTCAGCATCTTGTGCTTGAGGGTGAAACATGTAACATGGCATGCTAATAAACAACAGAGTTACCCTTTTTGAGTTAGAAATAGCTCAATGGTAGCTAATAATGGTGCTTTCTAAGGTAGTTTATAGCAGTGTCCATGTAGCAGTTTTATCAGACAGTACTGTGACATATATGGTTTCACCTTTGTGATGATTTTGTTGCTTTATTATTATTTTGTTTTCAATGAAAGCTTTTGAGTAGCCAATTTCTTAAAAAGAAACCAACCTCAGATGAATTAGATCCTTTAAAGTGAATTTTGGCTCTATTGAATAAATACTGGTGATATTTATGTAGAAAAAGATTGAGATGGCCTTATGCGCATTCAACAAGAAAGCATTGAAGCCCAATGGTTACGCTTTGGACCTGGAGAACATAAGACTGGATTTCAATTGGGAAGATGTGACTTGCTCGATCTGTTTGGATTTTCCTCATAATGGGGTACTACTTTTATGCTCTTCGCATGATAAAGGTTGTAGGCCGTTCATGTGCGATACTGGTAAAAACCACGCGAATTGTTTGGAGCGTTTCATAAGTGCATATGGAGTGCCTGCTGTTGTAGAAGTCACAGCTGCTGCAAATGGTGTTTATATGGTCTGCATTCAAGAAACATCGGCGAGCCCTAGCAACCAACCGACCTGCCCGCTGTGTAGGGGAAACGTAACTGGGTGGCTAATTATTGATGAAGCCCGTGCCAACTTGAACATGATGAAACGATGTTGTGAAGAGAGACACTGTACATATGTTGGCAACTTTTCTGAGCTCCAGAAACATGCTCAATTAAAGCACCCCTATTCATACCCTTCCAAAATTGATCCTGCACATAAACTAAACTGGGAAAACTTCCAGCAGTCATCAGAGATCATAGATGTCTTAAGCACTATACATGCAGAAGCACCCCATGCAGTGGTAATGGGAGACTATGTCATTGAATATGATGATTCAGAATTTAATGATGAGTATGAACATGTTCATACGAACAGGGGCACATGGTGGACCTCTTGTATATCTTGTAAATTGTTCCCGAACTTTAGGGGTTCGAGAAATCAGCGGAGATCCAGAAGGGGTCCCCGAAGCAGTCGTCGATCAAATTCTGATGGTTTCTTTGTAGGTGAAGGTTCTTCAAGATCTGTAGAGATAAGAGAGTACAGATTTGCAGAAGCTGATGACGAACTTGCACAAATTGGTGCTGATGCTGGTGTTGGTTCTGCAACATCACTGGTCATTCCCAGCCACTACAGGTGGGATTATAATTAGTATTATTCTTGTTGTTTCTTATAACATAATGCCAATAGGGTTATCATACTATGTGGTCGTTTGTTTGGACAAACAAGTTAGGGAATAAGGACTTATCCCATAATAATGGTGCCAAACAACCTTAATTTAGAGGATTAGGCAAGGGGTTTCGTTTTATCTGGTCAGACAATGTAACCAGTACAACAACAGTCTTTTTCTAACAAAATGATAAAATTAGTATTTCCTTCATTCTTGTGTTGTTTATTGAGGGGTAAAAGCAAATATTCTTCTCCTTTTTGGTTCATGATAGAATAATGAACATTTGCCTTTGTTTTTATTTTTAAATTGAACAAAAATTGGTATTTGTGATTTCCCTGTGCATGGAACAAGTTTACTTGTCCTGTTGGTAATTATTATTAAAGTAAATTTCCCCTACGTCTATACGACACTTGGACATTTTCTCGTGAGAAGGTAGATTTGGACCGTTGGCATACAGGCAATATACACACAAACACACTTCTTTACCATTGTGATACACATTTGCTTCTGTGAAAATGTGTGTACTTTGAAATATGGGGTTGTGAATTCAATCTGATTGCAGAACCACTGTTAAGATGAAATCTGTGAGACTTGACTTATTTCTTATCTGAGTTATCTTCCCCTTGATTGCATTTCTGATGTTCAATCTTTTCTCAATATGGACAGATATGGGAGGCGCAGTTTCCGTTTCTATGATCGGTGACCATCAGGAATCTCCAGCTGCTAGTCAGTCCCGTTAGGACAAACTCTCTTCGTTTTAGATTCAGATTCTTTCTGGTTGATATAGGATTCGCTTGCTGATGTTTATCTGTGAATATATTGTTAGCACAAAACATCTGGCAATCCTTAATCAAATATTTGTGGGTGCATTGATGTGATTTGTTTCTTGCTACTGTAGGCCTACCTATGACCTCATTTCAGATGTAAATTACCAGATTGGCTGAGATCTGCATGCACATGGTATTTGAGGGTTTGTGTTTGTGGGGGCATCAATCTGTTAAATGGAGGGACAAGGTTGATGCTGATTAGAACACAAGTTTTTTTTGGATCTGTTAGTAGTACATTTCACTCGAATTGGTATATGGTTCCATTCTGATGGGTCTGCTGCATATTAGAATTGAAAGGTTGGGAGGTCCTATAGTGTGATGCATGTATAATGGGAGAGGACCCTCATAACTCTCCAGTAGTCAGGAATCATGATACATTATTCTGAAAGATAAGCTGTGGATCATACCTCTTTCATGGCATCCTCATTGTGATATGTATGACAAATGAATACTAATTGAAGTCATCATTCTACAACTCACATAAGATTTACTGAAGATGTCAGCTGGTAGAAACTTTGCCTGTTGATATTAAAGTTTTAGCCACATGAATTAGCTAGAGGCTGATGCAACATGGGGACATTGTATCTTTCCTGAGTTGGCCATGGGCATCCTTCTTCTTGTGTGCAACATCTGTGCCAAGACTCACTTTAACCTTGCTCTTTCTTTCCTGAGTTTGGCAAGGAGCAGGTGTTTTTGAATAGATCAGCAAGGCACAAGGTTTCTGCTAAACCTTGTGCTTCTGTTGGAACTCAACAGGATTGGCCAAAAAGGAGGTGGATTCAATAGTTTTGAGCTGCTTTCTGGTTTATGTTGCTTGTACTTTGGCAGCATGCATGGCTGGCCTTTTACTCTCCAACTTCCATCCACTCTTGTCGTACAACAGAGCTAAACATGAGGTCTTCAGATGCTACCATCCTCTCCTTCCCCACCAATCCATCACAGCAGCTGATATCTACTCTAACCTCAGGTGATCAAGCTTTCATTTCACCTGTGCTTCACCTGCTCAAAGCTGCTTCACTTCCTTACCAGAATGGTGAGATGATAGAAGACAAACCCATGTAAACATGGCTCCAACAATCCAAAACTTCTGTAGTTTGGAATGCCTTAAACATACAAACTTGACATAAACGAACATGCTAAATGCTACTTCTTGTGTACATTACTCATTTTTAGTGAATCACAAAATATTATCTCTACGAAAATTACGGTTGGGAGATCCTAAAGATGAGGGAGTAGCATCGTCGTCACCGTCGTCGTCGTCGTTGGTGAGATCATCAAAGCCCCAGAACTCTTCTTTCACCTCCTCTGCCTCCTTCTCGGGTGTCGGCCATCGATCTTGCGAAATCTCACCACCCTCCAGTAATTCCACGACCTGCAGATATTTATGCTGTTGATCATGGTTTTGTTCTGAAACTGTCACTCTTAACAAAGACCTATAACAATGCTTGTGATGCAGAGTTCAGCAGCATCCATGGTTATCAAAACAATCCTTGTAATGGCAACCCAGAAAGGTGGAGGGCACATATGTACCGGCGGAGGACTCATGCCACTGGCTGTGCACACCATCGTCTCTGTGCTCCTCGTTGTTCACTCTACACAAATCTAGATGAACTACAATTCGAGCATAAATGACAACATCATCAAGATGTTACCACTTGCCTTGTTAGATTATAATTTAACAGAGAGAGGATTATGCAGATGAAAACAACAAATCTCCGAATGATCTTTGTGAGGTGATTTGTGTTTTACGACCACCTCTCGTTTCAGAAGATTTCCTCGCAATGAGTTGGGAATCCTTTTTAATTCCCATTGATGCTTATTTATTTCCTGTCTGTCATCATCTGTAGTGAACTACTTACTACTACTCGTTGCACGACCTTAGTGGGTTACCTCGGTCATGGAAGGGCGCGATGTTGCTGCTGCTCTGACACAGAGAGACGCCGAGAAGGTGAGCCTTCTCAGCTGCTCCATGTCATAGTCTGCGCATAATCTTGGATCGACCAGCACTTGCATGTTGCCATCATCGAGAGAAGGTCTTGCCTGCAAAGATGTAATTAGGCAGTCAAAAGATTACCGAGTTGTTGATCTTTGTGGTGGATTGAAGGAAGAGAGAGTGAAGCATGAGAATGTCCGGATGAGTCAAACGAAGTGCTGCAGATGACATCTACCCAGCTGAGCAAGCTCCTGTGGGAGCCATCCACTGGCTTTCTCCCGGATATGATCTCCAGCAGGAAGACGCCGAAGGCGAAGACGTCCGTCTTCTCGTCCACGATGCCATGCATGAAGTACTCCGGCGCCAAGCACCTGCGTCGACACCGTCAGCTCCCCTGTCGATTCAGAGCTTTAATGCCAATACTTCGATTCAGGAGCTCAGAGGTGAGTACCCAAAGGTTCCTTCGATCGGCGCAACCGCATGGTGAGTCCACTCCGACGGAAGCCATTTTGCAAGGCCGAAATCTGAAATCTGAAGGCATTGCGTGCTTTCAGCGATTGGACAGTGGAGAAGCAACAAGGTTATTTCATCATATACCTGAGGCTCAAAGCTGGTCGTGAGGAGTATGTTGGAGGCCTTGATGTCTCTGTGGATGATCCTTCTCTGGCACCCCTTGTGCAGGTAATGGAGTCCGCGCGCAGTGCCCACCGCGATGTCGTACCGCAGCTTCCAAGCCATTGGCGGCGAGTTCTCATCTGCAGGCGACACGAGCAAAGACCACAGTTGTGAGTCGACTCCCACGCCTTTTCTTGGGATCTTTGATCGAGTCATTGGGTTTACCGTGGAGATTGGACGAGACGGAGCCACGGGAGGAGAACTCGAAGATCAAGTGGAGGTCGCGGTCGATGCAGCAGCCGAGAAGAGCAGACACATTGGGGTGCCGCACATGGCCGACGGTGCCGAGCTCCGTCAAGAAGTCCTTCTCTCTCTGCTCGTCCGTGGCGGCTCTCGTCAGCCTCTTCACGGCAATCGCACGCCCGTCCACCATCACGCCCCTGTACACCTCCGCGTGCCCACCTCTGCCCACCAAGTTATCTACCCAAATCCAGAAATGGCCACAGCAAGCACAAGATCAGATTTTGACATGCAGTTCTCGTTGCGGCAGCGCATAAACCTTAAAAAAGACAAACCTTGGCGAAAACCATTGGTCGCCTTGTGGATCTCATTGTAGGAGAAGCATCTCCAAGTTGGTTTCAGGGGGGGGGAGCTAACATCGAGCATAAGCTCCACCTGTTTGCTCTCACGCACCGGGGAGGCGTTCTCGTGTGCGTCCTCTTCATCTCTGCTCCTCCTCCTTCCAACGGTGACAGAGAGGAGGCGCTTGAGGCTTCTGCTCTTCTTACACAGCTCCCGCATTCTTCGTCTCTGTAAAGCAGAAGCGGGGTGCAGTCGTTGCGCTCCACGTTACAGGCGGAGGGCAGTCGGGCTCCCAAGGCAAAGGAGAAGCGGAGAAGGGCTGCAGGGGGGATGAAATGGGCGGTGAGGGGAGGAGGATGGAGGGAGAAGAGGAGGCATTAATGGCATTTGAAACAGTGCACCAAGAAAAGCTAAGAGCAAAGGCAGGGGAGAGGATGCTTTGGTTGCAAGGGATGCATGGAGGCATTTATTGTGATGGTTGTGCATTTGGTATTTAAAAAAGACAATAGCAAGCGAGAGAGAGAGAGATGGAAGATGGAGCTATGCAGGTGGGAAGCAGATCACTGTCTCTGCCGTTGTCTTCCTTGTAACATATATGCTTTGGTTGTGTGGAAGGTGGCATTTGGAACTCAAGCATTTGTTCTTACTTACATGCAATAGATTGAGCAATTGAGCTAATAGATTCTGTCCACAAACAACAAACGAGAGAGAGAGAGAGAGAGAGCAGAGCTGCAATCAACAGTGGGAATTAGGTCAATTTCTTTGCCACTGTCTTCCATGTGAAATGGTGGTGTTTGGAGCACAAGAATTTACTGTTACTTAAAGTTAGCTCTGTGAGAGATTGAGCTATGGATTGTATCATAAAAGAAAGGAAAAAAGAGAGAGAGAGAGAGAGAGCTTTGTATAGCACAAACAAGATCAGAAGTATGTAAAGTATGTTGATGATAACATAGAGAAATCTTGACAACATGAGCTCAAAGAGATGAACACCAGAAGAGATAACCCTAATCCTTGTCTCAGCCAAGATAGGAGTTGAGTTAGCATAATTAACAATAGCAACACCTAAAAATCAATCTACATTCATCTTCTGTAGTAATAATAAGATGCTACAAAATGTTATAATTGCAAGTCAAAAGTGACATATGAAAGATAAAATGTCCATATCATCTTAAACGAGATATAAATAGGGAGAATGCCGGCTTTGATTTGGATTGAAGGAAAGGTGAAGGAAGTTTAAATTAGTTGCATTGAGATGTGTGGCAGGCACTTCATGTGTTATTTTGTGTATAGATCAAGACATCTTGTTCTTGGGAGTGGTTATGAATTATTGGATCAATCTAGTAAACTATTGAGGCTTTGTCCTCTATCCAAATAACAAGATAAAGTTACAATTTAAGATGCCTTTCTTGCATTAGTTCAATGGATGAGGTCTTGGTTTGGATCAATCTAATAAATTCTATAAATTTTTTTTAGGCTCAGTAACACAGTTGAGTTGCATGTTCGATGGATCAAACTCCCTAATCATTTATTCTGTGATGTCTCGATAACATATGATTTATACAAGAAAAAAATGTATATGGATCTATATTATATATTAATCATTGGTCATCAAAAAAAAATAATAATGATAATGAACCATAATAATTGGAGATCATGAGAAGATAAACAGCACCCTGTTGTTTTTAATTTAACTATCAAAACAGCTTTTAAAGAACACAGAATCATAAACATCACATCACATATATATATATATATATATATAATTTAATTTGCTATATAAAACGACGACGAGATCGAAAATGATCGAGCCTCCTCGTCCACTAAATAACGAAGAACGTGATCATTAAAGAACCGAGATGAGATAGAATTTTATCGCACATCAAATCGAGGTCCCTATGATGAGGTTACGTTGAGCCAACCTACCAAGTAACAGCATGACCATACACCAACCCATATCATATCGTTACTTCCATGGACAAATCCTTTCTTCTTCATGCAATGCAATCAATTGATGGATAACTCCAATTGATCCGCTCATCTGTCACTGTTTGTGTCGAAAGCAACACTCTCCAAAATTCCAAGTTCACACGAGTAGAATTCTCTATATAATTATAATAATAACAACACTCATTGAAAAAAAATGTTATTATTAGTTGAGGGAAACGAGAAAGTTGCATTAAATTCATCAATTTGCTCCTCAAATTCCAAGGCTAATTTACCATATGAATGTGAGTAACAAGTCATCAACATGGCATTTCTGTCATGAGCTCAGAGCCCGAAACTTAAGGAATCAGAATCATTTGGAATGTACTTAAGCCTATTTTAATTTTGATGGGTTTTCAAAGTTGGTTAATTAGAATTCGGATGAACCATTAGACTACTTGGGAAAATTTAGACTATATATTATGAGCAAAAAAAAAAAAAAGGAGGGGGTCTTCAGAATGTATCATTTAAGCATTCTAATTGTATTGCAAGATTGTCATGAGCTAAATATATGTTGAAATAGTTGATAAGTTGTATGACAAACTATGATGAAAAGAATGTTTCAAATAAGCATTAAGCACTCCTTCTTCAACTATCACATCTTTACCATGTAGTTTAAATAAAATTGCACAATCACACATTATAAGTTCTTTAAAAATACAAGGAATCCATGTGCATCATGAAATCACCCCTACAATAGGTCAATCTCAAACTCAGATAAGGCCTTTGGATCTAATAACAGATCAGCCAGTTTCACCAAACTTGAATTATATGTCCAAGTCAAACTTGTTAAATGAGATTTCCACTCATCATTCCTACTCAACTATCCATTCCATTTGATGGTCCAAAAGCATCCACAAAACCCTCTTCCTCTATAATTTTCGAGGAAGAACATCTTCAAGTTTAGAAAACCCCCCTCAGCTTCCTTTTCCTATTATTCTTACCCCCTTCTTGGGTTGGATCATCCCTTTTATCTCCTCCCATTGTGGGGGGGGGGCGGGCGCTGACCAAGCCAAACCCATACACAAAATGGCCCCAAAAGCCCATGTCTTTATCGTCTTCCTCCCTCTTCTCTTCCTTATCTCCTCGGCTGTCGCCTTAGACATTGTTGGGATTCCCGAACCATTCGATGAATTCTCCACCTTCACCAAGTATCTCACTCAGACGAAGGTGGCCGATGAGATCAATCGCCAAAGACTATCACCGTCCGTGTCGTCGACAATTCTGCCATCTGTCCGCTCTCCTCCCTATCGTCCGACACCCTTAAGAAGGTCATCTCCGTCCATGTAGTCCTTGGCTACTATGATCCCTACAAACTCGACCAGCTTCCCGACAAGATTGCCCTCCTACCACCACCCTCTTCCAGGCCTCTGGCCTAGCCGCCAACCAGATGGGGTTCTTGGACTATACCAAGCTGCCCGGCGAGCAGATGGTGCTCGTCTCAGCTGTCCCCATGGCACCCCTCAACTCCAATGTGCTCAAGGTGGTCGCAGCACGGCCTTCTGACATCTCGGTGTTTCAGATTAGCACAACCATCATACCATCCAGCATCAATAGTTCAACACCGGCACCGCCTACACCAGATGCTGCCACGCCAAACGAGGAGGCTCCTGTTCAGAAGCCAGTGACAGCACCACATGTAGTAGCTCCAACGGCTAGTGCTGCAGCACAGGGTCCGACTGGAAGTGCAGCTGGGCCCGCAGCTGATGAAAAGGATGCAGATGCATCGACAGCTTCGCCTGCAGAATCAGAGGACGCACTGAAACATCCTTCGGTCAGCTGCTAGAACACTAGCAAGTGTGACCATTGGACTCGTAATGGGGGCCATTTCCTTGGGTACCCTGAATTGATTCAAGAAGGGTTCTCTTTAGGCACAAATGTAATGGGTGCTTGAAAGGTCTCCACATTGGGCTTGGATATTAATGATGTTCGATTTCACTTACTTGCCTCTTTCTTCTTGCTGGATGATGATATGGTTCCTGCAGTCAAAATTTTAATTCTAATGATGTTCATGGCAACTATATCAAGATGATTTTGAACTAACTCATCGAAAAATGAAAGAGAGATGGTTCTATATCAAGATGATGATACTTGGCAATTAAATACCTCTTTGATTCGAGCATGAGCTTTAGATGAGTATAATCAATTAACTGCATGTATATTTGTCCAAGTTAATCAAGGAGAGGGTTCCCCAAGTTTCCAGTGAACAGTCCATCAATGTATTCTTTAGTCTCAGCGACCTAAATCAAAAGAGTGAAAAAGAATGAAGGTGAACCATCCAATTCTAAATCTACTATAATCAGCACAATGATATCTCAAGGAAGATTATGAACATTCATATTTGCCAAAATACATTTGTATTTAATTCCCCAGTTCAATATTATGATCACAGGCTTCCCAGTCATATTGTTCCGGGAAGTCTCATGTTAATCAATAGAGTCTGAAATGAAAACATGAAAAGGTGATGAGTTGAGAATTTCATGAAGCAGGTTAACAAACTTGGGAGCAGCTGTGCTCACAAGAAGGCCTTTTTTGAAACATTTCAAAAGACAAACTTTGTCATGCTCAAGTTAATCTTTTGGCCAGAAGCTATCTTCTACTTAAAGCATCTTGTTCCGTACATTATGAATTATGTGGTACACAGAACTTAACCAGGTTGCCTGATGGGTGGCTAAATGGACTATTTTTGGATGTACTAACTACATTAGGAGGTTGCCTCCTAAAACTGTGTCCTTTTTAATAATGAAAAAGAGAAAACTGCAACATTTTGAATCCATCAAGCTGAGGGAGACTTACATTTCATTGAAGCTAGAGAAAATGACAAATTACAATGTTACAAAGAAACTAGTGCTTCTGAAATAGCGACTGCTGTTGCAGGATAAGCACCTGAACAGCCCCACTTTTCCCAGACAAAGGCTATGATTTAAGGAATAACCTATCAAGCTTACAATTCTTTAGTATGTTTCCCTCTAAAACTCAGTTAATAGGTTGAAGACATATGGTACAGATCTCTCAACCAAGTTCAGCAAGAAAATGCAGCAAGGCAATTATATAAAACATTTGAATAGTGTATAATTAATCACATCATCCTACTACTTTTGAGAACAAAATCGAACCAAACTGGCCTTGTTGAGACTCCTAGAGTGTGTACTTTTTGATGTCCAAGGTGACAACATCAATGTGCACCAGTCTATGTCAATGCATCTTGAGAGATTAGCACAACCATAGATCAAAACAAGATGATCCAAGCTCTTACCTTTTCATAGCCTTTGAACTTAAGCCAGGCATTTTGAATGGCCAAGTTACCATTAGATTAATTTTCTATTAGTTCTATCAGTTATATTCCCTTTCACTACCCTCCACACTTGCAGACTCGAGCATCGTTGACAAGAAAGAAACAAAAACA
The DNA here is from genome assembly GCA_021527575.1 of Ensete glaucum. Taxonomy (NCBI): domain Eukaryota; kingdom Viridiplantae; phylum Streptophyta; class Magnoliopsida; order Zingiberales; family Musaceae; genus Ensete; species Ensete glaucum. Next base: position 42,629,131 of record CM038558.1, read on the forward strand.
GAAACAGAGTATCTGATATACATAACTTCCAACACTACTAGCTGTTTCTGATAATAGCTTTAGCATAATCCACAAGTCAATTACAGTATCAATTTAAAGGCTAAACAGCATTTACTGTATCCTGAAACTTGAGTTTCTTTTTTCCATTGTAAGTTTATGTTAAATCTTTAGAAAGGAAAGAAGAAATTTGCATAGTCAATAAAGACTGACAGAATCTTCTTTGGCAATTACCACATATTCAGAACATGTATAGTAAAATATGCTATGCTCTTCTTTGCTTATTTTTGTTTCATGATGAAAGAAGTTACAAATGCGAGAAATTTTGGATACTCTTGATTAGTTAAATGAGTTTTGAACACATTAATGGCTTTCTGTCAACTACCCCAACTAGAAGTTTGGAACCAATTCCCGAACATGTTCAACATAAGTTGGTAGCTAATATCAAAATATGCTAAATTGTTCGATGGTGCTTGATCAGCCAGCAATCAAACCGAAGTAAAAGGTAGGGAGTTTGAGAGAACAACCAGACCAGCTCAACTCTTAAGCTCCCAGTCACATCAAATGATGCTACCATTAAGTGTTCGATTTTAGGCATACAAGCTCTCCAGCGACCATCCGATTTATAGATCTACAACCAAATGTCATCAAGAGAATCACGAACAATCTGGTAGCAAGTTACTGATATTTTTCGTGTGGGAAAGAACAAGATAACAAGAAATCAGAGATTAACCCGAAAAATTTTCTACCACTGGCGCTTCGATTCGTAACAAAATCGTTCGATCCAGTCCCCAATTCCGAAAAGAACAAAGAAATCGATGGAAGAGGGAGGAACCGACCAGCATTTATGGAGAAGCCGAAGGTTGGGGGCGGACGAACCCAACGGCGATGAGTGAGAGCCAGTGTTTAGGGTTCGAGAGCTCCAAGGATCAAACCCCGGTGCGCGCTCGTCTTCCTTCGAGTTGGACCGAACCAGGGGTTAATTATTTAATGGGCCGGCATATATTTGAATTTTATTTACAATATAGTTTGGGAAATTAATTTATATGAGAATATATACATGCTATGATTGACATATTTTTTTAATATATACGAAATGGATTAGAAAAAAAAAACTAATTATACGAAGAATAAGTGCTATGGTTTTACATATCTATCCTTTTAAAGGGTAAAAAATAACACATCTGTGCTGCCACGTTATTGAATCCAGGGGGGGAATAATAAGCTGCGGGAAGGCAAACTAAGGAATGCATGCAAACCTGCAGCATCGAGAAAACCTCCAGCTGATATATATAAGCTTCAAGCTCAACCAAGCCTGCAGTGATATGAAACAAAAAGAGAGGCATCATCATCTCTGCTGATGGTGGCAAAAGCCACTGCAGAATCCAATATCTGCTGCACATTTAGTCTACCCTACTAAATTTGGCGTTTAGTAGGGTAGACATGAAAGACATGGCAGAACTATACCGTGCACTGGATGACATGCAACGCTCACATTCACCACAAGTAGCTTGTCTGCAAAGCAATCGAGAACAGCAGCACAGGTACCTTGCCTTGAAAGCTAGCATGCGGAAGGATTTCGATTGCGCGAGGAAGAAGACAGAAACCAGAAAGGCCATGCTCCCACACATGGAGTCCTCCGGAAACAGTGAGACTTACATCATTTCATGCCTCTCTAAACTTGAAAAGTAGTACGTTGGATCCAAAGTAGAGGATCCTCCACAGAAATCAAATGATACTCCTGCTTGATCTGTGATAATAGTACATGGATATCTTCATCCGAATTCTCTTGGCCACGCGAACGAAGTCTCTGAGAGGATCAGAAGAAACGAAATGATTAATGATGGTAGCGATTTCTACAATAGGTTGAGTTAAAGAGAAAGAGCTTCGGTGACTCACGTCGAGTTCAGATCACCCACGAGGAGCAGGTCATCCTCCGTGTCCTCGTGGGCCACGATGTGGCCAGGCACTGCGTCGGAGAGGTGGAGCACCTCATCTTCATCCTTCTCACGCCGACCATCGCCCTCATCCACGTCGACGGACATGCGGCGCAACGCCTTATCTAAGCTCGCGTAGCTGGTGTGCTTGTCGAGGCGGAGACGGTGGCAGATCGATCGGCCCTCCAGGACGACGGTGACCGGCGCCGTTCGCACATAGTCGTCCGGAGAAGAGAGAGTCAAGGAATTCTTGCCGGTCGGAGCCCGAGATGGCTCTGCGGCTGCACCGGTACTCCGCTTCGGTGCTTCATCGTGCAACTCAAACCCATTCACCATCTTCACTGCGCCGCCCACCATGCTCCACTGCGTAGATTAGAGAGCGAATATGGAGGCGAGGACAAAGAAGTCATCTGCGAGCGCTTCAACTATCAGTGTCCAAAGGACGGTGAGAGATGACGAGAGAAAGATCGAGGTAGCACATCACATTGTCGTTCTTGCTTGGGAGTGGGAAAGGAAGGAAGGCTATGTCGTTGTTGTCGCCGCCGTCATTGTTGATGCTGCTTTCTGATGTGCTGATGGGTCGTGGAGAAGTGGCTGTGGTGGGGGTGTTTGTGGTGTGGCTTCGTTGGGTAAAAGAGGTGGGCCGCGATCGCCACCGTTCGAGACTTCGCCTGTGGTGGGTAGGTAAACAATTGAGCCTCCTTTTCATTGTTTCCATATGTCTTTTCATTATTTCTCCTTTTATTTTCTTGACAAGAGTGTAATCATACATGAAGCCCCTCTGTGGGCTACTCGGACTCATTAATGGCTCGTCCTCTGTGGGCTTTAAGATAGGTTGACTGTGTCGGCTACCAATTTGGTCCACTGTCATCAACATTAAACCATACTAATAATGCCTTAAGAATCTGTATAGATGAAAGTATACTGTACACCAAATCTTAGGCATGACAAGAACAAAAGAAGTACCTACTTCGCAACTGTAACGAAAAGGGTGCGTCCCTTGCGCTTGAGGGCGTAGACGACGTCGATGGTAGTGACGGCCAGTGGTCGGTGTAAGTGACGCCGTCGCGAATGGCGTTCTCGAGGAAGATCTTAAGCTCGCCGCGGGTCTCCTCGTAAATGAGCCCCCGAGATGCGCTTGACGCCGCCACGGCGGGTGGCGGGCTTGGTTGGTGATGCCTTGGATGTTGTCGCGGAGGACCTTGCGGTTAATGGCGCTTCGCCCGCGCCTTACCCAACCCCCTTCCCTCCCTTCCGTCACCCCGACATGATCGCAACTCTCCCTCTCTCTGTCTCTCTGGAAGCGCCGCTTCCATCTATGAAGGAGTAAGCGCACTGGAGGCCGCCGGATGTAACGCCGATCGGCGGGGAGGAACCGATACAGCCGTCCGATTAGGATATCTCGGTGTGATACGAAGCTAAAGGTGGTCAGCCCTTCTCTTTCTCAATGCATTCGAAGCATTCATGCCTTCCCGGAACTTAGCATGACATGCATGCAAGGAATCCTGTGAGCTTAGCATGATCACAATAGTATTGTAATTATCACAATATAAATCCATATGGAATCCAACTATTAGGCAACAGGTTTTTGCCCTTAGATTGAGCTGCTATCTTCTCTTTGGCTTTGACATCTGTGTGGTGCATGAACCCTAACATCGCATCGAGATTGCTGTCTTCTGCTTCTCACTTAACATTTGAGATTGATTCAACACCAGTAAAAGTGGTACTTTTTAGCAGGTTAAGAGCACGTACCTGCTCTTTTGGAGGCTAGTTGCAGGTGGTCTTTGGCATTATGCAGCAGCGAAGGATCACAGGACGGAGAAGAATCACAGATCGTATTGTAGAATCCTCATGAGGAAGGGGGGAATATATGCCTTCGATCTCAGAAACCATGGTCCCACATGTGACTCCTTGTACCCCTCCGGTCTCTTGGATTTTACTGCCTTCAGCTCCCAGAAACTTTTCGCTCTTGCTCAGCAGATTCGATTCTTTGCAGTCGATTAAGATTAGCCGAGCTTGGAAGAACGTGCATGGAAAGCGTGAGAGAGTGCAACGTGAACTGGAAGCGGGCACAGCGATGGGGGATTTGTTTGTTTAGTGCACAACCTATCAACCATTTGGGGTTCTCATATGAAAAGATGGGGGAGGGTAGGGGTCGTGTCAATCATCACGCCGGCCAAGGCCATTGGGGCCTCTCCTTCTTGATCCTGCTCCTGATAACTCCTTGGGTGTCGGGAACTGTGTCAGTGCGGCTTCTCAGTTCAAATCCAGCCATGTCGATCTGTGTGTCAAGGCTTCCAGCTTTAACAACTCTCTGTTGGTTTGTTCGGTCTATGATGCTCACACATAATAAACCTCTCCTTCAACCTCGTTTGAAGCTATCTCTCTCTCTCCCTCTCAGCCTGTGTGCGTATGATGGGAGACAGGAAGCATGGGTTTCTTGTGGGGAGAAGTTTACTTGCACTCGCAGCCTGTGTTGGTTTCACGGGGACAACGATGGGCAGAGGCAGAGAGCGAACTCCCCCTCCCAAACCAAGAAAGGGAACCGATGGTGGTGGAGGAAGAAACAAGTTTTACTGAATGAAGAGAGAGAGAGAGAGAGGTGATGCTGATATCAGGCTTTGATTGATTTGAAAGGCTAATTGAACAGCTAAGATTGTACATCAAATCTTGGTATTTTCGTGACAGGTGGGCGGATTTAGACCGAGAAATATGCAGCAATCCAACAAAAAACTTGAGCAATATTTTAAGATCTAAGATGGATGCCTTCTTTCTCTACATGACTAAATCCTCCGCAGGACTCTAAATCACAAGATTTGGTTTGCAATCACAGAACCTGCTCTGCATGCTTTATATTCTTCCCTGTCTTGTGGTGGCTGCAGGTGTCAATTAATTTTATCTCTGCCTTCTCTCTGCAAGCCCACATGCATACATCCCTATCAGGTTCTACAGCCTGAAGCCCAACTTTTCTTCTCATTTATTCGACTGATCATCACATCCTCTTTGCAGGTATGGCCTACTAAATCTCCAACCCATCCATTGTCCTCTTTCCCAGATCTTTGAAATCATCATAAAGAAGGAACAAGACTGAACCAAGCCCCCTATATAATTCCCTCACCAAGGGAAGAAGGCTACCCCCCATCTTTTCTCCCAGCCTTGGCACTCTGTTTTCTCTTGGAGAGGTTCTAACAGAGTCATGGATTGCTGGTGAGGAGAAATATGGAGGAAGAGTGGAAGTCGGGACTTCTGCCGACCGAGAAAGACCACTTCTTTGTTGCACCGTGAAGTCTTTATGGTTTGTCTGCTAACTTCTTTCGAGGATCGATCCAAAAATCCAAACTTTGTTCCACCTCCCCTGTTCCTAGTAGAAGAAAAAGGCGGCTTTTTTTTTTCTTCTTTTTTTGGTGAGGAAGAGAGAAGCGAAGGCGGAGATGAGAGAGTTTTGGACGTCCATGGCCTCCCTCATGGGGGTCTTCGCCTTCTTCCAGAGCATCCTCCACGCCGTGTTTCCACCCGAGCTGCGGTTCGCGGCCTTGAAGCTCTTTCACGGTGTCTTCCTCTGCTTCTCCACCTACTGCTACTTCGACATCACGGAGATCGACGGCGTTAACACCAACGAGCTTTATCACGCGGTGCAGCTGTACCTCAGCCGCTCCGCCTCCGTCGCCGCCTCCCGACTCAGCCTCTCGCGGGGCCTCAACTCCTCCGCCTTCACCTTCGGCCTCACCAGCAACGACTGCCTCGTCGACACCTTCTGCGGCGCCACCGCCACCTGGGAGCACGTCGTCACCCAGCGCCAGTCGCAGACCTTCTCGTGGCGCCCGCTCCCGGAGGAGAAGCGCAGCTTTACCCTCCGGATCAAGAAGAAGGACAAGCCGCTCATCCTTCCGGCCTACCTCGACCACATTATGGAGACCGCCACCGATCTCCGCCGCCGGAACCAGGACAGGCTACTGTACACCAATTCGCGCGGCGGCTCCATCGAGTCCCGCGTCGTCCCGTGGGAATCCGTTCCCTTCAAGCACCCGAGCACGTTCGACACCCTCGCCATGGACCCCTCGAGGAAGGAACTCATCATGGCCGACCTCAAGGACTTCGCGGAAGGGAAGACGTTCTACGAGAAGACAGGCCGGGCCTGGAAGCGCGGATACTTGCTTTACGGCCCTCCCGGCACCGGCAAGTCGAGCATGATCGCCGCCATGGCGAATTACCTCGGCTACGACGTCTACGACCTCGAGCTCACCGAGGTGCACACCAACTCCGAGCTCCGGAAGCTCCTGATGAAGACCACTCCGAAGTCGATCATCGTCATAGAGGACATCGACTGCTCCATCAATCTGACTAACCGGAGCTCGAAGAAGCTGGCACCTCCGTATGATCTCAGGCCCACCGGCGGCTGCGGTGCGGAGGACGTCAACGCGGCCGCCAAGACGATGACTCTGTCGGGCCTGCTAAATTTCACGGACGGGCTGTGGTCGTGCTGCGGCAGCGAACGGATCTTCGTGTTCACCACCAACCACGTCGAGGAGCTCGATTCGGCGCTCCTACGGTCGGGGAGGATGGACATGCACATACTCATGAGCTGCTGCTCCTTCCCCGCATTAAAGATTCTCACGAAGAACTACCTGGGATTGGAAGATGGCGAACTGGGTGGCGACACACAGGAGAACTGCGAGCTGCTGCGGGAATTGGCGGAGGTGATCGACGACGCCGAGATAACTCCGGCAGATGTCAGTGAGATTCTGATAAAGAACAGGAGGCGGGAGAAGCGCGAGGCAATGGCGGAGCTACTGGAAGCGCTCAAGGCCCGGGCGGAGAAGAGGAAGAAGGAGCGAGGGGGGTCATCGGCCACTGCGAGGAAGAAAGGCTTAGGTGAGGAGATGGATGAAGAGGAAGAGCAGGAGAAAAGGGCATTGGAGAGCCCCAAGGAGAGTGGCGAAGAGATGGATGGGTGCAATGGCAAGGAGGAGAAGAGGGAGGAGGATTAATTACCAGAGAACATTTGCTGAATGCTACTGCTTGTGCTTGCTTTCTTTCTCATCGAAGGGGAGGTGGATTAGAGTTGGAGCATCAGTCTTCAGATCCTTTTGTTTTGGTGAGGGCTTTTGGGAGTGCCTTCGAAGACCACCTTCTCTGTGCTTGTTAGCCTCTTCTTGTACCCTCTTTCTCCTGAGGAATAAAGATTTGGTAGGTACACAGGTGCTGTTGCCCATTGCATTTGATTTCTCATGCTATCTGTTCTATCCTTCTTAGATTGCTAATGGCATGAATCCAGCAACAAGACAATGTTACTATATGAGAGATCTTGGAAGTGTTTGGTACTTGCTATATCCATAGTTTTTGTAGCTATCTCAGTGCATGCTGCTCTTGGTTTCCTGTTAAAGATTGCAGCAAGGCTCGTTCTCTCTATCAAAGGAGATCAAATTTAAAATGTGTGATTGGATTCAGCAGGATAAAGTCCACTAATCCTTGCAATTTTATGCCAATACAGAGCAAGAAGCAAAGGTTGATCTAAACTTGGATGTTAATGATGGAGATGAGTGAATGCAAGGCATTAGTAATCTTAGAAGGGAGGATGGAAAAATAATAATCTCAGCCTTCTGTGTAAAATGATCCCAGTCAAATACACAAACAATTAAAATTGCAATGTCAGTATCTTCATAAGAGAATAATTCATACCATTGATTATGCATAACCTTTGATAACATTCAGTAATGATCTATAATATCAAATCAACCAAAGCTGTCTTGGTCATCATAATCATACTTTTAATTTTAGAAAGTCCAATAATAGAATAACCCTTGCATTAACTTAATTCATTAACTTAGTAAACTTAAAATTATATGATAATATTTAAGGTCAGACTAATTATAATATATCTATCTAGTCCTATAAGGTAACTCAATTTTTTTTTTTCACTACTAATATGAAAGTAAATTAAGGTGTCATAATCTTCTTAACACAAGACTATACATCTTTATGGAAGTTCAAATCATACTATTAAGTTAGATTCTACTCTGCTGCATGTAAGGCTCAACCTAATAATAACATTATAACATTAGATCAACAGTATTCAATTTTATTTATTTGTTTATTTATTTATAAATTAGTACACTAGGACATACCTTATGTGCAATGCCCATTCTCATAAAACTATTGTTCATATGAGATGGATACTGCAAAAGATGAGAAAAAAATCAAATATAATATTGAAAAAACAAATTAAAGACAAAGATGAGAAAATATACTAAAAAAGAAGGGAACTCGAAAGATGTCTTGGACTGCAAGGATGAGTTGTTCGTGTGGTTAGCTCAGTTAATTAAAATAGAATCTGTAATCTTCTTTGTCAAGTTGATCAAATTGCTCACAGTTCTATTTCTGTTCTTCTTCATGTGATGAACATAAAGCATCAGTGGTAGACAGTGGCATTGCTAGTGGTTGGATTCCCTTTGAGAAGCTCTTTTATGCAGCTCATTTAGTTTTAGCTGACAAGGATGCCTGCAACTTTCAAGTCAGGCTTTGATGCCTTCACTTTCTAAAGATATCCATCAGTAAAGAAGGAGCAATTTCTTATGGTGGCAATCAAATATTTGATATCTTTCTATCACTGAAAAGGAACTCCTTTTTGTCTGGACATGAGCTGAAGGTGACCATTAATTAATGAGGTCAACAAACAGGATGATGTTTACACACTTTTGCTCTAAATGTTTGGACTGACCACTTGAAACTAGCAAAAGATGAGAATCTCATAAACCTTTTTGAAGTAAGCAACTCCAACACAATATTGCAGAATTACTAGTTCTGCAAGTCCTTTTCAGCAGATGGAAAGCCATGAAATGGTGGTGCCAAGAACAAGGATCATCAGCTCAGAAGAGAAGAAGGGAAGTCTCATACATGGAGATGCAAATGGACTTGTGTAATTGGTGCTCCAGAATAATGTATGCCTCTTGAAATATAAATACTATAGAACTTTTTTTTTTTTTTGATATTTTATCAAGCCTTTGATGTGAAATGCAGCAACTAGCAAAGTTGATAATGGACAGCTGAGAGATGAGCAGGCAGAATCACTGCAGAGGTGAGGCAAAGAACATGGCCTTTTTCTGGCCTTTTGTGCCATAGAGGTGATGGGAGTAATCCTCACTGCTCACAGCCTAAGAAATGCTGCGAAGGTGGCAGTAGTTTTCAGCATTACTCTCCTGAAAAACACAAACAAAACACCATAACTTGAAAGGAAAGCTTGGTATGCTATGAACTCCTTTGGAGAAGCTAAAGAATATGATTGGAAGGTGACAGTCTTTTTGCAGTGAAAGCATCATTTTCCTCAAGAATAGTTCTCTCATGATGCTCTTCTGGATGACACAATCAAAGCACCTCTTTCCTAACTCATCAGAAGACAAGCTTCCAAAATCTAATTTGGCATATGCTTCTTTTGAGAGGAATGGTACAGATGTGTGATGTGGAATAGGTGATCAGACTAAACTTCTTCCTCCTCACAGCTGCAGAATATGCTTGGGAGGTGGCAGTCCTTTTTCAGCAGCCCAAGCATTATCATCCTCAAGAACAGTTCTATGATGCTCCTCTGAGTGACACAATCAAAACCACCACCTCCTAACCTTTATAAAAGGACAAGCTCCAAAAGTTTCAATGGAGTGGAACCAACTGTTAAAGCCTGTTGGAAGACAGCAGTTCCAATGGAGTGGAGTGCTCATCATGAACCCAATCCTTTGGCCATGGCCTCCTTTTCTTCCCCCCCCCATGAACTCATCTCATCATTCCAATAGGATTCTCTTCTGATACACTATTGAGGACATGGAGATGGGCCTGCTTCCCCAGAGGGGATCCAATGCTTGTGAGATGCACATCATCCATGATGCTCTCACATTGGCTGCAGAGGAGAAGCTGCCTCTCACAGGTTCAGTGATGCCTAACTCATTCATTCAACCCTAAACCTCATCCACCATCACATATTTCAGCACTTGGCAAGATTCATGAAGCTCATGAATTGTGATACTTCATTTAGGGTCTGGAGCTGATTTTTCAGAAGAGAGAAGAATCCAGTTTGATCCTTGAAAGGGAAATAGTCTTGCTTAGAATTCTCAACTTCAAGCAGACTATTAGAGGTTGTTTGATCGGACAAGAAGGTACATATTATATATTTTATCCTCTAAAAAGTTGACAAACAACTTATATCTATGAAAGTTTTTTAGACTGAATAGGAAGGTTGAAGTTATCCTGTCAAAGAACACAACCAACATAATGGCTTTTGCTACAAAGATGATCCAATCTTATTAGATTCATTTTTAAGAACTTAAAGTCATAGTTGCAAGCTGTAAGTTGATAAAGATGAAATTTAATTATAGCATTTCTTTTATCAAGTTCATACCATAAGATTTCGATACCAAACTTTAGGTAAATCAGATACACCACCACCTAAGCTTTTATCACTAAGCCAACCAATGGAACAATTGATTGGATAATAAATTTGAAACCATAATATTTTTATTTTTTCCTTTTCTTTGTTTATTATTTTTTTCTCATTTTTTTAATTCTGCTCTCTCTCTCTCTCTCTCTCTCTCTCTCTCTCTCTCTCTATATATATATATATATATATATATATATATATATATATATCTACTATCCTTTTCTATTGTTCTTCTCTCCTTTTTCCTTTTTGGCTTAAAGAAAAAGGAGAATTCTCATGTTTCCTCCGTTGGATGTCAGAAAGAAATAGATGAACATCAACAAAAAGTCTGCATGTGAAGAACTTGCCATATCAATCAGAAAACCGAGATCACTAAAAAGTCCATATCCAATTTGTATTAAATTACATAAAAGAATCAAAAAAACTTATGAAAAAAAAAATTATACTCGCATACTTTTGCACACAAAAAAAAAAGAAAAAAAACAAAGCCAAAATTGGAAGGATGAAAGCCATTACTCTTCCATTACCAATCACTGCACATAATCAATCCGAAACAGTCCTCTCCAAGCTCTTCTCGCTGCAGTATCTGAGCTCGAGAGAGACCTGCCTTTCCATCTGCAGCCGGCGGTAGAAGCTCTCGATGAACCTTTCCGCCCTCTGATCGACATCGTCCCCGCAGGACGCGGCGTCGCTGGTCGACCTCAAGATCTCCGACACCTTCGGGCTCAGGCTCGTCGTCCTCGACAACGGCGAGCTCAAGCTCGCCGTCCTCGAGAGCGAGAACGACGAGCCGGCGTCGTAGTAGTCCTCGGTGCAGTCGAGCAAGCTCGGCCGGGCGGCCCCGAAGCTGAGCGGACGAGGCCCGGGCGGCGATCTCTTGAGGCAGGAGGCGACGATCCACTTGGTGGCGTCGAAGGACAGCAGGAAGCGCACCCTCTGAATCGCCCCTCGGAAGCGGACCAGGAGTGGAGTTCTCCTCTCGGTAGCCATGGATGAGGTGTGAGGTGCTGCGGATGTGCATTGATGAGCTTGTGGTTGGTAGCTTATAGATGCATCTTGGCGAAGGGAAGAAGAAGCTTCCTGGCGAACGACAGACGTGTGTCGAAGGTCTCCAACGTTGGAGTCAAAGATTTCGCTCGTCATTGGATGAAGTACGCAAACTACGGTAAGATTAATTCTAGAATAAAATATGAACAAATATTTTTATTCATAATCACTCAATTCTTATAAATTTTTTTTGTCTTAAACTTCTAATTATCTTAGGAAAATTCATAATTAGAGGATATAAGAAGACTGTTCAACGTGCCAATATAATGTTACTTGGGAACATGGCATTGGTCAAACTTAGGCAGGCTTCAATTCATCATGCTGCCTTAACGCGGCTATTCCATGGACCAAGTCTGGTTTCTTCTTTCCTTTGCAAACAATGGAAATAGTGGATTTTGCTCCTACAAATTTTAGTGTAGTAGAGCTAATATTCATCCAAAAACAGTCATCAATTATTAGTTTAAAATTAATATATATATTTATCAATTTAGAACTTGGGGAGTAGCATAATAACCATTTCCATATACATTGTCATATTTGTAAAACATAAATCATCAATTTATTATTCATAATTTATAGAATTTTTTATTTTTAAATCAAATCTTAATTTTATAATACTAAATTTATTTTAACTAAAAAAAATCATGCCTTCTCGGTAGGGGCATGAGTGATGAAAAAATCTCTTCCTCCTAAACCTTACATCTATTACAAAATAGTAGGTTACTCTAAAGATAAATATAGGATAAAAACACATTATCAACTACATATACCGGTAGCATTTTAATATTTATGAAACCTATATAAATGTTAATAAAATATGAAATGATAATGCATTAATTCATTATGAAACTCATGTATGAGAAAAATAATAATAATTCTTATACATTAAATAAAAGTATACATTAGTCATATGCAACACATATTAATAACATACATAATAGTCAGATAATAAAAACGTACATCACATCTAATAATACACTCTCCTAACAATGGATGACTAAGTATACTTTATGAGATGAATTCCTACTAATAGAGGATAAAAAGAACCTATATCATACTCCTAATAATAGATTAAGTGATATCACTCACCTGTCCATATGGGGACACATTCCTTTCAATAACAAATGGATGAACCATCTAATTATTATTCTGACGACACGCACGCTAATCCCTAAAGGGAATAACCTTATTTGCCCTATGTCGGGTTATATAATCAATCATTATCATTTATTTATATTCATTTGTTTATTCATGTATACATCCAAGAAGTAATATGATAAAATATTATGAAATGTCATGTTTTATATATAACCTATTAACTCATGTCCATCGGTGGTCCTGCATTATGATAGGCTCGTAACTCTTTTACATATTATACTTTCAATGTAGATTATTCAGCAAAATCACTTATACTACATGATAATAATCAAATCAATATCATCATTTTAATCTAAAAAAAAGAAAAACCATTAATCATTTTCAAATAACACATTTAGATAAAACTTTTAAGTTTAACAAATCATAAAGATATGAGACATTATTCTCTCAATAATCCTCAATTAATATTAATGGGAATCTTAATTTGAATAGCCTAACTGGCTTAAACCAAGCTAAATTCAATTGGAACCTAACATAATCAACCTCAAATCCTTTTAGAATCATCCTGAACTAGTCTAATTTAGATTTAATTAATTTTTAATTATGTCAAGTGGGCTTGAACAAGTTAAGTTAGTCCGAAATCACCTTGACTTGACTTAGATTTATCAAATGTATAGGATTCAATCAATTAACAAGCTAAAACCAATAAAATAAATGAAATTAGACTATGTCATATGGTGTTAGCCCAGACCGAATCGATCCACCCGAGCCTTAGACATATCACATGCACTGCATATGCTTATCCTATATAGCAAGTTGAGTTGAGATATAATGGGTATGATAGAGTGGTGACGATATGTCTAGCATCAATCATATAGTTAGGTGGGCCTCGTTTTGTGGGATTGACTAAGCGTCACTTATGAGTTGAGCAGAGCCTTACTACTGAATTGTGTCACACTTAGCTCATGGGTTAGGTTTTGCATAATCACATGGGTTGAGTTATGCCTGACTACATGAGCTAGGTTACATTTGACCACATGAGCTGTGTCGCATTTGGCTATACAAGGTATGTCATACATGGCTACATGGGCTAAGTCAAGCCTAGCCATATAAGTTAGGTTATATACTTGGTCACATGGGCTAAATAATACATAACCATATAGGTTGGACCATATTTGGCTACATGGGCTAGTCATGTTTCATCACATGGGTTAGAACATACATAATCATATGATCTAATCATAGCTCATTACATGGGTTAGACGACACTTAACAATATGGGCTAAGTTATGCCTAGCAACATTATCATAGACTTAGTCAGTTTTACCTAAGAGGAAGCATTTAACTTGGGATTCTACAAGTAGATATTTCAATAAACACTTGATAAGTAATATAAATTATAAAGATAGACTTTATAAACTCTGAACAATTATATGACAAAGGGTCCAAGATAGTTTGTCATAGTCAAAAGTCCTCACAAATGCCTATATAATATTATTGCAGAACAAAACAACATACCAACTCAAGAAACTACCCTAAAAGCCCATTCAATTATATATCACCTAGGTAACTCCAAGGTGGTGCTTTTTTTTTTTTTTGGAGCTAAAAAGCTACTAAAATGATTGAATATAACTTGTATTTACAAGACTAAAATGGTCACAAAGCCAATGAAAATGAGACTGTCAAGTCTACTGCAAACCTCTAACATATTCTACAAAGCATAAACAAAACTGAAGGACACAGACATATAAAAATTATACCAAATAACTTTTGTACAAATTTATGTATGACATTCTCCTCCAATTATTCATTTGATATCTTCATCGAAGTCTTTGCAGAGGCTATATCTCTTTGTCTTTGTTGAATAATTAATATTTTGCTCCAAATGCAATGCACCTCTTGGCTCCTAATTGCTCTCCCCTATTGTTGTTAAGTAGTCAAAATTTAATTTATGAATGCTACTTCAACTCAATAACGACTCTCTCCAGTTTAAGGTCATTTGAGTTGTATTGATCTTTGCTAGTTTGGGATACTTGATTTTACCCATTCACTTAAGAGTTAAGAAGATAAAGATTATTTAACTTCACTTATCTTCTCGAGGGTTATACTTCATTTATTAAGTTAGATACTAGCTTTCACTTACTCTTTACTAATACTTCAGAAACACTTAAAATATTTATACTTCTTACATTGAGTTAGTTATTACAATTACTCTTTTCATTATCATCAAACTTTTAGAATGCAATACGTTTTATCAAAACAGAATAAAATTTTAACTTAATGGAAGTTTTAGATAGTCTTGGTCGCCTTTGAGATTATGTCATCTTCTCTATCATTTCTATTGCTTACTCCTCTGAGTATAAAAGGTATAGCACTTTTGGTCGCCTTTGAGATTGCATCATCTTCTCCATCATTTTTATTACTTACTCCTCCGAGTATAAAAGATATAGCAGTTTTGGTCGCCTTTAATATTGTTTACTCCTATAAGTATAAAAGGTATAGCATAATGTAATGTTTTCTTCGTTTCTTAGTCAAGTACTCCTGCAATGACCTAAAGTCTCCTACTTTTGGCTATCTTAATAAGAAGCATGTCGACACTGATCTTACGAAATTCTATAGCTTTTGCCCTTCGGCCTTGTCTTGATACTTGGAGATTGTCTCTATATTCTCCACCACCTTAGCCCACTTTTACGATCATATGCTCACATCAGTGGTATCATGGTATTGTCAGGCCTATGGCCCTATTATCTGTCACCTCATATCTGTATCTTTTTTTTCGCAATCAGTAGATCTACCTTTGTGGTACTGTGATACTCTTCTGAGTCTACATCCATCCAAACTGATACTTGATTTTTGGTAGCTAAGTCCCTCTAGACTCGTCATCGTTTTCTCACCCATCTCAACCAATTGTTTCAACACCTTTATGTTATCAATACAAAGATAAGATTATAATTCTCATATATATAGCCTTCATTATTCTATTTTACGGCTTATATAATATCTATTTTCTTTTGCATCCTTGGTAGTAATGTTCACTTATTCAACCTTATCTTTTGACTTATTAAGGTCCCTTAAATGAATATAAGCCCTAGAGTAGTCTAACTCTTTAGTTGCTCTGGTTATATATCTGTATGATCAAGTCCCCCATAGAACTCATTAATACTTACACTCAAAATCCCTCTTGATAAGTATAACCCTCATATGCTAATGACCAACGCTTGCATCTAATGCAAAATTTGATACATGTATCAAAAACCCACTTTTATAATATCATGACATTCACTCTTTAAATATATAATCCTTTTTATCGTCGTTTTACTCACTAAAGTGGAGCTCCCAATAACTTTTAATTATACAAGAAAGACATGTCTTTGTAGTACCATGATATTAATTTCTCAAATCTATAGCTTTTTTTGTTATCGTGTTCCTCATCGTGTGTATGGCATTATCTCGAAATATTCCACCATGATCCACTATACTATATCACCTACTGGTGACATCTTTATTATCATATGATTTTTATGAGGTGAATTCGAACTGTAATATTTTCATGTATGGTCTTTGTTAGTATATCGTAAAGCCTCTGTCACTTCTGATTATGTTTGTTCCTTTGGTATACGACCTTCGTCAATCCGCTCTCGAGTCATACATGGACGAAGCATAACTTTAAGATAGTTCGTTACCTAACAACTCTCGAAGTCCATCAATTTTATTAAGATTGGCATGTCATTGTGTTGAGCCCCTGCCAGCAACACAATCTCTATTGTGTTGTGATAACTCAAAAGATAATATTGTGGCATATTCTTTAATAGTACTTGCTTCTAAATCCTCTCGCCCTATGTGAAGACCTTCTAACACTAACTTCACCTCTGCGAGTTAAGTTGTCTTAGTCTCTCCATCAATTGCTTATTGAGATAAGATGCATATCTCTTGATGCTCCCTTCAACTTTGGCACCATATAAACCGAGTCTACTCTATTAGAACGAGGGACTCATGCTCTTGCCTATACAAGAATTCATATTATTGACCACTATCTAGGAAAAATTTTGCATCTCTGCTCTATGTTTTGTCTCTATTTCAACTCTTTTTATGTGGCTTGGATACTTCACTAAGTTATACCTAAGTTTCTTTACTTCCTGGTGTGCATTGAGTTGATAGTGGCTCTTACACCCACTATTCCATAGGTCAGTCATACATTAAGTCTTATTTCTAGATTAGCACTAAGTGTATCTTCATTTGGTATTACCTAGGTTAGCTCCCTCACTTAATCTTATAATGCGTTCACCAACACGTTAACTTGTGCGAGATCATATATGACACCTCGCCGCTTGCTTAGTCCATTGAGTTTTATGAAGCTATTGTCTTCGGGCACCCCCTTGACACATGATTTTTATTGTATATAATTCTCTCTCTAGAGAATCGAGACTTATCACTCCTAGATATATGCCAAGTTGATACAACTTTTCTCTTTGCATCATTCCTTTTGAAAGTTGATGCAACTATGTACTATTTTGTCATCGCAAATGCACTTATTTGATTATGACTCTTTGCCAATATAGCTCCTGTTGTGCCCCTTAAGACCTAGCAATATGCTAAATTTACTGCATACTTAATCATCCTATAGATGTATCCTTCCTATGCTACATGATGTTGAGCTTCAATTGCCTTCGGATAACCATGTATGATATGTTGTCCATATATAAGCCCTTGTATAAGTATTAAATTTTTTAAGTTAGCAATTCTCCTTACCTCTGTAAGTCTTATATAACTATTTCAGTCGTCGAGTAACTCATCACTCCTTATATAGTCTTAACCTTTGCCAAATAGCCTACTTGTCTTAAGCACCAAGTTTAGTTGGCAACATTGAACTATAGTTCAAACTCGGCTATCTCAACCTTTGTGTGTTACTCATTCTTCTCATCTCACTTATCCGTATGGTGCTTTTCGCATGAAAGGTTGGCTATTACTCTGAATGTTAATCTTGTATGCCTACTCTTTGACTTTATTCCCAATATCTCTACACTCATTTCTTAAGTCATCCGTCAAATGTTATCCTCCCCGAAACCGCTAATAGTCCAAGATAAGATGAGTTAAATGAATCATTTAACTCGGGATCCCATAAGTAGAATTTTAACAAATACTTGATAGATAATATAAATTATAAATATAGACTTCGTAAGCTCTAAACTGGCATACGACAAAGGATCAAGGTAGTCTACTACAATCAAAGACTCCACATGATACTGTTATGAAATAACATAATGAATCACCTCTAGACATTACCCCAAAGGTTCATCCAATCATGTCACCCATGTAGCTCTAAGGTGTTATGTTAATTGACAGTCTACACCACTCTATGAATCTAGGAAACTTTCAAAATAACTACCTGAATAGCCTATTTTTGATAAGTATTACCTCTATGATGACTGCAAGGCCCCACATGCTTTGTATGTAATGCATGAATAAAACTGAAAGACACGGACATAAAAAATATTATATCGAATATCTTTGGTACATATTTATCTGTGTTACTATAAGCTAGACTATACCTAGTCACATAATCATGTTTAATCACATGAGTTGGACCATACCTAACTATTTGAGTTGGATCATACCTGACCACATAAGTTGTACTTGGCTACAAAAGTTACTTTGACTAATCAACTTAACTGAGATTAGACCCCCAATCGACCCCTCTTATTAAATTAGGTTTTAATATTTTTTATAATTATTTTAATATATTATAAAATCATAATTAATCTTAAATATATTATTTTTCATAAATTAAATAATTTAGATTCATGAGTCTAAATTTAAAACTAATTAAATCATAAAAATTCATATATAATTTCTTAAGATATAAATATATATAATTAAATAAATTAAGACTATTATTAAATTTATTCTAACATCATAATTCAATGATAATTATTTATTAATTATAAAAAAATAAAATTAAAATATAATTATGCACCATATAAATACAATAATTCTAATATCAAATATTTTAAAATAAAATAAAAGCTAGTACTAAAATAATTGAAGATTTTTTTTTCTCTCTTTAGAGAATATTATCCTCAGTCCTTTGATTATGAATGAGTCAGGGGAAGAAGATGAATCCCCACCCCAAAAAAAATAATTTAATTTTTATTTTAAATTGATTTATATTCTATTTTCACATATAAAGATCAAATTCCAATATTTATTTATTATGGGTCACATAAAAAACATTAAATTATATACTTTCTAAAAATTACATCACTCATTAGAAATAAATTAATTAATGGATAATTTTTTTTAACTTGTATACATATTAAGAATATCGATTTTAATTATTTATTTAACTATACTAAACAAACAAAGAAGTCAATAATTTAAATAAAGTAACATATTATTTATGATAATTTAATTTGTATTAAAGGAGAAAAATAATTGTTGATCACAATAGAAATACTCATTGTAGCTTCTATTTGGGTTAGGTACCATTTATTATGTTAACAGTGGTAACTATATTCCAATTCAAAGATGCAAAATAAACACATGAGCGCCTGTGGCCTAATGGATAAGGCGTCTGACTTCTAATCAGACGATTGTGGGTTCGAGTCCCACCAGGCGTGCATTTTATTTTATTATTAAGTTTCACTATTTACGATATTTTTTTTTATTTATTTACAATTATTTAAAAGGAGTATTGGGAGTCTTCTTTTAATTTTGGAGTCTATCTCTTTAACCACTAAGTTCCAACAATTTTAAACTTTGAGATCTTCGCATTGACCAAATATTTAAAATTAAACATATGTAACTGTTTATTTAATAGCTTGATAATAATTGATGATGATGTATTTTTGGATTGTTTAATGCGAGTATCATGGTCTAAATTTGGAGTTATGATGGGTGGACCTCCCTATTGTATAAAGTTTGGGGCTGACCTCTACCTATTAATCTTCGACGTTGACTTTCGATGGGCCAACCTCCAATAATGTGTATTGTCCTCTTATTATTTTAATTGTTGATGAATCAAATTTTAATGTTGGTTTTAAATTTGTCAAAATGGTCAATGCGGTGTCAAAAGTTTGACGGATACCCTGAATATAAATATATAAAAAATAATAGATAAACATAATAAAAATTATTTTAAACTCATTTGGAATCATATTGATAGTGACATAATTTAATTTTAGTTAATTGATGGTGATGGGAGTGACGTTTTATATATACTGATATGTTAAATATAAATATTTAAATGAGGGTGTTATTAGAACGAGTAGACATCCTGATTAACCAACTTTATCTATTCAAAATTATCGAACTGAGATATCTAAGATGTCTGGAATTTATATATATAAGGTTATTTAAGATGTCTCCAATGTGAAATTGTCGAGCATAAAAAAATGTTAATCGCATAAAGATTAAGATCGATATATTAATAGATGTGAATTGTCAAAAAAGCTACTAAAATGATTGAATATAACTCCAAGGTGGTGTTTTTTTCTTTTTTTTTTTTTTGCTGTGTGACACTTTACACTACTGTGTGGAGCTAAAAAGCTACTAAAATGATTGAATATAACTTATATTTACAAGACTAAAATGGTCACAAAGCCAATGAAAATGAGACTGCCAAGTCTACTGTAAACCTCTAACATATTCTACAAAGCATGAAGAAAACTGAAGGATACGGACATATATAAAAATCATACCAAACAACTTTTGTATAAATTTATGAATGACATTCTCCTCCAATTATTTTTTTGATGTCTTCGTCGAAGCCTTTGTAGATGCTACATCTCTTTATCTTTGTTGAATAATCAATATTTTGCTCCAAATGCAATGCGCCTCTTGGCTCCTAATTGCTCTCCCCTATTGTTGTTAAGTAGTCAAAATTTAATTTACGAATGCTACTTCAACTCAATAACAACTCTCTTTGATTTAAGGTCGTTTGAGTTGTATTGATCTTTGATTATTTGGGATACTTGATTTTACCCATTCACTTAAGAGTTAAGAAGACAAAGGTTATTTGGCTTCACTTATATTCTCGAGGGTTATACTTCATTCATCAAGCTGGATACTAGCTTTCACTTACTCTTTACTCATACTTCAGAAACACTTAAAATATTTACACTTCTTACATTGAGTTAGTTATTACAATTACTCTTTTTATTATCATCAAACTTTTAGAATGCAAGAAGTTTTATCAAAAAAAAATAAAATTTTACCTTAACTTAAGGGAATTTTTAGATAGTCTTGGTCGCCTTTGAGATTATGTTGTCTTCTCTATCATTTCTATTGCTTACTTCTCTGAGTATAAAATGTATAACACTTTTGGTCGCCTTTGAGATTGCATCATCTTCTCCATCATTTTTATTACTTACTCCTCCAAATATAAAAGGTATAGCAGTTTTGGTCGCCTTTAAGATTGTTTACTCCTATAAGTATAAAAGGTATAACACAATGTATTGTTTTCTTCGTTTCTTAGTCAAGTACTCCTGCAACGACCTAAAGTCTCTCACTTTTGTCTATTTTAATGAGAAACATGTCAATACCGATCTTACAAAATTTTATAGCTTTTGCCCTTCGGCTTTGTCTTGATACTTGGAGATTGTCTCTACATTCTCCACCACCTTAGCCTCCTTTTACGATCATATGCTCACGTCGGTGGTACCATGGTATTGTCAGGCCTATGGCCCTATTATCTGTCACCTCATATCTGCATCTTTTTCTTCACGATCAGTAGATCTATCTTTGTGGTACTATGATACTTTTCTGAGTCTACATCCATCCAAACTGATACTTGATTTTTGGTAGCTAAGTCCCTCTAGACTCGTCATCGTTTTCTCACCCATCTCGACCAATTGTTTCAACACCTTTATGTTATCAATAGAAAGATAAGACTATAACTCTCATATATAGCCTTCATTATTATATTTCACGTCTTATATAGTATTTATTTTCTTTTACATGTTTGGTAGTAATGTTCACTTACTCAACCTTATCTTTTGACTTGTTAAGGTCCCTTAAATGAATATAAGCCATAGAGTAGTCTAACTCTTCAATTGCTCTGGTTATATATCTATATGATTAAGTCCCCCATAGAACTCATTAATACTTGCACTCAGAATCCCTCTTGATAGTTACAGCCCTCATATGCTAATGACCAACGCTTGCATCTAATGCAAAATTTGATAAATGTATCAAAGACCCACTTTTAAATATCATGACATTCACTCTTTAAATATATAACCCTTTTTATCGTCGTTTTGCTCACTAAAGTGGAGCTCCCAATAACTTTTGATCATACAAGAAAGACATATCTTTGTGGTACCATGATATTAATTCCTCAAATCTATAGCTTTTTTTGTTATCGTGTTCCTCATCATGTGTGTGGCATTATCTCAAAATATTCCACCATGATCCACTACACTATATCACCTACTAGTGATATCTTTATTATCATATAATTTTTATAGGGTGTATTCGAATTGCAATATCTTCATGTATGGTCTTTCTTAGTACATTGTAAAGCCTCTGTCACTTCTTATTATATTTATTCCTTTGGCATACGACCTTCGTCAACCCGCTCTCGAGTCATACATGGATGAAGCATAGCTTTAAGATAGTTCGTTACCTAACAACTCTCGAAGTCCATCAATTTTATTAAAATTGACATGTCATTGTGTTGGGCCCCTGCCAGCAACACAATCTCCATTGTGTTGTGATAACTCAAAAGACAACATTGTGGCATATTCTTTAATAGTACTTGCTTCTGAATCCTCTTGCCCTACGTGAAGACCTTCTAACACTAACTTCATCTCTGCAAGTTAAGTTGTCTTAGTCTCTCCATCAATTGCTTATTGAGATAAGATGCATATCCCTTGATGCTCCCTTCAACTTTGGCACCATGCAAATACTCTATTAGAACGAGGGACTCATGCTCTTGCCTATCCAAGAATTTATATTATTGACCACTATCTAGGAAAAATTTTGCATCTATGCTCTATATTTTGTCTTCTATTTTGACTACTTTTATGTGGCTTGGGTACTTCACTAA
This sequence comes from Ensete glaucum, assembly GCA_021527575.1. Lineage (NCBI taxonomy): Eukaryota > Viridiplantae > Streptophyta > Magnoliopsida > Zingiberales > Musaceae > Ensete > Ensete glaucum. The sequence goes on from CM038558.1 coordinate 42,651,677, forward strand.
GTTACACCCAAGTTTCTTTACTTATTGGTGTGCATTGAATTAATAGTAGCTCTTACACCCACTATTCCATAGGTCAGTCATCTATTAAGTCTTATTTCTAAATTAGTACTAAGTGTGTCTTCATTTGGTATTACCTAGGTTACCTCCCTCACTTAATCTTATAATGTGTTCACCAACACGTTAACTTGTGCGAGATCATAGATGACACCTCGTCGCTTACTTAGTCCATTGAGTTTTATGGAGCTATTGTCTTCGGGCACCCCTTCGACATATGATTTTTATTGCATATAATTCTCTCTCTAGAGAATCGAGACTTATCACTCCTAAATATATGTCAAGTTGATACAACTTTTCTCTTTACATCATTCCTTTTGAAAGTTGATGCAACTATGTAATATTTTGTCATTGTAAACACACTTATTCGATTATGACTCTTTGCCAATACAGCTCCTGTTGTGCCCCTTAAGACCTAGCAATATGCTAAACTTACCGTATACTTAATCATCCTATAGATGTATCCTTCCTATGCTACATGACGTTGAGTTTCAATTACCTTCAGATAGTCATGTATGATGTGTTGTCCACATATAAGCCCTTGTATAAGTATCAAATTTTTTAAGTTAGCAATTCTCCTTACCTCTGTAAGCCTTATATGACTATTTCAGTCGTCGAGTAACTCATCCCTCCTTATATAGTCTTAACCTTTGCCAAATAGCCTACTTGTCTTGAGCATCAAGTTTGGTTGGCAACATTGAACTATAGTTCAAACTCGGCTATCTAAACTTTTGTGTGTTACTCATTCTTCTCAACTCACTTATCCGTATGGTGCTTTTCGCATGAAAGGTTGGTCATTACTCTGAATGTTAATCTTGGATGCATACTCTTTAACTTTATTCACAATATCTCTACACTCATTTCTTAAGTCATGCGACACCCTTGTGTGTTCATCCGTCAAATATTAGCCTCCCCTAAATCGCTAATAGTCCAAGATAAGATGAGTTAAATGAATCATTTAACTCGGGATCCCATAAGTAGAATTTTAACAAATACTTGATAGATAATATAAATTATAAATATAGACTTCGTAAGCTCTAAACTGGCATATGACAAAGGATCAAGGTAGTCTACTACAATCAAAGACTCCACATGATACTATTATGAAATAACATAATGAATCACCTCTAGACATTACCCCAAAGGTTCATCCAATCATGTCACCCACGTAGCTCTAAGATGTTATGTTGATTGACACTCTACACCACTCTATGAATCTAGGAAACTTTCAAAATAACTACATGAATAGCCTATTTTTGATAAGTATTACCTCTATGTGATGACTGCAAGGCCCCACATGCTTTGTATGTAATGCATGAATAAAACTGAAAGACACGGACATAAAAAATATTATATCGAATATCTTTGGTACATATTTATCTGTGTTACTATAAGCTAGACTATACCTAGTCATAGAATCATGTTTAATCACATGAGTTGGACCATACCTAACTATATGAGTTGGATCATACCTGACCACATAAGTTGTACTTGGCTACAAAAGTTACTTTGACTAATCAACTTAACTGGGATTAGACCCCCAATCGACCCCTCTTATTAAATTAGGTTTTAATATTTTTATAATTATTTTAATATATTATAAAATCATAATTAATCTTAAATATATTATTTTTCATAAATTAAATAATTTAGATTCATGAGTCTAAATTTAAAACTAATTAAATCATAAAAATTCATATATAATTTCTTAAGATATAAATATATATAATTAAATAAATTAAGACTATTATTAAATTTATTCTAACATCATAATTCAATGATAATTATTTATTAATTATAAAAAAATAAAATTAAAATATAATTATGCACCATATAAATACAATAATTCTAATATCAAATATTTTAAAATAAAAATAAAAGCTAGTACTAAAATAATTGAAGATTTTTTTTCTCTCTTTAGAGAATATTATCCTCCGTCCTTTGATTATGAATGAGTTAGGGACCCCCCCCCCCCCACCCCAAAAAAAATAATTTAATTTTTATTTTAAATTGATTTATATTCTATTTTCACATATAAAGATCAAATTACAATATTTATTTCTTATGGGTCACATAAAAAACATTAAATTATATACTTTCTAAAAATTACATCACTCATTAGAAATAAATTAATTAATGGATAAATTTTTTAACTTTTATACATATTAAGAATATCGATTTTAATTATTTATTTAACTATACTAAACAAACAAAGAAGTCAATAATTTAAATAAAGTAACATATTATTTATGATAATTTAATTTGTATTAAAGGAGAAAAATAATTGTTGATCACAATAGAAATACTCATTGTAGCTTCTATTTGAGTTAGGTACTATTTATTATGTTAACAGTAATGACTATATTTAAACTCAAAGATGCAAAATAAACACATGAGCGCCTGTGGCCTAATGGATAAGGCGTCTGACTTCTAATCAGACGATTGTGGGTTCGAGTCCCACCAGGCGTGCATTCTATTTTATTATTAAGTTTCACTATTTATTATATTCTTTTTTTATTTATTTACAATTATTTAAAAGGAGTATCGGAAGTCTTCTTTTAATTTTGGAGTCTATCTCTTTAACCACTAAGTTCAAACAATTTTAAACTTTGAGGTCTTATCATTGACCAAACATTTAAAATTAAACATATGTAACTGTTTATTTAATAGCTTGATAATAATTGATGATGATGTATTTTTGGATTGTTTAATGCGAGTGTCATGGTCTAAATTTGGAGTTATGATGGGTGGACCTCCCTATTGTATAAAGTTTGGGGCTGACCTCTACCTATTAATCTTCGACGTTGACTTCCGATGGGCCAACCTCCAATAATGTGTGTTGTACTCTTATGATTTTAATTGTTGATGAATCGGATTTTAATGTTGGTTTTAGATTTGTCAAAATGGTCAATGCGGTGTCAAAAATTTGACGGATACCCTGAATATAAATATATAAAAAATAATAGATAAACATAATAAAAATTATTTTAAACTCATTTGGAATCATATTGATAGTGACATAATTTAATTTTAGTTAATTGATGGTGATGGGAGTGACGTTTTATATATACTGATATGTTAAATATAAATATTTAAATGATGGTGTTATTAGAACGAGTAGACGTCCTAATTAACCAACTTAATCTATTCAAAATTATAGAACTAAGATATCTAAGATGTCTATATGTATAAGGTTATTTAAGATGTCTCCAATGTGAAATTGTCGAGCATAAAAAAATGTTAATCGCATAAAGATTAAGATCGATATATCAATAGATGTGAATTGTCAAAAAAAAAAGATGATGATAGTATTAATTATTAACTTTTATATCTGATCTTAAAAAAGAATATATTTTAAAATAATCTCTCCAAACCTTCTATCCATGAGGAGAGATAATTTTGGATCATATGAGTAGATGGGGATCATGATCTTTGTCTCCTTTTTTTTTATCTCGAACATGATTAATGTATATATTTTTTATATAATAGATTAAAATTGTAAGAGATAAATATGCCCAGGCTATATCATATAATTATTATACGCTGTATATTAAAGAAGGATAGTACGAGAATTTATTTAAATAAATAAAATAAAATTAGATCAACTGCAAAAAACAAAAAAAAAAAGGAAAGGAAATTACAATGAATGTAACGGATGCTATCCTCATGCCATGATGATATGATCTACATAACGGAATGCACACAATTCTATATCAGATACAAATATAAGCGTACACGTCACAAATACGCTTCGAGTGTACGTCAGTGATCATTGATTACGTTGATGGCGTGGCACGTGATGGGCGACTCTACGTGACGTCGGTACGGACGGTGCATGAGCGCCGCATAGAATATGGCCCACGTCGCGCGCGACGTCGTCCCCACCGCAGCGGGACCCGCCCCGCGTGATCTCTGCGAGGCGCCCCTCCGCTTCATATTACGGCATTTATTGGCGAGGCGAGCGCCTCTCGATCGTCCTCGGGCGAGGCGAGAGGAGATATCGAGAGCGGAGGAGCGGGAGATCGCTCTCCTGTCGGGCTCATCGCAAAGCGCCACGCGGCGCTCCTCGGCATCAAGGGTGGCCGCCGCAGCAGCATCCGCAGGCGACAGAGACGGGAGCGACGCGGTTCGTTCGCGTAACCCCGTTCGCCCTCCTCCCCTTCTTTTCCTTGAAAATTTCTACGATTTCTCTCGCACCTCATCTCTCTACCTAAAAAAAAAAAAAAAGAAGAAAAGATTCGAGGAGGAAGATTAGATCGAGAGAGGACACCACGTTCGATTTTTGATCGGGAATTCTCACCCAAAGGTAAAGATATGATCTCATGATGGTTTTACCTTCTTCTCTTGTTGATTTTTATTTCTTGTTTTTTAGAGGATAATTTTAATCCCGATTTTAGATCTTTTGTGCGGTGAAATTCTGAGATTTTAGTGGATTTCTTATTAAATTCCAAAACAGAAGTTCTTATTACGATGAAATAAGGTTTTTTTAATAGGTGTGAATCCATTATTTCGGAAGGCTGAGGATTAGGGCCGACGCCTGACGATTATCGCAATCTTAACCGGCGCATTTAGTGGTCGCCGGAGATGGAACTGGGCGCTACTGCCGTCGCGGCGGCCGATGATTCTTCCCCTCGTGTCAAGTTACTATGCAGCTTCGGCGGGAGCATCCTTCCTCGCCCGCTCGACGGGCGGCTCCGCTACGTCGGCGGAGAGAACCGGATTTTGACCGTTCCTCGCGATGTCTCGTACGAGGACCTCTTGGCTCGGATCCGGGAGCTCTTCGATGGGGTATCCATCATCAAGTACCAGCAGCCTGAAGAGGACCTGGACGCCTTGGTTTCGGTCGTGAACGATGATGACGTGATGAACATGATGGAGGAGTATGACAAGCTCAGCGCCGCGGGTGATGGCGTCATGCGGCTGAGGATCTTCCTCTTCTCGCACTATCCGGATCTTGATGTGGCTGGTGCCACTACTCACTTCGATAATGATGAGAGGGAGACTGAGCGGAGGTACATCGATGCCCTCAACAGCCTCTCCGACAACAAGTCCCCGTCTCCTCCTGATACCTCCGACCATTACTTGGGGCATCCGAGCATCGACGGGGGAATCCTCCACGGTCAACTTAATTTGCATCACATTACAATCCCTCACCCATCTCACGTGCAAAGGTATGGTGAAATGGATGCTCCTTATAGCCCTGCTTTTTTCTCCCCAGGACGGCATGCTGTCAATGATCCACAGGAATTCCCAACTTCACCGTCGGCAAGATTTCACCTTGGGGCTGGGGAGTTCAGTGATAGGATTGCCGATGAGTATTTTAGGCAGGCAGGGGGACACCAACTATGTCAGTATGACCATCAGTCTCTACCAACTATGGAAAATGTGATGTGGCTTCCTGCAGGGGCCATTATTCAGGAAAACTCTGGATTTCCAACTAATTTGGCACATGCTCAAAATATGATTGAGAGCAGTAGGATTTGTGAGCATTGCCATATGACTTTCCAGAGAAACCACACTACTGCGTCAGATGCACGCTTCATTGACACACGCTGGAAGCATGGACAGCCGTACATGGAGCAACCAAACATGATGAATGAGCACTACATCATTGATGGCACTATGATGAATGTTCCATTTTCGCATGGAAATGTTAATGATGGGCAGTCATTCCCTTCTAATTGCATTGGTCATGACAATGGGGATTTTCTTCGACATGGTACTAATATCGGAAATGAAGTATTTCTTTCTCAACAGACAGTTGGAGGTGGTACCAGCACAAATGCACCTGGATTCGAAGACACTGAAGTTCAATATCATAATCAGCTTTTGGCATATGGAGTAGAGAGTCCAATTCAATCTTTATGGAGAAACAGACAGGCTCCTTCTCGTCCTGGAACATCATATGAACCCTCCAACATGATGATGCCAAATGGTGCGCCTGATTCAGGTTTTATAAGATACATGCAAGAGGGAAATCCAAGGTTGCCATATGTTCGGGTTGAGGACCAAATTCCTAATGCCTTGTCAGGCCAGAACAATAGTATTCCACAGAGGATGATTGGCCTCGATGAATCTGCTGCCTCAGATTATCTTAATCGCTATGGTCCTAGACAAAATCCTAATGTCACTAGTCAGGATCGTATGTTCTCAATTGCACATGATTCAGGTCCTTGTTCTCCTGGTGAAATAAATGGTAAAGTTCCTACTGAAGTAGTACCTCTTGTGCACACACCTCCATACCCCGTTGACAAAGAACTGGTTGTTTCTTCTGCTTTCGCGATCAACCATCCCCCTATAATGGCTTCTAACCAAAATGTCCAGTTGCAAGTTGCAGCAGAGATAAATTTGACCGTTGATGGGCTGAAAATAAGGCATGAGGTTTCAAAGAAACCTGATGAACACATAATCCTTTCTCCTACGCATAGACAAAATCTAGAATTTGCTAAAAATGGGCTGCAGTTCTCTGATGTGGAAGGGCACCCAAGGAAACCTGTTGATGCCGACATTAATGTTTCTCATAGAGATGGCAATATGTCTGAGGAGAACTTGAATTTCTTACCCGAGTTGATTGCTTCTGTAAAGAAAGCAGTATTAGAAGGTGCTGAGGAGGCTGTAGCCAATGCCCAATCAAATTCTTGTTTAGATGTTTATTCTCCTCCTGTTAAGAAAGAATCATTATGTGAACAAGAGGTGAGTTTGGTTTTGAACATTTTGTGACTACTTCATTCTCAAAGTTGGTTGGTTAGTTTTGTTTCTATTTGCGTGTAGTTGCAGAATGCTCATGCTGATGTTCAGCCTGACTCCAAAGCAATTGATGAACATGAACAAAATTGTAAAATTGACCCCAGGACAGATGAAACACAAGCTCTAACAAAAGGGTTACAGGTGCTGTTTAGTTAACATGTTTATTTTTGCCTTAATCTGTTAAATTTCTTCATATCTTGTTCTTATTGCTATATTCTTCTATTTGCAGAATTCAGATGTTCAAGTTGACCTGGAAGGAAATAGCGAACATGATAAACTTTGTAAAATTGAGCCCACAACAGCTGAAGCTGAAGCTTTGGCAAAAGGGTTGCAGGTGTCTTTCCATTAGAAATTTTCTTCTAGCCTTATCCTGCCTAATTTCTTCACGTCTTGACTTGAGCCTAAAATCTATCTTCAGACAATAAAAAATGATGATCTGGAAGAAATTAGGGAGCTCGGTTCAGGCACATTTGGTTCTGTCTATCATGGCAAATGGAGAGGTTCTGATGTGGCTATAAAAAGAATAAAAGCTAGTTGTTTTGCAGGGAGGCCATCTGAGAGAGAACGCCTGGTAGTTTCTACTCTTTTACATCAAAATTTCATTAACTTTGTTGGTTATATATGTCTTGCCTGAGCAATACCCTTACCGAATATAAGAGATCTGCCATTCGAGTAAAGATTTTCATCCCTTTTTTATGTTGTATTTCAACAATATTTTTAGGTTTCCCCTCCATCCAATCAACTGATTGTAAATGTAACTATGCCTTTTTAGCAAATATCACCCACTTCTATTGATGGTGGATCCAGTGCCTAATTGCTCTTGGAAATGTTCTATTGATAGAAACTTTGTGGGTTTGCCTATTGTTGCTGTTGATTTAACTAAGGTGTGAATTTCATTATGGGTAAATCACTCACATATCGTTGTATCATGGAAGCTTGAGATAGCTCTACTGTTTAAAGAAGTTAAACCAGAATGGTATGATCTTGTTCCAATGAGTAGTATATGGTTATATTGGCTTAGTAAATATATTTTGATGGGAGATAAATGCATGAAACCAGCGGGAACATAGTTTCAAATATCAAATGCTATACAAATGTTTCACTTTAGCAATAAAAACAACCCTTCGAATTGACAAATAGATTGTCAACTGAATTAAATATCTTGAGCTCACAGGTTGAGTTTTGACTTGATATGCATCATTATAACCGGCAACAACAATTATTATATGACAAGCCTGATTTTCAGACCATTTCAATTGTATAGATGTTAGGTAACCAGATTGTAGTTTGGTCTAGAATTTAAATAAATTGTGTATAGTCTCATTCTTTTGAATCGTGGTCTGGTATTCAAGTGGACAAGATTCCAGCCAATTTAAAATTTAGGGAGGGTCGATGTAAACAATCTTACCATTCAAATAGGTTATTTTCATGAATCAAACCTTAGTTATCTAGTTCAAAGGAGTAAGCTTAGCTTGGCACCAATGGTCACCCTTATAGAGTCTTGATTTAGTTTTCCATTTTTTGTTATACCTGGTAATTATTCAGTCATTGTTTGACAATGATGATAGTCATATTTTTAATTATATTGGTGTTAAGTATTTTAATTCTGGATAGCATGGTTTAGGAAAGGTTTTAGTCAGTAGCATTTTGAGTCTTGAAGAGTTCTATGTGTCTCTTTATGTGAATTAGGTAAGTTATTGATTGCCTGCTGCATCAATTGGTATGTAATCATCCATGCTGGGTTTTTGCTACATCTTTGATTTAAATACCACAATTGCATGGTGAAAATGTCTGCATGCAACATGGCTACAAAATTTTATGCAATACTAGAGGGAACACCTACAATGGTAAGAACAACTTCTGGGATGTTTTACTGTTGAAGAGATTGGGGAAACCGAACATTATTGGATTTCTGGTGAATTAAAGCAGGATCCTCATGATAAATAATATATGAACTGTCGTCCTGCCACAAAAAGGTAACCCACCCACCATTTTCTTCATGCATTGATGAAGTTAACAAGTGCTCCGAGGAGGATGAGCACATTGACCCATTTGTTCCACAATGAGCTTAGCTTATTCCTAAAGAGATGCTATTTTAAAGATCTCCATTCAGATCAAGGTTCGTCGTATCGGTCTATACCGGCATATCGAATTTATCTTGGTATAGTATGATACCCGGTACTTAGCGGTATACATAGTGCATACCGTTCGATATAATATTATATAATATAATATTAATATAATATAATATATATTAAAAAAAAAGCTGAGATGAGGCATCGTCTCGTTCTACTTCTCCCTGCGCGGGGAGATGTGTCGTCACCTTGTTCCCGCGAGGAGTTCCCTTCTCCTTTCTCGCTCCTTCTCCTCGAGCGGAGAAGGAAGCCCATTGCCGAAGGATTGCTTGCGGGCGACGGATCACACGGGGAACCGGGGAAGAGCAGGTATCTCTCTTTTTCTCCTTTTCTTCTTCTCCCTCTTCTTTCTCCCTTAATCGATCGTCGATGGTCGAAATCGATCGTCGATGGTCGAAATCTACCGTCGATGATCGATTTCAATGGTACAACTCGGTATCCTATCAGACCGGTACGTACCCCTGTATCGGGTGGTACAGATTGAAACGGAGAACCTTGATTCAGATACATTAGTTGTTTTCAAGCAAAATGAGGGTACGTGAATAGAGAGAAGAGATTGAAGTGTTGGAGCTAGGTTGGGGTGCGACATACATTATCAAGCATGAGGAATTAAAATTTTCCCTCTTAAATGCTAGAGGAAGCAATAATGAGATGGCAGTGATGTTCATTGTTTAGCTTAGTCCATGGATGATCTGCCTAACCCTTGTCTCGGATGAACCAATTTGTATTGCCAAACGAAAGCTGTCATTTTTTGTTCGGTCTATGCTATGTAAGCAAGTATTTGAAAATTGACTCTGATCAAGACATCATCATGAAGTCTTCATTCAGATAGAATCCATTTGTCTCATCATGTTTTTTTACTTATTATGTTTTTGCTAAAGCCACATAACCAAGAAGAGTGATTTTGATGCCTTATTTCCCCAAGTCATTTCTACTTATTTATTTAAGACTACATCATTCAATTGATACAAGGACTACCTCATTTTCATTTTCATTTTCATTTTGTCTCCAAATTCTTGCCATGACTTGACCATTTTCTGTTCAACTTGAAGAAGAAATGAATCTCTTTCCATATTGTCTTTGCCGTACTTTTATGGTATACAATTTAGAAAAGGAATGATATGTGTTCTATGCTGCATTCACTGTAATCTTTGTGTCGTTCTCTTGGACATTCATGTTTATCCATGTTTTAGTCAATGTTTTAAGCTCTTACCAAAATCTGTAGAAGCCTCCTTTTTCTGCTTTTGCTTTGAAGGTAAGGAATCCGCAGGCCTAATTTCTTATGGAATTTTCTGCAAATTATATGCAGTTGGTGAATCTGATTGAATCCTATTATTGCTTTTGCAGATAGCAGATTTCTGGAAAGAGGCTCTAATAACAAGTTGCTTACATCATCCCAACATTGTTTCTTTTTATGGTGTAGTTCGTGATGGCCCTGGTGGCAGTTTAGCTACGGTAACAGAATTTATGGTCAATGGATCCCTTAAACAATTTCTGCAAAAGAAGGACAGGTATAATTTTGTATCGTTTGTTCCAGTAAGTTCCAAATTGTCATGGTGAACTACAAACTTTAGACAGAAGTTGCGAGAAGCTTCTGTTGAACAGAACCATTGACCTCAAGCATTTTCTGCTGAACAGAACTATTGACCGTCGTAAAAGGCTAATAATAGCCATGGACGTCGCATTTGGGATGGAGTATTTGCATGGAAAGAACATAGTTCATTTTGATCTCAAGTGTGAGAATTTATTAGTTAACATGCGAGATCCACATCGTCCTATTTGTAAGGTAAGAAGCCTTTCTCAATCAGTCCCCTTTCCCTTTCTTTTTTGAGAATCAGAAATATCCTTTTTTCAAGTTTAAATTTGTTCATTTGGAATCTAGTTCTTGTATCTTCTACTCAAGGAATCTCTTTGGGCAGGCTAAGTCATAAATCTGTGATGTAACTCATTTACAAGGGGTAAATTGTTTGTATGATGCACCCCCTATTGTCTTGATCACCTAGGTTGTCTTCAAGTAAGGTCTTGTATATAACAGGTGCCATCACATTGGTTGCTGCTTGAGTTTTAGCTAATTTAATTACTAGTCACTACAATTTTTCTAATAAGATCATGTTCTGATTTATAATCATGTGACTAGTACTAACCATTTTTGTACTGTCAGATTGGAGATCTTGGTTTATCAAAAGTAAAGCAGCATACATTGGTGTCAGGTGGTCTTCGGGGAACTTTACCATGGATGGCACCAGAACTTTTGAGTGGAAAAAGTAATATGGTGTCTGAAAAGGTAAGATTTCTCATTCAAGTCTAGTAAAGCAATTGTTTTCTCATCCCTCTTCTGTTACTAATTTTTTTTGGGTTCATATGTGGTAGATTGACGTTTACTCATTTGGTATTGTGATGTGGGAGCTGCTTACCGGGGAAGAGCCTTATGCCGACATGCGTTGTGCTTCGATCATAGGTACTACGTTTAGCATTTAATTTATTATTTTTTAAGCAACATCATAATTTTTTATCATAGTTGTTCTTTGATCATAATAGTGGTTATTAAGAATTGTAATGAGTTCATATTGGTTGGGTAAGGTTGTTATTCTCTTTACATTTTAGGTAAATAAGAATATGAGACATGTTTAAAGATTTGATTAATGGATCATGCTTTCAAATACCAACTTATATGGTGCACATCAAGGTTATCCTTACCGAGCGGTAAGGCTCGTATCTCTCGGTATGTATCGGTCCGGAGTTGACCGGTATGCGAGCCGGTATCGCTAAAATCGACCATCGGCGGTCGATTGAGGGAGAAATCGATCGTTGATGGTCGATTGATGAAGAAAAAGGGAAGAAGAAGAAGAGGAAAAGAAGAAAGAAAAAAAGGAGGAGAAGTACCTCATGCTGTCCTCGTCGTGCATGTCGCCCGAGTCGTTGCCCCTCATGAGTCGTTGCCCTCATGCCCGCGACTTTTGTCAGGAGACGATACATCTCCCCGCGTTGGGAGAGAGACTGAGACGACGTCGACCCTTTATTTTTTTTAATATTATATTATAATATATTTAATATACCGGGTGGTATGCACTGTGCGTACTGCCTTGGTACTAGTATCATACCAGTATCGACAAAATGTCGGTACACCGGTACTGATTGGTAAGTAAAACGTTGGTGCATATAGATTATTATTTATCGGTTCGTTTAAAAACCAGTATTGGTTGGCATTTAATTTTTTAATATTTTCTTTGGTTCATATCGGAGGTATGTTTAGTATACTGCTTGATGAATTGGTACTTATAGATCCAATAGATATCCGAAATTGGTCTTAGATCGATATTTAAAACCTTGGTAATGGTAGTTTTGTTTATTAGTCACATGAGCATCATAAATCTCTTGCTATGTTAGTTGGAGGCCAACTTGAGAAAGGAGTATGTACACATACTCGTTTCATGAGATTAATAATACTGAACAACATATCCTGATTGTAAGAATTGAAATTACGTATCGTACTAGTGTACCGAGCAAAGCTCGGTATGATACGGTACAATATACCGAGTGGTACACCTACTTTAGGCGTAAAATCCTCTAAAAATACCTGAAAATAGAAATAAAAAGTTAGGATAGAGTTTTAAGTTAAAAATAAATATACATTTAGTATAGATTAAATCATCATTAAGATCACTTATCGTAGTATTAAATAACTTTAATAAAATCTAATTATACCTATTTTACCATCATAAATATCTTCTAATATTTAATATGCATGAAATATAAACATTTGGCTTATTAAGTGTCTAATTTCAAATAAATCAACATTAAACACACTAATGATAATATTAAAGATCTTAATTATTCTCTAATTAAAGAAAAAGAATGCATATCTCTTGATTAAATTTTTTTTCTTTTTAATCCTCCCAAATGAGTCTTGAATCAATTCACAAATCGTTGCTTTGTAGAGTTTAAGAGAGTGCAAATGTGTGAATAAGCTTGAGATAGTTTGAGAGAGTGTGATAGTGAAATGGAGTGAAATACTGGGGAGGATGGGTTTAAAAACCCGTGAGAAAGGGCTCCAATGGTTAAATTCATCGTTAGAACACTGTTACAGGTTGGTAACGATTGATTTCAACCGTTACCACCTGATATAGCTATATCAAGCGTACCTCCTAGTACAGGTGATACGATTTGAAATTTAAAACCATGTTTGATTGTATGACTATATTGAATATATGAATTTAGAGTTTGAATCATGTTGATGCTTCTCCATGAAACTTGGTTTCCATAGTGTCAGATGTGGTTAATAACTTAGTTGGCAGATAAAATATGATCTCATTTAAAATTCATCCTTGGATGATGCTCTGGTGCATCTAAAGTTTGGTGAGCTACTAAATGTGCTACAAATTATAGAGAACATGTTTAATATTTAGTATTTTAAATCCGTAGGTCATAGAAGTCGAAGCAGGATTGGGATTGAGATTATCAGTGATGATACAATTGGGATCCATTGGATTTCATATGTTGGATTAGAATCATTTAAGAAAATCATTATGTCAAAAGAGGGATAAATCAAATTAAAATAAAAATATAGAAATATTAAAATATTAAAAACTTAAAAGTTGTAATCATATAAAATTATCTATTATATGACGTAATTAATTGGATCTATATATAGACACATATTATATAAGTTTTTATAAGGTATTAATTGGTTACAAGCTATAAATTAAACAACTAAATGTTATATAGCACAAGTTTATGTAATCTTAATCTTACAATAGTGCAAGCCAAGGGTCATGCTAGACAGGAGGGAACATGCAATGATAGGAGAGAACATATGATGAATGGATAGCGAGTGAGTGTCAGGTTCTCAATGATTATAGGCACGATACGATTATCAATCAATTGATATAAAGACCAACAGTTTAAATAGGTGCTTAGGTGCTCGGGCAACGCGAGGCGAGGCCCGAGTGCCTCAAGGGTGGACTAGGTGACGCACTTTAGTTATGTGTCGCCTAGGTGCTCGCCTTAACCCAAGCAACGGGCGCCTCGGGTGAGCGTCAGGTTTAAATAGAGCAACCAAACCAAACTTTTAAGTCTAATTCAGTTCAATAGAGGCTAGTTGGCTTGATTAAACCAACAAGCCACTTTCTTACCGCAAAAGCCAACCCTGCACTGTCGCACGACCCGAGCCATCAACCCTAGTGCGCACGCCTCCAAATAAGCGGCTTCCGCTATCATTGACGAACGGGTCCAACGGCCTAGCTTCGTCTACAGCTTCCTTTTGTTGTCGTTGCTTCTATGTGCAGCTCCTTCCACCATTGAGGGAGAGGATCATAGCTTTCTCGGCCATCAACGGACACCTCTGCTGTTGTCGTTGCTATCGTTTGCAGTTTCTTCCGTTGTTGCTGCTGATGTTCGAACGTTCCACTATCGATGACTTTTTTCTCTCCCTCTTAATAGTTCTTTTCTGTCCCTCGCCTAGCTTAGGCACAATTCTTTTCTCTCCCTCTTATTAGTTCTTTTCTCCTTGTCTATAGTTCTTTTCTCCTCGTCCGGAAGCTCCACTGTCAGACTGCCTCGTTTTGCTTAGGCGAGCGCCTAGTGCCTCGGGCATTTTAGGATCTTGGTGCCTTTTGGCACCTAGCACTTTTAAAATCACTGATAAAGACCAAATTAACTGATGTCTTTTTTGCTCCTCTCCACCAGGTTTCTATTTTCCAATCCCATTTGATCATCACCTTTTTTTTTCTACTTTTCTCTTTTTCTTAATTTTTTATTTCTCGTTTCTGTATTTGATAATGTTAGCACCCCACCATGTTGGATGATATGATTGTCAGATTCGAACTTGCATCACTGGAATCAGCTATCTTTTTTTTTTCTGTAATTAATTGATCTCGATGGATTAGGACCGATAATGATCAATTTTAATTATGCTCAATTTATGATTTTCTCTGACCAGGTGGGAATAATCCCAATTCAAATCAGCCAGTCATGGAGTCAAATTTGAAGTCCATGATAAAATAATCGAAGTTGTAAACATGCCCAAATTGAGTTTGTCTTGAGTTTTAGTTGGTGTGGTGTTGTTTCTCTCTATATAAGTAGAACCTTTGTTCACTGCAGAAATTACGTGTGGTTTTGTTAAATATTTAGCATGCTTTGCATTGTGAGGGGGATGGTATAGAAAGCATAGGAGATCACTGCATAGGTCATAGGTACATCTAGTGAAAGGGAAAATCTTACTAATAAACTAGAGATATATTTGATGCACGACAAGTGATAGGTCCCTTAACCAAGGTTTGAAGCCTCAGTCTGGCACCAATTTCAACTGATTGTTGGACCTGTATGGTATTGTTATACCAGGTGATAGACCAACCTATACCGCTTGGCATCACTAAGAAATGTATTAAATGAACATTGGCAGATAGTTATATGGTTTGGTGATGGTCCTGGATTATATCAATAAATGCAGATTGGTACATATTGGTCCAAACAGTATCTGAAACCTTGTCCTCAACAAACTTAATGTAGGAAAACAATTCATCTAGTGATCCTCACATATGAAATTAAAGCTTGTTTGTTTTTCAAGTTAAATGATGCGTTGCTTGTTTGGTGTATGATAGCACATCATTTTTACATCTTACCAAATTTCTGTACTAGTTTTACAGTGTTTTTCAAAAGCAAGTGATTAGTTTTATACTAAATTTGAATAGTAAAATTCTATCGCCCGTTGTCTTCCATGTTCTCTGGTATGCCTCTAAGTTTGCAAATTCATGAAGTACATTCATTGTCAATTTACAGTTTACAATATTTAAAGAGATGGATTTGATTTGTCATGCATAATTCTTTGAAAGTGTTCTTTTTCTGTCTCCTTGCACATCTTTACGCCCTCGCTCTATGTGTATGGTTTACAAAGTTCAATCCCAATTGTTTATACAACAATGGCTATAATTGACTATGGTTATATTTCTTTGTCGTTTAACTTGATATCTGCTGTTGCTTGTTTTGACTTAATATCCTTCAAACACAACCAATTAATGCAATGATTAGTGTCGCATGTGGTTGTGAACTGAATACTGTCTTCAATCTAGAGTTACCTGAGGATTAGAGAAGTAATGTTAGGATCAACATTTAAGATCTCAGCCAGGTGTCAATACTGATCAGTAACCAGAATGATAAGATATCGATATGGATCGATGTATTGATACTCGGTTAGGGTCAACAGGGTTCATACTAGAGAGAGAGGAAGATAAGAGGGGAGGGGTAGAAGGAAAAAAAAAAGGAGGAAGATGACGAAGCAGCAGATGAGGCATATTGGTAGGTGGAGGCAATGACCTGGATGAGGAAGTGATGGCAGCGTGGCAGGGTGCAAGAAGAAGAAACAACTATATGTTGGAGAGGAGTCAAGAGTTGGAAGAGAGTGAGAAAGAGAGAGACTTGATGTGAGAAAAAAAAGTGAAAAATTAAAGTGTTCAAGTGGCAAATGACCTGGATGGGAGAGACTTGGTGTGTCAAAGTAATCATCCAAGGCATGAAATTATTTAAAGTGGGTCCAGAGCGTGAGTGATGCAAATGTAAACGTTTTGGGAAGTTTTCAAGGGTTAAATCTGAGTGAAGATTAATTTCAGGTGCACATATTATGAGTTGCAGCATATATATATATTGCTCATTTTTGTGTTTATCTGTTTGTGACATTTTCTATTCACTTAGGAGCCATGGGTCACACCTATGATATGTTTTGATTGTTTGGTTCTTCTAGGGGGCATTGTGAACAACTCCATACGACCTAAAATTCCTTCCTGGTGTGATCCCGAATGGAAGTCCTTGATGGAAAGTTGTTGGGCTTCTGATCCGGCATTGAGGCCATCGTTCTCTGATATATCACAGAAGTTGAGAAAAATGGCTGCAGCGATAAATTTGAAATGATGCGACATTTCAACTGCAGTAAAGTTTAATTCCTCTTTCCCTACAACTTCATCCCTTGCTTGTCGATAAAAAATAAAAAAAAAATTAAAACATACACACTACATTCTGAAGTGCTTGTACCATGAAACATACAGGTTCTTGGAGGATGGATCCTCGGGCTTCTACGAACATTTGCTTGGGCTACCATACACGCTATAATCCCTCAAACTATACCCTCATATCATAGTGTACAGCGATCTCTCTCAAACCAAGGACATGAAGCTTGTCAAAAATGTAAGTAAAATTTTGCCTGCACACCGAGTAATTATCACCATGTATCAACCTTTTTGCAAAGGGTGCTTCTTAGGATGTATAGTTTTTTCTTTTGCAGGTTCCCATCGTATTGAGCAACGGACAATCTTTACCACCTCCCTAGTCGAGGGTGTATCATTTCTTGTGGCCCTTTGGGTGGGAGATGATATGAAATTTATGTAAATAAATTTTTGTAGTCATGCTACTGTTTAATCCACGTATGGATGATGCCTTGAGCCTTGAGAAGCAATTTTGTTGACGGAATGTCGATAAATAAGGAATGTCATTCGTGTATCAGCCAATGCTTAACATGCGGAAGAAACCACATCTTGTTCTTGCTTTGCTTTCCTGGATTGGATTTCTTTTTTATTCATGTGATGCACAAAAAAAAAAAAAAAAAACTAAATGAGATCCTTGGTTTCTTTATCTTGTATTCCTGTCTCATTCTACGAGCCATAAGTAGAAGAAGAAGAATAAGAAAGGAATGAGTACGCTCATTCTACCAATGTGATGTGTGTGACTTTTATCTCTGGTATGAAACAAGAGTGCATGAAATGAAAAATGGTTGGTTTCTGGCAGTTGATATAAATAACGGACATGTGGACATATTGAAACCATTGCTGGTGTTTGTTTAAAAGTGAAAAGAAATAATTTGAATGCTCAAATCCAGAGTTCGTACACATCATCATTTGTCTTATTAACATGAATTAGTTTTAAACAATCAGATCTTTTTTTTTTGAGAAAATATTAATAACGAGCATTGGAAAGAAAACTAAAGAGGAAATATTGACAACGAGACATTCGAAAGAAAATTATGACAGGCATTTGTCAGAATTAATTTAAGCAATCATTTGTTATTGGGAAAAATATTGATGACGAGCATTGGAAAGAAAAATTACGACATGCATTCATGGGGCGGCAGCACACCATGGGAGCTTCTTCCGGGTTTCACAGGATATGCACATCAACATCATTTTCCACTTATTATGAGTGACTGGAAAGGAGTGCTCTCTATTTTCACAAAGGTTGGGTACTCCTTACTTAATGGTTGTTTCCGTGGCTCTCCATCCATTTGCATATAAACTTCCTTCAAGTCACCACCTTGGAGTCTTAACTTTACTGCAGCAGCCTGCAAGCAGCAATTTACTTGAGTTTAATTAAATTCGCTAACTTGCTGGCTAAAATCCTAACAATACAGCTTCATCTTCACTGTCTAATTAAAAAAGAGGAGAGAGAGAGAGCAGCACATGATGTTGTTGATATAATAAACCAACCAGCTGACAAAATTCTCTGCTTCATTTTAATGTCGATATAATTCCTGAAAGAGTCTGTATGAAACCCAAACGGTTCAAGGAAGAGAGACTGGAGGTACAAGAACATAATCTGCACCACGATCCCAAGAAAGTTTCATAGGGCCCAAAGAAACAAATTGACCTGCGAGGAAACTGATAGGCTACTCCATTTTGCTATGTGTTTCCTTCAACACTCTCATCTCTGCGCCCTCTAAGCTACATGGTACGACTAGCGACTAAACAATATAGCAATTTGCTTTCATCACATCTTATATTTTTAGCACATTGGTTAAAGGATAGATAACTAAATACAAACATATTTTATGCACTATCTTGTTTTATATACTAATGACTTGCATCATCTGGATCATGCTGTTTTCTGAGATGAAATTTTTCATGTTAATTTCTTCAAGGAGAAGCTCCCTATTGAATTAGATGACAAGACTAGCAAGTGGCAACATTTGCATTATGAGTTTCATTATTTTATATACTAGGGGATTTCAATCGGAAAAAACAAAACTTTCATACCAACAGATTTGGGTTCAAATAGCACTCACTTATCAACGAGATCACGTTCAAATATAACAATCGTACCTGAGCAATATGAATGGCTGGACTAAGTTCAGCCATGACAAAGGAAGCATGCCAAGCGTGCTTTAACCCAAATATCTCAAGCAACCCATCATCCCGACGAGCTTCATAAAACATTTTCTGAGAAAGTGGATCCTAAAATTATTAGCAAGAATTCCCATAAGAAATATACATCAGTGCAAATATTCATAAGAAATATACATCAATGCAAATATTCAGATACAACAAGTACAAGGCTTCTGTAAACTTTGGGAACATGTTGGTCAAAGGTTCAGATAAGACTCCCTTTCCCCTCCACTCTCCCTCTTTCGTTCAATTTTTTGTTCATATATTTATGCTAGTTTAAAAATGAATAAAAAAAATATGATTATTTGCAGTCAATGATTGAAGCAGCACAATTTTATTTATTGACATATGGAATACTTTTTTTATAAAGAATACTTCCTATGCCGTTATCAAGCATAGACAAGTAAAATGATGTCTTTCATGCTCATGCATTAGTTTTAAAGTACAAAATGGTGATCTCAAGGCTCAAACGATTCTTGTTTTCTCCACAGTGGTGAGGACAAAAATGACTGACAATAGACAGGTAGTGTTTAAAAATTGGGGGTAATGTAGTCCTTACATAGGGGCCAGCCTATGTAAACTTACAGCCAGTACAATGGGCATAAATTCAAGCCTATCAGAGCAGCCTATGAAGCATTAATTTGACAGAATGCAAGTGAACAAATGAGAGGGAAAAAGAGAGGGATTTGGGAGAATGAGAGTGAGAGCAGATTTGAGGCGTTTTGGGATCCTTATTACAGGCTCTCAGAGGCCCCCTAATGGCTAGTTGGGTAGCTCCATCTCCAGGTAAGTTTGCCTGTATCATCAGTCAGCTTGGTACAGGGCCTATACTGGGCAGGAACCAGCCTGGTACCAGTTTGTATCATGTATATCAATCCAGCTGTTATATCGTGCTCTATGCACCAGTTCCCTGCTGGAGCGGTAAAAACTAATTACAAACACTTAAGGAGTACAGGCCCAGTACCTATCACAATTTGATACTAATTACAGACAATAGAAAACAGTGTATCTCGGCATATCTATCTCACCTAGAATCAAAGATCAACATCTGAGAAAAACAAAGTTCAATCAACTAGTATCCACAAAGTGTCCTTCAAATACTTAAAAGGAAGTACTCTATGCACCATGCATATATCATAACTAGCAAATATCCAATACAAATATGGCAACAAGCTCAGTATTCTTGTCCCATGTGATGCAAGTCAGGATCAGCTAAGGCAGTCAAAGGCTACTAAAGAAAATTAGTAGATGGCACAGACTTAGAGGCCAGCCAATTAATTGCTCTCTAAGGCCCTAGTCATTCGTTAGTCAAGCTCATTTGCAGTTTGAAGGCCAGCACTCAAAGCATACTAAAGAATATTAAAAAGAAAATAGTTATTGACATAGATTTGGAGGCCAGATAGTTGCTTTCTAAGAACCTAGCCATTAGTTAGTCAAGCTCATTTGCAGTTTGAAGGCTTAAACTTTTCCAACAATTATTAAAAATTCATATCCCATTTTATATCCAAAAGGACATATGCAAAGAACCCAAGAGCTTTCAAATGGGCTATTTCCATTGATGAATCAGCATAGAACTTATGGTCCAATGTGTAATATCAATACAAGGCATCATTAACATTAGATTTATTTGACTCTATCAAGAAAAATAAACATTGTGTTGGCATAGCCATCTTGGAGATCCCTCGAGTGCATGTTCATCTTTTACTACCAAAAACAAAAATGCTAGACTCATCCAATGTTCAGTAGACTTGACCAAGGGCAATATTCAGATGTGAATCAGATACATGTTTTAAGGGAATCAGATATTCAGATGCAAGCAATATCACCCACACCCACACACACACAAAATGTTTCCTCATTTTTAACCTGTTGCTCCACATTGACTTCACCAAAATATCAAAGTTCCCAACATAATTGCTAATTGAAAAAATTCTCCTGGATTCAAATTTTCTTTTGGTTTACAATGCTATGGTAAACACTACCTCAAATGAAAATCGTATATCAACCCATACAATTTCCATAAATACCAAAAAGCCACTACTGCAGGAATAATCTAACAATCTAATTAGCATGACCGAATTCACAAATTTCCCAACTAATCTTTATCTTAACTGAATTAAATATTTAAGCAACCTCGAGTGGTCCAAATTCCAAAACCCTTCATCGAGTAAAATATTTTATCTTCCTCCCTTGTTCACTCATCCTACCTGGTCTCACCTCTATTCTCATCTCTGATAGTCCTGGGAAGTTTGTTCTTTTGTTTCCCCCCTAATCATCCATCATGACTTATGCCTAAATTGCTATGGATCATAAACCCATCAGCATGTATTGGTATGAAATTATGAATAACATCTTGGTATGCATACCACAATTCCTAGGCTAGATCTCCAGCATTTCAGGCAGTTTTGCACACATCTCAAGAAAAATAATTTCAGCCATCGTGCATGTGCTTATTTTTCTGGTTCAATTATCTAGTATAAGACTTCCCACTAGTTTTCTTATTTTTCTTTTTATTCCACCAACAGCCATCTGTGATCCATACCAGTGCACCAAATTACTCCAACTGATACTGGTATAGCCTAATATTATAATCATTGTCTTGAAGATCTATGAATTAAAATGACTGAAGTTCTTGCTATAAATATTTTCTTTAATACTACTTTTCTTAACTTTATTTTATTTTCCCCAACAGCCACCTGTGATCTCTACCAGTGCACCAAATTACTCCAACTAATACCTGACATGGTCCAATATCTTAATTATTGGCTTGAAGATGAGAAGATCTATAAATAAAAAGGAGAGAAATTCTTGACAGGATATTCTAAAATATTATGTCGAACACCTTTTCATTTTAAGATATTACAAGGAAATAATTGGAGGAATTCAAGCATGAATTACAGTCACCGATATATTTATAAGACAAATCCCAATTTTTCTTCCTGGAATAGCTTAATTTCTACATGCATAGGAAGCAATATTCTCAATGTCTAAATTTTTTTTGGAGCTGTCTTTACTGAAATCACCAATCCATTTTAGTCTTAAAGCATGTTTAAAACCTCAAAGAGCAACTTCATCATATTTAAACAATGAAACATTGCTAGGTTCAATATATCTTTCATCTATTCTTATTACATTGCACCTTGCATTTGCCACTGTAATTCACATATCTATTGCAATGCCATAATAGAAACTTGGGACCACACTCAAGCCCACATTATTAATTAAAGTAAAAAAGAGAATATCAGATAGAGTAAAAGGTAAAGCTAGGTTGATCTTTTGGGATTTTGAAATAACTAAATAATCTAAGAAACCAATCCGCCAATTAGAAAAATCTCATTAATGAAAGTAGTGCAAACCTTCTCAAGGTATTCAGGTGTAGGGTGTCCCCATGGATGTCCTCCACCTGCATAATTGTCAATATTCAGAAGTACAATGGCCCTAACACTGCATCCAAAGAAAACATTATGGAATTATTCTTGCGAAGAAGAATAAAAAGTTATGTTAGACAAGAGATATATAACATTCTATCAGATTATTTTTTTATGTTAACTTATTTCTGACTAGAAAATATAGGGTAATTCAGACAGAAAAACTGTGGGTCTTAAACCATTCCCAAGATTTTCAAATTATGGATAATGAAATGTTGCACTCAAGAATTTAAAAAATTATTTTACTTAATCAGGTATTTGAAGATTTTAGACTAACTGAAAATTCTAGTCGATACGAAGGCGACAATTCATGAGGCAAATCCCAAGATCATTATTATGGAAGGCTGCTAAAAAGCCAATTGTATTGATGTGCAAGTAGCTAATACCATATTGACAGACTAAATTCCATAAACATGGTCAGAAATGATCAATAGTGGACTTAGTCAACTAAATTGCATAATTGATGGCTGCTTAAAACTACTTAAGTCCAACACCAAAGTTGATGATGCCACTATGATGATGGCTGTTTAAAAAGGAAATTATGTTAGACAAGAGATATGCAACATTCTATCAGATTATTCTTTTATGTTCAACTTATTTCTGACTAGAAAATATAGGGTAATTCAGACAGAAAAACTGTGGGTCTTAGACCATTCCCAAGATTTTCAAATTATGCATAATGAAATGTTGCACTCAAGAATTTGAAAAATTATTCTGCTTAATCATGTATTGGAAGATTTTAGACTAACTGGAAATTCTAGTCGATATGAAGGTGTCAATTCATGAGGCAAATCCCAAGATCATTATTATGGAAGGCTGCTAAAAACCCAATTGTATTGATGTGCAAGTACCTAATACCATATGGACATATTAAATTCCGTAAACATGGTCAGATATGGTCAATAGTAGACTTAGTCGACTAAATTGCATAATTGATAGCTGCTTAGAACTTCTTAAATCCAACACCAAAGTTGATGATGCCACTGCTGATGATGGCTGTTTGAAACTTCTTAAAACCAACATGCATAGAAAATCACTGCCCGTCAAAAAGAGAGAATTTAGAAATGACATGGATAGTGCTTTTGCTCCTTGTGAAAATTAGTGCTCGCAATATACATGGCAAATCATCATCTGTCAAAAGGAGAGAATTTACAAATGACATGGACAGTATTTTCACTCCCTATAGAAACTGGTGCTCCTCGGAAAGCATCAAGGGAAGCGCTAAGAAGTTGGTGCTCCTATTCCAATTTGTAATTTGGATGTCAACTCCTTTCGCCAACTGTAAATAGACTATGTTTGTAAATTGGATGCCTTCATATGGCTCGAACTCTTTCCAGCTTAAGCCCGTGTCACTTTGCCTCTAGGTCTGCTAGGAAGTTGTGTGGCTCCTATGGTCACTGATGCGTGAGTCGCAGTCCCACTAAATCGGATGTCTATGAATATCAGCTAGTTGCATGTGCCTTCGGCTCTTTTGGTGTTACCTTTGATTGCTCCCTCACTTGAACATGCAATGCATTCAGCAATTGCACCATCAATGCAAGGTGCACCTGAACTCGTGATGATCTTTTGTTGCTGCTCAATTTCAATAATCTAGAGCTTAAAGATACAGCCTTCCCTTTGGCCTTAGGCTTTTTTTAGACTTTACCTTTGCTTTCTCCTCCTTTGGCTCGAAAGAAGTTGTATGGGCATTGAATGCCTCCTTTCATCATGGGCATTCCATTATTAAATGTTGCCCACCACATAAAAGACATATGTTGGACTTTGAGATGTTCCTTCTAGATCTATGTGCCATCAGAACAACTGATGAGTGCTTTCTATTCTTTGCTATCTTTGTAGAATCTGAGTCATTCCACCTCAACAACTGCACTTGTTAGCTCATGGACATTCTAATGATACAACTCTTGTCGAGACTGTCTACCATTAAGGAAGATGAAAGGTATGTAGCATCATGGAACTGATGTTGTCAGTCCAACTGGATCATAGCAAATCTTCTAAATTATTACTAATATAAAATGACCCATTCCCTAGGTATGAGCTTAAACATCTTCAATCCAAAACCAAAGTTGATGATGTCACTATTGATAATGGTTCTTTAAACCTTTACAAATCCAACATCAATGGAAAATCACCGCCCATCAAAAGAGAGAATTTAGGAATGACATTGATGGTGCTTTTGTTCCTTGTATTATCTGGTGCTCCTTAGAAAGCCATATACCAACATGCATGGAAAATCATCACCTATCAAAAAGAGAGAATTTACAAATGACATGGATAGCACTTTCACTCCCTGTAGAAACTGGTGCTCCCTGGAAAGTCATCAAGGGAAGCGCCAAGAATTTAGTGCTCCTATTCCAATCTGTGATCTGGATGTTAACTCCTTTCGCCAATCGTAAATATGCTTTGTCTCCAAATTGGATGCCTTCATATGGCTCAGACTCTTTCTAACTTAAACCCGAGCGACTTTGCCTTTAGGTCTGATATGAAGTTGTATGGCTCCTGTGCTCACCAATATATGAGTCGCTTTCCCACTTAATCTGATGTTTGTAAACATCAATTGATTGCATGTGCCTTCCCCTCTTTTAGTTTTACCTATGATTGCACTATCACTTGAACTCACAATGCATTCAGCAATTGCACCATCAATGCAAGGTGCACTTAAACTCATTGTGATGATCCTTTGCTGCTGCTCAATTTTAACAAACACGAACATAAAGAGTTAGTCTTCTTCTTTGGCCTTTGCTTAGGCTCCTCTTAGACTTCACATTTGGTTTGCTCTTCTCCTTTGGCTTGAATGAAGCCGCAAGGGCATTGAATGTCTCCCTGTGGGCGTTCCATCATTGAATGTTGTCCGCCACATAAAGGCATGCCAGCCTTTGGGATGTTCCTTCTGGATCTATGTGCCATCGGAACATTTTTTTTCTTCAAGCCCTTCCCACTAGAAGCTTTCAAAGGGCCCTTCTGTGATGAGTATTTTTTTATTCTTTATCTTTGTAGAGAAATCTGAGTCATTCCGTATCAATAATTACAATTGTTATCTCATAGACATTCTGACAATACAACTCCTATTGAGCCTGCCCACCATCGAGGAAGAAAGGTTGGTCCCACGGTTTGTAGTATCATACCGACTGGTGTTGCTAATCCAAGTGAATCATAGCAAATCCTTTAGATTATAACTAATGCAAAATCATCCATTTCCTAGGTATATGCTTAAACATGGTTAAAAAGGATCAATAGTGGACTTAGTCCACTAGATTGGGTAATTGATGGTTGCTTAAAACTTCTTAAATCCAACACCAAAGTTGATAACGTCAATGCCAACGATGACTGTTATAACCTCTTAAATCCAACTTGCATGGAAAATCATCACTAGTTAAAAAAAAGAAAATTTAGGAATGACACAAATAGTGCTTTCGCTCCTTGTAAAAACTAGTTCTCCTTGGAAAGTCATCAAGGGCAATGCCAACATCTCTAGAAAATCACCACCAATCAAAAAGAGAGAATTTAGGAATGACACTGGATGCCTTCATATGGCTCAAACTCTTTCCAACTTAAACCCGAGTCACTTTGCCTCTAGGTCTATATGAAGTTGTGTGGCTACTGTTTTCACCAATGCATGAGTCGCCCTCCCACTCAATCTGATGCTTGGGAACATCAACTAGTTGCATGTGCATTTGCTTCTTTTAGTAGTACCTTTGATTGCTCCCTCAAACTCATAGTGCATTCAACAATTGCACCATCAATGCAAGGTGCACTTAAGCTCGTCATAATGATCCTTTGTTCTTAGAGAGTTGGTTTTCTTTGACCTCTGCTTAGGCTTATCTTTGATGTAGGAGCATTATCTAACTTCAAATTACTACTATTTAACCATTTTAGCAAGGTTTGACTTATCGGTCTGTACCAGTATACCGAGATTATCTCGGTACCGGTGCGGTACTAGTACTGGGTGGTATGCATAGTGCATACCACCAGGTATATTAAACTATTATATAATATAATATTTATATATTATACTATTAATATATTAAAAATATAAAAAAAGAAAATAAAACTCGGCAACGTCGCCTCGATCTTTCTCCGGGAGACGTTCGCGGGGAGCAACGAGGATGGCGACGGCGACTGACTCGGCAAGGATGGCCCTAGGTATTTCTTCTTTTCCTCTTCTTCTTCTTCCCTTTTCCTCCCTCAATCGACTGATTTCTCCCTCAATCGGTCGATGGTCGATTTTTAGCAAGACAAGCCAGAGTGTGCTCTGACAAGAATCAAGTGATCGTTATGTACCTCCGTGTCGGCGTCTGATCGAAATTGCAAACCTTGCATTTTAGAGACTTATTCTTGTGTTTTTTATTTCCACCACTTTATTGCTTTCGAAGATATTTCTAGTAAGTAATTTGTTAACTACTTTCGTCTCCCCTCGTAGGGAGAAAAAGTGGGCGAGGATGGCGACGACGCGTGGACGACTCGCGGGCAAGGATGGCCCTAGGTATTTCTTTCTTCTTTTCCTCTTCTTCTTCTTCTTCCCTTTTTCCTCCCTCAATCGACCTGATTTCTCCCTCAATCGGTCGTCGATGGTCGATTTTAGCGAAGCCAGAGTGTGCTCACAGATAACTGGCGGACCGTTATGTACCTCTGACGCAGATCGAAATTGCAAACCTTGCATTTTAGAGACTTATTCTTGTGTTTTTTTTATTTCCACAGTCACTTTATTGCTTTCAGTAAGATATTTCTAGTAAGTAATGTGTTAACTACTTTCGTCTCCCCTCGTAGGGAGAAAAAGTGGGCGAGGATGGCGACGACGCGTGGACGACTCGCGGGCAAGGATGGCCCTAGGTATTTCTTTCTTCTTTTCCTCTTCTTCTTCTTCTTCTTCCCTTTTTCCTCCCTCAATCGACCTGATTTCTCCCTCAATCGGTCGCCGATGGTCGATTTTTAGCAGTACAAGCCGGTAGCAGGTGCTCTGCGTATCAGTAACCTGGCGGACCGTTATGTACCTCCCGTATCGGGCGTACAGATCGAAATTGCAAACCTTGCATTTTAGAGACTTATTCTTGTGTTTTTTTTATTTCCACAGTCACTTTATTGCTTTCAGTAAGATATTTCTAGTAAGTAATGTGTTACATACTTTCGAACATATGTTTTTTATTGGGATGTGTTTATCATTATTGAAGAAACTCAAGGGTCTCTATTGAGAAACATATACTTCCCATGGGAATGAAGGTAGGCAGTTTGTTTTGCTTCTCTGAAATCTACAGATCCTTCTTAGCAAGTTTTGCTTGGAATGAATCTTCCTATCAAGCTTTTGGCTTGGTTGCGTTTAGTGGAACCGGCAATCAGCAACGTCGAGTAGCATCTGTCGCCTCTGATTACGTGACATCCTGAGACATATCCTTCTTAGTCAAAGTCTTCAGATTTTGGCCAAAATTTTGCAGGTGTTGACCGACGTCAAATTGGTATTAGAGCAAGTTATGCTTTGTTGTTTTGGACCAAGTCCTTCGCTAAATTTGTAGATTAAAGTGCTCTTTTTGACAAGGAATCCAAAGACGCTCCATATGTCATTGGAAAGCTCTATCTATCCATTGTCTAACAGAAAGAATGACGTATGATTTCGAATTCTCTGCTGAAAGTTATTATCAAATTCCTGAGCATCTATCAAGCTACCATGAATTTGTTTTGAATCCTCAATTCTTCATCAATTGCCAAAGGAAGAATGGTGATGAAATTAATTTACAGGCAAAAATGGCTAAATAACATTGATCTCATAAAACTTTGCTACAGATAATGACTGATCTCTAAAAAATTCCAGCTAATTCTGCTGAAAGCCACGGAGTAATTCAATAGGTGCAAGAAGTGAGTATAGTAATGATGCAATTGATTCTTCAAGTTCTACAACAAATATTGTGGCTCCTAAGTCCTAATAATTGGGCCATGAATCAATTGATGAGAGCTCAATTAATTTACAGGCAGAAATAGCTAAATTACATCAATCTCATGAAACTTTGCCACAGATAATGACTGGTCTCCTCCAAAAAATTCTAGCTAATCCTGCTGAATGCCAACAGAGTAATTCAATAGGTGGAAAAAGTGAGCATGGTAATAATGCATCTGATTCTTCGAGTTCTACAACAAATACTGCAGCTCCTAATAATTGGGCCATAAATCACTTGATGAGAGCTCTTGAAGGAACAAATAGAAGTATTCAAGTTAATGTAGCAGAATTTGCAAGCTCACTTAATCCCAAGGAATTATGATTGTATTGCCTCTTTGGAAGCACTCTTTGTATGGAAAAATCTTAATGAGGTTCGAAAGGTGCAGTTTGTGGCAACAAAACTAAAAGGATATGCTCTGATTTGGTGGCATTAATATCAATGAAGATGTGAGCAAAGAGGTGCTCCACGGGTTAACATATCGGCTAAAATGAAACTAAAGTTAGATGAGAAGTTTCTCCCTTTGGATTATCCTCAAACTCTTTATCGATAATTCCACCAATTACTCCAGAAGAATAATCAATCTGTATTTGATTATATTGAGCAATTCTGTAAGATAATGCTAATAAGCTGAATTAGCTTGAATGAAAATGATGTTCAACTAGTGGCTAGATACCTAAGTAGGTTGAAATTCAACTTGCGTGGTGAATTTTTGATGCACTCCATTTGCTCTCTTGAGGAGGCCTATCAAATGAAACTTAAGGTCGAAGAGAAAAAGTAAATGGACTATTCAAAAAGGTCGAAAACTCTAGAACTACACAGGAGAAAATGATCTTTTAATAGAAGAAGGGTACAACATCTGAACATTCAAACCCACACTGTCACGAACGGTCGTCGTTCAATCGCAACTTTTCGCTCAGCAAGCCGTTTGTCGCTTTTGTTTGCTTATATAGATGTTTGGCAGCATGTTTTGCCTTGGTTTTGTGTGATTTTGCCTCAGAAATGCGAGAAGAAACAATTTGTAAGGTCGCTCGCTGCGCGGAGCCAAAATAGACCAAAACTGCCCAATTTTAAGTTGTTTTCACGTGCTACAATGACCTGGCCACAAGGCTGGATGGGGCTTCGGGATAGTATCGGACGTGAGCATTCATCGACTGTTGAACCCGTTTTGTGTCCGATACCTTGGGAACCATCTTTTGTGGACTTGCAACCGTTCTTATAGCCCTCTAAAGTCCGTCACTCGTCTTCAGGATAGTTCGCTCTCTTTCTCTCTTTTTTTGTTTAAATGTATTCGACGAATTACTTGTAAGAGGTACCCTCTTTGCAAGATGTCGGGACTCGTCCGTCGCTCGTCTTCAAAACTAATCAACTTCTCTTTTTGTAGGTCCTTCGGGACTGGCACGAGGTTGCAAGTGGATTGACCCTTTGCGGACAAATACGCTTCAACATTTGCATGACTTAGGCAATCTTAGTTAAGTTTGGGACTATGGGCAAAGGTTGCTTCGTGACTTAGGCAATTCCAGCTAAGTCTTCAAAGTTGCCGCTAGGGTGCCACACGGCTTAGGTAAATTCAGCTAAGTCCATGACATTGTGGTATCAGAGCAGGCAAGCAATTCGAACAAGCAAGCGAAGAGGATTCGCAATCTTACCATAGCGAAGCACCATGGTGAATCGAGCAAGATGGGGCAAGCCGAACCTTTGTCCCAAGCAACCGCAGGTGGGCTGTAAGTGCAAACTCGCTTGCAAACTACTGGAGCCACTCATAAGAAGTGCGGCAGCAAACAAGACAAGCCTGAAGTTGGGTAATCTCCGCGAGCGAAGGAGGCGCAATCTAGTGCGCCAATTGGAAAAGGAGCCATAAAGAAAGACAACGGTGGAAACCCACCTCGATGTTCTTGAAACGAGCTTGGAGAAACTCTACTAAAGCCAAGGAAGGATCCTTGGGGTAGAGAGCTCACAAGAAGAAATTGAATCTTGGATCGACAAGGTTGAGTCCCTCATCGACCGACTGACGAAGGACATCAAAGATTCCGTACGACATTTACATGAAGTTATAGTGGAACTCATGGCCAAAGTGACGTTGCTCACTAGAACTCTTAATGCAGGAGGGAACAATACTTACGCTACACTACCACAAAGCTTCAGGGCACTAGAGCTGCATTGTTACGGGGGCGCTAGAGATGCCAAAGAGCTCGAGAATTTCTAATTCGACATGGAATAGTATTTTCCTGCTCCGAGACCCGATTCGGAGGAAACCAAAGTTTCTATAGCAACCATGTACTCAAATGGAGATGCAAAACTTTGGTGGCAGACCCGTTGGGAAGAGATCCAGTAAGGCCGATGCCAAGTGGATACATGGGAAGATTGAAGCGAGAGTTGAAAACTCAGTTCTTGCCTGAGAACACAGAGTTTGACGCAAGAAGGAAGCTAAGACAACTCCGCCAAAGTACATCCATCATCAGAGACTATGTGAAGCAATTTTCGGCCTTGATGCCAGACATACAAGACATGTCCGAAAAGGATAAACTATTCAGCTTCCTCGATTACTTAAAGCTATGGGCACAACAAGAACTGCATCGGAGGAATGTCACCGATGTGGTCAGGGCAATTGCAACCGCAGAAAGGCTGACTGACTTTGTTTCTTTAGAGGACATGGGAAAGAAGAAATAATCCTAAGGAAATTGCCCAACAAAATACTCCCGAACAAAGGAGTCTAGGGGCGAACAAAAGAATAAAAGCTTCTACAATAAACAAAAGAAGCAAAGCTCCAAAATCTGACAGATGCTTCTTATGCGGAGGACCGCACATGGTGAGGGAGTGCCCACAGAAGCAAGCACTCAATGCTTTAACTGCATCTATCCACCCCCACAAGTCAGACAAGAGTAAAGAAGTCACCCTTAATTCGAGTAGTTCTGAATCCAACAGTGATAATGAGGAGTCGCAAGGACCCCGAATGAGAGCGATGTGCTTTGTCACGGGCTTAGCTGATTTTGCCTAAGCCGTACGGCACCTATGGGTGTCCGTCCGCAAAGATCAGCCTTCCCCGAGGTCTCCTAAGGTCCCTTAGACTTAAAAAAGAGAAAACGGGCCAGAAGAAGCAATTCCAACGGGATCCATAAGCAACTGCTCAAGCAAACACTTTATAAAGCCAATACAAATTATACCCATAAACATTACAACTCAGAAAGGCTGCACACAAAGGATAATGGTCTATTACAGACCAAAGTCCCCACAAGTGCTTACAAGACACACTTGTATTTACAAGCCAAAATCGACCACAAAGCAAACCAAACTAGGGCTGCTAAGCCTACTGCAAGTCTGCTACTTGCCGTACAAGATATGTACACAAATCAAAGGACATGAACAAACATAAGCATTTCATCAAACACCTTGTTTACATTGTTGTCCTGGTCGAAGCCATTGTAGATGCTGCATCTCCTCGTATTTTGCTGAATCTTCAATCTTCTGCTTTGACCGCAACACGCCCCTTTGGCTCCTAGCCGCTCTCCGCCGCTATTGTTAAGTAGTTAAATTCTGATCGGCCATGTTTCTTCAACTTACCAATGACTGAATCTGGTGTGGGGTTGGCTGAGTTGTGCTGATCCTTGTTGGTTCTTGCGGATCCTTCTGATAAAGGAAAAGACCTACCTTATTATGTGCTAGTATCGTAGTATACTCATGTTGCTTGAACTGGATGGATGCTTGTTGGAACTTTGACGAGCATCGCCTCGCAGTCTTTAAGGTTTTTGTGATCCTTCCTCCACAATGTTTGCCCATTGATCCTTCTTCCACGTTTAGTTGTCACTTCCAAGTAGGTTCACATCACTCCCACTTTCGATTGGCATTCAATTAGGAAATGAAGCGAACAATCTACTCTAAGTAGTATTGATCACCAATGGTGAGGATTTGGCAACTATTGTCTTCCATAAGCTTTCTTTGAAGAGTTACTGAACTTATGCAGAGCTCCTCTGCTGGATATGAAAGAGAACAGGGATACTTGACTTCACTCCATTCTCTTCATAGTTGAGAAGGCAAGGCTACTTGGCTTTGCTCACCTCCTCGAGTTAAGAGAATTGGGGTACTCAGTTTCACCCATTCTCTTGAGTTGAGAAAGCAAAGGTTATTCGATTTCGCCTGCCTCCTCGAGTTTTTACTTCATGCATTGAGCTGGTTACTAACATTCGCTCGCTCTTTGCTCACAATTCTGAAGCAATTGAAGTGTTTGCACTCCTTGCGTTGAGTTAGCTACTATGATTCGCCTTCCCACCGCCATTGAACTTGAATGCAAGAAGTTTCGAAAAGAGAAAAATTTACCCCAACTTGAGTCCCCAACTTGGAGTAAGTCTGATAGTTCCGCCCGGGATTGTACCATCTTCTATCACCTTCACGCCTACTCCTCCGAGTAGATGCATGGCGATCGCCTACTTTGTTCCTTAGTCGAGCACTCCTGCATCAACACAAAGTCCCTCGCTTTCGACTATATTAATGAGAAGCCCATCGACACTGGTCTTATGAAGTTCCTTGGCCCCTGCCCTTCCATCCTGTCTTGGTACTTAGAATTTGCCTTTGCATTCTCGATATCCTCGGCCCCATGCTCTCCCTCCATGAAAGCAAGGGATCGATGACTCCACGGAAATCCCGCCTCTACGTACCATAGTGCTACCAAGCCCATGGCTCTACTATCCGTTGCCTTGCATCTACATCCCTTCCTTCGCGATCGGTAGATCCGCCTCTGTGACACAGTGGTGCTCCTCCAAGTCCACCTCCTTTCTAACCGACGCTTTGCTTTTAGGTAGCTAAGCCCCATCGACTCGTCGTCGTTTCCTCGCCTTTCGACCACCGCCCAACACCAGGTCCTCTTAGCGCCTCCTTAGTCGATGGAAAGACATACTGCAACTCTCATGCATGGCCTCCGCTATCTTGTTGCAGGGCTCGTACCGATTCTGTTCTCCTTAGCTTCCTTGGTAGCACCGTTTGCTCACTCGGCTTTGTCCTCTGACTTGTCGGGCTCCCTTAAGCGAATGTGAGTACTGAAGCATTCCAACTCTCCAACCGCTCCAATATACCTTTGTATAATCAAGTCCCCTCCAAGGGACTCACTGGTACTTGCAATCGACTTCTCCCTGCTACCCATATACGATGACCAAGGTTTTCATCCGACGCAAGCTCATGCGACACACTAAGACCGCCTGGTACCATGACATTCACCCCTTGAATCCATAGCTCTTCTTGCCATTGCATTGTTCACCGAAGTGGAGCTCCCAACAACTCATGATCATTCACATGATCACATCCCCATCCATGAGACTCACTGGTACTTGCACTTGGACTTCTTCCTCGGTGGTATACAGCGCCCCATATGCTGATGACTAAGACTTTCATCCAATGCAAGTCTCACACACGAAGACCCGCCTCTGCGGTACCACGACATTCACTCCTTGAATCCATAGCCCTTTTTCTTGTTGTGTCGTACACCAAAGTGGAGCTCCTAGTAACTCCTTATCATACCTCCGCATGATCGCGTATACTCATGGGACACGATTGCCTATATTGCATTGCCACAAACTATTCCACCACGATCCGCTGCACCATGTCGCCTCCTGGTGATATCTCCATTGTATACAGATTCTCGTATGATGAACTCGAACTACGACTTCTCCATATGTGGCCTCTGCCAACACATCGTAAGGCCTCCGCATCTCCAATTTTTGGTTTGCTCCCTTGGCAATTCACCTACGTCCCTCCAATCTTGGGTCAACCCGGACGAAGCATAGCTCTAGAACACTCTGTCGCCTACCAGCACAATCTCTGCTATACACCCCTTGTTTCTGATAACTTGAATGGCAACACTGTAATATATTCTTCAAGAGTACCCGCCTCTGCATCCTCTTGCCCCGTGCTAAGGTCTCCTGATCTTAACTTTGCCTCCGCAAGTTAAATCACCCTAGTTACTCCGTCAAATGCATCTCTGAGGTAACTTGCATGTGCCTCGAAGCTTCCTTTATCTTTGGCACCATTCAAGATAAGTCCGCCCCATCAGAATGAAGAACTCATGGAACGATATGATCCCACTCTTACCTCTATAAGCGTTCATGCCCTTGACCTCTGTCCAAGGAAAGCTCCGTGCCTCCGCTCCATGTTTCATCTTCTATGTCGACTCTCTTCATGTGGCTTGGATACTTCACCAAGTTCCACCCAAGTCGCTCTGCTCCTCGATTTGCATTGAGTTAATAGTGGCCCTCGTGTCCACCATTCTATGGGTCAGCCTTCCATTGAGTTCGATTTCCACATCGACTCTAAGTGTGCCTTCATAAGATATCGCCTTCGATTGCTCCCCCACTTGATCTCAAAATGTATCCACCAATGCATTACCTTATTTGAGATCATGTGATGATTCCTCATCACTCGCTCGGTCCATTGAGCTTCGTGGAGATATTACCTTGAAGAACTCTTCCTCAATATGTGTGGTCCATTGCACATGATTCTCCCTTTAATGAACTAGGACTTATCTCTCTTGGATATTTGTCCTGTTGGAGCATCTTTCCTCTTTACATTCTTCCCACTGGAAGTTTCGGAGACCACCATCCCCTTTCGTGGAGAACAACTTGTGCCTTGTTCTGCCCCCGCAAATGTATTTGCTAGATATCGACTCTTCGCTAATACAGTCCCCACTACACCCTTCAAGATCTAGCAACGTGTTGAACTTGTTGCATACTTCAGCCGCCTATGGATGTATCCTTTCCATGCTGAAGAGAAAGTTCTGATGCTCCATGGCATCAAGTTCCGATCGCGCCTTAGGATGGCCACTAACACCCCTTCGTCCGTATACAAGCCCTTGCATGAGTACCGAATTCTTCGAGTTAGCAATTCCCCTCATCTCTGTGAGCTTTGTATAACTCTTTCGGTTGTTACACAACACCTACCACTTTGAATGATCTCATCTCTCACCAAGCACCCCGCTTGCCTTGAGCACCATCAAGTTTGGTTACCAATGTTGAGCCGTAGCTCGAACTCAGCCATCTCAATCCATGTGTGCTACGCATTATTCTTCACTTGCTTGTCTTCGTGGTGCCTCTCGTGCAAAGGGTTAACCATTCCTCTGAATGTCAAACCTAGATACCCGCTCCTCTGAGCGACCCCTTTTCCTATATCTCAATGTTCGTTTCCCCCAAACGGTTGCGCATGCTAGCTATCCTCCATACAACCCAGTTAGGTCCCCCACGTTTGTATGGCGAGTGTTTTTGCGTATGATTGTCCCGCTCTTATACCACAATGTCACGGGCTCAGTTGATTTTGCCTAAGCCGTGCGACATCTATACATATCCATTCGCAAAGGTCAACCTTCCCTGAGATCTCCTAAGGTCCCTTAGACTTACAAAAGAAAAAACGAGCCAGAAGAAGCAGTTCCAATAGGATCCACAAGCAACTGCTCAAGCAAACACTTTATAAAGCTAATACAAATTACACCCATGGACATTACAACTCAGAAAGGTTGCACACAAAGGATAATGGTCCATTACAGACCGAAGTCCCCACAAGTGCTTACAACACACTCGTATTTACAAGCCAAAATCGGCCACAAAGCAAGCCAAACGATGGCTGCTAAGCCTACTACAAGCCCGCCACTTGCTGTACAAGGTATATACACAAACAGAAGGACACGGACAAACATGAGCATTTCATCGAACACCATGTTTACATTGTTATCCGTGACAGTTTGTTGAATGCATTGCAGGGTCAAGTGAGGGAGAACACAAAGGCAAAGCCATCGAAGGTAGTGAGCAGCAAGCTGATGTATGTGGACATCAAGCTAAATAGCCAAATAACCCGGGTAATGGTGGACACGGGCGCTACCCACAATTTTATTGTCGATCGTGAAGCAAAGTGACTTGGACTAATATTGGAGAACAACCCAAGTCACATGAAGGTTATAAACTCGAAGGCCAAGCGAATCTCCGGACTAGCAAAGAGGGTCCCTTATCAAGATCGGAATATGGAACGGAAGCACAAACATATTGGCGGTATCATTGGACGACTTCCAAATGATCCTCGGAATAGAGTTCATGCACACATTTAAGTTGGTGCCAATATCGTTCTTTAACTCTCTATGTCTAATAGGAGGCGACAACCCTTGCGTGGTTCCTGTTTCTCAAGGAGGGACAAAGAATCCACAACAAATATCGACATTACAATGTGGCGGAGAGGCCACTCAAGAACCTGGTGTAGTGGCGAACATCTGAAGGAGTTTTCGAACGTGATGCCAAGTGAGTTGCTAAAAACTTTATCACCACGCAGAGGCGTGGATCATCACATAGAGCTGGAGTCGGGAGTTAAGCCTCCAGCGAGACCACTATACTGCATGACCCCTCTAGAGTTGGCAGAACTCAGAAAGAAGTTAGACGAACTGCTAAGCAATGGACTCATCTGTAATTCAAAAGCACCCTTCGAAGCTCCAGTCCTCTTTCAGAAGAAACAAGATGGGAGCCTCCAATTATGTATCGACTATCGAGCCCTGAACAAAGTGACAATTAAGAACAAATACCCCATCCCGCTCATCGTGGATTTATTCGACCAACTGGGCAATGCCAAGTACTTCTCCAAACTCGACCTTCGGTCGGGTACTGGCAGAAGGTGACGAGGCGAAGACTACCTGTATGACCAGGTATGGAGCATTTAAGTTCTTGGTGATGCCTTTCAGCTTAACCAACGCTCCAGCCATATTTTGTACCATAATGAACCAACTATTCAAGGAATATTTGAATAAGTTTATGGTCGTCTACTTGGATAATATAGTCGTCTATAGCCAAACACTTGAGGAGCATGTTGATCACCTTTGGACAATCTTCAAAGCTCTCAGGGAGAATACTTTGTTCATAAAGAGTGAGAAGTGTTATTTTGCTCAGACGGAGATTCTATTATTGGGGTATCGAATCGACGATGGTTCTATCCGAATCGATAAATCGAAGGTGCAAGCTGTGGCGGACTGGCGAACACCAAAGAAAGTGCTAGAGTTGAGATCCTTCCTTGGGTTTGTCAACTATTATCAGAACTTCATTGTCGGATATTCGAAGCATGCAGCTTCACTGACGGGGTTGCTAAAGAAGGAGCAGTCATGGAGATGGTCGGACAAATGTGAAGTGATATTCCAAGACCTAAAAACTGTTGTATTAGAGGAACCGGTACTCATATTACCAGATTACGGGAAGTATTTTGAAGTCCATACAAATGCTTCTAACTTCGCTATTGGGAGTACTTATGCAAAAGGGTTATCCAATAGCCTACGAGAGTCGTAAGCTCAACGAGACCAAGCAACGATATCCAGTGCATGAGAAGGAGATGATAGCGGTGGTCCACTGTCTACGAGGCCTAGGGACACTATCTTTTAGAGCACCATTTGTGCTAAGGACAGATAATGTCGCACTGAGTTACTTCCAGACTAAAAAAAAACTCTCCCCGAAATAAGCTCGATGGTAGGACTTCTTGGTCGAGTTCGACATAGTAATGAAGTATGAGCCTGGAAAGGTGAATGTCGTGGCCGATGCATTGAGCCAGAAAGTTTAATTAGTGAATGTTATACAATTGAAAGGCGAAGGCCAAGCAAGCTAGTTACACTCCAACTTTCTTTCTAAGATCAGAGATGGACTGTATAGTGATCCTCAGGCAGTAACCCTAATGCAGCTCATCAAAGAAGGCAAGGCACGACGGTTTTGGGTCCAGGGGGGACTCATCTATACCAAAGGGAACAGAGTTTATGTTCCGTGAGTGGATAATTTGAGGCGTGAACTCTTAAACGAGCGTCATAATTCCCTTTGGGCTAGACATCTTGGCATCCATCGAACAATAGCTCTCGTAGAAAGAGCCTTCTATTGGCCGAAGATGGAGACTGATGTGGAGGATTATGTTCGAATATATCTTACTTGTCAACAAGATAAGTAGAGCAGCGAAAGCCAGTGGGACTTTTAGACCTGCTGCCCGTACCTGAAAGACAATGGGAGAGCATCTCTTTGGACTTCATATCAAGGTTGCCAACAGTAGGGGACTCGGATCGATACTCGTGGTGGTCGATCGATTTTCAAAATATATAACATTCATTGCTACACCCCTACACTGTTCAGCAGAGGTGGCAGCCAAGTTGATGATGAAGCATGTGATGAAGTATTGGGGAGTTCCGGATAATATCATCAGTGATTGAGATTCACGATTCTTGGGACGATTTTCGACTCAACTCTTCAAATTGCTAGGGTCCAAGTTATACTTCTCGACAAGCCTCCACCCCCAGACGGATGGCCAAACCGAAAGAGTTAACTCACTCTTGGAGCAGTATCTCTGGCACTATCAACGAGATTAGGTGAAGCTGCTGGACACAACGCAATTCTCCTATAACTTGCAGCGGAGCTCTGCGTCGAACAAGATCCCCTTCGAGATTATCACAAGACAACAACCGTACTCCTCACACAGTGGCTATTGGTTATACGGGGAGTAGTCCATCAACATATCAC
This sequence comes from Ensete glaucum, assembly GCA_021527575.1. Lineage (NCBI taxonomy): Eukaryota > Viridiplantae > Streptophyta > Magnoliopsida > Zingiberales > Musaceae > Ensete > Ensete glaucum. Next base: position 42,690,603 of record CM038558.1, read on the forward strand.
TTTACAAAGCAATGGCATCGAAATGCAGATATTGCTTGGGCCTACTTAGAGAAGGCGCCCAAAAAGATAAAGAAGTGGGCAGACATGGAAAGGCGACCACAAGAGTTTAGAGTTGATGACTTGGTGTTGGTGAAGCTCCAACCAACATCACTCCAATTCTTTAGACATAAAGCGCACAAAGGATTGGTGTGCAAGTATGAAGATTTTTTCCCAATTATCAGTAGGGTAGGCAACGTCTCCTATAAGTTGCAACTGCCAGCATGGCTCAAAATTCACAATGTCTTCCATGCAAGCAACTTGAAAGCCCACCATTCAGATCTGCAAGATACTTCGCGAAATATTCCAACTCGACTACCTCCAATCAGAGCCTCCTACGAGAAGCGTGTTGAGACTATTCTAACATATCGCAAGACTAAGCTACCCAGTGGACTAGAGCAAACTAAGTACTTAATGAAGTAGCAAAAACTTCCCTAAACATAAGTCAGTTGGGAGACAGAAGATGCCCTACGACATGAAGAAGCCCGCTTTAAAGCCTACCAATAAGTGTCGACGAGGGCATTGGCAGTTTAAGTAAGGGAGAATATCACAAACAGTTGTCGCTCCACCGTAACTCTTCGCTCACCGAACCGTTCGTCGCTTTTATTTGCTTATACAGATGTTTGGTAGCATGTTTTGCCTTGGTTTTATGTGATTTTGCCTAAAAAATACAAGCAGAAATAGTCTGTAAGGCTGCAGAACAATCGCTTACTGCGTAGAGCCCAAACAGCCCAATTTTGGACCGTTATTATATGCTACGGTGACCTGGCCAAGCGGTGCAAAATGTCAGCCTTCTCAGCCCTCTGGAACCCCCCGGGTGGCACAGGACTAGATGGGACTTCGGGATAGTATCGGGCGTAAACATTCATCGACTGTTGAACTCGTCATGCGTCTAATACCTTGGGAACTATTGTTTATGGACTTGCGATCGTTTTTCTGTTGCACTCAAGGTATTCGATGAATTGCTTATAAGAGTTGTCCTCTTTATGAGATGTCGGACCGGCACAAGGTTGTAAGTGGGCTGACCCTTTGTGGGCATATATGTTTCGGCATTTTCATGACTTAGGCAATCTTAGCTAAGTCTGGGACTGTGGGCAAAGGTTGCTTCGTGACTTAGGCAATTATAGCTAAGTTTTTAAGGTTGCAGTTAGGGTGTCATACGGCTTAGGCAAATTCAAAGTCCGTGATAACACGTCGGGGGAGGAAATAAAAATCAGCAAAAAGGTGAGTCTTCTTCACATACTAAGTGTTTCAGATGTGGTGAAGCTGGCCAACGTTCTTATGAGTGTCCTAGAAAGAAAATTGAAGTTATTGTGGAAGGGGAGCCTAATGAAGAGGATAATGAGCCCATCTATGATGAGGAATCTGAAGATATCATTGAAGAAATAAACAACAAGACAGATTTTGAAGGTGAAAAATCTTATTACTCAATGTATCATGATAGTCTAGGAAGAAGATCAAGGGCTTAGAAATAATATTTTCAATATGGTTCCAAAGTTTATGGTGGACAAACTAAAGCTTGCATCTATATGTCATCCAAAGCCATATAAGGTTTCATGGTTCCAGAAGGGTGGAGAGATCTCCATGTCTCAAAGGTGCAAGATCAAATTCTCTATTAGGAGGTAGGAAGATGAACTTTATTTTGATGTACTTATGGATGCATGTCATTCACGTCTTGGTAAGTCATGGCAATTTGATCAAAATGCACACACTATGATGTGAGAAAGAACACTTATTCTCTAATCAGAGATGGAGTGAAGTTACTTTTGCAGCCATTATGGGAAGCTCCTACCATTGTACAGTCTAAAAATTCAATTAGTTTGATAACTTACAAAGACTGTAGGCAGTCCAACAAGGAAGGGAATGATATCTAACATCAGATTGACTTCATTTCAGGCGCTACATTTCCTAATCTTCCTCATTATCGTATATCACCAAAAGAACATGTTGAATTACAAAGACAAATAAAGAGTTTACTATCTAAAGAACTGACTAAAGAATCACTTAGTCCTTGTGCTATGCCTACTCTTTCAACATCTAAAAAGAATGGATCATGGAGAATATGCATTGATAGCAAGGTTTTAAATTTCGATGTGTACCGCCCATTATGGGTAGTGCATACTACTCCGAGTGCCTCTCGACATACGAACCGCCCGCTGTCGGGTAATACCAAAACTTTGGCCCCATATCGGGCGATACGGGTTGTATCAGGCGGTAACGATCGGTATCGACTGTTACCAACCTCTTAACTATTTTAGCTATTTCAACCAAGGTTTATGAACCTTGATTGATAGTAGGGATGCACACAAAATAACAATAAAGTATAGATTTCCAATCCCATATCTCGATGATATGCTTGTGAGTACTAAGGTTTTTGCCAAGATTGACTTTCATTGTGGTTATCACCAAATTCATATTAAACATTGTGATAAATGAAATGATAAGATTTGAGTAAATGGTTGAATGACCTCCTCTTGAGGATCGTTTTCATTAAATAGGAATTGTTATACAATCTATTTTAGGTAAGAATATATATATATATATATAATACACTAATTATGGTAGCATAAATCTCTTAATTTCAGCTAGTAATTTAAAAAGAGCTAGGCGCCAGGGTCCCAAAACACCCGAGGCGCTAGGCGCTTGCCCAAACACTCACCTAAGAGAAGCGAGACGCTAAAAAATATATATATAATATAATTAATAAATAATATATATAATAAATTAATAATATATTAATCAAGGTTCTCTATCGGCATATCGAGTTTATCTCGATGCGTTACACGAAAGCAGACGCCATGCATACCGCCAAGATATTATAGTAAATTATAATATTTTTATAATATAATATAATATTTATATAATATAGAAAAAATTAAAAAGAGGCGATGTCGCCTCGTTCATCTCCCCACGCGGGGAGATGAAATGTCTCCCGCGCGGGAAAAAAGAAGCGGAACCGCCTGCCGGAAGAAAGAAAAGGAATTACACGAGGATGTCGCCTCGTTCTTCTCCCCACGCAGGGAGAAAGAAGCGGAACCGCCTGCCCGAAGAAAGAAAGGAACTGCATGGCGACATCACCTCATTCTTCTCCCCACGCGGGGAGAAAGAAGCGGAACCGCCCAGTAGCGGATGGTCCGTATACCAATCAGCTGGTAGACCGATACGTACTGCCCGGTATGAGGCATTACCGCTCAATAAGGAGAACCTTGATATTAACAATACTGTTAACAGTATACTATTAGTGTTAATAGTATATTGTTAACAGTATATTAACAGCATGTTATTAATAATATTATTAATAGTATACTAAGTCGAGCTAAGTCGATGTAAAGAGAGTATGAGAAGAGTAAAGACGAGGCCACTGACCGAGAGCGAAAGCTGCTTACTGAGAGCAACGACAGTGATAGCGATAAACGTGAGCAGCGACAACAACAGGGGTGACAGAGTGAAATGCTAACGGCGGGATTGCTAGTGAGATTAAGGTTAAGGCAGTTGCGAGCGGGAGGTGGGAAGCTGATATCAGTGCGTTAGTTAGTTCTATTGAACCAAATAACACAAATGTGGTTGAACCAAAGCTAAAATCCTGGTTCGATTGCCTGGTTTAACCTGAGCACTCGCTCGAAGAGCCCGACGTCTGGGCTCGGGCGAGCGCCAAGGCGGTGCCACTTTGAAGCGCATCGCCTGGAGATTGAGCAAGGCGCTCGAGCCTAGCTTTGCCTCACTCGAGCGCTTAGGCGAGCGCTCAAGTGCCTTTTGCAATCGCTAATTTCAGCCATAATTTCTACCATTAATAAATACTAATTATGGTAGAATAAATCTCTTGATTTCAACCATAATTTCTATCATTAATAAACACTAATTATGATAGAATAAATCTCTTGATCTCAGCCATAATTTCTGCCATAATCTAGGCCATTGACAACCCCCCTCAAATTAATGTCAGATGATCAAAAGCATCAATTTGTCAACAAGAGAGTGATGTCGGTGTCGGGAGAGTCTTCGTAAGCACATCAACAGTCTGAAGATTACTGGTGATATGCAGAAGAGAGATGAAGCCAGCATCATATGCTTCACGAATAGAGTCACGATCCACTTCAATGTGCTTGGTGCACTTATGAAATACTGGATTAGCAACAATTTGAATAGCTCAAGCTCACCCAACATCCCTGAAGCCAAATAATTTCAAAACATGCAGATGACATAGCGCGATACTCGGACTCAATAAAGGACTTAGACACTCGATCTTGCTTCTTGTTTTTCCAAGAAATGAGAAAGGTACCATGAAACATGCATCAACCAGTAATTGAACATCGAGTATCAGAACAACCAGCCCAATCAACATAGTATATGCAACCAAATGAATAGGAGAGTCAACAGTGAAGAAAAGACCTCGGGCATAAGTACCTTGCAAATAGCAAACAATATAACAAACAACAACCAGGTGGAAGTGCCTAGACGCCTACACAAATTGACTAACTTGTTGAACTATGAAGAAAATATCAGGCCGAGTAATAGTCAGATAGTTTAGGCTCCTCACTAATTGTCTATATAAAGAGGGATCAGAGAAAAAATCACTCTCATCATGACTATATTTAATATTCACTTCCAAGGAGGTATCAACAGAATGACCATCTTAAAGGCCAGCTGAAGCAATTAACTCCTAGATGTATTTATGTAGGTGTAAGAAAATACCAACCGAGGTAGAATACACCTCAAGGCCTAAAAAATATTGTAAAGGACCTAAGTCCTTCATATGAAAAGAACCCTGAAGGTGCTCCTAAAGTTGAGAAATCAATTCACAATCAATCCCTATAATAATAATATCATCAACATATAGCAGGAAAAAGATGATTCCCTTAGCAGTCTTGCAAAGAAACAACAGGGGAGATCATACCGACTCTGGACAAAAGAAGCTAATAAGCATAGAGCAGAACTTATTAAACCAAGCATATGGGGCTTGTTTCAAACCATAGAGTGATTGTTTTAGCTTACAAACATCAGAAGAGGGTGTAGAAAATAATTCTAATGGTGAAGTCATATAAATTTCTTCTTTAAGATCTCTGTGCAAAAAGACATTCTTAACATCCATTTGTCGCAATGACGACCCCTTGGAAGTAGCAATAGCTAGAACAAGTCACACCATCATCATCTTTACTATAGGTGCAAATGTCTCCTCACAATCTACCCTATACTCCTGTCGATTACTGAGTGCCACCAGAGCTTAATGGAATATACCCATTTACAACCAAGGGGCTTAACACCAGTAGGACAGGGAACAATATCCCAAGTATGATTCTCCTGAAGATTTTGAAGATCTTCTTGCATCGCTTTCACCTAGCATGCATGTTTATTTGCCTAAGCATAAGAGGTAGGAATTGAAGTATTAGCTAAAGTGACAGAGAAGCCATACCTATCAGGAGGATGACTGATACGGGTGGTTCTCCAAAGAGCCATCGGAGCAAGCACTAGATCAGGGTCAGGAAGGATTTGTGATGATGGGGGCTACCGTCGCTGATAGACAATACCGGGTTTAAAACGCTCAATTGGTGGAGAGATATCATCAAAGCTAGACAACGTCGGAAAGGAAAGCATGTTGCTGAAAATAATATTTATGTTCAAAGAAAATCACATTTCAAAAAATACGTAGACTATTAGCAATAACATCATAACACAAGAACCCCTTTTAAGCAGTGATATATCCCATAAAGTCACACCATACTAACTAAGCTATAAGCTTGTAGCGCTCATGAGGAGACAAATGAACAAAGCAAACACATCCAAATGTGTGTAGCATATGATAATCAGGATGCATACCAAAAAACGATAGTAAGGAGAATCAAAATTCAATTATTGAGAAGGCAGACGATTAATCAAATAAACTACCATGGATAAAGCTTCCACCCAAAATTTGGGTGGAATTGAGGACTCCAAGAGTAATGTTTGAACCATATCCAACAATTGACGGTTTTTATATTTAGCCACTCCATTCTGTTGAGGGGTATAAGGGCATGATTGTTGAGATATAATACCTTTCTTGCAAAAAGGCTTGAAAGTCATATGACACCTCAACTTTAATGCAAATGGAAAATTGTGTCTCAATATAAGTCACAAAAGTTTGAAAAACAATAAACACCTCAACTTTGGTGCGTAGAAAATATATCCATGTGAAATTACTATAGTCATCAATAAACATCATAAAATATTTATACTGCGCATGTGAAATGACAGGAGTAATACCCCAAACATCATTATGTATAATCTTAAAACATGTATAATCTTAAAACATGTATTAGCACAACCACCATAAGTAGGGAAAGGTAAAGTTTTATTTTTCTCTAATTTACAAGTAGAGCAGCCAAGAGGCAATCTGAGTAGAACATTGAACCTTGTTATAAAGGAAACCACACTTTATTAAACTAGATGAAATCATATTATTTGGATGGCCCAATCGTCTATGCCAAACTTTAGCCTTATTTTTAGCAATAATAGAAGCTAAAGATAAAATTCTAGGAATAATAAATTGCAGTAGAAATAATCTTCCCACTTTAGGCCCCCTTGCAATCAACTTCCCCAACACCTGATCCTATACAACACAACCACCAGGAGAGAAAATGTACATCACAGTTACTATCCATCATCTGACAAACAGAAATTAAACTAGTAAACAACCTAGGAAAGATAAGTACATGACGAAAAGAAGATCCAATATCACCAATAGCTGTAATTGAAAGAATATTACCATTAGTGATCTGAATATTTTGTATACCAGTATACTGTCATAAATTATGTAACAAATCAGGTGAGCCAGTCATATGAATGGATGCTCCATAATCAACAAACCAAGGAGAAGAAACTATCTTACCTTAGCCCTTAAGTCCAAGAGCATAGAATGTTGTGAGAATCATTTGTTGGACTATTTCTTGAGTAATAACAAATTGATCGGTGCTGGTGGTTGTAGATGTAGGACCAATAATGTTTCAATCTGGAACAACAGCTTGAAAAGCTTGGGCTCGCTGGTTTTTTGGACGTGTAGGACTTGATAATTTGTTCATTATACTTACAGTAATTACAGAATTTCATACCACAATTGCGAGCAATATGCCTGAACTCCTTGCAGATGTAACACTGTATTTCTCTCTTTCCTACTTTGAGCAACGTAAGCAACATTGACAACCTCAGATGTCTCCTTGGACGCACTTATAACAGCCTGTGTGGCCATTCTCTGTTCTTCATGCAATAATTCACCAAGACATACATCCAAAGAAGGAACCAAATTTCTATTCAGCAACAACTTCAAATTCTAGTTTCAGTTTCATTAAAAATTGATCACGTCTACTAACTTCATGAACTATCTAAAGGTTGGCTAAGGCCACTTTAGGTACCTTAGAATAGATAATACCAGAATATTCGCTTCATAGATTAATAAATCCAGAATAATATTGTTCAATAGAGAGATTACTCTGACTGAAGTTATTAATCTCGAGTTCTAGTTAAAATCGTCTCACACTATTATCTTGATGTATATGTGCTTCAAATAATCCCACATCTCTTTAGTTGTACCAAAAGAGCGTAAATTGTTCATTATATGGGGTTCAATAGATGCAAAAATCTAAGAGATAATCCGAGCATCCTTTGCCTCCCATTGTCTAAGTTCCTTATCATCTTCAGGAACAATAAAAGACTCATCAATGTGATTCCAAAGCTCCTTTCCTTTCAAAAATATTTTGAATTAAAATTCTCACGCTGCATACTTTTTTTCCTGTAGATTTGATAACCAAGGTCTCTATAGGTATTCTTCCAAAAAGATTCTCAGTAGACATTCTTCAAAAATATTCAAATACAAAGATCTCAATGCAAGGCTATCAACGACAAGTTGATCGACCAAAAAAATCTCAAAACCAAGTTGTTGATCAGAAATTAATCAATCCATAATAAGAAAAACGAAAGTAGACTAGAAAACTCAGAAAGACAAGATTTGAGTAATTCAAGAACTTGGGGCCTGTGGCTTTGATACCATGACAAGATTTGAGTAAATGGTTGAATGACCTCCTCTTAAGGATCCTTTCTATTAAATAAGAATTGATGTACAATCTATTTTAAGTAAGAATATATATACATAGCTAATACACTAATTATGGTAGCATAAATCTCTTGATTTCAACCATAATTTTTGTCATTGACAAACACTAATTATGGTAGAATAAATCTCTTGATTTCAGCCATAATTTCTGGCATTGATAAACACTAATTATAGTAGAATAAATATCTTGATCTCAGCCATAATTTCTATAATAATCTTTGCCATTGACATGAAAGACGACCTTTAAAACTAAAGAGAGGTTCTATGAATGGCTTGTCATGCCATTTGGGCTTTTCAATGCCCCTAGCACTTTTATGGGGTTGATGACTCATCTTAAAGGGGTTCATGTGAAAGTATGTTGTTTATTTTGATGGTATCTTGGTATCTAACCAAGCTAAATTACATCAACTAGAGCACTTAAGAAATATGTTCAAGGTGCTCCATGAGAACCAATTCTGCATCAATCTAAAAAATATTATTTCATGACTCATAAAGTTGTATTTTCAGGCAATGTGGTCAGTGCATGTGGCTTACAAGGTGAAGGCTATTCTTGATTGGCCTACACCTAAGAGTTTCACTGATATTTGAAGCTTTCATGGCTTGGCATCATTTTATCGATGATTCATTAAAAATTTCAGCACCATTGTCGTTCTCATAGTGAATGTCTTGAAAAACAAAGAGTTTATATGGATCAACAAAGCTGAAGAAAGTTCCAAATTGTTAAAAGAAAAGACTTGTAGAAGCACTAGTATAAGCATTGCCCAACTTCTCTAAGACTTTTCAAGTGGAGTGTGATGCTTCTAGCGGTGGAATAGGGGCTATCCTAATGTAAGGGAGAGCAATTGCCTATTTCAGAGAGAAACTAAGTGATGCCAGGTTGAAATATTCAACATATGACAGAGTTGTATGTGGTAATTCAAGTCTTGTGGCATTGGGATGGTTATCTTATTGGAGTGGAGTTTATTCTTTATTCAGACCATCAAGCTTTAAGGTTCCTTAAGGCACAAAAGAAGCTTAATACTCAGGATGCAAGATTGGTTGCTAAATTGGAAAAATTCAGCTTTGTTCTGAATCATAAGGCTGGTTCATCTAACAAGATAGCCGATGCCTTATGCAGGAAGTACAGCTTGTTGATCACTCTTTCTTATGAGATTGTCGGATCTGATCGTATACCAGAAAATTATACAGCTGACCCTTTCTTCTCTAAAGTCTTACATGAGTTGGATGAGGAAAAAATAGTGATTATACACTCATGAATAGCTATCTTTTTCATAGGAAATCAGCTCTGCTTACCAGGAGGCACTCTACGAGTATTTGTCATGAAAGAATTGCATGGTGGTGGGCTTGGAGGACATTTTGGGTGAGACACAACAAAAGTGCTTGTTAAAGAAAGGTACTTTTAGCCTAAGATGAAAACGATGGTTCACTTTGTGCAAAGATGTTATATTTGCCAAAGGGCCAAAGAGTGCAAAATACTAGTTTATACCAGCCCTTTCCTATTCTAATGCTCCCTGGGAAGATGTTTCAATGGATTTTGTTCTTGGTTTGCGTAAAACACAGCATGGGTATGATTGCATCTTGGTGGTTGTTGATAGATTCTCAAAGATGGCTCACTTCCGACCTTGCAGAAATTCTCATGATGCCTCACATGTGGCCAATTTATTCTTCAAAGAAGTGATTTGTTTGCATGGAGTACCAAGGTCCATCACTTCAGATTGTGTTGTGTGATATTGAGTCACTTTCGAAAGACACTATGAAAACTTTTGGGTATAAACTGCAGTTTTCTAGTGCCTATCATCTATAAACAAATGGCCAAACCGAGGTGGTGAATCACTCTCTTGGGAATTTGTTGAGAAGCTTGGTTGGTGACAGTCCTAAAAGATGGGAGTTCATTCTTTCTTAAGCTGAATTTGTGTACAAACGGCTCTTTTAACAGATCAACAAAGAAAGCTCCATTTGAAGTGGTTTATGGCAGAAAGTTAGAAACCTTAATCAAGTTCTAGACTAAGTCTTATTTACAAATCAGTCACATGTTAGCATGGATGCAAAAGAGTTTGCTGCCCACATTAAGATCATTCATGATCAAGTTTGTGAACATTGAGGCAAACTTCCAACTTTACAAGTCAAAGGCAGATGTGCATAGAAAGAATAAAGAGTTCTAAGAAGGTGATATTGTCATGGTTTATCTTCAAGAAGAAAGACTTCCTTTTGGCACATAGTAAACTTAAGAAGGATAGGAAGTTTGGAACTTTGGACCATGTCGAGTTTCGAAAGAACTCAGGCCAAATACTTACTGCTTGGAGCTACCAAATAGGTTGGTAATAAGTCTAATTTGGAACGAGGACAATTTTATCATAGAACCAAATGAACTTGCCACCAAGTCTATGAGCTCTACAAGAGAAGCCCTTGAAGTATTGGATGTTTGAAGTATTACAAGGCATGGCTCTTATACTCAGTACCTAGTACATTTCAATAGGAAACCAATTCTGAAGATGCATGGATTTCAGCTCAAGAACCCAAGAAGATTGATGAGGCACTTTAGAAGGAGCTAACTACGAATTCTAAGTCGAATTTTTCTCAAGCTGAGGAGAATGATGCAGGAGTATAATCTAATTTTAGATTACTGCTAATTAACTATGTTTTAGAGTTTTATTGTTATGGGTTTCTGATAAATCCCCAGAAGGAGCTCTATAGATTTTGACCCTTGAGGGGGATCAACCCTTGGAACGTTGTAGGAGCCCTCCTAGAGTCGGCACAAGGCTAAATAAAAAATGATAATTGCTTGATGAAAGAGAGGGGGCGGCCACATCATTATATAGGGTTCTAAACACTAGCCCATGAAGTGCTTGTCTAAGTAAAATTACCCCTTAGCCCCTTCTATAGCCGACCTGCCTAAGTAGGAACAGGTGGCGGCTAGGTTGGCTCTATAGCCGACCTAAGCAAGTGAAAACCCTGGCCAACCAGCCCAGTAAAGGAGGCGATGGCCACTAAGCCCTAAGGCCCCAATCTAATCCCTAACCACACTTCTTTATAGGATAGAAGTGGCTAGGTGGGGTTTTATTACAATCTCACCGGGTTTTATTGACTACTTCCAAGGAGATTAAGACTCAACCCTGCTGGAGTCCTATCAAGCCCGCCCTCTTAGAATCAGCCTTGTTCTCAAGGCTGAGGGTCCATAAAGTCTGGGAATCGGGTCTTCAACTCATCATGTGACTCCCATGTTGCATCTTTAGATGGTAAGTTATTCCACTTCACAAATACTTCAGTTAAAGGGCGTCGTCGATGCATCACAATTCTTCGATCAAGTATAGCTTCAGGTTGGGCTTGGATTTCATCATCAGCTGTAGTGTTCGGCAGCAGAGTCTGCACTAACTCTCATTCTCCCAATTTCAGCTTTAGCAAGGATACGTGGAAGACGAGATGGATCATAGCATCATCTGGAAGCTTTAATTTGTATGTCACGGCTCGAATACGCTCTAAAATCTGATATAGTATATAGAATCGTGGAGATAGCTTCAACGATGCTCTGGTGTCGATTGATAGCTGCTTGTACGGTTGTAGGCGAAGGTAGACCCAATCTCCTACTGAAAATTCTCGCTCGCTCCGGTGAGTATCTGCTTGTTGCTTCATGCGGGCTCGAGGGGCAGTTAGGTTGTCCTTTAACAGTTGCAACAGCTTGTCCCTATCAATTAAATTTTGGTCAACCCGATCTACTTTAGCCGCACCAATTACATATTTCAATATTATAAAGGGTGGTCGGCCATACAATGCCTCATAAGGGGTACATTTGGTTGATGAATGATAAGTTGTGTTGTACCACCATTTAGCCCAAGGAAGCCACCTTATCCACTCTTTGGGCCGGTCACTGGTGAAGCACCATAAATAAATCTCGAGGCATCTGTTCACCACTTCTATTTGGTCATCCGTCTGTGAATGGTAGGCTGTGCTTGTCTTCAGTTGGGTGCCTTGTAGTTGGAAGAGCTCGGTCCAAAATTTATTTATAAACACCCTATCACGGTCGCTTACAATCGGCCTTGGCATCCTATGCAGTTTTACAATATTTTCCACAAAAAGTTAAGCGATGCTGGCAGCGGTATAAGGATGTCTCACAGCATAAAAATGAGCATATTTAGTTAGACGATCTATCACCACAAAAATCGTGCTTTTCTTGAGATGATGGCAACCCTTCGATAAAATCCATGGAGATGTCAGTCCATACTGAGTCCGGTATAGGTAATGGTTGTAGTTTGTCCGGATTTGCCACTGTTTCACCTTTCTGTTGTTGGCATATATCATATTTGGATACGTAGTCATAAATTGATTTTTTCATGTTCTTCAAAAAGAAGTTTTGTTTCACCCTCTTGTAAGTTCTCATAAATCCAGAGTGCCCTGCCGAAGATGAAGTGTATATCTCATGCAAAATAACTTGAATGTGAGGGGAAGAAGGAACAACAACAATTTGGTCTTTGTAACGTAAGTCCTTCGAATCCCACGTGTAGTACCTATGGAACTCAGATCCTTCTCTAATTTTTCTATGATATCTCGAGTCTCTGAGTCATTCTTCCATTCCTCCCTAATGTCTTTAAGGATGTCGGTGGAAGGGAGATAGTTGAAATTTCGGCTTGTCCTGGTAGCTGTGATAGAGCATCTGCAACAACATTCTCTTTCCCCTTTCAATAAGTAATTTCATAATCAAAGCCAAGAAGTTTAGTTACTCAATGTTGTTGCTCGGGGGAAGATATTTTCTGCTCAAAAAAATATTTAAGGCTTCGATGGTCAGTCTTAATCTGGAAGTATCGGTCGATCAGGTAGGGTCTCCACTTCGTGACGACGTGTACGATGACAAGCATTTCTTTATCATACACAGACATTTTAAGATATGTGGGAAATAAAGTTTTACTAGTGTAAGCAAGCCGTCTTGCATTAGAATAGCTCCAATTCCAACTCCGGATGCGTCAGCCTCAATGATGAAGGTGCGGATGAAATCGGGTAGGGCTACGACCAACATCGTCGTCATGGCTGTCTTGAGTCATTCAAAGGCTGCAGAGGATTTATCCGACCATAAAGAGGAGTCTTTCCTCAGTAGAGACGTGAATGGGGCACTAATCTTGCCATAATCTTTCACGAATTTCCGATAGTAACCCGTAAGCCCAAGAAGCCACGCAGCGATTTTATGTTCATAGGTTTTGGGCATCCTTGCACTGTCTATCTTCGTCGGGTCTATCGCCACTCCATCCTTTAATATAATATGCCCTAGATACTCTACTTTATGCTGTAAAAAGCTATATTTTGACTGTTTAAAATAAAGGGTGTTCTACCAAAGTATCGTTAGAACAGTTCGTAAATGCTGAAAATGCATATCAGGTGTAGGGCTGTAAATGAGAATATCATCAAAAAATACCAACACGAACTTACCTAGAAAACTCTGGAAGATGTCGTTCATCAAGCTTTGAAAAGTGGAAGGAGCATTCGTAAGTCCGAGGGGCATTACCGAAAACTCATAGTGGCCATTATATGTGCGGAATGCAATTTTCGGAACATCTTCAACGCATGCCCGAATCTAGTGATATAAGGAACGGAGATCCAATTTAGTGAAAACTCGAGTTCCTTTCAATTCATCCAAGAGCTCATCTACGACTGGTATAGGATATTTATCTTTGACGGTGATAGCGTTCAAAGCTCGATAATTAATGCACATCCACCACGTACCATCCTTCTTGCGCACTAGCAACACCGACGAAGAGTAAAGGTTGTAGCTTGGTCGAATTATTCCAGTGTCGAGCATCTCCTTGATGATGTTCTCAATCTCGTCCTTCTGCAAGTGAAGGTAGCGGTATGGTCTCAAATTTGCTGGAGGTTTGTCCAGCAGAATGGGAATGCGGTGGTCATGCGATTGGTTAGGGGGCAGTCCGTGCAGCTCCATGAAAACATCCACAAATTCATCCAGCAAGAGGGTAAGCTTAGGATCTTAATTTTGCATGTTCTCCCCTTTAGATGGCTGTTGGATATGCATCAAATATCCTCCATGTGTTTTGTATAAAACTTTCTCCATCTGTTGCATCGAAACGATGAAAATATGGCTCCCGCGCTTGTCTCGCAATGTGACCTGTCTCCCTTTATAATAAAACTTTATGATTAGTTTAGACAATTTTCAGGAGACATCACCTAGCATTATGAGTCATTCGATCCCGAGCACGACTTCACAATCATCGATAGGTAGGAGGAAGAAATCGACTACCATTTCTTGGTCTTGGAGGAGCAGTTTCACTCGCGAACACCGTTGGTCGCAATTGAGGATTCGGTCGTCGACGACCTTTACGTCGAACTTGCTGCAACCTTCGATTTGAAGTGTCATACGTGCAACAACCTTACTATTGAGGAAGTTATTTGTGTTGCCCGTATCAACGAGAATGGTGATGGGTTACTGTTTTAGAAGTTCTCCAACTTTCATCATTTGTCGGTTGGAGTAGCCGGCCAATGCATGCACTTCGTAGTCGGTCGATTGGGGCTCTTCCTTTGTGGCATCCTCTTCAAGTTCGAGGCCTTCTTGGGTAGAAAATCGCCGCTATAAGAGTGTACGGTTGCTACGCCATTACTTCTCCTCGAATCTCCAGCTTTAGGCCCTCAATAAAAGTCCCTAAAAGTTGTTTCTCAAACTAATCCATAATTTGGTTAGATAAATGTTCAAACTTTGTTTGGTATTCTTGTATTGTAGAGGTTTGACAAATCTTTTCCAATTGTCCGTCGATGTTATCGAAATCGATTGGTCCGAAGCGGTTTAGTAGTCCTTCCTTGAATCGCTGCCAAGAGAGAACTCCATGGGTGTGCTCAAACCAATTTAACCACTACATAGCATCTCCCTCGAGGTTGATGGCAATAATATTCACCCGTGTAGCGTCGACAGTTCGGTAGAACTAAAAATAGCGCTCCGCGCGCGAGATCCATCCGATCGGGTCACCCTCTTCCCATATTGGGAAGTCCACCTTCATGCGTGGATTATTCTGATCAGGGATGATATGTCCATGCTCTTGAGGATCATCTCGCTGATCTGAAGTTTCTCCATGTTGTGACTTCCTCGGACTTGATGGTCGGCCTATACTAAATTCGACGAATAGGGATCGCATCTTCTCCTCCATGCTGCTTTCAAAGGCTTCGAACTTGGCGTTGATGGCCTCCTCTGATGCCATGGTGTATGCGTCTAGATCTATAATATTGAGATCTTTTTTCTTTTGACGGGTTAGTGGCATGAGAATTTTTGGAGAGGTGGTGAATCGGTGGATCGGTGGAGATGTAGGTAGGCTGCAGTTTAGGGCTGATTGGGATGGCTGTTTGGCTGCGGTTTTGTTAGGGTTTTATAAGAGGTAATAGTAGAGATTGAAGATGAGAAGGAGAGTCTCAAATCTAGAAAAGATGGCAGTGAGATCTGATAAAATTTTGACAAAAGATCGCTGCGGTATACGCTGTACTACCGAACAGAACTCCCGCCGAAGAAACAGCAGTTTCTCGACGTTAATTTCAGCAAAAATCTGAGAAATTTACGGAAAATTTTAATATCAGAATCTGGTTCAGATGCTGACAGTAATAGTAATTTGGATCAAGAAAATTTCAACAGCGTAACAGTAAAAAATTATTGCAAATAAGATCACAGAATTCTCGTCGTAAAATTTCAACACTGCGCGACGAAGAATTCCAGTGTTATAAGTCAGGATCCAGAAAGAGTTCTTTCCAGGTCTTAGATAAAAGCTAAGACGATCTATGAATTTGTGTAAAAGTTTCAGCCAGAAAGGACGACCGAAAGTTCAGGTTCAAGAGGTAACAATCGGCTGAAATTTTTTCTATAGCTTTTCCCCTTCGCAACAATGATAACATTTGTGACGATAGAATTTTGCAGCAAAGAAACTTCGGAAAAACTTTCCCACGTATAAGATAAAGGAATAGCAATAGCAAGAGGCATGGGCTTTGGAGTTTTTACCAGATCTATGATGTTGACGCAGAGGACGGCAGTAGATTGATGGATCTGCGGCTTGGTGGGCGATGGCGGATAGAGGCGACGTCAAAAGCAATTGTGGGAATTGCTTAGAAGATGGAGGTGGCTGAGATGGCTATAGGGCAGCAGGAACGCGGCTCTGATACCAGATGATAGAACCCTAGAAGGAGCTCTATAGATTTTGACCCTTGAGGGGGATCAACCCTTGGAACGTTATAGGGGTTCTTCCCTCCTAGACTCAGCACAAGGCTGAATAAAAGATGATAATTGCTTGATGAAAGAAAATGGGTGGCTACATCATTATGTAGGGTTCTAAACCCTAGCCCATATGGTGCTTGCCTAAGTAAAATTACTCTTTTGCCCCTTCAATAAACGACCTGCCTAAGTAGGAACAGGTGGCGGCTAGGTTGGCTCTATACCTGACCTAAGCAGGGGAAAACCCCAGCCGACTAGCCCAGTAGAGGGGACAGCGGCCACTAAGCCCTAAGGCCCCAATCTAAACCGTAACCACACTTCTTTATAGGATAGAAGTGGTTAGGTGAGGTTTTATTACAATCTCACAGGGTTTTATTGACTACTTGTAGGGAGATTAGGACTCAACCCTGCTGGAGTCCTATCAGTTTCTTTATCCTGTAGTCACTTTATTGCTTTCATTAAGAGTCCTCTAGCAAGCAGTGCATTGACTACTTGGGAACTTGTTTTTTCGTTGGGATGTGTTTGTCATTATTGTAGAAACTCAAGGGTCTCATTTGAAAACATATACTTCATATAGGAATGAACGAATGCAGTTTGTATTACTTCTAAAAATCTAGATACCCTTCTTAGCAAGTTTGCTTTGATTGAATTTTCCTATCAAGCTTTTGGCTTGATCACATTGAGTGGCATTTGGAGCCCCCAGTTGAGCAACATCCCAAGACATATCCTTATGGATCAAAGTCTTTAGATTTTGGCTAAAAATTCACATGCGTTGGTCGGCATCACTCTTAGACTTCACCTTTGCTCTACGCTTCTCCTTAGGCTCGAATGAAGTTGTAAAGGCATTGAGTGCCTCCCCTTGTTGTGGGCATTCCATCATTAAATGTTGTCCACCACATAAAAGATATATGTCAAACTTCGAGATCTACCTTCTAGATCTATGTGCCATTAGAACACTTTTCCTCTTCGAGCCTTTCCCTTTAAAAGCTTTCAGAGAGCCCTTCTCTAATGAATGTTTTTTATTCTTTGTTATCTTTGTAGAGAAATCTAGGAGTCATTCTGCTTGCAATTGCACTTGTCAGCTTATAAACATTTTAAGGATACAACTCCTACTAAGCCGGTCCACCGTTGAAGAAGAATAAAGGTTTGTCCCAAGGTTTGTAGTATCATGCCAACTAATGGTGTCGGTTCTAGTGGATCATAGCAAATCTTTTAGTTTATAACTAATATTAAATGATTCATTTCCTAGGTATAAGCTTAAATATGGTTAGAAATGATCAATAGCGGACTTAATTGACTAGATTGGGTAATTGAAGGCTACTTAAAACTTCTTAAATCCAACACCAAAGTTGTTGTTGTCAATGTTGATGTAGGTCTTTTTGTCAAAAATAGAAAAAGTTAATATATTTATATAGTTTTGTATCAATCTTGCCATCAAAGCTAAAGGGTGTTGGTAGTTTCATGGTTATCTCATCACTAAGGTTAGAAGACATAGCCCAGAATTTAAAAGGAAAGCAAAAGGGTGGCCTCTCTAAGAGGCATGGCGTCAAAGGGCTGTTGATGCCATTAAATTCACCCTCTTTACATAGGGGATCACATGGAGGTTTGATCTCATAAATAGAGAAAGGCATGGAGAGGTTTAATCACTAAGCAAAGTCAAACAATCAAGTTTGATTTGATAAAAACAATTAACAAGTAAGAATATATTATCACTATATGATCACACACTATTTAGTCAATTCTACCTAATAAATTTTATCGAGCTTATTCTTGGTCTCTTTGGGTGTAAGAATCTATGTCCTATGATGACAAATTTACATATCTATGTTATATATGTTTGCAAGATTATATACTAGTATATATTAAGTAATTATTATAATTTAAGTCAATAAATTATAGGACTAAGGGAAAGTGTTTCACTAAGCAACTTCTCATGTTATTATTCTTTCCAATATCATGTTGGATATTTATATACAGTATAATCAACCTATAGGTACAGTTGCCAACAGAAATAGAACAAAAGATGATACAAAATAGTTGCCAATTATGATTGTAATGTGTGGTTCTCTAATGAAACCCCAGATGGAGCTTTATAGATTTTGTTCTTTGAGGGGGATCAATCCTTGGAATGCTATAGGGGTTCCTCCCTCCTAGGGTCATCCAACAAGGCTGAAATAGAATAGATTCTTGCTTGATTAAAAGAGGAGGAGGCTACAAGCTTATATAAGGCTCAAAACTCTAACCCTAGGGCGCCTAAGTGAAATTACCTCCTTGCCCCTCCTATAATCGCCCTACCTTAATAGGGTTGGGTGGCGGCTATGATGGCACGAAGGCCTCCTATGCCTGCTAGAAACCATGGCCGACGAACTCAATAAAGGGGGCAGCATCCGGTGAGCCCTAAGGCCCCAAATAAACCCTAGCCACCCTTCTTTACAGGATAGAAGTGACTAGGTGGAGTTTTATTATAATCTCACGGGATCCTTATAGATTACTTCTAGGGTGATTAGAACTTAATCCTGCTGGAGTACTATCATTCTCCAACATATTTGTTAATTTGAAGTAATTTCACAGCATATTAATGTTAATTTGAAACTTTTTTCTAGAAAAGGAAAACAACTAATTTGAAACATTTTTTTATGAAAAAAAGGAAAACAAGTCCATAGCAATTATAAAAAAAATGCATCTGCTGAAATTTTCTAGCTAAATATGATTGAGATGACTCTCATAATATACTTGCCTTGGAGGAACTATGATTTCCTTCCATGTTTTCTTGTAGGCCTTTTTAATACAAAGAGATAGAATGCTGTCAAGTCCCCTGCATTTGAACTACAAATCAACATACTGAACTTTTTGTGAACTTTCTATTTAGATAGTGATTGGCATACATAAAAGAACAACTATACATAAGGAGACCTTTATCCAATAATCATGAGATGAAAGGTCACTAGTCACCAAGCTAAATTATTAAAAGAGCAAGAAGTGTGGCGCAACGGTTGAAAAAAATTAATTGAAAAAATTATAAACATGAACTGCCTGAACTCGTCCATTATCTTTAAGCTAAGCACCTCCAGCTCCATTAGAAATTATGTTTGTTCATGCTGTGGCCTCTAAAGAAGCAATTAATATATTACTCACAGTAATATAGGTTGTCTTGATGTGTCAAAAACAATTTCAAGTAACTGCACCTATCTAATAATTATATTATGAATATAAGTGTAACATCTGTGATGATGCCATTAATGTTAGCATAAAACATCAACATAATTAAATTTAAACAACAAAATCATTAGAGCGTCCACATTGAGACATTGAATGATATTTTACTTATTGTCTTATATACCTGACAATCAGCAATCAAACAAGAATGACAATGTAGCTCGATCTTAACCAAACTGGAAACTTGGCAAGTCAAACTAAGATATACACTGGTGATGAGCATTAGGGGAATTGGTTGGAGTTGCTCAAAAGCCTTAAGCTGTGATGTAAAAGCAATAGGGCTTCACATAAGTCTATATTTTTACTAGTTACTAATATCATCAATGCTTCAAAGAAAAATGGTCAGTTCTTTAGTCAGGAAAGTCATGCTTAGATCAAACTTATTATTATATTGCAGAAAAGCTGTAGATTGGTCCATCGATGACCTTTATAATTTATATAACTCAAGAACAATGTTCCCAATGATATAACTTCAAAGTCCAAGTGCAACTTTAATCATTTGATTTCTTTCTTCTAACAATATTAATGTAATCTAGGTGCATGTCTAGTTCCCAAGTTGGACCTTCCATGATTATATGATAACTAAAGTAGCACAAATTTAATTATTTTTTCCCTGTACCGAAGAAAACCAGAAATTCAGTAAAGTAAACAATTATGACCCACAAGCATGACAGGCTAACCTTAATCCTGGAGTTTTCAGACATGGTGTACAGAACCATCCCTGTTTGCAGCTATAACCAGTGTAAATTAACTACAAAAAAAAAAGATAATATATACAATTAATAAAACCAATGTCTGAAAAAATTTGATGAGTACTGCCAAAAACTTCAGATGAGTAATATCTGGATATATAACATAAAATGGCAAATGAAGGAGACAATAATCAATTATTCAAATAAAAAATCAGTTAATAAGGAAACTAAATGTATAATATTAAAGCAGAAGAACTAAGTCCCTCAGCAAGTGATTGCACCTGGTATTGGGTGCAACTTGCATATCGTGGGCTGTAGGAACCAGGAAATCTAGATATATTCATATCAAAATTATGCTTTTTTTCGAAAAGTTGAGAACTAAGCTAATCTAATACAAGAATATCATCAGTTGCAATGAAAATTTGAATGGTAGGTCTTCCATTTTAAATATTCTACAGTTGTAAAAGAACCTTAAATCGTGCACCAAACTTGCATCTCAAAAACCATGACACCTTGATTAAATAAGGCATCTTCTAGGTGACACATTTTAACCAAAAAGAAATTATTTGGGTGATGTGAAAAAAAAATCATTATTAAGTCCATTTAGAGGTTACGTTCGCCCTAATTGTCATATCGCAAAAACTTTGACTATCTGTTGAGGTTAGGTGGAGCGAAAGCATCAAGTTACAATGAGGCTCACAGGGCAACAAGTGACAGCAGAATAATGAGAACACAGCACACAGAGTCAAGCTACCTACTCTTCATTTGGCAGAAGATTATTCTGAAAATGCGACTATGACGTATACTTATCTGTGAGACTTTGGAAGAAACAATCTCAGGAATTCTATAGAATAAATGGGTTAGCAGTCAGCCAGTCACAATATTTAACCTCAGCAAGAACACTGATCTCCTTATCTATTGTTACTTGTCCTTGTAACACTTCACACTGCTTGTGGCACTGAACTCCAAAAAGAATCAAGATTTCAAGGTTTAAAGTCTCAATAAAAACTTTAAAAGGTTTTATTCATAAAGACAACAAAGCCATAAAGTCTCAACTATTTGGGCTCGGCTAGAAGGTTTCATACAACAATTAGAAAAATCTATTCTGTGTTCAATTGATTGATAGCAAAAGAAAAACTTTTTCTTGAGCAATGAGATATCTAAATAAGCTATTTTGGTTGAGACATTCCATTTACCTAGTCCTAGAAAACTAGAAGTTTTGAAATCCTGGAGAAAACTCAAAGGAAAGTCATTTCTTTCAATTATAATTCATTATTACACATTAATAACAAATACATTAACCAGAATGAATCAGAGTGTAAAATAAACAATATATTGTGCTTAAAATGATCAGATTTTTCTTTTCCTGACTACTTACAGCTTCCAAATTTTATAATGTGGACCAACAAATAAAATGCAACAAAGTAAAATAAAAGCTGCAAACTAGAATGTAGAAATTGTATCCTATTTTCTTGACCAACACTTAATTTTCTATTTTCTGTTAGTTTTTGGATGAACTATTATGAAAAACCACCATAACAACAATTATTCTGTCTGGCTAAGCTGCTGATGGATAATAAAGATAAACTAGGATCATACTTTATTTAAAGTAGGACCCTGGGCAATGTATGGTTTATCCTGTCGTAGATGGTGGAAGCCATATGCAATTTGAGCATCCATTCCTATATTCCAAAAGAATTAAGAATAAGGATATTTAAGATAAAATAGTGGAAGAAAACACAATTGCAAGAAAAATAATGACCATGAAAGTTTATGATAAGATTAAATAAAATTCAGCCGTCTTTAGTATATCCCTTGTTTCTGGTTCATGATAGCTCTCTGCATAATTACTTCAGGTAATGTCATCGTTCATGCTTTAAATTTGGAACCAAGGTCAAGAAAAAGGAAGGAAAGACCAAACAAGACATTTGTCAAACGTCGAGAATTAAAGAAGATAATAATACTAGAGGAAGATAAACCCTATAGAGGATGAATTATGAAGAATACAAAAGTTGTAGATAGCTAGGGGTCTTCCAAACAAACTAAGTGGAGATTCAAGTTCAAATAAATCATGTAGCAACAAATGACCAAAAGAAAAGATAGGGTTGGCCCAAATGCCAAAATAATCCAATGCATAGACTGATGTATTTCATGGATAAGAATATTAAATTTAATTGCTAGGATTGAATCCAAAAAGATAAAAATACCAAAGAATAGCATAAAAATGTTAATAAAGCAATCAGATAGTTTAGGAGAAATATTGTTACAGCCTACAGAGCATACCGATACTAAAGTAGTTGTAAAAGATTCCTTCAGAGCAAGATTTACTTTCAGGCAATTCAACTTGTATTTCCTCATCCTGCAACAAGATTGACTTCCACAAAGCACCATATATAGCATAATCGAGTAGAAAAATTGGAGTTACTCATTAGATTTAACTAAGCACAAAAACTGCAAATTGAAACCAGATGTATCTTAAAGATAATGCAAGTCATTATCTGTGTTTTCATGATGCAAGACCTGTTTGAATTATTCTTCTTTTGAATAAATTTTCTTAGTTTAGATTGTTATTTGCAAATTAATAAGTTGTCATATGGCTACATCTACTATGGTCCTACCTAGGTTACCAAGATTGCTCAAGGAGAACAAAAAAAGAAAACTAAATAAAAGATGGAAGGAGACAAGTCTTAGGTCTGGTTGAAGATTTATGAAACAGGAAAGGAAAAGAGAAAGCAAAAAATCTTAGTTTTGATTCATTCCTATGTAGAAGTTTCTTCTTGAATAAAGAATATACAGGAATGTCTATCAGTTAATTTTTAATGACAAAGGAAATTATTTACTAAAACAAATATGGAAATACCTTTCTTGAAGAGAAGAAATCATTGGTACATCTCAATTTATGGGATATAAATTTATTGAATTTATTCCACCTTAATTTTGTATTTTTATTACCAACTATCCTAGAACCCTTGTGACATCCATTCATATAAAGGATCAATTGACATATAACGCAGCCGCTATCACTATTATTGTTATTCGCTGATGGGAGGAACCCCATCATCATGAGAAACGCAATGGAGAAAGGACTTCTATGTTAGGGCACTCGCAAGTGGTGGTTTCTACGATAGAAACATGGTTCAAACCAGATAAATGTTTTGGTTTGACTCAAGCTCAACCTGGCATGAGTTGAACCAGGTGGGTGCCCGGCCCGCCTAGCGCCTACGTCGTGCTTGAGTCAAGTTGCCCGCCCAACCCAATAAGTCGGCACTCGAGCCTCGCTTCGCCTTCCTAGGCGAGCAGTCGGGCACCCGGTGACTTCACCAGTGCGATCCCTAAAGAACAGTAAAAGAGAGAAATTGATTAAGCAATTTAACAAACACCTGAAAGGCAAAGAAAAAAACGAAACCTTAAACACATAAAAAGCCATCCACAAGTCCAACAACGATCACTCAATCGGATGCCACGTCTCTTCATAAGTCTATGCTCAATTTGCATACAACCTTGTTTTAATCCAAACTGATCATCGACAATACCTAAAAGGTCTTTGTGCCACCCAAGGGATCTTAGGGTCTTAATGGCCAACACTCCACATTGTAGGATAGCCTCTTTGAAAACAGGCTGCTACACATGGAATCAAGGTTGTTTTGGCCAAGGTTCGTAATTTCGGACCTTACTGAGCTCTACTTAGTACGATACGGCATAGGCAAACCGAGCAATACGTATATATATATATATATATAAAGGAGGCGACGTTGCTGCCTCAACGACGTTGCCTCCTTTAATTCTCCCAACACATATGAGGAGAAGCTTCGACGATGTCGCCTCCTCTTCTCCTCATCGTCTTAGACAAGGAGAAGAACGCAGCCTTCTCCTCGTCTGAGGCGACGAAGAGAAGAGGAAGAGGCGACGTCACTGAGGCTTCTCCTCATCCACGATGTTCGATGAAGACGTCAAATGTCGCAGACGTCTCTGACCTTTGGCAAAGAACGTGGGGAAGAAGAAGTCTAGTTGTCACCTCGTCGTTACCATTGGATTGGGATCGTTGAGGAGGGCGGCGTCGGATCAGGATGCATCGAGGTTCTCCCTCTTCTTCTCTCTCTTTCTCTTTCTTCTACCCTCGCCACAGCAAGGATAATACCACCTGGTAGCAGGTAGCGACGGTCGAAATCGACTGTTACCGACCTATTTCGAGCGATAATGGGACGAAAATAGCCTGGTAGCATCCAATACGGGGCTAGATCAATAGTACCGTCCGGTAACGAGTAGTCCGCGTGTTGGTCTACTGGCAGACTGGTACATGCCACTCGTACTGGACGGTACAATTCGGTTTTGAAAACGCTAGTTTGGTCATTTTGACTCGATTATAGTGAACCACTGTGCAACCCTGTGAATAGCCTTAGACTACTAAAACTAGGTAAAAACACATAAAAACTAACAAAACACAAAGGAAGCTATATAAGGGAACAAAAGCAAAAAAACGATAAATAGTCCATTATTTAAGATGTTATAGGTGTCTAGTCCATGACATTCTCTCGCACTTTAATTGTCATCACCCTCATTAATTCCCTTTTTATGTCATATGACATCTTTTGGCTCTCAATTGACATAAATGTAGGAAGTTTGTACCACTTTACGAAGTACTCGATCTATTTTGCCCCATTTGGTAGCTTTGTCTTGCAGGTCGCTAGGATGACTTCAACTCATCTTCCATATGACACTCATGTTGGGCATATAGAGTTGAAATGTTCTTGGCGACATCTTGTAGGTCCAAGTGATAGGTTGGGAACTACAACTTGTAAGAAAATGTTTACTCTATCGATGATACTAAAAAGTCCTTCATATTTTTGTACTAGTCCTTGGTGCACTTTTTGCCAAAAAAAGTGAAGAGATGATGGTTAGTTATTTACCAACATCTTGTCACCAACTTTAAATTCTTGAGGTGACCTCTTCCTAAATCCACTCAATTTTTCATATTATTAGCTGTTATCTCCAAGTATGCTCGCGTAATATATACATTTCGATGTTATTCCATTGTAAGGTGATATACTAACAGACTACTTCTAATGTACATGATAATCGGGGTATGAGGAGTTGATGGTTAATGTCCAATGATGATGTTAGAGGGGCTCTTGTTTAATACAAAGCTCGGTTGCTAACTATAGGAGAATTGAGATATGTTTAACAGTTCCACACAGTCGCGTCGATTGACACTCACATAGTGTCTAAGATATTGCTTCAAGAGGGGTTTATGTTTTCAATTTGGTTGTCCATGAGGCTTGTGAAGAATTATAGTTCACTGCCTCCTTCAAGGAGCTGAATGAACCAAACAACTCAATCACTAATAATGTTGCGTGGAACTCCATAATGCTTCACCACATTCGTCATTAAACGCATCGACGCCTCCTCTAAGGAGTGTTGGAGTGCAAAAATAAATATTGAATACTTGAAGAATTGGTCAACTACCACTTCTATCCTCTCGTCCCCTATCATTGATAAGCTCAATATGAAGCCCATTCATATGCTCTCTCATGACCTCTCTAGTACATTCATAGGATTTTGTTGCTCCACATTATTATGTTGGCACGTAAAGCTAGTTCGTACTCATTATTCAACATCAATCCCCATTTTTTACCAATAACCCCCTCCATTAGAGTTAAAATTTCTATGCATGTCCAACTCAGTTGCCTCAAAAATAAGATTTATGTTTGATCAAGGTGGCACTTCTCCCTCTTTACAAACAAAGCATTCTCTAAGAATATTGAAAATTGTTCGAAGGTGTTGGATGTGCTCCTCCATAGATGACAATGTCATCCAAATTGACAACCATTAACTTGCCCAAGCATTCCTTGAATATTTAAGTCTTCAAATTGATTAACGTGGTTAGAACATTCATTAAACCAAAAGGCACCATCAGGAACATGAATGCTCCATACCTAGTTTGTAGGTCATTTTGGCTTTATTGCCTTCAGCAATCTGCACCTACCAGTATCCTGATCACAGGTCAAGCGTTGAGAAGTATCGGTTTTGGCCCAATTTATAAAACAAGCCCGCAACAAGTTTGCACAATTGATTAACCAAGTCAATTGATTAAACTAGCGGTTCATAATGATAAGGCAACCACTGTTACCATATTCATAAATTAGTGACATACTATTTAACAGTATCAGACATCGTGGGAGAATTTCACAAATGGTTGCAACAAACATGCAATATTGATTTACATTTTCATCGCATCGAGGACCTCAGCCCATCCACTATGGAATCAAGCCAATCATTTTAGTGGTAGGAACAGGGATACAATCTTATTATACAATCATTTATTATAATTAATTGCTTAAATGACTCTTAATTTGTTTGTACATGACAAAGTATTCTTTAGATACCATCTTTGTTCCTATTTTGATATACATGTCAATGCTATATATATTGTTCTATAGATTTAAACCACTTGTATTATATGAATCTTGTTTTTATTGATCATTAAAAGGTAAGAAACTACGATAAAATAAGGGTTTCTTTTAAGTTTTGAATGGCTAAAACCTTAAATAAGTCATGTTGCAATGTATGCCAATGAACCATGTGTCAGGATTGTGGGGTACTAAACACAAACCGTTTCGATCATGAACCTACACAGGTTTGGTACCAGAAACTATAAGTCATGGTTAAAAATTAAGATAATGACTAAATGAATTTAAAAATATTTTCTTATAATTATGTATGAGTGACCATAACTCTATTTTAAAAAGTGTGTTTCCATTTTCCACGTAAGGTTTGGGTTCTTCAATCCTAGACATTAATATTTAAATCAAAGCAAGTGCCATAGTTATTTTTGTTTCCATTTACCTCTTTTAAAATCTTATGTTTCTTTGTACCAAGGTTTGTAATTTCGACCTGTACCGAGTGATACATACCAATCCGCCAGGTTACTGGTATGCGGATCACCTGCTACTGGACGGTTGCATCAAAAATCGACTGTCGGCGGTCGATTGAAGAAGAAATCGACCATCGACAGTCGATTGAGAGAGAAATGGACCGTCAACGGTCAATTGAGGAAGAAAAAGGAAAGAAGAAGAGGAAAAGAAGAAAAAAAGAAGAGGAGAAGAAAGAATACCTCGCCTACGCACCATCGCCGCCCGCAGGTCGCCCGCAGCCGCGGCCGCTTTTTCTCCCGCGCGGGGAGAAAGATTAAGGCAACGCTGCCTCGGTGACGTCGCTCCCTTTTCTTTTTTTAAAATATTTTAATATTATATTTATCATATTATATTATATTTTAATATCGGGTGGTATGCACATTGCATACCACGCGATACCGGTCCCGTACCGATACTGACAATATGTCAGTACACCGATACGGACCAGTAAATCAAACCTTGCTTTGTACATCTGTCAAATCTTATAAAAACTATTTTCTTAGTCCATCAATGGTTTCATGACTTTCATCCTCAACAATATCTATCTTTTTGGATCATAAATTTGAAGAACCACCATGTTTATAAAGAAGCATAGGAGCTCTTTTTAGAAGCGTGTCCTAAATATTTTTTTTCACTTTTAACAGATTCAGCTATATAAACATCTTCACTAGGACCAAGTAAAAACCTACAACACCAGAAAAACAAACTACAAAAGCATTCCAATCTGTGACATGAGTTTCTGATTTAACATTAACAAATTTTCATAGTGATAAAGAAGTAATAACCCATCAATGGAGATTATCCATAGAGAAAGCTTGTTGTCTGATGTGAACCTCTGGCATCAGATTGGTGGCCACTTGCCTATTACAGTGTCTTCAATTTTATTCCAGAATATTATGTTGAACCTAACTTCAATTATTGTATAAGTGACAATAAAGCATCATGGCAACCAAGAATTATCATGCCCATACATTGGAATCTTTTATGTTGCATTACATTGTCTTGTAATATTAATGTAACCTTTGTAACATAATCCAAGAAACTTGTATATGGTTATGTTTTATGTCATTTGTAGGCTGCTGGCATAAGTTTTCATTTATCAAGAGAATTGGACAATATAAATTCACAAGAGAAGATACCATAAATGCAAATTAGCTGCAATAAGCTCCTATTCAACATCATACCCGAGTTGGATCATAATCTTGCCAAGTGTTAAGCAAAGATGGCCGATCACTTTCATTTGTTGCATGCATCATGAGTATAACACGCCAACTGCAAAAAGATAATTGAAAACTCGCATAACACAAGTTTCTCATGAAAGATTGGAAGCAAAGAACAAGAATACTAGGCTGGTTTAATATTTTGATATTATATATGATGCAGGGAAGTCATCTTGTGGAGGCTGTCTGCTCAAATAGCATGCACACTATTATAGATAGTGAACTGAAAAAGGAACCGCACAAAAGTTGTTAAAAAACCAAAAGAACTAAAGGTACTATTACAAATAAATGCAGATGGACCTAACATGGAACAGGATCTCCGATTTACAATATAATCGCTATAACATGACTAAATACCTAAATACTCTTAGCAAGTGGTCCATGCCCAGGATTGCATGCACAAAGTGTTACCCGAAATGGGTCATTTATTCACCAACAAACAAAAGAGAATGGACTATAGCCAACTGCAAGCAACAAGGATACCAAATGATGAATTGTTTTGAACATATCAAGTGCTACTTGGTACTTCCATGACAACTCTCGGTCATCAGTAATTCTGAACTATATCACATGTGTGCCAACAGGAGCAATTTTAAAATGTTTTCAGGGCAATGAAACGTGTGTTTAGTTTTTCTCAGCTCCCAACCTGACTACTGAAACTCCAGCTTAATATATTCTGAACCTGAACCATTTTTCATTTCTATTTTGTGTTTTTTATCCATTCCTTTATGATGCCTCTCTTGTACTTTGCCATAGAGGCAAGAACAAAGACAAGATGACAAGCAATGTCATTTCTCTCGCCTACTCTATCACACTTCCCAATGGTAACTTTAGACTTAAAACTTCTGCAGCCTACTGACAGAGATGAGTTGATAAGAAATGTTCATCAAATCAGAGTTAGAGAGGTGAGGAAAATATATGCCAGAGGAGATATCTATGGTTGTATTTCAGTTGAATGAAGCTTCTTGAATTGTGTGTCAATTTTTTTCCTATCCATGTAGGAGAAAACAACCCCATAGAAGTGGAAGACCATCTTCAAGACAAAGCACCATCCAGGAAATCTGTGGAGATAATCAACAGTAGCAGCATTCAACAGTTTAATTTCTACAAAGTATATAAGTTTAATTTGAAGGCTGTGCCCAAGGGATGCCCCTATTAGCTTATGTGGCTGGAAAAGGAGCAAGTAGCAATCTAGCAGCAATGTAGGGTTAAATTTTTTCTTCATGCAAGTTAATTTTGTATAACATGGTCATAATGACCACTCACGCACTGGCAATACAACCGGAACATCATACACGATGTTAAAAACAATTACACCTTCATGTATGAGCAAAGGAAAGAAGATTAAGTTGAAACCAATGTGACACCTTACAAAGTCCAAGCAAGAAGGCCAGCAAGCTCAACTAATCAGGGACATAGTGATCTACCATGGTGTTCTAACCCTAAATATCGATAGAAGCCACCTTTGTTAGACCAAAGGACCTACAGCCAAGCAGGGTTGTAATTTCATACTGTACCATCATACCGAGCTCTACTTGGTACAGTATAGTATGGGCGTTCCGAGCTGTACACTAGGACGTAACAAGCGGTACACCTATAATTATATATAATTAAAAAGGAGGCGAGGTCGTTGCCTCAGCAACATCGCATCCTTTTCTTCTCTTGACATAGCCTCCTTTTCTTCTCCAAGCACAGATGAGGAGAAGCCTCGGCAGCATCGCCTCCTCTTCTCCTCATCCCCTCAGACGAGGCAGCGACCTCGCCTCCTTTTCTTCTCTTGACATGGCCTCCTTTTCTTCTCCCAGCGTAGATGAGGAGAAGCCTCGGCAGCGTCGCCTCCTCTTCTCCTCATCCCCTCGGACGAGGAGAAGAAAGAACGTAGTCTTCTCCTCATTTAAGGCAACGAGGAGAGGAGGAGGAGGTGACATCATTTAGGCTTCTCCTCATTTGCGGCATTCAGCGAAGACGTCGAAGGCAATAGACGTCTCTAGCCTTCGACAAAGTAGAAGCCGAGCGCCGCCTCGCGGTTACCTCTTGGATCGGGATCGTCAAGGGACGGCAGTGCTGAATCGGGATGCATCGATGTTCTCTCTCTTTCTCTTTCTTTCTTCTCCCTCGCTGCTTCTTCTTCCCTCCCGCAGCCAGGCTAATACCACCGGTAGCGGGCAGCGTTGGTCGAAATCAACCATTACCGACCTGTTTCGAGCAGTAACGGGGCAGAAACAATCTCGTATCGTCCGAAACAAGGCTAGATCAACGATACCGTCCGTACTAGGCAGTACGATTTGGTTTTGAAAACCCTGTAGTCAAGTATATCAACATCACAAATGAATTCAT
Source organism: Ensete glaucum (assembly GCA_021527575.1). Lineage (NCBI taxonomy): Eukaryota > Viridiplantae > Streptophyta > Magnoliopsida > Zingiberales > Musaceae > Ensete > Ensete glaucum. Next base: position 42,721,277 of record CM038558.1, read on the forward strand.
GCAACCCTAGAGACAATCGGAACCAAAGATGGTGCAAGGAGATTGACATAATCAAGATCTAATTTTACATTTGATTAACTTCACATTCAATTTAGGTATTAGGGCTAGTTAGGTTGTTTTGATTTGATTCATACAAAGAGTTTGTGTTGTAGTCAAACTTCTCCTTTTAGCTTGACTAGACTAGGACAAATGTAGATACATTTAGAGATCCATCTAAAGAATTCCTCGTTGATGACTTTCGAAATTGGATGCTGGAGGAATAAAAACAAAGTACCAGGACATATATTCTTTAAGGATTAACTTGGTCCACTTTTAAGTTGGACTTCTCCATATCCCTCATCCTTCTATTGTCTCTAGCTTACCTGCCTTGGTAACTTCTTTTCCTCATTCTCCCCCACTCTACTAATTTAACATCATAATCAATCAAGAATTTCTCAACTTCTGATGTTGTGTGCAAGACATTAATCAACAAAAGCTTTTCAACATGCTCCTGTTAGATAATCAATCATAATATGAGACTTGATTTGATCGAAGGAACCATGGCAGCAAGCTACATTATCATTAGCCTTGACTGAATCCATAGATCTAATACCAAATAGGGATATCATTAGCAACCGGCAGAAGCCAACAGAATATGCATAGCTGCAATCCAAATCTTTCTTTAGATGTGTTCTTCATCTATAATTGTTTAGGTCCATTAAATTTCTGGCCTTGTCCAAACTTCTTATTTTTCTGTTAAAGTATTAAAATGTCACACCACCTCAGCACTTAGTATTATCTTGCAATCCACTTGTGCAGACCTCTTCTTATTTTTAATTTATATAAAAATATTCTTTTATTGTTTGTATTAGCTTATAAATATAAATTTTTTATTATTTGTATTTGATAGGCGACTAAGGACCTGGCCGATACCTCAGTGCCACATGGACAACATGTGGCCAACATGCTAATAGCATGTGGCAACGTGGATGGCACATGGCTGACACCTCGCAGCTAATAACACAGTACTATGTGGACAACATGTGGCCAACATGCCAATAGCCCAAGGCCATAGGATGGCACATGGTTGACCTCTTATGAGTGATAACACAATGTCATGTGGACAACACATTGTCACAAACTTAGTTGGTATTGCCTAAGTCATGCGGCACCATCGTGTGTCCATCCGCAAAGATCAGTCTCCTCAAAACATCCTATGGTCCCTAAGGACCAACAAAGAGAAACAAGTTAGAGAAAGCATTTCCCACGGGATCCACAAGCAACCACTTCAGCAAGCACTTTATATAGCCAATGCAAATTACAACCATATACTTTACAAACTCTAAATGGTCGCACATAATGGATCAAGGTGCATTACAGACCGACGTTCCCATAAGTGTCCACATGGCACAACTCTCATTTACAAGTCGAAACCGACCACGAAAGCTAAACAAACTAGGGCTGTCAAGCTTACTACTAGCCCGCTACTTGCTATACAACGTATAAACAAAACCCGAAAGGCACGAACAAACATGAGCATTACATCAATCACCTTGTTTATATTTTTGTCCGTGACATTCTCCCCCACTATTTTCTTCGACGTCCTCGTCGAAGCCGCAACAGATGCTGCATCTCCTCGTTGTTTGCCGAATCTTCAATCTTCTGCTCTGGCTGCAACACGCCTCTTGGCTCCCAGTTGCTCTCTGCTGCTGTTGTTGAGTAGTCAAACTTTGATCTGTCATATTGCTTCAACTCACCGATGATTGACTCTGTTGTGGGGTCAGCTGAGTTGTGCTGATCTTTGTTGATTCTTACGGATCTTTTTGATAAAGGGAAAGACCTTCCTTGTTTTGCGCTAGTATCTTAGACGTCTCATGTTACTTAAACTGAGTGGATGCTTGTTGGAGCTTTAAAAAGCATCTCCTCGCAGACCTTGAATATTTATTTTTTTTAGGTCCTTTATAAAATTTATCCATCGATTCTTCTTCAACTTAGTTGTCACTTTCAAGTAGGTTTGCATCACTTCCACTTTCACTTGACATTCTATTGGGAAATAAAGCAAATAATCTATTCTTAGTAGCACCGATCACTAATGGTGAGGATTTAACAAATATTGTCTTCCATTCGGTTTCTTCAAAGGGTCTTTGAACTTGTGCAAAACTCCTTTGCAAGATAAATAAGAAAACTGGAGTATTCGGTTTCGACCATTCTCTTAAGAGTTGAGAAGGCAAAGTTACTTGACTTTGCCCACCTCCTCGAGGTTATACTTCATGCATCAAGCTGGTTACTAGTCTTCGCCCGCTCTTTGCTCACACTTCTGAAACACCCAAAGTGTTTGCACTCCTTGCGTTGAGTTAGCTACTATGATTTGTCTTCTCTCTGCCATCGAACTTCCGGAATGTAAGAAGTTGTACTCGGAAAGAGCAAAATTTCGCTCTAACGTGGAGCAAGTCTTTAATAGTTTAAGTCGCCTGTGGGATTATACCATCTTCTCCATCATCTTTGTTGCTTACTCCTCTGATAGAAAAGATACAGCACCACATACTGCCTACTTCATTCCTTGGTCGAGCACTCCTGCATCAATCCGAAGTCTCCCACTTTCAACTATCTTGATGAGAAGCTCATTGACACCAATCTTATGAAGTTCCTTGGCCTTTGCCCTATAGCCTTAACCTAGTACTTGGAGTTTGCCTTTACATTCTCCGCCTCCTTGGCCCCTTTCATGACCAAACCTCTCCCTCCATGAGAGCAAGGGATCTATTACTCCACAGAAATCCCACCTCTGCGGTACTATGACGTTGCTAAGCCCACGACACTACTATCCGTTGCCTTACATCTACGTCCCTTTCTTCATGATCGATAGATTTACCTCTACGGCACTGTGGCACTCAACCTCCATTCTGACTGACGCTTAGCTTTTAGGTAACTGAGCTCCTTTGGACTCATCGTCGTTTCCTCGCCCCTTTCGACCGCCTGCTTCAACACCCCTATGTTCTCTGAGTAGTTTCGCTTAGTCGATGAAAAGACAGACCGCAACTCCTATGCATGGCCTCCACCATCTTGTTGCAGGGCTCGCGTCGATTTTATTCTCCTTAGCTTCCTTGGTAACAATGTTCGTTTACTCAGTCTTGTCATCTGACTTGTCGAGCTCCCTTAAGCGAATATAAGCACTGGAGCAATCCCACTCCCCAACTGCTCCGATCATACCTCTGTATTCTCCCATAGGACTCGATGGTACTTACACTCGGAATTCTCCCACGATGGTACACAGCCCTCATATGCTGATTCATCTAATGCAAGATTCGACACACACATACAGAAGACCCGCCTTTACGGTACCATGGGATTCACTCCTAGATCCATAACCCTTTTTGTCGTTATGTTGTTCACTAAAGTGGAGCTCCTAATAGCTCCTGATCATACCTCTGCATGATCACGTCCTTCACGGCACTTCTCTCGCGTGTTATATTACCTCGAACTATTCCACCATGATCCACTGGATCATGTCGCCTCCTAGTAACATCTTCATTGCATTCAGATTCTTGTGGGATGAAATCGGACTATGATTTCTCCATGTGTGGCCTCTGCCAGCACATCGTAGGGCCTCCGCCACCTCGGATTGTGTTCGCTCCTTTGGCAATTCACCTTCGCCCACCCACTCTCGGGTCATATCTGGGAGAAGTAGCGCTCTAGGACAGTCTGTAGCCTAGTAGCTCTCGAAGTCCGTAGACTTCGCTAAAATTAGTGCACCATTGTCTAGATCGTGGACTTCTATCCCCTACCAGCATAATCTACGTTATGCACCACTTTCTTCATGACAACTCGAATGGCAATACTGTGGTATATTCTTCAAGAGTACCCGCCTCTACATCCTCTTGCCCCGTGCTAAGGCCTTATGATCCCAACTTTTCCTTCGCAAGTTGAATCACCTTAGTTCCTCCGTTAAATGCATCTTTCAGACAAGGTATATGTGTCTCGAAGCTGCCTTCATCTTTAGCACCATACAAGTTGGGTCTGCCCCATCAGAATGAAGAACCCATGGAACGACATGATTCCACTCTTGCCTCTATAAGAGGTCATGTCCTTGACCTCTGTCCAAGGAAAGCTCCGTGTCTTTGTTCCATGCTTCATCTTCTACGTCGACTCCCTTCATGTGGCCTGGATACTTCACTAAGTTCCACCCAAGTTGCTCCGCTCCTCGATTTGCATTAAGTTGAAGGTGGCCCTCACACCCACCATTCCATGGGTCAGCTCTCCATTGAGTCTGATTTCCACATCGATTCTAAGTGTGCCTTCGTATGATGTTACCATGGATTGCTCCCCCACTTGATCCCACAATGCATGTACCACTGCATTACCTCATGCGAGATCATGCAACAACTCCTCGTCACTCGCTCAGTCTGCCGAGCTTTGTGGAGTTGTTGTCTTGAGGTACTCCTCCTCAACATGTGCGATCCACTGTGCATGATTCTCCCTTTGGAGAACCAGGACTTGTCTATCTTGGATATCTGCCCTGTTTGAGTAACTTTCTTCTTTGCATCATTCCCTCCAGAAGTTTCAGAGACCACCATCCCCTTGGACTACTCTATCTTGCTGAACAGACTATGCATTCGCCCGCTCATGATACATACTCTTCGCATTCAATCGCATCCTTCAAGGCCTAGCAACATTATGAACTTGTTGCACGCTTCAGCCTCCAATGGACATATCCTTCCCATGCTGAAGAGAAAGTTTCAATGCTTCATGGCAACGAGTTTCAATCTTCTTGGGATGGACACGAACACTTCATTGTCCGCATACAAGCACTTGCATGAGTACTGAATTCTTGAGTTAGTAATTTCCCTCATTTATGTAAGCTTTGCACAACACTTTCGGTTGTTGTGCAACACATTCCACTTTACATAGTCTCATCTTTTACTAAACGCCTCCTTGTCTTGAGCACCATCAAGTTTGATTGCCAACATCAAGCCGTAGCTCGAACTCAGCCATCCCAACGTTTATGCACTGCGCATTCTTCCTAGCTTGCTTGTCCTCATGGTGCCTCTCGCGCAAAGGGTTAGCTATTCCTCTAAATGCCAATCATGGACGCTCGCTCCTCTGAGCGACTCCTTTCTATACATCTTAATGTCCGTTTCCTCCATACAATCGCGGGTGCTAGCTGCCCTCCACGTAGCCCAGCTAAGCCCCTCACGTTTACAGAGCAAAGTGTTTCTGCATGTGTTTGTCCCGCTCTGATACCAAATATCACAAACTTAGCTGGTTTTACTTAAGTTGTTAGGCACCATCGCGTGTCCATCCGCAAAGGTTAGCCTCCCCAAAACCTCTTATGGTCCCTTAGGACCTACAAAAGAGAAAATTAATTAGAGAAAGCATTTTTCACGGGATTCACAAGCAACCACTTCAACAAACACTTTATATAGCCAGTGCAAATTACAACCATGGACTTTACAAACTTACAGACCGACATCGCCATAAGTGTCCACATGACACAACTCTCATTCACAAGCCAAAATCGACCATGAAAGCTAAATAAACTAGGGCTGCTAAGCTTACTATTAGCTCGTTATTTGCTGTATAAAGTATGGACAAAAGCCGAAAGACACGGACAAACATGAGCATTATATCGAACACCTTATTTATACTTTTGTTCGTGACACACATGGCAGACAAGCCAATAGCCCGATGCCACGTGGACAATATGTGGCTGACACCTCAACACCCATAGTCAAGCCAATCAAGGCGAGCCTCGGATTCGGCACACCCCAATCAAGGCATGTTTCTGATTCTATATATTATAATGCCATTTCCTTGATTTAGCATGAGAACGATCATAATCGCTCTCTATAACCATCGATGATCACGGAAGTAATGGCTCTTAGAGCCACTATAAAAGGACTCCCTGTGTGCACTCTCCATATAGAAATTCTTTAGGAGCTCCTTGGAACTATTTGAATCTCATACTTAATCATCAGAAGGACATTGCTTGGGAACACCCCCAACTTAGTTTTGCAGGTTCAACGCCTTCGAGTCAGGAAGGACGACAATTCGCACTAAGAATAACATACGAGGAACCTCAATTGGCTCCGAAATTGATTCCTACTCAAACAACTAAAAAACTACGCTAACATTTTGACACTAGGAGGGCTTAAGATGCCTTAAGAAAACTTTGTAGGGCCATCCCGAACAAATCATAAAGATCCAAACCCAAACGAGCCAGGTTCGACTACTCCAAACCCACCAATTCTAATACTCCTCGGATGGGGTCAACTAGGACCAACAATCAAACCCGCTCCTCCCACTCACAAAATGTCTAATCCTTTGCTCTTTCGTCGATTATTTCAGATTTGACATCTAATCCACCACCACTTGCCCAACAACCAATTTCATCATATCAAACTATAATTGTTCCTGCTAAATTTTTTGTAACTTTAACCCAACAAATCCAATTCTATTTGGGATAGTCCAAACTGTGGCCGCTTACCTCCCACAATTTGTCCAAATGGTATAGCAGGGACCACCTCTAGCTCCATTTACTCCCTCTGCTAAACTTTTATCGCTTTAGTCCCTCTGCCTACTAAGCTCCCAGCCTCATGACAAAGTATCAGCCTTTTCCGACCACTCTACTGAAGGAAAATAATTCCCTCAAGAACCTCCCTTGCAGGCTACCTCAGAATCTACCTCAGGAATCTGTGGGACAAAGGGAGTCGATCGCTTAGTTTGCTAAGCTCTCACTTGATGTTTGGATCCAACTTTTTGAAATGGACCAATGATTGATGGACATCAAGAAAGAGATCAAACAAGGAAAACAGTCGAATTTTGACCCTTGGTTAAGGTCTCAGTTCGTAAGAAGTATAATGGAGGATCCAATTCCATAATGATTCTAAATGACAACCTTGGAGCTATATGAAAGAGGTTCTGACCCCACAGAACACGTGGCGACATTCACCTCTCAAATGATGTTGTTCGGAATGGCAAACCCCCGTATGTGCCACAACTTCCCGATGACTTTATATGGGCCGCCAAGGGAATGGTTCTCCAAACTGCCCCTCAAGTTAATTTTCTCTTTTGGGCAGCTTCCCAACGAATTTGAGCTCTACTTTATCAATTACAAACTACCAAAAAAGCCCACCACCTCTCTCCGAGAGGTGCACCAACAAGATAAGGAATCGCTGGTCAACTATACAAAATAGTTCAACAATAAAGCAAGATTGGTGGCAATTTCAAGCTCATTAGTTCTCATTAATGCATATATCGATGCCCTTCAGCTATCTAAGTTCTTATATTTGGTTGTCACCTGACCTCCGATTATATTCTCGGAGCTATTACAAGAGACTAATCGACACATTGTTATTGAATCTATCATTGCTAGGAAAAGGAGCTCAAAACCCAATAAGTCAACAAGGAAAAAGGCCCATGGCCAAACCCACCAAAGCAACTACCAAAATGAAAGACCAAGGGAAGACCAGGCCCCCCCTCGTCACGAGATCACTCCACTGTATACCTCCCACACTGAAGTCTACATGCTAATAAGGGAGAAGGGCCTTCTCCACACACCCCTTCCTTTTCGAGTCCCACCGATCAAAAGAAATCAATTCAAGGTTTGTCGATTCTATCGAGACCATAGACACGACAATGAGGATTGCTACGATTTAAAGCAACAATTTAAGGAGCTCATTTCGAGGGGACATTTGCATCGCTATCTCAATAGGGTTCGGGAAACATCCCTGAGACCACGGGAGCCCATTGAGCAAGAGGTCAACGTGATAGTTGGAGGACCAACATTATGAGGAACCAACACCTTCGACCTACACAAGAGAGCCCCAAGCCAAAAGGTTCCCTCGTTCAGGTGACCCACCTGTTGTATTCAAGGAAGGCGTATAGCATTTAGATCCCGAACATAACGACACACTTGTCGTCTCCCTTAGGATCGTCAATGCATTAGTGAAAAGATCTTAATTGACATAGGGTGTTCAATCGATATCTTATACTATGATGCCTTTCAGAATATCGATATTATCGCAAAAGATCTACAGTTGATCTCCTACACCCTCATCGACTTCACTCGGGAATTTCATTACTCCTCTGGGGGCTGTCGATCTATATGTCACCTTCGAGTCGAGCAGTTACTCAAAGATGGTGAAAACTAAATTCCTAATAGTTGACTTCCCCTCTGTGTATAACACCATTACTAGACGTCCAATGCTCGATTGACTCTGAGCAATCGTTTCAACATATTACATGACCTTATAGTTCCTAACTAGCTTCGAGGTCGGGGAATTCAGGAGTCATACATAGGAATCCCGCTACTGTTACTTGGCCTCAATCACATTTCCGAATAAAAAAATAACTCTCTGTTCAACAGTTCGATTTGAGGGAGCTGACACCTATGATCACCCATCCTGAGGTCAAGAGCCCCTAGTCGATTCCTTTAGACTTAACCAAGCCTAACCGAACGGTTAGGATGGTTCGGCTCTATTCAAAGATAAAAAAGATTAAGCTCGTCAACTTTCTATGTCACAACTCCTAGGTCTTCGTGTAAGCGCCCAACAAAATGCTCGGGATCGACCAATCCATGGTGCAGCACCAGCTCAGCATAACCCTAACTACCGACCTATCGGGAAGAAGCCCATGAGGTTCTCCCCAGATCGGTAAGCAATGATCGAAGAATTACTAAAATTGTTGTATGTTGATTTTATCCGCGAGGTCCATTATCCAAAATGGCTCACCAATATATTCCTTGTAAAAAATAATAATGGAAAATTATGCATGCGTGTTGGTGACACGAGTCTTAACAAGGCTTATCTAAAGGACAACTTCCTTCTGCCTTGGGTTAACCAACTGGTCAACTCAACCTATAGCCATAGACTACTCACATTTATGGATGATTCTCAAGTTACAATCAGATAAGAATAGCTCTATAGAATGAAAAACATAACTCTTTTATTACTAACAGGGATCTATATTGCTACAAGGGCATGTTTGTCAAGTGCAAGAACGTCGGAGCAACTTACTAAAGAATGAAAACAAGATGTTCCAGTCTTAGATAGGAAGGAATATAAAAGTAAACCCTTCCAAGTGTGCATTTGGCATCAGCTCAAGCAAGCTCCTAGTGTTGATGGTCTATCGGACTGGGATCGAAGTCAATCTCGAGAAGGTCTAGGCTATTCTCAACATAAAGCCCCGACTTCTATAAAGGAGGCACAACAACTAACGGGTCAGATCGTTGCACTAAGCATATTCCTCTCAAGAACAGGTGATCATTGTCATTATTGAAGACCCTAAGTAGCCGAAGGAGTTCCAATGGATCGAGCAATGTTAGGAGGGATTTGAGCAACTTAAAATATTTCATGACACCACGCTAACTATTAAGTCCCGACCCAGGAGAAGAGTTGTACTTATACCTATCAGTGACCCCCACAACTGTAAGCTTAGTCTTAATCCGAGAAAAAGATAGGATCCAAAGACTCATGTCCTATATCAGTCATGTGCTGTAAGACGCTGAGACATGGTACTCGAGTTTTGAGAAGCTCACCTAAGCCATGATCCTGGTGACAAGGAAATTTAGGTCTTATTTCCAATCCCATCACATTATTGTAACGATGAATCAATCGATATTGCAAGCCCTATCAAAGCCGATACAACTAGCCGACTCTTCAAATGGTCATTGGAGCTCAACGAGTTCGACATATCCTATTGGTCGCGAACGACCATAAAGGCTCAAGCTTTGGCCGACTACGCCGTTGAAATGATGACAAACAAGTCACTTGCCGACACCCAACCTTGGGTTCTACATGTTGAAGAATCAACTACCACCATGTAAGGTGTAGATCTCATCCTTCAAAGCCCAAATGAGAATCACTTTGGTTCAAATTTAGAGTCACAAACAACGAGGACGGGTATGAAACTATATTGCTTAGCAGAAATATGCAAGCATAAAGACAAAGTATATATGACTCATAGTTAGTGACCAATCAAGTCAATGGAACTTATGAAGCCAAAGATTCCATATGGCCATGTACCCTCTAGAGGCAAAGCGGATGATTGCTAACATCACCTCCTTCAACATAGGATAGATTCTCGAGAGTGAAAAATGCAGCTACTCACTTATTATCAAAGTTGGCTTTGGGAAGGCAACTAATCGTAAGCAAAGTAACACTAAAAAACGTTGAAATGGAGAAGCATAAGCAAGGACGAGATTGTATCCACCTCTCTTGAGTCTATCTGGATAAGAGACATCCTTCGTTACCATAAGACATTGATTTTATCAGCCAACCCCATTGAAGCGAGGATAGTCTGAAGCCAACAAGCACAGTTCCGCATAATCAAGCAAGCACTCTAACGATAGTCCTTGACTTAGTTAATCCTCCATTGCCTCCATCCAAAAGAAGCTGCCCAAGTGCTTTATGAAGTCCACAAGGGAACATGTGGAGACCACATTAGAGCCTGCTCATCATTCAAAATCGTCAAGCAAGGCTACTATTGGTCGACCGTCCAACAAGATGTAGTTGAATATATGCAAGCTATGATCGATACCAACTCAATGCCCGAATCCAAAAGCTTTCTACAATCAAACTGACCCCTCTGGATTCAGCTTGGCCCTTTGCTTAGTGGGGGTTAGACATCATAAGCCCTTTTCACCTAGCTACAAGCCAAAGGAAGTTCTTGATTATAGGGGTCGACTACTTCACCAAGTGGGTCGAAACAATATTAGTCCATATGGCATTCTTATTGGCTCCATCCAAGTTCCAGACCTCCTTTTTTCCATTCTACATTTAAAATTCATTATATTATAGCCTTTAAAATTACACCATCAAATCCTAGGATTTTTTCTACTATTTCTTTTTTATTTTCCATAACATATTTAATATCATCAATCTATGTCTACAACATAACCATTCTTGCATTAAGGGAGGCACTTATCAGTTAGGTACCTACATCTCACCTCGAAGAGCTCCTACCTCTATATTTGACCCTGTTGTGCAACATATTGCCGGCATACTGGCCTTTTGGCAAGGTTGCATGCTTCCTTAAGCAAGAAAGCTTGTTTTGATCAACTCCATTGCACTCCATTAGTGTGATTTGGATGTTGAAGAACATTCTTAATGACATTAACGAGTTCATTAGAGACTTTTTGTGGAGCAAAAATACAAATTATAGGGGTATTCATTTTCCATCTTGGGATATTATCACTGCACCTAAATTGCTTGATGGCCCTGGCAGTAAAGATATCCACCTCACCAAATTTCCCCTCTAAGCTAAATGCATTTAAATCAATGGATGAGCCGAAGATGGGTTTCAGCATATTTGTTGGCAATGGTAGGTTAGTAATTGTAACATCCCGATTAATCCTACATCAGACGTGGGCAAGACTAAGATTGACTTATATAATGGTCTCATGGATGTATTACTGTCAACTTCACCTTAAGCATTCTGACCAGTAGTTTAGGCCAAATGAAGATGATAGGTCAGTTATCTCATCAGGTCAGGTCGTGATAATTGATACCAGAGTTAACCTAGCATTTGGACATAGTGGAGGGCTCGAGTAGGAAAGAGCTACCCACGGTTGGAGTTAGAGGACTCGTCATGATGCGGAATCACCACTTAGTTATAACTCACATATACCATGCTTGGGTTTCATCTAGGTAATGTTGAGCCTTGACAAGAACGTCAAAACCTTAAGTAGGAGAGATTACAACACTCCAATTAGTCTCACATCAGAAGTAGACAACAATAAGATTGACTTATAAGGGTCTAATGAGTGTACTATTATCAATTTTAGCTTATGAATCTTGACTAGTGGTTTGGGCGAAGTAGGCAAGACTAGGATTGATTTATAAGGGTCCAATTGACATACTATTGTCACTTCAACTTAAGAATTTTGACCAATGGTTTAGACCAAACTAGATTGACAAGGCAATTATCCCATCAAGTCAAGTCATGCCAGTAAATTTTGAAGTCTCGAATGATTTTTAAAGCCCCTATTTTGTGGGGTGATTGGTACCATGATTTTGATTTTTAGATTTATGCTAATACAAATAAAATTGATTGTACTCGTATTGCTTAAAGAAAGTTTAATTTCTTTTTCTTATAAAAAAAGAATATCTACGTTGATTTGTCTATAATTTTACATTCATTATACATAACAATATGTATCTTCTAGTGCAAAAAAATATTTTTATTGGACTTAGAGACTCGTACTACAAATGTCGGTTTGTTTCGGAAGCTAATTCACTAAAGTCCTAAAGCACTAAACACAAGATGGTTCATCTTTTAACAACAAGGGAAAAAGAACAACCAACATGTATCACAACAAATGGCTCTCAAGTAATACTTTTTTTGAAAATCATAGAACAAGATGGCTCAGTAAATGATGATCCCATCAATGCTGCGAAAAGTCAATGTACACAAACTTTCTCCCGCAAGTAGAGATATTGTTCTAGTGACTTGAATCCTACTTTAGTGACCAAGGGAAAATGTTTTATCCAACGAAAGCCAAACTATACCGTACTGGCATACCGAGCTGAGCTCAACACGTGTGTATATATATATATATGTATGTATAAAGTTAAAAAATAAAAAAAGAGGTGATGTCGCCTCGTTCTTTCTCCCCACACGAGGAGACGTTTCTTCTCCCCGCGCAGGGAGACATTTCTTCTCCCAAAGCAAATCGTCCACGAGCGACGGATCGCGCTGGCGAAGAAATCACCCCAGGTGACAGATTGCGCAGGTGAAGAGCAATGTGGACTCCAGGTTTCCCTTTTCTTCTCCGTCTTCTTCTTTCTCCCACCCGAAATCGGTCGCCAATGGTCAAAACCGACCGTTACCGCCTGACAACAGCCGACGACAGTCGAAATCGACCGTTATCGATCGATTTCGGGTGGTAATAGGGTGGAAATAGCCCCAATCGACGATATCGCCCGGTAGCGGGCTGTCCGCGTTTTGGTTAGCAGGCGAACTAGTACGTACCGCCCGGTATGAGTAGTAACCATCAATATTGCATACATTGGTTTTATCCTGCTATGGTTCCTAATCCCAATTATCCGTAATTTCAACTTATCGTGAATAATAAAAATGATTTCAATATCAATCATCAGCCAAATTCTATGCATAATTTCTAGCTCCTTTTTATGATGGGTCAACCATATAACCATGGTACATCTGAACGATACTTCTTAAGTAAAGAAATCAAGAGATCCAGCAAATGTGGCTATGTTACTAAATGACAAGCTTATGTGTCAATGAGATAGCTTATATAACAATATTATGATTAAGATAGAGCTCATGCTCACCTATCAAGGTGTTGAACATCATTTGAAACCGCCTTACTAAGAAACTGTTTTAATGCTGACCTCCATGCAGAAGGAATTGAACCACCCTATAAATATAGTATCCATATAAATTACCGTTATCTCTATGAAACTGCAACAATCAAATTAAGCTCTTTACCCAACCAAAACTCCTTGAAAGATCATTTCCTGTTCCAAGTGGAATAATGCCAGTTGGAGGAATTGACTTTTTATTCTTTACTTCTGCCAAGCTTTTCAATACCCAACTTACGGTACCATCACCTCCTGCAACCTGTGCAACAAAATAATTAATTCATAAGAACGTATAACTATTAACAATAACCCACCAAATGGAGAAAATATTATGAAATCAGACGAGTGAAAAGAATGGTTGACTACCACATAAGTCTAAACTAAATTAGTGTCAGTAGAGCATAAAATACTGTACTGTTCTAAGTTCCACGAAACATACCATGATTCTTAAGTTTTCACGAATGGCCTCTGCACACTTGTCACCATGCTTAGCCAAGTATTCTAAGCAACTCAAACCATGCTGAACAAAGTGAGAAGGCTTTGTAGCTACAATATCAAAGATCTGAAACAAATGAGAGAAAGAATTAGAGCCGATGTAATTCAATTAGCTAAGGTCCATTTCCAGATAAAACTTTTCCTATAACTACATGAAGTTCATGACAAATATGTAGCTATCAAAGAAAGATCCTGCTTAGATAGTCCGAATTAATCCTGAATTGACTGGAACAATTTTCCAAAACCTACTATGCAATAAACCACCCTGTGCTGCATACTGCAACAATAGTGTCATCCAGCTTCCACCATTAGAACAAATGAGAATCAGAATATATTGCATGCACTCATGTCAATTACAGAGTTTTCATGGTCTATTAGAAACTGGCACAAACCACCTTCCAGCAAAGCACACCAGCACATATCTAAAGCAATATCCTAGTAGGAACCTATTGGAAGGTCCGTTTTCCTTGACTTGGATGATATTAAACAAAGCATCACAAATTACAAGCAAAGAACCTTATAGCTAGTCAAATCACAAATCAAAAACTATCTGAGATCTCTAAATACCAGAATAAACAAAAGAATAACATAACACTGTTAAAGTCATCACAATTAGCACCACGAGGTCACAAATCTAATTTCATAGTTCATTTTTTCCTTCTTTTTTTTCTCGAAAGTGACAGATCAAGAAAAGGACATCATACTGAATATTCAACAGAACATAGAGATCTGGATGAGTCAAGGAAAAAGCTATCTTATACAAATCAGGAAGAATAAAGGAAAAGGGAGCTATCTTATAAGACAGGCTGATCATCTAGGTGGTAGTAGATGCCTTCTCTTAGATAGGACACAAAATTCTCCTGAAGAATGCAAGCAGCGAAAAATCAAAACAACCACGTAACTTTCAAGATCTTTTCTGTGACAAAAGCACCAAACAAACTTTGAGTATAACAGCCTTTACCTAAATTTAAATTTCCCCATTTTTAGCCATTATAATTTATGTTTTGGACCACCAGAAATGCAAAGTGCGTCAACCACAGATAGTTTGCTGCCGTACAAACATTGCGAAATATAATGGTCAAGAAAAGCAAGACGAGCCAAAATTGTCAACAACCAAGCAAGATTTTTAAATATTCGAAGTAATGCTTAAAGCTCGATCAAGAAACGCAACCCACAGACTGCCGCGTCAGGACTTTTACTGTAATTTTAAAAACAAAAGGTCGTTTTAGAAACTCACTATGTGAACCGAAAAAACACTAAGCTGGCCTCGATGAAAGACTTCAAGAATCTAAATATTTCAAGAAATGCAGTAGAAAATACAGGAGGAGAGAGAGGGAGGCGGTTTCTATGTTGACCTGTCCCCTGCTTATGAATTGCTGAAGCCGGATCATCAGCAGCTGGCCGCGGTGTCCGCCGCTGTGGGAGTTCACGAACACCACCAGCGGCGCCTGCGGCGCCTCCGAACCACCACAGGGCGCTGCGCCTGAGGTGATGGCCTTGGGGGCGGGGGCTGTGACGGTGGCGTTCCTGTTATCGATGGCGACTTCCATCGCCACGCAGAGGTACTTAGGAATCAAGATGTCCCGCCTCAGCTTCTCCTCGTCGATCTTGATTTTTCTGGGGATCCCGCACCTCTGGATCGAGTCCCACAGTGACGACTTCGCCGCCGCCTCCGCTTCGTCCTCCACCGCCATCGCCGCCTTCGATTTCGACATCGCTTACCTTTCGCTCGCCCCATGCCTCTCTTTACGCACTCGCGTCCCGTCTTCCCCGAGATACCGACACACGAAGCCGAGAGGAAGAGGAAGGAATAATTCTGGAAAAAAGGGTCGACAGACCGAGCCCCTTTGGCATCCTACGTTTTCGAATTCATAATAGTTTATTTATTCTTACCCTTTTCTTTTCTCCAATATTTGATTTATTTGAATTAAATATGTTAGCGCGGGAGGAAGAGAAATTAAATATATTATACGACAATTACGGAAAATTGTTAATTGATTTATTTGAATTAAATTTATTCCGCAGTCCGCAGCAGTTGATAAACAAAGTTCTATTTGTTTTACCACCGTGGTGGATGGACTTACAAAGGCGGGCCTTCTCGGGACCCGCTACGGTAGAACGTTGACCCATGGAAACTTCGGACCCGACATTTGACTCTCCGATGTAGATTCAGAAATATATATATATATACAGCTATTAATCTCTGAATTATTATAAAATTAGGAAAAACAAAATTATCCCTCTAAATCAATTTTTGATTTATTTATTTAAATGTAAATTTTGCATGTATATAATTATAAACCCTAAAAGCCTATAGTTAATATATTTACCTTCCATAAATCAGTAATCTGATATAGGTGGTAATTCTCGGGGGATGAAACTATATTATTCTGAAAAATCTAACGCAAGTCTTGGTATTTAAATATATAAACCACAATAACAAATAGTGATCACCACGTCATTCAGATCTATTTTATTTTTATATAAATATTTATTTTAACATAAGTGTTGGTATTTAAAAAATATTTTATAATACTAAGATATAGTTTATTAACATATTCATCCATATTATTAGTTAGTCTCGTCTAGATACTATTATTCTAGACCATTATAAAAGAAAATCAGTGAGATATGTATTTTTTCGGAAAACAAAAAAATCGATCTACTTTAGTATTTCAAACTAAATTATTTTGATCAGGATTGATTTTTAATGGTTTCATACTTAATAATTTTTTAATTGCTTTTATTATGGATCATCAAAATAATCAAAAATATTATTTTTATAAAATAATATTTTTTTTATATCTTACTCCGATCGTCATATTATTTTTGTAGAATACTATTTTTTGTAAAAAATACTATTTTTTGTAAAAAAAATGCTATTTTTTGTAAAAATACTATTTTTTGTGAAAATACTATTTTTGGAAAAAACATATTATTTTGTAAAAAATATTATTTTTAAAAAATATTATTTTTGTAAAAAAAAATTGGTAAAAAATAAATATGTCAGCTGGTGCAAAGCATGATATTGCACTATTGCAGATATCAAACACCTTATGTAGTGATAATATGTATGAGAACAGTGGAGAAGGTGTGCAGGACAGTGGGGGGCTAATACAGTGTTATCAAAAGAAATAAGTTTTGTTGAGACAAAACAGAAGGGTTCACTGTTGGAGAACATCGACAACTAAGCCTAGGCTCAGGTCTAAGTGAAGTTTTTTAGATTTAATGGAAGTAATTTTTTTTTTTCTCTTGGGAGGTTATTCGAGAGGATACAGAAGTCGCAGCAGAGGACAAAACCAGAGGAAAAAATCGTTTTCACATAAGTTAACATAAAAAATTTTAATATTGATGAGAATAATACTATAAAATTATCTTTTTTAATTTTTTATATTATTTTTTGTATGCATTATTTTCGTCAAAATATTCTGACGGTGAAAGTTTTGCTATCCTCCTTCAGCTTCGACCTCCCCTCCACCTTTACTACCCTTATGAATAATCTACCCAATAACAATATAAGTGGCGATCATCATCTTCTACATCATCTCATTTTTCCTACCTTACTATTCTCCCGAACAACCTACCTAACTATGGCATCGGTAGCGATCCTCATCTTTTACATCATCTAATTTTTTTTGCTTTGCTATGATATCCAACGCCTCTAACTTCATATAAAGTCGATAGCTCTCTAGTAACGATGAGGATCAAAATTATTATTTTTTTTAATATTATTTATGCATATGACTGTACGTGCGATATCTTTTATGATAGCGTAAGGATAAACAAAATTAAATATTTCAATTTCATAGGTATAATTAGCTAAATATAGGTAACTATAAGAGATAATATATAATTATCCTGAACATTAGAATTAAAAAAATTATTCAGAAAGATGAAATGCCAAGAATGTTGAATCTTGAATTTTAATTATAAAATTAATTAATAAATTTATGGACTAATATAACTAATATAGGAAAAACTTAGATCATGGACTTGAACAATCATAAGGCAAATTATCGAAGTAGGAAAATCAGACGTTGGGCCGGAATTGTATTATATCAGAGATTAGTCGTTGGGTCGGAGGATTGGTCGATGTACTGAAGGATTAACTTTGTATCATAAGTTCGGGCATCAAGCGAAAGGATCGAATATTGTGCCAAAAGATCAGATATCGTGAAAAGTCAACAAGCCGATAGATCGAGCGATATATCGAAGGAAAGGATAATGCGCTGGAGGTTCGAACGAATTGCTAGATGAACAAATGACATGCTGGAATATTCGACAATGTGCTGAAGGAATTATAATTATAATTAGAGTGGTTACGTCTTATTCATGGTCATCTCGAGTCAAATTGAGTTGGTATTGGACCGAAACCATACCGACTTAATTAAGAGTCCATTGACCTTGAAGTAAAATTGGGTATGTTAGAAGGTCAATTCGGTGACCTAAAGAAGGCTTGCGCAATGGTACTACCAGGCCCAGGTGGTTGTATTGCTCATAGAGTCGAAAAATACTATATTGTATTTTTTTGGGACTTTCGATGATAGTACTAACAGCAACCGATGATGGTACTACTCATGTGGCGGTGGTACCACCTAGGCTCACGATGGTATTGTTAGATCCTATTTTTCCGAGCTTTATTTCCCTATAGTACCACCCGACACTAATGGTGGTACCACCAGTATCCCAAAAACTTAAGGATTTAAATTTTTGGTTTTATATTTGAAGTCTTTTGGGGGTCTATAAATACTAAACTCATGTTTACTTGATGTAAGGGTCAATAAAAATGAAATCTTGAGAATTAAAATATATAAACTCTTTTGAAAGTTGTTGAATCTCTTCTCCTTTGAGTTCAGATGTTATTCTAAGGAGTTGTAAGGTCCTTTATAGAATAATTAGTACAAAGGTTCTCTCTTGAGCCTAGTAAAAGGAGAAGGTTTATAATACGGGTGGTTGATCTTCACCCATTATAAATAAGATTGGTAGTGAAAGTCGGTGACCTTAAAGGAAGATAAATTGGGAGTAGACGTAACTCAGGACGACTGAACCACTATAAATCAGTTTACATTTTTTTCTTTGCTTTGTCTTATCATTAATTATTGATTTATTTAATATTCTTGCTCACATTCCTTGGTTAAACACATTTTCGACATATATTTTTCGAGAAACCTTGTTGCAAAAGAAGTAATTCAACCCCCCAACCTCTGCATTGCTACTACGATCCGGACAGTTACTATCAGAACTAAGTTCTCACAGTTGGAATAACATCTAAGTGATATTTGATGACTTTTTTAATAATCAAGAGGGTTACTCATCCTCCTATATTCAATGGACGAACTATATTTTTTAAAAAAAATACAAATTAAGGTTTTTTTATTTTTATAATTTTGATTTATGGAATATTATTGAATGTGGTTTTCAAAAATCTTCTAAACTAATGAAAATGAAATGATTTTGAGAATAAAATATTTTCCTTAAATACTAAAGCTATGAATACTTTATTTTACACTTTAGACAAAAATGAGTTTAATCGTGTTTTTGCCTATTACACTGTATATGATATTTGGCACATACTTGAAGTTACTTATGAATGTACAAGTAGAGTAAAAAAATCTAAAATTAATCTTTTGATACATAGTTATGAATCATTTAAAATGAAACCAAGTGAAACCATTAGTGATATGTACATATATTTTACGGATGTTATCATTGGTTTAAAATCTCTTAGTAAATATTATTTATTGAGAGACCTTAAGAGGATCAATGTGTAATGAAAAAAATAAAACAAAAGGTTTCCTAAATTTATCATATCATCATGTGATGATTAGTGCATAAAAAATTATAAATCATGTGAGATGTGCTACCTAGGGAGATCATATATTCCTAAATTTTCTGAATCCAATAAGAGATGATGAAGGAGGTCAAATATTCTCATCTTTAGTGGTATCCACACAGTGGATCAATGTAGTAATGCACTTCTAATTGTAGCGTAAAACTCTTAGTTTTTATGCACCTTCTTCGCAGCTTTTGTACACCATCTTACAACAAACATAGAAGAACTCATTTCTTCTTCGTTGTCGTCACGTAGTAGGAAGGGGGCGATCAAAGATGTAGCCAATCATCTTTCTTGGCTACCCTTGCCTCATATTTATATAGAGTCTCTTAAACTCTAATGGATCTTACCTTAGTGAGTATTAGATCTCTATCTAATTACCCACACTTCTTAAATTATTTGATCTCTATCTAGTTGGGGCTCATGTAAGGACTCCATTAATGATGGGTCTCATCCAATGAAATAGGAGCTTATTAGATAACTCATATCTAATCTTCTACTCCCTATATCATCCACTATATCTATATGATCCTCTAAGCCCAATACCAAGCTATTCATGAGTTATACCTGTCAGAACTCTTTTTGACTCAAAAACTCATTCTGATTTAATGAATTGTTATCACATAACAATTCACTCAACTCATCGTTATGGATGTACTAGGTCACTACGTCATAATCCCTAGACGATACAGAGGATTTAATCTAGTAGACCTATCTGTCTACAGTTACCGTGCATATATAGTCCTTCATCATCTAATATCTCAAATATCTCAAAGATCATCTATTGGGTATGATACTATTGTTAGGCCTCATATAAAATACATTCGAGTCTCACTCTAATCGAATTCTCTCATAGAAGTTCTCTTTTAATCGGAACGACCCTACCCTGGCTAGGGATTTGCTTAAGCAATAGCACACGAGATATTTTTGTTGTAATATCGAGAGTTGATAATCCTCTATTGAATTCAATTACCTTCATAAAGTTGGTTACTAATTCTGATAACCGATTGTACCAGATCTGAAACTTAAATACCTAAAAATCTAACGTCAAAGTATGAAATACTCAAACAAGATATCATTGGTGTCTCAAGTCTAAGAACCGGACATACAACTATGACTACAAAATTGTTGTCTAACATCAAATATCATTAACCATCCATCATTTCATAAACGGATCAATCAGTGGATTCATTATCTAATGAGCACTTATATTGTACCCTTTGTATCTCAACAAGAGCAACTATGAGACTAGTCACCTCTATCACATGGATGGGTGTATAATACACTAATTTGTCTATTTATCTCGATGTCCCTCTCGAGTAACCTATCATCGAGATTATTTGAGATTTATGTTTAAAGGTGAATCAGCCTCATTATTGTGATCTATTCATAATCTTATTCTCATTGCATATATCCAAGGACATCACAGTATATGCAATAGGAAATATAAAGAGAGAATATGTTACTAATAATAATAAATAAATAAATTGCTTAGTATGTCACAAGTGTCATCACTCACGTGTGTGGCTTGTAGTGCACCTGTAACTAGCAATTTTCTACTTAACCTAAAATCAATCACCTACGTGTTTGATTCTTATCAGACTCCTGTGATGCTTAAATGTAATATGAGGCAACGACTTGGTTAGTGGATCAACCATGTTATCTTCAGATAAAATAATTTCTATTGCTACATCTCTATAAGCTACGATCTCTCTAATCGACTAGAAGCTCCTCAGAAAAATTTTGATAAAACTGAGGTTCTTTTGTTATAGCTATCACTCTGTTATTATCGTAATATATGAGAATCAGTTCCTCACTACTATGTATAACTCTCAAATCCATGATGAACTTCTTTGTTATGGCCCTAGCTGAGTCGGATCCTAGTTGATTAAGTCGAGTTCTTAGATTGAGTCTTGTTGGCTAGCCTAGACCTAACATTAGGTCAGCTATAAAGATATTTGAATCAATTGTAATAAATTAGCCCAAATCATATTAGAGTTAGGATTCGACTGAATTGGAGTTGCAGTCAGATACGGGTTGGAGTCAATCAAATTAAGCTTGTAATCAACCCAATGAGCTACCCACCTTGATGAAGGAAAGTTAGCTAGGTTGAGAGGAGGCGGCTAAGGTTAGAGAAAGCAGGAGTTTCACTTATATGGGACTCTCTCTAGGGTTGGTTAGGAGTTAGATTAAGAGTAGGAGTCGTTGAAGTATGAGTAGGAGTCTTATTAGGAGTTAGGGATTTGAGTCCTTATACAAACTCATGAAGCCACCACTATTTTATCATGAATAGATCAATTTTTCTTTAGCCATTGTATCAAATACCTTAGAGGAGTGAACCTATATAGAGTTTAAAGAGGTTGATCCTATATAGAGATCAAACCCCAAGCTTAGAATCCACAAGGATTCTAACATTCTTCATCAAGATTCCCCCTTTTTGCTTCTTCTATTGTAGCAATGTACTTCACCTCTATGGTCGAGTCAGTAGTAGTATCTTGCTTGAAACTCTTTTGGCTTACTACTCTCCCTAAATTTTACTTGCTATTATCGATATCATATTAGAAACTCAAGCCATTAGCTCTCAACATAGATGCTACCTCCTCTATATGTCAGTAAAAGATCATTAGTCCTTCTCAAGTACTTAAGGATATACTTTACTATCTTCTAGTGTTTCATACTTGAATCTACTTGATATCTGCTCATAACACTCAGATCATGTACTATATCAGGCCTGATATAAAGTATAATATCCTGATAGACCCTATCACTGAGGCATAGGGTATCTTATCCATGTCTACCTTTATATATGAGTCTTTGAGGACATATTCCTAAAAAGTGATATTTTATGTCTCATCAGTATAAGACATCTCTTCGAATTTTTTATGTTAAACCTTTTAACAAAGGAGTCTATGTACATGAACTTGGACAAGTTAAGCATCCTCTTAGATCTATCTCTATAAAACTAAATCCCTAATATGTATTATGCTTCCCCTAAGTCATTTATGGAGAAGTGTCTGGATACCTAAGCTTAACTGTAGAGCATTCCTGCATTATTCCTAATGATCAGGATATCATCCACATATAATATTAAGAATGTAATAGTGATCCCATTTACTTTCCTATACACACAAGGCTTAACTTTTTTCTTAGAGAAGCAATAAGATTTAATTACCTCATCAAATCATATGTTCCAACTTCAAAAAGTTTGCTTCAATCTATAGATGGACCTTAGTAACCTACACACCTTATTTGGACTCTCATTGGATATGAATCTCTTAGGTTGTATCATATACACCTCATCCTTAAGGTTGTCATTAAAGAACATGGTTTTCACATCCATCTACCAGATCTCAGAGTCATAGTGTACTACAATAGCTTAAAAAATTCTGATGGATTTCAGTATGGCTACGGGTGAGAAGGTTTCGTCATAGTCAACTCCTTGCCTTTGACGATATTCTTTGGCCACCAGCCTTGTTTGATGTCTTCACCTTTCCAAATACTCTGATCTTCTTCTTGAGGTTCCATATATAGTCGATGGATACAATATTCTTAAGTGCATAAGATTCCAAACCTTTTTAGAGTACATGGAATCTATCTCAGAATTCATGACTTCTTGCCATCTCCTAGAGTCTATACTCATAACAACATACATGTATGTCATGGGCTTAACTAATTTTGCTTAAGCCGTGTGCCACCCATGCGTATCCGTTCGCAAAGGT
Organism: Ensete glaucum; assembly: GCA_021527575.1. NCBI lineage: Eukaryota > Viridiplantae > Streptophyta > Magnoliopsida > Zingiberales > Musaceae > Ensete > Ensete glaucum. The sequence goes on from CM038558.1 coordinate 42,744,622, forward strand.
CAACCTTCCCCGAGATCCCTAGGGTCACTTGGACTTACAAAAGAGAAAACGGGACAGAAGAAGCAATTCCAACAGGATCCACAAGCAAACACTTTATAAAGCCAAATACAAATTACACCGTATACATTAAAAACTTAGAGATGTTGCATATAAAGGATAATGGTCTATTGCAGACCGAAGTCCCCATAAGTGCTTACAAGACACACTCGTATTTACAAGCTAAAATTAGTCACAAAGTAAACCAAACTAGGGCTGCTATGCCTACTGCAAGCCTGCTACTTGCTGCACAAGGTATGTACACAAACCAAAGGACACAGACAAATATGAGCATTTCATCGAACACATTATTTACATTGTTGTCTGTGATATTTAAGTCTGAGGATCAACATCTTAAGTGTCGTCTCCACTGATATGTCTCACATATCTTTTGGGAGGATGAGATACTTTATCAAACCTGTAAAAAGTTAGAGCTTATGTGTTAGGTACTTGAAGAGACTCGGCCCTTGAAATGGTGCTTAAGATAAGTTCTTCAACCTCGCCCAACTCTATCATGCTCCCATAGTCTCTGAGATATTATATGGATGAGGGATTATATATATAGTAACTGAGGACAGACATGTTAAATAGATAAGATTCCTTGTATAGTCTAGGAACCATGACACAGTGGCCTAGTACATTCATAATCATAAGTCAAGTGAATTATTATAAAATAATAATTTATTGAATTAAAAGGAATTATGACAAGTAGGACTTATGACCAGCTCGATATTGGGCATAGAGAGTTACACACATATGGTGAATTCTTTAGTGAAAAGAAGATTATATATGAGCTATCAAATTAACCTATGTTCTCATTAAATAGGACCCTACGTTGATGAGCTCCTTGCATGAGGCCTAATTAGAGGCCAAAGGAAATTATTAAATATAGATCTAATAATCCAAGGTAAGTGGGTAATTGGATGGAGAACCAATACTCACTAAGGCAAGATCTATTAAGGTTATATGGGTGGCTGTCTATAATAAGAAGGGAGGCACATAGATGATATGATAAGTACTCCCATTATTCTATACCCATGTGTTATCATAAAAATTTAACAAATAAAGACTGATTATAAATGTACCTAAAGCTTCTCCAAGCTTCTGTTTCACCTTCTCTATAATGTACTCTTTATAGTTTCGCTTCCAATGCCCGTCTTTGTCATAGTGGAAGCATTGGCAACCTTTGCTTTACCCAGTTTGCCCTTACCCTTGTCCTTCTTAGGGGACTTATCAGTCTTCCTTTTCTTTAGTCTCACTAATGTAGAAAACTAGCTTCTCTTTCTTGATGCTACTCTTAGCCTCCCTCAACACATTGAGGAGCTCAAGGAGAGTCATCTCAAACTTATTTATATTAAAATTTATAATGAACTGAGAAAAAAAATTTGATAGAGACTAAAGCATAAGATCAACGCACAAGTTATCCTTTACGACCGTTCCTAGACCAGTGAGTTTCTCGATACACTCAATCATCCTTAAGATATGGTTCTGAACCATTGTCACCCTTGTCATTCTAGCGCGAAAGAGACTTTTATATATCTCATAACTCTAAGTTTCATCATGTTCCTCAAACAACTAACGAAGATAAAGAATGATAGAATTGACATCCATTCATACTCTCATATTATCTTTATAACTTAGGAGTCATAGAGGCAAATATATAGCACTTAACCAAAGTGATATCATCTATATATTTTACATAGTGATTGATCTCATTCTTATATGCCCCTTCCTTCGACATGGGCAATACGTGTCAATCACATAAGCGATTTTTTTCACTATGAAAATGATTCTCAAGTTGTTGAGCCAATCTGAATAGTTTGGACTAGTGCGACAGTTGACATCTAGTATGCCACATATGAGGTTTACAAGCGACATATTTTTGACAAATAAAATGCATCATAAATGAATAATATGTAAATTTTATAGAACGTAAATAATTAAGATACATACTTTTATCTTAATCTACTCCCACTATTTTTCTGACGAATCATATGACACCCTCGACACATGAAATAAAAATCTCTAGTAGACTTCTAGTGGGGATCAGGATCCAATCGGTATTTTAGTGTAACCTCGAGAGTCTTAACCAATCACACTAAGCCCAAAAAGATAGACAATTTTTTCCAATCACAACTTCTTTTGATTCTCATCATGTTCAACCTCTAAACCATCATAGCCTCGAGGGGCTCAACCAACCATGATGTTTAGTTAAGTTATAACTATCGCTACAAGATTAGTTTGATTTGATGATATACCCTTGAGTGAATCGACCAAGCATATCAAGTCCTTATGTCATTAGTAACATGTCTATATCATAGGTAAGATCTTGAATTACAAAGATAGGTGAGCTTCGATGGATTCGACCAACTCAACCTATGTCGGAATTTAATTTCTTCCTATATTGATGAAAGGCCACGTGGGTTAATCTAATTACCTAATGATTACCAACTTAATATTATTGTAGGAGGAAGTTTTGATTTGGTCTCCTAATATGATGTGTCACACACACACACACACACACACATATATATATATATATATATATATAATATCTACATCATATATATATATATATATATAGTAGGTGAATAAACAATCACATATCACATATGTACAATCATAATGGATATCATGAACCATCACATAATGTGACTAGACCCAAGCTAGTAGGCCTAATCACTTACAATAGGATTTACATGTGTATCGACGTATCTCCATATCATGTGATCATTCATCTCATCATCATTAGTTCTATTGGTACCTCGATGTATTTCCATGCGTTGGGATCATCCGTCTCGACATAATGAGTCCCGTTGGCACCTCCATGCTACCATCATGTCTATTCGTATAATTACAACATAATCATAAGCACAAAGGTCAACAATAAAAGAGAAAAATAGAGGCTTGTAGGCCTCAATAATAATAATAATCACACGTATACACATCACATCATATGGTCCATGATTATCCTTCAACATCATACATCACATGTACACATATCATCATGTAGGACTACTAGATAAGTAATAATAGTTAATTAAACTTTTTAATTAACTATATTTTTTTAAAATTTAGGATATACCAAGAATTTTTAAATTATTGAGGGTATTTTTAGAATTTTTGATTGAAAGATAGATCTTAGAATTTTTTAAATTTCTAAGGGTAAAATCATCCTTTTGTTAAAAAGAAACCCTAATAGCGGGCGACCAATGATGCCCCTATACAAATGGCACCATTATACGGTGCCGATGATCGTCCTACTCGCGGGCAACCACCTCTGCCCTCGGGCGGTCGCTCTTGTGGGTGAGAGATGTTTCTGCCTATAGGTGACCTACCTATGGGTGCTATGTTTATAAGTGTTGCCCTTGTAAGCAGCCTCTATCACCTATCTATGAAATTTTTAGATCCAATAGAGAGGATAAAGGAGGTTAAATATTATCCTCTCTAGTAGTATCCACACAGTGGATCAATGCAGTGATGCTCATCCAATCATAACGCAAAACTCATAGTTTTTGTGGACCTTCTTCGTAGCTTTTGTGCACCACCTTACAGCGATATGGAAGAAGAATTCTTTTCTTCTTCACAGTCCTTATGCGACAAAGAGTCTCCTAAACCCTAATAAAGTCTTTTTTCTTCTTCATCTTTCTTGGATGCCTCCTCTTATTTATATAGTCTTCTTAAACCTAATAGATTCTGTCTTAGTGGGTATTGTATCTCTATCCAATTACTCACACCTCTTGGATTATTAGATTTCTATCAAATAATCTCAATTTACCTCCAATTGGGCATAATGCAAGGAATCAATTAATGATAGGTCTCATCCAATGAAACAAGGACTTATTAGATAACTCATATTCAATCCTCTACTCATTGCAACATCTATCATATGTGTGTCTGACCCTCTAGTTCCAATATCGACTAGCCATGAGTTACACATATTATAACTCTTTCTGATTCAAAACTCATTTTAACTTAGTGAATTGTTATTTCATAATAATTCACTTAACTCATCGACTATGAGCATACTATGCCACTACGTCATAGACCCTAGACGATATATAGAATGTAATTTATTGGATATGTCTGTCTATAATTACCATGTATCTATAGTCCCTTATCCATATAATATCTCAGATATCGTATATTAGGCATGATACTATCAGGCCTTATACGAAATCTATTTAAAACTTGCTCTAATCGGATTCTCCTAGAGAACTCTTCTCTCAATCCAAACGGCTCTGGCCAGAGATTTGCTTAAGTAATAGCACACGAGATATTTCTCTCGTGATATCAAGAGTGGATGATTCTCTATTGATATTCATTTACATTCATAAGATTAGCTGTGACACATCATATTTGGTCTTCTAATGTTTGAAACTTCTAGACCTGTAAGTCTGACATCAAAGAAGGGATTACCCAAAGAATATATCATTGGTATCTAAAGTCTAATGAGTAGACACACAATTGAGACCATGAAATTTTTGTCTGACATCAGATATTATTAACAATCGAACATTCCATAAGCAGATCAATTAGTGAATTCGTTCTCTAATGAGCGCCTATACTGTACCCTTAGTATCTCTACATGAGTGATTATGATACCAGCCATCTCTATCATATGGATGAGTATAGTATACCGATCTATACGGTTATCTCAATATCCCTCTTAAGTAATATATGATCAAAATTATATGAAATCTATATTTAAAGATAAATTGATCTCATTATCGTGATATCATCATGATTCGATTTCTATTGCATAGATCCAAGAACATCACAATATATGTAATATACAACATAAAGTGAGAATATATCAATGATAATAATAAGTAAAAAAAATCACGTAGTGTGTCATGCGTATTATTACTTGTGTGATTGGCTTGCAGGACACCTATAACTAGCACTTTGGTAATCTTAAATTGGTAAATAAGATTTTAAGACCTCTTTCAAAAAGTTAAGATCTAAAAGTAAGACCTATCTAGGAAATAAAGGACTTGAACAACTTTTCTGTTAAAGAACTCATAGGATCTTTAATGATTTATGAAATGAGTTACAAAGCATATGACGAACAAGAGAAAAACCTTCTAAAGAGTAAGAATGATATTGCACTTAGAACTAAAGAAGTCTCCTTGAGCGAAAGCTCAGGTAATGATGGTCATGATGATATTGCACTTATTACAAGAAGACTTAAAAGTTAAAAAAAAGAACAAAACTTATAAGAATCAAAGTTAATCTAAAAAGAATATAATAATATGTTATGAATGCAAAAGATTAAGACACTTCAAAATTGAGTGTCCACAATTGAAGAAAAAGTTGTAAACTCAAAAAAATAAAAAAGCATTTACCGTAACTTGGGATGAATCAAGTGCATCAGAAGATGAAGAGCAAATCAATAAAGAAGAAGTGATAAACTACATACTGATAGCCTTCAACGATGAAGTATATGACTCTTCCGAAATATTCTATCTTATGATAAATTATTTGATATATTTTATGATTTATATGATGAACTCACAAATATTGGTAAGAAATATAATTCACTAAAAAGAGATCATGCATTATAAATTTGATAATTAAAAATTATATATAAAACATCAACATACTCCTTGCTCTAATTATGAAGAGTTAGACTTACTCAAAAAGAAAAATATGTTATTACAACAAACACTAAAAAAAATTAAAATAAGAAATAAATTATTAAATATTATTTTTAATAACTAAAGTTATGTAATTAGAATGGAAGAAATAATCTTTATGAGTAGTCTCACTTATTAAAAGCCAATAAAATTTATAAAATTACCCACACTACATCCCTAAAGATAGATATATTTTTTATGAAAGATTTAGTCATTATGCTTATACATGCTCTTTTAAAAAAAATATAGCTCTCATAAGTTAGTTTAGGTTCCTATAGGAACAAAAAATGATTTGATATCAAAAGTTAAGAAAGGTAGATTTAACAATGAATGACCTAATGTTAAATGGGTACCTAAATTAAACCTCTCTTTCTTGTAGGTTTGTCTTTAAACAAAAGTTAGGAGCAAAAAATGATATCTTGACAATTGATGCTCAAGTCACGTATTGTAAATCCAACATAATTCTCAAAGCTCACTAGTCGAGGAGGATATGTCACATTCGAAGACAACAATAAAGAAAAGATTATCGGTATTGAAAAATTGATAACAAATCAAAATTTTTGATTAAAATTATTCAATTAGTAGATAGTTTAAAACATAACGTCTTAAGCATCCTCAATTATGTGATGAAAGATATATTAATGTGATGAAAGATATAATATTAATTTCAAATCTAATGCTTGTATCATAGATATATCATAAAAAAATAAATCTATAATTACATTAAGGAACAAGAATGTTTATACTATTGATTTTGATGATTTTCATGATGAAACTTATTTTTCGATTTAAACGATGATGCATAGCTTTGGCATAGGAGATTAGGTTATGTAAGTATGAAATTGATCTCGAAAATCGAAAATAAAGATTTTGTAAGAGGAATTCTTTGAATTAAAATTTATGATGCATGTCAATTATGAAAATAAATAAAAAATAGCTTTAAATCTAAAAATCAAGTGAATACCTCTAGACCATTATAATTAATTCATATAAATTTATTTGGACCAATTTATATCACAAGTCTATGAGGTAATAAATATGTTTTTATAATTATTGATGATTATAATAGATATATTTAGACATAATAAAAATAATTATTTTAAATATTTTATAAAGTTTTACAAATAAATTCAAAATAAAAAAGATTTTATGATTTCTTATATTTGTAGTAATCATGGTGGTGAATCTAAAAAATTATGATTTTCAAGAATTTTATCATTCGAATGGGTATAATCATAATTTTTTTTACTTCAAGGAATCTACGATAAAATAAATTTATTGAGAGAATGAATAATAGTTTATAAGAGATGACAAGAAACATGTTTAATGAACATAGCCTACCAAAATACTTTTAGACTTAAATCATTAACACGATGTGCTATATCATGAACATGATTCTTATAAGATCTCTGCTGTCTAAAACTCGGGACCCGACATGTTGAATTATAAGGTTTATAACTGTAAATATTTTATATTAAATAAAAAATAATTTAGAAAAATTTGATACAAAATCTGATGAAATTAATTTTTCTTAGATATTCATTTGTTTCTAAAACTTATCAATTGTTTGGTAAAAGAACTTTAATTATTCAAGAATCTATCTGTATTTATTTTAAATTTTTTATATTAAGAAAAATAACTTTGATAATAATTTTAAATTTAATTAATTTAAATTTAAATAAAAATTATCCTCTTCAAAGTAAGTTGGATATATCTCATTCAAAATATACTTTACCCGAGGAGGAGGAATGAAATTATATAGATTCACATCTTAAGGAGCTAATTAATAGAAACATATCAAAGTGTATTATATATTTGTTCATTTGATGGAGGTAGCCGATCTCATAGCTGCTTGTGTGGTAACACTAAGGCTACAATACAAGTGCTCACTAGAGAATGAGTTTAATGATTGATCCGTTTACAGAATATTGTGTGGTTAATTATACCTAACATCAAATAATGATTTCGTAGTCATAGTTGCATGTCTGATCCTTAAACTTAAGATATTAAAGATAACTTATTTGAATACTCATTTCTTTGATGTCGGACTTATACATTTGGTATAACCGGTTATCGAGATTGGTAGCCAAACTTATGAAGGCTATTGAGTGTCAACAGAAGATTATCCACTCTCGGTATCATGAGAGAAACATCCTATGTGCTCATGCTCAAGCAAATCTCTGATCATGTTGTTCTGATTGAGAGATGAGTTTTTCGAGAGAATTTAATTAAAGTAAACTCGAACGGATTCCGTATGTGACCTGATAATACCATACCCAATATATAGTTTATGAGATATTAAAAGAATGAGTAGCTATATATACATGGTAACTGAGGACAGAGAGGTCCAATAGATAAAGATCCCTTATGCTATTTGAGAACACTAGTTATAGTACCATCGGTATCCCGAAAACTCAAAGATTAACTTTTTTGACTATGTTTTTGAAACCTTTGGGGCTCTATACATATCTCATTCATACTCATTTGATGTAAGGGTGAACAAGAATGAAATCTTAATAATTGAAGTGTGTAAATTCTTTTGAAAGTAATTGTGTCTCTGCCTTTTTGAGTTTATAGGTTATTCTAAGGAGGTACGAGGTCTTTTATAAAAAAGCTGGTATAAATATTTTCTCTTCATCCTTGATGAAAGAAGAATGGTTATAATAATGATAGTTGATCATCATCCATTGAAAATAAGATCAGTAATGAAAGCCGATGGCCTTAGGAATCGGGAGTTAACGTAATTTGGGATGACTAAACCACTATCAATCAATTTGTAATTTTTTTATTACTTTATCTTATCATTATTTACTAATTTAATTACTAGTTAAATACATTTATGATACATATTTTTTCATTAAGTTTTTTAAATCAAAACAAAGAATAGGTCCTACAATAATGTCAGCCAAATATCAATAATTATTATTTTTATTTTGATTACTGAAATTATAGTATAATTTTAAAATAATTAAAAAAGATACATTGTCAAAAAATTATCATTGACATGACAATTTGTCACTAATGCATATTAGTTTCGCCAAAACTAGCATTAGTGACAAACTCAAGTAGTCAGTCCGTCTCTAAATTATCATTATTCATTTCGTTTATTCAGGAATTAAAGATAGACTTAGTTATGCTATCACTAAAACTTTTAGTCATCAAATATTGTCACAGAAATATTTTATCAATTTTTTTTTAGTAACAGAATCTGAATATATTGGTCGAAAGAAAAAATATTGTCACTATAATCATAATTTAGTGATAAGTATATTTTCTTTCTCATCAATGAAGCTTTTAACCATGAGACATACACCGATAAAAACTAATGAAAGCCCATTCCATCACTAATTGTTTTAGTGGTAATTTTTTCGAGTCTTAATGACAACTTTTATCTATCGCTAATAATCATTTTCCTTGTAATTACGATTCGATTTGGTCCACATTTTGAATGTTGGTGACTGAGAACCATCCTATGACATGAAACTTTGAGCAGAAATGAACGATGCTGAAACCCTTAGCTAAATTAGATCTATACAATTCTTCCTCTGAGAGAAGACTATTGAGTGTGCCGCGAACGAGGTTCCTTCGATTTTTAATTCAATCAAATGTGGTTTTCGAATTGGATATTAGAGAAAGGAGAGAAGAAATTAGCTTATTGTCGAAGAATTTCTTAGTTATAGTAGGGATCCTTAACTAGAAAAATATTATCCAAACTATTTCAAATCCATGTAATATTTTATTTTTATTTTTAATATTCTTATGATGTTTAATTCAATCTAATAGAGTTTTTTAATTGAATTTTAGAGAAAATATAGAAGAAATTTAGTTACTATTATAGCCTAAGTTAAGTTTGGAAAATATTCTCCAAGTTTTATCTTATTGATAGAATATTTTCAGTACTGATTTATTGGTATATTCTTATGGATTGACACTTTTACAGGACAACTATTGTCGATTCATTATGTTGTATTCATGAGAAAAAAGAATGAGATGTTCCCTCTCGTTGACCTATCCATATATGGACAAGAGTTAGAGAGTTGACTGGTTGCAAAAAAAATTCATAAAATATACAATCCTTTTATAAAAGCTCATGAGTCAAAACCACGATGAGTTTTGATTCATGAGTGGTGATGGATGATTTTTTATTACTCATCATCGTATTCTTATTTCTTTAATTCTACCTCAAAAGCATCTCGAATAATCTTATGCAAATGAGTCAAAACCACGACGAGTTAACCTAGACGTTATGATGTATTCTTATAATATTTTTGACATTAAAAGAAGGAATCAATATCATATGAACGCCTATCTAACAATTATCTCAATGAACACTTAAGTTAAAAGGTATTTTCTTTGACCCATAATACTTTCATATAATGGGGGCAACAACTACTGTTTTCATACATTAATGCATCCATCTCGGTACAGACACAGATGATATACTGATACCTATTCAATGACTTGAGTCTCCCACCCCTAAGAACAACCTCAAGCCACATATTCATTCCCATCGAGGAGTTATTAAACATCACTCAGCAAGTATGATGGTTGCTCCACTTTTTCCCCAGATGGCCCAACAAGCAGTGCCACTAGTTCACCTGTAGTCCTCAGCTCCATTACAATCGACACCCGTCAAGGTTTCCTAATCCAACACGATTTTGACATTCTAAGAGTGCTTGGGGCTTGTCGAACCATTGACCAAGGGGGCATTTTGGTCCTCGGTCGTGGTATTCAACAGGTTGCAACATCCTTAGTTTGTCTTGTCTGAATATGAGGCCTAGCCGTGGACTCGATAGAAGATTCATTGTAGATCTAATTATGATAGATAAATCGACTTTCGAAAGAGATATGATGAGAACTTTAATAATCAAAAGGAAAAGTATTGATCGATTAGTTACCATTTACAATGTATTTTAGAAGATATGCTTGAGGGCCTCCTCCAAAATAGGAAGAAAGACACAAATATCAATATTTGACATGTGCAAGGGTAAATCTTGACACACCAAATATAGTTAACCTAGAATAAATAGTAAAGAATAAGACACCAAATATAGTTAACCTAGAATCAATAGTAAAAAATAAGGGATAAAAAATTATTTATATATATATATATATATCACCTAGATCTTCTGATGATGAAGAGACAATGGTTTGTTATAGTTCAAGATTGTCAACTATTTTGAAGTATATAGAAAATAAAAGGACATATATTTTTAGAGATTGTAAAAGAGTTATCACATGCATCATATTAGGAAATACTAGAATTAGATACTTTAATATAATTTATCATGATCCGGTTTTATTGATATTAAATTATTAATAATATATCCCTGTATTCTTCATATGTCAATTCAAGTAATTGTATATTTTTATATAAGATAAAACCAGAGTACAATGGTGAGCTCATGGATTCCCATGCAGATAGATGTATTGGACGACGACAGCTGCGGAACAGCTGATACTTTCTCGGCCACCGGCCCACTCCTCTTTGCCTCACCGACGGCAATCGGTCGGAAAAGTGGAACTCGGGCCACACAAATCGCTTTGCCGTGAGAGGGTAGACGACGCCGGGAAGTTTGGAGATCGGTGAGCGTGAGATTTCCGGCGCCGACGTAGGGGGACCCACGAACAAGATCTTGTGCGCCGCCGCCGTCAAACTAGTCCCTGAATTATTAGACATATTTATTCTGATAAAATTACACATATGTCCCTCCTGAGTTGGGGGAGATCAATTTGAATTTTAACATATGTCCTTTAAAATGGAAGCACATCGATGCATATTATAGTCAATATATACATATAGGATTTTAAGCATTAGTGCATATCGAGAATAATAAAGATATTTCTGTTGTTTAATCACAGTTGGTTGGGTAAGTATTAACCGGCGAAGCACATGAGAGAGGCATGTGGAACATTGACATCATAGGGGTAAATAGGATATTTCATCTAACTCGAAGGATAGATATGTAAGAAGGCCTATTGATGGGTGGATCCAAAAGAAACCACGCCATTTGTTACCTCCTCGTCGCCTCTGCTCCTCTTCTTCACCGACCGGCTTCTACCCTCCTCTTATTCCCCCTTTTCCAGCCCTAACCCTAACCGTGCACAACCAAGGGCGCAATCAACGATCTCGTGTTTCAGTCTTCAAGGTCTCCTCGATTGGGATCGCCATGGAAGGCAGGGTTGACCCGGAACCAACTCCCTTCTTGAGGTAGTCTGTCTCACCTCTTTTTTTTATTCTTATACCGCATAGTTGAAGAATTTAAGCGAGATCTGGGACACTACGGTGCGGGGAAACACAAAGGAAATGGATTTTCTGTTTTTATGGGTGAATTAGCAGAGATTAAAGGGCTCGGTGTCGATTAGGAACAGAATATTGCACCTCTGTGTCATGAATAACGCCAAGCTGGTGGCTTTGTGTCGGTTGGGCAACGAATTGGATTTAGCAGAACGTTTATTATGGTAATTCTAATAAATGTGTCCATTGTACCAAACTTGTTGCAAACGCGAGGAAAATGTAAATCGAGCTTTATTACGTTCCTAAAGGTGTTATTTTTGCGCCTGCTTATCGGACTACCTGCTGCAAACATGTGAGACGCCTATGCGTTGCGGAGCACTACCTGTTGATTGTTATTATGGCCTGAAGAAGCTTTAATGAGTAAGTTTCTTAATCAGCAACCCAGAATCTAGCATCGCAGATAACAACACTAAGGGATAAGTTTGGTTGAGATAGTATGTCTATGTAAAGTCGATGCACTTAACCTGAGCACATACGGTGTGGTATGCAGGTGATGCCACCAGTTTGGTTCGCTGTCCCACTCCTCTTGGATTTACATCTTTCTTTAATATTTTAGCATAACTGCTAGTAATAGATGAACGTGATGTAATTCTTTATAACTTACTTTCTTATTTTGCTATTTATGCTGCAGCTTGTTTGCTGCTTTTACCTATGGAATAGCATCCATGGCTATGGTTTTCATCAATAAGGCAGTTTTAATGCAGTATGCCTACTCTATGACGCTTCTTACTTTACAGGTATGTTATAGATCTCGAGCATCTGTTATATTTTAATTGCAGTAAGGCTATGGTGTTTTCTCTTGCTTATATTTAGTTATACACTGTATTAGCAATTGGCTACAACCCTTCTCATACACTGTGGCAAAGTTATGGGGTATACAAAAGCCAAAGCAGTGAACATGCCAACAGCCAAGAAACTTCTTCCAGTGTCAGTGTTCTACAATGCAAATGTGGCATTTGCTTTGGCAAGCTTGAAGGGAGTCAATATTCCAATGTACATTGCAGTGAAGAGGCTCACACCACTTGCAGTATTGGTGTTTGGATTTTTCAGAGGAAAGAGTAGGCCCTCAACTCAGGTAACAAGTCTATGGATGATTGCCCTTGGAGGTTAAGTTTGATGACTTTTTGTTGCTATCATTCTATGATGTATTGGTCTCTTTGGCAACAATCATAGTGTATGTCAAGCATTTAGTCATGATGTATTATGCTGGTATTCCCTACTATGGATTTGTCTTGTTCAGGCTTAGTGCTAGAATTTCTTTCGGTGTACGCCTTGCTTATTTTGTTGGCTCTAGTTTATGTTTGCTAATTTAATAATAACTGACTAGTCTAAGTTAAAGATTATTTTGACTTGAATGTAAAGCTTATCATTGTGATCAGGTTATCCAACTTCTCTGGAATTGATTTGGTTGAAATTAATTTTTTGATTGAGAAATTTAATACCCAATATGCAGGATGTGAACTATTTAATAGTCAAATAATAGTTAAGCTAAGAAGTTACCGGGGATCGGCTGCACATTCATTATGATGAATATCTCAGGATATCTGTGCATATATTTTTCTACTCTAATACACTGCCTGGTAGGTTGTCTTGGTTCCAAAGCTTCTTTATTCGTTTCTTCATTCCTTTTAGATTGCCTTCTTGCAACTGTTTTCTTCCTGAGTTATTTTTAAATATTATCTTTTTCAATGAAAGATGATAAAAAGGATCTCTCTTTGTGTCTTTCTGTTTTCAAATTTTGTTGTGGTATATCATTTGCTTTAATACACACTACTCTCTCTATCTCTCCGCTGTGTGTCTCTTCCTCTTTTTGCAAAAGGCGACAAATTTGAATATGGAACTATGTGACAGTGATCCTATATTTCAAATTGGTGACTGGTCAGTGAGTGAAGGAATCAATTTAATTGTAAATAAATGATGAAGAGGGAGCACCTTTTGATGCAAAATAGTTACCTTTTTCTTACTATCAATCTCTTTCTTTCTGCTTCTTCCTGAGAAGTGCTTTTTTATGTTCTTTAATCCAAAAATCCCATTCTATTTTTTACCACTATTTTTTTTTTGTAATACATTGCATAACTTGTGGTGTTAAACTTTTATCTGTATGAGAATTATGCTGAAGAGGAAAGAGCAAATTAGTTATGGTTCCTGGGCAAAGATAGACTAGCCTTTGTGCTGGTTTAATTTGCTGATGTTACTAAAATTAAGGGAAACAAGCATGCTTTTCATGTTTCCGTTTCGGTTGAAGGAATGCTAGAATTATATTTACAGAAAGATAGCGATAAATACCATACTTTCTCAAGAAAAATAATGTATTCATATTTCAGACTGTTTCAAGTTAATTTCATTGAGTTCAATATAATTGTCTGTATCCAAAATATGAAACTCTTCTTCAAATTAGCAATTCAGTATTACTTAAGTTTCTTACTATTGATGCTTTTAAGTAATTTTCAGGTATCACTTTCTGTCATATTTACAGCCATAGGAGTCATCATTGCAGCACTTGGAGACTTCTCATTTGATCTCCATGGATACACCATGGCACTTACTTCCGTTTTCTTCCAGGTAAACATATTCCATGTTCTCCTTGTCATATCTGGTAAAGTTTAATCATTGGAGTTCACTTGAAACTATTATTGCTGTCACGTACTTGTTTTTAGGTCTCCTAGCTTTTTGCCCCAATTCTGTGAAATTAACATCTGGTTGTAATTGTAGACTATGTATCTAGTGCTTGTGGAGAAATCTGGTGCTGAGGAGGGACTTTCTTCAGTTGAGATAATGTTCTATAATTCCTTGCTGTCCCTACCTTTTCTGTTGTTTCTCATCATAGCAACAGGAGAATTTCCACACTCTCTTGCAGTTTTGTCTGGAAAGGTCAGGATCACCACCCTACTTATCAGGGTTTTTGTAAAGTATACTTTTGCTTATGTTGCTTTCCTCTATTATTTTTTGACATGTAACAATATTTACTTGTTGGGATTTTGTAAGTTATACTTATGCATATGTTGCTTTTACTAATCGAACTTTATCTACATGTGGTGATTTTATGCGTAGAATATGTTGCACCGCATTCTGGCCAGAATATACATACTGTGTTCATAACACTAAGATAGAAGGTAAGCCTTAACTTGTGAATAATGCACACAAAGTCATGGATTTATAGACTGAGGATGATATTGATGTTTAACGAGCATGATATATATAATAATAAGTTAATAACCAATCTGATAAAAACTGAAAAATTAATAATTGGTGAGTAAAACTAGAACAAATTAAAGTGCATGACATATGGTAAAGTTTGCATGATACAAAAATAAATGAACTTAATCTAAAGATGCAACCTAAGTTAAATTGATAATGCACACATGATGATCTAATTTATATGCTGAAATGATGTAGATGCTCCAAGAGCATAATGCATATAATAATAACTCATAATGGTAAAATATTGAAAAAACTGATATCTGGTGCATAAAATTAGAACAAAAATAAAATGCATGATCCAATTTTGTGATCTGGTCAGACCTCATGGTAAATATTCACATAGGTAGTGCCATGTAGAATTCGACACAATATATAGTTTTAGATGTAACAGGTGTCTAAAAGTGCACTACAACTTATAAATGCCACTATGGTGTATCATAAGAAAAAGAAACAATAATGTTGGGAATGTGGAATCATAAACTAGACTGTATGATGAGTGTAGTCAACAGAACTTAAAGCACACAAGCACAAAAGCTTCATAAAGAAATAAAACAGAGGAGTATTCATAACAAGATCCTTTTACAGACTATTTCATAAATTGATTGATAAACATGGGATATAGTAGATAAATTTAAGAGAGACTTACCAGGACATGTGTAGATTTTACATTAAGAATTTTCAATCCTTTAGTGACATAATTGCTCCTTTTATAGGCGAAGTTTGGCACCAATGTCAGAGTACTCTTTTACGAGTTTGGTGGGTAGATTCATGTAAACAACCTTTATATTGCTAGGTAGGATGCATACGTTGTTCCTTCCAGGTCTCTCATTGGCATCTAAAATGGCTGGCTTCTAAAGTAATATAAACACCTTGCGCTGAACACTTCAAACAAGTATCGTATGTGTTTGTATTTCATATCACACTGGCGTAATTATACAACAATGGATCATTTATGAGTTTTCTACTTAGCCAAATGACTTTTCAGATGATTCTTCAATATCAAATGTCCTGAATTAAATGTCAGTGATATATGTGGCTCTTTTATAATCCAGTATTTTGTCAAATAATTATTGTTCATGTTCGCTTTCATTCTTTACGTGTCAGGAAACTGATGCAATTTTAACATGACAGGCGTATTCTTTCGCATTCTTAGTGATTCTTGTCATATCATTGGTAATGAGCATTATCTTGAACTACACAATGTTCTTGTGCACTATTGTTAACTCTGCTCTAACAACTACAATCGTTGGAGTTCTCAAGGGAGTTGGGTCCACAGTAAGTATACTCGCTCAATATGAGTAAATACTACACTTGCTTGAGTTTTACTCTCTGTATTTCTCTTTCCAGACCCTTGGTTTCGTCCTGTTGGGTGGTGTGCAAGTACATGCTTTGAATGTGACTGGGTTGGTCATCAATACAGCTGGTGGTGTGTGGTATTCATATGCCAAGTATCAGCAAAAGAAGAAAATACCACGGAAAGTTCTATCTGAAGAGGAACAATTGAAAAACACAAATTGAAATAGATCCATTGAATGTTTGTCAATCTTCTGCGCCATTCAGTACCTGCTGTAAAGAAACTTTGCAGCAAGAAACACATCCAAAAGAAAATGATGATTACACACGCCCATGAAATAGGCTGGTGGAGTAGTATCCAATTTATTATTTAATTTTAGTAGGAGGGACCAGAATGGTCTTTCTAATTGTTTCGAGTAGTGCTTACTTTAATATCACAGCAAGAAGTTTTTTATTTCCAACAATGTGCTTAGTTTTTCCCTAGTCAGAAAACATGAACTGCATCGGTGCCGAAATAACAGTTAAATGTAAGCATTATCATTTGTCTCAAAAAAAAAAACAAAAAAAAAAGTGTAGCCATTCGGTGATATGATTTTCTCCTTCACTGCTATGGATCCTTTATTTTCCATGAATCTTCAATTTTGCAGCTGTATTGAAAAAAAGAAATCATTATTAGAATACTGAAACAAAATATTAACCTGGCAATGCAGGAGATGGGTTTCATACTTCCTTGCTTGCTGTTGTCTTAAATTTGAGAAGGCAGTATGTGTTACTTGTAAGGTGATACATGTGGTTCTTGAGGTGCTAAAGTTTCTCCTTGTTGATCCCTGCTTTCTATCCAGCTTTTGGTTTCTTATTTTGTGAAATTTGTGAAGTTACTGAAGAAGGATATGCTGCCATGGTGTACTTTGGTGTAAGAAATCTGGTATGAAGCCCAAGGCAGTGTATTTAACTGAGTTGGGCATCTTAGCACTTGTTGGATTCAAAATGTCATTTGAATCCTTGTATGGTCTGAGCATATACTTGGAGGTTGTCTAATTTTGACCATGTTCAACTATGCTTCTCAAGTTGAATGGTGTGCTTAGTGCTGTAATCCTCTTCAACAGCGTATTGGAAGGAATCCTATAGATGCACAACTTCAAAAAACCTTGACAACATGGTTCTTTATTTCATTGCTCTTACAAAGAACTCATTTTAGTCCCTTTAACCAACTTGTTTCTATAATTCCTTTTTGGATAATTATTCGACTACTCGTTTTTTTTTAAACTATAAATATCAAAATTATATATATATATATATATTATATGCTTAATTAGAAAAATAAAAATATCATATGCTTAATAAAATGATATTATCATTTTGTGTTGTAAGCGTAATATTTGTATCGCACTCGGTGTCTTCGTCCTCGCAGGTGCTTTCGCACTCATTGTCTTCGTATGGGGAGAGAGAGAGAGAGCGAGAGAGAGAGAGGTTTGGAAACTGAGGGAGATCAAGATCTGGGCCGTCCGATTTGAATGAGCGACGGCTTGACGGAGACTGTTTCTGGTCGAGAGAGAGAGAGAGAGTTAGGGCACTGCGCATGCATGCTGTGACCTACGTGAAATCTACAAGAGAAGACACAAGAAACGCTCGACTCCTCCCTGTTTGTTAGAAATCCTTAGAGATCTCAGGAAGAATATTAGGTAACCAACTCCGGCACTGAATCCATCTCCACCTACTTATATACCACTTCGTCTTCCTCCTCTCGACTTGCACTCCTCTCTCCTTCTCCTACTACTTCATGGCCACCGAGGCTCCTAGCGACGCCCCTCCGCCTGCAGTTCCCAAGTCGCTCCCTGATCCACCACCAGCTGCTCCGCCTCCCCCCCTTCCTCCTCCCCCGCCTCCTCCTCCTCCTCCTCCTCCTCCTCCTCCCTCCTCGAGCAGCATGAAGAGAGCTCTCGGGCCCCTCGCCATCGTCGCCTACCTCCTCACCCTCCCGCTGCTCGCCTTCGGCATCTGGCTCGTCAGCACCCACGACTACGACTGCGAGGACCTCCTGCGCGCGCCCAACGTGCGTGTCGCCGTCG
Organism: Ensete glaucum; assembly: GCA_021527575.1. Lineage (NCBI taxonomy): Eukaryota > Viridiplantae > Streptophyta > Magnoliopsida > Zingiberales > Musaceae > Ensete > Ensete glaucum. The sequence goes on from CM038558.1 coordinate 42,763,158, forward strand.
GCGTCGGCCTGCTGTTCGTCCTGCTCATCAGCAACTTCGTGGTGTACTACGGCGCCAAGGTGCTGATGCCCGGCCACCTGGTTCTCTCGGTGGTGCTCGTCATGATGCTCACCGCGGGGCTGTCCCTCGTCGGCTTGTACAAGATGGAGGCCCGAGGCCTGCCCGAGTCGCCGCTGTGGCTCCGCAACCGAGTTCTCGACGCTGACACCTGGAACGACATCAAGACCTGCCTCTACGAGGACATGATCTGCCAAGACCTGACATATCGAACCATCCAAATGACCTCTAACGATTTCAGCATGATGAAATTATCGTCCATCGAGGTAATCTTTCAACCCCTCCTTTCTGCAACAATCTCGCATATCTTGGATCGCACACTTGCAGCTCACGTTCATCTGCTCTTGCTGTCTAAAAAGTCCGGATGCTGCAAGCCATCGGCTGTGTGCGGAATGGAGTACGTGAACGCCACCAACTGGAGAGTGGCAAGGAACAGCACGAGGGGGAGCAGATCACTGACGAATCCAACCGCGTCAATTGCCTCCTTCAATGACTGCCGTGCTTGGAACAATCAACCCAACATTCTTTGCTACGCCTGCCAATCATGCAAGGTTGCGTTCTTGAGGGTGATAACCTCCAGGTGGAGGAAAGTTGGTGTGTTTCTCGTCGCCATGTCTGTGCTATTTCTTGTCGTCCATGCTGTGCGCTTCATCATCTTGCTGTTGGAGAGGTACAAATCTTAGAGGCTGTGATCGTAGTAGGTGTTGGTGGCTCTTTTGGTTGCTTCCCACTTCCATGAAACCTGTGCTGGTTAGTCGTAGGTGTTGTCTCTTAGTTTGCCTTCTGTTTTCTAAGAAGTTGATCGAGCTGTGTAGCTACTGATTTCTTCCTCAATAATGGATATAGTACTACTTGTCGTGTTGAGAACTGACTTCATGGAGAAACCTAATTCTCAAATAAAAATGAGAAATCGAACACAAATGATTCTGCAACAAATAATTGTCTAAAAATTATAAATATACTAAACAAATAAGAGATGAGCAATGATGCAGGATGGATGGAATGTATCAGCTAACTCAGTTAGTAAAGATCTTAATAGTTTCTCGTAAGAGCTTGGACTCGAATCTAGTCTTTGTTCCTTAGAGAGAGAGGAGATCCAGAATTGAACAGCTAAGAATTTGCTGCTCCAGATGATAAAGATCGTCACTGACAGAGTGAAAGGGCCCAGCGAGAGCCAGATGCATTGCTTATATCAGTGATGCCCAAAAGCCCACGGCATTACAGGGTTGCTATGAGCACCATCCACCACTGTGTTGTCTGAATCTATCATGAATATTTCTGATTCATATCATGTAATAGAAAAGGCATAAAAATCTTTTAGAGATCATAATGGATAGGAGAAGCAGACTCATTTGGGTGGTGCCAAAGCCTTTGGAAGTTGGTGTAAGCTTCCAAGTTGCTCTTGAATGCTTCCGTATGAGGACCTCATTCCATCTCTTCTTATTCCAGGTTTTGTGGAGCCTACAACTGTGAGAGGCTGAGTTGCTTGCTTCTCTCATCCATTGTTCAATCTTAACTCTAGTTTGGGAAAGAAAACTGCCTTCGAGAAGATGTATCTGTGAACTAGTGAAGATAAGGAAAGGTTGGAAAGCTTGTATATCCATCACACACTGCTGTATTTTACACACCACCACCACCACCTGAAAACACAATCTGTGAAGAGTGCAAGTTGCAGGATGAGTAGATTGAATCATACTTGTCCGATGCTCTCAATCACTGTCACAATGACATACATAAATATATCAGAATCTCCATATGCTTTGAAGGGAAAGAACAACACATCTTGTCTTCTTCCCTTGCTGTCATGATAATTCAAGAACATGAATCACTGTGTTTTATGACAGACCAAAGTTTAAACATGGGTTTATCATTTATGATTTAGTTTAAGTTTCTGGACAAATCAGCCCATGGTTTCTCCAAACTATACTCAGCATATTCCACCTGCAACTTGTGAATAAATGGATAGAGCATCATCATATATTATTGATCATGGAAGGCAATGCACACTAGCAAAAAAATCTAATTATGAATAGCTGACAAAAGTGCAAGCAAACAAATGCACACACACAATGGAGACAAAACCCAAACATCAAAGGTCAACAGATAGAGGTAGCTTTTAGTGCATGCAGCATTCAGATAGGAACAATGGGGTTTATTATGGTATAAACAAATGGAGGAGGCTTCTCTTCAGTGCTTGCTGCCATGGTTGAATGAGTACCAAGAGAAGGCTTCACTCCTTTTTTTCTTTTTCTTTTTCTTGGGTGGTGGACATCCATGTAATGTAGATCCATCCAAATGGATCCAACTCTCACTTCACATGTTTTCAGATCAATATTTTAATCATCATGATCACAAGATGTAAAATTTGGCTTGTATGCATTGAGTCAACTAGAGGACCACACGCCCATGTTTCCTTCCTTGTGTCTAGTGACGAAGGATCTATGCATAGATAGTATAGGGAAAGTGATATTTTTGGAGTGTGTTTTGACAAACTAAAAGCAAGATTATTGTATTCGATGTGATCTTTAACACTCTCTTCTACAGAAAAAAAAAAAAAAAAGACAAGGAGACGGACATAAAAGCCTAATCCTTTCTTTGTGTTACATTATCATTTGGCCATATCACAAAACAGAAGGAGGCCAATCAAAGCTAAATACTTGGTTGTATCATCTCATTCAGTAATCACCCAATCAAAAGATGAGAAGTTGTTTGATTACTAATATAAAGTTATTTTGCTAGTTAATGCCTTCTACTTTTCTTTTGTTGCTTAAGATACTTTAATCATATCTCGAAACAAGATTATGTCTGTAATGCGACAAAGCATACACCTAATAAGACAATGCCAAATACATTAGGTCAAAGGTAGTTGTATGCTCGTTTCAATCTATGAAGTAGGAGAGATACATATATATTGATGCAATTAATATGGCCATCCTCCCTCCTTAGGAGACCATGTCAAACTAGCAAAAGACACAATAATTAAATATCATACCAAAATATCAATTAGATGGGACCAAATCGAGTACCACATTTTTCTAACCCTAATGTCGTCTTACCTATATAGGAAGATATGTGTCAAAAGCAAAATGGCACTGTAACCTTCAAATATAAAAATTTACATTAGTATACCAATAAAAAAAAAAACTTATAAATTTACATTAGTTAGTCCGTATGATTTTATCTTTTCGAGGGTGAGCTCGAGATGATGCCTTTGAGAGTAGTAAAAGTGTTGTTAGAGACTTATAAATCTTTAATTATTTTATTTTTTAATTAAAATATAAGATTAAACATTATTATCAATGTTACGTAAATGTTATTCATGCGAGCTAATAGAATTTTATACGGGATAGATTAGATGGCAATTAATATGCAAGAAAAATTTGAAAGTATATTTTTATTTAGAAAAGGAGAGTTTGTAATTTAATGAGAAATAATTGAGGGGTTTTTTTAGTTATTATTGTTGACATGCAATAATATTAGGCGCAAAACGTGGGAATTGTCAGCACGTGCGGAGCGTCTCCTTAGAACCCAAATAATTGGGAGGGGGAACCGCCGCACGTATGAGACACATCCTTCTTTTACGTCCTGCAAAAGGCTGCAAAGATTCGGGTTCACGAGGCCGCAGAATCCGATCCTTTTGGGGGTGAGCTGTGATGCGATCCGCGCGAGAAGGTAACGCCTCGGAACCCTCACCCCTCTCTCTCCCTCTCCGTCCCAATCAAGGACGAAGAAGAAGAGCGAAGCTCTCTCTCTCTCTGTCTGTGTCTTGTTTGCTTATTTGAGGCCGCCCGTGTCCTCCTCCTCCTCCTCCTCCTCCTCCTGCGGGCTTAGCTGGCTTCCATCGTCTCGTTGCTGCTCTGCTCTCCATCGATCCCACCAATGCCTTCTTTCTCCGTGCTGAGGTTTCACCACGCATCTCCGTGAGGTGCAGACAAGGTGCTCGCTATATGTCCTCCCCACAGGTGCCAACGCTGCGTACCACACGGTCGGCCTCCCTTACTCCCTCCATACGTGGCAGCTAACCAAAAAAAGAAGAATAAGAAAAAAAGCTGCTTTACATTCTGATTTAAATCAATTCGAAAATAGGTAGACCAACAGATGGAATCACAAAAAGAGGCTTTTCATATTTATCCTTATTAAAAAATTACATATATATATATATATATATATATATATATATATATATATATATATATATATACACACACACACGTTTGTCTCTTTAAAATTTAATAATATTATATATATAATATAGTCAAATTGCATCATTAATTCAACGTCATAAATTGAATCCACTTGACCTTACTATAATGTTCTAAATGAAAGGATTCAAAGATTAGATAAGGGAGAAATTTTTTTTGAAGATGAAAAAAATACGTATTTCTTATCTCACCTTAGTTCAAGAGTGAAAAAATCTTTCGTATTTTATATCTCGCTTGCTATAAAGGATTGCATCAAGTTTTATCCCTAAAACCCTTCTAACATTTAAGTTCATCATGTTAGACATCAGAATTCTGTCAATAATTTGTCTAGATAAAAATAAAATTATTTTATGTAATCATCAATTTAATGAGAAAATATAAGACTCTTTGTCATTTTGATAATTGACATGTAGAGATATTAATTAGATTTCACAAATCCAGTTTTGATTGACCAAAAATAAAAGTCAGATCAATATCTTTGTGAATGCCCATACTATATATATATATATATACATATTTCAATATCTATATTTCTTTGAAGAAAACGTCACATAGTTTATGGAAATGATGGCTACGTTGTCTTCAACGAGCAGCAGTCGACATCACCCGATTTCGAGACGCTAACGTCCATTTCATCATATTTCTCATCAACATCATGCTCAGGTTTTGAGCTCTAATGGTTCTCAATCCATATGATAAGATAAGTTGCTGTCACTATGAACTCTGAATACCACCAAAATAAATTCAGAAGGTTTTTCTCGATTTGGAAGAATTGGGAGCCTTACAAAATAGCAAGAATCTAAAAGAACTTTTATACTTTTTTTTTTTCCCTTCCCTATCATCTTTCTTAGCTTTCCCCCCTCATTTTATTTATCTTCATCGTAGTTTAAAGAGATATAGAGAAAAAAAACCGAAGTGGACACTAATATGGAGGTGATATAGAAGATGAGGGAAGGGAAGATTAGTGATATGTGTGTTTAATACAAAGAAAGCAAAAAATAAAAAAAAAAGATTTGATTGATCTCTTATAAATGTTAACGACTCAAAATGATTCATGTAAATGACTTCGAGATTGTGAAATTGGTTCTTTTTTCATGTGATATTTTCTTGTATGAATGATCTTAATCATCCACTCGATGTGATAAAAGAAATCTAATGTAATTTATTTTATGAGTGTTGTTGCATCTAAAAGAGGGGGGAAAAAAAGAAAAATTCTTTACGGGAGGACGCAACGCAAGAGGGAGTTGTTGCGTCAAATTGTTAATTACAACACAAATATTATATAAAGCAATCTCTCCAAATATATTTTGATTTTGAACTTACAAAATGAGCGCTAAGACTCTCACAAACATTTTATGCTCGTAATAAATGAACAAACAACACTAAATTAACCGTATAATGGGTGGGTTTTGCTAGATCCACCGTTGACAAAGTCTTTTTTAAAAATATATTGAAGTGATATATAATACACAAAGAGATATGATCGAAACATTATTTTCTAGTATTGAGGCATGACATCAAAACATGTAAGGGATATTAGACACAAGCTGCTTTGGTGTAGGTGATACCACTGCCTTTGTGGCATAAGCTACATTTTGATGTTTTCATAAGCATAGATAACTTAAATTGCATTGAAGGTGTGGTGAAGAGAGTTGTACCAACCAACATTGATGTCACATTCATTCTCTAGTTTTTTAGCAAACAAAAACGTTAGTCATTTTGAAGACACAATGGCTTTTAAATGCCATGATTGGCAAAAGACTTGGGGATATCATCACCATATCAAGGATGTGATAACTTAAAAAAAAAAATAAGGTCACAAGCAATGAATGATCAAGGTGATGAATGCCCAACAAGGTTGTTAAAAGTGATTGAGGTTATGGGCGATGATCAAGATCATCGATGATGAACCAAGTTGAGCATATGATGCCGAGTGAAGTTGTGCAAACTCATGTGGAGATCGACAATGCATGATCTGGTGTTGCCTCTTTCGATCCATCATAAGCATTACTAGTCATAGTTATTGCTTGCTTGAAGGAAAAAAGGATTGTTGTCAATATGAAGGAGGAAAGTGTTGCATGTTATCGAGTTGATGAATTCAGTGAGAAGCTTTACATTGAGTTGATAAAGTCGAGTTATTATCGACTTGATTATGTCAAATCACTCTATTAGGGATGACAGACATTTTTGGAGTCATAATATAATTTATATTACTTGGAGCATTATGATTTAGATTAAGAGTTTAAGCAGGAAGAAGAGTTCTTAATGAAGAATAATCTATTGATATAAATATCTCATGTGTCTTTATATTTTAACGTAGGAGCAAAACATAAGAAAATATTTTAGGATGCTCCTAAGTTTCTATCTAATAGATCTATAAATGGTGAAAAAAAAATACAAGAAAAATTATTTCTAATTTGTGTGAGAGGATATGAAATGGAATTTATGCTTTAGATAAGGTATAAAACTATATTAATCTTTCATCAACTTTTTGATTTGAATTTTAAAGCCTTCGCTCGTTAACATGCCCATATCGACAAAGTTCAAAAATTATCGATTAGGTGATGAGATAACATTAATAAAATATTTTTTTAGGTTTTTTCTTGTAAACCCATCGACCTAGCAAGAAGAGGAGAAGGGAGAAGAGCGCAAGTCTCCAAACTATATAATGAAAAGTCAACGAAAGTCATACTTAAGGAATATAATGTCCTACTTTAAATGTCATATAGATTTTTGTACCATCTATCCTTATATAAAATATTATCCATTATAATTGGTCTTTCAAATTAATTGAAATCGATCTATCACTAAATACAAAGCACATCACTAAATGATTTTATTAATGATTAGGTATTGACTTCATAAAAATATTTAATCCAGTTGTTAAACTGTCAATAATTCTACTCATCTTGAGTTTTCACTCAAGATCATCTCTTACGACAATTCAATGTTAATGATTATGTATTAACTTCATAGAAATATTCAATCTAGTTGTTAAACTATCGATAATTCTATTCATCTTGAGTTTTTACTCAAAGTCATCACTTACGATAATTGGATGTTAATAATATTTTATTATAAGATGACTTCTTTAAAAATATCTTTATGTAGTAGCCTTTAATTTTATTCATTCTTAATATTCAAATTATGTCTATAAATTTTAAAAAATATTTATAAACTTTGTCGTCGAGCTCCAAAAGTCTAGTATACTAACTCAACTCTTTTTATATGTCAATTGATTTTATTAACTCTAAATTCTACAACTATTTATTCCTATAATGATAAAAAGGATGTACTATATATTATTGGTAATGTGGATGTTATTATCATCTAATGCAATAATTCTCTAAAGATTAAAAAATTTATCAAATAAATGACTGATTGATTCTCAAGAATTAGGTAAGCAATTTTCTAAGTGTAAAGGCAGCAATCACATCTTATGATTTTTTTCTCTCTCTCAAAAGAATTATATTTGAGATTTATTATGTTGATAACTCTATTATGAATCTCATACAATATCGACAGATACTTGTTTCTTTATAGTAATTGTCTTTTAATTACTTAGATATTTTTTTATAGTCAATAAATTATCATAATTCATATATCAACTCTCCGTCAATTGTACATAAATACGTAAACTTTTTCATAAATACATATCATTTCATCTTTATGATTTCACGTATATTGATTGAGATGATAATATTAATAATAAAATATCTATATCAACATATATTATCTTTCTTAGAATATACTTGATCTGTTGGGGTTATTATCTTTCTTAGAACATATATATCCATCACAAGAGTTGAGTATTGAGTAAAAACTATTACTATTGCAAAGCTCTATTTGATCATTAACTTGGTATACAAATTTGGCATACCTCCTAATCTATTCCAACATATATCGTGACAATATCGATGAAACCTATCTATTCTCTAGCCCGATGTTTCATTCTCATATAAATCATATTATACTTATATTTTATCAAAGATCAAGCTATAAGATGTAAGTTACCCCACATCTATATTTTTGACCGATACCACATTCATACTCTTTTACAATATCAGTTGCTTATAAGTTGTTTCATTTATATCATTTTAACATTAATGACAAAAGATTAATTTTTTGACGTATGATAGAGGATCATCATAGTGACTCAACAGTGAAAAAAAAAAAAAAAAGACTGATAACCTCTTATTTCTAAGATGTCACGATTCTAAAGCATTTCGAGGATGATAAGTGGGCAATCTCTCCCTCTTCAAACCTATATAAATACATGGTTCCTTAAATCAATGAAATAATCAACTCTTCACAACATATATCTTTAGCCATCATTTGTTTAAAGTTTTTTAGAGGCAAATCTAGACTTAATATACAGTGCCTAATGAACCAAAGTCACCATAGAGATGAAAATATTCTTTATTCTAAGATTGTTCTTTCGCGAACATATAAATAATAGCTTCTTATATATATATATATGATTCAGGATAAAAAAAAAAAAACTTGAACTTCGATGATTGCGTAAAATCTCGAACTAACCTGAAACCAGAGTGATTGTGTTTAGTATATTCCTATCATTAATTTTGTACCTGACGACTATGACGCAAGAGACTCATAAGGAAAATTATCCTAAGAGATTATCCACCTACTCGATTTATAAGATGAGAGGACATTCAATAAATTTGCTCAATCAACTTGAACATATGACATGAATCAATACTGTATCCACCTATTCAAAGAAGATTCAATTCTAAGGCACGAAGACCTTCAAGCAGTTTGTTCGATCAACTCGAACATATGATATAGATCAACATCAATTTTAACATTAACATAATATATTCAAAATAAAAATTTAAAATCATACTTGAGCCTGTAATTTTATCCTTATAATTTTGCTTGCATTTAAACTCCCACCCACCCAAAGGTGCATATCTTTGTCATCTAGTTTTACACAAGTAAACTCTTAATTTATTAACAATGTTGGGTCAGCAACATACATACAACCTTTTTTACTCATTGAGATTTATCTATGATTTCGATCACTTTCCACCTTAATAATTGATTATATTTGATGAATTGAATCCGCACAATCCAAAGCGAGTGAATCCTTTTGGGTCAAATTTAAGACCAAAAGACTGTGCTCTCCCAATCACTCACCTGCATCGCTAAATTAATCTTAAAAGATTCGCTAAACAATATTTAAATCTCATATTAACATAATTCATCCTTTAATAATCATACATTAACAGAAAACCAAGATTAGTAGACTGCATCAACATCGCAAAACCGGGAATCTGGTTTCCCCCGCGGCGACTCTCGACTGCGTGTGAGCATTTGCCGTTCCTTTTCCCGGAAGTTGTATACCGCAACTCCCATCACACTTAACCAACGATATACCGGGGCCCGTATCATGGGACCCCTTTTTTTGTTTTACACTGGCCGAACGAGTACGGAGTCGAGGTAGAAGTAAAGAGTGCACCAAAGCGTTGTTCTGTTTTGCTCTTTATCACATAATCCGGAGCTGACGCGGAAAAGGATGGTACTCGGCACCCAATTTCTTGTCACCCGACGGTGTACCTTCACGTTCCGTGGATCGATAGATGTTTGCCACAGCGGGACCCAAAACAATTTTAGAACCGTGACAGAAAAGGAAATCGGGTAATCCGGAACTGGTACGAAAGATTAGTGTCAGTAACCAATTAGAATTAGGGGAGGGGGAGATCACAGCTGGCCCTAATTCCCGTAACACGCGGCTGCCTTCCGAAACCACCCGCACAAGGAAGCGAGCGATTCCACCCGTCCGTCCGTCCTCCTCCGCTCTCCTATTTAAGGCCCGTGCCCTTCGTCCTCCTCTCATCTGCTCGGCGCCGCTTCCTTTGTCTTCCCCTGTTCTCTGCGTCTCCACATACCTTCCCTGGTTTCCTGCAATAGGAATACTAGTCTTGCCTTCTAACGGAGAATAGAGAACAGATCGTTCGCCGGTGCCGCAGCCTGTTATTGCCTTTAAATCGTACGTTCTCTTTCAATAAAAGAGAACCTTTTTATTTTTATTTTCCCTCTAGATGTGGTTCGTTATTCATGGAAACAGATATGACCGGCGTCGTTTCCTATGCTGCAACGTTTTGTTGCTGGTGTTTCTTTGCCGTGGTTTGGCACCGCCTTGATTATTTTGTTAGTATTATATGGATATCGAGAATTTTGTGGGATGGTTCCCCTCTTTTGTTTTCTTTTTTTTTGCTTTATTTGTGTTTGAAAAGGGTTCGTTGGAGAGATTCTTCCTTCTCTGGATTGCCGTCCGCTGTTGTTTACCAGATTCTGATTGCGGAACGAGTTCTCGTTCGTTTTTATGTATCTTTATTGTTATTTTTCTTATTTCGGGATTCTAATTTTCCTCTGGTGTATCTTCCGTTCGTTCGCCCATTTTTTGGTTTATTTTGTTTGCATAATGTTTTGTTAGTTTATGCTCTGTTTTCTCTCATATATTTTAGGCCGAAAGATCTCCCTTTGGAGCTTTATTTTGTGTCGCTCATAAGAACTTGTGGTTTTGTTTCTCTTGTTGCAGGAAGTGTGAATGAATTAATGGAGTCTAAAGGTGGGAAGAAGAAGTCTAGCAGCAGTAGTAGTAGTAGTAGTTCATTACACTACGAAGCTCCCCTCGGCTACAGCATTGAAGACGTTCGACCGCACGGTGGAATCAAGAAGTTTCAGTCTGCTGCGTACTCCAACGTAAGAACAACATCCAGAATGAACAAAGAGATTTTTGCGTTGTTTCGGCTGTTTTCGTGTCAATTCAGATCTTTTTTCGTGTAGTCTTCGTTACACTTTTTTCTGATTCGGTGCATCACTTCGATCTTTTGCAGTGCGTGAGGAAGCCATCCTGATAGCCCTTCATGCCCTCTTCCGTAGAGTAGGATTTCCCTGCATTCTGTCTTGTTTCTCTTGCGTTTACCAGTCTCTGGCTAGCTGCTTTCCGATAACCGAAGCTCTCTCGTTCTCTCTTCTTGTCTCTGACTCCAATCAACCCTCACCGTTGTTCTTGCATCCACTCGATGGCATTCTTGATGGATGATTCCCCGGTCCCTCCCATGGTTTCGCCAATTGGGTTCGAGGGGTACGAGAAACGACTAGAGATTTCCTTCTCTGATGCTTCTGTCTTTTTGGATCCCCGTGGCCGGGGACTGCGTGCCCTCTCCAGGGCGCAGTTGGATTCCATTCTGGATCTGGCACTGTGCACCATCGTATCGCAGCTCTCGAACAAGGACTTCGATTCCTATGTCCTCTCCGAGTCGAGTCTCTTTGTGTACCCCTACAAGATCATTCTAAAGACGTGTGGGACAACGAAGCTGCTTCTTTCTATTCCTAGGATCCTTGAGCTTGCATCAGAACTGTCTCTTTCTGTTCACTCTGCAAAGTACTCTCGCGGGACGTTCATTTTCCCCGGCGCCCAGCCATCTCCACACCGCAGCTTCTCGGAGGAAGTCTCTGTCCTGAATGGCTTCTTCGGCGGCCTCAAGTCTGGGGGTAATGCTTTTGTGATTGGTGATGCATCGATGCCGAGCCGGAAATGGCACTTATACCATGCGACCGAGAAGCCCGAGGCGCCTATGATTACTCTGGAGATGTGCATGACCGGACTGGACCCTGAACGGGCATCGATCTTCTTCAAGAACTCGGTCGACGGGCACGTTTCCTCCGCGAAGGAGATGACAAAGCTCTCCGGAATCTCTGATATTATCCCGGAGATGGAGATATGTGACTTTGATTTCGAGCCCTGTGGGTACTCGATGAACGGGATGCACGGCCCAGCATTCTCTACTGTCCATGTGACGCCGGAGGACGGCTTCAGCTACGCCAGCTACGAAGCCATGGGATTGAACCCCGACTCCTTGTCGTCGTATCGTGACCTGATCGAAAGAGTCCTCAGCTGCTTCGGCCCATCTGAGTTCTCTGTGGCAACCACTATCCTCGGAGGAGGCTCCACTTGGGCGAACAAGGTCGATGATATCTACGGCTACACTTGCGACAACATGGTGGAGCAGGAGCTGCCAGGTGGTGGGCTGTTGGTGTACCAAACCTACGCTGCTTCCTCTGTGACTGAATCAATGTCACCGAGGTCCATCCTGAATCACTGGCAAGGAAAAGACGACAATGGGTTCTCCTCGGAGGGTGAGGTGGTGATGGATGACTGAGGAGAAGAATGAGAATGTGATCTTTGCTCAGTTTGACACTGATCTCTCTTCTGTTTCCTTGTGGTTTTTGAAGCAAAGCAGCCGGCCAGTCTAGTAATATTATTATGCTATGTTTTAGCTCAGAATAAATGTTCTAGGTGGCTTGCTGTGTCTGCCACAATGAGCAGCTGTGCTATGCGATCTTGGTTTTGGAAATACTGAAAAAAGCTTTACAACTTGGTTTTGTGATGGTGAGCTGCTTGTGAATGTGTCGTCCAGAATTCACCTACAACGACGAGGGTGCGGTCCTTTGGAAAAGGCCATTTGGCAGCCATGGATTCTGGATGTCGCCATTTGACGTTGGACTGATGCCCTCATCCGCTGCTACAGTATATAATCGAATTCTACCCCTACCGAAGTTGCCATCAGGTATTCTCTTAATGAAGAAGATCGAAGAGAGTGTTGGGTTGACTCTTCCGATCTCTCTCTCTGTATCTCACCGAAGGTGGCCATGACTTTGACATGATGTTGAAGATGGATTCTTGTTTTTTAATCCAATCTTTGCCTTAGACCGGTACCTCCACCTACTACACCTAATTCTGATCCTGAAAACTAGTGGGATTTGCAGTGGTTGCAAGGATTTGACGTGTTTTCCAACCTAGATATGACAACCGATATCTTAGGATATGGTTAAAAAAAAAACAAGCGTTTATTGTTGCCCTCCACATCCAGTTGCTAATGTATTGCAGTTTGTAAAGATAATTTTGGCAGCCATAAAATGAGTTCAAGTGAGAAGGAAAGTTCTTCTTCCAGAAATCACATCAGACCTGCCAGTGTATACTTATACTTTGAACTTGAGATGATTAAATGTTAGTGTAGAGAGAGACTAAACCATATGTTCCATTGTAGAAGTATTTGAGGGAGAGATTTTTTTAATATATATATCATTTCAAAATTTGGAAATGCATATTTGTTCCCCAAGTTTTAATATTATATATAGATCCCTTTTAATATCTAGATCCTTAACATATGACACTTTAATTAGCATCTAATTTGGTTTCTCTTTCTCTTGTCCTTTACTTTTACTTTTTTGTCTTTCCCTTCCTGTGTAAACATTCTGTATCTAATGAAATATACATGATTTAAGGATTATATTAAATGTCGCCAAAAATGACAAGTTCAAAATAGTGTTAGTCCTATCACGTGCACGCCACGTGATTGATGGGTACCTAAGAAAACCCTAGAACAGATGGATTCCGAACCACGTGCGTGCCCGTTGCCACCCGCCGTCTATTCCCTTCTCACAATAAGCAAAAAAAAAAAAAAAAAGATAAGAAAAAAGGAACAGAAAACAAGTAGCCCCTTTCTTCTCTTCGACTCTCGCGCAGGTCCTCGAGAAGGTCATTTCCTCGCTCAGAAATGGAGCTAACGGCGCAGCAGCTTAGGGGTTTTGATGGCTCGGACGCGAGCAAGCCCATCTACGTTGCCATCCGCGGCGCCATCTACGATGTCTCCACCGGCAAGGGCTTCTACGGTCCCGGCGGCCCCTACGCGGTCTTTGCCGGCCGCGAGGCCAGCCGTGCCCTTGCCAAGATGAGCAAGAGCGAGGACGACGTCTGCGGCGACCTCGACGGCCTCTCTGAAAAGGAGCTTGGTGTCCTCGCCGACTGGGAGAATAAGTTCCAAGCCAAGTACCCCGTCGCCGGCCGCCTAAAAAAAATCTAAACTTTATGCCGTTTACAGGTTCGATCTGTTGGGTCATCTGTGAATCCAACTAAATAAGTGTTGATTGTGTGAGGGTGTGGTTAGATGCTATGGTTGCTTCTTGAATCCATCAAGTTTATCTATGTGTGCACTAAAAATGGGAACTTTATGCTTATTGAACTGTGTTTGTTTGTGCGTGAATTAGGTAAATTCTTAATTATCTAGATGTTGCCATGCCACTTTGAAAACAAACTACTCTAATCCATAAATTCAACAAAGGTAAGTGAATATTTTGTGAGGATTTACTAAGATGCTTCTTTGCCTCTTCAATCCCTCAGGTATATCACTGTATGCACTGGAAAATGAAAACACATAACGATAATTTAGCTTGATTTGTGCGGTTATATGTGGCTGTCAGGTTCAGTGTAATCAAGTCATTGGTTCAAGTGTAACACCCCGATAGTTCCACATCGGAAGTCGACAAGATTAAAATTGGCTTATAAGGGTTTGATGAGTATATTATTGTTAACTTCAGTTTAAGCATTTTAATCGATGGTTTGGGTGGTCAAACGAAGTTGATAGATCAGTTAGCCCATTAGACTCGGTCGTGACACAAGGAGTCATTGAACATAGCTAGACCTTACCATTTCTTTGTTCTTGAGTGAAACATCATAACTAAGTTTTGACTTGAGCCCTCGTGCACAATTTTTGCTGGATTTTTACGAAACAAATAAATGTGTTATATGCTTGCCAATTCTACTGGTCTATGATTCAACGATAACAACTGCAAGATGTTGTAAGTATTTGTGGTTGCCACATTGATCTTTTTCTGCCATTGAGTTTTGTATTTAGTGATATTCTTGGTTATATCAGAAAGTACGTAAATCATTATTTGAAGTTTTTGTAAAATTATCTTAGCTGTTTTACCTCTTCTACATGTTCTTGCATCAACAATACTAATTGACATTCTTCATCTAACTACATGTTTTTGCCTAATTGTTTTTCAGCTGAACTAATAGATGACTACATATGCAAAGTTTATAACTGAAATGAAGGTTCTTAATTTTGATGAGTTATAATTAAATACCATTAATTCTGGTTCAGAATATGTACTTGTCATCGTTTTGTTGATGATTATGCTCTTCTACCTTAATTGTTTTCTTTCCTTTTGCTTTGTCGGTTGCAAATGGAATCTTAAGGAGGTAATTAAGTCGGAGTTTTATCTTTCAGCTTTCCTGCCATCGCCCGATCAATTTTCATTTGATTTTTCCGGATTGATGTCTGTTAGAAGTAGGTTGATCAGAAGTCCTCCCAAGATCATGGATTTGGCATTGACTGTTATATTTTTCATGGTTGTTTCAGAATTGTCTAATTACTGTTTGCCAACAAAAGCATACACTACTCAGCCATGTGTCGAATGGTAGCTTCTAAAAGCTCGAAAGAACTCTTAGATGTATTTATAGGAATGGAGTTCGGGGCATACCATTGATTCTGTCTGGCATGTATAAGAACTTTTCATATAAAGTTGTAGTTCATTCTAAAAGAATCTTTTTTGGAATTGTATTTCATTCGGTTATTGTGTTGGAAGTGGCTATTGAATTTTAAAATGCTTTAATTATTTAAATATAATATGTTTTCTTACCTTTTGTTAAAGTATCTTAGAAAATTTTAATCAGAGTGCTTAAAAATGACAATATTCTTTTAGTTTTCAGTCAATGTACTCTGTTTTATATGCTCTCCATCTTTAAAGCTTTAATTCTCTGTTTTGGATGATACTTATCATTTTTAAGTATGGTCTTCTCCACATGGAGTGTTAAAATGAATGTGATGCTTTGTTTTGATGGATATAATTCATTCTCTAGTTGTCTCTTTATCTGATAGATCATGGCTCTTTTTTTCTATTTCCATGCAATCAACCTTTTATTTGATTGGTCTTTTAGTCTCTCTTTGCCTGATTTTGATGTCGATTTCTTTTTCATAAGTCACTGAATGCATTATGTTAAAACTGTTCAATTCCTGATACTTCAAACATTTAAGATTTAAATAGCCTCTATTAATCAGAACTATCAGCAAAAGCCTGATTTAGCAGATTTACACCTTTGAGCAAAATTTTCTATCCAAATAGAAGACACAGGCCTGTATGGTGCCTCAACCCGAAAGGGATCTTCAAAATTCCTTCTCACTGAAGATTGTGAGTTTGGTGGTGTTTGTCAGAAATTGTTTGCTGCAGCATTTATTTTTGATGAGGAAGAGGAAACAGCTGCTCATCTGATACTCCACTGTCGACTTGCAAGAGATACTTGGCAAAAGTCTGTGCCTGACTACACTCTTCATTGCAACCCTGTGCCTGACTTCAGGAGGCTTTCCCTTTCTAAAAGCAGTTCTGGAGACTTATTTGTTATTGTTTACTATGTGAGCCTGCTGGTTTTCATGGTTGAAAAGAACTCAAGAAAATTTTGTGTCAGTTCTTTGAAGGTAAGCTGAGATCAGTAGCTTGGGCTTCTCTCTCCAGGTGCAAGCAAGCTCATGCATGATTTGCTTCTCCTTTTTACATTTGTTTAAGCAAGGTCCTGCCAAATCCTTCTGATTCCTTCTCCTTGATCTACTTTTCTTAGCATAAAATGTGTTCAAACACATGTAATAGAACATCTTAAATAATTCAGTATTGACATAGGAGTAGTCTTGTTGTCATGATGAGATTATTCCTATGAGATTTGAGTGACTTTAGTTTAAAGTTGAAAACTAAATAATTTCTCTCATTGAGGAGGACTAAATCATATCCTTTGGTCCTTTCTACGCTTTGCATTGATGAAATGTTTTACACACAACTCTTTATATGTATTTTAAAGTGTCATGAATGAAGGTGGCTTTTGAATCAACAAACTCAAAAAATAAAAGGAATAATGAGCACCAAAAGCTGCAAGTTTTAGGTCTTGCGGCATCCACCGTGCAGAGGCCACGTCACCCTGGAAATGTGTCTGGGTGGTTCGGTCGAGCTACGTAGCGGGGCAAAGAAGCCTTCATGCGGCCGCCGGTGCAATAAGCACACGTCGATTCGGGTGTAGGATTCGTGCGGCTGCCAAATTAGGTTCCGCTCTTCTTCCACTTCGCGGCTTCTACCTGTTGAGTCGTCGATTCCTGGTGGTAGGATTAGGGTTAGGGATTCCTCGATCCTTTCGCGAAATTAAAGAGTGGGGAGAGAGATAGAGAGAGCGGGGGATCTTGATGGCTCGGTTGCCGAACCAAGACGAGCTCCGGACTAGTTGCGGCCACTCAGGGACGGCGTAGGCGGCGGTGAAGTTGGATGACGAGCTCGGCCGTCTTAACAAGAAGTTTAAGACGGTGGCCCCCAATCAACGGCTACCACCGACCAATCTTTGTTTGACTCCATCGTTTCATGGTTCGACCTCATGTTTTCTATCCGTTGTCAAACCAGCTAGAAGGGTGAAAGAACAATTTTTTATCACAATAGTCGGTTATATTTGGTTTGATGTTCTGATTACATACTAGAAACTACTTGGACAGAGCTCACTGGCAGAAAAAGAATCATGTAGCTAATAGTTGGGATATTACTACCTGTTGTTGTTGTTCTAATTATGAGACTTATGCTTCATCAATTTTTTCTATTCATTTTATTTATTGATGAGCACATATTGTAGAAGAAACTGTCTTTGTTGCAATTATTATCTTTGCTTTGTACCGTGCAGAGTTTGTAATGTTGGTAGCGTAGGTTTCTGATGTTTCTTTCTTGCAGGACGTGATGTATAACTTGCTTGATGAACCTAGTCCTTTGGGCCTACATCTTAGTAAGAGCCCATCTTTGGTTGATTTGATTCAGATGAGGCTTTCTCTAGGAAATTCTTCTGCTGCATCTTGTGGCGCAACTTTGAGAGCTTGGGAGGATGCAGGAAGAAAGAACTGATGTCAGAACCTGTTTCTAGCACAGCTGAAAAAATGAAAGCCTCAAATTTTCCTTTATCACTTTTGAGGATTGGTACATGGGAGGTGAGAAATTCTGTTGCTTATGTAATTATTGTTCTATTTGTCTTTCAATTTCCTTTTCATGTTTGATGCGTTTGGAAAGGTATCATATGTCAATAATGCAAAGACAAATTTCTGTCACTGCTGCTTGTTTTCTGATTTATGTGATTGATTGTTCTTTGTTGTCCCATTTATTCTGAGTACACCACATGGTGAATGCTTGATCTAATATTTTTCCATGTGATAATTGATCTGAGGGCTAAGAATCAGTGTATGTTTGCTAATCTATGTATATTGTTTATGAGTTTTGATGTAAACTGAATAGTTTAGATTCTCAATCGTATCTTCTATGGTAACTTGGATTTAGCTGTTAACGATAGCGGAAGGAACTAACTTTCTTCTAGATTTTCAGCAGATTCTGTGCATCAACTGCACAATATCAAAGTTACTCTTCATTGCATTGGGTAGATTTGTGGCATGACTAGTTTGGTGGCTGTTTACGAACAGCATATATCAAAATATGAAGGTGATATAGTGGCAAAATGCTACTTAGTCAGACAAAAACTTCTTTGGGAAGGTCTGGAAGGTATTCTCAAGAGCAAGATGGAATTCCAGTGGTCAGACATTTCTGATCTTAAGGCAACTTGCCTTGGAAATGGGCTTGGAAGTTTGGATACAGTGGTAAAATTTATTGCTCCGAGAAGTGTTTAATTTCTGACATGTTTCATTAATTATCATTCAGTTGGCAAGACCACCTCTATTCTTCAGGGAGACTGCTCCCCAACCTGGGAAGCATACATTTTGGCAGTTGATATGGCATTTTACGGTATTGCCCCCATGGCAACAGTCATTAAACATGAAAGCACCAACAAGGAGCCTCTGGGCAGATATGGCAAGCTGTGTCAATACAACACCTTAGATGTACGAATGACCACTCCTCGAAATGTCCAAAGTCGTATAAGGTAGTGCGGCGTCGTATAGGGTCACTTTGGAAAGCTTGGAGCGTCGCCGCACGGCGCCGACCCATGTAGGTCAGTCGGCACCCATACGAGATGTACGAGCTGGTCGCCCGAGGAGTCGGAAGCAATTAAAAGGCCGTGTACGACCAACCTCCGTTTATAGGCATAAAGTTAACCCCCTGACCAGCTAGGACCCAAGGCTGACATCGGAACATAGCGCCGCTGGAAGCACAAGCCTGAGTTGCCTCGAGCCTGACACACTCATACGATTCAGCGAACTCTCTCCAAGCGCTCGGTCAATCGTCGCTTGGACGAGGTCCAAAGGGAGTTCCACAAATCAAAAGAATAGCTCGGGGAGGGCTCCTCGGTAGGGTCCCCCTTTGTCTAGAGAATCCAAGATAAACCATCCCCTTCAACTTCCGCCTCCAGACGTTGGAGGCCTACGATGGCAGCTCCGACCCAACGGAACACATAGCCTTCCGAGCCCAGATGTGCCTATATGGCACCTTTAATGCTTTGATGTTCTGAGCGTTCCCCACAACTCTTTGAGGCTCAGCTCGGATATGGTACAGTTGATTGGGCCGGTTTCGATCTCATCTTTTGATCAGCTCGCAAGAGAGTTCAAAATTAACTTCCTGGCCAGCGTGCAACCTAAGCCATCCATGGCCACGCTTCTCGGTCTGAACCAAAAAGACGATGAGCCCCTATCTCACTTTGTCGCTCTCTTCGCGGCCAAAATCGACGAGTTGTAGACGCTCACCCCTCACTAATCATGCGGGTGTTCCTGATGGGACTACGACCGTCCAGATTCTTTTGGTTGCTGGTCGAACAACCGATGACAACTATTCCTTAGATGCTCCAGCGTGCAAATCAATATGTCGCTGCTGAGGCTTTAGTGGTCGAAAAGCGCGAGAAACACAAGAGACCCCGCGTCGAACAATCTTGGGGATGGTTGTCAGGGCTGCCAAGAAGAAAGCTCGACTAACCCGAGTCATCAATTCTGAGGCCCCCCTTGTCGTCGTTAAACTCATCCCGAACAGAAATCTTCCTTGAAGTCGGAGAGAAGGGGTTGCTCAAAGTGCCAAACCCGATCAAAACACTACCCGAGCTCAGAGACCAATCTAAGTATTGTCGGTTTCACCGTGACCACGGACATGACATCGAATAATGTTGCGACCTGAGAAACCAAATCGAGGAGCTCATCCGTAGGGGGCATCTCGTGCGCTACCTCAAGAAGCCGCAAGAATCCTTCTTGCGACCTCATGACCCTCTGGAAATGTAGATTGATGTCATCGTCGGTGGACAAACTTCTAGAGGAGACAACACGTCAGGGCGTATGGCTTATGCAATCGTGGAAAAACGTCTCAAACAGAGGGACGAGCCCGAGATCGCCTTTCGGATGGGGGAAGCCGAGTACCCCGACCATGATGATGCTTTGGTAATCTCGGTCAGGATTGCCAATGCTGGTTAAAAGGATAATGGTAGACACTGGAAGCTCGGCTGACGTCCTCTACCTCTACGCTTTCCAGAAGCTCGGCCTAACCAAGAAAGATCTCAATCCTATGACATCTACCCTCACCCGGTTCATCGAGGATTCCATCTCCCCCCTCGACACCACCACCCTACCGGTTACCATCAGAGAGGAACCGAGGTCAAAGACCATGATGATCACCTTCATGGTGGTCAAGCTCCCTTCGGCGTACAATATCATTCTCGGTCGCCCAACCCTCAACAAGTTAAAGGCAGTTATCTCCACGTACCATCGGACAACGAAGTTCTCAACTCGAGCAGGGGTCGGGGAAGTAAGAAGTGATCCTCGGGAATCAAGGTAGTGCTACTTGACAGCGATCACACTCCTTAAGAAGATGAAGCCCGAACCGCCTGTAGTCGACCTCCGAAACACGACCAAGATTCTGCCTTGTCCGAAGCCCACCGAGCAGACTCGAAGTTCCCCAAGATGAAGACAGACTCGATAGAGTCGTCAAAATTGGGTCTGCGCTCTTGGAGAAGGAACAAGTTCAGCTCATCAATTTCTTGACAAAGAATGTTGACGTCTTTGCTTGGTCACCAAAATACATGCCAGGGATTGATCCCGAGGATGCACAACACGACCTAACATCTTCCCCAAAGCATGCCCAGTAAAACAACAGCGTCGAAAAATTTGCCCCTGATCGGAAGAACGCAGTCAGTGACGAGGTAGACCTTCTAATGGAGGCTGAGTTCTTAATCGAGATCAACTATGCTCAATTGGTATCTAATATACTGCTTGTCAAACAATCTAATGGAAGCTGGAGAATGTGTGTTAACTGTTGACTACACCGATCTTAATCGGGCTTGCTCGAAGGATTGTTACCCCTCCCGAGGATTGATCAATTGATAGACGCAATCGCGGGTCATGAGCTCCTCATGTTCATGGATGCTTTCTCGAGCTACAACCAAATCCTAATGGCACTCGAAGACCGAGAGCATGTTGTCTTCATAATGGACCAAGGAGTCTACTACTATAAAGTCATGTCTCTCGGTGTAAAAACTGCTGGAGCAACATATCAGAGGATGGTTAATCAGATGTTCAAGTACCAGATCGGAAGGAACATGGAGGTATATGTAGACAACATGATCATCAAAAGCAAGCTCGGTAGCACCCACTTAGTAGACCTAGCCGAGATGTTCTAAACACTCAAGAAGTTCTCGGCTTTATCATCCACAAGAGGGGAATAGATGCAAGTCCTAACAAGATCTGAGCCATAACCGAGATGTAATCTCCTCGGTCGGTCAAGGAAGTTTAACGTATGGCTGGGAGGCTAGTTGCTCTTGGCCGATTCTTGTCTCAGTTGGGAGACAAATGCCTTCCTTTCTTCTAGGCTTTAAAGAGCACAAAAAGCTTCGAGTAGACTTCGGAGTGTGAAGAAGCCTTCAAAAAGTTTAAGGTGCACCTCACACACCTACCCCAGCTTGCTTCGGCCACTCCAGTTGAACTACTCAGCCTGTACTTAGCGGCCTTCGAGCACGCGGTCAGCTCAGTCTTGGTTAAAGACGTAGGGGAACAACGACCCATCTATTATTCCAGCTATGCCTTGAATAGACCCGAGGAACGATATTCACCGATCGAAAAAATTAGCTGGCCCTGGTGCAAACAGTGAGGAAGCTACGCCCCTACTTTCAAGCTTATACGATAATAGTAATCGATTAACCACTCTATTAGATCTTCTCCAAATTCGATGTATCCGGTCGAATGCTCAAGTGGTTGGTCGAGCTCGGGGAGTTCGACATCCAATACGTTTCAAGAGCAGCCATCAAGGCCCAAGCAATCGTCAACTTTATATTCGAGCTGGCTCCTTACGAAGGCAACAATCGCCAACGCATCGAGCAAAGATGGACCCTATACATCGACGGGTCGATTAATGCCGAGAGAGGAGGGGTTGGTCTCATCTTAAAGGGACTGGCCGATCAGTTGTGCAAACACACACTTCACTTCGAGTTTAAAGCTACCAATAATGAAGTCAAGTATGAAGCATTATTGTCTGGGCTCTGTCTAGCCCTGGAATTACAAGTGAAAGAAATCGAAATTTTCACTGACTTGCAACTGGTCGTGGGCCAGGTTAACAGAGACTATAAGGCTCGTGAAGCGACCATGGAAAGATACTTGTCCGAGGTACGCCGACTCATCAACCGCTTCCAACACTTCTCGATAACAAGGGTACCTCGGGTGGGTAACGTACAAGCAGACGCACTAGCCAAGCTCGCCTCGACATGAAGCTCAAGAAGATGCCTCGAGATGGTTGAGAAGCTTCCCTACCGAACCATCGCAACTCAAAGTATAGCCATGACCAAAGCCACTCCAAACTGGATGAAGGAGATCCTTCATTATAAGAAGGACGAAACCGTACCAACCGACCCTACCGCTTGTCGATAGCCCAGGCGAACTCAGGCCTGGTATTGTAAAATCAACGACCAACTCTACCGCCGGTAATTCAGCCAACCCCTCCTTTGTTGCCTAGCGCCTATGGAGGCCGAGACCATTCTGGCCGAGGTCCATTAGGGCATCTGCGAAGAGCACATCGGTGGTCGAACTCTAGCCTTAAAAATCCTCAAACAAGACTACTACTAGCCGACCATGCGTCGGGACGCAGAAACTTATGTGCAACGGTGTTCACAATGCTAGAAGCATGATCGAGTCCCGCATTAGCTTGCGATTCTGTTAGCTTCGATTGACTGCGCATGACCTTTCGCGCAATGGGGAATGGACCTTCTCGGCCCGTTGCCCCTACTTCGGGACAACAAAGGTTTCTTGTAATCAAGGTGGATTATTTCACCAAATGGGTCGAGGCTAAACCCTTGGCGTCTATCATCGAGAAACACGTCGAAGGGTTCGTTTGGAAGAACATTATCACACGGTTCGGTATTCCGAAGGCCATCGTCACTGACAACGGGACCCAATTCAACAATTCAAAGTTAAAAATATTTTGCTAGAGTTATAGAATTCAGCTAAGGTTCAGCTCCATGGCACACCCCCAAATCAACGACCTGGCCGAGGTAACCAATCGAGCAATACTTAAAGGTCTCAAGAAGAGGGTCGTTGGGGCGCTCAACGCATGGGTCGATAAACTCCTGAGCATCCTATGGGCATCCTGCACTACACCAAATGGGTCGATAAACTCCTGAGCATCCTATGGGTATCTTGCACTACACCAAAAACCGTCACAGGGGAATCGCTCTTCAGTCTAGCGTTCGAAACTGAAGTTGTGTTACCACCTGAGATGGTTTTCCCACCTCTTTTGGTCACAAACTTTGGGGAAGGCGCGTCGAAGGAAGGGCTCAGATCCAACCTCAACCTCCTTAAGGAAAAAAGAGCCGAGGCATACCTTCGAACATTAGTATAAAAAAGAACAGTGGTAAAGATTTTTACAATCAGAGAGTACACGCTTGCAAATCAAGGTCGGAGACTTGGTCTTGCGAAAAGCTGAGATCAGTGACCCGACTCGTGCCCGAGGCAAACTAGCACCAAATTGGGAAGGTCATTATCGACTAACCAACATCGTCCGGGATGGAACTTACCGACTCACTACACAAGAAGGAAACCAGCTACCAAGGACCTGACATATATTAAACCTAAAGAAATTTTATGTTAACACCGAGGACCTCATCGGGTAAGGGAGAAAGCAAGTAATTTCGTAGAAAAAGACACAAGTGTTTCATCGATTTTAAACGGAAGAAACAAATTCATTTATAAGCAGAGGAATTACACTATATGGTCAGTCGTAACTTCACAACAAAACAATACCCGGTTGACTATCAAAAATCAAAATACATAGTACAAGCCTTTAGGTCAAAGGAAGGTCGGGGTTGTTGTCGAAAGGAACCTCGTCTACATCTTCACATTGTCATCCTCGGGAAGGCTGGCGAATGGATCCTCTTCAATCTCCAAATCGGGGTACCGAGCCCGGAATCTAGCCAATGCAACTCAGTACCCATACTCGTACGTCGCCTGCCCCGACCTCTGGAGTCTGAGTTGAAACCCTCGTGGCTCCTTGTACTCCTTGACGACCTTCCTCGCCTTCTCAGGTGCGACTTGGGTCTCCTCGACAAGGGCCTCTTCCGCCTTTTCTGCCTTAGACCGGGCCTCCGCTACGTCTCGTGACAGCTTTAACAACTGGTCTTCCATTGATCGAAATTTGCCACGAGACTCCTTTAGCAGCCGTTGGGACTCCTTGAGGCGTCGTTCATACTCCTTGAGTTTTGATTTCAATCGAACGACCTTAGCCTCCAACTTGGTCGCATGCTGCTCGGCCGCAGCAACTGCCTCTGGTGCGGCCCCAGCCTTTAGCTCTACTATTTGGCTCCGGAGCTCGGAGATCATCTCTCATGTTGTTGATCACTCGGCTTGCATCATTGACCTGATCTATTAGCGCCATCTGGAAGTGTTGATTCTTCATGGCAAAAGCATACGTCAGTGGATCGAAGAAACGCTTAAGCAAAAAGAAAAGGAGAGAGAAAAAGGAGAAGACATCCATACCCAAATCAAGGATTTAGCGGCCTTCTCAATCAGCATCTCGGACGTCGAGCCGTATAGCTGCTTCACTATCCCCGGGCACAAGGCTCCTCACTCGTAAGTTGCGGCGAAGGCATCGTTCGACCACACTCGGCTCTCAATTGTTAATCTCGACTAACATGGCTCGAGAGGTGTGCCTGGCTCCCCCTCGGGTAGGTCAATCATGAATAAAACCTAGAAAGGCTCATCCTCACTGCGGGCACGGGTTTGACATAAATCTTGAATTAACGTCGATCGAGATGCCTACGCCGAAGAATCCGCCTCGGACGAAGAGACACCCCTAGCACGTGCACTTCCGGCGGCAGAACCTTCACCTTGGGAGGTACCTGGCGACGCCTCGCCCGAGTCGCCAACCTTCTAGGCAGCCGCTTCCCTAGCCATAGCCCCCTCGGACATCTTGCGAGTCTCGACCTTTTGCTTCTTCCGCGGATGGTCGAACTTTGTGTCTCTCGATCGCGCTCCATAGGCCGTCTCTGTCAACGACAGGGGGTCGGTTGGGGAGGATGCGAGGTCGAAGAAGCGTGTGGCATCCCCTTCATCTCCTTAAGGTTTACCATTCCTAGCATAAGAGAAAACCAAACACATCAGTAAGGCACTTAATGAGCACAAAAAGATAGTGAGGACAGGCTCGAGCCATACCCCGAGGAGCCGGACTGATGCCTACTTCCACCAAACCACTCCTTGGTCATATTCCTAATCGCGCGAGAAAAAGACACTATCTCCTTATACGATAGACTCGGGGTATGGCTCTTTATACGGTAGACTCGGGGGAGTGTTGTTGATGGTTTGAGATGCCCACTCAAGACTAAAATCTCACCCCCGACCACAACTGATGAAAAAGAATCGGTTTTCCACCCTTTATTGTTCGAGGGTGCCCCAGTCACCCTGAAACTACCTCGGGATGACAGATAATAGCCGCCCCGCCCCTTCGAGAACGGAAAACACGACAAGAAGAGGATTCAGGTCGGGGTAATCCCAACTCCTCAACACTCTCCAAGGAAAGCCACTAGATAGTGCCACGAGTTAGGCACCATCTGTGATGACGAAATTCTTCACCATGCGAGGCAGTCCTCGATCACTAGATGCAATGAGAATCGAAGCCTCGCCTCGAGTGCATTAAGAGTCAGACCAAACCCATTTGAAAACGGATCGGAGGCACGTTGCCTGTGTCGAGGAACATGCAACTTATAATCGACCAGGATACTATAGTGCTCCTTGACGCGATTGAGAAGCCACTCGGTCACAACTGAATCAAAATCATGTAGCGATTATAGGGCTTCAAGGGCTCGAGTGGCCTTTTTGTTCAATAGAGACATTCCTTCCGAGGATGAACTTATTACTTTTACCCCTGGGTTACCCAACGTCGAAGCCACGGCCTCGGGTATTGCTCGACCAAACGAAAAAGAAAAAAGGTAAGAAGAGGAAGGCGACATCCTAACCGACATCAACTCCTATGAACCGAGGAGAGATGATGAGGGCAGAGGGAAGAAACAGAGCAAATGAGCAGAGTAGGAAGAATGAGACCAGCGGAGGGGTTTATAAAGAAAGCCTCACCATCCGCGATGACCCTTCGCCTCCATAGAGGGAAAAGAAGTGCACTGCACCATTATTACTCCTACGAAAGTGGCCACCCCATTCAAAAAATCCTCTTATCCCATCGGCAGGAAAAGGCCCACCATAAATTAGAACTCCCGCTAAATCAAAGGTTCCCGCCAAAATTCAGAGTTCTCGCCGAATCAGAGCTCCCGCCAAAAATATGAGCTCTCGCCAAAAATAAAAGTATTTCGTCAGAAATAGGAGTTCCCGTCGAAAAGCCTTTTGGCTAAACATGTGACCAAGTAGTGTTGCTCGGCCAAACATATGCCTGAGCGGTGTTGCTCGGCCAAACATGTGCCCAAGTAGTGTTGCTCGGTCAAACACAAGTTGGAGCGGTTTTGCTCGGCCAAACATGTGCCCAGCAGTGTTGCTCGGCCAAACACATGCGCGAGCAGCGTTGCTCGGCCATACATAGGACCGAGCAGTGCTGCTTGGCCAAACATGTGTTCGAGTAGTGTTGCTTTGCCAAACATAGGTCCGAGCAGTGTTGCTCGACCAAACATGTGCCCGAGTAGTATTTCTCGCCAAACACATGCCCGAGTAGTGATGCTCGGCCAAACACATTCCCGAGCAGCGATGCTTAGCCAAACATAGGCCCGAGCAGTGTTGCTCAGCCAAACATGTGCCCGAACAATGTTGCTCGGCTAAACATGTTCCCGAACAATGTTGCTTGGCCAAACATGTGCCTGAGTAGCATTGCCCGACTAAACATGTGCCTGAGTAGCGTTGCTCGGCCAAACATGTGCCCGAGAGCATTGCTCGGCCAAACACATGTCCAAACATCGTTGCTCGGCTAAACAAGTGCCTGAGCAGTGTTGCTTAGCTAAACATGTGCCCGAGCAGTGTTGCTCGGCCACACATGTACCTGAGTAGTGTTGCTCGACCAAACACATGCTCGAGCAGCGTTGCTCGGCAAACATGTGTCCGAGCAGTGTTGCTCGGCTAAACATGTGCCCGAGTAGTGTTGTTCGCAAAAAAGTTTCTTAAACATATGCTGTTACAGCTGCTGCCTCAAGCCCGAGCAGCGTCGCTCGGCCAAATACAAGCCTAAGTAGCGTCGCTCTTTCGATCTTAAGCCCAATGATGGTCCATGAAAGTTCGGTAATCAAGTACGGTCAACATACAAGCACCGTCGCTCGGTCAGCTACAGGCCTGAGTTACAAAACCCAATAAGTCCAATGTTCATTAGTCGAGTTACAGCGCTTGGCCCATCTAACGCTCAGTTCCCAAGCAATACCACTCGGCCGATCCAGTGCTCGAGCCATCTCACTCGGCTGACCCAATGCCCAGTCAAGTAATGCTACTCGGCCAGTCCAATGTCAGAGTGATGTTGCTCGGCCAGCCCATTCCTAGAGTTATGCCACCTGACCGATTGAACTCCCGAACAAAAGTTCCCGAATCAACCAACAATTATACCATCAATCTTAATACGACAGCAAAAGACACTAAGCCATGCCTCGGGCCATCACCTTTGCAAGGATCTCGAGGCATGCCCCTTGGGAGAGAGAGAGAGGGGGGGGGGGGGGTGGGAAAATGATATGGCATATTTTATATCACCCCTATGGCAACAATCATCAAACACGAAAGCGCCAACACGAAAGCATCAACATAGCACTTCGGACATACGAATGACCACTCCTCGAAATGTCTAAAATCATACAAGGCGGCATTGCGTCGTACAGGGTCACTCCAGAAAGCTCAAAGCGGCGTCGTGTGGCGCTGACCCATGTAGGTCGATCGGTGCCCATACGAGATGTACGAGTCGATTGCCCGAGGAGTTGAAAGCCATTAACAAGCCGCGTACGACCAACCTTCGTTTGCAGGTATAAAGTTAACCCCCTGACTAGCTGTTAGGACCCTTGCTAAGTCGGGTCTGTTTATTCAGGTTGAGTCATGTTAGCCAGAGTCAGTTATGGGTCGGGTGAATCTCATAAAAAGTCGGTTATGAGTAGATTGAGTGGTTTTATCTTCAGTTGGGATTGACTCCGTTATTATTTTCAGTTAGGAGTCTATTAAGAATCAAAGATTAGTAAGACTCTTAGTAAAGCCTTATAAATAAGGTTGTAAAACTCTTTATGGAGAGCAATCAATGAGAAGTATTAGTTTTTGCCAAAAGGCAAAACCCTAGGAGGCAGATCCTCTCGAAGTGATCTAGGAGGCCCGATCCCCTCGAAGAGATCGTTTATCCTCTTTTTCCACCCTCTTCTTCCACGATAGAACCCTATAATCCTATCAATTGGTATCAAAGCAATTGATAGAACCCTAGGGTCCTATCAATTGATATCAGAGCAACGATCCTCGGCGTTCTTACTGTGATTCCGCGGCCGCTCCTTTTGTCATCATCGTCGCTGCTGCCATCGTCATCAACGTCGTCGCCGCCGCCATCATCGTCATATTAGCCACCTTGCTGCAAAAATAAAAGAAGAGAGAGAAAAAAGGAAGCCGTAGCCACCCCTCTTTTCTCCTCATCTGTGAAAAAAAAAGAGAAAAATGAAGAGAGAGAGAGAAAGAGAGAAGAAGAAGAAGAAGAAGGGGCCCCGCACCTTCCCCCTTCTTCCCCACCTACCTGCCACCTGCCAAGCCACGGCTACCCTCCTGCCGCCCACCCGCACCTTCCTTCCCCTTCTTCCTCCCTCGCTCTTGCCACGGCCGGCGCCGCCTCAGCCACTGCCCTCGTCCTTTCCTCCTTTCCTGCCGCAGCCGCATCTTCCTCCTCTTTGCCACTATTACCACCGGAACCCACCGAACCCTCGCCATCGCAGTCATTGTCGCCCTCCCGCCAGCCCACCCCGCCATCCATGCCGCACTTGCCGGACCCTCGTTGCCTCCTTCACTTCCCTTGCCGCTGCCTTCCACCAACCGCCACTGCCGCCCATTCTTCCTCCCCGTCAGCAACCGGCGAAGGCGCAACCATCTCTCCTCCGCCACTGCCGCCCACCGCCTCCTCATCTTCTTCCCTTGCGCCCACCGTCGTAGCCTTGCCCAACTGCCGCCAAACCGTACCCCTCGCCGGACCCGTCGGGACCCTCGCTCCCACTTCTTCTTCCTCACCGGACCCCGTTGCTCGTCGGAACCCGCCTCCTTGTTGTCAGCATCTCCACAACCGTTGCCCCTTCCCTACGATGCAAACTCATGCCCCTGACTCGACAGCAGAAAAAAGAATTGAACATTACTGATCTACAATCCTACATAATGACTATAGATGATACACTTGATGCATGGTTTTAAGCTTTCGAGGCTCGCATGGAAGATAGATTTCAAGAACTCCTCCGCGAAATTAGAAGAAGCCGATCAGAGAGTCCCAAGAAATCTTAACACGGTGAAAGTTCCAAAGGGAGTCGATCTGAAAAGTATGATCAGGGGCAGGACGTAGGATACACACGCATGAGGGTGGAATTTCCCAGATAGGAAGATGGAAACTCGATTGGTTGGATTTCACGTGCTGAAAGATTTTTTCGTTTTCGCAGGACTCCGGAGGAATCCAAGGTGGAGATCGCCTCCATTTAACTTGAAGGAGACGCGATCCAGTGGTACGATTGGGACGAGCATACTCATGGAGAACCATCTTGGGAGCAATTCAAAAGCGAACTTTTGATTCGCTTCGGACCATCGGAGTACAACAACATGGATGGACAACTTGCCAAAATCCGTCAGACCTCTACCGTACAAGAGTACCAGGGCAGATTTGAGCGCCTCTCAAACCAAACCCAAGACTGGTCCGAAAAACAACTGCTGGGAACATTTATTGAAGGGCTCAATCCAGAGATGCCATGATGGCTGTCATATCATTCGCTCGGATACAAGAAAAAAAGCTCAATAGGGACAATCGCAGAAATAAAAGCATAAATCAGCAAAAGGGTTATGCTGGCATTGTGATGAAAAATGGAGTAGAGGACATCGATGCAAACGGGGCCATCTCCTGATGATAGAACCAATTAAAGAGGAATCAGAGAATGATGACGTGGACTCTGATCGAGAAGGTACATATTCTAACAACGCTATTGGACCTTTCGTACATACAGTATATGTAATCATAGGCTACTCTAACCTACAAACCATGAAAATCGAGGAAATTTTGAAACAACACATCGCTTTTAATTGATCGGTAGCACTCACAATTTCATGGACAGAAGGCTTGCTGACCGATTGGCCTATCAAATTCAAGACTGTGATGATTCAAAGTTAAGGTTGCTAATGGTCGAATTCTAATTTGTAATATTAAGTGCTCAAGAATCAAACTAATGGTATAGGGCCAAAAACTACGGGTGGATTTTTTTCTGATACATCGAAATAGTGCTTGGAATTGAATGACTGTCAACTATGGGTGATGTCACATGGAATCTTTCTAAATTAATTATGAAGTTCCTTATTAATGGAAAGCAGGTGATCCTCAAAGGAAGACGTGGAAGCAAGATCACAACCGCAAGTAACCATCGAATGGAGATGCTTCCTCACAAGACTTCAATGACGACTGCACCAAAAAGCCGACCTATTGCCTACAAGTGGAGACCTTATTTAATTGATCAAAAGATTGTGACGTGGCAAATATCACGGACGATCAAGTTCGATCTTTTAGCCTTGAGGACAAGGCTGATTTGAAGAGGGCGGGTCTGTTAGGACCCTAGCTAAGTCGGGTCCATTTATTCAGGTTGAGTCATGTTAGCCAGAGTCGGTTATGGGTCTGGTGAATCTCATCAAGTCGGTTATGAGTAGATTGAGTGGTTTTTATCTTCAGTTGGGATTGAGTCCGTTATTATTTTCAGTTAGGAGTCTATTAAAAAAGATTAGTAAGACTCTTGGTAAAGCCTTATAAATAAGGTTGTAAAACTCTTTATGGAGAGCAATCAATGAGAAGTATTAGTTTTAGCCAAAAGACAAAACCCTAGGAGGCATATCCCCTCAAAGTGATTTAGGAGGCCCGATCCCCTCGAAGAGATCGTTTATCCCCCTTTTACACCCTCTTCCTCCACGATAGAACCCTAGGGTCCTATCACTAGCGCCAAGGAAAAAAGAGAAAAACTCTATGCCTCTCTTTTCTAACATAATCTTCGAAGGGGTTGGGTCAGGAAATTCCCGACTCTGATTTGTGTGCAGGAACCCGGCGGGCTTTGTCTCCTTGCTCCATCGTAGATCACCTCAGCAGGGGTGGACCGTATTTGACCTGTCGTCAACTTCAACATCAAGAAGCCACTTGTGTGAACTTACACATACGGGTTCGGACCAAGCCGTGCTGACGACTTGGCCATGACCTAAAGTTGCACAACAGCAGTCAACTCAAGATTTCGCCAGTGGGCAAGCAAGCATACATAGTTGTATTTTAAAATTTCTTTGGCTGACTGACAAGCTTTTCTATTTTTTGTAATGTTGAAGTTTCATGATATCTTATGTGGATCAAAATGCAATTATTAACAAAGCTTGTCTTAAGTTTTGAAAATTTTCCTGCTTGAGGCATTTTGTTCGATGTTCTCCTAGCTCACTACACAAAAATTTTGAGAAGATTAGCCAAGGTGATCCACGTCTAAATTCTTTTGAGTGGACAATCAAACATAATTCTGGAACCTCCTCATGTTGAACCTCAATGCTTTGTATCTGAGGCAGGATTTGTTGTACCGCTCGAGTTGGTACGGTACATGCAATACATACCAGTCTGACGGGCGACCAAGATGAAAACCAGCTTGTACCGAGCAGTTTCTGTTTTTTGTGTGTTGGGGGAGGGGGGATATTGGGCAATACACCTCATACCTGGTGATACATCCGAAATTGGACTATTACCGACCTGTACTGATTGATAACGGTCAGATTCAATTGATTTTCACGGATGGCCCTGATTAACCTGATTCCAACGATCAATTCAACCGTCGGCATGCCCTGGCATACCGTGTGTCGGTATGTCAATATGGAGCAATATGTATCATACCGCCAGCTAGCCGACACACCTGGTCAGAACGGTAAGTCAAACCCTAATATGAGGATAAGATGACACTAAAAGTCATGGTGTTGATGGTAGGAAAGATGATCATAAGGCACCATTTTGTGAAACCATTTCTTCTTTTGGTATTTGGTCGATGTCCAGTATGTGTAAACTATTGGATTCTGTTGAAAGGACAATGGATTTTGCTTCACTGCGTCCACCATGTGCAGGCGACACTGGTTCATTATTTTGGTGGAATCATTTATAATGTCTGACTGTTTGATTTTTCTAGTCTCATCGTAATGGAAATGCTTATCGAATGCCATTTGTTTTCTTCTCAATTTCTTGTTAATCCTTGATGAACAAAAATTCAGATGATCAATCTTAATACAGTTTGAATACATGCATTTAAGTTGTAACAGTTTATATCTCACCTTGTTGTAATGCCAGACAACAAATATCTGTACACATTTTTTTGGCATGTTCAATGGACTTTGTAGACTCATTTATGCATGTCCTATGAGTTTCTTATTGCTACAATGAGGCTTCCATTTGCAATAAAGTACACTAGGCAATACTTCAGCATACAAAACCAGGTAATGTAGGATATAATTTGGTCTACTGCATGACACAGACGCCATATTTATTAATTCAGCTGGTCTACTGCATTACACAGTCGTCATATTATGGAGAATCTTATGGCCAACAACAGTACAATGATAGTTGGTCATTCTTCTCGGATCAACAACACGATATGAAGCAACAGGTTAGTAGCGAAAGTAGAAGCTCAAACATTCACCAATACATGCCTCAGGAGCCGCCTCAGACAAATACAATTCATGACGATCAATGTACGATCATCACCATATTGATGCACCAATGGTATACGGTGTATCAATACAATATGTCATAGGATCAATTTCAGGATTAGGTTCGACAAACATATCATATTGATATGCAGATACACAGGATTGATGATCCTGATCCACCACCCTTGGAGGCTCGTCGTTCGTTTTGGTGATAGAATCAGTAATCAGGTATATCTAAATATATATGATTATTTAATTTATTTGAATCGTAAAGTTTATGTTGTAAAAAATAATTTAACAATCTAAATATCTTTTCTGTAGATAATTCAATATTAACAAATGGATGCTCTGTAATGGATCAAAATTACAAACCTTGTACAAGATTGATTTTTAAAGCTTGAAAAAGATATGTAACACTATTCTTGCATATTCTACATTAGTTTTGTTAAACCTATCTAAATGTACATCTATTTCTATCTTAAAAACCTTAACCTATCTTTTTTTTTCTATTTTCAGGTATTTGGGGGATTAAAATATATATTTTTTCTGTACCGAGCGGTACATATTGTATGTATCGCTCAATACCATGTACCATACCGACTAAAACTCGGTACATTGGTACGGACCGATACTGAGAACCTTGGAAGGAATACTGCTGGTGGAATCAATTGAAATTGTCTGAAATTCCAGGATCTACATCATCAGGGCCCATTATGTCTCTCAATTGGTTGCACGATGACACTCTACCATACAAAGAAACATCGGAAGACTTAACTCACTATCTTCTCAATGATCTACAGTTCTGTGCTGTCCCTGATGAACATTTGTTCATCCCAAGGGTTAACTCTGTGTTGTCTGCTGCAGCAAGATGCAGGGACAAGCAAAAGACAAGTATGACAGATAAATAACAGCGATGGTCTGAAAAGTGATGCTGGGTCTGAAGATGAACGTGATTATTCACCATATGATGAATCAGTTGTAAGAAAACCACTTATGCCAAGAAATGACTCTTTTGGCGAGCTTCTAATTCTTCATCGCATAGCATCAATGCCCCTCTACCTGTTCAATATCCCAGAGGATGCAAAGGATGAGGGTGGATACCTTTAGCCCATCTTTAGAACTTGTGCATATTATCATCTCGTCTCGACAATACTCGTAGCTCTGGCACAGATCAAGAAATTGTGGTTATCGATTTCTCATCTTAGCATGACTCAGGCCAGACTCATAGTGCAGGTGTTGTTTTATGATCCTTGTAATTACTATTACAAGCAAATCCTCACCATGTCAAAGAGAAGTAGACACTCCATTTCAGACTGATGTTGCAACTGAAACATTCTTTGTAGTGTGAAATTGATGATGATAATGATATTGGGTTTCACATTTTTGTGAACTTAGTCTAACTCATTCTTCCTATTCTTTTATAAAGTCTTTGTTTTTACATTGAAATCTTTGCTTTGATACTCTTCATGCTATCCTTCACACTAATCACAAGCTTCTGCTTCTTTATTTGGATATGATCTTTCATCAATGCCCGAATTCAGCAGGTAATTGGTGACAATATTTGCATTGTTCAAAGCTCATGTATATTGATAAAAAATTATTTAACTTAGCTCACCTTTTATTTCTCTTACGGAAATTGGTGACAATATTTGCATTGTTCTTCGGCATAGCTTAATCATGTACTGGTATCCAATCTCATTTGCAGCTTTAGTAGTGGCTGCCAATGGTTAATCAAATGGACATGAAATGAGTATCAAATGTAGGTTTCTAAAGTTTAGACACAAAAAAGATGGATATGAAATGAATCTAAGATGAGAAAGAAATTTTGCAAACTTAAAAGGGAAGTGTATTGTAAGCTTCCTAAAGGAAGTCATGCAGATAGCATCAATTTTGACTCCTCTTCTTCTTCTTCTTCTTCTTCTTCTTTTTCCTAATACTTATTGTTTTCTTCCGATATAACTGTTTTTGGTGTTCAAAGAAGCACATCTCTTTCCTTCAACTCAATAATGCCTTTACATAATTTCAAGAAATATTTCTTAGTCTCTTATTTGCTTTTACATAACAAAAGCATGTCGTACTTTCCTACTTATTTCAGATGGATAACCCAAAATCTCTAATTGGATCAATAACATTCAGATCTTTTTTATAATGTTTTTTTTCTTCGTTTTTTCGTACTTCTAATATTAATTTCTATATCCATATGTCCTTCATGAACATAATGTTCAAATCAAATCGAATCGAATATATGTTAGGTAGAGGAAGGACAAAAAAAAAAAAGAAAAAAGAAAGAAAAAACGAACTTTAATGAACATAATTTTTAAATCAAATCAAATATCCATTAGGTAGAAAAAGGACGAAAAAAAAAAACAAGGAAGAAGAAAAGCTTGGGAAAAAGCGTGACGACCCGCTCGCCGTTCATGTCTCACTTGAGTAGCGATTTGATGCCGACATGAAGGGGCCGAGAGAAGTGTGGGATCGAGACAATACGATACACTTTAAAAAAAAAGAAAAAAAAAAGGGACTCGTGACGTGAAGCACTTCTCTTGTGAGATTTGTCCTCACCAAAACGGTGACATCTATTATACCTTCTTGAAGGAATACTTATGTTGACTGTTCCCAATCGACTCAAACACACGTCTCAATCCATGTTCCTCGATTAGGAACCTTATCATTTCCATCCACGTAAAATATGGATACGTGTTCAGAGCTCATCCATTCATTGTGTCCATTATCTACTTGAGTTGCATAATAAACCATTCAAACAAGAAGTTTGCGTATGGTGTGTGCAGCTATTCTTTATTCGAGTTTTTTTTTATCAGATCCAATATTTTTGATTGATTCTGCTATCGTCTATCATGATTTGGTTTGACGAAATAATTTACTAATTAGATCGAACCATTGACTAAGAATATCTAGACCCAAATTTAGTAGATTCCTCTAATCCTTATTAGTCTATTAAAATTATATAAATTAATGATACTGAATCAGATATTATGTATTATACATAAACGAATTACTTCCAAGTGATTTGCTACACTTAGACTACACCAAATTAATAATAATAATAATAATAATAATAATAATAATAATAATAATAATAATAATAATAATAATAATAATAATAATAATAATAATAGTAAATGCACCTTTATTTGCCACGTCAGCAATGAAAACAAATCTGACAGATATATCATATTTCAGGGGTTACTCACCCTTCGCCAACGGTGGAGCTCCCACATCATCCGTAGAGTCATCACGGGTGACTTAGTCCCTTGTTTGTCTTGTCGCCACGTGGCGGATAAGCCTTGAGTGCTCGACGAGTTAGGAGTAGGAGAATATATAGAATTCCAACGGCCGTCCGCAGAAGTCAGCGGGAAGAGAGAAAAAATAATGGGGCGAATTCCCAAAAAAAAAAAATATAATGGGGTGAGTTTCCCAAAAAAGACTTATTTTTCAAAAAGAAATCTATAATAACTTATTTGGTACCTAATACCTTAAATATATTTAATTTGATAGCCAAAACCACATATTATTTTTTCTTTCCTTTCTTTTATTTTATTTTTGGAGCCATGAATCGGTCTACTTATAATATTTTAAATAATACCTTATACATTTTTTACATTATATTATGATTTTTTATCTTACTAAAAATATAATAATTATATAATATAAGATACATATATAATTCGTCGGTGGACTTCCGATTCCTCTTCGATTGCTCCGCTGCTCTATTTCCTTCCCTTTCCGCGCCGAATCGTTTGGGTCCCTAAACCCTCTTCGCCGTTCTCATCCCCACCGCTACCACTTTTCTTGAGTACATCTGGATCGCATCTCCTCATCTTTACTTCCCTCGGCTGTTCTGGGAATCGGTTCTTTGCTGGTCGCCGCGGTCGCACTCCTCCGCCAGATCTCCTCCTTCAGTTTAGTGTATGCAACTGGTTAGGAATATTTTACTCCTACCTATTTATATCTGTTGTATGTCTCTTTCTGGATATTCTTGGTGTAGGAAGCTACTGCCGCTGAGCTGTATGAACGGGACTTCATGATGAAGTGTTTCTTGATGTCGTTGTATGTGGTGGCGCTGTGGTTAAAATTTTTTTGCAGAAGTAATATTTCTGTGGCTATCAAATGTGGTTGATTGAATGAATGGTCTTATGCAATGGTGCATATTGGAGTTTGTGTTTCTGATGGTTTATTTAGATAAAAGTAAAGAAAAATGTCAGCTTTTGTGTCATTTACCTGTAATTAGTTATCTATATAGAACTAGCCTTCTACTACGACATTTTTTAGCTATACTAACATGAATAGTCACGAATCTTTGTGTCATTTGTTTCTGTAAGGTTGGTTTTAATGTCTTTGAATGTATATTCGAACTTGTTATTTTGTATCACTTAAATAGAAAGGTCATGCGAAACAGATAGCAGAAGGAAAAACACACGTAAACATCAAATGATTAAAGTCTATATTTATCCATGGGAGATCATTGCTATCCTGTATGATGATTAAGCACACATTAAATATGCAATTCTGTTTTAACCAAAGCCTGTAGAATGTATGGTAGTCGATACCTTAAACAATGCTTTGTTTCGTCCTCTGTGTTTGGCACATGGCTACCCTGTTTATTAAGGTTGTAGGCCTGATATGTGTTCTTGACCTCTATATGGGTTTGTAGTACACATCTCTTAAGTGTCAATATACCTGAAAGTTCACTGTTTGTTGAATTATTGTCTTATCTATGCTGACTTGATCTTCACTGCTGTTGATGATTTCTTTTTAATCTTTTTTGCAGCAGCTAGAAATTGTCTTGAAAGAAGTCACCCTGTAATCAGGTAAAAATATTTGCATGGTGTGATTATTTTATATTATTTTTTCTGTGATGCTCTATTGACATTAACTTTTATTGGACTTACCTGTCGTGCAGCATGGGTATCTACCTTAGCAGTCCAAAAACTGAGAAATTTTCTGAAGATGGTGGCAATGCCAGGCTTAGGTTTGGTTTGTCATCTATGCAAGGATGGCGTGCAAATATGGAAGACGCGGTGAGTTATTTAGGTTTATGCTAGGAGTTTATTTGCAATAGCCACCATCATGAGCTATGTATTCTAACATGCCAATTTAAATATTGAGTTATATTTTCTGCATTACTTCTTTGCATGTGCAGATATCGGTCAATTAACTGTATGATGTTCCACATCAGAATGTTTTTTTATCAAACATTCAGTTTCGTTCTAATTGTTTCTTGTCCTATGCAAAATGTTCATTGTTTTCAGCTTTTCATATTTTGGAAATCAACCTTTGCAAACATTAACCAAAGTGTCGGTCACATTAGTTTTGGTAGTTTCCACAGGTAAGTTTATATTAACTCTTGCTTACATTTATAGCGTAGTAATTATCAAATATCACAGATAGTTGCTGTGTGCTAGTGGAAACTTACAGTTAAATGTGCCCTTCAAAAAGTATGGAATTTTGGTGCTAGATTCTAAACCAAGTTGTACTTTATAAATATACTTCATATAAAAAGTACAAGAAACTTAACAAACTTGGTAAGAAATTGTTTGAAACTAGCTCACCTGTTTGCGTGCATGAAAAGTGCTAATATATTCATCAATTTTTGTTGATGCAAGTATAGTATTTTGCTCACTTGATTGGTAAGATTGTGTGTCTTCCCCTATCTTCACACCATCGGTGTGACATCAGTTCATGTTTTGATATGCTACGTTGTGCACTTATTTCTCTAACACTGCATGTCTCAGCATGCTGCTGTGCCAGATCTTGACAACTGCACATCATTCTTTGGCGTTTATGATGGTCATGGAGGTACTGATTTCAATTTATGCTCTTATCAATTTTCTTAATGTTTGTTTCTTTACAATTATTACGTCCAGTGTATGTCTTTGTTCTCCAAGTCTGATTCGAGGTGAGACTTCTTTCTTTGTGCAATGTGGCTGTTTACCAAGACCAATGTGCTTGAACACATACATGAATGAAAGGATGAAAAAACCATGATGTAGATGACCACAAAAATGAAAATGCCTTGTATATGGTGAAATCATAAATATCTGATAATATAATGTGTTTCCTTGGCTGCTAAATGAGAGGATGAATGTTTGTTTTTCTAGTGAAAGTTTTGTACAACTCAAATAGTCCAGCTGGAGCTATTAATGACATGAAAGATGGAAAATGTGGCTGGCTTTTCCCATACAGTTATAAATGATTTCTTTTAATTACCTGACACCTCAAAGAGTACTTGGCTTATCATATGCCCTGCCTCCAGTCTAACCTTGGTGAATGTATTATTTCCAATTCTTCCTGGAAAGATACATGGGTTCATATGCTCCACTCTTTTTAAGGGTGAGAGTTTTATCTTTGGTCGGGACCTTATGGTTTATTGTTGTTGTTATTGTTGGCGTTGTCATTGTTGTCTTTGCCATAGTTTTCTTTGAGAATTGGGTTTAGTCATCTTGAACTTGATTATTAATTGGGTTAAATTGGTTTAATGGTGTCATGTTCCTGAATCCCATATAAACTGATTTATGAATGGGGTTGTCTGTCTCCACCTATCGATGACCCAAAACCATATAAGCCAATCTTGAACTTTTAAGCTCATGTTGATTTTCAGGTTGTGTCAAAAATTGCCACCTGATAGGACCCTGGCAGGGTTGGGTCCTATTCAACCAAGTCGTGGCAATTAATAAAACCCTGAGGGATGTAATAAAAACCCACATAGCCACCTCCCATCTTATTAAGCAGGTCAGCTAGGATTTGGGGAAGGAGTCTTGGAGGCATTGGAGCCTCTTAGCCGTCGTTCACATTATTGGACAAGTCGGCTAGGGTTTGAGAGAGGAACCTTAGAGGATTTGGATTCTCCTAGCCATTGCCCCCCTTATTGGGCAAGTCGGCTAGGGTCAGGAGGTGAAAGAGAATTTTACTTGATGTAAGAGTCTCTAGGGTTAGGGTTCTGGAGTCCTATATAAAGCATGTAGCCACCATCACATTTCATCAAGTGATAGATCTCTTTCTTTCAGCCTTTGTGGCCGACTACAAAAGAGGGAGGAACCCCTATAGAGTTCCAAGGAGGATGATCCCCTTCAGCAATCAATCCAGTGATAGAATTCTGCGGAGTTCTATCATTTGGTATCAGAGCAACGATCTTGGTGTCTCACTGTTGTTCCTGTCGCCCATCATCATCCAAGTAATTCCCACAATTGCTAACTCCATCGCTGACTCCACCATCATCACCCGTTGTTGCAGATCCATCATTTGCTGTCGTTACTCCAATTTGCAACAGGATCTCGTATTGCTTCTATCGCAAGAATCTTATTGCTGCTGCAATTTTATATCCAAAAACCCAAAAATAATTTCATCTATTCCTTGCTGCAAACATTCCCTCGCTGCAAAAAACTTATCGTTGTAAAGTTACTGTCTTTACGAATGAAAGTTACGCTGGAAAGTTTTCAGCTGCATGCTTGCTGCCAATTGTCGATCTTGCTGCCATCATTTTTCTGAGGAAAACTTCTATGTATTTTTACATCGACTCGGCTTTTATCTACATCAGTTCCTCGTTGAAATTATCTCTAAAACATCCATATACTGCTGCAACTTTTCATCGCAAAACTACTGATTTTTTCTAGAGAATTCTGCAGCCAAAACATTTTGTTTCTTGCTGCATTGCTACCGAATTTCTATCTATATTTTCGTCAATTTTGTGTCATCAACACCTATTTCTTGCTGTCAATTCTCTCCACAAAACATCGGTTTACTGCTAGAACTTTCGTCGAGAAACTGCTGCCTCTGCGACGAAAAATTCTGCCACCAAATTTCAGCAGCTATTCGCTGTATACCCAACCGATCCTTATCAAACTTGTTGCTGTCATCAACAGTAACTCTAAACCATCTCTCTAGCCTTAAGCCGCTGTCATCATAGCCCCCTTGCAGCCTCCATAACACCTCCAAACAGTAGCACAAACCACACTTCAAATAGCAACCTACTAAGCCCAAACCACAGCCTTTCACCTTCGGTTCACCAATCCTTTCGACCACAAATCTCCCAACCAATACATGCTCTTAACCTAACAGCAAAAGAATAACCTTAACATTACAGATCTGGTGTCATACGCTATGGCATCAGACGAACTAATTAATGCTAAGTTGGAGGCCTTTGAGGCGCGTATGGAGGACAAAATGTGTGCCCTTTTTGCTAAATTTAGTTTGGGTCAACCATCGAGCCCAAGGAGATCTCAACAAGGCAAAAGTTCAGATCGCAGAGAGGACTCTCAGGAGAAAGGAGGACCTACCCATGCATGAGGGTGGACTTCCTTAGATGGAAAAAAGGAGACCCGACCAGGTGGATTTCGCGCACGGAACATTTTTTTCGCTACCACAAGACTCTGGATCCATCTATAGTGGACATTACTGCTGAAGGAGATGCGATCCAATGGTACGATTGGTTTGAACACACACATGGAGTCCCTACATAGAGACAATTTAAAAGCAGATTGCTAATCCGTTTTGGACCAACCGAGTATGAGAACATCGACGATAACTTGCAAAAATCCCTTAAACTTCTACTATTCAAGAATACCAGGCCAGGTTTGAAAGATTATTTAACCAAACAAGAGATTGGTCTGAAAAACAATTGTTAGGAACTTTCATTGAAGGATTGAAGTCGGAGATTCAGGGAGAAGTTAAGGCGCGACAACTGTACACACTAATGGTAGCTATCTCCTTCGCGTAATTCCAAGAGGAGTGATTGAACCAAGAAGTCCGAAGGACTAGGGTCATCACCTGACCAGCAACACCTAGGCCTTCGGCCCCTCATACTGCCAGCTAACCCTCTCAGCCAAAAAAATTAACGAGAGAAGAACTTCATGATAGATCCGCGAAAGGCTTGTGTTGGCACTGTGATGAGCCCTGGAGCTGCCAACATCATTACAAGAAAGGGAGGCTCCTCATGATCGAACCTGTTGAAGAATCTGAGCACGAAGAAGAAGACACAGAGGAGGAACCACTACCAGCCGATTGCATAATGCATGCTCTTGCCGGCTACGCAAACCCGCAGACGATGAAAGTGGGAGGACTACTCAAACAGTAGCCAATCACCATCCTTATCAATATCGGAAGCACCATTAACTTCATGAATAACAAGGTTGTTGCTCGGATGATGCTTTATATTAAAGATTGCAATAGGTTTAATGTTAAGGTAGTCGATGGCCTAATTTTGAAGTGCGATCAAAGATGCCTGTGCGTAAAGTTGATGCTGCAGGACTAAGAAATAGTTGTTGATTTCTTCCTTCTCACATTCGATGATTATGAGATGGTTTTTGGCATCGAATGGCTAACTACGCTAGGTGATGTTTTCTAGAATTTTTTAAAATTAATTATGAAATTTTTCAGAAAAGGGAAACAAGTGATCCTACGCAGGAAACGCGGGAGCAACGTGACGACGGTTTCTACGCAGCAAATAGAGAAAGTTTTGCAAAAAGTGAATAGCGGCTTCCTGATGCAACTCCAATAGCAATATATGATGGAGTTGACAAAAACTGAAGACTCAAACTTTCTCAAATTGCTTGTTGAATTTTCATGTTTTTGTCAAACTGCACAGTCTACCCCAAGGTTTTCCTTACCGAGCAGTAAGGCTCGTCGCTTCGTCGTCTGGTCCGGTGGTGGACGTGGATATCGGGTGGTACCGCTAAAATCGGCTGTCGACGGTCGATTTCGATCATCGGCAGTCGATTAAGGGAGAAATCGATCGTCGACGGTTGATTGAGGAAGAAAAAGGAAAGAGGAAGAAGAAGAAGAAGAGGAAAAGAAGAAAGAAGAAGAGGAGAAGAAATACCTCACCCGTGTACCTTCGCCGCTCGCGGTTGACTTTTCTCCCCGCGTGGGGAGATGGAACGTCTCCCGCGCGGCGAGAGAGATCGAGGCGACATCGTCGTCTTTATTTGATTTTTTAAATATATTTAATATTTTATTATTATATAATATTTATATTATATTATAAAATATTTATTGAATCGGATGGTACATACTGTGCATATCGCCCGGTACCTATACCATACCGGTACCGACAAAATGTTGGTACATCGGTACGTAAACCCTTGGTCTACCCCCTACCCGATGGCACGACCACCGAATTATGATTTCCTCGGGCAAACCACCAGCAAACACTCGACCATATCGCTACCCTCACCTTTAGAAGACTGAAATAGAGAAGATTGTACAGGAGATGCTTGAAACAGGGATCGTTCGGCCGAGTTGCTCCTTGTATGCAAGAAAGATGGAACATGGCTAATGTGCGTAGACTACCGAGCCCTCAATGGCGTAATGGTCAAGGGCAAGTACCCTATTCCCGTGGTGGATGAATTTTTTGACGAATTAAAGGGCGGCACAGGTCTACACAAAGCTAGATTTATGGTCCGGATATCACCAAATGCATGTGCACGAAGAAGACATACCAAAGATCGTCTTTCAAACGTAGAATGGCCACTTTGAATTTTTGGTAATGCCCTTCAGTCTCACCAATGCACCTTCTACCTTTTAGCGCCTCATGAACGATATATTCTGGAATTATCTTTGTAAGTTCGTATTGGTTTTCTTCGATGACATCCTTATTTACAGCCCTTCACTCGAAAGTCACCTTAGCCACTTACGACTTGTTTTGATGATTATTCGAGGGCGTACGATTTTCGTCAAATAATCGAAATGTAGCTTTCTTTAGCGGAAGGTGAAATATCTTGGGCACACCATCTTGAAGGAAGGCGTAGCGGTGGACCTTTCAAGGATTGAGGCAATGCAAAGTTGGTCGACACCTGAGAACATAAAGGCGTTGCGCGGTTTCCTTGGTTTTACGGGCTACTACCGTAAATTCGTCAAGGACTATGGAAAGGTCAGCGCCCCCCTCACATCATTGTTGAAAAAGGATGTCTTTCAATGGTCGGACAAAGCCTTCGCTACCTTCGACACTCTCAAGGCAGCCATGATATCTACACCCATGCTAGCACTACTCGACTTCGGCAAAACATTGTCATCAAAGCGGATGCATCGGGAGTTAGGATCGGCGCCGTCCTCATGCAAGAAGGCTGACACCTCGCCTACACCAGTGAGGAACTATCTCCTTCCCACCTAAAAATGTCCATCTACGACAAGAAGATGCTCGCAATTGTGCACGCGGTGACAAAGTGGAGACCTTACCTGATTGGTTGATGTTTTCAAATAAAAACTAACCACAAGAGCCTCAAA
The DNA here is from genome assembly GCA_021527575.1 of Ensete glaucum. NCBI lineage: Eukaryota > Viridiplantae > Streptophyta > Magnoliopsida > Zingiberales > Musaceae > Ensete > Ensete glaucum. The sequence goes on from CM038558.1 coordinate 42,807,832, forward strand.
TACTTTTTAGAGCAAAAGATATCCTCCCCCGAGCAACAAAGATAGGTAACAAAACTTCTTTGTTATGATTATGAAATCACTTACAAAAAAGGGAAAGAGAATGTGGTCACAGATGCGCTCTCCCGATTACCTTAGCAAGTTGAAATTTCGGCCATCTCCCTTATAATCAGCGACTTCCTCGAGGACATCAGGAAAGAATAGTGAGATGATCCCGAAATGAAAGAAATCATCAAAAAATTAGAAGAACCCGACTCCATGGCGCACTTCAGTTGTGATTCGAAGGACTTCACTATGAAGAATGCTATTGCTGAATTTGTAGCACAATGTGACACATGCCAACGACATAAAAGCGAGACAGTGGCAAGCCCAAGGATGCTTCAACCGCTGCCTATACCGGACTCAGTATCGACCGATATATCAATGGACTTCATCGAAGGGCTACCCCATCCTAAGGAAAAGGTACCGTCCTTGTTGTGATCGATTGTTTGCCCATATTTGTGTCGTTCTCAACCCTTATACCGTCGCTAACATCGCTTGGATTTTTATGGACAATATTGTAAAATTACATGGGATGCGTAGATCTATTGCGAGCGATCGTGACAGTGTCTTCACTAGTAAATTTTAGACAAAACTTATTCAGTTGTAGGGCACCAAATTAAAGATGTGCTCAACATACCATCCACGGACCGACGACCAGACTGAAGTGGTGAACAGGTGCTTGGAGACATACCTCAGATGCTTCACCAGTGATCGACCTAAAGAATGGATGAAGTGGCTCCCTCGCACTAAGTGGTGGTATAATACAACCTATCATTCTTTTGCTAAATGTACTCCATATGAAGTGGTGTATGGTCGACCCCCCCTTGTAATCCCAAAATATGTAATCGGCTTAGCCAAAGTAGATCAGGTCGACCGAGAGTTAATTGACAGGGACAAAATCTTACAACTATTGAAGAATAACCTCTCAGCCACTCAAGCCAAAATGAAGTAGTAAGCTGACACACACCGAAGCGAAAGGGAGTTCTCTATGGGAGATTAGGTCTTTATTTATCTCTAGCTATACAAGCAGACGTCAATCAACACACCGGCATCCATGAAGTTATCTCCTCGCTTTTACGGGCATTATCAAATCACAGAGCGCATTCGAGCTGTGGCGTACAAATTGGTCTTGCCTGCTGATGCTAAGATCCATCTTGTCTTCCATGTGTCCTGCCTAAAACTCAAGCTGGGAGAAAATGAGTCAGGCCAAAGCCAACTGTCGAACACTACTGTTGATGGAGATATCCAAGTCTAGCCACAAGCGATACACGACTGTAGGATCGTGTTGCGCCACTGACGCCATTATACTGAAATGCTAGTGCACTGGAGTAATCTACCTGTCGAAGATGCCACGCGGGAATCCTATGAAGACTTGAAGACCAGATTCCCGGAGTTTATAGAGCTCCAGCCTTGAGGACATGATCGATCTAAGGAGGATGGGTATGATAGGACCCTAGCAGGGTCAGGTCCTATTCAACCAAGTTGTGGCAATTAATAAAACCCTGAAGGATATAATAAAAACCCACCTGCCGCCCCCCATCTTATTAAGCAGGTTTGCTAAGATTTGAGGAAAGAGTCTTGGAGGCATTGGAGCCTTCTAGCCGCTGCCCACCTTAATGGGCAGGTTGGCTAGGGTATAAGAGAGGAGCCTTGGAGGAGTTGGAGTCTCCTAGCTGCTGCCCCCTTTATTGGGCAAGTTGGCAAGGGTTAGGGGGTGAAAGGGAATTTTACTCGAGGTAGGAATCTCTCTAGGGTTAGGGTTTTGGAGTCCTATATAAAGCATGTAGCCACCACCACTTTTGATCAAACGATAGATATCTTTCTTTCAGCCTTTGTGGCCGACTACCAAAGAGGGAGGAACCTCTATAGAGTTCCAAGGAGGCCGATCCCCTTTAACGATCAATCCAGTGATAGATTTTTGCGGAGTTCTATTGCCACCCCTGCTTCTGTGTTTCATACTTTGATGAAACAAAGATTTAGTAGCTCGTTCTCAGAAATAAAATGAAATATATATAAAATGATATATAATTTTGTCATGCTCTACCCGACTGGTCCTTCATGTCTATTAATTTCTAAATATTGATGAATTGCCACCTTTACAATTAGTGAAGTCTGAATATTTATGCTTTTTTTAGTTCCCTATTGTAGGCAAGAAAGCTTTCGCTGATAGATAAGTATAGTATTTGTTTTCTGTGCATATGAACACCAATGATTTGCTGTCTCTAAAATTTTTTTAACATCAGTATGTGATGCTGTTGCCTATATTGTCCATATCATACATTGTGTTTTCTGTATTGTCCACTACATCTTGTGGAATTCCTGTTGCAGTTGCTATATGACTATACATGAAGTCATGAATGAACTCAATGTTGTACAAAATTAATTTTGGGCATTTAACATAGCTATAGTAGAAATGCTTGAAAATTACGGTCTATAAATCAATAAATTGTAGTTGCAAGGATTAGTAATCATGGTAATGCTTGTATTGAAAATTGGCTAAACTAAATTGTTATTACTGACTACTGTATCAGAATAATTGCTTATATTTACTTTAGAGAGCTCAAACTTGTCTGAAAATGCACATCTGTAATCCAATTCACTATTATTGCTTCACTTTTCTTTACATTTGAGACACTGGTGACATTTTCTGACATAATTGAATCCTCCATACAAGAGACAAGATGACCTGAAAACTAAGAGAATTTATCTACACAAACAGTTCCTTCTATGTTAAGGTTGTGATTGCCAGACTCATATTGTCCTGTTACTTGGTATGTGTTGTTGTATTTTTCTCACTACAAGAAATGATTTTCTATACTAGAGTTGATTTGTACAGTGATTCTGCTTCACCACTTGTTTTCGTTGTCGTTTTTATCTCAGATGTAGTAATATTGCAACTATTAACCAATTTTTACTGAGGTGATATGTTGTTTCAGGAAAAGTAGTTGCCAAATTCTGTGCAAAATACCTGCATGCTCAAATTCTCAAGTATGAGCCTCGGTTGGGTGGTGATTTAGCTGCTTCAGTAAAAAAAGCATTTTTAAGGTAACGTATAATGCTGCTATTGTCTTCAAATATTCAGTTGAGATCAAAAATTCAGTTTTAGGCCAACATATGGTATGTCATAAAGCATGTAATGTGACAAGAGAACTGAATAGACTAATTAATGTATTAATTTGTCGTACATATGATTCTTGTTTTGATTCAGAATGGATGAGATGATGAAAGGACAGAGAGGATGGAGGGAATTAGCTGTACTAGGGGACAAAATGGACAAATTCACAGGTTTAATTGAAGGATTTATATGGTCCCCAAGGGGTGGTTATTCCAGTGAACATTTAGATGAATGGGCATATGAGGAGGTGATATATTACTCTGATGATCTTTAAGTTTGTTCAATATGTTATATTGTTTCATTTAATATGCCGGGGGTGCCATATCTTGAATGCTTGTTTTGTTTTCGGAAGGATTGTCTTTCAATTTTGTGGGTCTGAAGTTCCTTTTGTGCTGTAATATATGTGCACGAATGAAGAATCCAAAAAAAGGTACAGTTGTGGAGTTTGTGAAGGCATTTTTTCTTTGTCATCCATCTTACTTGTATTTTGTATAATGGTTGAATTGTTCTCAGGGAAGCCAAAGTTTCAATAGTTTTTTTTTTTTAATCCTGAAATGAGCTGCTGAAGCTATAAAAGGATTGGAAAGTATTTTCGGAGATTTTGGCTGAGGCCACCTTTTCAACAGTAGTTGTTTAATTTGTTTGAGCTGTCTCAGCAGTTGACAAAGTGTTTTACAATGTTTAGGGTCTTGGTTGTCATGTGTTTCGGATGAAAATTTAAAATGTTGTACTGTTGTAGAAGATAGAAATACAAACTTTGAGAAAGGAGGGGTAGTACATTGGAAAGAGAGATAAAAGGAGTGAAAGAACAGAGAAAGAGATTGAGAGATACTTGAGCTCTAACTTTTCCGATATGTCATTCATCAAACTGATTTCTGTGGTATGTGATATTGCTGTAGGTCACTTGTCTGGGTTTGGTCTCTCCTAAAATTGAACATGTCCATTAAAGTTGTGCCTTTGGCCTATGATTCACCTGGTCTGAAGTGTCTTATGAGTCCTTGTTCATCAGATTTCCCTGTTTGGAAGTTGGTTGCTTTTATATGTCCAATATAAGTGAGAAGCACAAGATTAAGCATTTACTTATTTCACATGAATTTTCTGAACTTTGTTTGGACAGAGATTTGATAGAGCTAAAAAATTGTGGCGGTAAAGATGTAAAAATTAGATGCTTTGTAGAAGATACATTTTAGAAAAAGGTCTATGTCTGTATTGCAAATCCAGATTTGTTGGGTAATTACCAGAACATGTGTGATACTTTAAAATATACTCGATGTGTATACTTATGTTAACTGAAGGCATACTAGTTTTTGGTGTGTGCAAGGTATGTCACTTAAATTCAAGTTTCATGGAACCAAAATTATTATTCAAAATTAGGAGTATATGATGCATAATAGAGGAAAAATGAGCCTGATTCTTATTGGCAGGTGCAGAACTTAAATCGTGTATCATCTTTGCATTATATTCCTAAATTTTGTTAGAAGGCAGATATTTATGTACACAAGGCTTCTATACAGACTTGAGGCGATTTGTATTTATCTTAATTTACTATGGTATGTATACTCGATATTTGGCAAAAATGGTAGAAGAACTTGGCAAGTGATTATTTGTTGTTTTTCTACTTTTCATATGTTCCCGCCATAATTTTTCTCTAAATATTACATACATGCTGAATGTAAATTAGAGTGGTAGAAAAATGTATTAGTATTAATTTCCTTGTCCTAGTTTCTAAAGTTTTGTCATATTGGTTCCTTTTTTTTTTTGTGTGTGTCCATTATCCTTGTCCATGTTTCATGCTCAAGGTCTTGTTCTTGTCAGTGCTAGTTGTTAGACTGAATCTTGAAACGGCGTAAAGTACTATTTGCAAGTTAAGTGGATCCATTGGGATTCTTGTCTCTCAAGAGAACTCTTTGTCAGGGACCACATTCTGATTTCTCTGGACCGACATCTGGAAGCACTGCATGTGCAGTAGTCATTAGGAACAACCAACTCATTGTTGCAAATGCTGGTGATTCTCGTTGTGTACTCTCGAGGAAGGGTCAGGTTTGTCACTAAGAGATTCCCCCTCTACTGATTTGTGTTTTCATGTGGTTCAAGATTACATCATAGACAAAAGATATGCCTCAATTGTGTAGTTTTACTTCTGTTTGTTCTCTATAGGCAATTAGTTTGTCAACAGACCACAAACCATATATTGTTGAGGAGAAGGAAAGGATCTTAAAAGCAGGTGGTTTTATTCAAGTAGGACGAGTAAATGGAAGCTTAAACCTCACTAGAGCAATTGGTACTTCTGCAGTGCTTCTTATAAAATTTATAAGCTGCCTTATCATATGTTGTAGTCTTGAGAAGCAAACTTATGGCAGGTGACATGGAATTCAAGCAAAACAAGTTTTTACCTGCTGAGAAGCAAGTTGTGACATGCAATCCAGACATAAACACTGTGAGTATATCACAGTTCCGCTTCCAATACTGATTGAATTTAGAGCCATTTGAACTATGATCCACCATATTATCGTGAGTTCTATTATAAATCTTTGTATGTCATTTGTTGGTCTTTTGCTGTAGGTGGAGCTATGCGATGATGATGAATTTCTCATTTTAGCATGTGATGGAGTCTGGTATGCCTTTTCAGCACCTCTTTAACAATTGTAAATCCAAGACAACTAAATCTACTATAACTGTTCTTATAATGAGATTTCCAACATTCATATATATCGTGCTTTAATTCCAATATTGACATGCCTTCATTTAAATAGTTGATAGACCATAAGCCCCAGTTATAATGTTAACAACACTCAAGTGACATCCACAATTTAAAGAAGATAGAAATACTATTGTCTTTCATGTTTCTAGCACATCAAACTACTCACACTAAATTATATATTTATAATTCATAATAAATTTCTCAGCTATTTGTGTCCTAGGAATTCTTTTCTCTTGCAAATAGAACCGTTGATGTGTATTAAAGTAGGGTTCAATAGTGGCAAAAGATTCATTTGAAAGTATCTGGCAAGTGTTTGTGTTTGAACATTTAACATTAGTTTGTCTTATGTACTTCATTGGATGGTAATAAATTTCTCGTGTTTGGTCAGTACCTATGCCGTTTTCATCATGATCTACTAGTTCAAGAATTATTCTTCATTGTGGCTTATAACATTATAACCATAAGGAGTTGTTCTACATAATTGAGTACTCCTTGCTTAAAGCTTCTAACAGAATTAGATTGATAACTCATGCTTGCCATAGTAAATGTCCATTTGAAATACTTGTGTACTTATAGCTGTCTATTCTTATATTTTTGCCAGGGATTGCATGACAAACCAGCAACTGGTGGATTTTATCAATGAGCATATAAAAACGGTGAGGACCTTATTCTTTGTTAATTTTTGATCACTTAACAGTATCTTTCTTGGAACCTTCAACGCTTAATGGTCCCAGCAACTGAGCTCATGAAATGTTTTTTTACCCCCAAAGATTGTGTCTTAGGCTTTATATATGATGGAATAAAGCAGTTTTGTTTGCCAGAAGTATATTTTGTTTTATTTATCATAATACTTATTCTGGTGCCTATGTTGCTAACTGCAGGAGAGCCGCTTGTCTGCAATATGTGAAAGAGTGTTTGACCGGTGTCTGGCGCCATCCACCATTAGTGGAGAGGGATGTGACAACATGACGATGATACTGGTTCAATTTAATAAGCCGGTCAGACCCGATTCTCCTCATCCATAAAAATGATGATGCTGGGGTGAGATTGAAAGTTCCAAGTGATCCTTCTATCCTGCTGTAGATTACAAGTGTGTTCGTTGTACATAGCAATATAACCTCTTGAAGGTTGTAGCGTAGACATTTTAGACAAATCATATGGCAGTGAATTAGTTGAGGGTGATCCCAAAGTTCCCATCTTTAACCCGATAGTTAGTTTGGAATGTATAAAGCACTATTCATTTGGTTTTTATGGAGTGCTGAAGAACTAAATGGTTGACTTTATGCTTCTCGTATGACACATGACCTATGGGTAAAATCACATGAGGTGTATGTTTTTTTTAAAAAAATTGCCTTACCAAGCGTCGACTTTTTAGAATAAGTGGGCTGGTTTTTGTGGTGGCTAGAGTCAGATATTTTCTTTACAGATGCAACCCAAGTGAGGAAGACTTAGATTCTCAAGACCATAAATACAACCACAAGCCTTACCACACATTAGATGTGGAATTATTTTTTAATTCTAGAATATGTTCTCTGGTTGAAAAAATTTCTTTTACCTGTGATTTTTTTCTTTCAATATACGTATTCCCACATATGCAATCGCAATCCGAAGTATAGGCAACTATTCTACGTTTGATGCTCTTTTCTAATGCATCTTAAAACGCCACCTAAGAAATATGCGTGTTTTATGAAAGAAATATGAGCAATAGTCATTCCACTTGTCGGTGCCCTGCTTACTTACCTTCTGGTTGAAGGCACACGTGGGCCCCAGCTGATCACATTGCGACCTCCAATCACGAACATGTACGTGAGGCGGGTAACAGATCTCGGGTGGATGAAAATAATTGTAGCTATTTGGAATATAGCCGTCACAGTGACATAAAGCGTTCACGTTACATATATAAATACCAGGCGAAGAGACGAGGACCGTTACAAAGTGAGTTGCGACGGCTGCGGCCCTTTTCTGACCGGCTTAAATAGGGGGGGGGGGAGTGCTAAAACCCTAATCCACCGTTTCCGTCGTCGACAAATCCTGTCGTGCTTGCTTCGGATCGAGAAATTCCTCAATTGTGAGGTGAGTTTCTGTCGAAGATTGTTTCCTTTATATATTTCTGATCTCGCCTACTTTAGTAGGAATGTTGTTAGAAATTCCCGACGCTCTGCCATTAATGTCTTCTTCTCGTTCTGTTCGATGCTTCCTCCAGCATGTTGGATGCGAATATAGGGATTTGATCTTTAAAGTTTATCTAAGGGTGGGATTTTTTGTTATTGGATCTTTCGATTAAACCAGAATTTTTGTGTTGTGATAACACATAGTGAACCTTAGAGGGTCATGGTAAGCATCCTATTTTGTCTTTTCCTTTGGCAACGAATTGTAAAGCATTACTCTTTTTGGTTGTTCTCGATTCGATATTCGTCAAGAAATAGGTAGTTATTATTTGTCACTCGTACTCCTGCGAAACAAGAGAAGTGACTGCTGCACCCATTCACACAGTTATCCTTCACTTGTGCGTGTGTGTTCCTTTTTGGCTTGAATCGTTTGATCATATTCATTTCCCCCTCTATTCCTGATGATGTCTCTGGTGGTTTGCCACTTATTTTTGTCATGTCATGCTACCGTAAGCATTTCGGCATAAATAGGTTGAAGTCTTTTAGCATAATACATTTGAATTAGTCTTAACTTTCCGATTTATTACAAAATAAGAAATTATTTCATGCTGCAGTGCTAATTTTGAGTCTTTTATTTGATGAATATCTACTCAGCATTGATTCGCATTGACTTGCTTGGATATGTAGATCCATTTTGTTTCATTAAACTAATTTGAAATGGGTAGTACTTGTGTTTGTTGTTTATTTGCTTTTATCCATCAATTGGGGAGGAACAGAGTCTACAGCTCAATAGTTGTATTGCAATGGTGGATGTGTGGTGGTCCTTATTAGGAGCTGCAGTTCCAGTCATCATAGCAGGTCATAGGATTAGGGTAAAAGGAAGGCATGCCGAGGAACAAAGGCTCAGAAGTGCTCAGGGGCGTGAAAAGAATTCGGATGAGATATTTGTTTGCGAGAGAGTATGTACTTCGAAGAGAATGCTGAACAAGGTTGGTGCATTTTCGAAGGATCCGATTCTTGATACATGCGTCACTGTGTGCGGTGTTTCTGAGCTCGATGCTTGTGCTGATGCTTGTGCAAGGACTGTTTGTGTTAACCAACACCAAGTTCCCAATTGGAATGACATCTGCCTTAAACGATGCCAGAGTGAATGCCTTAGGCTCTCTTCATCGTTAACATCATCAACAAAAATGCCTTAGGCATTTTTTCTTTTTTGTTTTGTCTTGGAAACATTGCACTTATTGGATCGTTGTTCAAATTATTGTTTTATGATTAATGCTTGAATTTTTGGTCCCTTTTCGTTGGGTTGTATCTCATGCAGGAGTTGCAGTTAGCCTTTCTATTCTTTTTCTAAATTTTTTTCGTGTTATTTATTACCTTCTAATGTCTTGGCATATGAAAATACATGTTCCTTTGTGGTGTGATTTATAGTGTATTTTGCGCTCAGAGAATAATGTTGTGGAACCTGCTCTCGAAATCAAGGTTACATTTCATCCTTATCATTTTCTCTTATGCTTATTGTGTAGGAAGTATGTTATTGATACATTATTTGAAGTACAACCCAAAAATCATAGTAGTATGTTTCACAGTGTAGGAAGTATGTTATTGATACATTATTTTTCCCTATGTTCTGAATTCTTTTAGAGTTCATCCCTATGTTCTGAATTTTCTCTTATGCTTATTGTGTAGGAAGTGTGTTATTGAAACATCTAGATTAATTTATCCGAATGTCATTGGTTTTATTTAGGGAAGTACAAAAATGATAGACAAAAAAAAAGTTTCAACGTCTCAGTTACGATTTCAGTGGTGGCAAATGATGATGTCGTTGGGGGTTACGGGTGGCTATTGTGTATGTGGATGAGGAGGGATATTGATGCTCTACAACTGCATTGGCGTCAGGGTCAACATCTATGTTGGCATCGATAAAGATGTTGATTGACCCTTTTACTACCCTATATTTGCGTTAATGTCGATGCGGGGAAGGGTGTGGTCGCTCGGTAATTGTGTCGGTATCGACACATATGTAGAGTGGCGAAAGGGTTACTCGACATTTACATTGGTGCCGACGTAGATGCAGAGCAGTGTCGCTTTGCATCTGTATTAACATCGGTCTGCTTTTGTGTCGGTTCGCTCTTTAGCTTCTGCGTCAGCATCTAATGCAGATGACGAGTGATCTTTTTGTCAATCTGTATTTGCGTTGCCACCTGCGACCTCCAACAGTGACGTCGTCTGTCACCACCAAACACGTAATAGGAATATTGGAATTATATTTTTGCTTATCATTTTTATACTTTCATCGATAAAATTAACAACGTTAGGATAAAACTAAATGTTCCACTTTTATAACTATAATAATTTTAATATAAATTTTTAAGTTTAGTAATTGGAATGCTAAAGAGGTGAGTTAATTAGTATAGGAGTTAATTAACTCATGAGGATAGAGGTTGGTTAACACCAGAGAGACTAAAGAGGAGAACTGACAAATTGATGGAGAACACATTTGACAATAGAAAATATTAGTTAGTTTAACTGGTAAGTAATTTGGTTGATAATAATATTAATTTTATATAATTCCAAACAATCTAAAATTTGATTTTTTGGAATTGTTTATTTCACTTGATCGATCTCATAATCCATATGATATGATCACATCTAATAAGATAACTGATAGATTAACTTAGTAGGTCTATAGAATCATATGATCTAAAAGTAGGGTTAATGTCCATCTGAGCTCCCGTAAATTTGGTCATGGATCACTTAAACTTTTATATCACTTAAACTTTTATAGTTTACTCATGTTTAAAATATTTTTTATATTTTTTAAAATATAACATATAAATTCCTTCGATCAAAGTTTCAGTTAATAGACATAATAATTTAATTACATCTCATGTTGACTCATAATAAATTATTAATATAATAACATATATAATTTAAATTTAAAATAAAATATTCATTTTAGCTTTTGTAGTTTTGGTCATGAATCACTTAGGTCCTTATGTTTTTACTCGTATCTAAAATAATTTCTACATTTTAAAAAACATAGCATATAAGTCCTTCTTGTCGAGTTTGAGTTACCAAATGTTAAGAGTCTACTTACATGATATATTGACTCATAATAAATTATTAATATAATAACACATATAATTTAAATTAATAAATTATGACCACCATCAATGATGGAGAAAGCGTTGTCATGGAAGTGATCACCAGCAACATCACCGAGTCGTTGTTATTTAATAGGGCGTTATATACACGCAGCCTCTCATGTTAAGAGCTTCTGATCTTGTCTTAGGCCGATGTGCGATGACAACTCCGATGTTAGGCACGCAATGGTCTACTGATCCCTCTTCCTCCTAATCGCCTCCTATTTTGTCCTATTCTATGCCCCCATTCATTGGTCCAACTCTACCTCACCTCTACCTCAAACATCTCCTATCTCTACCTCTCCGTGGCATCCGTCGCTTTCTCTTCCTCGATAAGATGGATCTTTTTTTTAAATTTAAATTACACATATTATTATATTAATAATTTATTATGAGTCAACATATCATATAAGCAGACTCTAACGTTTATCAACTCAGATTTGACGGGAGAGATTTATATATTGTATTTTTAAAAATGTAAGGGTTATTTTAGACATAAGCAAAACCATAAGGGCTTAAGTGGTCTATGATCAAAACTACGTGAGCAAAAAAAAAACTTAAATTATATGTATCATTATATTAATAGTTTATTAACGTTTGTTAAGTTAAATTTGATGGAATGAATTTATATGTCACATTTTTTGAAGATATAAGATTATTTTAGACTCTAACAAATTAGACCTAAGTGGTTCAGATATAAAAATATTACTTACGTAAACAACTTAGGTTTAATGGAATATGAATTTTTATTAACTACTCAATTCCTACATTAAGTCGCGGATATTTCATCAAGATAAAAAAATATTTTTTTTAAGATGAAATATTTTGTGCGAAATGAAATCATTTGTTGACTCAATTGGGAGATGTCACATAAGCTCAAAATTTTAGAATCTAGAATTTTACCTTTTGTACAATAATTGTACTTCTTTACCTCTCTTTAATGTCATAGCAACTATTTCTACCCATCTTTTTAATGTCAAATTGACATTTCAGTGGTCGGGTAGGCCTTCGCAATCACCCATCTTTTTAATGTCAAATTGGCATTTCAGTGGTCGGGTAGGCCTTCGCAATCATATTGATTTTTCACCACAGGAAAAAAAAACTTAGACCAATAGACCAAGTCAGATCGCAACTAATTTATCCAAAATAAATTGATTTTCACGGTTTATTAAGAAATAAATGTATATCTCAAATACAAATTGATATTTAGTAATTTTTTAAATTATATTCGATCTAGATATCAGGATTTATAATATCGTATCGTACCGTTCAGTACGAATAGTATATATTGATCTGATAGAGGATCGATATAAACAATACATCGATACGTCTTAGTGTATCGTGTGTCAATATAGTTTGGTACATCATGGCACATATCACATTGATAGTTGATCGATACATCGATATGACATGGTATTCAAAACCTTGCTATATACTATATATTGGTTTAGAGTAGCATTAGCATTTGCTAATATAATTTTTAAAATTTTAAAAGTGTATTATAACTTTATCTAAAATTATAACATCACCAAAATATTTGACGACAAACCAATAAAACTTATATTTTCTATAATATAAAATTTTAATTATTTGTATAAAGATTATTTTTATATTTAGTTATATGATTATATTTTTATTTATTATATATTTGAGTGATACAAATTTTTCATAGGTTTACATACATTCATTTTTTTTATTTATTTGCTTATTAGTTTAAATAAAAATATCTATTTGTTTTAAATAAATACTATAAATATTAGAAGGATAAATTTATTATAAAATATTCAATGAACTTTTAAAATATAATTCTACCAAACAACACTTGTGTTACATTTAAATTTAAAATATAGTTTTTATCTATTGTTTATTAAACACTTTGAGTATTTTACAACTGCACAGTCACTCGAATTTCTCTCTTACTGCATACTAAAAACATAAATATGAATCTCGTTCTCTAATTGCACATTAAAAAAACAAATGTGTTTCTAAATACAACAAAAGAACTTACTTTTGTAACCTTTTCGTAAAACTAAATCTAATACATAAATGCCTAATCATAAGCCGATAAAACCCAAGTCAAGCATTAAGACCCTAACCTTTAGCGAGCCCACCCATAAAACCTAAGCTTATCGTATCTCAAAAAACTCAATCTAACTCATAAAACCCAAGTCAGCCAATAAACATATAATTTAAAATATATCAATGACGCATGCAGGTCTTAAACCAAATATACAGTTGTGGAATGCTTTGATTATTTAGTGAGTAATAAATAAAAATTATATTTTAAATATGTATTAACTTAAGTGTTGCTTGATAAAACTATATTTTAAAAGTCTAACTGTACGTATATTAAAAATATAAATATACATTTTTTATTCAAACTATATATTAAAAATGTAAATAGCACAACCAAAGACCTAAGTTTTTTGTAACATCGTAAAACTAAATCCAATACCAAAAAAAAAAAAAGCGCTAATCATAAGCTCATATAATCCAACCAAGTGTATTAGACTCGAACCTGCAACCTTTCTGGTGGGATAAACATACTAATGCGACATTCTGAACATATAACCTATGCAGGTCTTTCAATCTCCAATGTTTGCGTTAGTAAACACAATGCTCTAACCAACTGAGCTAATAAACCTCACTTCAATTTTATATTAAAACATTTTCTAACTAATTAATTAATAAACTATTACATTTAATAAATGCATAACTTCATATATATACTTCTTAGAACCTAACAATTAATTAGGCTCTAACCAACTGAACTAATAGACCTCACTAAATTAATTACAATAACAGTATAATTATAATTTTTTTATGAAATAAGAAAAAAAAAAGGTAGGAATTTTTCCTTGAGAATCCATCCACCCGTGGTTGGTCTCCACTAGAATACCACCAGAGCACATCCACATGTTGGTCACACTTCCTACAAACTCCACCATTGGGTTTCAGGAAGATGGGGAAGCAAAGCCCAAAAAGTGAATACTGAGACGAAGAAGGTTGCGGCTGCAAGAACAGAGAGAAAACAACTACTACGGATGATGTGGGGGATGAGCAAAAACACAGAGACGAATAAGGTTATTGCTGCAGGAACAGAGAGAGTAGAAGAATTGTTACGGATGATGTGGAAATGGAGCAAAAATCAAGTAAAGCCTCACCGAAAGTAGAGCAAAGGGAGTGGGAGCTTCCAATGTTTCCTGCCTTCATCAAAAAAAAAACATTGGCTTGGTCCGTACTAAAACTCGACCAATTACCCAACATAGGAACGTACTAGGGTTAGATTGAGCCCAAGATTCCACTAGGGTCGTCAAAGTTGAATGGAAGGATGTGCTACTATTGCGACCTCATCATCTTTGCATTCCCTAAAGGTGTGGCGCAATCAGAGGTATGGACCAAAAGTACCGACCCCAACTTAAGAATAATCCAACTACTTCAAAGAAAGAAGTATAATTCATTGGAAGCTCTCTCTCTCTCTCTCTCTCTCTCTCTCTCGCTTTTTATTTCTGTCATCATGTTCACTAAGTCACTTATTTTTAGTGCTACTACCACTCTACCTATCCCAGCATCATAGTTATCATCATTGCTGCAGGAGGAGGAGGAGCTAAGCGGCAGGGAGGTGGTGGTGGACCATGCGGGGTAAGAGGAAGAGGAGGCTGCAACACAAGGGAGGAGGAGAAGGTCCAATCGACCACCAGAAGAGGTCCAATGTCCTCATAATTTATAAATTATGTTGGCTCCATGGCTGATCAAAATATAGTTTATTAGATCGGTGAGGCCTCGAGCTTTCTTTGCTTTTCCATGCAAGTGTTCTCATCTGCGAGACAGGTTAGCTGCTTTGTTATAATTTAAATTATGTTGGACGAGAAAGACATACTACTCCTCACTATGAAAAAGTTGAAACTTCTACTTTGCCATGCTAAATATCAAAAAAAGAAGAGATCATGATTAATTCTGTAAGACTGACAAAGATGGTATGATTAGCCTAGTTGTTCTTATGTCCAGTTTCCCCTACTACCATATCATCATCATAAGCCAAAAACAAGTATGTAAGTTATGGAGCAGAATTTGTGAAAGAAGACATCAAAGAGACCTCGATGCGATTGATGCCCGCATTGGCTTGTCAGCAATCGCCAGAATGCGTTGATCACTTGCTTGCATTAACTGGGAGGTACACACCCTCTGCTGCCAGCCAGATGTTATCGGCCCGTTTGTCCCGAACGCCACATACCTGCGGGAGAATGCAGAAGTGAACTTGACAGCCAAAGGACAACAGAAACAATGGATAAGATTGATCCAAAGCATCCAGAAAGAAAAACTAGATTCCACATCGTCCAAGTTGGTTCAGAGAAAGCCTACTCGATCAAAAGATCCTATGAAGAACTAATGCTGAACGAAGACTTCCAGTAGGTTAATATATTACCTCTTGCTGCCCTCCTGCTATCCTATTGTACTTTTTGTCATGGCTGTGTAGGTAACCACCAGTATCAACATGTCGAAGCCTTACTCTCTGGTCCTTCCTCCATGTTTTCCCACCACCCTCAATCTCAAGACTGAACAAGAAAGCCATGTATAACCAACTTCGTAAACATAAGATGGAAAATATGACTGACTTCAAGCAGCATGCAGCTCTCACCGCCAAAAATCACCAGTATCTGATCCGTTATCCCCACCAAAGCAGCTTACCTACAGGCAAAGCATACACACCAAATCAGTAGGGACAGCAGTCATTGTTTTGTTGTGATCGAAAAAATTTTGCAAAATACACACTATTCCATACTAACAAGCACAAGTTTGTGCACCATCTAGGTTGTGGAAAATTACTTGAACAAGCAGCATATGCAAAACAGCACTAGAACCCTAAACATGCCTCTTCCTCATCAAGATCTCCTTGTACAGCACTCACTTGGCATGCTTAACAATCATGTTTTGATGATCAATGAAATATCTAATGCACTAATTTCTGGAAAATCTCTATAATCCATGTTCACTTCGGTTCTATGCTAAGAAACAACAGTTGCTCTAAGATTTTAAAATCTGTTTGTGCTCAAACCAATGGCAAACCCCAGGAAAGTTGTCAATTGTGAGACTGCATAATATGCCGGTAAGGCCTGAGGCTTTTAGCTGAATGACAGTTGTAGTCATCCATGGGGCCAACACTATCAGCAAAGGATGTTAAATAAATGGACTTGGGACATGGACATGATTCAATATGAATATGCTGAGATACAAGTTTTATAGAAGTAAAATGAGACATGACAATGATACAACAGCTCAATTTTACCATATTGACAACAAAAAAAGTTTAAGCTAATCCATAAAATAATGAATATCAAAACAAGAGATTGTAGAATCAGATGAAGCTAGTGATTGCAAGCTAATGAGTCAGAAGCGAAAAGAAAATTAACAACTAGAAAAAAATGAAAAACTAAAAGAATAATTTGCATATTGCTTGGTGGCTTTTGAAGGTTAAATTAGGGAAATTTAAGTATGAAATTAATAGGCAGTTCAATATAAGGGGGGAAGTTTTTGAGTCTTTCGACATTGCCTTTCATCAATGGTTTAATAACAAAAATGCTTAGTTAACATAACTAAAGAAATGAAAACATATACAATCAGAAAATCACTCAAAAAGATCAAGGAAAGGGGACTTTTAAGTAAAGGCCATTAGTAGAAGAGGGTTTTAGAAGATTTATAATATTAAATTACTAATCATGCTGGCAAAACAACTTAGATACTTACTAAGCATATGGAACCAAGTGATTGCTCTGGCCTCTTACTCAGAGGTCCAACATGCTTCAAAATTGACTATATGACGATTCAATTCCAGAGTTTTCAGTGTATGCTGAAAAACTGAAAGATGCCATTCTCATGTATTTCAGCCGACAAAAGAAAAAAAACAAACATGACTAATCTTGTCAAAAATCTGAAGAAACTAAAACCTCATCAGCGGTCATTTGATGCAACAGATATAAAACCCAGAAGTTCAAAACCCTTGTCAAACATTAGGATCCAAGTAAAAGCTAAAACCTCACTGACCTCAAGGTTACCAGATAATGGAGAAGCATGCAAATGGCTATGAAGCCATCTACGAGTTTTCATGTGTTGTAATCGGATAATAGCTCCAGTCTCAATGATGTCACCTTGTCTGGCAGATGAATCTGGTTGAGGCCTCACAATCTGTAAGTAATTATCTACATGAGCAAAAAATGTACAATGGAAAAACAAAGGGAGCTGCAATTTCCTAAAAACCAAAATGCCGGACAAGTCAGAAATGATGCTAAATCACCGTAACTTCCTTTTAAGAACTTGGGCCCCTTTGTTCTTAGAGCAATGTCTGGTTGGTCAAATGAGTGTTGAAGTCCATGACCATTCGAAACATTTTTTCTTCAAGGCTGTGCATTGACACCAATGCAAAACCAGCTAAATATAATTTTATCCAAATTAATCAAAAAACACATTAGAGATTATGGATGAAACTAAAAGTTCAGGGGCCAACTAAAAGGTATCATGAATAACCCATCTTCCTTTAGACTAGTGGCCATATAGATAAACTAACCAGGTACTAATTTTAATCCTCAAACACTGTCAAAAGAACAAAGTTAAGCTAAACACACCTTTTTTATTTGTGATAGCTGATTCCAACCTTGCCACAAACAAAAGATAATTTAAATGTGGCAGTATGGCAGATCACATTTTACATTGGAAAATGGAGAATCAGCTAAGAGAAATATTTTGTACAGAAAGTTCCATCCAGCCATGTATAAATTACCTTTTGTACAGAATATTCATCATCACACAACCAAAAAATTTGACTAAACCCAATGTACGTCGCAGAATAGACTCATTTTAGTAAGCGAGCAACATATATCTGCTGCTAGGTAATTTAGATAGCATAATGGAGAGAAGCAGCAGAAAGAGAGAAGAAGAAAGAATAAGGAAGAAAAACTGCAAAACAGAGGAACCAACTTGAGGGAAATCAGGAAGCCTAAAAATTATTCATTTTCTTTATTAAATATAACATGCATCAAATGACGTATGTTGTATGTCGAAGGAGGAACAAATAACGATTTTAATTACAATGACATAACATCAGAGGGTGGAATTGAATCCCTCATTCAGCAGAAGAAAGGACATACAACCCTCATTTTGAGAATTTGCGCAAGGAAGATTTCACTTGAAAAGAGCCAACATTCTTCACAACAATAAGAGTGACTGAAGCAGCCCTAAATCCTAGTTACTTCCTTGCAGGAATAAATGTGCAAAAGTTAGACCTTTGTAAGAAATATCGTGTTAAATTGCATTGTATGATCCATGGTTTAAATTGCATTGTATGGTCCAAAACTGAGCTTTTACCGTGGTAAGCATACCAAAACAGATAATATCGGGTCCACTTTTCAACAGCTCTCTCTCTCTCTCTCTCCTCCCTTTCCTCTGCCTGCTCCTCTTTGTGTCCTTCCACCACCAGCACCACCACCTCCACCTCCTCCTCCTCCTCCTCCTCCTCCTCCTTTGCAATTGAGAATTCCATATGCAAGTTGGATACCAAGTGTGTTTTGCAGTGAAAGTTGGGTGAGTAATGCATAAGAACCTGCAAGGGAACAACTCAAAAGGGATGCTAGTATCCCATAGCTTAAGTTGGGAGTAACAGGCAAGTTTTAGCAGGTCAAAATGTGGAGAACCCAACAGAACCGTTCCCTTGTCCATATACAAGAGGAGTCCACCTAATACTATGGTATTTGGTTGTTTTCTTTTTCTGACAAAATAGAACTAAATTATGCTAGCCAGGAAATGGGACAGACAGCAAGGGACCAAAACAATCATGGTTGTCAAATTTCCCAAGAGAGCCTGATCATTGGGTATAGATTATGATAGACATATAACCACTATCTGTTCTGCTACATGGTCAAATATATAACTAATGATGAATATATAGATATATATGATGTTGGTTATATAGAGATGATGGTCCAAACCAGAAAGACCTGAGCATTCAAAAGGTTTTTTATCAACTAGGTAGTAGCAAAGCACCTAGGTGTTTGCCCAAAAGAACAAACCACTTGTCATGAAACTTACAAGAAAAGACACTGAAGATGCACATCGACTATCAAAACAACAGAAAATTCATCAAGCACTGTTTAAGTCAATATGTGGAATTGCATTTGCCAATCATGGCAAACTTGACTCCACAACAGTGTCATAAAAGTAAATATAGCTTCAGAGTTCAGACTAATACAAAACTTACACTAATACATATCAAGGTGGATGCATGTGAAAAGGTTAAAAGTTTTGGTGAAACCATATGGGTCATACTATGTAGAGAAGTGGAGATAAAAATTGCTAAAATTTTAACTAAAGCATATATTATCAACCATACAAAGATAGGTTATGCAACAAAACAGATGTGCTAGGAAGCTGTTTAATTTGTTGTAATTGCAGAGACTGAAGTACATTTCAAGTGGGTTACATCCACAATTTGGATCCCCAAAGAACATAAATTCCCAAGTAAAATTCTAAAATGCATTCACTTCTTAGCACTCAACTTCAATTGGCAGCATCCAAGATCAACTTCTAATAACTAAATGTTTTTGTCATTTTTATTTTCTTATTAGGAGTAATGTGAAGTGATATAATTTCTTCAAGTAATAGTTTGGATCAAATTTTAACAGTAATACTCATTCCATTTCTTGAGTTTGATCGTTCATTTCCTGGTAAAAACAATATGAATTGGAGTATTTCATGAATCTTGAGTTCAGCAGAATTATAATTTCGCACTTCCTAACATATTTGCATAACCAACCACGACAACAAAGAGAAAATTCAGGATTTCTTAATTATTCTGAAGACTTCAAGAGGATGTCATCCACAAACGACAAATACAAAATCCTTGAGAACTTTTTAATGGATCAGAGAACTTCAATTCTCCTATAAGGTATACCAAAATTAGCAAGTATAACTAAGATGCACACGATTGGACATCTCATTTTCCATGGCTTTCACTTTTTAACCTACACCTTATCTATGTAGGGAATTTTCAGCTAAAATCACCCAGTTTTGTCATCCTACCTCTGTGTGATCCAACAGATTAGTTAATAGGGGTTCCACTTGTGGGAAAAAAGGGCCAAAGCAAACAGATGGCATAAGGTTTAAAGAGGAGATCATCATAGGCGCACCCAATAACTATTGGAATCATCCACGTCGGGAGATCCAGTGACCGACTGCTGCCCGCTCCCTGAGCCATATGGCACATCGTGCGAGTGCAACCGGTACTTCGTCCTCTCGTGCATCAATTTGATAACGGATCCATAAGTGATCTGCCCCAACAAAAAAGAAGAAAGAAATTAGTCGAGAAGAATCAAGAAACCATTACAGATCAGGAGATATGGGGTTTGTCATCAGAGACCTCGACGACATCGGCGGCGACGGCTGAGGCAGGGCGAACAGAGACCTCGTCGAGGCCGAGGAGGAGGAGGGCCGAGAGGGCCGAGAGGGCCGAGAGGGCAAAGAGGACGGAGAGCGCCATGGCGAGGAAGTAAACGAAGATCCAACTCCGTTGCCAAAGTGGGAGGACACGACGGGTTGTTTTTAGGGGAGGTCCGGGCGGTGACGGGATTCTATTCCATGGCTCTCCGGCGCGGAGGACCGGAATGGCGGGGGTCTCGGTGTGCTCACCGCTCTCGGCGTCGAGCCTAGTCTGGTCTCTATCTTAGCTCGACCGGTCCTTTGGGTTGCCATGTGCATCGGGATCCGGTGCACGGTTCCCGTACGAGACATCGTCTTTCCGCCAACTAAAGATGGACACATCGGTCCAAGTGAAGAGTTCATCACCACCGACGAGGAGGTCGGAAGTTTCCTAGGCTAACTATACCGCGAGTTGTACCTGCGCGGTTATTGGATATGGTGAAGAGGTTCGGTGGGCTCCACTACGCCTTCAATCATCAGCCGGGGAGTCTATGGAAGCATATGCACAAATGAACGGTGAGGATCTTCCTTCCTGGTTTCCTCGCGTTACTATTTCTCCGTCACTTTTCTATTTCCTCTCCAATGAATAAATAACCAATTATTGTTCGTATTTGATTTTTTGACTTTTTAAATTTTATACATGTGCATGGCAAATCATGGACCGATCTCAATAAATCGATATACGTCAAAAATCACAAATGTAATAAAATTTCAATTTTCTTGTTTCTCGTTAGCCACCATGTTTGATGAATTTTTTTTTTCTCCCTTCACAAAAGGATTATATATTTTATGCTGATTTTTTATTATTTTTTTACCTGGATAACACAAGATGATCATCTTCATCCTGTCTCCTCCCTCTTATCGTGGTCCAATCAGGAACAGTGGTTAACAGTCAATAGAATCTTATTATGCTTTTCCGTCTCCTTAATGTCTCCCCGCTCACCGATAAGCTTAGAGCGAGAGACCATGTCGGTCTCTCTGCCTCTCATCTTGCGTTGGGGACACGTGCGAGACAGAAACTGGAAACCCTAGGTGGAAGCACCTTTATATAAAGACGAAGATAGAGGAGCAAAGCAGAGGATTAGATTTGAGTTGCTGTTCTCCTCTCTTTTCCTCTCCTCATCCTCATCTTAGAAATCATCGGTTTGTGTTCTGGTTCAATCTCTCGTTGTTTATGGCATGAAAGGTATGTAGGTTGACAGAAGAGAGCGAGCACACGGCGGCAATTGCACCGATCTGATGCTGTTTCTGTTGCGTGCTCGCTCCTCTTTCTGTCGGCACTCTCCACCTCTTTGTCCCGCACCTGTAACATGCACAGGAGTTGCAGTAAGACAAGCGTCGATGGGAAAGGTGTGCAGGTGCATCTGGGGAGGCCGCCACGCGTGTGTAGGGTTCGTCTCTTCTCTGTCTCCGTGATCCATTTGTCACTTCTTTTATCTCATGTTCTCTGTCCACTGTGAGATGTCTCATCTGGCCCGGGCACCCATGGAGAAGGGGTGGGTGGGTTGCCGAGATAGTGAGGAAGGCCCTCAGTGCATGAACTATTATGGTATGTTCATGGTACTTTGTTTCCTGCTCTCAGACGACGGATGCTTTTAGATCCGGGGTTTGCTTCTGATTTCGGCACAATTAATCTGTGGGGTTCCTGTCCATTGAATCGAGATGGGAAATCTGAGGGAAGAGATCATAATAATAATAATGATACGGCGTGGTGGAGGAAGCGTGACTTTTGAGAGATGCACTCCTTCTGAGGGAACCGATATGTTTTAACGGAAACCATTTCTATCACTTCTCGCCATTGTTCTCACTTTCCCTCTTCCAACCTTCGGCATCATCCGTCTTGAATTTTTTCGGCTACTGCTGGTCAGTGAGATCTCAGTATGTTATTCCACACAAGTGCAGCTTCATGGCGGAAGATCGATCTCTTTTTTTCTAGCTAAGCTTTTTCTTCTCTTCCAGAAACCGTAGCAAGAAACTGGATGCCCAGATCTACATTCCGTCGCAGGCTAGATTCCTTTGGCTTCTCTTACTTGTTAGTTCATGAATCTCTTCTTGCTCTATATATTCTTGGCATGGATTCGAGTTCTTTGCTTCAGATCTTACTCTGGTATATATATATATATATATATGAGTGGATCCATAGCTACTGCTCTTAATCGCCCTTGGAGTTTTATGGTCTCTCTCCTCTTATCTCCTAACTGCAGCTACCTTCTTATTTTTGTGGTCGGTAGCTGTATGTTAATTAGTCATCTTTCCTTACCATTTTATGAGTTTGATTGCTGGTTTAATCTCGAATGGTTTCATGTGTTGAATGGCCTGTTTACTCAGCTGATCATTTGAGCTCCAAAACAAAAAACAAAAAAAAACTTAAGGCCGAAGAGTCACTTAGAAAGAAGACAAAACTAGAGGGTTGGTTGGTGTCTTGTTTGTGATTAGAAGTTGATATATTTTCGCCGGCTTTGCATCCTCCATCTCTGATTGCTGAAAAAAATTTCGTAAAATTCTTTGATGTTTGTGCACTTCAATAGGGTTTCTTTCTGATGGTATACACATGTAGTTGTCTGACCAAATGGACTCTGGTAATTGATTGTATACATTCTATTTTAATTTTCGACAAGCGTCTAATTTTGCAATACTTGTGCATTGTTCTACTCATAGTAGAATTCTAATGGTACTATCATTGCTGCTTAGATGATAGTGATGAAAATGAACTTGGCATTTGTAGACCGAGACTGCATGTAGAAATATAATTATAATCCTACATTAACTTAGAGGAGAATGGTAAAAAAAAAATAGACTTAATTTTTCTTAATGTGGAGACAAAACCAAATGTGATTTAATCTATGAGATCATCCAGACCTAATATGACTTGATATGAAGTCTAATAACAATAGCTGAAGTTTACATAATACACTTCATAATGCTAATTTGGAATCTATAATATTTGCCTTACATAACAAAGAAAATGAATATTTATATATCTTCTAAATTGATCTTATAAAACTGCAAGTACTTTTTAATCATGCATGTTAGACAAGAATAGGATAACCACAGAAATGATGGTGCTTATTCAATGTTGAATTTTGCTTATTCATTAATTAGTTTGCATCTTATCTTATACTTTATCCGACACATCTTGAATTTGCTTTGTGTTCCTTTAACTGAAATGAAATTGAGATTAATATCATATGATTTTTATTACTATTATTGTTATTATTTTAGCCATTTGTGAGGTTTACGACTTTTTAGTGTCACTTACTATCAATTGATCTCTTACTATAGATGTTTTTTTTGGATTCATTTTGAAGTTTGTATATGAATAAAACATCAGTTGTTTTTACCAAGGAGTGATCGTCGTTAGATGTAACTGCTGAGCAAAATGGTTAATGTCGATGGAGTTTATCTCAAACTCTCGATCACACACACACACATGATGGGATACAAACCATATGATCGATAGACTTGGAACTCAACGTGTGTTTTTGCATGGTTATGGTCCTTCAATATCTGTGCCACGTCTCTTCTCTATTACATTGACGTGAGGACATGCGTCATAAATTCCCTGTATATAATATAACTTGAAACTTGCTTAATTTTGTATACGCTGCTCTTGGTTTTATCACAGCAAAAGGATCATCGTAGATTTAGTGTGAAAGGATGATTTTATTCATCAACGTAATATATATTTATATAGATTGGAAGGACAGATTTTTTCAATCATGTGTGTGGTGCACAATATGTGAGGGAGTTAGCTAGCTTGTAAGCAATAACGACGTGAGAAACATATAATTAATGTTCGACAACTTATCTTTAAACAAAGTGAAAATTGATATATGTTTAATATGAGAGTGGAACATCGGGTTGGAGTATAGATAGGTGGCATCGATATTATCGTAGTATTTTGTAGGAGCGAATTGAATGGTGATGCTAAGTTCGTGTAGTAGATTGATGACCCAATTGAATGCTATAGCAGTGGTGGCGATAGCTCGACATTCAGCTTTAGTGGTTGATCTTGTGATTGTGTTATATTTCTTGAAACTCCAACTAATTAATATAGATTGATGTAGATATTATATCATCAGCGTTGCATATCTAATCAACATCGACAAAGGCATGAAGATGAAGTGATAAGTGTTTATGAAGAAAAAGTCTTATGATTCAAAGTTATTTTATGATATCGAAAGATACGTTTTAGTGCAGATATATACATAGTTGAGAGCTAATGCATGAACTGTGATAATTTATTAACTATAAATGAAATGTCTAGACATGTTAGAGATAAATACTATAAGGAATCAAATACTTGTCGATACTATGTGGGATCTGTAGTAAAGTGCTATCATATAATTTGAGTAACTCAATGGTGGAGAGTGGGATGATGATTTCTTTAATATTCTGCATATTTTTCTTTGATAATAGATCTTGAATATATTTCTTTTGAGATAAAAAAAATCCAAAAGATATGAACGTTGTTTCCACTCTCATAAAATATGTTAAGGTTCTTATGTCTTTTGACGAAGAAATAATCTCTCGATTGCTTAAGGAATTGTTTAATCTTCATGAAATTATTGCTTGTGAATAATGTTATTCACATAAATCATTAGATATATAATACATTCCTTTTGTTGTCATTAGATTTAAAATAAGCAAGTTTGATATATTAGGCTATTAGAGGTTAGCCAAGTCCATAAATAGTTTTTGTAATTTACAAATATGATTTTGATATTGAGGGTGGATGAAGCCATGGAATTGGTGTATAAAGATATCTTTACTTAAGGTCCCCTATAAGAAAGTATTGTTAACATATGGTTGACATACATGCTAACCTAGAGTGATAGTTAAACTCAAAATGAGTCAAATTATTATCGATTTTACAATGGAACTGAAATTGTCTATGAAATCAAAACCTAATTATTTGTTAAATCATGTGACTATACTTTGTATCTAGCAGTGGATTAATATGACATTATGGAGTAGGGTATTGTATTTCTAATACATAGCCTTATGTTACTGTGAAAATTTTTGGGCTTAGGTGATTATGAGTTTAGTAGGTTGAAGTATAGAGCTTGTGGTACCACATAAATCAAAGATTTTGTGTAGGTTAAAGATGTCATTTTAGGAGGGTGTTGTCATATGATGTCTAGAAAAATCCACTATGACGAAGGTGCAATGTCAAATGTGCCGGGACACGTGAGTCGAGAGAACTCGATCAGTATGAAGAAAAATCCGTTATGGCGGAGGAGCAAAGGCTAAATGTGCCTAAGATACATGAGTCGGGAAAACTTAACCCGTGCCAAGATACGTCCGTTACAGCTAAGGCATAAGACCAAATGCGCTCGAGAGACACAAGTTGGGAAAACTCGACTTATGCCAAGATAAATCCACTAAGGTGGAGACATAAGGCTAAACTCGACCGTGCTAAGATACATCTATTATGGCAAAGGCATAAGACCAAATATGTTCGAGAGACACAAGTTGAGATAAATCCATTACGGTGGAGATATAAGGCCGAATGCGTTCAAGAGGCTGGAGTCGAGAAGAGAAAAGAAATCCGCTACGACAAAAGCGTGAGGCCAAATGCATATGAGATGCATAAGTCGAGAAAACTTGACCTGAGAGATGAGAAATCGACTACGATGGAAGCGTGAGGCTAGATACATTCAAGATGCATAAGTCGAGAAAACTCGACCTACGCCAAGAGAAATCCACCATGGTGGAGATGTAGGGCAAATATGCTTGAGGCATGTAACTCGAGGAAATCTGACTCATGCCAAATGAAACTGCCATAATAGAAACATAGGGTCAACGTGCCCAAGACACCTAAATTGAGAAAATCTAACCCGTAAAATGCAATCCTGAATGCTCCCATATCAGATGAACTAAACAACATCCTTCGAACCCAACCCAAAAACCCACACACAACCACCACCACCCCCACCCTTTCTCTCTCTCTCTCTCTATTTTGCAAGAGCCCTGAAGCAGCATGTCTTCTGGGGGACAAATGATAGAGAATCTATTGCTAGCTGACCCATGGATGCCATATGAGATCCAAGTCACTCTTCCCCATCTACATACATGGAGGAAGATTAAAAGCAAGGAAACAAAAAACTTCATCATCATCTATTATGACAAGGAAGATAATCAAAAACTTCATTCTCTTCTTTTATGACACGAAAGGCAATCCTAAGCATCCTTCTCATCATTTAAGGTATATAAACATATCTCGAACAAGGACAATGTGCTCTCTCTCTCTTTCGAACTGCTCGAACCCACATTTGGGACCTTGATTTTCGAACTTGAGCGTCGAAGAGATTGGATCGAGAAACCCCTCCCGACCTTGGTCTTCATGTAGGCAACACCTCGGGAACATGGTGTTTCCACATCGATAACACCTCGGATAATCTTGTGTATATAGATCTGAACCATGTCAGGTTGATCAAGACGTCAACGATATTATTCCCTAACACAGTCGAATCGATCCATAGGCGCAATATGAAGAAGCACTACCAAAGCGAATGAGTAAGCAAAAACTCATGATGGGCTTTAGTGTTGCCAATAAGTCACTTCTAGACTTAGTATCACTATGCTCGATAAGCCAATAAGTCAGGGGCAACTAATATGGGAATGATGATATGACATATCAATGCCACATAAATGCCACATCATTATCAAGTGGTTAACACATCAATGTCATATGATTGATATCTCCATGCCACGTGATCAACACATTAACTCCATGTGCACGATGCATTAGTACATGTGGTTGGTATATGGTCAACGATTGACTTATGGATGACACATAACTAACGTGTGGGTGACACATGTCTGACACCTCAGTAATTACCCTCGTAATTGATGTTGATCTTACGAGTAATGGTTTAGAGAGCCTTATAAAAGAGCTGCCCAAGCATGTTCCCAAACACTTTCCCAATGTTGTTCAAATCCAAACCAAAAAGTAACTTAAGCATCAAAAGTGTATTTGCTAGAAATACCCCCGACATAGTTTTGCAAGGTTAGTCATCTTTGGAGTTGGTAGGGTTCAACCACTTTGACTTTAGAGGAATGTGATTGCACCTAAGTTGTGTTCGAGGTAAGTGATTGAATATGAACTCACCTTTGGGTTCACGTCGTGATCCCAATAGACGATGCATGTGAGACATACACCAGTGTGTTATGATAGGTCATTTGACTCCATCGATTGTTAGGTTGACTCTTATACTAATTGTCATGATATATTTTGATAGGATAATTGATCTATTAATTGTATTGTATTGAGTTTGAATCATTAATTCAAAATGATTAAATTGAAGTTATTCTACATCTTTAGTTCACTTCTCACACGGACTAAACCGGAATTTTACAGCATATAGCATATGTGTATAATTGTCATAATCTTTCACTATCACTAATATCTCGCTTATTTTTTTAATTTAATCCACGCTTATCATTTAAGTTGGATTTTTTTTTTCTCCTCAGAGGTGTTTTTAATTCGTTTCGGACCTTTCGATTACCCTAAAAACGACCCCTCGTCCTCTTGCTTTGGCAACAGAGTTGGTTCTTCATTTACCCCCTCGCGATGGCGCTTTCCGTCCTCTGTGCCCTCTCGGCCCTCCTCCTCCGCGGCCTCTGTCCATCCCGCCTCCGCCAATGTCGTCGAGGTCTCTACTGACGAACCTCACATGTCGAGATTTTTCTCCACTAATTTCTTTGTTCATTTTGTTAGGGCAGATTACTTAAGGGTCTGTTATCAAATTTATGCACGAGAGGACGAAGTGCCGGTTGCACTCGTACGATGTGCCATATGGATCAGGGAGCGGGCAGCAGACGGTCACTGGATCTCCCGATGTGGATGGATTCCAATAGTTGTTGGGTGATCTCCCGTGTGAACCTTTTGCTGTCTGTTTATTAGCATGTTTTAGCCCTTTTTTGCCCACAAGAGTTAGTGGACTATAGTATGAAAAAAACTAAGTGACTTTTAGCTGAAAATTGCATACATACATAAGGCGTAGGTTAAATTTCTTTGTTGCTGTGGTTGGTTGTGCAAATATGTTAGGAAGTGCAGAATTATAACTATGCTGAACTCAAGAATTATGAAATATTCCAGTTCATATTGGTTTTACTATATAATGAGGGATCAAGCTCAAGAAATTGAATAAGCATTACTGGTAAACTGTAATCTTCAATAATTTACTTCCCTAATGTAAATTGATTACTATAAGTAATATATTACTTTATTATTTATTTTTATGTTTATGTACTATAGTTAGGGAAATGATTAAATTGATTTCCTTAATCATGTGAACTAGTTAGAGATTTTGCTAATCAATTAAATTATTAATTGATTTTCCTAATGCGTGATGTGATTTTTAGGAAGTAAATAGTTTACATTCCATTTTAGTGTATGAACCAAAATAAATAAATATTATATTTCTCTCTTTGTGTGTAAAAGCATAATAAATATAATGAAAATTAAATTATTACTTACTATTCGGGGAGATTTCATCTTCTCCTATATAAAGGAGTTCCTCCTCCCCCATTTCTCACCGAGAGCCTGATGATGAGAGGATTGAGGAGGGGAATTCCCGAGGAAAGGATAATCGACGAGAGTCAGGGTCCTCTAATTTTTATCAGTTTTAATTAATATTTTAAATATTGATATTGAGATTGTTATAATTTTATGATGTATAATGATGTTGTAATTTCAAAATTTTATGATTAATAATTAATGATAATGATTTGTGATGTTAGAATGATTATTTGATTTATATTAGTTTTTAAAGCTTAAATGAATTTTTTAAGATTGATTTAATTATTAAAAATTTTATTTTTGGATTAATAGTTCTGATTTAGTTAATTATATATATTTATGTTTCAAGAATCATGTTTATATTTCTATGATTAATTAGTTTAAATTTAAGATTGAATTTAAATTCTTTAATTCATGAGCTTGAGTTATTCTTTAACAATTTAAAATATTAACATCTAATTTGATAAGATAAGTCTGATTGGGGTTTGACTTGAGCTAGGTTGATCTGTCAGACCGAATTGATCCAACCCATGTGGTCACGTACGACCCAGCCCATGTGGCAATGTACAGCCTCGCCCATGTAACTGGGCATGACCCAACCCATGTGGTCAGTTACAATCCAACCCATATATCCATGTGTGACCCAACTCATATGGCCAGGTACAACCCAACCCATGTGGTCAGGCATGCCCCAACTCATATGACTAGGTACAACCCAACCCATATGGTAAGATACGACCCAACCCAGCTCATGCGGCTAGGTATGACCTAATCCATGTGGTCAGGCACAACCCTAATTCATGTGTCTAGGCATGATCTAACCCGCAAGCCAAGCATGACCCAGTTCAATGGTAAGGCTCAGCCCAACTTGTGAGTAAGGCTTAGCCTAGTCCGTAAAGTTAAGCTTGCCCAACTATGTGATCAACACTAGACATATTGTCACTCCTCTTCCCAACTCATTCTACCTCAGTCCAACCTACCACTTGAGACAGGCAAGTGTGATGCACATGACCCGTCCAAGACTTAGGTGGGTCAGTTCAGTTTGGGCTAACACTATACGACATAGTTTGATTTCCTCTCCCTTTATTGATTTGAGCTCGTTAATTGACTAAATCAAATAGGTTGATCAGTTCAATTGAGTAAATCAAATAGGTTGATCAGTTCAAGTCGGTTTAGGGTGATTCCAAACCAACTTGACTAGTTCAAACCTACTTGATCTATTCGAGATCAATCAAGTCTAAATTAGACTAGTCTATGGTGATTCCAGATAGGTTCTATAAGAATTTGAGGTTGGTTCTATTAGGTCATAATCAAATTGAGCTTGGTTTAAGTTAATTGAGCTATTCCAATTAGGGTTTTGGTTGATTGAGGACTATTGAGAGATTGATGTTTTATGTATTTATGATTTGATGAACTTAAAAGTTTTATCTGAAGATATCATTTGAAAATGATTATTGATTTTATAGTTTTTTAAGTTTATAATATTGATATAGTTGTTACCATGTAGTATATGCGACTATGCTAGTAGTCCACATTGGAAGTGCAACTTGTGAAAGGAGCTACTAGCCCATCAACAGTGCGGAGCCACCAATGGACATGGTCTAGCAGATCATATATCACTTATGGTCGATTATAATATTTGATCATACTATTTCTTGGATGCATACATGAATGAATGGATGAATGTAAATAAATGATCATGGATGTTTATATATCCCTA
Organism: Ensete glaucum; assembly: GCA_021527575.1. NCBI lineage: Eukaryota > Viridiplantae > Streptophyta > Magnoliopsida > Zingiberales > Musaceae > Ensete > Ensete glaucum. Next base: position 42,838,653 of record CM038558.1, read on the forward strand.
CCGAGGGTAGATATAGCAATTCCCTTTGAGGATTAGCGGGTCTTCAGACATGATGACTAGACAGTTCCTTCATCCACTGTTGGGAGTGTGATATGGATTATCTTCGTCTACTGTTGGGAGGAATCCATCCCGTGGAGTATGTCTCTCTATCCACGGTTGGGAGAGTGCACCATCGGGTGTGATGCATGCCTTTGTTATTCGATTATTATGTATATGTTGTATGTGGTTAATGCATGATTTTGTTTATTACGTAAGAAATTATCATTATTTTTTTGTTGCATAAGTTTAATGATGAATTGATATATTATCATTTATTAATTATTGACATTTGTGTATGTTTCACGAATATTAAGGATTCTTTTTATGATTTTTTTTTGAGGTTCTTACCAGCATGTGTGGTTGTTGATTTGTTTTTATCTTATATTTATTTTAAAGGTAATCTACTACTTTGTAATATATCTGAAGCTTGGGTGGAATAGACTTGTGAGACTACTAGGAAGTTGTTCTTTTTCTAAAATATTATTATTGTAAAGACAAGGATTTGAATTCATGAAAGAAAGAAAAAAGAGAGAATGTATACTGTAAATTATGAATAATAAAATAATAATTTATTTTCTTTATAAATTCTGGATGTGACATAAACTTTGATCCAAACTACAACTTACTCAAAGGAATTATGTTTCTTCACATTATTTTTAATAAGAAAAGAAAGAATGACGAAGACATTTAGTTGTTAGATGTTGATGTTTAGAAGTGAATGCATTTTGGAATTTTACTTGGAATTTTTTTTTTTCTGTGGATCCAAATTGTGGATGTAACCCAATTGAAATGTACTTCAGTCTAGTACATCTGTTTTGTTGCATAACCTATTCTTGTATGGCTGATAACCTATGCTTTAGTGAAAATTTCAGCAATTTTTATCACCATTTCTCTACATAGTATTACCCATATGGTTTTACCAAAACTTTTCACCATTTCATATGCATCCATCATGATATGGGTCAACTTAAGTTTTATATTAGTCTGAAGTATATTGACTTTTATGACAATGTTGTGGAGTCAAGTTTGTCATCTAATTCCACATAATGACTTGAACGGTGCTCGATGATTTTTCTATTGTTTTTGTAACATCCTGATTAGTCCCACATTGGAAGTGTCCTAAGATTAGGATTGACTCATAATGGTCTGATGAGTGTACTATTATTCACTTTAACTTAAGCATTTTGAAGTTAGTGATTCAAGCTCTTTAAGTGGGGAGGTTGTAACACTCCAATTAGTCCCATATCGAAAGTGGGCTAAAATTAAGATTAGATTAAGGGTGTATACTACAGTTAACGTCACCTTAAATATTTTAAACCAATGGTTTAGACTCAACGAAGTTAATAGGCCAATTAAGATCGAGTTGTGACAATTTTGATAGTCAGTTCTTTTGGGCAAGCACCTAGGTGCTTTGCTACTACCTAGGTGATAAAAAACTTTTTGAATGTTCCAAGTCGTTCTGGTTTGGGCCATCATCTGTATATAACAAACACCATATACATTCATATATTCATCATTAATTATATATTGGACTATGTAGCAGAACATATAGTAATGATATATCTATTATAATGTATACCCAATGATCAGGCTCTCTTGGGAAATTTGACAACTATGATCGGTGGTACTTTGCTGGCATAATTTAGTTCCATTTTGTCAAAAAGAAAAAAAAGCAAAAAAGAAAAAAGACAACAACCAAATACCATAGTATTATGTAGGACTCCTCTTGAACACAGAGAAGGGAACCATTCTGATTGGTTCTCAATAGTTTGATCTGCTAAAACATGCCTGTTACTCCCAACTTAAGCTATGGAATACTAGCATCCATTTTGAGTTGTACTCTTGCATGGGTAGGTTCCTATGCATTACCCACCAGACTTTCACTGCAAAACACACATCATATCGAACTTACAGATGGATTCTCAACTGCAGAGGAGGAGGAGAGGAGGTGGCGGTGGTGGTGGTGGTGGTGGTGGTGGTGGAAGGAGACAAAGAGGTGCAGGCAAACGAAAGAGAGGAGGAGAGAGAGAGAGATGGAGAAAAAAAACTAGCAGCAGATATATGTTGCTCACTTATTAAAATGAGTCCATCCTGCCACAGAGATTGGGTTTAGTCCGTTTTTTTGGTTCTGTGTGATGATGAATATTCTGTACAAAAGGTAATTTTTACATGGCAGGACGGAACTTTCTGTACAAAATATTTCTCTTAGCTGATTCTCCATTTTGCACGATAAAATGTGATCTGTGCCATCCTGCCACATTTAAATTATCTTTTACATGTGGCAAGGTTGGATTCAGCTATGAGAAATAAGAAAAGGTGTGTTGAGCTTAGCTTTGTTCTTTTGACAGTGTTTGAGAATTAAAATTCTTAGCTGGTTAGTTTATTTATATGGCCATCAGGCTAAAGGAAAGATGGGTTATTCATGATACCTTCAGTTGGCCCTTGAACCTTTAGTTTGATCCATAATCTCTAATGTGTTTTTTGATTAATTTGGATAAAATTATATTTAGGTGGTTTTGCATTGGTATGAATGCACATCCATGAAGAAAAAAATGTTTCAAATGGTCAACTTTAACACTCATTTTACCTACTACACATTTGCTCTAGGAACAAGGAGGCCCAATTTCTTACTTGGAAGTTGCCGTGATTTAGCATCATTTTATTCTGTGTTGACTGACATTTTGGTTTCCAGGAACTTGCAACTCCTTTTGTTTTTCGATTTTATATGTTTTTTCTCATGTAGATAAATACTTACAGATTGTGAGGCCTCAACCAGATTCATATGCCAGACAAGGTGGCATCATTGAGACTGGAGCTATTGTCCGATTACAACACACGAGAACTCGGCAGATGGCTTCATAGCTATTTTCATGCTTCTCCATTGTCTGGTAACCTTGAGGTTGGTGAGGTTTTAGTTTTTACTCGGATCCTAATATTTGACAAGGGTTTCGAGTTTCTAAGTCTTATATCTGTTTCATCAAATTGCCAGCTGATGAAGTCTTAGTCCATTCAGATTAGTCATGTTTGTACTTTTTCTTTTGTCGGCTGACATACATGAGAATGGCATCTTTCATTTTTTCATCATATACTGAAAACTCTGGACAACATTGTCATAAAGTCAATGTTGGACCCCTCCCTTTTTCTACTAATGGCTTTAACTTGAGAGTCCCTTTTCCTTGACCTTTTTGAGCAATTTTCTATTAACTAAGCATTTTTGCTATAACTTCTAAACTATCGATGAAAGGCAATGGCATAAGACTCAAGACTTCCCCTTATATTCAATTGCCTCTTAATTTCATCCTTGAATTTTGATGATCAAACCTTCAAGTGCCACCAAGCAATGTGCAATTTATCCTTTTAGTTTTTCAACTTTATTCTGTCGAGTAGCATCTTTAGTTGTTAATTACTTTCCAATATGAGCTTGCAGTCGCTAGCTTCATCAATCAATCTCTTGATTTGATAATCATTATTTTTCATGGAGTAGCTTAAACTTTTCTTTTTGTCAAGACAGTAAATTTGAACTGTTGGATCATACTAGTATAAATTTGTATCTCAGCATGTCCATATTGAATCAGGTCGATTTATTTAACAACCTTTGCCCATGGATGGCTGCAGCTGTCATTAAGCTAACATTTGACGGGTTTGAGCACAAACGGATCTTAGAGCAACTGTTGTTTCTTAGCATAGAACTGAAGTGAACATGGATCTTAGAGATTTTTCAGAATATATTAGATGTTTCATTGATCATCAAAACATGATTGTTAAGCATGACAAGTGAGTGCTGTTTATTAGGAGATGTCGATGAGGAAGAGGCATGAAAGCCTTGTTTAGGGTTCTAGTGCTGTTTGGCATGCGCTAAAGCTTGTTCAACTAATTTTTCACAACCTTGTGCTTGTAAGTATGGAATAGTTGGCTTTTGCAATTTTTTTTTTGGATCCCTACTGATTACCTCTGTATGGCTTGCCTGTAGGTAAGCTGCATGCTGCTTCAAATAGGTCATTTTCCATCTTATAGTTGACTTGTACATGGGTTTCTTGTTCAGTCGTGAGACTACTGGAGTTAGAGAGGGCAGCAAGAGATAAGATATTAGTCTACTGTAGTCTTTCTTTGTAGGATTTTTCTGAATCAATTTTATGGTTTGAGTATTATTTTGATGTTATGGATATACCGAGGCCTATTAGCTCAGTTGGTTAGAGCGTCGTGCTAATAACGCGAAGGTCGCAGGTTCGAGACCTGCATGGGCCATTTAAATATTTTTTGGGTTTATAATTAAGTTTTTTATGTTGGATTTAGTTTACAAGAGGCTTAGATTTTGGTTGCACAATGCATTTATGTCTTTTCTGTGCAGTTGGAGAAAGCTTTACATTTGGCTAATTTGGGCTTTACAATTTGAGAAATTTATATTTATATTTTTAATCTACAATTTGAGAAAAATATTTGATTGAATATATAGATTGTTACGAGTGTTTGATAAGCAATAGATAGAACTTTTATTTTAAATATGCATTGACGTAAGTGTTGTCTGGTAAAATTATATTTCCGTAGTCCATTGAATATTTTGTAACAGATTTAACCTTCTAATATTTTTAATATTTTTATTTTTTAAAGTAGATATATTTTTTATTTAAATTAATAAGTAAATAAAGAAAAATGAATGTATGAAATCCCATAAAAAAATTATATGGCTCGAATATATAACAAATAATCATATAAATAAATATAAAAATAATCTTTACAAATAAGTAATTAATATATTATCTCATGAAAAATATAAATCTTATTGGTTTCTCACTAAATATTTTGGTGATCTTGTAATTCTAGATTAAGTCATAGGACACTTTTAAAATTTAAAAAACTATATTAACATCTTACAAATGCTACCCTAAAGTAGCATCAGCATTTGAGCATTCTCAATGCAGCATCTAGACCGGATGTGATTTGAAAAACATATTAATCTCTAAATGCACATTTCAAATGTATTGCCAAATGGGTGGATTCATGAAAAATTAGGTCTTAATGGGTCTTCTATTCTCTTGAAAATTGATTTATTTTGAATCAGTGGATATGGATTTGAACCGATCTAAGTTACGATGATTTTATTTTTTTTAGTCAAAAAAAAAAAAACGATATCATTATGATTGCAAAGGCCCACTCAATCGTTAAAATGTCAGTGTGACATAAAAAGATGGATACATAGTTAACAAATGATTATTGTATTGATAATTCCATAATCGGTTCCAAAATTTTGAGATTATGTGACATCTCCCGAATTGAGTCAACAAATGATTTCATAATATGTACCGTATTTTAAAAATAAAAAAAAAAGTCTTGATGGAATGTCATCAACTTGGTCACGTAGGAATCGAATAGTTTGTAAGGAGCCATATTCCAATAAACCTACAAGTACTCGATATGTAAATAGAGTTTTTAGATCATATGCTTCTCTGGATTTACTAAGTTAACATATTCATAAAAAAAATAATAATAAGTGAACCATTCCAGAGATCAAAATTTTATACTGTCGGAAATTGTATGCAAATAAAAAGATTAGGGGGGCAAATATATACAATACAAGGAAGATTTTTTAGACTAATTTGAAAAAATTGCCAATTAATTAATATCATAAATTCAGACCAAAGAAGACTAACTGACATGCAGATGGGTGAATAAGTGATTGGGTATTTATAAGCAATGATATATGGTTGTTGTTTGTCTCACTTTAGTCTAATTAAACTTATTGAACATATCAGACATGCCTATTAATCAATGTATTAACCTACTCGAGTCTTCCTTCATCTTTAGTTCTTCATAGAATTTTTGATCGAGCAGGCTTTTCTTTTAACCAACTTCGAAGTTTTTCTTTATTGAAGCTTTGGATTATATTTATATATATTTATGTTTTACTACAAAAAATGTCTAGGCCTATTAGCTCAGTTGGTTAGAGCGTCGTGCTAATAACGCGAAGGTCGCAGGTTCGAGACCTGCATGGGCCATTTATGTTAAATTATTTAAACGAGCGATTTAAGTTTTATGGGCTTACTATTTTAAAGTTTATGTTATTCTTTTACCATCATGCTTAATATTTATAAGTTTATATTATTCTTTTACCACCATGCTTAATATTTGAAAGTTTATGTTTTTTGTTTGTTGGATTGCTTAGGTTTTATGACTTGAATTGGGTTGATAAACTTTAGTTTTATGGGTGGCTCACTAAAGCTTAGGGTCTTATATAGCCTGACTTAGGTTTTATGGGCTTACGATTAGATTTTTTTTTGTTATATTTAGTTTTACAATATTACAAAAGGCTTAGATTTCTATTGTGTAATATATTTATATTTTTTAGTGTGAGACTTAGGTTTTATGGGCTTACGATTATGTTTTTTTGTATTGGATTTAGTATTACGTAATATATTTATATTTTTAGTGTACACATGAAAAAAGATATTTATATTGGTTGACTTGGGTTTTATGGGGTGTAATAAACGGGGTATCATAGGTATGCTTACAAAAGGTTTGGGTCATATGGTTATACTTCGGTTTTACGAGGTTATGATCATGTTTAATATTTAAAAATTTAAGTTATTTGTTTGTAGGCTTAAGATCATGCTTAATATTTAAAAGTTTATGTATTATGATAAACTCTCCCATTGATCGAGAGGGCGAACTCGAGCACAAATATTTGAGATTTGATCGAGAGGGGGAACTCGGGCACAAACCTCTGTGATTTGGTTGTGAGGGCAAATTTGGGCATAAACCTCTGTGATTTGGCCGAGAGGGTGAACTCGGGCATAGATATGAGATTTGATCAAGATAGAGAGCTTGGCAAGTGTATCTTATTTTATTATGTTACTATTTTTATTCATTTTTATTATTATTTTTATTGTTATCATGTGAATCATTGCACCGCACTCAATGCGGTTGTGTATTCAATGCGGCTATGCATTTAATGTGATGGGTTGTCTTTGGGCGGTCTCTTACTTTATCTCTAGAAGCTGAAACTACACCCTTGGATCCTATAAGTTCGCTATGGCCAAGTTGAGATCTCACTTCTCCGTTTTGCCTTCTTTTGCTCCTCCCTCGGGTCTCCTCCTAGCCCCTTTCAGTCGGTGTTTTCTGAACATGTCGGAATGATCTCCTCAGACTCTTTGAGTAGCATTAGGATTGTTCCTTCCCCAGGGTCGGGGGGAACAGGTCTAGGAGAGCTCAAGGCGAGTTCCTCGGGAACATCATCGAGACCCGTCGCCGGTCGATGCGAGGGTCTTGAGGGATTTGGAGGTCATGATCTGGACACGATAGTGACTGAGGGATCACTTACTGCCATTAGGGAGCGGTACAGCATCCCGACTGAGTATGGGTTGCACATTATGTGGCCTGGGCAACGTCCCTACAGTTCGAACATACCCGGGGTGTGTATCTCGGTAGATGCTTTAGAAACCGGTCTTCGGTTTCTGCTTCATCCCACTATCGAGGAGTGTATCAGACGGTCTTCGGTTTCTGTCTCTACGGCATTGTGGTGCTCTTCCGAGTCCACCTCCTTTCTAACCGACGCTTTGCTTTTAGGTAGCTGAGCCCCGCTGGACTCGTCGTTGCTTCCTCACCCCTTTTGACCACCTACTTCAACACCACTGTGTGCTCCTAGCAATTCTCCTTAGTCAATGAAAAGACAGACTGCAACTCTCATGCATGGCCTCTGCCATCTTGTTGCAGGGCTCATGCCGATTCTATTCTCCTTAACTTCCTTGGTAGCAACGTTCGCTTACTTGGTTTGTCCTATGACTTGTCGGGCTCCCTTAAGCGAATGTGAGCACTAAAATGGTTCAACTCTGCAACTGCTCCGATCATACCTTTATATAATCAAGTCCCCTCCATGAGACTCATTGGTACTTGCAATCTGACTTCTCCCTTGGTGGTACACAGCCCCCCATATGCTAATGACTAAGGCTTTCATCTGATACAAGCTTCGATGCATACACACGAAAGACCCGCCTCTATAGTACCATGACATTTACCCCTTGAATCTATAGCCCTTCTTGTTATTGCATTGTTCACTGACATGGAGCTCCTAGCAGCTCCTGATCATTCACATGATCGTGTCCCCCTCCATGGGACTCACTGGTACTTGCACTTGGACTTCTTCCTCAGTGGTATACAGGCCTCATATGCTGATGACTAAGGCTTTCATCCAGTGCAAGCTCTGATGCAAACACAAAGACCCGCCTCTGCGGTATCATGACATTCACTCCTTGAATCCATAGTCCTTCTTCTTATTATGTCGTACACCAAAGTGGAGCTCCTAGTAACTCCTGATCATACCTCCGCATGATCTTGTCCCTCACAAGATAGGATCGCCAGCGTTGCATTGTCACGAACTATTCCACCACGATCCGTTGCACCATGTTGCCTCCTTGTGACATCTCTATTACATACAGATTCTCATATAATGAACTCGGACTATGACTTCTCCATGTATGGCCTCTGCCAATACATCGTAAGGCCTCCACCATCTCCGTTTTTTTTTTGTGTTCACTTCCTTGGTAATTCACCATCGTCCACCCACTCTTGGGTCACACCTGGACGAAGCATAGCTCTAGGACAGTCCGTCGCCTAGTAGCTCCTGATGTCCCCCTGACTTTGCTAGAATTGGTGCACTATTGTCTAGATCCTGGGCTTCTATCTCCTACCAGCACAATCTCTATTGTGCACCACTTATTCTTGACAACTTGAATGGTAACACTGTGATAAGTACCTGCCTCTGTGTCCTCTTGCCCCATGCTAAGGTCTCTTGATCCCAACTTTGCCTATGCAAGTTGAATTACCTTAGTTAGTTCGTCAAATTCATCTCTGAGGTAAGGTGCATGTGCCTCGAAGCTCCCTTCGTCTTTGGTACCATGCAAGATAAGTCTGCCCATCAGAATGAAGAACCTATGGAACGACATGATCCCACTCTTACCTCTACGAGAGTTCATACCCTTGACCTCTGTCCAAGGAAAGCTCTGTGCCTCCGCTCCATGTTCCATCTTCTATATTAACTCCCTTCATACGGCTTAAATGCTTCACTGAGTTCCACCCAAGTCACTCTGCTCCTCGATTTGCATTGAGTTGATAGTGGCCCTTGCATCCATCATTTCACGGGTCAGTCATACGTTGAGTTCGATTTCCACATCGACTCTAAGTATGCCTTCATAAGATGTTGCCTTAGATTGCTCCCCCACTTGATCTCGAAGTGCATCTACCAATGCACTACCTCATTCGAGATGATGCAACAACTCCTCATCACTCGTTCAGTCCATTGAATATTGTGAAGATATTGCCTTGAGGAACTCTTCCTCAATATGTGCGATCTGTTGCATATGATTCTCCCTCTCGAGAACTAGGACTTATCCCTCTTTGATATTTGTCCTGTTGGAGCAACTTTCCTCTTTGTATTCTTCCCGCTGAAAGTTTCGGAGATCACCATCCCCTTTAGACTACTCCATCTTGCTGAATAGCTTGTGTCTTGTTCTGCTCCCACAAATGCAATTGGTAGATTGTGACCCTTCGCCAATACAGTCTCCAATGCACCCTTCAAGGTCTAGCAATGTGCTAAACTTATTACACAGTTTAGCCGCCTACGGATGTATCCTTTCCATATCGAAGAGAAAGTTTTGATGCTTTACAGCGCTGAGTACCGATCGTGCCTTGGGATGACCACGAACACTCCATCATCCATGTACAAGCCCTTTTATGAGTACTGAATCCTTCGAGTTAGCAATTCCCCTCACCTCTGTGAGCTTTGCATAACTCTTTCGGTCGTTACACAATACTTCCCACTTTGTATTGTCTCATCTCTCACCAAGCACCCCGCTTGCCTTGAGCATCATCAAGTTTGGTTGCCAACGTCGAGCCGTAGCTCGAACTCAACCATCCCAATATTTTTATGCTACATATTCTTCTTCGCTTATTTGTCCTCATTGTACCTCTCGCATAAAGAGTTGGTCATTCCTCTGAATGCCAATCCCAGATGTCGGCTCATCTTAGCAACTCTTTTCCCTACATCTCAATGTCTGTTTCCCCCAAACGGTTGCGCGTGTTGGCTGTCCTCCACACAACCCAGCTAGGTCCCCCACATTTGTATGGTGAGTGCGTATGCTTGTCTCACTCTAATACCACATTATCACAGGCTTAGCAGATTTTGCCTAAGCCGTGCAGCACCTATGCGTGTCCGTCCATAAAGGTCAGCCTTCCCTGAGATCTCTTAGAGTCCCTTAGATTTACAAAAGAGAAAACGGGTCAAAAGAAATAATTCCAATGGGATCCACAAGCAACTACTCAAGCAAACACTTTATAAAGCTAGGTACAAATTATACCCATGGACATTACAAACTCAGAGAGGTTGTACATAAAAGATAATTGTCCATTACAGACCGAAGTCCCCACAAGTGCTTACAAGATACACTCATATTACAAGCCAAAATTGACCACAAAGCAAACCAAACTAGGGCTGTTAAGCCTACTGCAAGCCTGCTACTTGCTGTATAAGGTATGTACATAAACCGAAGGACACGGACAAACATGAGCATTTCATCAAATACCTTGTTTATATTATTGTCCGTGACAAGGAGGCACAAGTCTCGCCATGGCAAAATGGGGTTTCGGTCTCACTCTAAGGGCAAGGAGCCGGTGGCACTAATCGAAGAGCCCGAGATGTTCGTGGAGTCCGTCGAGGAGGTCGTGTCGCCAGTCTTCCACTGCCCGAGGTCCATGAAAAATCTCTGCGAGACGAAGGTCTGAAAGGATGATGCAGGGTATTATGCCCTATATATGTCCGACCTAGCTCATCAAGACCTTAACAAAGAGATGCAAGCCAGATGGGGAAAGCTGAAAAACTCGACGAAAGTCTGGAATAATCCGTCGTCCACGGAGGAGTTCGAGAGGGGACTCCTGCACCCACAGTTGGCGCGGGAATTGTATACGCTCCCATCAAAGGTGTTGTTGGCCCGAGCCACCAAAGAGATGGTGCTGGTAATGTTCCGACCCTCGCCTCTATGTCTCAGGCTTTCCTTCGATTTTATTTTGATGACAATTGTTTTGTGCAGAACCATTATGTTCAGATGGTGTTATTTGACCGAGTCCATGATGCAGGTCGATTAATAACTTTTATGGACTACCGCATCACTAGCCTCCAGCAAGAGATCGACATCTTGAAGTCTAGAGGGGGTCCGGAGGTGGTCGCCGCAGCCGAAGAGCGTGCTTCCGAGCTGGAAAAGGAGCTCGAGAAGACGAAGCGTGAGCGAGATAAGGTGCTTCAATGGCTTGAAGCCTCCGATAAAGAACTAAACGAAGCCCGAGGCGACTTATCTAAGGTCCAGAAGCAGCTGAAGGAGGCACGGATCAGGGCTCGGAAGATGGATGACGAGCTATTGCAGTCAGTGAAGGCCCTGGAGAGCGCCCGGGCCGAGTTATCGAGATGGGTGGTCAACGACTATAAGGAGTCGGTCAGCTTCAAGGAAGGTTTAAAGAGGATGGGCTGAGTCACACACGAATATGACTATTGGGTCGCTCTGGCGTGCTTCCGTTCTTTGCATTCAAACTCGGAGGTCGAGGAAGATCCTTTTACCATCAGGCCCGAGGATGATTCGGTGCCCATGGAGAGGCAACAGGCCTTCGATGACTCGGACCCACCCTAGTCCTAACTTGTAACTTTTTGTTTTGTCGAGGTCGTTTGTTTTGCCGAGGTTGGGTGACTTATTGTCTTTTCCTAACCTTTTTTTGATTACAAAATATTTTTGTGGTCGGGGTCAAGGAAAGTCTTGTCGTGTTCCTGACATCTTTTATAAGCACACCTCGTCAATACAATGATAGTTCTCTATTTTTTATATTATGCATAAAATCTTCGGAGATTTAAGATATGCCATGTTCTTGGCAACAACCGTCCCTCCATTGTCGCAAGCTATCGGGGCCTCGAAAATCCTCTTCTTCAACCCTTCCAAGATGGCCCAATTCGTCACCTCGGCAAGCCCGTTCGCTTGGGGGTGGGCGACCGAGCTGAATCTTAGTTGGATGCAGTAACTTTGGCAAAAGGCTTTGAATTTTGCATTGTTGAATTGCGTCCCATTGTCTGTAATTATAACTTTGGGAAGGTCAAATCTGAATATAATATTTTTCCACATGAATCCTTCAACCTGCCTTTCGGTAATGGAGGCGAACGGCTCGGCCTCAAGCCACTTTGTAAAATAATTGACCCCCACTATAAGGAACCTTCGTTGCCCTGAGGCTGGGGGGAAGGGACCGAGGAGGTCCATTCCCCATTGAGCGAAGGGTCAAGTGCAGTCTACAGTTGCGAGCGGCACCATCGGCTGATGCTGGATTCGGGCATGCTTCTGGCATTGCTCGCAACTCTACACATAAATTTAAGCATCTTTATGCATGGTGGGCCAATAATAACCTTGCCTGAGAATCTTGTGTGACAAGGTTCGGGCGCCAATATGGTCTCCACATATTCCCTCGTGAATCTCGGCCATTGTGGCACATGCCTCAGTCGGATGTATGCATCGTAGAAGAGGTCGGCTAAAACCTCACCGATAGAGCCGATCATTGATGACATAGTACCACGATCCCGTCCTCCTTATCCGTCAGGCTGCTGCTTTGCCCTCGGGTAGGGTTCCCCTTTCTTTAAAACGGATGATTTCGTTGATCTAACTCTCCCCTTCTTCGGCGATATGCATCGTGATCGAGTTGATGGAAGGTCCGGGGATTCTTACTATTCCCCATGGTTGTGTGACAGTCCCATCGGAGGACGCAAGCCTGGCAAGGGCGTCCGCCTGTGAATTCTCGGACCAAGGTTCTTTGCTGATGATGCACCTTCAAAATTGACTTGTTAGCTGGTGCACTTCAGCCAGATACTTGACCATCGCCTCTTCTCGGGTCTTGAAGTCTCCATTGACCTGACCTGCGATGAGTTGAGAGTCAGTAAATATCTCTACACTTTCCGTGCTGAGTTCAGCGGTAATTCTTAAACCGAACAATAGTGCTTCATATTCTGCTTCGTTATTTATGGCTTTGAATTCTAATCGAAGAATATGCTCATAAATGTACCTAGAGGGATCTTTAAGCACTAAGCCGACATGTCCTCTCTCTAAGTTGGCAGAGCCATCAATGTGCAGAGTCTACACAGGGTTAGAGTTTGTTTATCCTTCTGAAGGTGTGAGTTCCGAGAAGAAATCTGCTATCACTTGGCCTTTAATCGCCGTCCTTGCCACATACTCTATGTCAAATTCCTCAAGCTCTACCAACCATTTGAGCATTCGTCCTACAACATCAAATTTTGAGAGAATCTTATGTAACGGTTGGTCAGTTATCACCTTGATAGGATGCGTCTGGAAGTATGGTCTTAACTTCTTGATGCTAGGATCAATGCCAGGGCCAACCTCTTGATAGGGGGGTAACGGAGCTCGGGACCCTCCAAGATGTGATGGGTATAGTAGACTGGCTTTCGTCTGGTTTTGTCAAGCTTCACTAGAACTGGGCTGACCGCCCGATTGGATGCCGCAAGATACAAGTCGAGAGGCTCTCCGTCTTTTACTAATGCCAACTGAGGTAGGTGTTCAATGTGGCTTTTTAGCTGACGAAATGCTTCCTCACACTCTCGGGTCCACTTGAAGTCCTTTACCGACCTTAGTGCTTAGAAGAAGGTCGAGCTTTTATCTCCGGCATGGGAGATGAAGTGACTCAACGTCACTAACCTGCCTGTGAGTCGTTGGACTTCCTTCACTGACCTCAGGGATTGCATCTCCTGTATCACCTTTATCTTGTCGGGGTTTGTATCTACGCCTCGTTGATGCACAATAAAATCGAGGAATTTTTCGGACGTGATGCCGAAGGTACATTTGGCCGGGTTGAGCCGCATTCTGTCTCCTTAGCATGCAGAATATCTCTGCTAGATCCGAGAGGTGGGCCTCGATCTTTTGACTTGTGACTATCATGTCATCCACATAAATCTCTATGTTCCTTCTAACTTGATCTTTGAACATATGATTCACCAGTCATTGGTATGTCGCTCCGGCATTCTTCAGCCCAAATGACATCACTTTGAAGCAGTAGGTGCCGTTATAAATAATGAAGGTCGTATTCTCTCTATCTTTCGAAGCCATTTGGATTTGATTATATCCCGAGAAGGCATCCATAAAGGAGAGTAACTTATATCCCGACATGGCATCCACCAGCTGATCAATATGGGGAAGGGGGTAATAGTCCTTCGAGCAAGTTCGATTGAGATCGATATAATCAACACACATTCACCAATTTCCATTAGCTTTTTTGACAAGTACAATGTTGGATAACCAGGTCGGGTACTTCACTTCCTCGATGAGCTCCGCATCTAACAAGCAAGCAAGCAACCTCATCTTCTATGGCTTTCTGTCGCTCGGGAGCAAACTTTCATGTACACCGCTAGTGCCGGGTGTGATGTTCAAATGGTGTTGAGCGACCTCTGGGTCGATCCCTGGTATGTCTTTTGGGGACCACACGAAGACATCCACATTCTTTCCTAGAAACTCAACTAATTGTACTCGTTGGTCTTCCGAGAGTCTCGAGCTAATCTTCACCAACTTGTTTGGGCAACTTGGATCGAGAGGCACCTCCAAAACTTGCTCTACCGGGTTGGGATCCCGAGCATTATCTTCGGGGCTTTGGGGGGCCGTAGTGGTCATTTGGACTTTCAGCCTTTTAGGCAGCGTTATTGCCATCAGATAGCATTACATAGATTCTCTCGGGTCACTCCTGACTTCACCCACCCGCGCCCAAGTCAGGAACTTCATGAGTCTGTGGTAAGTTGAAATGACCGCCTTGAGTCGGTTAAGGGTCGGTCGTCCGATGATGGCGTTGTATGCTGATGGAAGTCTCACCACCATGAATGACACCATGAGAGTTTTCGACCTTGGTTCTTCGCCAAACATAACGGGAATCGTGGCTGCCCCCATAGGGGAGACGGAGTCTCCGGCGAACCCTGTCAAAGCAGATGTTAAGGAAATGAGATCTTTGTCAGTCAATCCTAGTTTCTGAAAGGCGTCAAAATATAGGATGTTGGCTGAACTTCCCATGTCGATCATAACCCTTTCGACATGGGCGTTTGTCATTTGAATTAAGATCACCAGCGCGTCGTCATGGCAGGGGGACTCTTCGTTCCCCCACCCGAAGGTGATGTCGAGGTCTTCTTCGTGCGCAGGCCTCTTTCCAACCTCAGTGCGTGCATAAGCCTTACGCACCAAGGAGCTATTACCGCCCAAGGCCGGCCCCCCGAGGTCGGCCCCCTGATGATGATGTCGATTTATTTCTCAATCGGCCCCTTTGGTTCGGGCGATAGGTCTCGAGGGGGTCGATTATCGAGGAGCGATGATTGGTCGTAAACATAGCGATGCAAGTGTCTGTGTCGGATGAGGTCTTCAATTTGACTTTGTAAGTCACGATATTCCTCCATGTCATGGCCATGTTCCCTATGGAACGACAATACCTTCTTTTGTCACGTCTTTCGAAGTATGTCTTTATTGGATTGGGAGCTTTCAAAGGCCCCCTCTCCCGAATCTGAAGGAAGATCTCTGTTTGAGTTGAGTTGAGGGGTATTGAGAGAGGTCTAGGTGGCAAAATGTTCGACCTATCTTCCCTCCTCTTTGGTGGTCCCGAGGGGTGTCCTCGGGGCTATTCTGCTCAGGGGCGCTTCGACTCGTCTCACTTGCCAGCCACTAGTGTCTCGACGGCTACGTATTGGTATGGCTGCTATAGCATTCAGGTATCATTACGGGCGGTCACTTGATCAATGACCAGAAAAATTTCGATGGCTTAAGTCCGATTAAGAATGCCTGGATGGCTATGGAAGGATGGACGTCGGGGACTCCCCGAACTTGTGAGGCGAATTATCCCACAAACTGGGAAAGGGACTCGTCATTTCATTGGGCCAACCCCAGAAGGGAGGCGGCGGTTGGTTTTGAGCGTGTACTCATCAAAAAATTTAGTTTGAACTCTCTTGCCAATAAATTAAATGAAGATACAGAGGCGGCTTTAAGACGACAATATCATATTATGGCCGGTCCCCTTAGGGTGGTTGGGAAAGCTCAACACATCAATGCATCGGATGTGTCATATAAAGTCATTTGAGCATCAAATGTTGCGACGTGTTCTACTGGGTCGCAGCTGTCGTCACAGAGTTCAAGGACTGGGAGTCTGAGGGTGGTCGGCAAGGGTTTATCTTGTATCTCAAGGATGAACGGGGAGCCACCTTTTGAGCTCTCTCCGACCTCGCCCTTTGACTTGAGGACTTCCTTCTAGACCTCGTCTAGTCGTTGATGGACTTGGCGGACTTGTTCCCTCAATGAGTCAGCGAAATCAGATAAGAGAGTGTCGAGGTCGGGACTAGGTTGGATCAGATCGCGAGAGCGGCTTCGTGACTGAACAAGTGCAGCAGCCGGGGAATCCGCATGAACTTATGCAGCTCGGCGTTGTAGCACCTCTGTCTCGAGTTGAATTTCTCAATTCGGGGCCACAAGTGACTCCATCTGGGGGAATGTCGCCGGAGGCATCGATTGTGGGGTTACCGACTGTATAAGTTGTGGCAAGTAAGGTACGACGGTCTGCACTATGCCAACCAGTGCCTAAACTTGGTTGGTAAGGCCGAGAAAGGCCTTAGTCATGATGACGAATGGCGCAGGGTTGGACACTGGTGGTGGGAACCCCGGGTCGGTCATCATCCTCCAGAATTGGTTTGGAGTTGGCCCTAACATGATGACCTCTTCCGCTTGGGGAGGGTGGTTCGGCTCCGTGCGGTGCTCCACATGGGCCCTTCCTCTAGTGCCAAAATATTACTGAAAAATCTTTATGCCACCCAGTAACCGCAGTTTGTGCCTCTATGTCTATTAAGTAGGCACTGATGGTTCTGACCCGTGTGCGCTAGCACGCCCGTAGTTGTCTCGAACGGAGTGAAAATGGAGCACAGTAGGGTGGAAGGAGCTCCGAGGTCCAACTCGACAAGTCGGCTGTGGATGTGTTGGAACTCGGGTCAGGAGTCTATGCTTACATCTCGAGTTGGCTGGGGATTGTTGCAGAAAAGGTTGAGTTAGGTGGGGTTCTTGACATGACCCATTCGATGATTAAGTTAGTTTTGTTGTCAATTTGTGATCCCCCTCTCTGTAGAGGTGCATGAGCTTTTATAGTGGATTCTACAAGTCGTTCGTACTTGAGATCTTTACTGTCTCAATAGCTTACCATGCTATTGTACTTCTCCACACCATCTGTGGTCCTTGCAATGAGGTGCACGTTTTGCATACTATAGCTGTGGTGTGTCGGCCTTATCCTTGTCAAGTCAGCTGTACAATCGCTGGCTCCACCATACCCATGTCAGGTCGGCTTTGATATGTCGGGTCGGCCACGTTGGAGATCTAGTTGGCTAAGGGCGCGGAAACGTGATAGCTAGGTCAATATTTGTCATATCAGCGGGGGAAAATGAGTCGATCCGCTTAGATGCACTGGGTTCAGATTGCTTGACGAGCGTTGTTGCGACATCGGGACCTCTTTCTAGCGCCAAAAATATTATTGTTCTCGATGCCGTGGTCGGGGAATCAGCACGACTCGGTTCCTACCGTGTGCGCAAGCTTGTCCAAGTTAGTAGGGAATGGGGTGTCAGGCTCAGCTTAGGTCTATGTCTCCGGAATCTCAACCTCGGGTGGGTAACTTTTGCTCCTCTTCCTCGGGTCGATAACTTGGGCTTCTCTTCCTTGGGTCCATAGCTGGGGTCCTGCACGAAGGTCTCGTCGGAGTGAGGTGCCCGACATGACTCTCCGACGCTTAAGTTAGTGTCCCAAGTGATCTAAGGTTTTTGAGTGGTATAAATAGTGTGAGTTTTATACATACCAGGCCAGTGGCCGATCGTACCCTCATTCTTACCTTTGCTGACTCGTCGAGCGAGGTTGACATGTACGATCGGTCGCTGTACCGAGTGGCGTAGAGGCGCGGCACGCCATCCTTCGTTAGTGGGTCTCAGCGCAACTTCCATTGTTGTGGCGACCAAGTCATTGCTCTGCCACCTGGGCCCGGCCCCATACTAGTTGGGTCGACATCAAATCTCGATGCTGTCGTGGACAACTGAGCTGACATGGATATTAGTGAGCTAGGCCGACCCATTACTTACCTATCAGTAATATTAGATAAAATCATTAAATCCTTTCAAAATGAGCATTTCCATTGCATCATCTATATCAGATATGATTTGAAAAAAATAAATAAATTATCAAACATCAATTTATATTTGAAATATGCATTCGGCTCTCAACTTACATTTCCTTTCCAAATGCATCATTTATTGGTTTATTGGGTTTTATGGGTGGGTTCTTGAAAAAATTACATTATTATTGGGTTTTATGGGTGGGTTCTTGAAAAAATTACATTATAACAGGACTCCTACTCTTATGAAAATTGATTTATTTTGAGTCAGTCGGTACTGATCCAAATTGGTCTAAGTTATGATAATTTCTTTTTAAAAGTAAAAAAAAAAAAAAGAAAGATGTCACTATGATCGCAAAGGCCCACCCACCGGCTAAAATATCAATGTGACATAAAAGATATGTAAGTGGTTCACATGATATTAAAGATAGGTACAAAAGGTACAATTATTGTATTGAAATCTATAATGGGTTTCAAAATTTTGAGCTTATGTGGCATCTCCCTTATTGAGTCAACAAATGATTTCATTGATTTTGCACAAAATATGCCATCTAAAAGTACAAATAAAATAAATAAATAAATTTTACTCTTCGATGGAATATCCTTATCTTCATCACGTAGGAATCGACTAGTTTGTAAACCTAATTATTTACAAATAGTATTTTTAGATGGGTGAAATGAAATATAAACTATTCCAAAAAATGAAAAATTAGATCGTTAGAAATTTGTATGCGAATAAAAAGATTAGGAGAGTAAATACAATATAAGGAAGATTTTTTTAGACTAATTGAAAAAAAAATTGCCAATTGTTAGTATCATAATTCAGACCAATAAAAAAAAAAAGACTCACTGACTTGCAGATGGGTGAATAATTTAATTGCTTGGGTAGTAATAAGCATCCCGTGACCATCTAACTTATCTCTAAGTCAATGACATATGGTTATCTATTCCATCTTACTCACTTCCACTTAATAAACAAAATGCTTGCCTAATGATTCATAATATCCATTTCTTCACCTCACCATATCAATTATAAATTAGGAGTTTAATTCAAATCATGTGGATGCAACCTGAATGCATGACTGATATCTCACCTTTCTTCTCTTTTTTTTTTTTTAAAAAAATTAATCCACGCTTATCATTTAAGTTGGATTTATTGTTTTTGTCTCCTTAAAAAGTTTTTGATTCTTTGTTGACCTTTCAATTATGCATCCACATCAGTATGATTGAGCATATGTTGGCGTACCTATGAGCTTCAAGTCAATGATATTTTTCAGATCGGTCAACATAAGATCTTTTGTTTTTTTCCTGTAACTTGATTTTTTTTTTTTTTTTAGGTTTGTGCATGTATGTCCAGATGATATATTGGCTAATTTTTTATATGAAACTAATAATACGTATAAATAAATACAAAAAAATACCCCAAAATATATGATTACGAACGTGATATTGACGTTTTGGCACGTGGGGACCGAGTGAGGAGGGGGGGGGGGCGGGGCCCGCCGGATCGGGCCAATGGGAGGGTAGGCAAGTAAACCGAATCGGAGTGCTCGTTTCATTTTAGATATCTAATGCTCGACAACACAGCACAACACCCGACCACATCGGGTAACCATGGTTGGGTGAAGGGAGCCGTGGTGGCACGATGGGGAATCCAATTCCCACCCCCTCCCACTGTACCGCCATGACATAACGCAGCTCAACTACTTGCATTAAAATGTGAGGTTTGGGGAGGAAGCGAGCGGCCCAAACCGCGGGTTTATCGAATCCAAGGTTAAGATAATGACCAACTAATCCTCCGCCTTCCTATTTCTACACGGGCAGCTCCTCAGAGCACCACCCACCGCTGCCCGACCTGCCCGTTCGTGCCCCTCTCCCCCTACCTCCTCCTCCTCCTCTGTTGCTTCAGCTGGTGACGCTGTCCTGCCCCTCCGAAGGACGTATACCAACGGGATCCCGCTGTCGGCGATGACAGCCGCGGCTTCGAGCTCGGTTTAGCTCGCCGGATCGGCAGATCCGCCCTTCTCCTGCTTCCCAGGTACTCCTACTCTCCGAATCTCGAGTCTCTGGAGACGCCGGCCATGTTTCTCGCCCAAAAAGATTATATTTTTCGCGTTCTTCGTCTTTTTTTTTTCTTTTTCTGGTCGAAACCTAGATTTCGAGGGATTTTGGCTCTTCTAAAAAATTAGATTTTTATCCGAAAAGATGAGGCAAAAATCCAGTGTTTCACCCTTTTGCCGTCGATGAGAAGAGACTTGGCATCTCGAAATCTTTTCTTGTTCTCGTCCCTTGTCTCTCTACTCGAAAAAAATAAGTGTTCTTGTTTCTTATGGAAAAAGATTTAGTGTTTCAGTTCTACATATTTTATCTTTTTTTGGCTTTTTTTTTTTAAAGTTTTATATTCTTATATCTTACTGGCTACCGACAAACGTCGGGCTTTCTGTTCGACTATGCGTTCGGCATCTAACGGTTTCCATCAGATCTGACGGCACCTTTTCCATCTGCCACCACCTCTTCTCTCGGCGCTCTCAGGCCATCCCACGCAGCGAGATCAGATCGCTGCCGCCCAAGAGATGGACGCGGTGCTGCCGACGCCGTCCCTGGTCCCCCTCGTCCCGCTACCCTGCGCCGCCGAGGCCCTCGCCGCCAGCTTCTTCGCCACCGCCCTCGCCCTCGCCCGCGCCACCCACCTCCCTCTCCCGGTAAGTTCCTAATCCCTCCGCAACCCCTCCTCCTCCTCGGCCTTCCTCGCTTCCTCCCACCTCCTCCTCTCACCCACCCACCGAAAGGTCGCACCTTTTGCCGCCCGGTGCTATCCTGCGCGGGCGGGCCCTCCCTTCCGGACCTGACCCCGCATCTATCAATCGCAGTTTGTGGTCTGCTTTCGGGTCCGCCGCGGGGCCCACGTCCGGGAGCACGTATATTAAAGCCGTAGTTTGTTTATTTGCGGAGTGCAGTATCTATCGAGGAATATCCACTCTTGCGATTTCGCATCGGTTATGCTGCCACGTGTCGTCCATTAGAACGTCTCACAGCCCCAAAATATCTTCCTTGGGCGGGTGTGCGGTGGAGCGAGAATTTATTTCCCTCGACAGGATTTAGATGGAATATTAGATCTCAAGATTCGCATACTCCTCCTCCTATATCCTTTCCTCCATCAAGAACATATATATCTATCTATCTATATATATCTATATATATATGTGTGTGTGTAATAGAATAACAGGTTATAAGGGATATTTTGATTTCAAGCTCAAATTTCTGCGGTACTACTAATTGGGTAGTTTCCATTTGAGGATTTTATATGATTTTTATAGACCTTGATATGAAGTCCTTAGAGAAGCAAGCAAGCAAAAAAAAAAAAAAAGGCTGAACAATAATACATTTGATGTCAATTGTGTAAAAAACTTGTAGGTATTAGTAAAATGCTTGACGCTACATTTCGTCTTGCTGAGGTGATTGTATGATGCATATTTCTGCTGGGATTGTTCTCTTTTATGTATGTGTCCTTTCAGTGCCAAGATTAGCTTAGAATTTATTTTTTGCCAATTTGTTGGAAGGCCATCTCTTTCACATCCTTTATTATGATGCAAGTCTGGATGCGTATTTTATTTTGTTTATATTGCTCAGGATCTGTTGGTTCATGACATGCCGAGTATCCAAGTGTTTGGAGAGAAAAGTGAAACGAGCAAGCCTGTCGACGGTGACGATGAAGATGGCAACGAAGACGGGGATGGAGAAGAGGACGGTGATGTCGGGGAGGGTGACGACGAGCCATCCGAGGAAGACGGGGAGGGATACGAGAATCCGAATAATAACAGTGGCAAGAAAGCCCCTGGCGGCGGTGCCGGTGGTGAAGAAAACGGAGAGGATGACGATGAAGATGCTGAGGATCCAGAGGACGGGGACGATGACGACGATGATGAAGAAGATGAGGATGAGGATGATGGTGGAGAGGACGAGGAAGAGGGTGTGGAGGACGACGAGGAGAATGAGGATGAAGAGGAAGACGACGAGGAAGAGGAGCTTCAACCTCCGAAGAAGAGGAAGAAGTGAGCGCGGTCGAACTCGAGCTCGGTCGGTTTTAGTTGTAGCTTCTCTTGCTCCTTCGCAGTTCAGTCTCGCAGTGTGCCCTAACCCTGGTTTCATTTCAGGATTCATAACGACAGACCAGTTGTGGTGTTGGCCTATGTAGGATTACCTATTTCCTAATGCATCAGAGAGAACTTTGTCAAATTTTGAGTTGTCTCTTTCTTGCAGTTATTTAGAGCTAACAAACTCTTTAACTATGCTGCTTCAATTCAGTATCAGATTTTAACAATGTAGTCAGTCAAATGCATGCATGTCTCTTATCTAAACCTTTTTATGTGGTTGAAATCTGGTGCTTGTGGCAAGAAGTGAAACACAGCTTGGAGATGAGCTCAAACATGGGTATGTGGTGTAGAATTCAGTCATACAGGCCAACACAATCTTGTTTCTGCAATTATTTGAATCCTGTGAAGAACTGTGTTTTTCTATCAACACATGAATCACTGGAGAGACCACAGTTGAGGTTTTCTCATTCTCTGGACTGAATTCATCTGTTCCTATTTTTTATCTGATCTTGGCAAAGAGTTTTTAGCTTGTTTCTAAATCTCAAGCCTGAGATGCTCCTCATCCCTTGAATTCCTTACACAAATGCCATCTTTGAGGTGTACTCCTCCTGATGCCTCCTAAGCTCACTTTCTTGATTCCTGTTCATGGTTTAATGAGGTCCTGTAGCAGATACGTATGAAGATACTGAATCAAAGACAAACATGTATGCAGCAGCAAACAAAAAAACAACAAAAAAAAAAGTATAGTAATTTTGTGTGGTTAAAGCAAAATCAAAGTTGGAGAATTGATACCTCCCTTGCTTTATAAATGTGACACCACCACTAATGGACACTCGCTCGCTATTAGATTCTTCGATTATGAAATAGCTCAAAACACTCTCCTATTATAAAGATAATTAGGTGCATTAAGCTCTCAGAGGAGGATCAATGTATATTACGAAGCTTGATCATATAGACAGCAAAGAGCACCAAAGTCCACCACCCTTTCTTATAATAAAATCCCCTAATTCTGCATCAATGTTCCTTGACTTTGAGGACCAGAGATTTTACACCACAAGTCCACCTTCCTCTCTAACAACACAAAATCCCCTATTTCTCCATGAATGTTCCTTGACTTGAGAGAGAGAGAGAGAGAGAGAGAGAGAGAGAGAGAGAATCCATGTGAACATTCAATGTCTTCTTTGAAGTTTGCTCATTCGAAACCAGTCCTAATGAGCCCAACATCAAACATGTCCATGCTGATACTGTTAGGTGGTTTGATATAACAAATCCAAAAAAAAGAAAAAAAAGCTCATCTAAATTGATGAACCATCTCAAATCCAATAAATCCTTAAGACAGGTTTGATCTAATTTGTTGCTTAGACCTAGACATGAACACAAATTTGATTATAGTGTAGTAAAATATACATAGTGCCCATATTCTATCATGCAAAGTGACACACAAATTTGTGTACATTTGTTTAATATAATATTTGATGATGATGTCCTCGCTCATGCATCAAAAGAACTCTGTGCATCAGGATAACTCTCTTTAGCATAAGCTTTATAAGAAGCTACATTAAAGCAACCTTATAGAGTTCAGCAAAATTATACTTCAAGAACAGATCAGCTGTGAAAAGAATCACACAATCTTACCAACATCATTGTCAAAAAGCAAAAGGTGTTCTTGTTTGAAACTCCAATTTATACAACCACAAATCTTTGCATGTTATGGTAGACTGTTACCAAGATTCCTCAACAATCTGTCGGAGACCAGTGGCATAAAAACAAAGTCAAAGCAATGTGTAGGTCCTCCCGGCAATGGTGCTGATCTGCACTTCTAAATTGCATTCAACAGCTGGCTTAATTTTAAGCTAAACTTTGCTCCAAGTGAACTGACCAAAAGAGCTCCATAAGCAATTACATCACAAGAATGTAATTGCTTTGCGGCTTTAGCTAGTTGTTTCTCTGTAAAGAAGCATCACGTTAGTATTTGATCACTAATATCATATTATAAAAGCACGATAATGTCTATGGATGAGCAATGTTTACCTGAGCATGTAATTGCATATCTCTGAGCTGGGAAGGATGGGCTAGCTCAGGAACATCAACGTATGATCTTTGTAGATGTTCCAAAACTCTCTGAAAAAGGCATATATAACAGCAGTTCCAAAAGATTCAAGAATCTGTAGTACTTGTCATCACAAGCAACCAAAAGGAGACATCATCTTCTCAGAATCACTTCATATACTGAAGAAAATGGCCTTGAAGAGATTTGACAAAGTCATTCATAAGGAGTCCCGACTGCGGCCATGCTTCTAGTCAAATGATGACAAATATTATATCAGAACTTCCAATCTATGAAAATAATTCAATCACAAAGAATGACACACAAACAATAGACTTAAAAGAGAAAATGTGAAGGAACCTGTGTTGACTTTCCAAATCGCATCAGTCCATGCCTAGTGGTAGCATTAAAACGGAGTCAGCTTTGCAGTCTGAACTCAAACTTCAGAATAGTTGATGCACTCAATCGGAAAGGATCATTAGCTGGTTTGAAGCATATCACCAGATTGAAATGACAAACAAAGAGTCTCCAATTACAGATAATACATTCTACTCATAGAGCTGCAAACCCAATTATATCTACTGAAAGAAAGCTAAAAATTAGCATGTTTCAAATACAATTCTGATAACAATTTTGATAACATGTCGAACAAGTACAAAACCAATATGTGCACGATATCACTGAATAAAATAATAGTAAGATAAATGGAATACTGAGCTGTAGTCACACATGGTCCAATATCAGTGTTTAATTGGACACAAAATACTGGCAGGTATATATAATTGTCCGATGGGTATTCTAAAAAATGGCATCGAGTCCGAAGTCCAATTTGACTGATAGCCTGTCATTTGTGCAATCATTTCTTCTACTGTCTGCAGAAACTTATAATAAGCAAAAGAAATATATGTACCATGGATTACTTGTAATTGGTTGTGTTGATCCATTGTTAATTGTTGTCAGTGTAAGTTGAATTGGTTTGATCTAAAATTGAAATAGGTTGTTGCTTGATAAAACAAAAGATTAAGAAGCAAGTGAAACAGATATGCCAACTAATTACCATAATGTTGCATAAACATTTTTTATAAAAACGAACATCTGAAGTAAATAAATAAATAAATTTCTAAGTATACATCTTACCCAATCAGTAGAAAGCAAAGTTTCCACCAATATGACAAAATCAAGCCTAAATAAAATGTAGAACTAGGGTTGTATTTCTTGATTTTTTTACATGTTTAAAGCTCGGAATATGATAGAAACCTCAATGTTTTACCTAGCAGATAATTGTTCAACTTACCATTCAGCAAAATGGGAAAACACTGTTCTACTCACATGAAGATAGAGAAAAATACATGAAAAATAATATGAATCTGTAAAACAATAATCAAAATAAAATGTACAGTCACTTAGATAATGCCACATAAAGATTTAAGAATACCACAAAAGAGCCAGGACTCCATCTGTGGTGCAAACTGGGATTCCTAGTACTCTTTTAACCAGGATAGAGATGACCAGCCACTTCTAATAACTTTCAAAAAATGATCATTTACCTGTAAGTCCAGTCAGAAACTCCCTTGGCAAGTGGAAGTAAATGTAAGGATTTCAATTTATTGCACTTCAAGAAATAATAGCCTTTAAGCATAACAGTCCTACTGAATTCTTAAACAAAAAACTCTGAATATAGTATCTTTACAAAGAACACTGAAAATGAGTTCACAAAAAGCTCGCTTTCTGGGATTTGGAAGGATTTATATGAGGAGTATATGCCAAGAAATGGTAGGTGGAAATGCCTGCAAATCTGACCGTTCCTGTGACATTCTGCAAATCCACTGGATTGTCAGATGTTCAGGGTCGAAATGCCTGCAAATCTTCTTGCTTCTCTTAAGTTATCTAATCTCTCTGCAACTCTAAGATTGTTCCTCCACAGTGGATAGCTTCTGGGACCATGAAACCTGAAGTATCCCTGAGAAATCATTTTAAAATGGTTCAAACAGTTTCTTCATGCATACACAAGCGCATCACCACCTTGGCCATGGATTGCAATCGAAGCATCCTTGTATAAATATGTTGTTTAATCAATTTAACAAATCCTATTCTTTTTTGCCCTTTTTCTGGAACTACATATATGATTACAGTGATGGAACTAAAAATGATCAAATTAACATGATAGCAGTAGCATAATCACTTTTTCGGCCCCTACAGATAGGACTGCCAATTAAAATGATCGAAATAACATAATTACATGTAGTAATCCATGCCAGTCAAAATTAAATTAAGCAAAACCAGTTGGAATTGCATACTAGGACAGTACATACATGTATATACTCATGTACATTAACATCAGATGCAAAATTTGCATTTTCCGAGTGAAACTAAGAACACCATCCAAGTAACTTTGTCAATGTTCCTCTGGCTTTTGCCCTATACAAGGATTTTTTTTTTTGAACTATTACCTGGATTCTTTTTATAATTCTGCATATAACAACTGTTCTACAAATATTAAGTGCCTTGAGCAATGAGTAAGATTTCCCAATATAGTAATAAACTGTAAACAGAAGATGCATGTCTTTAAAATGTAGATAAAACTGGAGAGATTTAAGGAACAAATGCAACTTAAGAAGAGAATTATAATTGGACACCACAGCCTATAGAAAGATTACAAACTCCTCATCACTAACTTTTTTATCCAGTATCTCAGATAATAATATTCACTATTTCAGAGAATAAACTATACAGTTGAAAGTAACTGAACACTTTAGAATTAACTGAGTAACTGTACATATAATAGATAAGACCTAATGTGCCAGCTAGCACAACTGGTATTAAGTGAATCAGGGGTTCACAGTACTGTCTGGCATCACTTTCAAATCCATGCACTGGGGCTGCTGAAATAGACAAGAAAACTGAAATATATAGCAATGTCAGAATAACCTCAACCTCCATCCTCATAGATTTATCAAGCCATGCTTCCAACAAGGCCCCCAATTTTCCTTTATTATGTACTGACCAAAAAGGTGTATCCACTATAAAGCATAGGTAATATGTTCTTAAATACCAATAAATGCAAATTCCATCATGTAGTTAGGCCATGATGTATTTATGAGAGTTGGATGATTCCCAAATCCTAGTATGTCAAATATCAAGGACCTGACAGCTTACAAGCTCTGCTGCTCCTGAATCCTTAAGATCAATGACCTTCCAAGATTCAGGCTCTTCCTCTACCAAGGAAACAGGGTTGTCAATCATATAGCCAGCTGGAGAAGTTGATGAAGTCGAAGCATTTGAACCTGTACGTCTCTGTAAGTTGGCTTCCAATATCACAATGTGACGATTGGCATCTTTCATGATAACATGGAGCTTCCCAAGTAAACCAGCAAGCAGAACTGGAGACTCAGAGTCAGTGAGATAACGAACTGGTGCCTTTTCTACAACAACTCTCCAAACATCCTCCTGATTATCATACATCTTTATCTTGCCACTGTCCAAATAACTAGCAGGATCCAAGGCATATAGATCTCCATTAACTACAGTACCCAACTTTGATCCCGCTTGCCTAGCAGGCCAACCATCACCCATACCATGTGGCATTTCCACCCACGAACTTGTCTCTGGGTCATAAATTTCACCTCCAATATCAAAAAAGAAGGGCCAAGAATATAAACTCTGTGGAACACACAACCTTCCCCTATATGAGACCAATCCAGTTGCAATAGGCTTCAGCATATCAGCTAAAAAAGCAGTAGGTAACACCTGTGTTTTAACGAAAGGCATGCTTGGCAACTCCGTCCAAAGACTTGTTAGGGGATCAAAAACTTCAGCAGTTCGTAAAGGAATTAAACCATTTCTTCCCCTCATGACCCCGCCCACAGCATAAAGTTTGTCGTTTAATATGCCTGTCTTACAGAAAGCCCTAGCACTGGTCATAGAGCTCACTTCCTGCCACAAGTTAAGACATGGGTCATACCGCCAAACACAATTGATGGCAGAGGCTCGAGAAAATCCTCCTAATACATAGAGGCAGCCATTGACAACACCAACTGCACATCCGCAAAAGGGCATCTGATCCAAGTTATCCCTGCGCCTGAGCCAACCTCTTATAAAATCAGCAAGTTTGATGCTGGAGCCCACCACACCCCACATCCAAAATCCAGGCAACCCCCTCTTTGGCTCTTCCTCATCCACAACATGGGGCATCGGCGGCAACCGTTGCCATTTTCCCGAACGGGGGTCCAATGCCTGCCACGAGTACTTGTTCCCTCCTGTCTTCATCATTACATATAACCATTCTTCAGTCACCCCAAGTTGTCTTCTCAGCTGAAACAGCTCACCGCTCATAACAGCAGTCATCCATCGCCGGGAAACCAACTTCACATTCAAGTAGTGAATTCTCGGTAATCTCGCTAGGATTTGAATCGAGACTTCATCTGGAAGACTAGGGATCAGCCTCGGGTAGTCATCAAAATAGGATGATATTCTTATCTTTTTGTTTGCATCACCACGGGATGTTTCACAATGCACGCCTTCACGAGACTTAGCAGCAGGCACACTCAAGAATGATCCCATCAAAATCCTCCAAAAACCGGCCGATCCTCGCGGAAAAGTAATAAGCTACTTGAGCCCGATCGCTAGTAGATTTCAAAAGAACTGGTTTTATAAAAAGACATATCAATTCATCAAAAAAGATGCGATCCAAAAGATCAAAGAAAGAACTTTTAACTCCTCCAAGCGGACCTCAAAATTCTAATTCTACAGTAAAAAACAGAAGGAAAAAATTCTGACTACAAAAATTTTAGAACCCCAACCACCAAATCTGAAGAAACTCTCGAAACGCAATAGAAAAAAAGCATGGATCTTCACCAAAACCCTAAACGTCAATCTGAAGAAGCTATTCAAACGCAACAAAAATACACGGATTGTCACCGAAAATAGCAGATACAAAAACAAGAAAAAGATCAGGGAAAAAAAGGTTACCTTCAGGGTAGAGAGATCCGGAAGACAAAAATCCCCTACCTATGCTCCTTTTCGCCTTATAGAGTCTCTTGGTTCCTCTTATTCGCATTCGACTCCGCTCAAACGACGGCACATTCTTTACATAGCGTGGCCGCTATGGTTTACGATCAAATTTGGGTCGGTCCGGGCCGTTTCGGCCCATTATATTGAGCCCATATTTGGGTCTGCTGGGTCGATAAGACAAACCATTGGGCCGTGGGCCATGGGCATCAAATCCATAGATTTAATGTAAAACTTGTCCATACCTCATTTAATTGGGGGAATATTTTCCTGTAAATCAAGCAAAATTTGGTAACAACCAACATAAATTGAGAGAGTTAGGTAACATATACTAGATTCGTCCTTTTAATGATCTAAAATTTTAAGTTGCAATAATGTTCAATCTCAATATATAAAAATTGCACTGATTCCAAGGTTTTAATTGCAAAAAACCTCATCATAATTTTAGTCTAATAGGTTCAAATAGGGAAAGAAGTTCATAGTTTAGCTATTTTTCATGTGTTATGTATTTTGACATATCAATGACCACATATTTAATAATTGTTTCCTCTAACATCCATTTCTCTATGGTTTTGTTTTGTAAATATATACTACAGAGGAATATATGTATTTAGTACATCATCTTGCCAAAACAAAACCATATGTGTGTGTGTATGTATATGTAGACACACACAAAAAAAATAAAACCATCTTGCCAAAGCTGGTTTTGATAGAGAGATGGATGTTACAGAGAAAAGATGGTTTTGTTTTGTAAATATATATTCCTCTGTAATTTATATTTACAGGTATTCACTGGTTAAGATGATCTTGTTTTTTTTTGCAAAAGTGAGCATAAACAATCAAATCTGGAATGTACAAAAGCTGCATTTATACAATTAATCAGTTGTTTGGGAAATTTCAGATTCTTGTAATATCCCTATGCATCACAATTTTGGACAGTTGGATGAGAGTGATAGTTGAAAAGATGATGCTGCAAATGGATCACAATGCAGTGGGCCAAAAGCTACTTAGTTTTGTTTGATCATGCAACTTCAGATGCTCTTTAACATCCATTTATCTACCATGAAAAGGCTTGCATTTCAAATCAACAGTTGGTTTGTCCTGAAAATGAAGATGGATGAAAAGGCTTGCATTTCAAATCAACAATTTTGGACAGTTGGATGAGAGTGATAGTTGAAAGGATGATGCTGCAAATGGATCATAATGCAGTGGGCCAAAAGCTACTTAGTTTTTTTTGATCATGCAAACTTCAGATGCTCTTTAACATCCATCTATCTACCATGAAAAGGCTTGCATTTCAAATCAACAATTGGTTTGTCGTGAAAATGAAGTTAAGATGGATGATTAAAATGTTAGGTATAAAGAATGATAATGAAATTACCCATGGAATAAATCAGATGATTTAAATGGAGAGAAGCATCATAAGTTATGTGACATAAACTTCTTTGATGCTCCTTAAGATAGTTGCAAGACTAATCATGATCAAAGTATTGGATGATTAAGAAACATGTAAAAAATTTGTAAAGTTGAAACTAAAATGTTAATATGAATATATGGGATACTTGAAAAGATAGCATAGGAAAGTTTTGATTCACAAATAAGTAAATACAACCCAATATAGAATAAAATGAGAAAAATTAGTTCAACAAGGTACAAAGATATACAAAGAAATTTTTTGTAATTAACAGACTGAATTGAGTTAAAGAAAGATCCCAGAAGACTTTATTAGAAACAATGTATAACAACATTTTAATGCTCTTGATAATTTAACTAAATCATGGTCTTACACAATGCTTAATAGTGAGAAAAGATTCATGAATTGAATCCCAAATAGTTGTTGGAACATCAAGGCTTAATGTCATTGTCATTGGCTTCTCTCTGGGCTTCGTTTGCATCCACCTGAAGCTTTCAGTTGATGTGAGTCACTGCCTGTTGGTGAGATAGAAGAGGCATAATGTCATCAGACTTTTAGTTGGTCACCAGTCTACATTGCAGGAGTGAGCCACATTATTATCATGTCATCACAGACAAAGCCCACCATGATGGTACAAAGAGAGACCCAGGTGTCACTAAAGGACTGCTTGTACAAGTATCATTGGCCAGCATTGTGCAGGTCACACCATTTTCAAAGCTTACCCTTCAAATGTTCTTTCAGGAAATAGACTGGAACACATGCAGCTTGAATCTTGTCAAGACATGATTCTTAGCTTAAGAACAAAGGTAGAGTTTTCAGCTTGCAACCTTAAATCTGGTGGTTTGTTAGTGCTTGACAAGAGTAAGTTCATCAAAAGATCCTGCCAATCTTCAAGTTCCAGTCACTTGCATGTGCTGTAGCTCTTAGGTCAAGGTTACCAAATCACTTCTTACATGCTGTTGCTGCAAAGAGTACTGTTAGTGCAAAGCCTTCGTGGCAGGAACATTTCATTATTGCTTATATCTAAAATGTAGATGTTTAATTAGTCATAAATCAATGGTGAATCAAGTTATAATCCATCTTCATCTTGTAAGTAATTTTTTGACAAAAAAAATTGCACCAGAATCTGATATGCTAATGTTGATATAAGTGGAGATCATGAACTCAGCATGTTCTGCTAAGAACATTAGTTTTCTTTCATGGGATACAAGTGCTTCAAAAACCTAATTTAACCAGACTAATGATATCATAAGTGTATCTCAAATGCTTCATATAATTATTGCAGATATTATGATGATAAATTATCATATCTTAAATTGGATAAGAAAAATCATCAAAGTTCTGTCGCCACTTGCACTGAAATTTTCTTGGGGCCAGTGAAAGAAATCAGCAAATGAGATCATATAAAGGAGATTCCCAGTCACCTAAATTCCAGCTTAAACAATTGGTGTTTGTCAGTACCATACAAGCCAAAGTTAAGAAGTCTAGATTGTGATTAAGTCATTAAGAAAGATGGTATGACTTCCTCAGCCACATCAAGTTGTGATGTGAAAGGGAGACAATTATTACCATGCTTGACTAATCAAATCCTAAACACCATTAATATGCACAATATATTTATTTAATCGATTTAAGAAAAGTTGAATCTGAATTGACCTAACTTGCATTAGCAAGTAGATGCATAGACACATCTAATAGTATCTCTAGCTGACATTTATTGGTATTTCTAGTGTTGACACAGTGGACATGTGAACTGAAGGATGATGGTGTAAGATAGTGATAGAATCAGGGTCATGGATATGCAATCAATACCTCTATCTATTGGATCCAGAAGGGGCTAATTATATATTACCCTCTATAGTTAGACTTCTTTAGCATCCCGATCCCCAGACTTGAAAAGTTTATGTTGGAATCCCTATAGTTATAAAAGTAATACATCTAATTCCATTTACCCTAATGTCATCAGTTTTATCTACGTAAGTATGAAAATGATAGGCAAAAAGGTAATTTCAATGTCCTAGTTATGTTTTCGATGGTAGTAGATGGCGATGCCGCTGGAGCCGTGGGTGGTTGTCGTGGATGAGGAGAGAGAGCAACGACAAGAGGTGAGACAAAGGGAGAGGAGGAAGAGGATAATGTAGATATTGAATCTCTACATTTGCGTCAGCTTCGCTCGACAACTATGTCGACGTTGACGCAGATGTAGAGCGCCACTCGACATCCACATCAGTGCTAACATAGATGCAGAGTGACACTGCTCTACATCTACGTCGACACCGACAACGATGTGGTGAAGGGCGGCGTTGCTTTGCATTTGCATTGTTCGACAACTATGTCGACGCCAACGCAAACGCAGAGTGTCGATATCTGAGTCGTCCTTTTCCTCCTCTCATTTTCCCTCACCTCTTGCCATATGTCTCCCTCCTTATCCACAACAGTCACTCGCAACCCTCGACGGTGTCATTGCCTGCTACTATCGAAAACATAACTGGGATATTGAAATTACCTTTTTACCCATCGTTAATGTGCTTTCGTTGGTAACACCAACGACGTTAGGGTAAATGGAGCTAGATATTTTATTTCACAACTATATGGATCACAATATAAATTCTTCAAGTCTAGGGACCAGAATACTAAAGAGGTCTAAGTACAGGGGGTAATCTGTAATTAGCCCAATCCAGATGTCCTAAAGCAACAATTAGATCTTTCTTCTCTCTTAAATAAGACTCCATCACCATATTCCTGTTGATCATAAGATACTAGCTTGGGTACTTTCATTGGTAATGATGTAAATCATTGAAAAAACTTCGGTGTCTCATAGAATATGGTAATGTAAATTAGACAAATATTTTTTGTTACATGATAAATCACAACTTAGTGAAGAAGCAGAGCCTCGACATTTTCCCTTTGATGGCCTTTCCAATTGTCAACAGCAACATAGTTCCGGTAAATGGCACATAGAAGATGAATATTCACTTTACACTCCTTATGGCCAATGCTTGTTTGATTGTAGATAACACTATTATTTTGTGCTTTCTGGCTGATAGTCAATGTATAATTTGTTTTAAGAGATTCTGCTGTGGGCTTTGTGAAATTAAAATTATTCACTACCAATACTCTAATGAGTTCATTCTACATTATATATGGGAATAGTGTACATGTTTTACTTGCAGTCACCAATTTGCCTCTAACTTCATTCCAATTTATTTGGAGTTGTATCATTGTTGCGAATAGTTGTCTTGCTGGCCATACAATAATTAGCACATTAATAACACAACCAGCAGCCAACCAATCTAGAAGATCAACAGTCATTATTGCATAACAGTTGAGCAAGTTTTTCTTCGGTCTTCGGTTTAAACTTGTGTTGATTCTACTAAACTATAATATCATAAAGAAAATTCAGGAGGTAGGGAATCAATCAACTTATATGATCTTGACAAGTTGACATTACTCAGAAGTTAAACACATCACATTCCATTACCAAAAAAAAAAGAGAATAATATTTTACAGAAGAGATCTAAAGATAATGGGGGGCTTCTCATGGGCACCAAGAAATGTTGGAAAACACAGTAGCATCAAATCTACATTCCTTTTCTTCTAATAGGTTAATTGATGCTGGAAAACCATAGAAACTTACATGTATATCTTTGCATTATAGCATTTGAAATATCTTCTTTGGAATCACTGAAAATTTTATGAAAAGTTATCAATGATAGCTCAGGTAGCAGTGATCGTTGTCTCACAGTCGGATTGGTTGGAGCAGTTCGTTTCAAGAGGATTATCGCTCATAGAAGTTAGATAGCACTTCTCTTTCTGCTCATCTGAATTCATTTGTTGCTGGCGGCACTCAAGGCTGCAGAAAGCAATGTCACCCCTGCAAAATGAGGTATAACAAATAAATACATAACATCTAAAATTTCCAAACTTTCACATTACATAAGAAAATGAAGATCTTGAACCATATATAACACACAGAAGACTGAGTAGTTTTTACATAAAAAATGCAAGACATGCAGCTCATAACATTATTGTATTAACATGCATGCAAAAACACAGACATGATTTTTTTTAGGTATTCACTGAAGAAAAGAAAATTGCAGTAACTGGAGTACTGTGAATCTAACACTAACATGATTGACATGAATTTATATTTTAGTGTACTATGCTTATGCTTTTAGTTAGATTAAGAATATAAATCAATAGATCTTGTGTCATCTGCAGGTTTAGAATTTTTGATGGAATGACAGTGATCAAATAACTTAACATGAGGAGATAATTGATGTCATCAAGGAGTATAAAAAAAGCAGGGCTTAGTACTACTTCATATCAATATGGCATTGATAACAATAACTAACAAATTAAGAACAAAATTCTAATATTTGAATGTAGAACTTTTAGAACAATTTAGAGAAATGAGTAGACTACCTCTTGGATTTAACTTATGACTTCCTAAATAAATCAATAAAAAGTCAGGATGATGTATGCATATTTACAAACATATGTAACACTACTAGAGGATCTTAACTCAATGAGAAATCTCTCCAGACATCCCCACAAAAATCTTCCCATAATCATAAGAAAATTGAACTTTTGAAGGTTATAAGCAAAAGCAAACATAACGTGCACTCTGTTATTAGCATATTTTTCGTAAACCCATCGAATTAATTTGAATTGGATCAGCGCGTCCGCATGCCCTGAGGTGAAAAGACGATTTTTGATCCGTAAAACAAGTGAAAGCCAGAAAAAAAAGATCAAGTGTTTTGGTGAGAGAAGCAGGCACAAGAGAGCAGTACCTATACATGTAAGTATCTCGGCCAGGTCCGAGGCGGCGATTGCAGATGCCGCAGGCCCTCAAGAAGGGCGCCATCCCGTCGCCAGAGTTCCCACAGTGCACGCCGCTGTCGGGGAAGAGCATGGACCCCACGTGCCTCGTCGCCCAACAGCCTTCTCCCCCGGCGGCCCCGATCTTCGCAGCCTCCGCGGCGCCCCACCGCGTATCCCTCGGATGAAAGTGACCAGCGATCGCGTCCTGGTTAGACGTATGGGCGGCCTCCACATCGAAGACGACGGCCGAGGAGAACTCCGCAAAGCTCGGCGTCCGCCTCACCTGGGGCCTCGGCCGCTTCCCCAGCAACATCCCGGTCTTCTCTTCTCTTCTCTTTCTCTGTGGTGAACCGCGGGGGCGGTGAGCCAAGGTGAGATTCGAAGCAGGTGACGGGACCGAAGATCCTTGCAGAGGGAGAAGAGACGCTTGGAAACTGGAAGCGGCCACGGAGATTTAAAGAGGAAAGAATAGATCAGAGCCGTCGAATTTAATCTCCACCTTTCTTAACCGGTCAGTACCATTATTATATCGTTGATCAGACCGCGACAAGCCTCATCCAACGGTCACGATTAATAGAGGCCAAAATTTAAAATTCTCATATTTATCCGATGAGTCATCAAATATTTTTTTTCTTGAATATATTGGATTAAGAAAAAGTAAGAATAAGTTCCTCTGGACCGGCGGTGGCCACGTGGACGAGAGCCTTTGGCTGTCTTCGGTGGGACCACCTCGGATGTGGCCTACTCATAATTGGTGACCAGTGGCGATGGGCACAGATTGGAGTGTAGCGGAGACACGAGAATGACCGTCGAAGAGATTCCATTTTAGAGTGCACTAATTATTGGGCAAGTTGGACGCAGAAATCTCCAAGCAAAATGAATTCTGTAGATGATGACAATGTAATAACTTTTTTCAATGATCATACGAGCTTGTTTCGTAAGAATGTAATAAAAATAATTTTGAGAAAAATATATTTATATGGATCAAAAATAAATATAAGATTTATTTATTAAATAATATACTATATTAAGATTATTTTTTAAGAAACTAAATACATCGATGATAGTAATCGCTCTAAGAAGAGTTATCAAGAGGCAGAAAATATTATGGTAAATATACTAAGAATGGACAAGCACCTAGTCTTTTTGTTAAATTTCTTTGAAAACATAAAATTGTTACCCAATACACTATGTTTGGTTCTTAAGATCAGAATAGTATTGTAAAAAGAAAAAAATAGAATATTATTAGACATTGTGTAAAGTATACTTAACAACTCTAATCTTCGTAAACTCTTATTGACTGAAACACTAAGGACGACTATGTATATATTAAACCGAGTTTCAATCAAAATTATCCTAAAGTCACCATTTGAATATGTAAAGGTTATAAATCGTGTTTTCGATATATGCGTGTTTGAGGATGTCCGTCTGAGATCATGATATATAATCCACAAGAGAATAAATTAGACTTGAAGATTATTAGTGGTATTTTATTGCATATGTCGAAAATTCCAAAGTTTATAGGTTTTATTGTCCATCTCACACAACTAGGATTGTGGAATCAAGAAGCATAATGTTTCATGAGAATGACAATGATCATTGGGAGCGATCAGTTCAGGAATATAGTTTCTGCACAAGTTTAAATTTGTGTTGAACAACCAATCATAGAGGTTCCACAAGTTGTTGATTATATTCTAATAGATAAAACAATTCAGGATTATAACAACCTCCTGAACAACAAGTTGAACCACAAGTTTCCCAATGAGACATTGGTACAACATTAAGAAAATCTACTAGATATATCTATAATAATTTAACTACAACATTAAGAAAATCTTTGCAACTTATGGCATGATACCATGAGGGAGGAGATGAATTCCATGAAAAATAATAGAGTCTAGGATCTTATAGTATTGCCTAATGGGGCAAAGTTTATTGGCTGTAAATGAGTCTTCAAGACTAAGAAAGATTCGTTAGGTAACCTTGAAAGATGTAAGTCAAGACTTATTTCAAATGAATTTACTCAAAAAGAGGGAATCAATTATACAAAGATATTTCATTCTGTATGTAACAAAGATTCTCTTTGTATCATTTTGATATTAATTACTCATTTTGACCGTGAAGTGTAATAAATGAATATAAAAATAATATTTCTTAACAAAGATATAAAGGAAAAGGTTTATATGAAATAATCTGAAAGTTAACTTGGTTTGTAAGCTTAAGAAATCTATATATGATTTAAAATAAGTCTCTTGTCAATAATATTTTAAATTCTATGAAATGATTTCTTCATTCGGATTTATTGAAAATCTCATGGATCAATATATATACTAGAAGATTAGTGGGAGTAAAATATATTTTCTTATTTTGTACATAAATGATATTTTGTTTGTAACCAATGAAAAGGGTTTGTTGCATAATGTAAAATAATTTTTTTTAAAAAACTTTGATATGAAGGATATAAGTGAAGCATCAAATGTCATTGGCATTAAGATCCATAGAAATATACCTCGAGACATTTTAGGTCTCTCACAAAAAACCTATATCAATAAGCTCTTAGAAAGATTTCGAAAGAAGAATTCTTACTATTATGAAATGTAATAAGTTCAATTTAAACCAATGCATGAATAACGACATTGAGAGGGAATCAATGAAAAACATCTTATATACTTCCGTCGTGAGAAGCTTTATATATGCTCAGGTTTGTACTAGACATGATATAGCATTTGACGTGTAGATGATTGGGTGATATAAGAGTAATCATGTATGAACCACTACAGAGCTGCAAAAAAAGTGATGAGGTATATTCAATGAGTCAAAGATTACATATTTATGTATAGACATAAAAACAATCCAGATATGATTGGCTACTTAGATTTAGACTTTGTTGGCTGTGTTAATTCTCGTAAATTAACATAGGATATATTTTTATAATGGCTAGTGGAGCTATTTCGACCTCGACTGCTACTTTTATCATAAAAGCTAAATTTGTGTCCAGTTTTGAGGTTGTTTCACATGGTGAATAGTTTAAGAGTTTCATTTCTAAGCTTATAATCATAGATTCTATTTTTAGACTATTAAAATTTTTTTATGATAATTCAGCTGCTATCTTTATGACTAAGAAAAATAAAAACCGTAGTCGAAGTAAATATATCGACATTAAGTATTTAGTCATAAGAGAATATTAAAAAAAAGAAAGTGATCATTGAGCATATTAGCACTGAATTAATGATTGCTGATCGACTAAAGACATGACACATTTCAATCAAGGATCATATAGAAAAAATTTAACTTGATCCCACTTTATAATTATATTGAAACTTTTATATATTGTGATGTTTTCTTATATTCATGTGCATATTCATTTGAGAAAATATATTTATTTATATTGATTAAAATATAAGGTTTATTCATTAAGAAATATTACTACGATTAATTTTTAAGAAAGTAAACATATTGTGATATATGGATGATAGTACTCGTACTAAAAGGACTTAATATATTTATTTCTTAAGAAGGTTATTTGATAAGATTAATTTTAAGTTATTAAATTAAACATATGGATGATCAAGTGTGATAATAGAACCATTTTTTATCAAATTTTCTTGTTTATTGTCATTATTTTTATTTATTATGATTTAAATATTTTAATTTTTCATTCATTATGAAAAATTTCTTATTTATGATTCAAATGTTTCGATCTTGAATTAATTCTTAATGATAATAAGCGTTCTTGATGGGAGAATGTCTATATATATAAGTTTTTTTTTAATCCATGAACTTAATCTCAAGTCTTAAGGATTTTCTACACCATCTAAATCTAGAGTCCTGGTTGAGAAATACTAAAATATTAAAAAAAATTATTATTAAAATTCTCGATAATAAAGAGGTACATAATTTTCGTTTCTACATTAGTTTCATTATATTTCTATTATAATAGTTTATAAATTGGTTTCAAAATTTTTCTTACACATAGCAGCTTGTTTCGTAAGAAAGCAATATGCTAATAAAGTGGATAGACCAATACTGTAGTATGTGACAAGCGAACCTAAGATACTGACATGGAATATTGTTTGGTAGCATAAGTCAGGGATTGATGTGTCCATTTGATAATGGAGTCGACTTCAAGTCTTTGATTTTGACATGAAGCGGCCCCAATAATGTTAATGACCACAACTACTAATCATTTTATGCGTTCATGTCAACCTGCATAAGACCCCTCCAATAATTAAGTTATCTTCAAATTGATATTTTTTATGTTGTGAAGGACGTACATGAAACTATTACATGTTTTGAATTGGAAGGGCGCGCATGACCGGGGGGACCCGTTTACACACTAACCCTTTCCAATTAAAAGATCCGACCCGCCACACCAATCCATCCACAGGAGGATCCGACCCGTCACCGCAGCCTTCATAACTGCCCGCCCCATTCGGCTCACCCCTCACCGGCTTCTCCGTCGCTCGTTCCGCCTGGCTTCGCTCCTCGCCGCCGCAGAAGGCCGGCAGGTACCCCCTCCATTGACCTTTGTCTTCACTTTCCGTTCCTCTAGACGTTCTGCGCTCCTGCCACCGGCCATAAAATCGGATATCCTTGCATGTCTCTGAGGTTCCCTACGTCAATAACAAGACGAACGGAGTCGCGCATAACTGCAATGATTGGTATCAGGAATCTAGTTTATATGCTCGGTTCTATCGAGGCATTGGATCTGTCTGACGGGTTTGGGCTAGGGTTTTCTTCATCTGGTTTCTTGATTCTTGCTCTTTAATCTCTTCTGTTTCCCCTTCTTCTTGAGTTGGATTAGGTACGAGAATCTTAGACGCCACTGTAGGGGATCAGGGAAAGTATATCTGTTCTTTCAGTTTTGGATTAGATTTTCTAGGAGTGATGGGAGGAAAGAGGCGTACTACTACATGTGTGATTGGCGTTGAACTTTTAGTTCGCTGAGTGTGAGAAGCGACCTAAGTGTTTGGGAAATCTTGGCCCACCTAGAGGCAGTAAGAACATTGTGGACTATCACATAACATTTATGTGTTCTAGGTATTTCCTCTCTCCTTGTTAGCCATATAAAAGTTACACCATCATCGTTGCATTCTTGATCATTCTAATACTTCCTATCTTGTGCATTAGATTATAGCTTTTGTGCTTGGTCATATGGTTTTCTTCTGGCTTGAGTTCATTGGAAGGTCGATCATGTTATGATGGCATCTTGGGTTTCAGTTTAAATGTATGGATGTATATCTCAGTGTATGATGTAGCAAAAGTGGCTTGTAAAAAAGGAAAAAAACGGGGAAATGCAGGAGAACAATTTAAATAGGTCGTCTATGATTCTTATATTTTAAGGCAATTGGAAATATGGGGAGCCACGGAAGAAAAATGATTTAAATAGGTCATCCATGAGACTTATATTTCAACTCTGTGGGAGTACATAATTTTTTTATGGAAGGATTTTAATAAGAAAAGGAGATTTACTTGATATTCCTGGGAGTTTTCTCCTAAAACCAGAGTGAGTTTGGTAAGCATATGTTTATTGTCCTATTACCTATTATTTTGTTATCATCTTTATTTCCTCTCTCTTTCCCTTCCAAAGAAAGAGAGAATTCCTTAAACCAAAGAAAGAATTCCTCTATTCAGTGTTATCTCATCCTACATCAGTTTATCTTTGCTAATACTCATGAAAGGATAGAATTAGCAATTTTTTTGTTGCAGCTCTCATATTTGCTGGCTGCCTAGGACCTTCATATTATATATATTTCATCCAGCATTAGGTTGCTTCATGAAAATGAGAAGAGAGATTTCATCATGTATTGTTAGTTAAAAATTAATAGGTTCAACCTACGATATATAAGAAACTATGTATAATATGCATGGGACCCGATGATACAATGTATCTTAGTAGTATAACAGTATATTTTAACAGAGCATGATCGAATTTACGTACTTAGACTACTTCATTGCAGACTGTGATGACCAGTAATAATTCGCATTGTTAACTTTTTCATGATGAATTTTAATCCAATTACTCTATAACAAGCAAGAATCTATCGTAGTTGTTAGCGTAAATCTTCCGTGTTTGCTGAGTGGGTATGGTTGGTTCTGGCCCATGTGCGCTAGCTTGCTCACATCAGTCTTGGCTGGGAGAGATGGTGCTTGGTTGGACGGAGAGGCCTCCGGGTTTGGATCAAGTCGGGGAATTGGTGTATGCGCCTCGAGTTGGTCACCTATTCCTGCAAGAAGGCCTTGTCGGGTGGGGTTCCCGACGTGGCCCCTCTGAAGATTAAGTTAAGGGTTGATTTAAAAGTTTGTGATCCCCTTGCTCCGTTGAGGTGCAGGAGCTTTTATATTGCACATTAAAGGTCGTTCGTACCTGAGACTATTAATGTCCCTGTTGCTTACCATATCGTCGTACACTACTATGTCGTCTGTGGTCCTAGCAGCATGGTGCATGTTTCGCCTGCTGCAGCTGAGGCAGGTCGACCTTACCTGCGCCAGTCGCTGCACTGCCATGCCGTCGGTCGGTTCTCCGTGTCGTCGACCATACTAGAGGCCTAGCTATCCAAGGGTGAGGGGACGTGGCAGCCGGGTCAATATTTGCTATATCATCCCCCCCGGAGGACCTTCTCAAGGCTCCCAGTTAGGCTGCCGAAGATAAGGTCTTGCGTCGGGTTGCTGGTTCATAGTGGAGTCCAATTGATCTTGCGGAATCGAATCGCGAGTGTCCGAATTGAGCCGGCATGGTAACTCGGAGACTTAATCGGGTCGGAATCGAATCGGGCCGAGCATGGTAGCTCGGATCGAATCGCCGAGCATAATGGCTCGGAAGTTGGACTAGCCGGCGGTCACTGGGAACCGAATCGCCGGCGAATGGCTCAAAGTCGACTAGCCAACAAGTCAACAAGAACCGAATCGCCGAGGTGTCCTGAATCGAATCGCCGAGCATGGCGCTGAGACCGAAGCCAAGGTGTTAGCTCAGGAACTGGACTGGCCGAGTAGAGTGGCTCGGGGATTGAGGTGGCCGAGCATAGTGGCTCGGACATAAATCTTGGGGATTTGGCCGAGAGGGTGAACTCAAGCACAAATCTTAAAAATTTTGCTCAGAGGGTGAGCTCGGGCATAAATCTTGAAGATTTGGCCAAGAGGGTGAGCTCAGGCATAAGTATTAAAGATTTGGTTGAGAGGGTGAACTTGGGCATAAATCTTGGAGATTTGGTCGAGAGGGTGAACTCAGGCACAAATCTTGGAGATTTGGTCGAGAGGGTGAACTCGGGCATAAATCTTGGAGATTTGGCCGAGAGGGTGCGCTCGGGCACAAATCTTGGAGATTTGGTCGAGAGGGTGAGCTCAGGCATAAGTCCTGGAGATTTGGTCGAGAGGGTGCGCTCGAGCACAAATCTTGGAGATTTGGCTGAGAGGGTGACCTCGGGCACAAATCTTGGAGATTTGGCCGAGAGGGTGAACTCGGGCATAAGTTTTGGAGATTTGGCCGAGAGAGTGAACTCAGGCACAAATCTTGGAGATTTGGTCGAGTTGTTCGAGGGAAACCCCTTTCTCCTCTTTTTTTTTTAATTAATGCGTTGACGTGATAGCACATTAATGCGGTAGGTCATTTCGAGGTGAGTTATTACCTCGTCTCGAGAAGCTGAACCAATGTTTTTTGACTCTATAAGTTTCTTGCTTTACCGTTGAGACCTCACTTCTCCTTGGGTCCACATCTTTTTGTTCCTCCCGGGTCATACTTCTTAGCCCCCTTCAGTTGGTCTTTGCGAACAGGTCGGGATGACTCCTTGGATTCCTCTAGCAATGTTAGTGTTGTTCCTTTCGCTGGGTCGGGAGGGACAAGTTCGGTAAAACCCGAGGTTAGCTCCTCGGGGGCGTCTTCTGGACCTCCGTCACTTGGCAACGTGAGGGTCCTTAGGGATTTGGAGGTTATGAAAGCGGGTCATGACCTCGACACGACGGTGATCGAGGGTTCGCTTACTGCCATAAGGGAATGGTACAACATCCCGGTTGAGTACGAGATGCATGTCCAGCTCCTTGGGCAGCGTCCATATAGTTCAGACGCGCCAGGGGTATGCATCGCGGTTGATGCTTTGGAGGCCGGACTCCGGTTTCCCCTTCATTCTACCACCGAAGAATATCTCGAGTAGTCGAAAATTTCCCCGAGTCAAGTGGTGCCCAACTCGTGGCGCTACCTTATAGTGTTTTTGGGCGAGTGCCGAGGGGCTGGGATCGTTCCTACTCGGAACTTGTTCATGGCGTGCTTTCGCCTTTGCAAGAGCCGTGGTGGCTACTATCTCACCACCCATATCGGCTTTAAGGTTAGCAGGGCTTCTTCCAATAACAAGGGTTGGAAGGAACACTACCTTTGTGTCAG
Organism: Ensete glaucum; assembly: GCA_021527575.1. Lineage (NCBI taxonomy): Eukaryota > Viridiplantae > Streptophyta > Magnoliopsida > Zingiberales > Musaceae > Ensete > Ensete glaucum. Next base: position 42,882,638 of record CM038558.1, read on the forward strand.
TGGTCCGAATTGGGGATTCAGACTCGACTTGTCGGTGCGTTCGATCAGTAATGTTCCCCCATACTTATCCGAGGAGGAGTCCATCCTAGTCGGCAGACTGAAGGGAATTCTTTGCTCTTCTCGCGCGATTAAGGAGATGACCAAGCTTTAGCTGGTCGAGGTAGGTCTCAGCCTGGCCTTTAGGGGTATTACTTTATTGCTACTCTAACTTTTGGGGTTATTTTTCTAACCTGACGGTCTAGTTGCAGACCGGATGGATCTCGGCGATCTACGCGGAATGCCGAAGGTGTCTGGCAGGAAAACCCTTGTAACTCAGGTTGCTTCACCTGCTTGAGAGGTCAGGGGAACTCCATCAAACGAAGCTCTGAGATCTTCCTCCGCTCTAACCCTTAAGAGGCCATTTGACAGCTTGCCCCTCAATCCAACGATTCTACTCGGGGGCATAAAAGAGTGAAGACATCACCTGGAAAACACAAGTCCTGCCGCGGTGAGGGCGGGTCTCGGTCGCACTCGAGAGGTAAAGAACCGGCAGAGTCGACTGAAGAGCTCGAGGCGCCGGTGGAGTTAGCTGAAGAGACTGTGGCACTGGTTTTCCGTCGCCCAAAGTCCATGAGGGACTTGTGTGGAACCTCGGTTCAGAAGGATGATGAGGGGTACTACGCCCTTTATATGTCCAATCTGGCTCTGCAGGACCTGGACAATAAGCTACGGGCGAGGTGGGAGTTGCTAAAGAATTCGACCAAAGTCTGGGATGATCCGAGGGCTGGGCGGAGTTCGAAAGGGGACTTCTCCATCCGCAGCTGGCGAGGGAATTATATATGTTCCCGTCTGAGGTGCTTCTTGCCCGGGCTGCTAAGGAGATGGTCCTGGTAATTGTTGAACTCCCGTCTCGGCCTTTCAGGCTGTCATTTGATGCTATCTTGATGAATATTGTTTTATGCAGAACCATCACTTCCTAATGGCATTGTTCGATCGAGTCCATGACGCGAGTCGATTGATCACGTTCATGGGTTAAGGCTCGCAGAACAGACGATGACTTGCTAAAGTCAGTTAAGGAATTGGAGAGCGTACGGGCCGAGCTATCGAGGCAGGCAATAGACAATTACAAGGGCTCGATCGGCTTCAAAGAAGGTCTGAAGAGAATGGGTCGAGTCTCGTACGAATATGGATATCGAGTTGCCCTGGCCCGCTTCCGCCCTCTACACTCGAACTCGGAGGTGGAGGAGAACCCTTTCACCATTCGACCAGAGGATGATTCGGTGCCGATGGAGAGGCAACAGACCTTCAACGACTTGGACTCGCCCGAGTCATGACTTTTTCTTTCATTCTGATTGCTTCCTTTTTGTGGGCCGGGTTGTACTGTTTAGCTTGATCGCCCATCCAATTTTGACATTTGGGTCGGGTGAAGCCTTATTTTGTAACCGACCTCCTTTTGTACGTAAAAACATTAAATTAATATGATCATAACTTTCCTTCTCCCGAGTTCACTAAACAGCTTATACATAAAATTTCCGAAGGTTCGATATGTGCCATGTTCTAGGCAGAAACGTCCCTCCATAGTCGCCAAGGTGTAAGTCTCTTCTTGGATAACGTCCATCACGCGGTAGGGGCATTCCCAATTCGCTGCCAACTTTCCGCTAGACTGGGTCGGATCACTGACCTTGGTTTTCTGTAGCACTAGGTTGCTCGACTTGATAGACCGAGGACGCACCCTGCGGTTATAGAGCTTGGCAATGACTTTTTTGTAGGCTAATGTTCTCAGGTGGGCCTCAGCCCGTTTTTCTTCCAGGAGGTCGAGATTTTCACGTAATTGCTTACTGGAGGCCTCCTCATCGTACATCTCGACTCGGAGCGTCGGGTCGACTACCTTGGGAGGGAGTATCGCCTCGGTACCGAAGGCTAGACTAAAAGGTGACTCTTCTGTTGAGGTCTTCGGGGTCGTCCTCGATGGCCATAGTATGCTCAGGAGCTCTTCGACCCAAGTTCCTTGGGCCCTGGAAACTCTCTTTTTCAATCCCTCGAGAATGGCTCGATCTGTTACTTTAGCAAGTCCGTTGGCTTGGGGGTGAGCGACCGAGATAAACTTTAGTTGGATTCGGTTGCTTTGGCAAAAGGCCTTAAACTTTGCATTGCTGAATTATGTTCCATTATCAGGATGATAACTCTAGGGAGGCCGAATCTAATGATAATATTCTTCCATACGAACTCTTCGACTTGCTTTTCGGTAATGGAGGCTAATGGTTCTGCTTCGAGCCACTTCGTGAAGTAATCGACCGCCAATATAAGAAACCTACGCTGCCCCGAGGCTGGAGGAAAGGGACCGAGAAGGTCCATTCCCCACTGAGCAAATGGCCAAGTGCAATCTGCTGTTGCGAGTGACGTCATCGGCTAATGTTGGATCCGGGCATGTTTTTGGCATTGCTCTTAGTTCTATACATAGACTTGAGCATCTTTGTGCATAGTCGGCCAATAATAACCCGGTCTGAGGATTTTGTGGGATAGGGTGCGGGCACCAATATATTCTCCACATATTCCTTCATGTACCTCGGCTAGGGTGGCGCGCGCTTCGACCGGGTGTAAGCATCGAAGTAGAGGTCGACTGAAGCCTCACCGATAGAGATGGCCATTAACAATGCAGTACCATGATTCAACCCTTTTGATTCGTCGAGCCGTTGCTTTGTCTTCAGGGGTGGTTACATCTTTCTTGAAGCAGAGGATTTCATTGATCCAGCTTTCTTCTTCTCCCGTCACAGACACGCGAGCTGAGCTGATAGACGGCCTGGGAATCTTAGCTATTCCCCATGGCTGCATGGTGGTCCCGTGGGCGGACGCTAGTCGGGAAGGGCGTTGCGTTCTGGCTTGAGATACTTGAATGGTGCGACTTTAAACCGTTAATCGATCGTTGGGCTTGACGTGCTTGGTCATTGCTTCTTCTCGGGCCTCAAAGTCTCCATTGATTTGCCCTGCAACAAGCTGTGAATCAATAAATATTTCAATGTCTTCCGCGTAGAGCTCGACAGCTATCTTTAGCCCAAACAACAATGCTTCATATTTGGTTTCATTGTTTGTGGCTTTGAATTCTAACCAAAGGGCATGCTCATAAATTTGACCGGAGGGATCTCTAAGCACCAGCCCGACCCCTCCCCTCCCCGAGTTGGCCGACCCATCGATGTGCAGCGTCCATGTAAGGTTTGGGTTCGTCAAGCCTTTTGAGACTGTGAGCTTCGAAATGAAGTCTGCTATTTCCTGGCCATTGATCGCCGTTTTTGCCACGTACTCGATGTCGAATTCTCCCAGTTATACTGACAATTTAAGCATTTGGCCTGCAACATCAAATTTTAAAAAGATCTGATGTAAGGGTTGGTCAGTTATCACCTTGATAGGGTGCGCCTGGAAGTATGGTCTCAGCTTTCTTGATGCTAGGATCAACGCCAAGGCCAGTCTTTCGATTGGGGGATAACGGAGCTCGGGACCGGCTAGGACGTGGCTTGTGTAGTAGACCGATTTTTGTCCTTGCTGAGTTTCACCAAAACTAAGCTAACAGTCATGTCTGATGCCGTTAGATACAAGCCGAGGGGCTCTCCGACCTCCACCGATACCAACTGGGGTAGATGCGCGAGATATGCCTTCAATTGGTGGAACGCTGCTTCACATTCGGGGGTCCATTCAAAGTTTCTTGTCGACTTCAATGCTCGAAAGAAGGATAAACTCGTCTCCAACACGAGAAATGAACCGGCTTAATGCTGTTAGCCTGCCAGTGAGTCGTTGCACCTCTTTAATCGTCTGAGGAGATTGCATCTTTAGTATTGCTTTTACCTTGTCGGGGTTCGCATCGATTCCTCGTTGATGTATAACGAAGCCTAGGGATTTTCCAGATGTAACACCAAAGGTGCATTTAGTCGGGTTGAGTCGTATCCCGTGCTTCCTCAGCGTTTGAAACGTCTCGGCTAGGTCTGAAAGGTGAGCCTTGGCCTTTTGGCTCTTGACTATAATGTCATCTACATATATTTCCATGTTTCTTCTGACTTGATCTTTAAATAAACGGCTCACCAACCGTTGGTAAGTGGCTCCAACATTTTTCAATCCGAACGGCATAACCATGTAGCAGTAGGTGCCATGGTGAGTGATAAAGGCTATGTTAGCTCGATCTTTTGGAGTCATTCGGATCTAATTGTATCCCGAGAAAGCATCCATGACGTAGAGCAGCTCATGCTTCGACGTAGCAACTACCAGCTGGTCGATTCTTGGGAGCGGATAACAATCTTTTGGGCAAGCCCGATTGAGATCAGTATAATCAACGCACATACGCCAATTTCCATTAGTTTTTTTAACGAGTACAACATTGGACAACCAGGCAGGATACTTGACTTGTTCGATAAACTTGGCGTCCAACAATTGAGCAACTTCGTCTTCTATAGCTTTCTGTCGCTCGGGAGCGAACCTCTGGGGTCGCTACTTTACAGGGCGGGTGCCGGGTGTGATATTGAGGTGGTACTGAGCAATTTCTAGGTGGACCCCTAGCATATCCCTCGGAGACCAAGCGAAAATGTTTGCATTTCTCCTAAGGAATTCTACTAATTGAATTTGTTGTTCTTCCGGGAGTCTTGAGTCGACCTTCACCATCTTGTCTAGTTGTGTCGGGTCGAGGGGCACTTCTAATGCTTGCTCTTTCGGGTCGGGATCCTGGGTGTCCCTGTCAGGGCTCTGAGGGCCCGCAGTGGTTGTTGGAACTTTGAGTCTTTTGGGCAATGTCATTGTCGTTAGGTAACATTGCCTGGATTCCCCTGGGTCACTTCTTGCTTCTACTCCCGCTCCGGTCAGGAACTTCATAATTCTGTGGTATGTGGAGACGATCACCTTTAATTGGTTGAGGGTTGGTCGTCCAATGATTACATTGTGTGCTGACGGGAGTCCCACCACCATAAACGACACCATCAATGTTTTGGACTTCAGCTCCTCTCAAAATGTGACAGGAAGTGTAGTTGCTCCTAAAGGGGAGACAGAATCTCCTGTGAACCCTGTCAAAGCAGACGTCATGGAAACAAGATCTTTGTCAGTCATTCCCAACTTTTGGAAAGCGTCAAGATATAGAATGTCGGTTGAACTTCCGGTGTCGATCATAACTCTTTTCACATGGGCGTTTGCCATTCGAGTCGAGATCACCAGAGCATCGTCATGGTCGGGGTATTCTTCGTCTTTCGACTCGAAGGCGAGGCTGAGGTCGCCTTTATGTTTCAGCCTCTTGCCCACTGTTGTTCGTGCGTAGGCTTTGCGTGCCGAAGAGCTATCACCACCGAAGGCCGACCCCCCGATGACGACGTTGATCTGCTTTTCAACCGGCCCCTTGGGACGAGGTGATGAATCCTTGGGAGGTCGGTTGTCAGGCTACTCACGGACATAGCGACACAAATGTCCTTGTCGAATAAGGTCTTCGATTTGGTTCTGTAAGTCGCGACACTCCTCCATGTCATGGCCATACTTCCTATGGAAACAACGATATCTTCTCTTGTCGCGCCTTTCTGACGGTATCTTCATTGGGTTGGGAGTTTTCAGGAACCCTTTCTCCAGAATTTGAAAGAAAATTTCTATTCGGGTTGAGTTGAGGGGTATCGGCGATGGCCTCGGCGGCAGCATATCCGGCCTGTCGGCCCTTCTTTTGGGGGGATCCCGAGGGTTGTCCTCGGGATTATTTAGCTCGAGGCCATCTCGATTCGTCTCGCTTGCCAGCGACCAACGCTTTGGCAGCTATGTATTGGTGCGCTCGTTGTAGCATTTCGAGCACTGTCACGTGTCATCGCTCGATCAGCAACCAGAAAAACCTTGATGGCTTAAGCCCCATCAGGAACGCCTGAATTGCGACGGAGGGGTGCATCGGGCACTCCTCGAACTTGCGAAGTGAATCGCCCGATAAACTGGGCAAGAGATTCTTTATTTCCTTGAGCCAACCCGAGGAGTGATGCAGCATGGGTTTTGGGCATACGCTCGTGAATAAATTTAGCTCGAACTCTTTAGCTAATAAATCAAACGAAGAGTTTGAAGCGGGTTTGAGTCGGCTATACCATATTCTGACCAGTCCCCTTAGGGTGGCTGGGAAGGCTCGACACACTAACGCATCGAATATGTCATAAAGGGCCATTTGGGCTCAGAATGTTGTGACGTGTTCGATCGGGTCCCAGCTACTATCATAGAGTTCGAGAGAGGGCAACATGAAGTTAGCCGGTAGGGGCTTGTCTTGTATCTCGGGGGTGAACGAGGAGCTGCCTTTTGAGCTCTCCCCAAACTCCTCCTTGGATTTAAAGAATTCCTTCTGAACTTCGTCCAGTCGTTGATGGACTTGTCGCACTTGTTCCCTTAGTGAATCTGTGGAGTTGGAGGAGAGAGTGTCCAGGTCGGGACTCGCCTGAGCGGAATCCCAAGAGCGGCACCGCGACCGCACGGGTATGGTGGCCAGGGAATCTAACCGAACTTCAGTTGTTAGGCGTTGTGGTCCTTCCACGTCGGGTTGATCTTCCTGAATTGGGGCCGCAGGAGATTCCACCCGAAGGGGTGTCGGCTGTTGAGAGGTTATTGATTGTATGAGCTGAGGCAAATATGGCACGATGGTCTGCACCATTCATACCAGTGCCTGAATTTGTTGAGTAAGACCGAGGAAGGCCTCCGTCATGACGATGGGCGGTCCAGGGTTCACCACGGGTGGAGAGAACCCCGGGTTAGTCAGCATCCTCCAATAGCGGTTCGGGGTAGGTGCCGACGCAATAACCTACTCCGCTTGGGGTAGGGGATTTGGTTCCTCGAGATGCTCCGCGTTAGCATTTCTCGAGCGCTCTTGCGTCATGGACCCTCCTTCTAGTGCCAAAATGTTAGTATAAATATTTTGTGTTCGCTGAGTGGGTACGGTTAATTCTAACCTGTGTGCACTAGCTTGCCCGTATCAGTCTTGGTTGGGAGAGATGGTGCTTGGTTGGACAGAGAGACCTTCGGGTTTGGATCAAGTCGGTGAATTGGTGTATGCGCCTCGGGTTAGTCACCTATTCCTGCAATAAGGCCTTGTCGGGTGGGGTTCCCAACGTGGCCCCTCCGAAGATTAAGTTAGGGGTTGGTTCGAAAGTTTGCGATCTCCCTGCTCTGTTGAGCTGCAGGAGCTCTTATACTGCACATTAAAGGTCGTTCGTACTTGAGACCATTAGTGTTCTTGTTGCTTACCATACTGTTGTACACCTCCATGTCGTCTGTGGTCCTAGCAGCATGGTGCACGTTTCGCTTGTTGTAACTGAGGCGGATCGACTTTACCTGCGCCAGGTCGGCCGTATCGGTGCCGAATCCACCATGTCTGTGTCAGGTCGGCTATGCTGGAGGCCTAGCTGTCCAAGGGTGAGGGGACGTGATAGCCGGGCCAATATTGGTTATATCAGTAGTCAATAACAAGTAATTAACTTGCATATTTTGCTTTACAAATAAAGTATGGACCATGATCTAAAATACCAGTTGGATCAAGATGTACTGATCACTATTTTCCAGGCCGAATAAGCATATGGGTCATACACCTTGGTACAGTTTGATAGGCTACTGCATTTTTTATTATTTTTTCAGTAATACAGTGAGGTACATGCTGGTGTACCATTATATATGTAACCACCAAAATTGTAAACACAATACATTAAGAACCTCTTTCTTTTTAGTATTTATTAAAAAAAGATTCTTGAAGGAGGTATTCAGCATGTATCAAAGAAATATCTGGATCTTACCCCACATATAGTTGATATGGATGTGACAAGCAATTTGAAGCAGTTGTGTTTCATAGGCTACCCTATAGTGGCTGTAGGAGAAGGTAGGCCACAATAAGAAGAAGAAGGTGGTTGACAGTGGTGATTGCTATTTTAAATAGTGGAAGGGAGATGAAGGAAGGATCACAAGGAGAGGTGAAAAAAGTCAAAAACAAGCTACTGCAATTCACCTTCATAATTGGAGAGAGTAAGAGAGAGAGAGAGGAGTGCGGTGATAGTACGAGAGAGAGTCATGACTATGGGGCTCCGAATTTGGTTAATGGTGGGGATAAGATCTAGAAGTCCTGTCCTCTTTCCTGGCTCTCACCTTTCCCTTATTTTTTCTTGAATAATATTGAGTACAATGTAGATACACTCACCATCCATTAGATAGTGACCTAACTATATATCACAATATCATCTGGAACATAACTGATGTTAGATACCATCAGATTTTATTAGATCCTACTGTCTTAAGTTGTTAAATATTAGTGTGATTATATAATTTTAGTACACGTTATATGGGCAAATGCTACTTGACATCAGATGCAAAGTACATGTTCTGAGTACTATACTTGAAGCAGTCCATGGGCATACTTGTATGGACACATTTGTATTGTCATATTGACACACCACACACTGGTGTATATCACAAACTAGAAGAAGAGGAGGAGGTGGCAACAGAGGAGGGGAAGGCAGCGACAGTGGAGGAGGAAGAGGAGGAGGAGAAGAAGAAGAATAAGAGGAGTACTAAGCGAGCGACAACGGTTGGAAGATGACAGACAATGCAAGCAACAAGTGGGCGACATGAGAGAAACAAGAGAATTCATGAGAGAGAAGGGCAGGGGTAACCCTAAATTTAGAAGAGAATGGACTTACATTCTGGTATAGGCTCCGTAACAAGTCAAAACCATGCAGTAAACCCCATTCAACAGGCTTATCATACAGTAAGCACTGTATCAAACCCAGACCACTTGAAATGGGATATTACATGTGTATTTCAGGTTCAGACTAGTAAATACCAAGCAGTATATATCAGTCTAGCCGAAATTAAGAACCATGCCTCACATGGCTGACTGTTTATATCCATAAGAGTCACAAATGTTGGGTTTCTAAGATTTAAAGAGGAATATAGGATAACGTATGATGGTATTTCATAAGAGTACATATGATATTTTTTCTTTTTTTGATCTTTGTTCCATCACATTGATATCATCCTAATTCTGGTCTTGCTGATCTTGCTTTTCATGCAAATTCATAAGTTATATATGGTGACCCTATTGCTAATTGTTGGGCCTCTTGGATAATTGATTCCTTGGTTGTCCAACTTATCTGTTACTTGGACTTTGATGAATACTCGGGATAAAGAAGAATTGTCCTAACTTCTAAATAACATTTAAGCCATTAGAATTATGGCAGAAGGTCTTGCATAAGTGTTTAATAATAAAAAAAAAAGCTTCAGTTGTGCCCACTTTGTCCTGACCTTTGATAATCTGAATTTGGAAGACATTATCTTAGACGAACATTGTACATTATTGAAGGCCTCAGTAGAATTAAAGCTTCTCAGGCCAAAGCCTCATAAAACTAATTACAGTTCTTCCAGGTCACAATTGGCCAGTCAAAACTTGTTGAGGCATTTGTAGTATTGCATATCTTGTCCCAAACAATTATTTAATTCAATGACATAGACATCTAATTAGCACAATAATGACAAGGATGGTGAGTATTCTTTTGGTTACAGGATATTGGTTATCCAAAATGTTGAATCACTAACATAGCATTACAAATTTAAAAATAGCTCTTTGAGAAAAAAAATCTTTTTTTCTCATTTCATTAATGATTCTTTCATATTTTTCTTTAATAAAGGATGATTAGATAAAAAAGTTTCAAATGTCCATTATTGCTTTATTATGAAAAGACCTCGTCTTATAGGAAATTACATTTCAATTTAGTACGTCAAAGTTTAAACCCTCTTTGACATTGCAATACCTACATGGAAGAAGCTATTTTGCATAGGTGAAGTGGCTTCCATCATGCTCAAGCATGAGAGGTTTTTGGAATATGTTTTTTATTGTTTCTTGTTAATATAGTGTTTTATGTAAAACAGTATTGGCCAATACTGTGGCTGGTTATATCTATTGAGTGGTCAATTGTGAGTTCAAGGTAACAGACTGAGCCAGGGTCACCCACGTGAAACAGTAGACGGGTTGACTGAATGGACTAGTGGTAGATCCAAACACTTAGGAGCAATGAGGCTTCAAGGTGGTCTTGTTGATGGTGTCATTCAAACAACAGAGGAGTTTGATAAGCCTTAGATTTTACGATTTTCGAGTATGGTGAAAGTGTTCAACTTTAACCCATGGACATTTTGGTCATTTGACCAAAGTTTACAGAAGCCTGACTGAAGTTACTTGGGCTGATTGAAGTTATGTTTTATTTACTATCTTTTGGGATTGAATAGAAAATTCTAGGTCATATTGTAAGTTTCTATAAGATGAGGAGCTTTCATGATGACAAATTTAAATATTTTTAAATGATTACTTAACCAAGGACTTCTTGGATCCTTATTTATAAGCGATTAATTCATTTTCACATAAACAGTAATATCTTAATTTAACTGTGTTCTAGGGCTGCTAGGTTGGGTGTTTAAACTTTAGCCTCTTTTGAATTCTATGATATTCTGCCTCACTGTACAGTACTTATCATTTGTTAGCACTTAGCACATAAGGAGCTGCACTTGTTGAAAATGTTCTTCAAAGTAATTTTGTTCCGCTGCTCGAAGTTTATCTAATGACAAAATTATGTTTTTTTTACCATATGAATTATTTCACAAATACCTAAAACAACAAACTATTACCGTTGCTTGTCTATATTAGTAATTTGTGATATGTGGATGACATATTCATATGCATTGTTCTAAACAAGTTTTTATCATGTTTATATATCATATATCACCTGAACAGTTTACTGGATTCGTGGAATAGAGTATTAACAAATGGTAATACCAATCTTAAAATGTTGCAGCCATGTGCTTTTAATTTTGTTAAATGCTTTTCAATGTTATGCCTGACAGACATTCTTGACTTCTTTTTCTTTTTCTGCAGGGACTACTGAAATTCATCTTTATTCTGCTGTATACGATAGCATAACAAATAATGATACATGTCTGACAGGTCGTTATTGGCTGGTTCTCTACAAGGCAACACCTCTGATTATGGAATGGTTAAAAGGGGGCATAGTTCATATGATAAGCTGGATGAAGCTAATTGTTTTGGTTCTAGATGGTATTTCTCTCGCAAGGAAATCGAAGAAAATTCTCCATCCAGAAGAGATGGAATTGAATTGAAGAAAGAGAAAAATCTTCGGAATTCATACTGCAGTTTCTTGCAGGATTTGGGCATCAGGCTTAAGCTGTGAGTGCTCTATGATGCTTTATTTTGCATAACTATTTTTTTGGCATGTAGATACTGTATATATGCAAATATATATCCATATCTAATTAGATGAAACAGAGAATTGGCAGCTCATCTAATGACAAATTTAAGATGCTAACCATTGCAAACAAAAAAAAAAGATTGTTTACCGCACATCAAGTTTTGGTTTTAGACCCTCCAAAAAGTGTTTGTAGTAATAGTTTTCTATTGAATGTGATATTGTTTTCGAAGGCATAGAAATGCAGATGTAGCTTATTTATCTTTATTGATCTATGGCAATTTCTATGCATAATATTATTTACAGCATAAGATTTTAGCCCAACTGTTAGTAACTCTGGTGCTCATTCATGACTCCTTGGATTGTGTTGCCATTATGTTTCATCAATGTTATCTTTCTAGATCTATGACAATTTCTATGCAAACTACTCTTTTACAGCATAGGTGTTAAACCCAATTCGTTTTTTCTTTCGGTGCACATCTTGGCCCTTCTTGGACTATGTTGCAATTACATCTCACTAACCTTGAAGATTTATATTGATCATATTCTGAAGTATGAAAAGTTGCTTTCTCCAATTATGGCTTGAACTTGGATGAAAAGTAATATTGCAGGCCTCAAGTGACAATAGCTACTGCTATTGTGTTTTGTCATCGTTTTTTCCTTCACCAGTCCCATGCAAAGAATGACAGAAGGGTAAGTATATGGTGTTTCTTATTTATGACACACAACCATTTAGTGCATTCTATTCTCACATGTGATGTTTATACTCTGTAGGATTCTTTGTTACAACTATCACATCTTTAATTTGCATGCATTCTTGTGTAATAGCTATGACAGTCCTGATGAATGTTATTCAGGAAAAAGTAGAAAATGAATTTATCACACATTTGATCCAAATTAAATGAATGGGATTTTATATGACAATTTTACAAAAGGACCTGTTAGTTTTATGTATTTCATGCATTTCAAACAACAGTTTGCTTTAATTACAGTATTTACATGCAACAGATTGATTGGTGTTGCAACAATCAATTGTAGCTTAAAGGTGTTGCCCTTGGGATGGTGTGATTTGTTAAATAGATATCATTTTTGCAAAGCAGCCTTAGTTAGCTCCAACAACCTTTGTATGGTTATCTATCATAAATTTAGGTCTTATGTTTGCCGAAAGAGCACCGTTATGCACAATGCAATCGGCTACTGGATCTGAAAAATATATAGGCTGTTTGTCTTATCAAAACTGTAAACAATAAAACCACTTCTTTAATCAGAGAGCAACTGAAGAAACTGTTGTAGGTTGGTGTAAGCCTGTAATGCCACATTATGGAGTGAAAGGTTGGATGTAAAAGACATCATGAAATGGTCCAAATATCAGATCTGAATATATATAGACTGTTCACCTGATCAAAATCTGGAAAGAGCAGAAAAAACTTTTGTTGGATTAAGAAGTAATCAAATAACATTGTAGATTGGTATAGTGAAACATACAGAGCGAAAACATGTAAAAGACTATATGAAGTGGTCCAAGTATTAATCTGAATAAAATAGAGGTTATCACATGACCTGAAGCTGAAAAGAGCAGCAAAATTCCTGTTGGATCACGTAGCAACTTAATAAATTGCTGTGGGTTGCTGTAGCAGCACATTGTGAAGTGAAGGTTCCCGTGGGAAATATTAATTGAGAAAATTAGGTAAATTGAAAGAACATACCAGAAGAAAGAGCTAAGATAGGCAATATCATATAAAATACATTGATTAATATTAGTAGTGTTAAAAGAGTTAGATGGAGACATAAGAAAGCTTTTCTAAAAGCAACAAAAAAGAGATTCATCTCTCTTTTTTTACTAAAGATATGCCATATATTAAGCTCAATGACAAGAGAAGCTCCATTTTGCCAGCCCCCCAAACGGTTGGGACAATACAGCCTTTTGTTGCTGTAATGGTGGTGGTTGGAATCTTAATTTTGTTGATGTGATAGTATCTAATCTCTGAAAATTGTCTAAGCGGGTCCTTGTAAGCAACAGTAATTTGTGATATAATCAACAATTCCTGTTTTGACTACCTGGTAAAGTTTGCTCATTCTTACCTCATCTGTATATGATTTCTGCAGATAATTGCAACTGCTTGCTTGTTCCTTGCTGGAAAGGTTGAAGATACTTCTCGCCCACTAAAGGATGTCATTCTTGTTTCTTGTGAAATTATATACAAAAAGGAACCTTCAGCTGTCCAGAAGATCAAACTGAAGGTATCCTTTGATTTCTTTTCATAAATTTTTATTTTTCATTTGGCCTTTTGTATTCATATCAATGAAAGAAAGATTGCTGCTATTCCTTTACCATTTATCTTGTTTTCTACTTAAGTTTTGATTCTTTTGAATCCACCTTTGGTCTAAATTTTGAAATTCTGAATTCCTTTTCTTGTGCGCATTTCTTTTTTCAACTCTTTTGAATTCCTTCCGTAGAGAAGGAAAATGTAAATTTACTCTCTGGCTTTTCTTAATAGTTTTGAATCTGTCATGTAATATGTTGTGCAGGAAGTATATGAACAGCAAAAAGAACTCATTTTACTAGGGGAACGGGTTGTACTTGCTACACTGTGTTTTGACCTGAATGTGCGCCATCCTTATAAACCCCTTATTGAAGCAATAAAAAAGTTCAAGGTTTCCACACAGAATTCTCTTGCACAAGTGGCATGGAACTTTGTGAACGATGGGTATGTCAGACCTTACCCTTGTGTTCATCGTTAGTGATCCCATGTTGGTTAGGTCAATCTATTTGTGTTTCTTCTCCATCATTTATACATCCAAAAGAGGGGAATGCAGGCTGCGAACATCGCTTTGCTTGCAGTATAAGCCCCATCATATAGCAGCTGGTGCTGTATGTCTTGCTGCTAAGTTTCTTAAAGTGAAGCTGCCATCTGATGTTGAAAAGGGTTGGTGGCAAGAATTTGATGTCACCCCTCGGCAGTTGGAAGGTTCATGTTTCACATTAGAATACTAATCAGCAGGTATTTTATTATTACATTTATTATGGAGAATATTGTTTTTTCATTTTTTTTTTTGCATATCTACTATATTCCAGATGTTAGCAACCAAATGTTGGAGCTTTATGAGCAAAACCGATCAGGTCAATCTTCTCATTCTACTGAAGTAGAAGGAAACATTGGTGGTAGTAATAATGAGCCTAATGTTACACCTTCAAGTGTTGGTAGGAGTTCAGTCTCAACAAATGAGCATGCTCAGGATGCTGCATTGACTGATGTCGAGCAAGGAGGACAAACTCCAGGTCCTGCCTGGTCATTTGGATCACAGTCATATGCGGACAGTAATCATGTAAATAATCATTGCAAACAAGGACAATGTGATGGAAAAGAGAGTGTTGGGTGTAAGAGTGTGATTTGGGACCATAATATGGGTGCTGAAGGCAATGATTGTTCAAGTCATGAATTTGATAAGAGTTCAGACTGCAGGGAAAATACTCTAGAAACATCAAGTTGCTCTAAGCCTGATCTACCACTGGGGAATGCGGTGGACAAGGAACTGATGGATGCAGGTTCATCTACCAAATCATCGAGCATCAGCAGGCAGGTCTCCAACTCTGGTGAAACTGCGATTATCTTCTTCCCACCAGATTCTATGACAAATGTGAACATAGGCAAAACTAAAGCTGCCTTAGAGAAGCGGCGGAGGCTTCAGAACAATGTGGGACAGAAAAGAACATCAATGGACGATCATGATGATCCATTGATGGCTAGCCAGAGAGCTATGGCTACAGGAAGAGAGCCAGAGTATGTGCAGCAGCAGTACCGCAATCGTCACCAGTCATGTGATACAACAGGATCCAGAGGCAACAGGTAAAATGAATCTCTAGGCACTTGGATGAGGAATGCTTTTACTGGGTTTTTTTTTTTTCGTTTAATAACAGAGTGTGTGTACTCTTTTTTTTTTTTTTTATTGTTCGGGCGGAGTAATTGGTACTAGTATCTGTTTAGTGGTGGTGCATTTACTCGTGTGAGGTAGACTGACTGATGGCATGATTCTGTTTGTTAACTTTGTGGTTGCTGTGCAGCAGGTTGTAGAAGGTGCATAACAAGCCATAGAAGAAGAGAGGAAGAGTGTGATCACCACAAACACTGTTTTGGTTACCTTGGTATGTGGGGATTCTCACCTGCATTTTAATAAAAAAATCTAGTGTACAGTATTATACCTGTTGGATCTTTACAAATCGTCTCCGGGCTCTTCTTAGTAATGTGCCAAATTGGATTCACATGAACGGTTGCAATTTTCTTAACAGCGATCGATGTTCACTGGTGTGCTGCGTGCATACACAGCAGCAACATGGTTAGGTTCATGTCGCTGAATGTATATGCATGCATGGGCTTAGATTCATTTACCTGTTGTACAATGTTCTCGACTTTCTCTTTGGATTTGTGAGCATTCCAGAATTATACAAGAGTTGCAGAAATTGGTTTTGGAACAAACACAGAATTACGACAATTGATTTGTCACAGGCATGGATAGATACATATCAAATGATTTATTCTAGGTCACAACACACGCAGGACAACGATACATATTATAGTTCAAATACTTAATTATTTAGATCTCAAAAATCCATGCATAGCAGAAGACGATACAGAAAAAGAAATACTACCAGACTCACAAAACTCTTTGGGAAAAGAGCAGACATACGACAATTGTCTCAAGTTTTTTTTAACGTAGTACATAATTAAAAATAGAAGCCGACCATCATCAACCCCGCCACCGCCTGTCGAGCACCCAGTTCTGCTTCCAGACACCGCCAGATGCCACCATAACCGAGAGCTCGTCAACACGTCGGCACAGAGACATGACAACAAGACTATTAATGACTCCAGATAACAATGATCCACAATCCTCGTTTCATTTCTTCTTCTGAGCTGCTTTGGTAACCTTAGCGCCAGTGGGATCCTTCTTCTCCACGCTCTTGATGACACCCACAGCAACAGTCTGCCTCATGTCCCTCACAGCAAACCTACCCAGTGGAGGGTAGGTAGAGAACGTTTCCACCACCATAGGTTTGGTAGGAATCATCTTCACGAAACCTGCATCACCATTCTTAAGGAACTTGGGCTCCTTCTCCAGCTCCTTGCCAGATCGCCTATCTATCTTGGTTAACAACTCTGCAAACTTTACCGCAATGTGAGAGGTGTGGCAATCCAATACAGGAGCATAACCATTCCCAATTTGGCCAGGATGATTCATAATGATAACTTGAGAAGTGAAGTTTGCAGCCTCCTTTGCTGGGTCATCCTTGGAGTTTGAGGCAACAAACCCACGTTTCAAATCCTTCACAGCAACATTCTTTACGTTGAAGCCAACATTGTCACCGGGTAAAGCCTCCTGGAGTGCCTCATGGTGCATCTCCACGGATTTGACTTCAGTCGTGAGTCCGGTAGGAGCAAAGGTGACAACCATACCGGGCTTCAATACTCCAGTTTCGACACGACCAACAGGAACAGTCCCGATGCCTCCAATCTTGTAAACATCCTGAAGAGGAAGACGAAGAGGCTTGTCCGATGGACGCTTGGGCTCATTAATCAAGTCAAGTGCTTCAAGCAGTGTCGGGCCCTTGTACCAGTCAAGGTTGGTGGATCTCTCAATCATGTTATCACCTTCAAAACCAGAAATGGGCACAAATGGTATCTTGTCAGGGTTGTAGCCAACTTTCTTCAAGTAGGATGAGACCTCCTTAACAATTTCATCATATCGTGCCTTGGAGTATTTGGGTGTTGTGGCATCCATCTGCAAAAGAGAATATCACAATCCTTTTTTGAAATACCAAAATTTTAATAACAAGAGCATCATCATGTGCAACAGGTAAACGATCGCATTGCAACAAAAATTACCTTGTTGCAGCAGCAAATCATTTGTTTGACGCCGAGTGTAAATGCTAGAAGAGCATGCTCACGAGTCTGCCCATCCTTTGATATACCTGCTTCAAAACCACCAGTTGTGGAATCAATGATGAGAACTGCACAGTCTGCCTGAGAAGTTCCCGTGATCATGTTCTTGATGAAATCCCGATGACCAGGAGCATCAATGACTGTGCAATAGTACTTCGTGGTCTCAAATTTCCACAGAGCAATATCAATGGTGATGCCACGTTCTCGCTCTGCCTTCAGCTTGTCCAGCACCCACGCATACTTGAATGATCTCTTGTTCATTTCAGCAGCTTCCTTCTCAAATCTCTCAATAACACGCTTGTCAATGCCACCAAGCTTGTAAATGAGATGTCCAGTTGTCGTGGACTTTCCAGAGTCGACATGGCCGATGACGACAATGTTAATGTGAAACTTCTCCTTTCCCATTGCTTATTTCCCGTTGATCTAAGAACTGGAAATTGTCAAAAAAGAATATTGGTTACCATATCAGCCTCAAAACCAACTTTAACTGAATTACAGGACATAAAATAATTAATATAGTAGCACAGTGGTCAACTATTCCAATTCGGCAAGTTAAGATAGACACAGTAGCACCATGGCCTAACTACAAAGTGACCAATTCATACACTTGTGCCACAAAATCTCAACTCCTAGAGCAGACAACCTTCAGTATCTACATGCATAAATTTTTAATGAAGTCACTACTGCCATCACATTGGGCAACATGTCACTAAAAATAAAAAACAATTAATAAAAATATAAGATGATACACAATAAATAACCAATAACCACTCATAAAGATGGTTACATATGTTCATCAAAGTCAATGGTAAATGACATATACAAAAAGTGCAAGCATGCATCTGCCAACAGATTGTGTCATCCAACAATGTTTATCATAAATTAACAAATACCTAAATTACATTCAACCATAACCACAACTTTCAAATAGCATTACAGTGTCTAATAATCAAATGCATAATAGGAGAGAAATTACAAGCAAAGATAAAGAATCGATGACAAAAGATCAAGATGAGGCACCAATATAGAGAAGCGACGGAAAACTAGTATAGAGTAACTGCAAGTATTCCCTTGCTTTTGAAAGCATACCTTAATTGATTTTTAGTTATGAAGTTTCCTCCTATATTCTAAAAATAAAAATTAATTTCGATGCTGTATGTTGTCTTACTCTATCACAATTTTCTATTACTGCTTGAAGATTACTTATTCAGCATAGAATGGTTAGATCCAATAAATATACTTGGTAATAGGTTTCCACACTAGAACCTAAAAAATTTTTTTCTTTAACAAAAACCTAAAAAATGAAAAACTCTTTAATAAAAAGAGAATGGTGAGCGGATCAAAAAACTTCCACTAACGAAATCTAAAAATGACTCGTCTATATTTAGCATGACAAGATGTGGTTGCTTTGGAACCGTGTAAAATATGGCGAATCATACATATAAGGTCATTAAAGGGCAATCATCAAGATCCGACAATCTTTAACAGTTCGTTCCGTTGATCAACCTCAAATCAAGCAAACAAACAAGTTCATACAATCAAGGAAACGCACAACTTCCTACAGATCGGAAGGATAAACTACGAAACCACAACGCAGGAACAAGAAAACGAGTGACAAGATGTAAGTTTTACGTCGAACAATACTGTCGGATCATTAAAGGTAATCATCAAGATCGAACAATCTTTAACAGCCGTCCCATTGATCAACTTTAAATCAAACTAACAAACAAGCTTAAGCCCACGATGAGACGCTGAACTTCCTATAGATCTGAAGGACAAACCACCAAACCACAACGTAGGAACAAGAAAACGATTGATAGGAACTAAGTTCTACAGAAACGCATAGCTTCCCACAGATCGGAAGAACAAACCACCAAACCACAACGGAGGAAAAAGAAAGCGATTGATAACATCTACGTTTCCCGAATCAAACAAAAAATACAACCAAATCACGAGAGAGAAACAAGAAAACGATTGAAAAGATATAAGTTACCTGGATCGAACGAAAAATACAACCAAATCACGAAAAGGGAACAAGAAACGATCGGAAATCGCGATCGACGAGATCCACCTATGGTCTTGACAAAAGAAAAGGAATACGCATGAGAAGAAATCTAACCCTAAGGCAGAGGGAGCTGAGGGGAGAGATGGAGAGATCGGCGGCCGCCGTGCTCCTTCGAGATCGATTCGCAAAGAGAGGCCGAAACCCTACCCCGCCCCGCTTCGAACTTATAGCGGACGCGATTACCTATAGTGCCCTTAGGGTTTGCATTAACTTCGAGGGTAAATTAGTCACTTTACTACGTCCAGCACACTAAGTGGCGGCGGCGTGGTGGCGACCGATGTTTTATTCGCACTAGTCTCTAAGCTACCCACCCATCTACCCATTCAGCATGCTGGGCGTAAGGCGGAATGGACGTCTGTGATCGCATGGGTAAGCATCCGAAGTGCACAAAGTGCTCATTTCTTTAGATTGATTGATTGATTGATAATATGAGGATTTCAAGAGATTTTTGCTCGAAAGTTATAGAACTCCTCTTGTTAATATAGATTGCGGTCGGAATCGTTGGTCAATACTGTTAAATTAAAGCAATCGAGCTAAATTTAGGTGCAAACACAAAATTCTCCTTCGATTGGTTCCAATCCATATTGGATCCGAAACTGATATAAAAAGTCAAAGTTGAGGTTCTTTCTTGATAGAATTGATCGATGTGATGTTGAATTCTGCGCCTATCATGCCTACTGATTCTTGGATATCTTTCAGATTTAAAGGTCTAATTTTTATTGATTGGCACAACACATCCAACCAAAACCTTAGGTGGGTTGGGCTTGATGTCTCTTCATCTCCCTAGAAGAGTCATGTAATAGATCAAAGAACAGTACAAAAAAAACCTAAGCTTCCACCAATATGAATTATGCCAACTCATTTTGATCTCTGCAAGGAAGTCCAGTCCATGAACTATAATTCAAGCTTGAGTTGAACCAGTCCAGGCAAGTCCTTTGCTATCTTCAACAATCTGTAGAACTTCCAAAAGGTTGACATCTGCATGTCTGGAAGAATAAAATACACATTGGTTGGTATCCTTTCCCCCCCCATTTCTCCTTGGCCTTGCTTTGGTTGCTTGATTCACCAACTTGTGTATCTTCTGCAACTTAAACAAGATTGCAGTCATCACTAAACATACATCAAATATCTATCTACGATGGTAGTGATTTCGAAGCACAACTAAGACGTTCCATTATGTCTTGGCTCTGTGTTTGGTCTTTCTATCAGAACAAAGATCAGGAGGTATTCAGCTTGATATCAAGAAGGACCCGCCTTCTCGTACCTTTGAGAGGACAGTAAAAAAATAAAGATTGCTTTAGCTGCTTGCATGAACTCACTTGCCTTGTTCATGACATGTATGTAACTCATGAATTCTGCAATCTTGTTTTGACCTAGCTATGGTTTTTGGCATCTTCGGTGAGGAGTCGAAGCTGGCAAAGATGGTAGAGCAAGGTGGTGATGATGATTCAAATCATGTTTGTAGAGGTGTGACAGACATATGTTCCTCCTTTCTTCATTGTGAGCCTCTTGAGATGGAATATATGCATATGCGATAGGTTTGAGTGTGGTTTTGTCTCTCTTTCTTTTCTTCCTTTGTTTTGGTTAAGCCAAGCCATAGAGATGGTTTGATTTGGAACTGAATTCAATGTACAGAATCTTTTGTGGCTTACTCACCATCTGTCTCTTCTCTCTCATATTGGTAATGCTCAATGTTAGCAGCAGGTAGCATGAATAGAATGTGTTTGTTTTCTCTTCATTGTCATATATGATGTTTTATGCTAGTGAGAGAATCCTAAAAGTGTTGGTGGGGTCGAGATGTTGCCTTAGGTGGGTTTTGAGCTGTGCTTTTAGGATAGCAATGCAGACTTTTATCTGCATTCTTCTTGTCTGAAATGGGGTGTAGCTGCACAGAATGGAACAGAAGAAGAGTGCAAGCTCAGATGTTCCTTCTCTCATGACCTTTTACCTCAGCTGGTGCACCAAAGTCTTTTAAATGTTCATATTTGGAAGAGATATTAAAAGAAAAGATCTGATCCATCTTTCTGGCTCTGTTTTTTTTTTCTGCCCCATAGTCCTCTTTGGAAGGTCTTCAGCCATCCAATCCCATCACTTCTGAAAGGATTGATCAGATACAAGCATGTCTCCAAAGTTTTAAGATCAAGTATATGAAACTTTTTGTACTATAAATCCTTTTTTTTTACCAACATCTATCCCACCAAAAAGACCAGAAAAAGAAAGAGTTTCAATTGAGTGAACATATAGAGTTCTTTGGTTGCACAGATTTGTCACATGTTCACTAAGACAATAACTACTTTGTCCTAAGAGAGATGAAATAATTATATGTGTTCATACATAGATAGCTATAAAGCTGTCCTTCAAAATTTAAAGTTAAAGCTTAATCAAACTTAGGACAAAATCATCCATCTTCTCTTCTTTTGTTTGATGCAGAGAGTGAAACACAAATGTAGAAAGGATGAAGTTTGAGAGGAATGAAACAACCAAGTTATTAAGTTAAACCTTCTTGCAGTGACATGCAGTATATAAATATGTGTGACATTGTGGCAGTAACTTCATTTATAGTTCCGTGTAGGACTTGTGGAATTCTCTAAGAAGATTGCGAGATCTTTGAATGTTGGAGGTAGGCAGTGGGTCAAAATTTTCTCCTTACTTTCTGAGACAGGTAATGGTACAGTGTTGAAAACAGTGGTACTGTTGAAGACATCAAGAACAGAGAGAAGGCAGTGATGGACGTAAACCCTTAGAGGTTACCGGATGCTTTGAATCTTTTAGGAAGTTCCTGTAGGAGCCTTGTTTTCTTACCTTATGTCTTTGGTTTTCTCCACCACAAAATATTCTACAGAGAGAACCCATCAACTGTTCCTTCCAACATACATATGAACTTGGAATGATAAAGTCTTCTCCTGCATTAAGGTAGGGCTGAAAATGATCAGCTTCTCCCTTAGAAAAGATCCTGTAAATGATATATAAGAAGCTCTTGAACTTTTTGGCTGTACATATCAACATGGAATGATGAATCTTTAGTTATCTTCTCCACTGACCTGATAAAGAATAACTTGTGCTGGAAATGATACAATCTGCAATAAGTTAGGCCAGAAAATGATGAGAGCAGAGCTTAAAAAAGTCATAGATGAAAAGTAATTTTAGCTCATTCCATAGGATGTAAAGTTTAAATATATTGAACTATAAATTTTATGGTAAACCATATGACCTAAAGAAGATTAAACAAACCAGGACATTTATTCTGTGGTAAATTGATATATCATGGATAAGCATATCTGTGAATCGATGCAATTAAAATTTACCACTGGTTTTTTTTTTTTCAGGAAATTTTGAAGGAAGAAAAGGATCATTACTTGTATGCACAAAGATTTAAGCACACCATAACTGTAAACACATATGAGCTCTTCTAACCTGACTTGTTTTTTTATATCAGGGTGGCAAAAATACTACACCAAGTTAATTGTTCTGTGCATATATTATACTTCTTTCAGATTGAAAGGTACACATCCTCACTGCACAAACTCAAAAAACCATTAACTGAAGAAAAGGGATTGAGAATCTAACACAAGCATTAAAAAAACAACATGCTTAATGTTCAAATTGTGGAGTTTGGTAGATGATATTGTCTTACATTAGGTTTTGTGTTATGCAAGTTGTCTTCACATCTTCAAATTTTGAACATGAGGAGATGGTGGGACTTTGTCTGTCCCCCAACCTTAGCCTACCACTAAACCAACCATTCTCCCCATGGATTGCTGGTACTTGTAAGGCAGCAGTAGTACATTTGGTCACTAGCCTATGTTGGTCATATGAATCCATCCAACACAGTCCACAAGTGAACTCTACACTCACCAATGAGACAAGCTGACCACTCAATAACAGGCAGCATATACAAATGTACAATCTGAGAAGGTTCAATGTATTATTCATCCGATACGTCCGGTATAAAGATCCGTATCGACCAGTTTATCCTACCTAACTTGTGTTGATTACTATTTTTTTCTTAATTTATATTTAACTCGATACACATCGATGTGTCAATATACGATATGCCTTCGATATCCGAGAAGAAACCTTCTTTTGGTGTGATATAAGATAAGCTACAGTGTATTGCACTGTGACATCAAGTGAGGCTTAGATAAAGATGTGGAGAATATAAAATTGCTAATGGTTGTAGCAAAATTTGGGCTTTGGTTGAACCAATCTAACCTTCCAATTCCAAACCAGGAGATGGTGGGAAAGTTTTGGTGATTAGAGAGAGTAGAAAAAGGTGGTGTCTGCAAAGGATGTGTAGGAGAAAAAAAAGATGAAGTGAGGGTGGTACATGCAACATAACATTAGACAAGGAATAATCCCCACATCAGAGTCGAGGTAGGATTAGGTCAAAAGGGATGGAGGTGGGAGTGAAGTTGCCACCAAACAGTCCTATCAAAGTGCTTTACCATTGATCACCATGAACATGAATCATAATTTGCCCACCACATTTCTTTTTTGTATTGAATTCAACTATGCTATCCAATACATCAGGTAGCTCAGACTGATCAATTTTGCCATGGAATTTAGCTCATAGATGACAGAATCATACGCCCAACTTGATGTAAGTGAAGATTATTCTTGTTAGGTTCAATTCCATCAATGGTCATGTCAAGCATTTGGTCCTTCTTTTAGGAGTTGTGCTGTAGGTGTGATGTATTAGTTAGTAATACCAATGCATGCATGTAGGTTCATATAGAGATGATAATTAGCACAATTAAGTTGGTTTATAGCCCCTTCAGTTGTAGTGCAGCTTCTACAAATCCCCTAATTCATCACATCAATGTTGCAGTCTTCTTTCTCCCTCTCCTCATTTTGTTTATGTCTTGCCTCCAACCCTTTTCTTTCTCTTCCAGTCTCTCCTCCCTCTTTCCTTCTGAGATGGTTAAATAAGAAGCTATATAGCAAGCCATCCTCACCTTTCCTCAACCTTTATCTCTCCTCAACTCCACACCACTTCATTCATTCTCTCTTTATTATTTCTTTGACTATTCCTCTCTCCACTCTCCTCCTCCTCCTCCTCCTCCTCCTCCTCCTCAAAGCTTCTTCCACAGCCCATTCTTAGATCCATGGCTCCTACCGGAGCACTACAGATCCAAAATCTCTTCTTCTTTCTAGTCCTTTATACTCTTTCTGTAATCATCGCTTCCTCCTCTCTCTTCGCCTCCCTCTCCTAACGACTACTGCTATATATTAGCTTCTCTTCCTGACCTCTCATGGACTCGGTTAACAGCGGGAGCCTTCAGTCCTCCAGCGGCGAAGGCAATGAGTTCTACTCAAGCAGTGCCGACTCGCTTTCGGCCTTCTTCCGATCCTCCGCCGCCGCCGCCCTTCCGGCTCCACAACCGCCGCCTCCCTCCTCCTCGGTCCACAACCACCATTTCTTCGACCCCATCTCCTACCTCGACTCCATCACCTCCACCACCCCCTCCTGGCCGCCTCGCGACCTCCGCGCCTCCCATAATGGCGCCGGCTTCCCCTCCGTCACCACCGCCCCCTCCTGCTCCTCGCCCGACGTCAACTACCCGACGCCGGTGCAACCGCCAGACCAGTCAGCCGCCGCGCCACGGAACTCGAAGAAGCGATCGAGAGCCTCGCGCCGGGCGCAGACGACGGTGCTGACCACCGACACCTCCAACTTCCGGTCCATGGTGCAACAATTTACCGGCATACCGTCTCCTCCGTTCGACATCGCCCCCACCGCTATGTCTTCGTTCCCCTTTGCCAGATCGCGCCTCAACGTCTTCCGCTCCGCTGCTGCTTTTGGATCCGCCTCTGCCCCTCCGCCGCCGCCGCCTTTCTTCCTCCGGCCCTTCCAGCCCAAGGTCCAAGGTTCTACCTTAACCACAACTAACACCACTGTTACCACTGCCCCCGCCATATGTTCTTCTTCCACTGCCACTGGTTCTAATGCTAGCACAAGCTTTGCTGCTACTAACAGTACTATCTTCGATTCCAGTCTCAGTGCCTCAGCTCCAATTTCTACTACTAGTAGTAGCGCTAATCCATATAATAACAACAACAACAACTACCAATTGCCTTCACCTGCTCTTGCATATGGCAGCAAAAGCCAACCACTTCTGAGCACCCAAAACCACATGCTTACCTTGCAATCCCTGCTCCACGCAAAGTGCACAAAGCCTCAAATTCCCATGCCGTCAGCCGAGCAATCGCGATGGAGCAACGGGTACCAGACAGAGGCCGGCGATCGTGGTCGGTCGAGTCCGATCTCTGCAGGAAACTCCAGTGGCTCGCAGCGAGGAATGAGCGGTTGCAAGCTGAACTACTTGGCGCCGGGCTCATCGGAGTTAAGTGCGGAGCAAGGGTCGGAGCACGCCACGGCGGCGAGGAGTGAAGGTGCGACGGACCCATGGATTTTTTCTTCAGATTAGCAGATAGAGAAGGCTTAGTCGCGGAGGCAAAGAGGAAGCAAATTAGACCTCTTGACTGCATCTGTTGTTATTCAACTGCAAAGGCACTTTGCATCCATGACTTGTTTTATCTTTCATAGATTGTGTATATGGATATAGGATTTCTCTTGTGAGATATCTCGATGGCCATTTTTGTATCCAAGGAAGACATGTCTGAGAAAACCATGGTGGAGGGTAAAAGGCAATGCTCTTTCAGACGGAAGAGAGAGAAAGACATTGTGGTGCAGTAGTGCAACTGTGTCATGCTTGGTTGAGTAGGAAAGATTTGTGTTGCATCATGTCGTTCCTTGGTTTCAACGACTGTTATATAATATATGTGAGTTTGGATCATGTTGTGGGAGTGATTGGTGGCGAGATTTGGGGAATCATGAGCAGAATCTCTAGATGTTAGAACAGGAACACCTCCAGGCTTAAAGAAATGAGGGAAGGGAAACTTCCTTTTGGAACTCCTCCACATGAAGGGTTCCCCAAGAACGCACTCCACCCAATAAACAACAGCAGTCCCAACCACCATATATCCGAAACAACGAATCAAGAGAAGGCCATGCATTCATTAGCTTAATGGCGTGAGTTCTTTGGAAAGAGAGACACAAGAATACAAGAACCCAAAACAAAAACACAAAAAAAAAAGAGAGAGAGAGAGAGAGACCAAAGTCAACTTCTGCTATGGCTATTCTTTGGTAAGCGTTTCCGGAGACTGCTATCCAACACAGCATTCCTCCCTCTCTCCGAGTCGAAGACCTCACTGAGCTCGGTCGGAACGAACCCCATTCCCGTTCCCGCTCCATCACCAGCAGACTCGCGGCTTCGGTATCAGATATATAGCATGCAGTTCTGTGGCATCATGCTCGGAAGCGTATGGTTCATCAGAGAAGCCAGTGGTGTCTCCACAAATGCGACTTCTTTTACATCATATTTCTGAAGGACCAAACGTTAGGGAAAAGAAGGATGAATTAAAGCCACAGGGGTCATTGTCCCCTTGAGAATAAAATCCAACACTGTGCTTCCCTTGTTCCAAGATATGTCAATCTCTGATCATGTTTTATTCTCTGAGAACGAGGGAGATGTGTACCGTAAGCATGATGATACCAAGTATCCTTCTCGCACTTCTTTTCAGAATGATCTGGACAGCTGATTAGCCATGGGAGGGGGGTTATGGGAAGATTGAGCAATGAGGGCGAGAGACGGAGACGTGAACACCTTTCAGACGCAAAGTTGATTGATTTAACAAAAGTGGGAATAATAATGGGTGTCACATGAAATCATAGTGGCCATGGCAGGGAATAATCTGTTCTCTCGCAATGATGTCTCACTTCCCCCCTTGTGAGGCAGACTGTTCTTTGCTCAAGGCAAGGCAGGGTGGGGACTCTCCAACTCCCCCGGCCAAACCCCGGCCCTCCCTCCCTCCCTCCCTCCTCGGAAGTCCTACAAGTTAGAGCCAACCTAAAAGATACAAAGCTTTTCAGTTCTCACTGAAAAGGCTGACAAGAAGTGGAAGCCACACTCCACCCTCTAAGAAAGCATTTACTCAATTGGTGTGATACAGCAGACGAGAATTCCTGGAAAGATGTAAACGGGCAGCAGCTCCTGCCATTCATTTCTCTCATCTTATTCATCAGTTTAGCTTACAGATCTGAACTGATAGAACCATAAATTTTATCTTTGCCTCAATTTATAGCCCACCAGATAATGACATCTAATAGTTTTTAAGGGCATAGCAACGTTGGTATCTGTCTCTGTTTCAATCATGAATTTTGCGGAGAATATTTACTTTATGAACTAGCAGCAAATGTACTCTGTGACAAACCCCCTAATGAAAGCAGCAGACTGCAAGCTGACCAGAGCAGGCCAGTGAATAAGACCCTAGCATTTGACTTGTAGCTTAGACTAACAAATGCCTGGTTTGACCAGACCAGAGACAAGTCTGTACACATGGCTTGACTGGTCAACTGAGATGGATAATTCACAATTTTTTTTTTCTAGATTTTCTTTTGGTTTTTAGCTTCTTCTACATGTTATGTCTCGAAGCTCTATACCCTACTTACTGGAACTCAGCAAGGTAACATCACCATGAAGCTTATCGAATGATCTTTTCTGAGTTGTTAGATGGCTATTCTCCGGAAGAAAAATAGTCAAATTTTGCCTGACAAGATGGAGAAAGGATGTGAATTGGTTATCTCTGCTTAAATGCAGACTGGTGGCAGAGTCTATCAGTGACAAAAAGCCAATTGACAAAAAAAGCTTGTAGCTGCTGATGGAGAAGGCATGTATCACAGTCATTCCAGTTAAGACAGATTCATAAGAGAGTTTTAATAGTGGGGCTGCTTGATCACATAATGCCAATTACAAGAAAGTTCAAGCTGAGATTAGTAGCTCACCATGGTTGTGGGATCCTCATGTGAATAAATAATTATGTTGGAAAGATTGGTAGGCTACACAGTGCATAATGACTGGGGAAAACCTCCAACCATTGATTTCATAAGATTGTGAAATTGAATGTACAGAAAGAGAGAAAGAAAGAAAAAAAAAAAAAAAAGAGGGAGGAGAATACCCAGATAAAAAATGCTTTGACAGAAACTAAAAATAAAAGGGACACCCTAGTCACAAGAAACTGCAGCAATGCAAGATTGATGGGATTGATGGTTTAGATTGTCTGAGATTTTTATTGTCATTTAGGCTTTTCTGGGTGTAAAAAAACATTTCTAACAATGTGAAAAATAATGCAAAGAACAAAACTGCATAACAGAGGAACTCTAAATGATGAAAAGTAGGTGATTTCAATAAGAAATTTGATGAAGATATCCTGGATTTAATTTACCTTCAAAGAACTCTTTTATTCTACAATGATGACTAGTAGCCTATCAGTCACTCTTACCTTATTCTATGATTAGATATGCAAAAGTGATTCTGTTGCTTTTTCATATTAACTTATTAAGAAACATGACACTCATGTACATGAGCATTAGTACAATTGAATCATGAGCCCTAATTCATATTTGTCTTATCTTTTTGACAATGTACCACAACTTTGACCAAGACTAAGAAAGAAATTGTTTTAAAATCTAAGGAAAATTCTTGGTGATATTTTTGCACAAAATGACAGGAGTGGTTGAAAGGTCCAAAATAAAATTTCAACTCTTGCTACAATCCAGTTTTGACTTCTCATAACTGTTAAAGAATTTGGGCAATTAATTAAATGAAAAACTCATCTTTTATCTATTAAGAAGAATGATAAAGCCTCTCCAATAAGTTCACATCTCTTTTTGATTTGGTTGATGAGACTCCTATCAACTTCTAGCTCACAACCTTCTTTGTCCTATGTACATAGGATGTGACATAGGTAAAGGGTGTGGGGGATTTTTTTTTTTTTTAGATAGATATGAAGGGAGTAGAATCTACTAGGTTTTAGGAAAGTACATAGTGATCTTTCTTTTTCACTCCTTTAATTTTTGTTTTATGAAAATTGCCTAATAATTCATCAATTTACACTTGATGATTTGGAATTGCATGCTAAACTACAAATGCAAATATGGGTGTTTTAAGTCTTGAATTCATCTCTACTACTCTACTGTAAGAAATCAAGGTAGAGTTACATAGTAGCAAGCTTAGTTTCATCATGCTTCAATAACAAGCCATAGTTTTCCTACATATGATATACTAATTTCTTACTAATAGTTACAAGGAATGCGCATTTTTTTGTTAATAGAAATGCAAGAAGAGGAGAGGAATTCTAAATCATATGAACAAAACTAAGCTTATAGGCCTAACAAAGTATCCAACTATTTGTCCGAAATCATATTAATCAATAATTTACCAAGAATGTTTTCTTTTATTAAATTATCAATTAATTCTCAAATTATTTTTGGTTGGTTGCGGAACAAGTAATTTGTTACTACCCATTAACACTAAAAAATGACTTTAGCATATCAAATGTAATCTGAACCCCAAAATACTCAATCTCTTCTTATCAATATCATCTTTTTTTTTTTTTTTTTGGATCACAACTCATATTTATCACATTTGCTATCAATAAACAAGATCTATAATGAAGTAAGAACCATATTTTATTTAAACATCATCATCTTAGTTTATGAATCATATTTGCTAATGTTACTGGATGTTATGTCGTGGATCAGTGAGTCAGTACGACATGGTTCGACATGCATGTTATCACGGGCTTAGTTGATTTTACCTAAGCCATGCGGCATCTATGCGTGTCCGTCCGCAAAGGTCAGCCTTCCCTGAGATCTCCTAAGGTCTCTTAGATTTACAAAAGAGAAAATGAGCCAGAAGAAGCAATTCCAATGGGATCCACAATCAACTACTCAATCAAACACATTAGAAAGCCAATACAAATTACACCCATGGACATTACAACTCATAAAGGTTGTACACAAAGGATAATGATCCATTACAAACCAAAGTCCTCACAAGTGCTTACAAGACACACTCATATTTACAAGCCAAAATTGGCCACAAAGCAAACCAAACTATGACTGTTAAGCTTATTGCAAGCCCGCTACTTACTGTACAAGGTATATACATAAACTGAAGGATACAGACAAACATAAGCATTTCATCGAATACCTTATTTACATTTGTATTCATGACATTCACCCCCACTTATTCTTTTCGATGTCCTCGTTGAAGCCATTGTAGACACTGTATCTCCTCGTATTTTATTGAATCTTCAATCTTTTGCTTTGACTGTAATATGCCCCTTTGGCTTCCAACCGCTCTCCATCGTTGTTGTTGAGTACTCGAAGTCTGATCTGCCATGCTGCTTCAACTCACCAATGACTTAATTTGGTGTGGAGTTAGTTGAGTTATGATGATCATTGTTGATTCTCGTGGATTCTACTGATAAAGGAAAAGACTTGCCTTATTATGCGCTAGTATTACAGTATACTCATGTTACTTGAACTGGGTAGATGCTTGTTGGAAGTTTGACGAATATCGCCTCACAGACTTTAAAGTTTTTGAGGTTTTTCCTACATAATGTTTGCCCATTGATCCTTCTTCCACGTTTAGTTGTCACTTCCAAGTAGGTTTGCATCACTCCCGCTTGCGATTGGTTTTCAATTGAGAAATAAAATGGACAATCTACTCTCAGTAGTACTGATCATCAATGGTGAGGATTTGACAACTATTGTCTTTCATAAGCTTTTTTTGAAGGGTCACTGAACTTATGCAGAGCTCCTTTAATGGATAAGTAAGAGAACTGGTATATTTGACTTCACCCATTCTCTTAGTAGCTGAGAAGGCAAGGCTACTTGGCTTCACTCAACTTCTCGAGTTAAGAGAATTGGGGTACTCCGTTTCACCCATTCTCCTGAGTTGAGAAGGCAAAGGTTACTCGATTTCGTCTGCTTCCTCGAGTTTGTACTTCATGCATTAAGCTAGTTAATAACATTCGTCCTCTCTTTGCTCACACTTCTAAAACATTTGAAGTGTTTGCACTCCTTGTATTGAGTTAGCTACTGTGATTCACCTTCCCACTGCCATTGAACTTTTAGAATACAAGAAGTTTCGCTTTAAAAAAGTAAAAAGTTTACCCCAACTTGGAGTAAGTCTTTGATAGTTCTGGTCGCCTTTGGGATTGTACTGCCTTCTCCATTAACTTTGTCGCCTACTCCTCTGAGTAGAAAAGGTACAGTATCACATACTGCCTACTTCGTTCCTCGGTCGAGCACTGCTGCATCAACCCAAAGTCCCTCGCTTTTGGCTATTTTAATGAAAAGCCCATCGACACCAGTCTTATGAAGTTTCTTGGCCCCTGCCCTTCCGCTCTGTCTTGGTATTTGGAGTTTGCCTTTGCATTCTCCACCTCCTCGACCCCTTTTATGACCAATGCTCTCTCTCTATGAGAGCAAGATATCAATGACTCCATGGAAGTCCTGCCTCTATGTACCATAGTATTGCCAAGCTCATGGCCCTACTATATGTTGCCTTACATCTGCATCCCTTCCTTTGCGATCGGTAGATCCACCTCTGCGGCACTGTGGTGCTCCTTCGAGTCCACCTCCTTTCTAACCGACACTTTGCTTTTGGGTAGTTGAGTTCTACTAGACTCGTCATCGTTTTCTCGTCCCTTTCTACCACCTGCTTCAACACCACTATATCCTCATAGCAGTTCTCCTTTGTCGATGGAAAGATAAACTGTAACTCTCATGCATGACCTCCGTCATCTTGTTGCAGGGTTCGCACCGATTCTGTTCTTCTTAGCTTCCTCAGTAGCAACGTTTGCTTACTCGGCTTTGTCCTTTGACTTACCGGGCTCCCTTAAGCGAATGTGAGTACTGAAGTAGTCCAACTCTCCAACTGCTCTGATCATACTTTTATATAATCAAGTCCCCTCCATGGGACTCGGTAGTACTTGCAATTTGACTTCTCCCTCGGTAGTACACAGCCCTCATATGTTGATGACCAATGCTTTCATTTGATGCAAGCTTCGATATGCACACACGGAAGACCCACCTCTATGGTACCATGGTATTCACCCCTTGAATCCACAGCCCTTCTTGTTGTTGTATTGTTCACCGAAGTGGAGCTCCCAGCAACTCCTGATCATTCACATGATTGTGTCCCCCTCCATGGGACTCACTAGTACTTGCACTTGGATTTCTTCCTCGGTGGTATACATTCCTAATATGCTGATGACTAAGACTTTCATCCAATGTAAGCTCTGATGTACACATGAAGACCCGCCTCTATGGTACCATGACATTCACTCCTTGAATCCATAGCCCTTCTTCTTATTGTGTCATACACCAAAGTGGAGCTCCTAGTTTACCCCTAATCATACCTCCGCATGATCATGTCCCTCATGGGATATGACTGCATGTGTTACATTACCACGAATTATTCCACCACGATCTGCTGCATCATGTCACATCTTGGTGACATCTCTATTGCATACAGATTCTCATGTGATGAACTCGGACTACTTCTCCATGTGTGGCCTCTGCTAACACCTCGTAGGGCCTCCACCATCTCCAATTTTTTGTTCACTCCCTTGGCAATTCACCTTCATCCACCCACTCTTGGGTCACACCTGGATGAAGCATAGCTCTAGGACAGTCTGTCGCCTAGTAGCTTATGAAGTCTCCATGACTTCGCTAGAATTGGTGCACTATTGTCTGGATCTTGGGCCTTTATCCCCTACCAGCACAATTTCTGTTATGCACCACTGGTTCATGACAACTCGAATGACAACACTGTGATATATTCTTCAAGAGTACCCGCCTTTGTGTCCTCTTGCCTCATGCTAAGGTCTGCGGATCCCAACTTTGCCTCTGCAAGTTGAATCACCTTAGTTACTCTGTCAAATGCATCTCTGAGGTAACTTGCATATGCCTCGAAGCTCCCTTTATCTTTGGCACCATGCAAGATAAGTCCGTCCTATCAGAATGAAGAACCCATGGAACGACATGATCCTACTCTTACCTCTACAAGAGTTCATGCCTTTGACCTCTGTCCAAGAAAAGCTCTGTGCCTTCACTCCATGTTCTATCTTCTATGTCAACTCCCTTCATGCGGCTTGGATACTTCACGGAGCTTCACCCAAGTCACTCTGCTCCTCGATGTGCATTGAGTTGATAGTGGCCCTCGCGTCCACCATTCCATAAGCCAGCCCTCCGTTGAGTTGGATTTCTGCATCGACTCTAAGAATGCCTTCATATGATGTTGTCTTGGATTGCTCCCCCACTTAATCTCGAAATGTATCCACCAATACATTACCTCATTCGAGAACATGTGATAACTCCTCGTCACTCGCTTGGTCTATTAAGCTTTATGGAGATATTATCTTGAAGAACTCTTGCTCAATATATGTGGTCCGTTGCATATGATCCTCCCTCTAGAGAATTAGGATTTTGCTGGTTACAAGTACCCTGCAAGCCAATCACGTGAGTGATGACACGTGTGATACATTGTATGATCTTTTTGCTTATGATTAATATTGGTATATTCTCATATTATCTGTTACGTATATATTGTGATGTACTTGGTTCTGTGCAATGAAAGTCGGATTGTGATGAGATCACGATAATAAGATCGATTCACCTTTAAACACAAATCATAAATAATCTCGATCATAGGTTACTCAAGAGGGACATTGAGATAACCGGATAGATCGATGTACTATATACTCATCCATATGATGGAGGCGGCTGGTCTCATAGCCACTTGTGTGGAGACACTAAGGATATAGTATAGGTGCTCATTGGAGAATAAGTTCACTGATTGATCCGCTTATGAAATGCTATATAGTTAATGATATCTAATGTTAGATAGTGATTTCATAGTCCCAGTTGTGTATCTAGTCCTTAAACTTGAGACACCAAGGATGTCTGAGTATTCCTTTCTTTGACGCCAGACTTACAGGTTTGGAAAGTTCCAGATCTGGTATAGTTGGTTATCGAGATTAGTAGCTAACCTTATGAAGTCAATTGAGTATCAAAAGAGGATTATCCACTCTCGGTATCACGAGAGGAATATCTCATATGTGCTTGCTCAGACAAATCCCTGGCCAAGGTTATACAAGGCGGCAAGACGCATGCACCACCATGGGCATGGCTAGTGGCGTGGTGGTGGTTGCCGATGAGGCGTCACCTATCAGGGCAACAGCGGTAATGAGGGTGAAGGAGGGCTAGGGCATCTTTTTGAGAAAAAGATAGTTATGCCCCTCAGAATTTAAGAAATTTTAACTCTGTCCCCTTTATACATAATTCTTTAAATATCTTTAATATTTTTAAAAATTTCGAGGATTGTCCACTCATCCAGAATACCGAAAACACCGTCAACAATTCTGAAAATTCTGAGGACTATCCTCATGTACAAAATTTTAAAAATATCCTTGATAATTCTGAAAATTTCAAGGACTGTCCTCTTATCCAAAATTATGAAAATACCCTTGACAATTTTAGAAATTTCGAACATATCCTGATTTCTAAAAAAATAATTAATTAAATAGTTTAATTAATTATTATATATATCTAGTAATCCTACATATGATGTATGTACATATGATGTATGTACATATGATGTATGATAAGGATGGATGATCATGAGCCATGTGTTGTGATGTGTGTAATTGTGATTATTATTATTATTGAGGCCTGCGAGCCTGCATTTTTCTCATTTATTGTTGGGCCTGCGTACTTGTAATTATTTGTAATTATATGGAGAGGCACAGTGGGAGCGTGGAGGTTACAATGGGACCCATGATGTCGTGGTGAGAGATCACGACGCATGGTGATGCGACGATCCGACGGAATCGATGATGACGAGATCAATAATCATAGGGCATGGAGATGCACCAATGCACACATAGACCCTATTGTGAGTGATTAGGCCTATTGGCTCAGGCTTAATCATATTAGGTGACGGCTCATGATTATCTGATGTGGCTTGCATATGTGATGTATTATACACCTACTAGATATATGTATATATGTATTTGCATGCGATGTAGATATATATTAAATATGTATGTGTGTGACATGACATATTATGAGACCGATACGAAACAAAAATCCCTCCTATGATAATATTAAGTTGATAAGCTTGAGACAATAAGATTGACCCACGTGACCTTCCATCGTTATAGGAAAAAATTGAATCACGACATAAGTTGAGTTGGTCGAGTCCCTCAAGGCTCACCTATCTACATGATCAAGTTCTCGCCTACGACATAGAGATGTCACCGGTGACCTGAGGACATGGTAAACTTGGTCGAGTCCCTCGAGGGCATATTATCAAATCAGACTCATCTTGTAACGATATTGATAATTTAACTAAATATCACGGTTGGTCGAGTCCCTCAAGACCATAATGATTCGGAGGCTAAACGTGACGGGAATCACAAGGAGTTGTGATTGGCAAGAGTTGTCTACCTTTTGGGCTTAGTGCAATTGGTCGAGTCCCTCGAGGTTGTATTAAGATGCCAATTGAATCCCGATCCCCACTAAGACTCTGCCAGAGACTTTAGAGGCTAAACATGACGGGAATCACAAGGAGTTGTGATTGGCAAGAGTTGCCTACCTTTTGGGCTTAATGCAATTGGTCGAGTCCCTCGAGGTTGTATTAAGATGCCAATTGAATCCCGATCCCCACTAAGAGTCTTCTAGAGACTTCTGTCTCACGTGTTTAGGGTGTCGCATGATTCGCTAAGAAAATAGTAGGAGTACATTAAGATAGAAGTCCATATCTTAATTAGTATTTTCTATAAAATTTATATGTTATTTATTTTTATTATATCTTGTTTTGTTAGAAACATGTCGCTCACAAACCCCCTATATGACATACTTGATGCCAACTGCCTCATTGGTCCAAATTATACAGATTGGCTCTATAATTTAAGAATTATTCTCGCGATGGAGAAAATGCATATGTCTTTGATACAATTCTGCCCACGCCGGAAGAAGGAGCAAGTGAGGATGAGATCACTCACTATGTGAAGTATATAGATAATTCCACGTTGACAAAATGTTACATGTTGGCCTCCATGACTCCTGAGTTACAAAGGCAACATGAGAGCATGGATGCAGATTCTATCCTTCTTCATCTCTGCCAACTGTTTGAGAAATATGGAAGAACTCAAAGATATGAGATATCTAAGAAACTCTTCCAAGCCAGGATGACAGAAGGGATATCGATTGAGAACCATGTCCTAAAGATGATAGAGGATCGGGAAACTCACAAGTCTAGGAATAGTCCTAGAGGCTAACCTGTGCGTTGATCTTATACTTCAGTCCCTACTCATGAATTCTAACATGAGCAAGTTTGAGGTGACTCTCCCTGAGCTCCTCAATATATTAAGAGAAGCTGAGAGTGCTATCAAGAAGGAGAAGCCAATTATCTATATTGGTGAGACCAAAAAGGAAAGGAAGGCCAGCAAGACCCTTAAGAAGGGTAAGGGCAAAGAAAGACCAAGTAAGGTAAAGGTTACCAAGAAATTCCTGGGAAAGAACAAAGGACAATGCTTCCACTGTGGCCAAGATAAACATTGGAAGAGGAACTGCAATGACTACCTTGTAGAGAAGGCGAGACAGAAACTTGGAGAAGCTTCAGGTATATTTATAATCAGTCTTCACTTGTTAGATTTTCATGATAACATATGGATATTGGATACCAGGAGTATTTATCATATCTACAATTCATTACAGGTTCTAGTAAGACCCAGGAGATTGGCTAGAGGCGAGATAGACCTCAAGATGGGCAATGGAGCAAGAGTTGCTGCAGTTATTATTGGAGAGGTCACCCTATATCTGCTTGGTGGAGCTATTATTGCATTAGATGCATGCTATTTTATTCCCTCTATTATCAAAAATATTATTTGTATCTTTTGTTTGACAATTAGTGGATATAAATTAGTTTTTGAGAATAATAGTTGTTCAATAATTATGGATGATGAGATCATTACTAGAGGGACCCTTATAAATGGCTTATATATATTAGACACTTTTCCACAAATCATGAATATAAATATGTCTAAGAGAAAAAGAGATGAGGTGAATAATACATACCTATGACATTGTAGGCTAGGTCATATACATGAGGAAATGATTCAAAAGTTAATGAAAGATGGATACTTAGATCCATTTGACTATGAGACATATGCAACTTATGAACCTTGCCTTCGTAGGAAGATGACCAACTCTCCTTTTAGTGGAACTGGAGAGAGAGCCACCGAGTTATTGGAACTCATACATAGTGATGTACGTGGTCCCATGTTGACTCAGGCTATAGGTGGTTACTTATACTTCATTACATTTACTGATGATTTTTCTAAGTATGGACACGTGTACTTAATAGTATAAATCTGAGGCCTTCGAGAAATTCAAGAAATATAAAAATGAGGTAGAGAACCAAATTAGAAAGAGTATTAAGACTCTTTGATTAGATCGAGGAGGAGAGTACTTGAGTTTGGAGTTCACCCATTTCCTGAGGGACAATGAGATTCTATCCTAGTGGACACCTCTTTATGCACCTCAGCTCAAGAGTATATCAGAAAAGAGGAATCGCATACTATTAGACATGGTGTGGTCCATGATGAGTTTCGCTGACCTACCCATTTCATTTTAGGGGTACGCCCTAGAGATTGCAGCTTACCTTCTGAACAGAGTTCCATCAAGGTTGGTAGTGTCTACACCATATGAAATATGGAAAGGAAAACAATTCGATCTTAAGATTATTAAGATTTGGGGCTGTCCTACCTACGTTAGAAGACACAACCCCGATAAGTTGAAATCAAGGACAGAATGATACACATTCATGGAATACCCAAAGAAAACTTACGGGTATTATTTCTATCATCCCGAGGACCGAAAGGTCTTTGTTGCCAAGAGAGCTGTGTTCCTTGAGAAGGAACACATTTTTAGTGGAAACAGTGGGAGTGAGATAGAATTGAGCGAGGTTAGAGAACCTAGCTCAAGCACCATTCCAGTGCTCGAGTCTGTTCGGGTACCTAACACACAAGTTCCAACTTTACGTAGGTCTAATAGAGTATCTCATCCTCCTGAAAGATATGTGGAACATATCAATGGAGATGACTCTTAAGATGTTGATCCTCAGACCTACGATGAGGCTATTATGAGTATAGACTCCGGAAAGTGGCAAGAAGCCATGAATTCTGAGATGGATTCCATGTACTCTAATAAGGTTTGGAACCTTGTGAATGCACCTGGGGGTATTGTACCCATCGGCTGCAAATAAATCTTCAATAAGAAGATTAGAGTGGATGAAAAGGTAGAGACCTATAAAGCAAGGCTAGTAGCTAAAAGATATCATCAAAGACAAGGAGTTGACTATGATGAAACCTTTTCACACTATGACTATGAGATCTGACAGATGGATGTAAAAATTATATTCCTCAATGGCAACCTTGAGGAAGAGGTATATATGATATAATAAGAGGGATTTGTATCTAAAAAGAGTCTAGATAAAGTGTATATGATCTATTTATGGATTGAAGTAACCATCCCAAAGTTGAAACATAAGATTTGATGAGGTGATCAGATCTTATGACTTCGTTAAGAACGAAGATAAGTCTTATATGTACATGAAGGTAAGTGGAAGTGCTATCACCTTCTTAGTGCTATATATGGATGACATCCTAATCATTGGAAATGATGTATGAATGCTCTCCCACAATAAAGGCTTGGTTATCTAGAAACTTCTCCATGAAAGACTTAAGGAAAGCATCCTATATTTTAGGGATCCGAATCTATAGAGATGGATCTAAATAGATGCTTGGCTTATCTTAGTCTAGGTATATAGACTCCAGTGTTAAAAGGTTTGGCATGAAAAATTCCAAGAGAGGTCTCATACCGATGAGATATGAAATATCACTTTCTAGGAGTATGTCCCCAAAGACTCTTGAAGAAAGGGCATACATAAATAAGATACATTATGCCTCAGCGATAGGGTCTATTATGTATGTGATGCTATGTACTAGGCCGGATATAGCACATGCTCTGAGTATAATAAGCAGATATCAGGCATATCCAGGTTTATAACATTAAAAGACAATAAAGTGTATCCTTAAGTACTTGAGAATGACTAAGGATCTTTTACTGGTATATGGAGGAGGTAGCCTCTAGGTTGAGGGCTACACAAACTCGAGTTTTCAGTTCAACATTGATGATAGCAAGTCAAATTCAAGGTATGTTTTCACCATGAATGAAGGAGTAGTAAGCTGGAAGAGTTCTAAGCAAGATACTACTGCTGACTTGACCATAGAGGTGGAATACATTGCTGCAGCAGAAGCAGCAAAGGAAGGAGTGTGGATGAAAAAGTTCATCAAGGATTTGGGAGTCATACCAAGCAGCGTGAAGCTAACTCGGTGATAACTGTAGCAAGAGAACCTAGGTCTCATCAGAATTATTCTGAGGAGGTTCCATCTGATTAGAGTGATCATGACTCGTAAAGATATAGCAATGAAAAGAGTTTCATTCAAAGATAACATTGTAAATCCACTAACAAAGCCACTGGCTCAGAATGTATCTGAGCGTCACAGAGGTTTGATAGGGATCAGACACATAGGTGATTGGCTTTTGGTCAAGTGGGAGATTGTTGGTTACAGGTGCCCTGCAAGCCAATCACGTGAGTGATGACACGTGTGACACGCTATATGATCTTTTTGCTTATGATTAATATTGGTATATTCTCACATTATCTATTACATATATATTGTGATGTCCTTAGTCTATGCAATGGGAGTCAGATCGTGATGAGATCATGATAATAAGATCGATTCACCTTTAAACACAGATCATAAATAATCCCGGTTATAGGTTACTCAAGAGGGACATTGAGATAACCAGACAGATTGGTGTACTATATACCCGTCTATATGATGGAGGTAGTTGGTCTCATAGCCACTTGTGTAGAGACACTAAGGATATAGTACAGGTGCTCATTGGAGAATTGAGTTCACTGATTAATCCGCTTATGGAATATTGTATGGTTAATGATACCCGCCTATATGATTCCATAGTCCCAATTATATATCTGGTCTTTAGACTTGAGATATTGCCTTGAAGCACTCTTCCTCAATATATGTGGTCCATTGCATATGATTCTCCCTCTAGAGAACTAGGACTTTGTTGGTTACATGTGCCCTGCAAGCCATTCACGTGAGTGATGGCACGTGTGATACGTTGTATGATCTTTTTACTTATGATTAATATTAGTATATTCTTACATTATCTGTTACATATATATTGTAATGTCCTTGGTTTTGTGCAATGAGAGTCGGATTGTGATGAGATCACGATAATAATATCGATTCACCTTTAAACATAAATCATAAATAATCTCGATCATAGGTTACTCAAGAGGGGCATTGGAGGAGTTTCGTTGCAGAGATCCATCGTGTAGATATCGCTAGAGAGGAGGACGCTTGACCTCTTTCATCTTCTCTATCCGGATCTGGAATACAGGGATATACAATCTCCCTAGGTAAAATCAATCTCTCACATATCATGATTTTATCGATTTTTATATTTTTCTCACGACCCCAATATTTTACATGATGATTTGATCTACATGGGAAACTAGTTTTTGTTTTAATTTTCACTACGTATGTGATGCACCCGTTGAGGTTTCCCAATATACTTATCTCTCTTGGTCTATCATGTTGGAGCAACTTTCCTCTTTACATTCTTCCCACTGAAAGTTTCGGAGACCACCATCCCCTTTGGACTACTCCATTTTCCTAAACAACTTGTGCCTTGTTCTGCCCCCACAAATGCACTTACTAGATTGTGACTCTTCGCCAATACAATCCTCACTGCACCCTTCAAGGTTTAGTAACATGTTGAACTTGTTGCACACTTCAGTCACCTACGGATGTATCATTTTCATGCTAAAGAGAAAGTTTTGATGCTCTATGGTACCGAGTTTTGGTCGTGCCTTGAGATGGCTATGAACACTCTGTCGTCCGTGTACAAGTCCTTGCACGAGTACTAAATCCTTTGAGTTAGCAATTCCCCTCACCTCTGTGAGCTTTGCACAACTTTTTCGATCGTTACGTAACACCTCCTATTTTGTATTGTCTCATCTCTCACCAGGCATTCTGCTTACCTTGAGCACCATCAAGTTTGGTTGTCAACGTCGAGCCATAACTCGAACTCAATCATCTCAATCTTTGTGTTCTACACATTCTTCTTCGCTTGCTTATCCTCATGGTGCCTCTCACATAAAGGGTTGATCATTCCTCTGAATGTCAAATCTAGATGCTCGCTCCTCTGAGCGACTTCTTTCCCTACATCTCAATATTCGTTTCCCCCAAATGGTTGTGCATATTGGCTATCCTCCATACAACCCAGTTAGGTCCCCCACGTTTGTATGGTGAGTATTTCTGCGTATGCTTATCCCGCTCGATACTATAATGTCACGAGCTTAACTGATTTTGCCTAAGCCGTGTGGTACCTATGCGTGCCCGTCCGTAAAAGTCAGCCTTCCCCAAGATCTCCTAAGATCCCTTAGACTTACAAAAGAGAAAATGAGATCCACAAGCAACTACTCAAGCAAACACATTAGAAAGCCAATATAAATTACACTTATGGATATTATAACTTAGAAAGGTTACACACAAAGGATAATGATTCATTACAGACCAAAGTCCACATAAGTGCTTACAAGACACACTCATATTTACAGGCCAAAATCGACCACAAAGCAAACCAAACTAGGGCTACTAAGCCAATTATAAGCCTGCTACTTACTGTATAAGGTATGTACACAAACCGAAGGACACAAACAAATATGAGCATTTCATCGAACATTTTGTTTACATTTTTATCCGTGATAGTGCGTAAGATTGTCCAAGTCGGCCAAGAGGACTGGAGCGGCTCGGTCGAGTCAAGAGAGGAAGCTGTTGATGAGTCCTTGAGTAGGGAGATTCGCTAGTAGAAAGCTCCGACTCTTGGTCGGTTCATGCGAGAAGATTGGGGTCGGAGTAGTGTGTACCCAACGTGGCCCTTTTGATGGCTAAGTTTACACTCGGAATGTAGGAGTCGAAGACCATGATAAGATGTATTTAGAGTCCTTCTATCTATTAGCTACAGTAGGGGTATTTATACTTGAAGGGCGGAGGAAGGCCGTATCGAGACTTTTAATGGGAGTAGCGCTTTCAGTCGACCCGCAGGTATGACTCTACACCAATCGTTGCCCTCGTTAGTTCTCGAGACCTCATTCGACGGGATTGTCGACTCGCAGTACGGTTCCATACTGAATCGAAGGTGTTGCGCCAAGCATCATCAGAGATTGTCAATATAGCTGTCGATATGATTCTCGAGTTGACTAGTCAGACGGATGTGATCCGTCTTAGTACTTTTGATAGACTAATATTTATCCTATCAACTACCATTAGTACACTCTGAATTTGGTATAAAAATCTATATTGAGATAATTGAGTGGATTAGTACGATTTGTACGAGTGATATATCTCATGTTCACTCTACGTGTGAGTACATCATGATGTAATTTTTTTTTTAAAGTAACTAAAATTTGGGCAACTAGAAATCCATTTTAACCTTAAATCCTCATATCTTTATTAATAGTGTATTAATACACTATTATTTTTATCATTTTATTAATTAAAATATAATTTGAGTCTATCATCAAATTTTAATAGGAAAAGCAAGCAATTATAGGAGTAATCCAATTTGAGTTAGGAGATTCAACAAGAGAAGCTTTTAAATCCATAAATTACACTATTGCTTTTAATCATTGTATTAATTAAGAAATAATTTGAGTCTTATCATCAAAATTTAATAGGAAAAGCAAACAATTATAGGAGTAATCCAATTTGAGTTACGAGATTCACGAAGAGAAGCTTTTAAATCCATAAATTACACAGAAAAGTGTCTCATTTAAAAAATAATAATAGAAAAAGCTTGTTTCTTTGTTTGAAATACAATATTTCCTTCATTTTTCGGTCAAATAATGTGTAAGAGTAACGTTAGGGACCCACAGTGTTCGACCACTCAGCATAAGGGTAGACGGCGACGGTAAGAATAATTCCGCTTCCAAAAACAGATTGCGGTGCAGGGAGATGAGGTCGGTGGTGGCGGCAGAGCAAGAGTTTGGTGCCGGTGAAACTAGCGGTGGTCATGGTGCGCGCCGACGAGGTAGGGGCGGCGTTTCAAGCCTCGCCAAAGGGTATCAGCTCCGTCGCTCTCTTTCGCTCCATCGTCCAGTTTGTTGGGAAGGGGAACAATAAAATGATAAAATAAAATATTATAATTCAATTAATAAAAATATTTTAATCAAAAAATATAGTATTAATTATGAGATAAAAGAATAATAATAATGATAAGATTATCTTCAAATGTATACAATGTATTCTTTCTAGTCTTGCTTTATTCACTAAGGTATTATTTATATTATATAATAGTAACTAACTCACACCAATTTCTTCATCTCACTATCTCACTATCTAACTCTTGATTAATAACTATCCCCACTAACTTCTAAACTATCTCCACAACTCCTAAACATGAGTCACTACTTCTAAATATGTTAATTATTTATATAACTACCATAAATCAATTCTCAATGCTCCCCTTGATTCATAGTTACATACACCAATTTGAGACATAAAATAAACATGTCTTTGAATTGGAAGTGACTTGGTAATAATATTTATAATTTGTTCATCCGTGCTATAAATACTTTATGTTATGGCTCCACTTGTTATAAACCGAGCCTTATACTTTTGGATAATTTTATCTGTATTATAATTTGTTATGTACACTCATTTCAAATCAATAGTTTTTTTTTCTTTCGGTAAATCCATTAGTTCATACGTTTCATTCTTCTCAATTGACTTGATTTTCTTCTTTATTGCTTTTTGTCATTCCTCTTTTTAAACTACTTCCTCAAAACTTATAGGATCTGAAATAAATAAAGTAAATGTTGAATCATAAATCTCTGTTAATGATCTAAACCTTTTTGGAGGGGTTTCATT
Organism: Ensete glaucum; assembly: GCA_021527575.1. Lineage (NCBI taxonomy): Eukaryota > Viridiplantae > Streptophyta > Magnoliopsida > Zingiberales > Musaceae > Ensete > Ensete glaucum. The sequence continues at coordinate 42,926,782 of CM038558.1, forward strand.
TGAGGAATCATTTGTTGAATTTGAACTGCTACTATGTGATATTAACATTGAACTTGTTGGAGCAGGATCTGTCACTTGATTCGGTAGAGTGACTAGTTCTGCTGAAAGATGAATTTATGTTTCACTTTCATTGATCTCTCAATTCCAACTTCCTTTCATCAAATATAATATTTATGTTAATAATAACATTGCCACTAATAGGATTATACAATCGATATGGTTTGGATTATAATGAATAACTAATTAAGATACATTTTTTTAATTTTTTATTAAGCTTATAATGATTTTGTGAACTTATCAAAGTATAATCAATATAACCAAAAATTCTTAGATGGCTTACAGTTTGTTTTATACCATACCAAGCTTCAAAAGGAGTTTGATTCATAACAGCCTTTGTCGGTAAAATATTTAACAAATAAACTGATATTACAACTGATTCTGCCCAAAATTGATTCGGAAGATGCTTTCCTTTAAGCAAACTTATTGTCATTTTGAAACAGTTTGATTTTTACGTTCAGCTACACCATTTTGCTCCTCCGGCGTATATGGTGTTGTTAATTCTCTGCGAATACCATTTTCTTCACAAAAGAAATTAAACTCATTAGACATAAATTCATCACCTCTATTTGTCTGAAGTGTCTTTATATATCTACCACTTTTCCTTTCTATAAGTGACTTAAATTTTCGAAAGTTATCAAATATTTTATATTTTAATTCTAGAAAATATACTTAACTTATGCGACAATAATTATTAGTAAATATCAGAAAATATCGACTTCCCCCAAATGATTTTGTATTTATACGCCTATAAGTCAGCATGAATTAATTCAAGACAATAAGATACTCTCCATGTTTTTCAAAAGAAAATAGTTTCTTACTTTGTTTGCCATAAATGTATCATTCATATACATCAATTGTATTAATTTTAGGTAATCCATAAACCATTTCGTTTTCATTTAACAACCTTAAACTCTTAATGTTAAGGTATCTATATCTCAGATGTCATAAATTTATCTTATTCTTTTAATTTACAATAAGAGCATGTTTCTCAATATTAGAAACATCAATTGGAAACATTTTATTTTGCATCATGCAAACATTGTTATAATCAAGCTAGATTTCTTATCTTTGATAGTGCGTGAATCATCATCAAATATAACCGAATATCTAATATCTATCAATTGTCCAACACTCAACAAGTTATGTGATAAGCTAAGAATATAAAAAATATTATTAATGTGTTTTATCTTCCCTTGATTTGTCTTCACCTCAGTTGTTCCTTTTCCTTCTACTTGGATTTGATTGCTATCTCCGAGTTTAACTTTCAACTTATGAGTTTCATCAGTATCTCCAAATATTGATCTTATGTCTGACATATGATTATAACATCCACTATCCAAGAATCAAATATCATTTGAGATATCATTAACTTGTGAATGAGTCATAAATAATTTACTATTATCTTCATTTTACTCCACATAGCTTGCTTTTCTCTTTTTCAACATTCTGCCTTCATATGACCAAACTTCTTACAATAGTGACATCGAATTCTACTCTTGTAGTTTTTCTGATTATAGTTTGATTGTCTTTCATCATACCCATCAAAGTGTCCTCTTCCTCTTCGATTTCCTCTACCACGAAATCCTCCTCCGTCATCTCCTCTTCTTATTGATTTTTTATCTTCTTTTGATTTTTTGTCTTCTTTTGATTTTTTCTCACTTTTTTCAAGTGACCTGTTCAATCTTGCTTCATGTGGTTGTAAGGAACACATTAGTTCATCAAATAAATAAGTAGATAAGTCCTTTGACTCTTCAATTGTCGCAATAATATGATCAAATTTCGGAGTTAAACTTCTCAAAACTTTTACAACAATTATATGATCATGAAGATGTTCACCATAGGATTTTATTTGACTAACAACTTCAATCACTCGAGAAATAAAATCTTGCACTGGTTTATTACTTTTCATAAATAAAATTTTAAACTCACGACGAAGGATTTGAAGTTTTACCATAATCATCCTCGATGAGTCTTAAAATTCATTTTGAAGTATCAACCAAGCTTGTCGTAAGGTTATCGATGCTGCAATTCTTGAGAAGATTGTCTCATGCATAGCTTGTTGAATGAAGAACAATGCTTTTAAGTCCTTCTTTTTATTCTCCCTCGGTATGGTTTCTTTATTTGGATCTGCATATTCATTCTCTATCAAGTTCCAAAGATCCTAAGACTTGAATAGAGTCTTCATCTTAATACTCCAAAATTTGTAGGATATGTCCGAAAAGATGAGAATAAGGGGTTGAAACATAAAATTGTTATTAAAAGACATATTGCCCAATTCAGATTGAAACAAGGCTTTGATACCATAAATATTGAGGAAGGAGGAGCAAGAAAATGATAAAACAGAATACTACGATCCAATTAATGAAAATATTTTCAATCAAGAAAACGACGTGGTATTAAATATAAGGTAAAAGAACAAGAATATTATCTTCTCAGCACTCTTGCTTCATTCACTAAAGTCTTATTTATAAGACATAATAGTAACTACCTCGCATCACTTCCTTCATCCCACTATCTTACTATTTCACTCATGATTAATAACTACCCCCACTAACTCCTAAACTACCTCCACAATTCTTGAACATGAGTCACTACTCCTAAATATATTAACTAACTGAGTTATGATCTGGAAATCCGGAGGTGATTTTGGCTCGAAAAAATTAGATCTTGTGTCGGTTTATTGATCTTGTAGTTTGGATCGATTCCTGTCTTTACATATGCTAACATAATTCAACTATGTGGGTGCAGTGTAATGTATGACACACGGTCTCAGAACTTGGGTTTAGTATTAGATAGCACTCCTTTGTTCAATTATTTCTTGCTTATAGCTATTTTCCAAAAAAAAAAAAATAGAGTTTGGACGCAGCTGTTTTGGTTGACAATTGAACATAATGTCAGAATTGCTTATGAATATTATGTAGTTTGTAGGACTGGCAACATAGAATTGGATCCAAATTGGAGGATAGGAAGAACAGCGACTATCTCATTTCATTCTTCTTGGTTGTCACTTTCTTCGATTGCTTGCCGTATGAAACAAAAAAACAAAAAGGCTTAATGCAATCTGCCTTGACGACTATGATAAGCAGGAATTGTTGTCATCAGATCTTTATTCCTTCGACTTACTTTCTCTGGAACTCAATAAAAATTTCCTTAGCCAACTTGTTTGAGAAGTGGACATGGATGTTGAAACATTTTTCAACTTCTACAAAAGATTGTGTTACTGTTATTATTGTGTTTATAAACTCGACGAAAATATACCTAAAAGTGCCCTTCATGTCATCATTATGTCCACCAAAAAATCTAGTCAACTATTTAGTAAGTAGATGGAATTATATGAATCAACCGGTTGACGGGAAGAGAGTTATAAACCCTTTTCCCAAAGAAAGCTAATCTTATTTCTGAAAAATATGCAAAAGATTCATTTTATGGAATCACAAAGTCAGTTGTCCACGACCAATAAAAGATATGTTGTATCTGTAGCAGCATGGAATTATGTGGAACCAGTCATGAAAACTATGTAGCTCGTAGTCTTCGGTCATATAATTATACTTTTGATCACTTCCCACTGGGTTTTCTGATGCACTTAGCTGCAACCCCTAGGAGACAAAACATACTCCAACAACGTTGTTATAGATTAAATCAATGATGGTTCCAGCTCTGTGCAAAAATCCTATTCATGGGCCATCCGAATGAAGTGCATGTCAGCAAATGTGAAAGATCTGGTCAAGTTGGCAACATTGTCATGAAAAATCACATTATTATTCTTGCACTAGATTAGGACTTCATGAAGAAGAGAATTCTTTTACCAATTCTATTATTATTTTATGAGACGAATGTGGCCTAATTTGCACAACTTCTCGAGCATTGATAAGAATAAAATTCCTTATTTGCGTGCGTGCAGCCCTACATTTGCAGAACTTGTTCTAAGGTTTTGTTTGTACACATGAAATGGATAGATTCCTTTTAACTCCAGATTGGCTTCATGTGCTACGCTGCTGGTTGATGAGCAGCTTCTCCAGTGATGAATCCGGGGGATACAGGTGTAGGTCAGGATACTGCTATAATCCAACAGCTTAGGTTGATGTAACATAGACCAGCACCAATTTATCCAACCCTACTCTTTTTTAATCTCTTATCATGAACAATCTTATATTTTCCCTACTCGTTTGGATTACACAATAAGTTCTTTTAGTCATACATGTGAGGTCGATTTTTTTTTTTTATATATATAGTTATGTCCTTATATCTGGTCTTCTTCTCTATGGGAATCTTCAATCTGTGTGAACTTTTGGTGTCTTCTTTTGGTGCTTCTTGACTCCACACACAATCTTTAAGCTTTTGTGTCTTCTAGTTGGCCTTTCCTGATCCTTGAGATTGTTGCAGTGCATTTTTTTATCTTATTAAGAATGCAGCAGTTATTTCAGTTTACAATCAATCTCTGGACTCAGCTGACATAAGTAAAATATTGTTTTTGGACTTCAAACTTCAAAGTGTGTGCTCTTTCCAACAGCACCAATCTGTTTGTGTTGGATACTTTATTCTATTGTGACTTTTATTTGAAAAATGGGTATTGGTCAGTGTTAGAAGCTCTTGTCAATATAAAAAGTCCAAAAAAAAAGAGGATCCATATATGCAGTGCTTTGTCTGCAAAAAAACCATTTTTCACTTTTTATTTCATATCATATAATCTTATGTCTTTGTACAAAAAGCTATGAACTTTCTTTAAATCACTTGCTAATTTCATTTTCTTTTCTCTGGTACTGTCTGCCTCCAGGAGCAGTGAAAGCTGCAATATTTTGGTGAAAGGTACTGTTTCATGCAAAGATAATGTGACTTGTTGAAGTTGGTGGAATTCAGTCTCAAGTTGCTGCTTAACTTAGAAGCTAAATGAGGTCCTCAGACAATATAACTTGTCTGTAAAGTCTAGGTTATGACCTGGTATCATTTTGTAGGGCAGAGTGGAGAAGAAGACATCACACGAACCACATGCAAGCTTTGATCCCAACAAAACCCAGAAAACCTGAGCCATCTCCCTGCACAGGGATTATGCCAGTACAGAAGCTACTCTATTGAATTCTAAGTTGCTTGATCTCAAAGCTATTCTCTCTGTCAGGTGTCTTCCACACACACAGCTTCATCCCTGCTGTCTTCAGCATCAGCAGCAGCAGCAGCAGCAGCTTGGAAGTGAAGACTGCCAATGACTTCTCATTCTCTCTATTTGGGCTTTTCTTTTTTTTTTTCTTCCTTATGTGCTCCATAAAATAAAAAAATACACTTTGTGAAGTACTTCTTAATCATAATCCTTAAATTTCATAATATATTCATTTATGTTTCATAATAATATTAATTGTTGTCATCTGATATAAATGATTATTGAATGAATGCTGACAGTAATCAATGGCAAGGGTGGCAAAACTGCAAATCTACGCACAATATTTGAAACACAAATGTGAGAAAGGACGTTGGGATGATAACATCCACCATTCAACTACGCACGTGCCGTCGCGTGCGTAAAGTCCACTGAGTTGTCCTTTGAGATCCAGTCACCGTTTCCGGTGGACCGACCGCACTAAGCATTTGTTAAATAATCGCATAGTTAAGGTCGTTAATTCATGAGCAGCGGTGCGGTATGAAACGGGCGCGGTGATTCGATCCTTTTCGATAAAGGAAGAAAAGAATTGAGCATTTCTCTCTCTCTCTCTCTCTCTCCTCCCCTATTCGTTTCTTCTTTCTATTACTGCTTCGCCTTCACTCCAAGGCTCAGTCTCCCTCAAAATAGCGGGAGGAGAAATGGATCGGAGTCCGCCGGTGAGGAAGTCGCACACCTCCACAGCTGATCTGCTCACATGGTCTGAAACGCCGCCGCCGGCGGCAGCGGTCGATCAGGCGGTGTCGGCCTCCCGCCGGACCCTCAAGGTGAATGCACGCCCCTCCCCGGCCCGGAAATGCCTGCTTTATTGTTCTGCTGTTTCTGCTTACCCGGCGGCTTGGGGTTTATCGTTGTGTCTTATCGCAGCCGGCGGGAGGGATTAGCCCGGTGATGTTCGGGGCGCAGATGTCGGCGGAGGAAGCGGAAAGCTTGAACAAGAGGTGAGAGATCCGGTCCGGTGGCCACCGGTTTTGGCTGATCTTGGTTTGCTTTCGATGAGGCGGCCATTTATTTACGAAAGAAATGCCCACTTCCCTCTTCTGCTGTTGCTTTCTTGGATTTGGTTAGCCAGTCGAAGAGATCTGCTTTTAGTTTGTCGGGTTCCCTGATCTGTTCGCAAGATTCGATTTTTCTTGACGCCTATTTACTATATTTAAGAAACGAGCTCTTAGTTGACACTACCATATTTCGTGCTAATGATCTGCTTGGTTTTTGATCCACAGCTTCTCCGTTCTTTCTCCCCCTTCCCCTCTCCCTTTTTTTTCCCTGATGGATTTATATTAGATGTTAGTTTAATTTCTTTTGACTGTATGAATGATAGTTATTGTCAAGTGGTATATTTCTGAGTTTTTATGCAACATTTTTTTTATTCAGATCATACTTATATTTTATCTATTGAAAATACTAGTATTTACTCTGAAACCGAACACAAAGCTGAAGTAACTTGTTGAATGGAGGCCATCAGTGAAGGAGCTCTGGCACTGGTTGGCCTGTGCTGGAGACTCTTGATTACTGTCTATCTTTCTGTTTGGAAATGAGATGTTATATTTATGCAATATCACACATCAAAACAAGTACAAGACCAGACCATAGACTTTCTTTTTGGAAAAAAAAAATGCCGCTAATTGAGAATTTTAAAAGAAATTCTCAGCAGGTAAATGGTTCTAAATACAACATATCGGAGGTATTTTGGAATTGATTCCTTGTAGGAAAAAGCTCAAAACAACAAAAGCATTTTTTTCTACTCTCTACTATAGTTGTTATTTGCCCATTAACATTGTTATTTTATTTGTAATAGCACACTATTTAATCTAATGTAGTAAGCATCTTGAGTAAGAAATGCAAAGTGCACCATGACTCAACTAAACAATGGAAGCCCACAATCCACATACCACAAAGTCAAGCTATGTGGCTAACAACACTTGTACCAGTTTATCTTACGGCTAACAACACTTGTACCAGTTTATCTTACGGCTAACAGCATTAACACTATCACATTGAGCTCAAAATACTTGAGCAGACATTAATAATAGTATACGCATCAGACCTAAATCTTAGTCCACTTCCGATGTGGGACTAAATCAAGGTGTTGTTAACACAGTGACCCGAGGGATTGATACTGCAGCCTCACATAGAAACTGGTTTTGACTGTCCTATTTTTGTCTTCTGACCTGCGTTTTATTATTGAGATGCATACCTTTGTCTTGCTATGCTTTAGCAAGTAGGACAAGTGTTACATTCCTGATAACACCAGTAATAAAATCTTAAATTTTAAGCTTCAGATATTGTTGTAAATTTATACCTGAAGATGATAAGGTTTTTGATTTTCATTATTTACCTTATGTGAGTATCTGAGCTAAAAACCCCTGTATTTTCTAGGAAACCCTGTTCAAGCTCAAAACTGCGAGAAATGACTGGCAGTGGTATCTTTGCAGCAGATAATGAGAATGCGATAATGGAATCTGGTAATGCTGTCTCAAATCCTAATACCAAGACAAGTGTTAGAATTTGCCAGGTAACTTCTCTGATTTTCAATTTGCCATTGATAGTGGCTTATTGATGCTTTTATCCTTTTTTTAAATATGATGGAATGACAATACGGTTTATTTATCGAGAGCAAAAATTATAACCTAGAAACTATACTGTATGTTTTCCTTTGACAACTTTCTAGGCTAGAAGTTATCAACTATTTTGAATGTTTCAAACAAATTATTTGTTCTATATTTATGCCATCGTACCTAATTTTTGTCTTTTTCCTAGGCATCATTTAATAATGGTTTTGGTTAATCTAAGCATGCTCCTACGATGAATTTACTTTGTATATGATCCCCAAATATCTAGAATATGTTGTTGATACTTGATACTATTTATGCTGGAACTATATTAATTAATTTATATGTTTTGCCATCAGCAAGCTGTTAGTGCAATCAGCCAAATATCATTTAGTGCTGATGAGACAGTTTCTCCAAAGAAGCCTACTTCGATTGCTGAGGTAGCAAAGCAGCGAGAGCTAAGTGGTACCACTGAGAGTGAGCTTGATGCCAAAGTCAAGAAGCAGCTCTCTGAAGCAAAGAGCAAAGAGCTTAGTGGGCATGACATCTTTGGTCCTCCTCCTGAAGTTCCAGCCAGGCCTTTAGCTGCAAGGAATTTGGAACTAAGGGGGAATTTGGATTTCGTCTTGCCACAGCCTCGAAGCATACACACATCAGTGAAAGTATCTAATGTGAGTTAAGATCATCAGTCAAACGTGGATTCCTGGTTTCTGAACAATTTTTTTGTTAACATCAGTGTTATATATTTTATGTTTTCTTAAACAAAAATTAGTTTAACTTTCAGTATGCATTTGCTTCACACCAATTTATTCTGCATCATATTAGAGGAAACATTACAATTACTCCATGTACCCTTCATGGCATTCTTAAGTGACAGCCACCGCGGTCAAGAGTCCATTCGGGATTCTTGTGATAGCCCTGCCCATACAAGAAAGCAACTCAATTAACTCCCTACAATCTTATAATACCTAAAAGCCTTTTGCATTCTAGGAATTTTGCTTATAGGTAGTTTAACATATCACTTCCCTGCAGTATGTTCTATAGACAATCATTTTCAAATAACTAGCTTTTTCTGCTGAGTTTTATAGGTTGTCAATACAAACTCTTAGTGTTATTATTATCATTGTTGATCGTTGGCTGCTTCTAAGTTCCTTGAACATTTCTATTTGGACTATAAACCTCTTATTGGTTGCGTAGCTAACACTTTTCATCAGAAGCTCTTGCTTGTATGAATTTTTGTTGGTCAAGTAAATTCAGTCTTTTTTTTTAAGATGAGAAATTGATATTAAAAAAATGTTCCTTTGAGATCAGGTTGTTCAGTTGAAACTCTTAATGCTAATTGACTGAGCCATATGATGGCTCTTTTATGTTTTACTTGTTTCTTACATGGGGAATCTACTGATATATGCTTTTACTTTTATTTTATTTTATAGCTATCTTTATCTGTTAAATCTATGTTAATTGTTCTGAGAGAGGAATAAAGAAGGAATGATAAATAATATGATACCGAATGGAGGTAAGTGTATGCGTCATCCTTTCAATGCATATCTGTTAGTTTGCAAGAGACCATCTAATTCATATAACCATACATATCTCCTGGCATTTCCTTTGCAGACTTCAGAATGGTTCATGTCCAGTATGTGGTTTAATATTTTCGTATTCTTAGCTTAAAGTGTGTCTTTCATCTTGATGCTTGCTGTTCTTTTTCATATTTGATGGTCATCTTAGTAGTAAATTTTGTTTTACGTCTTCCCTCTAAATGCTAATCATTATCCCTTTTTCGTTTGGTGGTGTTCTAGCCGGCTGGGGGTCCTAGCAATATCATGTTCAGTGATGATAGTGTCGCCAAGACTGCAAAGAAGATCCACACTCAGAAGTTCCAAGAGCTGACGGGCAACGACATATTCAAAGAAGACGCACCCCCGGGGTCTGCCGAGAAGCCACTGAGTGTAGCAAAGCTGAAGGAGATGAGCGGCAGCGACATCTTTGCAGATGGGAAAGCTGCATCGCGAGACTACTTCGGCGGAGTCCGTAAGCCTCCCGGTGGTGAGAGCAGCATTGCGTTGGTTTAACTATCCTGACCACGTCCTCGGTGTATTATCTCAGTCTGTCATCCTAATCAACTTCCTAAACATGTTTCTGTGGACTAATTATGTGCTGCGTGTGCTTGATTGTGTCTTAGACTGTTTGGCTTTGACATTGTTCATTGAGAGTGACCATAGATGATGGAACCTTTGCCTGAATGATCTCTTTTGTAGTATTCCCGTTGACTACTGCCTTACTGCAATTGTCATCTCTCCTTCGTCATACTTCTCGGCATCTGTGGGAGAATATGAAACTGCAGTTTTCTCAGCAGATAGATACCGAAATCTTTCGCCTCTACTTGTCAATAAATTACAACGTAGCTCGTGGGGCCCGCACGCGCTCATCCGGGTTGATTGCAGCGGACCCCGCAGTCGGTCCCACAGGGACGTGGTCGGGGTAAGCCGGTCTACGACACACATGACGAGGACGAGCCGTACCATTAAGCCGTACCATCACTACCGCCATCAACAAACGGTCCTGATCTGATCAAGGTCGGTAATACCAGAAAAACCCAACGGTCGCCCAACCGCTGTCCTCGTCCGCACACACCATAAGAGACTTGTCTTGAGAACGTTTACGACTCTTCCCGTTTCTCCATCTCACACGACCGCAGAGCTCCAAGAACTCCTGCTTCCCTTCCAAGAACTCGACCGCTCCAAGAGGAAGACGAGATGGTGGGCTACACCGATCCCTGCCCCCACTGCGGCTGCAAACGCCGACGGCCCTCCTTGGACCGCCTGTTCACCTGGCCCATTGACCGCTCCTCCATCCCCGCCCCAGCCGCCAAGCTCGCCCGCACCAACTCCGGCTCCATTGACCACTCCTCCCCCACCGTCGCCAACGATCCGGCCACTGACACCGCCGTAGTGAACCCGCCGAACCCCTCTCCGCCGACCATCTCTTTCGGCGCCGGCCGGGTGCCTGAACCGAATGAAAGTGACGCCGGAACTCCGTCGCCCCGGCAGCAGAGGCCGTTCGCTCCGTCCATCTCCATCGTCCCACCGACGGCATCCGGACCCCTGGCGCCTCCGGAGGCGACCGTCCCGGACCTTCCACGAAGTCCGGCGGGTGAACGCAAGTCTAAGAACAAGAAGAAGGAGGAGGAGGAGGTTTGAGGGCTTTCGCACTTCTCTTGCCTTCTCCACTTTCTTTTCTTTGGTCGTCTTGTCCTACATCGGATCTCGATCGTTGATTGTGACGCAGATTTCTTGGTTACCTCGATCTAGTATATTCTCTTGTTGAACCAACTGCATGTCTACCATGGCAGGAGGGAGACGAAGAGCAGAAGAGCGAACAGAAGCTGGAGGAGGAAAAGAAGAGGAGGAAGACTCGAATACGAGTCTCAGGTGTGGCTGGTGTGAAGATTAGCCTCAAGTGCAAGTGCGGCACCTGTCAAGAACTGGTGGTCTCTTGAGACCACCATTGGCATCAAGACTCATTGTGGTAGAGAAGTTATCATGAAGAGAGATGGAGAGACCAGCTTAAATTAAACTGGTAAGGCTTAGAAGGAATTGCGAAGAGCATAAAGTTGACTGACAAGTGAGCAACTACATGTTCTACTTTCTTTTTCTTTACTCCCTATCAAATTCTTAGACTGCCACTGCAACTACAGGCATTCTTCAGAACTCACTGTTCTGGTAAATCTTTGTTTACTGATATGCTAGTCTTTGTTTGTGCTTTTTGTTTGATGTAAGAATCAAAGTTGGCTTTAGTTTTGGTGATGTATTTTTATAATATGTGGCTAAAAGAGTGACCATTTTGACTAATAACCAATTTAGATTTATTTGGCTTTACCCAAATGAAATTTTGGCCCTTCTACAAATTGCAGACTTTGGAGCAAAGACTTTTGAAGGTATAGTTAACTTTAGCTTATTGGTCTATAATAATACAAGTAATGGAGGTTTACATAATACTAGACCAAGTCTTGATCTTTAGTGATTGAGTACTGATGTTGCTGTTGGTTGAAGATATCCATGGTTGCAGCATTACTTTAGTTATTGTTGTTTTGGTCTCACATTATTAAAGATATCCATGGCTTTTGCAAACATGATTGTCAAGAAGAATACTAAAGTTTTGGGTTGAAATATCCAATCAATCATCTACTTGCATTAGTTTATCAAATTGATGTTTCCTCGCCTATGAGTCAATCTCCAAAGTATAACAACGAGAGTTGTATATATATCATATTCACACCATCACAAAGAGAGAGAAAACCTTATCACTTGAGCTTCTTTTGTTTGAATGGTTGTTCTCAAAAAGGACAACAAAAGAATAGAATATATGGTCATGTTAATAAATACAATAATGCAAAACATAAATAGAATATTATGCACCAATATACACACATAAATATTCAGATAATTACACCAGCCTTGAGATCTTTCATGTACGAGATAGCAATGATTGCTATCTCGTTGTTATGGTGACCAACTTTGACGAGTATGGCAGACACTATCTTATTGGTGATATAACATCTTATGACTCGGTCTCCAATGAGTGACATAGGAAGCTTGCTGTGTTCTCCAACACATCTTTCAAGTCCTTAAACCTCTCCTTATCATCGCTACTAACTTGTCCTGTCATATTTTGACATGAAAGCCTAGTGGTTGAAGTCTTACCTGCCTGAGATGCCATGCTCTCTACTTCATTAAACCTTGAAGATTGTGATAGATAAAATAATAAGAATAATGTTGTCAACACAAGGAGATTGGTCTTAGATCTACATGCATACTTGTGTGTGTAGAGTCATGATAAAGTAGAAATGCACTGCAAGTTCATAAATATTCAGAACTGGAGTTCATGTCTGTAGAAACAAAGATAGAAACCATGCTTGTTTGTACATTTACAAGTGCTCGTAAACATCTATGACGGAAACCAGCGATGCATGAATGCATGGTAGGAGTTGTAGTAACACGAGAACCACACTTCCCGTGACTGCGGAAAGAAGGATGAATCTATAGGCGAAGGCATCCGCTTAAAATTTTTGGGCAGATTCAGTCATGAATCGGTCGTCCAGCAACAACACATCAGGCCAGAAGAAAAGAGTCTCATTCCCACCACAGCTAGAGATACTACTACTACTACTGCAAGCGTTCCCCTGGTTGGCGACCGAGATATCGGTGAGAGGAGGAAGAGGAGATTCGCTGAAACCAGTCAAGTGGGAGTATTGTGTGGTCTCATTGGGTGTGGGTGGCTCAAAGAAGAAGGACGGCAGTTGGTCAATTTGGTTATGGCTATCGATATTTTGAGGAGTGGGAGAGAGGATGCAAGGAAAAGATGAAGTCATATGAGTGCTAAGGAGGGTATTATCGGTGGAAATGGTGGTGTTAGAGCTGTTTGCCATGGTGCAGGCCGACGACTGTAGCAGGGACTGCAAGTACCGGAGCTTTGCAGCCTGGTCGAGTGCCTCCGCTTGGAGCCGTGCGGCAACGTCGTCCCGCGGCCGGCCGTCGATGAGCTCGCTGCTAAGCTGCGCGAGAGCGAAGAGCCGGGGGAGGGCATCGAAGACGTCGGTCCTCGGCCGGTGAGTCACGGGGTCGAGTCCCATTTGGATCAGCTTCTTCTTGACGTGGGTGTTCCAAAAGTTCTTGATCTCGTTGTCGGTACGCCCGGGGAGGTGCGCCGCGATCGCAGACCACCTAAAGGCAAGGTCGACCACGCTCAACAATTAGAACAAGCTCAGATCGATTCACTGGAAGTTAGTGCGAGAGAGCAGTAGATGAGCAATTGTTGCCGAGGGTGGAGTGCAGGACGAGGATGGTTTGCTCCTCTTCTGCAGAGAATTTGCCTCTCTTGATATCTGGCCTCAAGTAGTTGGTCCATCTCAGCCTGCAGCTCTTCCCGCATCTATTAAGCCCTGCAGGAGAAAACAGCACCACAACTTAGAACCGAGGAGCGAGAGAGAAGAACAGCACCGAACACAGGGAGAGAGGAAGAGAGTACCAGCAAGTCTAGGGAGGGCTCTCCAGCTGCCATGGCCATGCTTGTGGATGTACTGGACCAGCAGGTGGTCTTCCTCAGGTGTCCACGGACCCTTCTTAAGCCCGTTCTCATCACAGCATGGTGATCTCCCCATTGGAATCCTGCAAGAAACTGTACCTGCTACCAAGAATTCCCCCACCTTGTCACCAAGAGATGGCTGGCCTCTCTACTTATACACTTCTTCCCATTGTCCCATCGACCCCGAAGCCCAATGACACCACCAAAGATAGTTTAGGAGAATGGGTAGGAGGATTTAGGTAGAAGAATACACTAAGATACATAAAAATCTGATCGTGATCTATCTATCTATATATGCATCTGCTACAATGACCCCTACGTGAATAAAATACATGGTGTCAGCGTCGTGTGACAGACGGGGTTGGAGATGTAGAGAGCTACGGTCAAACGTACGTATCAATGTTAAGACGGGAGAGTTGGTGATAGATCTTTGCATGGGTAGTTAAGCCGTCACCAAACCTGTAGTAGTTTAAGTCGGGAAACACGCGCCTCTCGACGTGGAGGTCACAAACCTTCGCCATGCACACAAACCAAACCACTCTTTGTCACCTTTTTAACGTCAGTTTCTTTCATTAGAGAGAGCCCACATCAATGCCTCTCGAGATTCACGAGTTAGGGTTTTTAATTCTCATTTTTTTTTTCTTTTTTCTTTTCGTTCTGCCACTTTAACCATTTACATAAGAGAATATTTATTTATTTATTTATTTATCAAAGCGCGCCTCTTATGTAAATGATTAAAGTAGTAGTAGAACGAAAAGAAATAATAATTGAGAAATAAAAATTGTAACTCATGAATCTAGAGACACTATTCCTAAAGAATAATAATTTGAGAAGCAGCCATCAAAACCCGTACAGTATCCCTTATCAACAATAATTTAAGCTCTTAATCGTACACAGAAAAAAAAGAGTTGGTAGTGATACTCTCATCTGTTTCTCTCTCGCTCTAAGTGATAGATGTATGGGAGACAAAAGTAGTTCATCTGTCTGCAAGTCTGTCTAAAACTAACTAAGGCTTGTCTGTTTGGATAGAGAAGGAAAGATCAACTAAACCATGAAGAAGAAAAGTCACAGAATGGTGGCAGCTTCACTGATTTGAGTGAATGCAACATGACAAAGAGAAGGGGGAAGAAAAGGTCTTCTCCTTTTTCACATTTTCTCCTTCACTTGCATCATTTGGTGTCGACAGCAATTTATTGCAATATGATATGCCCATGTTTGGAGAAAAGCCTTTGTTCTTTTCCTCAAGCTAGCTAGGGTTTGCAGTGTGTCTTGTGCATGCCACTGTTACAAAAATAATAATAATATTATTAATAATAAGAAAGCAAAATGATAGAGTAAATATTCATCTAATTGATATCAACAAAACCGATTGAATTTAATTTTTTTTTTATGTAGATCTGTACAATATGGTTGAGTATCGAGGATCAAAAGAATTTAGTCCGAAATATCTAACAAAAAATAGATCATTTTTTTTTTCTCAAAGAAGTGCATATCTTATTCGGATCTTTGTTGATAATAGTATTATTGAAATCGATACTATGTAATTATGATGCTTAGCAATAGTGCCCCCACAAAATATAATGCTGCTTTCATCACATCTTTACAGTTTCAAAGAAAGAAACAGGCTGACCTTTAGTAACTTAGTGGTTGTGACTTATGCCTCTTGGATCCATGTTATCAAATGGTTGACCTATCAATTATGATATAAACATTGTCTCTATTTTTCTGACCACAAGATTGAGAAAGAAACAAAGAAGCAGACCTCTTAATAGTTTAAGACACACTTCCCAAGACATAAATAATAGCCATGCATGAATAGGAAAAGAAAAGAAAACACATCAAGAAAGTTTTCCTAAATTAATGTTATTAGATTGGTTGGGGAAGGAGGATAATGCATGTATGACATAAGAACCATACACAATTAGGAATAAAGAACCTTTGCCTTCTCTCAGTTTTCCCAACTGATGTGCCCAACTCTCTGGGAATTCCTATCTGCTGCTATGCTTGATTGTGAAGCTGATGTCATGTCTATAGAGCATTTTGCAAGATCTGTAAGCTACCTAACCTCACAAGGAGTAGTGCTACTTTTATGCCCAACTTATGGCTTTCTTTCCTTTGATATTAAAGAAAAAAAAACCATTTTTTTAATAGCACACACATGATTAGCATGGTGATAAGTTTGACCATCTTAGCCAACTAAGATTGACAATTAGAACTGTTGAATGGATCGGTTAGACTAAATCTAATCTAACCATTCTCACAATTATTGTAGAAAGTCAATTAATATATTAATATACAATTGGATCGTAGTCAATCATGATCATCATCATCCAGCATATAATTATTAATTATTATTATTATTATTATTATTAGTTCTATATATTTGGATGATATTACTTTGATATCAATCCATTTCGTATGTCAAATCATTCAACGGACTGATGGAATTATGGCTGGGCCGTCTTAATTGATAGCCTAATGGGCCTTCTTCTAGGCCCAATATTACTATTTCACTAAGCGGCCGAGCCCATCTCTCTGCTGTCGTCCGTTATAAGTATTCCTCGTCTCTCTCTCTCTCTCTCTCTAACGCGTCTTTTATTTCTCTGCTGCTTCGACCCTGCTACTCTTC
Organism: Ensete glaucum; assembly: GCA_021527575.1. NCBI lineage: Eukaryota > Viridiplantae > Streptophyta > Magnoliopsida > Zingiberales > Musaceae > Ensete > Ensete glaucum. The sequence goes on from CM038558.1 coordinate 42,943,256, forward strand.
ACGCCCGTGGAAGAAATGGCCGATACCGATCCTTCTACCACTGACCGTCCCCCCTCCTCCGCTACCGCCATCGCCATCTCGTCGCCGCCCACGTTATGCTGCGCCTGCGGCGCCCCGACCGCCGCCCTGTCGTCCCCCCCGGCGTGGTCCGACTCCTCGGACCCCCCGGTCTACCGCCCCATCCGCGCACCCGCAATCAACGCCCCCTCTGCCACCTCCTCCATCGTCCTCTCCCCCGTCCCCCAACCCCTTCCCGTCCCCCCTGCTGAGCTCCCCTTCCGCTTCGAGGTTCCGTCCAAGCGCATCTCCTCCCCCGACGACATCCGCCGTTTCCACGCCTCCGCGGCTGGGCGCCACTTCCTTGGCTTCGTCGCCGCCCTCTCCCACTCCGTCCGCGGCCGCAAGCTCTCCGACCCCGTCCCCTCGCCCCTCCCCGCTACCCTCTCAGGCCTCCTTTCCATCCTCCAAACCCTCGCCCGCTGGATCGACGAGATCCCCCCTCTCCCCCACACCGCCCGCTACGGCAACCCCGCCTACCGGTCCTGGCACGCCCGCCTTTCCGACGAGGGCCGCGGCTTAGTCCTATCCCTCCTCCCCTCCGACGAACTCCACCCCGCTGTCGACGAGCTCCTTCCCTACCTCCTCGACTCCTTCGGCAACGCCTACCGCATCGACTACGGTACCGGCCACGAGACCAACTTCGCCGCCTTCCTCTACTGCCTCGTTCGCCTTGGGCTCATCAAAGAAGAGGACTATCCGGCCCTCGTCCTCCGGGCGTTCGCAGCCTACCTCGACCTCATGCGGAGGCTGCAGACCGCCTACTGCCTCGAGCCGGCGGGGTCGCACGGGGTGTGGGGACTCGATGATTACCACTTCCTTCCTTTCATCTTTGGATCCGCTCAGCTGATTGATCACAAGTACATGAAGCCGAAGTCGATCCACAACCAGGACATTCTCGATAACTTCTCCAATGAGTATATGTACTTGGCATGCGTTGCCTTCGTGAAGAAGGTGAAGACGGGGGTGTTTGCGGAGCACTCGCCCATGCTTGATGATATCAGTGGTGTGCCGACTTGGAGCAAGGTGAACAGCGGCATGCTGAAGATGTACAAGGTTGAGGTGCTCGAGAAGGTGCCCATCATGCAGCATTTCCTCTTTGGGTCGCTCATCAAATGGTATGTTCATATAAATTGCTCTCATTTGGTTCATGAACTTTGGTTTGGTTTACTTGGTGCCCTATCTGCATTTCTATTATCATATCAACAATGTGTTGCTTCATGTTCTACATTCTGATTAGTGGTTAGAGTTGCCTTCTGCCTTCTCCAAGTAATATAACAGCAAAGAAAATAATATGTTGAGTAAAGATTTTTTTTTTATGAAAGGAAAGTTTAAGAGGAGGAAAATATATTGGAAAGACCATAAGACAAAAAGCTAAATGTTCCCTTATTTGGCTAAAGAATGGTCCAAAGTGACATGCTATGCAATTATTTCAGAATTACTGAGTGAGCTATCATGTATTACAGAAACAAACGCATGAAGAAGGAAATATAATAGATGTTCATGGTAATTTCATCAAAGAAATTTATCGATAAGCTGATGTATAGCTTTGGTATTTCATAATTGGTTTTACAATGTTCCATGATGCTCATTTTTCTAGCATGGTTCGGCTGTCAGGAGTTCTAAATGCAAGTTTTCTAATCCTGAAATTATCATTGCATTGTGCGAGATAGACATGTCACCGGGTACAGTTTTCTCCTGCCTAGACTTGTCTAACTTGCAGTGGCATTAACTGATGTTTTTAATATAAAGTAGTTCTGGCAGACTTCTGATGAAGATTCTTTTACTAATTTCTTCAACAATATATTAAATCTTAACTCAATTTGTGAATGTACTTAGTTCCTGCTTCTGCTTCCCTCTATGCTTTGCGTTGAGAATCATCATGGTGCAGCTATTGCACAATTGGTAGCCCTGACATAGGTTTGACATGTGTTTAAGAATTATTTGAAGATCTCTTTCAGGGATATGAGTGTTAGTAAAAAAATTATTGGAAACTTCACTAGAAAAGATGGAAGATTTGCAAGAACTAAGAATAAGAGATGTTCACATTCATAGTTCTGATTAAGAAACAAATACAAGAAAACCATTAGACGAGCTGAATCAATTATGATTATTGATCAGTGGTGTGACGAGAATTAGAGAAAGTCCTGAAAGGTCTTCATTAGTAACCATAAGAAGTGTTCTAATTGTTTTCAGTTTGATTTAAATGGCATTGCCCTAAACATGGTTAAATGGAAGGAAAAGAAATTCCATGTGATAATCGATACACTATTTCTCGTTATCGAAGTATTTAAGTCAATAATTAGTATGTGAGCCTTATTTTTATAGTTGTTCTTACGTCGACCTGTTAGCAGCAGTTGATCACCAGATCTGCAATTTTATTGCGTACGGTTATGCTGCTCGCTTGTGCTTTCCGTTGTCATTTACTTCCTAACTGAAACCAACAGAACATCTTCTAGTACCAAATAAAAAATTTCCTTGATCTGATATTACTGTTCACAAAGGATGTTTATGATCTATATGTGAAATACTTTAATATCCTTTGTGAAATTCCTGCTTGAAAGACTAGTGTAACCTAAAACAAGAGAAATGAGAAAAATTGTCCTATCTTCTTTGTTCATAATACACAAAATATACTTGAGTTTTCTGCATTTCATATCAAAGTCCAAAGCATATTCATCCAACTCATGAAAGACATCAAAAACTAACCCAGCACAATCTGGATTGTTGTGAGCCTGTGGTTTCCATTCCATGCTATTGGTTGTTGGTTATTTTATATTTGTTTTCTTGGTTATGTGATAATCCAATATGTTTGTTAACAGAGGACATCAAAACTATACATACATATATATATATATATATTTGTCTAGCCAAATGTGTGCAAGTAATTCATGATGTCCTGTGTTTAACATATTGGATTATCACAACTCTGATAACATATTGGATTATTTACTTCCACCTGTAAATAAGATTCATGTATTTTATTTGAGCAATATGCCATCATAACTCTGATCCCCTGATGCATTTTATTCATCTGCCAACTTTTCAGGGAGTGAAGTCAGTTTCATCAGAGGCTTCTTATCTCCTCTAATGGATTGATTCTTCAGGCATCCCAGTGAAAAAAATTCAAGATCAGATCTACTTGCGCTATGTTTTCATATGACTGGTTTTGCATCAAACTGAGCAACAAATGAACTCGACTTCTTTATCTCCTCACAGGTTTTGTTTCCTCCCCTTGGTTGGGTCACATGTAAATAAAAGCATATCTTCATAAATGTCCGACTCAGCCTTGTCGTTATCTTGTCTACCTACTGCTTCAGCCTTGAGATGGAGAAAGAACTTTTTAATATATAATTATAATATTATTAATGATACCAGATGAGATGGAGAAAGAACTTTTTAATATAAATTATAAATAATTTTTTTTCAAGATTATATATATATATATATAGATTTTAATCATGGTAAAAGATTTATATAGTTGATTTTAAATAATTGAGATTTATGATTCTATTGTGATTATTATTATTATGGTTTGTTCTTTTTGAATCTCTAGCACACTAAATGCTTGTTTGGGGCTAATTATAGTTAATTATATATTATCTCTTATAATTAGATTCCTGTAATATCTTGATCTCTAGATTTAAAAAAATATATTAAAATTTATATAGTTATAAAAATGAAACATCAAGTCTTATCCTAACGTTGTTGATTTTATCAATGAAATCATAAAAACGTTAAGTAAAAAGAAAATTTCAATGTTATAGATATGTTTTCTATTATAACATACAATATTGGTGGTGGTTGACGAGGAGAGATGAGGTAAAGGGAGAGGAGGAAGAGAGAGAAATAGATGTTGACACCTTGTATTTGTGTCGACGTCAACATAGATGGAGAGCGGTGAAAGGGCTAATCATCAATTGCATCGGTATCGACATAGATGTAGATATCAAATGTCCCTTTCGTCGTTTGGTAACTGTGTTGACACATCACTCGACAACTGCGACGATGTCGATGCAAATCAGAGCAACAAAAGGGTTGCTAGGCATCTTCATCGACATTCCCTTTCATCGCTCAGTAAATGCGTCGATGCACCACTCGACAACTACGTAGACGTGTCACTTGATAATTATATTGATGTCGATGCATATGCATAGTGATTCTCACCTCTCATCATCACTTTCCCTCATCATTCATAATAATCGTTCGTGGCCCTAAGTAGCGTCATCATCCATCAATTGAAACATTGAAATTATTTTTTTATTTATTATTTTTATGCTTGTATCAATTAAAATCAAGATAAATAGAGTTAAATATTTCACTTTTTATAGTATAAGAAACTCTTTAAGCATCTGAATGCTGGTCTAGTTAATATGTAATTAACTCATTTGACTGTAACCAAATTTTTTTTTAAAAAAATAAACTGTAATAAGTATCACTGAGTCCCACCGGTGCTGGGCTCGAAGTATCAGTGATCTGAAACCATTGATTCAATTTGATCCATTGATTTGAACTTAAAAAAATTAAAATACTTTCCTAAGATTCTAAATATTTAACCACTAGACTATAAATTTTATTTATTTTTTTATATTTTATTGATTAAAAATCATAGATCCATAAATCATAGATTCCAATTCTGATTTCAATTTTAGTAACCAAAATCAAACCACATGGCTCAATTCCAAAACCATCGAATCATTAACTACAATTCAATTCCGATTTCTTGAGGCTAACTGTGGTCATGAAAGGAAGAAGTCTCATCTGTGAGCGGTGACTGAGAGGATATTGTTAAAAGTCATTCATTTTCTCATGACAACTTTTATAAAATGCCATTTCAATTCACTAAATTAGTAACCATAGCTCGCAAAATACAATTGAGCAAAAATATAAAGAGTGTGTTATTTGACTGCCGAATCTTTCACCCTACGGTGACTTGATGAGGGTCGTCAAGCTAACCCCACACAGTATTATTATTATTCAATTCCATCGATCAGAAACCGTAGTCTGCAGAATTCAAAACCTTCTGATCTCAGAACTCAAATCACTCACATCTTAGAGCTCAGTTTTGATGCATTAAAATGATAACTACGAGAATTCTGCCATGCAATCACACCTGTAAATATATGTGTATAATAGGAATTGTAACATAGAAGAGACTCATCTCACCAATTTCTGAATATTAAAACAGTATCAGGAAAGTTTATACAGACATCAGCATCACTGAACAATTACCATAGAAAGCATGGAGAAACCTCTGCTTTTGCTTCTTCGAAGAGATTACAAAACAAACAAAGTATTCTGTTTGCTCAAAGTCAAGATAGGGTATCGGCGAGTCTGAATTGTACAGAAAAAAGTATCAGAAGTTACCGACGCAATCCATACTACTAATTTCTTATTGAGATAAAACATTGAGATCAATGTATGGATGAGGAAGATCGAAGGCGTAGCAGATGCAGGCTGGGAGATTCTTCATGCACGATGATATATTTAAACTCTTCAAAGGCAATCAGATTGTAAAAGAAGTATAGATTCAGTTGCTACAGGTTCATACTAAATGATCTTTTAAGGAACAAAAATAAATGATGAGGCAAATGAAGGATGAACCTGAACAGGGATTAATGAACTATAACAAAGTTCACAAGATTTTACAGAATGTCCTCTGCCGTATCATATATTAAGAATTTGAAATGTCCTGCAAGGTTATGTCCAAGAAAGAGACGACAAGAGGAGAAACTTTGGCTTGCCAATTGAAATTAACCTATCAAAAACATCTTGTATTAGCCACAGCAAAAATGAATTGCCTTGCAGCCTTATGTTGGAAGTTTCAGAAAGAAGCGATCTGGTTGATAGAGTGGCAAGCTGCCGGTTAACTAGACAAGAAGAAAAAGCTCAGAATTTACAAGTGCGTTACATTTAGGGAACTTCCACAAAATTTACAGAGGCATACAACAATAACAGGCCTATGATAATTGGACTGGGTGAGAATGCCAAGGATTCACACATGATCAAATGTTCGCTCATTCATCGGAAGGGATTGCTGCTTATCAACATGAAAATGCTGGAGGAAAACAACTAATATTCAAAGATACAAGATGCAAAGTGAGGCAAAGAGTTTGGAAGGCTCGCTTCCTGTCTATATTTGTGCGGAAAATAGTAAACTGGAATCATTGAAGTAAAAGAAAAGGAAAAAATGTTGAACCTTTACCGATGATGGTGGTAGAGGAACCCTGTTTACCTGTCTTCTTGGGGATAGGAAACAGCAAATATCTAGACATCGTGCAGCATGCCCATGCCTCGACTTTTGAAGCACACAAATACAATATCATGACATGGCTAGGCATGACACAGCAACATTCTTTACACTTGCAAATAAAAAAAATAAAGCAATGTTAACTTATATAGCATGCCTATGAAAGTAGCTACTAGTTTATATGTTTTATCAAATTTTTTATAGTTGAATGTATAATAAAACCAAAAGACCAAAACCTAGATATTGGCATGGTCATGCATGCCACATGCCCATGACATGATACGATATGTACCTTGCAACAACATGTTAATCCATGAAACAATTTGCACAAAGTGAAATCGAATATTGAATGAAAAGCAAGCACTAACAACAACAATAATAAGAAAAAGTCTCATCAACTAGGACCAAGGTAAACAGAATGATGGAACGGATCCCATAATAGATCGTCTCCAGCCTCACATTGGATATGATATGATATGTACCTTGCAGCAACATGTTAATCCATGAGCCAATTTGCACAAAGTGAAATTAAATATTGAACGAAAGGCAAGCACCGACGACAACAATAATAGGAAAAAGTATCATCAACTAGGAGTAAGGTAAACAGAATGATGGAACAGATCCCATAATAGATTGTCTCCAGCCTCTCATTGGAAAATGTATTTAGCCAATCGCCTGTTCATGTTTCTTTCTATTGCATTATATGACTAATTATATTTACAAAGATAACATAGAAATGCGACCTACAGTAGGAGCTTCACTAGAAAGCTAACCAACAACTAACATTCTTCTGGTACTGGTCATCATGGGCTCAGATTATTATTGGTGATATATCCACAAAATAATACCTCTTGAATTGCACAAGTCAGAATGGTAGTTCAATCAATTGTACACAATTTGCTTTGTTTACCATATGCAGTATATACCTTCTTCCTTGGGCCAAAGGTAACTAATTTGAAAGCTCTAAATTTAGCCTAATCTCTCGACTTTAGTTTATAACATCCTATATAAAGTTCCAGCACGGTAATTGCCCTAAAATTTTCCTCATTTGTTTATTGAATGAAGATATGAAAGTAGAGGATTGTCGATGATGCTGTTTGAAGGTTCCTCTCTACCAGGATGATCGGAACTAGTCCTAGATTTTGCCTCCATGGCCAAAGTCGAAATAAGAAAATCAAGGGGTCAAGTTGCTAGACCGGATGAAATTTCAATCAGTCAGGCAAAAAGAAGGCTCTTTTTTTGGCCGTCTCTATGCTGTTTAGCACTAGAAGCGTGACTCACTCTGTTAGCAATTCAATATATCAGGGTTGTTCCAATTTTGATTTTTCATACCCAGATAAAATATATATTTCTTAGAAAAGGTTAATCCTTCTATCATGAACAATTGGCTAAAGGATTTAAAAGGAGAAACAGCAATAACAAGAAAAAAGAAAATAGAAGTGGTCATCCACCAATGCTTTCCTTGTTAAAGAATTTCACATTATAGCTGAGGCAGGTGGGTACCTACCATCAAAGCAGCACTTGGAAGTAGAAAACATAAGGTCATTGCCTCTTTCCTTTGTTCATTCACGCCCGGTCTTCTGTGTGTTTGTTTTAGGCTTATCTTCTCCAGGGCTGAAAAAAATAATTAGTTTGCTGATACTATCACATTGTCAGCTGCTGCTTGTTCAGGGCCGGCCTTCATTTGACTCCAAGGAACTAGTCAAATGAAGCAGGAGGCTGCATCCCCAATAACTCACCTCTTCTAGCAAAGGACAGGTGCTATAAAGAACAACGATAGTCCTAGAAAGTATGGAAATTTTACAGTTGCAGGTTCCAACGAGAACCTTCAGAAAGTAGCGTCCCCTAAGAACAATGCTCCTAAAGATGTATGTGATTTCAGAAGCTGTGAACCTGTAACCCTAAGTCTCGTAGGCCTTGCCCTCCATGAGGAATTTTTATGACACGTCATAGACGTTTTAATCTAAACAGAAATCTCTCATCATCTTGCCATATTCATACACCAAAAACATAGACTTGATCAGAAGAACCAAACTAATTGCTAAGTTCCTCATCTAAACTAATTAGAAAATTCTGAATTGAAACTAGAATGACATTTACTCAAAGTTGATCAGAAGAACGCTCAAATAATTCCAAAGAAAAAATCAGATCAAAGTTCTTAATCCAGTGTAATGCCTGCATCAACTCATGGAGTCTCTCTCTCTCTCTCTGATCCATTGTGAACGCTCAAATAATTGCATGCTGATAGCCATATATGAAAATTCGATCATTTGGTTTCTCCCCAGAGTAATTGATTCTATATAATGTTTTCTCATCTTAATCTTTGTCTTTCAACAAAGAAAAAAGAAAACAGATCACAAATGCAAGAATGAGAAAAGTTTCTCATCGTAGTAACACTCATCTGGTTGACTCCCTTGCATTCCACCCGATGGACTCCAGCAATTACTAAACCATGAGCTCACAACACTACTAAAAGATTCTAAAACTATTGTCCTTTGATACATTGTATCTTGTCTTCTACCATCAGCCAATAGTCCACATGCACAGACACCCTTGCTTCCTTGCTCATTTTGTCTCACAACAGCCACAAAATAGGAAATGATAGAATATATGTCTGAGAAGCAAATTAAGAAATCAAAATAACAGATTGATTCAACACAAGTTGATTCGTATCTGTTAAGCAAACTGACAATTGCCACCTGAGCCCTTAGGATAGCCTTATACTTGTCTTTTGAAACATCTATTTGTCGGTCATTAGTGCACACCGGTGTGATCGATAGGAAGCAAAGCTTATCGATGAACCATCAAACTCCTTTAATCAGATAGCCCAACAACCACAAAGATGACATCCTTATACTGGTCAGACTGGAAACTATGTAAGCTTAAACAAAATATAAAATAAAATAGAAGGAGCCATATTTCAGACCTCAAATAGAAGCAGAAAACAAATGGAGAAAGAAAATATTCTAGAACATAAAAAATATATATATTTGAAACTGCAAAAATTAGATGCAAAAGGTCTAGTTCAAGTGTACCTTTCTGAGCCATTTTGGGCACTGGGTTAAAATTGTGAAACACAAGAAAGAAAAAATAGAGCTTTATTTTGGACAATGATACACTATGAAACATGGATACGGATGTGACATGATATAGATACACCGACATGGAAAATATTATATAAGACGCAACCCGGCACGGACACAACACTTGGTAAATGTAAATTTTCATCTAGTATAGTAATTATTTACTTTTGTGTAACATATTTCTTGGCGTATACTCTAAGATGCAAAAACTAGAAACAACTTCTGTAGCAAAACTTTTTCCAAGTAATATGTTTTTCCTCAAAAATCCAGTGTCATGCCCTTCAGAATCATTTGAAGGGTTGTGGCATTAGCAAGGAAGAAAGATGCTACAAATGCCCTCAGTAAGCAGATCAAATCCCGGAGGTGCAACAACAAAAGCATACTGTTACTCAATTCCTGAAGCTCCCACCTACAAATGGGAGTAGAAGGAAAAAAAATCAAATAAAAGGCGATTAAAATAGGCACAAATAAATAATTAATTGAAGGGGGGAAGGCCCACTAGCTTGAAACCATCCCAAGATGTAATTATTGCTAATAGAGTGACCAAAAGAGGAAGGAAGGACATGTTACATGACCTTTTGCAGTAGCTTATAGATCGTGAGATTTCTTGGCCTTCTTGGATGAAGGAAGAGCGTCGGCGATCATGTCCAAGAGGCACCGCTGCGACTCCCTCAGCATCTCGGCCCTCTTCGTCTCCATCTGCATCCAATCCCTCTCCACCTCCCTCATCAATTGCATCCGCCTCTTCTCCATCCGCAACAAGCCGTCGCTGAACCCCCTCAATACTGCCGCCACCTGCGACATGACCTCCCTCCCGCCTGCGTCCTCGCCCTCCGATTCGTCCTCCCTGGATTCCCCTTCCTCCATCTCCAAAGCTCTCCTTGTCGCGGGGACGTGATTTCTGGGAACCCTAGATGGCCCCCAGTTGGGCTCCCGAAGTATCCCATTGATGCTCCGGATATTGCCCCCCACCCTCTCCTCCTCCTCCTCCTCTTCCTCCTCCTCCTCCTCCTCCTCCTCCTCATGCTCCACCTCGTCCTCGTCGGTGGAATTGGCAGAGGCGGGACGCGGCGGGACCGGCGGTCGGACGGAGATGGGAAGGGGTCCGCGCTCCATGCGGTCCATCCGGCCGTAGAAGGGCCAGACGGAGGAGCCGGGGCGCAGGCGCTCGGCGCGGTAACGCTTGCGGAGCTTCTCGATCTTGTGGCGGCATTGGGTGCCGGTCTTCGACGGCTTGTCGATGCCGCAGCGGGCGGCGACGGCGGCGGCGACCTCCTCCCACTGCTGGGCCTTGAGCTGGCCGCGCTTCAGGGCGTACCACCGCTCCGCGTAGGCGTCGATCAGGTGGGTTGTCTCGATGTGGGACCACGGCTGGCCGGGAACGGGCTTCCTCGGCGGCGCCGCCGGCGGGCCGGCGGCGGCCATGGCTTCTGATGCAGGACTTTGATTAGGATTAGGGTTTGTGTTTGGTGGTAGGCCGTCGATATTGGGGTGGGTATGGGGAAGTGGGCGGGTGAGGTGGTGGTTGAGTGGTGGTGGCGGTGATGGGGGATAATGGTGGGGAGGGGGGTGGGCCGGTGGAGTTGAGTGGGAGGCCAGTCCAGTTCGGTTCATTTTTATTTCGGACCGGACCTCTCGAATTGGATGGGAGACGCTGAACCGGTCGACGCCACGTGCGCGCCGAGCGACAGTGGGATGATTATTTTTGTATAATAGATATATCAAATATTATCGGTCTAAATTAAATTTCTATTTTATCACAATCTCTGACCTCTAATTTTTAGTTTTTTAGTTGTATGGATTTTAAATAAAAAAATAAATTTATATTAAAGGAGAAAATCATTAATAGCTTAATCAATTCGATATGATATGAACTCAATCCGTATATTATTTGAGATATTTTCGAGCTGGAAACTTTCACCACCTCCCGAGATTAAAATAGATTGTCGATATCTAAGTTAGTAAATTGATGTATATAAATATGAACGTGAATTATCAAAAAAATATATAATTATTCTTTTTTATTATATTAAAGATATAATTTTATACTTAATCTTAAAGGGATAAAATATCTTCTAAAATATTGTAGAGAGAGGTAGTCTCTCATTCATGTACAAGATAAAGAGGGGGTAATTCATAATCACCTACCTTTAATCTTTACCTATTTGTTAAATCTAATATTTTAATTATGAAATCAATTGATGAATGTTTGAACTAACAAGACTATTAGAGTTGATTTATGTAGGATTAACTGAGAGATTATTATAATTAGAAGTTTGACTAGAATCAAGTCTAAGCATTAGGTCGGGATTTAGATGATGTGGTCGGGAACTAACCCGGAGTGCGTCGGGAGCTTACCAGGATGGTGCAAGGAAGTTCGCTAGAAGAAGATTGAGACTCGTTGGAAGATTGTCGGGGGTAGCAAAAGGCTTACCGGGAGTTAAAGGTCTTGAAGTGAATTTATGGTCATATTGATTGTAATTAATTAAGTTATAGTTAGCATCATGCAGGTTAACCACGATGGTGAAAAGGAATTACAGATTAGACATAGACCTAGGATCTAGCTTAGTCATCGGGCCAAGGTTTGGACGATGCAGTGGGAGCTCGTCGGGCGTTCGCTACGACTTCGCCAAAGGTATCGAGAAGATTGCTAAGAACACATCGGAGATCGCTAGAGAAGACTGTGACTCACCGCAGGAATGAAAGTTGTGGATCGGATCAGTGTTGTGTGTGTGGGGGTCATGTTTGTGTGTGATTTTAAAATTTTTTCTAAATTAGTATGATTTGGAATGAATCCAAATCAACTCAAAGCGACAATCGGGTCCACTAAAAGGGTTTGATTGAGCTCAATTGTTTGACTAGAGAATTGGTCAACATGTGGTTCATGTCGAGATTGAAAAAAGTGAAGGGACTCACTTTTATGAGATTCTCAACGACTAAACTGCCAGTGAGCGGTGGTACATCTGTCGTCACTTAGGATTTCAGGCAACTTTCAATAGCAGTCGGTACCCTGGATTCTAGGTACTTTCGGTGGTTGACTCACCCAAGTCGATGGTTGAACCGCCCGTATCTAGTTTTTCCTGATATGTTTTTGAATTTTTGCTCTAATTTATGAAGTCATTTGGGCCCTATAATTATCATAAGTTTTCTTGTATTCCATATAATAATTGTGTGTGAATTGTAAAAAAAAAAAGGGGGGAAAGGAGAGAGCTTAGAGTTAGAAAAGTTTTTAAAGTAAGGGTTTGGTCTTCACCCAAAGAAGATCGGTAGTGGACGACATTGTGCCTCAAGGAGTAGGACTCGGGAGTGGACGTAAGCCGGTTAGTATCAAAACACTATAAAACTGTGAGTTTTTTTTGTTTACCTTAATTACTATTTTTTATTGACGTTTTCGATTTTATTTTCTTTTTGAAAGCAAGGGTTTTAAATAAATCACTTCACTTGTAACATTGCTAAGCAAGAAGCTTAGCATTTCTATATAATATTAAATTGCTTTACTTGAACTAAAAGTTTCAAATTTTTATTTATTAATTCAAGTGAAATTTTTTAAGTTAAAATAAAAATTTACTCTAGCACTAATTGAAACCACCCCCAATTGATCCTAACAAGATTAACCTTCATATTATCATTCCTAACAAGATTAACCTTGATATTATCATTCCACCCTAGGATGGGTACTCCTTATCAAATAATATTATTTTAATTATTTTCATTAATTTTTGTATATCTCACAAAAAGCATATGATATTGTAATCAAGTATTTGATATTTATAATAGCATATGAAATTAATATTGATTAAAATTTGATCATCTATAAAAAAAATTAAATTTTAATAACGAATCTATCTTTTTTAACTCACTTTTTTTATTACAAGTAAAACATCCATATTTGTATGGAATTTGATGATAGGAAAAAGATATGATAAATCACACAATTTTTTAAGGTGGCTTACATGCTGACTTATTCTGTAAGACCGAGACGGTAATTGTACAAGGAGAATGGAAGACGACGATGTATTACCACCGAGCTTCTTAAGGTGAAGCCACAATTTCCAAGGAGGATTGCTCCTTGACATGGCTGGATAGCACAGGAGCCCTCACAGATCGAGCATTAACCTTGGCCTTCACCTTCTCAGCAATCTTCACAACACCTAAGAACATTAACCTATAGAGCATCACCATGGCAAGCAAGATCGCAAGGTCAACCCACTTGGAGTATCCCATCTCCACCTGCCAAACACCTCTCAGTATCTCTTCACCCGTGATGGTGGGAGGACCTCCTGCTACGTTTCCAGGAAAAGTCAACCCCAAGAACTCGTTCTTGTAGAATCCCTGGTTGGCGTACCTGTGGAACGCGATGTAGTACATGGGGTATCGCCACACTGGCTTGGGCAGGTCGTGTGGCAGCCGGAAGAAGCCGCCGTTGAGCATCATCACTCCTTGGATTCCAGCTCCGGTTATGATGCCCATGAGGAAGGCGGGGACGAGGCTGGCGACGATCATCATCAGGCCCTCGACGACCATCATGCACGTGAACAGCACCAGCGCGAAGTAGCCGAAGTGGTCGGCGGGCTGCTGCAGGCCGACCAGGTAGTACGCCATTGCTCCTGGTACGACGGAGATGAGTGCCAGATATGGAGCTGCAGAAAGCGTGTTGGCGATCGTGAACGCCGTCGCACCGTAATGCCCATTTCGTCTCTCTCTTCCAAAGATCTGGGTAGGTTTCAGGTTGGCAAATAAGCATCGGTCTGTACTAGTAACTCATCATTCCACCACAGGAAAAGATGAAGGAAAAGACTCAGTTCATGACAAATTCCACAAACCTTCATATCCTCCACAAAAGAAGGGAAACCTCCAATCGCCATGAAGGTCAAGAAAGCCGCTGTGAACATGAGCATGGAACCCCTCGCCTGAACCCCAAAGACAGCACGTAAGCAAGCAATAAAGAGGTCAGAGGACGAGACAATACGAGTTACATGCCTGAATCGAGCCAAAACTATGGCCAACGTCGTAGTAGATGGTGCCCACACACAAGCAAAGTGCGACGTAGATAGCGAATCGCAACCAGTAATAGCCCAAGTCTCTGTACATGTTGACGAAGGATCGTCGTGTGAGGACGCGGGTCTGAGTGAAGAAGCTTGCTTGGCTTCTCTTCTTCACCAAAGATCCTCCCTTCACACAGAACTATGAGCCATTGATGTACCTCAGGCAAACATAGTTAGTAGTTCAACAGTATGGTTACCATGTTCCGCATCAGTGCTATTTGTTGTGTGACTTCGTGTGGGACATCTGAAGAGCTGTAAGACCTGACGAGGAGCTCGATTGCTTGGCAAGTGCTTCTCGACTTGTGCGCAAGACGGTCCTCGTTATCCTGGCGATGGAGACGTTAGCTTTGGCATCGATGAATAGTGATGTCTGAGAGCTTTGGGGAAGACGAGACTGACCATGTCAAAGTCTTTGTTGATCGTCCTCAGGTAGTGATCTGAAGGATTGCTTAGGGAAGGACATGGGAAACCATTCGAAGCAAAAAACTGCATAAAAAATATAAATAGCATAACGTTACCGATTGACCCACTTATGTTTAAAGCTACAACGTTTTAGGACTAAAGAATCAGCCGAATATGATTCAAACATAATTATAAATAATATTACTCATGGCTTTATTGAGAATCTAATGTATATTAATTTTGATCAATTTGGATGAGACTCATAATTTGCAACATGAATCCTTATAATGAGCAGATAGAAAGCTCATTATAAAGAGTAAATAAAAAAATAAATCTAAATTATGTTTATAGTCAAGTGAAATTAATCTTCACGTTGATTGGACGGGCTCATTACATATTAATCTTATAATTAACTATCTTTAGTATCTTGGTATTTATATTTTTTAAAATTTTATTCAGATCACTATACATCTGAAGAATTAAAATAGTCGAATTATATATATTGGATTGTCTATAATAAAACTCTCGAGTTAAATTTACTATTACTTTTCAATAAAAAAAATATCATTTGTCGAATCTGCAAATAATTACTTGAATCTGTCTTAAAACTAATTTAAACTTTATTTCAAATAATTACTTGAATCAGAATCCAACTAATTATTATTGCGTTCTAATTCTCATTAAGGCGAGATGGTCTCGAAAGCTACCTCATCAGCCATTAGAGGCGGGCCGAAGAAGACAGTCCTACCATAAGCCAGGAGGCAAAGGCCGTGGAAGAGCTCGAACACCTCGCTGCTCGGCTGATGAATGGCCGCCACGACCGTCATCGCCTCTCGCCTAGCCAGCCGAGCGATGCGGTTCATGACGTGGTAGGAGGCGGCGCTGTCGAGCCCGCTGGTGGGCTCGTCGAGGAAGAGGAGCCGCGGCCTCGTGAGGAGCTCGACGCAGATGCTCACTCTCCTCTTCTGGCCGCGGCTGATGCCCTTGGAAGCCCACCCTCCGATTCTCGTGTCCATGGCTGATTCCAGCCCCATCTCCCGTATCGTCTTCTCCGCCCTCGCGCTCTTCTCCGCCCTCGACATGGAATCCGGCAGCTGCAGCTGCGCCGAGTAGTACACCGCTTCTCGAACCGTCAGCGTCGTCATGAGTACATCATCTTGAGTTACGTAAGCCTAAGGGAGAAGAACACCAATGATCCTTGCACAAACATTTGACAAGGAAGGACAAGGAGGAGTCGGACGAAAGCTTCGTACTGAGGTTCCAAAGGCGAGTTTCTGCTTCTGGCCATTGATCAAGATCTCTCCTTTCTGACTTACGTTAGATGCTAGTCTTCCTGCAAATTGATTGAGCAACAAGGATTGATGTAAACGGAGATGGAAAGAAACAGAGGGATTACATGGATATATATGTCTGTCACCTGCTAATGCATCGAGGAGCGTGGACTTGCCACAACCGGAAGGTCCCATCATAGCCAAGACCTCACCTGGCCGTGCGAACCCGGTGATCCCACAAAGAATGGACACGCGCCCTCCCTCGCGGCCCGGCGCCGAGACCCACAGATCCTCCCAGGTGAGGAAGACACCTTGATCCATGCTCCTACCATTTTCGACCTCCCCCATGGAGCGGAGGTGCGGGGGAGTGAAAGAAGAAGAACCGAAGGGGAAGAAGGCGGCGTCGTCGACGTCGGCAAGCCTGGCTGGCGAGCGCAGCGGGCGGGTTGAGCTCGGACTGGGAGTCCATCGGGGCACATTCGACGGGGAAGACATGGTTTGTTCCATCTACTTTCAGGTGCTCTTGTTTCCTGCTGATCCTCTATCCGTCGTAGTGCCATTGCCATCAACATCGGAAGGCTTTTATCGATCACATTGACTTCGCCTCGTTCTGCTACTTCACAGGTTGGAGCGTGGCGCAATTTTCCTCCGTAAGCAGCCATGTGACCATTAATTCCGATTGGAACGTCCATCTGTCTCTGTAAATGAATTCCGATCCTAATCACTACGTTTTCTTTTCGACGGCTAACACTGCACCGACGACGTCGCCGTCCAATGAGAAGCAGTATCCTGTGGGTTGACAGTGGTGGGCAGAGAGGCGACGACGATGGAACGCTTCTTCGAGCTCGTTCTCGTGTACCCGTCTTTCCTACCTGCCATGTGATAGGAGAAAACACATCCCGCGTGCGGGACCCGCACGAGCACCGATAACGAAGCAGGTCGTCTGAGACGGTAATCGAACAGGTAGTGAGAATAAAAGAAGAGCGGGAAGAAGAATGCTTCTAAAGGACCTTAGTGGCCACCGCGAGCGCACCCAACATGGGACCCACGTCTTCAGCCAATGCCGAGATGCCGCGTCGGTTCATAATTTACACCATTCAGACGGGCGGCGGGTATCCGAGTGCAAATCACTAGTTTAATTGGTTGGGTATATGCCCACATCATATCATCGGTGATGATAAGAATACATTTGATTCTTTTATGATTTTGATAAGACATAAAGGTTGGAAATGGAACACTACAAATATAATTAATGTTCATATCTTTGTTCCTAAAAATTTGGCCTTCAATGTGCTTGCACGTCATAAGTTCTTATGTTGATGTCCTTGTCAAATTGGTGTTCTATGGAGCTAAGAATATTGGGTTACCTTCTGCTAAAAACAACAATTAACGACAAAGAAACTCGATCTATATGTGGAACTCTCTTCTCTACTATCTTTGATCTGTACAATAACAAGCAAACATTTAACGCATACGACAGCAAGAAGAAGACATTAAAAGACGTTAATGCTAGCAGTAGCGAAACATGTAGAGAAAGGCTTGTGCGTTAGGAGAATAAGATCCACTTCGCTGAAGGCTTCTCTTTGAAGGTCTGTGAGTGCAGCGAGTCTCCATCGCCCTCCTTCTTCTGTCTCCTCTTTGGACCACTGAGCAGCCATGACCAAAACTTGTCTTTCTTCTCCTTCTGTTTCCCTTTACCTACAGCTGTCTCCTTCTCTTTCTCCTCATCCTCACGACTTCCGACGACGACCACCAGGGACCGGCTCTTCATCAGTGCACTGGTCGCCGCTGTGTCGCGCTTCAGAAGAAAGGAGACCCTCGCCCTCTTCACGTCAGGGTGGCGCGGCGGTGAGGAGGCAGAAGAAGATGGGTTGTCGGAGCTGGACGAGGAAGACGATGAAGAGGCCCAGGGAGAAGAGATGTAGGCTACAAAAGAGGAGGAGGAGCATTGGGCGAGGCGAGTGAGCCTCTCCCGGAGGCAGAAGGGGCAAACTCCTGTCGACTGTGCGTGCTTCGGGTGCCGCTTGCACCAGCTTCGCCTCGTCTCCGGCCTCCCCATCCCTCCCCGATCTCTCCTCTACTCCCTATTGCATTGCATGGGGGCGTGAAGGAGGCCGGAGATATAGAGGCGGGCGCCCCACACGAGCGCTTCTCGCCTCAAAAGCCGTGTACGTGCCTCGGCGCCCCACATTGGGAGTTTGCTCCCACGATAGCCACGTTCGCACGTGTGCTGTCTCCCCCTCACCTGACCGCTCTCCACCCGAGCCACGTTCGTGTTACGTGCCCTCCCTCTGTCGTCTCCATTCACATCATCCTTCATCTCTTCCACAGCATCAATGGTTCCTTTTCAATGTTGTGCTCATCAAGTTGCACGAATTGCTTCTTTCTACAATGCATCAAGTCTCTTCAAATAAGGAGAACTCGGCAACATGGCAAAGCTGCATGCAATTGCTCACTTGCCTTGATCATCGTATCCACTTTAAGGTATAGAAACTCTCCTGTTATATTATTTGCAAGAAGACAAGATTTGAGCCAAGGAAAGAGCTATATTTCCAGAGCTCTTCCTTTCAATGTTTTAGCACGTTCCCAGAGCTTAGTATGCAAGAGCTAATTTTTTTGAAGTACATACACCTTATTCCTTCTCCTCATTTGCTGCATATTCCCAAGTAAACGTAACTTGCTCCTGGAACATAAACAGATAGGAGTAGTGGAGAGGAAGCAGCCACAAGGAGAGATATCCGGCATCCCGTGCGATTTCTTTGGACTGCCCCAGTAACTCCAGCAACTGGGTGGCGCAGATGTACAAGGGCAGGAGCAGGAGGGCGCAAACGAAGAGCACCACCATCGATCGCTGCATGTACACCCCCAGCATAAAGTCTCCAATGCACTCGCGATGCCAAGCTGCATACAATGCAGGAGCAAGAGCTTGAATCTGACATGAATGATTCTTAGCACAGGGAATATAGTACCAGTAAGCCGAAGGCCAAAGATGCGACGACAATGAAGGCAATGGAGAAGGAAGCAAGCTCGAGGTCACCGATATGCCCAGCGTAGGATTGCGTGATGACGGGCATGGTTGACAAGGCAAGTCTACCGATCATGGACGGGACGACGATCGCCCACAGATGCTTCAACTCCGCCCACGCCCTCCTCACTAATCCCGGCCCGTCCTTCACCTCCCCATTCGTCAGCAACGCCACACTGGTTTTCCCAGTCTCCGTCTCTCCTTCCATGGTCGACGCACGTACGTCCTGGGGTGATCATAGAATGCTCAAGAGAACCATGTCTACTTTTACAGATAAGATATGAGCGGCAGCTGAAACGAAGTCAACTACTCCAATGCAACAGTAGGACTAATAATGTCAGCATTGATGTGTCTGATGAAGTCGACTCCTAGCGATGGCAGGGCAATACGAACGATCTCCTCCACGTACACAACATAAAAGAAAGGGTAGAAACATCTGAGGATGAACTCTTCGCCTCTAAAAGCCTTCTGTGTGGCAACCACAAGAACAGCGGGTGGAAGAAAGAATCAAACTTGTTGTTCTTGTTTCCATTTCATCCAGGAATCGAAAGATTTATAGACGCCTTGGTATGATACCATGTCAGTGACAACTTTTGCATCTTACAGAATGGTCGTTGGGGTTGAGATCTACATCACCGATCTTTCTCATCATTTGGGGATCAGACAGATGGTTGTTTAAGAACCTTTCTCGTCATTCGCCATCATACAGAGTGGTCGCTGGAGTAGACAACCACAGGCCAACCAAAGAACCTTTCTCCTACGAGGTGCAGTAGGATCGCACAGGTTAAATCTGCGAGAGCCACTGGGAACCATTGTTCAGCTTTGACTTCAATTATGCGAACCGGCATTCCACTTGGTCAAAGATGTGTAAAAACAGCTTTGACTTCAAAGATGTGTTCGGGTCCCACGATGGGATGTCCCACTGGGTCCCATTCCAGTGTACATCACATACGATGAGTCACCACCTTGCCAAAAGGATACGACACACAAGCCTACCCAACAACGCGAAAGTAATCTTCTTCTACTAGATCATTGGTACTCGTCGGTCTACCCGCCTTCTTGATGGTGAGTATCAATGGGACCCACTCTTCTCCCCTCTGTGCGAGAGTGGGTCGTATCTTCCCGGTGCTTAAATGTTCCCCGCGACACCGCCCAACTCTACAACTGCAATAGTTCGTCCGATTCGTCTTGTAGCCCGTCATGTGAGACATGGGACCCGCATGTCCTTTCTGCGGGCCAAAGGTTAGCAGGCAATCAGAAGGCGGGTACTAACACAGTGTGACTGGGTGTCGGTTGACAAGAATACTGAGATCGATCTTTGGTATCGCTTTACCTTCCGAGAACCAAAACATTCGCAAAAGAGACGCCTGTGGCAC
Source organism: Ensete glaucum (assembly GCA_021527575.1). Lineage (NCBI taxonomy): Eukaryota > Viridiplantae > Streptophyta > Magnoliopsida > Zingiberales > Musaceae > Ensete > Ensete glaucum. The sequence continues at coordinate 42,963,765 of CM038558.1, forward strand.
CGCCCAAAGCACACACTAGCCTCATCCGCAATGGAGCTCTCCGCGCCTCACTGCGGCCTCCTTTGCCTCCCGCACCACCGCTGCCCCTTCACCGCCTCCTCCCCTCTTATCCTCACCATCCCCAGCAAGTCTCTTCTTGCCTACCGCTCCTCCATCTCCAATCCCGGTACTCGATCCGATTCTTGTCCTGTTCCTTCTTCGGGGTTCAATTCGTTGTTCTCTTGGCGTTTGGTATCCATTTGGTCGCAAATCGAAACCCTAGGGATTTGTTTGTTTGGTTCTGGATCCAGGATTGGGCCGTTCTGGTGCTCGCGCGCTGCGGGCCGCGGTCTCGGGCGAGGAGACCTCCGCGGCTGTCGTAGCCGATGATGCTGCGGCGAAGCCACTCGAAGGACCGTCCTTTTTCACGAACTCGTCCTCTCCAGGGGAAGAGAACCCTGATGGTGGTGGTGAAGCGATTGCTGAGGCTGTGGATGATCTTTTTTCTAAGCTTAATGATCAGGTCCTCTCTCACGAACTTGTACCATGATTGTTTGTTTCTTTATGCATTATTATCGAGGAATAATGCTTTGATGGTGTTGATTTTAGGTATACATGATAGCTTGACTCTGGTAAACATTAGTTCTATCTATGCATACCTTCTACGTCGAAGCTGATAGAAAGAAAAAGTATCTAGTAGTCTTATGTCAAGGTTTCTGACCATGGCTACAGATAAGCAAAAATTGGATCATCAATTGGATTTTCTATAGGGTATAGTGCTCGAGTCCTCGCTACTTTTGCTGACATTGATTGAGCCTCTTTTGTCACGGACATGTAGTAGACTTATGTACTATGTTTTCCATTCAGCACCAACTTGTTTGAATCATCTTTTTTGTGGACACTGAACTATAAGACGTAAATGAACTGAACTACAAAGGAAAAGAGGCATATTTGCTTAGTCGATGATATCAAGAGGCATATCACAAAGTTACTACAATACATCATGATGGCTTACTGACATTGAGTTCTGTACTTCTCTTGTTATCATCAAATGCGACTTACATTTTAATTCTGGCCTGCATATAGTGCTGTTCTTGGCTAGAATAAGAGCTATGTTAGAAATACCTTGTTACTTTCTAACGTGGCAATAAAACTTTTCGGATACTGAAACCATTCATGTTTGCCTAATGATTGTCTTTCTTAAACCCACTAACTACCAACAATTATCATAGCTTTTGCATAGGCATTTATACTAAAATGATATTTTGAGATGGCATTAGGACAATCCATCAGTTTTGCATACTTTGTACATTGTGGTGTACTATATACCCTGACTATCTGTTACCTAGGTCAGGTCAAAATGGAAGAGAATGTGCCATTTCCATGGCTGGTTAATATTGATCTCCGAACTGGAATTTAAAGCCCCAACATGTCCTTCTATCTTGCTCTACAATGAGATTCATATTATTTTGTACAATGTGAAATGTGCACCAGGGATTTAATGAACAAAAGTATGAACTGTCATTTTGATGAGGAGATGGTTGTGCATGCTTTTTAATTTTGTTTATACAGACACAAATCTGAGATAAGAATTTTCGAAGTCAAGAATTCCTATTTCGGAAATTAAATATCTGCACAAGAGATGACTTGCTTTATTATCACCGAATAGTTTTCTGGTCTTATGGGCAATCAATATGTCTAACCTGGAATTTCCCATTCCTTACCAACTCTCTAAATGCTCCTATTTTTTGGGGTTTTTTTTGTCTCTAGTACATTTTGGGAATGTTTATAGCTTTCCTAAATTATGTGATTGCTTATGATGCAGGTGGACTCTACCATCCTCCTCTATGGAGCTGGTGCACTGGTTGCATTGTGGATTTCATCAACAATCATTTCTATCATTGATTCCATCCCTGTGGTATGCTTTTCCAATTAAGTTGCAGAAACACATGCCTATTAGTATTGTTGAACAAACTAGTTAATCTATCATTAAACCAATGATGTCAATACATGCTTTTTTCTTTAAACAGTTCCCCAAGGTGTTGGAACTTGTCGGCCTTGGCTACACAGTCTGGTTCAGCTCTAGATATCTGATCTTTAAGGTGAACTTTTGCAACTGTTGGAGTTTTTGTTCCTTGTTCCTCCAGCTTCATGCTCTGCATAATAATCAGCCTGTTTGTGACCGAGGTGCAGGAAACCAGAGATGAATTTTTCTCAAAACTTGATGATCTCAAGGAGAAGATATTAGGACGTAGTGATAATTGAGAAATTCCGATAGCAATATTTTCATAAATAGCTGTTGTTACATGTTATTTTAGTGGGTTTACATTTCCATACTTCCCTTTGTTGCATGAGTGTAGTAAATTCTAAGCGTCTGGATGTAAACTGTGTCAACCATAGAAATGTATGTGGCTGTCTGTGATCAGGATTGGTTCAAGATCGAACCAATGGTGCTTATTCATTTACGACGAGTGGTCATAATCTTTCACTACTTTTGGATCTTTTTTTACCATCTTTGAAAGAGAGAGAGAGAGAGAGAAGATTGACATGGGTGAAAGTGAGAGGGCAAACACTCGAAATTTTAATGTAAATGTAACATTGTTCAGATAGGTGATTTTGGGTAGTTGACATAGTCATAATGTAGATATAAAAGTTAGCAATGTGCACTTTCTTGAGTATGAGAGATACTGACATGAGTGTGTGCGATGCTATTATGAGTGTAGAAGTTTGAGCCTAACATATTTTTCATAAAAATGCAAACAATGGTGTTAAAATTGAGTCTCCTATTTGGTCATTTGAACATAATATTACTTCTGTATTTTGTTCTATAAGATAATTTGAGTTACATCATCAAGGAAAAAAAGGCATGCCTTTTATATCAATTAACTGGCAATAATATAAATTTGAGGGACTTTCCTTTGCTCTTGTAATGGATGAAATATTCAATATTTCTTTTCAAGTTTGTCTATGAATTTAGGTTTTTTTTTTTGGTTAGCCTCTGCATTGCAGAAAACTTATCACCATTTTCTTTGAGAATAAATAAAAGTAAATAGATAACAAAGTAAGATTGACTATTAGCAATAGAATCAGGTCATGATATTTTTTTTAAAAAATAAAATATATATTTTATTAGATTAAATAGAATACAAAACGTGATTGTGACGTATCACTTGTTGCAACAATGCCCTACACGGATGTCTCAACAAATATTAATGGGCTCAGATTTATCTATTGGTTAATGTTTATTTTAACTCTTATAATTTTATATTTTTTATGATTTATGATTTATTCATATTCAAAATAATCTTTATATTTTCAAAAATATAACATATAATTTTATCTCGTCAAGTCCGAGTTAATAGATTCAATTGACATATTTACTCATAATAAATTATTAATATAATAATATATATAATTTAAGTTAAAAAAATTTAGTTTAGCCCTGTAGTTTTGATTGTGGATCATTTAAGCCCCTATAACTTTGCTCATTTCTAAAATAATATTTATAATTTTAAAAATATTATATATAAGTTCCTCATATCAAGTTTAAGTTAACAGACGTTAGAGTCTGTTTACATTGTATGCTGACTTATAATAAATATTTAATATAATAATATATATAATTTAAATTAAATAATTGAAATCATCAACGACGAGAGGATGTATCTTCGTGGAAGTGACCAACAACAACAACACCGAGCTACTATTGCCTAGTAGGGGTCGTAGGCATGTAGTCTCTCCCATGCTAGCGACAAGCTTAGGAGCTCCCAGTCTTGTCTCAGATGGATGTGCGTCAATCAGTTCGACACTAAGCACGTAATGATTTCCTGATCCCTCTTCCTATTGAGTGTTTTCGTCCCCATTGCCTCCCAGTTCGTCCTCTCCTATGCCCCCACCTATCGTGCTTACGATGTGGTAGTATGACTCTCCCTCATCTTCGCCTCCAGCATCTCCTACCTCTACCTCTCTACTTTCGTCTGTCGCTACGACCTACGTTGCTTCCTCTTCTTCGATTATATAGATATTTGCTAAAAACTTAAATTACATGTATCATTATATTTAATAAATTATTGTGAGTCAATATGCTACGTAACCATATTCTAATATTTGTCAACTCATATTTGACGGGAATAACTTATATGCTATGTTTTTAAAAATATAGGAGCTAATTTTAGACACAAGCAAAATCATAAGAGTTAAAATGATCAATGACCAAAATCGTAATAACTAAAATCGATCTTTTTTAAACTTAAATCACATATGTTATTATATTAATAATTTATTATGAGTAAGCATGTAAAGTAAGCAGACCTTAACGTCTGTTAATTTAGACTTGACGGGAGAGACTTATATATTATATTTTTTTAAAATATAGGTATTATTTTATACACGATTAAATCACAAGGACCTAAATAGTCTATGATCAAAATGACAAAGACTAAAATGAACCTTAGTCAAATATTAATTATATCATAATATTTATACACATTCGTATAAATTTGTACCCAGTGTGCTTAGTTTCTTTAATTTTTGTGAGTTAAAAATGAACATTTAATTACATGTGACCATGAGCAGTTCATTTATATGATTTGAGGGCTGCAATTATGTCTATGAAGATATAACATGCTACCTCTTCCCCCTCACATCTTGCTCTATCTTAACAAAGGCATATACATGTATCAGATGAATCAAGAAACACAGATGAATACTTGCAGAAAAATTCAAGAAGTTAGAAAGATTATTTGAAGACTTATTCATCCTTATTTTTGCCCCCTTGCACATGTGTATGCACAGTCAAACCCTGAAACTTCATCAACATTGTTACAGTAATAGAGAGAGAGAGAGAGAGAGAGAGATGATTAAATATACCTGAATCTGAATTCATATCTCAGAACTTTGAATAGCCAGTGGAACAATCCTCCTGTCTGTCCATCTCAAGGCCTTCACTCCTCAACTCACTTGGCAGCTGCAAGCAGATGCAGTCCATTAGTGACCCCCACATCCTTGGCACAATCAAGCAGCTTAGGAATTGCCAACTTGTTTGGTGTGGATATGCCAACCAACAGCTGCTTGCAAATAATCCCTTTTGTCTGTTTCCAACTCACTCTCCACTTGTGCTGCTGTGTGTACTCTCTCACCTTGACAAACACAATTACAAGTATCATCAGTAAACTCATACCTCAGTACAAGAGACTGCAAACTGTTTCATTCCTAACATTGACATCCCCCTCTTGTTTCAGATCACTGTTCATTACACCAGATATGGAAAGCTCAAACTTACAGCAGGGGATGACCAACTTCCACATGAGACAGCAAAGGTAACAACTCCAATCCAAAGATGCCTCTTATTGGCATGGCACCATTTTTTTTTTTTTTTGTTCTTCTTCAGGAGACACCTTTAGACAATATTAAATGATGGGTCATTTTCAAATGGTTTATAAACATGATTCCAAAATCTTGAATAAGAGGAATACTTACCTTCTTCCAGTAATATGGAAACCTCAATATGATATGCTCTATGGTAATTGCATTGAGGAAGTGGCCACCCACATTTATCACTGCCTGAAATTATAAAATAAATTTTTTTTTTGGTGAAATTGCATACATAGACTATAAATAGCTTCTCATGTACATACATACTACATCTCTACATGTCTGAAAGAAAGTTGGAGAAAAGGCAGAGAAGACCATACTTTTGTCATCAATGCAGCAATCATCTCAGGATTTGTAGGTATGCCTTGCTCAAGAAATGCCTAAGATTAAGCAATAAAAAAAGAGCCTAAAGATAAATTTTTCTATCACAATCCCAAAACATAGAATTCAATCATAACAGAATGTAATTTTGAGTGATTTCATGCAATTCACAGTATTCATGGTTTGATTCAGATAGAGATGGCAAGCAAATATCATAGAAGCTTAGGAACAGGATTTGAGTTGACATCACACATTCATCATGCATGAGTTGTAGATGTTGATCCAGAAAGCAAGCTTCTGCTGGTGTGTGAGCTCTGACAGTTCCACTGATTCAAGCTTTCTGAGTAAAACTCTGGAGTTGAGCAGATAGAAAGAATGTGATGAGAACCTCATACCACCCAAAAGCAGAGTCAAACCAGATTAAGAAGACACAACAGCTCACTTTAACCAGATAGAAAGCCCAAATCGCTCCGTTTTGCTAGTTTTGGAGCATTCGAAGAGGCGACGACGACCGTCCGAGCACAGAGTTGATTCACTTTCCTTGGATTACTTGGAGGATGAGATGCAGAGCGCTCCCCGAAACTTCACTACCTGTTCTTCAAGACGAGCCACTTCTTCTTCCAAGAGTGCTACTTCAGCCAGAAGCTCAAGTGTCTTGATGGAGAAGGAAAAGAACAAAATGAATGAAACTTCTCGAGAAGCTCGACTGAGTGGATTAACATATGAAAGCAGAAGAGAGGTGGTTACCGGTGAAGGGAGATATGGCGGAAGTCGGGGAAGTGTGCCCAATGGTCTGGTGAAAGCCCTCTCCAAAGCTCTGTGGACATTCTCTTCTTGTCTAAGCTTCTTCCTTAGCTTATCAACCTAAGATTGGATGGAAGAAGACACATATGATCGATACAGATTTAGTCGAATTAGAGGTGTATGAAGAAGAACCGATACATCTTGTTGTAAAGCCATCTTCTTTTCTCTTCTAGACTGGCATCTACTGAATCCTTCCTTTCTGTTCCCCTGCGGCTGGGTCTTCTTCTCCTCCTCCGTTTCCTTCACCAACAAAAAGATTTATAAGAACAAGCGTGTGGAATCAGATTACGGAAGTATCGATCCTGCTGGCTAAAATTTGACTGAATCGAGGAAACAACTCTTCTTTCCATATCCGAGATGATTCCATTCCTCGAAGCAGCAGACGGAACGGAAGACAACGCAGAGCCCATGTCGAACTCTGATCGAAACCAAAACACAATCGAAGACGAATAAAAATTCTCGAGAAAACCCAAACTTTATAGCAAAATCTCGATAGCCCGCCTCAGAATCGAAATCCACGGCGCATCCGTACCGTATGAACCAATGGCTTTAAAAGATCCCATTTTGGATTCAAAAAAAGGAACAGAGAGCTCTCGATTCAAGCAAAGGAGCCAACTTTCCGATGCAAACAGTAAGAGAATTCAAAGAGAACAGCAACCCGTCGCAGATTGACTTCAAAGAAGCCTACTTTATTGTGCTTCGGGGACGCTTTCGTGGCCTGCGGCGCTGTCCGGACTCTGGCATTCATCGCTCCCTCGTCTTCCCCCCCCTCTCTCCTCCTCCGCCGCTTACACCGAAACCCTCCTCCAAAGTCACTGAAAAGGAGACGCGGCAGTGGAAAAGGCTGCAAAGCCGTGGCTCGCAACAAGCCAACACCGCTTCCAAGGCACAACAAATCTATACAAACAGCCAGCACAGGAGACACCAGAGCGACAGAACCAGCCAGCGAAGAGGAGGCAATCGAGAGTCAAACTCGGGGATGCCATCTCACTCCGGCATCAGAGCGGGAAAATTTGAATGTGAACCGACGGAAACAAAGCAGCAAAACGATGGCCAGAGGAGGACACCGTCGTTATATTAAGAGAAGAAGAAGAAGAAGAAAGGTGAGAAGCAGCGGTTCGGTTCGCCTCTCGTCTGCAAGCTTCGGTTCTCGAAGCTATGTGGCGGGTAAGGGTATGTTTAATCTACTCTCTTAGGCTCACCGCGAGGCACCGGACCGCAAGGATGGAAGCATATGATGGTTAGGATGGCAGCGCACCGTAGCGTGCGAGCGTGAGGACCGCGCACGTTATAGTGGGTTTTCCCACGCGGTCATTATTAGTTAACGTGCAGCCACCAGCTTTTACTTCAGACGCAAAAGCATGAAAGAGGAAGAGAGAGAACCATATCATTCGCTTCAGATGTTAACACCGGTCTCTTGGCTTCTTCTTCTTCTTCTTCTTCTTCTTCTTCTTCTCCTCATACTCCTTTTACTGGCATTGTGGTCTTTTCGTCATGGATCCAAAGGGGACAGATCACATACAGCGTGAAACCCTTGAGGTGTATAACCTGATCTCTCGTCTCCATCTTCTCCATCTTTTTTTTTTTTTTTGCCCCTTCTTTTTCTCTTTTCTGTGATCACAGACAAAGAACATGAGTTTGAACAGTCACGCCATGCATGAAACCTCCCTTTCCACCACGCCAATTTCCATACCTATTATATTATATGATTCTATATATTTTAAGTAAGATATTTATAGATTTAACTATAATTATCTATCAATAAAAATTTTAATTATAACAAAAAATTTTTATGACATGACCTTTACAAGAAATTCTTAGCATAAGTTATAAATTCATTTTCAAGCTTACTTAAATCTTAATCTATCGCTCGTAACGATATTATAAAGGATAAGAAGAGAAGATATAAGAGTCTAATTTTTCTTATAGATCGACGTTGATATAGTTTTCGATGCACCTATAGATCAGACAAAGATTTTCTGAATGATATTTAAATATGTATATGGTAAATTCGACATATCATTTATTTTAATTTTTGATATTAAAATTATTTATATAATAATAACATAATCATGATTTTTTTTTTAATTCAAACCCTAAGCTTAAACTAGTACAATTCACGTGACATGGGTATTATTATAATACGTGAGGTAAAAGCACCAACCAACAACTTGTCGTTGAGAGTGCATGCATGCCTGCCTTAGACTAACTTGGTTGGGTTTTGCTGCATCAAACGAATCAAGTCCAAGTCTTATTCCATCTGATCTCATCAAAGTCTTCTCTTTTTTTTTTTCACCTCTTTTTTTCTTTGTTGGTGTTGATCTTGAGGACAAGGTTGTCTTCACTTTCCTTTTGATGTGGTTGTCAACACATTGATATCCAGCCTGTATTCGATCATAAACTTGATGTATTTGAATAAAAAAATAAAAATTTATTTGACAATATGTTTGCTAGAAGTGTAAAAGAGAGTTCTTACGAAGCTATCAATCAGATAGTAAAGATATTGATCAGTTTATTGTAGGATCCTAAATTCGAATTATGCTTTTGTTATTTATCTTTGGTAAAAAAAAAAAATCATTACAATAGAAATGATCAAATAGATTGGTAGAATCACTTATTTCGCCAACCATATGACCTGTTTGTTAATTATAGATCATTCCTCCCCATTTCCATCCGGACAAATTTGATATCAGGATGCTCATACCCTTAATTCCGATAATTAATTATCACTTTTAGTGTTTAAGGGTGTAAGCGAAGGTGACATTATATATGTATTCCTATATAGTTAGTAATTTTAATATTTAATCCTATAAATTTAAGTTTATTTTTATGTAAATTATGAAAATATTTATAAATTAGTTATGGTAACTGACACCATGATCGATAGGGTATATTCTGACATTAATCATAATCAACCAGCTAATCATCATGGAGGAAGTGATATGGAGGACGAAGTCCATGTTATCCCCTTTACTAAGCAGTAAGGCAATATAATCTATCGACCGTTGTGGACAATAGTCCACTAGGGGTAGTACGGGGCGACCCTAGTAGCTATCAAGGGCAATGGTCCTTGGGCAATCGAAGACACCTGCGCGTCTCTTATGTCGGCTTTTGTAGACGGTAGGGCGTAGAGAGTCGTTTGAGTCGACCTTATCAACCGTCGGGACAATGATCCCTGGGTGATTAATCAGATCGGTTTCCCCTCCCTTTTGTCGATGATCTCTTTGGACGACAGATCGCAAGGGGCCATATAGACCTACTATCCATGTGGATAAACAACAAAAGGAGAGCGTCTTGATAATCATGAATGGTCATGGACAATAGTCTACCAGGGGCAGTACAGGCCAACCCTAGTGGCTATCGAGGGCAATGGTCCTCGGGCAGTCGAAAACACCTGCACCCCTCTTCTATCGGCTTTTGTAGATGATAGGGTCTAGAGAGTCGTTCGAATCGACCCTGGGTTATTAATGATATTGGTTTCCCCTCCCTTTTGTCGACGACCTCTACGAACAAGTCACAAGGGGCCATATGGACCTACCGTCCACATGGATAAACAACAAAAGGAAAGCGTCTTGACAATCATGAATGGTCCTCTCCCCAGGTATAAAAGTCAATTGTCGACACTTGCTCAAGGGTCAAATCTCTCTTGCTCTTAAATCTCTCACCTCTATTATTCGAGGAAAAGCTAACTTAATCTTTGTGCGAGAAATTCTCGACATTAATCTTTGTGCGAGGTCTCCGAGGAGATCAAAATCAATATTGCACGACTATTTGGGATACACCTCGACCACCTTGTTCAACCACCCCATCCCACCACCATGAGGGTCACTTAAACGACTCCATGCCTTCAGGTTAAGACTTAGTCATGCTAACTTCTAGTCAATGATAACAGTAAAAGGACGATCTAATATTAGATATAATAAAAACTTAAAAACATAGTATTTTTTAATATATATATATATAATCTAGTTTTAGAAGTTTAAGATGGTAAGAGAGATAATAATAAGAATTTAATCATTGTTCACCATTTTCTCTCCTCTCTTCTCAATTTTTTTATTATGGATATTTTAGAGTTTTCAATATGGTATCAAAGTTGGTTTGATTTTGAAAGGTATTGAATAAAAAATCTTTTAAATTAAAAAAAAGGTAAGCTGAAATTTTTCCGAGTTTATATTCAATATCATTCAACATCAATAATGAGACTATAAAATCATTTTTAAACTTTTAAACAATGAAAAAAAAGAAATACTTAATTTGGAAGACAATTATCCTGTATTAAAACGAAACACAAATATAGATATTTTATATTATATGCAACTGATTTAACATTATCATTGCTATTTTTTTTCCAACATTGTGAAGAAAAAAGAAATAAAAGGGAATAAAAAAAGTATATATTATAAATACGAGAGTCTTCACTTCTCGACGGTAATCTTTGAGCGGTCACCGAAGCGGACACATCCCTAATGTTCATATGCGTATCTCCGAACACAGGCTAAAAGGAACCCACGACAGCTACTCTCTGCTTTCCTGCCTTCGTCACCGACCTCATTAGGGTTTCGCCCTTCACCCCATCCGGCAATCTTCTTCGTCCGCTGCTGCGATGAACCACTCTGTCGGCTCGCACTTCCCGGTCTTCGTCAGGGGTCCGTCCATGGCCGCGCCCGCGCCCCGACCAACTGTTCGCCTTTCTAGCAACCCGGATCGCTCAAGACCCTCCAAGGGTACTATTTTGATCACAAATTCACAATCGCTAGTTTTCTATCAAACTGTGGTTTCTTGATTTCCATGTTTGTGGATAAGTTTCATGCATTGTTTGTCGGAGTAGATAAAAGAATGAGATGTCATTGTTGGTATAGTTAGGGAGGCAATCATGTGGTTGTTTACTTCAACTTATGCTCAATTACTTATTGCCACGTTCTTGTGCTATCTCATGTTTTCTCGTTCGCCGAGAAGTTTTTTTCTGGACTTGATTTTTACCGGCGATAATGCCATTATAGCTTGCCATTCTACATACTATGGTTTGATGCTTGTCTTAATAAACATGCTGTTAATTCGAATACATTGTTCTATCTTGAACATCCCATGTATCTATCATGCAAATTCTTGAAATTCATGCTGGAGAAAATGAAGCACATATTTTGCCTCTTTTAGTGGCTCATGAAGGCACCTTCTTCTAAACAATTGCAGGGTTGAGGAGCCATTTGGGGAGACTAGTAAATTGTTCGAGAAGATATGCTTTCGCTTTGGCAATCTTCATGGGCCCTCGGTTGGGGCACTTCAATGATACTTTGTCGGGCAGGACTAGCGGAGACAAATTTATCGGACACACGTCAGGAGGTGAAACAGCATTTACATCATATACATGGCCAGACAAACAGGTCAGTCAAAATTGATGGAGGAAAGTATTATATCATTTGAAAGCACGTAATGACCTAATTTTTTTAAAACATAGATTAAGAATTCTGCTTTAGATCCTTAGACACATGTTTAGTGATGATGTTGAATTATCAGGTTCAGAATTCATTTCCTGTTTAGGAGTTCTGTTATGTTTGTTTTATTTACTTTTCATTAATATAGTGAAGTAACGCAAGAAACTATCGTACTACAAGACACCAGGAATTTGACATGACCCTATCATTTCATAGACTTAATCATTTTGTGTAATCAAATCAAATACTTGATTTAGGAATCAACCTTTACTTCCTTACTTGTCATTATAATTTAGGAAACGTTAATCTTTATTTCCTTGTTTGCTATTGCGAATTAGGAAATGACTATTAAGTATTCCAAATAGGAGATGTCATATTTGTTAGCATATTAAATAAAATTTTAATATTAAATAAATACAAAAATTTTGAAGAAAAATTTCCCTTAATGGAGGGCTCACCTCCTCTTATTTAAGGGGAGTGATTTCTCTCTTTCATTCCTCACCTAACCGAGCCCAATAGCAGGAGGAACAAGGAGTTGTATCATGTTGAAAAGAGGTAGGTTTCCCTACCTTTCTTGAGGAAAATAAGTCTTTTTATCTTGATCCCTTTAAATGTTGAAAGTTTTATAGTTAAAAAATATTTATCAATCCTTTAAACGTCAAAATTTTTATTATTGAATTAAAATATATCATATGAAAATTTTAAGATATTCTTCGATCCTCTTCTTAAATTTTTTATTTTGATTTCTTGAATTTAAACATGCTAAAATGATATATGTTTTATGTATTAAATGTATGATTTTTTTGGTATTACATTTTATCTTTTAGTCTTATCTGGAATAAAACTGTCTTCTTAGATTAGAATGTTATTTAAAAATTTTGATATTCTTTGATCTGAAATTTAAAATGTGTTATTATGAAAAGTTTAAAATTTGTTTGATTAGATTATGTTGAAACTAAGCATGTATTGAAAGTATGATTTCTAATCCTTATATTAAACCTTATCTCCTAATCTTGTCTTTAATGTGTGATTATGTTTTTTTTATAATTGTTGGTGAATATATATTGTCTATGAAATTGGATAGAAATTGGGTTAAACCAGTATATAAATAACTTGGAAGTTCGACACATTATAGAGCAAACCCAGTCCTTACATACATCTGTCATTTATAATATGCCAGCTTCTCCAACCCCACAGAATGCACCTTACGCTCCAGCACCTATCAATGCTCCGAATGATGTACATGGAGTCCTCAATTCTATTAGAGGATACTATGAGTGTTTGGTGTAAATAATACTTTATATCACTTTGAGAGATTGGGACCACTTGTTTTTGAGGGCAAACCAGATCCAATCTTTGCTAAACGTTGGATTCATCAAGTGGAGAAGACATTTGAAGCCATCGAACACAAAGAAAATCAGAAGGTGGCTTTTGCTTCTTTCATTTTAGAAGAGAGGGCAGACCTTTGATGAACCTAAAAAAAAAGGATGTTGGAGGGTGGAGGCAATGTGGTGACATGAGGGTAGTTTGAGGATGTATTCTATGAGCAGTTCTTTCCTGATTCAATTCGCTTTGAGAAGCAACAAGAATTCTTTAACATCCACCATGGAAGTAGAACGGTAATGGAATATGATCATTATTTCACCGAGCTGGCTTAGTTCTCTTCACATATTGTTTTTAATAAAAATCAAAGGGCTCTTCATTTTGAGAGAGGACTTCCTCTATCGATTAGGAAGTCGGTCATAGTATTGATGTTACAAACATATGCTGAAGTGCTAAATCGAGCTCTGGTGGTGGAGAAATTGGATAATGAACTACAATAAGCGAAGGATCGGAAACAATCTTTTAGTGCTACACTATTTGCGTATGGGGATCACACTTGGACCCTCAAAGGCGGACAATTCATCACAGCGTGAGCTCCCAAACAAGTTGTCATGTCGAGCAATTTCTAGCTTAAAAAAGTTATTTTTCTCGGTCATGTAATTTCGAGTGCTGGTATATTTGTTAACCACCAAAACATTGAAGCTGTGATAAAATAGAATCTGCCTTCTAATGTTTTAGAGATCATAAGTTTCTTGTGTTTGGTTGGATATTATAGAAGATTTGTAGAAGGCTTTTCAAAAATAGTAGCACCCTTGATCAGGTTAACGCAGAAGAATATTTTGATCTGTGTATATCCCGATATATCTTGGTACCAAGATGTATTGTCCCACATGAACTTTATATTCTTCTGTGTTAACCTGGTCAAGGATGCTGCTATTTTGGAAAAGTCTTTTACGAATCTTCTATAATATCCAACCAAACCCAAGAAACTTCTAAACTCCGAAACATTAGAAGGCTGCTTCCTTTCTATCACAGCTTTGATCTTTTGGGGGTCAGCATATATACCAGCACTCGAAATTACATGATCGAGAAATATAACTTCAATGAGCTAGAAATTACACTGGCTCAAGTACATGACAACTTAATTACTAGGAGCTCCTGTCTGTTGATGCTTGAATTGTCTGCCCTTGCCTTTCTTTGAGGGTTAAGAGTGTGATCCCCCATACGCAGATGGTGTAGCACTAAAAGATCGCTTTCAATCCTTTGCTTATTGTAGTTCATTATCAAATTTCTTCATCACCAGAGCTTGATTTAGCACGTTAGCATATGTTGGTAACATCAATACTGTGACATACTTCCTAATCGATGGATGAAGTCCTCTATAAAAGTGACGTGCCCTTTGATTTTCATTAAAAGCATTATGTGGAGAGAACTGGGCCAGCCCAGTGAAATAACAATCATATTCCATTACCATTTTACTTCCCTGGTGGATGTTAAGGAATTTTTGTTACTTCTCAAAGAGAATTGAATCAGGACAGAAATGCTCATAGAAAGCATCCTTAAACTACCCCCACGTCACTATATTGCCTTAAACATCCTCCTTTTTTAGGTTCACCAAGTGTCTGTCTTCCCTTCTAAAATGAAATAAACGAAAGGCACCTTCTGATTTTTCCTATATTTGATAGCTTCAAATGTCTTTTCCACTTGACGAATCCAACGTTTAGCAAAGATTGAATCCGGTTTGCCTTCAAAAACAGGTGGTCCCCATCTCTTAAAGTGATCCGAAGCATTATTTACACCTGACGCTCAGAGTATCCTCTAATAGCATTGAGGATTCCATGCACATCATTTGAAGCATTGATAGGTGCTTCAAACGAAGTTGATAGGCCAGTTAACCAATCAGGCTTGGGTCGTGACATTTGGTATCAGAGCCAACATAGTATTTGGGTATGGTGAGGGAGCTCGAGTAGGAAAGGGCTACCCATGGATGAAGTCAGATGACTCATTATAGCGTGAAGCCACCATTGTGCTACGCCTCACATGCACCATGCTAGGGTTTGATCTGGCCTATGTTGGGCCTTGACGAGGATGTCAAGCTCTTGAGTATGGAAAATTGAAACATCCCTGATTAGTTCCACATCGAAAGTGGGCAAGACTAGATTGACTTATAAGGGTCTTATAAGTGTACTATTATCCAAGGTTTTCCGTACCGCCTTGTATCGCCCGGTACGGGCGGTACATATCGGTCTGATGGTTTACTAGTCCGGTATCGGGTGGCACCATCGTTACATGGTATATAACGGTCGGAATCGATCGTTACAAAAATATAACGCGCAAAATTGATTGATACAACTCGGTAACGATCAAAATCAGTAGTTACAGACCCTGTAACGGTCGAACTCAACCATTACAAACCTTGTAAAAGGTCAAAATCGATCGTTACAGACCCTGTAACGATCGAAAAACTCTTTCTAACTCTATTTAAACTCACCCTTCTCCCATTTCACTTCACACACACTCTTTCTCAGACTCTCCCACTTTCTCAAAACGGTTCCTTAAAGCTCGTAAAAGATATGTAATATTATTTTTGCCTAATTTACATTGATTTTGTTGAATCTATACCAATTTCTATCTTACAAACCCTAACCCAACTTTTTTATCTAATTTTTCAGGTATTAAAAAAATAATATTTTTTTAATGATTAAAATATTATTTATTTGTACCACTCTATATGTCCAAGCATACCGAGCTGTACCGACATATTGTACCGTATTGGCCAAATCTCGGTACACTGGTACGGACCGGTATGGTGAATCTTGCTACTATCAATTTCAGTTTTAAGTATTTTAGCCAATGGTTTGGGTCAAACGAAGTTGATAGGCCAGTCAGCCCATCAGGCTCGGGTCGTGACATTTTGTCTCTATACTTTAGTACCTATTTTACTTGGTACCTAATGATTGATCCAATGTTACACACTTCATGTTTAGTTTGAGTCCTTTGCATTCATTATGGGGAATCAATTTGATTACTATTGCTTCCTGACTTTCTTAGTTATATATTGTGATCAATGGAGAGTCTTATATCTTTTTCACAATGATTTGAACTCTGAAGACCGGAGTCTGGATAATTGGTTAGATATTTTTTTCTTGTTTATCAACTATTCTGGTGTCACTTGCCCACCATCAGGCTCTCTTTTCTTGTGTATTATGTAGTCTACCTTTTCTTTCCATTCTTAACCTCTCTTAATTTGCTTTTTGTGACTTAAGTGATCTACAATCATGATGTTTGAGTATGTTAATTTTGTTTTCGTGAAGGGTAGCTTATTTATGTTGATCTTATGACCCTCACAACTACTTTTTCTATGATCAAAGATTTCTTGTTTTAATGGTTATCTTTGGTCATGTTTGATGCTAAATTAGCTGTTTCTATTTTATTGTCTCCTGTTTCTATGTTTAATCATATAATATAAATGTTCATGTAATTTTGAACGTCACAATTCATATTTGATGGTAAAGGCATTGCAACTAATACATTTGATACAAATTCTGAATATGATTAATGCCATGCGAAAAGATAGATGCTTAAACCTTGGCATTTTGGAATTTGTAAGTTATGATGGATGAGTTTATGCTAATCCTGATACATGTCCCAATCTATAATGTTCTCTTAATATATATATATATATATATATATATGACCAATGATTTGATATATTTTTATCTTCTAGAGGCCAAGAATTTGTATCTTAGGTGGTGGATTTGGGGGCTTATACACAGCCCTAAGGTTGGAATCTCTTGTATGGACCGATGACAAGAGGCCTCAGGTAAATAGATAGTTATTCCTTCATAATGCTTAATTTACTACTGGTGTCTCAGAGTAGTTACCTGTTTGTAACTTTTACATGTAGTTGAAGAAGTTCCTGCTTTAGTTCAAATCCAATGACCGTGTAATGTCAGTGTGTTTAACAAATTACATAAAGACAAAATGATGCAATTTGCTCCTTAGGTTTGAGTTTTATGTATTTGCAGTAGTTATGGATGTTCTTACTGAACACATTCATGATGGTTATCTCTATATATTGCACCTTTAACTACCCTTGAAGCCAATGCATGCTGAGGATGTCATTTCTAAATGCCATCAGAACTGTTCATCAGATGAGGGCTTTGGGACTCTTTATCAGATCTTAGGTCTTTTTCCATATCAAAGTTGCATTACTTTGTGACTCTGTCACACACTTCGATTAGAGTCTGCATATTCTTAAGATGGCTGTTGGTTTCTTTTCTTCGGAACACAGCTGGTGTCCTTTCCCAGGATGACGCACAACTTTTTAGAGAATGAAATCTAATCCCATCTATCGCATCCTGTGCAATAGCATGAACCTATTGCTAGCATAGCTTTATACAATTTTGGTTTGGTCATAGTATTTTGGCTTGATTGTTATGCTTAAGGCTTAAGATGATTCAACTCTTAAAACTTTAATAGAAACTATAAATAAAGATTAAATTACTTTGAACTTAACTAAACATATGACTTTGTACAGATCTCAATGGCGACAAAAGATTCATATAGCCGACCCCATGTAGTTGGGACTTATGGCCTTATTGTTGTTGTTGTAACAAATATATTTCGTATTAACGGTACTTTTATTGCAGGACCTTTTGTTCCAAACTAGAATATCAGGAGTACTAATATATCCATTATGGACACATAGGACACAGCTTTGTTGTCTCTTTCTTTTCTTGTCTTTCCCTTCTTTTTCTTCTTCATATAGGAAAGTTCTACTCCACTTTCATTCTCATAGAAGACAGAATAGGTTGGCATATCAATTTTTTAAGAAATCTATTATCTTTCTTCTTTAGGCCTTTTTTTTTCCTAGCAAATTTGTATGAATAATGTTTTTTTGGTATTTTTGGTGTTATCCTGTCCATCTTGACGTTGAAGATTTAATATTGCATACTCTTATGGCAGATCATGCAACTACTCCTTTCCTTTTATTTTCTTGCATCCTCTTTTGCCAGCCCTCCTTCTAGCTCATAGTTTGTTCCATTTTAATCTTCCTTTTGGCATGTGTTGTTTTGTCAATGTTAATGTTGTATGCTTTGAAATTGTAGCTCATAACCAGAATGTTACAGGTTGTTCTCATAGACCAGTCTGATCGATTTGTTTTCAAACCGATGCTGTATGAACTACTGTCAGGAGGTATGAGAAGTTTGACCTAGAGGACAACTGTTTTAATTATATATTATAGATAATATTATTCTTTCAGTGTCTGTAATTTCTTATGTAGTATTTACTACATGGCAGAAGTAGATGCATGGGAAGTAGCGCCTTTATTTACAGACTTGCTGAAGAACACAAACATACAATTTATCAAGGATAGAGTAATGCTTTTAGACCCTTCTGATCACTTAACAAAGGAACCTGGAAGTACATGCTCTGGAGGAACTGTTCATCTTGAAAGTGGAATCATCATAGAATATGATTGGTAAAGTTATTTCAATGCCTACAAAACTTGTTTTATCATAGAATATGATTGGTACATGCTCTGGAGAAATTGTTCATCTCGAAAGTGGAATCATCATAGAATATGATTGGTAAAGTTATTTCAATGCCTGCAAAACTTGTTTTATGATAGATTTTCTTTCCTTTCAAACAAAATAAGAGAAATATTAATCTTTTTTAAATTCTTTCAGCTACCCTTTTAGCTAACTCTAGATGCTCATTTGATATTAAATTCTTTTCTTTGCTCATACATCACTGATCATCAACAAGTTTTGAATATCTAATTAACCAAATTTAATCTTGTTAATATGTGATTCTGTATTTGTTTCTTTTAAACTTCTAATGCACCAAGTATCACAAAACTACTCTTTCTACTTTCTAGCAAAGTGCGATAATTCAACATCGACAGTAGATAATTGGGAAATTTTATAACAAGAATAATATGAGAAGCATTCATATGCAGGTGTTATTCGTTTGAGATAAGTAAAACTGACATGTGTACCAGTTTATTGGATATTCTCTTTAATTGCAATAGTTGCATGTCACTTTAACTGATATACTGATGTGGCATTCCTTTTCTCTGGTTTTGCGTATGTCACGCTATCTATCCTATGTTGCTGATTTTGCATTTCCTACTACTGGGCAGCCCAGGCTGGTCCTAGCTTTAGGAGCTGAAGCTAAACTGGATGTCGTTCCTGGATCTGCTGAATACGCCTTGCCTTTCTCAACCTTGGAGGATGCTTGTGTAAGTATCCAGATTCATGCCTCTTAATTTATTATATGTGGCTTTCCCTATTTTGGTCACTTTCTCTAGATTATTTTTCTGTAATGCTTTCTTTAATTATAGTAGATTATTTTTAGGCCTTTCATACGTTAGCAAGAACAAGCTTTTTCTAAGAAGATTCCAGGACTTTGTTTTGACCGGTATATAGACAAAAATTATTTTCTCATGTCCCAAATCAAAATCATCAAATTTCATAACTGCTGATGGTATGACTTCTTTGCATATATAATGTGGAAACATACATGACTTGAAGGTATTTTTGTTTGTCAATGCATCAGAAACTGTCTGCTCATTGTGTATATGTATATATGTACACATCTATAATCTTCAATGTTTGCATCCTATTCACCGTTTTGTCAATTCTTCTCTTGCAATGGTGCAGAGAGTCGACAAAAAATTGAAGGTTTTGGAGAGAGAGAGGTTTGGCAAGGATTCCTCTCCCATTCGTGTGGCTATTGTTGGCTGTGGCTACTCAGGGGTGGAGTTAGCTGCTACTATCTCTGAAAGATTACAGAATAATGGAATAGTTCAAGCAATCAATGTTGAAACTGCTGTATGTCCTAATGCTCCATCTGGAAATAGAGAGGCTGCACTTAAAGTAAGAATTCTTCTTGAACTTTTTATCTTTTGTCTCACTTATGTTATCATAAGTTTTTTTTTGTACCATATTCTTCTTCCACTCAGTTTTCAGGTTCTTGGCTAAATTTACCTGCCACTTATCATGCTGTTAAGTTTAAAAGTGTGGAACACACTAAGTGGTTAGAATTATAAGCTTAAGGGTTGCTATAAAGTACTAAAGTCCATACAGTCGAAACTATCTTAAATTACTGGAATCCACTGCCTTTTAAAACGCTAAGTCCTTACTGATGTTGGAATTCACAATAATATCACACTATGTTGGAATTCATCTAATCGTTGTTTTTATTCCATGTGAATTAATTGGAAACTTGAATACGTATTTATTCGTTTCCTTCTCTTTCCATGCATTTCTACAGTGGGCATCAAGGTTCAAAATATAACATGAGAGGATTATCTAGAGGGTTAAAATTTCATTGTAGTTGCATATATGTGATGTAAATTTTGGTTGTGAGCCAATTATAATGTGAAAATGGAAAAACATAGCATCCTTCCTTCGAGATAATTCTTTGGAATTGGTGAGCATACACATCATCTATCAATTTTACTTAAAGGGAGTACCATGATATTGATAGGTCTACATAAAGGAGCAACAACTGGGTGCATAGTATTCTTTTAAATGTTGCAGTTGAATGATAGTTAGATATAAACAAATGTAAGTGCACAATTGTACGATAACCTCTTGTAACATCTGTCTATTTGATCAGGTTCTTCAATCTCGGAATGTTCAACTGTTCTTGGGATATTTCGTCAGCTGCATAAGGAAGATATCAGATTCTGAAGATTCGGCCAAGATGATAGGGATTGAAGAAGAAATGGGTACTGATACAGCAACCTGTGGAAAGAAGTTTATTTTGGAACTTCAACCTGCACAAAGGGGCCTTCAGAGTCAAGTTCTTGAAGCAGATTTGGTGTTATGGACAGTAGGATCTAAGCCTCTGCTTCCTCAGCTGGATCCATCAGATTATTATAACATGATTCCACTGAATGGTAGAGGGCAAGCTGAGACAGATGAAACTCTCCGCGTAAGAGGGCATCCAAGAATATTTGCAATTGGGGATTCATCGGCTCTGAGAGATTCGTCTAGCAGGATACTCCCTGCAACTGCACAAGTACACCCATTTTTCGTTTGCATCCATCATGTCTAGTAATCCATGAGCTAACTACACTTGCTGCAATTGATTCTTAGGTTGCTTTTCAGCAAGCAGACTTTGCTGGTTGGAATCTTTGGGCAGCGATTAATGACCGACCTCTATTACCATTCAGGTTAGTAACTGTTAGGTCTTTCTTTGCTGGCAAAGCATGGTTGATATTGTAGAAGGGATCGCAACAGTACAATAGAAACTTGTTTTTGATGATTAGCTATTTAAGCTCTGAAACTCTGATGAATAGAACTTAATCCGTTTTCAGGTTTAAATATGCAAAGCATCACCTCCTTTTTTAGCTTCTGTTGTGTAACATATGTAATAGGCAAGCCTAGTGGTATTCAACAAATATGGAAGTTTCAAACTTTCAGATCAGAGACCTTTGTCCGAATTGGTGTTACCTTTCAATTAGCTCTAACAAAAAGCGCTTTGCAATGTAGAAGATAGTACTGTTGAATGCAACTTTCAGCTCAAGATAGCACTTAATGTTTCATCCGTCATGTAAATGAATACATCGAGTTAGTTTTGTTCTGCTAAAACGAAGGGCATAAATGAATGCGTTGAGCTAGTAGCTTTCCCCTTTTGCTGGTAGCTGAATCCAGTTTTGTTCTGATTTGTTGGATCAGTTTTCATAAAATTATACTGGGACTGATAGATTTCATGGTTCATGCAAAATTTTCATCATAGGTTCCAAAATCTTGGTGAGATGATGACTCTCGGAAGGAGTGATGCTGCCATCACACCCAGTTTCATCGAGGGACTCACCTTGGAGGGTCCCGTCGGGCATGCTGGTACGTCGTCTTCGCTCAGTTGCGTGATTAGTGAATCCAATTCGGTCTTCATGTGGCTTTTACATTGCAGCAAGGAAGATAGCATACCTGTTCAGATTGCCCACCGACGAACACCGGCTGAAGGTAGGCATGAGTTGGCTTGCCAAGTCTGCTGTGGATTCCGTTGCTTTGTTCCAGACCACCATTACCAAGGTCATTACAGGTTCATAGATTCTTCTTACTTTCTTTTCCATAGGGTTTTGCTGTATCTTTTTTATGAAATAAACAACTATACGATTGTGCATCTTGTCTATGTTATTGCTCGCACTCTTCTTTCTGGCCATCAAAATAAGTTTTGCTTGATAATTCATGCTAGACTTTGGTGGTGGAACGAAATCATATACGGGTGTTGATGGATTATGTCATTCAGCTGTGTGAGGAAAAGAAATATTTTTAGCTTATGTCAGTCAGCTGGCCGGAATAAGATTATTGAATGCTTCCCGTGAAGATGACACTCTCTAATCTAACCAACCGAGTTATTTCCCAAGATGACGAGATGGTGACTCATACATACTATTGTTCTAGAAAATGTTACATCTAATGTAAGGTGTCATGTCCGATGATATCACTTTGAGATTCGTGGCGAGTGGCAATGATCCGATTGTGGAATTTTCCCCGTCGGATCGATCGATCGATCAAAACTATGATGATTGGGTCAAATATTTCAACCTCGGGAATTAATTTTATTAATCGACTGGTCGAAAGTATCTAACGCGTTCGATTTTATAACTGTAGGTAGGAAGCACGGTTTTATTGGTGGGTCGAGATGGGCTATCAGCCGTCCGTCCGTCCGTCCGTCCATTTTTCAACTCACGGCTCTGATCAATCGCAAGTGAGGAAAGAAACCACCGCCTGCATCATGCTCACCGCCTTCTCGCTCTTGGGATCACGGAGATGGAACACATGCTGCTCCCCCGCCGCCTCCATCAGCCGCGCCTCCCCTTCCCACCCGCTCCGCTCCAGCGCCTCGTAGTACGCCCGCCCCCTCTCCCGCAGTATGTCCTCCTCCGCCACCGTCACCAGCACCCTCCGGCACGGAAGCCCCGTCATGCTCGCTGCGCCCTCCGCCAGCGGGTTCAGCCGCGGGTCGTCCGGCCCCGCCGTTCCCGGGCACACCAACGTCCAGATTTTCTCCGGCCCCGCCCTCGTCTCCGGATCCCGGCTTTCCGACCCTAGCGGCTCCGCCCCCCAGAAGTACGGGTGGAACAGCAGCAGCCCCTTGATCGCGGCTCCGCCGCCCAACCCCTCCGCCGCCACCCGCAGCACCACCTGGTGCACGATGTTGGCGCCCGCGCTGTCCCCTGCCAGGAACACCCGCCCCAGGTCCCCGCGCTCCGCGAGCCACTCCTCCGCCGGTGGCCGCGACGCAACCCACCGGAGTGCCGCCCACGAGTCGTCGTACGCGGCCGGGAGAGGGTGCTCCGGCGCCCGGCGGTAGTCCACGGACACGGCCACCACGCCGGCCTCGGCCACGAGGGAGTTGAGGTAGTTGTGGTACGTCGGGGAGAAGGCGGTCTCGATGACGAAGCCGCCGCCGTGGTAGTAGACAAGGACGGGGAGTTTCCTGTCCGTCGGGCTACCGGCGAGGTCCGGGAGGTAGAGGCGGGCCACCAGGTTGGTGGCCGGGTCGATGAGGACGTCCTTGGAGACGACGCCGGTTGCGGGGTCGAGCCCTGCGGGGAGCACTTCGTCGCCGAGGAGGCGTTCGACGCGGCCGCTCTTGAAGATTCGGAGGAAGGGGGGCGCATGGAGCACGACTTCGGCATCGGCGTCCATGGTGGTTGCGAAGACCGCTGCCGGAAGAAGCAGAGGTTTCGGTAGCTGCAGAAACGGTGGTGAGTGAGGCTTATAAAAACGTGCCGTGCAAACCCCTTCGCCAATGATTTAATAGAAATAAATCAATCAAATCGCTTGAATTTTCAATTGGTTGAAGTATTCTCAAATTAATAATAATTATAATACAAATATAATTAAAAGGTGCATATCGGTTATGGCTTTAATTTTTCGTATTTTATTAGAATACCTAAATACCCTATTATTTGTGCCTCAGGTAACATCAAGAGTATTAATTTCTTAAGATAAATATGTGTAATATTTTTTTAATCAATTAATCGGATTATTACGAGCAAGACGTGCTTTGGCCAAAGGAGTCATCTCTTGTCGAACAATCTTACTGGGAATAATTAGTCATCTTTATATCAACAGCTAGTTTTAAGTCTTTTAACGAAAACTTAGTATATCTTTTCATATAAGATAAAAATATTAAATTTCGAAATTGAAGAGAATCTATTCCAATTGGAAATCTGATTTAATCGATTAAAAATATATGGACTTTGACTTAAGAAGATGAAGAAGACAGAAGAGAGACCTAAAAATATCAGATTGACTAATATGACGCATGGAATGACGAATTGAGTTTGAGTCCATTAGATTCATACGATTTCTAAATTAAGATCTTTGAAATATATATATATATATAGAGAGAGAGAGAGAGTCAAAAGTAGACGAAGCTGAAGTTTCAATGCATGAGATGAAGTTGGCAATATTATAGGATTGGGACGGAGCAATTAAGTCCTCCTTCGATTTGTTGTTTTCGATGGCAATTAGTTCTCTCTCACAACACAAAGTTTCTTCCCTACTTTAATAATCATTGGGCATAAAGACATGAATGAAAGGGTGTGACCCTTTGGAATAAAGTGATGCTTGCATTATCTACCAATTTCACTTTCAACCTAATTAACAACTATGGTGGTGATTTCCAAGCAAAAGTCCTCATTTTGGATTTTTTTTTAATAATTGGTGTCCTTTATAGTTTTTTTTTTCCATCAATGTCTCGCCCTTTTTCTAAATTTATAAAGTTATCTTTGATAAGACAGACATAAAAAATTTCACCTAAAGTATTATATTATAGTGTTTTTAAGTGTCTCCACGAACACACAAAAATATTCTAGCTTTATTAAAAATCAACCAAGATTAATAAACTAATTTATATTAAATTTATATAAGCATATAGTATTTTTATCGAGCTACAAAAAAAAATTATTACAGTAACTAGCGATCGATTGATTAACTAGTTTGAATTAAATCAAATTGATTGTAATCTAAAAAAAAAATATCAACTCTAACAAGTTCATTCTCTCAAATTTTTAACCGGCTCAAAGGCATAGTATAAATATATATATATACTCTTGCCAATATTATCCTCTTTTCCTCACTTTAATCCTCGCTAATACAATATGAAGATTATACATTTAATTAGGTGCTAGATAGAGAATTAGGATGACACTTGTGATAGGCACTTTTGGATTGGTCTAATTGGATTAAGATTCTAGTTCGATTTAATTGGACTGAATTGGTTTATCGAATCAGATCATATATATTTTTAAAAAAATATTTAAAATTTTAAATTGATTGATTGAATCAGATTAATGGATTTTGAACTTGTTCGAATAAATAGGTTGGAATTGATTCTGATTCCAACTCTCTTACCTTAATCAAATAAAAACCAGTTTTTTAGTTGAAAGCGTAGCAATTTAGTTCATATCGATAACCAAAGCTATTTTGATCGATCTTATCGTAATATTTTTAAGATATACGAAAAGTGAGAGATTTGATTGGGAAAAATAAAGAAGTCCTAACGAGAAAAACTCAAAAAGGAGAGGATTACAATGACACCCCCTAATTAATTTTTATAAGGGGTATGTTTTTTTCATTATTTTGAAAAAAAATATATCTCTCCATGAGCACCTCGTCCTCCATCATCATTTTTTCCTATCGTCACCTTCGCCTTATCATTATGTCATCATTGCCCTCCCTTCCCCCTCATGACAAACGGGAGAGGAGAGAAAAAAAGACGACGAGAAAATAAATGTGGAAGGAAACGATAAAGATGGACGGAGAGGGAGGGGGGAAGGAGAAGAGGAGGAGATGAAGTAAGGAAGAAAAGATGAAGAAATAATAGTGAAAGGTATCCATCAAAGTGATAAAAAAAATTGATGCTTGCAACATCAAAATCAATTATGAGGACAAAAAAAAGAAACTAAAATTTATTTTAAAAAAAATTATGTATATAATATTACACCAGCAAAGGTCATTTGCTTATGCACTACTCTCTCCCTCTCTTAGTAGGCTTTTTTAACTAACCGATTAATTACAATTAATTTACGACCGAAATCAGAAAAAAGAACAAGTAATAGATTAAAATATCGTGATAATAGAACTCAATTCTAAACTAGATATAATTGGACAAATTTGCAGCCGAATTAAATTTTGAAGCCATGCGATGATGATTAATCGAATATTATTTTTTATGTGTATAAAAAAAACCTTTTGTAAAGTGTTAACTCTGCTTTGCTGTCGCTTAAATCGATCGTAGTGGAGGAACCTTCCATTTGTATTTTTTTTTTTGAAGCATTATAAATTCAAAGAAATATCTTTTATTTCAATAGATGCTTATGTGACTGACAGATCTCAAGCAATTTTACCATTATTCTCGGCTACAATTTGTTTATAGCAGAGACAACTACAAACTTATGTTGACATGAAATTTTTCATGATGGCAAGTAAATAAATATAAATTAATGGACAAGAGAGTTGTTTTAAGCATTAACAAGCAAAGAGAATAAAAAAAAAAAAAAGGGTCTCGTAATAGATCAGCCAATGAAGGCACTATTCTCGAGATTGTAACATCCAAATAGCTTCAACCAAAATTATTCATTAAGTTAGTTATATTTAGTATTTCGATCCCTATATTTTAAAAAATTATATTGATATTCTTATAATTATGAAAATAAAATATTTAGGTCTATTTGCGTTCTCATCGTTGATTTTATCGAGAAAAATATTAAAATAAATGATAAGAAGATAATTTTAATATTCGATTTAATGGTGACAAACAACGATGCCACTAGGGGGCCACAGATGATCGTTATAAATGAGAAAAATAATGACGAGAGACAAGAATTGCTCTACATCTTCATCAACATCGATGTAATTACCAAATAATCCTTTTATCACTTTGTATCTACGTCAACATAGATGCAAAATGACTCTCACCTCTAACTCTTCATCCATGATAACCAATCACGATCCCTAGCGATGTCATTGTTCGTCACCATCAACTGAAATATTAAAAATATCATGTTATCCTTTGTTTTCGTGTTTTCATTTAAAAAACTGATAACATCAGGATAAATGAACCTAAATATTTTAATGAAACCACCAATATGATGTAAAGATGGATATGTTGTAAATAACTAGTAAGAATAATATGTAATTGGTTTCAAAATTTTGCATGTAATATTTTTCATATGTTCTTCTCCTGCATCAACAGACATGCTTGTCATAATAAATAGGTTGGATGATCAACCCAAAGCTGCACTTATCACATTAAACTCGGCACAAAATAATCATGCATTTGCATTTGCATTTGCATTTGCATTTGCAGTCTCAGATGTACTATTATGGCCACAAAACAGTAATTTAGATGAGCCAAAGGAGGCAAACAATCCACCCAAGTCACACTAACCACTTTAAACTGAATCAACAACAAAGAATCCAACCTTTTGTCAGTGTTTCAGATCTATTGTGGCCTGATTCAGTGATTGAGATGACCAAAAGAATGTGGATAGAACATGAGAATCTTTCTGAAAGTAGATGTTTCTTTTGTTCATTTTGTAATGGAGATCAAACCCTCCCTCCATCCATTACTCTTTTTTTTTTTTTCCACTGCACAGACTCATGCTCACAATCATCATCATCATCACAATAGCTAAGGACAAGTATTCCAGTGCCAGCATACATGCACATGCTAAGCATCACAATTAGACATCAAATTAAACTCTCAGTTATTCCCTACCTCACCATTAGGCATATGACAGTCCAAGGAAAAGAACAAATAAGAAGTCAAGTTCCCACACAAAAAAAAACATTAGGCACCACAACCATCAATTATTTCCAAATAAACCTAGTCAAATAAGACATCTCACAATAATGTACTTCTTGTATATTGCAAGCACCAACACTCCAAACAAGCCTCATCTCCATATTATGCACAACAATTAAGACAGCAGTGAGCTCAGAGATCAGCATTATCAATTGACCTTTTTCTTTTCCCCAAAAGACACAGCTCCTCCCTACCTTTCTCCCTGTCAGGCCACATCTCTGGCTACAACAGACTTCAACCTGGGAAGCCAATGCCATCCTCTCTTAACCTCACCAGTAGCAGCAGCTTTTCTTTTTTTTTTCATTTTTAAGCACCAAAATTCTTGCATATAATCCCCTTTGTAAAAAAAGAAAAAAAAGGTGGAATATGCTTGTTCTAAGAGACAGAAACACTCTTTCGCAAATGAGCATGAACAAATAATACACCTACATCACACTGTTGAAAGAAAGCTCAGATAGCACAAGAGCACTTCAACTCAGAGTGGATTTATGCAGTTAATGAGATGCCTAAAGCTTTTCTTTCTCACAAATAAGTTATCATACAATTAGAGCCTTAACAACAATTACTACAATGAATTCACTTGCCCAATTTGAAATCAGATATACCTTTAATCACAATTCCCAGACACCAGATTCATGCATTTCCACTAGTGTTTTTGCCCCCCCAGGGAACAGATTCATCATGCACAGAGCAGCAAAAGATGAAAGCCAAGGCAAAATACAGACAACTTTAATAAGCAAGGTTCCTAATTCACAGTTTTAATAAGCAGCACAATCAATCCTTGTCAAATTCACAGTAATTTTCCTAATTCAAACACAAACACTGTCACAGTAACAGGAGAAGTAAAAAAAAAAAAAGTTAGAAAGTTAAGAACTCTCAGGAAAGATAGCAACAGTAGAGATCTGAAAGATGCACCACAATCATCAGTTTTTGGTCAGTCATTTTCGGTAGCACAGTCAACTAAGACATCTCAGCATAATGTACACGCAGATTCCAAGTACCACCACCCCGACAGCCTCCCATCTCTAAATTACTCACAACAATTAAGACAAGAAACAACAAAGAAGAAGAGCAATAAGTTTAGATATCAGCATTAGAAGTTGACCTCCCCGGTTTGCTCCACTCATGCCGCCTCCGACACTAGCGAAGGCTTCACCTTGGGAGGCCGACCCCGGCCTCTCTTGACTACACCACCGGCTGCAGCGGCGGCTGCGGGAGCGGCAGTCACTGACCCAGCAGGCCGAGCGACCTTGGGCGGCCGGCCGCGGGGCCGGGGAGCCCGGCCGTGGCCTTGGCGACGGCCGCGGCGAGGGATCTTTAGGCTTGGGGGCCGCCCGCGGGGTCGGGGCGAGGGGAGGTCCGACACGGGTGGTAGCGCCGCCTTAGGCTTCGGCGGCCGGCCGCGGCCACGCTTCGGTGGCGCGTCGGGACCCGGCCTGATGTAGTTGTTCTTGACGAACAGCAGCTCGCCGCTCTCCTTCATGCGGGCCAGGTGCGCCGTGAGCAGCGACGAGTGGGCCGGCGGCAGCTCCCCGTACTTGGACTCCATGTACTTCGAGATGGCCGACTTGTTCGACCCGTTCTTCTCGTTCAACGCCTCGATCGCCTCCGTTATCATCTGCAGTTCGCACACAAACCAACACATCAACTCAAGACTCGTGATAAAGACACCATCTTGAAAGAGAGAGAGAGAGAGTACAGAAAGGAGGAAAGATCTCGACACACCTCAGGGTATGTTTTGCTAGCTTCCTCGTCGGTAGTAGCCATGGGGAGTGTGACTTCAGCTGGAGGATTTAGGGTTGGGGGATAGGTTGTTGATTGGGGATATCGGTTGCAGGATCGAGAGGGCTTTTAATGGAGGAGAAAGAAAGAGAAGGGAAAGAACAGAAAAGATTAAAAAAATGGCAAATAATAATAATAATAAAAGAAACAAAAGGGAAGATGGTGGGTGATAAGAGATGGGAATGTGGTCGTTCCGCAGAGCGCACGGACGGTCCTGATGTCAGGAGAGGTTGAGGATCGAAGCATGACGAGTGGCGCGAACAGACGTCTCGCGGATCGGTGACGTGGCGCCGAGCCTCGCTGGCCCCCGTCATATCTGGGTTTTCTTTTGTACTTGCACGCTTCGCTAAGCTGAGCTGGCATCGGACCGGTCGGATCTGGGTTCCACGCAGCCCGGATCCGAACCGGCCCTAATAACGGGTCCTGTCATCAGTGTAATTTATTATTCATAATTAAAATAAAATAAGTTTCCTGAAAACAGATGGAAAAAATGACTTCCTTTGGTTATTTAATATACAACTTTCAATTAAGCCTACTATAGTCGCTCCACTAGTAATTAATTATATATGGTTTAGTGTCTAAAGGAGCGTCACGCCCTTCCTAAATCATTAATATATTCATGAGCAAAACTATAAAATTATTGCATGATTTGCTTGGATTGCCATTGCAAACGACAATTATGTTAACTTCATGATATAAAATGCACGATTGGTATTTAATAGATTGAGTCTCTTCTTGTTTCATCTTTTATTCTACTTAAGATACTTAGCATCAATCCAAGATGAGAATATTCCACACTTCCTAATAGACTGTAAAATTTTGATGTCTTTCTATCGAAAAAAAAATCTCAAGACTGTAATAACGTTCACCATTATAAATAAATGACATATTTAATAAAAACTGAAGCAATAAAAAAAAAAGATTTGGTTACAACTCAATTATTAGCTAAACCTAAAACCTAACTCACATTTTATAATATAGCTTCAAATTACAAAATTAAGATTGACTTATAAAGATCTTATTAGTGCACTACCATCAACTTATATTTTTCATCGGTGGTTTAGGTCAAACAAAATTGATGGACTAACTAGTATTTTAGTACATATGAACTTAAGTAGGAAAGGAGTACATGTGAATGAAGTTGGAGAATTCGTCGTAACATGAAACTATACCTCACATGCACTATAATAGGGTTTGATATTAGTTATGATGGTTCTTGACGAGGACGTCAAACTCCTCAGTGGAAGAATTAAAATTGATTTATAAGAATTTGATAGGTGTATTTTATTAATTTTAACTTAATCATTTTGACCCATTTAATTGGTGAAGCTCGGGTCGTAACATTTGACTTTAAAATCTATTTTAACAAGTTAGATAATACATCACGACATACAATCATCATCGTTGAACTACGCCTGCATCATACTAATAAATCGAAAAAAAAAATTATTGAAAAAAATAAGTATGATAAGTGATCTTCCATTAGTCTCATATCGTAAATGAATAAAAATGATGAGAATAATATTTTTAATTATAGTCTAAGTATTTTGTTGAAATGAAGGTAATGAGCTAATTAATTCATCAAGCTCAGGTACTGATATATTTAAATGTTTTAATCCTAATCAAAGTTCAGACTTGTTATCGGACTAATCCATAGTAACATTATTTTAATACGGTGTGGTGCGTAAGACGGCCTTTGAATAGGGATACTGCTCGTCTCCTTCGACGCGGGCTATGGTTGCAGCCTTTAAGAAGAAGCCCATTCACTCCCCTCTCTTTCTCTCTCTCTCTCTCTCTCCCCTTGCGGCGGTAGGTGTAGAAGTGCTGTTCTTTTGGTGGAGATGACTCCATCGATGATGGATTCAGAGGGACGGGGAAGGAAGGGAGATGGGTCAACGATGAAGAAGAGATCGAGTGCATTAATTAACAAAGGGACAATACTGTACGTAGCTGAACGCGTTCATGCGGACGTAAACTGCGCAGCAAGTAGTGTTCTACGGATGAATGCTATCTATCTACCAGACTGTAAGAGAGTGTGCAGCAGATTGGGTGAGGATGTCAACTTGGATGTGTTCGAGTGGATGCGTGATGCTCGATTCTACGCTGAGACTGCATGCATGCAGCTGGGATCACAATCTTCTCTATTGTTCATGTCAGTGAGCAACTCCATAACATATCTGTGAGTTGTGCGTGGAGCTAACATCTATTCTGTAACAGCTTACTCTCACTTATGATTTAGAAGCCCAAACCGAGATGGGGAAGAAGAAGAAGAAGAAGAAGAAGGTGGGCGTCATCTCCTGGCACACAACACCGTCCAAAGATCAACAATGGTAATGCAAGGAAAGAGGAGGATAAGGTTTCACTCGAGAGAGAGGGATGGAAAAGAAGAAGAGAGCCAACAGATGTGTTGTCACCTTTGTGCATTTCTTTTCAATCAACGTCACATTTGAATTTGCCTGTGTTGTCTGGACCCTAAGAAAGCAAATAAAGAAGAAGCCAAACACATCTATCAAGAGATGATTGTTGCATCATTTCTGCCTTTCATCATCTCCAAAACCAAAAGCAAAAAAAAAAAAAAAAAATTAAAAGCAAGAAGAGGGAGGTAACTTTCTAGTTATAATTCATAATTCTAGAACAAGAATTGTTGCAGAAGAATGGGGGAGAAAGCGAAGACAAAGTACATGCATGCATGGGCCGCCACCTTTGGCTCTTGTCTTCTTCTTCTTCTTCCTCCTCCTCTTCTTTTTCTTCTATCATTAGCTTTATGCAACCTCATCTACGAACATGTCTCCTTCCATCGTTTTCCATCACATGCCTGCTTCTGTAGTTGCATACAAATCTTCTCTCGAGCCCCCATCTATCATTATTGCTGCTCGCCAAGGCTTCAAAGTTCGTAGAGTCGAGAGTTTAAGTCACGACGGACGGCCATCGGAGACTGCACTATTAATTGTCTCTGTGATCTCGCTGGTTCTGATGTATACGATTGATAGGACGACTCGGCTATCTAAAATTGAAATATTTTGATGATGCCATAATTAAATTGAGCCTCGGCTCACTAATTTGAGCTAAGATCTTAGCTTAGGTTTTGAATCTTTCATAGATCGAGATAATAAAATCATCCTTTACGGTGAGCGAGCTGCTTGTTCCATTTTTAAGTTCGGATTAATATTATTTATTACACCATAAGATGATCTCATCATGTGAACAATCATATGTCATGTCATCTACAAGTCGACTGTCCCATCATATTAATACGCCACATAATTTCCCAAACCATACTGTAGGCAATTCAACTAAAATTCGTTCTTTGAAACTAACTTATAATGTATTTAAATACTGTATCAAAGGTAATTTTGGTTAAGTATAATGCATTAATTAATTAGGATTTCTCTGCAGAGATATTTTATAGGTGTTCATAGAAATGTTTTGTCTCTTCGTGATAAGGCTGCTACGACCAACGACACGACGTGAGATGACATCACCCGTGACAGGTTGGAGGATGCCCGGGAAAGTAGTCAGGGCTGAATCGGTCAACCTGTCGACCGCAAAAGTCCTGGCTAATTATTGGAGTTCGTGGGTCCAGCAGCGGGCCCCGCACCTCGCACGAGACAAGTTACGGCATTGATTCCTGCCTGCCGCCGTGCCAGATAAGGGTGTTTTTTGTCGGGTTGTCGTGGGCGGACGGGCGGCCCAGATTCCATCACCCGGCACGAAACGCGAGACGTCAAATCACGCTCGGGTTGCCTCTTTTTGGCCTTTCGTAAACGCCTCCCCAAAACGCCACCCCTCCCTGCGTCTCTCACGACGCCGTCCCTTGCGCTCTCGCGGGCGGGCCCCGCACTGCTTCGTCGGGGCGGAGAAACTCGTGGGTGTGGAGAGTTGGTCTGGGTTTCTTTTTCACTTGTCATTGCGTGTCGTGAGAGAGAGTTGTCTTTAAAGTTGATGGCAACGGTGACTGGTCCAGAGTGATGGGGCCCGCAATAGTTGCGTCCAGTGGTTATCCAGCTAAGCTGTTGGACCATCTTTACATGATCCATGCTGAGGGCATCGCTTCCCCCCATTAAATAATGCACAGCTGCTGTTATAGATAGATTAAAGGATGGGAATGAAAAAAACATACAAAAATAATATATATATATATATGATATTAGATTTTTGGTGCTACCAAACTCGAGTAAAAAATCGATTTTTAATATATTTTTTTTGCAATGAGTGTTTCACACATGAATTTTTAATATGAATATTCGAGGGACGTTGAATTTATTTAATCGTGTTTGGATGAATGTGGAAGTTAAAAGTATATACTGAGGTTTTTTCCTAATCGTTTAATTTTTTTAGATTTATAATTACATAATTAAATTTAAAATAAATATAAATTAAAAAAAATAAAAATAGATACTCGAATTGGAATCTCTTTGCTTTAATTGTCATATTTAAATGCATAAGATTCGTGACACCCATATTGAAAAAGTTAGATACTCAATTAAAGCGTGACATTTTTGTTCCCAATATATCAATGTCAAAGGTAGATAAATACGATCTTATCTGATTTATCGACACGTCTCATAAAATATCACTCGTCTCATACTTAATTTGACTCAAAAGTATATTAGAAAAACTTGAACTCGTTTCTTTTTTTCTTTTTCCTCTCAATTCAAGATAAACTTTATAATTTTATAAAGTAACATTATTTTTTTCTACCAATGGTAAGTGGTGAGAATAATATTAAATCCTAATATCTTGCTAAAATATTTACTAGTTATATCTAAAATTTTATATCCATGGTTTTGTTTATTTCTTATGTTACTTTAATTATGATATGACATATCTTGATCCATTTCACGAGAGTTGTCATACCACCGCGATGGAATCAGCTAGGCACCCCAAGTCAATTTGGACTATGACTTTGGGGTAGGTCGTTGCTCTGTTCTACTGTCGAAGGAGCATGGTAAGACATGATGTAGCTTAAACGATATTAGCGGATAGGTCGTCGGTTCATCCCACTATCCAAGAAGCACGACATGGTACAACGTAGCTTAAATGGCATCGACGTCCAAAGTATGATCCAACTCTCCTAAGACACCAAAATGCATTAACGTCTATGTACTGTGGCACCATCAGTCATTAAGCATCCTCGTTATGATGTATAAAAGCCACCCAAATTAATAATATCGGAGGAGATACTTTCGACTACTATGATCATTCTCCTCGAGCTCCGACTTCAACTAATTTGACCATCGGAGGGGTCAAGTCGAAATGTCCCCCAGTCTGACTTTAGCCTTTGTGTAGGGCACAACGACCCGAGAGAAGGAGGAGGCGATCGTCTTTCGCATGACGAGACGTCGATACGAAGATCTCATGACTAGGTTTTTTCTAAATTATGCTCGGAGCAACAATTTACGTTCTTGTGCACTCGAATAGAATATTATCAGTTTTATGCTTTCATATATATATATATATATATATATTTGTGCATGTGTGATTAATAACATGAATAATGATTAAGAGCATCAAGAATGTACCAAGCATTAATTTTTTTTTATGAATGTAACATGAACTAAAATAAGGTATTAGCATTTTTTAACTCGGACCAACTTTAAAATAATAGAATGTGCATATATCTTAACCGAAGATATTTAATATAAATCTATATAGACTATAACTCTAGTCATGGAAGATAGAATTATGAATATAATTTTTTTTATATATATGCATCAAATCAAACATATATATATATATATATATTCCTTTACGATGAAATCAGTCAAAAGATGGTTTGCCTACATGATTGAATGAATCAAAAGATTAATTTCGTTCTCCACTCAATAATCAAATGAGACATATCAAAACATTTGATAGAAGCTTGAACTCGCCATGACATGTTCTTATGCTTGATTTCTTTAATTGTTAAACTTGAACCGTAATTTTTTTATTTCCTTTTGTCATTAAGCAACTAAGCTACCACTAAAAATCACACAATCTTCCTCTATTTCTTATCTCAAATGATAAATGTAATATTATTTTTTACCGACATGAAAACAAAAAAAATTGAATATTCTTTTTAACTTTGTTCCAATGCGAATAAGTTATGTTAATATATATAATATCATTGGTATATGTTTTGGGTATACATAGTAAATTATGAATACGATATTTGATGTAGTTTTATCAGTTAAATCAGTTAATATATTTAAAATTTATAAACTGAAGTTTTGGCTCATTAATCTAAAACAAAAGAGTTATAAAATAAATATGTCAATCTTCATCACGAAGGGATCAATGATGAGAACAAGTCACATTAGAATGTTTGTTGCTCCAATATATATAAATCTACTCACACATTACATTTCATATGCCAAATGCTTCTTTGGTAGAGAAGATACAATTAATTGCCTCGTCGAACTCGTGACAACCGCAAGCATACAATTAATTATGTTTGTTCTCTAACTATGCTATCCGTATACCTTATGAATAGGAATGATCATATAACAAAATGACATGTAGCCACGACGTGGATGCAACATCATTTCCAACTCATCAATAACTAATATTAGATCTTTACATTAAACAATCTTACCAAATGTATGTTAATATTATACACTAATAAATTTGATATATATATATATATTATCATACTATTTTTCTAATATAATAATAACTCATTAATAATTAAAAATTATATATTATTAATATAAAACTGATAGAAAATATATCATTACCTAATCTTTTATCTAACACATCACTGTCACATTTAGGATTTAACAAAAAAAAGACAAAGGTAGTCCTCCACTCGTTTACCAATATAGACAATAGTTCAAAATAATTAATTATGTACTTCTCCTCTTATCGACAACATAGATAAAAGATCAAGGGAAGATTGTTGAAGGTGATTAAAAAATGTCTCAACCATAAAATATTTCATGTAATATTCAACTACTTTACGACTAAGTATAGATTTTATTTTTAATATAATAAAAGAGAATCATATTTTTGACCACTTACCTCAATACTCATATATTTCAGATTACTAATTCAAGTATCGAAATGGTTGAGTCGAAAAACTTTTTCTAATTTTATTTTTCATGCAAATGACACTTTACGAGTTACACGTTTTCACTTCGGAGGCATATCAAGCAACCCGTACATATGAGCTCGATGATTTCTTCTCTTAATAGAAATTATCATTCGAAATGTTTGAAAGATAATCTAAAGGAGATTAATTTATTGAAACATGATCGATCTGACTGATCCAATCTTTAAAAACCGATCTATTCCTATTAAAAGATTACAACGTATTAAATGTGTCGATGATGAACCAATTGTAGGGACAATTGTATTGGATCCTAATTATGGGTACAATTACAAAGTATTAATATATCTTGGGTTACTAATTTAGGTATCAAAGGGGTCGGATCAAAAATTATTTTATGATTTTTATTTTCATGCAAATGACACTTTACGAGTTAGACGTTTTTACTTCGATAACATATCATACAACTCTGCACATATAAGCTTGATGACTTTATTCTCTCAATAGAAAGGAGATTAATTTATTAAAATTTGATCGGTTTGACTGATCCAAATTTTTAAAACTGGTGTATACCTATTAAAAGATTACAAAGTATTAAATATGTTGATCATGAACCAATTGTAGGGACGATTGTATTGGATCATAATTGTAGCAAAGTATTAATATACTTTGGGTTAGTAATTTATGGGTAGAAGGGGTTGGATAAAAAAAATTTGATTTTTATTTTTATGCAAATGATACTTTAAGAGCTAGATGTTTTCACATCGACGACATATGAGCTAGATTACTTCTTCTCTCGGTAGAAATTATCATTTGAAATATGAAGATAATCTAATGGAGATTAATTTATTGAAACTTTGATAGGTCTGACCGATCGAATCTTTAAAAACTGACTTATTCTTATTAAAAGATA
Source organism: Ensete glaucum (assembly GCA_021527575.1). Classification (NCBI taxonomy): domain Eukaryota; kingdom Viridiplantae; phylum Streptophyta; class Magnoliopsida; order Zingiberales; family Musaceae; genus Ensete; species Ensete glaucum. The sequence continues at coordinate 43,001,563 of CM038558.1, forward strand.
AAAGAAGTATTAAATGTGTCGATCACGAACCAATTGCAGGGAGGATTGTATTGGATCCTAACTCTTGCTAATTTGATTCGTATCGATCCAAGCCGTGGTGATGCGAGCCGAAGGATACCGTGGAAGCAAAGAAACGGACAAGCCGTGGGTGGGGGATCAGCTGCTCCACGAAGCAGGTTATCCATCCACAAGCCATCCGCCACGTGATCCTTCCTCGCGGTGCTGCGGAACGAGGACGCGGTTTTTGACGTAATCAACGCGTAAGGCGTCCACCGCTGGCCAATCGTTGTTGGATAGATAACACAGCTATTCTCGTGTATCGTGGTCGACATCTAACACCGGAGCTTAGTGGAATGGCGATTCCGTAGTTTTCTTGGAATAGAGGGGCAGATCAGTGAACCCATTCCTTCGAGCTGGTCTCGCCGGCATAAGCGCCGTGCACGAGATCTCGGCCGTTGATTTCGATAACACCATCGTCCACAGCCCTCCTTGTTGCTATCTTATTATATATAGGAACGAAACGGCATATTAAAATGACCTCTTGATTTGGTTTCCCGAAGAGGGGAGGGAGACGGCGGCGACCAGGGAGAGGGGCGATTTCTAGGGTTAGGAATAGGGCTAAGGTTTCGGCTTTGTTCCTGCGGTCGATGGAGAGATCCAAAGGTCCGTACGTGGGGTGGCAGGAGGTGGTGGTATCCAACGACAGGGGTCGCCGGGTGGTGCACTACTACCTCAAGGGCGCCGGCGGCGGGGCGGATCTGGCTGTGGTGGGTCGCGAGAAGAGCGTGCGGCATATGTCCTACGCCGTCCCAAATCAGTTCGTTAGATCGCTCATGGCTAGGCCCCACCTCCTGCCTTCCTCGCCCTCGTCGTCACCGCACTCGCCGCAGGCGTTGTTCTCGTTTAAGTGGCGCTCGAGGAGGGAGGTCATCGACTGGCTCTCTTCTCTTGTTTCAGGTGCCCCTAAAGTTTCCAATTTGCTTCTTTTAATCGTCGGATTTGACAAGGAATAAGCGAAGAAACGTTGGAAATTGAAAATACAAATTTTTTTTAAAGATGAGATTTGGGTTTTATGGCCTGGAAAATGGTTTGTGGGGTGAATCTGTTTGGTTCGCGATGAGAATTGATTGAAAGGTCGCTCCTTGTGGCCACTTTGTTTCATGATTTGGTTTGATTGTAAACCTGCGGGATTTCACATGTTTCCTTTCTCAACACGTTCTGCCTGTATTGGACGGACACCGGTCCTTTCTTTTATGCTTCAACTTTTGCAGCAGTATTTGATTTATTTCTGCGATTGATGTGTTCGTTGGAAATGGTGTTATTTTCCTTATCTCATGTGCCAATCGTCTTCATCAAATTTGTAACAATTGATTGTTGGGTTGGATATATTTGGTTTCTAATGGGATTCTTGCGAAAGGTGCCTCCTTGTGGCTGCTTGTTTCTGGTTTGTTTGGCTTGGAATTATCTCTTGTGTCCTTCTTGACGTGTCGTGTGTGTAAATCTTTATCCGTGAATCGTATAATTATATTCAGCTGAGAAACAGGAACAAAGAAAGATCAAAAATATTTTTTTCTCCTGGATTTGTGTTACGAATTTGTGGAGTAAAAAAACTTTGCAGTGTTAGATTGTTTTCATCTATTGATGTGTTCTTTTGAGAGGATCTTCGTTTCTCCTTGTATCTTTCTTTGCAAGATCATTCCTTGGGCGATAGAGTTAGATGATTCTCTTTCTTCATCTCAAGTTATGCCCTTTTTGATGGCATGCTGATATCTAATAAGAAGAAATATAACAAGAACTCAAGGAAAAAGAACGAAGTTTTGAACAAGAATTCATCTGGATGTCTTGATGCCTTTTAGTATTGTTTGGTGAAATTTCCAGTGTTCCGGATTTTTTTACCCCCTTTTCTTTCTTTTTTAGATAGAGTAACATAAGAATATATTTTGGTTGGTTTAATGTGTCTTTGTTGCCTTTTTTTTCAAATATATGCATCGACTTGATCAAGAAATATGCATACTGTTGCACATGTTCAATTTGTGTTCTTGTTGTTATGTATACACATTTAAACCAATGTATTTCCCTTTGATAGTCAAACTTGTTCTTTTAGATCTGGATTACTTTCTTTTTATTTTTATCCTTTGTAATTACCTTCTCTTTTTTGTTTTATGTGTCCTTTCTCTCCATTTTTCTAGAACAAATCTAGTGGTACATGATTGTGCCTATGGTTATTTCTTTCTTCCTTGATTCCGATCTGATCCTGCATGGTTCTACTTTTTTGTCTTGAAGTTTATTGAAGGATGCTGTAATTTTTTTCGCTTGTGACTTCTCTTAACTGAGATATATTTTCCAGTTTCATGTTATTTTTGTAATCAATTTGTCGATCAGTGGTGTGTCTAAATTCTTCTAGTTGGACCGTGGATTCTGTCATGCCACACTAATCTTTTGTCCCTATACTTCTTTCACCTTTTTAGATCTCAGTATGCTAGTTGCTCTTGAAATTCTCTCTGTTTTCTCTTTGTTCATCCATATTAATAAGATTTTTTTCGGGTGTATCTGGCCGAAACTTTCTCTGAATATTGTATTTACTTAAATTTCATTTTTACCCTATGATATGTCTTATTCTCTCCAATTCCCTTTGTTAGTGATGTATTTCAGTACCACCCGGAAATCTAAATCTTTCATATCTGAATCAGTTACATGGCTGATTATTTTTCTTTTCTATTTCAGTTTTCAATTGTGAGAACTGAAATATAAAAATACCATGTTATTTCTCTTTTCTATGTCTTATTTCTCTTTTCTATTAGACCTTGTTTCTTTATATCTTTTCTTTAGTCTTAACATAGGTCGAAGTGGAAAAAATACCATGTCGTTTTCGTGCTTTGTAAAAGCTACATTTTGCTCTTGTTATGAAATAGTTCTCTACTTATGTACTCTCTTTATTTGATGTTGTCTAAGGCATAAACTGCCATTTGTCCATATTTTCTTACATCTGATTTTGATCTTGTGTCTCTGCAACAAATTGACTGGGTTCTGAGACAAACATGTTGAAATAGGCTAGATTTCTACATCTAGTTTACCATGTGAAAACATTCATGTGTTCTAGGATTATAATGTATGTACTGATTTTTGTTTGGTTGTTGTCTTGTGTCGAAGCTTCAGAAACTTCAAATGTTTTATTGATGGTTAAATGTAGTTGTATAGGAGCCTTGTGTTGCAGACCAAGTTAAGTTATTTGCCAACTAATGAATTATAGGGGAACTCTAATTGATATTTTGGTCATAATTTGTAGTTATTCCTGTTTGCGTCTGTTTGTTAACTTTAACAATCCTGTTTGTTTTCTTGATTGGGATATAATAGTACTTTTCCTTCTGATTTTCATTTACTTTTTAGTCTCTTTCTGGTTGATACATGTTACCGTTTTTAATTTTCTGACATTTTGTGGCTTGCTTTCTCAATTCAAGTTTGTAGTCTGGAATTTGTTCAATTGAATGTTTGAATAACTAACATGCTTGTATATCCAGATGCCATTGCCACTGAGTCTCCTCTGGCAGTTGATGGATTTCCGGATTGTGAATATTCTGAAAACGATCCCCCAAATTCCAAGGTACCAAAAACAGTATAATTGGATATCTTCAAAAATTGGTTGCAATATGATATTCTTGTATTACAGAAAAATATATTTTTTTATTAACTTCAATGCTCATCTTCATTCAGCTTCCTTCAAGAAAAACAGCCCATCCATCTAAAGAGTTTTCATGGCTAGGTGCCTCATGGATCTGCCGTAAAAGGAAAAAGCATTATCGATCCTTCCGTAAGAATGGAATCACAATTTCAGTAAGCACTATTTCCAAAATTTTCTTTGCTACCAATGTTATTAGCAGGTCCTTGATTATATGGATGCTTTTCTTTTCCTTGCCTAGGTCCATGATTTTGTCATTGTAATGACTGAAGAGAACAAGAGTCTAGTCGCTTATGTGGAAGATTTATATGAGGACCTGCGAGCTAACAATATGGTTGTGGTACGGTGGTTTCACAAAGCTGATGAAGTTGGTATTGTTTTGCCTCCCGACATTAATGACAGAGAGATTTTCTTTTCTCTTTGTCTTCAAGATTTCAGTGTTGAGTGTATTGATGGATTGGCTTCAGTTCTCAGTGCGCAACATTTTGAGCAGTTTCAGAATGAGACAAGACACTCCAACTGGAGACCTTATATGTGCCGCAGGCAGATTGATAATGATGATGTCAAGCCATTTGATATCACCCAACTCCAAGGCTACTGGAGCCAGCAATTACTTCGTTCCATGTTCACATCTCCCGTTAAGTTGCGGCTGAAGATTACCCGTGGAGGTTCTGTTTTATCTGCAGAAAAAAGTGATGTTTTCGTAGGTGATTCCAGGAGGAATCACCAGTTGCATTATGGGGATATCCAGGTTGCAGAAACCACTATAATGGATATGCAATCTAGAGGTTCTTCTGTTAGCAGAAAAACTGGAAAGAATGTCACAAGCACCCTTTCTGGTTCTGCTATGATAAGAAAAAAATTATTTAAGCAAAAACTTCAGCGGCAATTATATCCTGGTTGCCAGGTCGAAGTGCTTTCACAGGACAGTGGACTAAGGGGTTGCTGGTTCCGATGTGTGATTATCAAACGGCATCAAGATAGGGTAAAGGTCCGTTACCAAGATATACTAGATCCTGAAGATGGTGGTAATACCGAGGTAATTACGGGAAACATTGCTTTTACGTTGCCCCTCTATCACATCTGTGTCTATGCTCAGACCTTTTTTTTTTTTTTGGCAGGAATGGGTATCGCTATCCAGGGTTGCAGCACCTGATGAGCTTGGCATTCACTGTGAAAGGACCATTGTTCGGCCGCACCCTCCTCGGAGAGGCAAGACATACAACTTCGATGTTGGTGCTATTGTGGATGCATGGTTGCATGATGGCTGGTGGGAAGGAATTGTCATTCATAAAGATTTTGAAGGGCAAATGCATGTGTACTTTCCAGGTATTGTGACTCATGGTATACCAAGTTTTTATGCCACATGCATTCCAAAATTAGATATTTCATCCTGATAGAATACTTCTATGCTAACTAATGTCACGTATTGCAAACTCTGATTGTGCAGGAGAAAATCGCACCTCGGTTTTCTGTCAGGGTGAGTTGAGGCAGTCCCAGGATTGGATCAATAACAAATGGAACAGATTAGAAGATAGGATGGATATTGCAGATTCACTGTTCTCAGATACGATGACCATTACGAATGATATATCTGATTATGAACAATTCACCAAAGAGCAATACGTGGAAGAAACTAATGGCAGCAGCTTACCAGCTGACACGGTACAAGATGAGACCATACCAAGTGGAGATTCATCGAGCGATGGGGAGGCAGGCATCCTGGACCTTACCAAAGATTCCCATTTCAATAAACTCAAATGGAAGAGAAAACGAAGAAGGGAGCAAACAGAAGATGGTTCTTCTCACAAGAAACAACACTTGGAAGCTAGCAGCAGCGGCAGTCAAGATGCGGCGGAGTCCAGCGCCTGTGGTGGTTTTGTGCTACCCAAGTCATTAACTGTTGATCACGAGAACTGCAAGATCGGAGGTGACCCTCTGTTCAATACCCCAATGGCGATCTCCAGCCTCGTCATGTCCCAGTAGACTCTGGTGATTTGTACATTCCCCATGTTCGATGATGCTTTGTCTGAGGATTACGGCGGCCATGGTGGGATGCGGTTTTCATGCATCCCCATGCTCTCCTCACCCCACGGGATGAATAAAGCCCTCACTCAATCTGACACTTGCTACATTTGTGTTTCTGTTCAAGGATGAGGATGTGCAAGCACTGAAGCATTGACCTCTAATGTATCCTAACCCAAATTTTGCCCATCATTCATTTCGAATGACATCCCATCTCATCCCAGTCTTTCCTTTTGAACTCTAACCGTTGTAATTCTTATTGAACTGAAAAGAAATGACTACTTCATGTTTTTACCTTCATCTTTGTTTGTAAGATTTTACTGTACAAATACACTACTACTACTACCACCAAATCTTTAACGAGAATAGATTACAGAGGTGCTGATGATACTGTCTAATCACTGCCCTCTTTTCTCAAGCTTGCGCCAGTTTTAGCCCTATACTTGCTGAAGCCTGTGCCGGTTGATGGTGACCTGCTGCCCATACTCTCTGTGGTGGTCTATGAATCTTATGTTTTGTTGGCTCTCCGAGAACATTCCGGAGTCAACGTTCCCCAAAGCAGACGTTTGTTGTGCTCTCACACGCAACCTTGACTCCGTCTGGTTGAGTTATGAGTTCATCACCCTCGTCACTGTTCTTATACGCTTGTTGTGCTCTCACACGCTTCCTTCCTCGGCACAGCCTTCACCCGTCCTTGACTCCGTCTGGTTGAGTTATGAGTTCGTCACCCTCGCCACTGTTCTTATTTTCGTTTTGACTTCGGACCGCTTCGACACTGTCGAGCGCGAGATTTGAAGCACATCACCAGTTTGACGTCAAGCGCTTGGCGTTGCCGTCTAATTTACCTCCGTCGCGACCCACAAGACGGTGTGAGAACTACTTAATTCTACTCACCGTCCCCGTGTTGCTACGTCACATATGCGGGACCCAGCCGACACCGGTGAAGGTAAGCGATACGGGTTCCAATGTCCCGAGTCGTCTATTAATTGGTGCACCGCGGGCCCTTGGGGCAACTTTTGTCCTCGGGACTCTGGTGGCCTAAAAAAGGACGTAAAATTAAGTCGAGAGTAAAAGAAAAGGGGGAAACGGAAGATGAAGAGCAGATCACATTGCGATCGATGGGTGATTAGCTCACCGCCTTCCTCGCCCCGCAATCCCAAATCCACCGCCTCGCATCGGATCGCCGACGGTTTCCTTTCGTCGATTGGTCGTCGCTGATGACGACGAGACCTAAGAAATTCCTGGAGAGCCTCATCAAGCCCTTCATCGGCCGCGGCAACAAAGGTAGGTCTTTTTTCTCTTCTTCATGGTTTTTGACGTTTGTTTTCCGGCTCCAATCGATTCGTTGTGGTGTCTGCAGAGGAGAAGGAGGAGGAGGACTTGGAGGCGATCGCGGCCAAGGAGCACAAGGTGTTCCGGTACGAGATGCTGGTGGCTGCCACCCGCAACTTCAACCCCATGCAGAAGCTCGGGGAAGGGGGATTCGGTCCCGTCTTCAAGGTAAAGTGCGCCCAATGGACTGACATCGAAGAATTAGAACCTTCGAATTAGGCGGAGGGAGAAGTGGCTTGTGTCGATTGATGAGTAGCGTGATCTATACTGCAGGGGCGGTTGGAGGATGGACGGGAGGTGGCGGTGAAGCGCCTGGGCCGGGGGTCGCGGCAGGGGGCGCGGGAGTTCGAGAACGAGGCGATGCTGCTGTCGCGGGTGCAGCACAAGAACGTGGTGAACCTTTACGGCTATTGCGTCCACGCCGACGACAAGCTCCTCGTCTACGAGTACGTCCCCAACGAGAGCCTCGACAAGCTCCTCTTCTCCAGTAAGCACCACTCACCCCCTTCTTCCTCCCCCGCCAACCACCGTCTAGGGCACAACTGAAGTCACGATACCCGAATGTGTCACCACGCATGGTAGGGCCGCGGTGGTGCATGTGCGCCACCTCCGCCAGTCGGTGACCCAATTCGTGACTCGAAGGTGCAGCTGTGTTTGGGCAATAATGCAAGCCAAAAGAACATAGCATTCCTTCGGATCGCAGAAAACGCGTATTCGTTAATTAATATTATTGATTGATTCATCATCATTTAGGAGTCCCACATCACACGTGATCGCCTCGAGTCACGCGTCATTTGTTCGCACGCAAAATGGTAGCTTGAGAATGGCATGGGCGATGCACGCGTCAGCATTTGGTGCTCAGCAAGACACGTTGCAGGCGTGTGGTGCGATGTGATGGGAGTACCATTTGGCCATGGAAAAAAAAAATATGAACTCTTGCGTTGCATTCTGTGCATCCATCGATCCTTTCTTTCTACACGGAAGAGAAGGAAAACGATGCATGTCATCTTGATAGAATCCGTATCCCCAGTCAAGCATGTCATCCTTTGTATGATTGGTTTCCACGCCATGCAAATGAAATGTTGACTGGTCTACCGCTGACGACAGGCTGAGGTGGATGGAGTTCGCATCATTTGGTTGAGCGTCGCTGGAGAACCACTGTGCTATATTATTTCCGCTTAATTTTAGGGTTTGGAACATGTGAACTGTGATCGGTAGCTGACTGACGTTTACTGCAATTTGTTTGCTGAGAAGGAGAAGAGGAGGGTGATGGGAACAAGATGCGGGTGGACTGGAAGCTGAGGTACCAGGTGATGGTCGGGGTGGCGCGGGGGCTGCTCTACCTGCACGAGGGCGCGCACACCGCCATCGTACACCGTGACATCAAGGCCGGCAACATCCTGCTCGACGACCGGTGGGTCCCCAAGATCGCCGACTTCGGGATGGCGCGGCTCTTCCCGGAGGACCAGACCCACGTCAACACCCGCGTCGCGGGTACCAATGGCTACATGGCGCCGGAGTATGTCATGCACGGCTCCCTCTCCACCAAGGCCGACGTGTTCAGCTTCGGCGTCTTGGTTCTGGAGCTCATATCGGGCCGGAAGAATTCAGCATTCAGCCCCCTCCCCGACCCCGCGTCCGACAGCCTTCTGGAATGGGTATGACCCCCCCCCCCCCCCTTCCTTCCTCCCTCCATGCGTATGTGTATACATGCTGACTCGAATGGCTTCTTCTCAGGCTTGGAAGCTCTACAGGAAGGGCCAGAGCCTGGAGCTCCTGGATCCTGCCGTGGCGTCCGCGGCCGACGCGGAGCAAGTCGCGATGTGTGTTCAGATCGGCCTCCTCTGCACACAGGCTGACCCCAAGCTGCGGCCGGACATGAAGCGCGTGGTGATCATCTTCTCCAAGAAGCCGAGCGTGCTCGAGGAGCCGACCAGGCCTGGCATTCCTGGATCCAGATACCGAAGAAGATCCTACGGAACCCGCGGCTCCCACTATTCAGCCGGCGAGTCCTCCTCCACCATCAACTCCGCCACCACCGCTGCCTCCACGGCCACCACCTCGACCACCCCCACGATGCATCACGAGGCGCATCAGGAGCAGCATCCTACGTAACAATGGATCGTGTCGTTTGGCACTCTCTTCGTGGTTTTGTATTAAACGGGCAGGTATTAGTTTCATTTTATTATATCGTTGTTCCTTTTGTTGTGTGTAAATTCTTGTAGGAAACTTGGACGAGCTTTCTAGAAGTAGGAATTCTTTAATGCAAAAGAAATGTGGTTGTAGAGAAATTTTTTTTTATATGCAGGATTGATTGATCACATGAGATCAGCTCCGCACACTTACGCTTGGTTTTGAGATAAATTAGTTGAACATTGATAAGTAATCCAAGTCATCATTCATCACTCAATCACCACATAAGAAAAGGCTCCTATGACCTATCACCCATTAGTATGTGCGGATAAGAGTTCAAATAAGTCGATTATAAAATATTTTTTTACAAAATATTCATGAGAACGTTCATAGAAGTCAAAAGGGCAACTCACGATAGTTATAAACTGCCTCGCCTCCATTCTGAAGTCTTCACGAGAATATTTTATCTCTTTAAGATCAGATATAAAAACATATCCTCAACTCTAGATAAAGTGGTATTAAAATTAACAACATAAATCGACGTAGGTTAGCCTCGTGACTAACTTGAGCGACAAAGGGATCGACTCAAGAAGTCTCCCTTGTCCATGTAACATTTTGGGAGAAAGCGTTTTCCACCTCAAACGACTCTGTGCATACATATTATGATCACGTCGGACTGACAAGAACATCAATAATATTTTTTCCTTAATAAGTATAAATAATAAAATATTAAATTAAATTTAAGATATCAGCTAACATAGCTGAAAAGTATTTTAACAGTTTAACAAAAGCTCCTCAGATTGAATTCTATCTTTTGTCACTTACCCTTCAAAAAAAAAATAGTTGTGATAAATTTGTTGAGCATAAATAATAAAATAATTGAGATAAATCGATTAGCTTGATAAATATTTCAATAATTTATCATAAGATCCTGAGATTAAACTCTGTCTGTGTCACTTACCTTTAAAAAAAAAAAAAAGGAGAAATAGAAAGAGGAGGAGGATAAAATGAACAGCAAGAGTACATGAAACAAGCTAACGGGACTTATGATGTTGTTGCATGGAGACTCAGTTTCTCCGATTATATCAGATGAAGCATCGCAAGCCATTCCAAAATCCACTCATTAAAGTAAAGAAAAGGAGACTTGGAAATGTTAAAGCCAGAAAACCGAACCAAACCATTCATACATAACGGGGAGTGGTATCAAGAACTCCATCTAGCTATAATACGTCTTGGATACATGCCTCAGCAATACAAACTGCATCACTCACATCAAAATCCTATTAAGTTCCTTCTTTTTTAGCTCACAGTATTCAAACACCTGAATCCAAATGGCAGGCACCTTGCAATGGATGCCGCTATGTAGAAAAAGTCGATCATAAGCATCGTCGGGGACTAATCGATAGGGTACGAAAAAGGCCATCCAACACGAACAAACAAGAACAAGATCACTATGACTGGAGCAACCCAGATGGATCAGTAGCTACTTCTACAGCAAATGATGCAATTCCCTGATATATATATATATATATATATATATTATATATATATATATGCGACTGCCGTACCAGCCAAAAAATTGAGATGTCCTGGTTCAGCTATCATCGTCGAGACCTCTGGTTTACCATGGACCTGTTTGTGTCCTCCTCAAGAGATGTTTCTTTGTTCCATGCAGATGACTGATCGTTTGTAAGTCCTGTTAGAACCAAATTCAAACCTTAAGTACATTCATCTTATATAGAGTATATCAGAATTCTGATTACATAAATATACTTGCACAAAGAAATTTGACACTTAATTAGTGACTTTTGGTTTTGTTGGATTATTTTGACATGTTCCGATTAGGGCTTGAAGTTTGAAAGAAATCAAAGATTATGAGCGGTATAACTTCGGCGCTGTTTTGATCCGCAATGAAAATAAAAAAGCATATCATGAAATTCTAAGTCGAGAACATCAAGGTTATTGCAACATCTTTAAATGGAGGGAAAAATTATAAATGAACGATCGTTTCAGAAAGAAAGAGTTACCTGATTCTTCTGCATCTCCATCATCTCTGCCTGCAAACAATTGAACAGTGTCACCGAAGTTACTCTCATATTTGCACATAGTGTCGTATATAACTACAGTATGGCTTTCTAACATCATAACTTTCATATTTACATGCTGTGGCACAGCGATAAATGAAGGGGGGGGTTTTTTTTTTTTTTTCCCTCGACAAATATGTCCATTCTCTTATCATGTAACAAAAATATCCTGGCATCAGTGACATCATTTAACTAAATTTTGGTTCTTCCAGGCAGATGTCATGGAATCAGGATTTCCAATTTAACTTAAAGACTACCACTCTCACTTTGATCTCCAACTTGCAACCTACTATCTCCCATAGTCACATATAAGCTGTGACTTCATCATTATAAACATCCAAGTGGAAAAAAGGATGTAATGTTACTGAAAATTTGGGACAGTGATGCAAGAATTGCGGTGATAGAAAGGAAGAAACTGATGGATATCTATTTTTATAGACAGATTTCGATGACTTGATGGAAAATTAAATCATGTTATCACGAATCGGACATGTAAATATAAGCATTACAACTAGAAAAACCTGCTTTTCTTGCAATTCTTGATTTTGCTCTTTGAGTTTTGCTACTTCGGCCTCCAGCTCCATGGTATAAGCCTAACTCAAATCAGTAAAAAAGAGTATCCACTCAGTATCGGCACAATGTCCTTTAAACAAAAGAGAAATCGATAAAAGCCCTTGTTCTCCACTCAAATGACAGAAAGAAACTGGAAGCAGAAACATAGCCAATGATTACGGCTTAATTGTTCTATAGATTACTACCATAAAAATACTAAAGGAAATATCGTGCCAAATAATTTACGAATCATCGATGTAGGATTGAAATATGTAATCTCGTTCGCAGAAAGATAAAATGCTAAGCATCAGGCTAAAGCTCGATGGAGGATTTTGCTACGTTCTTTAGATTTACGACTTCGCATATCTAGATCTACATTGGTCTGATACTTGTTCTTCCAGCATCAGTTAGTTGTCCGTAAGCATGTTGATTAAGAACGTACTTGTCTTCCAGGAAAAAAGATGCATCTATATATGCCACATGGTGGCCAAAGATCAATCAAGCCTTCCATCTTTCGTCTGAATAATAATGTTCAGAAAACTTCGAGACCAAACATTAACAAGATGAGCCGTGTTCGCATATCGTATTGGTTTTGTTAGCATGTCACGATCGATTCAGGATCCTAAATTTATTTCAAACTAACCAACAAATTTTCTAGCTCAAAACAAAACAAAAAGCTGAGGAACAAATTTCCTAACCAAAGAACAGTCTCACATCTCATGCTACAAACAAAGAGAACCTTGGCCAGGCTAGCTAAATATTAAACCAGTACCTACAAGTGGATCCCCATATCCAAAATGCATAGAATTGTTCTATTAATGTGCAATTATGCAAAGAAAAATAAGATTAAAAAAAAAAAGAAGATAAAAGAATTCAAGCAAAGCATAAACTAGTAGGAAAGGTACCTGTTTCCGGGCACGCGATCTAGCAGCTGACTCCCTGTTCTTGATCATCCGCCTCTGTCTCCTCTCTATAACTTTCTCCACGCTCCCGCTGCGCTTCCTTCCCCTCATCCCACCACTAAACATGTATGGAGCCTTTGGCACCGAAGGCAGATCCCTGTTGGCTTTCTCAAGCATGTCGGGAGAGAGATGATTCCCCGGCGACCCGTTCACTGCTACAGCTCCGGCTCTGTCTGGGCCAATTATCCCTGTCATCAACCCATCGGTCACTTCAGCATCATCGAAGCTAACAAGTCCTCTGCTTCGCACAGGAATCGGAGCCGCATAAGGTCTCGCCACGGTGACCATCATCCCCAGATCGGCAGCTGAGCTACGAGGGATGGAAGCGTTGATTGTGTTCGTATTACTTCGATGCCCAAATCCAAGAGCAAGCCCGGTGGAGTTGTCTATCGTCGGCATATCGTCAAACAACACATTGGTGCTACTGCTTCTGTTCCCGGCCGGCCTTGGGAGTGCTGGCGACGGAGTCGAGTCCTCCCGCACCACCCCGGCTTTCACCAAGAACTCCTCGAGGGTCATCTCTCCCAGACTGGTCTGCTGCGGGACGTCAGCTCCGCCACCGGCGATCCCCTGAACGTAGGAGGCGGTGCAGCCGCCGGCGAGGTCCCGCCAGACCTCGTCGACCGTCTTCTGGCTGAGGGTCCTAGGCAGGGTGAGCGAGCCCTGCTGCAGGAGGCCAGGGCCAGCTGCTGCGCCGCAGCGGCCCTCACCGAAGGCCGCGGTCACGGCGTAGGTCTCCTCCGCGGTCCACACGTTCTTGAGCAGCTCGTCCATGTTCATGGACCCGAACTCCTTCCCCAGCCCACCGAGCGTGGTCTGCAACTCGTCGAACGTGAGCGCGTAGATGGACCCCTGCCGTGCCAGCAGCGGCGGCGCCTCCCTATCGGCACCTCTGCCGCCTCCAAAATTCTCGAGATTCATCTCTTCTGAAGCTTCTGAACTCCTTCAATCTCCGAAAAAAAGGTAATCCAATCCTGACACTCAGTTGGATTCCACAAACAAACACTCAAAACCTGCCTTCAACTCAACCGCAGTGACAACACTTGCCACTACCACCATATCTCACACATAATTTATCTTAAACAAATATATCTTACATAAAATTAACGTAGCATCCAAGAATCATCATCTTAAACAAATCTATCTTACAAAAATTAACATATCTTACAAAAGTCGACATCATAAACAACTATATCTATATCCCCATGTATTTATTTCTTCTTTCCAAAATTAGTATCACCCACTAGATTTCTTACGAATGTGGGGTTAGATGACGGAGACGAGGGGATAAAGGATAGAGAAGAGAGGGCTGTTGCCCGTCTCTCTCCTCGTACTTGCTTTGTGGTAGCGGCTTGGAGGAACGCCCAGGTGTCGGAACGCGGGAGGGCGGGAGGGACAAAAGGCGTATTATAAAAAAGAGGTGGCCGCTCGCGACGTGGCTCGCTCCGAGGGCGGAGCAGCTGAGGACGGCCACGCGCCCCATGAGGATTCGCCCCATTGTGCCGTCTCCGCCGTCGCTTTCGCGGCCGGACAGGAGCTGGATGTGCACGGCCGACAGCTGGAATGCGGCTTCGGTGTCTGCTTCCCTCACCCTTGGATCGGTGCAAGCATTCATGGATGCATCCATGTTGTTGAATCGAAGAAGTGGCTCGGGGTTCATTGAAAGTACGATTGACAGAAGAGCTTTACACAAGTAAACACGGACATTGCCGGACTATTGCCTCAGACGCAGTCGTCCGGTTGTTGTTGGATCATTGGCGAGGATGACAGAAACCGAGGAGGTCTCACGTCCTCATTAATGACTTCACACGAGAACTTCCTGTCACGTCTCTCATCAATGGCTCCTCTTTGTCGCACCCGACATGGCTCAGAGGAGTTGGGGTGCCAGGGAGCAACTCCTGACGGCCAAACACATCGAATAAAGGCAGACCATCCGACCGGAAAGCTTGTACTGAACAATGTATCTTCTGCACTTGCCAAACTGGCTGGGCCATCGCGTCTGTCCCTGAGCTAACAAATCCAAACACCAGTGATTCTTCATCCACCTCGACCATAAAGCTGTCACCCCAAGAACGCAGATGAACCAGAGGGAAGCAGCAGCAGCAGCAGCTGAGGCTCCGTGCACGACAAGGTGGGGAAACCACGTCTACGCGCCGCTATCTCGATATCAGGGAACCCGAAAACTCACAGCCACTTATGTGATCGCATTTGTAACCGATAGCTAAAATATGGATGATATTTGGATTAATCCGATTCGACTAGTTTAGTTCTAACTATGATGATGCAACGTTTGTGGATCCACCCTCTCATCCCTGCTTGGTGTTGTTACTCTAGATCATATTTATTTACCTCATAACATAATCTTCATTATTAAACATAATCTTCATAATCTTCATAACATACTCTAGATCATATTTATTTACCTCATAACATAATCTTCATTATTAAACATTTGGTTAATGTTGTAGGTCCTCCACCGCGTACAACGGAGTTCAGGTCGCGTGTACAAGAGGGGCTCAACACATGGCAATTCTAGGATGATGCGTGCGGATGCTCGGCTCGGGTTGTCACTTTGATACGGGTCCTTCTTCTAGCCTCGTAGAACTGTTCCTACAAAATAATACCTTCCTTCGTTCGGGTGGTGGGTTCCTGAGGAGCTCCTTCCGACAATCAAATTAGAGTTGTTTCGAATAGTAAAGTCTGATGTCGTCTGCTCGGACGTCAGAGCTTCTTCCCTTTTGATTGAAGTGGAGAGAGAGATTTTTCTGAGGTCCCCCTGAGCTGCCCTTGAGGTGCCCCCTTTTATATATGTACATCGTCGACCGATAAAATCTCGACCTCATCATACTTCTGGCATTCTCTGCTAGCCTGTTTAATATTGCAGGCAACGTCGTTAGCTGTTCGTGTTGCCGGTTGCGTGTTGCTTATGCTTTGCTGTCGTATGGTTCCCTTAGGTTCTTATGAGACCTGATAGTGACTGCACGACGTCCGATGCTGTTAAACCTCAGGTTTATCCGTCCGTTTCTGACATATTGCTCATGTGTATCAGAGGATAGGGTCGGAGAGATTAGTCAGTCAGTCCCATCTTTCCACGTTAGTTCATCTTGGGCCATGTCATCTGATATGGGAAGGGAACACTATTATCCTTATCGTATATAGAACTTATAATCTAACATCAAGCATTATCAACTCGTTATACGGCTCAGCGCACCCCCTCGATTAGCTTCTCGATTTTGAGAGCAATCGTCGACGATACCTAATGGGAATAAAATAGAAATAAACTTTATATACGAATAAATAATATTATATCGTCACATACAATGGAATCAAACAAAAATCACAATCAAATGAACACTAAGATTTACGTGGAAAATTTCGTCAACTCGAAGGGTAAAAATCATGAGACAATACAGAGAAAATCCACTATCAAAATAATGAATATACAGATCTAAATGCTTTTTGCCCAAACCAAAACAACAGCTACAAGAGAATCACAGAGATACAAGGACTATATTACTAAGCACAATATCCAAAATCTTCCCAAGAGATCACAGTAATAATCCATTGCAAACTGATCTAATCTGAAATATGAATAATTGAGAATAGAGTTTTATTGTCCTTGTCTTCTTTTCTTTCATGGAGCTCTTGTTTTCTGACCTCTACTGTCAATCTGCAGTCTTCTTTTACCCGTCGACTATATTACTAAATACGATATCCAAAATATTTCCAAAACATCATAGTAAAAATCCACTACAAATTGATCTAACCTGAGATATGAATGATTAAGAATAATTTTTTCTTGTCCTTGTCTTGTTTCATTTTCTAGATATCTTATTTTTTAGTCTATATTGTCAATCTACAGTCTTCTTTTCTTTCTCTCACGTTTTAAGTCATCATTGCCCTTTTAATCTTAACCCTACACACCTAATCTAGGATTTAGATTAAGATAAATGAAGTTTTAAACTGTGGATTTTATTAAAACCTATTATGAGTTGAATCTGGATCATCACTCCATCTGCCCAATAGTACCTTCATCGGTGGGTGGCGTTCTGTCCATCTTCGCGGCCCGAGGTCGAGGTTCAGCACGTCGGGAAACTCGTCGGAGCTCCAGCCAGCTCGAAGTAACTAGTCGGAACAGACGTCCGCCTTCACGAGCAGCGCGTCGAGAACCGCCTCCGCGTCGACCGCGGCGTCCTCGCAGCCGTTGAAGGCCCCCGTAGACGACATGTAGACCATCTCCCTGATGTCCGATTCCCCCCACCCGCCTTGCCTCAGGACCGAGCCGAGCCGGTCCAGGTAGCTCGTGAACCAGCTCAGTCTTGGCGTCGGGATCTCCACGAACCGCTCCCGGTCCAGCGACGGTGATGACGAGGACGAGGAAGGCGTCTCGGGAGCGGATGAAGAGGAGGTGCAGAAGGACGACGACGATGAATAGGAGTTTCGGCTGTGGCTGTCGTAGGCGGCTTCGCTCCAGAACTGTATTCGGCGGGGGCTGAATCCGGCGGTGGCGTGGAGGCTCCGGGGAAAGGAGGGAGGGGGCTGAAGGGCCGCGAAATGGCGCTGGAAGAAGTCGGCCAGGTCGAGGGCGCAGGAGAAGACGCGGGTGTCGTCCACGTAGAAGATGGGGTTTCCAGCAAGGCAGGGGTAACAGGGGACGTAGCAGCGACGGAAGAGGGGAAGAAGCAGGGGAGCACGGCGCAGGGCGGCGCGGGCGCAGCGGAGGGCACGCACGGACTCGGCGGGCCGAGGACCCCAGGAGCGGGCCAGAGAGCGCCACGGGCGACCTGAAGGGCAGCGGCGGCGAGAGGGAGGCGTAAGAGGCGACCGGGGCGGGGGGCGCGCCAGTCCGGAAAGCCGGGAGCGGAGGGGAGGGCGAGGGCGAGGAGGGCGCGGAGGTCCGGGGGTAATGAGAGGGAGAGCTCAGCCTCAAGACGGACGAGCTCGGGCTCGGAGAGTCCCAGGCCGAGGGGGACGGAAGAGGCGCGGAGGTGGGAGAGGACGTCCTCAGCGAGGGGGCGGAGGGAGTGGAGGCCGCGGCGACGGGAGGAGGAGGGCGCAGCGGCAGCGCGGGAGGAGAGGCGGCGGAGGCCGGCGGCGTGGGCGGGTGTCAGTGCCGCCATGTGGCTGTCGACGTCCACCATGGAAGCAGAAGCGAGCATAGTTTGGAGATGGCAGAAGGCTACAACTGCTCTCCGGGGTGGGAGCTACGGAGGCCAACTTATTGGGAGATGGAGGAAGAGAACAGTCGAGACCGAGTGGGGGAATCGGGACCTCGAAAGAGTTGCTTCACTGCAGCCTGCACTGCCTTCCCAGCATTTACAGTGTTCGATTCATTTCACGTATGCATCGATTTGTAATATAGTCAAGCGATTAAAAGAAAAAGCTCATCTTTTCTTATTTTTAATTATAAGGAATACATTATTCAGCCTAAAATGTGAAAATAACACGCACAAATTGTCTTATTTGGAGGACCTTTTGCAAGCCATTATTGACCATAGAGATCATTCAATGTAATGATTGGAAAAAAAATATGACATTTATGTAGGATAAAGAGAGATGTTCTTCCATTAAAATGAGCCCTAACAGCTAATAAACTAATTCAAATAAATTCACATTTATGATCCCTTCTCAATATTTTGACCCACACAACTATTAAACAAAGCGTCAATGAAGTGGTGTGAGGTGGCAGAGTCATCATCAACCCATTAAAAGGATATGGACAGTCGAACTTATCAAGATGATTGATTGTATTAAAGGAAAAGACAGGCTTACAAGCCAGAAGAGAGACCAAAATATTGATGGTCCAAAGGCAGTGAGAGTTTTGGGAAAGAGGTCGTCTTCCACCTCTTCTCCATCCTATTTGTACTCTCCTCACCATGCACATTGTCTCCTGACAATGGATTAAAAGAGAGAAGAGGGAGAAAGTTCCTGTAAGTTTTCCGTTTCTACCTTCATCTCACTTTGTCTGCAATGTTGTTGTTAGTGTCAGCCTGCACAAACATTTTCCTTTATAAGAGAATTTTGCATGGTTTAGTTGTTCTAAATAGAATAAATTCATTTTGGCTTATATTTTCTCCATGAATGCAGTGATCATTTTCAGTAAATGGCTGTGTCTGTAGAGGTAAATTCAATTTATTATATTTTCCATTAATAATTGTATATCCTTTTTTTTATACATTCTGGATTGATTTATTATATTAATTTCATTATAGGAGATACTTAAAATAAATGACTCTTCACCTAAGATATCAAAACTATCAGAGAGTATAGGAAAATATGATATAGATCGAGGGCATATCGACACTGCTGCCCCCTTTGAGTCTGTGAAGGATGCCATTAGTAAGTTTGGAGCAAGTGTTGTTGATGGAGAAGCTCAAACAATCTTAACCATAGAGGTATATTTATTTTCCTGTATATAGTTTTCCACTATTTATTAGTTTGATTTTTCATTGATGTGAGATATATGTAGAGGCAGAAGCATATCCGACTTGAACTTGAGAAGACACGAGAAGAAATTACAAAGTACAGACAACAATTTGAAGCTGCAGAAGTTACTAAAGAACATGTGCTGAGGGAGTTAGATCACACAAAGAGGTTAATGGAGGAGCTAAATGTAAGGCTGGAGAAAGCAGCATCCCGGGCGGCACAAGCAAATCGAGAAGATGAACTCACTGAGATCAACAGAGAAAGGTACACAACTGTAGTTGCAGGGGCGGACTCAGAACAACAAGAGCTGGAATCAAGGGAAAGAAAACATGTTGCAGCAAGGAAAGATCATGATCCTGCCTCTGCATCCAAGGAGACTGTAGAGGACTTAACCTTGGAACTCCTCGGGACCAAGGAATTGCTTGAAGATGGTGCAGCCTTGGCATTGGAGCAGGAGAAATCGAACTGGGAAAGGGAGGTGAAGCAAGCCGAAGGCGACTTGCAACAGCTGAATGACCAGCTCGTGCTGACAAATGATCTCAAGTCAAAGTTAGAACAAGCTTCTGCATCACTGTGTAGTCTGAGAGCTGAACGAGCGTCGCTCATGGAAGCAAAACTAAGTCAGGCGGTAAAGGACCGTACATACACAAAGGAACTTGAGGAAGTAAGGACTAACATTGAGAAAGCTACCAGTGAAATCAATCACCTGAGAGCTGCAGTTTCTTCGCTCAAGTCCGAGGTAGAAATGGAGAGAACATCCCTCACCACCACGAAGCGGAGGGAAGGTATCGCATCTTCATCAGTCTCATCTCTCGAAGCTGAACTCAACATAATGGAGAAGAAGGTAGAGGAAAAGACGGTGGAGCTGAAGACGTTAGAACCAGCCGAGGAAGCGAAGCAAGCCAAATTAGAAGCTCAAATGGCACGAAAGGAGCTAAGGAAGGTCAAGGAAATAGCAGAACAAGACAACGCCGAAGCTACTAAGATGGAGGAAAGATTAAACGCCACGGTTAGCGAGATCAAGGCAGCTAAGGCAGTGGAGAAATTAGCTTACTCGACAGCCAAAGCAACGGAGGAGAGTGAACAAGCAAGCGATCGGGTAACTCTATCGATCGAGGAGTACTTCAAGCTTAGAATGGAAGCTGATGAAGTCGAGGAGCTCGATGCTGGTAGAAGAACAGTCGAGGAAAGATCAAGAGCTGCAGCAGAGAAGGTAAGGGCATGGAGAGGTAAGCAAGAACAAGAGAGAAGAGCGAACGCCGTCACCGGGAGCCTGTCTGAGTTGCCAAATCTAGACGGCATTGTAGAACAGGAAACCTTCACAAGCGAGACAGAAGAGGTTCTCCATCGGAGTCCAGTGACAGCTCCCAAGCTGCACAAAATGTCAAGATCGAAAACCATGGATTCCAAGACCGACACAAGACGAAAGAAGAGATCGTTCTTGCCACGGGTGGCCTCGTTTCTGAGGAGAGAAAAGGTTCAACCACTGAAGTAATAGGAGTGCATCCTGTTGAACTGTTCTTACAATTCTCGACAAAAGAAGTGCATGCAGCTTGATCTATCCTTGTGGTTATCCACCTGATATGACATTTTATGCTGAATCAACGTCTCATGCTTGGCTTTTTTTTTCGCTAGGAATTGAAACCACACAGCCTTAATTACAACAAGCGTCTTCGTTTGGCTTGATGGATGCTGGGATAGACCTGAGAATAAGAGAACAGTCTCGGAAATAGAATAATCTCAAAATCTTTTATGCTAACCTCTGGTCACAGACATAATAAGTTTGATCCAATACACAAATACAAAATTGAAATAAATCTGAAATATGGACAATTTTGAATCCATACATCATGAGAATGATGCATGGAACATCACCTAGCTAGTGATATGAAATCATCCAATATCATTATTTTATCGTGATTCATGCACACCAGCATCTCATTCCTGCCAGCTGATTCCATCGCATCTGAAATCAAGAACTATTCAGACCTATCTTGCAGATTGTTTGTTCCTGGTGAATCAGCTTTCCGGCCGACTTCATTATTGGAATAAAGACATCAAGTGGCAGCCCGCCCTTATCGTCGCTTTATGCGATTCCTCTCCTTGCTTGATCAATGAGACCCGCCCAACATGGCCACTCGCTGTAGATTTCAATAGCTTTTTCTAAGCTATTGCTAGAATCCTTCGACCTACCCAACCAGACCGACTTCTTTTGCTCGAGGAATAAAGGCGAGTCTTCCAGCTTGTGGAACAAGGTGGCAGGCGCTTTTGCTTATAAGGACCCTAACTTGGATGAGTATTGCTGCATCGTTCCTTCCCAAAGAGCACAGTGAGATGGCCATCAGGAACGCCACCCCGAGGTCCTTGGAAGGGGACATGACGGTGGATGAGTTCAAGGAGTGGCTGAAGCGGTTCGACACCGACAGGGACGGCCGCATAAGCCGCGAGGAGCTGAAACGGGCCATCCGCAGCATCCGCGGCCGCTTCAGCGGCTGGAAGAGCAAACGTGGAATCAGGTACTCCGACGCCGACGGCAACGGCTTCATCGACGAGGACGAGTTCGACAACCTGGTGGACTTCGCCCAGAAGAGTTTGGGTTTGAAGATCGTGTCCTTTTAGTTCTACCTCGCAGTATTAAGTATCATCTATTATCGTCGTCGTCACCTTGTCTACGAGCCATAAAAGCTTTGTATTACTAATCACCGAGCTTGTTCTGTATGTTTCAAGCTTTGTTTCTCTTGCATGAATTCTATCCACTATGAGTACAGCAGGCAGTCGGTGCACCTGTGAGTTATTGTGAGGATATAAAATGAGCTGTGACGAATACACCTGCGAAGTCTCTTTTATAATGGGCTCTTCAAACTATTAGATCATTGCATATTTCTCTTTGGTTTGATTGTGATCATATTAGTCTCGGTTTGACCAATTTGACCATGTGATGTTAAAATAGCATCAGTTTAGGTAGGAGTAAGAACACTTGGAATCTATCTCTCGTTGGTGACTGTTCTACAGTCGTATAGTCAAATCCTATCTCCAGCCTACCAGCACAGTCGAATCCAATCATGAACAAGGGGGTGGTATTGGCATCTACAGCATGGGTGATGTGGCTGGATAAACAACCGTGAAGTTGCATTAAAAATGCTCGAGTAAAATCCACGGGCATCGTTCGGCCTCGTCAGCCATGCCGGACAGCACGGCTTGTTTGACCAAACACGTTTAGCGTCATTTTACATGAAAATTAATCAATAATACAACAACAGCAACAAAAATAAAGTTTCGATTGATTGAGTATTGCTGTCATGGTAAGATTGTTATGTATACTTTGTGCGTTTATCCGAAATTATCATATGCTAATTCATAATCAATTTTACATATCTTTCTAACTTTACACGCTGAAAGAACCATTTTATAAATTCCAAAAAAATTAAAAAATGACATCGGCGTGGGCCCCCTTGCGATGTGAGCTGATGGAAACAGCGGGAGAGACATCACGTGGTCTTATCCAGCTGTCCGCGTCGCCAGCTCACCAGCTTGCTAATAACAAACACGTCAAAGACCGGTCAACGCAATCCCCACCCCCACCTTTGTTCGCTCACAGTGATAACCCTCTCCGTGGCCCCCACCCCTCCCTCTCTCTCTCTCTCTCTCTCTCTCTGTGCTTCGTAACCCAATTTACCTCGCGACTTAAGACGCCGACAGGAGGAAATAGTTGCGCTCGTCCGCCGAGTCGTGGCTTAAATCGGGCCGAGAAGCAGTGGTCTCCGCGGTCAATCAAGAAGTTACTCTACTTTCACAATGGCTTCTTCCACGTGGCAGGTGAGACAGTTGGGACTGCCCATTCCACCCCTCTCTCTTCTTCTCTTACGGTATTATCATCCCATCATATCCTTTTCGAGGTTAATTTATTTTTCTAGGATAATAAATTTAAAATTATGAGTTAATCAATAAGTCTCTATATAGAACAAAATCTCTCCATTATTACCACTGGCAATAAGTTTCTTTTACCCTAAAATGGTGACGTCCTGTTCGATTGTGGTGCAGCAGCTCCATCTACAAATAAATGCAGGAACAGCCATATACTACTGGCTCACAGACACCTTAAACATATAGATGGTGAAAGATATATATATAGTACATGTCTAGATGCTACTCTAACCTATCTACACTGCAGAACCACAGGCCTTACGTTATTAAATCCTCAGTTCCACTGTTCTCTAATGGGAGCCTACACCAACTCGAGCCAAAGTAGTGGTACTATCGGATCCCCTCAGTGTACACCGCACCTACACACGCACAAAGTCTCTTGTTTGTATGTAGCCATTGCTTGGTAGAGCCTTTCTTGAGGAAACGGATGAGGCGAAGCTGATCAGATCACGGTCATTCTTCGGCGGCATGCATTGACATGTTCAACCCGGACCACACGAGCCTCTGCGGCGGCGGCGGCGGCGGCCCACCCGCTCCGCCGATGAGCCCTCGCATCTCTTTCTCTTGTGACTTTGTGTTGGAGAGGCCGACCGCGCGCGTCCCCGGTCCCCCGCCTGACCCCAACTTCGAGTTCGCTGTCGGCAGCCACCCGATGATCGCGGCCGACCAGCTCTTCTCCGAGGGCAGGCTTCTTCCTCTCAAGGACAACTGCCCTTCTGGTTCACACAGGAGCGTCACCACCCTCCGCGACGAGCTCCGCGCCGCCGGCGAGGGCGGCGGGCAGCCGAGGGAGCGGCCGTCGAAGGGCCCCATCAAGTGGAAGGAACTTCTCGGGCTCAAGAAGTCACGTGGCTCCGCCGCGAAGAAGAACGATAGAAGCGAGGGTCCTTCTGGAGCTGCGGATGACCAACTCGGCAAGTCTATGCAGGTTGGTGGCAATATTTTCTGAACAAGAAACCACATTGCTTCGCTCTCTTTTATGTACCTTCTTCTACATCCTACGCTATGCTTCCTCTCCTGAAACTTGTAGGCTATCTTCCAGTCATCTCGTCCTTGTTAGGGTTTTGCTGCATGTAGACGCAAAAGACACTGTTAGCAGTAGCAGCTAACTAGTGCAACACCCTCGCAAAGATCACAAAAACTGATGGGACTTGTCATCTCTCTTTTGTTTCTTTTAGGGGCTATGAAAACTAGAGGAAAACCTGATCTTAAGACTGCAACGCCAACAGTTACACTTAAACCAGTGGCAGCAGTAGCGATGCTTTCTCTCCATCTTCTTGCTGATGCTTTGTTGTTCCTTAGGGTGGAGTTGGATAGACACTCCTAGCAGAAGAAGCTGGTTGGAAAGGCTGCGGGGGGGGTGGTGTTTGTGAGAAGTCTGTTGATGGTATTAACTCGCTCATTAATCTATGTATTGTGGAAGGAAACATATGCATTGCTTTAGAGCCAGGGATGCATGTATCGGATGAGCTGTCTCTTCTCTTCCTCTGTATAAATGTCTGTGGTTAGCAAATTTATGGTGCGATGAATCTGAACTGGAGAGACGAGTGTCTTTTATGGCTTTGATGTGGCATCAATCTTGTTTGGCCCCTCCTCGGTGGGAAACAGTGCTACATTTGTCTTATAGGTTAAGGTAGGAGAGAGAGCTCAGGAGAGACAGTGCCATAGATTGGGAGAGAGATGGAGTTATATTTCGACTGGATTCGCATGCATCCGCAATAATACTACATCATTCATTTATGTCACGTATCTGTTACCTCTGCGACTTGATTTGTTTTCGCCTGCTGTTGCTATCGATGTAGAATTGCATCACGGGAACAGGAGAGGAGGAAGACGACAACAACACTTGCAATCAAGAACACAGAAATTTAAAATAAAGTTGATTTTAAGCAGTAGAGAGCATGGAACTTAGTTTCTTTATGGCGAGAAAAATAGACGGTAGAGGTTTAGAGGTCTGTGACTTTATTAATACCACATATCACATCAAATAAATATGACTCTTTCTACATAGTGTTTCTTAATGATCGATTCATTCAAATAATCGATTAACTAAATCTATCATTCAATCAAGTCTTTAGGAACGATATTTTTTTACCGAACGCCTTTTTCTGACTTTATAGAATATTTGATTACTTTACAAAATTATTTAATTAAAGTAATCTATCATCAATCACACAATGCACAACCTCCACTTTTCACGTTTCCCCGTACAGCAGCGGTACTGTCTCTATAACTCGAGGCTTGTACTTATCTTCCGCCTCAAAGTTTGCAATTGAAGTCCGTATGCTATGTACTTTTCCAGCCATTATATATATATATATATATACGATGAATTTATATAAAAGTTATATTTTAAAAAATTATCGTTTAGTGGCTCAACTTTAAAAAATATATATAATAAAATATTTTTTAAGAAAATAATGATATTACTTATATCAATTATCGCCTCCATCCAACACCACCATTCTTGTTAAACTTATCATTGAGTGTCTAATTATTGTTATTATCATATGTAACATAAATGACTACTGGTCTCCTATCGTCTTAATTATCATTTATTTTATCCTGCCGAACCTAATGTAATCCTCTCATTTCTCGTTCATAATCTCCTTCGTCGTTATTCTCTTGTGCCACAGGCAATGACGATAAGAGGGAGGCACATAAAAGCGAGTTAAATGAAAGCCAGTGAAATTCATAAAGATAGAGATAAAACTAACTAAGATAGATAGAGGAGAGGGGAGTTAGGGTGATCGGGATGAACAATTGCTGGTGGCACAAATAGAAATGATAGGGGCGGGTCAAGGATTACATTTCTACTTTGGAAACCTTAAAAAATAAATTTAATCGTTAATCAAACACAGATTTAATGACTCGTGGAGATGATTCCAAAGAAATTACGATTTTTTTTCGTCCTTGTGAATGCTCCAAAAAAAAAAAAAATTTGTTGTACTGATATCTGCGATAAGGCCTCACGTGTTCCGTTGACGGAAATATTGATGTAGTATATTGTCTATTTAACAGAAAAAAAAAACAACTCGTTTCCAAAGGTGAGAGCCGACCAAGTCACATCAACACAATGATTTTGTCCCCGTTTACTTCCGACCCGCTCTTCTACCTACCGTCGGGGTTGGATTTCTCATGGGCTCCATCACCTTCACCAATTGCATTACAGGTACAAGAGGTCCGTCTCTACTGTATGACAGTACAAACGTTGTCCTAACCGCATAATGCGGAAGTTATGAAATGACGGAAACGGGCCCCGCTGGGCCCCTACTCGACAGTCACTGACATGAAGCCAAGCCGGTGGAGTTCTTTGACCTTTCCCTGATTACCACCATATGATTCCGGCGGATTTCTTATTTGGATGTGGTCGTCGTCTTTGTGCCTTTTTGCTTCCAACCCTGATTGATTCATCACTTGTTCAAGAAATCGCCCGAGCCCTTAGATTTGGACTGGTCGGAAGATGGAGCTAAAGCCCGGAATGTCGGCTATCGTCACCGGTGGTGCCTCCGGAATAGGTATGCTCCTCTCTTTCCTTCAACTATGGTATAATTACCCTGCTCTAGTCGAAGATTGGATAGTAATTTCTGTGCTTATGTTGCTCAGGGGATTAGAAGATTGAATCGTTAATCGCGTGTTTATATTGGTTTGGGATGAGTTTTTGTTATAATTTAAACGTAATTTTGGATCCTGCGCGTGATTTGAGACTGTTTTGCTTATTGAATGTTGATGCGAAGTTTATGGATGATCGATGATCCACATGACAGGAACTGAAAGAATATATGAGAGAGATGTTCCTTAAAGTGTTATCCCCAGTGATATAAGTAACGCTAAGTTGACTCGGTTGATTACCTGTTGTTTCTGTTGAATCATGTGTCGAACGTTTAAACAGGACATCTTGTCTCGAACATTTTTTATTTCGTTCTTGTTGAGAGACGGATCCTGGGAGGTGCTCATTGCAATAAAGTTGTCATGAAGGATCTTTTAAGTTGTTATCACCATTTTGTTCTGTATTGTGCTTCTTTCCGCATAAGGATTAAACAAAAAAGTGTGATACTCATAATTCCTTGTGTTAATTATTAAGGATTTAGTTGCTACCAGCTGGAAGTAACAGCAAGCATGTGCCAATTACCATTGGGCAGCTTCCAACCAGAATGAAGTGTGCTGATGGCAACCATCTTGTTGATTGAAACAGAATGCCCACGAAGATTTATAAAAAAAGAAAGTGAATGCCTAAAATTAGTAAAAATGGATAAACCTATATGTCCTTTCCAATAGTATATTTGCAAAATTTGAATCTTAAGGCGCCTAGGCGAGCGCCTAGTGCCTCGGCCATTTCGGGACCTTGGCACCTAACGCTTTTTAAGTCACTGCTTAAGAATCAAGAGTTATAAGTCCAGGTCGGTGATGATACCAATCAATGTCCAGATGGATATAGCTTTTGCAACAAACCGACATACTGATAGTTCAATACCACTCAGACCAATAGAGCAGGGAAGAATAGGGGAGGAGGAGGAGGATTGGTGGATGGGGTGGCAAAGGAGAAGGAGAAGGTGAAGGAGGAGGTGGAGGAGGCAGAAGAATAGGAGGTAAATAAATGGAGTAAGAGGAGATGGGGATGAAATGATGACCTGATGATTAAGCAAGGTGGCAGCGACTAGGCGCTTGAAAGAGGAGGAAAAGGTAGAGGAGGAGGGGACAGAGAGATGAAAAGAGAAAGAAAGACAGAGAGGAGTGTGTGAGGAAAGCTAAAAAACAAAATAACAGAAGAATAAAAACTGTTAAGAGTCAAAATAACAAAAGAACAAAAACTGTTAAGAGTTGTCGCAAAGAAAAAGATAGGAACAACAGGTGGTAGACTTCTCATCTGATACACCTAGTTTTGACCATATTGTGCTCATTAGGGTTATCGGGTGGTAATCCCTTTCTGTAATGCACCAAGTGAAATTGTCTGATTTGCATTGGTTGGACAAGTTCAATTGGTTGGTTTCTAATACCTGATAGTGGTATTTGAGTCTTTTCTATTTTGACACGAAAAAGAAATAGACTTAGAAAATGTACTAAGTCTTTCCTACTTATTTCTGTCCATTAGTCCTTTTCTTACCATCATCTCTGTGGGTTCAGGCCTTTGTGCCACATTGATGCCTAAATGATCAAGCTACCCTCCACTTTCTCCACTTCCTTGTTCTTTTCAATCAAAGATGTGAGGCAATTAGTAATAGAGTACATTGGTTCAAAATAAGGTTATAAAACATGTGAGGACTGTATAGGAACATTATATGTAATGTGAATCACCCAACATGGAATAATAATTATGTTCAGGGATCACTGATTTTGATGAACTTGTAATATCTTATATAATTTAGAAACAAGATGTTACTCCCTCCACCTAATTCGAAACTCTATTGTTGTTGAAACAAGGTTTCAAGTTTCAATTGGAAGCCTATACTGATCCCTGGTCAGATCTTTATGGGTTATGGGCCAGGTACATACTACCATATTACATGGTACATCGGCGTGCTTGTTGACAGAGACCAAAAAGAAAGACGGAGAAATGATGGGAGAAGGAGAGGTTCGGAGGAGGGCAAGGATGACTAGGAGGAGGAGGAGGAAAAGGAAGAGCCGTAGATGCTATGTGGGGGCCTGCTGTTGACAATCGACAACTCGATGATAGCTGATAGGCTGTCCAAGCAGAAAAATAAAAGAAGTTTTGAATCAGATCAGATAAAATTGCATGGTTCAAGTGCTTATCCTGGTCAGATCTGTAAATATCTGTTAGTACTTACTGGTCAGATTAGCTTTTCTAAACTTTGGTTGTAGGTATCTCATATTGATTAGTTTTCTTTTTTAAGGATAGAGCAAAGTGTAGAATACCTATTTTATGGTTATAATTACATGCTGCCTCATACAGTTTACTTCATGATACTTGACCCACCTCAGGTTTTCTTTGTTCGTCAGAATACCTTTTCGTTACCCACCTCAGTAGAAAAATTAAATTCTGGCTAAAGTAATCTTAATCAAGGAATGTCATATCATGTAGTGGACTCGAATTGATTGCTGGCTGGACTTGTATGTACCGGTTGGTACTGGTATTTTCGACACATTGTCACAGACTTAGCTGGTTTTGCCTAAGTCGCACGATACCCTTGTGTGTCCGTTAGTAAAGGGTCAGCCTTCCCGAAACCTCTTATGATCTTTTAGGACCTACAAAAAAGAAGACGAGCTAGAGAAAACATTCCACTCAGGATCCACAAACAATCATTTCAGAGAACACTTTCTAGCCAATGCAAATTACAAACATAGACTTTGCAAGCTCTGAAAGGTCGCACAACAAAGAGTCCAAGATGGTCCATTACAGATCAAAAATCCCCACAAGTACCCACATGACACAACCTTTGATTACATATCTAAAATGACCACCAAAACCAACCAAAATAGGGCTGCCAAGCTTATTGTCAGCCCTCTACATATTGTGCAAAGTATGAACGAAATCGAAAGACACAAAAATACATGAGCATTACATAAAACACCCTGTTTATAGCTTTGTCTGTGACATTATCCCCCACTTATTCCTTCGACGTTCTCGTCAAAGCTTCTTCAGGCGCTGCATCTCCTCGCCTTTGTTGAATCTTCAATTCTCTGCTCCAACTGCAGTGCACCTCTTGGCTCCCAACTGCACTCCGCCGCTGTTGTTGAGTAGTCGTACTTTGATCCGCCATGCTACTTCAACTCGCTAATGATTCTAACTCTGGTGGGGGGTTAGTTGAGTGGTGCTGATCCTTGTTGGTTCTTGTGAATCCTTCTGATGAAGGAAAATACCTTTCTTGTTATGCACCAGTTGCTCAAATGTCTCATGCCGCTTGAACTGGATAAATGCTCGTTGGAGTTTTAACGAGCATCACCTCGCAGGCTTTGAAGTTTTTGAGGTTCTTCCTCTACAAAGTTTCCCATTGATTCTTCTTTTACTTAGTTGTCGCCTCTAAGTAGGTTCATATCATTTCTGTTTTCAATTGATATTCTGTTGGAAAATGAAGTAGACAATCTACTCTCAGTGAAACTTATCACCATTGGTGAGGATTTGATAACTGTTTTCTTCTATTAGGTTTCTTCAAAGGATCTTTAAACCTGTGTAAAGCTCCTTTGCTATATAAATAAGAGAATTGGGGTACTTAATTTCACCCAATTTCTTAAGGGTTTAGAAGATAATGGTTACTCGACTTCGCCCACCTCCTTGAGGGTTGTACTACATGCATCGAGCTGGTTACTAGCCTTCGCGTGCTCTTTGCTCACGCTTCTGAAGCACTCGAAGTGTTTGCTCTTATTGCGTTGAGTTAACTACTGTGATTCACTTTCTCACTGCCATCAAAACTTCTGGAATGCAAGAAGTCTTACACGAAAAGAGCAAAATTTTGCTCCGACTTGGAGCAAATATCTGATAGTTTTAGTCGCCCTTGAGATTGTACTATCTTCTCCATCATCTCTGCCACCTACTCCTTCGAGTAGAAAAGGTACGACATTGCTTACTGCCTACTTCGTTCCTTGGTCGAGCACTCTTGCATCAACCTGAAGTCCTTAACTTTCGACTACCTTAATGAGAAGCTTGTTGACACTGGTTTTATAAAGTTCTCTTGCCTCCGCCCTTCATTTTTGTCTTGGTACTTGGAGTTTACCTCTGCATTCTCCACATCCTTGGCCCCTTTTTTATGACTAACACTCTCCCTCCATGAGAGCAAGGGACCAATGACTCCATAGAAGTCTCGCCTCTGCGGTACTGTGGCGTTGCTATGCCTATGGTCGTGCCATCTATCGCCTCGCATCTGCGTCCCTTTCTTTGTGATCGGTAGATTTGCTTTTGCGGTACAATGACACTCTTTTGAGTCTACTTCCATTCTAACCGATGCTTGGTTTTTGGGTAGCTGAGTCCCTCTGGACTCGTTATCACTTCCCTGCCCCTTTCAACCACTTGCTTCAACATGTCTGTGTTCTCCGAGCAATTTTCCTTGGTCAATGGAAAGACAGACTGAAACTTCTATGCATGGCCTCTATTATCATGTTGCAGGGCTCGTGCCAATTTTGTTCTCTTTTGTTTCATTGGTAGCAATGTTTGCTTACTCGACTTTGTCCTCTGACTTGTCGGGCTCCCTTAAGCGAATATGAGATCTGGAGTAGTTCAACTCCCCAGCCACCTTGATCATACCTTTGTATGATCAAGTCCCCCTATGGAACTCACTGGTACTTGCATTCAAAATTCTCCCTTGGTGGTACACCACTCCCATATTGTCACAGACTTAGTTGAATTTGCCTAAGTCGTGCAGCACCCTTGCGACAAACTTAAAGACTTAGTTGGAATTTCTTAAGTCGTGAAGCAACCTTGCCCATTGTTTCGAACTTAGCTAAGTCATAAATGCCCAAGCTTTATTTATTCGGAAAGGGTTAGCCCACTTACAACCTCGTGCTGGTCCTGCAAAACCTGTAAAAGAGAAGTTGATTAACTTGAAAGCGAGCGATGGATGATGTCTCGCAAAGAGGGAAGCTTTACAAGCAATTCATTGAACACCTTGAGTGCAACAGAGAAAAGAGAGAAAGAGAGCGAAACAAGACTTTAGAGGGCTGGATGAACGGTCGCAAGTCCACAAACGACAGTTCCTAAGGTGTCGGACGCAAGACAAGTTCAACTTTTGATGAATACTTACACCCGACATATAACTGAAGCCCCATCCAGCCCTGTGCCACTCGGGGGGTTCCAGGGTGCTAAGATGACTGACATTTTGTGCCGCTCAGAGCAGTCACCGCAGCATGCGAAAACGCCCCAAAAATGAAGCTTCCTTGGGCAGTTTTGGCTTCGCACAGTGAGCGATCGTTCTGTAGTGTTACAGATTGTTTCGCTTACATTTCTTAGGCAAAACCACATGAAATCAAGGTAAAATAAGTTGCCAAACATTTGTAAAAGCAAACAAAAGCGATGAATGGTTCGTTGAGCGAAGATGTTGCGGTTGAGCGATGACCATTTGTGAAAATATATTGATGACTAAGGCTTTCATCCGATGCAAAATTTGATGCACACAATGTCACAGGCAAAAATATAAACAAGGTGTTCGACGTAATGCTCATGATTATCCGTGTCCATCAATTTTTGCACATTCTTTGTACAACAAGTAGCGGGCTTGCAGTAGGCTTGGTAGCCCTCGTTTGGTTAGCTTTCATGGCCGGTTTCGCCTTGTAAATGAGAGTCATGTCATGTGGACACTTGTGGGGACTTCGGTCTGTAATGGACCTTGACCCTTTGTGTGCGACCGTTCAGAACTTGTAAAGGCTATAGTTGTAATTCGTATTGGCTATATATAGTGGTTGCTTGTGGATCCCATGGGAAATATTTTTTAACCCGTTTTTTCTTTTGTAGGTCCTAAGGGACCTTAGGAGGTTTCGGGGAGGTTGACCTTTGCGAACGGACACGCAAGGGTGCCGTATGACTTAGGCAAAACCAACTAAATTCGTGATAATATGTTTATGACCAAGGCTTTCATCTGATGCAAAATTTGATGTACACACGTAAGGCTCGCCTCTGCAGTACCATGACATTCACTCATTGAACCCTTCTTGTTGTCGTGTTGTTCACCAAAATGGAGCTCCCAATAGCTCTTGATTATACGTTCTCATGATCAAGTTCCTCGTGGGACCTCTCTAGCTGTGTTGTATTGCCTCAAATTGTTTCACCACAATTCGTTACACCATGTCGTCTCTTAGTGACATCTCCATTGCATTCAGATTTT
Organism: Ensete glaucum; assembly: GCA_021527575.1. Taxonomy (NCBI): domain Eukaryota; kingdom Viridiplantae; phylum Streptophyta; class Magnoliopsida; order Zingiberales; family Musaceae; genus Ensete; species Ensete glaucum. The sequence goes on from CM038558.1 coordinate 43,034,447, forward strand.
CGTAGGATAAACTTGAGCTACGATTTCTCCATATGTGACCTCTACCAGCACGTCGTAGGGCCTCTGCTACCTCCAACTGTGTTGGCTCCTTCGACAATCGATCTTCGTCTACCTATTCTCGGGCCACACCCAGACAAAGCATAGCTCTAGGATAACCCGTCGCCTAGTAGCTCTCGAAGTCCACTGACTTCACTGAAATTTGTGCACCATTGTCTGGATCGGACCTTTGCCCTCCAGCATAATCTCCATTACGCACTGCTTCCTTTGTGATAACTCGAATGACAGCATTGCGATATATTCTTCAAGAGTACCCACCTCTACGTCCTGTTGCCCCATGCCAAGACCTTCTAACCCCAACTTTGCCTTCACGAGTTGAGTCGTCTTAGTTCCTATATCAAATGCTTCTCTGAGATAAAGTGCATATGCCTCGAAGCTCCCTTCGTCTTGGGCACTGTGCAGGATGAGTTCGCTCCAACAGAATGAAGAATCCATGAAATGACATGATCCTACTTTAGCCTTTGCAAGAGTTCATGTCCTTGACCTCTGTCTAAGGAAAGCTTCGTGCCTCCGCTCTATGTTCTATCTTCTAAGTCGACTCCCTTTATATGGCTCGGGCACTTCACCAAGTTCCATCGAAGTTGTTCCGCCCCTCGATTTGCATTGAGTTGATGGTGGCCCTCGCGCCCACTATTCCACGGGTCAGCTCTCCATTGAGTCCGATTACCACATTAACCCTAAGTGTGCCTTCGTTTGGTGTAGCCTCGAGTCGCTCCCCCACTTGATCTCGCAATGCATCTACCAATGCCTTATCTCATGTGAGATCATGCAATGACTCTTCGTTGCTCGCTCGGTCCGTTGAGCTTTGTGGAGTTGTTGTCTCGAGATACTCCTCAACATGTGAGGTCCCTTGCATGTGATTCTCCCTCTGAAGAACTAGGACTTGTCCTTCCTGAATATCTGTTCTGTTAGAGCAACTTTCCTATTAGCGTCCTTCCTTCTAGAAGTTTCGAAGACCACCATCCCCTTGGGACTGCTCTGTCTTACTGAATAAACTATGCATTGTTCTACCTCCATAAACGCACTTGCTAGATTGCGACTCTTCACCAATATTGCCCCACCCTTCAAGGCATAACAATATGTTGAACTTGTTGCACACTTCAGCCTCTGACGGATGTATCCTTCCTATGTCGAAGAGAAAGTTTTAATGTTCCATGACACTGAGTTTTGGTGGCCTTGGGATGACCATGGACAATCTATCATCCGCATACAAGCCCTTGCATGAGTACCAAATTCTCCGGTTAGCAAGTCCCTTCACCTCTGTGAGCTTTGCATAACTCATTCGATTGTTGAGCCGTCCATCCCACCTTGCACGGTCTCATCCTTTGCTAAGCACCTCGCTTGCCTTGAGCACTGTTAAGTTTGTTGCTAACGTCGAGCCATAGCTCGAACTCGATCATCTGAACCTTTGTGCACTACACATTTTTCCTAGCTCGCTTGTCCTTATGGTGCCTCTCGCACGAAAGGTTAGTCATTCATTTGAATGCCAATCTCGGATGCTCTCTCCTGAACGACCCCTTTCTCTACATCTCAACGCCTGTTTCCCCCTAAACAGTCGTGCGTGCTAGCTGCTCTCAATGTAGCCTTGCTAGGTCCCCCATGTTTGTATGTCAAGTGTTTCTATGTGTGCTTGTCCTGCTCTGATACCACTGTCACGAACCTAGTTGGCCTAAGTTGCGGGACACCCTTGTGTGTTCGTCCGTGAAGGGTTAGCTTCCTCGAAATCTCTTCTGGTCCCTTAGGACCTACAAAATAGAAGACGAGTTAGAGAAAGTATTCCACTCGGGATCCACAAGCAACCATTTCAGAAAATATTTTATGGCTAATGCAAATTACAAACATAGACTTTGCAAGCTCTGAACGGTCGCATAACAAAGGGTCCAAGATGGTTCACTCTAGACTGAAAATCTCCACAAGTGCCCACATGACACAACCTTTGATTACAAGCCTAAAACGCCCACCAAAGCCAACTAAAATAGGGCTGCCAAGCCTACTGTCAGCTCTCTATATGTTGTGCAAAATATGAACAAAACCAAAAGACACAAATATACATGAGTATTACATCAAACACCCTATTATAGCTTTGTCCGTGATAATATGGTACACCAGTATGTACCGGTGTTTAGAAGATGAAGGACAAGAGGAAGGTACAATGGAGGAGGAGGAGGACAAAGAGGAAGGAAGGAGAGGGAGGAAGAGGAGGGAGGAAGAGGAAGGAGAAAGGAGGTAGTGGAGGAAGAGGAGGAAGAACTAAGGAGCAAGAGAAAGTAGTGGAGGAGGTGGAAGAAGGAAGAAGAGGAGGAGAAGCGGAAGGAGCGTATGAAGGAGGTAGACTGTGGTGAAAAATATCGGTGGCAAAAATTACAGTGGCAATGTCGAACGGAAGCAGCAACATGAATGACAGCGATGACAGCGTTGGTTCCACGTGCCCCACGAAAAGAAGTGAAAAATAGTAGTGGCGAAAATAGCAGCAAGAAAGCTGAATGGTAGCATTGAGGCGAATGACAGCAGCAGCAGTGTCGGTTCCATGCACCCCGTGTGAAGAAGTGGGCCCTAACTAGTGTTTAAGTTTTCCTTCGGTTTTTGTATTAGTTAGACTAAAGTCACTAAACAGACTTCCTTGATCTTGATATTCTATAAGGTGAGGATCATTTTAATCATGAAGTAGAACATATAAAATTTTGGAAAAGGGTGTAAACTTGGCATATTTATTCAAGTAGATGCCTTCATAAATGTGTGGCAGAATGATGCCAGTAACAAGTACTTCATAAGTCCCTTATGAATGGCATGTATTTGTCATGTCAATGGAATGCTATATCAGAACTATAGTTATTGATACATGTGATACTTGTGTGATGCTCATGTAGGATAAAGATAGCCAAAAGAGACCTCATATGTGCCACGTCAGCACTGTATCATCAGAATAGCAACATAAACATCAGATTGACATCACAATATCAGAAGTTAACATCAAATTGACAAGCACAATTATGCCATTTCTCGTGTTGATATTTTCTGGTATTCTTTATGTTAGGTGGTAACAGAGCTAAAACTTTGATCTGTATCCTTTGATTACTCAATTACAAGGTTTGCAATTTCGACCTGTACCGTCCGGTACGGGCGATACATACCGGTCCGTCAGGTTGTCAGAACGCGGACCGTTCGCTACCGGGCGGTACCACCAAAAATCGATTGTCGGCGGTCGATTTCGGCCATCGACGGCCGATTGAGGGAGAAATCGATCGCCGACGGTCGATTGAGGGAGAAAAATGGAAGAAAAAGAAGAGGAAAAGAAAATAAAGAGAAAAGAAGAGAAGAAGAAACAATATCTAGCGCCCGTGCGTTGTCGCCGCCCGCGGGTCGTGGGCACTTTTTCTCCCGTGCGAGGAGAAAGATCAAGGCAACGTTGCCCCTTTACCTTTTTTTTCTAATATTTTAATATATTAATACTTTATATTATATAATATTTATATTATATTTTAATATATCGGTACCGAGATAAACTCGGTACACTGGTATGGACTGGTAAGTCAAACCTTGCTCAATTGTTTAATCACACTTCAACTTGGGTTGTGTTATTAACTTATTTTCTTTTTAACTAGAATGAGTTTTGTTGACTAGCATAGTATACTTACTGGAACTATTGCTTCATTATACTAATGATAGTTGAATCATCAAAGATTGAATTTGAAATGCATAAAAGTTGTACTTTAGTCAATTTTTGTTTCCTGCTTGTGCTTTGATAGTGATGTACGATAATCTTATCTATAGTTATCATATGAGTGATAGATGCTAAAACTCAAGATGTTCCCAATATTTGGCAGTTTGGGAGTTCCCCTTGCTGTTTTTTGACTTCTATTTTTCGATGATGTATGAGACCTTGAAACATATGCTAACATTTGATTCATTTTCTTTTATAGGTAAAGCACTTAGTATGGCTCTTGCACAGAAGGGCATTTTTGTAACTGTAATTGACTTCTCCGAAGAGAAGGGAAAAGAAGTGGTTTTGTTGATTGAAAGGGAGAACACAAAGTTCCATCCAAAACTCAAGTTTCCATCGGCAATATTTGTTAAATGTGATGTTACCGATACGAGTAAGTTTTCAATTATTACCTTTTACAGTATGTTTCTTGTAGCTACTCTTAAATACCTTATGATGATTGTGCTTCTGCTGAATACAAGAAGCATCAGTATATAGCTTTTCCTTTTATCCTTTATCTCTTACAAGTATTAGGATTGACCCTCTCTAGGGTTTTGTTCTGTCCTAGGACAGAGATCTCCCAAAACTGTTTGTTGCTGGAAAAATAAGTGAAGTTTAACAAAGATGACAATAAGAAAATGAAAGAAGTTTAACAGGACTTATATATGGTACTACATTGGACAATTTTATTAACAATAATAAAATGTTTGGACTGGAATAGTCCTGAGAAGATGACTTTAACTTCTCTCTTTTTCCCGTTTCTGATACCTTATTTGTTGATGATTTGTTGTTCTACAAGATTTATCTGTAGTACAATAAGAAAAAATTTAGACCAGAATAGTCCTAAGAAAAGGGCTTTACCTCTATCGTTTACTCTTTATGTGACACCCTATATTTTGATGATTTGTTGTTCCCTTAACTCCTAAAGGAGTTGTATGGCACTTAGAGACAAGGCCGCCCCTTTTTTCTGAGTCTATGGAGTTGTGGGATCTGGTTGGACTTAATGATGTGGACTGCATTGGACGAGGTTATGGAAAGTGGTGCAGGCTTGCAAAGTAGGACGTTTTATTGACTGGCATTGAACAACTCATCCTTCCTCATCTTGCCTTTTTCTCCAAGGCAATAACTCTGAAGATTGTTGGAGATCATTGTGAAGCTCCCAAGTGCGATCATCCTGCAAACAAATGTTGCATCTGACAAAAATATTTATTTTAAAATTTCCATTAACTTGATAGTTGTTGAAGCTCAGGACTTGTGTCAAAACATGCGGTAGATCCTCATTCAATTTAACATGAAGCATTGGCGATAGCTTAAGCTCTTGCGATATAGTTTGAGCTCTATTGTGTCAAATACATCATGAACGCATGACATGGATGGTAACTGTTAGCAATAAGCAGTAGACCAAATGTTCTCCAACACCTGAAAGTGCATACAGAATTAAGGGAAGAGCTTGCTTAGTTTTCTAAATAGATTGAAAGTTGTCTCTGTAGGAAAGAATTATTAAATTTTGGAATTGATCCATAATACACCAAGCTGATCTATAATACCACGAGTACTGATCAACTATACTTGAGGATTGATCTATATTATTCAAGTAGTAGTAATTTAAAATATTTTGAGGATCGGATTGTAATATTCTGAGGACCCAATTTTAAATTGATTATCATCTTTTGATCTCTTGATCGATTTTAAAAAAGATCTTGATATCTTTGGATTTTCCTTAAAATTGAGTGTTTTCCAAAATTAATTATTTGGTGAACTTTTGAACTGCTCCTTTGACTAATAATCTTTTTGCTTGCTGCATTTACATATTAGTTATTGATGCACATTGAAGATTTTTTAAGCTGAAGTAACGGTACATTAGACTCTTATATGTCATTCGAAGTCTTAAGCCACTTTTGATATGCAACTAAACTGGGGTATTACACTAAGCCTAGTTGGTAAATCCAGGCTACTGGTTGTTAGATATGCTGAAGATGGTTCCTTACATTTGTAAGGGGGACATATGTCCACCATAGTGCATGGAAAACCACTCATTTTCAGTGATGATTTGGAGTGTGATATGGAATGATCTGTCGTATCTATAAGATTATAAAATGATTGTTCTATCCTGAGTAACTGGTGGGTCCTAAATTTAGCGAGTCTCAGTATTGGGTGTACTCTTCTCATGAGATTCTATGACATGGAGGTATCTGATTTCAATGTATCATGATAGCTCAACGGTCGGATGGTTGTTCAAGGTGGAAGTAGAGCTAGATAGTTAATATGGTTCTAATAAATGTGACCAATATATGAGATAATATATACCATTCTGTTATGACCTCTTGAAGAAAGGTTTATGCATGACATGGTCTTATTGAGTTACAAGTTGAGTCAGAGCTTAAAACATTTTCTTTTGGTATTGACTATGACCTATATGCACCAGTATGTCAGTCCATACCAAGACTGTACCAATTTGTCTGCCATTTGGTATCAGCACTGGACCAGAATCTTAAACCTAGTGAGTGGTGTGGGCTTGAAGAAGGAGCATGGGCTGGTGCGCTTGCATTTTAACAACTTGTCTTATAGTCTAGTAACTGCTTAAAATTTGAACCAGAACCAGACAGTAATTATTTGCCTTTTGGAGCCACTGAACTTCAGTGTAGCATTGAGTTCATGTAACTTCTATTGAGCCATGAATTGAAGTTAATGATCTGATCTCCAATGAGCTCTGTTTGTTGTCTTAGGTAGCAATGTGTGTCAACCTACGGAGGGCTAACATATTGCTCTTTAAGAGGAGAATTTGTCATGCTATCATTACTTTTTTTAATGAGTTACTTTCTACCTAGATAATTAACATCCTTCTTGTTTTGCCTCTATCTCCTGCATTTAAGAGCAAGGCTTGCAATTTCGATCTCTACTGCCCGGTATGGGTGGTACATATCGGTCCGTCAGGTTATCAATACGCGGACCGTCGGCTACCGGGTGGTACTGTCAAAAATCGACCGTCGGCGGTCGATTGAGGGAGAAAAAGGGAAGAACAAGAAGAAGAGGAAAAGAAGAAAAAAGAAGAAGAACCTACTTTCCACACGATGTCCTCGCCCGCGCGCCATCGCCGCCCTCGCTCGTGGGCTCTTTTTCTCCCATGCAAGGGGACTCCCTGCACAGGGAGAAAGATCGAGATGACATCATCCTTTTTTTAAAAATATATTTAATATTTTTAATATAATATAATATTATAAAAATATTATATTATATTTTTATATATCGGGCGGTATGCACTGTGCATACCGCTACAGGTACCGAGATAATCTCGGTACATAGGTACGGACCGGTAAGTCAAACCTTGTTTAAGAGAATATCCTGTAAATCACATTGCCTTATTGTTTTACTTTTCTCTTTTTCTTTTAGCCTTCGGAGGAAAAGGAAGTTGCCAAATTTTGTGAAATTTGTCTTCCTTTTCATTAATGTCAGCTGCTTTACTAGGAAAAGAACAGTACTAAGTTACTTATCTTTACCTTGTCTACACTTTTATATGTGAAATCATGCGGGTGACATTAATTTCCATTGTGCCCATATATATTGTTAAGTGGCTTAGTAAAGATCATATCTTCCTGGGAACTCAGTCCATCCATAATTTGTTCCATATTTACCTTAGGACAACCAAAATTGGCAATATTCTGTCCTCATCGGGTATATTTCAATCAGATCATTTTGTTTCAGCGTTCTTATTTCTAATGTTTAATCATTTGTACATATTTTAGCAACATGAGAACTTGAATGTCATCATCATTTGATTATCTGACATGTATTATCAACACTATATGTCATTCTAAATATATATAATATTTAAACCACCTGTATCTTGCATGTACAACCTCTTTTGTGCTTTATGTAAAAAGTTGTCATTTCTAGATGGTCTAGCTGCTGCTTTTGAGAAACATTTAGAGGTATTCGGAGGACTGGATATCTGCATCAACAGCGCTGGAATTAGTCATCTTATCTTGTTTCATGAAGATAAAACCAATGGGATTGACACATGGAAGCGTACCATAAATGTAAACCTGACTGCAGTTGTTGACTGCACCCGTATTGCGGTATGTTTCAACTCAGTTAGTTATAATATGAGAAGTAAACTAAAGTAACCAATTTATGAGAAGATTCCTTGTTGAATTTACATATTTGATGATGCATTCTTTAAATTTCCTTTTCCATAATATGTATTAAGACACTGAATTGTAATTTCTTCAGACATATATGGGATCTTGTACAAATTGTTTTAGAGGTTTAGGGTTTACTATGTTAAAAATGCCAGCAACTAGATTCTAGAATGGACATAAAAAAATGCTCTGTTGCATGTGGTTTATATGCTAAGGGACCTTATCATTCTTGTGGCTTGTATGTGGAGCTTCCCAGGCTCAGCAGCTCCTAAGACACTTATGAAGCACAAAATAGGGATGGTGTCAATGGGAACAAATGCAAACTAAAAATAAGATGCAAGCTTTATGGGCCAGTTTTAGGAAATTAGACAGTAAGGTAGTCAAAAGGATAGTGCAATAACAACGTATCAGTCTCACCTCCAACAAATGATTCTGTGATTTGAATTCAAGAAGAAGTCCCTCATACTATCAACTAGATAATTAAATTACTAAGTAGAGGCAAAACCAGTGCAGGAGGCTCCCAGTAAATAAAGAGACCAAATTGATTGCTTTTTCTTGGTCTGACCTGGTGCCAAAATTATCCCAGAATGAGGCTGAACAAAGGTCCTACACTGATCATGCCTGGCTTGACTTTTGCTGGCCTAGTCCATGCTGGAGCTGAGATAAGGTCAAATCTGATTTGCACAATAACAAGATCATTGTGATGAGAGTTGGGATCATCATCCTGTGTATCTGGAAATATTAAATATAAAATGATTTCACTTGTGAAAGAACTGGGGAGAGCTCTTTAAATATAAAAGGGTTAAGGTTTATTTTGGCCCCTGTGGTTTTGGTCATGGACCACGTAAGCCCTTATGATTTACTTGTGTCTGAAATAGCCCATACATTTTCAAAAATGTAGCATATAAGCCCCTCTCGTCAAGTCTGAATTAACGGGCGTTAGGTTTGCTTACGTGACATGCTGACTCATAATAAACTATTAATATAGTGATATGTGTGATTTCAGTTTTAAAAAAGAGCTCCATTTTAGCCTTTGTAATTTTGGTCATAGACCACTTAAGCCCTTATGGTTTTGTTTGTGTCTAAAGTAACCCCATATATTTTTAGAAATGTAGCATATAAGCCCATCCCGTCAAGTCTGAGTTGATAGATATTAGAGTCTGCTTACGTGACATACTGACTCATAATAAATCATTAATATAATAACATATGTAATTTAAATTAAAAAAAGGTCTATCTTGTCGAGGAAGAGGAAGCGATGGACGAAAGCGGAGAGGCAAAGGTACGAGAGGTCGGAGGCGGAGGTTAGGGAGAGCTGAACACCACGTCGTAGTCACGACGGTTGGGGGTGTAGGAGAGGATGAAGTGGGAGGTGATGGGGACGAAGACACCTAGGAGTAGGAAGAGGGACCAAGAGACTATTGCGTGCTTAGCGTTGACTGGTCGATGCACATCCACCTGAGGTAGGATCGGAAGCTCATGAGCTCGTCATTAACGTGTGAGAGGTTGCGTGTGTATGACACGCTGCTAGGCAGCAGCTGCTCGGTGCTGCTGTTGGTGGTCGCTTCCATGATGATGCCTCCTCTCGCCATTGATGGTAGTCTCAATTTTTTAATTTAAATTATATGTATTATTATATTAATAGTTTATTGTGAGTCAGCATGTTATGTAAGCAGACTCTAGCGTCTGTTAATTCAGACTTCACAGGAGGAGCTTATATGCTATATTTTTAAATATGTAGAGTTTACTTTTGATCAAGGTTTGTAATTTCAATCTGTACCGCCTGGTACAAGCGGTACAAAATCGACTGTCGACGGTCGACTTCGACCGTCGATGACCGATTGAGGGAGAAATCGACCATTGACGGTCGATTGAGGGAGAAAAAAGGAAGAAAAAGAAGAAGAGGAAAAGAAGAAAGAAGAAGAAGAGGAGAAGAAGAAAAAAGTACCTCCTTTCCCCACGTTATCCTCACCTGTGCATCATCCCCTCCCTCGCTCGCGGGCGATTCTTCTCTCGCACGAGCGTCTCCTCGTGTAGGGAAGACATAAACAAAATTATAAGGGCTTAAGTAGTCCATGATCATAATCACAGGAGTTAAAATGGATCTTTTTTTAAACTTAAATTATACGTGTCATTATATTAATAGTTTATTATGAGTCAAAATGCCCTGTAGGAAGACTCTAATGTCTGTTAACTTAGACTTGACAGGAGAGGCTTATATACTACATTTATGAAAATATAGGGGTTATTTTAGACATAAGTAAATCAAAAGGGCTTAAGTGGTCTATGGCCAAAATCACAGGGCTAAAATGGACCTTAACCCAATATAAAATGAGAGAAAACTAATTTGTGATTCAAAAAAATTGTAATAGTGATGAGAAGACCAGGTCAGAAAATTCAAATAAGAACCCAAGAGGATGTAGTCAATGTTAGTAAAAAGGGAAATGACATCGTTAAATTTTCTTGGTTCAGACCGTATGAGTGGACCCATGCCGAATATCAGTACAGTCATAGCAGTCACGGTCCGATCATTGATCAACCAAGATTTTAATCCTTGATTGACATATATTCGAAGGGACCTGTTCATACTTAGAATATGATATGCTTAGGCATTGATTTGTCTTACTTGGCATGCCATTGTTTTCCTTTAGATGAAATATAAATATCATAGTGATATATAATTGTAAAATTATGTATATAAATACCTTTTTTGTTGTTTCTTGGATTACTTGCTTTCAGATTTCTGTAGCAATATCTCTCCATATTTCTTTTGCTGAATTAGTAGCCAGTTCATGATGGTGTTGAAGCTTTTCTATATTTTCTTTATAAAAATATCTACAGATTCAAATCATGAGGCATAAAAAGAAGCCTGGTGTCATAATAAATCTTGGCTCAGCTTCAGGTCTTTATCCTTTATATGCTGACCCGATCTATTCTGGCTCAAAAGGTTTGACTTCTCCTAGTTCTTCTGGTTTAACAAAAAAAGCTATATCATCTTATAAACGCTGCTCTTTAACTTATTTAAACTTCTATTTCATCATTGCTCCAGATATATGATAACCTCATATTCGTAAAAGTTTAGTGCATGCAAACTTGATTTGATGTTGACTATTATTTTTCATGTTGAACGTAAATTGTTTTACTTCATTATCAACATCTGGTTTGCTTGTTATATGTTTTGGTATGTCAAGGAAAGGTGCAAATAAATACATTTTCTAGCTCCTTATCTACTTTTGTGGACATCTAAGTTTTACAACTGCATTGGGTAGATAAGATATATTAATCTTAATTGAATTTTTGATAGAACATCAAGTTGCATGTGAGAACTCAGAACTTACAATTGCGAACTGAACTCACACAATATTGTGATTCAAGATTCTGTAATGTTTAATCTGTTTTTGTATCTGGGTGTTTTATTGCTGCTTTCTTGTGGACATATAAGGTTTGCAAGTTCATAGAGCTAATTTTTTGGAATGAAATACATAGAGGACTTATTTTTTGTTTCTGAAAAGGTAAAATTTACTGTGTGATAGCTTACTACTTCATCATGGATTAGTTCTGTAAGGGGATCCTAGGTACTAATCTAGGTATATCTTTCAAAAGAGCCCTTTTTGATTTATGTAGTGTAAATTGATATGCCTGAGTGAGCTGACTGGACCATATAAATTGCAATTAATTCATTCTTCTAGATTTTTTAGGAATTCAGCAAAAGGATCAACAGTAAACTCCTTGACTGTGACTCCCCATGTCTGATCTAATAAGATTTTTAATCAAATTAGAGGCCAGATAAGAGGCATAGATGTGTCAGCCCATTAAACCTATATATATACATATGTTTATTGAAATCACACCTCTCTTTCTTGTTCTTTCTATCTTTCCTCTTTTTTACTTTCTGATTTTTCTTTTCTTCCTTCAGACAGGCCTGTGTTGGCATGACAGATTATGACATGACTTGAGCTAGCTGCTGGCTGGATTAAATCCGCATTTTATTAATTAACTTATTCCATTTTTTTATTTTTGCTATACGTGAATTCAGAAACTACTTTGTGCAGGTGGTGTGGTTCTCTTCACTAGAGCACTTGCTCCTTTGAAGCGTGAAGGAATTCGTGTTAATGTGCTTTGCCCCGAGGTATTAGATCATGCAGCCTACAGTTCTGTTTTCTTGTTGGGAGTTGCTTGGAATGAGATCCAATTGAGCATTATTTGGAAGTGCTATATGCGCTCTGCTTAGTTAATAGATCAACTTTCAGTTTAGTATTAATTAGATGACACCACTTCTTTAAGATGTCTGTTAGCAATGTCAAATACCTGAAGTCCGTTAGCAATGTCAAATTGTCAATACTATATTGACCATTAATATTTCCTTTTCATACATTCTCTTTTTTTCAGTACCTCCTCCTCTACCTCTTCCACTATGATACCATGACCACTGCCTCTGTTCCCTCCCTATTGTCCTCGGCCACCATTTTACCAATGCCAAGCTGTCTTGTTATGTCCACTGCCATCACCAGCTCTACTGCCATCACCACCACCACTTCCTTTCCCATGCTGCCAGAACATCATCTCATGGTTTGTTCCAGTTTATGCAGAGATATATAGATCTAATGAATTTTTCTTCACAGTTTGCTTGTGGTGGTTGTCTGATTTATTGCAGTTTGTTCAAACTGAGATGGGATCAAAAATAAACCCCAAAATAGTTGATGCAGTTGGTGGCTTCCTGTCTATGGACACAGTGGTTAATGGTAAGTTCTTTTTGAACTATAGTACTTGTTGATGCAAGTTCATTTCTATGCTTTCTGAAATTATCTTTGAGGAAAGGTATATCTTGCTTTAGCTTAATACTATTCTTTCACCTTCTTAATTGTGGTGATCTTTCAACTTCTGTATACTTCTCTCCACAACGTTTTACTTACCGGTCCATACCGGCATACCAACATTTTGTCGGCACCGGTATGGTACCAATATCCTATGCGTACCACCCGGTATTATTAAATTGTTATAATATAATATAATATAATATTAAAAATATTAAAAAATATTTAAAATAATAAATGGGCGACGTCATCTCGGCTTCTCTCCCAGCGCGGGGACGATAGTCACCCGAGGCGGCGACGTCTCGCGGGCGACCGCGGCGAGCGTCGGCGGGGCGGCGGCGTACTTCTTCTTCTTTCTTCTTTTTCCTTTTTCTTCTTCAATCGACCGTCGATGGTCGATTTCTCCGTCAATCGACCGCCGACGATCGAAATTGACGGTCGATAGCCGAAATCGACCGTCGACGGCCGAAATCAATCGCCGACGATTTTAACATCGTAGCGGCGGTCAGTATCGGTCACATCGGACGATGTACCTAGCGATACGGGGCCTTACCGCTCGGTAAGGAAAACCTTGCTTCTCCATCAACATAACTTTACTTACTTCAAATCTGCCGAAGAATCAATTTGACTTATATGTTTAAGTGCATTAAGATATATGTGAGTACCCTAGGTTCTTCTTAGTATTATGCATATCAGATATGTGATAGAGACATATTTATTTGCCTTTTTGTGTATCTTTGTGTGTTTTACTAGTTTGATTCGTGTGGCACTCTTGAATTAAAAATAACGAAGTTTCCTGTGAACCAGTTTTTCAAAATCCAAGCCATGGTCACTTGAATGCAATCATATGTTGAGGAATATAGACTTTTCAATTTTCTGAAAAATATCCAACCTTTTTGTCCATCTAATAGATAATGTTATGGGACTTGGCCTTTCTTGATGTTCTTGATAACTGTGTCTTGAATTTCTCTGCTTCACATTAACTAGGTGCAATAGAGCTTATTAAAGATGAGAGCAAAGCTGGTGCTTGTCTGTGGATCACTAGGCGTAGAGGAATGGAGTATTGGCCTACACCATCAGAAGAAAGAAAGTACTTAATAAGGCCATACAAGTCTCAAAGAAGAATCCAATATACAACTACTTCTGACATCCTTATCCCAGATACCTTTGAGAAAGTGTAAGCCACATCCATTTACCTTTTAGACTTTTACCAAAGCCATTATGATATATTTGGTTCATGCCGGTTATTGGTACCTAACATTATCTTTTCTAAGGAGTTTTGGCATAGTTTCCCATTATTGTATAATAATGTATCAACTCAGAATGTTGCTGCTTTAGATTTTTGTGGCCTTCTTCTTTAGGAAACTTTAGATAAGACTTAGTCTAATGTTAAAATTCAATCTATTTGCTAGTATGTGTCTACTGTTGTGCTGATTGGCTACTAGTGTTGGACATAGTAAATATCATGTCATGTACTGCACAAGCTGCACCATGCTTTTTGAAACATATTAGAGTGGGCTGTGCCACACAATTGTCCATATTCCTGTATGGCGTCGTTCTGACAAATATCATCACAGATTCTTAGCAAGAATGGCACATCTATCAACTTTTGCCATTTTTCTAGTCTTGGAAAAATGTCAACTGGATGCTCACTTTCTTTTAAATTAGATAACCAACCATTATTCTATTCCTTGTCGATTACAGTTTTTAATCATTGACATTTTTCAGGTTGAAATGATGAAACTGTTTGGACATGAATAGCAATTTTTTATTGGGAAATCTAAGATTAAAAATGTGAGATAGAGGTGAAATTTGAAATGTTCTTATATTCACAAGTCACAGCTATGTGTAAGCTAGTACTTGGTTAAAAAATAAGATAAAGGTTCTAATTTTCATACGTTCACGAGTACTTGTAACCTTTCACTTGAACATGAGAGTAGCAGTCATGATTGTGATTTTGTGACAGATTATTGCTTCTTATTGCTTTCTGCCTGTAGGTGCCAGTTCAAAGTGATGGTATTACCATTTTTTATTTTCAGGCTATTTCCATTTAAGCTTTCTTATTAATCATAGGACGTGTAATTTAGGAGAGCATTTTTGATTTCTGAACCATAAAGGAACTCTATCAGCACCTCCTCAGTGTTTAGCAATTTATGTTTGTTAGGTAAAAAAGTAAAGAACTTAAGCCTGACTTATAAAGAGTAAGAACTTAAGTGTGATTTATCGTAAATGAGGCTAATGATCCAACGCAACATTGTTGCTGCCAAAGGGTTCTCTCTCTCTCTCCTTTGTGCATTTCCTAAGTTCATGATACTCTGATCACTGTAAGTGCCGTGGTCTACGTATTGGTACTTGCTAGAAACCGAAAGTAATTTCAAAAGCATACACCAATGATGAAGATAAAGCAACTTCAACAGATAATTTTGTTGATTGAACAAAATGGTTCTTAGTTCTTACTTGAGTGGATGAAGTTCATTGGGAATGGAGCTCCATGCTAAAATACTACTATGCGTTCCTATATAGGCTCTTGACTTTGGAGGAACTCTTCATGTTTCGAAGGCCTTACAAGTTCTAATAACGCAAACTTTTTCACATTAGCATAGAAGGATAGACCAACAGTTCACTCGGGTAATTTATTGTTCAGAAAAAATTATAGTTGCATTGGCACAGATGGTTTGGCCACTAACTGAACAGAAATTATTGATTATATTCTGCTTCTGTTCCTTTACCAAACATGCTTTGCATCCTCTATTCCAAAATTGAATATTAAACCATTACATACTAAAACTACTTTGCTCTAGGCTTCATGGAGAAAGAAAAGGCTTAAAATGGAATGGATGTATAACAGATATCTAGGGTTGGAGGAATAAGAGACTTTTGAGATGAAGATCAAAAGATACCAGTAAGGCCTCTTTCAGATGATTTATATCTGGTATAATTAAAATTCCTGCAAGAAGACAACACTTCACAAATTTGAAGGATATAATTCTATCTGCATCACCAATATGTTACTTTAATATTGTCTTTCTTGTATTCCATTCTCACTTTAGTATTGTTTATTTCATCACCTTAATGAAATTACATGAAAAGGTTCCTCCCTATCCTTGCTGCAAAAAAGATTCTTGGGCAGAGGTTAAACTAACTTGGAGTTGTTAGGTAGAGTTTTTGAGGCAGAAGGCAATAGAAGTTAATTGACTCAAATCATATTTCACAGAGTGCCATTGCGATCGCAGATATGCCACAATGATTGAGTTTTGATATGTAAGATACAATACCCAGCCTTTTTCTTCTTCTACCTTGGTTTGTCAGAATAAAATGTGAAATGCTGACATATCTCTGTAGAGTATGTGTCTGTTGGATTAACATTTAGCAGATGCATAATTTGGAGACTGAGATTTGGTGAATTGTTTTGAAGTTATCCTGATCAAGTATTGCAATTTTGGATATCACACCAGTGCTGATTGTTGGCTGAACTTATATGGGTCTGGTATGAGCCAATGTACCAACACATGGCTGGTACTACTGCAGTACCAGGAGGTGGGAGGAGGAGAAGAGAAGAAGAAAGAGAGTTGGAGGAGAAGAAAAAAGATGAGGGGAGGAGGTGGCAGCAAAGAGGGGGTGGCAGACAAGGATGAGGAGGAGAGGAGTACCATTGATGGGCTGAGATAATGAGAGAGAGGGTGGGCGGTGATTGGGGTCCAAGAATAAAAATAAAAGAGGCTTATCATCTTGTCCAGGCCCAGTAAACTTTGTATCGCATGTAGATAGCCCAAAATTGGATGTTCCATGTGTCAATTCAATCCCGATGGTAAATAATGATCAGTACGTTGCTGTCCCTGCGAAATTGCGGTCCTTGATCCTGATGTATAATTAATTTCATGCAGTGTGTTTGGTATTGTAGACTGTAGAGACCACAAAGAATTAGTGATATATATCAGTTTCTGGGATAATTATGGCTGAAAGATTCAACCAATAATAGCTCTGATTTTGGGGCTACCTATGTCTTTAACATGTAAATGAAGATCTGGTAGGTACTTTTAGTCAGTTGTAGGACTAGTTACTTGAACCTAAATTCAGTAGTTGCTTAGGTCCATCCATGCAAATAAAGTGGTCTGGAAATATCTTGTCAATTATTGTTTTTATTGCTGATGTAGCCTGGATGAACATAGATGTAATGAACTAATCAGCTCACAGACTTGTGGTGGTATAAATAGTGAAAGCTTCAAAGGATAAGTTAACAATATGATTGACAACTTTTTCTTTTTCATTATTTCATCTTTTTTCCTTTGGTGTAGCTGGTATTAATGTAGTTGATAACTTATCATGTTAGTGTTTGTTTGCTCATTGCAGCATTATTTGTTTTATTATTCTTCCTGGACAACATTTGTCTCCCTCCATAGTTATAATTTACATGGCTTGGTACAGCCAGTAATTGTGTTAACTGTTAACTATTGAAATGTTCACATATTTTGATGGTAATTCATGAGTACCTTTTTTCTCTGGGAGAACCTTGTTAGCTTAGATTTAGTAGAGCATACCTTATTATAATGCTGGTATTGCCCTCCACAAAGATAAATGATAGGAAAAGATCCATGTAGCCAACCCTAAATGGTTAAGACATTACAATTTGTTGTTTGTTTATCTTTTGTGGAACAACTTACGCTAACATCAAAATTTGGAGTAGAAGTTTTGTGCAAGGTTCATAATTTTGTGTACTGGTACTGTGCCGGTTAGGGGTCAGACTGGTAGGGTATCAATCTATACCAGTGTATCGAGTTTCAATACGGTAATATGTATCAAGTCTCAAAAAAAGCTTAAAAAAGCCAAAAAAAAAACAGAAACTGTATAATGCAGAGCTTGTACCGCACTATACTGAGCGTTGTTGACCCTTTACAGGGATGAGTATGAACTGGGTTGTATGCCCGGTAGGGGTGGTATCAAGTTTCAATACTGCAATACATATCAAGTCTGGGAATAAGCTTTAAAAAGATGAAAAAAATACACAAAAAAACAAACAGAAACTGCATAATGCAGAGCTTGTACTGCCCTAGACTGGGTGTTATCGACCCTTGACAGGGATGAGTGTGAGTGGGTTGTATGCTTGGTATCGCACCTACACCGGCACTACCGACCCGTGTCCGTATGGTGGGTCTAATATTGGGGATACAACCCAGTTTACACTCGTCCATGTAAATCTATCGGACTGATAACTACCATACTGAACATACTATTCCAGACAGTATTGCAAACCTTGGTTTTAGGACATAAAATGTTTTGGCTAAGATGCTTGCCTATGTTTTTCTTGGTCTGTAGTTAACTTTTTAGAAGCTGGCATTTTTCTCTTTGTTTTTGGATGGCAAAAAATAAAGTATAAGATAAATACTCGCTGGTGCAGTAAACAGCTGGGAGAATTAAAAGCAGTAGATGTGAAAGATACAGTTGTGCAGCTAGCAAATTCACTGTTTAGATATTCTCACTGCTGAATCTAATGTTTTCTATTGGACATCGGAGTTCATTCCTGTAAATTCTGTTGTATTAGTCATTGAATATCTATTATAATTTAACTTTGTTGTTTTTATGTAGGATTGTCCACTCTCTGAATCACAATTTTCGATCTGCTACAAAGGTTGTTCAAACAGAGTTGAAGTTGCCTATAAAACCACACCATGCCCTTGTCAAAATCATATATGCTGGTGTGAATGCCAGTGATGTATGCTTGTGATCTTAACTATTTAATTTTTTAAATATGTTATAGTTTACTTTTAAGTTTCCTATTAATCTGATGTGATAAATTATGACACATCTGACAGGTAAACTTTAGCTCTGGGCGATACTTTAAAGGCAAAGATAACGAAATTGCTGCACGGCTTCCATTTGATGCTGGTTTCGAGGTTTTGCAATATCATAATTCATAAGATCACATAAATTTGGTTAACTGGCATTTATGAAGCACAGAAATGAGCAATATGTTTTGATAGGATGTGATATAAATGTGAAGATGAGACAAAACCTGACAACATTTGCACAAGTATATATCATAACTCATTGTTGATTTAAAGTACTAACTCTGATGTTTCTTTAGATTAGCAGACGTGTTTGGGAATATCAAAGTTTGTTTGTCAAGAAATAGCTATTTTTTATTTTCTATGTCTACTACAATGGTTTGAATTTTCAATCATATTAATTGGTAAAGAGTTCACTGTTCCAATTGTGAAACGTTATATGGACCAGGCTCGATTTGATACTCAGCTTACCACCTAGTACATTTACATATCAAGTGTGTCGTCCAGTAATCTTCTTGGTACTGAGCTATTACCGAGTACTTTATGGTCCTAGTATGTTGGTAGAGAGATGGTGTGTGGGCCAAGGAATAAAATGATGATCATAGTGCACACAAATTAACCTTCTTAGTTTTCCGTCAGAAAGGAATGGGGATGAGATGAGAGAAATTATATAAGATCGAAGCCAGACTTGAGTTTGTAGCTGGTGTAGCCTTTCAATGGGCATAGATTTTATTGATCACAATTTGATGTCAATAATTTGTACTCGTTCAATTTGTACTCGTTCACTTAACCTCATGCTCCATATGATGCACAACACCAGTAAAGTGATGACAAGAGCAGTTCTTTTGCTCAGCGTTGACATAACTGTACTTGCTTCATTCCTACTTTCCACAACCCTACTTGCTCCAAGCCTGGCCAGTTACCAACATGTTACCTAGTATGCATGCAGTACTTAATGACCAACTTGCCATGACTCTTTACCTGTTTGATTCATTTGTGGTAGACATATATTACTATCAGATGTCATGCATGGGTTTTGAAAACTATAATTATGAATTACAGTTAACTTGATGATCCTGACCCATGTCTTCTGCTAGCATGATGATTCTATCGTTTATAGTAGTTACTGATTTGGGGTATGTATAGTTGATAATTTCTGGTTTGTCTATGTATTTACAAATATTTTAAAATTTCAATATGCTACTCCAACACTTTCAAAAGCTTTTTGCATATATTCTCTTGATTTATCCTTTTCAATAGGTCTTCATAACATATTTCATTTCATTATTAAGCAATAAAACAAAAAATAGCAGTTGGTTTAATGATTGGTAATGGTGTCAGATTGTGATTTAATCCTTGGTCTGCTATTTGATGTAAATCATTAAGCCATGGACTTAATTTCACTGTAATACTTTTTGTATTGTCCAGTTGGCTGATTAAATGTCGGTCCCCTATCCAAACAGATGTCTCACTCCCTTCGGATTCTGTTTTATCTGTAAGGGTGCCACCCCCTCGCTTCTTTTAGCTTCCAACCTGTTCAATTGTTGAGGTGTTTGAATGTTTTAGGTTCAAAACCTCTACTGTTGACCTAATGCTCAATCTTTGAGCTTCAAACCTCTATCGTAGTTTAACCTTGGACATTTCAATGGTTGGAATGTTACCATGTCTTAAGACCTTGTCGGTTGTCCTCACATCTGTGGTTTGTGCAATTTGAGTGATGGATGGTGGAAATCCCCTTGTGATATACATATATATATCCATATCCGTAACACTTCTTTATCTTTCCTTTTATTGCCCAGTCCTCACCTATTGGACATTTCAAAGTATTGGGTGGTACTAGCACACTGTAAAATGTAACACTCCAATGGACAGCAAGGATAAAATACAAACTGATTTAATTCCTTGGTCAAACTGAATTGATATAATTTGATGATAAAGATCCATTGTACATCAGTTGTTGCTCCATAAAATTGTCCCAAAACCAAATTGTAAACTTTATTATTATTCCTCTCAGTTATTAAATGGTCAACTGTCATAAGTAGTATTCTTCCTGAAAGTGTGTGTAGGAATTATTCCCAATGCAAAATATATGAATTCTTATCTTGACTTTAGTGTAGGTAAGTAGATCAAGTTTTGTGTGATCTTTTGACATATAGTAATTGGTTTCCATATTATGTTAAAGTATTTTTCTTTTATAGTTTAATATTGTGCCTTGCCAAAAGAACAATCATTCCTTGGTTGTATTTCCTTTTATTGTTGTATTCATAATATTAATGAGATGCTCATTACAATACACTAATCATGTACCATCTCCAATGATAAGGTGCAGTGATGATAAATCTGAATATTAATTCTAATCCTCTTTGATGCTATTTCCTTGCTAAACTAAAAATTCTTTGTTCAGGCAGTTGGCATAATTGCTGCTGTTGGCGAGTCGGTCCATCTGAAAATTGGAGCCCCTGTGGCATTTATGGCTTTTGGAAGCTATGCTGAATTCTCAGTGGTTCTTATTTTTGGCATTCCTTTACTTCAGTTGGGCTTGCCAAATTGGCAGTTACATATGATTAACATCAGCTTTCAATGTTTCTACCTCTGTTTTTGTTTTTCTTTTTCAGGTACCTGCAAAGCATCTTCTTCCTGTTCCAAGACCAGATGCGGAGGTTCTTGCGATGCTAACATCAGGTTTGACTGCTTCAATTGCTCTAGAAAAGGTATGGTCGAAAGATTTTATTTCTTTCTTTCTTCATATATAGAGACTTCCATCTTTTTTGAATGCTTGAAGTGTAGCTTCTTCCTCTTTAGATCTATTTACTGGAATCACTTACGCTAGTTTCGAGTTTTATGGCTTAAATTGTCATGGCATTCTTTTTCTGATTGTTTTTACTGTACTTGAAGTTAGATCGACATAAGTAATCCTAAAAATGAACAACAACAACAACAACAACAACAATGCCTAATGTCCCAACTATTTGGGGTCCGTTACATGATTATTTTACCACCAATCAGCCTAAACATCATGTTGATTAAATGGTATTTTTCTAGGCTGGACAAATGGAATCTGGACAGGTAGTACTTGTGACAGCAGCAGCTGGAGGTACAGGACAGTTTGCAGTTCAGGTATGTCATGGCTATGTTCTTCTCTTTTTCCCAACCAAAGGGTCGTTATTTTTGTTCATTGGCTCCAGCATTTTTTAGTGAAAATTAAAATTTTTGAGCAAATGTTGATCAGTTGACAGAAATCTTACTCTTTTGCTTTTTGCTTTTTTGTACTTATCTCATATTCCTAATAAAATAATATTGGAACATTGCTGTGTTTGCCTAGATCTTAAATTATTTTATGTTTGAAAATCCTGTTTCTGGAGGCACAGGTCTTAATATATAATGTTAATCCGCTGTGATTTGTGAATCCTGAACTCCCAAAATCTTCACTCAGCGGAAAAGCTGCTTGGATTTGCCACTTGCTAGACCCTAAATGGAAGGATCATCAGGCAGAAGGCTGTACTTTTTACATGATTCCACTGTTGACATTTTCTAATATTTCTGTTCACAGCATCCCTTGTTGCTGCACTATTTAATACATAGCTAAAAATTATTTGTTATCTTGTCTTTTGAAATGTCCTGTGACACCAAAAGCATGGATTGTGCCTTCCACATTATGATGAATATTAAGATGCCAGTTTTCAATTTGTGTACCAACAAATTTACCATGTCAATGTTATGTTTTTCTGAGGTTTAGTTACATTCTTCACCATTTTCAATTCTTTTCTGTTATCTATGAAGCAAATTAAACTAGAATTTCTCTTGATAGCTGGCAAAATTGGCTGGCAATAAAGTGGTTGCAACATGTGGAGGTGAAAAGAAGGCTTCACTATTAAGGTCCTTGGGAGCTGACCGTGTTATTGATTATAAGAAGGAAACCATAAAAGATGTATGTTTCTATTATTCTTTCTGCTCTTGATTGATTCTTTGTGAAATGTGATGGACTAAACTTGATTTATGTTGGTATCTATTGTATTGTTACTGTTTTTTATTTTGTTGGTTAATGCACTAACTTTCAAATAAATCCATTTTAGCTGCTGGATAGTTTATTAATATCTCAGATCAATTGGACATTGTTTTGTGATACCAAAATTTTGACTGCATTTGTTGGTGTTCATGCATGAGTTCAATCCCTATGTAAATGAAATATGTTGATAATGTTAATGATAATCATTGATCAATATGAACTTGTTTATGAACCCAGAATGACTAAGTTTTGATTTGAATAAAGGGAAACAGGCAGGACATGACTACATATAGCCTTGGTTGTTCCATTCATATGCAAGGAAGTTGTTAACTTGTTATTATTAAAATATATTTGGTGCTATTGTTGGTAGTGGATATGATTCTTGCATTGTAGAATGAGAAGGAACTTTATCTTTTATCTACGGATGCAAGATTTAACTGTTCCTGTTCATGTCTGTTGCTACATCTTTTTATTTCCAATCGTAAGCCTGGGAAGAAGAGGGTTGTATTAGGCAGCTGATAATAAACATAAAATTGTCATATCTTATGAGCATGGTTAAAAATTGTCTTGTACCAATGTCGATCTTTGGGCAGACTGACAGTGCTGGTACGAACCCTTACATCATGTGTTGGCATGGGTCAGTCCAACTAGAACAGGTGAGACATGGACCTATTTAAAAAATCAACCTAAGCCTAAATATGGCTATATAGGAATTAGTAACTTAAACTTTTGTTTAAACTTTGGTTAAATAATGAACTGAAATGTTTTTATTGAGTATTGCAAACCATATATATATGAAGAGAACATGTATAAAATTACATATAACTCATAAACATGACACGTGACACATGCATTACAATCACATGAGTATATACTGGTCAATTACCACCAAAATGAATGTAGTATCCAGTCCTGCCTCTGGTTAATAAAAACTAAGGAGATTGACTTGAGAAGAAATTTTGTGAGGACTCAATTGCAGAGTTCTGATCCTTCATATTGTATCCACGACTCAGTTGCTAAGTCACAATTGAACTATTACATTAGGCTGTGCGGATGATTAAGGTGGATAAATATGAATTTTTTTAAGAATTGTCTTAACAGGATATATGTAGATTCTTTTATGTGACATGACATGTTCTATTCCAGATTTCTTGAATGTGGTTTTGCAATTTAACAGAGGAGGAAACCTGTAAAGGAACAGAAAAAATGTGGATTATTGGGTTACCATATTCCTATTCTAATGGAGTTGCTACCCTGTCCTTGATTGCATTTTTTAAAAAAAGAACTATTCATGCTACTAAGAGATCATCAAGAAAACCAAGTCTTCCTATTTTGGTGAAGAAATATGTTCTTATTGGAAAATCAATCTATCTGATATATACAACAGATGTGTCTCTTGTAGCTTAAGTCTTCATATTATAGGCTTTTATAGATGAGTTGTTATTTGCTGAAAATTCCATTATGAACAAAGAGGCATCTTGTGGCTGTTAATTCTTCATATAAAGGACTTTACTGATAAATTGTTCCTCACTGCAAGATTGATTGTTATTCACTGAAAATTCCAATGTTAATAGATACATACTAAATATCTTTAAGATATGTTGATTAATTACTTTTTGCTGTGTCCCTTTGTTTATCATACTGTATCAAGAATTTCTGTTAAACTTTGCTTCAGGTGCTAAAGAAAGAATTCCCTCAAGGTATTGATATTGTATACGAATCTGTTGGAGGAGAAATGTTCAATTTATGTCTAAATGCTCTAGCAGTTCATGGAAGACTTATTGTCATTGGAATGATCTCTCAGGTATTGTCCTTTAGTTTTTCTGCTTTCATAAAATTATTCAACTTAGTTGAAAATTTGAAATAGTTTCATGTTAACAAAAAGCCTTTATCAGCCTACTGACAGTATATAGTTTTGGTCAGAGCACTTCATATAGGTTAAACCACTGTTTTTATATCTCTAAATCTCTTACAGCGCATCCGAAAGGAGCTCCAAATAAGGATTGTGCTAGTATGCATATGCTGGTGAGGTTGACTGAAATCATAGTGGTTCTTGGAGTGACTGGATACTAGAACTTGTGCTTTTGCTGTGTCAACAGAAGTATCACCAGTGCATTTTCTGTGTCAAGAACAAGAAGAAAAAAGAGAAAAAAATAAGAAAAGTTCTCTAGTATAGGCCCCTCCTATTGCAGCCTCCACTTCTCTTCTCCATCAGCCACTCATCCTCAATGAGACGAGGTGATGAAGAGTGCCAGCTATTGTCTATTGTTACAAAACTAAACAAAGGGATGAAGCTGAAAAACAAAAAATAATAAAATCATAAAAGATACTAAACCATAGAAGTGGTCTCTAGGCATCCTTCCTATTCTCTAGCTACATTTCCTCTCTAGAATTGATGGTGAAGCTTAGGAATGAAGTGGGACGAGGAGTACCCAGCCAACTAAACTATAGAGCATCTCTTTAATGTTTTGAACTACTAGCATTGCTCTCACGGAATTGAATTTCATCTATAGGACATGTACCTGTCCAAGCTCGACATGGTATGTTACCAGTGTGATAGCATACCTACTCATGGTACTTCGGTATGTGTTGTGATACAATTAAAACAGACCAAAAATAGGTCAAAAAATGAAAAAGAAATTCTAATTTTGGTTTCTTTCTCATCTTTTCTTGGCATGTATGATCAATATTGATATTTGATAACAATAAAATGATTAGTGGATCATGAGTGATGTTGCTTAGATCGACAAGAATCAAGGCTTGATCTTTCTAGATCAAGCCCTAAATAAGATCCAAAGGGAAGAGATCTAGGCAAAGTTTGGAAGTGAAAACGTAAATCCTAACCTAATTGCATGAAATTTGATCAAAAATTAGGTTTGGATTGGCCTTGATATGAAGAGTCCGACTGCATCTTGAACTTCAATATTTTTCTTGAGCAAATAGCCCTCCCCTAGACATTCATGGCTGATTTTGCAAGAGAGTTGAAAGAGATTTATAAGGGAATGAGAGTGACTGAGAAGGGTGTATGAGAGAGATAGTAAAGATGAGGATAGAAGTCTGAGAGGAAGAGGGTTTAAACTTTAAAGCTGCCAAAATGACCCCAGGATCAGTATCGGGTATGCTTATCACCTAGTACAGATCTGTTATGGGGTCTGTACCAGGTGTTAAGCCTGGTTTACAGGGGTTACCTGGGGTGACAACTGTTCCAAACATTAGCCATCTGGATGGGCTCGGTCCAGGTCTCGACAGCTGATGGATTGGTAAATACTGCTTATAGTGTACCACTCTAGTCGGTTTTTCAAATAATGTTTAAAATATTAAATAAATACACAGAGCCCATGACTTGAGCTCTAAGAGTTGGTTCACTGAACTAGCTGTTAAACAATTCTATGTGAACTAAAATAGCTGGAAACATAAAAGCACTTAAACATACCTTTGCTTGAGTAAATTTTTTTTGTTTCCTTAAATTGCATCTTTTGAGACTGTTGAAATTCTGAAACTAACAATCCACTAGCATGTTGCCTATTGTGGTATGAATAGATTTTTGTTGATCATGATACAAGTGCTAAAATTAGTGGCATGGCATGCAGCTTGTACTTATGCCCTAAATAACTAGCATCGCATCACTAAATGTACAAACTGGTACAAGCGACATGCACGGGATCCCTGCATTAATGGTTCAAAGAATTTCATGTCCTATGTAGGATGCCCAAGATGCTTGATCAAGTTATGTGGGTTATTTCCACTAACTAAAAATCGATCTCCTTCATATGCTAATGGTGTTTATTGTATCTAATGGCAAACGACTTATTTAGATCAATGCAATAACCAAATTAACATTTATCAGACATGGCCCTTCTAGTAGAGCTTGCCTTTGTGTAACCATGGTTCATCATTTTGATTTGCTTTCAAAATGTACTTACCAATGGAAAATCCAAATAAATGAATATTGAATTTCCATTCAACTTTATATTCTAGTCTATCTTGTATCATATATACACTTTTGTAACAATGCCTTTTTCTTTTTATGCATGTTTCAGTACCAAGGAAAGCATGGCTGGGAACCTTTGAAATACACTGGTTTGTGTGAGAAAATTCTTTCAAAAAGTCAAATAGTGGTATGTCCGGCTAAAATGCAAATGGATAGAATTTGATTCTTTATGATTATCTTTTATCTTCATCTATGATGTTTGATTTTAAAGTCAGCGATTTGTTACCGAGAGCATTTCTTGATTCAGTACCTTGCCTTGATGTCATCAGATTTAGTTTAGCCCCGCTTCTATGTTTTTCATGCTGTGTTCCCATTAAATCACCTGCATCTCGAATTATAAATCAATTTAGATGGGTTAGCTTTTCAGAGCGAAATATTATTGTTTAGGAATATCATGTGAAAAAAAAAGTGTTCTTCAATAGAAAAATGTTGTATGTCATTTTTATCTAGTGCAGCATCAATCCACAATTATCACCAGTATATCAAATTGTAAGTCAATTTACATAAATGGGGCTTTTAGAAAGAAATATTAGCATTTAGAAATAGCACGTAGAAAAATGTGTTTTTCACAGAAAAGGTTGGTACCAGTCATTTGCATCTGGTGGAATATCAATGTTACTTGAGCTTAATAATAATGAGCCTTTTCTTATAACATCTATGGTTCCATGTGTTCATGAAGAATTGGATATCATAATTAATATTTTTATGCCTTCTATTAATAGCAGCTAACATCCTCTGGATGTTGGCCACAAACTTAGGTGTCCTTGTATTGGATGGTCAATTTGTTGCCTTAAGAGCCATTACATATTAATAGCTTCATAATTTAGACTTTAGAGGCTATCTGGGAGAGCAGGTTAGTTAGGAGCTAGATTTTCTAAATATCTATGGGTAAGGCTGCATGTATTGACCCTCCTCAGTGGAGCAGACACGTGTCATGGACACAACTTGACATGAAAGAGTGATACATCATCTTTAAAAAAATTAAGACACGGAAACGGCAAGGGCACATGTTTGACAATCTCTAGATATAATTGATATATCTTTCTTTATGATGATGTCTAGATTTCTTTCCTTGCGGTGCTGACGATTAGAATCTGAAGCAGATGACCCTCACGTGAGGGCCACACAATTGTAGCCCCACATGCAAGGGCCACATATCTTTAGATTTTTTCCTTACCCACTTAATCTCTTATAAGCAAATAATATTTTTTCTTTTTTGATCATAGTGTCTACTGTCTACCAATTCTAATCCCTTCCCTGATGGTATTCCTATATTCCAAGTTGCTAACCTAAACCTCGTACTTAGCATCACATTCGAGCGTCGATGTGATGGGTTGCTTTTGGACGACCTCTTAGCGCACCATTTGCAATTCGGGAGGCCTAGGTGGTGAAGGTCCGTCACATCACTTCCAAGTGATGACTAGCACTATACCGAAATCGGTTCAGATCCATGTTCATGAGGTTTGACATAGTTTTATGCTGATTGCCAGTGACCTAATGTAAGCCTCCACATTTGTCATCCGAGCTTGTGACCAGCATTGGCGATATTGCCAGTGTTGGATTGTCGCTATTTTTGAAATTATAATGACCAAAATACATTTAGTTTTGGAATTCAGTTGATGCCTAATCTGGATGGACCATAAATTTATCATGTTATTATTTGCTTGTTTCCTCAATCTACGCTTGCACCTAAGATACTTTATCAGAAATAAAATACTGACATGTCTATCCCAAAATGATCATATAATTTTGTTTGTTTCACAATTTAAATTATTAGTAATGTCTAGTAACTTTAAAAGCTGGATTATACTTGAGAATGTACCAGCATATAGTTTTGTAATAATATTGCTGGAATTCTTTACATAATACTTATGTTCTCACTTCCCAGTCAATGTTGCTTATTGAAAAACATTAATTTCTTTAAACAACCTAACCATAATTTTCACGATCCACAAGTGATGACATAAGATGCTAATCTTGCAGAGAGCTACAGACTAATTCTGCTAACAAGTAGCTTCATGCAATATCACACTAATCAAGATTAACAGGTGAATTCATGGTTTACTTTGTTATAAAATTTAAAGGAGTGCATACCCTATGTATTAGTCAGCATGTACTTTGCCAACATGGTATAAATACTGGCATACTGTCATCTCAAGGGCATGTTGACATTGAAGTGTCATCCTTAAACTATCATTTTTAATGAACTGTGACTTATAACGATGATCTGTTTTATTTTATGCAGGCTGGCTTTTTCCTGATTCAACATGCTAGCTTGTGGCAAGAACACCTGGACAGGCTTTTTGATCTGTACTCTGCAGGAAAGCTTAAGGTACTATTTCAGCATTGGATTATATTTCTTCAAAGAGAGGATTCTTGTGCAATATTTTGGTTGAGCAGCTAAATGTAACGTGTTTTGTTGTGTGGACCTCCATTGGTACACAAACATGTGTTTTGTTGTTTTACACATGCATCTTGAACACATAAGTGGGAACAAATCTATTATTGCTGCATACATACAATTATAGGCATCAACTGATATAATATATTATTTATGCACGTATGCCCTAAACACATATGTATAGGTTAAAATGTAATATTGATGAATACTTAAAACTATATAGATGTTCACTGATAAAATGTATTAGCTATCATCTTCTCATTGGTAATCAAATGCATTTCTCATTTGAGTTCCTCATACAAGCAAACTTCCAGTTCATCTGCTTTCTCTACTGCACCAACTAATTAGGTGGTAGTTATTCTCTAGTTATGTCAAGCTATCATTTTTCTTTTAGAGCAGGAATAGAAGTTGTCTTTATGGGCAAAGTAAAAGCAAATTGATTTTTGTATCGGGAAGTGCTGCATCCATACAACATTTATCGATCGGTGAATTATATGTTTCACGAGTATTGTTTTTGTATTTCTTGTTTTGACTAATTGTCTAAATTTCACAATTTCACTTCTTTGGTTTATGTCACTCTATAACCGTGCTAGACTGTTGTAATATGAAGTTGTTGATAGGGGATCTATGCCTTTGACTGATTACTCTGGGGTGTTAAAACTTGGGCTTTTATCCGTCCCTTTTAAGTTGTCGTTTGAACTAATAGAAGTTGCAAATAATAGTAGTTGAATTGGCTGACAGAGTGATGTGTTAATTCACTGATTGGCTGCCTAACATTTTATCTGTGGTTAAATTCTTTCATTTGTTAGTTTTGCAGCATTAGTGGAGCATGCTTTGTATGTAGTTTCCACATTTTCATGTCCTCTTCAATTAAGAAACTTTTGGTGCTATATATAATCAGAACAGCCCAATCAAACCTTGTACCTGTCAGATTGTGTAAATTTTTTCTGGTTCTTCTTGTGATTCTGTGTCATACAACCATTGCATGGGAATGTTGGTATCATGTTATAGAAGCTTATCCTTAAATGCAACTGCCACCTAGATTTATTAGGAGCACCTGCAGCACTACTACATTTACTGCTGTGCCGGTGGTTCCATGCTGACCAATTTTGCTTGTCATAAACTGCACATAATAGGTTGCTGTTGATCCTAAAAGATTCATGGGTGTTGGTTCTGTAGCAGATGCAGTTGAATATCTACATTCTGGTCAAAGCCTCGGCAAGGTATTTTGGACACCCAAAGGAGGGAAACAAATCTTGTTGTACTAATCTTTTCTTCTTTCTTTTTTCATTGAGGAATCGTTTTCTATTTGTTGCAGGTGGTTGTGTGCATTGATCCTACATTTTGCAAGAAAACGGCAAAATTGTAACTTGGAAAAGCAAAATAAATTACCCACCAAAAACGAAAAAAGCCATTACACTTACACTCGAGGACCTCAAGTTGTGTCCATCAGATGGGTTGGAAATAAAATTTGTCAGATACGTTTTCGACATATAGCAGATGCTCGCTCTAAATTCTGTAATCTCGGAAATAATTATTTAAAGATTTAATGTTTTGTAGGATATGTTGGAAATAATCTTTTGCTTTTTCTTGAATGTTCTATAGGAGGGAGGTTGTTTAGGATGCTGATGTTTTGATCATCAATGAGATGTTTATATCTATGGATGGATTGTTCATAACTTCGTATATTGTTTATACAAAAACAGTTAATTATAATGATAAATTATGTTTATAATAAGTTGTCAATTTTCTGGGGGCACGTCAGAAATTTATAAATTGACATAGACATGGGCTTTTTGGTTAATACATGAAAGCAGGTTTCGAACGCAGTGATTGCGGTGATGCTCCTGTGGTGTACGCTGTTGTGAAAGCAACGCTCATCTACTAATATATATATATATATATATATCGCCCGCATTTTAGAGTCACTTTCCTTCCGCTTCAAGCAAAGGCGATATGCCGCTGAGAGAAAACCGACGGTTGGATCCTCCTATATGGGGTTGGAAGTGGAGGCCCAAATGCTGCCCTTGTGGCGCCACCGTTTCGCTACACTTACAATTGGATCTCTCCAAACAACATTGGTCGGCCACCGTTGGATCTCCCACGACATCCTGCGAAGCCAACATAGATTGAATGATAAGGAAGGTAATATTCGGGTACAAGTAAATAGGTAGAAATTTGGTTTTGGACCCTTTCCCTGTTTAACATATAGAAAGAGTAAGGATTCCTCCAAGAAGCGAAGCGAAGCGAAGCGAAGGTCTGTCTGGCTTTTGACTAGGATTAGGGTTTCTTTCCGACGGATTCGTGGATCGATCGATCGATCTCATAGGCATGGCGTTGGAGTGGGTGGTGCTGGGCTACACGGCGGGCGCGGAGGCGATCATGCTGCTTTTCCTCACCCTCCCGGGGCTCGACGGCCTCCGTCGCGGGCTTGTCACCGTCATCCGGAGTGCCCTGAAGCCGCTCCTCTCGGTGGTGCCCTTCTGCCTCTTCCTCCTCGCCGACATATACTGGAAGTACGAGACCCGACCGTCCTGCGAGCAGGAATCCTGCACCCCTTCCGAGCACGTCCGCCACCAGAAGTCCATCATGAAGAGCCAGCGCAACGCTCTCCTCATCGCCTCCGCCCTCTTCCTCTACTGGCTCCTCTTCTCCGTTACCAGCCTTGTCGTCCGCATCGATCAGCTCAACCAGCGCATCGAAAAGCTCAAGCGCTCCGAATGAGCCCGAGATCTTTAGATCCGAACGGAGAGTACATGTGCCTTCATTTTACGTTCGGGCTTGGCCGATTTCGCCCTTTCTTTATCAATGGACCCACTTTACCTTTTTGATGTTAAAGATGTAGGTTTTATTTGTATGCTCTGTTGCTCATTTATGCCTCTTTTTTATGGTTGAGACCAGTATAAGTAATCGTTATTTGCTTTTTAATTCTGTACTAGCCTGTTATGAGATTTGTGAAATTACTCGGATGATTATGGCCTTTGGTTGCAGTTATTGGTGAAAATAATGGTGCTCCTGCATCATCTTATCCCTCTGAACCTTACAGTTCCTCTAGTTATTGTTCTTGATTGATTAGACGTTCATTAATGCTACTTCTGGTCACTAACTAGTTCTGCTTTTTCATGTTGGCTATATAAGTTGTACCTCTTTTTTTGTGATTATTCCACAAGTCATTCTTCAGCACCTACTTATAGTTCCTCTAATGATCATAGTTAGAGACTAGAGTGCTAGCATTATCTCTTTTTTTGTAAGGGGAGTGGGCTATCAGTTGTTCCGTGGACGTTGCAAGGGTTTTCTGAGTTCAATAATCTACTATTATCTGGAGGTTTGTTTCTATGATTAAAAAAATTATCTTGTTCTGCTTCTGTTACTTTTTCTTGATATAGAGGAACTGAATTATTGATATTAATATTTATACCTGGTGGTTTTTCTAGTTCATGCCATTAAATAACTGCCCATAGTTTTTTCTTAGCTGATCTTTCTTTGATATCATGTTTTGTCAATGAGCTCTTAGTTCTCTTCGCAACTAGGAACCTTAGCAAACCTTCTTTGTTATACTCATGTTGCGAGGTATGATAATTCCAATTGTCATTTTAAGAAGGTTTGAATGGTGAAGTCCATCGGGAGTATGTTGCATGTTCTGCAGTTGGATCACAATAATGAGTGTTATGCACTTGCCTTAGATACTTTGAATATAAAAGTATATCGTTATACCCACAGAGATGCCATTTGATGCATTTACTTTTCAGGTATCTCTTTCACCTAATAAATCCTCTGAAGTACATCATATTGCCTTAGTTATAGACGGAAGGTAGTTTCTGCCTTTTTTAACTTAAATAAATTGTCATATAGTTGTGCTTGACATAAGGAGTCTTCATCAAACAGTGTAGATCACATAAATGTTATTTATGAGAATAATGGACTATGGAGATTTAGATCTGATTATAACTAATTGTGAAGATTATTGTATGCATTAATTTTCCAACTGGTGCTCTTGTTCTTTTCATTCATGCAACGATTGCTATCTTTTGCTATGTTGGACCTTGTTTTATTCATACTTTGATTTTCTTTTTCTTAATATGATTTGGACAATCCTTTTAATAGTCTGCATTCTTTTGTATGCCGATTTTTACTTTTATTTTGATTCTCTTTTTGCTTATTGTTATTCAAATATTATAGATTGGTGCAATGTTTCTATTTGTCTGCCTTCTTTTGTGTCATTTTCTCATCTTTCCTATTTTCAATATTTTATCCTTTGCTTCTAGAATGAGTATCAGTATATAAATTTGAAATTTGTACCTGTTTTTTTTTCCCATTTTCTCTCCTTTTTTGTGCTTGATCCAGATACAGCAACTATAAGACCAAATACTGACAATGGGGAAAATAATCTTTCTTGTAACCTTTTGTCTCTTCATGGCATTTTTTTTGTTCTTCCTGAGACTGAAATTTGCTGAATCAATCCTTTTTCAAATCCTAGATCCAGTATTTATGATATCACCCTGTGCTGCTTCCCTTTGATGAAAGATTGAGCCACTCTCAAACTGTGGACTCAGAAAATAATTATTAAGAGTTCATCAAAAAGTAAGAATCACTTTTCAAATCTGGTAGAAGAGGGAGCCTAAATCATTGAAGAAAGTAGGATATTTTGTTCCAGCTGCTACTTTTGCTTACATTAGATGGGCCAAATGAACTATTTCTTTTGAGAACATGTTCCAATTCATGACAGAGGGCAGCTTTTAGAGAAGAGGTTAGTAGAGAGATTTTATGTGAAAAAAAAAAAATCCCTGCACCATCAATTTGAGAGGCCATTTTTCTATTATCCATGTTGAGACTTCTTTCATCTTGTAAACTGAAACTCAATAACGTCTAATCCCCAACATGGAAGTAAATTTGGAACTTGAACTAAACTCACAATTTTAGGCATTATCAGGTTATATGCAATATCTACAGTCTGTATGTGTCAGCGGTTCTTTACAAACTACCATTTAAAAAGATGTTTTATTCCTTGAAAAATTGCTCCACTTCTGATTGTGTATTAGCTTGTCATCCAGGTGCTAAATGGGTGCTCCATTTTTCTGACATTGTTAGTTATGATAAATAAGCTTGTTGTTTTGTCTGAACATATAGATACTGTTTACATCTAGGTTAAGTTGATATGAGATTATTTCCTAGTATTCCAAATTTAAAGACATCTATTCTATAGTTAGAAGGCAAGAGTTGGTGTCAGTGTAAGGTTGCTTATCCACAACCTGGGTTACAAAAAGGTTTGAGTTACAAAGACATCCTTTGGCTTGCAAGAGTAGATCTGTGTATGTTGATCCTTCTTGGACCCACAGTATTTTTTTATAATCTATAGAAGACTATTAGTGAATGAAATGTCATTGTTTATGAGCATGGAATTTAGCATATAGGAAACACTGTTAGATGTAGTTGAAAGCTGACTCTAGTATATACCAAGTTGTGGATGTTGCTGCTGATAGTTAGGAATTAAATACGATCATTAAATCAATATTAAGAGGTCGGCAATGGTTAATTGCATCATCTGAATCATATTAGAGTTTTAAATTTCCTAATTTATGAATTGTTCATGTTGATCCTCCAAAGTTTCCTCTCATCTCGGCATATGCAAGCAAGC
Source organism: Ensete glaucum (assembly GCA_021527575.1). NCBI lineage: Eukaryota > Viridiplantae > Streptophyta > Magnoliopsida > Zingiberales > Musaceae > Ensete > Ensete glaucum. The sequence goes on from CM038558.1 coordinate 43,068,973, forward strand.
AGGTCAAGTCCAGAGCCTTTGTGCTATCAACTTGAAAGAATTTTAAGCTCTGAACTTTCCAAGTTTTCCTGTCTCTGTTGCATATCTCCATATTTATTTTCATTCTTCATCTCTGTTCATGTCCTGTTAGGATGGACAAATTCAATTGTTTGCTGATTTGCTTCAGGCCGTTCACCATTAACTGTCATAGTTGTCTTCCATCTGATGCCAATTTAATTTGTTCCTTGGCATAAAAGGATGATTGGAAGTTAGTACTCCAATGAAACCCTTTTTTGATACTAAGGAACAAGTTCTTTTATGCCTGTTTTCATACACTATTTATTGGTAGCTTGTTAGGTTGATGTGCACTAAACCATGCAGTGTGCGTTGCATTCCAACATTACCATCTGCACTAGTTTGCAGTTTTCTTCAAATATGAACAACTCACTTTTGCTTCCGTTTTGGATGATAATTTAAGAGGTGTCTTGCAAATGACATTGCAAGCTTACTGGTTACAATCTCTCTTTGGTTATTTTTTCAATGTTATTTACAAGGATTCATACTAGAGAATTTTTGTCTGATCATATTGGATGTTGTACTTCAAATGTTTCTTGTCCTGTATAAATAAATATATATCACATGCTGACATGGGAAACCTTTATCACATTCATATATTTAAAGAAAGTACTGTGGAGAAAACTCTTGCAACTCTTATGTCAAACTAAATAAGGAATGGATAGCAAATACAAACTGCATGCCTCTGGGTTAACTCCGTTGCTTGATTTTTGACACCAGTTGATGATTTCATTACAAGTGCCGGAATTTGTTTATTTTAACTAATGTGGTTTTGGTAATAGATCGTTAATTTTTTTATAGTTTACTTGTGTTTAAAATAATTTTTATACTTTCAAAAACGTAGTATTTTTTTTTTTTCTATAGTTAACAAAAGTTAGAATATATAAATATGACTCATAAGTATATTATTATTACAATAATATGTATAATTTCAGTTTTTAAAAAATATTTTTTTAACTCTTGTAGTTTTGGTGATGAATCATTTAAGTTTGATTTTACTTATGATTAAAATAATTTTTATATATTTAAAAATATAGTATATAAGCTTCTCCTATCAAGTATAAGTTGATAAATATTTGAGTCTACTTATGTGACATGTTGACTCATAATAAATTATTAATATAATAATATTTTAATTTAAGTTAAAAAATTTATATTTTTAAGGAAGAAGAAGCGATAGATGAAGACGGAGAGGTAGAAGTAGGAAAGGTCGGAGGCGGATGCGAGAGAGAGTTAGATCACCACGTCGTAGGCATGATAGGTAAGGGCATAATAGAGGATGAAGTGGGAGGCGATGAAGATGAAAATGCATAGGAGCAGATGGATCAGGAGATCATTACATGCATGACATCGATTGGTCGATCCACATTCATCTAAGCTATCAGAGGTTGCAATGATCCCTGACTCGATGTTGTTACTAGTGGTAGCTTCCACGATGATGTATCCTCCCACTATTTTAATTTTTTATTTAAATTATATGTATTATTGTATTAATTATTTATTATAAGTCAATATGTTAATATCTATTATTTTTAAAATATTTATGATGATTTTTTAAAATTATTAATGATGATTTGTTTAATAATGATTCTTTATAAGGATCTATTTATAAATTTGAGGATTTGTTTAATAATTATTTTAATTAAATAATTTTATATTAAAAGTTTATTGTTATGGAACTTAATGTGAAGCTTAAAAATATAAAATGAATTATGGCAGACTCACATTAAGTTAAAAAAAAATTGGGAGGACATGTGTCACGATACTCTAATGTCTGTTAACTAAAACTTGATAGGATGAGTTTATTTGCTATGTTTTTTAAAATATAAGGGTTATTTTAGACACGAGTAAAATCATAAGGGTTTAGATGGTCCATAATCAAAATTACAGGGGCTAAAATATTTTTTTTAACTTAAATTATATATTTTATTATATTAATAGTTTATTATGAGTCAACATGTTACATAAGCAGACTCTACCTGTTACTTCAAAATTGATTTGAGGGGCTTATATGTTACGGTTTTTAAAATGTATATGTTATTTTAGAAATGAGTAAACCATAATAACTTAACTGATTAATGATCAAAATCACATAGACTAAAATAAATTTTAACAACTTAGTTAGGTGGAGCTAAGTAGCTGAAGTAACGTTTAGACTATATTAACTTAGGAGAATTCTAGTTAATCCTAATTGTTGAAGTATGCAATGCTATAATTTATACGTTTGATTATTTGTATTTTCAACTGAAGATTTCTAGGTGATTAATTGAATTAGGCTAGAGATCAAACAAGTGATGCTTGTTGATTCCCATTTAGTTAGAGGTGATTAAGAACATAATAAATTAACTAATAATAGAAATATGCAAGTGATGAGACAATGGTGCACTTGAATTGACCTCATGATTTGATGGGCTAATTATATACTTAAAAGATTTAGCATCTCGATCTTAGACTTAAAAAAATATATTAAAATCTATATAATTATAAAAATAAAATATTTGATAATATATGCAAAAATAACATAAAATGATGGACAAAAAGATATTTTTAACATTTCAATTACGTCTTCTGTGATGACAAATAATGTCATCGCTAGGGGCTGTAAGTGGATGTTGTGGTTGTGGTCTACAAAAACGAGAAGAGGAGGAAGAGGACGATACATATGACAATGCTATGTATTTGCATCAATAACAATACGGTTTTCGAGCGATATTGATATAGATATACAGTATCGACATTTGTGTCGTTATCTTCCTCCAATCATTTTACCTTATCTCTCGTCATCGCTCTTCCTTCTCATCATCCTTCTCCCTTATAAGAAATCACAAGAGTTCCCAATGTTCTAGTCAACGACAACTACAACTATAACATTCATCCACAACCCTCAGTCGTGTCATCGTTCGCTACCATCAAAAATATAATTAAGATATTAAAATTATTTTTTTGTCCATCAACTTTATATTATTTTTGTATGTGCTGTATCTTTCGTTGATAAAATCAATGATGTTATGATAAATAAAATTAAATATTTGACTTTCATAACCATCCAAATTTCAATGTAAAATTTTTAAATCTAAAAATTAAAATATTAAAAGGTTTAACTACATGAGCAATATATAATTAATCTTAATTTAGAATAATAGTAACATGAAAGTGAGTAAAGCGAGAGAACTTGATGGCATAGGATTAGCAAATAAATATAAAGGGGCATCAGATGGCGCGACAGAACAAAGAGGGGCTTACTATTCTGAGATCCAAACATCACGACCGATGACCCCCCCATGTTAGAATCATGCATGCAATACGTGTTGCAACTGATCCCAAATCAAACCTAAAACATCCAACAGCGAAATGTATCAAATGCACGTAGTTATATTTCTTTATTGTTGTCTGTCCACTGCTCCTCCTGCAGTAGTGAACTCGGAGACGCCATTTCTTTTGTTACTGCTCTATCTAATCCCATCGCAGCTGCCCCGTCTCCGCCTTCGCCTCGCCCGCGTCGCAGGCTCCAACCCGTCCCCTGCCGCCGCCCCGCATATCCCCGCTGCATGGCCCACCCACGACCAGCTCGCCTTCCCCGCCGCCGTTCCATCCTCCGTCGTCCTCGGTGCGGCAAAGGCCTCCTCGTCCCTCGCTCCTCCCCGCCGCTCTCCGCCGTCGCTCGCCATGATGAGCCGCTCGAGCTCCCTCGTGATCCTCTCGGTCTCGTACACGTCCAGTAGGGGGACGGCCGGGCCGGGCTCCGCCGCCGCGGCGAGCGCCTCGAGCTTGTATCGTGACGGCCGCTGCCCGCAGGCTTTAGCGGCGGCACCTCCCGCCCAGCCGATGTCGGACTCGCGCGCGGTGCGGCCGTCGCTGCCGGAGCCGTGCTGATACCACGCCCACGCTGCAGCCTTCGCCATGGCCAGCTCGTCGTCCGCGGCCGTTGCGGCGACCGACGACGGCACTCTCATCCTCCGCTTCACCCAATCCATCGGAAGAAGTGGGGGTGAAATCGATGGCCTTTGGTTTGTATCCTCTCGCAAGGAGGCCGTGCAATCATTAATTTTTGGTTTGATTGCCGTGCAATGCGAGTTCGTCAGCAGCATATTTGACCTCACAAATTTATTATAGTCTAACCCTCCATTTACGCTAATATTCTCCATATATGCCATCCCCGTTAATATCTATCTAATTACAGTTACCATTTGTTTGTAAATTTAAATTAAAAACATTTTTTTTTCATATTTTTATCACCACAATAACCTAAGTATTGAAGCCGAGTGTATAAAACTTATTTATTGATAGGTATATATTTTAGTTATTTATTGAGAAACTATGAGACGGTGTTGAGTGAAGAGTTCTTTAGATCAAATATTGAGAAATTATGTCGAGGGTGCTCCGAACAAAATCTCTTTTATACTTAATTTAGTTTGGAGTTGATGATCATATTGGATGTGGAGTCTATTTAAAAAATAAAGTACTATCAGATAGATATCCAATTCCAAGAATATATAAAGTCTCAAATCACTGTATTCGAGGTGGTCGTGATTAAATATCTAAGATAATTATATGATTACGTAGTGTTTGAATTAAGATAATATTACATAATGATTACTCAAACTAGATCCTATGTACTAATAATCTCTATAGAGTTGAATCAGCCATTAATTAGGAGGACATGTCGATCACGAGATGCTGAAGTATCGATAATTTTTTTGAAGTATCGTTCGTTATATCGATATTGTCACCCATTAGAAGGTTTACTTGGAAACATTCATCTGCTAATGATATATTCGACCCACAACTTATGATGGCTAAAAGGTTTTGAAATGTTCATCCAAATAGGTTTCTTGGAATTTAGTGGTGATCAAGCGGACAGGAAGAAGACAATTGATGGCCTCATCTTCTAACGCAATAATTGGGGCACGCCTCATTCGATCGATTTGCTTTCTGCATACTTGTGAACAAGCTTGCGTTTCGTAAGCAACAACACGAGCACATCAAGAACATGAGAACGATTCCTCCTTTATTATTATTTTTTTTAATCTTGTCGTCAGGGGCAAGTAATCATGAGTGCATGGAACATTAGAACACCCAAACGTTCATAGTTTTAGGCTTTTGCATTCAAGAAAAAGAAAATTATAGATCTCGGAAGGTGACAGATAGTTTGATGGCTAAAATATTTCATCGTGAAGTCTTGAGATCAATCAAAACACGTACAACAATAGCATTAGCAATGATAGATGGATAATAAAAATAGTTTGAAGAAAGAGAACACGAAGCTTCCAAATCCATGTCATCGTGGGATAAGATTGAGACTCCTATTGTTAGGATAGAATAAAGAAGAGGGGTCGACGGGAGTCTCCACACCTTCATCCCATTGCATCATTTAGAACGAAGCAAGCAATGATTCCCATTAAACAACTTCTTAAATCAGATATGTAGACATGCCATAGATATTATATACTGCTTTATGCACTTTTTTTTTTTTGTCTTGAGATGTCCACATCTACATTTCACATTCAAATGTTTAAGCGATAAATTTCACATTCAAATCTTTAAGCGATAAACTTTGTGTGTGAATATACCTAAGGAACCGATACATAAAAAAAAAGAAAAAAAACATATGTGCGACTTAAGTACATATTACTGTTAAACCTTTTTAGTATTCTAGTTCTTAAACTTAAATAAATTTTATTAGAATACTTACGGTTATGAAAGTGAAACATCTAGTTTCATTTATCTTAATATCATCGATTTTACTAACGGAAGAACAAAGATAATAGGCGAAAAGATAATTTTAATATTTTAGTTATGTTTCGGTGGTGACGGATGGTGTTACCACTGGAAGCCACGGATGGCTATTATAGATGAGGAAAAATGACGACGAGAGATGAGGTAAAGAGAGTGAAAGATTAGGACAATATATATATACAAATGCTCTATATCTTTATTAGCGTTGCTAGAAAAGTACATCGGTGCCAACACAAATGTAGAGCAACAAAAGAGTCACTCGATATCTACATAGGTATCGACACAGATATTGAGCAGTGCTAACACAAATGCAGAGCAACGCTGCTCTTCCTTACATCATTGGCGGCATCGACACAGATATAGAGTGGTGTTGCCCTTCCTCACATCATTGTCAACATCGACATAATTGTAGAGCATTAGCATCTGTATCATCCTCTTCCTCTCCTCTCTTTACCTTATCTCTCTTTGTCACTCTCCCTCACCATCTACAACAGCTACTTATGGTCCTCAGCGGTATTGTCGTCCACTACCATCGAAATCATAATTATGATATTGAAATTATTTTTTTATCTATCATTTTTATGCTTCTGTTTGTAAAACTGACGACACTAGAATAAATTGAGTCAAATGTTCACTTTCATAACTATAAAAATTCTGATATAATTTTTTTTTAAAATTTAAGGATTGAAATACTAAAGAGATTAACTATATGGATTAATATGTAATTGGTTCCCTTTGTCATGTAATATAACTCATCTACATTTCACATTCATAGATGGAACCGTTTGGGCAATAAACTATATATATATATATATATATATCCAGTGACATATATGTATATATCTAAAATCATATATGTATTATTATTATGATTTTGTAAGAATGCCTGTCTTCTCTTCATGCATGTTTCACATCACTACCAAGGAAAGCATGGATGGCAATCTGTTCGAATACACTGGTTTGTGGCAGAAAATTCTTGCGAAAAAATAAAAATAAAAAATGATGGTATGTTCTTCTGAAAATGCAAATGGATAGATAGATTGATTCTTTAAGATTTGTCCCTCTGATGTTTGATTGCAAACTCAGCCATTAGTTGTGATTTGCAGCATTTCTTGATGTTGTCAGATTCAGGGGGTGGTATGTATAAAGTCCATCCCATTAAAACTACAACCTCCAAGTTTATATATATATATTTTTTTCTTTTGTAGAATGACGACGTAAAAAGTCATGAAGGTTTTTTAAGTTCAAATTTATTTTTTAAAAGTCATTGAGTCTTCAAGATCAAGCTCTTAACATCGGTTTCCATAAACTCTAATTTATTACTTCCTCTCCATCAATAATGCCCACTTCTTCAACTCCCAAAAACAAAACAAAAAAAAAAAACTTTCATTATTAGAAATATTGGCCACCACATTGCATTCTGAAACTGAGCTTTCTGCTTTGCTGCGTCTTTACATGCATCAGAAGCCGAAAGAAACACAATTACTCTTTCATGAGACAACATTTGCTGGCAGCTCAAAATGTTGGTAGCTGCTCTGTCGATTTCTCCTTTAGCACTGCCAGATTAAACAAGGAATGATGACATGACCTCTCTATTTAGTTCACACTCACATTATGAACCATCGCAGTAGCAATGTATGAGCTACTAGATTATATTACTATTGGTAATAACCTGTAGCATTCATATTTGGATTGATGATGCTTTCAAGAGAAACAACAGTATAAATGAAGAGAAGAGCTGTTCTATTCTCCTGCTGATCGATGTGATGGATGTTGATAATTGTCCAAATTAGTTTAGCTAGATTTAAATGTCTGTGCGTAAGCCTAATATAGTTGTTTGGTAAGCTGTTGTAGGATAATTTATGACAAATCTTCCCTTCCTACAATCCTTCTTGACCTGTGAATCATGTTTTATAATGGACTTTATACCTAATATGATGATGTTGGTGATGACCATAATAACTTGTAACTATGAGGATGATTACTTGCGTTCATGATGTTAATACTTAATAAAACTAAATGGACTATGTTAATTTGCATTACTGTGTGCAATCATTCCATGGTTAAGAAAGTATACATACTAACTTTAGGTGTAGCCTCGCTCATCGAATTGATATAAATATTTGGTGAAACATTGCAATCAAACAAAATAAAAACATAGTTATTCCTTTAATCCATCAATTTCATTATTATTTTTTTTGTTAATCTTAATTAATCATATGAGGCATATAGATCATATATTATTATACTATATTTTGTTTTTATATGAGCATCTGAACATATTATTCTATCTCGATTTATAGTCTCAAAATAGTAATAACCTTTAATAGATTTGATGTTATGACTTCGATTTGATGGGATAATGAATTTATCAACTTCGTGTTAGATAACTAGCTAAAATACTTAAACTAAACTAAAGTTATTTTAGTTTTCTGCAATTTCAATGTAAAACTAATTGAGGTGTTGTGATTGAGTACTTTAGAGAGGAGGTGGAAGAATACTATAACTTTGTATTTTTCAATCTTTAACTCACCATAGAAAAAAAATAAAAAAATGTATTGAACCTTATTTTGATAGTTATTGGAGTTGGTATGGTATTATTGCTTTGTGTTCTTTTTGAGTTTCTGTAGGTTTTGTTTTTATTTTTCCTTCTATCAGTAGGTTTTTGTTTGTTTCTTTTGTCTAAAAATCTTTTTTCTTTATCTCAACAATATTCTTATCATTTTATCAAAAAGAAAAAGGTTATCAATATTTTTCCTACTCGATGTATAAATATTTCATTAAAAGATGTAAGCAAAGACTTATGTTAATTTTTAAAAACTTAATATGCATATTATTATTAATTTAGATTTAAGCTTTATACTGGAATGCTCTCTTTGATAAAATCTATAAAAATTCAATTGTTGCAAGATTTGTGAGCACAAATCATCTCTGAAGAATGTGTTGGTATCTCTGATGGGACAAATTGCATGAATTCAAATGAAGATTGGAAGGTACCAAGTCATTTCTTCCTACATGATGTCTATTGTTCTTTAGCATATATATATATATATATATATATATATATTTGTCTGAAAGATATATTGAGAGGGGCTTGAAAAGATGCATGTTGTCATTTTCTAAAGACTGAGAAGATAACCTCCACTCACAATCAATAATTGAGATCAGTGTTATATCTTTAATATGCCTAAAACATTGTAGTTATGATTAATACTGTAGAAAGTGATTCATATTTAAGTTCAAGTAATCATTGAAATAAAGTTTTAACAAAACTTGGTCATACTCCAAGCATCTCAAACCAATGCACCAACTTAATGAAGCTTCTTCCTTGAATGTTACTTTCATGATTGCAAGTTGGCCAACCCCTAATTGGATTATCTTTAGAATTATCTGAAATGATAATATGTTAGCTACCAACAATTTCTGGTATTCATCAGATATTTTAAGCATGCTCATGATGCTATCAACAATTCTCCATGAGCTGACAATTGTTGACCAAACTTGCATGGCTTATGCTTCAAGGCCAAGCAGGGAAGGGGTGCCCCAGAGATATCATCAATTATATAAATCCTTTAGAGTACCAAAGGAACTGTATCACTGGTCAATTCAATCATGGGAGTATTCTTTGCATGATTGTGATGATAGACATCAAGAGATATTGAAATGCTTTGGTGGATTGGGGCCATGTCAGTACTCATGCCAGCTCTGCCACTTACTTACCTTGTCACTATCTATCTTGAACACCATTAGGAGGGAGCTTGTCTACTACTCACTGTGACAATTGTTAGGTGCATCACTTTGTGCCCCACCATGGCCAAGTTACAAAGCTTTACCTGATTCCACCACTTAAAACTGATGGGTTCTGTGAGAAATGGTGCTGTGTTTTTTTTTTTTTAACTCTAGATGAAGTAAAAAAAAGAAGTGCAATGCCTATTGGTGGTCTTTATTTATTGCTCATTAATTTTGATGTTTCATCCTAGTTGAGATCAGTTAAGCTTGCCATTTTGATTAACAAAAGATTTTAGACTATCAAGGGACAAAAAAAAAAAAAGAGAAAACAGTATATGCCTGCCATCATCATGGCATAATATAACTTGTTGATGAGGATTATTGTACTTAGGATGGGTCCTCAAAATCTTGCAGGAAAAGCTAGTTAGATGGATTCAATCACCCTTCATATCTTTTATGAGTAATGTGATTTGACATTTGTCAATCTGATATATTTTTTTGGTAAAGGGAGAGAGTGTCACAAATTCATGACTGAGAAAATAGTTCCAAGTACTAGTCCATCAAAGATATGGTAAACCTACTAATCACTGGTATTATTTGGTAAACCTGCTAATCATTATTAACCTCCAAGGCCAAAAGATAAAATAATTTATTCATTACCAGAAGACTACTTGTCAAGATAGATAGAGATGCCCACTGGAAATTTATTAGGGGTACGAAAGATGTTCTTCTTAGTGCCTGCCTTCTTCTACTTGGTATCTTCTTCTTCTTCTTCTTCTTCTTTCTTTCTTTCTTTCTTTAGAGCAAAAAGATGGAATCATGGGTCTGCAGCAGCTGGTGGCCAGCAGTGCAAACTGGTGGCGAGTCACATCAGGAGGACGGCTGGAATCATTGATGGCTAAATTGTTCTTTCTTCTACTTTGTTCTGTGCTTCCCTTTCTTCCTCTATGTCCTACTTGAATGATGCACAACAATTGGGCAATGCTGCCATCACTGAGTGGACTAAACATGTCACCCATTTCTACCTGTATGCATTTGGAAACTTGTTCTTCATTCAATATGGTACATCACCTCACCCAAAACTACTTTATAATTTTTTGAAAAATAGGAAGAAGAAATGAACTCGATTTGCCAGGAGGTAAGTTTGTACATGTCACCTGAGGCTAAAAGAAGAGTGTGTGTGTGTGTGTGTGTGTGTGTGATATAGCAGCATCATTAATGCCAACTTTTTTGTCGGTATGAGTCAATTTTTTATGTTCTCCATTGTATGCTTTTGATATGGTTGTCATAAATATCATTCAACTTCACCTGTGAAACCTTGTTGTGCAAACAGCTCCAGCTTCCAGAGCAAATTGACTTGAACAAAAGGACAAACCAATATATTGCACAAGATTAATGTTCATAGTTAATGCTCCTCCTCGTTCAGATTGTAAAAAAAAAAAAAAAAAGTGTCTGTAATTGGATGAAATATTTCACAAAAGTCATACCAAAATGTGCTTCTTGAATACACAACAAAGGACAGGTTTTGCCAACTCAGCAGGTCATGTGGAACAAGATATGGTCACTGTTACTCTTGTCTTTTGTCTTCCTTCTTTCCCATTTTTGACCCAAAGTCAAAAGGAAATCTACTTTCCTACTCTCTCTCACTTCAGCGGTTGACTTCCATCCAACTTTGTGCATCTTGCAATCCAACCCAAACTGGTACAAATCACAGCGCATGAAGTTGTCCAGAAACATCATTTATTGTCATCCAAGAAAAAGGATACACCACTCTCGTTTCTAATTATGTAGATCTCATTTGAGGAGTTACAGAGAGTGATGACAAGACCTCCCCTGCTTTCCTCTGGTACCAACGAGGATCTTTCCCCCCCCTCCCCTCCCCCCCCCTGCTGCAAAAAACTTCCATCGGTTTTCCATTCTCTTTCACCTTTGCTCTGCTTTCTCCCATTAAATGCTCTTATGGGAGCAATAACAATAATCATGTCTGCTCCCTCCTTTGTCCTTCCACCCATGACTCTCCTTTCTCTGCTGCCTCTGTTCTGCACTTCCAAAACCTTTGGTTCTCCTGTTCTTCACACCAATTTTCTTGTTGGTTCTACTCTCCATGTACCTGTAACACGGTGTTCTAACTTTACTTCGGCAGAGGCATAGTCCCTTCCAAGCTCTTCCCTTTCGTTCCTCATGTTTCATGCAAGATCTAACGGAGGCTTTTTTTCTTCGTTAAGATTCTCAGTCTTTCTGCCATCCCAAGTAGTAGTGATGTAAGAAACAGGGACTCCAAAGATTCTCAGTCTTTCTTTCACCTTTTGGTTTCTCTTTTCTAAAGGTCTGAGAGAAGAAACAATGGATCTTCTCCCTTCTTCTCCTTCTCTTTCTACCGGTGCATGCTTTGGCCTGGAGGAAAGAGAGGGAACGGTCGGGGGAATGGGGAGAAGCTGCGGTGGGTTGCTTAAAGAGCTTCAGGTTGTTTCTTCTTGTCTTCTGTGTTTATGGATGAAAAATGAGATATGTTTGTTGGGGGAAAACCACTTGAATCTTCAGTGCTTATGATATGATCTTACATTCTGCTTTCCTTTTTGCAAGGAGAGCAGCAAATTTGGGAAGAGATGGGGGAGAGTGAGGCAGAAAAAGATCGAATGATGTTAGAAATTGAAAGAGAGTGCTTGGAAATATATCAGAGAAAGGTTGATGAGGCCAGCAAGGCTAAGGCACAGCTACATCAGTCTGTCGTCGCAAAGGAAGCAGAGATTGCAGCTCTTGCGGCCGTCCTCGGAGAACACACAGTCCATCCAAAGGTACATTTCGGTGCTATTCTTAAATTGTATGAGTTCAACTAACACGGACTATGAATCGGTGCAGATGATATTTGTGATCAAATTACTGACATGCTAAGCTTCATCATGCACACATATGAACACTTGATTCTAATGCAACTCTTTGTTCAAAGTCCTTAATTTGAGTACTAACATTGCAAGTTAAACCATCTCATCCTGTTTCTCCTACAATATTGTGAAGGTTACCACTCTGTTGATGAGGCATGTCCACAGGATTTTAGTTTGCATAATTTGCATGTCGTAAATCTTGATAAAACTGTAAAGAATGTTCTCTGGATTCATTATGGAGATCAAATTGAATATTTTGATTGTGTTGGCTTCTAGTGTTCCCAACTTTGAAACAATGAGTTTCTAATTACTTTCATTTCTTTGATCATTTTTTTCTGCAAAAGGGATAAGCTTTCTTTTTATTATTAAAAAAAAAAAAAGCTGACCAGTTAAATGGTAATTTCCTAGTCTTACTTTTGTTCCATTCTTGGCTTTTTTTTGCATCTAAATTTGCCACTATGGGTTAAACTTCACTGTTCTGTTCTGCTTGAACGTTCCCCCGCTATCGCCATGTAAATAACCTTCTATGAAATTTTCAATTACCACAGATATATTCTGAATTGGCATGATACAGGTGCTGTTGTTTTATTAGAAATTTTCACCACCGTGGTACATTTTTATTCACCTTTTCGACCATTGCAAGGAATTTGTGTTGCGTAATATATAGCATGATTCTAAAATTTCAAAGATTGTGTTAATATCATGTATGATTAGTTTACTAACATGTGAATTTTTATATTATGACCTTCTGAATACAGAAAGACAACAAACCAGCGTCGATAAAGGAACAAGTCAATTTAGTCACGAATACATTGGAACATCTGAGAACAAAGAAAGCGGAAAGGGTCAAAAAATTTGCTGATGTATTGTTGCAGATTGAGAAGATCAGTGTTGAGATTAGGGAATATGCGTGTCAGCATGATACCGTGGGAGGTCCTGTTGTTATGGATGAACATGACCTCTCGACGAGGAAGCTCGATGAATACCATGCACAACTTCGTGCCCTCCAGAAGGAGAAGGTATTTGTTTTCTAATACTAAGATGAATCGAATTTAGTATTGAGTGTTTTTTTTTTTTTACTACTTTGATATGGAAACTTTTGCAACAGCGGTTAGTAAGTATGTCAGTCATCGACATTACTGTGACAGACCTGTGAGTCGCAGAGATACCTCGAACTTCATGTCTTATTCAAAAGTGGAAGAGATTAGATGATATAATCTATTAGTGATAAAACTGCAATTAACTAAATATGAATGGAAGTATTATCATTTAAAAATCATGTGGCACACTATTATAAGTGAGTCGTGATACGGTTTGAGTCTTTACAAGTCAGAATCTGAATTTGAGCCCTACTCACTCAGAGAGATTAGAATAAAACCATAGGTAACAGGACAACCTTCATGCCTAACATTTTCCAAACTTTTAAGGTGAATCAACATTTTAAGGATTTTGTAGGATTTGATACAGTATCTTATTTCCAATATGACACTATGTTATCCTTCAAATTGTAACCAATTTGCCTTTTATCTGTGAAGGTTCCCAATGGAAGATTTTCCAACCAAAATTTTGCACCTAAAAAGTTCAAATCAAGTTTGCTGGTCCAGAATCAAAATTTCACATTTTCTTCTCTCATGATCAATTAATCATTTACAGTACTCGGCATTACCTCGTTACTCCAAAGTTATTCTTCTCATACTCCTTTACAAGTTCAAGATGAGAATTATATGTGTACCTTGTCATTAGCGAATTCTGCATTTCATGATTGTCATAGTCCATGACGACCGTCGATCTATTTATGTGTCAAATGTACTGCTAAGTACTAACCACCAACATTTGTCTATGTTCAAGTCCGATCGCCTACAAAAGGTTCTGGAGTATGTAAGTGAGGTTCACTCGTTATGCGGCGTACTTGGGCTGGATTTTAGGAAAACATTAGATGAAGTGCACCCCAGTTTGCATGATGCTGCTCATCCTGAGCAATCTACAAACGTTAGCAACAACACCCTAGAAGGTCTAGCTCAAGCTATCCTGAAGCTGAAAGCAGAAAAGAGGATTCAAATTCACAAGGTAAAAAGAACTTGTTTACTGTCACCTTTCTTTGTTCTTTTTGGTTCCTGTACTTAATATCATTACAGTTTTTTTTTTTTTATCTGTAGTTGCAAGAAACAATGGACTCGTTATTTGAACTATGGAAGTTAATGGATTCATCACAAGAAGAAAGAGAGCATTTTGAAAAGTTAGCACGCATCCTTGAGTCCCCGGAAGATGAAATCACTCGTACGGGTTTACTCTCACATGAAACGATTGAGCAGGTCTGGTAATCGGCACCAATTAGAGTTCCCTTATTATCCCCAGAACGGTTGAACTAGCTTTGTTACATCTGCATCATGTGTTTGACAGATAGAAACCGAAGTTTGTAGGCTGTCTAAATTAAAAGCCAGCAGAATGAAAGAACTTGTTCTAAAGAGACGGGTAGAACTGGAAGAGGAATGTAGAAGAGCACATTTTGAACCCGATGCGAACACAGCCACGGAGAAAATCACTGCATTGATCGACTCTGGTTTGTCTTTTGTTCTTTATTAATCAAAATTGAAACCACTCTGACGATTCTTTTCTTTGTCATGATTTCTAGAGAAGGTTTACCAGGGTCTTAACAGTATCAGATACTATTTGCGTTGCAGGGCTTGTAGATCCTTCTCAACTTTTGGCCAATATTGAGGCACAGATAGTGAAGGTAAAAGAAGAATCTATAAGCAGGAAAGAGATCACAGATAGAATAAGCAAATGGCTTGCTGCTTGTGAGGAAGAAAATTGGCTTCAAGAATACAGCCAGGTAGCGATGCTTCGTAAGACAACCACTTTAGATTCATGCAGAATAATTTACTATCAAGAATAATTTACGTTGATTTGCTACATGTTTAAAAAGTTAGATAAGATCATGTAGTATCTACTAATTCAAGTTTCTAGGTGTTACGGCATTCCTCAAAAATTTAGTATGGTATCGGAACGGAAGGTCTTGTTTTCCACAGTGTGTGACCGGAGAGATTGTCTCATTTACTGGCTTAAGCTTTCAAACTCAATGGTATTGGTCAAAAAATCTGAAAGGTGGTTTTTTTGCCTACTTGGATGCAGGATCAAAACAGGTACAATGCTGGAAGAGGTGGCCATGTAAACCTCAAACGTGCAGAGAAGGCACGGATCATCATCAGCAAAATCCCGGGTACTAAGCATCTCAAATCCTTGCTTCATACTAACCTTGTATACTATGTACCTGACCGAAGAAATAAACTATTTTTCAGCTATGGTGGACAATCTTATAAGTAGAACTTTTGCCTGGGAAGAAGACAGAAATAAAATTTTTCTGTATGATGGGGTGAGTTAAGTGAGTTCCTCCTATCTTTTTCTTGTTTGTTCTCATAAATGATGCGCTATTACCAAATTTCCAGGTTCGCTTAGTATCTATTCTTGAGGAGCATAAACTTACCAGACAACAGAAAGAAGAAGAGAAAAGGAGGATTCGGGTGTGTACCTGTTGCTTGATAAACCAGAATGCATCTTCCATTGACCTCATATGAGCAAGCAGTTTAGGATCGATCTTCCTTGTCGCAGGATCAAAAGAAGCTACACTCTCTGCTACTCTCGGACAGGGAAGCACCGTTCGGTTCCAAACCGGTGGCGAAGAGGAGTAACAGTCTGGGTAGAAAGCCGAGCGGGTATCAGGTGAATGGGTTCATGACGCCCGCACCACGACGGCTATCTGCCGGAAGCGCAACCCCAGAGCTTCTCACCCCACGCTCGTATTCTTCTGGCCGCCACAATGGGTACTTCAAGGAGACGAGGCGGTTGTCTACCACGCCATTGAACTTTGTCGCCATACCAAAGGATGACTCCATGTCCACACTCACGTCCGTCAGTGGTTCAGAACCCGAGTCGCCGCTGCTAAATCGGACTTCACTGCTTTGGGACACAAATCAAATCATGAAATAGAGGAGGAGGAGGAGGAGGAGGAGAAGGTGATTTCTAGCATGTATAAAGAATGTATACCAGTGTGTTGCTTGCTACCACAGGGGTTTGGTCGTGTTACTGTGGCTGGTGATGTTTGAGTTAGCCAACTTTTAGGATGTACAACAATACTAATTAACTTTGGTATTGCCCACTGGTTTACTTACCCCCTTCAACTATATTAAGATTACGCACTCTATTATCTACAAATTTCAAGATTTTTTTTAAAATAATACAAATTAATTACATCAAATATTATATATTATAAATGTTCATATATATATTCGAATTTGAGATTTTTTGTCAAAATAACATCGATGTCACACGTGAGCCGCAGGTGGCTCAAGGGATAAATAAACTCCCGTCTTCGCAACCGAGAACAGAACACCACATCCATAATAGCCATTCTCCAGACCACAGCTTCGAGTTATGGACGCCGCCGATGACGAAGTCGTGATCGAAGCGCCCTTTCTCGCTCGCGTCTACAAGAGCGGCCGCGTCGAGCGCCTCCTCGGCAACGACGTGCTTCCTGCCGGGTTCGACCATGCCACCGGCGTCGCATCCAAGGACGTCATCGTTGACCCAACCACCAACCTGACTCTGCGCCTCTACCTACCGGACCTCGCCGGCAGCTCCTCGGAGAGGAAGCTCCCCGTCCTCGTCTACTACCACGGGGGCGGCTTCGTCATCGAGACCGCCTTCTCCCCGACGTACCACAACTACCTCAACTCCCTCGTGGCCGCGGCCGGCGTGGTGGCGGTGTCGGTTGACTACCGCCGCGCGCCGGAGCACCCGCTCCCGGCCGCGTACGAGGACTCGTGGGCGGCGCTCCGGTGGGTGGCGTCCCGGCCGGCGGAGGAGGCGTGGCTATCGGAGCGGGGGGACCTGGGGCGCGTGTTCTTGGCCGGAGACAGCGCGGGAGCCAACATAGTGCACCAGATGGCCGTGCGGGCGGCGGATGAGGGACTGGGAGGCGGAGCCGCCATCAGAGGGCTGGTGCTGATCCACCCCTTCTTCTGGGGGGCGGAGCCGCTGGAGTCGGAGGTCCGGGACCCGAATGCGACGGAGTGGGTGGAGCGAATATGGGCGTTCGTGCGGCCCGGGACGGTGGGGCTGGACGACCCGTGGATAAATCCGCTGGCGGAGGGAGCGCCGAGCTTGGTGAGGCTACCGTGCCGGCGCGTGCTGGTGACGGTGGCGGAGAAGGACATGCTGCGGGGGAGGGGGCAGGCGTACTACGCGGCGCTGAAGCGGAGCGAGTGGGAAGGGGAGGCTCGGCTGTTGGAGACGGAGGGAGAGCAGCATGTGTTCCATCTCCAAAGCCCCAAGAGCGACAAAGCGTTGACCAAGTTGCAGGCTGTGGCAGCTTTCCTCACTTCAGATTGATCGATCTTTAGTAGAGTGCTTGAACTCCAATAATGAATGCTATGGTTATGTTCATCTCTCATTGCTATCAAAAACACGTCAACTAGTCTTCACGGATTGAAGGCATCAAATTTATTCTTCCGAACCACAGCAACATGGCATTCGATTTATTTTCATATTATAAACTGATAATAACATACAATTTTGAACAGTAATAATAGGAAGTGAATAAGCTTTACACACCCGCGAGGAATCAAGCCGTGTCGACTCCGACAAAATGCAATGACAATATCGCTTAGATTACACTCCCCTTGCATTGCTATTTAGAAAGTAGTATCATATCAATTATTTATATATTGTAACCAAATTATATTATATAATTCGATAAATATAATATCTATAATATCATAATTTTTAAGAATATATTACTCATGTAGATAAATCATTTTAGCATCGACCTTTAAATTTTATATTAAAATTTTTATAGTTATAAAATGAAACATCTATTCTGTTTATCTTAATATCATCAATTTTATTAATAAAAACGCTAGTACATATTGTACCGACACACATGCAAAACGCCGATACACACCTTAATTTATAATCGATCACAAAATAAAACTAATCCAAGAAAAAGCTTTCATTCACACTATTGAATTCTTAAAGCACAAGTTTTTATTAGAAACCACACAACACAATAGATAAATAATTGGGAAAAATACAGCAAAAAAATAACAACAATTCCATATGATCAGCAATGAAATTATGTTCCGAATTAACCCAAAAAATTCAAACAAAAAACATAATAGTTTGCGATTCACCCGTATTTTTTTTTACAAACATGCTTAATAATATAAGAAGATAATACAAGAGTGTACGGCTCAGAGATTAAAAGTTCACAAGCATATCATAATGCATACTTGCCTTTACTCTTATCACATATCAAGCCTCGGTTTGTTCAACATTAAGAATGAAAGAATACTTCCTCTCATACTATTATTCTCCGAATGCAAGAATGCCCAACGTAACCAAAAAAGTTAGATACAGGAACTGATCATTTATCATAATGCAATTTGTACAAAAGCCATGAAATGGTATCAGAATATTTAATTCAATATTACTAAGCTTCAGTTCCAACATGAGGTTCAGTAGTCTTCTGTGAAAATACTTGTGCTTGCCACAAAATATTGCCACTTCTTAGTATTTCTGTGTAAATACTAATGATTGCTGCACACTGTTGCCACTTTTTAGTACTTGTATTTGTCTATAGCAGTCGCTCATAGCATTTAGCACGAGCTTAATTCACCATCGGGCTTGTTCTTCTTCAATCACATCAAAGAAAACTTTGGGATTTTGCATGCCAAAGCTAATTTTATGACAGCAACCAAATAGAAAACTACAGAAACTTCATCAAGAACAGTTAAATAGTTGGCAAGAAGGAAACATATAATACAAGCCCTGGAAATGTATAAACTTAAAAAGTTATTGACAAGTTGGTTGAACTTTCGGTTCTAAAAAGCACAATATTATCAGAGGATTTTTTCTCCCTTCTTTTTCTTTTAAAGAATAAAACTACTAGTGAACTTGAACTGAATTCAGTCATGCATACATTACATCGCTGCTACATATGTAGGTGGTAATCCATACTTTTCAGCATATGAACAGGCATTGTGAAAAAAGCACTTGTACATCTATAAGTAAAAAACAGGTAATGGCACACCAATACAAAAGTTATGGCTTGATCCAATTGAAGCATCTTTTTTAATGACTGCCTACACATGTGTAAGGTATGCCTTGTACTTCAAATAGATAACACATACAAATCACAGACAGAGCCTTCCATGAGTCTTCATGCAATACAAATTATTGACTTACTAGATTGCAAAGATTAGCATGTCAAGATTCTATGGTTTAATATCCCTTGAAACACTGCACTCAAAATAGAAAATCTAATTGCTTTGGTGAACATTAGAAGTTACGATCTTTCTTGGGTTCCTATATGCTTAGAAAACCTCCTTCGGAAAGATTTTAACTGAACTTATTAAAGCTCGACAAAGATAAGATCTTTATTGGGACCATTGTAACAATTTTTCCACAGGTGAATCAAAAAACAAACCAATTCCATATGAGCCACACTGACAGATTCAAGGTACATAACAGGACATTGTTGGTGAGACCAGACACCCAAACAAGTTGATCGCAGATAAATTAAAGATAGTACCTACCTTAGTTCCTTCCCCTAGATTTCCACAAAATCTACAAATGACATTAATGAATTTTATCACAAAGACTAAAAAGAAGGAATAAATCTCTCACAAAGACCAAAATGAAAGGCATACAACATTGTGACAAGCAGACCTGAAAAATTTCCAACTTCAATATTACTTAAGTTTGACGATGATTAATCTCAAAGAAATTTCATAAAACCAGATTTCGCGATGTCGAGCATCTGAATGCATAAGCCAAATAATACGAATGGCATATGCCAGAATCTCAGCCATACCTCGTTTTCGGCAACGTACAGCGCTGACGACGCTATTAAAAGAAGCGCATCAGAGACTCTAATTTGTTGCCTCCACTTTCGATCCGATTCCGTCTCCGATCGAATGAAATCAAACAAAAACCAATAAATTTTTGTTTAAGAAAGTCTAAAGAATAGAGAAAAATAAAAAAGAAAAAGAAATGGCTGGCTCAGAGGCTAGTAGATGATATCGACATCGTTATCTTCTTCAGAGTTTGATGGTATCTTTTTTCTGGCTCATCACCGCCCAAAGGCCATTACTGCTTACATAACATGTAGAATCAAAAAAGGGTAGGAAGATAAGACTAGAAAAGCGAAATAGGGAGGCCTCAGAAGCTAGATAGCATCAGAGAGACGGCGACGTCACCGGATCTCAGATGGTACAGACAATTGATCTTGTTTCTTATCACTGGCCGACCCATCAGCGGTACAAGTGAGCGAATGAACGAGAGAAACCATATCGGGTTGTAGATTGAAGAAGGTCGGAGTTTGGGGTAGACGGCGATGAGAACGCAGAAGAGGCTGCGCCGAGACGGTGATGCCCTCCTGGTCATTATATAGGGGGAGTAGAGTAGACGGCGATGAGAACGAAGAAGAGGCTGCGCCGAGACGGTGATGCCCTCCTGGTCATTATATAGGGGAGTGGACGGCGACAAACCCTAGCTTTAGTAAAATGACTTAAATACCCCACTGGATGTCGTAGTTAAAACAAATTGTTTTTTATAATGACTTAAATACCCCAATCGTCCATCGATCGATTGCGGGAGGGGGTTTCCCTTTGTGTTCTCGGGATAAGGCGGTTGGGGGAGGGGGTTAGGTTCTGAGACATCGAACGATGCCTCCAAACGGTGGAGGAGTGCTCCAAAGCAGATGCCCATCGTCACGCGGTCGTATCTCACCACCGCCATCGTCACCGCCGTCGCGGATCCCTCGAGGTGCGAATTCTTTATTGTCTTTGATTTTTGATGGCGTTCTTGGATTAGATATAGGGTTATGGTTGTGAGCAGTATGATTTCTTCTTAGGGTTGATTTAATATTTTGACCTATCGTCATCAGCTGCGATGCAATGATAGATTTGTGCCATGTCTTGAACTTGTAAAGGAGAAAACTTGTCTTTTTTCGGTTTTTCAAGATCATTATCGTCTACAGTTTGTATCTGAATCCGAAACTCATAGTTCAACAGTATGAGATATCGCGCCTCGTCACAAACGCCCTCTACTTTGGAAGTTGGGTTGGTCTAAAGCTTGCGTTCCTCGAATCATATATGTATTGGTAGCATACATTATTTTGCATCCTTTTAACTGACATTTCTGTTGCTGAAATCCATGGTCATGTTGATTGCAATGCAAGTCTTTTTTTTTCCATGTCCGATTGATCCAAATGCCTGAGAGTGTATTCTGGATTTAAAACCTTGGTGTCTGTTATTGCAATATGTAAGTGGTTTAGTTTCTTGTAGAAGAATGTGAAATGTCTTATCTACCATATCTGATTTTGATCATGCTTTCAAGTAGATGGTACGGTCAAGGATTTGGTTATACATTACAGTCAATTTCGACCAAACTGTAATCATTGTTAGCCATTGCCATAAGAGAGGTGTCATGACCATCATGGGGATGGCTGAGAATAAGTTAAACTGAAAGCAGAAGAAATCGTATATAGTGTTTTTTTCACATTCCTCAGTAGCAACACAAATAAAAAAATTAGCAGAGAAGCATAGACAAATGAAGGAAATGGTAGATATTAGTGACACAATAGAAGTAAGAGTGAAAAAGAAAAAAGAAATCAAATGGTTGATTGAAGGAGCCCAGGGTTTTGGATAAAAGGAAAGAAGCTATACTTTTTTCTAATCCTTACGTTCATGAACTATGTAATCTAGAACTATCAGACAGTAGGAAGAAAGTGTGAGGCTGATTGGGTGTTTTCTTACTGTGAAAAAAATTCTTTCCTTGTTTTAGCTTTCTTTTCTATTTTAAGTTATTTGTGTGCCATGACAGCAAAGTTGTGTGGCTGGTGCCTACTTAGTAAATATCAGTCAAAAAACAATCCCCATGAAGAAGACATTCTAGTAATTAATTAATGATCAAACATTGTTTTTCAAAGCATTAGGTGCCAAGGTTCCAAAACGCCCGCGGTGCTAGGTGCTTACCTAGCCATCTGCCCAAGCGAAAAGAAGTGCTCTAGAATATTAAAATATAAAAATTATACAATATGATTATAAAAATAAAAATAGGACATTAAATTAGGATTAATAATATTTCTAATAATAGTTCTAAATAAATATATATTAATAGTGCTAAATAGGGATTAGTAGTTCTAAATAGGGTTAATAGTTCTGAGGATTAATTCAGTTTTAAAGGATTAATAGGGTTAACAGTTCTAACAGTGCGTAGTAGTGCAAAGAGGAGTCACCAACGGCGGAAGGCGGGGAAGGAGAGGGTGGTGATGATAGAGGAACATTCAGACGATGGCAGCAGCAGTGGAGAAAGCTGCAGATAGCGGTAGTGGTGGTGGAGAAAGCTATGGACAGTGACAGCAGCGATGGAGAAAGTTATGGATGGCGATAGCAGTGGCAAAGAAAGTTGCAGACGACGGTAGTAGCGGCACAAAAAGTTACGGATGATGAGGTCAAGGGTGGAGGAAGCTTCAAATGTGTCCGTCGGTGGCGGAGGAAGCTGCGAACCTGTCCCATGGTGGCGAAGTGAGTTGCACATGAAAGTAGCACGGCAGAGGAAACAGTGCACGAGAGCTACAACGGCAGGAGCTTCGGACCTATCTGTCAATTGCAACAAAAACGTCGACCTGTCTGTCAGCAGCAAAGAGAGCTTGAGGGCAGCAACGGTAGTTAGGGTATTATTGTGGCATGGGTTTTACTGTGCGGGCGTGGGTCACACGGGGGGAGGGGTTTGTTTATTGAACCAACTAACACCTAGTTCAATTGAACCAATTGACAATCATTACAGATTATATATACTAGCTAACACATGAGGCTTAACATAACAAAGATCTCAAAGTTTGGTACAATGGTATTTTTTAGTAGTTTGCAACTTTGAAGTCCTAATTTCTTATCTTACTCTAGAAGGGCCACATGTAAATTTAGGAAGCTCTATAGTGATGATAGAAAAAGTTTGTTTGCCTGTGTTAATTTTCTTGAAGAAGAAAGGGGATGTACCAATTTCTCCTTAGTTTCCAACTGATCAACCATGGTCTTATGGTAGTGCCTGGTCCCATTATTCATCGAGAATTTCAGATGGGCTGTTGACGTCTCATCGTGATTCTTTGTTATTTTTCATTCTTGATGTATTGTCAGTTTTGCTCTTTCTAATTATTATTGGTTTTGAACTGTTATGTGCCATGCTTTTACAATACCATTCTCTCTGTTCGTGGCTGTACCACGAGTTTGGTGTTTAAGTGGCATGATGATTCAGATATCGCTTGTTTTACTTATTATTTTTCTTCTTGTTCTGAACAAATTTTTTCATCTTGCGTGTAGAGTATGATAGCAGGTCATGCATAATTATTTCCTTGAAGATGTGTATCCACGGATGACAGGACACCACCCCCTAAGAACTCCTCCCTTCATCAAAAACATTATATGTGAAAGTGGCGCAACCAGGGGATGCAAAATTTGACCCTCCAGCACGGGATGTTCATCAAAGAGTAACGAAGAATCGCCCTTACAGTCCGTCTTCATCTTCTGCGGATCCAGCCACAAGCAGCAGGGAAATATGGTTCACTTCCTCACCTTCTTTTGTGTTTTACTACATCAGATATGTTGTGCATACAAAAGGAGCTTCTATGGTAATTACACTGTTAGAAGAAACTAAAATTCCATAGTGGTAAAGTATTGACATAAGCCTAGTCGGTAAAAATGCAGTAATGATCGTTATTAACATGCCGAAACGTTTACTGTAAGATTGGGTGTTACAGTAATG
Organism: Ensete glaucum; assembly: GCA_021527575.1. NCBI lineage: Eukaryota > Viridiplantae > Streptophyta > Magnoliopsida > Zingiberales > Musaceae > Ensete > Ensete glaucum. Next base: position 43,093,194 of record CM038558.1, read on the forward strand.
ATCGTTGGCACTATTGTGAACAGATTTTTCATGTATGGATGAATGTGTAACGCTGGTTTGATGGGCTTAGCTGCATCTATGAACTGACATCTCAGCTAAAGTGGTACATTACAGCTATTGGTCGGATTCCATCCTAAGATCGAAGATCTTACAATGAAGCATTTTGCCAGCAATCTTAAAAAAAGACGTTAACACTCGAGTTATATCTTAAAATAAAGACGTTGCTTAGTGCATTGGCTAAGTGGGCTTATATCTTAATAATTTTCTTTTTTGTTATTTAAACAAAATCATCATAATAAATTTATTACGATAAATTTAAAAAAAAATCTTTTTTAAGTTTTTTTTTCTTATGCATAGAGAGCCTCCTTTTGGTTTGTTGTGACCTCCTTTGTATCGTTGTAGTCGCTTGTTTAATGTCTTACCAATGGTCATCTCTGTCTCGTTATGATCATTCTCTCCATGTGTGTCATTGCGAAGATTACTAAAGCTCTTGAGTGTGACCTTAGCCTCGTCTACGGCTACTATCTCACCGGCCTCTACTACATCACTATTTTTTTCCTATTTGAGAGGCTAGCATAGGTAGTGTGGACTCACATGAACTCATTCATAGAGGTGCTTCTATGGTCGTTAGCAGCCGCAACATCTGTATGGTGCTTGAGTACCAAGTGACAATACGTGGTCTTGATCTCTTAGTTGCTAGTGCCAGGGGAGATGTCGAGGGTATTGTAAATGGAGGAAGAAAGTTGAGGGGAAAATAGTGAAGTAGGATGAGCGTGATGCTAGCGATGGGGCGAGGCTACTAGCGATGCAACGATGCGATGGAGGAGGCCAACACAACGATAGCGATGGATGAGGCTGAGGGCAAGCTTGAGAGTCTTGGGTGCACGTTAACTCGCATGCTATCTTCTATTTGATATCGGATTGAAAACAAGATAAAGGGATAGGGATCTAGGAGACTCGTTGTAATTGGAATTGAACTAGTTTACAAGAATACAATAGAGGAAGCGATCGTATGAGTGAAGACGGTGAAGCAAAAGCGACAGACGACAGGACTAAAGACGACCACGATAGGCAAAGACAATCACAGTGAGACAGAGGTAAGGGGTAAAATGACATTATGTGAAAAATAAAAGCAAAGAAAGAGACTCTATCATAAATATTATTTGATGGATCAATGAAGAATAAATAAGATCTCATTATTACCGTCTCATCCATGCTCTGCTAGCAGAAACGGTTTATGCACACAACACAGTCACCCACCAACCCCACCATATTTTCCTGTCGATTAGGACAGTTCCAGTTGCGTCCTTCTCTCCGCGCAGAGTCCCATCTGTCCATCACAGCCGTTGAAGTCCTCCCCATCCGCTCTCATCACCGTTCAATCGCGTGGTCCCGACGGTAAATAGCTCGTCCCCCGCCCCCTCTTCTGTGTGAAGCGCCCCCAGCTCATCCCCCTCTCGTCTCTACCCGTTTCCATTCGAATCCCCTCGTCTTTCCCCCTTCTTTCCTTTGCCTTCCTCAGTTCCTCTCGTTTCCCTTGTTCTCGATCTACAATTGTCGGGTCCCAGTGCTGATCGAACCGCCTCCGCTTCCAATTTGTTAGTCCTAATACGAGTTCAGTCAACATCTTTACTTTTCTTGTCTCTTACGCCATCTTTTTCTGGGGATCTACGGCGATTTTCATCTCAATATGCAAGATTTCGGATTTGCATATGATTTCTTAAATTTGGTGCAAGTTGATTGTAGTTTTCCATCAGAATTGGTGATTAGGGTTTGGTTCTTTGGCTTGGTGAAGCTAATGCTTGGAGATTAAGTCCGCTGCGTCGTTTTTTCTGTAATTTTTGTGGGTTTTTTTGGATTTTAAAGTTTCATATAAGTTGTTTATTAGGTCTCGTAAAGCTGTTTTTTTTTTTTGTCCCCCCTTTTTGGTTGTCAGTAATTGTTGAGCTGAGTTGCATGTAATGGAGCATTCTGTGGGAACCGTCATTGATACGGTGGGTAGCGATGGAAAGGATGAAAAAGAGAATAACGATAAGAAGACCTGTGATTCAGAGCCCGTGGTTTACCAACTTGTTCGGGTAAGTGATAGTGGTGATTATTTGTTGCTAGCTGACGAAATTTTTAGTCAGTGACTAAGTGTTTATTTTGATTATTTGAGGCTCTTGTTTATGTATATAGTTAATAATTATATTGTGAAATAGAAGGAATAGTTTCATTAGTTAATTGTACATATAGAATTGAAATATTGAAATACTATATTGTGTATGTGTTGTAGATATATATTATATATTATTGACTTGCATAATTGAGTGGTTTCAATTGAAATCTTCATTTAGGATGAGTATTGGAGATTTACAAGGAAGGCTCTTTCATTTATCGGTCTACATGTTCATTGAAGCATTAATTACTGATACCTACATAAGTCTTAATATGTATGAACAATATACTGTAAATTTCTATTGGGAGAATCAATAGGGAATATGTATGGTTGCCAGTTGCAACTTTAACACGTTGACAATCTCATCCGGGCAAATCTTCTTATGTTGAAATGGACAAAGCATCAGGTGATAGTGCAATATAGGTGGACGATTAAAATTGAGTAATGGGCTTTCTTGCAATCTGCTGGGTCCTTTATCTCTTTTTATGCAAGCTATACTTCCATTCAAGAAAAGGAATGTCTAATGTAACATGTAGATTATTTCATGGAAAGGTGCTCATAGATATGTGGATCAGCAAGATCATTGCTTCATAGATCTTTAGATCAGTAAAACATTTGAAGAATCTTGAGATTGCCTTCTATCAGACATTGTGAAAAATATAGTGGATCTTATTATGGGAATAAAACTGTTGCTGCATGGAATCTGAGGAGGCTCATATTTTGAGGTTGAATGCTGATTTAGCCTTGTGGTCAAATTGATCTTATTTTGAAGGTGCAGAAGTAATATCTTTCTGAAAATTACTTGGTGGTGGAGGGAGAATCTCAAGATATTGGCAGCCTCATTGAGCTAGCCTCATTTAGTTAGCTCATTTAGTTGTGTATGTTTTCCCTTTTTTTTTAATTTGCTCTTTTTGGCATAGCTCTTCATAGAATTTAGTGATGGTAATAATGTCTAGCTGGAAAATAGGTGCCTTCACTAATACCATGACCATTCATTTAATAATAGGCACAAAAACATCAATTTGATCAAATATACTGCAACCAATTCTTTAGTAATACATCACTACATAATATTTACTTCAGCTTCGTGAGTTTCATCGGTATATACCCTTGACAATGCCACATCTATATCATAACTTAGTGCTTTATTGGGTCTGACGTCATACACCTGAATCCAGATGACAAAGATTAAGGTTAAAGTTGATTACATTTACAATTCATAATACTACCATCTTTAGAGAAGATAATTATACCCTTCTCCCTTCTTTCAGTTTCAATTGCTCCTATGGTTCATGATTGAATCTTGATACTTCCAGCTCTGAGCCATCTGCCGTGTGTAAAATCCTGGGACATATGTCTCATAAATTTTCTTTCCTTCAGGTTGAAGGTGATGGAAGGCTAGTACCTGCTACTGATGACGAGGTTATGGAGGTAGAGCAGTTGCTTGAAGGCGAGAAGAGAGAAGTTAAAGCTATCAGGAATGATAAAGGATGTCTTTCCAGTGAAGTTTTCTCCAAGTCAGACTTGGAAGGTATTGAGTCATTGAATAGCATCCTGTTTTCCGTTTTAACTACTCTTTCCAATTGTAATATATCTATAACAAAGTTTTTTCAATTTTTTTATGTTTGGTATTGTTGTGAAGTTTATACTCTATCTGTCATCAGCCTCTGGGCTATTTTATGCTAGGCTCTTGAGAGATGTATCTGGTTATGGCTGGACCTGATACTCTGCATTTTTCTCCTTGCCTATGAAGATGTCCTTTTCTTCCTTAATGATGGTACTTCTTCAGCTTCAGTTACTTTCCAAATTGAAGACACTTTTTCTCACCGTCTTTATTCTCTTTGTTGGTTATCATACTACCTTACCTTATTTTGAACAAAGAATAAAAGAGTCGTTATCTCTTCTGTTGCTAATAGTTGGACACATGAAGTCATTTAGTTTTGAGCCTGATATAAATAACCAAAAGTTGCAAATGCTTCCTGTTCAAAGTTCAAATATTCCTCATTCTGTATTTTAAAATTATTAATATATTGCGCAGGCAATAAAACTTCATAGAAGTTTATGGTTATTGCTTTTCATGCTATTGTCTTCACCTGTGTTCCTTGATCCCTTCCTAAAATGCTTTTTCAAATCAAGAGTAGCTAGCTCATGGCAACAATGCTGCTTTTGTCGTAAAGAAAAAACAATTCAGTTCTCCCTTGGGTACTCTAGCGCCACGTGTTACTGATCTCCTTACTTCTTCATTTTCTTGTCATTGAAAAATCTTTTGATTTAAACCTTCGCAGCACTGCAAGTTTGCTCTTTTGCAGCCTGGTTGTCAAGGTTTCAAGTCACAGAATTGACCTCTCTACTTGTAGGACTAAAGTTGTATACATTGACCCCTCCTAAACCCCAGATTGATAGCCTCATGCACCAGGTTACAAAATCTTTTGAAGTTCTTGTCAGTCAATCATTTGCATTTCAACAACCTACTCCGGCTGTGATCATCATTTCTTATTGTGGTCCATTTCTTCAGCTTGAGCTTGCAGAAAGTATTTCTTGTTGCAACTTAAGGTGGGTTAAATATTATCTTGTAGAAATTTATGTTTATCTCTTGCAGGAGGCTTATGTTGTGACAATTTTTTGTTTAATGTTTGATGAGCGCACAGTATTTTGTCACATATACTTTATGTCACAAATGAACTTAGGGTAATATATCACATATTAATATTCTATTCTCAGTAGAATTTAACTAGAATTTAATTGGCAATAGTAAGCAAATTGTCTTTCCTGATGAAGTGATGATTACCTCTGCTGCTCTCCAGTAAGATGCATGCAATATTTCGAAATTTACACATAAAAGCATGGTTGGATATGTTAGCAGATATTTCATGCATGAGAGTGCACTTCAAATAAGGTAGGTATGGTTACTGTTTTGTCCAAACTTTTTCTTTTTTTACTTACATCATGTAGTAGCCATCTGCAGTTAACAGTTTAGTAAATTGTGAATTTCTAGTATGTCCTCTTCCATTTTGCTCTACCAAGATCTGTACAAAAGGATTTAATACTTATACTCTGAATTTATTAGTTTAAATAATTGATTTTTGGTTTAGACATAGTTATCTGGAACATGGGCCGTTCTGGGTGTGGTGTAGGTGTGAGCATGGGTATGCCAATTAGCTTGGTCTGTGGTACATGGGATAGGATTACGTGGTTCACTATCTTGAATCATCATATATTTAGTTATTTTGCTTAGATTACTTGCTATGTCAAATATCTTTTTGGTCTTATTGAGTAATTTTCTCAGATAGTAATACATATTGTTTCTATAATTACCTTAGCTTACAAGTTGTAATTTGTAATACTGCTTGAGGTAAACAAACCATTAGCTTTCGTTATGTTTGGAGTCATGTTGTTTCTCATTTTATGCAATTTTCCTGTTATCAAGGCTCATATTTCACTGAGTTCCATGTCTCAGGAGTCATTCAATCTGGGAATACTGATGACTCAAAAAAGTTGAATGCTCGGCTTGAGGTATGTGTTCCTTCTTGGTATCCATCATGAGAATGAGAACATGAACCAAGTTTGTACTTGCCTTTTGTTGTCTTAGAACATCCTTTGCATAACATATTATTTGATGCAATATTGACCAAGCTTGTTGGAATTATCAGGATTCCATGCCTGTTCACTTTAGTTGTATTTGGGGGGGATACAAGTGAAACCCTTCATTGGATAAATCTTTACTTTCATATGCATGTCACATAAATGTTGAAGCAAATCATCGTTTATTTTAGCAATTGTAGTCACTGTGCAGGATTTGATTGGTGATATAAGCATATCGAAAGCAAATCAATACCATTTCTCTTGTTATGATAACTGCATTGAATTTGTAAAACAACATTTTTTTTTGTTACTTCCTGGAACATAATGAGGCCATTTACAGAATGCACATTTAAATATCTCGTTTAAAGCACAATTATAATTGATATAAAAGAACTGCAGATCTAATGTGCAACATTAACAGATGTCTATGAAATTAAGGCATGAGGGCTTGCACAGCCTAACTTTGCAGGTAGGGATTGTATTGAAAACAAGCAAATATGTGCATGAGAAGACATAATATTTTCTAGATGCACATATTTTCACATACATACTCGTGTATTCTATATGTGCCTATCTATCATCATATGGATAAAATACATATATGACCGTACAGATGTGTCTGCCAGAAAGACAGTTAACCCCTTCATTCCAAACATTAGCTATTGCTAATCCTAAGATAGTTAACCGTTATTTACAGATGTGTACATTATGCAATGTATTAAATGTCCCTGACGTAGGGGAAGGTAAGAAAGGGATCTACATTACATGTTACAAATATCATGGAACCAAAGTCATCAGCAAGTGTTATTAAGAGTTGTATGCTTAAACACCTTTGAAGATTAGATTAGTACAATCTGCACATTATTTACTTCAGGCTGGATCTGTTGAACTGATATTACATTCCTTGTTCAGTTTATCTGTTTCTTTTTCTCTAAACTTGGCATGTGCCTATAATTTGAACTTGATGATGTTAACTTCATATTGATTACCTCTATAAAGTAGAAGCATCTGAGCTTGATGTCCAATGGTTTCTTTTCCGTGGGTACAAATTCAGCTTGTCTATTATTAGTAGCTGTTTATTTTTATCTTACATATTTAGTTAGTAATTCAATTAATTATATCTTTTCAGCATGACATTCTTGCTCCTGATCTATGTTCCTTTATACTGTTTCCTTTTGTATTTAATTTTATCTTGTAGAATATAAAGGTGATGTTGCAAAAAGTTAAACAGGAAGAGCGGCTGTTGTTGTCGAGTGAATCATTTAACCATTCTCCAAAATGTATGACCATAGAGGATCCAGCATCTGAGAGATCTAAGAGCTCAAAAGCCTGTAGTAACAAGCTCCAACCGGAGATTACATCTAGGGAAATAATGCCAAGATTTCTGGAGCTTAATAGCATCCACAATTTTGAAGTAGGAAGTGCTGAACCATGTTCAGGTCCCACAAACGGGGCAGTATCTAGTAAATCATCCATTTCTGAGTCTTGCACTAGTATATTCCCTGATTTTTCTATTATAAGAGGAGAGATTTGCTTGGATAATTTTTCAATCCGGGAGCTTCAGGAAGCTTTTAGAGCTACCTTTGGGCGTCAGACTTCTGTTAAAGATAAATTGTGGCTGAAGCGACGGATAGCAATGGGGTTAACAAATTCCCGTCATGTTCCATCAGCAAGTTTTACTATCAAAGACAACAATATAATTCTCAGTGAGGCAAAAGAAGGAGAACCTGAAAGATTGCAACAGTCCAAAAATGAAGCTGAATCTTTATCTATGAGCATTCGTGTAATAAATGCCAGTCCCCAAGATTTTAAAACCAGTTTGAATAGCAATATGACAGACCAACAATTGTCTGGTAAGCGACTTGGATTATCACCCTCAAATCATGATGTGAATGATGAAAATTGTCAAATGGAGCACTGTGCTGCCAAAAGGATGCGGAAGCCTACGAAGCGGTATATTGAGGAACTGTCAGAGCTCGAGACCAGGGAATGTACTGCTAAATCATATTCGTGCATGAAAATTTCTGAATATAGTCATTTCCCTTCAAAACGTCAGATCAAGCCTGTTTATGATGGTAAAACCCAAAGAAGAATCTTTTCAACTAGACATGTATCTGTAGGAGAATTCAGTTTTGAGGTACCATATGTGCTCAGAACCAGAACAAGGCGACCTAGGAAGAATTTCGTGGATCTTATGGTATGTAAATCTTATAATTAAGCATGGTCCTGTTTTTGGCCATGCCTTAATGTTACTGCACATTATTGTTTGTCATGATGATGAGTTCTAATTATTTGTTAGTTAATTAAAACCAGTATATATCTTTCCCATGATATTCATAACTTATATTGCATGTTTGTTTTTCTAGCGAACGAATAATAGATTAACAATTGTAATGTGTTATTTAATCCATAGGAAACTTGGATGGAAATCCTTTTCCATTATTGTACTTAGCCAATACTGCAGCATCTACACTCTTCGAAGAGACTCCTTATAGTGGATGTTGTCCTCTGGATAATAAGGGGCCACAATTTTTTTTTTTTGCCAATAAAATACAAAGTTATGACCACCAAGGACATGAACAATAGGCCTTCCTTCCCAGACACTCACCTGCAAATCATGCTGCTCCTCTAGTTATTGAATGAACCAAGAAATTACCTTTACAATTAACAGACTTTTGCTTCACCCACTGCGTGGGAGCTCACATTTTCCTGTCTATTATCCTCAGCAGGGTTTTTCTCCTTTCCCTGACGGTACTACGAGACTCTTTGGCTAGTAGTATCCAGCCCTGAAAGGTTTTCCTTGCTAAGTCACGTTGGGTTCCATGCGCTGAGATTATGATTGTTTACCATTAATTGCAATGATGAAAAATAAGTTTGCATTATCAATGAGCAAACATTGTCACGAGGAACTCTGGAAATACATAGTAGAGATTATATAAAATTGTTAACACTGACTTTGACTCTTAATCTTTCTGAAGTCTGAGAGGTACCATCCATTCACTCGATCTGTAAGTTTCTGATGGTTGTATATTTTTTCACCTTACCATGTAAAGCAAGTGTTCACCAAGGTTGTCATTGCATAAAGCCATAAACAACCTATTTATATGGAGAAATGTTTTTTGTGCTATTTTTCAAACTAATATTGATTGAAAATCTTCTCATATTTGATTATGAGTATACAAATGATATATGTTGTCAAATGAGAGCCATGTCCTTCAACTGAAACTCAAAATTATATTGAAATAGTTCCTTATGTGCATGTTTCATTTTCAATATAATTATCTTCAGTTTTCGTATATTGTAATGGCTTAAATTAGGTTCATGTTCATTTGTGGATGATCAGAACCCAACATTATATCAAATTTCATGCTTCTTGTCAGTTCTTATGTTGGACTTTGTACAGATCTATTCAATTTTATTAAGAGTTTGCAATGAACTTTTGATTCCTAACAGCCATGTATCTATTGCTTGTTTTATGGATGATACATGATTCCTGAAAAGATGGAACACATCATTCGACGATATTAATAAGAATCGGCATTCATTTACCATCTATTTGCATGATCCAAGTTTCATTTAACTGAGATTGATTTGACTGGACCTGTTTTTAGTATCTTTGTTGATTGTTGGTGAAGTTTGAGCTGAACCTAGGATGGGGTTCTATAACACTTGCAGTGACTCATTCAAGTATGGCACCATGCAGATTTGATGAACAATATAATCATAGAACAGTAAAAGTGCATGAGAATACACTCTGTTTTTTTTTTTTTTTTGATGAATTATGAAACAGGAACTTTGTTCTTATTTACCTCAATAAGTTGACGTTTTTTAAACTTGAGAAATCTTTCAGAAGGCATGTTCTTTATGATAATTGAATTACTTTCTCAAAGTGGAAAACCTGCCTGGGCGTTTTCTTGTTTTGTAAATCTTATCCTTTATGCCTGTTTGCAGGAATACTACCCTGCTACCATCTCTCACATGGTAAAAACAGCTGTTATGATTCCTGCACTGGAAGAAGGCAAAGGTAATGGCAGCAGATCAAGGGAAATTGTATCTGTTCCAGTGCAGATATTACAGCAGGTAAATCAATATGGAACTTATCATGCAGCCCTGAATGCTCTTTGTCTTTTCAATAAGATTTTTAATTGTTGTTGTTGAATCTTAGAGGGTAGGCTTTGGTGTCATTATAAGGATGTTCCTTTTCAATTTATATGGAACAGAGTCTCTGAAGCCACATGTTCCCAGGCCCAATTCTACGCTGACTTCTTTATTTCCATTTTAGAATCTAGCAAGTCCCAAAAACTTCCCTATAAATAGGTCTTTCAGAGTGGAGGAAAATGTTAGTAGTACCGACCACTGGGCTTTAAGATTGATCATCTCTTTCTTTTTAAAAAATGAACTAAAAAATATCTTAGTCTATGCCAACTAGGATTTCACAAACTCATTTTGATCATCTCGTATTAATATTAAAGCTTTGTTTTTTTCTTCTGGATCCACCAATTCTTAGTTATGACATCTCAATGTCTTTTAACTTTGCCTCTGTAGTTTTTCATGGGCATCAGCCTTTGGTCTTAACATGAATATACATCAATCTTTGATGACCCTGAACCTGCTGAATGCACACATTGGAATTTTAAATTGGCAATGTTACTCATAGAATTCATCACGTGCCAGAGTGCTGCTGGTGAAGGGGATGTGAAAATGAATACAAAAACATTGAATTGCGAAGAGGATTTAGATCTTGACGATAAAGGATTAGATGCAAATGGAGATACAACATATGGTTATGCTAATACACGGCCAGCACCCAAGGCTAGTGCAAGGAGGAAGCATCATAGGGCTTGGACTTTATGCGAGGTTCGGAAGCTAGTTGATGGAGTAGCTAAGTATGGAGCTGGGAGGTGGTCCGAGATCAGAAGACTAGCTTTTGCCTCTTATTCTTACCGAACCTCTGTTGATCTTAAGGTAACTACACAGTCAACCTCTGAATCAGGAATTTTAATATCTCATAATCAAGCAAACTTGTGAAGAATGTTTTTGAACTTTTAATGTTATTAATAGAACTGTTTGTTGTAATTTCTTGCTTCAGGATAAATGGAGGAACCTACTGAGGGCCAGCTTAGCACAATACCCTACTAAGAAAGAGGCGAGTTTCATGTGTTGTTTTAATTGTGGATTTTATGTAAGGGATCCTTCCACTCCGTCTATGAAACCAACGTGAAGATGCATCTTTTCCTTTAGATAACTACTAGCACCCATTTCCCCGTAGGATTTATTTAGTTGGGATCTTCTATTCTTTTTATTGATTATAATTACTTGAGGCTGACCGACAGTTTTGGTTGTGATTCATTTAAAAAGAGAGAACAACTCATTTATGCTGGTTATTTTCTCCGTGTTCATGCAGGCAAAGAACTTGAGCAAGCAGACTACTGTCCCAATACCGACATCCATTCTATCTCAGGTAAGGGAATTGGCAAAGTTGCAGACGCAGACCGGAATCAAACCTAGCCCAAAAAAGTTTGCAGGCCGTGGAGGCAGACCACTACAAGGAGAAGGATCTGGTTTTTTGTGACACCCATGTAAAGAAAGCAATTATGAGTATTTTAAGCTAATGATTTGGTCACTTATGTATTGTGATATGTACAATGGTCATGATGTGCTTTATGCATGCAAGTCGGGGAGCTTCCACCATCTTGCTTCTATTTTCAAACGCAGCAATTTGCAAGGATCAGCTTCTCAACATAATTCCTGGGTGGTTACTCTCTTGTTCACCGGTACAACTCTTCTATCTCTGTTGAGCTCTAGGTACTTTGTTTTCTTAATTAATTAAACAATTCTAATATTTATTTATGTTCACCGTGAATATATTTATTATATAGAGAGACGGTTGCCTAATCTGAAGAAAATTATTAATTTTAAATTATTTGATTGTCCATGTTCTCAAAATGCAATTGTTAAATCTATTTTAATGTGATTATTGAATTTTTCTTTTTTTTTTTTTGGTATTGTTCTCAATATAACCCATCTGCCAATAATAAAGCAGGAGTCAGTTCTTTCAACACCTATTACCAATGTTAAAAAGTTAATTAACTATAATTAAGCATGCCCAAATGCTAGAAAATTGCATTACATGTGCCAATTTAAGGGATGCAATGGATTATGGCTATTTGGTAGATCTTTCAGATGAATTCCAATAGTGGCCTCTTGCTTTTTTTTTTCTTTTTTTTTTTTTAGGTCAAAAGAAAATTCTGATAGTGGCCTTCAATCATGTTGATTAAATTTGGTTTCCTTGAAAGTTTCTGGTGGCGGCATCTCATGTACTCCAATATGATTTCTGCACTTGGACCTCAATAGAAGGTTACTCGAACACGCATCATCTGAGTGCCAACTCTTCGACAGCTCCGGCAATAAATAAGTGCAAACCGTTTGGATGGGATCCGTTGAAAGATGCATGATTCAGATGTTTGGATGTGATCCGATGCATTTGGAAGGCGAAGTTTACACTTGAGAGATCCCTAAGGACCCCCTTCCAAGCTATTTGCCGTTGCAGGAGGGCGGTAGTATGCTTGGGATCAATCGTTGGCCGGCTGTACCATTCTGCAGTCGTCGGCAATAATTATTTGACTTGGCTAATGGAGATGCGAGGCGAGGCGTGCCGTGACATAGACGTCACAAAAGAGTGGTGCCAACGCTCGATGGAAGGTGGAAGGTGGAAGGTGGCTGGTGGCGCCGGGGAAAAGGAAGGGAAAGAGAATGACCAGTTTGGAGAATACCGAGACCTTTTGGTGAGGATAGAGATGGCAGATTTCGAGCCGGCCGCACATGTCGAAGCTGCAGAGATTTCTGCGCTACTGTCATGTCTTCGGCTCGATGACAGTCCGGCATGGGTGACACGTTATTGCCGTCATTTCACTTGTCATTTCTATCAGTAGGTTAATCGACTGACGGAACTCATGCTGAGCATATATCGAAGAATTTGTTCACTGCTTCTACTCGTCATATGATTGATCGATCATTGATGGAGTTGATTGTAGGACGACTGCTGGTACAAGTTTGATCATCTTCCCCACGCCATGACTTCCAACCAGAGAGCTCCCCTTCCATTGACTGTCACCGCAGTGCCGTAGGCGATGGTAATAATGATGATGATGGGATATGCTGATGTCTGACCAACAGAAGAACGAACCTCCTTCCGCAGTGGTTCTGCTCTGAAAGCGAGAGGTTTCTTGGATGCTCTTTTAAGGTTTGCAGAGGTTTTTGGAGGCAATTGCCATGGGGTCGTCGGCATGTTGGACGTTTGCTCTTGTGCTTCTGTCCCTGATTGCTGGGCCTGCATCCATGTCTGCGTATCCGTTTGGTTCCTATCTGAGGGTAGATGTTTGTTTGCTCTCTTTTTTTTTTTTTTATGGGACAGGGAGAGATTACATTGAGCTCGTAGAAATCTCTCCGAAGACGAGACGAAGAATCACGCAGTGCCTGTTCATGTCGTGACTCCATGAGCAGTTGTCCTGTGTCTGGTTCAGAGTTTTGGATGTCACATTCCCAATCAAATATGATCAGTGAATCTTGTCTGCTGATGGAGAGCTGTGTGGCTGTGAAGGCTTGAAAGATTTGGTGAAGGCAAATTGCAAGGCATGCATGCGTCCATTATTTTCCCTTTCTTTTATTGGAACTGACCATCAAGAACAAAAAGATGTTCAAAAGGATTTCCTGTTCTTCCGTCAAATATTCTGTTCTTTTTTCTCGGAATACTCGTCGATTTTTTGTTTGTTTACTGTCTTCATCTAATAAGTAAAAAAAAAAAAAACACTAGTTTTCTCAAAGCATCTTGATTCATATGTTGACAGGGGTGAGGACATGTGTTGATCTTTAGGATGTCACTTGATTCGCTGAAGGTGGAAGACAGTAGCTAACGTTCCACTTTTTAATCGAATGTTCAAAGCAAAAAAGTAATAAAAATTGAGTTTTAATCAAACTGGTCAGGATTAATATATATCAAGACAGACGCCGATGAGCTTTTTTTTACTTCTTAATTGTAGAAGGCTATATATATATCATCTCTTACGCATACGAATTTTTTTTTTAACAATAATTTTTTTTTTTAATGGTGATTTTGACACCATATTTTGATTGCGCAAAGAATACACGCAAAATGAGGTGCACAGTTGTTTCCTTTCACCTTTTCCTTGGAGTGAGGGTTTCCCCATCAAACTTTCCCATCGCTTTGCACCACATCGGAATCTCTTTCCTCAACAACTTGGTGTCCAGTTTAGCCAGTCGTCGTCGTCTTCGTCAAGAAAAGCTGCTACTGAACTGAGATTGAACTCAACGTGCGGTTGAAGGCAGTCGCTCTCCATCCAGAAGTCGGTGGAGAGGCCACTGAGAAGGAGTTTGCCATCGAGAGACATGCTGAAGCAGGGATCCTCGTCTTCTTCACCTAGTATCGTCGGCGGGACGTCACCCGCGGGAGGCGACGAAAAGTCGGCATCAGCAGGAGCGTCAGGAGAGGCTTTCGGGGGGCTCATGGACGGCTTTGATGCCGGCTCTAGACGGTGTTGATGGGTCGAAGACGACACGAGTAGTGCTTGGTCGCGGTGGAAGAATGTCTTGGTGCACCTCTGGGCCTTGGTCTGGACGACCACCGTGTGATCCGGGGCGGCTTTTGCCGTGACCGCAGCTGGACCGGGGGCGGAGTTATTACTCACGCAGGGCTTTGGTGGTTGATACGCCTTGCCGTAAGCTTTCTTCCCCAGTGTGGTGTTCCAGTAGTTCTTGATTTCATTGTCTGTTCGCCCTGGCAGTCTTCCTGCGATCAGAGACCATCTGTGTCCACCATTGAAGGAACACCAATTATACTTCAGATTTCTGCATTTGCATGCTGAAATCTTGTTCTTGACACGTTCTTCCACCGTGTCAAATTTATTCTCAACTACAAGCAATCCAATCGACACGTTCTGAGCTATAAAACGTCGTATGTCTCTCTCTTTAAGACCACAAGGAATTGGAGAGTACCTGTTGCCGAGGAGCTTGTGGAGTCTGATGATGAGTTCTTCTTCGTCGTTGGATATGTTGCCACGCTTAATACCCGGCCTCAGGTAGTTGAGCCACCGGAGACGGCAGCTCTTCCCACATCTCTTTAGACCTGCACAACTTCATTGTTCAGTCGGCAGTTCTATACGTGTGTCACAAGAAGGAACACCTAATCACTCTCTGCTGCACCTGCTCGCTTGGGGAGGCTCCTCCATTTGCCTTCTCCATGGGTGTTAATGTAGGACATGAGGATGTGGTCTTCGTGAGTTGTCCATGCCCCTCTGTTGAGCCCCTCCTTTGCACAGCATGGCTTCCTTCCCATCTCTCTCTCTCTCTCTCTCTCTCTCTCTCTCTCTCTCTCTCACACACACACACACACACACACACACACACACGCACGCACACTCTCTGTGCTAGCTTGTGTGTGTTGATTGAAGAAAGTTGAGTCATCATTTCTGGGTATTTATAGGTGGGCACACCCCAATGACTATGTTTCACTGAGCTGGACAATCAAGAAGGACTGAGAGGAGGATTTGAAAGTTAGATGGCAGGTTAGATGGAAGTTGGAAAGCTTGACATGGATGGCCATAAAACAAACTTGTAATGTGCTGCATCAGCAAATGGGTAGCAATAGAATATGGATGGTTCAGTGTACACAATAAAGATACTGCTCCTTATACCTAACTCTTCTTATGTTTCATTAACTCTGCTGATATCTCAAATGGAAGCTTAGCTCTTTTGGCACACATACTAGTCTTAATGGGTTTACTGCTAGTAATTTGAACAATCATAGAAGCCTTTGTTAGAAATAGAAATAATTAAAGAAAATGTCCATTTAGTTTATTGATTCATCATTAATACATAAGTGAAGATAAAAATATTTTACTCAACTAACCTACGTAATTTCCTTATTTAGTTAAGGAAATCATATCTAAATCTTATTTCTATTATGCCCCCGTAAGATCGAGGACGTTGATCTTGAATCGATGACAATGAATCTGAATGAAGGAAACCGTGGTGAAGATCTGACGGTGATTGACTTTGATGATAATATCAACCTAACTGAGAGGGAGGCCATTGTATTGTCAACCACAATGAAGATCTGATGGTGATTGACTTCGATGAAGATGTCAGTCTAGTTGAGAAAGAACAGATGATTCTGCTGGAGCTAAGTTGCAAGTCGTTGTGTTGTTAACCATGATGAAGATCTTACAGCGGTTGACTTTAATAACGATATTAACTTGGTTGAAAAAGAGCAGACGATTCTGCTAGAGCTAAGTTTGAAAATCTGATTAAATCGAACTATCATGCCCCCGCAAGATCAAGCTCCTATGAAGGACGCAGATCTTGAACTAGTGCCAATGAATCTAAGGAAAAAGACTGCTATGTTGTCAACCATGGTGAAGATCAACTTCAGCAGCCATGTAAGCCTGACTGAGAAGAAGAGTGTAGACATGATAGGAATGGCTGGAAGAGGAGGTATATCACGGGGCAGGCACAATAAAAGAGATGTGCATAAGCGTCACGACAAATGAAAGAGATTGGTTGAGATTGCGCACTGAGCTGATGATGAGCAACATTGCAGGGTGGAGCCCGGAGGACTCCACGGAATCAGCAAGGGAAGGAGTGGCTGGTCGGAGAGCATATCCGATGACAGTAACATAGGTTGCTCTATTTTCGATCATAGTAGCCAACCGAGGTGAGAAAAGATCTTGCTTTAGGCAAGCGCTTGCACCGATCGCGAGCTACAGCAGCACGAGGCTGTCACAATAGGTGGAAATCTCTTAGTGTTGATGCAGAGGAAGTAACGGTCAAGAGAGGCCGCTAGCACAGAGGCCATGGTTGCCGGCTGAATAGCGGAGAGAGGGAGGAGGATCACCCCCCCCCCCCCCCCCCCGAAAGACGACGATGAGTGGCCGCAGGAGGGAGACAACAGATGGCCGCCGACGTTGAAGATGTTGTGGCCGAAGGCAACATCGAGTCGATCCAGAGGACGATACGGTGGAAGCGAACGTCCCAGATGGCGAAGCAGCCCTGGCTGTTGGAAGGGAGGGAGAGTAACCCTCGGCAAAGTAGATAGAACCATCGAAGAGGTGGAGGAGCGACCACAGAAGAAGTCAGCTGCAGATTGGAGGGTCTTGGCGAGAGACGCAATGGTAACAAAGACGAAAAAAGGGAGCCATAGTAGATTTGCCTGCCTCCAAGCACCATTGAAGGAGGAGAAGCAGCAAGGCAGGTTGCATTCCGCCGGGCTCTGGCGGGTGCCACGCACAGTCGGACACGGTGGAGTCGTGCGATCTGACCAGGCCGCAGAGCGATCGTAGATCTGTGCCAAGGGAGGATACAGGAAATCGCCCCTTCCAACATATCTGGGAGACGGTTGGAAATGTGGAAAATGAGTTCTCGGTAGAGAAGATCGATGAAGACATGAGGATGCAGCAGCTGTACTCTGCTACACAATGGAGACCTACTCACCATGGCTTCTTCTAGCTTCGGCTGAAGGAGCAAAGGGTCCTCTATTTCCGTCACACTGCCAAAGAAGGGAAGAAGAGGATGTAGCGATAGTAGAGGTATGGCCGAGAGGGTAGCGACAGATGACACTAGGTATCTACAGTTTCGCAGTGGGGTTGTCGACGGACAAACGGTGATAGAAGCTGTCGTTTGACAGTAAAGAGCAAAAAAAAAAAAAAATCTCTCTTATAGAAAGAGAGGCTCTAATACCATGGTAGAAATAGTAATAAATAAAAGAAAATACCCATTGAGTTCATTGATTCATCATCAATTTATACAAGTAAAGATAGAAGGATTTTCCTCAACTAATCTATATGATTTCCTCGTTAAGTTGAGGAAATCATATCTAAATCCCATCTTATATCAGCCTTCAGGTATTAGCAACGGGCATCAATCTGCAGGATTCAAGGGAAGGCTGAGACTGTGCATCATGAATGCTCGGAATGGTCTGCAACTTGAAGAACTTGAAGAACTCGAAGATGATGGCACACATTGCGACGAAGAACTACCATCACTAAACAAATCTTTTGGATGATCACTGCACTGATTAAGTAGCATCTTCGCATTCTCTTTGCATAAACATCGCCATCGCGAAGTCATTAATCAACACAAAGAAATGGGGGGGGGGGGGGATTCAGAATGATGCCCTTCTCTTCCCAAGTTGGATTAGATAAGCCCAAAATTATATTATACTTATTTCTTCCTCGAATCACCAAAGGCGTATGGATTTGGAGGTCCCATGACGTACCGGCAATATATAAATATGATGATCATTAGAAAAGAAGCGTCAACCAACCTTCAACATACAATGAACTCACTCGACGAACATGATAATGCTTCGGCTGCTATCGTGCATGTATAGGCTGCTATTTGAAGCAAAAGAGTAGCCGCCACAAGTGGCTTTTGATATCGCTCTGTCCACCAGTGGAAGCGTAATCAAAGATTTCTTAGCTTGCTTTTACAATCCTCCTTCCATCTATATGTGTTACTAGTTTAAGGTTGTGATTTGGATGAAGCTGCCACCGAGGTCACTCCAGTGTTGATGTCTGCTGAATTCTCAGGATTTGGTGGATGAAAGAAATTGTAGGAGGAGGATCTCTTCAAGGATCTATAACAATGTGATATGGAATAAAATATCCTACAAATTATGAAGTTTTAATGATTTAGTTCTTCGATGGGATATGGTCCATAGCATCCTCCTCCTCCAAGTGTGGTATTAAACAAGGTCAAGTTTCTCGGCATTTCTCGGATACATTGGCGCCCTCTCCCCACTGCACTGGTGGCTCAAAAGTGAGGATGGTCTCTTTTGCTAAGATGGAATGCTATGATTAGATTAGATAAGACTTTCCACCTGACGTTCTTTCATCCAGAAGTAGAGACTCCGGAGATAATATCTAATATTGAAAGCATCATCATGGGGTGAGATGATGATACCACGGTGCAGGAATCATCATATGATTTGGATTGTGGAAACAAATAGTATGAGCATAGAGCGATCGAGATTTTGATGAGAAATTTTGAGTTCTTGGTTCCTTTTTATGTCTGATTCAGAAGCTTCTGAGATGGTAATGCTATGACAGGTCGGGTAGAAGGATGAGTCAGTGGAAGAACTCACTCATCTGTTATTTTTTTCTTGGCTGCTCATCTCTTCTGCCTGCCTTTGTCGAGCAATTTCCTCTGTGATTCTTCTCTCTTTCTTGTTACT
Organism: Ensete glaucum; assembly: GCA_021527575.1. NCBI lineage: Eukaryota > Viridiplantae > Streptophyta > Magnoliopsida > Zingiberales > Musaceae > Ensete > Ensete glaucum. The sequence continues at coordinate 43,112,180 of CM038558.1, forward strand.
TACGCAAGTTGCATATCGGCTCACATACCATCAATACCACATTGAATAAGAAGAAGAAGAGTCCCTATCGAGTTGCTCAAGGACTTTGGGGAGCAGTTTCACTTTCAGGAAGACTGAGAATAGTTATAGTTGTAAGACCAAGTCACAATGTTTCCATCCATCCATCCATCCATATAAAAAAAAAAAAAAGATTTTGTACTTGTATACTTATAGTAAGAGACTTCTAGATAGCTGCAATGCTCTAAGTTGTGAGGTGTTTGTGCCGCCTCTCTTCCAGTTGATAATATTAGTTGTGGATCAAGTAATTTGCCAATGTCAGTAAGATGATACAATGAATCCAGTGATATATGATGACATGGTCCTCTCCCATTGATAAAGAGACAAAAGGAAGCACCCCATTTGTCTCATCTCTCATTCCAGGATAGTTAGTGAGATCAGAAATGGACAGTTGCGAATGAACAATAAATAGTCAGTAATTGCAGTAAATGATGCATCAGGTCTAAGAATCATGCATGGATTTTCCACACACAGAAACAGGGACACAAACAAAGACTTAAGGACAAGAAAGAGGATGATGTGGACACTTTTTGCTGAAGAAACTTTCTTGGAGAAAGAGGTGAAAGCTGGTGGAATTCCACTTGCCATTGTCAGTAATGTTGAGTCATCATATTAGAACTTGTTAGATTAAGGAACTATAACAATTGAGAATTCATTGCCTACGACGAGGCCTAAGATTGTATTTTCTGCTGTCTGAGATTAGAGTGATGGAATTCTCCCCGACTTCTTCCTCTGCCAATATATAATCTGGATCAACCTTGTCATCGACGTCTTCCTGCAACTCATCGTACATCCATGAGTACTGGCTCACACTTATGTCACCACTCTCCGAGCTGGAGGCCAAGAACTTGTTTCCTGCACCACACCCATCAGTGTTCAGAAGCTCAATCTACATATAATCGTTAACCTGAGCGATGCAACTACGGACCTTCGTTTTGTTCCATTATCCGAACCTTCTCCACCAACGTTAGCAGCAGCTGATGATTTAATATTTCATAGTCTCTGCGCAAGCAAATATGTGATCTCAAATCCATGGTTTCTGTTCTTTTTTCTAGAAGACAAGGTACATATTCTGTTGATGTATTGTTTACCTGTAGGTAAACAAAGAACGAATGATTTGGATGGTTGCAGCAACCAGAAACGAGGATCGAGTTAGGAACACTTTGGACATGATTCGAGACTGCTGATCCAAGTCATCGCCACCAAATCGAAGGATGAGGACCTCGAGCACAAATGTGGTACATAGACCTGCAATCGTTTGGTATCCAGTGCTATCGATGGTGATCCCCAAATGTAAAGAATCGAACGCAGAGTCTCACCCAAGTAAAGGCGTGCTCGGATGCCGTACGTCTGCTTGGTACTAGTGAGCATGTAGAGAAGAAAGATGACGCAGGAGTAGAAGAAGAAAGCCTTCATGAAACGTGATTCTACTAGAATCGCGTTATGCAGCACGAAGAGCTTGTCCAGAGCAGCAAAAATGTTGGCTTGCTTCGCTTCGAACTCTTCCTGTTGCAGAAACTAAATCCGTAACGATGTGCCGGAAAAGAAGAATGCTCGACAGTCAGATTCGAGCATGGTTGTCGTGCGTCATACCTGAGCAGCTAATATCGATTGAGAGTTCCGAATCAGACGGTCATGAGCCTGTTGGATTTGCTCTTGTCCGAGGAGTAGCTCCTCTTGCTGCTTGTTACCGAGCTCTGCTAGACTTTGCAATGTGTTCCTGACGAGAGCAAAGATGGCAGTAGCAGATTCAGCAATGCGGTAGCAGATTCATAGAATTTTAACGAAGAGAATTTGGTGCATTACCGGCTTTCTTCAAGCGCTTGGGATTGAAACTTGGTGAGGAAATCGAGGCCTTCGAGGGCCAAAGCCTGCCTGTCGAGAAGCTGCTTCTGTTTCTCCAAGGACAAGCCTGCAACACTACCGATATCGTCGGCTTTGGTTTGAAGATTCTGCATCTTTGAGGACATGGAGGCCCCAACCACCTCTATTTCTCTTTCGATTTCTTCAGCTTCCTCCCTGAGCTTCACCATCCCATCATCCAAACTCTTGTAGGACTCCTGCAAACTGGCCATGCCGGAGACGAGCTTCTCTTTCATGTCGAGCTGTCCTCCTTGCAGCTCTACCTGCGATGCTGCTATCTCTTTGGACTGCTCAAAGATCGCCTTGGAGTGCTCCAACACATCATGGATCTGCGCCTCGACAGCGCTTGATGCTTGGGCTAATTGCCGGTTGTGGAGGTCGATGGAAGCTAGTGAATCCTGGATTTTATCGGAGTGCTGCAGTATCTGCTCGGACTTCTCTTCCATGACATCCAACTTCTGTTCTGCGAACTGAGCTGATCTGAGTAAATCATTGACCAACCTCTCTGTCTCATGCTTGAATGCATCAGTCCTGAAAAGATTCAACTCAAAAAACCTCAACATTAGAATGCTGAACTGCGAATGAGCAAAGATACGATCGAGTATTACAATGCTTAACTGTAACTGGTGGCAGATGGAGTTGGTCTCCAAGAAGAACTCGAGGTAGACCTTGTGCTCCACATCATCTAGCGTCTTGAGACATCTCAGCATCGGAGCCCCTGCATCACAACTCGGAAAAGCTGATCTCCCGGAGTCTATCTGGAAGCAATCACTGAGCTGCCAAGCTAATCTCGATTGCTTCTCTTTATTGGCTATGATCTCTGCACAACCAGAGAAAAGGTTTCGGTAAGCGTTTTGCCAGCAACTGTTTGCTCCGACCAGCTTTCTCCTTGCGTTCTCCACCAGCTTCGATCCCTTTCGGTCGTCGAGCCTTTCCATGGAGAACTCGGCTGTTGCAGCACTGATCTCCTTCGGGAAGCCTTGGTTCAATTCTCGTGTAGATGATGGTGACGACGACGAAGAAGAAGAAGAAGAAAAGGGCCATGACAGGCTCTGGCTCCGAGCACACAAGCAAACTAAGAGGAATAATGGCAACAAGATGTGCATGTTTACCATGATCAGAAAAATGTCGCTTTGGGAGACGCTGATTGCTTAGCCTGTATCGACAGTCAACAAAGAAAGATCACTCAGATTGCAATGCAAACAACATGGTAGATCGAACATACGATACTATTATAACTTGGATCACAAATTCACCGAGTGCACTCAGATTCAGCATTGAACAAACTTAGACTGCAAATTCTGCGGATTAACTCGCTGCTTTATCAAGTTACAGAAATAAATACCTCCCGGAGTTGATTCCTCGGGAAAAGATCATGGGATCTTCCTAATTATTACAACGATCTGTGCTAATAACACAACGAGGAACCAGACAAATATGCAAAGTCTGAACAATAATAAAAAGAAGAGGACAAAAAAATCATCAAAAGCAAAACAAACAAATTCTCAGAAGAAAACATTAAACAGGATTTCTTTAGCCGGCCGAAAAAGACAGCATCATCCTCATATAGTCCGTAATCATATTTATAGATTTACGAGAGAGAGAGAGAGAGAGAGAGAGGAACCGGCGTCGACTTGGCTGTTGGACGTCCGTCTCCTAGTTGTTGGTGCATGGAAGAAAGGGAGCGACTTGGTACTTATGGCTGCCCGCGAGTGGCGGCTCTCGGAGGAGACGCGACCGCATGAGACGAGAAGCGTCGGCTGGGAGATTAAATCGTGTATTAAACCGGAATGGGATCTTTTATTAGATCGAGTTATGGTGATAGGGCAGTAATAAATGGATTGGAGGATCTTACGGCTGTGTTGCTTTCCTACTCGGGAAAGTTAAAAGAGATTTGATTGGGAGTTAGAAGCCACCCTTCCTTTTTGGAAAAGGCCATTAAATTCCACTAAAAGAAGAATGCTGATGGCTGCCTTTAGTGATGTGGTATTATTGCTGCTGATTTCATTTGTTTTGGTATAGAATTGAATTAGGTCAACACAAAAATCAGTCAAATTCACTTGTGTTCTCCAATAGCCCATATTATGAGTCATGGTTTCATAGATAAAAGATGTCTCATTGTGATGACTAAAAATAAATTAACCTTTAGCCAACTTATCGTGCTTTAGTTTAACAATCTAATTTCTTCATCATAAATAATTCAAAATATTTTGATCAACATAATAATCTTAACCAAAAGTATCAATATAATCTTTTGGTCTTATATTACTATTTTTTTATTCAAACATGTCTGAAGATAAATAAATATTTTTTAAGAAACAAACTTAATTTGATTATAATAAATTAAGTGGATGAAGGATAATTAAGAAAAATAAAAGCATTGGTTAATGACAATGATATATATAATATTGTAGATGAGACTTTGAAGGATCGTAATGTATAAATGATGTTTTCAACGAGAAGCCCAATTCAACATCTTTCCTTGAGTTAATATTAGTTATCAGCTTACTATAATATGCTATAATTTATGCTAAAAAATTTTATGTTAAATTGAAATTAAATAATATTATATTGAAATTGAAATTAAATTTGATGTTATTTTAAAAAGATCTCTATCTGATATGCAAACTATTATGCTAAAAAAAAATTATTAGGCAGGATTGAAATCAAATAATACTAGATCTATTTACGATGCGTACCTTTAAATACTATCTGATTGAGATCCAATTAGATATTCAAGAGCACCACCCGTCGGATCTGAATAACGCCGAGATATCGATCTGCAATAGGAACTAGAATGGATCTAGACCCCTTCACAGGACCACCTTAATTGATGATTTTTGGAGATCAAAATTATAATCGTAATCTCTTAATCTATTCATCCCTTTTGCTGTTATGTGCCTTTTCGTGCATTTCTTTGCATTGGGTTTATAATAGGTCCTGTTTATTTATAGGCGAGAGCAGAGGGTCTAGGGTAAGTTATTATAAGAGTTCCTTCTATCAACAACATCCCCTAAAATATCCCAATATAATATAAATTTTATTTAATATTAGCTAATATCTTTTATCAAAATCAAAATAATCCATAATCTTACATTCTTCCACTTTTCCATTAATTGATAAGATATAAAAGATATCCAAAATCAAAATAAACAAAACAAAATTTATTTAAAAATAATTTTATATAATTGGATTCTAAAAATTTTGAAAAGTATTTTATATATGGTCAAGTCAATAAGTCCAATAATCACAATAATACTATATTCAGTCTAACTATCAATGTGAGTCATAGCGGTTGTATGTCATCAATGTCACATCTCCTTTTATATACTACAATACTATTAGTCTTTCCTTATATAGTCTATAATGACATATATAATTTGTCTTGTCAAGACAATCCAATTTATTACATTCAACTATAATATGCATAAACATAAATACAAACAGGATAACATAAATAAATAACTTTAATTATATAAAAAATATCAATAATAGCATCCACTTAAATATGCATCACCATATCCTTTATGACTTACAAGCTCCATTCTAAGAATATATTCTTTAAATATTTTACACTGTAAAACTTTAGTAAATGGATCAGCAATCATTATAGTGGTGCTCAAGTTTTTAATTAACACTTGTTGTTTCTGGACTCTTTCTCTATAGAACGTATTATCTATTTATAGGCAATAGTAGAGGGTCTATTATAAGTTATTAGGAGAGTTCATCCCATAAAGGGCATCCTCTAAGGAATCCTACTATAATATGGACTTTAATTTAATATTGACTAATATTTATCATTAGAATCCAAATAATTCTATTATATATCTTATCCAATTATAAAGGATCCTCTAATCTAACAGTCTCTCACTTTGCCCATTAATTGATAAGATATTCAAAATCAAAATAAACAAAATAAAATTTATTTAAAAATAATTACATGATTAGATTTTAAATTTTTTTAACAACATTTCATACATGGCCATTATTTTAAAACAAGCCAATAAGTTTAATAAGCATAATAATACTATATTCAGTATAACTATCAATATGAGTAATAACGGTTGTATGTCATTTATATCACAATTCCTTCTATGTATTATAATATTATTAGTATTTTCTTATATAGTCTATAATGACCATTGTAATTTCTCTTGTAAAAATAATTATGTTATTATATTCAACCATAATATATATAAACATAAATATAAATAGGATAGCAAAAATAAATAACTTTAATTATATAAAGGAAATGTCAATGATACCATACACTAAAATATGCATCACCGTAACTTTTATGGCTTGCTCATAAGCCCCATTCTAAGAATATGTTCATTAAATATTTTACATTGTAAAACTTTTAGTAAATGGATCAATGATCATCATAATGGTGCTCAAGTTCTCATTTGATGCTTGATGTTTCTGGACTCTTTCTCTAACCACCAAATACTTTATCTCGATGTGCTTTGAACCACACTTGTCATTCTTAAAGAAGAAAATTATTGTGGTGTTATCACAAAATATTTTTAGTAGCCTAATAATTGAGTCAACTACACTAAGTCCTGAGATAAAATTTCACAGCCAAAGCTTGATTTGTGGTATCACATGTCACAAATTTAGCTTTCATTATTGATAATGCGATAATTGATTATTTTATACTTTTCTAAGAAATTGCCCTACTAGCTAACACAAACATAAATTCTGAAGTAGATTTCCTACTATCGGGGTAATTTCTAAGATCAGTATCTGAATATCTAGTCACTTCAAACTGATTTGATCTCTTGTATATGAGTATACAATATTTTGTCCCCTACAGATATTTTATACTTTCTTTGCAACTTCCCAATGTTTTATTTCTGGATTATTTTGGTATCTACCCAATATTGCAACTGTAAAAATGATATATGGTCTTATATATGTTTAAGCATATAATAGACTTCCAATTACACCCTACAAGAAATATTATATGTTTGATTCTTTTTTAAGTTATTTTTTGGGTTGTAATTTTAGTTGAATTTTTCACCTATAGTAATAGCTGTATCATTGGCTAAGCAAAGTTATATATTAAATCTCTCAAAGACAGGATTAATATATCATTTCTGAGACAGTCATAATAATCCTTAAGATATATCACTTAATATCTAAATGCCAATAACATAAGATATCTCATTCATATCAACTATCTTAAAGTTCTTATTTAAAAATATATTAGTTTCATGTAAGAAACCAATATGAAGCAATATATTATCCACATATAAGACCAATATAATATAATTATTCCCACTAACCTTTAGATATATACACTGATTAATATTATTTTTCTTAAATCTAAAAGAAGTAAATGATATCATAAAACTTATTATCTGGAAGTCTATTTAAGTTTATAAGCCTAACTTTTTTTCTATTTTCTATGAATCCTTAAGTTGTGTCATATATATTTTTTCATCTAGATCCTCATTCAGAAATATTATTTTCACATCCAATTGGTATAACTCATGATCATAATGAACTACTAATGTCATGACAATCCTCAGTGAGTCCTTTCTAGAAACTAAAGAAAAGGGCTCATTATAGTTAATGAATTCGTTTATAAGTCTAACTTTATATCATTCAATATTGTCCATCGAGTTGTGTTTTGTCTTAAAGATATATTTAATACTGACTCTTTTACAATTATTAGGTAATTAAATGAGTATTCAAACACCATTTTGGTCTATTGACTTTAACTTTTCTTTCGTTGTATTATATAATTTTTTAGAATCGTTACTTTATATGACTTATGAAATGATAATTGGTCTCTTTTTATTCCTATATCATAATCTGATTCTTATAAATATATCATAAAATTAATAAAAATAATATATTTTTTCATTTGAGATCTTCTTAAAGCTGCCAATTGTGATTGCTATATAAGATCATCAGTGATGACATCAACATTATGTGAGAGTTCATCGATGTTATTTTGTCATTCACCTTCATCAATTCTCTCATTGATTTAAGAAATATTGTATTACCATATTTTAATATCCTCGTATTATAATTAGGGCACTAAAAGTTATATTGCTTGAAATTTTCTAGATAACTAATAAAATATCCAAAAATAGTTCTTGGATCTAATTCTTTTTCATTTGGATTGAATATTCTTATCTTTGCAGGACACCCCTAAGTTTGTAAATGTCTTAGACTGTATGTCCTACTTGTCCATAATATAAACGGAGTTGATGGGACTGATTTACCAAGAATCATATTCAAGATATATATAACGATCCTAAGAACTTCACGCCACATTGACTCAGGTATAGGGGAATGATGAGGTATAGGGGAATAACTCATTATGCTCTTAACCATATCCATAAGAATATGATTTTACATTTTAATAATATCATTCGTTGTGACACACCTAGTAAGACATATTAAGCACAAATACCTCATTGTTCTAGGAAATCTAGTAAAATGATCTATATTTTGATAGAATTCATAATATCTATCATAAAGTTCACCACCCGTATCAGATCTGATAATTTTAACTTTTATATCTAAACATCTCTTGAACTTATTTATATACACTTCAAGAATGGTCAACGGTCTGAGACTATTTATGTATTAGATAAACATAATTATATCTGGACATGTTATCTATAAATATGACGAAATATCTTTTTTTACCAAAGCATAGAATATGAAGTGGTCCGCAAATATCAGTATGAATAATTTCAAGAAGTTCTTTACTTCTTGTGGTATTTTTATTTGCTTTCCCTTAATATAATTTATACAAATATCAAAATCAATAAAATTTAAATCTTTCAAATATTATCCTACACTAATCTTTCAATTCTTTCATTAGAGATATGCATCAAACGTCTATGCCACAGCATAGAAGATCTTTAATTATTAAAATTATATTTCAATCTAACACTTGGTTATATGGTCAATAATACCTTTTTAAACTCAAGATTCAAATTAATTATATACAAACCATCACACAAAATTTTAAAACTAATTTTTATTGAATTATAAAATATACTAAGTTTACTATTATAAGAAAAAGATAATATCCTAACTCATTAATCCTGGATAGAGAAATAGTAGGGACAAAATATATATTAGTAAGATCCACTAGATAACCCATTCATAGGTATAAGCGATAAACCCCCACTAATACCACTTTAGTTTTGAGACGATTTCTCATAATTATAAATGTTTCATATTTTTTTATTTTTAGATTGATAAGAATTACTACATATTATTAGTAACATTAATTAAAGCAATATAATCAACCCACCAAGTATTAGAATGAACTTCTATAATGTTTAATTTAAAATATACAAAGTTCGAGTTTATACCTTTTTTTTTCGAACCAAGTAATACGTTTAATGTAATCATTCTTACATGTTATTTCTTGCCACAAAAGAAGTACTTTAATGCAATAACTTTCTTTTTATTAGTCTATTTAATATTTCCAGACCAAACAAATTTCTTTGATGGATGATGCCTAAATTTTCTTTTCTTATTACCAGCTGCTTGAGTAGTAATTATAATAGTATATAAATTTTTCTGTCTTATTCTAAATTTTTTTTGAACACACATACTAGTTAACTCATTCAAGTCTTACTTATCTTTATTTATATCTAAAACTGTAAGTATCCAAAACAGTATCATCCTACCGCATCATATAATTATTTAAAATAGATTATCATTTGAGATTATATAAATCTCATAATTATGTATACCATTGTAAATATTATTTTCTTAATATCATTTAGGACTTATTCCTTAATGTAATTTTATAAGTCATTCATTTAGGCCACTTTGGTGATTACAAGACTAATACAATAATGTAAAATATAATTTAAATTATCCTATAAATGATAAGATATTTATTATAATTTATATTCTATTAGCCTACCATCTCATGCCACTTTGGTAGCTAAGTGTCAGGGAAAATTTAAGGATATGATCTACAAATAATATTCATCAAGTTTCTTTAATCTAATTTATGCTAAATAGTTCAATAATAAAACAACAATCATAATAATTATTAAATATTAATCAATAGAAAAAAACTTATACGATAATGTAATCATGATAACACATAAATCATGTGTTCATGTGATAAATAAATATTATTTATATATATGAATAATTGAATAAATATCCAAGAACAATAATTAGATTTTACTTACTACATTCAATCAAAAAATCATATGAGAAAACTATAAAGGAAATAATAATTTATATTTTTAAATTATATTAAACCAATTAATTTTATTTATTGGACAAGTCCAAAATAACCTATTTATTAGCCCAATTAAACAAGTTAATCAAAATAACAAAAATTGATCAAGACTTAATCCTTTCTAAATTTGATTGAAACTAAATTAAATCAAAATATAATCATAATAAAATTCAGTTAAATTATATTAATTATTTTCATAATTGAGAATATAAACCAAAAATTCAATTTCATGAAATGATATAAAACAGAATTATCAAAGTAATAAAAAGTATTAATAAAATGTAAAAGTGCAGAATCATAATTTTACTAAAAACCTTAATCATGTTATATTGACACCGTGGCCACTTGTGTGGTGACGCTTGTGCGACCTTTGCCCTAGTGGTTGCCGCTTGCGCATGACTGCCAATGTGTAGTTGTTGCCTATGCGACCTCTACTAGTGCGAGTGATCGTTGCTACATGTGGCCTCTACTTGGACATGAGGTTGCTACTTATGTGGGCTCTACCACGCGCGGTCACCACTGAATGCAGCCTCAACTCTATCATGGCCTCTGCTTAGACACGTAGCTGCCACCAATGTGGCAACTGCTTGTGGCGGCCTCTCCCTATGCACGATCGCCGCTAAATGCAGCTTCTGCCTGTGCACGACCACCTCTTGGACATGGCTATTGGCTGTGCGATCATCGCTGGTGCATGATGGTAGGAAACCCAGTGGGAGCATCACATGCACAACGGAAGAAGAAAACAAAAATAGGCTTCTCATATAGATCAAATCATCGTATAAAGATTAGTGCACAAAAAAAAATACAAAACTAAAAAACTACGATATGTGAGAGAAAGTTTACCTATGGAGATCATATATTTATGAAATCACATATCTAGATGGAGAGGATAAAGAACGTCAAATATCCTCCTCTTTAATAGTATCCACATGATGGATCGTTGTAGTGATGCACCTCCAATCGCAGCCAAGATCTCGCAACTCTTGCATAAAAGATGAGAGAAGATGGATAATAGGAAGGGACAGCCAAAAGTGAAGCTTATCATATACACAATCCCTTTGAGTTTCGCTTTAATCGGATTCTCCCAAATAACTCATCTCTCAATCCGAATGACCCATGTCAAGGATTTGTCCAAGCAATAACACATGAGATATTCCTCTCGTGATACCAAGAGTGGTTGATCCTCTAGTGATGCTCAATTGTCTTCGTAAGATTGGCTACCAATTTCAAAAACCAGTTGTATAAGATCTAGAACTTTTCAAACCTATATGTTTAGCATCAAAGAAATGAGTATTCAAATAAAGCATTATTTGTGTTTCAAGTCTAAAAATCATATACAACTAGGACTATGAAATCGTTATCTATTAATAGGTATCATTAACCTATTAAGAAATCTACAATCAACATCTTATGGGTAGCGGAAAACAAAAACAAAACCTAGATTTCTGAAGTTGAGTATTTGGTTGTTGTGCGATGATTGGTATGCAAAAAATCTGTAAAACCTGAAAACTACATGGATCATAGAATATATATTACCTATGGAGATCATATATCCCTGAAAATTTTCAGATAAGTTAGAGAAGACGAAGAAGCACTCGCGTGCTCATTTCTAATAGTAACCCACACGACAGATGTGAGAACGAGGTTCCTCAGCTACGGGATCAGCCTCTCTACACTCTTAGGCTAAGGAGGAGGAGAAAAAACATTGAGGAGAAATAGGAAACAACTTCTCTAACTTTCTCTTTAGCTTTTGCCTATGAACCAAGGAGTCTCTCCGATTTATAGAGGTGAATGAGTCCCGAATAGATTTCGTTCATATTGAAAATTAGATATCTATCCAATTACTCAATTATATTGGATCTTTTTATAAGATCCAAACCATGAGCTTTATAAATATTTCATATCTACACCTCTATCCGTCTCAACATCCATCATATGTGTGTGACCCTCTAGACCTGATACTAAGCTAGTCATAAGTCGCTCCTATAAGAACTCTATCTAGTATAATGAATTAATATCCTCATAATAATTCACTCGACTCATCGACTATCAACGTACTAGGCCACTACGTCATAGTCCGTAGACGATATATATGGATTAAATGCATCAAACCTGTCTGTCCATATTTATCATGTATTTATAGTCTCTCATCTAACTAATATCCCAGAGACCGTATATTGAGCATGAATACTGTCAAGTCACATATAGAATCTTTTTAAGTCTCATTCTGATCAGATTCTTCCAGATAACTTCTTTTCTCTCAATCTAAATAATCCTAACTAGGGATTTTATCTGAGCGAGAATACACGAAATATTCTTCTCATGATACCGAGAGTGGATAATCATTTTTTGATACTCAATTACCTTTATACTAATCCCTCTCATGAGCGAGGTTTATCTTATCTCAATTGAGCGAGCACACAATTAAATTGTTATGGTATTTTATTTTTTATAATTTTCTCGAATAACTTTAATTATGATAAATACATAATTAAAATTTGACTTGAATTTATAATAGGTTTATCTTATCAAAATTATGTTGAAGCTAATCATGAATAAGAATGAAAACATGAATATATAATTAGATGATAGATTTGTTGCTCACGTATAGAGCATACAAAACGTTTCGTGTATACATGGCGTTGATCAATGTTTAATAAATTATTATAGAATAAATTTAATAAATTATGACATATAACATATTATAACTTATATACAAAACATGTTACCTATTCAACACCAATTATGTACTTATATACAAAACAAAGATTAAGATTGATTTATAATGATCCAATGAATATATTATTATTATTATTTTAAAACTAAATATTTTAAATCAATGATTCAAGAATGATATTAAAATATTAGTTCATGATAATTGGTATTAATTTTAATATTTTAAAAATAAATAAAAATTAAAATTGACTTATAAAAGCTTGATGAGCATATTATTTTTAACGTCAGCTATGGCCGGTGATTATTCCATGGAATCATGATAATTATGATATATTTTAATCTTTAACTTTTTCTTTAATCTCATTCATTTGACTTAATACTAATATTCATTGCATTATGCATGGGCAATAAGGCATGTTTCATGTGATACATGCTACGATGAATGAGATTAAAAAAAAACAAAAAACAAAAATAGTTGAATTAGAAATCAGCGTTCCATAATATATGTCAAGGCGCTTTCAATGGTGTCATGCACATCACCAACGACAACAACGTCTTCACTCTTTCTACGTTACTTCTCCTCCAATCCTTCGTCTTAATTGTAGGAAGTCTGTTCGAGTACACTTTGGTTATAGGTTTGCAGAAACCACCTCACCTCATTCACAGCCTAAAACGAAATCAAATTTGTTTAAGGCACGTCATTGTTAAAGAGCACTAAATACTTGTGTCCGGATCACACCAAATGACATGATGATCATGCCAACATGGAACAATCTCGAATCGATTAAATGATACTGTTTCAGAATAGATGTTGTCAATCATGCATGACCAGCGAAACGACGTTCGCATGTCTTGCCATTTACTTGGTAGATGTGATAGCATGCTTATAGATCTAATCTTTGAGTTAGATGGGCTTTAGCAATCTAATCAAGAAAAAATAACGCATAAAACAGTGTTTAGAAGTATAAATATCTGATGTTAGCACTTGGTCAACGCGAAGAGTTTTCAACGCGGCTAAACTGCGGCAAGTTAACAGGAGCATGATTCCTTGTTTTCGGAGGATTTGCACCTTCTTCTTCGCCTTCCCCTTTTGACATTTCGGCTCTTAGAACAGTTCTTGCATAGGCTACGCGGATCGTTTCTAAGTTGTGTGTCTGACCTCCTCCCTCTTCCCTCTCGGTGTCCCTCACCGAATCCGCCTCCACCAGAGGCATCATCGGATGTCTATATAACTCCGTCGGGATGACTTGGTTTCTAACCAACAAAAGAATTTATTCATGCGGGTTGAGTAGATATCGTCGCGGTCACGCTCAGCAACCTTGCAACAATGTCTAGGCGTTCATGGCGGTGGTCCTTCATAACAGGCTGCTGGGGAAGCACCAAAGAGAGCTCTGTGACAGAAACCAAGAAGCCTCGGCCGACTCCCAAGTCTCCCCAGAGGCTGTCTTATTATGATATCAGCAACTCCGGGACTCCGCTCTCCCCTGAGGACCTGTCTCTGAGTCTTCCAGGATCAAACCTCCATGTGTTCACGCTTGCGGAGCTGAAGGCCGTGACGAGGAACTTCTCCACGACTAATTTCATCGGATCAGGCGGCTTCGGTCCCGTCTTCAAGGGGTACGTCGACGACAAGCTGCGGCCGGGGCTGAAGGCGCAGCACGTGGCGGTGAAGTCCCTGGACTTGGAGGGGCTGCAAGGCCACCGGGAATGGCTGGTGAGTGTTCTTGCAGCGCTGTTTTGGTCTCAAAACCCGGTGGAATCTAGCCTCACCGTGATTTGTTCTTAGGCTGAGGTTATATTTCTCGGGCAATTGCGGCATCCTCATCTGGCGAAACTGATCGGCTACTGCTGCGAGGATGAGCACCGGATGCTGGTATACGAGTACATGGCTCGAGGAAGCCTGGAGAACCACCTCTTCAAGAGTAAGTCTACATTGCTCAATGATCAGATCCTTAATTGCAAGGCATCCCTGTTCCTATTCTTGAGTATAGATTCATGGACTATAGGAAGATAACCTTTTCTATTCCATCCATGAACTGTTCAAACATGGCATACCATGAAAATGGTTAAACGATCTCAGTGGATTGGATAGGGAAAGCTTAAAGAGCATGGCAGGTAAACTATCACATCGACGTGGTTCCTTTTTTCGGCACCACGGCTTCAACGAGAACCTCTTCAAGGAGAAGACTAAATCAAGCATTCCAAATGTTCACAGGGTTGCTGGCTTCGTTGCCATGGTCTACGAGGATAAAGATAGCAGTGGGAGCTGCCAAGGGACTTGCGTTTCTTCATGAAGCAGAGAAGCCCGTGATCTACCGCGACTTCAAAGCCTCCAATATATTACTAGACTCGGTAATGTTCCTGCACTTTTCCCCTCCATAAAGTCAATAGGGTTGAAGAAGTCAACGAGAGAAGTTGAAGTGTATTCACGTTTTCAAAGTGCTCTCGATCCCTTAAACCCAAAATGCATTGTCGTCATCCCTGAAGTAGTTGGCGTGTGGATTTCGATGACTTGTGGATAGGGTAAAACCAAGTTGGCTGGTTTCATTTTTTGGATCTGACCACTTCAGCTCTATGTCAGCCTGAATTCACATCTGAAAAAATGCTTTAGGTAAAGGACAGCAAGTAAGCCATTTTACTTGTTTCAACAAGAAGAGGCAGAGTGTGTCTATTAATATCCATAGTAGGTAGGGTTGCAACCATTCGGTTTAAAAGTAGTTCGATTTTAACTGGTTCATATTTTTGAAGTTATAATTTTTTTTTTCAGGTCGATTATTCGATTGAAATCGAATCGATTTTAATTCATCGAATCAAATTTTATTTAAAATATACATACGTTTTAATTATTTGAAATTATAAATCGATTCGGATCTCTTAGCTGTTGGGTTTAAAGGGGGGAGTCGTCTCGCCATGCAAACATCCATGTTGCGTGAGCGTGACCTGATCACGTCTACTGGAAAACGCAGGACTACACGGCGAAGCTTTCGGACTTCGGGCTGGCAAAGGACGGACCCCAAGGAGAGGAAACCCACGTCACAACCCGTGTCATGGGAACGCGTGGCTACGCCGCGCCGGAGTACGTGTTAACTGGTAAGACTCCGAAGGAAGCTAATTTGCTGTCGTCTCCCTTTCGTCTTCGTGAACAGGGAGCTCACACGCTCGATCGTCCTTGCCCAGGCCACCTGACGGCGAAGAGCGACGTCTATAGCTTCGGAGTAGTGCTGTTAGAGCTGCTCACTGGGCGGCGGTCCGTCGACAAGAACCGGTCAAACCGGGAGAAGAACCTCGTCGAATGGGCGAGGCCTCAACTGAACGACCCACACAAGCTGAGCCGCGTCATGGATCGCAACCTCGAAGGCCAGTACTCCACCAAAGGTGCGCAGAAGGCAGCGGCAGTGGCTTACAAGTGCCTCAACCTCAACCCTAAAAAGAGGCCTGACATGAGAGCCGTCGTGGAGATCCTGGAGCCTCTGCTGGAGCTGAATGACGACGTACCCATCGGCCCCTTCGTGTACACAGTGCCAGCAGAGACAGAAACTGACGGCAGGAAGGAGATGGACATGAAGACCGCAGCAAAGGTGAACGGACTTAAGCAACGGTTCCCCAACTCAGCGGTCCGTTCTGAGGCCACCGTTCACAGGGATAGCAAGGGTTTATACAATAACTCTCCAAGCCACCACCACCGGAGCTCAAGGAGACAGAACAGGGAACATGGAGTGTGACTCTTATGTTATGTATAGAGAACAGATTGATGCATTGTATTGGTTTCCTCGTTATTTGTTCATATAATTGTGAACGTTTGGAAGAAGTTTTGGCAAAGATTGTGCAGTTCTATGCTGCAAATTAATGGAATATGGCTGAAAGGAAGGTTATTGGATCAACAGCTTACACGTTCTCCGATTCTTCGGTTCATTGTTATGAAGTCAAACCGAATGAGCTTTGCATCATAATTTAAAAGCTTAAGAATTATTATCAAATCTAATAGAGCTCATTATTGATTTTTAATATGATATCAGAGACAAATAGATTAAACTCGATCTGAACGAAAGATATATTTGTATAGCAAATACGTTTGATGAAGCTTCATCTTTATTCTCCCATAGTTCATGTTCATGTGTAGGTGATCGAATTCTCCTTCTGCCTCATCTGATGATGCGAGAGGAAATATATCATTTTGCTGCAAAGATATAATGATTTGGCTTTGATATCGAAGTCAACGCTTTACCAATTAAACTAATCAGCATGTCTGTAAGAAGAAAAATTGACATACTGTGTGATGGGTGGTCTGTTGAGTCAGTGGATCGGCCTATTAATTACAAAAGCGAAAAGATATTGACTGACAACTTAGACTTCGATGGTGGGAGGTCGAAGTCATACAATGCACCTCTTAAAGGCAAAAATTAACGCGAGTCTTCTTCTTCCTCACCGCGTCCGCTTTCTTCTTCCCCTCAATCCTCATCGCTGCTCGAATCCGACATCGAATTACGGGATAGGAAATTGGGCGGCAAGTTTGGGAACCTGACCATCGGTCTACTCCGCCTCTCTGATCCCTCCCTCGACGACGATTCCGACTGTGAAGCCGACGTGGACCCGGACCCGGACCCCGTTCTTGCCGCCGCCGGCGCGTGCTTCTTCCTTTTCTGCTGTATATTCTTAGCAATGTCGACGCAGGTCTTGTCCACCATATCCAAGAAATCTTTCACTATCGTAAACAGCTGTAGTGGGTGAGCCCCATTGACAATGGAGGCACCGGCATGGTAGTACTCTGTAGTCTTCTTCACCAGCTCCAACACCCTCGCTTGCTCTCCTCTTGCCGCCTTTAGCTCATCCTCTGCTTCCTCGACAAAGGTCTGCATCTCCCTCGCGAACCCGCCCACGCCGCACGTCTCCAGCAGCCGCTTGATCTCTGTCACGCGGGCTTGCAGCGTCGGGCAAGTGGTTATGAGCTCGCTATAGTCGATCCCCGCTGCCCTCTTCAGGTTGGCGAACTCGTCGCTGAGTCCACCCACGATGGGCAGGCCGAGCATTAGGTACTCCTTCTCCCTCTCTTCCCGCCCAGCGGAGCGGCTGGTGGACCGGTCGAGGGTGGCGCCGCTGTTGGAGCGTTGGAGACTGTAGTTGCGGTTGACCACCAAGCGCTTGCCCTCCGATCGCAAGACCTCCTCCACCACGAAGTGGAGCAGCGTGGTGCTCCCGTCGGTGCTCTTCACGTCGGCCAGCTTGAGGAGCGCCGTGAGGTTAAAGGCCTGGGCGTTGCCCCTCGCCGTGCCGGCGTTCATGCGGTTGCCGGCTTTGAGCACGGTCTCCAACAGCTTCAGGAAGGGACCCCGGGTGGGCGTCTTGAGCTCCTTGCAGGCCTGCTCGAGAACCTGCAGGTACCGCTTAAAGGTGGCCACCTCGGGCGCGTAGTTGGACCTGAAAAGCATGGCGTCGAGGCGGGCGAATGGAGCGGCGACGGCATGAAGGATGTGGAAGAGGAACGACTCGGCGTCGGCGAGCTTGGATGGGTCTCCGGTGTATCCCAGGACGAGATCCTCATCGTCCTTGGTGGGGGCGATCTTGGTGAGCCGTTCGAGGACGTCGGTGCTGAGGCCACAGCCCTCGGTGAGGCCGTCGATGATGTCCTGGCGGCTGATGGCCGTCGACCGCAGGACGATGGCGATGTTCTGCGACTTGCGCGGGTCCAGCAGGACAATCTGCGTGACGGCCGCCTTGGAAGTGGAGGGTTTGGCGGCGTCGTCGACTGCTTTCCTGTTGTTGCTGAATGCGCTACCGAAGAGAACTTCCATAATGCCTTCGTCAACCCTGTTTCAAAACACACATAGAAGACAAATCAGAACGATGAACTCAACCAATTATTTTCTTGTGGCTGTTCACTGGTCAATCAATGTTGACATTGCTAAATCACTAAACCACAGCAGCTATCTTTTGATATTGTAATAGACGACTGATATGTTCAACAACGACTAAATGTCCTCCTAAATTAACGAATCCACGCAACGACAAGGTCAATCTACCTTCATGATCATGGTCAAGGTTTGACCAGTTCATGCTACCATGTAAACCATTGTGCTCACCATATCAGATCGGAGACGAAAAAGATGTTGAAACCTACATATAAATTGACTTAATCGCATATAAATAAATCGTGTTCAAGAATTTACTTACCTTAATGAGCCATTGGAGATCTTGTCCCACACCATTGAATGTTCAACGTTAATGGGGTTCATCTTATCCCAGTGCAATGGCTTCAGCTTCTTGGGCCCACCATCCGCCGCACCTACCGCCGATGGCCGCGCTGGGGCCGGTGGCGGCGGCCCCGAAGATGGCGCACGGCCCGGGCGGCTGCCGCCTGGTGGCGGTGGTGGCGCTGCCGGTGCTGGATTATTGTTGCTTGGCAGTGGTGGCGGAGGCGGCGCGGGCTTTGCAACTGATTTCGTCGCCGGCGGTGCAGGCGCCGCGGCGTTCGATATCATCACTGACGGCGGAGGAGGTGGTGGAGTTGCCACATTGGACTTTGTCGTCGGTGGTATCGGAGAAGATGGTGGAGCCGGCGGTCTTGGCGGCTGTGACGTATTACTGGTCTCTGTTGGTGCCGCTAGTGGCGACGACGGCGCGCCACTTTGGGGCAGTGGCGAATGTGATGCCGATAACATGGCTGTACTGGGCGGTTGCGAGCTTGTCGACCCGCTTCCAGGCAACGATTGGCGTGACGCGAACGGTATGGCTCTACCTTGCAGCGGTGGCAATTGCTGATTGACCTGCGTCGGTCTCCGCCAATACGAGCTCCGATCATGAAAATTCCGGGACGATGAATTGATGTAGCTAGCCGGAAGCAACGACTTCTCTTGAAACCTCCGATCGTTTCCTGGTGGCGAAGCGAACACATCATGCTCTCCTCGTTCTCCATCGTCGTCCTCCTCCCTCGGCCCGAACGGATACCCTTTATTGCAGTGACTGCAGAACTTCGTATCGAACTCGCGCCAGTATACAGCATCCAATCCATCGTCGTCCACGAACGCACTCCGCCGCCGCGCAGGATTCGCATTGGATCGCAGCGGCTGCAAGCGGGTGCTTGTCACGGGTTGTACCGCTTTCTCCTCACGCCGCCTGGCGACGAAGAAATAGAAGACGACGAAGAGGAAACCGCAGAAGGCAGAGCTGCTGACGGCGGCGACGACGACGGCCTTTGTGATACCGGTATCTGTCGGTCCCGAAGATGACGGGGCCGGAGGAGACGATGGATACCGGAACGCTGGAGAAGGGAGGGACGGGAAGAAGGTCTCTATGTTCCTTTGCAAGGTTGGTTGTGAGGAAGCTAGCGTGAGAGAAAGAGAGCAAGAAAGGTAGAAAAGAGGAAGAAGAAGAAGAAGAAGAAGAGGCCTTAGCTCTGAAGCCATGAAGGAGAAGGGAATGGATCTGAGGCCATGGCGCTGTTCTTGGATCTATGTAGGGGTGTGGAGGTCGCTTGTGGCTTTGGCTTACCTGCCCATTTTGGCTGACGGATTCAAAGGAAACCAAGAGTGGTTGCCGGTGGTCGCATTCAACCACCCTCCTGCAGAATAAATGATGAATTAGGCAGCGGGGTGGTGATGTCTTCTTACCCCTTCCTTCCTCCCTGGCTCGTGTTCTTCAAATGGAAGGACAATAAAAGTCGGAATTCAATATTATATTTGCAATGGGGTTTTGTCCTTCGAATTCAACTCACGCCAAAACCTTCCTTAATCCCTGTAGTGTTTATCTAACTAATGAACTTACTGTGGTTGAGAATGGAAATGACATGAGCGAATGCAGGAGCGATCACTGATTAAAAGAATTTTAATCTTAAACAGGGGAGAAATTTTTTTGAAAGCGGAAAACATCCTGTTGTGAAACTTTGAATCCGTGGAAAATAAATACGACTTGGATTCGTCTGTGTCCGAAAGCTCGTCCGCATTAATCGGGAAGACGTTGAGAAGCTCGAGAGAGGTCAACCGAGCATACTCCGAAACGTGCCTCGATTGGGTCTACTCAGAAGCGTACCTCGGGCTCCTCCTTTTCGGGATTTGCCGGAGGATCCTGCACAAAGGCCTCATTGAGGTGGGGGCGCTCGACGTGATCTCTCCGACGATCAAGTCAATGTCCCGACCGAGATAGTTTTAAAATTTTATTTTATATAGAAAAAGAGCCTCAGAGAGAGAGAGAGAGAGAGCTCCTTCCTCCTATTTTCAAGAGGAGTTTTTATATTTGTCAAGCGTCCGATCGTTCGTACTCATGACCTTACCATTGCCGATATGCTGACATATTTATGACTTTATCGAGTGTCGACGTCACTATATGTTTGATCAACATGGAATGATGGCGTGCACGACACCCCTCATTTATGGGTGTTTCAGCTCGGTTGCGATCGTGGCAGCTTGGTCAATACTATGTCACTTCAGTCAGGAGGAACTGTATCACATCGATCAAAAATTATGCCAACTGAGTCAACATCGGATCTCATGTTATTGTCATGGCTCACTGAGTTGGACAAGTTTTAGTGAGTTGGATCGACCCACGACTTGTCCTATCATATTCGTATCCTGTTTTTTACGTTTCTTTCTGTAAAACATTATATCAGGGTTGTCTGTAGCCAAATTATTCGGATGAAAGTTTGTATAAGTGTCAAATGCGTATAAATTTTTGTTTAGTAAGTTTTTGAGTAAACTTAGTTGAGCAAAGGATATTTTAATAATTATCTCCTGTGCATCAAATGGAAAAGGTATGCGTTGATCATATAGGACGCTTTTTTTTCTAGGTCAAACGCATAAAAAGGGATGTGATGAATGGGTCACAACAGACACTTTAGATGTTTCTGTCTTACTCATCCTATGTAAAAGGGACACGTCATTTTGCATCATATTCTTAAAAAAAAAATTTGTCACAAGATATTATGGATATTTGTATAGTACATTTAATATAAATAACTTATATGTAATGAATATATTAACATTTGAACCTTTTAAGGGGTATAATATATATTTTTTATGATCTAATGCCCCTCGGACGATGTCGTATCTGAATGTCGTATCTAAAATGTATGACTTATGTCTGAGGGTGACTTATATATATATTGACGAAGATTTTATCGTACCTCGACTCTTAATAATGGTGACGTCCTTTACTCAGCTGATGTATGGTCTTGCATAGTTTGAAAGTTTTACTTGTCTAAATAAGATTTTCCTAACTTGAACAAAGAAGACAGGAAAATCTACAATCGTTCTTGTCCAAATCAAATTTTTCTGTATTAGGTCGGATTCTACTGTACCAAGTCAGCTTTCGGCGTGATACTTCGTCTATGACATGTAACGGATGATTGGACTGACCCATTATCAGTCGTATCAAAACTGAACCCTATAACGTCAAGATTAAGATGAGCATAAATAATATCTTATCCTGCTTCTTACAAAAAAAAAAAAAAAACATCGAACGTTTATATCCCGCTTCTTACAAAAGATTACGTGGAACGTTTATTTAGTAAAAAATTTTCAACAGTCAATTTAATAAATATGTAGGTGTAAAAAAGTATGTAAATAGTTATTTAGTAAATCTCGAATATAAATATGCTCGATGAGAAGATCGTTGTTATAATCGTCGGCTAAATGAAGAAATATACCTTTTAGATGCTGTATTGATGTGGCACATCTCATAAACTTTTCATGATCTCTTCGATAGCTAACACGACATGCCAAGTAAACAGTAACTATATTTCATATGTTAACTCCTGATTGATAAAAAATAACAATCATACAAAAAACAAAAGATGATATCAAAGTTTCACCCCATGAATTATGTTTTCTCGAACGAACACATAAAAGAACAAAAAGATCGAAGAAGATAAATAAATACATACGAACTCAGGAAATCCAAGGATTCCACGATTAGGGGAACCACACAACTGGACTTTGTTACCTTGTAGGTTGACATGACGTTGATTTCACATCTGAGTTATTTTTTTGTAGCCTAATCTTCCAAGAAGGTTGATATTTATTATAATAATGCCTTTCGTAAATGCATGATTCCAAGCTGATGCCCGATTGCAAGCAATTTCTTGTGATATATACCAAAAATCCTAATTGGCATATATATATATATATATATATTAATTATACGATTGACTTAATCGAGAATAAATTAATTATACGCACATATGAATCAGCTGTCTATCAAATCTTATTCTCCCAATAAGCATTAAAGTCACGAGTATTGTGAAGAAATCATTAAAGAACTATAAGATAATACGTAACAACAACTCTTCAATGCTCATTAATCTAATGAAATTAGATACCTTGTAGGTGAATTATAAGATTTTTCTTCTTTTTATCAATTAAATTTGATTTTTTTTCTCCCCCTTTTATTTTGACGTCGTGGAGTGCCTCAAATCTTGCGTTTTCCATAAAGATCTGTTTTTAAGTTATCTTGACTTTGTCACTGTTTCGGTGATAAGATGGAAAACGAGTCAACAAAGTCAATTCCTCGGAAAGCCACCATTAGTATCATATTGATTTATCATCGTTGACCAAAACGAAGGTTATAAGCGCGTGCGATCACTTCTTTTTATTTTTTGGATTTTGTACAACAAGCGAGAAATTATAGCACAAAATTTCTACTCTCACTGATCCCTTCGCGTTGACCACCGGCAGAGGAAACAGGCGCTGCCGCTCTCTTCGTCCTCTTATTCTCCGACGGCGGCGTCTCCGGCGATGCCCTCTTCCGTGGCGCCGCGTCGTCCTGCGAGCTGATGAGGAGAGGGAAGTTGAGCAGCGCTCGGGAGCCACGGATGCGGAACGCCGCACGGTCGTAGGCCAGCGCCGCCTCCTCCGCCGTGGCGAAGGTCCCCAGCCAGACCCGCGCCCCATTCCTTCCCGGGTCCCTGATCTCCGCCGCGTACTTCCCCCACGGCCGCTGCCTCACCCCCCGATAGTTCCTCCCCCTTTCCCGTGCCGGCAGCGGCACTTCCGGCGGCCCAACGACGGCGGAAAACACGGCACTGTCTCCACCATTCGCGTCCACCGTCGCGACGCCCTCTTCGTTGAGGAGATGGTCGCGGATCGCGTCGAGGAAGGCGAGGTCGGGGCACCGTCGTTGCCAGTCCGCTTCCATTTTGTTGATCCGTGGGATGAACGAGGGAAGAGCAAGCCGAGAGAGCTGTAGCCGTGGCGGCGGTATGAGAAGGGGTTGCAGAGGGCCATTCATATACACGGCGACGGAAGCGCCCCATCTCCCTCTCTGCCTTCGGCAGCTCCGCTTCGCCGAAGCTTCCCGTTGGGAACCAACACGTGCAAACATACCTTTCGAAATAAGATAACGTACATATCTATGACTTTTTTTTTTGCCTTTTCGGGCAAGTCTTCGCTCCGTTGAAAGGCTCAGCGGTCGCATTTGGACTGCGCCGCCGCCCCCGTACCTAATGCTAATGGTCAAACCAGATCGAGTTCATCATGAGTTAAAGGTAGGTTTTCTTCTTCTTCTTTCTTCTTCCTCCTGCGAAGAAATGGGATTGATAGATTGACATATGCCGTAAAGAGATGTATGGCTACGACCCATTTTAAATTTGTTGAGGATCCGAATGCGTCATTGTGGCAAAAGATTTAATGAATTGTTGGTAAGGACGAATAATCATGTGATTGGTAATAATACGAAAAATATTTTAAAAAATGAGAAAAAAAAAGAAAAGAGTGTTTATGTTCATTTACCAAAGAAAAAATTTGAAATAGTAAACAAATTTAAAATAGAATTATAAATAATAAATAGTAGGTTATAGACGATACATTTCTGAATATATCGACCAAATATTTTTTGTGGATTTAATGGAAATAGTCAAAATATGATAAATTTATTTGTAGGAATAATTTGATATCTAATCACATTATTGGTAATAATAAAAGAATAAAAAATAATATAAAGTCAGAACACAATAGAGAAAGGTAAAACTTTAAAGCATATCTTTAGTATATCAATCAAATATTTTTTTGTGGATTAATATGACATGGCGATAAAATTCATTTGGGGGAATTTATTTTTTCTGGATTTCGATCTTTTGGTTCGTGTTAACACAAATAAGATTGTTTTTTTTTTTCATCAATAATTTTTTTATTTTTTTTAAAGAAAAAATATAACATGGATTGTTCGATGTAAATTAAAGTGTGATGCGTGTAAACCAATTTGATTAAAACACTAGCATCTTATAAAACATAATATCACAAAATATTTGTGCAAACATAAACAAAGGAAAAGGTATCGCAAGCTTTTCATTTGTTTCTACGACATTCAATGTGATATCAATCAATCATTATGGTTATAATGCCTTTTTTTATCAAAAGGCTTGTGTGGTGCATTCATGATTCTGTATCAACTTTGATCTTGGAAACACATCTATTTGAACCCGTAGTTGGTCTTATCAATTGAGTTGTGCATCATTAGAATAAAAGATGCTTAATGTCTCTCTCTCTTTTGCAAATGTAACAATCGATGCATGACATAAGATAGAACTTAAAACAATATCACGAGAGCAAGTGCGTATTAAACAAGGAGTTCCGTTCACGCATTATCATGTAATTTCCATGTATATTAGATGTTAATCGTATATGATAAAATGTCATGCGTACATGAGATATGTTTTTTGGTATAATAATATGAGAAATAATCTCGTATTAAAGCATAGATAAGCTAAAATATTGAAACTTAAAGAAAAAGTTATGGAAAAAGCTTAGGGGTACGTGAATTTTATTGAAGAATATTTGTCATCTCGTTCCGGTGATCATTACAAAGAAGTTTTCCATCGATCCTTATGAACTTAACAAAGATGTTGTGATATCAATAAATTAAAAAAAAATAGAAAGTCATTAAAAAGTAGTCTTAAAAGTATATTTTGATTGTTCGATTTGGACGTCGTTTTTTATTGTTCGATTTGGACGTTGTTTTTGGAATCAATAGAGTTCCTACGCCACGTCTGACTCGATACAAAGTGGTGTTGGATGATGAGATTCTTATAATATTTTTTGTAAAATTATGTCAAACCTTGAATATTAGTGACCGATAGGGATAATCTTGACATTTCCCATCTTCCCGTGTAAGTAACACCTAAGCAAAACGTTGTTTGTGGACTTACGATCGTTCTTACAGTCCTCTAAAGTCATGTTTTGCTCTCTCTCTCTTTTTCTGCCGCACATAAGGTGTTCGATGAATTGCTTGTAAGAGCTTCCTTCTCAGCGAGACGTCAGAACTTGTCCACCGCTCGTTTTCAACTTAATCAACTTCTCTTTTTGCAGGTCCTTCGGGACTGGCATGAGGTTGCAATTGGGCTAACCCTTTGCGGACGCGTAATGCTTGGGGTGTTTCTTGACTTAGGCAATCTCAGCTAAGTCCAAGGTATTGGGAAAGGTGGCTTTACGACTTAGACAATTTCAGCTAAGTCCTTGAGTTTGCCGCAAGGGTGCCACATAGCTTAGGTAATTTCAACTAAGTCCATGATATTATGGTATCAAAGCAGGCAAGCAATTCGAACAAGCAAGAGAAGATGATTCGTAATCTTGCTATGGCGACGCACCGTAGTGAATCAAGCAAGATGGGGCAAGCTAGACCGTTGCCCCAAGCGGCCGCAAGTGGGCTGCAAGTGCAAATTCGCTCGTAAACTGTTGGTGACACTCATGAGGAGCGTGGCAGTGAACATGACGAGCGTGAAGTTAGGTACTCTCCACGAGCGAAGGAGGCACAATCTGGTGCACCAACTGGGAAAAGGAGCCACAAGGAGAGACTTTCGATGGTGAAAACTTACCTCGATGTTCTTGAAGCGAGCTTGGAAAAACTCTACCAAGGCCAAGGAACACTCATTGGGGTAGAGAGCTCGCCAGAATAAATTGAATCTCATATCAACAAGGTTGAGTCCCTGGTCGACCGACTGACGGAGGACACCAAAGACTCCATACGACATCTACACAAAGTTATAGTGGAACTCATGGTCAAAGTGACAATGCTCACTAGAACTCTTAACACAAGAGGGAACAATGCCTATGTTGTGCCATCACAAAACTTCAAAGCACCAGAGCCGTATTATTACGGGGGTGCCAGAGATGCCAAAAAGCTCGAGAATTTTTTGTTAGATATGAAATAATATTTTCATGCTACGAGGCTCGATTCGGAGAAAACTAAACTTTCTATAGCAACCATGTATCTGAATGAAGATGCCAAACATTGGTGACGAACCAGTTGCGAAGAGATCTAACAAGGCTGATGCTGAGTGGATACATGGGAGAACTTAAAGCGGGAGTTGAGAACCTAATTTTTACCCGAGAACACAGAGTTCGTTGCAAGAAGGAAACTGAGACAACTACGCCAAAATACTTTCATCCGAGACTATGTGAAGCAATTTTCAACACTGATGCTGGATATACAAGACATATCTGAAAAGAATAAACTATTCAGCTTCCTCGATGGCTTAAAGCCATGGGCACAACAAGAACTAAATCGGAGGAATGTCACCGACGTGGTTGGGGCAATTACAATCGTAGAAAGGCTGACTGATTTCGTTTCTTCGGAGGACTTGGGAAAAAAGAAATAATCTTCGAAAAATCACCCAGCAAAATACTCTCGTATAAAGGAGTTTGGGGGCGAACAGAAAAACGAGCTTTCACAAAAGGCTAAGCTCGAAAGGTAAGACCCCAAAATCTGGCGGATGCTTATTGTGCGAAGGACTGCACATGGTGAGAGAGTGCCCGCAGAAGCAGGCACTTAATGCTTTAACGGCATCAATATACCCACAAGTAGGATAAGGGCAAAGCTGTTGCCCTTAGTTTGAGTAGTTATGAATCTAGCAACGATAACGAGGATTCGCAAGGGCCCCGAATGGAAGCGATGCATTTGTTGAATGCATTACGGGGTCAAGTGGGGGAGAGAATAAAAATAAAGATATAGAAGGTAGCAAGTAGCGAGCTGATATACGTGGACATCAAACTTAATGGCCGAACAACCCTTGCAATAGACACAGGAGCTACCCATAACTTTATTACCGATCGTGAAGCAAAGCGACTTGGACTTGTCTTGGAGAAGAACCCAAGTCGTATGAAGGTTATGAACTCAAAGGCCAAACAGATCTCTGGACTAGCAAAGGAGGTCCCTATCAAGATTAGAACATGGAGCGAGTGGACAAACATAATGGTGGTACCTTTGGACGACTTCCAAGTGATTCTTGGAATGGAGTTCATACACACGACGAAGTTAGTGCTAATGTCATTCCTAAACTCTTTATGCCTAATGGGAGGCAACGACCCCTGCGTAGTTCCAGTCTCTCGAGGGAGGACCAAGGACCCTCAGTAAATATCGGCATTACAGTTGAAGAAAGGAGTGCGAAACGACAAATTAACTTTCATGGCTGCTGTAAAACTGAAGCCACTTGACGGGGAGGCCATTCATGAACCTACTACGGTGGTGAACATTCTGAAGGAGTTCTCAGACATCATACCACTTGAGTTGCTGAAGACTCTACTACCACACAGAGGTGTGGATCATAATATTGAGTTGGAGTTGGGAGTTAAGCCTCCAGCGAGACCACCATACCACATGGCCCCTCCAGAATTGGTAGAACTGAGGAAGCAGTTAGATGAACTACTAAGCAGTGGTCTCATCCGTAGCTCAAATGCACCATTTGGAGCTCTAGTCCTCTTCCAGAAGAAATAAGATGGGAGTCTTCGATTATGTGTCGATTATCAAGCCCTGAACAAAGTGATAGTGAAGAACAAATATCATATTCTGCTAATTGTGGATTTGTTTGATCAACAGGGCAAAGCCAAGTATTTCTCTAAACTCGATCTTTGGTCGGAGTATTGGCAAGTGTGTATTGTAGAAGATGATGAGGCGAAGACTACCTATGTGACTAGGTATGGAGCATTTAAGTTCTTGGTGATGCCTTTCGGCTTAACCAACACTCCGGTCACATTTTGTACTCTAATGAACCAGCTGTTCAAGGATTATTTGGATAAATTTGTGGTCGTTTACCTAGATGATATAGTCGTCTATAGCCAAACACTTGAGGAGCATATTGCACACCTTCCGACAATCTTCAGAGTTTTTAGGGAGAACACTTTGTTCGTGAAGAGGGAGAAGTGCTATTTTGCTCGTAGGAATATTTTATTCTTGGAGCATCGAATCGACAATGGTTTTATCCGAATGGACAAGTCCAAGGTGCAAGCTGTGGTAGACTGGCGAACACCAAAGAAGATGCCAGAGTTGAGATCCTTTCTTGGGTTCATCAACTATTATCGATGCTTCATAGCTGGATACTCGAAGCACGTAGCTCCACTAACGGAGTTGCTAAAGAAAGAGTAGTCATAGAGATGGTTAGACAAATGCAAAGCGACATTCCAAGACCTAAAGACTGCCGTATCTGAGGAGTCAGTACTCAAATTATCAGGCTATGGAAAGTCGTTCGAAGTCCATATAGATGCTTTAGACTTTGCTATTGGGGGAGTACTTATGCAGGAGGGCCACCCAATGGCCTATGAGAGTCATAAGCTCAACGAGACTGAGCGACAATATCCAGTGCATGAGAAGGAGATAACAATGGTGGTCCACTATCTATGAGTCTAGTGACACTACCTTTTGGGAGCACCATTCGTGCTAAGGACAGATAATGTTATATTGAATTACTTCTAGACTCAGAAGAAGCTCTCCTTGAACAAGCATGATGGTAGGACTTCTTAGCGAGTTCGACATGGTAATGGAGTATAAACCCGAAAAGACAAATATCGTGGTCGATGCACTAAGCCGAAAAGTTGAGTTGGTGAACGCTATGCAATTGGAAGGCGGAGGCCAAGCAAGTTAGTTACATTCTGACTTTCTTTCTAGGATCAGGGATAGACTATACATTGATCTTCAAGTAGTAACCCTGATGCAACTTATCAAAGAGGGCAAAGCCCGATGATTTTGGGTCCAAAAGGGACTTATCTATGCCAAAGGGAATATAATTTATGTTCCACGAGCAGACAATTTGTGACATGAACTCTTGAAAGAGTATCACGATTCCCTTTGGGCTGGACATCCGGGCATTCATCGAACAATGGCTCTCATGGAGAGGGCCTTCTATTAGTCGAAGATGAGAACAAATGTGGAGGATTATATTCGAACATGTCTTACTTGCTAACAGGATAAGGTAGGATAAGGTAGAGCAGCGAAAGTCGGTGGGGCTTTTAGAGTCGTTGCCCATACCAAAAAGGCCATATGAGAGCATTTCCTTAGACTTCATATCAAGTTTGCTTGTAGTAGGGGGACTGGGATCGGTACTTATAGTCATCGATTAGTTTTCAAAATATATAACGTTTATTGCTACACCCCTATATTGTTCAGTAGAAGAGGCACCCAAGTTGATGATGAAGAATGTGGTGAAGTATTGGGGAGTTCCATACAATATCATTAGTGATCGAGATTCTCGGTTCTTGGGACGATTCTGGACCGAGTTATTCAAGTTGTTGGGATCGAAGTTATACTTCTCAATAAGCCTCCACCCCCAAATGGATGGTCAAACGGAGAGAATTAACTCACTATTAGAACAATATCTCTAGTACTATGTAAGTGCAAATCAACGAGATTGGGTGAAGCTGTTGGACATAGCCCAATTCTCTTATAACTTGCAGCATAGCTCTGCGTCCAATAAGAGCCCCTTTGAGATTATCACAGGACAACAGCCTCGACTCCTCACATGTTGGCCATTGGATATATAGGGAGTAATCCGTCAGTATATCACTTTACAAAAGAATGACATCGAAATGCAGATATTACACGGGCCTAATTGGAGAAGGCAGTTAAAAAGATGAAGAAGTGGGCAGAATTGGGAAGGCAACCCTAAGAATTTAAAATTGGCGACTTGGTGTTGGTGAAGCTCCAACCAGCATCACTCTGCAACTTGTTGTTAGTGAAACTCCAACCAGCATCGCTCTGCCTTCCCCAGGAATTTAAAATTGGTGACTTGGTGTTAGTGAGAGTATCACAGGACAATAGCCGTCGACTCCTCACATATTGGCCATTGGATATATAAGGAGTAGTCTATCAGCATATTACTTTGCAAAAGAATGACATCAAAATATAGATATTGCACGAGCTTACTTGGAGAAGGCAACTAAAAAGATAAAGAAATGGGCAGACTTGGGAAAGCGACCCCAGAAATTTAAAATTGGCGACTTGGTGTTAGTGAAGCTCTAACCAGCATCACTCTGCAACTTGGTGTTGGTGAAGCTCCAATCAGCATCACTCTGCCTTCCCTAAGAATTTAAATTGGCGACTTGGTGTTAGTGAGATTATCACAGGACAATAATCGTCGACTCCTCACATGTTAGCCATTGGATATACAGGGAGTAGTCTGTTAGCATATCACTTTACAAAAGAATGGCATCAAAATGTAGATATTGCACGGGCTTACTTGAAGAAGGCAGCTAAAAAGATGAAGAAGTCGGCAGACTTGGGAAGGCGACCCCAGAAATTTAAAATTGGCGACTTGGTGTTGGTGAAGCTCCAACCAGCATTACTTCAGTTCTTTAGGTACAAAGTGCACAAAGGATTGGTATGCAAGTATGAAGGGTCTTTCCTAATCATCAATCAATTAGGCAATGTCTCCTACAAGTTGCATCTGCCAGCATGGTTCAAAATTCATAACGTCTTCCATGCAAGCAACTTGAAAGCCTACCATTCAGATCCGTAAGACGCCTCATGAAATATTTCAACTCGACTACCCCCAATCAGAGTCTCCTATGAAAAGCGAGTTAAGATAATTCTGGCGGATCGCAAGACTAAGCTATCCAATGGAGTGGAGCAAACTGAATACTTGGTGAAGTGGCAAAAACTTCCCCGAATTAAAGCCAGTTGGGAGCTAGAAGATGACATGAACAAGCTTACATTAAAGCCTATCAACAAGCGTCAACGAGGGTGTCGACAAGTTAGGTGGGGGAGAATGTAACGAACAATTGTTCTGTGAACCGTTCGTCACTTTTTTTTATGCTTATACAAATGTTGGGTAGCCTGTTTTGCCTTGGTTTTGTTTAATTTTGCCTATAAATTATGAGCAGAAATAGTTTGTTAGGCTGTAGAACGATCGCTCACTGCGTGGAGCTAGAACAGGCCCAAACTGCCCCAAAACTATCTAATTTTAGGCCGTTTTCGTGTGCTGTGATGACCGGACTGAGTGAAGCAAAACGTCAGCCAACCTCTTGGAACCCCCCGGGTGGCACAGGGCTGGATGAGGCTTCGGTATAGTAGTCGGGCGTGAGCACTCAAAGAAATTTAAGTGTTTTGCATCTGACACCCTTGGGAACCGTCGTTTGTGGACTTAAGACCGTTCTTACGGTCCTCTAAAGTCCTCTTTCCTTTATTTCTCTCTTTTTCTACTGCACACAAGGTGTTCGATGAATTGATTGTAAGAGCTTCCTTCTCAGCAAGACGTCGGGACTTATCCGTCGCTCGTTTTCAACTTAATCAACGTCTCTTTTTGCATGTCCTTCGGGACCGACACGAGATTGCAATTGGGTTGACCCTTTGCAGACACGTAACGCTTGGGGCGTTTCTTGACTTATGCAATCTCAGCTAAGTCCAAGCCATTAGGAAATGTGGCTTTATGACTTAGGCAATTTCAGCTAAGTCCTTGAGTTTGCCGTAAGGGTGCCACACGACTTAGGTAATTTCAACTAAGTCCGTGACAATGCTGAGTAGGGGGGCCTATCGAGCACTCATCTACGCCACCAGACACTTAAGTATAAAAGTCAAGCCCCGCAAGTGCAAGGGAGTTAACCAGGATGTATAAGATCCATAACGCCATCTAGATATACGATTACGAGGTGGCTCAATAGTGAGGACAATTTAGCTCTTTAACCCAACTTCATCGTACAAGAGTCAGATCACTCGTAATTAACCATCTCTCCCAAGAGACTCTTCGTATTGATCGGCTTACCACACCAACTCTCTATTTCAGCAAGAGTAGGACCCGTACATTTAATAATAAATCAATTGGACTAGTCAACGATTCCTATATGTTAACACTAGCAAAGTCCCTCAACGCAAAAGCAAAATGTAATCTGACAAAGTTAGTACGAAGGAGAATGTATATGAAAATCTAACCAATAAAGATATTTTTATATTAAAAAATAAAAAAAAAGTTATGAATACAAAGGTGTTGATTGATTATATGATACTTCGGATTCGTCATGGTGTCGGATAAGAGATCCTAAAGATTGTTCATTCTAAATTTGTGTTGAATCGTGAAAAAGTACATTGGAACGTAAATTAGTTTTTGTGTGAGGTCTTTAAAAGCAAAATAATACAATAAGAGATTCCGAAAGATCTTTTTCTATTAAAGCTCAAAACCATTACATCTGAGGTCATGAATGATTCAAATGTTAAGAACGTCTTCGACGTCAGATGTTATCGAACAACGAGGAGGGACCAGTCGTTGGTCAACTTGCATCATCTCACCCAAGACGACATCATTTATAGCTTTCTTCGTCAAATCGTAGATTATCAAACGATGACGACGACGACGACGATGACCATACGTAATGCATTACGTTGCAAGCATTCCATGTACATCGTGTCATAATCGAAGTCAATCATGTCTCTTGCTACTGCTACCGTTGTTGCTGGGACTGATGCATGCAACAAAGTGGTGTCATCGGTGATATGTGGCAGCGTAACAATCATCATGCTTACACTTTATATGACATTTCACTTGATCTAATTTGTATATTAGAACATTAATTTGTTCTACTTGAAATTCTCGTTTGAATTTAATATGACATTTGACTTGGTTCAAGTAAGTCTCCTTTACATATGTTTAAGTTAATTATATATTATTTTTTGTAATTAATCATCTTTAATATTTTGATCTTTTAAGTTCTTCAAAATTATATTGAAATATTTATACTTACTAAAAAGATAATTTTATAAAATTAAAAAATCAAGAGAGAGTTTTTTTTTTTGAAGCAACCAGATTAAATATTTTACTTTTGTAATGTAATCTTTCACATATAGGAATACTAAAGGTAACTAATTATGAAGGATAATATATAATTAATCTCATAGTTTTATATATTTTTTTACTACTATAATTTGTGTTCTTGTAATCTATGTCAAAAGTGGAGATACATAGCTTTTAGAGAGAGAGAGAGAGAGAGAGAGAGAGATCTTATTGGATCAAATTTAAATCTCTCCAAGTTTATTTCTCAAAATAATAATAGAATGATTAAATTTCTAATCCAAACGAGGTTTATTTTGGACTTTGATATCGATGCTGTAGTGCTGCTCATCTCATTAGGAAATATCTTATTAGAATCTCTCATTCCAATTAAAATTGGATCCTATTTGGGATCTTAACCCTACTCTGACTGTCATCAAAGACAACAGGTTTTCTACAAAAAAAAAAAAAAAGGGGGGGGGGGGGGGATGGATATGCTTTTAGAGAAGTGATGCCTTTGGATCAGCGTGAGGTGAAAGTTTCAGTGACAGCAAATGTTTGAGGAGGACATAAAATGAGTTGTATTCTTGTGATGAATCAATCATCTTCAGATGCTTAATCAGGAAGAAACAGCTTATCTTATACCACTTGCTGCTAAAAAATCTCACTAATTATGCCATGAGCACTTTTAAGAGAGTTCTGTTCCCTTCCATGCCATATTTATTTATGATCGACCCTTTCCTGTTTTTGACTCTTAAGATATTTAATTTTTATTCCATCTTTTTTTGGTAAGTGAGTTTAATATATTTTAGATACATAACATTTGTTGATTCTAATTTTAAACTTCAGATTTTGATAAATGAGGCTGATAATGAAGCATAAGATTAACACTTAACCCTTTGTAAATATGGGTTTGGTACCACTAAAAGGATGATTTAAGCCTATAAATCTCTCCAATAAATCCTTGGTGAATCAGTTTGGTATTTTAAATTTTCTTATATAAAGACTTCATACCCTTTAAGTGATATGATTCAAATTTTATTTGGCATTAGAATAGTCTCCAATGAAACATGTATCCATATGTTTATTGTCCCCTCATCACCTCCCTCCTCTCTTTATAAAATTGAATTGGCATAACAAAATTAGCATGATCATGAGAAGATTTGTATGTAGCTTTATCTTGGATATCCATGCCTTTAGTCTCCTTCTTGTTGATTCAAATTCCACCACTCTTTCAGTATAGTCAACCTATGATAATATTCCATGGTTTGAATATATTTTTTATAATATTCAAGTTAATATTTGATGTTTGAACTAATCTATCTATTACAAAATAATGGTCCATTGAATAGATGATCCTACATCTCATCTATCAAATATTTCGCATATAAACTTATCTAAATTTTCTAACACCTAAGATGCCAATTCAAGTCACTATTCATTAGGTTTGATATATCATTACTTGAGCATTATTGATGCATCCTATCACATCACTACATTTATGAATGAAGATATACCATTATGATCTAATTATTGATGTATTATCAAAATATTTAAATATATTGCATAAGATTGAGGTTAATTTAGTATTGGGTTCTCACTCACATAATATTCTCTAATAAAATATATGACAAAATGTTGTTTCTTGGTTTAGCCCCATTGTAATGATTACTTTATCATCGGTGCCAAAGATTTAGCCCTATTCTAATTCATCGAGGGTGTTTTTTTTTATTTGGATCTAAATATAAGTCTAATTAATTATGCTAATCACATTAAATACAATTCTAATTATTCTTTCTTTTTTTCATTCATTTTAGTTTTTTTTTTTTTTTTTGCAAACACAAGTCAATTTAATCAAGATTTGCCTATAGCTTCACTCATAAATGCAAGCACATTAACTATTTAATTAATTTACAGTATGATTTAGGTATTTACCCTAAAAATTTCTTAATATTACATTTTTATCAAATAATATCCCCAAAATAGTTTTTACATATAGGTTCCTATCTTTTATTGATTTAATAAAAATATCTCTCGCATTCACTAGCATTGCCCTCAACACTCCATTCTCACATTGTGAACATTATCCTCCTCTTTTCTTCTCCCCCCTCTTTTTCTTTACCTTCGGTAGAGGCTCATAAGAGAGGCCAAAGGACTCTCGTTTTCGATCGTGAGAAAGGAGTTATAGCAGAGGGACAATGCGAGCAACGAAGGAAGAGCTACAACCACGATGATTACAACCTTACTGAGAGAAAGTTAGACAATAAAAGTGCCACTGACGAAACAAGAACACTATTAGCAACAGAGAAAAGAGCAACAAGCTCGCCTTCTTCAATTGCGAGGAAGAAAGAGCTATAATAACGATGATTGCAATCTTACTGAGAGAAAGATAGGCAATAAAAGTGCGAGACAAGAATATTATTAGCAAGAGAGAAAAGAGGGAGATAAATAATAAGATGAAGGAGAGGACGAGAGTATTTTTATCAAATCATTTGCTAAAAAAAGAAAAATTAATATTAATTTTTTAACTAAAAAATCAATAATTTTAGTATAATTTGATTATATTTCAAAGATTGCAATATCTCCTTTCCTTTTTTGATACAGCACTTCGCAGTCTAATCTGGGAAAGCAAGTTGTCGGAGGAACGCCTACGCAAGGAAAGTAATCAAAGGTCTTTCTGGAAACCTCTTTCTCCATTTTTAATTTTTCTAATTACGAAAATAAAAATATTATACGCTACGAGTGGAATGAATGGGAACGGGCGATTGGGATCACAGAGTTGCGAGGAGCTGAACTAATCCGAACCGTCCATTACATATTTCCTACTAAGGACACGTCACCCACGTAACCCATTCGTATTCTTTTCCGTACCCCCCAAAACCAACAACGGAAGCCGCCCCCCCCTGCATTCCTCGTTCAACAGTTGCCGCCAATCCGGCGCGCCCCCCTCCGCCCCCAAACCCCAGCGGCGGACCTTCCTCTCAACTCACCCCCCCTTTCGTATTCGCACCCCTTCCAAACCCGAACGATAAAGCCCCTCCATCCGACGACCGCAACCCCTCGCCAGCGGCGGCAGGGGAGTGTAGGAGACAGCCTTCCATCTGGTCGCTCCCGTCTTCCCCATCGAGGAGCGGGAGGAGGAGGAGAAGAAGAAATGGATCCGCAACAACAGCAGCAGCAGGTGGCGGCGATCCTCGGGCCGGACGCGGCGCCCTTCGAATCGCTCGTGTCGCAGTTGATGTCGTCGTCCAACGAGCAGCGCTCCCACGCCGAGTCGCTCTTCAACCTCTGTCGTGACCTTCATCCGGACGCCCTTGCTCACAAACTGGCCTCCCTCCTCCACTCCTCCCCCGCCTTCGACCTCCGCGCCATGTCCGCTCTTCTCCTCCGCAAGCTCCTCACCTACCGCGTTGGCTCGTCCGCCTCCGACGCCGACCTTTCCTATCTCTGGCCCCGCCTCTCCCCCTCCTCCCAGGCCTCCCTCAAGTCCCTCCTCCTCTCTGCTCTTCACCTCGAGACCGACCGCTCCGTCTCCAAGAAGCTATCCGACACCATCTCCGCTCTTGCTTCCTCCCTCCTACCCGACTCTGCCTGGCCCGAACTCCTTCCTTTCCTTTTCCATGCCGTCTCGGCCCCCGACTCGCCCCGCCTCCATGAGTCCGCTCTCCTCATCTTCTCCCAGCTCGCCTTCTACCTGGCCGACGATACGTCCTTTGTCGGGCATCATCTGTCCACGCTCCACTCCATCCTTGTCGCTTCCCTCTCCCACCCGTCCTCAACCGACGTGCGCATCGCCGCGCTGTCGGCGTCGGTCAACCTTATAATGGCGCTCGAATCGGCTTCCGACCGTGATCGACTGGCCGACCTCCTTTCTGCTATGATTCGGACGCTCACTGAGTCGCTCAATTCTGGCCAGGAGGCCACGGCCCAGGATGCGCTCGAGCTGCTCGTCGAGCTCGCCGGTGTTGAGCCACGCTTTCTCCGCCACCAGCTTGCTGATGTGGTTGGTGCCATGCTGCAGATTGCTGAGGCTGATGGACTTGAGGAGGGCACGCGCCACCTTGCAATTGAGTTTATTGTCACGCTTGCTGAGGCGAGGGAACGCGCTCCTGGGATGATGCGGAAACTTCCTCAGTTTGTGGGAAGGCTCTTTGCGGTCCTTATGATGATGTTGCTTGATATCGAGGATGATCCTGCATGGCACACTGCTGAGGTTCTTGATGAAAACGCAGGGGAGACTAGCAATTATGGCATGGCCCAGGAGTGCCTCGACCGGCTTTCGGTTGCCATGGGGGGAAACACCATTGTTCCCGTTGCATCCGAGTTGCTTCCGGCTTACCTAGCAGCACCAGAGTGGCAGAGGCACCATGCTGCTCTCATCACTCTTGCCCAGATCGCAGAAGGTTGCTCAAAGGTACTGTTTGTTGATCTGGATCATTTTGTTCTAAAAGTAGGATATATACATATTCTCATAAAAGAGTGTCACCTGGTTGGACTGACTAGCATTTTCCTCATAAACAAACAACTTTTTGCTTAGTTTGATTCCATTTGGTGTTGTAACTACAAGTAGGTGATGACTAAGAACCTGGAGCAAGTGGTGAATATGGCTCTGAATTCATTCCAACACCCACATCCTCGTGTTCGTTGGGCTGCAGTAAATGCTGTAGGGCAGCTATCAACAGATTTGGGTCCAGATTTGCAGATCCAGTATCATCAACGGGTGTTTCCTGCATTGGCATCAGCGATGGATGATTTCGAAAATCCCCGTGTACAGGCAAGTGGATTAGCTAGTTAACATGTCGTGGTTTCTTACAACATGTGCAACGACTGTCAAGTTGGAACACATTTCTCTGTTAAATTAAATTAAATCATGATTCAAATTTCTATGATTTAAATGTTTAACTTTTTCTACCTGAAGTATTACTAATCTGGTGTCTCATGATTTGGGTCCTAGGCAAACAACAATCTTCTAAAATTTAAGACTACACATTTAGTTTAGTTGCATCAATAATCAGAATAATAAGATACATGTAAAAGAGGAATCTTGGTGGCACTACAGAAGCCAAAATTTTAGTTCTACTTTAATTTACCATGCCACTTTACAATGTGTATGGAGTCACATTTTAATATTCTCAAAAGCTACTTTGTTGATGAGAGTGACATGTTAGACTGTAACTTGAAATGTGAGTGCATTGTTCCTTGGATGCAAATTACGTGGAACCTAGCTTGGGCATCTGTGATTGGATCATACTTATTAAATGCAATCATTGTCATGCTAATTACCAACTAATGCTGTATGTAGTGCCATATCAACTGGTGTTTGCATTTGTATGCACAATTTCTATTACATGTCGATGTCACCAATCACTTTATTTACTTGCAATATGGAAACTTTTGGGTTGTTTATGGATGAACATAAAAAATACAGCACGTCGCCTGGCCCTTGAGATTTGAGGGTAGAATTAGTTGGTCTCTTATTTTGAACCATGGAAGCGTCAAATCCCTTAGGATACTTATCATATTAGATAAGATATATAATCTTGCTAAATCATTAGCTATATAGTTAGTTGGGTCATTTCTTTCTCCGAGTGCTAAATTTTCTATACTTGTACAGGCCCATGCTGGTTCAGCAGTTTTGAACTTTTGTGAAAACTGCACTCCAGATATTTTGCCGCCTTACTTAGATGGGATCATTGGCAAATTACTTGTGTTGCTACAGGTATATACCAAGTATATTATCTTGTTTTTGACACTGCTCGTGTTTTCTCCACTTGGCCATTGTTGTTGGAAGTGAGTTGTACATGAAAATGTCTCTATTCAGAATGGAAAGCAGATGGTGCAAGAAGGAGCTTTGACTGCTCTAGCCTCACTAGCAGATTCATCACAGGTTCTTGTTTAGTCATTATTTCTTAAGTTGTTAATTCTTCATGTTACTATGACTGGTATATATTTAAATTTGTATGCACATATCAATTGCAGGAAAACTTCCAAAAGTACTATGATGCAGTTATGACTTACCTCAAAGTTATTTTGGTTAATGCTACTGACAAGTCCAATCGTATGCTTCGTGCCAAATCCATGGAGTGCATAAGTTTGGTTGGAATGGCTGTCGGAAAGGAGAAGTTCAAGAATGATGCTAAACAGGCAATAATATTATTTTCCTTCACTCTAAAGTTGTGTATGTTTATTCATTGTTCACTCTGAAAATTATCCACTTAGTATCAGACTGGTTGATGTTTTCAGAGTGAAGCTTTTTGGTTATTTGTTATTTTTCTTTTAGGTTTGTAAATTTTTATTCATTTTGGTTGTCTCTAGTTGAATTGGTGTTTTTGGAAGAAGCTTTCTTAAATCTTCTTTGGGAGGTTGCAGCATGCTAGTAGCAGATAAATCTTCCTAATCTATTCCTTTTTGTCTAGAATGTAGTCTAAAAATGGCTATTTGAGTTTCTAGACCTTTTGGTTCAAACAACAATCACAGAAAGCATCTAGAATCTTTTGTTCTACCTTGTGGTAAATTATGCATCATAGATTTTGGAATTTGCAGTAAACTACTAGTTTTTTACCATCTCTTTTCTTGTATACTTATGCAAGTTTTGTTCTTCAGTTGATTTTTTTTCTTTTATTCTCATTTGTTCCTAAAACAGAAGCAAAACTGCTGGCTAGTTAAAACTATTGTTGTTTCTTCTGCTTCTTTTATGCATAGTTTTTGTTTGTTTAAAATTAGTTGGTTATGAATTCCAAGTATTGTTTTCCAGAATGTGATACAGAAGAGAGGATTGGGTAATTTTGTTTTCTCTGTCAGCAACAGAAAAATTAAACGAACTGGAAATTGATGAGAAAATTTACTTAAAACGTCATCTAATCGGCATGCAATATCAGTAGTCGTATATGATAACAAATTTCATGTGTCTCATAAAACAATCACATTCTTTCTTTTCACATGGCAAACCAAATAGATCTATTGGGATAGTGATTGTGTGTGTATGTTTTGCTTGTGTCTTAAACATCAAGACACATGGAAAGTTTATGAATCTAGCTTTTGTAGGTAATGGAAGTGCTGATGGTCCTGCAAGGATCACAGATGGAGACCGATGACCCAACAACAAGCTACATGTTACAGGTATATTTGCTCTCTTGTAGCTTAATGCATGATATAGCAGCATAAGTCAACAACACATTAATTTCTATGTTTTGCATTTAGGCATGGGCCAGATTATGCAAGTGCTTAGGACAAGATTTTCTCCCATACATGAGTGTTGTTATGCCCCCACTGCTTCAGTCTGCTCAGTTGAAACCAGATGTAACAATTACCTCTGTAGATTCAGATGATGATATAGAAGATTCAGATGATGAAAGGTTTGTATTAGTGACCATTACATATAGTTCGCTAGGCAATTTTTACTGGTAATCCTGGTGTGCTATACCATAGGACTTGTACATTTTTTAGAATACATGATGAGGAACATGTAGTTCCATGCAATTGGTATGCTTAGTTGTAAAGTTCTGGTGCAGCATTGAGACCATCACTCTTGGAGATAAACGGATAGGTATCCGGACTAGTGTGTTGGAGGAGAAAGCCACTGCTTGTAACATGCTTTGTTGCTATGTTGATGAGCTCAAGGAGGGATTCTATCCTTGGATTGATCAGGTTGGTTTGATTACTATCATAATCTAGAAAAGAATACATCAAATGACTAATCAGTTATAATACAACCTGAGTGCAGGTTGCTCCTATTCTGGTACCGCTTATAAAATTTTATTTTCATGAAGAAGTTCGGAGAGCTGCTGTGTCAGGTAATATTATATTTATAATTTTATGCTTTAGTAAAATAAAAAAAAATCCTAAGATTCCTTTGTTTTCCTTCCTTCTCTAGCCATGCCAGATTTACTTCGTTCAGCAAAGCTAGCTGTTGAAAAGGGGGTAGCTCAAGGTCGGGATGAATCATATGTGAAGCAATTATCAGATTATATAATTCCAGCTTTGTTGGAAGCATTACTGAAGGTCAGCTTAAATGTGTGGTCTACTATAGTAGTATTGTATGTTATGTTGTCTCATGAGGTATATTATTGATCTTTTCACTTGAAATTATCTGTTTGTAGGAACCTGAAACCGAAATATGTGCAAGCATGTTGGGTTCCTTGAATGAGTGCATGCAGGTGTGTCCTTTTTTCCTATAGTTTTGTATTTAGTTTGCCCACATAGGTTTATCATGATACAACTCAATATCATTTCATGTCAACAGATATCTTGCACATTAGGCACAAAGTTCTCTTTGTTTTAATGACACTAAGATATATGCTGAAATGTTTTAGGCCTGCAGCTCGTCTTGTAACACCAAACTTCGAAATCTTATTTCATTTGTGTAGAAGACTTATCAAACAAGAATGAAGGAAAGCTTGTTTTTTGTCCTGTCAGAATAAAAGGGTGTATCTAGTGCATTAGGTCCCCGCATTGGCAGGTCCATGGACAGTCAACATATGCAGCCTTGCCTCTAAATATTAATAGGTGTTTTCCATGACTCTAACTTTGGTTTTTCATGTTGTGGAGCAATCTTATCATTGATCCGGAATACATAATTATTTTCAAAGCATAATGTGGGTCAAGTAACTATTGCTTTCGTGTTCCAATTTATGGTTTTGTGTTTTTTCTCTACAAATGAAAAATTTATCTACACAGCAAAAAAAGAGTCAATTCCCCTTCTTTTGTGGACGTTGTTCTCGTTTTAATAATCAAAATTTTGGCCATTGCCTTTTGGATTTTGTCTTATGAATGACAGAATTCGTTCATCCTTTGGATCCTATTTCTATCTTGCCTAGGGACGTTCACGTAAAAGAATGGGAATAAATTTATTATCATAATAAAGTCCCTCCTGTTATTAAAACCTATCCTGCATGTTATTTTCTGAAAAGAACCACCAAAATTGCTTTTGGGTTTATCATGTTTATGTCATACAGCTTGCTGGAGCACATCTTATTGAAGGCCACGTCAAAATGACGGTTGATCAAATTAAGTATGTAATGACAGCTAGTGCAGCCAGGAAAAAGGGAAGGGCAGAGAGAACAAAGGAGGAGGATTTTGATGATGAGGAAGGGGAAATGCTTAAAGAAGAGAATGAACAAGAGGAAGAAGTTTTTGATAGGGTTTGAACTCAGTGAAATATATTCAGTTGCAGGATTATTCACAAATTTTCTTATTTAAAAATGTTATTTTGTTTCCAAACTGGAGCTTTATTTGTTGTCATTCTTTTAATCCAGGTTGGTGATTGCCTGAGCACCTTGATAAAATACTACAAGGCTTCATTCCTTCCATTTTTTGATGAACTATCAATATATATAACACCAATGTTGGTAAGTCCTCTTTATCTCATATTAGATTTGTCAATGGCACAGTCAAGCTTGCGAAAATTATCCATTTTATATACTTTTTTTTCTGTCATTGGCCTAGCTTTGCTCAAGCTTCTGTCACTAAACAAATATTGGGGCCCTTTGTGCAATATGTTTTTTGCTTATCTGCGTCCAATAATTTTCTTAACTAATTTGAGAATAGAGACCTTGAAATCCCAACTCAGCTACCTCACCAGTTATTCTAGCAGCCATCATTCAATTAGAACAAGGAAACCAATTTTCAGAAATTCTGAATTAGGATATGTAGTTACTTATGTACTTAAGCTCAACCCTGGTTTTTTGTTTTTTTTTTTTATCAAAATTTGGTAACATATCCATTTGGTCATATGTCTTATTAGCAGATCTCTTAAGTCCTGCTCCCAACTTCTTCGAACATAATTTATGTAATTGGTTTTTAATTTCCAGGGAAAGGATAAAACTGCTGAGGAGAGAAGGATTGCCATTTGCATTTTTGATGATGTTGCAGAGCATTGCCAAGGAACAGCTCTCAAGTATTTCTTTTTTGTATATTTTTACTAATATTTGGGTATCTTTCAGTCCGATTTCCTCTTTCTACTTAAATTTTTTTTAATGACAGATACTATGAAACCTATCTTCCTTTCCTACTAGAAGCCTGCAATGATGAGGATGCAGATGTTAGACAGGTTCACATCCATTCTCTGTCCATCCTCCACCTTACATAAAACAGATGCAGTATTGCAATATGAACATGCATAATTGCATTATTGCATATTCACAAATTTGTTGGTTTTGAATACTATGAATACTTTAATTTCAGGCTGCTGTTTATGGAGTTGGTGTTTGTGCTGAGTTTGGTGGTTCTGTATTTGGCCCACTTGTTGGAGGTATATCATATTTAATTGCATGAATGACATTTCTGCCATTCTTTTTCCTCGTGACAATTATTTTTTTGTATGACATTTCACTTCTGTTATGCAGAGGCTCTCTCAAAGTTAAATAATGTGGTTAGGCATCCTGAGGCTCTGCAGTCAGATAACATAATGGCATATGACAATGCTGTTTCAGCTTTAGGCAAAATATGCCAATTCCATCGAGATAGTATCAATGCAGCTCAGGTAGTTGACATTTCTCTCTCTCTCTCTCTCTCTCTCTCTATCTCTATCTATCTGTCTCTCTGTCTCTGTCTCTGTCTCTGTCTTATGTGACATTAATTGACAATGGTGTTATATGTACCTCTTGCTGATGGTTGTCTTGCCAATTATGGTTTATATTTTCCATCAGAACCTGACAGCCGATATTTTGTTGCTTTCAATTCATTGGAAAGCCTGTGCTCAAACATGATAGGAATTTGTTATCATAGGTGAGCGCTCACATAGAGATGCCAGTAAAGGGGGGGGAAGAAAGAAGATCTGGTTATAAACGATGAGTGTCCATTATTATAGATATTACTATTGTTAATTCCTTTCCATTATTATAGATCTTCCATTACAGCATATGTTACTGGTAATAGTGGTTTGATAAGTCTTTTCAACCTCTGGAGCATCACTTGCTCTACACTTCGGATGCAGTTTGTTTG
This sequence comes from Ensete glaucum, assembly GCA_021527575.1. NCBI lineage: Eukaryota > Viridiplantae > Streptophyta > Magnoliopsida > Zingiberales > Musaceae > Ensete > Ensete glaucum. The sequence continues at coordinate 43,156,900 of CM038558.1, forward strand.
CTATGCTTATTTTGTTGATTTCATTTTTCAAAGTATTGAACCCTGCACATATTTGACAGGTTTTACCTGCTTGGTTAAGCTGCTTGCCCATAAGAGGTGATTTAATTGAAGCCAAAATTGTACATGATCAGCTTTGTTCCATGCTTGAAAAGTAATTCAAATCTTGAGTTTTGTGCCTTTATAATACATGTGTATATATATATATATATATATATATATATTGTTTGGATAAATTTAAATTTTAAACCATGCCTCGTTGCTCACAGGTCAGATAGGGAACTTTTAGGCCCGAATAATCAGCATCTTCCGAAAATAATTACAGTGTTGGCTGAGGTAATTGTTTAACTCTTCTATCTGTAAGATGTGCCTTATCTTATTCGAATGTTTTCAGAATGAATCTCTAGTTTGGCAAAGCCTAGTTGACCAAGTTGATCATTGAGCTGATTATTTTTTTCTTGTTTGTTCCAGGTTTTATGTGCAGGCAACGAACTTGCTACAGAACAAACTGTTAGCAGAATGATCAATCTTTTGAGGCAATTGCAACAGACGATGCCACCATCGGTCCTTGCCTCAACTTGGTCTTCCTTGCAGCCTCAGCAGCAGCTTGCACTGCAATCCATGTTGTCCACATAGTTTTATGTTTTCCTCATTTTTTTTTGGTCCCATCTGTTGGTGTCATTCAGAAACCCTTCTGCTGCTGCCATTGGTTTGTCTTCTAGAAATAACTTTTATTACCATTATTTTGTGTATTTATTCTAGTTGGGTAATGCATCAGTGTGTTGTTTGAGTGATGAGGTTGCTTTTCACCGAGAGGAATTTGCAATTTTGGTTCAAAGTATATAAAATCAACTGTGATGCATATTTTGTCATGTACACTTGTGATTGGTTACACTAAGATGGTTTTTAAAGTTTGCCGCAGTGAGGTTTACGATGCATTCATCCGCTTCACTACCGCTTTTGGTTGTGTGTTTTTTCCACCCCGACGAATTAACTTTTTGTACGTTCTTATGGTAAAAGCATGCAAACAATATAAACAACAGGAAATATTTACGATTCTGCTACTCAATTACATTATGATCCACGTTGAAGTTGCTACAGATACTTGTAACCGTACTTTGGACTTGCGTCAATGAAGTATGAAACGCCACCCCCCACTCTTCACATAAATGGTACCCAAGAATTAATTGCTTCAACCAATGACTTTGACTTCTTTTTCATGTGCTATTAGCGAGACAACGCGTCGGCCGCAAGTATGTCGGGGATGAGGTCATTCGTGGTGTTTGCGGAACAAAGTGGCTCGACAAGCACCGAATCGTGCACGACGAACAACACAAAACGGGCGTGTCGTTGCCACCCTCTGTCTGGGGTCCACTTCAAGCCTTACGCCCGACGTCAATTCCGGTTCACCGACGACGCCCGAACCCGATCCGAGTCGAGTCGAATCGAATCGAATCATCACTCGGCAATCAAGTCGCGTAAAGGTCACGGCACGGATGGTGGTGGAATCATCGTCTCCCCAAATCCAACGGTTATTGTTGCATTGCTGTCTCCAAGGACCGAGGGGCATTCCGGGCATGTGGACGTACGGTATTAATGAAGGCGTTCTATAAGTGCACCGACCGCACGCGTGAGGAGAGAGCGAAGATTATTCGAGCCCCGTCTCTCTCTTCCCTACCGGCTTTTATCTTCCCCGCTGCTGCTGCTTAGGCCATGGCGATGTCCGACATCTTGGTGCTGCTCGTGGTCGCTGCCGTCGGGGTGGGGCTGTCACAGGCCGTCGTTTACAAGGTCGGGGATGAAGTGGGGTGGACCACCACGGGGAGTCCCAACTACACCGCCTGGGCCGCCTCCAAGACGTTCCACAAGGGAGACACCGTAGGCAAGTTTCTTCCGTGACATCTCCATTCTTCGACGTGTGCGATTACAATTGCTGCAGGTGTTACATAATGGTTTTCGTTTCTTATTCTTTTCTTTTCGTCTCCAAAGCCAGCACTTCTTCGCTTCAGAAGAGGATGTATGGTTGTTTTCAACTCAGTTAATGTTTACGAAAAACCGATCGATGTCGGAATTGATTGCGGTCAGAGATTTATGACTCAGACGGTTTGCCAAGATTAAGGTCATGGCGTTTCTGATGTTAGCTTGAATGCATGGCTGCCATTTGTCCGGATGGCGAACTCGAAGCTTTCTGGAGGCAGCGATCACGTTTCATCTGTGGATGTTGTTGATGCATATATCCTAAGCCTTTAATGCGTGCGTTGGCTTTGGCATGGCAGTGTTCGAGTACAACAACACCTACCACAACGTGCTGGGGGTGAGGAAGGAGGACTACAAGGCGTGCAACGCGTCGTCGCCCATCGCCACCTACACCTCCGGCAACGACTCCATCAGGCTGAAGCGCCACGGCCACCACTTCTTCATATGTGGCATGCCGGGCCACTGCGAAGCCGGCCAGAAGGTGGACATCAGGATCCTCAAGCCCACGTCCTCTGCTGCCCCTTCCGGCTCTCCCGCAGCATCCCCTCGCCCTGCCAACGGCGGCAACGGGAACGTCTCCAGTCCCGCGGCCTCCCCTCGGCCCAGTGGCGCTGCTACAGCTGCGCCCGGGGGCCTTGCTTTTGCTCTGACGCTGCTTCACCTTGCTGCTCTCGCTGGTGGCCGCCTCCTTCCCCAGTAGTTATCACAGGGGATCAGTGCTTTTGAGATGATGTTTCTGAACATGATCTTAATTGCTCCTCTTGCAGTTGTAGTCGATGAACATTCATGATCCATTTTGAGTGGCTTTAATATTGAATAAAAGGTTTACACTTTTTCGTTATAATTTATCAGGTATTTGTATTTTTTTTCACTTTTATCGCACGTTCCATTTTGAAATTTTATCATGTTTCTATTAAAAAATATATATATATCAAATTGATCGATCCAGTTTATCTCTTTTTTCAATCAGATCACGATCAGTTTTTTTTTTTTTTTTGTGTGACTGAGATAAAGAGTAGTAAAAAAAAAAAGGTTCAGAACTAAACAAAAAAGATTTTTATAATCACTGTTTATATATATAAATTTATATTTGCTATCAACAAAAATGGAATTAGTCTTTTTTTTTTCTCAAACACTACCCACTCCGTATGGTACCAATTCGACTACAGTCCTCCTCACTAGTCTATCCAAGAAAACAAATCTAATTATTGTACGTACAGAAGGGTTAGAGTTGTACCTTTCCATTATGGACTGTGCAAACATGTAGTCTTTTATGTAAATTATATTCAAATAATAAATCGATATTTCTTTTTAAAAATAAAAATAAAAAAAATATAAATTGTTATTTATTATTATTTTAATAAGATCATAACTAGTATTATATTATATATAATATTAATCTTAATGGATCTTCTTTCCAAAGATAGAATGAGAGATTTTTTAGTGCTATTTTATATGGTAATAACAAGCTGATGATGAGTTTAGACCATATTAGTATTAAGTTTAAATATGTTTATTTTGGATTAACGATCTACCTAACCTGAGATCTCTCTCCAGTTCCATCTAATTAAATACTTGCCATCGATATCACTTCAAACTGCATGAAGTATTCCTACTCTTGTTTGTAACACGAATTAGAGATGATGTGATACAAGCATTAATCATCTGACAATTGTATGCAATATATATAATAAAATAAAGAAATGAATGCATCGATAGGCTTAACCAATCCTTAACCCTTGGATTGGTAGAACAATAAAATTAAAAATATATTGGATTTTGATAGACCCTAGAAAAGAATTATACACACTTCAAAATATTGATTTGTGTACAAGATTCATTTACCCGGGTTGACATCTTAACTATTGATCTGATACACCATCATCTTAAGAGTTTGAAGTCTGAATTGATAGACCAACATCTTTCACTTCCTAAAGATTAAGAGTTTGAAGCCTCAATTGATAGATCAACATCTTAAACACTGATATGATGATAGTGTATCAGATAGAGTTCAAAACCTTAACTGGTATATATCAAAGGTTAATATATATATTTTTACATCTCAATATCTTTTTATTAAAATCTATACCTTAAATATTGATCTAACTGTGATGTACCAGATTCTCTTATCAAAAATTAAAAGTTTAAAATTTCAGTTGACATACTTTTTGAAGATACATATATTTCTAAAATATCTTTAATGGTAATTTTTTTAATAACTCATTATAAAATTGTCAACTCAAATCCAATTGGAAAGAGAAAAGGAATATGAAAGATGGAAAGAATAAGAAAAAAAAATTGAGTTGCCTGATAGATTTATATGCAAATTAGAAGTAGAGGGATGACCATAAAAGTTTTAAGAAAATTACCTTACAAAATAGCTCACATATTTAAAGGGCTGAGGGCCTTTACAAGAATGGAGCATTGAGAATTATACCTAAATTCTCTAATTAGTCAAGATATTAAATATAGTTTCTTTCTTTCCAATGACTCATTCATAGTGCATAATAAACAGTAATGAAATTTTCATTATTATTTATTACTTTGCAATATGGGCATTCATGGCTTTATCATTTTCAGTAAAAAGAAAAGTGCAACTGTCAAGAATTTTTAATAAAGTATTAATCCCAATCCAATCAAAGTGATTCGAGCATTTTTAAACCAAAGCTTTATTGAAAAGCAATCATTTTCAGTTGTGTTATTTCCATTCTAAAAGTGAATATAATTTTATACTTACATTACAACTACCAAAAAACACTGATAATAATAATAATAATAATATAAAAATATAAAAATTTATTAAATTATTTTATAATACAAGAGTTCATATTGAGATCATGATCTTTATTATTGATATAATCATGATAATATATTATTGTAATTTCTATGATCCAGGATCATGATAACATAGTATCAAAATGATCATGATTTATTTTATAAAATAATATTTTTTTCTAATAATATGAAAACAGACCAAATGCACATAATAATAAAAAGGGTTTTAAAAGGCTGTCCCATATGGTTTGTTCTAATACTCTGGAGATGATTGAAATGGTCGATCATAGCGACACAAATGTATATTGAAGAATTAGGCCTAAAAATAAATTATCCCCTAAACTAAACTAAATCCAATGAATTGAGACTTTTCCCCCAAAAAAATCGCCTAATTTTTTAGGCACAACAACAAAGAACGACTCTAAAAGACATTGCCAACCAATTACGGCAAACGTGTCAGTCTCAGCCAAATCCGCAGGCTGTCCCTTTCTCCTCTGCGTCAACACCACCGGACGATCCCCACCTAATAGCAATCGAGGCGGAAAACCTCCGCGACCAAACCACCCTCCTTCCCTCTTCCAACTCCCCTCACCTTCCCTTTTCCCCATCTAATCCAACACCATGACCCCCTCTTCTTCTTCTTCTTCTGTTCAACTTCTTCTCCTGTTGTTTTCTCTTCTCCTCGCATCCCTTACCGCCCAATCCCCCGGCTCCGCGCCCACCGGCACCACCATCTACGACCTCCTCCCGGAGTACGGCCTCCCGTCGGGCCTCCTCCCCGACACCGTCAAGTCCTTCTCCCTCGCGGAGAACGGGAGCTTCGCCGTCGAGCTCTCCGGCCCGTGCTACATCGACTTCGACTACCTCGTCTACTACGAGCCCAACATCTCCGGCGTCGTCAAGTACGGCGGCATCGAGGACCTCAGGGGCGTCAAGGTGCGCCGCTTCCTCATCTGGCTCGATGTGGATGCCATCAAGGTCGACCTGCCCCCCTCCGAGTACATCTACTTCCAGGTGGGGTGGATCACCCGTAAGCTCCACGTCGATCAGTTCCAGACGGTGCGTTCGTGCAACGCGAATCAGGGGTTCCTGGAAAGCGCCGAGGAGGTTTTCGATTGGTCGATATAGGTTTGAGCCTTTCGTTCCACTTTATCTCTATTTTTTGGTCTAATTGGTGTTGAGATTTGGGGAATCATATCTTGTGCCAGTCATAATGCGGACTTTAATCGTGCCCTCGTTTGACTTACTTTAACTTTGCCATGCTTTTGCATTGTTGACTAGTTGTTTATTGCCTTGTGCTCTTTATATGAAGTACTTCGGTGACGAAATTTTATGTGGAGTATGAATTTGTACTCTTTCTGTTCGCATATGCAGAAAATTAGAAAAATCTTATATGCAATCTTTGAACTTAAGTAATTTGAAGTTTGTAAGTTGATTGAGAATTAATCTTCCCTAATCTTGGTTTATGATGTCTCTGCTTCAGCGTAGGTAGAATCTTCTAAGGCACTAAACGAGAGAAAATACAAGTAATAGAACTGAGATCCAAGGTGGTTCTTTCTCTAGGTCACCCTTAAAAGATTTATCTATCACAGACAAAAAAAAAGAAGAAAGACATTGGACAAAGCCATCCAATATCATCTATTTCTTTTTGCTCTATTTGAGCATCCTTCTACTGGGCTAAACAGAGATGCCCCTTGTTGTTAAAGTCTGGATGATCCTTATTTCAAGTGGCAGCTCCCTTCCCAAGTAGGAGACTCTTTTTCATTCTTTTTTAAAGTCCTTCCAAGCCTTTACCTGTCTTAATTTCATGTCCCGGGACACTGAGGATCAATGTTCCACGAGTTTAGGGATCACTGCTTCAAAATAGGCAAGTTTCTAGCCTCCTCTCTTCCAAGCTGTAGGATACATTTTTAGTCTAGCTAACTAGCTGCAAATTCATTTAATATCAGCCTCTCGTTTTGATGAACAGAGTTGTCACGTTGTGCTTTCATCATTCATTCCTGGAACTAAAGGGGCTTGATCCATCAATTTCCAGAGCCAACCAGCCCACTCGACCTTCTGATTGACAAACCAACTTTACAGGTGTCTAACCTGGTACATTAAGGGGTTAGATGCTTTTGCTTGGTGCCTTCGATCTTTGGTTAAGCCATTATCCTTGTTATCACAAGTAGGACAACGTAATAATTTTCATCTTCGTTAAAATTAATAATTTTCAGACAAATTCCATTATACTGAAATTTCTATGATTTAGTCCTGAATTAGTTGTGGAGGAGGTATACAGAAGGATACTTTGGTGTTAGTGAATTGGAACATGTCATCTATTGTGAGAGGGATTTTGGATAAGGTAACTTTTATATTGCAGTTGAAATAATGATCAAATTTGGTAAAAAAATCCTAGTGAATGAGTTTGGGACTAAAGACCATTATAATTTTTGCAGGGGTATATCAAAGTGTTTCTGTTGTTACATACAGGATTTTTTTTTCTTGACGACTTTCTGCTTTATGAGGCTTCCTGGGAAACATCTCAAATTGTCATTATTTATAGAGTATTAGCGAACATAGTTGACATAAGACTTTCTTGTGGATGACGTGGCGTGGTGGTAGAGGTGATGCAGGGGGTCGTGTAGTGAAGGTAATTATATAGTAATGACAAAACAGATGTTGTAGCTATGTTTCATTTTGTTTTTGTAGTCAAAAAGGTTTTATTTAAGGGCAAACATAAGTCCTATGTCTCAAGTCACATTATATTTGAAGTTAGTTTTTGATTTCAAGGAAAAATGTGGATAATTTTAAATTAGGAATCTCTACTATGAAAATAATAAGCCCAAGTTGTTTGTTTGTAGGTTAAGGATTATTTTTCCTTGTATATGCGATGTACAAAATTGTCAAGCAAACTCTTTATGGAATTTGTATATATTAGGATGCCACAAAAAGGAGTCGAAGACTTTTACTTATTTATGGAGAAAAAGACGAGGAGGACGCAAGCCATGTTGACATTGTTGTGATGAATCAACCCTCAAGGCTGCAGTAGCCATGCATAAAGGAGGAGAACACCAAGGAAAAAGTCATGGTGAATAGCATCCTAATGTTCACTGGCTAATCAAGGTCTAGCTAATCAACGACTATCTTGTTGATGCTTGTTAAGCTCCATTTGTCCCTCCACGACTTATGACACTCTCCTGGTACAATCCTTCCCGTGAGAGCGACACCATGATTATCGCATGAGAATAGTGCTATCATTATCCATATGGAAGTAATGTTTATGAGACGGTTATAGTAGTGTCGAAGAGGAAGAGGTTGTCCAAGAGAAGGTTTTGGAAGTCATCGAAGAGGATGCAACGATGAAAATTAGTGATGATAGAATTTGAAGTATGCATTGAATGTCATGTGAAGCATGTTGCAAGGGGCTCATCACTTGATGAGATTTAAGAGAAATCAGGAGATGAGCCACAATTGATCTTCTATTATATGTTTTAGTTTGTATGAATGGTTCGATTGAACTGAACTGAATCCGGTCTGGGTCAAAAAGGCTCATTTGTGCTTAGTTGACCTGGCTCAATTAAAACCCAGAAGCCCACATGGGTCCATCCTGACCTGGCTTAAATATTGCTTAGCTCCATAGGCCCATCCCAGTTCAGGCCCATTTTTAACTCCAACTGAGGCAAACAAGTTGTATTTTTCTATGCCCTTTTTAATTGTGTAGGTGTCTTAGTTGACACTACATAGTTTTGGCTTGCATCAACCAAAACCATTGTTTTAGCTGCTCACTAGTTAAAATGATACATTTTTCACTATTGCATCTAATAAAGGTTCTGTTTTTTTTTTTCTCCTTCGTCTTTATCAGCCAAGCATCACTTACAATTAGGATGATCTTAATTTTGAGGGTTTTGTTGTAGTTTTAGAAAAACTTCTATATTTGGCCGAGTTAAAATGACTCATGCAATTCAACATATTGTTAAAAAGACAGAAAAATTGATCCAAATTTTGATTTTTATGTAACCTTTAGTTTGATGAATTTGAGTCCAGCTAGTAAATGGGTAACTCAACTGAGTCACTGAATTTGCTTGCCACGTTCTCTAAAACTGTACCCAACTTGCCTATGTTGACCAGAACTTTTTGCTTTGACTATATCAGGTACTCTGGCACTTTGCTTCTTCAGAATTTTTTAAAGAAGTATAAGGTGAAGGAAACTGATATTTCCAAAATATGGGCTTCTTTTTTGTTCGATGAACTCCATTCCATGTGCAGAGCAATGAACCTCCCTGATTCCCTGAATTTGTATTCTTGGTTTGTCCTGGTTTTCTTTTTATGACATGCATTAGGCATGCATTCTCGTCTACACTTTTGTCTGTCTCCTCAACTAAACATCCAGCTTATTGTTGATCAGAGGATTTACTAGTAGTGGCATATCATTAAGCTGCCTCACTGATCATATGAATGTGCTGTTGTAACTGTACCTCTTACATTGAAGTAATAATACATCATTTCTGTTCTCTCTGTTAGCTGAACAGATCTGTAATTGAACGAGAATATCTTGTTCATCAGTTGAGGGAAATCCTCAACTGAATCTTGTATAAATAGGTGCTCACTCAATGAATAATACAAGTCTTTTTGTGTTCTCAACTCTCTTTCTCATGGTATCAGAGCAGCTTGCTTAGAGCAAGCTCTCCTCTTGTTGTCAAACGGCAACAAGTTTCCAACGCTTCCGGCCGCGTGCAGATTTTGCCGTTGACTCCTGTCCATCTACTATCGCGACATCTGCCTCCTCTACCGACGGAACCAACGAGATCAGCATCGATCTCCCGGCATCATCTATCCCTCTTCTGTGAAGCTGCAGCCGCCGGACAATTTCTCACAGCGAGCGCTGCTACAGCTGCGGCAACCTTGGCATCATCTATTTCGCTGGAATAGATCTCCAGTGAAATCCCCCACCTCGGCTCCCACCCCGGCCACCTCCCGGTCTCCGGCCCTGCCAATGCTCCGGTAACATTAGCACCGGTCTCTAGCCCTGCAAACACTCCCACAAACGCGGCCCTTGCGAATGCTGCAGATCCCGCGACGGCCTAGGGTCCCGCTGCTTCCTGTTGACAAACAGTAGATCTTGCTCACAGCCCTCTTCTTCACGTCGCTTCTTCCTTCTGGCGCCTGCAATCGTCGCTGCCGATCGCATCCATCGAAACAGAGTAGCCATTACTCTGTTTCCTCTCTTTCTTTCTTTGTTTTGCTGAGATCGGCCTAGCAATATCGCAACGCACAGCTAGCGACGCACTTCTGCAGCCCATCTCCTCTCTGCCCGCTGTTGCTCCTCTGCCCGCTGCCCCTTTCCGTCGGTCTTCTCTATTGCACCGCTACAGCTGTCGGCTCTTCTTCCTTAACACATCGACACGATTGCCGCCCTTCCTCTGCTTCACGTCGCATTCGCTACCCGCTACTTCAGTATCCTTGCATCCTGTGGCGTCCCACACCTATTCGCAGCCAGCGTCACTCATCATCGCCTACCGCTCTCTTCTCCACCGCACAAGGCGCCTTCCTCTCTCAAATGACATCATCATCATCCGTCCTTTCTTGACCGCTTGCCTCTTCTTCTTCCTCAAAAGCTAGACTTCCGAGAGTCTTCGGCGGATACTGAAGTAGCCCATCATCATACCGCTACTTCAGTATCCTTGCGTCCTGCGACGTCCCACACCAATTCGCAGCCAGCGTCACTCATCATCGCCGGCTGCTTCCTCTACTTCTCCACCTGCACAAGCAGCGCCTTCCTCTCTATCAAATGACAGCCCATCATCATCCTGTGGCGTCCTTTCTTCGGCACCTGCTTGCCTCTTCTTCTTCCTCAAAAGCTAGACTTCCGAGAGTCTTCGGCGGAGACCGTCGCACTTCCAGCAAACTCCGCAGCCCTCGCCATGGTCTTCTTTGTGTAGAAACCAGCCATTGCGTTCTCAACTCCACTACAACAATTCCATCAAAACAGAACATTACAGAACTGCATTCTTGGCCTTCATCTCTTTAAAGGCATGACGCACGTCCGAGCACCGGTGACTTGAACTAGCACCGCATTGATCCGGACACCTTCTCTCCCTTCTGGTAGTTCTGGCACCATTTGGCACTTGCGGTCCTGCTGCAGAGGGCGACGACGGAGTATTGTCCCTCCTCCCACCTCCGACTGCCTGGTCTTGCCTCATCAGCGCGGAGTCCTGCACGAGGCAGTCTTCCTCGTGCTTCACCGCTGCCGCATCAACCTCGACGAGTAGCGGCACTGTCGTGACCGCGTTCCCTCTTCAACAACAGTTCACTCCTACGCCGCTTGCAGTGAGCAAAATTGCTCACACATCAACTTCATTACATTTGTTGGCTTCATCATCTAGACCCACTTCCCAGAAGTCGACCCTACCGTATTAGGCTGTTGCAACTTTCTGAAACTATAGTCTCCACCGATTGAGCTCTCTCTACTCTGAAGGTTCTTTTTTCCTTTCTTTCCTATTTTTGTCACCTTTTTACCATCTGCTTTTATCTACTATCCTGTCATTTCTCTTGAGTTCCTTTTGACTTGTTCCATTTGTCTTCCTCGTCGTCTACCTATGACGCCACAACTCTCTTACCTGCTGGTGCTTCTTCTTCACATACAGGGCCTGTTTCCATTAATGCTGCCTCCCTCATTCCCTTTAAGTTATCCAAAGGCGACAACGACGCATCTTGGCGTGCTCAATTCTCTAATCTCTTATTTGACTATGATTTATTAGATTATATTCATGGCTCTCTCAACTGTCCACCAGCAATGGTTCAAGTTCCTGGAGAACCTAACCCAGTACCAAATTCAGCCTACAAGCTATGGTTACGCCAAGATAGGCTCATTCTCCAAGCAATTCAAGCTTCTGTTGTCGGATCCATCGCTCCGCTTGTGTCCTCCTGTACCACTGCTGCGGAGGCTTGGACCAAAAACTACATTAGCGAGCGACTCACGGACCCGTATGCTTGGACTACTTTCCAACCTTATGACCTTCAAGCAGGAGGGCAGTCCTGTTGTCAACTACTTACAACATATCAAACTACTAATCGATGACCTGGCTTTGATAGGTCATTCACTTTCTGATGAAGAGGTACTCGTCCACACGCTTAATGGACTGAGTTCGGAGTTCAAAGAACTGGTCGCAGCACTTCGCGCGCGCGACTCTCCAATTTCCTTTGAAGAACTTTTCGACAAGCTGACGGACTATGAAACTTACCTAAAGCGTGACGCTAAGCTATTAGGACCTCTGCCAGGACCTCCCGTCACAGCTCAATTCAACCACACATCCAAAAGGCACAACCGCAAATATAACAAGAATGCTTCAAAAGGTGTGGCCAACTTTCCTACTACCTCTATGAGAAACCACCCATCGCTTCCTCCTCCATATCCTCTGCATCTCAACCATCATCCGAATACTTCATTTTCACCACGTCGTCCTCCTCCTACGTTTCAGCAACCAGTTGTATGCCAGTTGTGTAACAAAATTGGTCACACTACCAAAGTTTACCGGTCTCGACCTCGCCTCTCACCTCCATCAACCTGGCCTCAAGCAAATGTCCTGACTGCTCCTTCTGACAATCAGTCTACTTGGATTGTGGACTCTGGTGCTTCCCACCTTATCACTTCTGATCTCCAGAATTTGTCGCTACACAATGACTATAGCGGACATGAAGACATCGTCGTCGGTGATGGTAAAAGGATTCCTATTACTCATATTCGTTCTACAAAGTTTAATTTCAATACCACTTCTTTCACACTCGATAATGTTTTGTGTGCACCTCACATCAAAAGAAATCTTATTTCAATCTCTCAATTCTGTCAACAAAATCATACTTCCATTGAATTCTTTCTTGATTACTTTCTTGTCAAGGACTTGAACACGGGGGGCATCCCTAGTTCGCGGTGTGAATAAAGACAACATCTACGAATGGCCGTCAGCCATGTTTCTCACTCAGCCTACTGCCAACTCATCCATTGCTGCTCCAGTTGACATATGGCATCGTCGGCTTGGTCATCCCTCTAACTCTCTTCAACAAAAATTATTTTCTCGCTATTCAATTCTTGTTTTTAAATCTAGTAAGGTTATTACTCACTGTGATGCTTGTCTTAGTAATAAGAGTCATCAATTGCCTTTTGGTACCTCCTTCCTGCTCTAAACCGTTTGAGGTCGTTTATACTGATGTTTGGGGACCTGCGTTAGTGGTTTCTTTTGATAAGTTTAGATACTATGTTGTCTTTGTTGACTATTTTACGAATACACATGGTTATATCCTCTTCGTCAAAAGTCTGATGTAATTGTTGTCTTTTCTAACTTTAAAAACTTGGTTGAAAACTACTTTCGGACCACTATTAAAACTATCTATTCTGATGGAGGGGGTGAATATCAAGCCCTTGCATCTCATCTATCTGCTTGGGGTATTCAACATCTTAAGTCCCCCCCATATACGCCTTAATTGGTTGGTTCTGCTAAACGTAAACATCGTCATATTGTTGAAACTGGTCTAACATTGCTCCATCGGGCTTCCATGCCATCTACCTTTTGGTCCGTATTTTTTCAAATGGCTGTCTACCTCATTAATCGCATGTCCACTCCTATTCTACACTATCAATCATCATTTGAAAAGCTTTTTCAAAACGCCCCAATCTACAAACATTGAAAGTCTTTGGCTGTCTCTGTTATCCGTGGCTACGTCCCAACAATTCTAATAAAATGCAGCCTCGTTCTCGCCCTTGTATTTTTATCGGATATTCTCTTGAACATCATAGTTTTCGATGTTATGATCCTCACTCTGCTAAAGTCTTTGTTTCCAGACATGTCACTTTTGTAGAATATATTTTTCCCTGTCGTGATCATGGGCAATCTATCGTCCCATTGAGTTCCTCTGACACATCTTCATCCCCCCACATGCCTTTGCCAGATCCACATTCTTTTGCTACTTCTGTTCCACACATTTCTTCTTCCTCCTCTCCTCCAGCTCCTCCAGCTTCTCCTCTTCTAGAACCCCAGCCTTTGTCCTCCTATAGTTCGGGTGATTCTGTCGTCCTTCCGTCTGACTCCACTAGTGCTAACCCTCAGCTCTTACCCTCCAAGACTGTTATACCCTCCCGGCATCCAATGCAAACTCGTTCCAGGAGTGGTGTCTTTAAACCCCGTCAAGTTCTTAACCTCCATGTTAGCACTACACCTTCCCCTGACTCTGCTGAACCGTCTTCCTTTTCTCAGGCCTAAAAATCTCCTCATTTGCGTAAAGCCATGTGTGAGGAGTATGATGCTCTTCTTCATAATGCTACATGGACCCTTATCCCCTCTCATTCTATACAAAACATTATCGGGTGTAAGTGGGTCTATCGAATTAAGCGAAAGCCTGATGGTTCGATTGCTCGCTATAAAGCACGACTTGTGGCTAAAGGGTTTCATCAACGCCCTGGTATTGACTACACTGAGACATTTAGTCATGTTGTCAAACCTACTAAAATTCGGCTAATCCTAAGTCTGGCAATATCCAAAGACTGGTGTTTACGCCAATTGGATGTTAACAATGCATTTTTACAAAGGACTCTTACTGAAGATGTCTTCATGGAACAGCCTCCAGGCTTTATACATCCTCAATATCCACGGCATGTATGTAAACTCCAAAAGGCCATTTATGGACTTCGTCAGGCTCCATGGGCCTGGTATACTGAACTTGGTCTATACTTGTCTTCAGTTGACTTCATTAACTCTAAGTCTGATGTCTCATTTCTACGCCAACAACATGGGTGCACTATCTATCTTCTGGTCTATGTGGACGATATTATTGTCACCGGTGATAATTCTATAGAGGTTCGAGTATTTATCAAGCTATTGGCCGATAGATTTTCTCTTAAAGATCTTGGCCTCCTGAATTATTTTCTCGGTGTCGAGGCCACGTTTGCGTCTTCTGGTCTCTTCCTTTCACAGAGAAAGTATATTCATGACTTGCTGTTGAAGACAAATATGCAGGATGCAAAAGAAGTTACTACTCCTTTGTCCTCTAGTGACTCATTTAAGTTATGTGATGGCAGTCTTGCTACAGACTCCACTCAGTATCGGCAGGTCGTTGGCTCCTTACAATATCTCGCTCTTACTCGTCCAGATATCTCCTTTGCAGTTAATAAATTATCTCAATTTATGCATCGGACGTCTACTTTACACTGGATTGTTGTCAAACACTCTCCCCCTCATCTTCATGCCTTTGTCGATGCTGATTGGGTGGGAAATATTGATGATAGAACATCCACATCAGGTTATATTATTTTTCTTGGTGCTAACCCGATTAGTTGGAGTTTTAAGAAACAAAAGACAGTTGTCAGGTCTAACTACTGAAGCTGAATATCATGCTATTGCCACTGCTGTTACCGAACTTAATTGGATCACCAACTTGCTTAAGGAGCTTCACATTCACTCTACTTCTATGCTTGTTATTTATTGTGACAACATTGGTGCGACTTACCTTTGTGTAAATCCAGTTTTTCACTCCCGCATGAAGCATGTTGTCATTGACGTTCATTTTGTGCGAGATCAAGTTGTCCGCCAGCAGCTCCGTATTTCTCATGTTCACACGGCTGATCAACTTACTGACTCTCTCACAAAGTCTCTGGCCCGCAAACCTTTTTTCTTACATCGGTCCAAGATCGACATCCTTGACAGGAGCTCGATCTTGCGGGGGCATGTTAGCTGAACAGATTTGTAACTGAACGAGAATATCTCGTTCTGAATCTTGTATAAATAGGTGCTCACTCAATAAATAATATGGGTTTTTTGTGTTGTCACCTCTCTTTCTCACTCCGGACTGGTGCAGTTTTTGATCCTAAAGTAAGGGTAGCAAACTCGCTTGAAATGTACAACTTCGGTACATAGAGTAAGCATGGAGAAATTTTCCTGATTAGTGATCCTGAGAGTTAACATTGGACATGTTCAGTGTGACCCTTGCCGATCACGAATATTGAGCCATAGAGGGGGATAGTTGATCCCACGAGTAAGCAATTTTTGCTAGTTGCTCATATTGCCATGATTTGTTTTCCAATGTCTTTTGGATAAGGGGAACTAAAGGAAACATCCAAGGTGTGCAGACAAGACAACAAAGCACCAGGACATGCATATCGGTATCATGCGTCAACTTATGCCTACATTTTTGGATGTTCTTTCATGGATAATAATAGAAGAATCTATTTTGCTGGAATATTAGCGTAAGCAATAGACTATTTGTAGGTCTGATGAAGTCTTCAATTAATTCTTTCTTTGTGGAGTTTGCAGCTCTGTGATATCTCCCAGCCAATGCCATATCCATAGATCAAGCTGGAGACTATTGGAAGCTACAGTCGAACACTTACAAGACAGCCTAGCTAGCGATGTAACTCTCATTTTGGCATCTCTACAAAATCTTTGCAGCAGGACATACTCTCAAACTCCGTGATGAAAATTGTGTCTTGGATTCCTCACATTCTAATTTCATGAAGGAATATTTCTGTAGATGTCGTCCACTCACTCAGAATCTAAACAGTTTCTTGGCCAGTCATTGGGACATCAGAGGGCATATGGATGAAATAGTAAGTGCAAATTGGATCTTTTTTTGTGTATCTTTAATTTGACTCGGCTGTGCTGTTTTGAACAGGCTCACCAAATATACACCATTCGCTACTCCATAGTTTGGCATGAAGATACCCTCCCTTTGGTCACTTACCTAAGCTTCGTAAGTGAGTGGTGGTTCAATGGATCTAAGTAACATTACTCTTTTCTTTCTTTCGTTCGTACTTTTGCAGTAAAATGATTATAAATCATGCTCTCCTCAATACAAAACAGAGGATTTAGCAAGAACTGCACCTGCAAACTTAGCAGCATTAGAATATTAGGGCATGTAATCCTGGTTATGAAGCATTTAAGCTCGTCTAAGATTTGTCGAGGAATCGGATGCAGTCGTACTAATTTGTTTGAAATCTCACTCTCTTCTCATGTATCTGCTATCACAACGCTCAAATTTAATTGTGTGTGCACCTCATTGACCAAGGACAATAAGACACTATAGGCCTACATGTCGCATACATTACAGCTCCTGCGACAATTCCCGGTAGTCCCATTGTTTCCGGTCATGTAGAGGGGATTCTTGTGGCACTCTCCTGCGGCAGCCCATTGAGCACAAAACTCGCTTGCATCTGAGCCTGTGGATTGTCGAAGGACCTGACATGGATCCATTTTGGTGCTGACCACTTCTCACCTTCCATGACAGGGCAGCTTCCATGTAAACTGGCCGGATCTGTTGTGCCATTGATGTGAAGACTGAAGAAGAGCACAGCGTCACCCTTGCGAGGTTTCACTGCAAGCACGCATACAAACCAGAAGAACAGGAAGGAAGGTAAACACTCTCTCGATAACCACACATTTTATGTGTTTACCTACCATACATGCATACATAAACATCTTCGAGCTGATCATACAATTAGCATTCTTACGTTAAGTACCTGCAAGGCCATTTCTTGCACACTCACACCAGGTTTCATCTTTATGCTGAGATGAAGCACCCTGAAACAGTCACATATAACTCCGATTCCTTCTAAAGCCACCACAATAAATTTAGCAGGCTTTTAAGTTTCTTTACTGTGGCATATCGATACATTAGCACTGTGGCATATCGATGTCCTCCTCCTCCTGCTCGATTCTTTGGATCACGAAAATAGTCATAATGCGGTTCATACTTTTGACCATCCTGGTAACGCAGTACTTGAATGGATTCACCGTTTTCTGCTTTATTGGAAAGTGTTGCTAATTAATTATTACATATAGAAAGGATAAACAAACAACAATATATATATATATATATTAGATCAAGCAATTGTACAAATTCCATATGGAATTACCCTCTGGAAGAAAGGTCCATGTGGCAATTCTGCTCTCGATTCTTGCGATTACCTCATCCTTGGACCCAAGAGAAAGATTTATGTTAGATTCCATCTGATTCAAACTTAGTGTCATGTCACTCGAGCGACAGTAGGGATCAGCATTTCCAATCGAAAGATGGACACTTGTCGATTAGATCTCAATTCTCGGTCGGTCGGTCGGCGTCTCCAATTAATTTTGACTAACCGGTGAATAGATGGTTTGCTGTGGGAGGTGGAGAGACTCGAAAAAAAGATCAAACTGTTTTACTCGAGCTTTTGTTGATCATCCGCAGTAAACAAATCTAATAAAAAGAAGTGTAAAAAAAAAAAAATCTGATTTTTATGAGCCGTGGTAAGTCTAAGCTTTTAATCGGTAGAAATATTCCATGAGCGAGAAGGAAGATGACCAAAGAGAGGGAAGGGAAACCAAAGTACCTGGTGCTTCTGGAGGAACATGCCGGAGCTCGTCCGCACGTTGCTCTTGACGCTGTTGCCGGAGCCGTTGTCCGCCACCATCGATCTCGCCATCTTGCTCCTCGCCTGCTCGAATTTGACATGGAAATGAGCAGACGTGCACGCAAATTTTAGAGCCATGAAGAGGCAATGACAGGAACATCTCTGTACCAGTTGGACGATGTGATCACATTCCTCGTCAGAAAGAAACCCCTTGTACAGGAAGATCCTGTTCGAGAGAGAGAGAGAGAGAGAGCCAACTGGGTTTGAGCTCCAAGAACAAATCACTCACTACATGCATCTACACGTATGATTGGTCTTAAATTGGCACCTGGGACGCCAAGAGATCTGGATGACACGTCTGGGGTCGTACAAGTCGGGCTCGGCGATGCCGATAGGGACGAGGCCGGGGAAGGAAGCGAGGAAGATAACGACAGAGGAGAAGAAGAAAGCGAGAGGGGAGGCGTATCCCATTGCGGGTGCGGAGGAGCAAGTGCTTGTTCCTTGTTCATCGCTGCGTTATATAAAAGGCAAGCGACGGTGGAAGGAGAGTTCGAAGGTTTCATAGGCGCCCACCGTGTGCTTTTTGGTTTTGCGTTTCCTGCGGCTGGAGCTACGGAAGACCCCTCTCTCTCTCTCTCTCTCTCTCTCTCTCTCTCTCTCTGGGTCTCTCTCTCCCTCTCTCCCTCTCTCTCTCGTTTTTGACCTTCTCTGTATTGTGTGCGAAGGCGACGAAAGCTCTCTCTCTCTCTCTCTCTCTCTCTCTCTCTCTCTAGAGTCAACTCCAGACTCATCGTTTTCTAATTCAAAGGTGTAACCTCAGGTGCACCGGTCCGGTCCGACCGGCTTCGTTTGGCCACGGAGCGGCTCTTGGTCGACCTTTGCATCGACGCAAAATTAAAACGACCAAAGGACTGCTCTACCTTTCCATCGATATTGATATAGACGTCTACTACAATTAGGATGCGACCTTTCTTTGTAGGCTTACGACGTGTTCGTCCATAGTGTTAATTTCCTCATAGCTCACCACATTCGTCAGGTCATTTGTGTCTCTTGCCACTTCTTCAACACTGGCTACGAGAACTAAAAAGCGATAGTGCAGGGTGATTGAGGAGAGGGTGTAAGCTATCCTACTAGGCTAGAATTGAAGGATGAGATTGTGGAGCAAACGACAGTGAGTGGAAGCGACAACCTATTGTCACGAACTTAATTAGTTTTGCCTAAGTCGTGCGGCACCCTTGCGTGTCTGTTCATAAAAGTTATCCTCTCCGAAACCTCCTTTGATCCCTTAGGATCTACAAAAGAGAATACAAGTTAAAGAAATTATTTTACATGGGATACACAAGTAATCATTTATGCAAACATTTTATAGTCAATGCAAATTACATTCATGTAATTCACAAGCTTTGAATGGTTGCACAACAAATAGTAATGATCCGTTATAGATCGAAATTCTCATAAGTGTCCACATGATACAACTCTCATTTATAAACTAAAAATGATCATAAAAACTAACCAAACAAATAGTAATGATCCGTTATAGATCGTAATATGTTGTACAAAGCAAAAACAAAAACTAAAAGACAAGAACATACATGAGCATTATATTGAATACGTTGTTTACATCTTTATCTATGATATCACGTGGTTAGCTCACACTAGGAAACAACCATGAACCAACCACTATGGGTTTGCTCTTGACGACTCGGGTGATCTTTGATGTGGCTGCAACAATTAGTCTCGTAGGCACGTCGGAGTGCACCTCTGGTCGTCGAAGCATCACCCAACTACTCGATTGTCACATCTTGCTCTCGGAGCTTGATGGCAAACCACAACGTGGTTGTGAGGGCCATAATCATTTCCTAGTGCGAGCCAACCATGCAGGTCGTCACTTCCATGCATTAACATTCGCTCCATAACCCCATCCTCCAGCTCCAGCCTAATAGAACGACCTCCACCCTCTACTAAACTACCACGCATCATCGCTTCATGGTCGTCCAACAAGGATTTGAGGGTTTCTTAACTTGAGGCGCCGCAATGGACTCGAAAGTGGAGAGATAAGAATTAGAAGATGAGGACATAGAGTGCGAAGGGGAGGCTACAAGATCAGGATCACAGGAAGCACACAAGGGGGCAATCTTGCGTCAAAGACACGACAACTAGCATTAAGGGAGTGGAAAGGAGCACATGTGACCTGATGGATTTGATAAGCCATGAGGAAGTTGGTGATATGGATGAACACATTGTAGGCTCAACAAAAGGAAGGTTAAGTTTGGCTTAGTACCACTGCTTTATATCTATGTCGATGTTATTCGACAATTGTATTGACGTCGACGCATATACATAACAACACCATTTTGATATAGTTACCAAAGCCTCTAGTGGTGTCACCCTCCGTCATCATCGAAAACGTAACTATAATGTTAAAATTATATTTTTTACTATAATATGTTAAAATTATATTTTTTACTCATTATTATTTTACTTTTATTTAGAAAAAAAATAGATGTTTTAACTTGATAATTATAATTTTTTTTTTTTAAAGTATGAGAACCGATATAAGAAACAAGGTCTAACTACTGTTAGCCCGCCCTCAAAACTTAATAGTGTGTCCAGTACTTGACAAAAAAAAAAAAAAATGGATTCAAGAGAGATAGAACGAAGCAGTCAAAACCGTCAAATCATCATCATAGCGGCTCGGTAGACTCGAATTGGATTCAATTCGATCGAGTCAATCGTGGTGGGTCGGAAATTTCAAACCGGCGGCCAATGATGTCTCTCGGCCGTAAAGGGCTCAAAAAACTTGGCCCGCCACCACTACTTGACAAAACCGATTCAATGGACGAAGAGAGCAATCAAATGCTTTGAATCACCATTTCATACCACTGCGCGAACATGCCTTGGTCATAAGACAAATCTTCACCTCCCCCATTAAAAATCCTCTTTTTTTTTCATTCATATTTTTTTTTGTTATTCATATTTTTTTAAAAAAATAAATAAATAATTTAGTATTCATAATATCTTTAATTTTATTTTATTTTTATTTATTTCCCACATTCCCCACTTGACACCCTACTATCGAAGAAGCACCCATCATCACCCGTTGTTATTGATCATCGACCTCAGTTTGCCCATCTATCATCGATCTTCCACTAACATCATCATCGTCAGCTTTGTTGGCTGGCTATGGAAGAGGAGGAAGCCATGTCGATTGTCACTTGCTTGTAATCGATTTTTTCGTTAGTTTTGTTGTCTACAAAAGAGGAGGAGGAAGATGATGATGATGAGAAAAAGAGGATGAAGAAAGAAAAAGAAAAGAAAAAAAATAATATTTTGATATATTTATAAAAAATAATTTTAAAATAAATTAAACAATTTTAATATTTTCAAACAACGAAAAGACAGACCAAAGTAATCAGATATTTTATCACCCATCCCCGTGGTCGATCCTCGTAACGATGGAACCATTTGATGACACTAATTCCAGAAGAAATGTTGATGATTTTGAATGGTGTTTAAATTGATTTCCTAAGTTAGAATACGATTTATCTTTAAATTATTTTTTAGTAATTTTATGGTTTTAGTATTATTATTTTTTTATCTTGACTAACTTTGAGATCCCAGAAGATTAAATATAATTGATAGCCAGAGCTGTGTAGGTGTTGGAGATGGTGACACGATTGAGATCTGATCCATGAATCAGGTCGCTGCTTTGGATCGTCAAAGATGGTGAAAGAAAAGAAGCAATAAAGAGAGAGAAGCAAAAGGGAAAGATACTTTTAGTAGATGAATTGCCATTCTACTCCTCCCACTTTGTGTCGTCGTCGTTCTATAGCTAAGTGCATTGATACAAGACTAGATGATTTGTCATGCATATTTATTAAGCTATTTTCTCAATGACCTTACACTGCTCATTTCTCATCACCAGTGAACCACAACATTATCCTCACTCACACATGCAGTGAGAGGAGAGAGAGAGAGAGAGAGAGAGAGAGAGAGAGTAAAAAAAAAAACAAAAAGCTGAGATTAAAGTCTCTTCAATTCATCAGATTGCTTTGGTCACAGCCAAAACATGACATGCATGGCTTGGTTTTCTTTTTATCTGCTCATCTTTCCATGGCAAAAGCATGGTCGTATAGTTGCTAGGATGATATCAGCAAACTTCAAACGATTAGGTTGTTCTTTTGTGATCGAGGATAGTGTACTAGATTTACTTTTCTTTTAAATCAATAAAGAGAGATGACAAATCTCTTCACATCTTTGACAAGACTTCTGGAATGGACTGCTGGTTTCAACAACAGTCGGCAAAGCAAGGATGTCTGTCATCAGTGGCTAATGTCTCAGGAGTCTTTGAAGGTGGCCCATTCCATGGAGACATGCAAGCTGAGACCCACACTCTGCAATCCTTCCTTGCGAGCGGAAGCCTCCATTTCTTTTGCGCACCACTATGTTCCGACCGGAGGTCGTCGAAGTCTCCCCAATCTCCTGACAAGCACACCCATAGACAAGGATGCAGTATCAGCTTCACCGATCCCAACAGTCACACAGTCTCACCTTAGAGATGCTACGCATCGATTTCAGAATGAGAGGAGAACAAACATGAAGAAATCAACAAGCACCTGCCTTGATGATACGTAGGAAAGGAAAGGAGCCAACCTATAGAGCTCGATAGATTTCAAAAAGCTTAAGCGAAAACACTGTGAGCTAGCTATATATGTACCTGTTGTGAATGGGATCAGGCCCCTCGGGCACCCTCCTCTTGCAGGCATCGAGAGGATCCAAGCTCCTGTTCACGGTGAGCATATCTGTTGATGGAGCCACGACTGCAACAGGCGCTGATGGTGGTGTTCCTCCACTAATCGTGGATGCAGGGAGAAAGAGCTCGATACACAAGAAGCATACTAGGCCGGTGGCCAAGGCCCTCGTGGACCTTCCACCGCCCATCCCTTTCCTCTCTTCTTCTTCCCCTTCTCCTAAAGATCGGAGTAGGAAGAGCAAAGCTAGGGAGAGAGGAGTGAGAGCTTTCGGCAACGCTGTTGTCTTGTGGATGAGTCTTCTCGTTACGTATGAATCCTCCCTCAAGAGATGGGATGGGGGGGGGGGGGGGGGCAATTTTGGTGCACTTTTGTACAATCGAAAAGTGAATGCAAAAAGGAATACAATAAGAAGAATCCCATGCCTTGGACCAAAAATGGTCCCACGAACTGCTTTATATGGCTTGGCTTTGTGTTGGAGCTCAAAACTGCTCGTGCTCAGCTCAAACATGCGTGTTCTGATCCACCTTTCTTGCCCAATAGATTAAAAGTTGGACGTCAGTGAGGGACTCCGTGGTGGATTGATGGAGAGTCGTAGGACCAGAGAATGGCTTGAAACTGTGAGAGAGAGAGAGAGAGAGAGAGAGAGAGAGGCAATGTGTAGAAGCAGATGGTCCCAGTAAAATTGCAGAGAGGGACAAATGGACCATTAAAATAAAACAAGAACAAGGAGAAAAAGGGCTACATTGCAATTGGAAAACACCGAATACAGTTGTTCACGACTAAAGAAGATCTGTACTGGGTGGGAACAAAAAGTGATGATGACAAAGACATCAAATGCTTCAAGTTTTGGATTCAGTCATACTGAGGATTAATTCTCCTGATAATTGTTTGTGGGAATTCAATTTTTAGATTTGTGTGAAACCTGATGACATCTTTTGGTTGGAAGATTTAATGAGCAAGCAATTTGGCTGCTCCAATGCAAACAATCTCAGCTGAGGATAACAACTTTTACAATGGCTGCTTTCAGTGCAAAAAGAAATCATCCAATTCCGAATGATAACATCTCAGCTAAATAAAAAATAACTACAGACAGGTGTGATTTCTTATTCTGCTCCACTGCAGTGCAAACAAAACAGCAAACAATGGATCGTCCATGGCATGCAGTGAAACGATAAAAAAATTTAATCTTTACCATCAGAATTTCAACTCAATATACCAAGAAAGAACATACAAAGTCAATCCAAGATTTTCTGGGTGATTAAAGTGAAGCTGTAAAATCCTCATTTATTATAGAATATGCTAAACCACATAAAGCAACATTATGTGTATGCTGTAAATGATATATATATTCATATAATCAAAAGCACCACCACTTGTAGGGAAAGGAGACGCTGCAGTGGGCACTCAGAAACACTGGAAGCCATGGCAAATGGACAAAATTATGAGGAGAATTATTGCGATAACGATGCCAAAGACAATCAGCTTCATCTTCATATTCTCTATCCACATTTTCCTCTTCATCTTTGTACCCTGTTGCCTGAAATCTTGTGCCTGAAATTCCATACATTCGGAGATCCATTAGAACTATGAACATGGAAAATCATCATCAACATGCTAAAACTGAGTAGAAAAAGACCACAGATTCTCCTATCCGAAATAAATTAAACAAATATACTACTACCGACTACATCCATACATATATATATATATATATATATATATATATATGACAAAATGCATTTTGTACCTGGGAGCGAAGGTTTTCTGTTTTGTCAACAAGCAGCTCAATTTTCTCCCCGCGATCAAGAACCTAAAACCAGAAGAAATAGGAACCATAACTTACTTGTTGTATTGGCAAGAAAACAAGTTGGAATATATAAACTTCACACATAACTGGAGGATTAAACAGCAAAACACATCACCTTCTCAATATTTTCCATCATGACTCCTTTGACTTCAGAAACCTGAGCTTTCACTTTGGCCAGCTTGTTTATCTCCTCAGGGTGCTCCACGCAATATTTCATGTGCTCCTTAAGCTTAGACCTGATATGTCAGTGATAACTTCATAATCTAATATGCTAAAACAAACCTACAACAACTAGGTTGGAGGAGAAAAACGAGGTACTTGAACTCTCGGTTTAGACTTTTGGCTGTAGCCGTTGAAGCTTTTCCTCCTCCATATCTTTTATTGAAGTCCTCCTTAACCCTCTCTAGGAAGGCTATGGGAATTTGCCTGCCAGCCGACTCAACAGCAACCACACAATATGCTGCAACATTGATATCTCAATTAAGCTCCAATTAGTAAAACCAATACAAGAAGCATCCATTAGAATGTCTGGAAGGTAAACAATCATTATCCTATTATAAGAAACCTAGTAACCTGGCCCTTGCTATTTGGACAAAAGCAAGTAATGGGACTTGGAGAAATATGTCAAAAGGCACGTGTGAGACCAAAACACATCGAGAAAAATATCGCCCTGGTTTGTGAACCTATGTTGTTCTTATTGACAACACTTTCGTTAGAATCCACAATGTGGTTTAGTGGTAATTCCAACAAGTGCTTCTTGTGAACAAAAATAAATTGCTAGAAGTTGCAATTTGCACATGTAGCTGTTTGGACGCCGACAGTATAGTTACTAACTAAAGTTGCAACTAAAATAGCAGTGGTGGCTAGTGCTCAGAGAGGAAGGAACTTCATCAATATCCTCCAAGAA
Organism: Ensete glaucum; assembly: GCA_021527575.1. Classification (NCBI taxonomy): domain Eukaryota; kingdom Viridiplantae; phylum Streptophyta; class Magnoliopsida; order Zingiberales; family Musaceae; genus Ensete; species Ensete glaucum. The sequence continues at coordinate 43,182,474 of CM038558.1, forward strand.
ACAAGCTATATGATGTGACATGTATAATCTTCTAGCTTCATATGTCCTGTATACTACTATGAATCATTTCATTCTTATTTTGCGCAGCATAAAATGGTTGAGCATCTAGTTAAACACCAATTAAAGAAAAAACATCAATAACCACTTGATTTCATTGTGTTAGATTAATAGCTAACTATATACCTGTTAATTAGAAAAAACATTCCTTTCTAGGCTTTACTCGAAGGAACTAAAATTATTTATGGCTAGTTATTGACAGCATCCATGTGCAACTAGTTAGTTCATCATTAACTATATCTACCAAAACAAGAACGGCAGTTGACCTAACTTCCAAGGATACAATTACTTTGGTTTTGGGAAGCAAACAATGAATACGTTTTCCTTGTCATGCGGTGAATCAAAGGCCCCTTGCATCCCTAAGAGAGGTATCCTGTGGAGCTTCCCAAAAACTTTAGTTGTTTTATATTTTATATACATTCACATAACTTGACAGGTAAACTTTTAGTCATAAACAAGGTTTGACTTACCAGTCCGTGCATCGGGCAATACGCACAGTGCATACCACGTCGTCGCGGGCGAGGGCGGCGATGGCGCGCGGGTGAGGACGTCGCGTGGAAAGTAGGTTCTTCTTCTCCTCTTATTCTTTTTTCTTCTTTTCCTCTTCTTCTTCTTCTTCTTCTTCCCTTTTTCTCCCTCAATCGATCGCCGACAGTCAATTTCTCTCTTAATCGACCGTCGACGATCGATTTATCCCTCAATCGGCCGCCGACGGTCGAAATCAACCGTCGACGTTCAATTTTTGGCGGTACGGCCCAGTAGCGGGCGGTCCGCATACCGGTAACCTGACGGACTGGTATGTACTACCCGTACAGATCGAAATTGCAAACCTTGGTTGTAAAGATTCTAAATCTAGTCAAGGGATTTCTCAATCTTCAAAAGATTCAATTGGTCTAACAGACCAAATTTCGAAAAGGCCAGAGAAGGTGAGAGTATTCTAGTCCTAGTGTGATCAACCAAGCTTGTAACTGTTCTTTCCACCTAACAAATTTTGAGCAATTGTCTTTTTTGATGCATTAGTGTATTATTGTCTTGATCATTGTTGTTGTGTTGGTGTATTATTGCAAAAGTGATAGATTTCATGTTCAAGTCCACATAACAATATTATGCACTATCTAATGTAATTAAAAAAATTCAAAAATATTTTTTATGAAAAATAAATTTGAGAAATTGAACCACAAATCTTGAAAATGAAGATTAATCTGGGGTCACTAGGCAAGTTCTAAATTTTTCATAAGCAAAAAGATAAATCAAGAAGAGCTATATCATGCAAATGTCTTGATCATTGCTGTCGTTGTTTATTTATTGAGCAGAAATGCAATTGATAATTTCTATATTTTTTAAAAATTTTAATTTGTTATATGATATTTGTTTCAAGCAAATAATTATCAGATACATATTTGTAAGAAATTTTATTTTCATTTAATTCAGAATTATAATTTAAAATAATTAACGATAGTTTTGAAATTTAAATCCTGATATTTAGATCTAATTTTCATAATTTTAAAGTATTATAACATAGAATAGTTGAATCAGTCAAGAAAAAATGTAAATTTTGCAACATTCTAGAGAAAATTTAAAACTATTTACAATGAAAGACCAGGAGTTTCGTTTCAAAATAAAAACAACAAGTGAATATTTATTCCAGAAAAGGGGATGTAAAAATATTTGCAAGCAGGTCATAATATGTATTATTTATAACAATGGTTAAAATACTGTTTTAAATTAAATAACATATAGAAATAGAACAGCTAATAAAACTCTTCTATCAAATAGAAAACTATTTTGACAGATAAAAATAAAAACTAGCTTTTAAAGATAGAAATGTTCAGTTTTCTAAAATTGTTTTTTTCTGAATCAGTAAATCTTTTCCTGAACAGAATTTTTTATAAAATAATTATTTCTGAAAAAAATATAATTTTAATTGAAAAGAAGTTTTTGCTTTTATAAATGAATCTGAGATATATAATTTGGAACTTTAATTTAATAACTCCTTTTAGAAATTTAGCAAATAATACTTGTTTCAATGAAAGAAGATGTATTAAAAATAGAAATATGTTTCTCCAAAAAAGAAATAATTTTCTGTAAATAAAAAATATAAAAGAAAAGTTCATATCTAAAATATTACTTTAAAAATATAAAATATCCAAAAAAATTTCAGAAGTAAGGTCTCTAAATTAGTTCCATTCAAACTTAAATTTGAATTCAAAATATCAAATAAGTTTATAACAAAGTAGTTCTTATAAAGTAATAGCTGTTCATAATACTATTCCAAAGATAAAACTATTATTTCCAAAAATAACTATTTTTAAGAATAAAAAAATGAATTTCAGATAATATATAAATTTGATGACAAGTTTATCTAAAGATAAGGTGAGATAAATTACATATTTTAAATTACAACTAAATGTACTACCATAATCTAATTAAACAATAGTGATATAAATGATTGGACTTTGTAGTGGGTATGACAGGATTACTTTTAATCATTATATATATATATATATATGTATATATATGTATATATATGTATATATATATAGAAATCTGTCTGAAAGAGGCTAACAATGTGTAAATAAAGAAAATCGTTATCATAACTTGTAAAAGAAAAGAAAAAAGAAGGAAACAAAAGAGAAAATGTTTGAGAGCGAAAGCATAAAATTTCTATCAGAGAAGTAGAAACCTTTATTTATTAGATGGCTGATTTATGTTGACTTTAATGATTTTCAGGACTCTTTCTTTTTAATTTCGTTAGTATTAACAGTAAGCTCGATGAATGGTATTGATTTATGAAAAACTTACTCCTACTCCGTTATTTAACATCTCTATCGATAAGATATTAGCTTTCTCCTTGGTGTATTGGTAAAGTGCATCTAGGTAATTATTTTATGGACCAAAAGTTATTCTTGAGGATAGTTGATCCAAAGAGGACTTTTGAAATTGTAACAATTTTACTTTATCTAGCCTTGCATGTGATTGTATTCTTTATTGTTTCATTCCTTTCTTGATTGGCTTAAGTATTGTTATTTATTAGAGCTCAATATATTATTTTTTGTCTTACACGAAGAGGAAAAGAAAATCTTTAAACGTTGCACATTCATGCATCTTTCCCCAACGTTCAAAAATATAGGACGTGATCCAATAACACCAGAAACCACAGAAGCAGCCGAATCAATCGCTCAAACCCTTACGCGATCCATCCAAAACTAACGCCGCAGAACTAACATTGTCCCCACTGATGAACCGCAAGATAGAAACGCGACAAAAATCGACCAAATCGCAAGACAGGGGATTCGGGGACTCACTGTAACCATCTTGGACGAGGTAATTGAAGGTGTGGCCGTCGCAATTGTAGGTAAACTTGTTGCTGGTGGCGGGGAGCTTCTGGAGGCATTGGGAAGCGACGGTGGTGAAGTTGCCGGTGAACTCGGTGTATTCCGCCAAGATCACCGTCCCACGGGCGACGAAGCTATAGATCAGAGATTGCTGCCCCATCTCCCCGCCACCAGAAGAAGAACGTAACCCTAGATCTGCCGAAGCTCCACGGGAGGAGGAAGGAGAGGCGTGAGGAGATCGAACAATGACGACGTAAAAAGGGGCTGTTCTGGTTTTATTATTCGCATTTGGAAGCTCGAGGAAATGATGCCAAGAATAAATGTTTATGCATCCCACGGGTTCTATTTTTGGGAGGGAACCGTTCCGTTTCAGGGAGAAGCGTGTTTTGCCCACACCCCCACTTCAATGGCAAGAAGGGATGACAGCAGTTATTGAGGTTGGCTTTGGTATCGTCCAAGTTTTTGATGCGTTTATGAATTAAAAAATATTGTTCATCTTTATTTACACCTGTTTTTAGATAATTCATTTAATGGTCATCGCTTCACAGTTAATTTTAGACGGTATGAGATCCAATGTGTAGGGACGAAATCCAAATTACAAACCTTTTTTTTTATATATAATTTTGCTATTTGTTTGCCGGACATTTTCGGATTATAAAGAATGTGCGTGTCATGATTATAATTTTTTATTATTTAATTTTAAAAAATTAAAAATATTCGTTTATTAAATAAAGATAGGTTTCTTCATATATTATCTTATCATTAACTTTTTTATTTACATATTAATCTTTGATAAAGTGAATATGATATATTATTATTAGATAAAAATTTTAAATATGAATTTTTTTTATTATGGTATTAATTGATGGATCTAGCGTACCATCACATTAAGTGTAAAATTTTATCAAACAAAATGTAAAATACTTATATTTTTAATGATTAGATATTATTAGAAATATATATCTTTAATGACTTGGTATATATAAGAATGTTGAAGATAAAAATATTACGCTTTCGAGATGGAAGTGTTGCATTTCGGAGATGGAGGTATTGCACTTTCAATGTGTTATCTGTATCAAGACTAGGGTCAGGAAAAGTTTTCTAACCTAGTCTCTCTGATGCTTAAGTTAGTAATTCGATATATGTAAACGTAGGTTTGATTAATTTAAGAAAGAAGAGAGCTTTTTATTTTTTTTGTTTAGAATGTGTTTTTATATCTTGAAGAAAGGGAAATAAATTTATGATGATATTTTTTGTCGAGCAAGAGAAAAAATTTATGATTGTAAAATTTAGGATTACTTTTATTATCATAATAATAATAAAGGAGAATGAAAGCTTCTGCTTCTTTGTTTTGATTTTTTTGTACACTTAAGGGAATGAACGATGGCTTGAATCTCGCGTGGTAATCATATGAGATGGATTTTTATTGTATTTCTTATTAAAAAAATTTGTTTCTTTTTTACTTCAATTATTTTAGCACTAGATTGTCCTATTTCTTAAATGAAGCCCGAGAACTCATTACCTATAAAACCCTTTGCTTATTAGTTCTACATGTTTTTGTGAGAGTTATACAAAGAAAACTAATGGAACTTCCATCATTACTTGATCTTTGTTGTTGCCATGGAAGCCTATCTTCGTCATCCTTATTTACTCAGGTAGGAAGGTGATGTGACTGTATTTTTGAATGAATTCTCAATCAAAATCTATATAAATATTGAGAATAAGTGTTTGGACAATTAATCACACTTGGAGTTTAATTATAATCAATATTAATATGCATTTATAACTTTATAAAAAGGATATAAGACATGAATAATCATCTTATTATCAATAGTACTATCAATATAGTGGTAATTAGTTATGCCACTTCAACATATTGATCTTTAGATTAAAAAAATTATATTGAAATCCCTATTGTTATGAAAGTAAAATATTTAGCTAAATTTACTATAATATATTAGTTTTATCAATGAAAGATATAATATATGACAACACGTCTAGGTATAGTATAAAAATAATAGGTAAAAATGTAATTTTAACGTCCTAGTTATATTTTCAGTGTTGGTAGGCAGTGATGCCAATGGCATAGTGGTCAATGAGAATGCTGGGAACTTCATGCAGTTCTTGTAGGAGTAAAGGATGATGAGGAGAGAGAGTCACATCGAGAGATGAGACAAAAGGAGAGAAAGAAAAAGACGATGTAGATACCAATGTTCTACATCTGTGTTAACATCGATAATGATGCAAGTAAGGATAGCATGCTCTATATCTATATCGTCACCGACAACAATGCAAGAAAAAGTGATGCTCATACTTCTTCCCCTCTTATCACTCAATTATAATGGGGAAGAAGGATGAGTGATGTAGAATGATGTAGGGATGTGGAGCATTGCTCGTTACTATTCCGTTTTGCTTCGCTCATCCTTATTCCCACCCCTTGCGTATGTTGAGTGGTAAAAGTGGAAAAAAGATGAGAACCACCATTCCTTCTATCGTTGTCGATGTCGACATAGATGTAAAGTGCGTTGCCCTTCCTTGTATCATTGTTGGCATCGACAAAGATTCAGAGTGGTGTCACTCAACATCTACATCAATGTCACACAGATGCAAAGAGATGTTGCTCTGCATCTGTGTCGACACTGACAATGATGTAGGGAAATGTGATGCTCATCCTTCTTCCCCCCTTCCCTGCTCCCTTATCATTCTTCCCCTTTTGTCGCTCGATATACCTAAGGGAGGAAGAAGGATAAGTGATGTTTGGCATCCCTACATTATTCTACATCGCTTATCCTTTTTGTCCCTTGCGCATACCAAACAATGAAAGGGGAAGAAGGATGAGGGATCAGGGAAGGAGGGAAGAAAGATGAGCATCGCTCTTTCATGCATCGTTGTCGACACCAATGCAAATGTAGAACAATCCTTTCACCACTTTGCATTTGCATTAGCACTAACACAATTGCCAAGCAGTGTCGAAGCAAATGTAGAGCATCAACATCTGTCTCGTCCTCTTCTTTCCCTTTCTTTGTCTCACCTTTCGCCATCACTCTCCCACCTCCTCCTCCTCATCCCTTACAAGCAGTCCCCAATATTCTCACATATCATTCCATTGATCTTTGTCACAATTGAAAACATAATTGATATGCTAAAATTATTTTTTGCTTATCATTTTCATATCAGCATGTGCTATCGGGTGTTATACATTATGTAAGTAAGATCGATGATATTATAATAAATAAAATTAAATATTTTACTTTCAACTATAGAAATTATAATACAAATCTTTTAAATTTAGAGATCTAAATACTAAATAGGTATAACTACAAGAGTAATATATAATTAACCCTTTTACGCTGCATCTCCCATATGACTCTAATCTTGCAAGTATTTGTTACTAAGGACCAATATGATGCTAATCTAATTTTTGGTATTTCCAATCTTTATTTTGCCCATACCGGTGAGAAAAGGGTCTCTCCCACTTGGAGCTCGAATTCTCTCTCTTGCGGCGACCCACTTCCATTTTTAGCGTTGCCCTTTCTATTCTCTCTTTGCCACCACAGTGGACAGACAACACCGATGGCTCCTGCCCGAGAAGAGGAAGGCTCGAGTGCAGCTGAGGAAAAAGAAAGCGAAAAATATGTTGAAGAAGAAGCAGGAGGAGACGACGAGGACGATGCACAAGAAGATGCTCCTTCCCACCTTCCCCTCGCCCCTCGCTCGGAGGTAGCCTATTAGCGAAAGACCAAATAATTTTCTTGTCCCTCTTTGCTTCTACTCGTAAAAAACTTGATGATTGTCTGATTAGGTCGAGTTGTAAACCTGCTTGTTGACACTATTTCTCGGCAACCGGGTGTCGAATCCGGCCTTTCGCTTCCTGCAGCATCTGCCGAAAAACTAATGCTCTCTTTCACACATAAACTCGAACAGTTGATATGCTTCTTTATATATATATATATATATATATATATATATATATATATATATATATATATATAAAGTTTGAAGTACTGTTGATACATCTCTCGGTAAGTGGCATATACTGGTGTTGCATGGAACAGCACTTGTCGGGATTAAAGGATGGTTGTTGCAATCATGAATATTTTCCAAGTAACAAGTCTTAAAAATTAGTTACTGAATTACTTTTTAAGCTGTATGTATATTTGTGCGGTATGAATTTTATTCCTAAAATGTCTGAGATAAATAATGAGATTTACATTTCAAAGCAACTCATGTAGCAAGCTAAAAAAGATTAAGTAGAAGCTATAGATCATTTGGAGCTAAGAAAACAGAGAAGGGAGAAATCAGAAGAGTAAAATTGGAGAAGCAATGGCAATGAAGAATAAAATAAAGAGAGAATGTCAGCCAAGCCATTAGAAAGCAAATGTTTGGGGATAATAATAAAGGGGTGAGAATAAGAATAGAGAGGAAGAAGCTTACAATTGCAACTCATCGTCCCTTCACATTCTCTCAGTTTGTCCAACTTTTACACTAATTTATACATTTTTGACTAAAATATTTTGATAATTCATATTGTTGTAGTTTTTGTTGTTTTGGATGGGATGCAGAAAGGGGTTGTTAAGGCTTTATTGGTAGATATTGGCCAAATAGTTGTTAGAATGATTAGGGTTTGTTGAAAGGGCGGCATATGAACTTCAACTTGAAGCGCATACTTAAAGGTATAAAATCTTTGTTTGGTGTCGATTTGGTCGGTGACTGAACTAGTATGTTTCTGATGTAGCAACACTAGTTGTTTCGGTTTAGTAATGTTTGGACTAGAGAGAAAGGAGGAGGAAGAAGAGCAGGCGGAGATTGGACAGCAAGCTCGGTATCAACCAGTTATGGGTGAGGCTAGTGATCTGCATACCAATTCATGGTCGGACAGATAATTGCCAACCTGTACCGATGCTATCCTTGGTTTTTAATACCTTGGGTTTAAGTATGAAATATAAATAACTCTACTTGGTTGTCAAATAAGATTAGATGCAACTGGCTTGCTCCAATTAATCAAGGAATCTTTGGTTAGAAGGGTGATGCATCCATGACTTGTACAATGAAAATTCTCTTCTTCGTGAAGTTTTGCTGCTCGTCTTCCTTTATTTGTGAGCTTTGTGCTTAATATCTTCAGCTATGCTTCCAATCCTATTAACTTTCTAGAAAATATGTATTTTTACATGATTTGTGATGTTACGACATGGACATCATGCAGCTATTTGAACGGAGTCTGAGTACTGATGCAATAGTCAGCTGTTATTCTATGCATTACCTTTATTCTCTTTTAGGTATAACCTCTTTTAACTTATAGTTAGCCTCCTCAAATGCTACAGATTAGTACTTAATGACAAGTCTTATTAATGAATCGTATAGCCAGTACAGATAGTTTTGATTTTGTTGAAGGTTTATGTTGAGAAGCCTAAATTGACTTTATTAAGATCTTTTGTTGCATCACTTGTATGCACCCTCCATTTTGTAGATTCAGAATCTAACATACTTGTGGTAGTACTATCGGAACTTATAATTGCTAGAGAGTTCTCATCATTTTCATTGAAGAGCTCTCTCTGAATAAAAGAATATGATGATGATGTTTATTGTCAATAGTGTGAACTAAAAGCTCAGATTTCCTGATGGTTTTTTTATTTATGTAGATACTAGATATATCGACAACTGTTGACCCCAGCTATATCATCTCTCTTATACGGAGACTTCTACCACATAATTTGAGGGAAGGGACTCAATCTCAGGTGACAGGTAATCAACTAAAGAATAAGTATGCTTTCTGGAACAGAAACATGTGAATCTAATTGTCTTCATTAATAAAAAAACTGTGGTGCATAATTACTTTTAAAAAGATCTTTTATATGGCTTTTCAAAGGTTTGAGAAGAACGTTGATGATTATAGTATTTACCAGAAAATTCTGCTACGTCTGTGATGGGTTGTGAGATGAAGCAGGAACTCAGAAATGAAGAAAGAAGTGATGATTTAGATGATAGGCAATCATTAACCGAAGATGCAAAAGATCCTTGGGAAGACTGTGGTTGTGTACTTTGGGATCTCGCTGCTAGCAAATCTAATGCTGAACTAATGGTATATTCTAAGACTAAATATTTCTTTTCTAACTCAAACTACTGGTAGCAGTTAAAACATAAATAAAGAAGTCACCAGGCTTAGTTCCTGTTCTTACGCTTAATGTTCAACATAAAGAACTTTCTGTCCTTTGGAAGGCTTATAATTTATGTATGCTATTAATGTGTGAAATATGGATGATTTTTTTTATTATTCAGACGTACAATTTTTGATATTGATAACCTGATGGTTCTGCCAATCATTTTGTCAGTTGCACCAAATGCTTGGAATTGAATACAATTTTTTGGTTTGTTGATGACAGTCGGTGGTTAGGATCCTACTAGTATAAACATCTAAGATGTTCTACTTTGGCTGACTTAAATAAGTTTAGTTGATACAATTTGCTCAAATACGTCAGTTTGTTGGGAGTCCACCAAAAACTAAAGCTGGTTTAGTTTTGAGACGCATGGCAAAATTGTGTTCGTTTCTTGTGAGATTGAGGATGTAAATACCAATCCAACGTTGGTTTCCGTAGCGGACTGGTGTGGTATCGGTACAACAAGATGTACTGCCGATTCTTACTCGAAAATAAATTAAAAATGAATATGCAAGGATTAAGGTTTTGGTAATACTGGTTGGTATGAGCCAACTCTTATCAGTCCAACCATGGACCAATACTGGTTGATATAGATTGGTAGATTATCTAGCATACCAGTATTGTACCGGTTTTTAACTGATTAACAAAATTGATATTGGAACGAGATTTAAATTTTTGTCAAGCAGTGCCCAAGTATATGTATTATTACTGGTTCCTTATCAAAATAGTAAATACCGAGAATACATATTGATCCATTTGGTTTTTAAACGCCATGGTTGCTACATTCAAGTTTTTAAAGTTTGGTTTTTTTGGTCATCTCGAGCATACTAAGATAATTGTTGGATCGAAATGTATAGATTAGTATCGAGTGGTCTAGCCAAGCATTAGAATAGGGTCATACAACTCAATATTGTTTGGTCTGCCATTAATTTTCCTTTTCTTATTATTGTTTCTGGAAACAGTGATGGTACAAGTCGGTATACTATTTGACACCTATGGTGCAATCCTATATGCTGTTGAAAATTGAAACTAGTATAGTAGCAGCTTTTAAAACATTAATTTGGTATAAAATAGTTGCATACACATGGGAAGTGTTGGCAAGATGTTTGATCCTTGTAAAATATGTACAAGACTAGAGTACTAGTAATATATTGGCATATATGGTATGTTCACACAAATATAGAGCATTTACAAACAGGATGCAAACACGTCAATATATCAAGTTATAAAGTCGAAAATGACTACACAAACACAACAATAAATTGTATTTTCTTTGAGTTGTTATTATTCTATATGTAGTATAATACAGATAGCTACAAGCATCGTGTATGTATAATTCATATGCGCATAAAGACCATTCTGATAAATCAGAAAAATTAATAATAATCCAAATATGAAATAATTTTTTTAGGATTAAACTAAATTTCCTACTTAGATACATATTTTCAAGATTCAACTTTTCTTCAAGCCTTATTTCTCTAATTAGCTGTATGTATTGGGGGTTATTGAATGATAATCAGTGTCTGACACAAAAAGGGCTAGTATTTTGAAGTGTCTATGCTGCATTAATTGGCATGCTTTGTATGTCCCAAAAGACATGAATCAACATGGTTTCATGGACTCTAAGACTGTGTAACATGCATCTATGTCATGCTTGTCCTTTGGATCAATAACTTTCCAGCATGAATCAACACAGACTAATACTTAAATCTATGGTTATTTACTTAGGTTCTTATAGTGCAATTGTAAATTGTTAACTTTGTTTTCTTCCTTTGGAGAACTTAAAGTGAAGTATTTTAATTTATTAGTTAGTCATGACACTTTATACACTATCCCATATCCATGCCCAACAAGGAACAAAATCTCATAAACCCAAAATTTTGAAAATCCATGACAAAGATTATTCATGCATTTTGCTAATGTAGATAGTTGATATCTGTATGTTTGAGAAACAAAACAGAGTGAAATAACTTTTTTGTGATGTTTTTGATAGGATTTGACATTGCTATTAGGCCTTTCTGTAATTTTGGCAGAAAAGGTCTTCAAGGGAAGAACAAGATAGAGGAAAGAGAGTTCGTTGATGAATAAACTCTCACTAAACTAATTGCATAAAAGAAATAATGTCTTCAAGCATGGCCTTTAGTCTTTGTGAGCTTTCAATATAAATATATAGAAAAAGGCAAATCCTGTCATCCCAAAATTTCCTACTAAATTTAGACCCTTGAACTCTCACAGTATGAGTCCTGATAATAACTTATTTGACCTACACAAGAGGCATATTGGACACTTTGAAACCATAAAATTAGAAGTGGACACTAAGGACTCTGTGAAATAGCTACTGAACTAATGGACAAAATCTATCTGAAAATTATAGAATAATGAAAAAACTATCATATCACTGCTAAAATTTGATGAGGAGGTTTGTTCAATCTTCACCTTTCCTAACTTAATAAGGACTCTTGAGGAAGGATAGCTTTCCTCCTATTTCAACTAGGTTTGAGCTGTCAAATCTCTTTTGAAGTTAGAGAGGCAGCCTGCAAATTGCTGTTGAGCTGGAAAAGATTGATGTTGTGCTAATTTTGGCCCTTTTTGCATATAGTTTTTGCTGGATTCGTGTGTCGAAGGGCTGCACTGAGTTGTCTTGAGCTGAATTGGTCTAGAAGAGTAATTTCCAGATGATAGGCCATGGCCATGGTCCTGCCTCAAGTTGATGGGAATGGGTTGTTGGCTGCATGGTAACTGTTTAAAATTTTGTCTCTCATTTGATTATTAACCATCCATAAGCCACTTTTAAGTCCACTGATTAAAACGTGGACATAGATGTGGAATTTCCAATGTCCAAACTTTTCTTACCTCTACTATGGATGCTTGGCTGAGGTGATGAATGTACCCTTGGAAATAGATTTCTAGGATGAGCCTGAACATGGATGTTGGATGGATCACACGAGGCAAAACATTTTTTATCTTTATTTGATTGAGGAGCCCACAATGAATTGGAAGGATGCCTCAATGACATAAAAGTAGGTTCTTTGTGATTAAGTTCTCAAGCATGCATTTGTATCATTGATATATCTTTTTGAGGTTTGTTTTAGTTGACATCACTTCTAATTTAACTGATTCATTAGATGCTTTCTGCTTCTAGTGAAAATTCTAAGTTGCCTCTGACTCTGTTGATTGATTGTTTTTTAAACTTTTCTTAGTACTTTTTTATGTTTGAAGGAAATATATTGTGGTTCTTTGTTGGTTTTAGTTTAGTAACTTTAGTTAACTAATTTAAATGAATAAGGTTATTCATGTGTTATAATCTATAATTAACAAAACGCAGGTGAACAATTTAATACTTGAAGTGCTACTCGCCAACCTTCATGTAACTGATTCTTTCCGGGTGATGGTAAGATGCTGAAGTTATTGAAGATGTTTGTTATATACATAAATGATGGGCATATATAAACAGTTGTTGATTGGATGGTTCTGAAGCATGAGTTGAAGCACTGTGTACTATGTTTATGTTAGTGAAAATGGGGCATGATAACGAGGTGCATATCTCCTTATCAAGTATTCCAAATTGCTGTATATGACATGAACTGATAACCACTATTGCACAAGCATTGGCCAATCTTCTTACAATGTACTATGCCATGCGCCATCAACATTTACAAGAGATGAAAGTGTAGATCTTGTCTTAAAAATGGCTCTTTTTAGTAAATGGATAATCAAATTGTGTAAATGGTTGTTCTTAATTAGATAATCTTGGACATATTGGGTTATACCTACAAACTTATCAATATATGCCACATAGGTTCTAGCATTGAGCATCATACGGTGTATTTGAGATTCAAAAATCTTCCTTAGAGATTGCAGCATAAGCTTCTGCAACTCGGACAGCTTTCTAATATTCTCCTATGGATATAGGAGATGGTAGAAGTGACGAGGAGAAATTTGCACCTAACAGAGTTGATTCTTGTTTATTTTAAAAATGAATTACATATCACAAGATTTAAATTCCCCATAAATCTTTTGTATGATCGTTTTGTAGAGCATTGAATATGTAATTATCTGCAGGAAATTTGCCTGGGAATCATTGGAAACTTAGCTTGCCATGAAAACCTAAGCAATGCAATAATTTCTACAAATGGTTTGGTTGAAACAATTGTTGACCAGTTGTTTCGGGATGATTCTGCCTGCCTTTCTGAAGCATTCAGGTATTGAATTATAATTATACCAGTAAAACTTCTACAAATGAGAAGAACTACTTTTGGAATATATGGTATCAGGTGTTGAAACAAAATTTCCTGATTGATATGTTGGGAAAGCAACACTAGGGGCAGAAAAGGTGCCATGACTATTAATTTTAGAATCAGAGTAATTTTCTTCATTTTGTATAACTTTTACTCTATGTAGGTATTTGCCTTTCTCCTGACAGTATGTTTGGGATTTTCAAGTTCATTTCTCTTTTGACATTTATGTCTATGTTACCTTATTTATCATGACCGGCATTTTATTTGCTTAACTGTGATTCTCTCTTGTAACCAAGGAATGCAATTTCGATCTGTACCGTTCAGTACGGGCAGTACGTACTGGTCCGCTAGGTTACTAGTACACGGACCGCCCACTACCAGGCGGTACTACTAAAATCGACCGTCAGGTTATTGGTACATGGACCGCCCACTACCAGGCGGTACTGCCAAAATCGATCGTCGGCAGTCAATTGAGGGAGGAAACGACCGTCGGCGGTCGATTGAGGGAAAAGAAGAAAGAAGAAGAAGAGGAGAAGAAGATGAAGGAAGTACCTCCTTTCCCCACGCCATCCTTGCCCGCGCACCGTCGCCGCCCTCGCCCTTTTTCTCCCATGCGAGGAGACGGAATGTCTCCCCGCGTGGGGAGAAAGATCGAGGCGACGTTGCCCCTTTTTTTTCTTTTTTTAATATATTAATATTATATTTAATATTATATTATATAATATTATATTATAAATATATTTTAATATACCGGGTGGTATGCACAGTGCATACCGCCTGGTACCGGTACCATATGGTATCGAGATAATCTCGGTATACCGATATGGACCGGTATGTTAAACCTTGCTTGTAACAATGCTAAACCGTTGTCTAGTATAAAACCTGGAGTATTTCTTTTGCCTTTTTTTTTTGTATGTACCAACTGTTAAACATGAAATAGCAGATATAATGAGCTCTATATCCATGATGCACTGAAGGCATTAATCATATCTAATGTTAGTGTCTATTGCAGGTTGTTGGCAGTGAGTCTCCGGACTAGCAATTTTATCTCCTTCACTGAAGCCTTGCTGCCCGATCAAATTCTTTCACGTATACTCTGGATAATTGGGAATACACTGAACTCTACCTTGCTAGAAAAGGTACTGATGCAGTTGATTAAGTTCTATAGACATTAAGATTAATGCCATGATATTTTCTTATTGTTAACAGCCTTGGACTTTGATAATTGGTTTTACTTTTTATGTCATAATACTAAATTTCTTCGACTTTTTCGGGTGTCATTTCACTTTATTTACTTTGGTGTCTAGAACTACAAAATCCATTTGTAAAGGCTATTCCATGTGAATACTATTCTTATTTGTATTATATTCACATACAACTTGATGCTGAGGCTCTAGAGCTCATCATATCGTTTTACTTACTGTCCAATATACTATAACAGAATTTGTGGTTTATGTTTGTGTGCTTGATATTAAGGAAATATTTAAAGTAATATCCAACGTTTTCCATACCAGACAGTACGTATCGGTCCACCAGCTGATCAGTACATGGATCACCCCCGGCGGTACCGTGTGTTTCACGTTACCATGCAAACTTGATCAGTAATGATTGATTTCGACCGACGCTGGCCGCTGTCGGGTGGTAACGGTTGATTTCGATCGTCGTCGGCCGATTTCGGACGGTATCAGTCAAGAGAGGGGGAAAGAAGAAGAGGGAGAAAAATATCTAGAGTCCTCTTCGCCCGCGCGATCCGTTGCTCGCGGGCGATTTCTTTACTGATGGGCGGTTTCTTCTCCCCGCGCAGGGAGAAGAAAAGTCTCCCCGTGCGGCGAAGGAACAAGGCGACGTTGCCCCTCTTCTTATTTTTAACTTTTTTTATTATATTTATAATATATAATATAATATAATATAATATATAATATAATATTATATTATATTATATTATATTATACCGAGTGGTACAGGCGTACCACTCGGTACCGGGTATTGTATCATATCGAGCTCAGCTCGATACGTCGATATAGATTGGTATGACAATCCTTGGTAATATCTATTCTGGAGGAAAACTAGGCAAAAGTGAAAAAGAATACTGCTTTTTTCTTCCATTAACTTAGTAACTCTCTTGGTGTAGGAGGTTGTATGGTAGAATGGATGACACCATGCCTTAGCAGTACAGACCTTGGCCTATATAATTTGCTTCTCCAAGATCCTTGTTCTCCTTCATGTGTGTATCATCTATGCATATCTGTTTTATATCAAATTGATAAACAGTAGGATCTAGATCAACAATATCAGGAACTCTTTAACTGCCAAATCATTTGATAAATCCCTGTAGCCCAGACTGCCTCATTCCAACTGAGAAGGGCTAGCCGATTACCTCATGTTATAACTATACATGCCTTGTGCTTCCGTGGAAGCGGTCCTCCCTCATAATCAATGATTGACTGAATTCAGTTGCCGCTGCCACTACAGTTGCCCCTGTCATACTCATACCATAAGTTGCTCTGTCTATGTCTCATCACTTCATTCTACATGTGCTGATGCTCCATGAGACCATGTATGCTGGCTGCGAGCTCAGTATTGACATCATCATTGCGATCCTTGTACTCATTGTATGTATGTGACTCTACAACATGCCTATCAAATTCCTCCCAATGTACATTCTTCTGCATTCAGTGTTCCCCAACATCAAATTTTGCTCTCAAGGCCTTTCTGATATCTTGAGGTATCTTTTTGCAAATTTGTATGATGTGGTCACAATGAGTACATGTCAATGATGGTGGTACTTGTCCATGCGACAGGTGTCATGCCATGCTAAATTATTACTTTACTACAGTGAGGACATTTTCCTACAAAAGAGTTATCAGCATATAATCCAATCTGCAAGTTCATGGTTGCACCAAAATAAATTCTAGATTCATTTGGATCAAGGCATTCAAATATAGGTTAGATCCAGCCATCCAAAAATATCAGGGCTACATCCGCAAAGATTGATCATCGATTTGAATGGATGAAGCCTGCATAGTTTTAAGTTCAATGCTTGCATACCGAGGCTAGATTTTCATGGATTTAGCCTTGATCCATTCGGATCTAGCCTTTTAAAACAACTATGGTTTGAGGAGCTTAAGAATTATTAAGATGGTTAATTGAAGGCATCATTCGGAGAGCTCAAGAATTATTAAATATAGTCATGGCCTTTGCATCGAGATATCTTGTGTTCACTCGAGTATTTGTGATCTATTGCAAGTCGATGCATTTATTGCACTGCTTTTAAGAAGGTGCCATCAAGCATGAACTACAAGCTTGGTTACTATTAGGTTTGAGGTAGCAAGAAAGGGCAGATAGTATTTGCCTCTAGAAATTCTTGTACTTAGTGTAAACATTCACACTTAAGAATGACTCTGAACCAAGGTTTGACTTATCGGTTCGTATCGGTGTACCGACATATTGTCGGTACCGGTATGAGACCCGTATCGGGCGGTTTGACGTATCGCTCGATCTTTCTCCCCGCGCGGGGAGACGCTCCATCTCCTCGCGCGGGAGAAAAAGTGGCCGCGGCCATGGGCGACCCGTGGGCGACGACGGCGCGCGGGCGAGATATTCTTTCTTCCCCTCTTTTTTTTTTCGTTTCCTCTTCTTCTTCCCTTTTTCTTCCTCAATCGACCGTCGACGGTCGATTTCTCTCTCAATCGATCGTTGACGGTCGATTTCTCTCTCAATCGACCTGGCGGTTCGCGTACTGGTAACCTAGCGGACCGGTATGTACCACCCGTACTGGGTGGTACAGATCGAAATTTCAAACCTTGCTCTGAACTATTAAAGCTGAGAAGAGATCTTAAAATTTACTGCTGTTGATAACACTATTTTGCTATCAACAACACCTTCCAAAATTTGGCCACTGGGAGGTTCAAAGCAGCATGCCACCTCTTTATGAAGGACAGAAATCATCCCTCACCAGATGTTGACAAGCAAATCTTCCTCAGACCAGCACAAGGGCAGGTTCAAAAGGTGCTCAAAGTGTGGCTAGATGCTCAATCCATCTTGTTCTCCAGCAAGCTAGTTCTAATAAATGATCCTCAACTATTCAAATTCCTCGCCTGGAGGTCCCCTGGTATAAAGAAAGATCTCCATCCCATCTCATACTTTATCTAGAGTTCTATATGAGTTATTTGAGCTGTTCGTTAGAAGCAGATTTGTCTACTATTATTGAAATATTCTTGGATTTCTAGTTTCTTTAAACTCCTAAGTCATCAACCTTCTACTACTCTATTTAAGAGAGCTTAACATTTACTTTGCTAGCTAATATAACGTCCAAAATAATGAAATGACAGCCAAAGACCATTGTGTATTCATACTCATTTGGTATTGTGGTGTTATATCCATTAATCAAGTATTCTGTTATATCATGGTTATCCATGCTTAGTAGTTTGATAATACATTCTTAGGACCACATGTTGTTCCTTATTAAAATTTTAAATAAAATAAATTGGAGATTAAGTAAATTGGATAAAGAAAATAGTAGAGATAGAATAGCAGTTTTTCTCCTTGACAGGACATATATATTGCTATATACTATATAGCATGGTTATGAATAATAAATTCTTATCCCTCATAACTGTGTGGTCTTTTGGGAATAAGTGCTCTGAAAAATGTAAAATTTTTAGAATTCCTTTGTCTTTATCCATCTCAATTTCTTTCTTCAAATGCAAAAAATACAAGGAATGAGATCCGTTACTCTAAATGAATGTAAAGGAGAGTTTGAATGTGAGTGATTTTCCTTCTCTGGTCTTACTGCTACAATATACATGTGAACTAATAGAGTTATACCTTTTTATTGTTCTTTTTCTTAGTATATTGACGTGTTCCCCCGGAAAATATCAAAGTTGACCAATATTTCCTTTTGATCTTCTTGTGTTAAGAAGTCTATGTTATTACATAATTTTAAACTGAAAGGGTTGTCTTGGTTAGAAATAAGCATTTAGTTAGAAATACAAGACATGCATTTTCTACGAATTTACTTGGTGGTACGTGTTCTTCTAGTGCAGATTCATGACTATCCCTTAACACCTGATGTCTTTTACCACTGACAGAGCATTGATTTTTTGTTGGCTATAATTTATAACCAAGACGTGAGAGAGATTCTTCTTCAGCCTTTGGTGAAGCTGGGTTTGCCAAATCTTATTGTGAGTCTGTTGGCATCTGAAACTAACAAATCAATGGAAGTGAACCAACCAGAAAGGTGCCACTAAATTACCTCAACTTTTATTTGTCCAGTCTTGTCCCCAAATCCCTTGATTAAAAGTATGCTGTCTTTTTCATTTCAGTTTCACGTTTGGGACTGTTATTTTTATGTTGCTTCAATTTTTTATATCATATTTAGTATCTCTACTATTTACCTCTTGTATTTGTGTTTCATCATTTGCTTGATCTTTTTCCAGAAAGCAAATAAATAAAATAAGCACCATTTAGCATGATTTCTTGCAAGTATGTGTAATAGCTTTGCTTTGGGATTCAAGAAACTTGAATTCAATAAGATTAGAATGTATACATAATTTATAGTAAATATGTGGAATACAATTTATGACAAACCAAGATTAGTATGTATATGCATGCTTATTCTGTGATATTAGAGGGAAATATTAGCTACCAAGTTAGGGCATTTAACATGTATTCTGGTGCAGGAACACGTAGCATTACTTAAATACGTTTAGATGTAGACACTTGAACAAAATATAGATGAGCTTTGATGCAAATAGGTATTCTAGGTTCGCGAGATGTTCAGCTTACTCTCAGTCACATCTTGAGCAAAGCAAAGGAGCAACAAATAATAAAGTATAAACATTGACATTTTAGTGAAGAAATAAACCTGCTGGCCATAGTGGGTTTTAAACTAGTCAATTTGTGGAGAAATTCTAAACATGTTTGGTTATCAATATCATTTTTTCAAGGAAAGGGTTTACAATACTGGTCATAATGGTCGGTACTGACCGATGTTACTGGTAATATCTTGCGTTAACCCATATAAATGTATAAATTGTTATCAAGCTCTTAGCTCTTTGTGATTTTGAGGAAAAGAAAGAACGTTTCTTTTTCTCTTATCCCCAATTCTCATCCTCTTCTCATCTTCTTTCACATCAGTTAGTTCCTTAAGGAAAGAAGACAATGCCATATTAGTTCATGAGGGACTAGAAGATTTAGGTAAAGATAAAGAGACAGAAAATTTAAGTGGATCAAACAAAAAGAAGGCAAGGCTTGTGGGGCTCCGTCATGGTCTTCGTTTGGTTAAATGTAGGTACAGAAGATATGAATAATTTTATGTCAGAACCCCATCTAAATGAGACATACCAGCCAGTATAGTTTGGAATTTTTAGTAAGTGTCATCCATGTTTTCTAAGTAATAATACTTCTGATTTTTCTGGATACAACTCAGTAGCTAGAAAAATCATGAGATGATTGTACCAAGGTTTGTCGTACTGCGGCATACCACCCGATACGGGCAGCACCTATCGGTCCAAGAGGTGAGTGGTATGGGTGGTATATATTAGTCTGTTGGTGCGTCCCACTGTATCATGTGTCAATATATCGGTGCATACTATACCAATAGCCGGTTGGTACATTGGTAGGGACCGTTAAGGCAAACCATGGACTGTACTATGTTTTCTGTTGCACCAATCTACTTTTGTTGGAGCTGATTCATTTCATGCAGTAAGATGCTACAATAGCATATATCTATTGGGTTGGGTAGCATTCATAAACATATCATTTAACGGGTTCTAATTTTACTTTACGTACAATTTGAATACATATAACTTGTCAGCCTACAAAGTTACCAAACATCACTTAGGGGCTGTTTCTTTCTTTATCAGACAGGTTCCTCCATGTGCAACCTGTGTATTGCGCTCTTGATACTGAACCCTGTACCACTCGTTGGTTAAACTTTTATGGTATGCCATTGGCATCCTTTATACTGGTAATCACCAGTTGGTACTGGTTAAGAAAAAATATGCCAGATTCATCTTTCACTTGCAGTTTGAAGCTGAGTGTTAGCCCTTATTGGGCATTAGTAGGAAAGGTGGCTGGAGAGAACCCATGGTCAACCAGATTCCATGGGCAATGGTGGCAGTAGGGAGGTGGAAGTGGAAA
This sequence comes from Ensete glaucum, assembly GCA_021527575.1. NCBI lineage: Eukaryota > Viridiplantae > Streptophyta > Magnoliopsida > Zingiberales > Musaceae > Ensete > Ensete glaucum. The sequence continues at coordinate 43,203,402 of CM038558.1, forward strand.
GGGAAAGAGTCAAGGTTTCAAAAGGCAAGGATTCATATTTTGTCAGATAAGTTGCTTTTTGACTGTATTGATTGAAACTGGTGATATCTAAGCTTTTTTGGTCTCATTTGCTGTATATAGCCCTAAACTGGGTGGTTTTCATTATGGTCTCCTAGCTGAATGTTACATACTGCTTGATATGAGTGGTATACTGTGATATTGCAATCCCTCATTCAGACATATTAAAGGAAAATAAGCCAGTGGTGCGGGATAATGATTTGCAGAAATGTAGTCTAGCTGATCAGATAAACGATGCTATTGAAACAGAGAGGAAGAAAACTTCTGAATTAGCTAATGTAACATGCTGACACTGTAAGATAAGTATGAAGAGAAGAGAGTTAATACAGTATATTTAGGAGAAACAGATGGAAATTAAGAACTTCTTGCCTGTGTAGGAGTAGGTGCATCTAAATATACATGCACAGCTAGTAAAAAAAAAAAAATGCAAGTTAAGATATTTTATGATCCTCATCTGATGCTGCATTTCTGATCCCGATAACCTTGTTCAGTGCTAAGTCGGATTTCTTTTCATGTTCTTCTTAGACAGTGTTCATATCAAATCTAATTTTCATATCACCATATTTTATTAGCTTTCAGTTATTAGTATATTCTATGATGACATTATAGAACTAATATTTGGTACACATGGAAACACTTATTTGTTGTGATCATCTCAGGTTCTTTATTGTTGATCTAACTCTTCGATTAGTTGAAGCACTTTCAACAGCAGATAATTATTCAGATGTGATATCTTCAAATGGTGACCTTTTTCGTCTTGTTTGTGAAGTGGTTAAGCTGCCTGATAAGTTTGAGGTTTGCATGTTGCTTGACGATTATATATCATTGGATTTTGGACTACTGAAACAATGCATTCTCATACATTGCACCAATTACAATGATCAACATCCACTGCATTAAAAGGTTATGTACATGTTGCTTTTATATTCATAACATCTCTCCTAGTGTAGGCATAGTTCTGTGTGATGCTGCATTGTACTGCTAATGCAAAATAGCCACATCAAATTTATATAATTGATTCTTGCTATTTTCTGAAGCTAAGGTTTGATTTTTTTACCTTATGAGTTTACACAAAAATTCAACCAACTTAAAAGCTCATCATTTTGTTTCTATCTTCTTATTCAGAGTCGAGCTAGTATAGCAACTAGATCAAGACAACATATTGTCTTTTGGCAGTATACTTTCATACACGATGAAGGCATCTGTTAAGTCATGCCATTTTAGGTTGTACTTATCTCTTTTTTCATGATCAATTTATTATTTATCAAATAAAGAAGTACAAGATGTTAAATAAAAATCAACAACTAACATGCATTATTGTAAACTGGTAAAGTGACAAGCAGTCTTTGGATGACCATCTCAAACTACAAGAGGTTGCTTGTATATTTTATTCCCTTGGATATTTTATTCTATTGTGCCGAATGTAGAAGTCGTAGGCAATAAGCATGAAAATCTTGGCATAACTTAATATGGTGGTTATTGTACAAAATCAAATTGACAATTTCGAAATATATCTCTTTTTTTATATAAGACAGATTAGTTGTAGTCTTAGTTGAGTCTAATTTGGACTTGTAAAGTTAGATCATCATTTTTAATTTTTTTTATTGGTTATTACTTGTTAAAGCAGATTTTGGTTGTCCAACATGTGGAGGAGATTCCACGGAGATTTAAAGCCAACATTGGTTCGAGTCCGAGCCTATCACAAACTTGAGTCTCTCCTGCAAAAATTGCATTGAGTGTGTGTTCAATTGCATTGAGAGTGTGCTCGAGAAAGGCCCTTCCGATGCAGAGGATTCGATCAGATGTTGAATCTATAAGACATAACTAGACTTTAGAAAGCCTTAAGAGGAATACCTGGGAGCTCTTTTATAGTGTGTTATATGCTATCGTTGATTGAGGTCAATGGTTATGTGCACCGTTCAGTCATGAATGGGGTTGTGGAGTTATGTGTTGTGCCGTACTCGACGGATACGAAGTAAAGACTACACAACTCAACTTTTCATTGATTTTATGTGGCTAACCACATAGAATTGAGCCAATCGCCTTGCTAGCACCACACTGTCTGTCTCATAGATTCTAGCCCTACATAATACATAGGCTGAATGGGGTTGGCATGTCAGCCAGGTGGAGATGATGTGTTGACATGGTGTCAGTTAGGTGGAGCTGATGAGTATAGTCCAGGTGTGATATTACTCAAAACTCTAGATTGGGCTTGACATGTGAATTAAATTTAAAGTGCAAGATGTTACAAATTAAAAAGGAATGACTAATTTAACAAATACCTATTTGATGAAGATGCATAAAAAGGAAATAGATACATAGTTCGAACTCATAACATGCTTTGCAATCGTGATGGAATGTTTTATTAGGTTACAACTAATTCCAGAAATTTAAGCTGTTAAAGGTTTAGGTTTTTGTTATCAATACTTACCACCCTAATAACATTTAGATCTAGGTTTACGTTTTTTTATCGTTTGGATTTTTGTCCTATTTTGAGTGAGACTGATGTTGGAGTCATAACATGAGTATATTATTGTTTAATAGAGATGTTCCGCTGCTGCTTGTGCTTAGTTATGATTTTGTGAAGTCATTAGATGTTCATTCAAATAAGTTTTTTTTGTCCCCATGAGTTTTCTTAATTTACCTGGAGTTAAGTGAAGGCTACAAAATGCGCTCAATTAAAGAGGTGTTATATGATGAGATGATCATCAAAGTTGTGTTTTTGTTTAGGCTTGATTGCCATGATTGTATCTTCTTCTTGCCTATCTTGCGTCTCTCTCTTCCTAAACACCTTAGCACACTTTCTTTCTGTTATGATAAAATAGAAATATTGCCATCATTATAAAAGAAACAGCTAAATGTTGACATCTTGAGAAGAAAATTTATGCTAATCACCATTTCTTACAACAGGTTGTTAGCTTGTGCGTTTCTGCTGTTGTCATAATTGCAAATACCTTAGCAGATGAGCAGCATTTGATATTGGGCATTCTGAATGGTATGTGATTCCTCCACTGTAAAGCCTACTTGAAATACTTTCATGGCATCAGAGCAACTTATACAGTGTTTTTCCTGCTAGATTTTCAATTTTTGCAGGGCCTATTTGATGTTTTACCTTTTGTTTCCGATGATTCACAAGTTCGAAATGCATTCTGGTGCATCCTAGCTAGGTTGTTGCATCAAGTTGATGAGAACATTAGCAGCACATCAAATCTGCACCAATTTGTATTGCTTTTGTTGGACAAATCTTTCCTTATTGAAGAAGACATTGATGGCCATCTGGTGGACAATCCAGGAGATAATTCAAGTTCCAGTGACGTCGAGGGAAAATCATATGCCGTGGCTACCTGTGTATCCTTTACAGCAACTTCAAAATTTAGCACTACAAAGCATAGGACATTGCAGTGAACTTTTCTTTTCTTTTATCAATTAAATCATTTGAACAATAACAAGATTCAATTTAAACTGGCAAATTTTAATATCTATGCTTGATTTATTTGGCTGGCTCCAAAATTTCCAGTGAACCTTGACCTTCATCACAGCTTAAGAGAATTGCCTGTATTCTAGAGAAATGGAACAAAGAAGGGGCTGCAGATTTGGAGAAAGATGATTCTTGGGACGAGAACCATGGTGGTAAAGCTCGGAAGTTGCTTAGTTACTGTCTCAAATACTCTTCATAGGCGCCACCTCTAATGTCAGATCAACTTGAGATGATTAGCTCCTTTTATTTTGTGGATTTTCTGCCTTAAATTTTCTTGATAGAAAATTGATAGATATTTTTAGCTCCATTATTTAATGTTCTGTGCTTAGTGCGACAAAGCTCTTGAATCGTTAATGTTTATTGGTGTTTAAGTCACTAATTACCACAGAATGGAGATGTAATTTGGAATGTATTGACACTTGGATTTCAGTGGTCTACAGGATGATGTTTTTTCTTGATGACTAACCTGTCCTCATAATGATGGAAAGTGAAAAGAATTCAAATATATTTAGGTTTACTAGAGAGAGGAGTTCACCTTACAATTTGCTTTCTAGTTGGAAGTCGATTTATCTTTTTCATCAGCTTAATTGGACATAAATTCTCCAATGCGACAGAAGTGGATTATATTATGTGAGTTACCTGGAAAATTTGTAGCTAAAAAATTATATCGATTTGATTTTGAAAAATTAAATTATTAAGATTGACAAAAACTAAATTATTAACCTTATCTGTCAATATTGTGCTGTTTTTTTCAACGTTACTTTTCTGTGCGCCGCACAGATTATTTTCGACTTGTATTTGTGAGCCATAATTCGTGGGCCATTGATGGGTTCCTACGATTCCTCGTGATCATCCCCGCCATCCGCGAGACGGACGGTCGACATTGGCAGCGCTTCACCAATTTGTGGGCCCCACGTCGGGGTAGGGTCCAACGGCCGAAGTGCCATCATCATCATCATCATCATCCGCAGCGGTAGCATCATCATCATCACCACCATCACGCGTCTCCCGTGTCCTGCAATTCATCAACCCAAATCAGCGGCCGCGATCATCGCTGCTCCTCCCCCATCCCCTTCCAAACCCACATCTAGGGCTCTGGTTAGGGTTTCGTCCGCTGCCGTACTCCGCCGGCCGTCGCCGTCGCCGCCGTCGCCATTACCCTCGCCCGCCCGCCTCTTCCAGTCGCGATGTCGTCGAACGCGAACCCTGAGGACCTCGGTATCTACGGCCACGATGACGCGGCCGCCGACGCCAGCGGCGGCGGCGGCCAGGGAGCCATAGAGGGCGCCACTGATGCGGAGAAAATGGGCGTGTCCCTAATCCCGCCGTCGGATCAGGATCATCTCGCGGAGGCTATGGATGCAGCCGCGCCGCTGATGAGTGTAACCTCGAACCAGCTCACTCTGTTGTTCCAGGGCGAAGTGTACGTCTTCGACTCTGTCTCGCCTGAGAAGGTTTGTTCCTATTGCTCCATTTTTGTCACTTTAGAGGAATCTGTGTGCTAAATTTGGTTAAAGGTGGCCTTGTCACATTTTAGTGGAATTGCATATAAACCCTCCTGGTTGCACCATTTTAAGTCACATCTGTTTGACGCCTATGATTCATTTACGAGAATGGTCGAAATCCGACCTTTTTTTAAAATTGGAACGCGCATTTGCTTCTTTTTTTGGGTTCTAACAAATTTTTGATATACCAACTCAGTGATTTAATTGATGGATGACTTGTATTGAACATTATTTAATATGTTGGACTTTCCATTTGAAAATGGTGACTTTTGGATGTCATTTGTGGCTGCGTTGTGGCTAATCAAAAGACTTCTGATGCTTGCTAAAGTAAGATGTACCTTTTATTGATGATGGTAGTGTTTGTTAAATTGTTCAGATTTTTATTTCGCCTACTAGCAGGCATATTTTGGGAATATCAATGTTCTTGATTTTGAGAAAGGGTGCTATTTTCAAATTCATTGAATATTTGAAGACTCTGCCAGTGTCTTTTCACTGATCATGATGAAGCATTTACAATGTTTGTGAGAATTGACATTATTGTGGGAAAAAAAAATGTTTTTGTATGCTAGACATTGTTTTCCATCGACCATAATTTTCATGGAAATTCCTAGATGGGAAATTCCATCTAGGAAATGAGGTTCTTGTAGACTGAAATAAGATTAATTGCTAGTATAATTATTTGTGTATGATATCTGTTCTCAGTGGTATGACCTGGATTTCTCTCTTTGATGTTTTTTCTGTGGGTCTAACTCTGTGGATTATAAACAAACTTATAATATGGAGTTTTGCTGTGGGATTTCTGTCCCAATATGTTAATATCTAATCTAGGGTTGTTTTGTTTGTAATTCATAACTTGTCAATCATATATACTAATTATGTCATCCATGTGTAATACCATTTGCTAATCAAATTATTTTTAAATTATTTTACATTTTCATTGAACATAATAAGAATCTGAGCTTTCATGATTGGATGCTAATGTTGCAGGTGCAAGCTGTGCTGTTACTACTGGGAGGATGTGAAGTACCTACTGGCGCAGCTGGCATGACATTTTCCTGTCAACAGGATGATAGGGTAGTCCTGCATCATTCCACTAGTCTAGATCATCTTGAAGGTAATTCTTTGTTTCTGTACACTGGTTTCTAACTACATATTGAAACAGGGCTATGATGATTTACTTCATCGAACAAATATTCCTGCAAAAAGGATTGCTTCTTTGATAAGGTTTCGCGAGAAGCGTAAAGAAAGGAATTTTGATAAGAAAATCCGGTATAATGTCCGCAAAGAGGTTGCCCTCAGGTATTGAGGTCTGGTTGTGATTTTAATATGATTTTTTTTTTCTGTTAGATATCAAATATAACAAGTTGCAAATGTCATCCAGCTTTTTTGGTTCAGTTTTATTCTGTTTGTCGTCAAGTCACATTGATCTCTGTTAGAGATTTCTTTGTTGTAAAGTAGTGTATATTGTTTTATACTTTGATATCCTCTCTTTTGTTTGCATCATCCTATTTCTTGTGTTGAGGAGAACAAGAAAGGAGGATTTTATGAAGCAAGACACAAGAATTTGTAAAAGTTAAATTCTCTTTTGTGGTGGGTTTTTATGAAGCAAGACACAACTATTGATCAGAGAGTTGTACCTTTAGCGTGAACTCTAGCACTGAGGTTCTATCAGAAGAGCTCTTTAGGGAGGTAGGGTGGGATTCTGGGAAACCAATGATGTCTTGGCCATCTGAATTGCTGTACCATCAAGTATGGTTCATTGCTTCACTTTGGAAATGTTCTCAAAATTATCTTATATTTCCTTTTTGTTCAAGCTGTATCCTATTTTTGATTTTGGTGCGTTTGTTGCTTTAACAATTTGGAACAAATGCAGTTTGCCATCATCCTTTTCATTCTTGATCTCATAGTCATTGCTGGACATGCATATTGTTGTCCTTCGTCATTCTTTTGCTACCTGCACATATTAAAGTTTATCCTCTCCAGGCACTGTTAGCATAATCTAGGTCTTTTCACAGAATTGATATCAGTTTTCGTAAGGTGCTATATGCAGGCATGAATTAATTCCGTGATTAAGAGTTTAAAGGATATTGAAGAACACACACATGACTGTTTGACTTGAACTGCAGACTGAATTTCGATGAGGTCATTATTTTTAAGAAAATATCTATAAAGCATTTTAAAAATAATAAAAAATCTCTGGAAAAGTATGATAGAACCAGTATAATCTCGTTTTCATTTGGTTTTGGCATATTGCTATTTTATTTCTCTTAGATTTACCAAGGGATTTGATGTCTCACATACTGTTGTATACCAAATTTCTGCATGAATGGCTTTTTCATTGGAGTTGGAGTATGATTTCATCAACATTATTCAATTAAAATCCTAATTTTCTTAATATGCTTGTTTGAATGAAATATGTGTGTATTTTATAATGTATCAAAAACTGATATAGCCATACCAAATATAGTCGTTCAGCATGCTATGTATACATATTACAGAACATTGACAAGTTAAAACTTCCATAATCTGTAAAATACTAGCCCTCTGGAGTCTGTAATACTAGCCCTCTGGAGTCTGGAATGCCCAGGAGTCTTTTTCTATCAATTGGGATTGTGATCATATTTGTGACTGAAAGGTGTATTTGTTCGTGATACATGTACTTTCAACAGAACCTGTTTATTTTTATGGTCGTGGACATTCTGGCCATGCCTCTGTTTGATTATTCCTTATTTGTTTTCTCAACACTGCTTAAAGTCATCCTAAATGCATAATGGCTTGACAGGATGCAGCGCCGAAAAGGGCAGTTTGCAGGGAAGGCTATTACCCAGGAAGGAGCATCGGCCTCTTCAAGTGGTGATCCTCTTCAAAGCTCAATCCAAGAAGATCCTCCTAGGGAATCAAAGTGAGTTGCATATCACTTTTACCTGTTATCATGATTTTGCAGAAATCTCTCCTTTTAAATACTAAAAATAATCAATGTGCCACTCTGTCATATCAATTGCTCTAAAACTTTAAGTTGTCTTTTCAGATGTCAAAATTGTGGAATTAGCGAAAAGATGACACCAGCAATGCGGCGTGGACCTGCTGGACCAAGGTCACTTTGCAATGCTTGTGGACTAATGTGGGCAAACAAGGTCTAGTTAAAAGTTAATTTGATCTATTTATTGATATTTTTGAAGTCTTCATCTTATAAAAGTAATATCTCTCTAAAGTTTCTTTAAATCACTGTTCTGCTTGCAAATGTGCTGTTTGTGCTTTTTTTCATGAAAATTATGGATATATAAATGTGCTTGAGCTCTTAAAAATCATGTGGCATCACAAGGGAATGTTTTTGGTATACTATGAGTCACCAAAAGTTTATAGGGAACTATTGTTTCATGTATAGAAATATTACTTTATTTGGTAGAGTTTTGGGAAAAGGATTCCTTTATTGTGTACTATAGCCTAAGCATTGGACCGAAGTAGTATGCCAACATAAGCAGTCTACCAGGCTGTGTTTACTAGGGGAAGAGAAGGAAAAAACGAGAGATAAGGAAGAGGTGGTGGGGTTGGTACGGTGGACATACGTATTGGCAGTAAGCCGAAAACCCTTGGTGTAGTAAGCTTACTGGCATAAGCCTGGCTTCAGATTGGGCCATTGTTTGGTCAGCATACCGATCAGCTGTTAGACTGGGAAAATTATATTGTACCAATTGGTAAGGTTGAGATTTTAATCCATGCTGCTCTGTATCAGTAGTCTCTAATCCTGATGTCCTAGTCTCTTTCCCAACCAGTATGCACTGTTGTCAGTATTTGTTTAGTTTGTCCTTGTTGAGAACTATTTGTATCATACCTTATCGCAAACATGCAGTTAAGTAACAAAATATCATGCCCTAATGTTTCTCTAGTTTTGTATTAACCATATATATTCTTTTATTATCTGGTATGTAGTAATCCAACTAGGCTCCAGTATTGTTACCGGGTTATAATTTTAAAACTCAATTGATACTCCATCAAAGCTCAAAATGATTTTGCATGACAATACTAATTCTTATGTGGAGTTTCTTCAAATACTTAATTGATGTTGCATGTGCCCTTTTGAGGAATAGGACATCTAAAGGTTATCCAAGTTCATTACATTTAAAGAGTGTGACTGTGTGAGGAACTTTTTAGTACCGCATAGATGTCCTTCGATGGACTGAGTCAGTGATGCCTATGTGGACAGTCCAGTGGCTGGCACTAACTAGGAAGAAGATGTGATTGAAGACAATAAGAAACCTGAGAATTACCAGCAATATAATTACAGAAAGATGAGTAAGGTCATTTTGTGGTATCATTGTGGACCTTTGGTGGACTGAGTTGGTGTTGCCTATTTGGGTGGGTCATGATTGCTAGGAAAGATAGGATTGAGATGACAAATCCTTAGCTTGAAGGGTTTCAAGTCCTAAACTGTGGACCAGTTCTAGTGTTGAATTTATCCAATGCATCTAAACAGATTTTGGATGAAAGTTGCCCGAGGCTTTGGTTTTAGATTAATTTATTGAAGGGTTTTAAGGTCTATGGTATGAAAGAAAGAATACTGCTCAATTTGGACCACTTGCATCTTGGTCCCCTCTTGACCTATATGTACTGCTTGAATGAAGCTGCGGGGATTGGTTCTTGTGTGTGTGTTAAGAACTGTATGTATCATTCTTTATTTGCATGTGTATTGAAGCCCAGAACCTTAATTTTCAAGTAAATGGAAAGTCCTGAAATCTGTATGACTTAGTCTGTTCCGTTAAACCACTGAGCTACCAGTTAAGATGAATTTAGAATGTCTTTATTCACATGTACATGGCTTCCATAATCTTTATGATCAAATGAAGCAAAGGCACCTCAAAGTGTTCCCGTGTTAGCATCAGGTGACAGCACTTGTTGGATGCTTTGTAACACATTTCGGTCACTAACAAAACATGTCAACATACGTGTGCATCGTTAAACATGGTATTTGTTTAGGTAATGTCATCCTTCCCGTAAGATTTCTGAACATCCCCATTAGTGGAAACATATATTTTTGGGATTTGACTTACTATGATGTCTTTTTATTAAATTTGAATGCATTACCTAATTTATAGATATGCTGATCATAAATTATCCAGAGCAACCTGGTGTACAAGGCTCTTGCCAATGCAGGTTATAGACAGGGCCAACTTATGAGGCATTACCTTTATAAACAAAGAATTTATTTCCATGACTGAAACCTTAATCATAAGTTGTCTGGCTTGTTTTAATGTCTTTGTATATAAAACTGTTGCTACTCAACTTGGTAATATTACCCTTGCATTTAAATAAGCTATTTATGGTTCAAATGTTTCATCATAGATTGTCTGGGTTGTTCAAAATATTTTTGCATGTAAAGCTGTAGCAAGGTTGATGGTGAAGAAGATAATGCAACATGGGATGGCCCATAGCCCAAATATATTCTCTAATAGGTTTTACTGTATGCCCGACAGAACATATGTAAAACAAACTAACAAAAGATACAAAGATTGGATGAAAATGCATGAAGCTAAAAGACCATGGTTAGAAATAAGTTGATCATGGATGGCAGTATTAAATTGGCTAGAGAAAAGGTGATTATGTAGTTAATCCATTTTGTGTTGTATCTGTTGGAAGACATCAGATGAACTGCACATATATGTACCATGTTTACTATACTATTATTACCATAATGCAAATATGTACCATGTTTACTATACTATTATTACCATAATGCAAATATCTTATTAAAGTAATTTTCAACATGGATTTACTACATATAAGATGATTTTTGGGTTCAAAGCTATGTTTTTTCTTCATAATATTGAGTCCACTTCATTTTGTGTTTGCAGGGTACTCTAAGAAGTCCTTCAAGGGCCAAAATAGGTACTCCTAGCACTGCCAACCCGAGTGAGCATGTATGATCTTGTTAGAATTGTGCAGCTAAAACATGAAGCTGCTTAATGGTAAATTATAGATTATCTGTCGGCCTTTTCGTATCTCTATAGGGTCAAGCAATTGACTCGGAATTGATTAGCGACAACAAATCACATGTCCATACATCCAGCAATCATGATGCTGTTGTGTCCAACTCTGAGATGTGAGTTTGGAGGAACATTGTCGTAGCCGCTGAGATAACGAACATCAGCTGACCTTCGCTTTTGTTTATCTTGTCCAGAGACGGGGACGGTATGACAGCAGATGTACAGCATGCAGAAACAGTAGGACTGAAGACTGAATTGCGAGAAGTATAAATGTGTTGAACAACAAAATTGACGGGCTACTCTGCTAGTCAGTAGGGTATGTTTTGACCTTATAATCGATGATATAGGAGGCTGCGGATGCGTGCAGATTAGTGCAAGTGGGATGTATTACCTGTCACCGGTGAGTCTGTTTTGGAAGGTCCAGCAGTTTAACAGCATCGATAACGAGCATTGTTCGATTGTTTCGTCGGGGCATATGAACTCCAACCTTGATGTGTGTAGTTTTGAGTTTTTCGAATCTAGAAGTTCCCCATGTCATAGAGATAAGCTGGAGATACTATTGCTCTGATTACTTGTGATTCTTATGGTGAATGCAAGCTGTTGGTCCATAGATTCTCTCAGCTCTTCTTATCCAGATTCACAAGCTATGCAAAAATATTCAAATTATCAAATTTATATTATGAATCAAGATAAAAATATATATAGGATGTCATTCATTTATTATTATGAAAACATATACCATTTAACAAAATCAAGCAAAATGTAGGATGGCATTATGTTTCCTATTTTTCCTTCTCACTCAATATGGTTGGTTTCAAATTAATATTTCGGGCTTTCTCACACAGCACATGAATTAATTAGGTCCAATCCTTTGAAAGCTTAACTACACTCTTATCAGCCTGATGGCCTATGAATTAATTTGCACCAATTTCTTCTCCCATCCTACATGATTGAAAAATGGGAGAAATAAACCGGAAAATAAATGTCATAAAGCTCTAACCGAAAGCACATCAACTTTTTTTTATTATGGCGAATCTATCAAATAAATTAGGCCCGTCACTCCTAACGATTCCCAAGAAGAAAAATCACATCCGAAGCTTATTCACCAAGCAACTATTTGGTCAATCATGCGTCAACTGCTTACCAATAAACTAAATTTTTTATATGAGATAGATACACATGGCTAAAATTATTTGTAAAATTAATAAATATTCTTATCAATTAAATCAATCCACATCTTTAAAAAAAATTATATATAAAAGTTTTTAAGATAAAATTTAGAACTATAAAGTATTTTAATTTCGTTTTCGTCATTTTATTTTATTTTTATAAAAATATATATATAAATATAATAGGATCATAAGGTATGGAAACAAACAAATCGACGGTGGGTCCTTTGGTTAGAGCAGTCATGGAATTATTACGAGTCCTTTTGGCACACCAATGGCATACATACATATAGACTCCCTCTGCCCCCTTTGGTTTCTCTCGGAAGCTTCGCTGGTGGCGTGGCGGTATCATTGCTCGGCTTTTGAACGTGAAGCTTCGCTGGTGGCGTGGCGGTATCATTGCTCGGCTTTTGAACGTGTAAGAAAGAACATGGAAGGGAGGCGTGTCGACTCCAAAGGCGGAAGTCTCGCGTTATGTGTGGGAAACACCGGCCCCCACCCAAGAACCGTCGACTCATAGGTGTCTTTTCCCATTGCCGCTGTGGGTCGGATTCGTCTTACTGCGGAATTGACTTGACCGGTGACCGGTGAACCACACCCGTCTCCTTTTGCAATCAATCGTCTTCCCCGCTTCGAGGATCGTGCTCCGCTCTCGCGGCAGTCATCAACGCTGCGGGCACAAAACGGTAAGTTGACCGCCACGTGACGCATTTCACCTTTTGTTCGCGGACCGACCAAGGCAAAACACACACGATACCTTTCTTACACCCGAAGCAACCGACATGGTGGCATTCCCGGAGATTTCTGATCGTCAATGAGGGTATTATAGTCATTCTGATGAGGTAGCGCCGGGCAACGAGGGCAGAACACTATTACCATTCTTACACCCCATGGAACCGACATGGTGGTGGGTGGCACTCCCGGAGATTTATTATCATCAGGAGGGGTAGTCTAATCATTCTGATGACGTAGACTGCATGAGCCGTGCGCGTAGCCACCACCGCACGAGACGGGGCCCACGTCTTTGGTGACGTTTGGGGTTCGATTTTAGAGGACGCACTCGACACAGTTAGTGCTCCGGGGGTGGGACGGTTACTTGTTCTTCCCGTCGTTCCGTCCTATATAAGGCCTCCTTACCTCGCCTCGACACTGCTACTTTTTTACTTCGTTTGTAGGCGATCGGGGGTTTCTTTGATCTGATGTCGAGGCGTGGAGGCGGCGGCCGGCGAGGCGGCCGAGGCGATTGCCCCAGGGAGCAGCATCCCAGCGTCGCTCCGGCGTACCCCACCGGCGGAGGGGGGTCGGGAGGCAGAGGTGGCCCTGGAGGCAACGGAAGGGGACGCGGTGGTGGTGGGGGGGCGCCGTCTGCGCCGCCTGCCATGACGCGCCAGCGCGCTCCTCCGCCCACCACATCTTACTATTCCCCTCCCGCTGATGTCCCGTCGTCATCGGCAGCTGCGGCCGCTGGGAGCTCCTCCATGTCGCTGAGCCAGGAGCTGGAACAACGGCTGACGATTAGGGATCCTACACCTGCGGCTGCGGAGCCAGCGGCTACCCTGATTCAGTCGGCGCCGGCGTCGAGCAAGGCGTTGAGGCCTCCGGCTCGGCCCGGATTCGGAAAGGCGGGGAAGACGTGCATCGTGAGGGCGAACCATTTCCTCGTTGAGGTTGCCGATAAGAGTATCTGCCACTACGATGTGAGATCACTCGGGTCTTGTTCTTGTTTGTATTTTCTACGACTGCTACGATGTGAGATCGCTCGGGTCTTGTTCTTGTTTGTATTTGCAACGACTGCTACAGACTGTGATGGCCTTTTGAACCTGTTCTCTCTGCTCTCCTCCAGAAAAGTCCCATTTATCCTTGGTTCGTGATCCAGTTTTCGCATACCAAGCTGATTAGTTTGTGTTTATTTTGGTATGTTTAAGTTCATTTTTAATTTTTATTTTTCGAGGGCATCTTGGATTTCCGGCTTAACTGCTCAGCTTTCTCTTTGAAATCTATGCAGTATTTTCTTAAATTTGTACGTTTTCTGAACGATATCTGAACTTTAGATTTTGCTTATTGTAACATAAAAATGGTTTGCTTGAAGTTTTGCCTCTTCAAAAGCTTTTATTTTTTCGCTTCTGATTGAGGAACTTTTGGTTTTCTTCAGAATTCTTTGAAATCTTTTGCATAACGAGTTCCGAATTTGCTTCTCCTTGAGGATATGTCTAGCTCTCCATCTACTTCATTGATTTATACTGTAAAAAAGTGACTATGTATATGTCCTAGCATTTTGTTCATAGCTATTCCATTCGTCTATATGATCACTCATCACTGTGAGTTGTATTGATTAGGAATACTGTGGTTACAGTTACAATTAAGTCAACAATGCTTGCTTAAAAGAGTTTGAGTACCTTCTTTGGAAGTAGCATATAATAATTCGGTTTTGACTTGTTTTAATGATTAGGTAGCAATATCACCCGAATCTACATCCAGGGTTACGAACAGAAGAATAATCACTGAGCTTGTTAGGATGCATAAGGATGGAATTTTAGGAAGGCGATTGCCAGTTTACGATGGACAGAAGAGCTTGTACACTGCTGGACCTCTGCCTTTCACAGAGAAAGCTTTTGTGATCAAATTAGGTGATGAAGAAAAGACGGACAAAACCAGGTTTACCTTCCTGAGACAGGAACTTCTATAGTTTATTATGTCCGTAATGAGTTCTTATTTAATTCAACTGCTCTTCAATTCATCAGGGAAAAGGAATTCAAAGTGACAATTAAGCTTGCTGGGCAAGCAGATCTTGATCATCTGAGGAACTTTTTACGGGGTAGACAAATGGATGCTCCGCAAGAGACTATCCAAGCTCTTGATATTGTGCTCAGGGAGTCTCCTTCAGCAAAGTAAACTGTCTTCAATATTTTCTCGGTCATGTTTCGTAAAATAGTTAAAGGTTTCCATTTAAGTTGTGGTGCTTTTCAGCTACTCTCTAATATCATTGCTTGCAGTTATGTCACCTCATTGCGGTCATTCTTTTCTCCCATGTTTGGGCATAAGTGTGATATAGGTGAGGGTTTGGAATGCTGGAGAGGGTATTTTCAGAGTCTTCGTCCAACGCAGATGGGATTGTCTTTGAACACAGGTATTATGGCTTATCTACAGATTTGTCTTTATGCTTGTTGAAGTGTATCTTCGTCTTGCGTACAATTTATAAGAAATGTGATAGTTAGAAGAGGTGATATGATTATTATTGGTAATATGAAAAGAGGTAGAGGGAGATTAAAAAATTAGTAATAGGAATTATAAATAAAGATTTAAATACTCATAGCTAAAGATATGACTCTCTATACATCTTAATAACAGCAAAAGATTCATGTAGTCGATCCCGAATAATTAACACTTTATGATTTTATTGTTGTTGTTAGATATAAAGTGATGCCAACTAGTTGTGTACTTAATGCATACCATCCTTTGTCTTTCCTCATCTCTATTTATCCATTATTCATTATGAGGACACAGGTTCTATGTTGTGTACTTGTGCATGCTGTCCAGAGACAACATGTTGATTGATGGCTTTGGTGCTACACATTGTTGACAAGATATATCAAAACTTGGGGACAACATTGATCTGCCTCAGTTGTCTTGTTATCAAAGTTGATAATGGATTTGAGCAAGTCTTTTACATCTCATGTTTGTTTCCAGATATCTCTGCGACCTCATTCTATAAGCCCGTGATTGTTGTGGAATTTGTAGCAGAGTATCTTAAAATCGATACCATGAGATCCTTGTCTGACCTGGATCGTATTAAGGTTAATATCCTTGAAACCTTTAGCCATTTAAATTATTATGTTTGGATACTGATAATTGCTTGCTGATTCAACAATACATTTCTCATATTCTCTCTTTCCACTTCTGCCTTTCGACTTTGGTAGATAAAGAAAGCTCTAAGAGGAATAAAAGTTGAGGCGACACACAATGGAAATTCCCGCAGACGTTACAGAATTACGGGGATAACCTCAATGCCCATGAGTGAAATAAAGTCCTTTGTCTTTCCTCCTCTTAGTTTATCCCCTTCTTTTAATAATTCTGTTAGATAAAAAATGAATTATGTCCCTTTTGTTCAGGTTTCCTGTTGATGAATCGGGAACGAAGTTATCTGTGGTGCAATATTTTCGAGAACGGTACCAATGTTCTCTGAAGCATGTTTCATGGCCTTGTCTACAAGCTGGCAGTGATGCCAGACCTACATACTTGCCAATGGAGGTCTATTATTTTATGAACATATAATAGTTTGTTGGCTTACTCTTTGTTTCACAATTATGGTGCTTAAATTTGATTTTTTCTGATAATGACATATGAATTGATGATTAGGTCTGTAGAATTGTTGAAGGACAAAGGTTTACGAAGAAGCTTAATGATCGACAGGTGACTAGCATATTGAGAGCAACATGTCAACGGCCTCAAGATCGGGAGAGGAGCATCCTGGAGGTATATAGTGAACTGAATTATAAATCAAATGTACTCTTTCTTAAAAAATGTAAGAAGCTATGCAAGTTCATTAACTTAGAGATTTAAGGTACATTATTCCAGTTGAAAGTTTTGGTAATATGGAAATCTACATTTTTATTGTGTGTTTGTGGCTTTGGCAATGGTCGAATTTAATTCAATTTCTAGATGTTGATACTTTATCATTTTCTCCTGGTTTCTGACTTTAGTTATAACTAAATGTTGCTACAGATGGTCAGACTGAATAAGTTCAATGATGACAAATTTGTGAAGGAGTTTGGCATTAGGATTAAGAATGAATTTACTCCTGTTGAAGCTCGAGTGCTGCCACCACCTAGGGTAATTTAGTTCAATTAGAATTGTCTTCTGTTAATTATCTGTATGCATCTGCTTGTGAAGTGTTCATCTATCTACTTTGCATGCTTATGTCCATGTCTTTATATATTAATTTTTTTCATTATTATTCTGGAATGTGAAGCTGATCAATTCTGAATATTTCAGCTGAAATATCATGAGTCAGGGAGAGAGAAATTGTGCAGTCCTAATGTTGGTCAGTGGAACATGATCAATAAGGTAAGCATAACAGGTCATTTTGCTGCTACTCTGACAACGTGATCAATATGATCTACTTCTATGAAAAATACTGTGCTTTTTCCCTTTTTCCAAAATACTATGCTTAGGTGCCCAACTAAACACATGCCTGCTGCCACTTGATCTGGTGCTTGTCTGTCTGCATTTCTTGCTGTGTATTTTATGACCTTCATTAATTGGATTTCTGTAAAAGCTAACATATTTTGATTTTTTTTTTATGCTTTTTAGCATTTGTATTGCTGACAAATTTTCATTATTGTTTTTGCTTTTTATACTACATATATTTTAAACTAGGTAGTATGGATATACAACTCCTTAAATACAGACTTTATATGAATGTGCAAGTTATGCATATTTGAATTAATCCTCCCTGGTGGATCCACAGAGAATGGTCAATGGTGGCAATGTAGAACACTGGACGTGCTTAAGTTTTTCACGTCTTCGTGGTGATGAGATCAACCGATTCTGCAGTGGTCTTGTTGACATGTGTAATAACATTGGCATGGTACTAGTACATAAATTCTTGTTGTTGTCCCAAACATAACCGTTCTCCCATTTGGTTTACTAACATTTTTCTATAAAATCTGAAGGTTTTTAATCTGAAACCTTTTGTTGGCATCCGGGCGGTTCACCCTGATAGCATGGAAAGAGCTTTAAGAGAAGTTCACAATCAGTCCTTAAATTGCTTGGGAAAGAGTGGAAGGCATATTCAATTGTTAATTATTGTCTTGCCAGAAAAGAGTGGTCACTACGGTATTGCACATTTTCTGTTGTATAAGCTAGAGATGCATCTGTCTCTTTGTTACATTTCCATTTTGCTCCACAGGGAGAATCAAGAGAATATGTGAAACTGATCTTGGGATTGTCTCACAATGTTGTTTGCCAAAACATGTGGCCAAATGTAACAGTCAGTATCTGGAAAATGTTGCTTTGAAAATCAATGTGAAGGTACTTCAGTTCTGTTCTGTCAGTTTTGCTAATATATATTAATTGTGGGATAATGACTTTCACGCATTTTCTAAACAGGTTGGAGGACGTAACACTGTGCTTGAGGATGCCCTCCACAACCGAATTCCATTTGTAACAGATAAGCCAACAATCATATTTGGGGCTGATGTCACACATCCAGCCCCGGGGGAAGATGCTTTGTCAATTGCTGCGGTTTGTTTTTCCTTCTCTTAGCCAGTATTGCATTTTATGTGTTTCGCATATAGATTCGTGAAAGTGGAAATTGGAAGTGACAACAATTACCTCAGATAAAAGAAGAAAATCTGATTATGGTACTTTAAACTTTTATGGTGCTTCATGCTGTATAATTTCTTCCTCATGGTTGTAGGTTGTAGCATCGATAGATTGGCCTGAAGTTACCAAGTATAAAGGTATAGTCTCTGCCCAACAAAACAGGGAAGAGATGATACAGGATTTATTTAAAGTTACACAGGATCCACAGAAGGGCACCATCTGTGGAGGCATGATCAGGTACAGGGCACAAGAAACAGCTACTGGGGCTTTGGGTATGAATTTGAATTGTTGTTTCATTGATATGCAGGGAACTACTGCTTTCTTTCTATAAAGCAACTAAACAGAAGCCTCATAGAATCATATTCTACAGGTAACCATTAGTACTTCAAAGTTCAAATATCAAATGTGGTGTCTTGCTGCACACCCTGAATTTTAGCAAACTTGTGATATATGCAGGGATGGAGTGAGTGAAGGACAATTTAGCCAGGTCCTGCTTCATGAAATGACTGCTATCAGAAAGGTACCTAATGCTTCTTGCTCAGCAGAGTGCAAGGGTTGCTTTCACTTTTATTTGTTGTATTTTGTTTGTCGCTGTTGCTAAATTTGCATGACCTACCTTGATAAAGACTGGATTATGTTCATGCTAGGCATGTGCCTCTTTGGAAGAGGGTTACCTGCCCCCTACTACATTTGTGGTAGTTCAAAAAAGGCACCACACACGGCTGTTTCCTGAAGGCCATGGAAGCCGGGATTTGACTGATAGAAGTGGAAATATCTTACCAGGTTAGTCAAGTTTAGTGACGATTGCTGTACCATGATTAAGAATTAACATCTGTTGGCTGTGTTTAGGAACTGTGGTTGACAAAATTATCTGTCACCCCACGGAGTTTGATTTCTTTCTCTGTAGCCACGCTGGCATACAGGTCCATGTTGTCTAACACCTCTGCAGCAGCTATAAATTTTCGGCTACCAAATCCTTTTTCTTGCTTTCAAAGGCTAAATTTATCTTTTTCATTTTGCAGGGAACTAGCCGACCAACACACTATCATGTTCTTTTTGATGAGAATCATTTTTCTGCTGATGATCTACAGAGATTAACCAACAATTTGTGTTATACGTAAGCTTTAAACTTCTTGTATCATTTTAATGACCTGGTCACGGCTTAGTTCACGTTGAAATCCTAATTTGATGGGGAATGTCGTGCTTCAAATCCGCAAGTGCCATTTTGTCGATATGCTCATTGTTTATTGCTTGTGAAATGCAGCTATGCTCGGTGCACTCGTTCTGTTTCGGTGGGTAAGTTCCACATCTGTTCATGTGGTTTCTGCCTACATATTCTTGAACAGTTCCTCAGCAGTCTCTCATTTTTCTTCTTTTATTCAACAGTTCCTCCCGCGTATTATGCACATCTAGCAGCATTTCGTGCACGCTATTATATGGAGAGTGATCTCTCTGATGGAGGATCAACGTCTGCTGGTGGGAGTAGGAGCAAGAACAAGCCAACCGTAGTGCGGCAACTTCCTTTAATCAAGCAGAATGTGCAGGAGGTCATGTTCTATTGTTGATAGCTTCGTCTGGAAGGATTTTGGTAAGCTATTTTGTATACGGGTGGTTCTGTCAATACTTATAATAGTAGTAGGAAGTTTGATGTTTTGCCTTTTTTTTTCTTTTTTTGGTAGAATATGATCATTTTTAACCACATCTACTTGGGTATGAAGATGACGTGCTTTTAGGCTCCTCTCAGATATGGAAGTTTAGGTCCCGAGACCAATACTATTATGTTATCACACTCCTCCTGCATTTTAGAGGTTTGCTGCCTATTTTGATTTATTTTCTTACTGGTAATTGTTTTACCAGACAAATGTGATGTTGAGAGTCTGTCTGTCTCTTTTTATATGAACTAACTACATCTATGGAAGTGGATGTAGATGACATTATTATTATTATTTTTTGGCTGGTGCTATGTTCCATATTTTGTACTTTCGCATGTATCAGATGGGGCTCCAATATTCTCATTAGCTGTGACTGAAACTTAAAAACTCGGTATAAACTAATGCGTCGTTAGTTTTGGCTGCTTAAGACAAAGTGGCACCTAAGCCTTATTCGTCTCCAAGTATCAGTCTAGATTTTAATCTCCTATACTCCATAAAAGGATCTACATAGAGACGACAGAGTTTTTTTTTTTTACTTTAATTAGGTTCATCCAAATTCGTCTCGAATTGTTGTACTCCTTACTCGACTTCCCTCACTCTTCACCATCGCATCTCTAGATAGAGTACCAAAAATATTGTTCAAACTTGAGCTAGATTTCATCCTTCTAGGTAACATATATGATAACTTGAGCTAGATTTCATGCCTTCATCCTTCTACAGAACATATATATGATTACATCCTTCTACAGAACATATATGCCTTTGGGATCATCCACTCTTCGTTTGCAGCTAAACCTATGGCTCTCCCCACCACAAGTTTGGTTACTTCTCTAAAGCCTGTTGCTACGATACCATGTCTCATCTTGTAATGTTATCGCTTTTATTCCAATGCTTCTTCTTTTTTTTTTTTTTCTGATCAAATTCTTCTTACGCAGTCGAGTCCCTCTTAGACTCTAGGTTATCGTAATGCCTTGCCTCTACGATCAATTGCTTTTTGCACATCACCTGACTTGGAAAGTATTTTTCATTTGATCTTCTGTCGATCAAACTGTAATTTTTCGATGTGGTCACCATCATCTACAAGGTCTTTGTTATTTCTAATTCAATTGCAATTGCCTGGCCACCTCTAATGATCCGAGGTTTTGCCGAAACTAATACAGCGGCACGGGGAGTGGCAAGAGCTTCAGGACACCAACTTCGGGGTCGAGGCTGGGATTTGCCCAATAGGTAAGCTATGAGACGGTCACCATCTTCGCTGTAGATGTCGCGGCGACCACCACCATCTGCATCAACACTGCGTCAACACCAACGTTGTTGCCACTCGACAACTACATCAACATTGATGTAGATGCAAAGCGACACGGGGCGAGCAGCGATGAGGTCGACAATGCACTCCTCATAGAGGTGGGTGGTATCACGATGAGAGAAGACCTTATCATCGTCGAAGATGGCTAGACAACTACATCGGTGTTGATGGCACCATCAACTACCATCAAACGTTAAAAAAAATTATTTTTTTACCCTTTACTTTTATATTTTCTTTAATAAATTTGATGTCATTAGGATAAATGGATCTAGAGGTTTTAATTTCATAATTATAGGAATGATAATGTAAGTTTTTAGATTATAGGGACTAGGACACTAAAGGTAAATAACTATAGGGGTAATATGTAATTAGCTCAGATACTCGTCATCCATTAGCAAGAGAGAGTTGAAGAACTACATGAGTACTACTACTTTCACCTTCTATATAGGAACTCTATCCCAAGAATGACTTAAAAATCGTTCAAGGAAAATGCCATAAAGTTAGTGCTCCTAGTCTAATCTCTAATTCGGATGTCTACTCCCTTCACCAATGTAGAAATAAGCTCCAGTCTCAAATTGACTACATCAATATAGCTCAAACTCTTTGCTAGCTTAAAGCCGAGTTCCTTTGCCTCTCGATCTATTAGGAAGTTGAGTGTGGCTCTTGTATCCGCCAATATGCGAGTCACTTTCCTATTCAACTTTATGCCCACAAACATCATCAATAGGTTTTCTTATGCCCTTGCCTCTTTCGATGTTGACTTCAACTACTCCCCCACTTAACCTTGTAGTGCATTTACCAATTGGATGGGCGTGATCTTTGTTGATTCCGATAAACTTAAGTTTGAAGAGTCAGTCTTCTTTATTAGCCTCCATTTAAGTTTCTTTTAGAATTTATCTTGTAATGCATTCAACAAACACACAACTATCATACAAGGTACTAGCGATAAACCGTCACTTGTTGGATGTGACCTACTTGAGTCGAAAGAGTTCACCTTTGCTCTACTCTTCTCCTCTAGTCGGAAAGAAGTTTCATAGGGGTATTGAGTTGCCTATTTTTTGTTGCAAGCATTCCAACATTGGATGCTTCCTACCGTAAAAAAAGATATTTGCTAGATTTTTGTCCATGTAGAAGACTTTAGAGATCCCGCTCTCTAATGAGTACTTTTTGTTCTCTCTACATCAAAAATATGTGAGTTGTTCTGCCTCAACGATTACACTTGCTAGCTTACGAACATTTCGACGATGCTGCTTTTGCTGAGCCCACGATTTTAGACTATTGAGAAAGTAGAAAAGTTTATCTTTCTCGGATATATCTTGGATGTATAACATCAGTTTAGAAAGCTACTTCGGATAATCATGAATTATAGATGTGTGGCAAAACTATTGTAACTTCTGTCATCGGACGAACTGTATGTTCTCTCGCATGAACTGGATTTGCAATTCCCTCTTCGATGCATTACAAGTGTCGATGTTACAGAAAGCTTGTTGCATTTCTTTGGGGACGCTCTGTACTAATCCATATTGAAGAGAAAGTATTCAAACTCCTTTGGTATCTGTCTGGAGTACCCTCATAACACAGCAGCAGTTCAGGAGAGCCTTTACTATCGATGAGAGAGATGTGGTAATGAGACATTCGTCGACTAGCATACATAACTTGCATGAGTACTAACAACACACACATGAGCCCTCAATTCCCTTGATTCATTCCTCTTGTAACTGTTGCATTTACTCTCCCATCTCATCACTCAAACTTGGATCTTCACCATCCAATTGGGATTCTAACTATTTTTGCACGAACTATACCTACCGCCTTAAAAGGCTCCTCACTTCTTTGGGTCAACAATGTAGAACCACAGCTCCAATTTGGCTTTCGTGTTGTTCAGGTTGTCCTTCAACTAATACCTTTTTTTTTTTTTTTTTTGCATGAGAGAACTCTTACTCCGTAGGAATCACTGCTTGTTCAGGTAGTCCTTCGACTAATGCCTCTTTTGCATGAGAGTATCATTGTAAATGTCGTACTTCCCTTGAGTAGCTTTACTAGTTTTATCATGAGTTCTCATATATTTCTGCTATTAATCTTGTATAATATTACTAGTTTTGCAATTCGATATTTGTTTGACCCACTTTGATACCACTTCGTCATATCTTTAGCTAAGATTTTTTTTAAGTCTGTGATACCCCAGAGATACGTCTACAAAGATTAACTTAGACTTTAACCTCATGCAGTACAAAAAGGATATACACAGAAAAAAAAAAAGTGAGAAAGATGAATGTACAGATAATATATAATATGTCGTCGTTGTGCATGAAAAAGATAACAAAATCAAGATCATAAGCAACACAAAACAACCAACTATTATCATGCACAAAAGACTCTCGAGACGGGCTACACGATCGTATACAAAAGGGGTTTCACATGGTACTTTCATCAAATCTAATTGAAAGCGAGCATACTAAAGACGTTGCACCTCTCATACATATAACCAAAAGCTCCATCTACCCCGGTGCCACCCAAGGGTTCCAAGGTAGTGAGACAAATGATGTTTCAAACCATAAGATAGGTAACCAAAAATATTTCTGAGAGGCAAAATGGAACTAAGGATAATTTTTTCAGTCTCGCTGCTTTAAAAAAATATACTAAAAAAATATCAAAAAATAATAGAAAACTATATTAAAAAAATCATGAATATGCCTAGAACACCTTTTGAGTGCAATGATCCTAAGGAAGTTGGCACAGTATGGTTGCAACAATGTCAATTTGCAGGTGGTGACTTATTATTAACTCGAAGGTGGTTGCTTGTGTCAATAAAAGCCTTCGTTTGTTGTTATTTTAGACTGCTTTAGGCAAACTCGGGTCAATAAGTTAAGAGGTCTGGTTGACATCACATAGACATGCTTTGGGTCATTAGTGCTTTTGTTGTCCATATCAGACAAGATGAATTATTACTCACAGAAGATGAGCAAACTTGGAACAACTAATTTAGAAGCCCGCTGCATCTACTGCTCAACCAATCTAAAATTATCTGGAAGACCATGTCATCACCACAATTCATGACATTTCAAAATCACTGAGACTAACTAAAACTTTGCATTGGACAAAATACAAGCATTTGGATGGTCTTTAGAATAGTGCCAAGACAACAAACATGTCACTAATCTTTCTGAACATGTTAATGTAGAAGATATTGGGGGCTGTTTCTCACAAATGCACACAATCCCTCTTCCATCTAACCATAAGCAGCTTTGCTCAACCAAATACTCATTAGGGACAACCAAATGTGATTCATATATATGGTCATGCTTTTAATTATAGGTGGCTGACTGTACAATAATTGGCAGCTCAGAATATTCTCAGGAGAAATATATCGGCCATGACCACATAGGCAAAGTTTAAGCACATAACTGCAGTAACTAATTATCCAAAAAGGCCTTCAATGAAAATGGTGGATGCCCATCCTGTTAAAGTACAAACTTAAATGTGTAAGGATTCAGAAACTAAAAAAACATTAAGTAACACAACAATAATAGTTTCCATTAGATTGATTTTTTAATGGCAAAAGCATTTGATGATTGGGATGGAAGGACCAACTCCAGATTGTAGGCCAACCTTCAAATTCAAGGATATGTAGTCTCGAGACATAATATAACATTAAGCAGTAGAACAATGCTTAGCAGTAGTAACATGCGATGTCTATTAGTATACAAACTCAGCAAAGAGCAAATAGAAAAGGCATCAAATTGTCATATGTAAGATAGAAATCACTAAACAGGCAAATGTCTAGATTGTCACACAAAACAACTACTAACCTTACCAAGTTCCTGATGGAGGACATGTCTAACCACAGCTGCTTGCTGTATCAACCTCTCCATGGAAGAATAGCTTGGCAGATTAGCACGATCTAATATTAAAGATAACTGCTAGTGACTTCATCGTGATGAATATAAAGCAACATCAAAAAGAAAAGTTTAGATATAGTAAGATACCCAAGATAGCTCGATTCAGACAATCTGCAATGTTTTCTCGATATTCTGGGCTCAAAAGATGAAACATCGGAGATTTCTCAGGCTCCTCATAAGCTAAGAGTGTAATAAAGTCCTGATGAATCAGCTAGTATGAGAAATGACTACATAATTTATTATAACAACAATACCAAAGAAATAAAAGATCGGGTTGGTTTCAGAATCATACTTCCAGTTTCCCAACGAACTTGGGCACCTTTCCGAATGGCGTTAACTTGGTCTGAGCAAATTCCAAAGCTTCCATGCTGCCAATGAAGGATGATTTACATTAGAAGTCTCATAGTATCAAACAGAACCTAACATTTGCTAAAAGATCATTTACCATTTCCGTGAACGTACTAAGTCAATGAAGTGAAGGCTTAGTAGGTCAAAACACAGGTCTTTGTTATCTTCCATTAAGTTGGGCACAAGTTGGTCTGTAAGCTCTATTGCCTTCAGAGCATTCCCCTCCATTGTGAAATGGAGTATTGCTGGAGATAGTCAAATATAAAATTATTAACTCAACAGTTCGTTCCACTGCCAAGTACAAGCAACCTACATCTAATCAAAGCATAAACCTTAGACAAAAACCTAAAAGCATCATAGAAGAATATAAAAGTCATCCAATGCCAAGGCACCAAGTGGTTAAAAAATAAGATGTAACACCGCCTTGGACTGCAATCATACACAAACATGATCCCAGAGGGATTTGCCAAAATAAGTTAGCTCCTTTATTAAATGGATGGCATTGTTTATCATGGAAACAGCCTCTCTTATTTCTCATATTTCTTTGCCAAACATAAATGACTTTGAATTTGAAGGAAATTCAATCCAAGTCTTTCCACCAAGCAACGACACTTTTAGTATTGACGCTCTTGATCTTTAGGTTGTAGCATATCAACAATTTCTTCGAGCGAAAGCAAAGGATCAAGAACTCACCAAGGTTCAGATTGTCCAACTTTTTCATTCATCGGTCATACCAACCTATGACAAGATTAAAATATCAAAAAGCCTGAGAAGACCATTCTACAAAAATATTGCACCAAAGCTGCCCTTACAAAGATACACTGCAGAAACGAAAAGCTCCCAAACTGAAATGGAAACTTCTCGTCTATCACAAGGGATATGCCCTCATGACACCAATGGACAGGAGAAAAAGGAAAGGTCATCATCATTCCAGTCTTTCATCACTACATTTGACAAAATTTAATTATTTATAAAGGCTTACAAGCAACTACAGCATGATTGCAGTGAATTCAGATATATAAACCACTAAACTGTTTATAAAAATATTAACTAAAAGATATTTCCAAATCATCATTAAAAGCAAGTATAGTTTGGAGTTTTTGGACAATGTTGCTATCGTGATAGAGGTGTTAGAATCATTTAAACATCTAGCTGAGTGTATTGTGTGTTTTTCTGACCAGCCAGAAGCATTAATCAGTAGACCCTGAAGCCTGTGCAGCAAATGAATGATAAGGGTGACTTTTTTATGACTGTCTACATTTCCCTATTTTAAAATATCTGAGGACAACAAACATCATATGCAACAATGATGGAGACAGCATGGCGTTTTTCTTAATGCTAAAAATAACACAAGTTAAGACAAGTTACAACAAGAAGTAACTTACATTTTCGTTTCTCCATGTCCAAAAGATAATCAACAGGTTGATTCATACCAGTACAAGTAAGAAATGTCTCTGCTGTCTCTTTGAAACAATTATGCACGAGATAAGAGAGGACAATGTCACGAATATCACTGTCACTGATTGCCTATAAAAAAGAAGAAAATCAGCAGACAGAATTATCAATGACAAATGATCTAGTCCAGAAACTTAAGTGTTTTGACTTAAAAATCAATAGTAATTGGGAGAAAGAATAAGTTGCAATTAAAAAGAAGGCAGAATGGAATAACCACAGTAATTAGATAGGTACAAGAAGCCAAAAACATTTTATCTTCTGAATGTTTTAAAGGCACCTTACAGAAATTTGAAGACAAGATCAGTAGAAGTATTAGCAAGATGCAGAAGCTTGATAATACAATCATCACCAAGAAAGTATATGAGGTATGTTTCTGTATTCCTAGGTAGACAAGACTTACTACAACACCATGTCCAACCACATGAAACAGCAATATCACTTTAGGTACTGTCAATAAAGTGGTACTATGAAAGAGATAGGTGAGGACAAGAAAGTGATCGGTGTTTGACAGGTCATGGTTTGGAGATGCATGGATCATATACTTATTCCTTTTTACTTAGCCATAGTGACTAACAATCAGCAAAGATTCACAAAGGATTTTCCCAAAATATTGATTATGCAAGCATGTCCTATTAATGTCCAGCAAACACCAACATTATAGTTAGCATCTAATTTGACAAAGTTTGTCATGGCTAAAATACAAGATAGATTTTCTGCTCTTGGGTCCAGCAAAATACAAGTTCTCAAGGTCCTAAATTGATGTGCTTGAAAAGTTACATATAACATCCACCAGGATCACCACCAAGACATAATATATTATTCTGAAAGAAAACTGATGCAGCTAACCCACCATATGGATACCTCGATGTGGATCAGCAGATCTTATAATAAACACGAGATAAGACCTGCTCGGGTAAAGAAATAAGAAGCAAACTTTTCAAATAGATCTCTCTGATATTGCAATCTAACCTTTGGTGTATTTCGTGATGTTTGTGAAGGGTTAGTATATCACTGTAATACCATGTTCAAGTTCAAACAATTCCTGCAAACAATACAACTAAGCTATTTTCCTAACACCACTTCAAACAAATACTATTAAGCATGGTAAAGAACTAAAGATCATAAAGAACTCTTTAAATCACTGAAATCTATGGCTGATGGCTGCTCATTAAATCACAGGACATATACCTAGAATATACAGATCAAATTTGTAGAGACTACTAAGTGAAGTCAAGCTGAGATGGCAAATTGCAATAGCAGGAGGGGCTTGCATAGGTATGTCAATTTACTCTTACTAGTAGTACCAGGACATAAAGCATGATAATAGAGTAAGATAACCTCAAGTATCCCCAGTCATCAGTCACCCTATCCATCAAAGAAGATTGTCGGACCATTAGAAATATCAAAATGGCTATTATGTAAAAACAATCTTATTGAATAATTCATATTTTGAAACCACAAGAACGATCAAGGCAGCATTTGCCCTGTTATTGGTCAAAACTAGCTATCTTAACAATATTGGAACCCAGTTTTTGGGTGCCTTCTGACTTCACACTGAATCAACTCCATTAAGTTCTTCACTTAGATGACCCACCATTAAGGGCACCACTCAAGTTTGACTGCTCAATGTAACTTTTATTGTCAATGTCATAAGCCCTAGCAATTGCCACAGAGGATAACAAAAAATGACATCAGAAAGAGAGAAGAATGTATCTGCAATCTATTATTTATCAAAGAAATCTTCACAGTTCTTAAGTTCTTCATTTTCTTGATAGTTCGAGCAACACTAAACCACGATAAGAAACAACAAACAAGCCACCGAGGGACTGGGACACCCTGGTTCAATGACGAACGTGTCTGTGGTAGTGAATTCCATCAACAGGAGAAATAAAAACCACTACCAGAAAACATGATGCAGTGCAGAAGTTACAGGATTTTTCACCTCCTAACAAAGATAAGCTCCAAAAGGGATATTAAAGAGAAATGAGAAAAATAAGGAGAAGAAAGAAGAGAAGCCAAGAAGAAAAAGGGGAGAGAAGAGAGAAATTTAGAGAGAAACTAGAAAGGTAATAGTATACACAACTATAGTACTGGTCTGAGTTGATACCTTAATTGCTTAAAATAGTCTTTGTATATAGGAGCTCATCCATTGCCTCTCCTATTTCAAATCAGAGTAGGAGTTACCATGGCACATTATCTTGTATCCCCACAATATCTCCTCATTACAGAACTCTGCAACTCTCCAAATATAATCATAAATAGGAGAATAGCTATCTATTGTACATTGTACATGGGGTTTTGGACTTTACTTTGATTCTGAACATGACTCTAGAGGCTTTCCAAAGTACTTCTTGAAATAAGAACGGTAATACAATATATAACTTCTGTCAAAGAAGGTCAATCCTAATAAAATTAGCTGTAGCGCCGATTAACCTTGACTCAAATGTGGCCCAGTTCATTCTCCTTCTGTCTCAATCTGGATATATCACCCAAATGAGAAAGGTTGTCATATCCTATTATAATTAGTATTGGGCCATATTGTTATATCAAGACTATATTGTTACCAAATCATAAGACTAGCTGGATAAAGTGATAATGAAAAATCACGATTTCATTAGGTGTCGACTCTATGCTAGATTCTAGTGGGGCACCGAAACCATAGATGGATCCACCCTGGGGATGTCAAGCCCAGCAAAGATCAAAGTCAGCCCAACTTGGTTATCAGGTCCCAGATTTTGTAAAATATATTGGGCTAGCTTTTGATATGGGGATGATATCATTTATGCTTAGGAAGGGATCTTATGATCCCTCGATTCAAATATAAATATCAAGATATTGTCATAAGTATATTTGTGAAGCTCATATGACTTGTGTAACACTCCCAAGTCTAGTCTCATACCGGATGAAAACTTGAATTGACTTGTGATCTAGCATTTTTGAACCAGTGGTTCAAGCTCAACAGAGTTACTGAGTTGGCTATCACATTCGATCAGGTTGTGGCCACTTATCTAAGTGATCCCTCCTAGACCTTCAATATGATCCAACATAGAGTTCTATGACCCCAAAAATAATCTTAGATCGGTAGGGCTTTCATCATAAAAATTTCCAAACCCTCAAAGTCTGTAAGAAAGGATGATAATGATGACAGGTATTATCTAACTTACAATTAATGATGTAATCCAAAGCTTTAATATCCTTGAACACTAAAGGTCGTCAAGCAAAAAGCACATGGTAAACAGTTATCTACAAACCGTTGATAAAACATACCCAAATAATTTTCCTTACAACAAAGTAAAATAATAGAGAGAAAAAGGTGTATACTCCTTGTCACTAATGAAATTTAGAATAATTTAGTTTGCATGATTATTATGTTATCATAAGCTAGTATAATTTTGAACATATAAGTAAAACTGAAGAGGATAAAATTCCTATCTAATTCCTATTAAAAATGTTTTTATTGTATTAAATATCGTACAAGGCACTCTCACATGGACTCAATGATGAAACTTAACAATTGTGCACTAACCATCTCATCAGAGACTCCTATCTGATTCCTTGGCATTAGTATAGATTATAAGAAATTTCATGGGCATGTAAACTTGATAAGGTCGTATCAAGAATGAGTAGCAGACCTACAAACACGGGAATGTGGGTAACTGATGCCCTCATAGTATATTCTAACTTTCTTTCTTTTTCGGTGCATTTCTTTCTCCATAAGATCCGGAATTTGACATCAAGAAGGCCAATGAACAAACAGCAGCCTTCAATCATGTTACTAATTATTCATAATGGGTATTTTGCCAAGAGTTTAATAAGTTTAGTTCTTACACGTTATTTCAAACATCATCGTTTTCCAAATTATATGTCACACGATGAAGGAAAATAATTCACAATTAGATACGATAAGTAATTTTTTTGTTAAACCTCGTGTGATAAGATTTCCCAAGTATCTCAAACCAAAGAATTCTATATCAAGATGTCTTCAAACTTACTTTTTCATAAATACGTTTCCTTCTACTTAGGGTTTCTTGGGATGTAGAAATTCAAGTTTCCTGCTACCAACTAATTCATGATATGATGATGGACGGAGGGACGATTGAAAAGAAAATTTTGCACAGAATATTTGACATGACGAAACAAATCAAGAGGCAAATGGAGATTTGGTTCCCCAGTATATCGAACTATCAACTACCAATGAACGTGACAAGGCCTTGACACATCAGGAATGTAATCGTCCCACATTACAGAAACAAAGAAACAGCATCCGAATCTCTAACTCAACTTACAATACAGCAACTTCAGAAAGGAACAATATTCGCACCCCTGACTTCAAAACTGATACCAAAATCAACGGATTAACAAGGCCTTCATACTACCATCCGAAACCTATTGAATGAGAATCAAGCACCCAAGAATGGCAAGAAGATAAAAGAGAATCGAAAGAACAACTGATTCATCACGAGATCGAAAGTAACAGATAAAGAATTTCCGCACAGAGACTTGAATCTGTAGGGCAGTAGCAAGGAGGGTCAGGAGGAGCAGAAGACTCACGACGTGATCGTAAAGCCTGGGATCCAAGTCCATCACCGCCGCCACCTATGAGGAGGAAGGGGACGAAACCGAGGAAGAAGGCGTAGAGCGGGGCTTCGTTCTTCTCGGCCGTGGAGATGAGTCGTCGCATAAGCTTGTCCCAGCAATAGAAAGGGTTGGGGCGCCGCTTGTGTGGCTCGCTCACACGCTTAGCCCAGCTGTGAAGACATCTTTCCCCAGCTTGCCTTTCAACCGTAGTTTGCTGATGTGGTAATTCTCTTTTAATTTTTTATTCATATGATAAATTATCTGGATAATTTACCCCAAAAAAATCACCTCGAAATCACTTTTTATGCTCCTCTATCAAAAAATTAAAAAAAATATAAATAAATATATATATACTGAGTAAATGGAGAAGGAAGAGAAAGAGAACGGAGGCCAGGAGGAGAATTGAAAATTAAATATATATCCGCTGATTTATTCTAACCGGCTCAAGGAATTTTAAAAAAAGCAAAACTAAATTTAAAAATTAAAAATAATATTTTTGAATAGAGAAGTGCTTTTTAGTACACAAATGATTATGAGGATTTTTTTGATAAACTACCAAATTATTATCAATTTATTTTTATTGGACTAAGAATGCTAGATTTTTGTTATTTGTGATAACATGAGGTATAGTTGAGTTTTTAATTTCTTACCAGCGTCAAACTATTTTTTCTTTTTATATATATCTATCAAAACATATGGAATGAGGATGGGAAAAGAATGTAGAATCTAATATATCATTAAACATCAAAATTAACCATCGCCATCGATACAGTAGTCTTTCCTTAAACATATGATTCACTTTTAGAAATTTAGGTGCTTATTTGTTACGTAAAGCATGGATATTATCCATGGATGAAGATTATGATATAATAAGTATTTGAGTGATGCATGACTAATTTCGATCATGGAAAGATAAATTAATAAAATCAAAAAGAAGAATACATTGGGTCGTAATGAAACATGTCAAGAAATCGAACATCGGGTCGAAGGACTGGTCAACGTGCTGGCGTAAGTTTAAGCATCGAGCCAGAAGGTTTAGGCACTATGCCAAGAAGATCTGATGTTGTGGATGTTAACATGTCAAAGGATCGGGAGATACATCGAAGGAGAGAGCGATCCATCGAAAGTTCGGACAAAGTGCTAGATAAAGAAATAATATATTGGAGAATATAGGATATATGTTTTGTAATTGATTATGTCTTGATTTAAGTACTTTATATTTTAATTGAGTTAACTTTTGGTATAACTATATTAACTTAATTAAGTGCCCAATGAGCTTTAATTTAATATTAATTGAGACTTATTTCATTTCATTACGAGGCTCGTTTCATTGACCTGGGAGGAGGCAACGCTAGGTCAAATGATGGTATAGTCAAAGTATAAAAAGAACTTAATTATATCATTTCAGATTCCTAAGTGATGGTACTATCGGTTGTCGATGATAGTACTATCTATTTTAGGCAATTGTACTACCAGAGCCTAGAATCCTAGGCTTTATTCGACGATGGTATTACCCAATGCCAACAGTGGTACCATCAGTACCCTGAAATCTCAAGGATTTAAACTTTGGCTCTAAGATTTGAAGTCATTTAGGGTCAATAAATACCCAAGATATTCTTACTTCGAATAGCAAGAATAGAGATTGAAAACTCAATTAGAAAGTTGAGTTACTTTCTCCAGAAGAAGTTGTTCTAAGGAAGAGCGTGAGGGGATATGATAAAACCCTACAGGATTCTATCATGGATAGAGATGGAAAATGAGGGATAAACAATCAATTCGAGGGAATCGAGCCACCTTGATCATTTCGAGGGGATCTACCTCCCTAATCTCTATAGGGATCGGCCCTTTGAGGGTTTTACTTATTGGCTAAAATACATACTTCTTCATTGATTACTTCATAAAAGATATTATATCATTATTTATAGGGTACTACCAAGAGCCTTTCTAAGCTTTGGACTCAGAGTCCCACTAAACTTGGACTCCTAACTAAGTGATAGATTCTTAATAAAAAATAGTAACTGACTTCATTCTAACTGAAGATAATAACCCACTCCAACCAACTCCTAACTCGATTGGACTCACTTGACCCATAATCGACTCCGATTGAATAGACTAACATAACTTAGCTCGAATTAATTATGAATGGATATACTCGACTTAGCTAGGGTCCTAACAGACAACCACTTCAAATCAGCCTTGTCCTCAAGGTTGAGCAGTCTCGAATTTCGGAAACACTTCAATATTTGCCACACATCATAACTCTTTGATCGATCAAGTAGGGTCTCCACTTGGTGTAAGCAATGGTTTGGTCTTCTCGTGTAATTGTCATTATCGTCTTTTGAAGAACCATTTTCATCTGATTGCTAGTGGTAGTACTATGTCTTCTTTTGAAAATCACCACTTCGAAGTCTTCCTGGGGCATCAAAATAAAATCGATCAGTAGTTGTTTTACTTTTGAGCACATGTTATCACAAAGTATAATTTGCTCATTAGTAATATTGTCTTTGAATTTGACACAACCTTTATGATCAGACTCCACATTGTCAATTTTTTATTCCTCTTTTGCTAGTTTGATCGTTAGACGTTTGTAATAGCCTTCATAATTGGACTTCATACTGTTAGTTTTTTATTCCTCTTTCGTTTGCTCGATTGTCAAAAGCTGCTCTTGTTTATGATCGTCTATGTTGACCTCTTTGAAGTCGTCCTTTGTTGATTTTTCTTATCCATAGAAGCTTCTGTTTTGATAAGTGTCCATATTAATTTTTCCTTCATACATATTAACAAATGATATGGTTGCTATCATGGTGTGAGGATGATGAGCTTTAACTTCGTACCAAATCTTGGGATTAAGTCCCTCAATAAATTTTCTCACCAATTATATCTCGGACCAATCTCGGATTTGGTTTGACAAGCGCTCAAATTTGCTCTGGTACTCTTGTAATGTGGAAGTCTAATGGATTTTGACGAGCTGTCTATTAGTGTTCTTATACTCTGATAATTTAAAGCAAGTCAGGAGCTCTCTCTTAAACTGTCCTTATGAAGGGACTCCATGATAGGTCTTGTATAAATCATATCACTGGATCACATCATCTTCGAGTTGAGTGAAAGCTATCTCCACCATGGATTCCTCTGGAGTCATGTGAAAACAAAAAAAAAATTAGCATGTGAGACTCAAACCGATTGATTCTCCATCTTCTCATCTAGGAAACTCTAACCGATCATATTTTTTAGATTTATTCCCTTTGGAATGTTCAGCATATCGAGATACAACAACAATGGTGGTTGAGGCTATGATTGAAGAGGAAGGAAGGAATGACGGTTGAGGCAATGACTGAAGAGGAGGAAGGCAGCGACGACAAGCAGTGCAACAATAATGGTGGCGATGGCTTGTGTGGGCTGTAAGGGGAGATGGGATAGCAGCAGTATAGGCAGCAAGGGGACCAGTGTTGCAAAAGGACAACGATAACAACGGGTGATGTGGGAGGAAGATGACAACTAGGCGATGAAGAGGAAGGGAGGAACAGCAGTGGCCGACAGTAGTCCTTTGAGCAGGATGATGCTGCCAGCTTCAATCTTTTTGCCTTGTTCTTTCTTTTTTTTTTATGAAAGCTGCAGCGAAAATGATTGCAACAAGGTGGTAGGGGAGGCAGATGGAGATGGTAGCGGCTAAAGAAGGTAGTGATGGTAGCGGTTGTTGTAGAGGAGGATGAGAGATGGCAGCAGTAGGTGGCAACAGCAAAAGACGATGATGACGATGACGATGGTGTGGATGATGATTGGCAGCAAAAGTGAACAGAAATGTGGCTTTGATACCAATCGATAAAACCCAATAGGATTCTATTGTGAATGGAGATGGAAAAGGAAACATAAATGATCACTTCGAGAGGATCGAGCCTCTTTGATCACTTCGAGGGGATCTACCTCCTTTATCTTTATAGGGGATTGGCCCTCCTGGGGTTTTACCTATTGGCTAAAATATATACTTCTTCATGTTGGCAAACCTCAGTGGGAGTATTACATGTGCAGTAGAAATCAAAATAAAAAACCAGTTTTTCACGTAGATCAAATCGTCGTGCAAAAGATTAGGGTCGCGAGAAAAATATAAAAATCAAAAAATCGTGATGCATGAGAGATTGATTTTACCTAAGGAGATTGTATACCCCTATATTTCCATATCTGAATAGAGAGGATGAAGGAAGTCAAGCATCCTCTCTAGCGGTATTTATACGATGGATCTCTACAATGAAACTCCTCAAATCTGATCTCGTAACTTTTGCACAAAGGGAGAGAGGAGAATAGGAGGCGGTGACTAAAGCTGCAGCCTATCAACTATGAGTCTCCCCTCCTATTTATAAAGAGCCACCAAAACCTAGAGCTCATGCCTTAGTAGTTATTGGATCTTCATCTAATTACCTATTAAACTTGTATTATTGGATCTCTATCCAATAATTTTCTTAGGCCTCTAATTGGACCTCAACCAAGGAGCTCATTTGCATAGGGCCTCATCTAATGAGAATATGGGCTAATTGGATCTTCATCCAATCCTTTATTCGCTGAAGCATCCACCATATGTGTGTTACCCTCTAGGCCTGATACCGAGCTGGTTGTGAGTCACTCTCATCAAAACTCCTTTGATATAGTGAATTATTATTATTTCATAATAATTCACTCGACTCATCAACTATGGACATACTAGGCCACTACGTCATAGTCCCCAAACGGTATAAAGGGGATCGAATCCATCGAACCTATTTATCTACAGTTATTGTGTATTTATAATCTCTCATCCAACTAATATCCCAGAGACCGTATATTGGACATGGTATTGTCATGTTATATACGGAATTAGTTTGTCTTACTCTAATCAGATTCTGCTAGAGAATTCTTTTTCTCTCAATCTTAATAACCCTGGTCAGGAATTTGTCTGAACAAGCACATATGACATATTCCTCTAATGATACCGAGAGTGGATGATCCTCTATTGACACTTAATTACTTTCATAAGGCTGGCTACCAATCCCAATAATTAGCTGTACTAGATCTGAAACTTTTCAAATTTGTAAGTCTAGAATCAAAGAAAGAAGTACTCATACAAAGCATCCTTGATGTCTCAAGTCAAAGGACCAAATACACAATTAGGACTATGGAATCGCTATCTGACATTAAGTATCATAAACCATACAACATTCCATAAGTGTATCAATCAATAAACATATCTCCAATAAGCATATGTACTATATCCTTAGTGTCTCAACACAAGTGGCTATGAGACCAGCCACCTCTATCATATCGACGGATATATAGTACACTAGTTTGTCCGGTTATCTTGATGTCCCTCTCGAGTAACTTATGACTGAGATTATTTAGGATCTGTGTTTAAAGGTGAATCGATGATATTATCGTGATCTCATCATGATCCGATTCTCATTATATAGAACCAAGGACATCACAATATATATGCTACAAATAATATAATATGAGAATATGCTAATATTAATTATAATTAAAAAGATCACACAACGTGTCACACATATCATCACTTACGTGATTGGCTTGTAGGGTACTTGTAACTAGCAATCTCCCACTTGACCTAAAGTCAATCACCTATGTGTCTTATCCCTATCAGACCCCTATGACGCTCAAATACAATATGAGCCAGTAGCTTCGTCAATGGATCTGTAATGTTATCTTCAGATGGAACTATTTTTATTGCTATATCTTTTCGGGTCATGATCGCTCTAATCAGATGAAACCTCCTTAGAACAATTCTGATGAGACCTGAGTTCCTTTGCTAGAGTTACTATCTTGTTGCTATCGTAGTTTATGAGAATCAGCTCCACACTGCTTGGTACGACTCCCAAATCCCTGATGAACTTCTTCATCCATACCCCTTTTTGTTGCTTCTGTTGTAATAATATATCTTGCCTACGTGGTCGAGTCAGCAGTAGTATCTTGCTTAGAACTCTTTCAGCTTACTGCTTCTCCATTCAAGATGAAAACATACCCTGAGTTTGACTTGCTATCATCAATGTCGGACTAGAAAGTTGAGTCTGTATAGCCCTCAGCTTGTAGGCTACCTCAGTAAAATATCCTTAGTTATTCTCAAGTACTTAAGGATATACTTTACTGCCTTTCAGTGTTCTAAACCTGGATCTGCCTGATACCTTCGTGACACTCAAAGCATGTACTATATTAGGCCTAGTACATAGCATATCATATATGATAGACCTTATCGCTGAGGTATAAGGTATCTTATCTATGTTTGCCCTTTCTTAAGGAGTCTTTGGGGTCATATTCCTAGAAAGTGATATTCCATGTCTCATCAGTATGAGTCATCTCTTAGAATTTTTTATGCCAAACCTTTTGATAATAGAGTCTATGTATCTTGATTGGGATAAGCCAAGCATCTTGTTATATCTATCTCTATAGATCCGGGATCCCCAAAATATAATATACTTCCCCTAGGTCTTTCATGAAGAAGTTTCTGGATAGCCAAGCCTTTACTGTGGAGAGCATTCCTACATCATTCTCCATACAATACTAAGAAGGTGATAGCACTCCAACTTACCTTCCTGTACACACAAGGCTCATCTTCGTTCTTAATGAAGTCATAAGACTTGATCATTTCATCAAATCTTATGTTCCAACTTTGGAAAGCTTGTTTTAGTCCATAAATGGACTTAAGCAACCTACACTTTATCTGTGCTGGTTATAGGTGCCTTACAAGCTAATCACGTGAGTGATGACACGTGTGACACGCTATGCAATCTTTTTACTTATGATTAATATTGATATATTCTCACATTATATTATCTATAGCATATACATTGTGATGTCCTTAGTTCTGTGCAATGAGAATTGGATCGTGATGAGATCATGATAATGAGATTGATTCACCTTTAAACATGGATCTTAAATAATCCTAATCATAGTTTATTCGAGAGGGATATCGAGATAATCGGACAAATCAGTGTACTATATACTCATCCATATAATAGAGGTGGTTAGTCTCATAGCCACTTGTGTGAAGACACTAACGAAATAGTACAAGTGCTCATTAGAGAATGAGTTCACTGATTGATCCATTGATGATATGTTGTATGGTTGATGATACCTAATGTCAGACAGTAATTTTTTAATCTCAGTTGTGTATCTGGTCCTTTGACTTAAGACACCAAGGATGCCTTATATGAGTACTGCTTTCTTTAACGCTATACTTACAGGTTTGGAAAGTTTCATATTTGGTACAACTAGTTATTAAGATTGGTAGCTAACCCTATGAAGATAATTAAGTATTAATAAAGGATTATCTACTCTCGATATCACGAGAGGAATATCTCGTATGTGCTTGCTCAGACTAATCCCTAGCTAGGATCATTCGGATTGAGAGAGAAAGAGTTCTCCGGTAGAATCCGATTAAAACAAGAAAAACTGATTTTGTATATGACCTGACAGTACCATGTCCAATATACGGTTTATGAGATATTAGTTGGATGAGGGATTATATAGATACAGTAACTGTAAACAAACAGGTCCGATGGATTTGATCCCACTGTACCGTTTAGGGACTATGGCGTAGTGGTATAGTATATCCATAGTCGATGAGTCGAGTGAATTATTATGGACATAATAATTCACTATATTAAAAGGAGTTCTAATAAGAGTGACTCACAATCATCTCAGTATCGGGCCTAGAGGGTCATATACTTATGGTGGATACTTCAATGAATAGAGGATTGGATGAAGATCCAATTAGCCTATATTCTTATTAGATGAGACCCTATGTAAATGGGCTCCTTAGTCGAGGCTCAATTAGAGGATTAAAGAGATTATTGGATAGAGATCCAATAATGTATGGTTAGTGGGTAATTGGATGAAGATTCAATACCCACTAAGGCATGAGCCCTAGGATTTTGGTAGCTCTCTAAAAATAGGAGAGACTCATGGTTGATAGACTGTAACTTTAGCCACCACCTCCTATTCTCCTCTCTTTCTGCGCAAGAGTTGCGAGATTAGATTGGAGGAGTTTCGCTGTAGAGATCCATCGTGTGGATACCGCTAGAGATGAGGATGTTTGACCTCCTTTATCCTCTCCATCCGGATTTGAAAATACAGGGATATATGATCTCTTTTGGTAAAATCAATCTCTCGTGTATCACGATTTTTTAATTTTTACATTTTTCTCATGACTCTAATCTTTTGCATGATGATTTGATCTACGTGGGAAACTAATTTTTTGTTTTGATTTTCGTTGCACATGTAATGCTCCCACTGAGGTTTCTCAATAGTAGTATCAGAGCCACGGTTTTCATGCGAAATATTGGTTTTAAACTGCGTGTGATGAGATTGAATAACATAAAATCGTTCTATGCATTCTTGCTATATTTTTGCAGCAAACGTAACAAGGACAGGGGGCAGCCGGCCATGGGTAGGCCATTTGTAGGGGTGGCTAGCCAGTAGGCCCCCTACAGGGGCGGTCGACTATGGCTAAGACCCCTTACAAAGGGGCGACTAGCTGCGGCCAAGGCCCCCCTATAAGGGGGCGATTGGATGTTGCCAGGGCCAGCCCGCAGGGGCTATCGCCCATAGGAGAAGCAACCGCCTGCGGGCACAACCACTTGAAGTGTGGCACAGAGCGCGCATGGGGAGGCGCCATAGCGGCAGGGCTACCGCGTAGTGGCGTCGACCATAGGAGCGACAATGACAGCGCAAAGGGGGCAAGAGGGGTTAGGGCAATCCTTTTACGAAAATGATGATCCTGCCCCTTTGAATTCAAGAAATTTCGAGGACTGTCCTTGTGTATAAAATTTCTAAAATATCCTCAATAATTTTAAAAATTTTGAGGACCATCCTCTCTCATCCAGAATTATGAAAATACCCTATTTTAGAAATTTTAAGTATATCTTGATTTTAGAAAAATAATTAATTAAATAGTTTAATTAATTATTATATATCTCGTAATCCTACATATGATGCGATGTACATGTGATATATGATGTGGATAGATACTCATGAGCCATGTGTTGTTATGTGTGTAATTGTGATTATTATTATTATTATTATTATTATTATTATTATTATTATTATTATTATTAGGCTTTGTGAGACTCTATTTTTCTCGTTTTTTGTCGGGCCTACGTGCTTGTGATTATCTGTAATTACATGAAGAGGTGCGGTGGGAGTGTGGAGGTGATAATGGGACCTACGATATCATGGCAGGAGACCACGATGCATGGTGATTCAACGAGAATTCGACAAAATCGATGATGACGAGATCAACAATCACAGGGCATGAAGATACATTGATGCACACATAGATCTTATTGTGAGTGATTAGGCTCATTAGCTCGGGCTTATTTTAAATCTGTAAGTTTGATGTCAAAGAAAAGAGTACTCATACAAATCATCCTTAATGTCTCAAGTCAAAGGACCAAATACACAATTAGGACTATAGAATCGTTGTCTGACATTAGGTATCATTAACCATACAATATTTTATAAGTGGATCAATTAGTGAACTCATTCTCCAAATGAGCACCTGTATTATCTCCTTAGTGTCTCTATACAAGTGGCTATGAAACTAGTCGCTTCCATCATATGGATGGGTATATAGTATACCGGTCAGTCCGGTTATCTCGATATCCCTCTCGAGTAACCTATGACCGTGATTATTTAGGATCTGTGTTTGAAGGTGAATCAATCTCATTACAATGATCTCATCACGATCCGATTCCTCTTGCACAGAACCAAGTACATCACAATATATATGCTACAGATAATATAATGTGAGAACATGGCAATATTAATCATAAGCAAAAATATCGCACAATGTGTTACATGTGTCATCACTCACGTGATTGGCTTGCAGGACACCTGTAACCAACACTTCATTGATTGCTTCATGAAAGAGTTTATACCATCATCTATGTGGTGCTACCAAGAGCCTCTCTAAGCTTGGACTTAGAGTCTCAGTAAATTTAGATGCTTAATTAAGTGATAGACTCTTAATCAAAAATAATAATTGACTCCATCCTAATTGAATATAATAACCTACTACAATCAACTCTTAACTGACTCGATTGGGCTCGCCCAACCCATAACTGAGTTAGGTCTTTGAAAAAGAAAGAGTTATAATTGACCTTCGCCCGTTGGAAAAATATTAATAGTGAAAGCCGATTGGCTCAAGTGAAGAGGAATCAGGAGTGGACGTAGGTCACGTAGATCAAACTACTATAAATCTAGTTTAGATATTTATTTCATGCTTTTGATTCTCATTACTTATTGATTCACTTGCTTACTACTTCTACTAATGTTTTCAAGTTTAATATATTCAGAAATATATTTGGAAATATATTTGATTGAATGAAAGTTTTCATATTGACATGTTTTTACGTAAGTAATAATTCATCCACCTGCCGATTCAGTCCTAACATGTTATAAGTTTCTATTGTTTGATCCTTTCCCAACCATCCGTTGCCGTTTTCTTTTTCTTAAATTGCTAAAGATTACTACAGGATATGTTTAAGAGATTCAAGCACCACCCTCTTGACATCAATTCTTTGTTATAAATTTATTTATTAACTTAGGTGTTTTTAACATTTTCGTTAATTATTTTATATCGTGTGATTTACAGAAAATATAAAACAAGGTTTAAGTTACTATTTATGGTTTACTAAAATATTTATAATAAAAGTTTAAAATTTCTTATTCGATCCCTTGTCAAATTATTATAGATTTGATTCATGTGACACAGAGTTAATTACATATTACCTTATATAATTAATTATATATAACATTTCAATTATTATATTTTTAAGAACCACTATAAATCATATTACCTCATATCAATATTGATTGGTACAAATCTAGCTGTTAGGATCGATTGACCAACTTATTTTTGACTTCATCATTTTCTAACTTAACGTTACTCGATTATCAAAGGGAGATTTTTTTTTTTTTCCCCTTTCAATCGTAATCCAAATAGTAAACAACTGTGTGCATGACTCAACGTCCTGCATTAGTCGAATGGTCCAAACGAGCTTTCTAAATTACCATTACGTAGATACATCATTAGCGATGAGGAATTATTGCGAAATTTTTATTCAAGAAGAAAAAAAATTGCCTCCATAGCTTCTTGCAAAGAGTGGTAACATAATTCTGTCACTTAATCTACAATATCTTACCTAGAGCTTTTCTTCGATGAAATACCAATTGGCAGATAGTTGCTAAGAAACAATTTGTTGGATAAAATTATAAT
This sequence comes from Ensete glaucum, assembly GCA_021527575.1. Classification (NCBI taxonomy): domain Eukaryota; kingdom Viridiplantae; phylum Streptophyta; class Magnoliopsida; order Zingiberales; family Musaceae; genus Ensete; species Ensete glaucum. The sequence goes on from CM038558.1 coordinate 43,246,411, forward strand.
TATATAGTATAAGATATTTTACCTTAAAAAATCACACCTTTTTTTTTTTTACTATTTTGATAAAAATACCCTCACTCAAATCCGCAAAGGTGATTACTATTTACAACATCATTTTTATTATTTATAATCTCATAATAAGAACTCTAACTATTTTAAAGTTATTTATTTGTAAATAAATGTATATGTCCTTAATTTATAATTTAATTTCAAAAATATCTTTTCACTTCTTATCTGTTATATATTTTTCTATCCTTATTTTCTCCTCTCCTTCTTTCGTAGGATGTGGAGGAGGGTAGACTGAGGGTGGTGATCGACGACAATGATCCGTAGAGGAGTCGACTACGATAGGATGTATAGGAAATATATATGAAAAAAAATAAAAAAGTAAAAAATAAATGGATTGTGAATAGTAAAATATTATTTTAATAATTTTAAAAGGATTATAAATAGTAAAAAGAAGACTCTAAATAGTAAACTTCATTCATTATGGAAGCGGTTGGTCTCATAGCTATTAGTGTGGAGACACTAAGGTATAGTGCATGTGCTCATTAGAGAATGAGTTCATAGATTGATCCACTTACAGAGTGTTGAATAGTTAATGATATTTGACGTCATACAATGATTTCGTAGTCTCAATTGTATGTTTAGTCCTTAGACTTGAGACACCAAAGATGTTTTATTTGAATACTCATTTAATTAACGCTATACTTATATGTTTAAAAGTTTTACATCCAGTACAACTAGTTATCGGGATTAGTAACCAACCTTACGAAGGCAATTCAGCGTCAATAGATGATCATCTACTCTCGATATCACGAGAGGAATATTTTATGTACTCTTGCTTTGGCAAATCCCTAGCCATAGTCATTCGGATTGAGAAAGAAGGGGTTCTATTGGAGAATCTGATTAGAGTGACCCAGATGAATTCCATGTGAGGCTTGATAGTACGATGTCCAATATACGATCTCTAAGCTATTAAATGGATGAGGGATTATAGATACACGGTAACCGAGGACATATATGTTCAATATATTAGATCCCCTTGTATCGTCTAGGGAATATGGTGTAGTAGCCCAATATGTCCATAGTCAATAAGTTGAGTGAATTGTTATATGATAACAATTCATTGAGTCAGAAAGAGTTTTGAGTCAAAAAAAAAATTGAAAGGGTGCAACTCATGACCAGCTTAGTATTGGGCCTAGAGAGTCACACATATGGTGGATGTTTCGACGAGTAGATGATTAGATATGAGTCATCAAATAAATCTATGTTTCATTAGATGAGACCCAATATTAATAGATTCCTTGCATGAGGCCTAATTATAAACAAATTAAGATTCTTAGATAAAAATCCAATAATCCAAGAGGTGAGGGTAATTGGATAGAAATCCAATATGTACTAAGGCAGGATCCATTAGGATTTAAAGAGGCACTCTATAAATAGGAGGTAAGGGCCACCAAGAAAGGGATAGGCTACACCTTTGGCTGTCCCCTCTTATTCTCCTCCCTCCCTCTCCTTCTAAGACGACCACCCCTCTCCTTGGTGTTTTAGGATAACAAAGAATAAAGGAGTTCTTCTTCCACGCTTCTTACAAGGTGATGCGTCAAAGGGCTGCAAAGAACATATGCAAAAGTCGTGAGGTTTTGCGCTACGACTAAAGAACATTAGTACATCGATCCACCGTGTGTATACTGCTAAAGAGGAGAATATCTGACCTTCTTCATCTATGCCTATGGATCTGGTTTTTCTAGGGATATACATTCTCCCTAGGTAAATATCTAATATAATACGTAAAATTTTTGATTTTGTGATTTTTCATGCATTAATCATTGCACAATGATATAATAAACATGAGAGACCTTTTATTTTGTTATGGATATGATGCTCGATAAGGTTTCCCAACACACTTGATACCTTTACTAAGACGTGGATGATCTTGTTGATGACATTATCTAGGTGCATAATGAGTCACTTATTGTCCTCCATGATAGACAAGTGAAGAAACATAATTATGACATTGACCTTAAAGCATGACATCGTTCGATCGAAGTTGCAAAAACCTTTGTATCAGAGAAAGACAATTTCTTATCATGAACGATGGTTGAGGTGTCTAATATGAGAATTAATATTGACTAGAGGCATCTTGATCGAATCAAATCAATCATCAATAATTTTAAAAAAATCTAGTTCAAGAGTTATATGTAGTAATTTTTATTATAAAAATATCCTAGATTAAAACCAATTACGGGTATAGAATAAAAATCTAATGAGAAATATTTTTTTTAAAGATAAAATCTCTTATATTTTTTTAATGGGGAAAGGTTGAAGATTTAAGAATATCCTATATTGTAATGATGTTAGTGACCTAAATAAATAGGTGTACATAAAATAAGAAAGTTGGAGGATTAGTTTGGAAAACAAGTTTTTATTTTTTTTAATTTTCTTTTCCAATCTTTCCATTTGGTGGGGAAGTCACCCGTAGATCCAACGGCCCAGATGGAAGCACCAACATACAACGCATTCTCGTTTCTCGCTCCGAGCACAACTATTATGTCAGCGCGATTAGATCCCACCACACTCACCTTTCGTTGCTACTTCCTCTACGGTCTCTCTTCCCAAATTCTATCCATGGAATTGACCTAAGAACGGCAAGAGACGATGGCTTTTGTGGTGCTGATCAGGTGGCATCTCTGTAGATCTTGAAGTCACGCCGTGAGGGGAGAGAGCTCCGTGTAAAACCCTCGACCGATTGGTTTCATCGCCTCTGCCCTCTCGTCTTTTGTGTTCCCTTCGATCATTCTTCTTCTGCATTTTCCGGGTGAGCTTCGAAGAAGGTTTGACGAATCGTACACATTATTGTGTTTGTGTTCATGTTGCTGGTTCTGATTTCTCATCTAATGTGGTTGTATGTCATGATCTAATCTTTGGTTTCTCTTGCTTTCTGTTGTTGTTTGAGTTTGAGGACCACGATTTGGACAGCTGCCCCAAATGGGGTAAATGTTTTCTAAGCACATCACCTAATCACTGCGAGAGACCACTATTTCTCTCTTTGTTTTGGTTTTCTTTCTGTTGTAATTTGGACAGCTGCCCCAAATGGGGTAAATGTTCTGAGCACATTACTCATCACTGCGAGAGACCACGACGAACGACGGCGACGACGTCTTCCTCTCCGTCGGCGAACGGCGGCCTCTTCCTTCGGCGAGACGCTTCCGTGCGATCTCCGGCGGGCTCTTATTCGGTAACTCTATCTCGTTCTCTCTTCTCATTCGTTGTAGCCCCCCTCCCCCTCCCCGGGACCCCGACGGAATCCCTCTCCCTCTTCCTCCTCCGCCGTAGCCGCCTCCCCCTGAGTTCCCTTTCCTTAGCTCTCCCCCGAGTTGTTTCCGTGGGGTAACTTTCTCTTTCTCCATCTCGGGTATTGGTTCCCCCATACAACCGGTTCTTTGTCCACCCTCAGTAAAATGTTGCATATGGTTCCCACTTTGAGCGATTCTATTTTTGTGTTTTATCCTTTGATTGCTCGCCTTGCTCCTCTTCCCTGCTCCCGGATCCTGGCAGCCCCTTCTCCTTCCTCCTCCTCCCTCTTTCCCTCCCCACGGACAGAAACCCCTCTCATACTCCAACAGCTCCCTCTCCCTCCTCCACCTCCTCCCTGCTTCCCTCCCAAACGACGGCAATCCACCTCTCCCATACCCCCCAGAGCCCCCTCTCCTCCTCTGGCGAGAGTTCCTTCCTCCCTTTCCAACTTACGGCAACCCCCTCCCCATATCCCAACAGCCCCCTCTCCATCCTCCGCCTCCTATGTTTTCTTTTCTGTTAATATAGCATGTGAATTTTGTAAATGATTGAATTTGTCATTGGCTCCTTGCTACTTCATAGTTTTTCTGTCACTCTTGGCATTATATTTGGACAATATAAATTATTACTTTAAATGAATGTAATTTGATGTATTATTTTTATTTTAGTTATCATATTTATTACTAATGATATGCATTTTTAAAATTTTAATATCCAGGGCACCTCGGTGCACTTGGGCGAACGCTAGCAACTCAGGTGTTTTGGCACCTGGCTAGCAACTCAGGTGTTTTGGCACCTTGGCACTAATTAGTTCCTAGCATCTTTGACTACACTGGTAATATCATTATTATGCCTTTACCATTGAGCTATAACTGCTAATTCAGAACTGTTCTCATTGCTGATTTCATTCTTTTATAAATCATTGTTCACTAGTGTGAGTTGGACCACCCATTTAATAGGAACAAATTGACAGTAAAAGTGCATGTTGATTGTTTGCTTTGTTAGCAAAGTGAAAAACCTTTCTAAATGGTCAACACTTCCAATTATATTGGAATAAATTTTAGAATGTTTATAGAACAGTCTTTGTTTCCATTTTTTAACTGGTTGTGTCTTCGATCCTGGTATTATCATGTACTTCAACAAGTTTTAGATTGTAAAACCTTTTTCCCCTAGTGGTTAGTGGCTAAAAGAACTTGATCTATCTTAGCATCTATTTAATCTTGCACTACACATCAAAATTTATACTTGATCCATTGGATAATTATTATACCTTACGTCATGCTTTGTATTCTCAAATTCTCTCACTAGAGAATCACAATGTAGATTTGTTAATCTATATAAACTTGATATGTTGTCTTATCTATACCAAGGTGCGACTGTAATAATATGTTCCAGAGTATCTGTATCCAATATATTGCATATCACACATAAGCTAAATTTAAGAAACTTAAGCAAATTTTACGCTGTGTGATTATGCAAATTGAATGCTATCTAGTAACAGAAATATATATTGAGATGTATGCGAGGGCAATCAGTGAGAGAAGATATAGGGGGTGTTGGTTATTAATTTGTCAATGAAACATGTACAAGCTACAGCAATTTAATTTTTAAAAATTTAGAAATCTGCAGAAATTTTCCTTTTTTTTACTTTTCACAAAATTATCAACACATACGGACGGACACAACCAGTTAAAGAATGGAAACAAAGATATATTAATTTGAATGTGGCCTAGAATCATTAAGCAACATGTGGGACAGGCATGAAAGCACAATTACATCTTCATGTATATACCAATTTGAATCTAGCCAAGAATCATTTTTCCTAACATGTGGGCAATGCATCATACCACAATTACAGCTTTTTGACATGCCTTGAGCAATAGTTCCTCTCTGATATTGATTGTTGTGACTCAACCTGAAAACCTACTAGCCCAAGCCACTTTTATTGTTCTTATTATTGTGCCTGTGGTCTCTGGCCATTCTTTTGAAATGCATTTGAACTTGAATATGAAAATTTTCTGAAGTCAGGACTCAGAATATGAGATACTCATTTTTTTCCTTTTTTTGGAAGTCAAATGAGCTAATCATATTATTATTGGTTTGAACTAATATGCTTGTAATTTTTAGTTGAGTGACCTTCAGATTTCTGAATTAACTGCATGTCTCACATATTGATGTAATTTATGTACACTTCTTTCCTTGTTCTTGGTTACTAATGGTAAAAAAAAAAGAACTTTCTGACATCTTAAGGCACACTACTTTTCAGAGATATGCATTTTCAAGGACATAAGAGGAGGAAAATTAACAATGAGGATAGCAACGATAATTGCATATCCAATTTGAAAACTCCACCTCTTAACCATGGAAAGGTTGGAAGCTCTTCTAAGGTTATTGACTACTCGAATGATTTTGCTTTAACCAATCTTCTGGAAAGGTTAGAAGATGGTAAGTATGGGAGTGTAACCAAAGAATATGAAGCTCTTCATGCTCAGAGGATGCAGGTAATCAATTTTTTATCTGCATTACGACCAAGTATAGCATCTAGAACATTTCAGGGCTGTGCAAGCACTTCTGCTAATTTATCAACGAGGCAGAATCAGATGAAGTCAGGTCAACATGGTGATAACTTATCTCATGATATAATTGATCTGGAAGTTGATACCATGGAAGATGCTGCTAGCCCTGTCAGAATACCTGCAGATCAGACACAGGATGCTGTTGGGAATATCTCACTATATTCCAATGATTTTGAGCCTGTAACGCGGAAGGGAAATTCAGATGCTGCACGTGGTCCATTGAATACGCCCCAAGTAGATGAAGACAACAAAGAGGAAACCACAGTCATCATTGTAGATTCAGATGAAGAAGATGCAAGCCATCAAGACAAAAAAAAATATGATTGCTACCCTGATCATGAGGTCTTGGAGTTTGGAGCATCACTGGCAAGTCAAATCCAGAAGCACATATCACGAGCCAGCAAGTTAGCACAAGAAGTTAACTTGTATCAACTAGTTCCATATGACCAAGGACTTGGAAGATCAGTTTGTACTACTAATTTAAAACCAAACTGGCAGCCTTCTGTTCATTTCGAAAAGGTAGTCTTACAGACAGTCGATGAGAAGCAGCGGTTTCAAGATGTTGTTGTAAGTATTCAGTGTAACCTTGAAGCAATTACTTCAATTTGCACAAATATGATGTGGATGCATGGCCATCTCTTAACCTTTATGTCCCTACATTGTAACCTTTTCTTGCCAAAAATGTACAGTTATTATATTTGGAAAGGACATATAGAAAAATTGAATTCTACATTATTTGACCTAAAGAAAGTGGTGACCCAATCAGATCTGGATGTTTTGAACTAGATAATTTGATGGTGCAAGACAAACTTATAAAAACTCATGCACGTCCTTTGAAGAAGAAAGGTTTTCATTTGCATAGTTATTTTAGCATGACCTCTTCTTGTTGACAAACTGTTTCTAGTTAATGCTCAGAATTATTTGTGATATTGCCTATCTCAGTTTCATGCTATTAAAGATTGAAACACAATCTTTGTCAAATGTCATTTCTGTGTAGTTATGCAGTCTGTAGCAGACATCCACTGTGAATGCATGCCAATTAACTCTCTAGAAATGAAATATACTAATAATTATGGGTGAATTATACTGAAAGTCCATCAACTAGTAACCAGCTGGTATTTTAATTTGGTTGTATGTGCCCAGATGTAGTCTTTTCTAAATGCCTTGAACAATTTGCTTCAAATAAAGATGGATCATCGGTTACATGTCATAGAAACAAGCTCAATCTTGCTGCAAATGGACAGTAAATCTGCAAAGTGTTGACAGGCACAAGGAAGCTAGAAATTGTTGTCTGAACTTCAAAAAGAAGTATTCATGAAATTAAAGTGTAAAATAACATGTGATTAGTAGATACTCTGGTTCTTTTTCTTTGAAAATGAGGTTCGTGATAGTATCTTATCTTCTAGTAACTCAGGGGCCAATGTGAAATAATATGTTAATGTAAAATGGGGTAACTCCACATTGTGTGCTTTGGAATGGCCATAGTTCTGTAACTTTTCTTTCTGGTGTTCTCCTAGGAATGAGATAGAAACAAAAGCTACTGGAACTTCTGATTCTTTAGGAAATAAGGTGTCCTTCAAGAAAGAAAAGGGAGAGAAGAGAGAGATGAAAAGAGAAGAAAGATAAAGAGGAACTCTATAAGAGAGTATTATCAAGTTTATCACTCAATTTTATAGTCCTGACTCCTGAGGGTCATAGATCAATTTTATTTGTGGATTCCTTTCATCATATCTGATACCTATGTCATATGGGATTAATAGGGCCTGGATGATCATCCAATGTTGACCTTCTGGTGCTGGTCGCGTAGCCTTGGATGACCAGGCTTAGGTCACCCTTCTTAGTCTCTAACTAGGAGTCCGAAAAGGCTTAAACTCGTCTGAGTTAACCTTCCGATGTGATTTATTTTTAATTGGACTAACTTTGGTGCAAACTCAAAGTGAAAGAAGGTTTTGGACTGCTGTAGTCCTACGTCCACTAGACTAGGCCTTGTTACCCGGTCAATCCCTATACAATTATAGTGACCTCTGGAGGTGAGATAGACTAGATGTTGATGAGGGTTCCCATACTACCTTGGAGTGATAAGAATGCATGTGGTCAGTTAGCTCCCTTTTTGCTGGTGTTGGCATAAGGAAGAAGCCTTCTTATTATCAAGAATTTGCATCATAGTAAATAGTAATTGTCTTAGGCTGATCTTGTCCCCAGAATAATGCTTATGGGAAGTTCTATATAACATTGTTTTCAATTTCTTAGATGGTTTCTTTTGAACGATCAAGATAATGGATCAAAACAGTTTGTAAGTGCCACTTGTGTAGCATCTCCATCGTATATGCAACACTTCTTAAATTGGTATTTCTTAATCTCCATGCCGTGGAAGGGATGATGGATTTGAGCATTTACTCTCAGCTGGAACCTATAACCTTTTGATCCTATAAGTGTGCAACCACCTTGAATGGGCCATAGAATCGAAGACAATTTGTGATATGTCTTGTTTTACCCAGAATGGCTCTATTCTATTGTATCTTGGTAGCTTTAATACAACCCAGCTACCCATTTAATATTCTTTCTCCTTTTGCAACCAAGTTAGGTAAGGAAGGGCAGTAGCCCCAAACATGCTGCTATGCAACCAAGGGCTTGTCAGCCAGCAGTTTTATACTCCAAGGAGTAGTTCTAAAAGGCTTAGATCTTCATTTGAATTGTCCATCTCCCAGTGTCATTTGAAGGCAATCTGGTAAATTTGGTGTCATTAGGACTTTCTAATTGAAGATAAGGCTGTACTATTTTGTCTCAGCCCTAGTCTTTTGTAGAAATTTGAACTTTGTGGACTGACCGATTAGTCAAATTATGATAATATGGGACTGCAGCAACTAGAAATGTCAGACAAGATAAAACTTGTTTATCCAGATAAAACATAATCAAATTCTAACTTTTTCGTGCAAATAAGAAAACTTGATATTATATTCTGAATAATTTGATCATACTTGTGTTGAGGCTCTGATCTTTTTGCTTGTTCTTACTTGAGATGCTTTTCTTACCTATTCGAGATTTAGAAACCACCTCAATACATCTATTTTGTGTTTCCATATCACTTCTATGAGTTTCTAGGTTTATTTTTATCAGTGATTTTTTCAAGAAATTTGCATCTAACTTTCTGCTTAAATCCTGTTCCAAACTTTTTAGTTGAGGCTGAAGCAATTGCCATTTATGAAGTTAGTTCAGCTACATAATATTTTTATTGAAAGGTTATGATGTTTGATTTTATGCTTGTGCATCATTTTAGGATGAAAACAATATGGAAATGAGATGTGAGAGACAAGATGCTGAAGCTCGTAATGTAGTAAAGACTTTGGATTCTAATGCTGAAATGAATAAAGAGAAGGAATGTGATGGTAATCAAAAATATGTTTCCTCTACAGCAATGCAAGTTATATCATCAGGCATGGGAAGCCTTTATGAAGTTGACAAACTATCGTCACAAAGCGATGGTCTGGAAGATCTTTGGAAAGACATGTCATTAGCAATGGAATATTCAAAGGTTATTATTTGCTATTTTCTTTTTTCCTTTGTTGCATACTCTTTCACAATTAGCTTTTTATTTGTGGTTTATTTTGCAATTTCTATGTTGCATCCTTGAACAAAAATGACTTTCCTTCAGGTAACTACTTCTCTATAGGATTATATTTGAGTTAATTAATATTTGAAGCAAGGTTCGCCATATCGGTCCGTATCGATGTACTGGTGTCTGATCGGTATGGTATAGTACCCAATATCGAGTGATACGCACTCGGTATATTAAAATATAATATAATATTTTTATAATATAATATTATATATTATTAAATATAATATAATATATATAAAAAATAAAAAAACGAGGCATAGCCTCGCGTCATGGGAGAAACGAGGCAACGCCTTGTCCTCCAGTGGGAGAACGAGGCAGCGCATCGTTCACCAGTTGCCTCGTTCGCCCGTTGGAAGACGAGGTGGCACCTCGCCCTCGTCCCCGTGCGAGAAGGCGAGGCGATGCCTTGCCCTCCTGCATAGGAAGATGAGGTGCCACCTCATCTCTCCTATGAGGCGAGGTGACACCTCGTTTCTTTCTAATTATTAATATATTTATATTATGTTATATATAATATAATATTTTATTTTATTTTATATTAAATCTGTACCACCCATACTGGGTAGTACAGGGCGGCACGGCAAACCTTGATTTGAAGAACTGTAGGGTGCAGGTGCTTGTATTGATGAAAAACTAATTAATAGAATAGAAAGGTCCAGATTTTTTAGTCAGTTTGTTTACCATGATCTAGAGAATTATACTCAAGTTTCTTCCTGCAAGAGTCAATGAACTTAAGTGACAAGGCCTTTTAATTTGAGACTAGCCATGGGCAAGTGCTTTAAGTGAAACCTATCATCTTTAACAAGTTATATTATTACAGCAAGTAATGTAGTGGCTTATAACCATAAGGAGTGAGCTTTTTTCTTGACATGGGCTAAAATGCTTCAATGCTTACTGTCTTAACATAAAGATCCATTCTTTCTTTGTTATCCAATGTAACAATATTGAGGTGCCCATCAACTTATGATGACCATCCTTGTCAGGTCCCCAGTCACATCCTTGATGACATCTTCTTTGTCAGGTCAGTAGTAGCTTAGGATGTTTGTTTGGGCTCCCTTTTTGGGAGTCCTCAAGGAAACCTTCACCATGATTTATGTTAACTAATGCACCATGGATGTGTCCTTTCCATGCAAAGTGAAATGATTAAGCACAAGTTTCAAGTAGTGAATACATGGTCATGTAATAATTTATTCTTTTTTTCTTTGTTATCAAACTATTATATTACAGCATATATCCTTATTGACATTTATCTAATTACTAGTAATGGGCTAGGCCTAGCAGATTCTATATTGGGATTCAAGTTCTCTCACCTTTTCTTTTACCACATACTTTTAATAGCATGATACATGTAGAAATTGTAAACTATTTGATACTAGAACTTACATAACAGAAGCTAAAAGATTCAAATTTGTTAAAAGGTATGATATCAGTTTATTGGGTAATATAATGACCTATACCACCTAATATTATTGAATTAATGATAAAAAACAAATACGAATTGGTATCTAGATATATGTCATAGTAGTGAACTATATGGTCATATATCATCCTTGGTCAGACCGGTAATACTAGCTGGTATAGTGGTCCGACATATACTTGAGATTAGTCAAGTATAATTTGATTAGCCAAGTATACTCAGTGTATGCTAGAAGATGTCTATTTGAGATTAGTCAACGAAGCCATAGCGTCAATTTGATTGTAGAGTTTATAAGCATATCCTGTATGATATATGTCGAAGTTAATCCAGATAGTGCCATAGGGTTGTAATGTCTTTTTGTAGGTTCTATATAATTCTCATCAACATACATCAAACTCGATGCTTTTCCTTTAGTCCTATTAATTATCTTTTCTTTTGTATCTAGATTGATACATCGGATGATCAAGCATTTGTGCAACAAGAAGAAGAATGTAACCATTCGTGCTTGCTCCAAGATGACTTTGGCCTTGTTTGTCGTATTTGCGGAGTTATTCAGAAGAGGATAGAGACAATATTTGATTTCCAGTGGACAAAGGTATGTGCACCAATAATACATACATTGCTTCTTGTAGAGAGATTTTTTTCTGCTTACATGTTTGGAAACTTATATTCAGTAAAATTTTATTCAATAAATAACATCTCTCCTGTACTTTCTACAATTAGGTCTTGTATGCAATTGAGTGTATCATCTGAAACTGTAAATGCATTCTTAAGCAATCGTGCCATTTGACATCTTGTAGTGTTTTGTCTCTATCAAGGATTGTGACATGATACCAATTGGTTTAGAGGTAGAATAGCTGTAGAATAAGTTCTACTTTCAAGTTAAGTTATTGCCATTCTTGCCTTTACATCATTTCCACACTATTGACAAATTTGCTTTGAACACATAGGAGCTAAATTATAGTTGTGAACATCAATACCACCTTGTGCTATTCCACCGATGTCAAATTTGGTGTGCGCCTACTATCTGTTAAAGCTAATGGTGAATAATGTTAATCCCTCTTGCAAACCTGAATCAGCTATGGGATTTCTTGTATAATGGTCCGAATGAGGACGTTACCATTTGAATGAGGGAGATTGTGATGCTCTGATAAAAATTTTTTAAGAGGCATATGGTTGGCAACCTAGGTTAATAATTTTTTGTTCATTTCGGTAGGCCTTTCCCATGTAAGGTATTTAGATAGTAGGCTGTTTAGGTTTGTTATTCATGTTATGCAAGTGGCAGATGTGGAGCTTGTAATGCCTGAAATTTGCTCTTGCTGGAGTTTAAATTATGGGCATTGTGATCTAATCTACACGGGCAAAGGAGTATAGTGTGATACACCAACAATACATAATCAGAGATGCAAAAGAGAGGGACTTATGCAACTCAAGTTTACCACAACTAGAAAATTGTATGTCAGAATTATGCGGAGCATAGTGGCAGCTCGAATTTGTTGTGTTATTGATAATTTAGGATAGTAGTTGATTGTATTGATCCCTTTTTGTGATATCTCAACTAAGAGGAGCTTACAAAGATGCTCTGACACATCTCCAACTAACTAGCTTGTCTAGAGGAGCTACCTAAAAGAACCCCAAGTCCAGTTAAATAATAGTTCATTACTTCATTATACTAGTTGAAAATTGTAAGCTGAAATCCTTTCCAGATAAGATCATTTTCTTGGGTTTCCATTTCCTTATGTATCATTTTGTTTCATCATCTATTTTTTTTCTTTCTATTTCATGCCATGTTTCCTAAATCTGAAGTTCTATTTGGGAATCCACAAATTGTCTAATTGTGTTGCTTTTGCTAGTTGAAGCATCTCATGTTAAAACAATCATATTAAAGTAACTGCTGATTGTCATGTTTAATGCATGGAAATATATGGTTGTGAATCATGATTTCGATAAGATAAATTCTAGTTTATCATGTAAAATGTTTTAGCAATTTTTTGTGCGTGAAATGTGTATTATCAGTTGTCTTGCTGTTTCCTTCTCAGGGCTCACGTGCAACAAGGGCATACTTGACTGGACCAGGGAACTCCAAGGATCTAGATGAAGTGGTTCACTATTCTGGACTTGAAGTGTCAGAGGATGATTTTATTGCTGCCGAATTATCTATTCATCCAAGGCATCTGAAGCAAATGAAGCCACATCAGCTAGAAGGCTTCAAGTTCTTGGTTAAGAATTTGGTTGCAGATAAACCAGGAGGATGTATTTTGGCTCATGCGCCAGGGTCTGGGAAAACCTTCATGCTTATAAGCTTCATCCAGAGTTTCTTGGCTAAGTATCCATTGAAGAAGCCTTTGGTTATCCTTCCTAAGGGTATTTTGCCTACATGGAAGAAAGAGTTCCAACGGTGGCAGATTGAGGATTTACCCATATATGATTTCTACTCCTCTAAGGCTGATAACAGAACTCAGCAATTGGAAGTGTTAAAGCTTTGGCAAGAGAATAAAAGCATTCTCTTTTTGGGTTATAAACAATTTACGAATATCATTTATGATAAAGAAAACAGCAAGGTCTCTGCTGCATGTCGGGAAATGCTGCTGAAGATCCCCAGCCTTCTGATATTGGATGAAGGCCACACTCCAAGAAATGAGGACACGTTTGTGCTTGATTCACTTGCAAAGGTGAAGACTCCTCGAAAAGTAGTACTTTCGGGAACCCTATTTCAGAATCATGTTAGGGAGGTCTTCAATATTTTGAATCTTGTGCGCCCTAAGTTTTTGAGGATGGAGACTTCCCGAGTCATTGTCAAGCGAGTCCTAAGCAGAGTATATATATCAGGAGGTAGAAAGCTCTCTAAGAGTAGTGTGGACAGCGCTTTCTATGATTTGGTTGAGGAAACACTGCAGCATGATGAGAATTTCAAAAGAAAAGTTACTGTTATAAGAGACCTTCGAGAACTAACCAAGGACGTTCTTCATTATTATAAGGGTGATTTCTTGGAAGAGCTGCCTGGTCTTGTGGATTTCACTGTCCTCTTGAACCTCAGTGCTAAGCAAAGAGTGTATGTTCAAAAACTTGCCAAGTTTGAGAAGTTCAAAAGAACATCTATGGGTAGTGCTATCTATATCCATCCTCTCTTGTATGACACAGCAGAAAGGGCTTCTGGGGACAGGGTCGCATTTTTCAACGATGATAAGATTGATAGCTTGTTAGAATCTCTTAATATCAGAGATGGGGTTAAAACAAAATTTTTCCTGAACATTTTGTCTCTTGCTGAATCCTCTGGAGAGAAACTACTTGCCTTCAGTCAATACATTCTACCTCTAAAATTTTTGGAAAGGCTAATAGTTAAAACCAAGGGTTGGCATTTAGGAAAAGAAATTTTTATGATATCTGGTGATTCGACTTCTGAGCAAAGAGAGTGGTCAATGGAGCAATTTAACAATTCTCCTGATGCTAAGGTTTTCTTTGGTTCAATCAAGGCTTGTGGGGAAGGCATCTCACTTACAGGTGCATCTAGAGTTGTGATCTTGGATGTTCACTTTAATCCATCTGTCACCCGCCAAGCTATTGGGCGTGCATTTCGGCCTGGCCAGCTGAAGAAAGTATATATTTACAGGTTAGTTGCAGCTGATTCTCCGGAGGAGGAATTTCATTATACCTCCTTTAGCAAGGAGTTAATCTCAAAGATGTGGTTCGAGTGGAGTGAGTATTGTGGCCATCAGAACTTTGAGTTAGACGAGGTTGATTTGGCTAGCTGTGAAGATTTGTTCTTGGAAAGTCCTATCATAGGAGAAGATATCAAGGGGGTGTACAGAAGGTTAGTTCACGTACTTGGTCTACGTCTGAGTTATCTTTTTCTACTGCATTCAAATGCAATTTTTGCATGTTGTTGGTTGATGTTGATACGATAATACAGGTGATTCGTTGGCTGATGCGTGGGAGAGAGAGCGTACTACAGATTGTAGGATCTTCAGATGGTCTGACATAGCTAACTGTACATCATACCAACTCTTTGTCCTTGCAGTCTTTTTCTATAATGCACAATTTTCATGTCTAGAAGTGATAAATAATGGTCTTCCCATGTTCAGGTCTTCATGGTACTTACTAGTCACATTATGAAATCTCCCTTTTCAAGATACATGTGAAAGTTCGACTTGTTGGCTGTTTGAATCGACTGCAAAGCTACTAGAGAGATGATCGTTGCTGGCATTCTACTTCTCCTGATGATATATGTGCAAAAAAGATGTGTTCATGGTTGCTGATATCTCTTTTGTTCTTGTTGGTGACTGTTTGTCATCGAGATGTATTTAGGCCATCTACCATTTTGTTGAGTGTGCTGTTGAGCTCGCACTGTAGAGATTTTGGGATCAATAGCCCCTCTAAATGCAAGACATGTATATAAAATGACTTGTCAATGGCTAATGCCTAATTTTTTGATACAATATCACCATCTACAAGTCAACACTGTTTGATGTTTAAGGTCGAG
The DNA here is from genome assembly GCA_021527575.1 of Ensete glaucum. Lineage (NCBI taxonomy): Eukaryota > Viridiplantae > Streptophyta > Magnoliopsida > Zingiberales > Musaceae > Ensete > Ensete glaucum. Next base: position 43,261,800 of record CM038558.1, read on the forward strand.
TATATATATTCTTTTGGTCTACAGCTGTTGCTTATACCCTGTCATGTTGCCATCATCTCTCCATTTTTTTGGTTTTAGGTCCTTCGGAGTGTTGTAACAGGCTAATTACATATACATATATTGTCATTGTAGTTAGTTGCTTTTAGTATCTCGATTTTTATACTTTAAAAAGTTGTAATGATATCCCTATATTTATGAAGGTGGAACAATTAGGAGTCTAATGATGTCAATTTTAATGTTCAGTAGTGTTGGTGTGGGTGGTCGTTGGTGTTGGTGGTGGTGGACGATAATGTCATTACTATCAGTGGTGGTGGATCCTTTCCTTTTTGCATCTTCATCATTGTCGATGCAAATACCGAGCGGTTGTTGCCCTATGATCTATGTTCCTTGATCATCCAAAGCACCTGATCATCTCTCGCATCGATTGTTGCTTCTTTATCTTGATTACTATGCATGCCATCGTTGTCAGCTTCTTCTCAAATGTCTTGCTCCTGGATGACCCAGGGTCCTCGCTGGAGTATGGAGCAAATCCCCTTCTAGGACTTGGTGGAGGAGCACAACATCGACATCCCTTGGTAGGTTAGCATAGCTCCTCCCGCACGAAGCGAACCCATCGAGGGATGTCAGTGCCATGCTCCTCCAACAAGTCCTAGAAGGGGGTTCGCTCTATGTAGGAAGAGGTGTAGGATGACTCTAACAAGGACCCGAGGTCGTTTGTGAACTGGGCATCTGAGGAGAAGTTGACGATGTTGCTGAACATCGCGATGGTGTGTGTAGCTGTTGAGGCGAAGAAGCGATCGTCGATGCGGGAGGTGCTATAGATGATTAGGGAGGCGTGGGCGGAGGTGATGGTCTCGTCCAACGGTAGCAACCACTTATCGGGAAGTTAATCGAATACGGTGCAGAGCTTGCCAAGATGGCATATATCAGAGGGCGACAATCGTTTAGCATCTGCGTCAACGCCGATGCAGATGCGAAATGGGAGGAATCCTGCCACCACCAACGCCAGCAATATCACTATCCACCACCAACATCATCCACCACCGAGTATTAAAATTATCTTTTTATCCTGTATTTTTATTTTTTTCATCGATAAAATTGATGTCGTTAGGGTAAATAGACTTAATTATTTTACTTTCATAACTATAGGGATGAGAATGTAACATTTTAAAGTATAGAGACCGAGACACTAAAAGCAACTAACTACGAGGGACAATCTGTAAATAGCCCTATTATAGCAGACTTGAAACTCATTTATCGAAAGAATGCGTCTCTCCTCATTTTGTGGTGAAGGTGAAACCTTTTTCTTTTTTGGTTAAAAGAATGCTATTTATTTAAGTTTATATTTCCATCATTTACACAAGCACTTATAATCCAAGCCTAGGTATATCTTGGGCTAATTGTATATTACCTTATATAGTTAGCTACCTTTAGCATCTCGATATCTATAATTTAAGAAATTACATTGACATCATTATAGTTATAAAAGTGAAATAATTTTAATGTTCCAACTGATGATGGCGGATGACAATGTTGGTGAGGGTCATTGGTGACTATTATGGATGAAGAGAGCGACGGCGAGAGGTGAAGGTCGTTCTGCATCTACGTTGATATCGATATAATTATCGAGCTACGAAAGGATCATCGATGTAGATGTCAAACGACAAAAAGACTGCTCAGCAATTACGTCGATGTCGCTGCAAATGCAGAGCGACTTTTACCTCTCATCATCACTATTTCTATTCACAACAATCACCTACGACCCCTAGTAATGTCGTCATCCACCACCACCGATGTTATCCGTCACCAAACTAAAATGTTAAAATTATTTTTTTTATCTTCTATTTTATGTTTTCATTAGTAAAATCGATATCGCTAGAATAAATGAATCTATATATTTTATTTTCATAATTATATGGATGTTAATATAACTTTTCAAAACATAAGACTATGACGGTAAAAGTAATTAGCTACATGATTAATCTATAATTAACCCGTGTAGCTCAACCTTTTGACGTGACTAACGGACTAAGCATCTTTACTTGGTAAGTTTATACAATTTCGAGTATCAACCGTGAGATGGACATAATTTTTAAGATCCTGGAAGGCTAATCATCGTCTTCTTTCTAATTCCCGAATTATCCATGGTAGAATATACGAGAGAAAAGCTTGTGAGATGTTAGCGAGAACATGGTGATTAAGAAATCCTATAATCAGCTAAAAAATGACGTATAGATAATTTTATAAAAAAAAAATAGTGTTTGTTATTAGTTTTTACATGGCTTGATGAGAGGTACTAATACGACAATAGAAAGTAGCTATCTATAAAATTGCCAATGTGCTCGATAGCTTACAAATAAGTTTCTCTTCCTGGAGGTTCGAACATTTTCCTTCCGGGAAACAGAACTCTTGCATGTCATCTCACTTCTTGAAAATAAGAACAAGAACAGGGCCAGTTGGTCGATTAAGCATTTCTAATTTAAAGCTTGCCCAGGATTCAACAGGCAGAGCAGATGCAAAATCTTGGATGCTCTCCAGTTCATCCCTGCGCAATGAAATATAAACAGCATCGTAAGGCATCTGAATTCTTAAGTTAATGGATGCTATGCTATAGTCGATCGTGTTGTTCGGTTGTATACACTCAAGCCACCAAAGAGCTAAAGCAAAAACAAAGTTCAATATGGGAGGGAGTAACTAGTGACTGAAACTAGGAAAATAATTAAGCCTCGGAAAGTATGAACTTCCATGAGGTTATGCAGTAACATTAAAACAAAAGAGGACACACGATATTGTAAATGATGAATCACATACTGTGCCTTCATCACTAAGTTTGCGGACTGTAGTTGAAGGTAATCGATCATATAAATCTTAAAGATGAGACTCTGCTATTTGAGTTGTGAATTATGACAAAATTCGGTATATTAGGTTGCTCAGGTTGCAGAAAAATCAAAAGTAAAACATTTACCTTCCGCCTGGATGTCCAACATAGACCATGACACTGATAAGTCCTCCAGACCCCAGCACCCTACCAGCAGCCTGCAATGCTGCCAATGTTGTTCCTGGCGTTGTAAGAATTGCTTTGTCTCCTCCTGGCAGATAGCCCAAATTGAACACCACAAGTCTGAATCGAAACAAGCAGAAATTCTTGTGAACAATAAATGGATGTAAAACCGGGAGGTTACTTCAGCAAAATAGAAAGTTAAAGCAAAATTAAAACAAAAAAGTATATTTCCTTAAGCACAAAACAAATGTGATCTAAAATGAAATGTCTTATTGCAGCTGTTTGGCTTAAGCATATACCAATTCTTTTTCATGTAACACAAATTATATCCTTGGTAGCTCACTTTAAGTTCTTATAGAAAAATGGGTTAAGGTTCATTTTAATCCCCGTGGTTTTGGTCATGGACCACTTAAGTCCTTATGGTTTGCTCGTATCTAAAATAACCCATATACTTTCAAGAACGTAACATATAAGCCCCTCTCGCCAAGTCTGAGTTAACAGACGTTAGAGTCTGTTTGCGAGACATGCTGACTAATAATAAACTATTAATATAATCACACATGTAACTTAAGTTTAAAAAGAAATGATCTATTTTAGCCCCTGTGATTTTGGTCATAGACCATTTAAGCCCTTATGGTTTTGCTTATGTATAAAATAACCTCTATATCTTTAAAAAGGTAACATATAAGCCCCTTTCGTCAAGTATGAATTCACAAATATCATAATCTACTTACGTGGTATGCTGACTCACAATAAATCATTAATATAATAACACATGTAATTTAAGTTAAAAAAACGTCTATCTTGTTGAGGAAGAGGAAGTGGCAGACCAAGGCGGAGTGGCAAAGGTAGGAGAGGCCGGAGATGGAGATGAGAGAGAGCTAGACTACCACGTCGTAGGCACGATGAATGGCGGCGTAGGAGAAGATGAAGTGAGAGACGACAAGAAAAAAACGCTGGGGAGAAAGAGGGACCTGGAGACCATTACATGCTTAGCGTCAAACTGGTTGATGCACATCCACCTGAGGTAGGACCAGAAGCTTCTGAGCTTGTCGCCAGCACGGGAGGGGCTGCGTGCGTACGACACCCTACTAGGCAGCAACGACTCGATGTTGCTACTGGTGGTCGCTTTCATGATGATGCATTCTCCCACCATTAATGGTGGTTTCAATTTTTTAATTTAAATTATACGTATTATTATATTTATTATTTATTTTGAGTCAGCATGCTACGTAAGCAGACTCTAACCTCTGTTAACTCAGACTTGACAGGAAGGGCTTATATGCTATGTTTTCCTAAATATAAGAATTATTTTAGACATGAGCAAGATCATAAGGACTTAAGTGGTCCATAACCAAAATCACAAGGGCTAAAATTAATAGTTTATTATGAGTCAGCATGCTACGTAAGTAGACTCTAATGTCTGTTAACTCAGACTTGACGGGAGGGGCTTATATGCTACGTTTTTTAAAGTATAAGAGTTATTTTAGATACAAGTAAACCATCAGGACTTAAGTGGTCCATGGCCGAAACTATACTAGCTACAATGAACCTTAACCCTAGAAAAAATATTTTTTTTTCAAAACGACAGGGTCCAGATTCCAGAATTCAACATCCAGATTTTACTTGCTCGAACCTACCATACAATGAATACTCTGGAACCTGTTCCCGTCATAGTTAGAAAAAAATTAATCTGGGAACATGGATTAAGATTAGCAACTTAATGTGTGAGAATAATAAGCTCCGTTTGAAAATGTAATCACACTTTTAGTAGTACTCTTAGTAATTTGAGAAAAGATCCCTTAATAAAAGCTCTTAATCTAAATTGTAGCTAAATTGATCCTGGACCAAAGGGAATCTTCCATAATCTCAATTTGCAGCAAAATAAAGCAGTTTCAGCCTTTCTGAAGTAGCTGACCCGAAATGGGTTCTACCAAAATCCCTTCACACATTGGGAACATGAAACAACTTGAACCAATCAAAGTCTATTATTGAAGGTGTGCATGTCATGACAAAAGTGCAATCAAAACCAGCACCTTAAAGTCACCTCAAGTATGTAATGTAAATATGCACACATATACAGAAGGATACATCCAGTGATTCTCTAAATAACAATGTCAAAAAGACATATCATATTTATGGTCGTTTGAAGAGAGCGCTCAAGCTCATACTGCAACAATTGAGTTATTTTTCTTCACAAAAAATACATGACAAATTCATGCTCTACATAGGTCAATGCTGTTATGGAATTGACAAGGTCACTACTGAAAATAATGCTATGTATGCCAGCACATATGGGTTTCCAATAATAGTAACCGAGTTCAAAAAGCTGGGTTACCTGACAGAGTTGTCATTTTGAACAATGTCTTCCATTTTGCTATGACAAAGCTTCAAGAGCTTCACTAGTTTCCTCTACCAAAATACATGTCAACTTGTTACTTGTAGCTCAATGGTATCTAAAAATGGAAAATCAGCTAGAAAGTTCAAAATTAAAACAAAATCTAATTTCAAGATCTTGATCCAAGAACTATCAAATAAGAATATTTTCTTCAAGACTAAATTTCTCAGCAAGAGAGAACAATATTCACTTGAAAAATGGAATAAAACAAGTGAGAACTATAGTTGTAAAAGTTTTAGCACCTTGTTATCCTTGACTGCTATTTCCAGTAAAGCAGCAGTGTTTTCCAATGCTTCTTGCTGAATGTCCATTCCATAAACACAACCCCTGCCTGATTCATCAGCTACCATTGTGAGCAATGCTAGGGTGTCATAACCATTGCCGCATGTTGCATCAATTACAGTGTCTCCTTTCTGAATGATATTCTTCCACACCCTAATAAATGACAAGAATGAAAGCAGAATGCAATTATCAGCATATTTGTTATTCAAATAACAAACTGAATATCATGGTATTAGCAGTTTGTTCAATACTCTTTTGTGCCTTTGTTTGCAACTCCACTATGCTCACAGGAAATGGGACACAATGCAGCAATTTATTTAACAAAATAAAATATAGTTATTCCAAAAAGAAATAAGGAGACCCACATAATTATAAACAAGAAATTAATTTCAGAATTAATCGAAGTTATTAACATAGGAACTATATATTTTTTATGCTTATGATTGTGATAAAATATATTTTTGTACCAAAAATAATTTAGAAAAGGACTGGAGCCCCAGAAAGTACTTTAGCGTGATCACCAGATTCAAGAGAGACAAGACTACAGGATTGGCACAAGATTAATATGTATATAAAAGGAAGCCAAGCAACCCAATTAAATCCCTTTTTTGAGGCCTTACACATACATTAGCTGATAGAAAGTCTTAACGTTTTTCAGTATGTTCCTTTCTACTTCTATACACAGAGAACACTTAGTAATTGGTGACTTGTGTTGCTATTTCCTAGACCCATTTTGCAGAATAATAATTGATTGCATTTTTCCTAAACCTTCCAGTCCTATCATTGGATAAATTGGAAAAGGCAAATAACAGGGCAACATTATGATACATCATGTCCCTTTGACTTAAAACTCATCATTGAGAAGTCAACAATAGGTAACAGTAATGACACCACCATGGGTTTTAAGATGGCCCAAATAACATACATACTGATACTGAAGACATGGAACCAATCATCCCGCATTAAACACACAGGAAAAATATCAAAAGAACTATGTTATTGGATTGAAAAATCAAGACAAAAATCTGCTTCAATCAAATTCAAAAGGTTAATTGTGCATTCATTCATTTCACTGTATCCTAATTCCCAATAAGATGCGACAGGTTCCATATTTTTTCTTCTTTTAAAATATGCTGAATGTGGGTTTTGGTAAACTATGTCAAGGATAAGTAGCTGATGAGAAGCAGGTACCAGACTTTTAAACCTCCGGTACAAGAAAATCCACCAAAAAACCCAACTTTACCCCAAAACCATACAGTAGAATAATTAATTCATCGCAAATTTGCATCCTTATGACAAGCAGAAAACCTAATTTCTAAAGTACTCCTGTATCACTACTATGCACATATCATCCTGACAACTTGGAATGTTAGTAAATCTGCATCAAGTTATGAATAGGGAGATCTAGTTATACTCAATAAGCATGTAAACCAGAAATCCGTCCAGAAATTTTCCATTGACAACATTTGGAAAACCATCAAAAGGAAAAATAAGAAAGGATTGTTGTACCTACGAGTGAGCTACCTCCGTTGCTTTCTTCCTTCCGGTGATAAATCCCATAAAAGCTTCCTCCATTCCTGAATTTGAAACAGATAGATACAAAAGTGATCTTTTATCATCAAAAGAAGCAAACAGCGGCCATAATTGCTCATCAGTTAGTTTGCGGGTTGCAATAGAAGAAACATGCACTACATCATGCAGTACCGGCGATAGGGAACTCTTTGGCGCCGGATTTTGGTGAGGAATCCGTTGAGAGCTGAGCCTTCAACGATATACTTCGACGAAGTAAAGATCGGAGAGGAGATGGGACGGTCAACCTTCGGAAATGCGGCGATATTAAGGTTAGGGTTTCCATTTTGGGAGATTGCGAGAGAAGAAGTGAAAGAGGTGATTGCGTCGACGAAATGACAGAACTCGATGTAATACCGCGATCGGAGTGTTCAGAATAATCCACGTGATCTAAACTGACGGCTAAGATTCCATCGACTCATCATTGCTCACTTCTTACATTCGGACAGCATATTTTAATTAAAAATTAAAATACGATATTTTTAAGATTATGTGTGTATATATAAAATACAAATTAAAATAATATAAAGTACGACAGAGTAATCCAAAATTTGAGGGAAAAATAACTAATATTCAGGAAAAAACGACAATCGATAAATAGATTCTCATAATTATTAGAACAAAAAGAAAATTTTATTTATAATTTTATCTTTTAATGCATTAGTGCAAATGAAAATTTAAAAAAAAATACATCGCCGTATGTCCAGAAATAATCTAGAAAATATTGAATGCAGAATTCACCAAATTACCAAAAGCCCAATACACATTCCAATGTATTCTTGCAAAATAATTTTATTTTAATCGTCAAATTATTTTGCCCCATTGTCAATCGCCACACATTTCTATTTTATCTTCAAATATTGTTGGATTTCTTCAACATTGGGTATTCGATTGTGGTATGTGAATCAAAAGGCCGTGTGTGGCGGCGCAGCATGAGGTGCATTTAAGATTCGGTGTGCCATGAGAGATGAAGATAGAGCTATTTATAATGCAAATTTATTCTCTAGTAAATGGTGCCGACGAACACACGTTAAGTACGTGAAGTCGCTCACACCACATCACATACGTATCACGTACACTGAAACAAACACAAGACGTCCGCTTCTGCACGTATATATAGTAAGTAGTAGCAGGCTAGCAATGCAAAGATAACTATTGCAGTGTTCCTGATGGCCATCACGGGGCTGCTGCAGGTGCCGGGGCGAGGAAGGGAACGGTGGGCACGGTTGGGACGGAAGGCATGACCGGAATGGAGGGCATCGGAGGCATCGTGACCTTAGGGATGCTTGGTATGGCAGGAAAAGGCGGCAACGTAACCTTCGGCACCGTCGGCACGACCGGCATTGGCGGCACTGCAAGCTTCGGAACAGTCGGTGGTACCACCGGCAGAGGGGACGGCGTGGGAAGTGAGGGTGGAAGTGCTGCAGGGGCTTCGGCGGCGTCGAGCAAATGGCGTGCTGCATCGCATGTCATGTGGGCAGCCAAGATGAGGGATGCGAGAAAGCTCATCCTGTAGAGGGCAGCCATGGATGCGCTTGCCCAAGTTTCAGCAGGGTCTGGGATACGATTGGAGGAGGAAGAGCTGAGGGCTTTGCTTGTGATGGTGGTGAGATGAGACATGCAGTGGGGATTTATAGTGGGAGGCTGGTGGAGTATGGGGGCTGTGCTGGTGCAATTACTGATGAACTTGATTGACAAGGTAGAGCTTGGTAGTTGGCTTCCATTGATCCTTCTTCAATATGTGTTGGTGGAAAAAGCACAAAGCTTATGTGTTGTTAGTTCACCATCTCATCCACACACAGCAACAGGTGTCGAGCCTCGCAGTTTATGAAGACAACCCCCCCCTTCGTCTCCATTAACACTTTAGCTTGACCCAGTGTTTCCTGGCTATGCTGCAGCATCTTTTGTGCTAATTTTTCTATATTATTAAGCCAGCAAATCAATCTCATATCCTTCCAACCACATTTTTCTCCCTTATGCGTCTTCCTTCACTGTTAGATTCCCACTTAGGGTGAGACATACATCCTCCTCCTCACACTTGCCTCTCTCTTTATTGTGATCAAGACCAGCCTTACCATACATATCATTTGTCTCCAAAAGAAACCCCATTAAGAGGGTGATAATTCTGTGGATATACAATTCTTTTGATTGATCAAAATCAGCCGCACTCCCCAAATTAATGCAAAATTTTAGCTTGTTTTTTGAAGGACGGAAGCCAATGAGCGGCAGAGCATGGTGTTCTATAGATGGCCACCAAATTGTATTCTTATCTATCTTGGAGATCGAATCTTAAGTGCTCCTTTAGCACAGATTTATCGTGAACCCAATCAAGTTGTCAACAGGATAAAATTATTTTGGCACATTGATCTTGATGTAACTTTGTTCTTATAGTGATGAACTATCAAGGGGAGCTCTGATGTATAAATCACTGTAATAGGATAGCTCAGTGCCAAGAAACCCACTTTTTTTTTTTTCTCTCTTCTAGAAAAAGATCCTCGCTGTATAAATCTGAACGATTCAAGTTTCTACTGCATTAATCTTCTACCAAATTTACTTCCGAAAATTAGAATAGGAGGTACTGAAGCTAACCAATATTTGGACGATAAAATAATAAATCAATCCGCAGTTGTCACTGCCATGCGGATCCCATGTTTCATTTCCTCTTTGATCTTTATTGTTAATAGGGAGGGAACACACGAAGACGACGGTAAAGTTCGATACCTCAATTACTGAAATTTCATCAGAATCTCGATGATCTTCACATTATGAAGGTAATTCCACCTTTGATTACAAAAAAAGAGATCTATTCATTCTTCTTAAACTTGAGATTTCCCTTTGGAATCTTGCTAAGTAGACTCCCATCCAGCTTGCGATACTGGCTCTGCATCTGCCCGAAGAGCTTATTAAGGAAGCCATCCACTTGGTCTTCATTCTTCTCATAAAGCACAGGGAGTGTGTGAGCACAGACAAACCCTGCACCAAATGAGTGAAGAAGGATAATTGGATTTTCATTTAGATATCTCAGTACAGTCAACAAACATTCTCCTCATAAATTCAGGTCAGTAAGCCTAACATCTCAGTCAACCACAGAATTTATATGGCGTCAAGCCATAATTTATCCGAAAATTTAAACTAATATGGGATTTCCAACACCAGCTACATGCATAATTTGCCACCAGGGATAAAGAGCAGTTAATTATGAATTCCCAATAATTCAAATTGCAAACTCCTTGATTGAAGAATTTGCTTATTCTAAGCTCATCATTTCGTATTTGTTTAGCAAAGAAGAGAGAAAAAATATGGCCACATAAGTTCCCACTTGTTGTATGAAAATGAGTATAACAAGTTAATATGAGTCCTCCAGTAAGTGATCAGTTGCCAAAACCAAGTCATATGCTTCATATTTCTATTTAGGGACAAGCAAAATAGATAGCACAGATATGCACATAAAGAGAAGAGAAGACAAGTGAGTTACATAAGCATTTAATCCAGGTATAGATCCTCACCAATATAGATGATGGTGAGAAAATTGCACCAGCTTCCGATCAAAGCAGTAGCCCCCAGGCTTGCTACAACCTGATGAAATTTCACATTAACCAGAATCATTGGAGATCTTATAAGGTTTCATTCCTTACATGATAAAACCTAGACATTAATCAGAAAAGCACCACCTTTTGGAATGTAATACTCTGCAATTGTTACCAAAGGAATATCAATACCCGACATGACAAAAATATTGTACTAGAAAAAGGAATCGCTGGTAGCAGGAATCAGTTCTCCTTGTATGATTTTCTAGTATTTCCATTCCTAGAACATTTTTTCATATGTTCAATTGCACATCACAATTACTCAACAAGGACTGTTTAGAAGTGCCTCAGTGAACAATATATGGCATCTCTTCCAAAATTAAAGTATGAAACATCTGATGAAAACTTCCTACACGCAAAGACTCCATGTTTTATCATTTCAGATGTGTTGCTAATGTGAAAAGTCAAATCTATTGCAAACTTGATAAGCTTAAGGAAAAAACTTGCATACAAATTAATAGAAAAAGAACTTAAATATGCACGGTATACAGGAAATTTCCTGAAAGCAACATACCATAAGAAACTGTTTCAAGTTTCCTCCACATGAAACATCTTGAATGAATCGCAAAAATTGATTAACTTGGGCACCAAGAGAAAGAGCAACATTTGCAAAAACATTATCAGGCAAAACAAGCCGAGGTACTTGAGATGGAGATCTATAAGAGAGGATCATTCAGCAACTGTCTTCAGAAAAATTCTCAATGATAAAGTAATTGGCTACCTGTTCAATACTCTAGAAGCATTTGACCAAACAAACTGAATGAGCATTCCGATGACAAGTGCAAAGGCCAAGAGAGTCAAAAAGTGATAATTCAACCACTCAAAGAGAATCCAGATAGCTGTTGCAACAGTCAAGACACTTGATGATATCTTATTGTTCCGCCATAACAACACATCAGCAGCTACACGATCAAAATGAATAATTTCATTTTAGTTATATGATACTTAAGAACAAGACATCTGGATTGAAAATTAACTTACATTTTCCACCTCCCAAGATCTTGTGAACAGAGTTCTGGCGTCCGAACAACCTATCCATCTTTGCTGAGACTGAATTTTGTTCTTCAGAGAATCTTACAGACTTCTGCTTGGGTACAGTATCAGCTATCTTTTCCATTATGTTGTTCAAAAATTTTTCAGATGTCCGCTCCACATGCTCAGCCATGTGTCTGTGTGATGGTGTCATCCTAGAAAGCAACTCCGGCAATTTACCCATCCATCATGTCTTTGCAATCCAATAAAAATTGAAAAAAGTCATAGAAGTTTAATAGAAGCACAAAAAATGACAAGCATACACTAAGCCCTTCACATGGCAAATACTATTCCAACTGTTCTACCCTAGTCTGTACCACTTAAGCCCACCCCACCAGGCATAGAGAGAAGATTCAAATGATGATGAATTTATCACATATAAAATTCAGATATACTGTGGAAAGGAGAATCCCCCAGAAAATAAAACTGTGCTACCTACCATAACAAATAACATGTCTAGTATCACAAGAAACTAATAATTAGGATTTTGCCAAAACGAAGCCAAAATTATTTCTTTTATACCCAATTAAAGGAAATAACAATACCCAGGAATGAACAAAGAAGCCAAAATTAAATATGGATGAATACATCACTTAAAGCTGGTGGTATGCAGCAATAACCAAGTATCACATTTTAGAGTCAACATGACCCCCTTAAAGTGAGTATAGGACATTTCTAAACATGCCCCAATTTGGCTAATTTCATTAATCAGATAATAGTTCCTAATTTTCCCCACATTGCACCAAGTTTCATAGAAGCATGACGCATCTCCATTTGCACTAGGCAGCTCAAATGCCCCTTAAGGAATATATACATTCTGCCCTATTTTCCAAAACCCAGTGAATAGCTAAACAAGCAAAATAGCAAGCAGAAGCTTCATCAAGAACAACATGCCATCCGAGCAGCAGGAGAAATGGACAATAGGGCATCTATCCCATAATTATCAAATATAGCAAGCACCATTTCTCTATGTTACTATAATAACTAATATTATGGATTTTTTTTTAGCAGTTCAATATAAAATTATCAATATTTCTGTACTTCAATATTTTTGTTATTCTCGAACATACATCAGTACATAAAGAATTCAAAACTTCCGAAGTCCCACAGATTTTCATTTGCCTCTTCTATTGTGATCGGCACCAAAAAGATCGTTTTAAGATACAAATACACAACGCTGAAGTAGAGATTTCTTGTCAAGATCAAGCCAAAGACATTATTATTCACGATATAGAAACTGATTCATTGTCACAAAGAACTTCCAAGAACTTTGTCACTGTTGAAAGCTACAGACAACTCTGACCCACAACGGAGGAATTTCTAAAAAGACAAAAAAAAAAAAAACTTGATTGACGCAGAGATCAGAGATAAGCATGAAAATCCAGGCGAAAGAGCATAAAGAAAATGAAAGAAGGCTTCCTTTGATCCCATTTCTCGCCTCACCAAGAACTATAAGAAATTGCTCAGAACCGAAGGAAAGCAGTAAGGAAGTCGGTGATCGAATGATCCACTTGTTAAAAATAAGTCTTCGAAAGATTTGGAATGGGGAGAGGGGAAAAGAGCGAGGAAAGAAGACTCACCCAGATTAACGATGGTTCCTCAAGCAAGGCGGAAAGAATTTGGGAATCACAGAGGGAAGAGGAGACTGCGTGCAGTGGGGAAGGGAACGATTAAAATAACGGCTGTTATAATCTGCGTAACCGATTTGCGCATAATGTATCGGCGTTACTTATGACGATCTCCGATTTATTACGATAGAGATTAAGTTTCATTTCACGGATATCACGTGCGCGAAAAGTATCGCCGCGGACGCTCAACACATGCGAATAAATGCATGAGACTGTTAAGGATGCAGTATTGCCTTTTTTAGATATATATTTATGATAATTTAAAGAATATTTTAACAGCTCTTACAATTTTCTTTTCTCTTATGGATTAGAAAGATTAAGAGATCCTCTCAGGATGTGTGAAAAGTGCATTGAACTTTGGCTCAGGTCTATATTCGTCGAACCACAATTAACTCCGACCTATGGAACTTAAATATTTTATTTCTAAGCTTAAATTAAAATGGTTAGAACGAGAGAAATTTGCCATCACATCGGTCAAACTAGTCGTGGAAGGAGAAAGAATGCCGGAAACCCACACCTGAGAGGGGGGAAGCCACATTTTTTCCCACCAAGAGTTGTGATCAATTTGAAGACAAGACTGTGTCTCTGTGTTTCTTATTTGATTCGAATTCTTGCTGAACAAAATTGGAACAACAGAGCTTAGGCGACGTCATAGCCATTGATTCATCGACCTTCTTGGCTTGAATCTGCATGCGACGCTACTACCAAACCGAGACCTTGAGCTTTTTACTTGGAAGGCAGGTCAGTCAGTGTTGCCTTGGTAGCTGTTCTTGAAGGAGTTCTTCCTGGCTGATGCCAGCACCGTCTTGTCGGCGACTATGAAGTAGGCCGCTCCCGCGGCTGCAACATTCACACGATTCAACACAAGGCATCAGCATAAACCATCTAAACGCGAGTACGATAGTGGTAAGGAGAGTGTCAGTAACCTGTGGAGATTATGAGGGCTTGAGCGGTAGGATTGAGGTTGGACCTCGCCCATGGCAGCATCCTAACGCTAGCCAACTGTAGTTCGCATTTAATGAGGCATTGTAATGGAACTCGTTCATTAGAACATGTAGGATCGCATTGAAGAGGATGCTTACCGTCGGGACGGCAGCTGCAACAGTTGCGATGACGGCCGCCTTTGCTCCCGCCATGGCTCCCTCTGCCATTTGTTCCAGGAAAGATGAGGTAAAAACCAAAGGCTGAGGAATGGTAGATTAAGTAATAGAGAAGTGGAGGCATCTGTAATAATACCATGGGAACAGCGCTTGGCCACGGCCAGTTTCTGATCCAGAGCGGCCCGAGTGACGGAACCCATGCTTCGCTTTCTCTGAGTTGCAAGAAGAGAACGACGGTGAGCAGAAGAAAACGATGTAGGGAAAGATTCAAGCTGTGAGATGGATGGAGGTGGGTGGCGACGTCGATTTATAAGCACGGGAAGACCGGCAGCGGTTGATGGTTTTTGGCGTCCGGTGGTCGCCGGTTTTGCTCCGTAGCGGGTCGTCAGATTCATTAGCGTTTGATGCGTTTTCCTTTGTACGTCTTAAGAGTTTAGTGATCATTTTCTATTGATGTTTTCTGATAGTGTCACCCATTGCCGCAAAATAGTAGAAGGAAAGCTAATAGTAAAACTGAAAGAACACTTCTTTAGCCTGCTCGCAGTCACACGAAAGCGAGCAACAGAGAAAGAGGAATCCATCCATAGAAAACGAGCACTTTATCCGATTCCGCCGACGGTATTGGAAGGAGGACCAAACAGTGGGTACCTGTCATGTCGAGACGATGGCCACGTCGCTCCCTGTGGCAGCACCCAGAACTCGTAGCAGTTGGAGCAGCCACTGGTATTTGTCTTGAGGAAGGAGGCCGGAGTGGGAGAGTGTTACCCAGCTGCCTTTGATGCTTCAGCGCACGTCTTGATCGGTGCAATAGAGATTAATTTGATGCCTTTTTTCACGACAACGATCAAGCTCAAACAGTGAAATGATGGAAGTCATCTCATCCCATGAAAAAAGTCCTCGATCGAAGCAGCATCCCCCTTGACCAAGGACGATATCAGTCAGTACAAGCAAACTAGTTGGACGTCCAAAATTGGTGAAGGTATGACAGTATCAGAGCCAGGTTTCAAACGGGATTGGATAAGCACACAAGTAACTCGACTAGATCTGACAGTACTTTAGGACGAAGAAACTTTTGATCGAAGCAGTTTCTTAACCACATCGGACATTTAAGACTCCTGTCGTCGGAGTATGCGGATGAGAAGTTGAACTAACGTAACATAATAACATCACCTTCTTCTTCTGCTCCCACCAACACCTGTTGAAACGCGATCCATGGAAGCCCAACCACCAGTGTCTACCTTGTTAACCTAATCCATCAGTGATCTCACCACCACTGTCCCAAACTCCATGAATCTCCGACTATAAATATCAACTACATCACCACCATCAACAGCAAGCCCCCTCACCTCTCATCTTCTTTCTAGTACCACAGCCCCAACCCTGGTAAACCCTAGGCAAGCGCATCCATGGCTTCGAGAGCTACCATCTACAGAATGAGCTTTCTCACAGCCCTTATCATGGCTAGTCACATGACGGGCGATGCAGCGCGTCAATTACTCGACACAGCCGAAGCACCTGAAGCGGTTCCAACCATTCCGACCTTCACTGTGCCTTCTCTTCCCACATTGCCGCCGATGCCAGTAGTACCGACTGTTCCGAAGCTTGCAGTGCCGCCGATGCCGGTCGTGCCGACGGTGCCGAAGGTTACGTTGCCGCCTTTGCCTGCCATACCAAGCATCCCTAAGGTCACGATCCCTCAGATGCCCTCCATTCCGGTCATGCCTTCCATCCCAAATATGCCGACCGTTCCCTTTTTCACTCCACCACCTGCAGCAGCCCCGTGATGGCCATTAGAAACACTGGTTTGGATGGTGGCTATAGTATATATATATATATATATATATATACATGCAGGGTTGAGGGTCTTTCGAGTTCGTGCCACAGTGCATTTAGTATGTACGTCACGTAGTGTGGAGTCGCTGCTGTTATATGCAGTTTATTTGTGTTGGATGGCGTGATAGATTTCACGTACTTATCGTTTGTCATTTGATACCATTTCCTGGATAATATGAATTTATATTGTTATTATATTGTCACCAATCAATCTCATGGACAAATGATCATTTCCTCTTGCATTTCTAGTCTCTAATGTTTGGTCAGCTGACTACTGTGTCTTGGGTATGGATGTGCAATAATAATAAGATGTCTTATGCTATTGTTGATTCTTAATTTCTTTGAGCAAACACAAATTATGTCAGAAGAATAGCACGTTAGAGACAGATGGGCCTGCCTCCCTGGGAGAGTTGATTAAGCGCCTACCTTGTGAAGTTGATAGATCATGCAATATAATTTTCCTAGTAACAGTTGGTTTAGATCGAAGGATTGTTTGTTACTTTTTGATTTTTGGATTTTCTTAGATCTTCAAAATCAACGAAGGCGATCTGGTATCGGTTTTTTTTTTTTTCTTGATATAATTTTCTCCTGGAAAGATGCTTCAACCATGACAATATCAACGACAGATAGATAGATAGATACTTGGGAGGCCATTAATTCATTGTTATATTTGGCTTGGGTCGGTCTACATGCGATATAGTACTCCAAAACGAGACCATATACGTTGTACAACTCTTTAGTTCTTGGGCATATGAGTGTTCACTTGGTAAGTGTCATGAAAGGAGTTCCTCCTGGCAGTGGCCAACACCGTCTTGTCCGCAACTATGAAGTAGGCTGCTCCTCCGACTGCAGCAAGCCAAACTCTCCGTTGGTCACATCCATCCATATATATATATATATATAAAGGCAGCATCAGAAAACGTTTTAATGAATGGAAGCACGAGAAGTGTGTCGGTAACCTGTGGAGATGATGAGGGCTTGAGCAGTAGGATTGAGGTTGGCCCTCGCCCATGGCAGCATCCTTACGCTAGCCAACTATAATTAACATTTGATGAGGCATTGTAATGGAAGTCGTGCATTAGAACATGTAAGATTGCATCGGAGATCAGTAGTGCTTACTGCGGGGATGGCAGCTGCAACACTTGCGACGACGGCCGCCTTTGCCCCCGCCATGACTCCCTCTGCCAATTATTCCGAGAAAGATGAGAACCTGAGGCTGAGGAATTGTAGATCGAGTAATATAGAAGGGGAAGACAATAATAAGTACCATGAGCACAGCGCTTGGCCATGGCCAACTTCTGATCCAGAGCGGCACGAGTGACCGAACTCATCCCTTCTGCTAAGGTTGCAAGAGCAGAACGAGTGTGAGAGGCAGAAGGTAGCGAGGCAGGGAAGGGTTGGAGGTGTGAGACGCAGATGGATGTGGGTGGTTACGTCTATTTAAAAGCTTGGGAAGACCGGCAAGCAGCTGATGGTTTTTGGCGTTCGGTGGTCGCCCGATTTAACTCCTGTCGCAGTTTGGTAGATTCACCCGCTTCGCTGCTTTTTTGGGTGCATCATAATGCAGCGAAGAGTTCCCAAAGCATTCTCTCTAGATCTGGTTTTTTGAATGGAGAACCGAGTCAGATGGTACGATGACGTTCCCCATCGCTCATATAGAGGTAGAAGAAGGCGCTTAACAACATAAAAGAAGCGCTTCGTCACTGTCCTCACCGTGACAGAGAAGGGAATCCATCCATAGATTGACGTGCACTTTTATCCCAACCCACCGACGGTATCGGAAGGAGCAGCAAACCGTGGGTACCTGTCATGTGGAGTCCTCCGATGACGGCCACCTCTCAGCTCGTGAGCATCGTACAGCAAGCACCCAGGAAAGCTGCAGTAGGTTGGTGGAGCAGCAGCAGCAGCTGGTCCCGTGGGTTGAATTCATGGCAATGATGGGTGGGTTAGGTTGGAACAGTGGCGGAAACACGTCTGTTTCCCTCCATCGTGTTATGGTGACTGTTTGCTGGTACAGCAGGCTTTAAGCTGCAACTGTTTCAGATGGGAAGCTCTACATCTGCAAGGCCCAACCGGGGTGACAAGCAAGAGATGGGTTCAAGTGAGCCAGGAAGTCTGTGGAAGGCACACCACAGCTACTTCCTTCAGCGTGGCATGAGAGAATCCCGGGCTTCGGTTCCTCTCCTTGGAAAGGCGTTGAATGCCTACAGAACTGCCAACCTGTAGGATCGTAATATGTTTGTTTGAATGCCGCAATGAAGCAGTCTATGCTTCATTGTTTTCAAAATTCTCTTAATGTGTTTGTGTGGTAAGATCTATGGATGTACAGTCAGCTAATTCTCTTAATGCACACATGTTTTCAAAATTGTTTGGAAAAAATCGAATCAGCGTCATCTCGAGATGTCTTTTAAGTTCTCCCGAGGGTTGAGATGAACCTACTGACCTACTTCGGGGGGTAAATCTATACAAAGATCGAGATCAAATTAGTTTTTCGATCCAACCATTTCGATGCTCAAGCTAGTCTCATGATGAATGAATGAATAAAAATAAAATAAAAAAACAAAAAAAACATCCGATCTCGATTACTCTGTATAAAAGATAATTTTTTTAATCAGAAAAAAATATCTCGTAAAATATATTCCTTAATGGAACAAACCATAATCATCCATTTACGTGAAAAAACCAAATGTCAACTGTCATCATTAACCGGACAGTCACATATACAGCCACATGTCAACTGTCATCATTGGTTGGAAAATTCCCCAATCAAACGTAATATACACTTAAATCTTGTAAATTTAACAAAAGCAAAAGGAAAAGACACATTGTAGTTCCATCAGCAGCTTTGCAAAACCGAGTCATGTAAAGAGGGGATTAATATACATGCTTCCAATTATTTGTTTGCTCCCTTTGCTAATTAATTACACCAAGATACTTCAAGATGTACAACAAAATGAATAAACAATCAGGTCAATTCCAGCAGCCAGAGCAAGCGAAACAGTCAGCATTTCCTTCTCCTTGGTGTGGCGTCGTGTGTGATCTTAGAGATGACGGACAAAGGGATGATGGACTTGTGGCCTAGGTTGCCATAAAGCCCGATCCTGCCGAAGCTAGCAAAGGAAGAATTCATGGTAGCGTTTAGCACAAAAGTCAAGTTTTGTTGCTGTCCGCTTGCAACAAAAAACTGAGCCGGCACCACGGAAACTGAAGCTCCATAAGGAGCACTCCAGCTGACATGGTAATACTCATCGTTTGCTACGTTGGTGACTGTTCTCATGATAACTCTCGATTGATTGAGCAGTGATATTGTAATGGAAGGAATATTCAGATCTGAGCCTGTCATGTTAGAAACCTCACAGGTATGACCGGTATAGTTTAGTACTATGGCACCAGCTCCATTGATGCCACAAAGAAAGGAAACGAAGTCGTCGTAACCTGGTGCACAAGGAGATACTAAATTCAGCAAGTTATAAAATCACACTACACTGCAGTTTTCTAATGAAAGATCTACTAGAATTATTTTAGAGATATTGTGTGCAGTAGATAGTAAATGACTAACATCACATGAATCCTTCCGATTATTTGTTATTAGTAGTTTGCAAAGTAGCACTGACCTGTATCGAAGATAAGTCCTGGGTCTAGAGCAGCAGTGGCATTAACAAAGCCGCTGCCCATGTCAAATGGTGTCGCAGGAGACTGGTTGGAATCTGGATTTCTGTAAGCTCGTTGGGCCATTATGGGGCCGTCTTGTCTGTCATATTGTGTGGCAGTTGTGGAGAGAGCAGAGGCAATGGCTGAAGGACTAAAACTGGGAAACTTCTGCTTGATCAGAGCAGCTAGACCTGCTATATGTGGAGCAGCCATACTTGTACCAGATATCATTGCAAAACTCTCACCTGCAAATGAGGATAAATCCCAGCAGAAAATAAATTCAATACAGCAAAATGCACCTGGGGTAATTGTAGAAGTCACTACCAATGACCATCTAGAGTCCGAACTCGATATTGTTCATTGGCTTAAAATTTGTGCCATGGGAATTAGGTCTGTCACCTATATAGAAGAAACTACGATTTTTCTTCTCCTGGATGCGCTTTGTGGCCGAAGTAAAGCTTCGGGCACTTTTCGGATCATGAAGTAAGCTAACTTGGTAGCTATTTCCTACTGAATAGCAATTTAGTTTCGGTTGCCACAAACTAATCACCAGTATGGTTGACAAACAGTGATATGATTGCATGGAGGGCTTGAGTTCAGCACAAGTTCTTGATACACTAATGATAATATTATAAGAGTATTCATGTGTTGACATGAAATGTACCTTCAAATTCCGCAGAGTCAGTTCCCACGGAACTCCAAGCACCCCATATGAAATTACCGGGAGCTATCAGATTAGGTTTCATTATATCAGCATCGGTTAAGGAGTTGTCCTCTGGATCTGGTCCTCTAGCAGAGTAGTACATCACTTTTGGGGAAGTGTTGCTGTAGTTAGCCTTAAGACCTCCTAATATGTTTGCAACACCACAATACTTGATGATGCCTTTCGACATTTCATCTCTCACTAAGGAGCTATTGTAGTAGTCAAAAAATACCTAAACAACAAAAGACAAACAAATGATTGGTAACATAATGAACAATGATGGGATCAGAAAAATCCTGGAAAGTCGTGAATTTCTGGTTTTTTGATGTGACAGAAAATGTGAGAAACATAAATACAACCTACTATATATTCATATAGTAGACGAGAAGTATGAAGAGAATATAAGCAGGAGACAACTAGCTAGTAAAAATAACTAAATGCAACATATGCACAAACAAAAACAAGCTATTCAACAACAAGAATTTTGCTAGAGGAAACCTGCTTCATAAATTAAAAGTCAAAACAGAAAAGATGTCATGAATCAACCTGTGTGGAAAATGACATGCAAATGAATAGCAGAAGAAATATATCAGATTAAAAAAAAATGGTTATCTGGAGACACTTCAATTGGCAAACTTATGTGTGTGTGTGTGTGATTTGGACATCAGGACAATGGTTGTGTAGTTAGTAGCTCTGACTGAGCTGCAGAGAAGCAACAATAGGACATAGAACTCTCATAAACAATCGAGAAAACATATTCGTCACCTTAAGATATAGTTCCACATCCACAAGAAAAATAAAAGGTTGGCACCAAATATGAACATGTTGGACCATGACCTAATATACAAGCTTTTGGGTTTAGCACAATTACTAGAAAGAACAGAAAAAAGAAGAGAGAACGAAGTTGAGTTAGGTACATTTGAGGGAGTTGTTAGGCCATATCATTGTTGATGTGGAGTCACTTAGAAAATAGTAGCAATTCATAAGAAAATAAGAACAATGTTATATATGTATGTGTAGCCCATAACTTATTATATTAAGCTTTTGGGTAGTTCCAATAAATTTCTATACTAGTGCCACTGCCTGCAAAAGATTTACATAGCCCGATCATAAATAGTTGGGACTTACAGCTTTTATTGTTGTTGTTGTTGTTGTGCCGTTGCCTATTTGGTGCATTTTCATAAAAACAGAATTCTCCCTACCAAGCATGGTAAATCATATGGAAGGCTAAAGGAAGGCTTAGTGGATTAGGGTGCTTATTTGGGTTACAGCATGGTATCTTGATTCTGATATGATACATTTGATCTGCAGAGTTAGTTTCTAAAATTGATTGATTTTAGCTGATTTCTCAACCTCATAATCAGAAAACAATCAGCTTGGATAGAATCAATAGACTCAATTACAGTCGGTCGACTTTGCCTAACATCAACTGATGTGATAACCTAGAGGCTAGATGGTAGGAACACAGAAAACTAAGTTGCAACTGTGAATGTCAAATAGAATAGGGGAAGAATGGAAGAGGCAAAGGAGAAGTGAGAAGTCAACATGGAAGAAAAAGAAACTCATGACCATGACTGTGAAATAGAGTAGGAAATGCTATTATCATCCCACTCGGTATTTCTTCATTTGTTGCAACCATCACTGGTGTTTGCCATCTTTGTTTTATATTAGTTGTTCACCATCTTGTAAAACATAGAGGAAACAATACAGTGATAAAAAAGGAGAGGCCTGAATGGAGCTCTTAAGGAAATGGGGATGCTTTTATAGAGAAGTGAAATGACATGCAACTTAATATTAATCCTAAATTCCATGTGACCTCTTCTCAAATAAAGTTATTTATGCCTTTGTATCACTTAACCATTTCACCTGCATGATTACTAAAAAACACATTGGGGCTCTGGTAGGGTAAAGGTTATCTTCAAACTGTGTGGATAGGTTTCTTAATATTTAACAACATATGTATATTAGTAACTCAGTATGCTAATATATTTGTACAATATGATCATTTTTATTTTCAAGTAAACATAAATAGTTTATTTTTTATGAATTACTTTTCATCATTTATCATATTTTAAAATTTAAACTTTTTAATGTAAATCTATTTTAGGAAATATGAAGATATCCTATCATCACATATGCTTTTTATGTCATGAAATTTTGTTTTATTCTGATATTTTTCCTCAGTTAATATCTCGACCAATCTGACCTGATCGATCCTATTGGTTTTGTTGATTCTAATCATATCGTCCATCCAATCCTACTATTAATACCTATCTTCCAAACTATTGTGTTGAAAAGCTCAAAAGGACTGAAGGAGAAAATTCAAATGAGAAATTTACAACGTAATCCAAACACAAAAGTTACATGAAAACTATGGGTATAAACAACCTAGTACCTCACACAAGGAAGTCTAAAGCATTCAGTTAAAGAAGTGTCAAGCATCCAACTTAAATATGCTTTGATGCTGTTAATACCTTATGAAGATTCCATAATGAATCACCACTAAAAAATTCAATACTTCTGAATATATCTCTGTACCTTGGAGTCATCTGTAGATGGTATTATCAGGCCTGGCATATCCATAGGAATTGGGTTCAGATGAAACCCAGTAACAAATGGATCCATGTAGAATATAACTCCAACTGCGCTAACATTCTTTGCTGTCTCCAATGCTTGTTTAATGGAAGAGAGTCCCAGAACAAATCTGATTGAATAGGTACAGATCAATATCTTCCCATCAATCAGATCTTCATCTAGATAACTTGAATCTTGGCATTCTCCCAAATACATATCATTTGCTACAGTGGTGCTATTTTTCATGGCATGAATAGCAGCAATAAGAGGAAACATTGAGTCGCCATCTGTTCCAGCTGTTATACAGAAACAAAATTAATGCATGATGAAATTGCATCACTAAGGAACTTAAAGATATCAAAGTAACCTTAAAATAATAAACATAACATACTCACGTGCAAGTCCAACTCCCGAAATTGTTAGATTGTTACCAAGCAGTAGCCAGTTATTGTATACTCTATCGTGAGCAGAGGCACCTACAGTAAATATCCAAGGGCTGAAGGAAGATACACTCTTTGGCGAAGGGCCAGTATTTCCTGCTGCTTGTACAACAAATATTCCAGATTTTACAGCTGAGAGCAATGACATGTCTATTGGATTGAAGAACGTTGCTAGCCCCCAAGGACGCCTATTTGGTGTGATAGATAAACTTATGATATCAACACCATCTTGAGCTGCCTGCAATTGCAATAATCAGAAATGCCAGCCAAGCAAGTTGCGACAAAAGTGTTAAACCAATAAATAACTATTCCATGTACCTAATTCTAGGTGTTGAGGAGGATGGAGAGAATGTATAATATATGCATAAATTATAATTGCTAAGATAGATAGAGACTCCTTCACAAATCAGAACAAATGACTACCAGATTATTCAACAAATCTATGATAGAAATAACTTCATTTAACCTTTGTCTTACCATGTCAAATGTGCAGACCCCAAATGGCTGTAAATTGTATTGCATAGTAAACTGTTAAATGTTGTTTCAATAGAGAAAACTTCACATCGAGGTGGAAGACAATTTAACAAACAGAAAAAGTTCAGAGGTTACTCCCTCATGGCATGGGTTTATACTTTAAACTGCAATCACCAAACAGATATCCTAACCACTATTATCATTCTAGAACTTGTAGCAAGCTCTTTCTTGAATAAGATTTCAAAGGTCACATTCCTAAAAAATGATATCATTTCACTTATGACTTCCAGATTTTTATCTGGAACCTTCTCAAATCCAATTTATGTTTCACAGTTTGCTTCACTGTGATGAAAACCAAAATCACAGTAATCAATTTAGATTGAAAACAAGGATCTGATTCAAGTATAATCAAGAAGTGACTTAAATTCAGCAGCCAATATTATGCCACTGATATGAATATAGAGCAACTGTTCTTTTTACCTGATCTATTGCAGCAACAACATCAGCAGCAAAGCCTCCAAAGCTTTTGTACAGAGCTTTATAAACAGCAATGCTGAAAATTTTGCATTATTTGTGTCAATCTTATGTGTAAAGGAAATATATGCTGATTTACAATTGGATAAGATTGGTGACTTACTGGGCATGAGGGGCCATGCCACTTGCATTCCCAAAATGATGCCCTGAGACAATAACAGGAATTCCATGATTGCCAGCAGCAATGGAGGTTGTGTGCCTGCATGTACATGAAAGATATTGCAATAAAAAAAATCCAGACCTGGAAACTGAGAATATATCATTTACTGTATCAGAGCTTATAAGTAATGTTGGACAATTTCCTGGCATATAACTTTGGAATATCCTCCTTTATCATCCTACTGGAACAAGTCACTAGTCATGTTTTGGACTTAAATTCCTTTCTATCAGCATCCTTTCATGTAATTTTACACAGTATTCTAACACATATATAACTGGCTATAGAGGCCATGTAAACAATATCAGTCTCCCAGAAAACCACGAAAGGCAAAACAAACAAACAAACAAAAAAAGCTTACACAGCACTATGCTTGTGGGAAAATGACCTTTGTCTTCTTTAAATACATTTTCAGGTAAAAAAAAAGATAACATTAAATTCACCTCATTTGATAGAAACAAATAGTATTCATTTTGATGGAACCAACAGAAAACACATATATGTATCCTTTATAACAAAAAATATATAGAAAAAGAACATATGTAAATCAAGAAAGTTCAGAATTGCAATAAATTTGTAAAGACAATGTTTATCATATTGAGAGAGAATGTATTGAGAAAGTTCCTTCAAGGGAAGTGTTGCAAAATTTGTTGCAGGGAAGTATGATGTTGGAAGGTACTTACGTTCCATGACCATCACCATCAAATGGTGAAGCATAGTCCTGAGTAGCATTGAACATACCCCTAATAATAGCAGAAGCAGCAAAATGACGAGCACCAACAAGCTTTCTGTTACATGATCCAGATGGAAAATCCCTTGTAACTTCACAAATACCAGAAAAATGAGCAGGAACAGGATAGTGATTGATAGAAAGAGTATCAGAGAAGCTGGGATGTGTTGGATCTATTCCTGTGTCAATAAAACCAATAACGATTCCTTCCCCAGCAACTTCAGGACCTCCTTCTTGGGCCCAAGCTCCATGAGGCAGACCTAAGAATTCAGGCGTGTGTGTAGTTGCAGTCCTAACTGAGAAGTCCAACATTAAGTTTGCTACCTCGTGCCTCCGAGAAAGCTTGTCTGCCTTAAATATCCACCAAATCACTAGATAAGATAAAAGTTGGATGCAATTTGCTAAGATCAAGACTTGATCTAGACTTGCTAATCATAGAAATAGACATATGAAGAATATAAAATTGCATGAAAATGATAATCATTTATAATATTTAAAAAGAGGGTCAGCATGTTATCATTTTTTTGTCAAACAACATCTATTGACTATTGTACTCTTTCTCCATTATTAACTTTGATTTTAGTTTCAAAGAATAAAAGTGCACAAGATAAAACCTTAGGTCCCTTAGTTTCTTTTGCTACAAATCAATCATATCACTTACTCACTGGAGAGTTGTTGAATGCAAAAAATGCATTGTGACATTTACCCTTCCACTTTAGAATGGTATCCTCAAATGCATTAACTAAAAGCATGCAACTGAAAATACCAATACTTAATTCTTTCTTACTTTACACTAAAAGAAAAAAATATGAAAATTATCAGAAATAAAATATACATATAGAAGAATGAACTCAAAATAATTGACAAATTCATTTTAATTACATTCCTCAGATACCAGTATCGCCCTTAAGTTCAGTCTTTTGGTAAGTTTTATATTCATCTAAATGTTTTATACTCAAGAAGCATCTGCTTCTTTCGTCTAGTTCATCAAAATAAGTTGAATACTCGTATGCATTCATTTTAACTATATCTAGATAAGGAACAATCATTTAGATCATTCATTGAGACAGTCTAATTCGTACTTTCATTGCATGAATGTTCTTATACCACACTTCTTTGTTATCTTGACGAACACAAAATGCCTGTTCAAGTTGTGCAAATTTTGGCTATTAATTTTTTAACATCATAGAGTGTGTCCATTAGGATTCTAGCTGAACCACATATACATAAATGAATTCACCTCCATTTTGGAACTTCATGATTGAATTTTAGGTTATAGGATAGCAGCCTTAATCCTCGATCAAAATTCTATCTGAACCATGTATAGATATATATTTTTTGCATTACATCTATAAATAGATACATCTGCAGTCTCATGCCTAAGGAATTTTTTTCCACATGTATGGCAGCAGCATGTTACTAGTAATGTAGATAAGCTTTTAGTAAGTATGACAACAAGTTATATGAACATCTTAGCTTCAAACTTATGAATACAAGTAGGCCCACGAAATTTTGCTATTTTTTTGAAAAGAGGAGGAGCTGTTATTTGACCCATCACATAAGAGCACCCATTATTAAGCAACGGCCCACTCAAAACAAAGCATCACTAGGCATCAAGTTTGATGAAGCATGGCCACTAGGTTCATTTTAAGTCTCCTTCCATACATGGGCCTCATCTTCATGAAAAAACACAAATTTTATGTTGAAATAAGAATAAATGTCCACTTCTTTGTAATAACATTGACTAGCATAATTTTCCATCTCTGAGCATGGGCGCACCTCCCAAATTGATTAAGATACAAAAATAAAATTTCACAAACTTGTGGATTTAAAACTAAACATCATCTACCATAATCTGCCACACCTCACATTACCTGTGGGAAATACTAGGAATCTTTTTATATGTGTGATGTGATGTGCTAAGATGGCAAGGACATCAGGAATTTATAGGGTAAATTGTAATAAGCTGATCTCGTTAGTCCCAGATTGGCTATGGGTTGGGTTTTGATTAGCTTATAAGTTACAACAGAGCCCACCTTGTGAGTGATACTTTTCAGGATATCATTCACATGGTTTTGGACTCGGATTGACAATCTCTTCCACATAAGTGCAAATAGAACAGATTAAGACATCAAAGATTGACACAAAACATAAGAATATATGCAACACAATTGGCATCCAACGATAACCTAGATTGAGTTTCTTGATCCTTCTTTTAAAATTGCGCTGCTTGTCATACAAACCTACTAAAAAATGATCCAGACTAAGCAAGAATAAAAGAAATAACTGGGAAAAGAAATGGATTATATAATCAAGCAAACAAGCACCTGTTGAGGGGTGATAAGCACAGCAAATCCATTAATCAAGTAATGGTAGCTATATAGCTTCAGATATTTCTCCCCTCTCAATGTCCTTCTCAGTAGCAAATTCTGAAGCCGAATCAAATACGAACTGTAACTTGTATTTGTTCGTGATGCATTCCTGGATTTAGGACATGGAACCCATATATCACTTTTCAAGTATAAAATAAATGATCAGGAATATGCATAAAAACTGTTGTGTCACTATAGGCGCAAGAAAGATGAATGCCTTCAACAATAGCATGAAAATCTAACTATATGGATATAGTGTGCCTAGATTGTCGATGTGGTAGACTCTTAGTAACTGAGTTATAAACTTGATTTTGAAGGATTTCTGCAGACCTAATAGATGAACAGAAGATACATGCACAGAATAGTCATCATACATCAATTATTTACTTAGTGACCAACAAAAACTAAAGGGACAATGAGTAACAAAAGCTGTCCTAAAAATATTATAACATAAAGTAGTACACATATTAAACACAACGCTCCTCTATATTAACATGATTGCTTGGAGAATTAACTCGAGTAACAATCAAAAAAGCTTATTTCCAGCTGCATTTGCTAAGTTTGTTTAGAGACCATGGTTAACAAAATTTCCTCCTCCTAATTACCTTTTAAGATAACAATCTACTGGAAAATGCCGCTCTAAAAATTATAGCAGCATACTTTACTAATATAGAACTTCCAGATATCACTCATAGTCTTCGATTAGCAAAACTAGGGTTCATAAACTTTGTGAAGAAAATTTTACAGCAATATCAAGAGGCAAATAAAAAAAGTTTAAGAAAAACAAAGAAAAGGAAGGACCTTGGCTTGTTGAGGGTGTTGAATGCCCCAGAGGCCCCGGCACTTACCGCGCTGCTCCCGAACCACTTAACTTGATCGGAGTAATGAGCTGCAGGGGGTTGCTTCATGGTCACAATGTACACGGCAGCATCCTCTTGACAAAGACATCTCAGGTAAAGACCCAATAGAGAGAGCAACAATAAATGCACCGCCACACCTCGCTCCATTATTGGACCCTCAGCTCTCCAAATGCATTTCTCTCATCCCTCCATAGAGCAAAAACAAAATCGAACGTACCGGCGACGGAGAACCCAAAACAATCAAAACTCAATCTTGAACTCTCCTCTTCACCTGCTCATATAGCCCACGGCAGCAGAAGAGAACAAGAGCCCCAGGTTGATTCTTCCATCAGCCAAAACTCAATCTTGAACTCTCCTCTTTGCTTGCAGAAGTAAACCTTCAGGCGCCTCCCAGGTTCACACTTCCATCAAGAGGAAGCGAGAAACAGAGCAGAGAAGAGAGGAGCCAAGAATGCCTTTCAAAGGACCGCTGCAGTGGAAATAAAAGGGAGAGCGGTGGAGAGAAAAGAGAGCATCTGAAGCTGTTTTTTGCTCTTTTGCTTTGGGAGGGGGTGCGGAGGTGTGTGTGAAGCTTTTTATAATTGCAGCTTCGGTGGTATGCACTTACTTGACTGTTGCTGCTGCTGCTGCTGCTACTGCTACTGCTGCTACTGCCGCTGCTACCACCAAAGGAAAAGATATCAGAAAGAGCCAACACCACAGCAAATCACAAGAAACGGGCTTTCACCAAAGAAAAAGCAATCTCACGGAGACGGATAGAGAGAGAGAGAGAGGTAAGATTCTTCCCAACGTTCCAATCTTTCGTGAAGGCGGTGGTGGGCGTAGGCTCCATTGTAATTGCTTACGATTCGTGT
This sequence comes from Ensete glaucum, assembly GCA_021527575.1. Classification (NCBI taxonomy): domain Eukaryota; kingdom Viridiplantae; phylum Streptophyta; class Magnoliopsida; order Zingiberales; family Musaceae; genus Ensete; species Ensete glaucum. The sequence goes on from CM038558.1 coordinate 43,291,579, forward strand.
CGTCATCAAGATGAGGGTCTCTGCAATCGAACGGTGGTGATTGCAAGATGATCCACATCATAGCCAAAAGTTGACACCAGTGGGTTCGATCCATCAATAAGGTTTCCTTCATCAATATGGATGAAGGAAACCTTAGTTGGGAGTCAAAGAAGAGGTAAAAGGTGTGGGACCTACGTAGGTCCTCAAGAACAAGGAGGGACTCAGATTGGGTTCAATTTTAAATCAGATTCGTGTTCAATTCATATAACTCATCATCAATTCGATCGGATTCAGTTCAAATCAGAATGTATCTCGAATCAGATCGATTCAAATAGGATCCATTAATGATCATAAGACCGTGATTGGACTTTGCACTTGACGACTACTTTGCTACACCAATGGATTAGGTTTGACGTGCCTAATAGATTCTGGATGTCCCCACTGTTCACTGATGAGTCGGTGTACGTGAGTTCCAAGACGCTTGTTTGAATCAATGGGATTGCACCCATCCAGAGAAAAAGATGGGTTGACAAAGACGGAAGAACACCGATTTGGCTCGACTCGATCTGCAGGAGATGCAAAAGGCCGAGGGCTCCTCTTACAGAACAATGCAGTGGGGATGATGGGAGGAGTGTCGAGCACTCCTCATGAGTTGCTGTTATCAAAAGAACGAACAACGAAACCCGGCAATGGAGAGGAGCATATCGAGGGTGGGGTTGCAAGTACTCTTCTGCTTCTTCTTCTTCTCCCTAAAACCTCCCATGATCATGTTCGCTTGCTAGCTAGTACTGTAACAATGGACCCAACCACACGTCGCTGATGCAAATGGGGAAGAAAGATTAGTGCAACTTTTCCTTTTGGGGTTTTTTTCGTCTTCCTCCTCCTTTTTCTTTTCTGTGAACAGCTTTTGGAGGTTTCAGCGAAGGAGCCGTTGGAGATGCGATGGTCCACAGGAGGGCTGTGAGTGGCGTTGTTTGGTGAGAGCACAGCGGAGGGGGTGGGGATTCTTTCGAGTTCGTACCCGTGAGCTTGTTCGCAGTTTGATTAATGGAGAAGAGACAAACACCTTGCGTGCATCTGCGCCGAAGAAGGCGACACGACACTGGCAATGTAGAAGCAGCTTATCTTGCAGCACCGGGAAGGTCGCTATTTCTTTTGTGTAATATAAATGAAAAGATGAGATTTATAATAAAAAAAATGACACAGGAGTTCTTTGGGATTTAATTTGGATCATTTATCTCACAGACACTCACCGATTCTTTTTTTTTTTCTTCTTTTCCTCCGTTTCTTCTTTCTTTTTAATATGAATGAACTCATAAGGTGAATCGGACCAGCTAAAATATTTTTATATTATTTTTAGGAATATCAGAAAAATATTATGATGTGATACGAAAGCATTGTGATATAGTGTTTTCTTACTATTGTTAAAAATATATTTTCTATAAAACAATGTTAGGAAAAAGGTGCAATGTTAAAAAATTCTAAAAAAAATACGGGCACTTCCCGTAAAAAAAGAATTCAAAAATGAAAACTCGCCCATCTTATACGGGCTAATGCTGCTATTTTAATATCAAGAATGAATAGTTAGGATAAAAACGGATTCAATCCTCAAGCTTCATCGATGAAGTCGCTACCACCCGCTCGATAAACTAATCGTGGTTGTATGAATTTATATAATTAGTGTTTTATTTATTTTAGACTTGATTAGGACTCTCAAATTTTTGGGATATAAACGAATCTAATAATAGTATTGTAAGCATTTCTTTTGAAGATGTATTATTGTTTGTTATGATTTGATATTGGGCTATGACCGATCTAGCAGAGGTTTAGTTAGATTGCTTCGCGCTCTTTAATCTCATACAAGACATGACACAGATCAATCTGCATTCTCCTCTGCACAAGCATTCGTTTGAGGTTTTCCCAGGTGCTCATGGAGTAGATACCAAAGTTACTGCTCACATCACTGTTCTATGTGACTCAGTTCTTCGTGCAACAATTTTTTCTATACCCAATTCATATTCAGTACAAAATGCAGTGCAATATTACAGGTGATTTGCATGACAACAAATCACAAGTTCATATAACAGCAACCACAATAAAGTACATAGAAATCTTATTGTCAGCAGTTGAGAATTCACACCACCACATTCACACACAATATAAAGCATATAGACATTGATGAAGCTGCCCTCCGAAGCAACCAGATTGGAGATCTTGCTTCAGGCAGCCTCTTCCTCTTCCTCTTCCTCCTGCTCATACTCCTCGGCTGTCGCATCCTGGTACTGCTGGTATTCGGCCACCAAATCATTCATATTACTCTCTGCCTCAGTGAACTCCATCTCATCCATCCCCTCACCGGTGTACCAGTGCAAGAAGGCCTTCCTCCTAAACATAAGTGTGAACTGTTCACTGACCCGGCGGAACATCTCCTGAATGGCGGTTGAGTTCCCAACAAAGGTCGATGCCATCTTCAGGCCTTTCGGTGGGATGTCGCACACGCTAGATTTGACATTGTTTGGTATCCACTCCACAAAGTAGGAGGAGTTTTTGTTTTGGACATTGATCATTTGTTCATCCACTTCTTTTGTGCTCATTTTTCCTCGGAACATCGCTGAAGCGGTGAGATAGCGCCCATGGCGTGGATCAGCAGCACACATCATGTTCTTAGCATCCCACATCTGCTGGGTCAGTTCAGGCACGGTGAGGGCATAATACTGCTGTGAGCCTCTTGAAGTCAAGGGTGCAAATCCAACCATGAAGAAATGGAGGCGGGGAAAAGGGATCAAGTTGACTGCCAGTTTCCGGAGGTCAGAGTTAAGCTGACCAGGGAATCTTAAGCAACATGTGACACCACTCATGGTGGCCGAGATAAGGTGATTCAGGTCACCAACTGTTGCAAGGATAAATATTAGAGTGCAAGGAGTAGCAATATGCCATATCCCATCAAATGGTCGACTGTCACATGGAATTTAAATCTTCAGCAAACTAGATGAAAAAGACCATACAACTGTAGGGAATGTAGCAATGGATTAAACTTGGACTTACAGGTAGGTGTGGTAAGCTTGAGAGTGCGGAAACAGATGTCATAGAGAGCTTCATTGTCAAGGACCATACTTTCATCAGCATTCTCAACAAGTTGATGAACTGAAAGAGTAGCATTGTATGGCTCTACAACTGTATCCGAGACCTTTGGTGATGGAAAGACCGAAAAGGTGAGCATCATACGATCTGGATATTCCTCTCTGATCTTTGAGACAAGAAGAGTGCCCATGCCAGATCCAGTGCCACCTCCCAGAGAATGACATAGCTGGAATCCTGTTAATTTATGGAGTAGAAACAGTTGAAATTCTATGGCAGTTAAATCCTATTAGTCAGCCAAGGGTTAGATCATGCTCATGAAGCAGACATTCAATACAAAAGTAGAAATTGCACAACGAGCTCAAGAGATCTGGCAAGAGAACAATTCCTTGCTCTTACGGATAGACTAATGATATGCATTCAACAACAGAATAATTGAAGAACAAAAAGAACAAACATGAAAATATTTCATTAGGCATATCCAAGTAATTAAGTGAAAGAAAAAGCCTTGTGTTTTTTCCAGGCAAAGCTTTGATTTCTTTGAAGTGCTTTAAGCATTCATTTTCCTTCTAAACAAATGGCAACTTGGTCATAGCCTTGCTACCAATAATAACAAATCTCAGCCATGATAAGTCTAATATGCCACAAAAACTAATCCCTGAAGTAACCAATGTCTCTCATTATTTTTCAGGATCTTGAGCAAAGACCAAGGAAAACCATGCTACATCAACTGCATTAGAACAAAAGTTTCCCTTTCAATCCCAATGGTCAGAAAACTTGATTATTAATAAAATAATTCCAAATAGAAATAAAGGAACAAAGAGAAACTATCGAAAAAGCAAAATTTGGTCATTTGGAGCTAGATTCATTACAATACTTAATAGTAGCTGCAACAACGAGAGTCCCGAATATTCAAATGATTGACCTCGATAATTGTCAATTATCTTCTGTTGGATTTTTCTAGTAATCCCAACATGCAAAACCACTACCGGAACAACATCAACCCTTAGGAAGAGAAACAAGCCTTTACAAGCCCATCTATAAATACAAAAGCCATTGAATTCAAGTCTTTAACAACTGAAAGATGACAAATTGCAATGTTTCCACCACAGCGCCCGCAGCTAAAACTCACAAACAGCTGCAATTGCAATACACACCCCCCAAGTCCATGTAATGATATTCTGTTTAACTTTTAGCAATTTCTCAACACGTAAACTATAAACAGGTGACATCTACAAAGAAAAAAATTGCACAATTTGTCCAAGAAAGAAGCAAATGAAACTTACCAAATATCAAACACGAGCAGTTTAAGATAGGAAACACCTGAATCCTAAAATTTGATTTAGTGAACATAAATTGCTTAGTACAATTTAGATAATTGTGGGAGTAACACGATCTATACCGCCACTGCAGAACAAAACTTCTTCTTAAGGCCTTCAAATTGACAATTAATACTCAAAAACGTATCAGAGTACCTTTATGGTCTCAGATACTTCACTGTACCTTGTGATAATATGAACAATAAATTAAAAGGAATCTTTTAAAACAAAAAACTGCAGCGAAGAAAATAGCTAATCAACAATGAAAATAATTATATATCACCAATTAGTGAATTTATATGTCATAAAAGACAAGCATAATTTTTGTGTAGATACGACATAAAGTAAAAACTGTTACTCGAAAATTTCAAGATAATTTTCTTTAGGTAGCTAATATTTCTCTACAAAATTCACTTTTTTTACTCTTTCGTTCTCTTGAAAGATAATAATTCAACAATCAGGAGATGTAGAATTGAAGGAAGGAAAGGAAGGACCTTGCAAGCAATCGCACTTCTCGACCTCGGCGCGGACGACGTCGAGCACAGCGTCGACGAGTTCGGCGCCCTCGGTATAGTGGCCCTTGGCCCAGTTGTTTCCGGCGCCGGACTGGCCGTAGATGAAGTTGTCGGGGCGGAAGATGCGACCGAAGGGCCCGGAGCGGACGGCGTCCATGGTGCCGGGCTCGAGGTCAACCAGGACGGCCCGCGGCACGTAGCGAGCGCCGACGGCCTCGTTGAAGTAGACGCTGATGCGCTCGAGCTGGAGGTCGGAGTCACCGGCGTACGCCCCGGTGGCGTCGATCGCGTGTTCATCGCAGATCACCTCCCAGAACTTGGCGCCGATCTGGTTGCCGCACTGCCCCGCCTGGATGTGCAGGATCTCCCTCATCTTCACGAGGTCAGGGGGACGGCAGCGGAGGAGGAAGAAGAGGATAAAGCGGAGGAGGTCGTCGGCAGGTGGAATAGTGGACTTGGTGCCTTTACTTCCAAGACAAATCGCACGCCTTGTACCGTAAGAATCCAAATTTGCAATTTAGACCCTGACACATTCGTATTTATTTCCTCCACTACCCGAAAGCTGCTCCGTTGATAACGTTTTTACAAACACCCCTAAAATTTCATTAATTCTTCGGAAGGTAGACTAAAATGTCATTTGACCAATTAACAATATTGGACTTGGCCAAGAACAATTAAGTGTATAGATAGTCTCTATTTGGACCACCAAGAATCGAACATCACATTAGTGAGTTGTTCTCTAAATTGTCAACACCACATTAATGAATCCTGATGTGTACATGTTGTGTGTGTTACCGAGCAAGAAGAACTCGGAATATTTTGGACGACATGGGTAGCCATGTAATTTTGACTTAGCGAAGGGCGGAAATGTAAAAAAGGACTCATTTTGGACCACTGGCTTCCAGCTTCGTGCGAGCTGATGAGACGTTGTAGACCGTCGATAAAGCGAGCCCGTGGGTGGGGGCACCGGGGTGGAGTTCCGACAAAGATCACCGCCAGGGTGAGGTGGGCAAGCCATTTGGGTTTTTGGATCATTGCAGCCACCCGCGTCGGCCGGGAGTGGAATATTCCAGCCATCTTATCGGATAGGTATGGGGATGGCCGCAATGAGAGGGACGGCGTCGGTTATTGATTGGGTGTGACGGACGACAATTTCTTGAACGGAGTCGACAACTTGGTCGGGGCGATATTACTTCTATGATGGATTTGGTGTCCTGAAAGGATTCGCATGATTGATCGTTTGGTTGGTTGATCAATGCTTTTTGATCGGATTAGAGATTAGTTCTGCTAAATTGGTTTTGATCAGCTCCCATCTGGCATGCAGCGAGCAGGCTTTTGCTCGACATTGGAATATTATCCATCATTCTCCCTCCCCGCCCACCCTTGAATGCATGCTTCAGGGCTCTTGCATAGGGGTTTGAGACGTGTCGTCTTCGTGACTTGGACGTCTGAGGCACATCGGGTTCACGCTCCTATCGTAGCTAATATCCCTTGAAGACATGCTTTAGGGCTCTTGTATAGGGGTTTGAGACATGTCGTCTTTGTGACTTGGACGTCTAAGGCACATCGGGTTAGATTTCCTACAACCTCAGGACCATTAGCCTAATGCTTCCCCCATGATTGGTACTCTAGCATGGGTTTATCTTCCTGGCTCACACGCCTTGGGCTTGCAAGCCTGATGCTCTTAATGTGGTGGTTGTTTGGTCATGGATTGATCTTCCTGACTCACATGCCTTGGGCATATTGGCCCGATACTCCCGTTTTGACAGGTATTCTGGCATGGGTCGATCTTCTTGACTCATATGTCTCGAGCACCTTAGCCCGATACTTCTATCGTGGCAGGTGTTTTGGCATGGGTTGATCTTCTCGACTCACACACCTTGGGCCCATTAGTTTGATGCTTCCGCCGTGGCGGGTGTTCCAGTGTGGGTTGATCTTCTTGACTCATATGCCTCAAGTATATTGGCTTGATACTTCTCCTGTGGTGGGTGTTCTAACATGGATCTATCTGCCCGACTCACATATCTCAAGCACTTTGGCCCGATGCTTTTGCTGTGACGGATGCTCTAGCATGGGTCAATCTTCCCTCCTCGCACATCACGGGCACCTTGGCCTAATACTTCCACTATGGTAGGTGTTATAACATTGGTCAATAGCTCACACATCACAGGTAGCTTGGCCCGATACTTTTATTGTGGTGGGTGTGTTGGCATGAGTCGATCCTCCTGACTCACGTGTCTCGGGCACCTTGGCCTAATTCTTTCGTCATGGTGGGTGTTCTAGCGTGGGTCGATCTTCCTGACTCATACGCCTTAGACACATTGGCTCGATACTTCCATCATGGTGGGTGTTCTGGCATGGGTCGATTTTTCTGACTCATAAGCTTTGGGTATATTGGTTTGATGCTTCCGTCAAGGTGAGTGTTCTCGTGTGGGTCGATCCTCCCAACTCACACGCCTTGGGCACATTAGCCCAATAATTCTGTCGTGAGTCGATCTTCCAAACTCACACACCTCAGACATATTGGCCCGATGCTTCTATCATGACAAGTGTTCTAGTGTGGGTCTATCCTCTCGACCTCGGGTACATTGGTCCAATAATTCCACCATAGTGGATCTCAAGCTTCCGTCGTAGCAGGCCTATGTCCCTTCATCGTGGTGGATTTTGGGTCCCCATCGTGGCAGGTCTTCATCCCTTTTCCATAGTAGTGGATCTCGGGCTTTATCATAGTAGGCCTTCGCACCTCTTCCACCACGGTGGATTTCGAATTCATGTCATGGTGGACCTTCGTCCTTTTTCACCGTGGTAGACTTTGGGTTCTCGTTATGGTATGTCTTTGTCCATTTTCCACTACGGTGGATCCCGAGCTTTTGTTATAGTGGGCTTTCATCCCTTTTCCACCGTGGTGGATTTTGGATCCCATCGTGGCGAGTCATTGTTCCTTTTCCATCATGGTAGATCTCGGACTTTCATTATAACAGGTCTTGTCCCTTTTTCACAATGGTAGATTTCAAGTCCCGTCGTAACGGGTCATCGTTCCTTTTCTACTATGGTGGATTTTGAATCCTCATCATGATGGGTCTTCTTTCCTTTTTCATTGTGATGGATCTCAGGCTTCTATCATGATAGACATTGGTTCCTCTTTCCTACAAACATAAAAACACTCAAATATATATATATATATATATATATATATATATATGAAAGATCACTTATCTAAAACACTATCCTAATTAACTGTTGCATGATTTCTTCGAGGGAACACACCATATCACAGCTCCAAACCAGAGAAGGGAGAAGAGAGTATACTAAAAGCGGGAAAAGTTGATCTGTTTTAAAGCAAAAGATTGTAAAGAAATGAGTTGTTGAACACTAAAAAAAAATTGCTACATCTTTTGAAGGACATATGTGATACTTTTTTAAAAGAGGAGCCATGGATCGAAAATAATCAAATGGGTAGTGATAAAAAAAAACCAAAAAATAGATATTTTTTTTCAATCAATCACCCTCTCTCTCTCTCTCTCTCTCTATATATATATATATATATATATATATAAGCAAATACAGAGGCAAAATGATACATAAATAAGACCGGACGTCAGTGGCGGTGACGGTAACTTGCCGACCAAAACGATGAAACCGCCAGGGCCACTGCGTTCCATCCACCGCCGAAGGACAAGCCTTATCGTGGTTGGTTCCGGTGTGGCATCAGCTCGCGTCGCCTCTCAGTCTATAAGGGGGGATCGGAAAGGGCATTCTGCACCCACCACGGTCGGGAATGGCGATACTTTTTTACCCCCAACTCGTGCCATCGGTGTGCACCCTTTTTTCCGCTCACTGTCGCCTTCGCTTTTGTAATCGCAACGAAAAAGGATTAATTCGTCTCCGTGGAAAATGGCTTTCCGCCGATCGTCTGTAAGTCATTCTGTTCAATTTCCTTTCTTGATCGAGTTTTCATTTCCTTTTTGTTGTTCTTTCGTCTCTTTGCTTTGTGGTTATTCTTGGTTGATGTGATAGCTTCGTGTATTTTGTTCAGTTTTGTGGGTTTTCAGGATATATGGTATTGATCGGATCTGCTTATGATTCCATGTGATGCTAGTTTGCTTTTGTTGGGAATCAGTCGAGTGACCTTTGTTTGCGTCGTCGATCGTGGGTTGTTGGCGTCGATCAGGATATACATCTTGTAGGATGTGAATAGAAAAAAGAATTGTCTTGTTGTAGGCCTGCAGTGGTGATTATTGGCTTGTTGATGTCATTTTTCGTTTAGGCAAAATTGCATGTACATACATGTGCATATTATAATATCCCTGCAAAATTCAAGAACTAGACACTGTGGGAGGGTTGGATGTGGTCTTCATGGTTCAAGTAGTTGCATTATGAACTAGTCTTCTTTTGTTCAAATCATACCTTAAGTTTTAGTTCATCAGAATCCATAATTGGGATCAAATTGGAGACAACAGTTAACTGGTTCCATCCATTCTGTTTCTCGGTCTCCTTGTTTCTTGTCACCATTAATTTTTATCACAGGAGCTCTGCAGCTTCTGCTGGATGGTAGGAAGAAAGGAACGAGGGGGTGTTGGTGTGTGGGTCTTTTTGTTTGTTTATGTGGTGATTCTGGGTTGTTGGAGTGATATACCGGAAGGATTGCCAGTGTGTGTGTATGTGTAAACTTCATCTCTGCTATAATATCTGCTGCTACCAGGAGAGGAGAGGAACAGAGAGATCACTTAGCACTCGAAATTGTCATTGATGTGTTGCTGTCATAGTATATACTTTTCCTGCTCTTGTGGCTTTCATTGGAGAAAGACTAATTTTTGGTATAGACTCTCTGGTTTTGTCTCAGCTCTCTGAATTTTCTCACTGAGATATCTGAATTTTGAATATGTGATGCATATGGTGGCTGCTTAATTTGTCCAATATAAAATGCAAAAGAAAACCTAGAGGGAGAATACAAGGCAGTTGATAGTAAACCTTTTGTATCTGATATCAATCCAATAATTTTCAGCAGGCAATGAAGCAGACTACTGTGCTTGTGTAAGTTGTACCGACATTCTAATGTTCTGATTTGACTGCTGCTGCAAGTGAGAACTTGACTGGCTTTATATGAAAAGAGTGTTAGTGATGGTTGGGTTTAAGGATTCATGATGCCATAATAATTAGTTTTCATATGGGTCTTCGTAAAGCACATACCCTGTATGCCAGCTTGGTAACCTTCTTGCACTGCATGACTCTAGGCCTTTCCACATTGACCTCTTATTTCATAGTCAAGCGAATCTATCTTTTGGTGGCTGAGCATGAATTTAATGATTAAATTTCGATTTTTTGTATTTTGGATTCCTGAATGTTATCTCCAATTGTCAGTCAAATGCATCTTCGGAAATGGGTATTGCGGAGGATTGCAAAGATATATTCCTAGAACTTCAGAGAAAGAAGACACATCGATGTGTGATATTCAAAATTGATGAGAAGCAAAACAAAAGCAGGTTGTTGTGGAGAAGACTGGAGGTGCAACCGAAAGCTATGATGATTTTATGGCATCTCTGCCTGAAAACGATTGTCGTTATGCCATCCATGATTCTGACTTTGTTACCGAAGAGAATTGTCAAAAAAGCAAAATTTTCTTCATTGCCTGGTGAGACTTCTCATCCTAGAATTGTTTCAAAAAATGTCTTTACCGGTGCTATTGTGGTGGATATGTCCATACTTGGTATGTATATGTATTTATAATTTAAACTTTTGAATGAATTAAGGATGAACAAAATAGATGCACACTATCAGATGCTTGTAGCTAGCAGCTGCACAAGGCAAGCTATCGTAATTCACGACTTTGTGAAGTTGTTGATGAGTAAACAAAATTAAGGTGTACTAACAACAGCAACAACATTTTAGGTATATGGCCAAGGGATGATGTGGGACTACTGACTCCCTTATTTATACCACAAGGGAGTTCCCTATCTGATATTGTGCATAGCCAAACGGAGGTGAACATGATGAGCCCATTTGATTTTTGTTTTCACATCTATTTATATATGTTTGGGAAGGAGGATTTCCCTCAATTGATCAACGAGATCTCCTCGTTCAGTTAGGGAAATCTGATATGTTAACAAAAGGAGGTACCTTATGTTTGATGTGGCCAAGGGGCCCTATGGTGGGTTCTAACTGTAGATAACTGAATTCGGTAGGGGATTCATTATGTCGTTTATGAGGTATTGTCCTCTTTAGTACTTGGATCTCATGGTTTGTTGCTGAAAAACGAACCTCAGTTAATGGCCTCTGCCTTGTTTATACTACAAATGCATGAAAGTCTTTTACCATCTTAATTAGAAAAGATTGTTTTAGTCCATTTTGCTTTAAGCATTTATTTATGAAGCATTGTCGTTGGTGCTCCGGAAACAGCACTATAATTTCGTCATTCCTTTATGTCAATGGTGATTACTTAAACGTATTTTTTCCTCATCTCCGGTATAAGCTGAAAATTGAGTACTTGTTAAGTTGTGTTACATTCTTTTAGTGGGACTTCTCGTCGTCTAACATCTTATACTTCCATGTTATCGTTTACTTATTCCTTGTGCCATCAGGTCCCCTTCCACATCACGAATCCGTGCGAAGATGCTGTATGCAACCTCCAAGGACCGATTCAAGAGAGAGCTGGATGGAGTTCACTATGAGATCCAGGGTTCTGATCCCTCAGAGCTGGAACTTGAGATTCTCAGAGATCGAGCACATTAATTCCAGAGATCTTCGAGGTTCATGGAACTTCCATCAAACATTGTTTCAACTACTCACTCCCTATGGAGAAGTTCAGATTCTAGTACCCGATGCAACTTGAATATTTTGATCATCATTGGAATCTTGTATTAGTAAACGGTTGAAGCAAGCTACTCGCTCTGCTTGTACATTATCGGAATCGTTTTAAGTCTTTTGGAGTTCTCTCCAGAACAATGTGGGTTGAGTTATAAGTGTATGTATGGGATTTTGTTGCATTCTTCCCAGTGTTATATTGTTTACCTTCCTATCTTGAAAGGTACATACTGTATTCACATTGACAATTATCTTAAATCTGATTTGATTGTACATCTGATTAGTAAATGATGTAGATTTGTCTTAAACATCACCGCAGTGTTTTTAACAAAGTCGTCGACCGTTGGGCAACGGTCATGTGAATTATTGCCCTAAATAAAACCAAGAGCTGTTGTGAACTCTATTAAACCGTACTCGAATCTGTCATCTTTGGAAAGATAGATCAACAACGCCACCAGGCTACCTACAACAAGCGAACGCTTTCGAACACGAAACTTGCTCGGTCTTCACCAGCGCAGGCTTTGGCATCAGGTCGGAGATGGGCTTCGTTGTGGTCATCTCCCTTCCCCTCATTCTCTTCACCATCTTGCTCGGGTTCGGGTGCTTCCTGCTGGGAAGAGCGAAGGGGAGGGAGGAAGCGCGTGCCGGTGTCGGCTCGCGGGTCTGCGTCCCGCCGCTTGCCCCGCCTGATGCAGTGGCTTCATCCCCACCAAACCTTGCGAGGAAGGAAGGGCCTGACGATGTTTGAGAGCTCGAGAACAAAAAGAGAGACGACATGTCCTGCTTTCTTCTTCTTCTTCTTCTTCTTCTTCTTCTGTTGTTCTACAATCTGCATATTCTTGGTTTCTGTTCCTCTTCTCTTCTACATATGTGAAATTGTTCTCCTTTCACTGTTATCATTATCCATGATGTGAAAAATAGTGATTCAGTAGAAATCTGGTCATAAATAAACATCTCTAAGCATCAAGAGCTGATTTTGATAAAAGCTTTGAGATGGAGAGAAGAACAGGACATGGTGGCGGCAATGCATCTTCCAAACTTTTCTCCTTTTTAGGATTCTTGTCCGATTAAGAATCTAGAGAAGAACTTGCTAAGATGTATTTTGTATTCAAGAAGAGATATACTAAATCGTATATAATATACTGAAGATGTCAATCAAATTAGCTTAGCTGGTGGTAAAGGCATTGACAATTTACTAATGATCTTTAGGTTCGAATTTTATATCACTTATCTTTTTTTTTTATAAAAAAAAAAACTATAGCATCTTATGATAGATAGGTGAGTAAGTTTTGGATAAGTCTTGAATTTTAGGTAAAAATTACATATATCCCAATACACTCTTATTAATCCATATGAATCTTAACATATGTATCCTGTGAAAAAAAATTTAAAAAAAAAGTTATGCTTTTATAGTTAATCTCTACTAGCTAAATGTCAAAGCAAAGCAGTTGTCATCCTCTAAAAATAGCATTTAAAAGTAAGATGATTCTGAGAACTTAAGGTATTTTTTATATTTTTTTTTTTTGTTGAACTCAAAACCTAATTATATGGGTTGGTTTATTTCCTCAAATCACTGTGGCAGTCTTGCACTAAATTAGGGATTATAACATCTATTAACTGAGTTTAATGAAGCTGCAGAGCTCATAGGCTCAATGAATAATACATCCCATTAAGATTCTAATTAAACTGAAATGTGTCATTATCCAATAAGCATGAGGAAATGCAGCAACTAATTCTTAGCTATATAATCCCAAATAATTTATTAATCTGATTCATGAGGTTTAATTGGTAATCGAAACTATCGTTGTTGGAATTGGTGGGATCCCTGTTTCCTGTCCCGGTGGAAACAGGGGAACCTCGCATCCGATATAGAAAAGGGATGGGGCTGAAGAGCTTCTTCATCATCACTCGCTCGGGGCCGCGTTAGGCACTGCCGCACCGCTGCTGGCGGCCGCATCGCATCCCATTGGTGGCGGTGGCCTCATCCTCCTCCTCCTCCTCTTTTCTCGCTCCCACCCGCTTGTCCTTCTCACTTTCGTCATCGCCTTCCTCCTCTACTACCGTCTTCGCCCTTCTACAGAATCTGCTGGGAACAAAGAAGGAAACGAGGGCAAATGGCCGGGGGGCTCGTCGGCGGCAGCGGAGGATTGAACCCGACCGTTGTGAGGTTCGTCCTGGTGGTGATGGCGCTCGGCCTCGCTGGCTACATCGTGGGGCCGCCGCTCTACTGGCACCTCGCCGAAGCCCTCGGCCGCTCCTCCGCCTGCCCGCTTTGCACCCCCTGCGATTGCTCCGCTCAGCCCCTTGTCTCCCTCCCCCAAGGTGCTCCCCCATCACCTTCCCTCCCGCCTTGCCTTCCGCGCTCAGATCCGATGATGATCTGATGCCTCTTCCCATGTGGATCTTGAATCGCGCTGTTGTTCGTTTCAAGATCTGATCATCACGGGATCATAGGTTATAGTAAATGTAGATTCACTGCATCTGTAGAGTGATTGTCGAATTATCGCATGTGTAGCGCCTGCTTTGCTTTTTAACTTTATCTATTTCCTCTAATTGTAACTATGAATCTTTTGTGTTTCTGTTTACAGAGCTGATCAATGTGTCTTCCACGGGTTAGTGCCCTCTTCCCCCCTGTCTTTATTTGTGCATTTAGGATTTCATTTTGTACAGGAAACATGGTAATTTGCACTTTGACATAAGTTGATTTAGTTTATTAGTGTGTTCGCCTCCTAGTAATAACTTCGCAGATGGTTTGCAATGATGTTGATGATTCCTTTGAAATGGTGCTATGATGTTTGCAATACTAATTTGCTTGAGATGGATCTGTCCTTAAAGCTTAGAAAAATGTGGCATGACTTCTTTTCATTATGCAATATTGTGATTGCAACTATTCCACGACCTATTTCTTGATATGTTCAGCATTTTGTATAGTATGAATTGAGATGAGTCAAATGCGTGGTTAAGTTGGATTCCATCATTGTTTTTGCTGCAGTTGGTTGGTTTAGTGGGCCTCTATTGATGCAACTATTATTTTCCTGTGGTAATAATAACAGGTGAAACAATTAGGTTGCAGTTATCGAAGCCAGTTTGCACCTTTCTTGTTATATGTAAATGCTCAATTGTTATGATTCTCTTTGTTCCTTTCTTCTCTTGTACCTTGTAAAGCTACATCTATCTCTCAAATTAGAATTATATTTTCTAGTGTTGCCTCAGACATGCCCTCTGATGTAAACTAAGCAGTATATGGCTAGTACATTGTTAGTGTTTTATTGTATTATATGTTCTCTATTTTTATGTTCCTTTTTCCCTCTGGTAGGGATGGACTAGTCTGGTATGTCTCTGTTCCATTATTATGTTGGCTCAATAAAACTAATATAAATTTCTTCAATTTTTCATTCTTCCTCATCTTTAGTTGTAATGAGGAAGGCAACATTTGGCAGAATTTCATATGTGAAACTTGGTAAGAAAATGAAGTAGCAATAATGTTGTGATGTCATCATATTCATATCCTTAAAGTTCACCAATATATTGTTCTTTTCTTTTTGGAACGCAGGTTTCATCTCTCCTATGGCCCTCAAAACAATGTAGGTTATCACTTTCATTGGCTTTGATACCCCATAAGAAGAATAAATTTAAAAGTTAAAATTTCTTTTCCTTCCAAATTATTGATGTTCATTTTCTTAATCTCCAGCTTGAAACTCGCAAACTGCCTCCAAGAAATGGCTACTTGTTTGATATGTTTTTCCTGCAGGCATCAAATGCAGGACAACATGACCCAATAACACCATTATCCCTTTCTTCTCCTTAGCTTCTTTTTTCTTGTCCCTTTAAATTTGGGTTGGATGACAATATGTTTGGTTAACTCTAAGCAAATTGAAAACAAAGTATGTTCATTTTGAAAATCATAGCTGAGTTGATAAGGTAAACCACACAAAGAACTCCTTTTTAATGGAAAGATATTGGCATCCCCAAGCAAAGTATGGTTTCTCCATCAGAATGTTGTTGCATGTGCAGATCTGGTAGCATTAACTCATATAAGTCTAAGCACCCTCAATATATAATTGTATACATGTGAAACACGTGGGCTATTGTCCATGCAAAAACATATGAACATAGAGAAATCTGGTTTATTGTCCCTCTTTAATGCTATTCTTATTACTGTCATTATTTTGGTATATAATATATTATTTTACTATCATTACATCTGGTTTAGGATCCTTGACTTCTGAAGTTTTACAAACTTATGGACTAGATGTGTTCAAAATATTGAAAGTTAGAGAAAGTATCTAGAATATCATTTAAAAAAAGATATTAAATAGAACTCCTATTACTGCACTAGATGATGCTGAAGGGAATTGGATTTGGCAATTTTGCCCGTTCCAAAGTTTCAGGTTTGGTTTGGGACATTGCTTGTCACTTGACACTTATTACATTGGGTGCACCAGGCAGCCTTTTGTTGGTGCCAAGCTATAATGGGTGATAAACATACTGACTGGTACTGGTACTGGTGCCTGAATCTCGTAAACCCTGTATCCCTCTCCAGATTTCCTCTTCCTCACTGTTGCCCCCATCCACTCTGCTAACACCATCATGCCGCTTGCCATCCATTTTATTTTGCCATCCGCTGTGGACTGCCATGCTAAGCTCCTTCCTGTCCTTCACCCTCCTTGCTGTCGTTTGCCATCACCTGTCATGACACTTTGTCAAATGTTCCTACACCACCATCTCCAACCCGGTACCTCATTGCTGCCCTCCCTCCTCCCTGAATGTTGTCATCTGTCATCGACTACCATCATACCGGCGCCGCCTTCCTCCCCCCTACATCACTGCTGCATTTGGTTGCTTCACCAGCGCCATCTGTTGCTGCATGGCACCTATGAATCCTCCCCTCATGTATCGAGTACCAAATAGTATTGACCCATGCACGATATGGTTGTGTGGAGTGATACTGTATTTGATGTGTCATCATAGAAAAAGTTCAAAACATCTCTTTTTTTTCAACTTCACTGAAGTACATTTGGGTGCATGTGCTATATTAGTTGTGAAAACACCATGTGAATCGCCTCTGGCTAGAGATTATTCCATACTTCTTTTCATGACATGTTCATGATATCTGTATATATTTATGTGGTTGTAATATATCTCTGTTTTTTCAGTGCCATCACTCATCTCAGTGTCTTTGAGCCCATTTCTCTGTTGCAGATTGTGCAAAACGTGACCCAGAGGTCGGTGAAGAAATGGACAAGAATTTCACTGACCTTCTTGCGGAGGAATTGAAGTTGAGAGAGGAAGAGGCAACTGAAGCTCAGCATCATGCCGATGTGAAACTGCTCGAGGCCAAGAAGTTGGCATCACAATATCAAAAGGAAGCTGACAAGTGCAACTCAGGGATGGATACCTGTGAGGAAGCTCGGGAGAAAGCTGAGGCTGCACTATTAGAACAAAGGAAACTAACCGCCATGTGGGAACTAAGAGCTCGGCGGCGAGGATGGAAGAATACTCATTGAAGGTTGTTGTGTTCTATATTCTGGCGCACCCTATTGACTTTGACAATCGAATGCAGTACTTGCTGTAGCCAAAGGAATCTGCACCTGTCCATACAAAGTTGTTCCACTACAAATGAACCAGTAAAAATGTGGTTGCATCTTATCAGATGGAACAATATCTTTGGCTGGAACAAGCCCAATTACACTGCTGATATACATAGTTCTCTCTCTCTCTCTCTCTCTCTCTCTCTCTTTATATATATATATATATATATATCCTGAATAACATCCTAGTACAAAACATTGTTAATTCTTGTAATAGGTCTCTCTTCTTTATAATTTCTGCTGCTTTTGTTGTGTTAAGATCAATAGCCTTCCAATTTAGAGGCATAAAAGTTTTTAATTTGTGGAGTTTGCATATTGCCACAAGTATTGACAGTAGCCTTTACTTCTTATTTAACTTCAGTGAAAATGTTTTAACCTTTTTTAGGCTCCCATAGTATCTTAGTTCTAATCGTAGCCTTCTACTTCTTATTTAACTCTGGTGAAATAGCATAGTATCTTCATAAAAAAATATTTTTTTAATCATAAAAATTAAATATATATTAAATATATTTTTTTGTTAGAATTAAATTAAAATGATTTAATTAAGATATGTTATGTTACGTCTAAAAAATTACCAGGTTTAAGATCTCATGTGATTTTTATCTTATCATCTTGCTTTAGACTTACCTCTTCTTTGCTTCTCCTACCTATCAAACGACTTGGTCGATCACCACAGCAATGATATAGTCTCATTCTGCTTTCTCACCTCATCTTCTATCCCTTTCTCATACAAAACTCTTCCTGCCTACCTCCTTTTCCAAGCATCACTGCAACTCTTTAATCCTCAACCACCCACAAGACGCTACAGGTGATGATTAATTTCGTTTATATTCTATCTCCTCACATCCTTCCTTTGTGTAACTAAGAAAGTTGTAGGATCTCCCATTTGTGTCCTGTGCTGCAGACTTGTGAGTTCCACTCGCAGCAACACTCAAAGCAGCTGCTGTCTGATGCTCCAGCCTGAACTCCTCGTTTGCGGGGGATGCCCGGCTTGAGCTACATTGAAGGCCTCGACTCCTCTGGGGCACTCAAAGCCAACAATAAGGTGTTAGTCTCTCGGCGTTCCGGCATGCACCGCCCGGTCCTTCGCCGAGGTCTTGAGCTCTCTCAGACCTCCATCGACCGACGGGCAAGCAGAGCAGGGCCGGAGCGTTCTCTTCCACCTGCAACGATCGTGAACGGCCTGGTGCTCATCGGCGTCGCCGTCGAGTTCTGAGACTGGAGGCGTGAGTGGAGGAAGCATTTGCATGTTTCTTCTTGCATTCTGATCGTGGTGGAACTGCACCATTCTTCTTGTCAGCTCGAATCCCGTCTTCGTCAATTCTCCCAAATGAGAAGGGTGGTGGTTGGTACCTCTACCGCGACGTAAGGAGAGCGTTGTGTGACAATCCACCATTTGCAGAACCACATAGCAATCGGGTGGAAGTAAACAACTGTAAAACCATGAGTTTGCCATAGAAAAAGAAAAAGGAGTCTAACTTTCACCAAAAAAAAAAAAAAAACAAGATGATAAATACAGACAGCTGCAAATTTCATTTTCCAAAGCTCGTTTGCTAGATGAAGCAAGTGTAGAATAAACCCTTACTTACATCTTCTTACGTACATCATCCTCATACATCAAATATGACACTAATTTTTTTAGATTTTTTCAATCAGTAATTCCGGTCACTTACACCTCTCAAAATCACAGCAATGGAAATGAACGAACAGAAAAGAGCAAGGAAGGTGGAAGGAGATACCAACCCACCGGTGGAAACGCCATGCAATGCAAAGGAAAAGGATGATAAGGTAGGCGGGTACCAGAAAGCGAGAACGGGACGTGGGACCTTTGCCACTGTAGAGCGTATGACCTTTAATAATCACTTTGCCTTTTTCTTGCAGTGCTGCTGCTGCTGCTGCTGTCTTGTATGTTGGTGATGGCGACGTCCGGTGGAGCAGCGCCGAGTGTCGTCCGAATCGTATCCTTTCTCAGCCACAGATCGTTCTTGGGAGCTCTCATCGGTGCATGCATGAAGTACCACTGCAAGGAGGGCGACAGACCACGCGAGAATCGCGCGGCGATTCTTGTCATGCGTTCATCACGGAGACCACCCGCCACCACATCTTCTTCCATCTGTTACGGATGAAAACAACGAAAGAGAGATATATATATATATATATAGAGATTGGCCCTGTCATTATTGTGCCCCTTTTCAAGGAGCATTTGGCTTGACAGTAATCATCTGTATCTTTTATGATCCAATATTCTGACTTCCTCCCAACTGCTAATCGTCTCAGGTTGAAGGACTTTTATTTTCGTTCTACCTTGTAAAAAAAAAAAAAAAAGTTAAGTGTTTATACATCATTATATTATAATTGTTTTGTAGGTTATATTATCTCCGAGATCAATGGCTAATGGGATGTTAAGAACGATCCAAGTGGAAGTAAGTCAACCTTTGTCACTAGGACATTCGATCTGTCGAGCTCCCACCGTCTGCCATGCCGGGTGAGACCTCCCAAGCTACCAAAGTTCTATAGAAGAAGAAGATGGTGTAGAGAAGAGAGGGTTCTCAAAAAGAGAAGGGAGAGAGAAAAGAAGATGTTGTTTGTACTCGAGACTTCCCAATCTCTTGCAGTCAAAACAATGTTGTCTAAGAAAAAATACGGAGGATGAAGCTTCACCAAGTCATCTCCATTGGAACGAACTAATTCAATGGTGTTCTTCCCTCTGTTTATGACCCACAAACTCCCTTAAGGCCAACTATGGGAGTGAGCTCATTGACTTGGAATCTTAGCGGTACGAGCTTGGTTACTCGACGGTGGCTTGACGTCTCTGTTGTTGTTGTTGTCTTAGCTTCATCGACTGCACCTTTTCTTTGACCTTTAGCTCATCCAGACATGGCAGCCCATTCAGCAGTGAGATGATGGTAGAATCCAACCAGTACTTAGGTAACGTGGACATTAGTTCAAAATATCAAGAAATATTCTGAGAATGACAAAATAAGAAATATTATGTTCATACTATAAATTTTTTTTCTCAATTAAATTTATTAAAAATATTCTGAGAATCCAAGAAATATTACTGTTCACTAAGATTATGTTATCTCTTATCGATTACTAACTCAGTATCAAAGGGACAACGTCATAAAAAAAACCCATCCGACTATGATCATTATGTACATCGATCATAAAGTACGTACTCAAAGTCTATCTAAGTCCTCGAGCAAGTGTTCAAGTTATCCCATCGAACACGTCATATTTCAAATGCACCTAACCTCTGACCGAGTCAGACTAATCCAATAGTATGAAGTAGTATGGATACTATAATCCTATTCAAAATTACTATAATTGGTGTAGGAAATATTTTTTTATGTTATTATTTCAAACTAATAATAATACTTATTTAAAACTTCACCAAGAATGATAAATTAATTTATATTACATTTTTTTAGTATGTTCAACAGATATATAATACGTTTTATGATATATCAAAGACACGTAATTCTATTTCAGAAATATTATAACTAAACCGATCTGTTTGGATAGATCGGTACAACACAAATGACGATAATATTTTTACGGTCCTACTATGAATGTTTTGAGAATGAAAATAAATCCAAGATTATGATAGAGAAGAATAAAAATTTAGAAAACCTCAAATGAGAGTATTTTCTTAAAAATTCATCCCAATCAAAATCATACAATCAATGCATTAAACTCATCAGAATGTATTAAATAGTTGATTTTGATCATGAACCACTTAAACCCTTATAGTTTAATCATGTCTAAAATAAATCATATACTTTTAAAAATGTAGCATATAAGCTCCTTCCGTCAAGTATGAGTTAACAAAATGAGAGTCTGCTTACGGAAAATATTAACTCATAATAAACTATTAGTATAATGATACATATAATTTAAATTTTAAAAAATAATCTATTTTTATTCTTGTAGTTTTGATTATAATCCATTTAAGCTCTTACGATTTGTTGTTTGTGTTTAAGATAGCCCTTATATCTTTAAAAACATAATATATAAGCCCCTCTCATTAAGTATGAATTGATACGCATTAGGGTTTGGTTACATAATATATTGATTTATAATAAATCATTAATATAACGATACATATAATTTAAGTTTCAAAAGAAATCTATCATGTCGAGGAAGAGGAAATGGTGAGGCCATAGCGTTGATGAAGGCGAAGAGGCAAAGGTAGAAGAGGCTGGAGGCAGAGGTGAGCGAGGGCTATACC
Source organism: Ensete glaucum (assembly GCA_021527575.1). Taxonomy (NCBI): domain Eukaryota; kingdom Viridiplantae; phylum Streptophyta; class Magnoliopsida; order Zingiberales; family Musaceae; genus Ensete; species Ensete glaucum. Next base: position 43,313,093 of record CM038558.1, read on the forward strand.
ACCACATCGTAGGCACAAATGGGTGAAGGTATAAAAGAAGATAAAACGAAAAGTGGTGGAGATGAAAATGCCTAGGATGAAAATGAATCATGAGACCATTGTGTGCTTGGTGTCAGATTAATCGATGCATATCCACCTGAGATAGGGTCGGATGCTTTTGAGCTTGTTGACAATATGGGAGAGACTGTGTGCGTATGATGCCCTACTAGGCTATAACGACTCGATGCTATTGCTGGTTGTCGCTTCCACGACGATACACCCTCCCGTCATTGATAATGATTTCAATTTCTTTTAATTTAAATTATATATTATTATTATATTAATTATTGATATTATAAGGGCTAAACTATATTTTTTAATTTAAATTATATATTATTATATTAATAATTTATTATATAAGTAAACATAAACGCATATTAACATAGACGGAGTGATTTATATATTATATATTTTTTAAAATTATAAAGACTATTTTAGATCATAAGAATTAAAGTGATACGATGTAAATAAATTAGGGTTAAAATAACCATAACCTTATATTAAATGATATATAAGTACATGCAAGTCTAAGTATGTTGTGACCGACGGACACCGAGAAGTATCTTCCAATGAGTGGCTGCTAGCCGATGTGACTCGAGAAAAGCTAAGTGCAGAGTGGAAAACGAGTGACTCGCCCGACTCGACTCAATGGTTGGGTTAGAGAGAGAGAGAGAGAGAGAAGAAGGTAGGGTTGTGTAGGGTATCCATCCATCCATCATCATGGTTTCTTACTCAACCTTCCCTTCTACTACCACAAAGGCAAAGCCTATTAGCTATTAGCTAGATGCTACCAACGCTAATATATATATATATATATATATATATATTAAAAAAAAAAAACTTGCTCGTTTAGCCCTCTTCTCTTTACGCATTGCGTGTGCTTTGCAAATTTGCATGATTGGAAGTGGAATACTAAAATATAAAATTGCTATGATTGATAGTTGTGATTGTAGCCTAATTATTTTATGTTATCTATGTTTCCATGATTCGTTAGTCCACCTTATGACATGATTCTTTTGATGGCTCAAAACTTGATTGTTGTGTAGGCTCTAATGACAAGTCACTTACGAAGAAAGACAAAACAGAGGTAATAATTACTTGCAACTCTACATGAGAGGTTGGTAGGATAGGAAGTAGAGGACTCCAAACATATTTAGTATCTATCAATTCGATTGAGCCTTTAATATCACAAGCACTTCTTCTATATTCTACCATACCATTTACCATGACATATCACTTTAAAGAGTCCTAAAATATTTGCCAATGACAATACTAAATGATACTTTCAAACTTCTACTTATACTTTGAGATAGAAATCCAATTAATCTCAAAGCTAAGATTCTCAACGTACACCAATAAGAAATGGAAGCATAAGGGCATAACATAAATGTTGCTTTCTAAACCGAAGGATTATTAGATTGATAGATAGCATTAGCAAAGGACATGAAAAGAACATGCATACATGTCCATCCTTGGTTTATGGCTATAGAGCATACCTTCTTCACCTCAAATGATCGAACCAGAGAAGAGTGAGTCTTTTACATTTTAGGTTCCCTCTATTTTAAATATGTTGTTACCATTTGTCTTTAATATTACATAGATTTTAAACATTTAAAAAAAAATCCTAATTCAATACATTCAAACATTTATATGGAACATAAGCTTATTTAATTTAGTGGTTCCATTATTAATGGGTTAAGGATCTTTCCACTAGATTCTGTTGATCTGTACCACTCCCACCCTCTTCAAATCTTGGGAGATGATTCATAGCCATGTGCTCAAGTTGTTTACGAGCTATAGCTTCTAGAAACTAAGATTGCTATGATTTAATTAGGACACTACTGCAAAAATATCACAATATATTATAGTACAAAATATTGCTCCTTTGAGTCTATAAAATGAAATCAAACTTTATATTTAAACACATAAAAATGAATATATGTATATATATATATTTTTTTGATGAGTTGCCTCAAGAAGTTAAAGAACACAAGTCATAATATATTACTGAATTAATTGTTGGGATTTTTGCTATTTAAATTTACTTAGTTTTCGGCAAATGCTGAATCGTCATCCTATAGATAAAAATAATTATGATCCCATCCATCGTTTGACTCATTGTCAAATGAGTCAATGGTGAAAGTTATAATATCCACATTACATTTTATAGGTCCTCTTGTGTAGCGCCTAACCTAATCTCTTGATGCTTCTTACGTGTACAAACGGGTAACTCTAACAAAGAGCTTAAGAAATCTATGAAATGACTGCCTTTTTTTTGTATCATGAAGTATAGGTTAATACCATCAGAGAGATGGGTATCAAGAGAGGAAGCAATTGCCATTTCTATGAAAATGATCAACTTTTCCACTCGATTTGCTTTGGTTGAGTTACATGTTATTCATGTCTCATGCTGCCTATGTTGTCATCTACTGCGACCTCTCAGATATTATTATCAATTGCATAGCTTAGCTTTGGTTGGACATGGGTTGATGTAGAAGATGAACACAACAATTCCCCTGGCAGTGGATATAAGCTGTTGAGGAATTTACTGTATAATATTAGTTTCTAGTTAGAGAATTGTTGCACATTATAAATGTTTGTGATGCAAACAGTCGAGCACATTTCATATCCAACATGCTTTTGCCTGTAGCATAGGTTTCCATGTGTGAGTTGAAGCTAAGGAAGACCTACATATTCTCTTTTTTAGCCTTCTATTCCAACATATAGGCAGTCCTTTGTGCCTATCTCCACTACATCCAACAAAACCACACCACAACAAATACGTATGTATACATATATCACTGAGGTATAACAGTAAGAAACATTTAAAGGAAACAATAGAACAATAAAACTATATAAAAACCGGTTGAGTTGAATGGCCACAACGTTTAAGAGAAGTGCTGTGGAATGATTTTGATCAGAGAGCAATGTTTACACAAGTGATATTTAATTCATCTCATTAACATATGTATTGAATTAAGGCATTGTAAACTGAAAAATATATTTGTCAGAAAATAAGCCATCTTTATAATAGATAATAACAAGAAATAATGATCAAAGAATGAATTGTAGATTGTATATGATTAGCATAAAATGATTGCCTTATAATTGCAAACAATATTACGTTCATGTCTATAGAACAGTTCCTGTTCAAGTAAGGTCGTCAAACAATATTATGTTCCCATAGACAATGGTTGTTTACAATGGAAAAAAAATTATTATTTTATAACTATTAATTATTCAACATGTAATGTACTCAAATTCTTGAAGTGTAGGAGCATTTGAATATATAAACCTATTTTTTTTCAAAACACAGATAATTAACAAAAATGAGAAGTAATTCGATCAGTTTAATAGACTAGAAAATGAGATTTTAGGGTGAGTATTTGTTCGAGTATTGAACAAAATGGGCATAGAATTATATTTCTGATTTTTCTTTTTTATAAAGGGTACATCTACCTTGTGATAAATATGTTAAAGTTTTTACCAATTAAATCAATCAAAACCTTAATAATATATTTGATGAGATGTCGAACTCAATAAGTGAGTCTATTACATGATCATCAGATCAACATTTAAGGTAAATATAAGATAAACAAGACTTTGAACACTCAATCTTTAGTAGATGAGAGTCTAATACTTCTTTTACTCGACTATAGGTTCAGCTCCAACACATAGAAATATAAATCATTTCTAAAAAAAAAATTTTAGATTAGATGTGTTTGAGTCATGTGGATTTTGAGTTCTAAAACTCTAATGGTGCCTGTTTCATGCCAAGTTATCATACTTTTATCTTAGATGAAGAAAAAAAAAAAAAGATTACAGTCTAATATAAACAGGGATTGGACCTCTATTTTCCATGAACAATATTTATCTATTATTAACAGCCATAGGTAATTTGGAACAGTGCCTACAATCATGTCTACTGTATACATCGATTTGATTGTGTTTAATTTGATCCTTCAAAATTTTATATCTCTTTATTCTTCCTGCCCACTTGTATCACCATCTAATGTTCCATCTTCCGCTGCATCGAATGCCGCTTGTCTCCTAAAAGCCATTTGGAACTCTTAGTTTTCGGAGAATCTTTTCAATTCCCATCCCAAACGTCAAAAAGAAAAAAAAAAGAAGGATAAAATTAACGCAATTGAGAACAAATATCCAAATTTCAATAAATTATTCGATCAATTAATATAACATCGATTGCATCGATAATAAATAAAATTTCTCCTTTTTTTTTTTACATAGTACTCAAAAGACCTCCAAGTAATGCTTGGTTTTGTAGGATGACAATGGGAAGAAATCGACACCATATATATTGATGTACATTTAGACTAACTGTAGTAAATGACTCTCCCAACCATATTAACACTGATTTAGGAAACCCTAACAAAAAAAAATTAAATGAATAAGTTGCTAGCACAATAAATGAAAGCAAAAAAAAAAAAACCTGGTTATAAGTTGAATATTAGAGCTTCAAAGAAATAATAATAATAATAATAACATATGAGAAGCAAATGCCATTAAGAAACCCAACAGGAAATATGTAATTTTTGGCATGCTTATTATATATAAACTACATTATCATTTGATTATAAATGGGACAAAGATTTAGTATGGTTAAATTTGGAGTCGACGCGTATGGAGTTTGGTCAGTCCTTCGACGCTCGGAGAAGAGATCTACGTGGGCGGCGGTAAGGAAGATAAGAACGTTTGACGGAAGGCTACCATGAAAACCTCCGACGCCGAGGGTGGCCGACGGAGGGCTCGGTTGACACGAAGGCGGCTTCCTGTGTTCCCTCCCTCTGTTATTTCAAGAGGTGTTTTAGCTTGACGGAAACCGAGATGTTGGCAAGTTGTGGATCTAACCCTACTGCAGATGGAAGTATGCATCATATCCCATCAGCGTGATTTGACATCGGAAAAGAAAGCCACCAGAAATAGCTTTCCCTTCTCTCTCTCTCATCTCTCTTCTCCACGGGTTCTTGGGCTTCTTTTGCCTCTCTTCTTCCCCTTCTCTTCCCCAACGCCCCCCTGCTGATCCATCGAACTCCTGGTTCTTGTGATAATAAGCTTGGGAAATCTTCTTGCACCCACGTATCCTTTCTTCGAGGCTTCTCTTTTTTCTTACTTTCGATAGGTTCGAGTGTTGGAGAATGGAAGAATTGCCTCACCTTGGTGATGGTAGCAATGGCGCTGGCAGCTCAAGGGGGGCTTTCCTATACCTCCCCTCGGCGGGCGTCACCACCACCACTACATCAGCTCCTCCGCCGCCGAGGTCAGCCGTGTACGAGCAGAGCTACTACTATTACCCGACCTCTCATCCTTACTTCCACACGCCACCACCTAAGGCCGAAGCAGGCTCGTCTCAGTTTCAAACGAGTACAGTGGAAACACTAAGTCAAGGAGTGATCTCTCAAAGTGATATAGAAGAGATCAAGGCAAGGATCATGTCACACCCTCGGTATTCCACGCTCCTCGGCGCCTTTGTGGACTGCCAAAAGGTCTCTCCTAATTCATTGGCCTCTTGTGTTGCTGCATAAACCTTCTTGTTCTTCTCTTATGTCTCATGTTCTTATGTGCGTCTCTCAAGGTGGGAGCGCCACCAGAGGTGGTGGAGAGGCTCTCAGCCATAACGCATGCCCTCGCGTCGCGCCCGAGCTTTCACAGCGGCAGTTATCCCGATCCGGAGCTCGACCAGTTCATGGTGCCGATCATTCCTCCTCCTCCTTCTCTCTCTCTCTCTCTCTCTCTCTCTCTCTCTCTCTCTCTCTCACTCACTCACACACACACGCGCGCACACACACACTCACACACAAGATCGATCTCCGGTTAAAGCTAATCGATTGTGAGATATATATATATATATATACAACAGGAGTCATACTGTGAGATGCTCATCAAGTACAGGGAAGAACTAACGAGACCCTTGCAAGAGGCCACAGACTTCCTCAAGAAGATGGAGTCACAGTTCAATGCGCTCACCAACACTTCCACTCGAGGCATCTTTTCCTCCGGTATACCGAAGAGTACCCATTAACTAGCTTTTCTAGCACTCGCTTGGCATTTATAGCTTCTACTACTCCATGTGGTTAGATATAGATCTATTTGCTGTCAATCTTTCGGCCAAAATCTTTGCTTCTCAGATTCCAAGAGAAGAGAGCAAAAGGTAAAGACATCAGCTGCAGTTTTGTGGAGTTAGGGCTCAACATCTCACCCTGTGTAAGTGCAATGAGTAGGTATGGCAGCGTGCCAGTAGTAAAGTAGTACGAAACTACTTACCGGGAAGTATACTTCCTTCAACTTTGGCAGCAAACTAAGACTGAAGCAGGCCTTGACCGATCAGAGATCTCTAGTTCACAGAATAGATAGATGCTAAAAAGATCGCATTTTACATGTTTTCTTTAGCTTCTAATGGATGGCACTATCACGAGGCTATAGTGACCTCAGTTTCCTTCAACCTCCACCTGATCTCTTGCCATCGATCCTCTCTCTTAGTAACCATTCGTTCGTCGGCGCGGATTTCTATAGCGAGGAGACCAAAGCAGGAAGAGAATGTTCTCTCTTTGGACCAGCAATCTGTACATGAATTGAGGAAAACCCACAAGGTGGTGCCTAATAAGCTCCATCTATGGGTGCCATCATATGGCAATCTTTAGGATCCCAAAAGAGGAGCTGCATCGAGACTAATCCCTATGCTTAGCTTTTTGCAGCTACTACTAGTAATGTTATCATCATGCCTCGTGCCTTTCTCTCTACAAATAAGCATAAAAAGTATGGTAGATAGACTGCTATTCTAATCGATCCATGAGCTAACAATTCCACCTACTTCTATAACGGTACATGTTTGTCGGAGATAGACTCCCTAGAGAAAGAGCCATGTCGTGTCCTCGAAACACAGTGAAGTTGTGAGATATACACGCACACTTTTGTGGTTTTTTAGCATCATCAGAGATAGATTTCTATTGTAACTATCAAATGTATCCACAAAGTCTGTACGATGAACCCGTAGAAAATTTTGCACCTATGAGCTTAGAATAATTTAAATAGTTAAGATTAGATAAAATAAAAAAATAATAAAATTTAGATTTAGATAAATAGATGATGATGAGATTTATTTGGGATATGATAGATCTTTTAATGTTTTAAAATATGTGTTTTATCTTTTATTCAATATAAATAAGTGCTCTTGGATTGATCCAAGACACTTCAGATTCAAAGTACTCGTTCTCTTATTCATCTCCTTGAAATTCTATAGAAAAGCCAACGGTGGTCTCGAAGCCTAGTTCAAATAAGATCGAAAGGAGTGCATCGGTTTAAAAGAAGGGAAGATTAGTAGATCTGGAAAAAGAAAAAAAAAGAAAGATAATAGGCATTGGAGTAAGTGTTCTTTATCAACTTCTTCCTTTCTTCAAATGTGATAATTATCAATTTTGGGCTGTTAGGTTGAAAACTCTGTTTATTTCATATGGATTATGAAATTTGATACAGAATGGTTCTGTTCAATATGATATACAGGATCCTAATATTACTAAAGATCAAAAAAATAAGATGAATGATAATATACAGAAAGACGCAAAAGCCCTTTACATGCTACAACAATCAATAGATGAGGCTCTATTTCCTAGAATCATTATGGCATCAACATCAACATAAGCTTGAAACATACTAAAAATTATGTTTGGAGGCATAAAAAAAGTAAAAATTTCAAAGCTTCAAATTCTTCGACGTGAATTCGAAACTCTTATATGAAAAATTCTAAATCTATCGCTGATTTATTCTCAAAAGTTCCTTCTGTTATGAATCAAATAAGATCTTATGGTGAAAATCTAAAAAATCAAACTATAGTAGAAAAAGTTTTACGAAGTATACAAGTACATTATCTATTGATGAAGTAATGGGCTCTCTTTTAGTTCATGAACAAAAAGTAAATAAATCTTTAGATTAAACTTTGGAACATATTCTTCAAATAAAGATAGAAAAGAAGAAGGATCAAAAGGAAAATTTAAAAATCAAATCTCAAGAGAGATATCAAAATGACAGAGGTCGTGATTGATCATCTGAAAGTCAGAGGAACACAAATGAAGATAACAAAGAAACTCGTTAATGTTTTTGTTGTAAAAAAATTGGACATATTGAAAAAGATTACTAGTACAAAAATAAACATCGAAAATGTTCCTTTTTGTTCTTATTGTAAAAAATATGGTCATCTTGAAAAATACTGTTGGAACAAAAATCAAATAAATTATCATAAGAAAAATAATGATGAAAAAAGGGGATAAAAAAGTATTTTTCTTTATAGCATATGATGAATAATATTTTAGATCTATTTGGTTTTTGGATAATGGATACAGTAATCATATGACATGGGATAAAAGTTTGTTCCAAAGGCTTGATGATTCAGTCAGATCTACTGTGCAAATGGGAAGGGTAACAAAGTTCAAGTGAAAGTAAAAAGAATAATTGTTGTGAATACCAAATCTGATAAACCAAACCTGATAAAGAAGTTATTGATGATGTAATGTTCATTCCTAGTTTAAAATAAATTCTCATGAGTATAGGACAACTAATGAGAAAAGGATATTATACTATTTTTTATGATGAAAAATGCTTGATTTATGATAAAAAATTAAAAATTTTGATAGCAACCGCAAGGATAACAAATAACAATGTGTTTTCCTTATTACTTTCGAATTTTTCTACTGCTACTTCTACTGATAAATCGACATTATGGCATAAAAATTATGATCATCTAATTTTTTTTGGATCTATGCCAACTATCTCAGATGGTGTAGGTCATGATAATTGAGAAACTATAGTTGATGAGACACATGACAGAAAAAAGATGAGGCCCTAAACTCTAAGGATAACAACGAAGGTGGACATATAGTGAGGGTAGATATTTCTGAGAATATAAAGAAAACTAAGAGAAAAAAAGAAAGACGAAGCCTCAATATCCAAAGGGATTCAATCCTACAAATATAGATCGACCATCAGATCTTTAGAGATGTCTACCAAAGAGAAAAAAAATTAAGTAGTAGGCATAAGAGAAAAGATAAAAAAAGATAGGTAATAGATTCTAAAGAATATATGGATAAGGAGAAGCATAAGAGGACTACTGCAACATTATGGATCAATCTGCCAATATCTTCACAAAGCTTTGACTAAAGAAAATTTTTAATCCGAAAATAATTTCAAATTATAACTATTTGAATTAAGGGGGGTGTGTTAGAATAACTCAAATAATTAAGATTAGATAAAATTTAGATTTAGATAAATAGATGATAACGGGATTTATTGGGATATCATAGATTTTTAATGTTTTAAAATATTTGTACTTTATCTTTTATTCAATATTAATTATTGCTCTTGGATTGATCCAAGACACTGCAGATTGAAAGTGCTCATAGTTTCCTCTAACATTCTCTTCTCTTTCTCCATGAAGTTCTGTAGAAAAGCCAACAACTACTGCTCTATGAGACACATTTTCTTTTCATAAGATAGTCAAGTTTCAATTCACTATAAATATTGCTTGTGTAAGAATAAAAAAAGTTTAGTTGTATCGAATATTAGAAGTGCACTTGAATTGTTATTTACTAAATTGTTATCATCATTCACAACATATATGCTTAAGTTCTTGTTTCAGAATAGTAATTTGTAGTTCTAGAGAGGAAAATTGTAGCAGGTAAGAGCTGCACACTCAAACCGTAAAAATAATTTCATACTGTGCATAAATAAGGAGTATCTAATCATTTAATTTGATTCTGCAAGTCAGTGTTTCAATAGGATAAAGAATCTTAGTACAAAATAAAATTCTTGTTGGAAGAAAGCCTTGTTAATTAGGGCTTGGTTCTTCTATAGATATCTCATGTATTTATGGGTTTTTGTGGGAGAGGAGAGAGTAAGATGTGATGAATACTTTTGGTGCTCTGGATTTCTTTCTAAGGTGTCTAGAGATTGTGCCCTTTAGGATTTCTAGAGAGGTGAGAGAAAATATGTAAATTTTTATGGATTTATTTGACAAGGTATGCAAGAAAATTTATGTTTGGGTGGGGATAACTCAAGAGTCTCGTAATTAATCTTACTTGGTGAAGAATTTAATTTTCTTGGTGGATATAGGTAGGGATTTACTGAATCACATTAAATTTTATGTCGACTTTCTAGTATGCATTTTATTGTTGATTTGTGTTTCTCTTTTGGTTTTGATATTTCTCCACTCTCTCCCCCAACAAATCTTACATCGATTATTATTATTTTTTTGTATTCTATCATTGATGTCCATGAGTAGAAATGAACTAGTATGGAATCTCCATCAAAAATTAGTTTCAAGATCTTTCTTTTTTTTTATAAAAATAAAGTATTGGAGATCAAAAAATTTGATCCCAGAATCTTATTGTCAGTATTCATGGTCTTTTCATGATTAGAGTAGCTGGCATCTTATAAAATTTTAAGAATATTATTCTAAAAAATTCATTTACTTTAAAGTAATTGATCTCTAAAAAGTCAACAAAAGAAATTGTCATGTTCTATATGCCAATAATAAAAATAGATAGTTTTTCAAGTCCATCAGAGTGTGAATTGCTATTGAAGCAATGTTTCTGTGTCTTTATGGGTGAATTTTCTTGGTAGCAGATACCAAATTATCTCGTAAAATCATTGTCAAGTATATAATTGTAGTGTTTATATTGCATAAATCATATTCCTACCTAATACTTGTATTCTTTTAACTCTTTTTTTTTTCAGCAGAAAATATTCTTTTAGACTGCAATTAGTATTTGCTGGTGTTCTAAACTGGGAATGACTCCCAACTAGTATTTGTCTTTCTTGAAGGAGGGAGGGAATAAAACTTAAAACCAAAAGAAACTCTGGATATCACGAATAAAAATATATTTTAGAAAGTCAGCGCAAGATATAGTGTTGTTTGGTACATCCCTACCTATATCCATGAAAAAAATCAAAATTTGCAAAATAATCCCTAGTGCACCCTATGATATAAATCCAAAATCTCTCAATCGTCTAAATTCACTAGAGAGAAATCCTCAAAAAGCACCAAAAGTGTCTTATCTCTTCTTATCAAAACCTTGAGACTCGAGATGTAATAAGATTAGGTTTTAATAATTCTCGAAGGACTTTCCCGACTTGAATCTATAATCTAAATCCTAATACATGAAAAAGTTGTAATAAGATTAAGTTTTATCCTAAGTAGTTAAAACCTAATATATGACTCTAATATCATTGATATTTAAAAGTGTCCTGTCTCTTCTTATCAAAATGTTGACACTCAATTTGTACTAATGTAAATAATATCTAATCCTCTAAGGACTCTTCCTACTTGAATCTAAATCCTAATCTACTAAAAAGTTGAAATAAAATTAGGTTTTATCCTGAGTAGTTAGAACCTAATTAGGAATGGTACGATACCTCCCAACTCTAATATCATTGATATATAAAAATTAGGACCTTGTCTCTTTATTGCTATAATTCCATATCTTCACACTGACTTTTCTTTGCATTGTCAACTACTTAGATTAGTAAATGTAGTTGTTCCTATATTATATAACAACGGAGCAAATACATCTCAATGACATCAATGATATAGTCAATCTGGTTTTATGTGTTGGATGGGATCATGAAGGTGAGAAATGTGGTGGTGTTGATTCGTCGACGGAGGAGGATCAGGACGCCAGTGGGGGAGAGGCCGAGCTTCCAGAGATAGATCCGCATGCAGAGGACAAAGAGCTGAAGCACCACCTTTTGAAGAAGTACGGTGGCTACCTGAGCAGCCTCAGGCAACAGCTATCCAAGAAGAAGAAGAAAGAGAAGCTGCCAAAGGATGCCCGGCAGAAGCTGCTCCACTGGTGGGAGCTTCACTATACATGGCCATATCCATCTGTATGTGAAGGCTTATCCCTCCCTTAGTTATCACTGCAAACAAAAAGCTTTGATATGTCTTTTCCTTGATGGTAAACTGGATGCAGCAAAAGCGCACAAGAACTATCTATCATTTAATGAGAAGAAGGAACAACGTAGATCATGTTACAAGCTAGCATTTAGTGAACCATATTTTATTTTGTAGGTTGACAAGATTTTGCTTTGAGAAAGCTTCTATCTAACTAGGAAAAAATCTATGTGACAACGAACAGGAAACGGAGAAGGTGGCATTGGCAGAATCTACAGGTCTTGATCAGAAGCAAATCAACAACTGGTTTATAAACCAAAGGAAGAGGCATTGGAAACCATCAGCCGACATGCAATTTGCTTTGATGGACGGTTTCCATCCTCAGAATGCTGCTGCTGCGCTATATACGCAATGGCAATCCATGGGTGGTGATGGCACATACCATCTTCATCCGTGATGTCTTTACCTATAATAAGTTTCTGAGCGTAAATGCTTAAGAGATTGTTGTCTTAAAAATGCAATGATTGATGTTATTGGCAGTGGAATGTAAGTAACAATTTAATAGTTGTGCTAAAATTTTTTGTTGTGATTCTATGGATTTTTTTTTTATACTGTGGGTTCGATATGACGGTATGTAATGTAAATAAGAGAAATTGACTGAATAATAGTAAGTTGCATAAGGTTACTTAATTATGTTGAATAATAGGGGAGAGAGAGCTATGGGGGAAGAGGAAGCTGATCTAGAAGGATGCCCCCCCCCCCCCCCCTTTTATTGTTCCAACCATCCATCATCATACTCTGTTTCATCCATCTTACATAACTTTGGTTTACTTCAGGAGGTATCACAAAATGCTATGCTATGATATGAGAATGTTTATTATTCATGATATACATGCAATTATATATAATTTGCATGATTAATTTTCAATCCGTAGAAGACGTGATTATATAATTTGACTTGCAAAGGGATGACATCAAAACGAAAGTGCACACGCGCATACATAGTCATGACAGCCCAACACATACAGGAAGCATGAAGCGAAGGGGATGGATGGATGGATGGATGGATGCCTCCTCCTCCACAACACATCAAAGAACACAAAACACTAGGAAGAGCCTGATGAAGCGCAACGGAGCGGATGTGCTTGACAAACGAAGAAAAAAGTGGTGGCAACCATATTTAGCTTTCTAGTATTCATCCCCTTCATCATCTTCCTCACCCTCCCCTGACTCTGAACCAACTTCCTCGTAATCCTTCTCGAGCGCAGCAAGATCCTCACGAGCCTCGGAGAACTCTCCTTCCTCCATTCCCTCACCAACATACCAGTGAACGAAGGCCCTCTTAGCATACATGAGGTCAAACTTGTGGTCGATTCGTGAGAAGACCTCAGCGACACTGGTCGAGTTTGATATCATGCACACAGCTCTCTGCACCTTGGCAAGATCACCCCCAGGCACAACAGTAGGTGGCTGATAGTTGATGCCGCATTTGAAGCCGGTTGGACACCAGTCAACGAACTGGATGGTCCTCTTGGTCTTGATGGTAGCGACGGCAGCATTAACATCCTTGGGCACAACATCTCCACGGTACATGAGGCAGCAAGCCATGTATTTTCCATGCCGTGGGTCGCACTTGGCCATCATGGAAGAAGGCTCAAATGCGCTGTTGGTGATTTCAGCAACAGAGAGCTGCTCATGGTAAGCCTTCTCTGCGGAGATGACGGGGGCATAGGATGACAGCATGAAATGGATCCTTGGATATGGGACCAGATTAGTCTGGAACTCGGTGACATCAACATTCAGGGCACCATCGAACCTCAACGACGCTGTCAAAGAAGAAATCACCTGCACATCGACAAATCTCATTACCCCACTGAACTTTTTATAGACTCATTATTTTACGGAAATAGTGATAGAAGACCTGAGAAACCAGGCGGTTGAGATTGGTGTAAGTGGGGCGCTCGATGTCAAGAGATCTCCTGCAGATGTCATAGATTGCCTCATTGTCAAGAAGAACAGCCACATCAGTGTGCTCCAGAAGAGAATGTGTTGATAGAACACTGTTGTAGGGCTCAACCACAGAGGTGGAGACCTGTGGTGATGGGTAGACGGTGAACCCCAGCTTTGATTTCTTCCCATAGTCCACCGACAAACGTTCCAGGAGAAGAGAACCAAGGCCAGAGCCTGTGCCTCCACCAACAGCATTGAATACAAGGAAACCTTGGAGGCCAGTGCAGTTGTCCGCCAGTTTTCTAATCCGATCAAGGCAGAGATCAACAATTTCTTTGCCGACTGCAAAAACAGGAGTGTGAGGATAGGGGATTTGTACCACACAATGCCACATAACAAAGATGGTTAAGGATCCGATGATCACTGGTATAGTGGCCTCGGGCAAAGTTGTTTGCAGCATCTTCTTTGCCACTGATGAGCTGCTCGGGGTGGAAGAGCTGGCGGTAAGTTCCAGTTCTTACTTCATCGATGACAGTAGGTTCCAGATCAACAAAGACAGCTCGAGGAACATGCTTCCCAGCACCACTCTCACTAAAGAAGGTGTTGAATGCATCATCACCCCCACCAACTGTTTTGTCACTGGGCATTTGGCCATCAGGCTGCAAAAGAGAGCACAGTTTTAATGATTCTAAGCAACACAATATATACCTTTGAAAAAATTTCTACAATATTCTGAGTACCAAAATGTACAAAACATTGATTGACTGATCATACTATCACAAATAAGTTGCTTTTGTTCAATAATACGAATAAAAACTAAAGATCTATCAGGCTATTGTCCAACTTGAGGTTTACAGCAAAAAGAGAACAGAGTCGAAAAGAAAAGAAATGTTAAGTATGCCACGAAAAGCAGAATTTTCAATCATCTACAAATACCAAAACTTAGGGAATCAAATATGTGGAGAGGACAAGGTCTGGTATAATTGGAAACAGTTCACTCTGGAGTGTTGTGGTGACGGCAAAAAAACCAACCAAACCTATATACATATATATATATATGGCTACGGATTTCAAAGTAATTCTTTTGATAAACACAATCGGCATAGATAAAATTCAATATCATCATCAAAACCATCCAACTTGGTGAAAATCCTTCCAGAAACATTGGATCTATATCCAATAACTTAAGCAAGAAATTGGACATGACAATATACAGAAACATATCGTCAATAGACATACATCTTATCCACATTTGTGGAAGATCAACCTCAGCTCATTTTATAGCGTTGAACACTAATGTTTGGCCATCAACGTCAGGGGTCGTCGGACCACAACAATGAACCGAATAGATCCAAGCAGAGTGACAAATAGATGGAGAAAGGCTCTGCACCATAACGAATAATCCTCAAGCCCCTGACATGGATCTAACCCAAGTAAACCAGATCGCCGACAAAAATGCCAAAATGAAACAATAAATAAGTCAATCAGCACACGAACGCTACGATTATACACGACGCCAAGAACGCAAGATCTGAATATAAATTGCCCAAATGCACAGACCCAAACGCTAAATGACACTGGTCCGATAGTATGATAGCAAATACACCAAAAATTTATAACAACAAGAAAGGGAAAACCGCCAGATCTAAGTAGTAGACAGTACCTGAATGCCATGCTCGAGGCAGTAAAGCTCCCAGCAGGCGTTGCCGACCTGGATCCCGGCCTGCCCAATGTGGATCGAGATGCACTCTCTCATCTTCCCAGATGAACGGAGAACGGTGGTGATGAATAGAAGAAGAAAGATATCGGTGGGCGTGTACTAAGACGCCTTCGATGCCTCCTCTCCGCGTCGCTCGAACCTTTTTATTGAGGTGAGCGACGGTGGAGAGCGATGTTAGTTAGGGTTGGTTCTATGGTAAATCCGGGGTTAGCTTACCGCGGTTAGTGAAGAGGAGAGGTTAGTTTGTGATGAGAAGCTATCCACCGTACATTGGTAACCGTGGTTAAGAGGTCAACCTTTCAGTGTCTAATAATGCCGCCTAATGTTGAATTCCGATACACAATGCCCTTGACGTTTTAATAAATTACCAACGTGGCTTACGGCTCCGGTTGGTCTACGTGCGTCGCTGGATCATGATCCAACGGACGACAGTGCGTGCGGATGGTTGGTGGTGGGTATATTTTCTAGTTCGACGCTTAACTTACCCTACCCGTCTCCGTCGTGCCTTGTATGTAGGGAACGGAGATGTATTCAAAGGTGGGTCTCACCAGTGCTGAGATGGGTACGTCATAAAGCGAGTACGTAAACCATTCCACTATCATTGACTTCTGACAGACGTTAGGCGATATACCTACCGTTCGTCTCTTAAAAAATAAATTTAGTTGGTCATTTTATCGAATCCCGTCGTTGAGCTCTCATCAAGTGATACCATATTTTTTCACTTTAGCTTATAAATTTTTTATCAATTTGATGAAAATAAATATTATTTACCATCCCCAATTGTTGTCTCCTTCCTTCCCCATTCCCCATTCCCCTCCTCTTCTTCTCAATTTTTTTTTTTTTTATCGTAGATCATCTTTTCTCATCAACTCTATACAACATCTCTCGTTGGTGGTAATATCGTCCCCCTCCTCTATTACTTGTGTAACATGATTAGAACGAAGTTGAATGACAATAATGCTAATGACCGAGGAAAGGACGACGTGAGACCCATGAATGATAGGAGCCACATGAGCAGGGCTAAAGGGCTTCTCATTTTTCGATTGCAATGAAGAGCGAGCAATGAATGACAATGGTTATAGTCTGAAACTTATCGTCTTTAATTTCAAGAAGGGAGAGCAACAATCACAATGATTTGTAACCTTGTTAAAAGACCAAGGACAAGGGACGAAGGGGGAGGAGGCGACGAACGATGTTACTTTAGATGGAAGCGAGCGTAGCAACAACAACGATATTTAAGGGTGAGAATAAAGTGTATTTTCATCAAATTAATATAAAAAGTACCTCATATAAAAATCAATTATGAAATGTTATTTAATAAAAGAGAATTTTTAGGTAAAATATATAATTTAGTTTCAAATTTTAATATATATATATATAAAGTTCAATCAATGTTGTAAATTTAAACTATATATTTGAATTAAATTATAAAGGTAAGGCCTAAATTTTATCGATCATTCCAAAAAATATAAAATGGGTAGGGATCAATTCATTTCGGATGATATATTGAAATATGATCTCGTATCGATCAATATATGATATGTATCGATCGATATAATAAAAAATTATCATATAACAATCGATACCGATATTACTAATCACAATTTGATTGATACAAACCCAAATTAGATGTAATTTGACTCCAATAGTCAAATTAACCGTTGGAGTCTCTTTGAAAGCTTTAAATCCCATCTCTCATTCCTTTTTCCCTCACCCTTATTCGCTCTCTCATTCCCACAAAATATCAAAACTGTTGATGGGATAAGATGATATAACTTATGTGTTAAATACAATTAGTTCTTACTATATTTAATTATCTTGAACTTTTTTATATATTTAAAGTAATAATTACAAAGCTAACAAACTAAAAGTGGCATGATGACTTCTTAAATGAAAATTAAATGGATACTTTGTAATTTACAAGGAAACACAATGTGAGTTGAGTGCACATTCTTTTGTAAGGAATATGTCATCCTTCCAATTTGTGCAAGCAAACAATTGTTACGCGACACATTGTTAATATGTTGCTAACACTTGTTGTTGTTTGTTATAATGATTCGTAGATCGCAATTGTACTTAACAAATTTGGCCTAAATAATAAATTGACCTAAAATATAATTCATAAATGGATTCCATTTGAATCCAGGTCATTTTGGTAGAGGAATGTCTCGATCCTTTGTATAAACATCATTATCCACCATTTAATCTCATCTATTAATGGATATATAAATAATAATATGTAGTAAATAAAAATTGGCCTTTATTAAGTTTGAATTATGACCCACTTGGTTATGGTGTATAGTTCACTTCTCTAGTGAAAATTTAACATTCCAATATATATATATATATATATATATATATATATGAAAAAGCATATTAATTACTAGATTTAGGTCCATTAACATATTAAATAAGCATATTAATGAAAAAGCAAATTCTTTTATATTTTCTTTATTATTTTTTGTTTCCTTTAAAGAAATGCAATTGAGTTGTGCATGTCTTTTTTATTCATATTAATTTTCATTACAATCAAGACCTTTGATTTGAATTTATTGATATTTTCAATCTTTTAAATTAAATTCGGAGGGTATTAGCATCACCAACGAACAAGAAAGCCAACATCTCTATACGTAGGTAATAAAAATAAAAAGATTATTATAATCCAAGATTGGTCGAACATAGAAATCTAAAATTCAAGGACCAAAATAAAGCATTATGGACAAATCTTATTTTGAAAATAATTCTTCAAAATAATATGCTTATTGTTTGTTTATGTCAATGACAGGTCAAATTTGGCATTCAAACTAAAGGATCAGTAGCTGACATCTCTGGTTGCATCAATAACTTTATTATAGTTTTGGAGGATCTCATGTATGTGGCACCGATGATCTACAAAATATATGTGTCACCCTAAGTAGTAAAGATAGATATTATTTGAATATATATATTGGCTTATAAAATATATTTTCATGGACTGTACTTGTTTAGCTAATGTGTTAAGTACTGTTCCCAATGTACTCAAGCATTTTAATATGGATGAAGATGATTTTTAATAGATGAAGACAATGTTTGGCCAATGAGGTTTTGCAAGCAAAGAATAGTTCCTATCACTATTAAAGCATTGCTTTAGAATTGTTTTGTCCATTAGTATAGTTGGATGTTTCATTAATCAGATAAAATTATTTTTTTAAAATCATGTTGTGTTTGTAATATAGCTACCAAAGTCATCCCTAAGGATAAGACTATTGTGGATAATCTTAATAATAATTTATACCCTAATAACAAGTGACTTATGAGCATATCCCACATAGTTTACTCCTTTTTTTTTCAAAAATAAATTTATTTGATCTTAGAGATCTACAAAAGATCTTTGAAGGTCAGATTAAAAAATAGAAGATAGTTAGGGAAAGATATCCGTTTATAAAAAAATAAATTTATCTACATAAACCCTTCAATAATTGATGAAATATTATAGAAAACTTTGATGTCACAAATGGTTATCCGAATACATCAAAAGGAATACAAGTCTTTGGTTAATATGCCATATAATATTGATGAGTCAAATTCACTCTATGCGGCCAGAAGTCAATGGTCAAATAGCAACTTAAAAGCTTCGCAATGGATTGACTTGTTATATATATCGGTAGTTTTGGAGCTCTTTCCATCTTGTTAGTCTCATCAAAGTTCACTATTGTTTCAGGATGGCCTATTTTAAAAGAAAACATTCTTTAAGTTGTGTAGATGTTTAAAGATTATTGTGATTTTTTTAAAGCTTTTGTTTAAATTATAGGAACCGATGAAATTATTTCTTAGTCATATCTAATTATAGAGGCTGAGTCATATTTAACCATGATCTATACCTTATCACCTAGATTGTATTATATTCGATAATACAGGTTGAATATCATGTGAGTCAAATCATATTTAATCATATGGGGGTGGGAGATGTATGACCACATTGGCTAAGTTGTACATAGCTATGTTAGATCATATTTGATCACATGAGTTCGATCATATATAACCACTTGGGATCGATCATACCTGACTATATATAATAGATTGTATCTTGTTAAATGAGATGGCTCCTACCTGACCACATAAATTGGATAATATATGATCACATGAGCTAGATCATATTTTACTATATAGGTTGAGTAGTACATTGTCACATGGGTTAGATCATAATCGACCACAATGATTAGATTATCTTAGTTTGATATATCAACTTAAGTAAGGTCAAATCCTAGTTAGACTCATTTCATTAAATTAGATTTTTAATATATTTTAAAATTTTAAAAAGTAATACAAATTCATAAATTAAATAATTTAAATTTATGATCTTAAATTTAAAACTAATTAGATTATAAAAATTTACATATAATTGTTATGATAGATATATCTAATTAGTTAAATTAAAATAATTATATTAATCCAAAAATAAAAATGTTAATAATTAAATCAATCTTGAAATTCATTTAAGCATAAGAGACCAACTCAAATAATCATGTTAATAGTTATCATTATTATTAATCATAAATTTTTAAAATTAAAAATATTATTGTATATTATAAAAATAAAAATAATCATAATATCAATATTTTAAAATATAAATCAAAACTGGTTTGAAAAGAATTAATGATGTTAAATCTTCTTGAAGGCACTTTTGAAATCATTTCATTAATCATCTTACTTTACGATCGGTGAATAATGATGAAGGAATAACCTACCCTCTTTATGTAAGAGAAGAAGAGTTCTCATTCAAAGATAATTAATAATTTAATTTTTTTAATTAATTTTTATAAATAAAATAGAAATATAATATTTATTTCTTATGATTCACATATAGATTAAATTTAAACTATTTATTTTCTAAAAAAATCATATAATTCATTAGAAAATAGATTAATTAATAATTTAATTAGGGGACAAAATTTTTAACTTATCTATAAGAAATTAATTATAATTATTTTTTAATCATACTATATAAATAAGAAAACTAATTATTTAAATATATATTATTTATGATGATTAATTTATGTTAAGGAAGAAAAATTATCAATCATTACATCTAGAATAGTAATTAAAAGTGACAACATTATGTAATGAACTCTCAATTAAATTCCCTTATATATAACCGGTTATGACAAGTGTTATGGAGTTATCGTCTACCTCTTAGTATAAAATTCTTATTTATGTGAAAAAATTTTAATATCAAAATCTGAAATTAAATAATGTTGATATTCAGAAAAATCTTCTCTGATTTATGAGTGCATCATCATTGGATTTAAGATCTGTAATAATATTAATCTGCAAAGAGATCTAGACTCATCTTTTCATCTCTTCTTATGCTTGCACAAGACCACTATGATTGATGAATTTAGGAACAATAATATGAGAGAAAACATATAATCTCATGTGACAAAATGCGAATGAAAAAAGTTCTATGAACTTTTAACTATTTTACATAACTGTCATTCTCATAATCGTTCCTTTATGTTCCTTCCCTTATTGTGTTCCTAAGATAAGTAATTAGAAGAGTTCCTCCCATCAAGGACATCTCTTAAATAATCATAATTTAATTAGACTTTCTCTCTATTGACTAATAACCATAATCAGAATCCAATCATATCAATAATATATCTTAATTAAATAAGACCACATAATTTAACATTCTTCCACTTAGCTCATTAATTTGGTAAGATATAAAAAATATTTAAAATTATATATAAATAAAATTTATTTGAAAACAAATTTACACAATTGGATTATGAAATTTTAAAACTATTTACACATGGACTAATTTTAAAATAGGCCAATAAGTTTAAGAAATATAATAATACTACATTAAGTTCGACTAGCAATATGAGTCATAGCTGTTGCATGTTATCAATATCATACTTCCTTTTATTTACCATAACATTGTTAGTTTTTCATAATACAGTCCAAAATGACACCTGTGATTTGTCTTATCAATACAATCATATCATCATATGTATATATATAACTGTGAATAGGATAACAGAAATAAATAACTTTAATTACGCAAGCAAAATGTCAATTATAGTATCCATTAAAATATGCATCACTATATCTTTTATAGGTTACACACAAACCCAATCACAAGAACATATTATTTTAAACACTTTAGGCTATAAGTAATAAGTAAATGAATCACTAATCAATACAGTTACTGAACTCCGTTTCTGAACTCAATTTAATAATTGACATTAGATGTTACAGAACTCCGTTTCTGAACTCTGTTTCTCAAACTATCAAATACTTTATACCGTAATACATAGAGATGAAGTAGTACTTACTATTCTCAAGAAGAAAATTAGTATGATATTTCATAGAATATTCTCAGTGATCGAACAATTGAGTCTGACCACACCAAGTTCTGAGATAAAAATTTATAATCATAAATTTGATTAGTAGCCTCAAAAACATACCATAAAATTAACTTTTATTATTAATAATATAATAAATAAATTATCCCTCTTATTGATATAGATATTAACTATAAGGTGGACTTCTTGTTATCGATGTAATTTATAAATTCAATACATGAAAATTACCATGATTTTAAGCTGATATAATTTCATATAAATAAGTATAGAATCTTCCCTTCCAGATATCTTAGTACCTTTTTTTGTAGTCATTTAATGTTTTCACTTTTGGTAACTTGAATATCTATCCAAAATATTAATTGCAAACCTGATATATATGGGTTGAACATAGACTTTTAACTGCATATATAAAGAATATTTCTTTTATCTGATTCTTTTCAAATCATTTTAAAGTACATATTTTGACTAAAATTTTACTTTTATGATTTGTTGAATAAAATTGTATATTAAACTTTTTCAAGACTCGGTCAATATATCCTTTCTGAAACAATCTTAATGATCATTAAGATATATAATTGAATATTTCAATGCTAATAATATGTCTTATTCATATCAACTATTTTAAATTCTTGATGATAAATTTTTTAATTTAATATAATAAACCAAATAAAGTATTGGCAATGTAAAATATTATATATGTATAAGACTAATATAATAAATGCTCCTATTAATCTTCAAATATAAACACTGATCAATAATATTTTTCTTAAATATGAAGAAATTAATGATGTCAAAAAACTTTATTATCATTGTTAGAAGCTTGTCTAAGGTAATAAATAAATTTTTGAATTTGCATATCGACTTTTATATTTCTTTTATGAACCGTTCAAAGTAACTCATATAAAGTTAAATCTTTAATCATAAAACTTATTTTTACATCCTTATGGTGTAACTCAAACTCATAATGAGTCATCAATATCATGACGATTCTTAATGAGTTAATTTAAAAAATAAATACCTCATTATGATCAATATATTTTTTATGAGTAAAACTTTTAACTATAAGTCTGATCATTATATCGTTGACATTGTCCTTAAGTTACATTTATTTAACACTCTTTTATAATTATTAGATAATTTGATGAATTCATCAAACACTATTTTGGTTATTGATTTTAACTCTTTTTTTATTACATCATATCATCTTTTTCAGAATCATTATCTTTTATGACTTGTGAAAATAATGAGAGATCATTTTGATTCCTATATTATAATATGATTCATATAGATATACCATACAATAATCATAAATGATAGAATTTATTTCTTTATAAGATATTCTCAGAACTATCAATTGTGGTTATTCTACAAGATCATTAAAAATAATATCAATATTATGTGAGAGTTTACTAATATTATTTTATTATTCAATTTTATCAAATCGTTTAATGATTTAAATAACAACAATCTTTTGAGCTATAAAAGAATATCAAATTATATCTCATATATATCAAAAATTAAATTTTTAGATTTTTATTCCCACTGATTTGCTATTTTATAGGAATCTTATATTACCATATTTAATTATCCCCATACTTTGATTATGGCAATAAGAAATATACCCCTTTGAACTTTTTAGATAAACTATAAAATATTAAAAAATTATTATTAAAATTAATTTTCTTTTATGTGAATTAAATATCCTTATCTCTATAGTAAAATCTCATTCATGTAATGTAATTTACTTACTATGAACCTTATTTAAGATATACATGATTGTCTTTAGAACTTATTCTCATATTAATTCGGATATAAAGAATAATCTATCGTACTCATAATCATATCTATAAGAGTACGAGTATCTTTCAGCAATCTTATTTTACTATAATACATATACCCTACTTTTTCAAGAATCTAATAAAAGAACTAGAATTATAATTATGTTCGTTATAAATACCTTAAAATTTATCACCCCTGTCAGATATGATAATATTGATTTTTCTATCTAATCGTCTATCGACTTCATTTATGTATATTTTAAGAGTGTCAATAGCATGAGACTTTACATAAATTAGATATATATAATCATATCTTAAGAGGTTATAAAATATCTCTCTTTAATAAGATAGAACATAAAGTGACCCGTAAATATAAACATAATCTCAAAGAGTTTACTATATTTCACTTAAATATGATATCATTGTAAACTCAATATTCATATTAATTCTATATAAACTATCATACATAATTCAAAATTAAACTTTTATTAAATAATACTAAGTTTACAATCACTAAAAGAGAAATAATATTCTAATAATTCTATGTAAGAAACTTAAATTCTCATAATTGTAAGAACATAACATGTATCTTCCAGATCCATCAAATGAATCATCTTTAGACAAAGGTGATAAATATAAACTATTATCACTTTCGCTTTAAGATGATTCTAAACGATGAATATTTTATTCTCTTTTAGTATTTTATTATTAAAATAAATTTCTATTATTGGTAACATATGTTGAAATATCAAAATTAATCTATCAAGTATTAGACAATAATTTCTATAATATTTTATTTGAACCATACAAAGGTCAAACTTATATATTTTCATTTCAAACCAAATCCTACAGTTCTTCACATAACATTTCTTGCTAAGAAAGTAGCACTTCATGAAGAATTTTATTTTATGAGTTTATATAGTATTTATAAACTCAAGTGATTTAAGCTTCAACTTTCTTCTATTATTAGATACTCTTTTAGTAGTACCCAAAATATTTTGAATATTTTCTATTTTAATTTTAATGCTATTTATTCACATATACTAGTCAACTCATTTAAGTTCTATTTATCCTTAACTAAATTTTAAATGAGTTAAACTAAGAATAAAGATAATAAATTATGAGAAATGACTCAATTATAATCATGTTTAATACATAATGTTTTTTAGCATATAACTTGGCCAGCTATATTGAGGACATAATCTTAAATTTCTCAAATACTATAATTTTTAGTGATTTTTTCTATTAAGATTTCAGCTAATGACTTATTAGTAAATTTAAACTAATACATAAATATTCTTATGCGCTAGTTGTAAACTGTATTGAAGTCTAAATATTATTAGCAATTATCAAAACATTAAGTCTTTTAGACTTTTTTCAATCAATTTTATTAATTATTTATTTCATAAAACTTTTAATAATTAAATTTGTGTTCTTTTTCCAAGTCTAACTCACTCAATACAAATTGAATATACTCAAACCATTTATTCTAGATAATATATAGACATTATAAGAATACAACAAATGGAGTACCACTGTAATAATGTAATATTTTAAGTTTTTTAATAAATATTAAACTATTGATATCATCTCTATTTCACCTTTGAGTGAAATATTAACATATCCATTATTCACATGAAATTATTTATGAAAGACTAATATCATCCTTGTGAAATAGTATTACTAACTTTAGATATAGAATCATAAACTGAAAGGACATAAAAAACAGTATCATCCTACCTCATCACATAATTATTTAAAATTAATTTTTTAAGATTATCTAAATCTTCTAATTATGCGTGTCATTATAAATATTATTTTCTTTATGTTATTTAGGACTAATTCTATAATGTGTTTTATAAATTATTAGTCCAAGTCACTTTGGTGACTACAAGATCAATACAATAACATAAAATACAATCCAAAATATCTTATAAATGACAAGACTTTTATTATAATTCATATTCTATAAGTCTAATATCTCAAACTAATTTTAAAGCTATGGATTAGATAAAAGAGATTAATTATAAATAATATTCATTAAGTTTTTTATCTAATTTATACTAAAATAGTTTAATAATATGATAATAAAAAATAATTATTAAATATTATTCAGCATAAAGAAAACTTATCTAATAACTATAATCATAATAATACATAAATCATGGAAGGCTTCTATGTGAAAAAAAATCATTTCATAATTTCAAACATATACATGTCCAAATAAATATTCAAGAACAATAATTAGATTTTATTTACCACATTTAAATCATATGAAAAAATTATCAATAAACTATTATACTTGTAAATCTTATTTAATTGGGTAAGTTAAGAATTATGTTAAGCACCAATCCAATTAAGTTGGTCAATAAAAATTAATCAAAACCAAAATTGATCAAAATTTAATCTTTTCTAAATTTGATCAAAACTAAATCAAATCTTCATAAGGATCAAATTTAATTAAAATTAAATATATTGATCAATTTTGCAATCAAGCATATTGATTAGAATTGCATAATTTGTCTAAGAGTAAAATTGTAATTTTATTGACAGGATATAAACGGAATTTAGATCTTGATAAAGGGCAGAACTGTTAAAATGATATGCAGGAAATATGCACGAAGGGTATTAAAGGAAAGTAAATAAAAAAGACAAACTTCGAAATTTCTGTATTTGCGAAGGGCAAAAATGTCCTCTCGCTTCAGAAAGCCTAATCTCCCCCCACGCCGCCGCCACTGCGCACGCGGCCACCGCCTCTACGGGCGGACGCGCCTCTGCGCGCCGGCGACCGCTGCCTGTGCGGGCCACCGTCCTCTGGCGCAGGCGGGCGCGGCGCGGCGCCGCCTGAGAGGCCACCGTCTGTAGGTGGGCGCACGGCCGCCGCTTATGCGCGGCTGCTGCTTGCGCGTGGACGCCGCTCTGCAGCGGTGCTGCCACAGCCGGCCTGCTGTTCGCGCGCAGCCGCTGTGCGCAGCTGCTGCCTGCGCGCGACCGCCGCTGCCGTGATGCAGCAGTGCTGCTGCTGCAGCCGTCGTACCCAGCAACGCTGTACAGCCTGCCGACAATGGAACAGTAAAGAGATCTTTCTCTTCAATAACTTAGATAACAAATAATAAATTCATCTATCAAACATAAAAATTATAATTATTCATAAGCAAATGATATGATGATTAAATATAAAAATAGATCAATAATATCGATGAATTATTCATGTATCATAAAGAAAACTTGATTAACATCTTGTGAAAGATCCTAACAAATATATCCAAAATATTTGATCTCAAAATCATGATTTTGATATTGTTAGCATAAAATATATAATATTTTATCTATAATATGAAAAAATTTTAATATCAAAATATAAAATCACATACCTTTTAATACTTCTATTCAAAAAAACCTTCTGATATATGAGTGCATTATCGTCGAATTCAAGATATGCAGTAATGTCGATCTGTAAAAATATATAGATTCACCTTCTAGTCTCTTTCATATTTTTTTATATAACTACTATGATTGATGAATTTAGAAACAATAGTATAAGAGAAAAATTATAATTTCTAATTATATAATCTCATAATCGTTTGTGTTCCTTTCCTTATTATGTCACTAGAAGATCTTGTTTATTTATAGGCGAGAGCAGATGGTGTATGATAAGTAATTAATAGACATCCCATCAAGATATCTCCTAAATAATCATATTTTTTTAATTTTATTGTTATTGACTAATAATCATAATTAATATTTAATCATATTCATAAGATATCTTAATTAAATAGATAATGAGGGCACCATGTTAAAATTAGGGTGCTTGTATCCTATTGAACTTGAACCCCACTAGGGGGTCTTCTTGTTCCTTGAAATCATAAAAAGTTATGCTCCTACTCTTTGTGAGTGGACATGGTTAATGTAAAGTTATCGTATATAAAAAGTGTTGGCATAAAAAACTATAATTATGTAATATATTATGCGAAAAAACTTTTAATCTGAATTACGTCGAATATTGATCTAGATCAAGAGGATAACTGTAATCTCTTGATCTATTCAATCATTTGCATATCTGTGCTACTTGTGTTGTACCTGGGTTTAGAGTAGGTAGTATCTATTTATAGATAAGAGCAGAAGATCTAGGGTAAGTTATTAGGAGAGTTCCTTCCATCAAGGGCATCCCTTAAAATATTCCAATATAATATAAATTTTATTTAATATTGACTAATATCTTTTATCAGAATCCAAATAATTCATAATATATCTTATTCAATAAATAAATGACCATAAAATCTTACGTTATAGTAACACATAGCAGAGTCAGAATACTTTTGTTTAATTTTACATAATGACAACAATATTATCTGGTGACATCAATCTAAAATTGATTGCTTTTCCATATAATTCAAGCGTATTCCTATTTCTCATAGCATATTAAATTTCTTATCATGGTATTCATCGATTTATGGATGGATAATTATCTCTCTCACTGTGTTCATATCTTTATTGCCTATGCATTTCTAGTTGAAAAGGTAGCTTCTCTATTTCAGCTTAGAAGGTGTGCACAGACGAGAGAGAAAGAGTAATATACCGATGGATAGGTACAGAGAGATCACATTTTTATTAATTAGCGTGTTTGTTCCCGGGCAAAATTTATAGGAGTTTGAGAGCACACCATGAAGCAATTATGTGGCACCTATTTAGAGGTATTATCTTTGCATTTACTCATTTAATTGGTTGGTCGAGGCATGTAGTCGTAGTTTAGAACAAGTTTAATGGGCCAAAGTAGTAGTAGTGGATTAGTAGAGGGTCTAATGATAGCCTGCAACCGATGTTGTCAGAGGTTATGATGACGGTGGTATGGATTAAGAGGAGGTATACTATACTCGACAAACAGCGATCACGTAGAGCATTGTTTAGGCCCAAAGTACACGTCCTGTGGTCATACATGCTGCCCTTCGAATCCAACGGGGAAGACAAGCTCATGCTGACCTACCCACCAACAAGCAGTACTGCTGTACACGTACCCGCAGCAACTCACGTAGGTTTACTCCCCCCCACCCCCCCCCATCCCCCACAATTAATTCGCCTTCCTGCCACTGCATGAATCCGCCGGGGGATGTAGAATCGAGTTACTACCACCATAATTGATGTTAGAATAAGATAGGCATGGAGGCGATGGAGAAGAGAGAAAACTAAGCAAAAGCAAAGCCCCCTGTTCTTGCTAATTATTACTCTTCTTTATCCCGCCTGGATCTTATCATCATCATCATCTTCTTCTTCGAGACTTCTGTTGGGATCTGCAACTCCTTCTCCTCCCAAAGAGGCGCAAATCCATCCGATCCTTGTGGGGGAAAGCGAGTATCTTTTCTTTTACCACACCTTCCTCTTTTCTTTTTTTTTTCCCCCTTTTATTTGTTGCCCCTCGCTCCCTTTCTCTCTTCTTCTTTCTTTTTTTTTTTATTTTTTTAATTTTATACTTTCGTTTTGTTTTCCGGGTTTCCTTCCATCTGAGCTCCCGATCGCAGATGTTATGTAAGGGATGAGAGAAATATGGTATATTGGATCTACTGAAATCTCTCTTTCCCGTTGTGTAGAACAAAATTTGAGAGAAATCGAAGAGATCTGCTCGAAACCGAGTTGTGCAGAAAGATATTGGTCTTTGTTTTCTTCTTCTTGTTCCTTTCTCATTGTTGATCTGATCGGTAAAGAATAAGACGCGAGCTTTTCGGATCTCCACGTTCTTCCACTTACTCGCCGCTGGAAGAAAAGAAGACAAAGATCTGATTAATTACATCTAATTACAAGAGCAGGTTTTGATCTCAAAGCTTTTTCTTTCATGTCCGGAAGGTATGGTCTCAGATCTCAGTATCACCCCAAAGATATTTTTCTCATCCTCGAGGGAGAAACCCTAAGCCTAACCCTAGTGTTAGACTGCCTTCTTCTTCTTCCCGTGCAATTATTATCACCAGCGACGTGATCTCTTCGCCGGGAAGTCTGAGACCGAGCCCAACCATCAGAATAATCTGTGAGTTTGTTTGTTGTTTTCATGCTTTCCTTTTATAAGGGAGGCGAGGGAGGTGGATGTCATCGAACTCTCCGTGCGCGGCGTGCAAGTTCCTGCGGCGGAAGTGCACGCCGGGATGCGTATTTGCACCATACTTTCCGCCGGACCAGCCGACCAAGTTCGCGTATGTGCATCGGGTGTTTGGGGCCAGCAACGTGTCCAAGATTCTCAGCGACCTGAACCCCTCGCAGCGGGAGGACGCCGCCAATTCGCTGGCCTACGAAGCCGAGGCACGGCTTCGCGACCCGGTCTACGGCTGCGTAGGTTACATCTCGTTCCTCCAGCACAAACTGAAGCAGCTCCAGCATGATCTCTACAACGCCAAGAAGGAGCTCTCGAGCTACATCGGCCCTGCTGCACTCGGGCCCCTCCTTCCCCATCACCACCACCAGCGTCAGCACCACCTCGTCCCGGGGCCGTCTCCCTCCTCAACCGCTTACGGCATCCCGGGAATGGGGGTCGAGATGGGGCTTGGCCTTGCTGCACCCGGCACGTCGCAGCAGTCCCAGATCCTGATACGCGAAGAGCAGCAGCCGGCGATGGCCGAGGCCCAGCAGATGGCCATGGCTCATGTGGTTGCAGCTAGAGAACAGGAGATGATGATGAGGAGATACGAGCAGCAACAGGAGCTTGCGAGGTATAGCACCACAGGTTATAACCAGATCGGTGGTGGCGCTATGGTGGCAATTGCGACAGAGCCTCATCCTGGGATGGATTTGGTTCCTTCTGCACTGTCATTTGAGGGGCCATTTCCGGCGCAACACTTCACCGGGCAGCACCACCCTCATCAGCAGCAGATGGAGCCAGAGCACCATAGAACCGGGAGCGACGAGGGGAGGAGTGGCATCGGTCCATCGTCTTGAGAAAAGACAAGTAAAAAAAAAAGAAGAAAAATTAAGCACTTTTAATTGCTGAAAATTTAGGCCAAACTTAGTCATAATTATTCTCTGTAACTTTTGGTAAAGACGGCATGCA
Organism: Ensete glaucum; assembly: GCA_021527575.1. Classification (NCBI taxonomy): domain Eukaryota; kingdom Viridiplantae; phylum Streptophyta; class Magnoliopsida; order Zingiberales; family Musaceae; genus Ensete; species Ensete glaucum. The sequence continues at coordinate 43,343,856 of CM038558.1, forward strand.
GCTCTCCTCTCTGAGTTATAGAATTCTCTCCTTCTTCTGCCACTCAAACGGCGGCATCTCTTCGAATAAATGATCGAGTATAGAACTCTTTTTATGATACCCTTCTTCCAACCATGATCCGATTTCTGTTTCAATTATATCTCCCATACTTGTCTTTTGTCCAACTCATGAACTGCGGCTCCTTCTTGAGTTAAAGAACTATGAAGCCTGTGATTTTATACACCTTAATGCTTTGCTTCGATGACATGACCACCTTGAATTCCCAAACAGCTCGATCTGTTTTGATGATTTCTGTGCAATACTACTACTACTAAAGAACACGAGAGGAGACACAGCTGGTAGCAGGAAAGGTGTATCAGAAAAGAGAACAAACAGAAGGAATGACGCAGCGTTGAGGTGCACATAAGTAGCAGGGATAAGATCACTAGCAGGAAAATAGAATCAAACCCAACCTTGTATCCCTTATTATTCTTTTGGCCGTGAGATCGTATCAATCTTTTTTCTGCTATCTTTTAAGAACCTCTTTTGCCCTCATCGAGTCCTTTGTTCTTATTTTGGCACAGTACCTATTTCTTTTGGGGATGTCACATGCGATTCTTCCCTTCTCTCCTTTCTTTCGGTTTCTACTTCGCCACTTTGCTGTTGCTTGGCACTGAGAAGTTTTTATCAACGCTGCTGTCATCTCATGTAATGAACATATCCTTCATTCCGCTTATCGGAGTCGTGGCACGGCCATGCACATCAGAGGAGTTCGTGTTAATCGAGCTCCACACCGACCTCAACTTATGTCGATCACATATGAAAGATTTCCCTCCTCACCGGTGCAAGTCATATTTCCTTTTTCGTGTGCATAGATTATTCCACACCCAAATAAATGCCGAGAAGTAGGTCAAACTGCAACCGTCCTCTCTCTTGCAGAAAACAAAGATGACCTCTGGAGCTGAAATATATGATCCAAAACAGTGTCAGGCCAGCAGTACTCAGCTCTCTCTCTCTCTCGTGCGCCTGACAGGTTTGGAAGGCATATAATTATATCGGTTTGGCTTCCGAGTTCATGGAAATCTATGCAAAGCTATTGAATGAAGCGGATATCTAGCTTCTGGGACGAGAGGTATTGAGTGCTGAGATGAACCTAAAGAAGGTGGACTAGAAAACCGATGCTGGCAAGTGTACGAGGCTTGCATGTGATCTTTAAGAGAGAGATTTAATGGCGATCTGCTGACGAACTTGGTTTCATGCAACATGGCGAGCGATCGGTTTGCGGCTTAGTAGTTTAGTGAAAGGTTTCAGCTCATGTGGAAATCGAGATTTCGGTGGACGTGCATCGGGCAGGCAGAAAGCTTTCGGGGTGGGGAAGAGTGCTGTGAGTAATGAGTAGAAGTTGGGGACGGCGGTGGTGGTTGCCCCGCCGGACTTCCCCTTCCTTCACCGAAAGATGATGAGCTGCGAGAATTCCAATCGTCTGTTACTTTTGTTGGATAAAATATACGAAAAAAATAGAGAGAGAGAGAGAGAGAGAGAGAGAGAGAGAGAGAAGAATAAAGACGACCCACCAGTACTGCTAGCTCAAGATATCAGTGGTCTACGCCGAGGTGAAAGATGGAACTAAAACTTGATTCAGATCCATGAGATCTCGTGACAAGTCCTAAGTGAAGTGCCTCTCTCGATAAGGTTTCATCGATGTTTAAAATCGTGATATGAATTTATATATCCTAAAAATGATTTGTAGTTACAATATTAAAATTATTAACAAATCAAAAAAAAATAAATCAAACTCTAATGTTTAAGTCAAGTTAAATGACTGTGACTATGACATGTATGGTTACCCAACGTTGAATTCAAATTATGTGAGATAATGATCGATTCCTCGTCCGACACGCATCCACGAACTCTGCAGCGGATCCGGCGGAGCGTCGGCTCCACCCACAACAACCGGTTATAAAGGGAGCTGTTCCATATGCGCCCCCCTTCACACTTCATCCAGGGATGTGGTTTTTCCCATCTCACTGTACACGGTAAAGCTCTAGCGACGGAAGAATCAGTAAAGAGGCAATTGGTCAAACACCTGGGAGGCACGGGCGTGAAGCGGAGTCCGAGTCCCGCGCCTCATCTCCATCTTGGTCAAAAAGGATCCGCGGATTTCGCCTGCAAAAAGACTCGAAGCTTTTGGCGAAACATACCCCCATCTTAGGTGGATCGATAGAGCAGAGCAAGTTGCGCCAAGGCCTCGTGGTTCTGTCGAACTTGTCCGCCGCGCCGGGCGAGTACTGAGCCAGTGCTGGCTCCGCCCCTGACACGACCGAGTCCTGGCCAGCTTGGTCAATGCCATCCTCGAATCATCTGGTGATCAAGTGAAATGACAGATACATCCTTCTGCTTGGAGTTTCTTTGGGTGTTCGAGGGTGGGTGGTGGACCTTATGCATCTTGTGGCCAACGAAAGCTAGAGAGAGAGAACGAAGCAATGCTCAACCCTATGATCTCCTTTCTCCTGTTCTTTTTGTTAGCCTCGCCATCCTTTCTCGCCTCCTGTGGATCCGAGGCTGTTGATCCTCGCCCGCGGGCGCTCCCGTCCTTCAAGATCCAAGAAATCAAGGTACGCTTGGTTATTTGCTTTTGCTGTTTAAAGAAGAAACCTAGCTTTTGTTGCTTGAGACGTTGCTTACATTTGGTCACTGTTTTGGCCCTTCCCTAAAGAAGGAGATTGGGAGTTCGTGCTCCTACACCGTGAAGATAAAGACCAGCTGCTCTTCCGGCCGCTTCACCTCGGACAGGATCAGCCTTGCTTTCGGCGATGCTTACCGCAACGAGGTATTTTATCTATGATTCCTTTTCCTTTTGACGAAAAAGATCAATTTCCTGTACACCATTTTTTTCTATGCGGTTTTAATTTCTACTAAATTGCTTGACTTGTAAAAAAGATCATCTTTCTCGATTCTCAAAAATTTTTCTTGTCTCTGCTGAACAAATTTTATTGCTAAAGCGAAAAATATATAACATTTTGAAATCACTACTGAGGGACAAGCTAAGTTTTTCTTACGAAATTTAGGGCTACTAGTTAGAACACACTTGGAATTTAGGGAAAATAGGTCAAGTTCAATGAATGAAGTCAGCAAACAGATTAATCCACAAATATCCAGAGATGCAAGGAGAAAACTTCCTAGTAGAATCCAGACACTTGAAATTTGAATTTACTCAAGAATATTTTAGCAGGTTAAGCTTGCTTGAGCAATTACAAGGATAATTCTCTTGTGAAGGGAAGACTCAGGTAATGATTGAGAATGAGATGTTGGCTTAGGAACCGTCGTCCCAAGGATGAGATAATCAAGTTCTGTAGAAGAGCCTCTTTTCATTGGGCTTTTCTTAAAAAATTGTTTAATAGAAACATAGACAGCAATGCGGCCATGAGGAGTAAGAGAGTTTGCTACGATGATACATACTGATAGCATATCTTTAAGAGCAAAGAACAAAAGAAATCTTAGTACATGAGACAACATAATGACAGATTAATTCCATCTATTTCTGTTCTTCAAATCTGTTATTGAAACCCATGCTTCATTTTGAGAGTATACAGCTCATGAAGCTCACCGGTAACTTTCAGGCCCATTAGTTTAGCATATGTTTTCCTCCATATTTGTGCCACTGTGACACTCTTGGTGTATGTATCTCATCTATTGGGCTAAAAGCCCACATCTTCTGGTCCTTGCAATTCATGCAGGTTTCAACCATATCTTAGGCCCATGATACTATTAATATATAATTAATTAAACATAAAAGGTAATGTCTTCTGCTTCAAACGAAAAAAAAATTAGGCTTCAAAAAGCTGCTCCATTTACTAGCATAATTAAAGTAGATCGGTGCGTAGTAAGCTGCCTTCACAATGAAACATTTCAATTTTTTTTTCTCATTTTTGAGTATCTATTTCTTTTAAATTAAATAGAAAAGTGTCCTAGGGTGGTGGTGGTGGTGGTGGTCTTATATTGGTGATTGTGATCTCAGAGAAGAACTCTAATGTTAATCAACAAAGAGCAGAATCTAACAAAGGCATGAGTTAACATTGGCCACAAGTGAATAATTGAAAAAAAAGCAGAAGTTCTCAAAAAAAAAAAAAAAGAGTGCTAATTGTGGCATTAGAATAACTGATAATATCTGTGTGAATACGTAACATTCAAAATACCACTCTAAGCATGCCCAGCCGAACACCAAAATATTGGTTATAACTTGTACAAATCAACTTATGTACAACATAATCGATGCAACTAACAAGGCTTTTAGATCAAGAGATAAATGTTAAACTTCTGAAATATGAATGATGCTATTTAATGGACTGGAAACAGCTAGCAAATGCAGCAAATTTTGGGCAAAATGGGAGTCAATAGACTGATTGATTATGTTATTTGTGATGGAAATAAATGTTAACTGTTAACATACAAAGAGAAAGGCTAAAAATTTCAGCACAACCTACCCGGTAGAGGCACTGGATGATTTCCCAACACAAACGTTAACTGTTAACATACAAAGAGAAAGGCTAACAGTTTCAGCAAATTAACTGTTAACTCGATGATTTCCCAAGGAGGAAAAATGGCAGTGCCAATACAATTTTTAGGATATGCTTCTTCTTCATTTTTTTGGTTGATTCTGCAAATGTTTCATGATTCAAACACCAAGGGATGCTAGGATTGATGGTAGAGAGCCATAGATATTCATCTTCTTTGGTACTTGATTTTGTCAACGACTTCATCAAAATATTCTTTAACCAAGAGTTGGATAAAATAATCTGTCTGCCATAAACTTTCTCAAATATTTAGTTGCACTCAATATTGATACGATTTGTAGATTTGCCTTAAGCTTTGATGACGAGTCTCACATAAAACTACCACACCAGTTCTTCATATTGTTTATTAACCTACTAGTTAAATTCCATCGTAGTACTATGTAGTACTTTTTGAACTATTGTTTATTCACCTACTAGTTAAATTCCTTTCTTGATCTGATCAAGTAGTCCTACGTATGTACTTATTAGATGACTTCTCTTTTAAAAATCTCATCTATATTTTGCATATCAATATAAAATAATTCCCATTTGGTCCTACGCAGCAAAGTTTATCATCAATTCTTATATTGTTTTGCTGTCAAGATATATGCACCAAGGTTGGATGATCCATCATCAGCAGTGTTTGAACGTTGCTCCACCGACACATTCAAGATCCAAGGGCCATGTGGCTATGGAATTTGCTACTTATATTTGCGACGTGATGGTTATGATGGGTGGACACCGGAGTGGGTCAAGGTCTATGAGCCCCGTGCTACCCGTGCCATCACCTTCTCCTATGGTACGCCTCTCCCCAATGGCATCTGGTATGGCTTCAACCAGTGCCCCAAATCATCCTCTTCTGACCGCATGATGCAGATCTGATGGTAAGGATGTCAAACTTAGTAGATAATTCTGCATAGCTGTCAAAAGTATTGCTACTACTGCATGTTCACTAAAGACTAGGATCAAGACTTTGATCTTTACACATTACCAGTATTATCACTAAACCCAGTCCAGGATTTCTATTTTTCATTATGAAATACTTGCTTTATATACATCATGGTAAATTAACTTGGTATTCCTATCCCCGAAGGAATGAGGTTTAGACAGGTTTAGATAGAAACACTGAGGGTTGAGTTGAGGGGTTGGGGAAGTTGTCTGCAGTGCCAGCACCCCTTGGTGAAAAGAACACAAGAGAAAGGTTTTTGATTGTGGTGATGAACCAATCCTTTTTAACTTTTCCTAAAATTCATCAAAAATTACATTCATATCTATTGTGATGCTGACACAAAAGGTCAATTCAGCTACATCATTTCACCATAAGTTGATGTTTTAATATGGTCGCAGTGGCCAACCTATGGAACCACTAATAAAGAACCATTCTTGATAGAATGGACAGGTGCCTACCAATGTTTTAATATGACTGCAGTGTATCCCACTGCAATCCAAGTAGACAAACTTGAAGAGGGCTAATTAGATCGATGTGGTAAATAAGAACATTTTATCTATCCGAACATATTAAATATGGTACATCAAGACCTTCTTGGCATCCAAATCACAGTTTGTTTGATGATCCATATAATATATGAAGTTTCGGGAGGGTGAAGTAGCATAAAGGTAGACCGGTAACCTTACCTTATATTGGAACCTCAAATCAGATCTAGAGTGTGTGATAATAGTGTAGAGTAAGAATTTGTTAGGTCAGACATCAAAAGAGACTGCGATGTCGATCTAACTAAGTCTCCCATCTTAATGTGCATATGTTGTCAGCCAATCTTAGATCCTATACAGCATCCACTACTGTGCTTAGAAAAGAGCTGACCTAAACAAAATGCCACCAAGTTTTTGAATCTCCAATATATCTATCTTTTATTTTTTCTCCAGCTATGGTGAGGTCATGTCCAGTTTTATTTTGTCATGGGCATATGCAAGTGAAGTCATATGCATGCACATGGTGGTTGCCACTTCCCCTAACTCATCACAGGAAAAGCCAGCGCAATTATCGTCAATTACAAGATGTATGTTTCCTTAGAGGCTAAACATGCTCATGGGAAGGTCTTCTTGCTGTACTTTGAGATGCATGCACGAGTCCATGATTTAATACATAACCTTTCGAGGTTATCAAGACATTGTGACTTGATCCCAAGTGTGTGGACAAATAGGTAAATGGAAGCTAAGACAACTATCTCTACTTGATTGGTTGCACACATGGGAACCGCAAAACATGATGGACTACCATGTCCAAAATAATTTTCATTTGCTTCATACCACTCATTGCATGCTTATCAACCCCTCATCTTGAAGAAAACTTCCACTTGTTGTTGGGTTATAAAGAAACACCCTGGCATTAATTATCTGCCCTTGTCTAGGCATCAGGTTATCTATCATGCGGATCTTATCATTTTGAATTTGATCAGCATCAGCTTACAGGTCCCATGTCACAAACAGGGGTTCGATGTATCCAAATTTGGAATGAGGGTCAAGTTTTATGAAGTTAAGACTTGAAATGTTACAGGTAATCATTAGGAACAAGAGAAGGTGAATATAACAGAAAGGACTTGCGAATGTCCCAATTTTTATGTATATTTCTCTGATCCACAAAAAAAAAAAAAAAGGTGCTAAATCGGGAATAAATCACGCAGAATTAAAAATATCTACGTTTAATTAGTATTGGAAATTTAATAAGGTGCTGTCAATATGGAATCCTCTAGATATCGTGTAATCTAGTCGGATCCACGTGTCGTGGTCACACGGATGATCCACGTCAGGTTGCACCACATGTCTTCGTTTTGGATTGGGGCGTGGAAGTGGACCCCTACGTCCATGTATATGTACAGGTCGCAAGCGGTTGCCGTTCTTCGGCCACCTCGAAGCGCACGTCCATCGCGTTGTTCTCTGCTCTCATCTCAGTTCTCTTCTCTCTCTGTATCTGAGAGTCGAGAAACAGAGTACAAGGGAGATGTTGGGCGCTAAAGGTGGTGCGCTGCCGCTGGCTTCCTTGAACCATATCTCCATCGTTTGCAGATCAGTGGAGAGGTCACTTGATTTCTACCAGAATGTGCTCGGCTTCCTCCCCATCCGGAGGCCCGGATCCTTCAACTTTGATGGTGCCTGGTAAGTTAATTTTCCTGCTCACAAGTAGAGAGAGAGAGAGAGAGAGAGAGTGAGTGAGTGAGAGAGAGAGTACTAAATGACCACTTTTTCTTGGTGATGCGTAGGCTGTTTAACTATGGAATAGGCATCCACTTACTGCAATCTGAAGACCCTGAGAAGATGCCGAGGAAGAGGGAGATCAATCCCAAGGACAACCACATCTCCTTCCAGGTGATTGAATCGATGACCTTTGTTCTTATATATATATATATATATACTGTGTTTTATACCTCCTTTTTCTTCCAAGTGTTATTTGCGGGTGTATTAGAAGATGATGCATACTGTGTTTCTTAACCGAAACACTCAGCACACATTCTTCCGTGGCTTCATTTTCACATACTCCCCCCTCTTTCTTCTTTCCTTTTATCATTATGGTCGTACCAGACGAAGCTATTGATTGACCACAGCGACCAGCCATCAATAAGGCTGTTGATTTAGCAGCAGCCAAGTTGTAATCAGCCATCAATCACATAGGACCACTTTACTGTACAAAAGAACACGCCCTTGTTTCACTCTACTATGAAACACTCAAGTACTTGGAAGAAGCGCACGCATGCGTGCTTAAGCTGTAGGAGAACAGCAGAACATAGCTCAACTTCTACTGCATGAGTTGTCAGCAGTAGAAGATGAATCCGTCGGTGTCGGTACAACTCAATTTTCTCAAGGGAGATTTATTTTAATTTTTTTTGACTTCGACAATGTGTCAAATTGGAGCTTAGTGAGCTTCTCACACTCAGCAGCATTTGACATGATTGTGAAAATGACTCCTGCGCGAGTGCTGCGACACACACAGCTCATACAAAATGGTCGTTCGCTAGTCCTAATTAATGACTCATGCTTTTGTCTTCTTACATACCAATCAAATAGATCTATCACCGAGGTCTTGTTCCTTTGTATGCACTGAGAGACGAGTGTAAAAAAAAAAAAAACATGAAATGACCAAAGCTAGCTGCGCTTATTGATGCATCCAGTGCGAGAGCTTGGCCTTGGTGGAGAAGAAGCTGAAAGAGATGGGCATCCCTTACATCCAAAATCGAGTGGAGGAAGGTGGGATCTACGTGGACCAGTTGTTTTTCCATGACCCGGATGGCTTCATGATCGAGATCTGCAACTGCGAGAACCTCCCGGTGATCTCCCTTTCCGGGGAACCCATTATGGCCTGCAAGCGAGTCAGCTTCACTCCCCAGCAACAGCAGCAGCAACAGCAGCAGCAGTATCTCCCGCAAGCCATCCATGTCAAGGAGGAGCCCTGCGCATGAAGAAGACCGATTAAGCATCTCCTCCTTTCATCTCTTTCCGTTGCTTGCTTGCCTTTTAGTATGTATGTATGTATGGTGGTGTTCTGTTGCTAGGACAGCACGGCTTCTTGTGCCTCGGCAACTCGTTTTGTAGTCGTAATAAGGGCCTGATGAAGAACTCGTTTTGTTTCATCGAAAGGCTTCTTGTAGTAGATGGACATGATGTGGTATCGGTTTTCTGTGGACAAGAGTGACTAATTTTATGCTCATCGTGTTGTCGATGAGACCGTCGACTCGTACGGCTGCCCATCTTCTTCTTTCGACGAGGTTGACAGCAATCACGTCACCCAATGTGCGATTGAAAAGTGGAGGAGTCGGTGATGGGATCGTTTTTATGCCGACATTGGTCGATGCTCGGCGACCAATCGACGGCATCTGCCCAAGAGATGGTCAACTATGGATGGGCTAACAGATGTTACAGTTGACATATGGCCTTTTAGTGGGTCGAGAATCCATTAGGTCCAAATCTAAGCAGTATGTTTGAATCTAACATCAATTCAGTCAAAAATAATAATAATAATAACTCGTTGTCTCGATTTTTTTTTACTCTAAATCATATATTTTAAGACTTTCAATCTTCAACTCATACATCAATATTCTACTAACATTATTTATGTCCATTAAAAAGGATAGACATCCAATGAGGAGAGAGAGGTGAACTGCCATGCCACAACAAATATAATGCATACATACATGATTGCCATTTCTACAGCATGGGATCGTGTAACCTTCCTGGCTTAGTTACCGCCTTCTCGGCTTGACTCGATTAGCAGAGCGGTTCATGCTGAAGACTCCACAGCAAAGGCAAGGAGGGACGTCGGGAGAAGGCGGGTCGTTGGCCGGCGAGACAAAGCCTGCAGGGAAGACGACCTGCCTGCTGCCACCGGTGCTGCTTCTGCGTCCCATCTTTCCCGTCGATCCCATGCTTTTGGAGTGCCTCGGCGGCTCCTCCCTGAATTATGCAACTCCCTCCACCTCTTTCTTCTTTAGCCGACTGAGGTCCCCCGGCAATAACTTCTCATCCCACACCAGCCCTGATGATCCTGACCTCCTGAACGTTGTTACAGATCTTTGCAGCCCAGCCATGTTTCTTCTCTCTCTCTCTCTCTCTCTCTCTCTAGATTTGTAGTTCTAAGGTGAGATAAAACCATGGGAGGCGTGATCTGCCAACATATAGAAGAAGGCTGAAAAAGTGGCAACGTTGACATTGAGAAATAATGTTCATAGTATCTTATTGTAGAATTAATAATAAATTATGTGACGTGGACTGATTCAACTTCATTGGGTGACCAAATTATAAGGTTGCGTTAAGCAACGAAAACAACAGCGGGCCAACCAAACTAAACATTTAGATCGGATAGAAAAGGTAAGGACGTAATGGTTTCGTGTGCTCCAAAGCTTATGCTTGCCATGTAAAAGACGTTCTTAATGCCAACTTGACAACCAGGAGCACATCCGAACGGGAGACTGCCCTCCTCATCCCTATATGTTATCAAGATCGATCGTTTGGTTGACCAAATCAGCGGCTGTCAAGAGGCTGGTAATTGTTTCTATTTCAGTGATCTCTCCTACGCGATTACTTCAAAGAGATTGGATTGACAAGGTTATATATTTAATGAACGTAAGCCTAGAGAGAGAGAGAGAGAGAGAGAGAGAGAGAGATGAGTCTTCTTCATATTCCAAAGAAAAGATACCTTCATGATAACCTTGCGTCATGAAGCCCATTTTGGAAGACATACATAGACATATACCCATGCAGAAAAAGTACTGCAATAACACATGTTGTGCAAGCAAGGTTAAACTTGCAGGAACAAGAGAAGCGTGCGAAGTAAAACTAAAGTAAGAACTCGAGATAGAACTGCTGTATCATGTTGTCCTCGTTCTTCTCAGTATGTCATCTTGCTTATCTCTCTCTATCTTGACTTGTCCTGAAGCTTAGGCACCTAGCCAGAGATTGCATTAAGATACGCCTTAGTTCATCAATAAATTTAATACGGGATCACTGTATGAGATTAATGTTGATTGCTATGAGGAAATAAACAATTTACCGCATCCCTTTGGTGCCTTGCATCGATAACATTCCCTTCTGCTAGCGAAGTTGTGATGATTGCAGCCCGACCTGCATGCCGAAGAATCGAACATGCACAAAATTTATAGCAATGGATAGACAGCGAACGTGTCGACGTGCAAGAGAGATCAAAGGAAGTATGGAAAGGGAAGGATACCTGGTGCACAACCAGTCCCCGGACTTCCAGCCGCCGCCACCGTAGGTGATACCTTGTGAGCCTGCCATTTCACTGTTGTCGAATCCGCCGATGACGCCGACCGCGGATTCATCCCTGAAGGCGCCACACGAGTGGCAGCTGGATCGGCTGGCGAAGTTATGACCGCCGCATGAGCAGTACCAGTCTCCGGGCCGGACGTCCGAGACGACGCCGAAGCCGCCGAACGAGGACCCTCCGCGACCGCCTCCGAGGCCGGCGTAGTCGGAGAAGTCGCCGCTGCACAGCCTGGGGTGACCGCATTGCTGGCAGGAGTCACGCCTGCTGAAGTTGTGATGCTGGCATGAACTGCAGTTCCAGTCTCCTGCTCGCCTGCTCATCTTCCCAACTCCTAACATTTCATAATATATACTTCTCAGAAAATTACCAACAATACACACAATCTAATACTTCCACTTTTATAGTAACACTACTGTTTATTATTTGGTGTATACATATTAATTAGCTTATTAATGGGGATTAAGTGGGTAATGGAGGATGAGCATAACACGAAGTTTGGCGTCGATCATAAACTTTTCTGAACAAAGAAATTAACTCGCATTTATCTATAGGAAGGACAGGATACTAAAATATCTGCAGATATCCAAGAAATAGTATATATACGAACGCAGGTAGGCTAGAGAAGAGAACTCACGGTGGAAGAGGAAGAAGGCGGTATTAGGCTACCTGATCGATAAAAGGTGAGACGGGTGAAGAGCAGGGGACAAGGAATAGGAGACGAGATGAGGCGACTCGATGAGGAGCTCTGCTGCTGTTGTTCTTCGGGTGGATCGGTATGGCTTTTATACATGCTTGGACCTCAATAATTGAGAATCCAGATCAATGTGCGAGTGTGGAGTGCCAGGGGATCGATGTCCTTTCACTTCCTCTCCCTCTTTTTTTTTTTTTTTCTTTTTTCTTTTTCTGTGCCTTTACGCACTGTGGATTCACAATTGAGTCGCTGAAAACATGAAGCGAAGAGACGAGCATCGGCCTCGAGAAGGATGTCGCAGACAAACATTTGTGTGGGAATCTGTGGATAGCTTGCGCAGTGTGAAGCTAAACTATGATAGGACAGAGGGACATCTCAGCCTCTCTCTCTCTCTCTCTCTCTCTGTCAACTTTACATGATTCTCACCCTACAAATCTTCTGTAAAAGGACTTGAAATCTCAATTATTACCCATACACAAATATTCTTTGTTGGGGATTGGTACACATCATTTGTGGCAGCATACAAAACGAGGGTTTATCATATTTTTTTGAATGGAAGACATGGACAGTCGAAGCATTAATTTAGAATAACCATGTCCTTGGAAGAAGCATGGACATCTGGAATTAGGGCGCCAGTTACAGTCTCCGCTGTAGACGAAGAATGGATGTGCCTTCCCCGGGTAACGCTGCCTCCTGCTACTTATACTGCAATCATTTCCGAATGACTTAGCTTTGTTTGTGCAGATATGTCAGGCTCCACCCGTAGCCAAGAATCAATTCCCACTCCATTCCCTCGAGTCATTATCGCATTTGGCGTCCCTTCAACACTAATTTAAAAGGTCGTCGATTCATTCACCTGTGGAAGCTCCAGCAACTCATCTAAAAAAAAAGACCAAAATTGAGATATGCCGAAGATGAAACGGTGTAACACTCACTATCTCTGCGTCGAGGGAGCTGTGTGGATGCATGCCGATATGGATGGCATCCGAGCACGAAGCCACATTGTGGAAACAACATGCATGAACTACTGGTGTCTTCGTGTTAACCTAAGATTGGAGTAGAAGGAACATGAAACACATACATGCACAGTGAGAGCAGACAGCGTGAATATTCTGCTCACCAATTATAGCTTTGAAAGGTGACGACGACCCACATCCTATTCCCCATCCTCGAAAGTAGTCGGTGCTCTTTGCAAACCCCACCCCACACTTTGTAAAGGCCAGTGCATTGGATGAGGCAAAATGGGCCTTTGCTTTATCAAAAAATTTCTTCTTTCAAATGAATATTCTCATACTTGTCAGCTCCAATTTCAAGGGAATCGATACTGTACTCATGTGTGCACTTAAGTTCATGACTTCAAACATCGTTCATTTCCTTTGCCATCAGTTGGAGAGATCACCGTTCGAGTGTTTTGGCAATATTGTTTCCACATGAAGAAGAAAACGCGTAACTTCATGTCGACCTACAGAAATCAGCATACGTACGATAGAGAATTAGCACGTACCAATTTGATCCACCTGTTCGACATTAAGCTGAGCACTGCATGCTCTTTTGAACATTGATTCCTCCCTTTAAATTACCGCAGGCAAAAAGCATCTATTACTGCGGTTGAATCACACATTAATATTGGCGCTTCTTAACTATAGGAATAGAGATTTTTGCAAATAAAACTATCGAGATATATGAAAGAATGAAAGAGAAGGGAAGAGTAGTTGATATGTTCTGAGGGTTAATACAGGAAGACAACGGAAGTAGCCTAAGAGTGTATGTATGGCTTCCTTAGACTATCCTTCTCCATCATTTTTCTTTTTTTATTTATCCAGGTTCGATCCTCTCCTATATTTATCTTTTACACCAGTTATATGTTTACTTATCTTGCTTTTCCTCTTGATCTATCTTCTTTTTCTCCTGCAGGCATTATTTTAGGGTTTGCAACTATCAGGATCGATCACTATGCATGTAGTCTCTCTATATCTTCTCTGTCCCTCGACTACAATTTGCAGAGCTAAAGTAATGGTAAGCTGATACGATTCTCCAGGACAATGATGCCATGAAGATGACCAAAACCCAAAATGCAAGTGTGCTGCATGCTGCATCTGACTAGGAATGTCTTCACCAACTGGCTTCAGCTGTCTCTCTTTTAGGGTTCCTTCTTCCTTATTTTTCATGTACACATTACTAGGTTTAGAGTGTATATATATATATATATATATATATAAGTAGAATAACGTCGTCACTAGGGAAAAAGATAAAGCCGACAATTCAAGCACGTAGAATCTTGGTTTTATGCCGCAAAGTTGCATGCATGTAAAATTGCATGTGGGTGATAAATGACGATGGAGACCTATACGTGTGATCTCCAATGACCTTCATACAAATATAATTCACTTTTTGGTTTTTACGACTCTAAGAGGTTTGTGAAAAGAAGTACACCATCCAACAGTGTTGATGGAAGAGAAGCACTCCTTTTTTTTTTTTTTTCATGGAAGAGAATACCTCGAAAGTGTTGAAATAGGGAATAGAAATGAAAATTCTAATTATTTTATTGATTCATTATTTATTTATATATTAAGAGTAGAATTTCCCTCAACTAACTTACAAAATTTCCTTATTCAGTTGGAAAAATCATATCTAAATACTAAGGACATCAATCTTGAACTAAGTACGTCGATCTTGAATCAATGTCAATGAATCTGAAGTAAAAAGGTCGTATTGTCAACTGCAGTGAAGAACTGATGGCGATTAACTTTGGCAATGATATCAGCCTGACTTAGAAGCTGATGCGACATGAGACCTCAGAGGGTTATCACTAATAGAGGAGATTAATCGACACCAACGATAGATAGCTATAGTTGAGCTGTCATCGATAGTGTCATTGAGGCCTTAATCATTAGCAAGAGGCTTGATTCATCGTTTATTTATACATAAAAGTAGGATTTCCCTCAACTAATCTATAAGATTTACTCATTCAATTAAGAAAATTAAATCTAAATTCTAACTAAATTATCTTCTATAAAAAAAAAAAACATGCGAGGGAACATAAATTGTTGCCCTCATATTAAAAAAAAAGGGACCTTTTCATATTAAGATAGGTACATACACGCTATCATATTAATGATGAGGAAGAAGTGCAACGACACGACTTCTACATGCATGGATGGTTACATTCCTAAAAGCAAGACAAGGGTGGGAAGCAACAAAACAAACACAAGCTAACAAGACAGTCTCACTTGCAACATATTAATTACTCGCCCAATACTTTGGTATTAAACAAAAAGCTGGATCACAAGTAGAACTAATTGGCCCCATTCTTCTCACTCGGTCCATCGTGCATGATCTTTAGTCTCCTTAGGCTTAAGCACCTAACCACAGAGTGTTTCAAGATATAAGTGTCGATCTCTACTAGTTAATTATGTTTGGTCACTATGAGGGTCATTTACCGGATCCCTTAGGTGCCTTGCATCGATAACATTCCCTCCTGCTAGCGAAGTTGTGCTGATTGCAGCCCGACCTGCCAAGATGCATGCAGACACAGATTAGTAGAGTGCGGTTCATATGAAATATATACGCAGACCAAAGCTTGTTCATTCTTTTATGTGTGTCTCTTAACCTGTACTTATTTTTCTGCAAGAACATATAGCAGGAGAACCAAGAGTGCAGTTTAAGCCTCGGACTCTGATACCGTTCACTGATATGGAATGATGACATGCAAGAATAATAGTACGTACGGAAGGAGTATGCAGGATACCTGGTGCACAACCAGTCCCCGGATTTCCAGCCTCCACCACCGTAGGTTATACCCTGTGAGCCTGGCATGTAATTGCTGTCAGACCCGCCGATGGTGGAGTCATGCTTGACGGCGCCACACGAGTGGCAGCTCGATCGGCTGGCGAAGTTGTGACCGCCACATGAGCAGTACCAATCTCCGAGACGGACGTTCCCCGAGACGATGCAGCCAAATGAGGATCCACCGCCGCCGGAGCCGGCGGAGTCGGAGAGGTCGCTGATGGACGACCGCAGGTTACCACATTTCTGGCATGCATCGCGCCAGCTGAAGTTGTGGTGGTGGCATGACCAGCAGTTCCAGTCTCCTGGCCACCTGCTCATCTTCTCAGGTCCTAATGATCATTCATCATGGGGATGAGAAGTAGTACACATAAGCTCTTTGTGTAGCAAGCAAAAGCTGAGTTCGCTGGCTGAAGTAGGGAACGACGAGGGAGAGAGGGAGGCAGAAGACGTTTCATTCTTACCTGAATAATGGAAGGTGAAATAGATGAGGAAGGGTCTTAGTGAGAGCCAGATCTGCTGTTGTTTGCTTGGGGTGGGTGCAGCAGCTTTTATACTTGCATGCCATGGGCCTCAATAATAATTTGGTGAATAAGAGTCTTCCAAGGAAATCCAGACAATTAGGTTTTGGGTTGTCTAACCTTAGGGTTTTAATAGGACAGTGCCAGATGCGAAAAATATGTGATGTTTCTGGATTTCTCTAGGTTATCTACATAGTGTGCTTTATATAATTTTTAAAGATAATGAGTGAAAGATATAAATTTTTCCACATTTATACGAGAAGGGGTCGATTAGTATATATATATATATATATACATCCTTTTATTTTCATGTACATATATAATACTAATGCGAATTGAAATTTCTTTATATATAAGACATCCGGACAACCTAATATCTATCATTTATAATATATCTATCATTTATAATAGATTTAAGTTTCATTTCAATCCCTATTATTTTGCTCGTGTAACTCTTAAATTATTATCGTCTGCTCATATATTTTAGAAAATGTGGTGTATAAACCATTTATGTCAATTTTAGAGTGCACTTATGTTACATATTGATTCATAATAAACTATTAATATAATAATATATATAATTGAAATTAAAAAAATTAAGGCATCAATCAATGGCGAGAGGAGGCGTTATCGTGGAAACTATCACCAATAGCGGCACTGAGCTGTTGTTGCCTAGTATGGCGTCATACACATGCATCCTCTCCTATGTTGACAACGAACTCAATAGCTTTTAGTCCTGTATCGAGTGGATGTACTTCGACCAGTCCGATACTAGGCACACAATGGTTTCTCGATCTCTCTTCCTCTTCCTGGGCGTTTTCGTTCCTACTACCTCCCACTTTGTTATCTCCTGTAACCCCACCCACTGCGCCTACAACGTGGTGGTCCAGCTCTCCCTCGCCCTTCGCCTCCGGCCTCTCCTACCTCTGCCTCTTCACCGAGAGATGGCTTACAAGGTATGGTGATGCTCGTTAAGATCAGAGTGGGTGTCGTTCGTGGTGGCCGATAGTGCCATGGTGATATGTATCCTAGAGTTGACGTGATTAGAATGTCACGTAAGTAAATTATAGCAAATATTAACTTAGACTTGACGGGTGAGAGTTATATGCTATATTTATGAAAATATAATAGTTATTTTAAACACAAGTAAACATGACCAAAATACCTAAAATAAACACTAACCCTTTTAAAATAATATGATAAATCATAGAATATTGATGAACATGATATTAGAGTAGGCTTTGAACACTAAAAGCGGTTTGAGTTTGCATATCAGAACAGAATGACTTAGCTTGAGGGTGCGCTACATACCACAGCCTCCATTCCAAGCTAGGAATCAAATTCCATGTGGGCATGCAAATCAATCCCACCCACTTCAACCCCTCAATCGTTAACAATAATGCAAAAGGACGGCATGGATTCACTCCGGGAAAGCTTATTAGCTTCATAATTTAGAGCATCGAGTTGTCAGCGTAGGTTCGCTCCCAACGACGGCATGCATTGCACTCGATCGGCCCCATCTCAATTCCATCAACAGATGGAAAACGAATAATATGATCCATAAGACGCGTTAGGGACGACGTCGACGCCGTGTGGAATCGATCTGAAGTAGGTCACCCTGCGATTGGAGATGACACAACACGCATGGAACGCCATTACATCTACAGCAGACACTGTGAACCACCCACCTCGTTGTTCTCGTTTCAAACTACGTACACTTTCCAAAGGCAACCTGTTGATGATGGGCAAACAAAACAAAAAAAAAAATGGCCTTTGTTTTGTCGAAATTTATTTCTTTCAAATGAATCTTCTTGTGCTCATGCAACCTCCTCGAGTTTCATGGACATCAATGCTCTCTCTGCTCTCTTGTATACACTCACTCATTGTTATGGACACCATTGTCTTTGCCATTGGTTTGGAGGGGTCACCGTCCGAGCTTTTCATGAGCAACGAGATGATTGTCTCTGGTTCTTCCATCTGCACTCTACGCAACTCAAGAAAAGCTACTGGTGTCTCCATCTCAACGACGTCACAGATCATCCTAACCAGACCAGAGGTGAAGTGAAGTGATGCATAGACTTTGGAGTGCAAAAGATCAAAATAAAAAAAACATCAAAAAAAGATATCTAGTCGCATTATAATATATATATATATATATATAGTACAGTACAGTACACATAAATAATCCAGCTTGTTAGCGAAGTTATTCGTAGTGGTAGGCCCAATTGCCCTAAAAATTACAGCGGCACAGTGGAAACATATACATCATGCCATGGGACCTACTTGTCGAGCTTTGACGATGCTCACGGAAGCATTTCCCGAGAACATATCCCATCAGCTCACCATTATATACTTAGCTCTATCTTCTTCTCAGTATATGTACTGCGACCAACAGCAGATCGTAAATGGAGAGAACATATGCTTGTGCCAAAATAATAATAATAATAATAATAATAATAATAATAATGGGCCATAGAAATAGAAGAGAAAGGTTAAGATGGTAAAAAAAAGGGCCAAGGCTTCTTCCACGACACTGACCGGGAATGTTGGAAATAATTAAATTACTTAAGATAAAGTTAAAGTAATTAAAATTAGATAAAGATTTAAATATAAATCTAGTTTAGATGAGAATATGATTAGTTTAGATGAGGGTAAGATTTATTAAGATATGATAAATTTTTTAGTATTTTAAAATATTTATATTTTATCTTTTAATCAATATAAATAGGTGCTCTTGCTTAATTTTAAATCACTTTGGACTTCTAATTCAAAGTACTCCTGATGTTCTCTAAGGAGTACATCCTTAAAAAAAGAAGGGAAGATTAGTATATTAAAAAAACAGAGAAAAAGAGAAGATGATAGGTTAAAAATTTAAAAGCTTTAGATGATCTCAAGTGAATAGATCTTCATATGAGGAGGACGAGGCCAATCAAATGAAGGTAACAAAAAACTTGAAAATATTTTTGTTGCAAAAAAGAACATATTGAAAAAGATTATTGGTATAAAAATAAAATTCTAAATGTTCCTTTATGTTTTTATTGTGGAAAATATGGATATGTTGAAAAAGATTGTTGGAACAAAAATCAAACAAACTATCATGAGAAATATTCTAGATCTGTTTGATTTTTGGATAGTGAATATAGTAATGACAGGGATAAAAGTTTGTTTGCTTAATGATTTGGTCAGATCTACTATGCATATGGGAACAACTAGTAAAAAAGATATTATGTTATTTTTGATGATGAAAAATACCTGATTTATGATAAGAAAAGTAAAAACTTAATAGCAATGATAAGGATGACAAAAAACAAAGTGTTTGCCTTATTATTTTCGGATTTTGCTACTTCTACTGATGAATCAATATTATGGCATAAAAATTATGATCATCTAAATTTATGTAGATCTATGCAAACTATCTCAAATGATGCAGGTCATAATGTTGATGATACACATATACAGAAAAGGGTTAAGCTCTAAACTCTAAGAATAATAATGAAAGTACACACACATAGTTGGAAGAAGTTTATGTTGATGTGAAGAAAGCTAAGAAAAAAAAAGAAAGAGAAAGCTTCCGCATACAGAGTGATTCAATCCTATAAATACAGAGTCTCCATCATATCATCAAAGATCCTACCTAAGAGAAAAATATTAAGAGAAATGATAAAAGATTTCAAGTCAGAAGTTTTCAAAGATCTATAGATAAAAAAAAAACATAAGACAATCGCTACAGCAACGAAGATCAATTTACCAACATATTCACAAAAAATATATTTCTTTGAAAATAAATTTTAAATCTTAAATCTTACCAACAAAATATATTGAAATTATTCTCGGTGTCTTTTACTATTCTTTTAAGTAAATAATGTTTAAGTAAATTTTAGGGTATACATCGGAATATTGTTTTCCATATTTATCTAAGAATATCCATTTAAAAGAGAACTCACTATCTACTAGCCTTTAGAAAGTGGGAGCTCTAAAAGAGGAGGAGCAGCTCCTGTTGAGGATGAGGAATGAGAGGTGGGTCGACGTTCCCTTCCAAAGCTATAATTAGTGAGCCTAATATTCACGTTGTCTGCTGATATATACTGTACAATATTACCTGCGTTGCTGCATATATGTTCCTTCCTACCCAATCCTAACCCAACACCGAGGCACACTACTTCACGTTGATTCCCCATGGCTTCATGCTCCCGATGCCATGCATGCATGTCAGCATCGCCACCCCCTCAATATGTACAGTTTCTTCCTTCTATCCGATAATGGTGCAGTGGTCGATTTTGTTGAACGTTTAGTCTTCTATATGTTGGTAGATTTGTGAACAATAATACGCTGAAATGAGAGCTAATCCAGCAGATGTCGGATACAGTTATGGGGATTGTAATGGTATTGTCGACACAGAATTGATTCCGAGCTCTATCGACCGGAACAAGGAGGCTGAGATAGTGTTGATTCAACTATCGTAAGTAATTGCATGTTTGAATTGAATGTTAGTACTGACATAAGGATGCCGATGGGATATTAATCACCACCTAAAAGGAAAACAAAAAGCAGCTTTGGGCATGGATAATAATTGAGATTTCACGTTCTTTTATGAAGATATGAAGGGTAAGAATCATTTAAAGATAAGAGATAGAAAGAGAGAGAGAGATGTATCTCTCACGCAGATTTATTTGTTATATCCCTAAGGACGATTCTATTCTTATCTTTCAATTTTAATTTCTGCGACTCAATTATTTGGTGAGTATACATGCATGGACCAACCAAAGAAGGACATCAGTTGATACGTATGGTGCATGCAAGTATAAAAAAGCTTATCCAACCCACGAGAGCCCCTCACCGGCCGCGCCTCGCCTCGTCTCCCATTCTTTATTCTCTTCTCTTCATCTTTCATTGATCAGGTAACCTAATACTAGCTTCTTCCTCCTCCACCATTACTCGGCTGTTGCTATCTTATTTGTGTGACGGAACTCTCAAGAGGAGTTTGATACATACTTCCCATTCACACACACACAAACACACATATATATGTTTTTATATAACCCATTTGACTCATATCAACGTACTTTCTTGCCGTCTTCTTATCACGCATGCACGCTTCTTGTCCTGTTAGTGTTTCATTGCCCGCTTGCTTTCTTAATCTCCCGGAAATATTATGAAATGGTAGGGGGGTTGAGAAGATGAGCAGGTGGCCAGGAGACTGGAACTGCTGGTCATGCCACCACCACAACTTCAGCTGGCGAGACTCGTGCCAGCAATGTGGCAACCTGAGGTCGTCCAGTGGCGACCCTTCCTACGCCGCTCTCGGAGGTGTTCGTGGAGAGTCCTCATTCGTCTTCAGCGTCTCGGATCACGTCCGGCCTGGAGACTGGTACTGCTCCTGCGCCGCTCATAACTTCGCCAGCCGATCCAACTGCCACTCTTGTGGTGCCTCCAAGGATATTGACCACAATGAGATGCCAGGCTCACAAGGTGTCGCCTACGGTGGCGGCGGCTGGAAGTCCGGGGACTGGTTATGCACCAGGTATCATCATCCTGTATACCCGGCCCGGCTCCTTCTGCACTCGCTTCTCTCCTCCATGTCATGTCTACCAGTGCAGAGACTCGCTGTTCTCCTCAAGCCATACCATCCGGCTCCTTCTGCACTCGCTTCTCTCCTCCATGTCATGTCTACCAGTGCAGAGACTCGCTGTTCTCCTCAAGCCATACCATCCGGCTCCTTCTGCACTCGCTTCTCTCCTCCATGTCATGTCTACCAGTGCAGAGACTCGCTGTTCTCCTCAAGCCATACCATCCGGCTCCTTCTGCACTCGCTTCTCCATGTCATGTTTACCAGTGCAGAGACTCGCTGTTCTCCTCAAGCCATACCATCCGGCTCCTTCTGCACTCTCTTCTCTCCTCCATGTCATGTCTACCAGTGCAGAGACTCGCTGTTCTCCTCAAGCCATACCATCCGGCTCCTTCTGCACTCGCTTCTCTCCTCCATGTCATGTCTACCAGTGCAGAGACTCGCTGTTCTCCTCAAGCCATACCATCCGGCTCCTTCTGCACTCTCTTCTCTCCTCCATGTCATGTCTACCAGTGCAGAGACTCGCTGTTCTCCTCAAGCCATACCATCCGGCTCCTTCTGCACTCTCTTCTCTCCTCCATGTCATGTCTACCAGTGCAGAGACTCGCTGTTCTCCTCAAGCCATACCATCGTACACCACCCCGTCAAGTATATGTGCACTACGCATTATACAAGATCAGACTCGCTCTAAAAATTGGTGCTCCTCTCTTCGGCAGGTCGGGCTGCAATCAGCACAACTTCGCTAGCAGAAGGGAGTGTTATCGATGCAAGACACCAAAGGGATGCGGTAAATGACCCTCTCCATCACACTACTCCATCTTCTCATGTTCATCCAATATTTAATTACTCAATGGGTAAACGATTACTTAATTGTGTCTTCTAGGCATTTAAATAAAGGCTATGGAAAAATGCCGGAGAGAGAGGCGACATGACCGACTGAAAAGAGTGGGATTAATGCTTCCTACCACCTATAATGACTTTGAGGATTAACGATGTTTCATGTACGAGTTCTGTGTTGCTGCACTTCATCTCTATGGATGTGCGCGCGCGTTGTATGTCTTCTAAAAATGGGACTTTTCTTTGTAGTTTCAACGAAGTCTCTTTTTTTTTTTCTGTCTTTCAAAACTTAAAAAAAATTATTACATTAAATATATGCAACAATAAACTAACGATCGGGATGTTTTTAACACTTATTATCATAAAAAAAAAGTTGAATATTTTCAGTATAGGCTTTAGTGCATTTATTAAGTCCAATGCTCCACCTATTTATTACATGGAGAATGGAATACAATGTAAAATCTAAAGCTTGTAGTAGTAAGTTATGGGTCAATCACAATTTCAGGAATTCCTGTCCAAATTTGTGAACCACAAATCTAATTCGAATGATAATTTTCTCAAGAATATTTGTTTGAGAGAAGAAATATTGACAAAGGAATGAACTCATTTTTCTCCATATATCTATCGACTTCTTACAAAAAAACTGGAGTGTGAAAAGAGGCCCGACTCCAATTTATATCGTTTCTATATTTAAATCAATCATTTCTTGCATGTATTAATCCTAACTCAAGTAATGATGTCACTCTCTAAAACACATATTGTTAGCATATAACAATTGTAACTTAAGCATAGAACGACATCCATTTCCAGTTAATCTCACGCGGACATCAAAACTGCCCCTCCCTTATCTTCTTTTCCTAGTGGTGTTACTCTACATTTATACACTGTTTCAACCTGTGATGTACAGCAAGCTACATATAAAAAATCCAGAATGGACGCAGAAAGAGAGCTCAAGGATCAAAAGAGGTAAAAAACCTATACACTATGCCATGCAATCCACTTGTTGGTTGCTTTTAGTTTCACAGTTTTTGTATTCAAGAGAATAAGGATAAAAAATAGACTTATCTGTTTAGTGATCCTGAGAGTAGGAAATCCGCCCAAGAATGATGCCACGAGAAAGAAAAGATAAGGCAAGATAAACACGTAACATAATGGGTCAAAAAAAAGAGAGGGGACTGAACCTGGATAATTGCCAAAAAGATGGAGAAAGAAGCACTTAGATCCAAGGAAAAGAAGGTACAGACCATACTCTTAGGCTTCCTCCCTCCAGTGTCTACCTTTGGACAAACTCAAAAATCTTTTTCTTTGAAGAGTCCTGTAACTGGTGCATGAAACGCAAATTCACTGTCATATCAGTCCACTACTGTCAAGAGACAGCTCTGATTCAATGTTTATGCTGCGCACACATTTATCATAGATAAAAAGCAACAAAAGAATGGCGGCAAAAAGTTGTAGATGCTGCTATTTTCGATTTATCTATCAGATGTATACTCGATTTTAGAGAAGCATCCAGTGCTCAGGTTTCGAACGACTGGATCAATTTGGCATATGCTCATGTATGCGTAGATTATTGCTTATTTTTCTGGAGGTCGATAGTCACCTACCTCTCTCTCTTCTTCATGTGTTTGACTGGGAAAAATTATTGCTAAAGCTCAAAAATGGCGACCTGATGATCTGCACCCGATGGAGGAGAGAATGATGTCCTCAAGGTATGAGCTATATAAGGTGCATACATCAGAACATTGTTGATTTCTTTATACTTGGAGTTTAGTTCTCTATGGTGCCTAAGAATGAATATTCATTTGACCTGAGAGAAGGAAGGAAAATTTTTGACATAGTAAAGCCCATTTTGTTCCCCATCTAATAAAAGCCTTTAGATAGTGGAGTACTTTGAAAAGGAGGACCGACGCCTTTTGAAGGTGGGGAATAAGGTGGGGAGGGGAGGGTCGTTCCTTTCCAGAGCTATAATTAGTGAGAGCATAATATTCACGTTGCCTGCTGATTCTGTACATGTAATGTGTTCCATGTTCCTTCTAACCCAATCCTAGGTCAACACGAAGGCACCAGTTCATGTTACATTCCACGTGGCTTCATGCTCTTGACGCCACGTAGACGTCATCCCCCAGGAACAAGATCATGTTCTCGTTGTGATATCGTTGAAACCCTAATATTGTTAGATTTGTCAGACAATGTCAACGGGGAGCAGACAACCCGAAGCTGACTGACGAAGCTAAGCTTCCAAAAGTGAATCCATGGCCTTTTCAATTATTGTTAAAGGGGAAGCTAAATGCGATAATGACTCGAGTGATCGGAATGGGTACTGTCGCCTGCCAACATGGGAATCGATCCTGCACAGGAACCCTAAGTCTTTTTAACGTGATTTCAGGATAACTGGCAGCATCACTCGGGGAAGACGCATTCGTTCACCCACGGAGACTCCAACTGAGACTCTAGACAACGACGTGGTTCTCTAGTAGATGCTTAGAGTCATCTCCGTTACATAATTGTTACTAAGATTCTTGAATTCAGCCATCGTTTATATGTGTGAAAAAGAGAGGCATAAAGAGACAGACAGATAGAGAGAGAGAAGAGAGAGAAGAGACGTGTGTGGGTAATAATTGAGATTTCATGTCCTTGAGCAGAAGATTTGTAGGGTGAGAATCGTGTAAAGATGAGGGAGACTCAAATCACAGTTTATCCTTCTCAAGGCAGATTCCTATTATTTTGTTTCGAGTTTTCTGCAACTCTATTGTTCTGTGAGTGCATGCTCAAAAGGACATGATTCTCAATTATTGAGGTCCGAGCATATATAAAAGCCACGCCGATCCACCCAACGAACAACAGCAGCAGAGCGCTTCACCGAGTCGCCTCATCTCGTCTCCTATTCCTTATCCCCTACTCTTCATCTGTCTCACCTTTTATTGATCAGGTAACCTAATGCCACCTTCTTCCTCTTCCACCAAAAAAGTTTATTTATGTATATATACCTTAAGATATATATGCTATTTCTTGGATTTAATATGCAGATAGTTTTTTGTCGGGTCCTTCCTATAGATAAATGCGAGTTAATTTCTTTGTTCAGAAAAGTTTATGATTTTGAGTCTTCGATGATCGACTCCAAACTTCTTGTTATGCTCATCCTCCATTACCCACTTAATCCCCTCTAGTAAGCTAATTATTATGTATACACCAAATAACAAACAGTAGTGTTACTATAAACTTGGAAGTATTAGATTGTGTGTATTGTTGGTAATTTTCTGAGAAGTATATATTATGAAATGTTAGGAGTTGAGAAGATGAGCAGGCGGGCAGGAGACTGGAACTGCAGTTCATGCCAGCATCACAACTTCAGCAGGCGTGACTCCTGCCAGCAATGCGGTCACCCCAGGCTGTGCAGCGGCGACTTCTCCGACTACGCCGGCCTCGGAGGCGGTCGCGGAGGGTCCTCGTTCGGCGGCTTCGGCGCCGTCTCGGACGTCCGGCCCGGAGACTGGTACTGCTCATGCGGCGGTCATAACTTTGCCAGCCGATCCAGCTGCCACTCGTGTGGCGCCTTCAGGGATGAATCCGCGGTCGGCGTCATCGGTGGATTCGACAACAGTGAAATGGCAGGCTCACAAGGTATCGCCTACGGTGGCGGCGGCTGGAAGTCCGGGGACTGGTTGTGCACCAGGTATCCTTCCCTTTCCGAACTTTCTTTGATCTCTCTTGCACGTCGACATGTTCGCTGTCTATCCATTGCTATAAATTTTGTGCATGTTCGATTCTTTGGCATGCAGATCGGGCTGCAATCATCACAACTTCGCTAGCAGAAGGGAATGTTATCGATGCAAGGCACCAAAGGGATGCGGTAAATTGTTTATTTCCTCATAGTAATCAACATTATTCTCATATAATGATCCCAAACTAAATTTATTGATGAACTAAGACGTATCTTAATGCTATCTCTGGGTAGGAGCCTAAGCTTCAGGACAAGTCAAGAGCGAGAGAGAGATGAACAAACTGAGAAGAACGAGGACAACATGACAAAGCAGTTCTATCTCAAGCTACTACTTTAGTTTTCCTTCTCTCGCCCTTCTCTTGTTCCTACAAGTTTAACCATGCATGTACAACTTGTGTTGCTGCATGGGTATATATGCGTCGTGTATTTATATGAAGCATACATGGAAGGTACCCTTGTCTTTGTAATAGAAGAAGACATGTTATATTACGTGCATGTTATATTCCTGGAATAATAGTGCATAAGGTCGCAAGTGATAAAACATTAAGAGACATAGAAAACTTGCTTTATTTTCATAATTCATTATCAATTTATACTTTGAATATGATGAGTTTTCATAATAGATTAACATTTAATTCTTATCTAAATTAAACTCTCATCTTATCTCATATATATCTCATCTAATCTTGTCTGTTAACATACCTTCACAAGAGTGAGCTCCTGTCAAGTACGTTGATCTTGGATATATGTAATGAAAGTAATTTGCGAGTGAGCAGCTTCGTGAGAGAGTTTAACAGTTGATCAACCATGTGAATATGAGAAACATATAGTTTTTGATTAATAATTTGATCTCGTACAAAGTAAAAGAGAATGGCTATATGCTTCATATGAGAGTTAAATACTAAATTGACACATAAATATGTATCTCAGATATTGTCACAGTATATAGTAAGAGTAGTAATGGAGCATATGTCAAATTTATTGAGCAGATTCCTGATCCAATTAAGTTTTGCAACAACAATGGCAATCGAATAATATTTAGCTTTAGTTATCGATCGGGCAATTGTCTTTTATTTCTTAGAACTCTAACCGGTAGGATTGGCTCCAAAGAAGACAATGTACTATGACATGGATATTATTATATCATCAAAATTCTTAACCCAATCAGTATTAACAAAAGCATGTTGTTGAAGTGGGGAGTGTTTGTAAAGAAATATGTCATAGTGGAGAGTTCCATTAAGATATCATAAAACCCACTTAACCACTGACCAACGCATGGTAGACGGTTGATACATAAAATGTGATAACTTGTTAACCGCAAATGAGATATAATCGAGTGAGAGCTAAGTATTGTAAAAAGTCAAATACTTGTCGATATTGAGTAGAATTTATAGCGGGGCTTCCATTATTTAACTTGAGTGATTCACTAGTTGAGAGAGGAGTTGAAATAGCTTTTGTCTCCTGCATATTCGTCTTCGATAGTAAGTCCTAAATATACTTTCATTGTGAGATAAAAAATCCCGAAGAAGTATACGTTGCTTCTACACCCAGAAAATAATTCAAGATACTGAGATATTTGAGAGAAAATTTATTGGCCAATTATCTGAGGAACATTATGATCTTCATAGAATTATTATCCATTACAATAATATGATCAACATAGACTAGAATATATATTATACTTCCAGATTATTGAAGGATAAATAAGGAGATATCATACTTGGAATTTATGAAGCCAACTGATGTAAAAAATGACTCAAGTTCTGTGTACCAGACTCATGGAGCCTGATGAAGTCCATATATTACTTTATGGAGTTTACACACATGTTTCAGATATTGAAGATGGAGAAAATCAAGAGGTTGCTCCATGATGACATCTTCTGTTAAGGTCCTTTGTAAACAAGTATTATTCACATTAAGTTATCACAAATGTTAGCCTTTTGAGATAACCAAAGTTAGAATAAGTTGAATTATTGTTAGTTTTACAACATGACTGAGCGTCTTTATAAAGTCAACACTAGGAAGTTGATGAAAACCTTTGGTCACTAGGCTCTATCAATGGACCCATCTGGGTTCCGCTTAATTCAAAAAACCCACTCATACCCGATGACATTTTGTGTGGGATGAAATGAGAGTAGTGTCCAAGTAGAGTTATGAAGAAAGTCATCATATTCTTCACACATGGCTTTATGCTAGTGAGAGGATTTTTGGGCTTGAGTGATTGCAATGGGTTCACTGGTCTCAAGGGATGAAGTTACAGTAGTGTGTAGATCAATAACCTATCATGGTTTAAAAACACCACTTTTAGATAGTGTTGTCATTGAATGTCTAAGGGGTTGAGGTCATAGTGGTAGAATGGGTGACGAAGAAGCACTTACACAGGGTGTGTCAGATTGAGGGACATCAGTTCTATTAGGTTGAGAGGAGGGTAAAGATAGTGATTGAGTTTCCAAGGGTCAGATGTCAGCATTAGGGAATACTTATGAAAAAGGAAGATGCTGAACCAGGGGAATACAAGAGTGTATATCCGGAATGGGTGATTATGGTGGAGACTCGTTAGATGAGAGTAATGATATACTCCACTAGTGTATATTTGTTAGAGTAGCTTGCATAATAAGAGACTTGAAATGATAAATGAAAAAGATAACTCCACAAAGACGACATGGTGGGACACAAAGACTTTGTGAGTCTGAGGATAGTAGCATCGATAAGCATTGTGTTCAAAAGAGTATCCGATGAAGACACAATGCTTGGACTTTGTGATGCATAAGGACATAGCCATGAATATCATACATGACCAAAAATCCTAAGTTTTTGAAGATTTGGGGATTTATGACATAATTTTTCAAATGACAATTGATAGTGGAGGACTGGGGTAAGCATGCGATTAGTGAGATAGACTACCATCTGAAAGACTACAGACCAGAAAATAGATAAGGAGTTATGATGGAGAAGTGTGAGACCAATTTGAACTATATATCGATGTTTTTGTTCGGTCAAATTAACTAATTGGGGAGTGTATGGAGGAGACTTGAGATGTTGAATACCACAGGTCGAAAGACATGATGTGAGTGCTTGATATTCACCCTCACCGTCAGAATAAATCATTTTAATTATAGACTGAAAAATGTTATCTACCATCTTTCTTAAGTTAATAAAGATTATTGAAACTTCAAACTTTCTTAAGTTAATAAAGATTATTGAAACTTCAAACTTATGATGAAGAAAATAGAACCAAGTATACAAATAGTCTACAAAAATGACATATAATATATACTTATCAAAGGAGATAACTGGAGTAAGACCCCAAATGTCAGTATAAAGATTTTCAAATGGTTTTGTGCCAGAAACAAAAGAAATTTCAAATGGGAGTCAATGACTTTTATTACTAAGATAAGAATTACAATGATTAAAAATGTAATTAGCTCTAAGAGTAGGAAGAGAATAACGAGAGACTAACTTTTGTTGAATTGAGAAAGAGGGATGACCAAATGACGGTGCCACTCATCCACTGGAGCAATAACAAAGGAGTAGGCAGTGGGTTGGATGACCGATGACCACTGATATATGTTGTCTTTACTCTGGTCCTGAGGTAACGATGCCCCCGTGCTCAAATCCTTGATAAGAAATGAGTCAAGAAATAATTCAATGGAAGTATTATTTTGTTTATAGAATTGAGAGATAGAGATAAAATTTTGCTTAATATTAGAGAGCACACAATACACCATCGAGTGTAACGTTAAAATTATGCGAATTAAACATCGTAGAACCAATATGAGTAACGGGGAGATGTTTACCATCACCAATGATGATATCATCATTACCATCATAATTGTTATGAATGGATAAATTCTGAATATCTTAGGTGATGTAATGAGAGGTGCCAAAGTCTATAATCCAATAATTTTGATCAGTAGTCGAAGTAGTCATGAGATGTGCCTGGGGTAAGTTGGAGGAGGCCGAAGGTCGAGGGCGAGAGCGATAAACTTTAGCGGAGTAACCAACATTATCAGACAACTGGTAAACTATTATTTGTTGAGTTGTGGGAGCCGGATTCCAGGGCTAATGATAATTGAAATGACCACCTTGATTATAGTGAGACAAATGAGGGGAGTTGTTTTGATACCCACTAGTGTTGGCGGCACCTGACCCAAACCCTTAGTGACAGACTTAGAATACTGATTGAGCTTCTGTTTTGACTTGTGACTGACTTGAGCAGTGATAGGTGGTCCTGGTACCTTATCCTCATGTTTCAAATACATAGAGTTCTTCAAATGATAGTGGCGAGTCACATGCCTATATTACTGTTGTCATTTCTTTGTATTTAGCCCCAAGACCATTAAGAGTGTGAACAATAACTTCTTCATCACCGATATAATGACTTATCAAAGTTAAATCATCGATGATTATTTTTATATTTTGAAGAAAATCAGCAACAATAGTACCCTCTTGTTTTGTATTCATGAGATTAGATAGCAGACTGAGCTTACATGTATGAGAACGACTTGCCAAGGTTATTGTAACTTACTCCATACTTTAGCAGTAGTATCACACGAGGAGATGATTAAAATGAGAGATGTAGAGACTGAAGCTTGTATTTCTTGAAGGATAAGATGATCTTGACGGAACCATAGTTTATACTCTAGATTTGGTACCGAACTAGATGCACTAGGTGGGTTGATCATCATCGATGGAGCACGAAAAGAATTATTGATATAACAAGCAGATCATACCCAAGTAGAAGATTAGAAAACTAGGCACACCAAGAGATATAATTGTTGCTTTTGGATAACTTGAAAGGGATGAGAGTTGCGACATTGATGGAGATGAAACTTGGAGTAGCAAAAGTGCTATGATTTCTTGCAAGAAGTGTAATAGGCATGTCATATGCCGACGATGAAGATATAGTAATGTACCGATTTGAGGATAAAGCATTGTTGAAATCTAGTGAAATTTGTGAAGATATAGTGGTCTTCGACAATAAGGCCGAAGACTAAACCGAAGCTGAATGCCAAGCTTGTTGCCGCTCCTACCAAGCCACAAGCTAAACCCACAGGAGCGGCAACAAAGCACAAGGGGAAGCCAAAAACTCTAATGCCCATGAAGCCAAAGCCAAAGCTGACGATTATGAGGCCGAATGGTGGTGCAACTAGGCCGATGCCGAGGGTGCCCATGCAGTCAGCTAAGGTAGCGATGACCTCTGCCAAGGAAAAGAGGTGGAGTCCTTGTACACCTCTACATTTAAGGCCAAACTCCAATCCTAGCAGCCTAGGTCTATACGAAGGCCCTCATCAGGAAGAGAGGTGGAGGAGGGCGCCGATGGCAGCGGTGTAGCGAAGGATCGAGGGCTGCTGCAGCAGCAGTAGGGGAGATGCATTTGGCTGCAGCTATAGGTGCAACTATTACGGGTGAAGATGGGGTGACCTCTGGCGGTGACTTCCCGGTGTCGATGGGTGTCACTAGCTCTGCGATCCTTTCTCTGCTACACGTGCTGCTATGTGCGTTGAAGAAGAAGACAGTGTAGGTGGGTTGTAACGGTGGATCGAGGGTGGGTGGCACGACCATCGATGGGCACAGTTGGAAGATTACCGCGGAGAGACGAGGAGACACAGGTGGTGTCCGCAAGGTTGAGCGAGAGGGCTGCCAGACTAATGGAGGCCAAGGAGGGATAAAGAAGAGAAGGGTGTGGCTAACAATGGAGGAAAGACAGTGGGCGTATTACTGCGTGCGTTGTTGGAAGGGAGTGTTGTTCTATTTTTTCTATCGAGAAATAGAGATCGCGTGACCAGCGGCTACAGCTTCATAGAAGAGGAGTCAACAGGCGGTGGCCCTTAGAGCAAGTTCAATGTACTGATACCATGATAAAACAAGAGAGGAAGAAGAAAACTTAGCTTTATTTCCATGATTCATCATCGATTTATATACTTTGAAGATGAGGATTTTTCACAATAGATTAACAACATCTAAATCTTATCTAAACTAAACTCTTAAATGATCTCATCGAATCTTGCCTGTTAACACCGAGAATGAATTGGCAATATACATTTGATACAATTCACACCAACACACACACACAAAAGGTTAGGCATTCCCGTGCACTTACGGAAATCAATGAATGAAGGCTATAGTTGCAACCAGTGCATTTACAATTCATGCTCCTAATTGTTTGTGGTATTATTGTGGATATAAGGTTTAGAGAATACTAATTATGTGGTATTCTCTAAACTTAATGCAACTTAATACTAATATATGTTTAATCTAGGCAAAGAGCTACTCAAAACCTGAGGAAATGTTTTCATCCTCCCCTTTAGAAAGATTCTTCTCCCACCCTACAAGTAGATGTCATATATAGATACTATAATGTGTCCCATACAAAATGTGGCCGTGGAAATGTTTTATGAGGTACTACAGCAGGACTATTTTAAAGATTAAATAATTCTCATGTAAGTATACAACTAAAATATCTCCATGAAACTTCAAAATCCATTTTGAATGAAATATACATCAACTAAAATAATTCAATCATTGTGCAACTTATTTAAGTTGATAGAGTTCTTGTTTCTATATTATTTAGGCGTTATTTTGATTGTTTGATGACTCTTTTTTGGTCCAATTTGATGAAATCGTTAATCTTTCACTTTTTGATGCTTAATTATTAAATGTAAGCTAAAAATGATCTCAGGTATGGCAACATAAAAGATTCATAGTTAATATTACCTTTAATTTAATATCAGCCATGTAATTTAAGAGTCCCCTCAATCTTAATCATTTAGGTGGATAATTTGGACTTGAAATAAAACTTAATCTGAAAGAAATCTCCTGGAGATTTAATGGATTTGAGAAGGTAAAACATTAGAAAAGATCTTATCCAAATGGACTACACTAAATCCGAAGTATTACAAAAATAAGTTCACAATTTTTATAAAGAAAATTGATGGCGATTCTAGCAAAATTAGATCATCTTTGGGATATAAATTTAATAGTCTCCTACTTGATCTAACTATACTACACTAAAAAAATGTTCTAATTGGTTAATTGCATGCAATATGTACATTAATGAAAATAGAGAATTTTTTTTCTAGATCAAAATCTCAAAACATTTGCGGTGGCATAAGTGAATATGATTGAAAAATTGCATTGGAGCTCAATCATAGGAATATACTTAAAAAGTCCTAATAAAAGTGATGCTCAAGAATCATCTGCTTCGATTTCTATTGAATTTTACTATATATATATATATATATATATATATATATATATATATATATATATATATATATATATATATAATGCTTCAAATTTATTATATGAGTTGTAATTTACATAAAATGTAATAATAAGCAAGAAAATAAAATCTTGTGTATGTTAAAAGAAGTCTCGAACGACATATTTGGTTCCTTATGGCTTCGATGGTTCTTTCAACATCAAATACAAATCCATGAAATGTTTACTTATCAATAAAACAGAGAGTTCCATTTGAAATGACATAAAGAAGAAGGAAAAAAAAAAATATGTTTTTTTGTTAGTATGGAATACGAAATTATGCCACGATTGAAACATAAATATGTTAACATTTATTCAAAATAAAATGTGAGATTAAATTTGTGTGTGTGTGTGTTTAATTCTTTTACCTTTCAGATGAAACATTTGTGAATTTTGTCAATGATCATCTTGAAGTGAGTTAATTAATGTTAGAAACTAATTTATGTTAGAATTCCACCTAGTTCAAGCCTCATTTATGTTAGAAACTCGAGTTAATTAAAGATTACCTCTTATAGTATCTTGATTTTTATACTTTACATTAAGAAGGTGAAATCCATCAAAAACTCTTTTTCTCACTTAATTTTTTTACATTATAAAACTATCTTTTAGTGAGATTTTAATATTTTACTTTTATGAAATAGAGATAATATAATTTAACTTTTGAGAGTATAAAGATGAAAAATACTAAAAATACCTAATTACAAATTAGCCCTAGAAACTATAATCCCATATTAAGTACTTTTATGCATCAGATGTCATTTATGCGTTAAGATAATTAGATTTAGAAAGGGAGAGAGAGAGAGAGAGAGAGAGAGAAATAGGTGTTGACTGGTAAAAATATGTTCATGTCTATGGTTCTCTCCTTACGGTTTTACGGTAAACAAAAAAAAAAAAATACTTTGTATTATAAAAGATATTCAAAAAATATTATATATATATATATTTATACTGACATTATATATCCATTGGACCAAAGCAAATAAATCCAATGCCACAATTGTAAGAGAATGACGAACCCTAAATTACGTGCTATAATCGTGAGAAATCCACAACTCCAAATGTGATCACAAGATGAGGAAGCTTTGGGCACAAACCAACCCACCCTCACAAGTCATTCTCCGGAGGACAAAAGCCAAGTCTTTATTTAACATTGGAGACGCAAGCCGCTTTCGTTAATGATCACATCAATCAAGACCGTTAGATCCATCTTGATCGCGTCTTTCCTTCTGGTGATCTCAGCCGTCGGTGTCCCGGTTCTTTTGGTTTTTGTACGGCTGAGATCGGCTCACGCCCGCTCGTAAATCCCGGAACCGAGAGGCTCCGCAAAAAGCCGGATTTGATAGGCCCTCTCGGTTCCATTTTTCTTATTTATTTATTTATTTATTCAAATTTTATGTATTCCTCCTCTGTTGCGGAAAAATAAAAGCCAGCGAGGAGTAGAGGAGGCAAACAGAAGAGAAAAAGGAGGGGAAAATTCTCGAGAAGAAGCAGTTTCGATCTCTCTCTCGTCGCCGTCGTCGTCGTCGTCGTCGTTGGTGCGTAATCTTTTCCTTGTTTTGCTTGGGATTAGCTTGAGATCATCTGTAATTTGTCGATTTGTATGGCATCCGGAAACCAGTTTGTTTCGATTTCTTTTCCCTTTCCCTCGTTTCTTTCTGCACGCATTGGATGGTCACTGATCCTTATCGGTTTCTCGGTTGGTTCAAATGATTTCTTGCAAGCTTTTGCTTAGTCGACGACTCCGTCGATCGTTACTTTCTGAAGAAAAAATTGCTGCTTCTTCAGACTCGGCAATGCTGAGTTAATTAAGAAGATGATGAAAAGAAAGAAACAAAAAAGGAACAAATTTTCCCATCTTTTATCGGTCGTGTGATGGTATCTGCTTCGTGCTGATTTTTTTCCGTGTTTGTAGGGTTTGTAGGAGGGGCTGCGGCCCGTGTAGCTATCATGATGTTTAACGAGGGGAACAAGGTGGAGGTTTGGAACAGGAGGGAGGTGCCATCGGGCTCCTGGTGGAGTGCCGAGATCATCTCCGGCGATGGGCATCACTATTCTGTGAGATATGATGGGTACCCGACGGATAGCAGTGTGGCGGTGGACAGATTGCCCAGAAAGGCCATCAGACCTTGCCCTCCGCCAGTGGGGAGTCTGAATGATGTTATGTCCGGTGATGCCGTTGAGGTATTCGAGAACAACTCATGGAAACTCGCACAAGTTCTGATGGTCGTTGACAAGAATTACTGCTTTGTGAGGCTTCTTGGTTCCTCCAGGGAGTTCGCAGCCCACAAATCTCAGATAAGGACACCGCTGTCTTGGCAAGGTGACAAGTGGGTGGCGATTGATAAGGTAAGATCTCATGATTTTATTCTTCATTTGATCCTAAGTTCATATGCATTATGATTGCTTTATTAGTATCCTTGCTGTTGCTTTAATTCTTTTTCCTTTTGTACTCATTTTCATAGTCAGTGCTACTGAGTACTTAATATTTTTGTTTATTGTTTATTTTGGTAAATCTTGAGTTGTCCTGTTGTTGCCATCAGGATTCTGCGAAACAAAACGGTGGAATGCCAAGCAGTCCTTGGAGAGGAGGGAAGTCTGGTTACTATATGGTTCAGTCATGTGTGAAGATTGATAATTCTGCTCGGAAGACCCGTTTTCCTATTGAAAATCATGATTTTTCTGAGAAAACTGAATGGAGGTTTTGTAGAGGCACGAAGAAAAGGGCAGCTGATATTTCCTTTCCTGCTGAGTTGTGCAATTATGATAGAAGAAAGATGAGGGCAATTAAGAAGGATGGGAGGAATCGGGGAATAACTTCTGAGCATACAATGCATTTTATGGAAAAGTTAGATGATGTTGCTTCCCCTGAAAAAGTGCTTGATGAAAAATATGTGCATTCTTCCTTTGACAACAGAACCGGTTCTAAAGTGGATTCACCAAGGGGAATACCAAGTTCAGTCAACCAAAAACATCTTGTAAGGATTTCAGGACCCAGTGATGCAGAAAGTACTTCATCCTCTGTTGGTAGTTGTAGTGTCAATAGCAGTCCATGTAGGTCATCAGAGCAGTATGTAATCTACCCTTCCGGAGAACTGTATGGCCATTCTGATCATGCTGAAACTTATTGTGGTTTGGAAAACGAGTCATCTCTTCCTAGAAAGGACTTGCAAGAAGAAATTCATCAGCTAGAGTTGAATGCTTATCGGTCCACTTTGATAGCATTATATGCTTCTGGTCCAATAAGTTGGGAACGGGAAGCATTTATGACAAACCTTCGTCTAATGTTAAACATATCTAATGATGAACACTTAATGGAGATTAGGAACTTGATACGTTCCGAAATAGCCACCACAACCTCATAGTTGACCGGAACATATGGACTGATTTTGCATAGATATTTATTAGCCTTATATTTTTTTTTCAAATTTTTCCTTATGTAAAATGAGTATCAATATTGTAGCTGAATATTGAAAATCCAAATTATTTTTTTAAATATCACGGAAGTCTCTTTCTGTGGGAAAAATCCTTTACCGTACGACAAAGATTTAGCTATATAGAGTCCTTTTAGTTAAGCATTGTACACTGAACTTGGTTTTCCTTTTTTAACATTTTTTCAGTCAAGCATAGAAACTTTATTAAATCAGGTCTGTGTATGTGTATCTGATGAATAGATATTTGAATATCTTCTGGTCAAGGAGATTACTTTGTTAATTGTATTTCTGTGGAAAAAAAAATCTTTTTGCATTACAAAGATTTAGCTATAAGAAGTCAATAAGTGAAGCATTTTACAACCTGGACTCAGTGAACCAAATCTGTTATGATTGATAGATATGTGACCATGATCTGGTCGAAGAGATTGCGTTGTCAAATTGAATTGGCATCCTATAGTAAACTTGTTATTGCACCTTTGATTTTGAATATATGGTCTATGGAGGTCATCCATCTTCGTGTCATTGATTGCAGTCACTCCACCCATAAGTGTTGCTAAGATGGAAATCAACTGCATTTCTTTAATAACCCCAAAGTATCCTAAGTTGGCTAATTATGACTTCAAGCTTGTGGTTTCATTAGAAGCCATTATGTCCTTGAAATCCTATAAAATTTCAAAGATTCAGTTTTTAAAGAGATGATTTTGATTATTTAGTGGTTAACTTTGATGCATGAGAACTGCTGCTTGTAGATCTTGACGAGCACATACATATGAATGCTTCAGTTTTAGTTTGCTTGACTTCCATATGATGGAAGCATTTTTACAAGAACAACATCAGCAGTTTGTTGTTTGCTAATGAATATATAACAGTGGGCGAACAGTATAAGCACTCACCACATTGATCTGAATCTCCCATTTTAGGTAAGCCATGTAACCTTCATATATTTTTTGTTCATTTCATATCTCATGGCCATGTGAAGCTTTTCTGCACTTAAAATAGCAGCATGTATGCTATAGCCCATTTGATTAAAACCAGAGAATTGTTCAATTTTGTGGACATATTGATGCTTATTATGCCTCTTCCAGGGTCAAAAGAGGAGGCTTCTAAACTTCACCTTCAGTAGGTCTTTGATGCTGGTGAAGTTGGCACGTGTTTTGCACTTTGAATAGTGTGGCAACACATCCATCTTATTTGTACGCCCATTTTATTTGCTCAATCTGCTACCTCTACATCTGGTAGCTCCTATTTCAGGTTTACTTTGTGCCTGTGAAAAGGACATGAGAGGAGGAAGCTTACCAGGAATACTTTCAGTCGTCCTTAAGTTGAAACTGTTCTTTGAAACTTCTTCTACTGTCTGACATTTGATCTGTGCTGTCCTTGTGGATAGCATATTTAAGGATGCATGTTTTATGTACCACAACATTGGCTTATAATTGTGTGGTACTGATGCTGCATCACAAACAAAGTTAGCTAGAAATATCCTTCGGTGTTTGCAGCATGCTGGAGAATAGTGTTTACTTAAGCTGTTGGTAACATAATGTGTTTGGCATGCTAAAGTAACAGTGATGTTGGTAATTGATCTGTCGATTGCAGCTGTTTTGTCACTAATATCTAATGTTTACGTGTCGTACCTGACACTTGTTTATATTAGATGTTTGTCTAAGAAACGGTACGTCCATCGTCATGAGTTTTAGCAATGTGCACAGTGGTCATCTGTTAGGTGTTAGTTGTTTCTGCCCTTGTAGGTTATCAATAAATAGATTTTGTCATAATATGTAAAGGTTCCCCAATTGTTCTACACTGAAAACATGTCGTTGGATTTGATTGATTTAGATTAGGCTTGTTCTATCTCCATCATTCGGTTACTAGTTCAATCAAATAATGATACTTGGCGTTATTACAGATGCTGACGATGGATTATATTGATGTATAAGGCTAGTAGTTTGGATTTAAAAGTTTAGGACTCCATGATTCAAGCTTTGTCTGTCCTACATAAGTAGTTGGACCAGTAGACTATGAGATTGGTTGTGACATGTATGGTTGAACTTGAACAATTGATTTTGGACTAACTCCTGATGTACAAAAATTCCTGGTCTAGTATTATTTCTGCAATATGAGTGAATCTAAATAAGATAGAGTATACATATATCGTAAAAAGCTGATTGGATAATCTAGTGTTTTGTTTTGTATGGCTTTTCTTAAGTATATGGTACTAATGCCAGAAATATGTCTTGCATTTCCATCCTAAAGGTATGATTTCTACTTGATGTATGACTTTTTTCTCCTGGAATATCCTCTAGAAATTAACACGTTTTTCACTTCCATGCCTCCTTGTGACAATCATGGTGGAACCGTGAAAAAGTGATGGGAGTGTAAATTTTCCAAAATTCTGTATCATTTTTTTTTCCGGAGTTTCTATTTATGATGTTTGATTCTTTGTTGTTGAATTATTGATCTGTAGGCATATGTGATCGTCGGAGTGCAGTAAGTGTTGTCTTGCATTCATGTTTTCTGATGACTGTAACCTGGACATGTTTTGTTTGGTTCTCAGGCTTAGAGGAGGAGGCTGCTGCTGCTGCTGATGCAGTGGGAGGTTGAAGAAGGCATATGCATAATTTGCTTAAGGTGGTGACTTGTTGATACGGAGATGATGACAGTGTTACAAAATTGCCAACACTTCATGTAGTAAGTAGTCTATACTATCGATGATGAGACTTCACTGTCGCATGGAGTCTATACCATACCATATAGTTGACAACACTTCACCGTGACATGATCGATAGCATGGCTGTGGATAAATGATACAATATTACCATTTGTGATGATGTGATGATCGATTCAACCTTAACAAAGATTAACACACGATCTCCGACTCAAACAATTATCATTTGTGACTAGAGAAAATGTGCAATCATTTTGGGTATTTAATCGTGACCCTGAGAACGTGGAATGGTGGATGGTCATATATGTTTCGAATGTGGTTTTGTAAGATTAATTAAGCTTGAAATCTTATTCATCGATATTAAGTCATAGTAAAAAAATAAATATATATACGTATGACGTAAATTCATATCAATACCAGATTGCTTCCTTCCGTATTCGCCATTTGTATGGGGCAAAAGCTGAGCCAATCGCGGAAGGAATACCTCAAATCTCGTTCGTCTTCGGATTCTATTAGGTGATTAAATCGAGCACCCATCCGCCATTAACTGCCGGTGCCACTGCCCCTGGAGACACGACGTGGACGACTCATCGCAACCAACAGGGGGACGTGGCCATCCAAGGACTGTTCACAACGACCAGGAAAGCGCCAAACCACCACCCCCGCCTGCATGCATTCGCCGCCCGCCCCGACCTCTTCTCGTTCACGTCGACATCACCAGGCGCTGTTACGAGCGCTTGCCGCAACAGTTCCGGCGCACTGTCTGCGCTTGCATGCATGTCGCTGGGCGCCACAGCAATCCAACGCTCTTACCTCACTTATCCCTCACGAAAGCAACCAGGAAACGGACAACCCACCCAACCCCCCATCTCCCTCCTCCTCGCACATCATGCGGGTTGTAGCACGCCACTTCAACATCTTTTCCGTCCTCGAGATATATATATATATTTAGGAGCTTCACCAGCAACCCGTATGTGTGAAATTTAATCCAAGTGATACGAGTTATAATCTCCACGGAGCAGAGCATCTTGCAAAGGCTTCATTTCGAGTGTTGGACAGGAGACAACAGTTCGTTTCATGCGTCCATAAAATGAACAGGAAGAGACAAAGATGTCTTGGGAAGATTGGGACGAACAAACTGTGTATTAGAAAAGCCATGTAGTAGTGAAGCCACGTTGGTTGGTGATGCAAATGAGAAGGAAAGACATGGTTTCCCATCATTGACGGACGCCTTACATTAGGCACAAGCTTACAAGGCAGTTTTTAGTCACTGGTTTTAATTTGGTGGCCTTCTTCTATCACGAGCAGCGGTCGTTTTGGGCGGCCATTGACGTCCAAGGATCGGAGGTTGGAGCTAAAGACCGGAAGACGATGGGCGCGCCGTGCTGCGGCTGGAGGAGCATCAGGGCCGTAGGGGCGTGGACGTACGAGGGGCGACGCGGAGGGTGAAGCGCTGGAGGATGACGGCTAGAGTGAGCTTGGCCTCGAGGAGGGCCAGGTTCTGGCCGATGCACCTCCGGGCGC
This sequence comes from Ensete glaucum, assembly GCA_021527575.1. Taxonomy (NCBI): domain Eukaryota; kingdom Viridiplantae; phylum Streptophyta; class Magnoliopsida; order Zingiberales; family Musaceae; genus Ensete; species Ensete glaucum. Next base: position 43,385,123 of record CM038558.1, read on the forward strand.
CCAGGCCGAAGGGGAGAAAGGCCGCCGGGTGCCGCGCCGCCCGGCTCGCCCCGTCCGCGAACCGCGCGGGGTTGAACTGGGTCACGTCCGGGCCCCACAGACCGGCGTCGTGGTGGACGGCGATGATGGGGATCAGCAGCTCGGTGCCGCGGGGGATGCGGCGGCCGCCGAGCTCCGTGTCCGCCTTCGCCCGCCGCATCGTGCCCACCGCCGGTGGGTACAGCCGAAGCGTCTCGTTCAGTATCATTCCCATCTGCCACCCAAAACCCACCCTTTGAGATAGCCTTTTACTTAATGGACGGAGGAAGCGCGCGGACGAGCGTGTACCGTCTTGAGCTTGACGAGGTGGTCGCGGGAGGGGACGTCACCTGCGCCGCACACGCGGAGGACCTCATCCCTCGCTCGCCCCTGCCACTCGGGGTGCATGGCCAGGAGCACCGTCGCCCACGTCAGCAGGTTGGAGGTGGTCTGCTTCCCCGCGAAGAAGAAGGTCTTGCACTCCTCCACGATGTCCCGCAAGGTGATCGTCGACCTTCGCGGGGCAGCCATGGTGCTCGCATCGATCATGACGCTCAACAGATCCTTCGGATTGCCGCCGTCGGGCTTCTCCTCGCCGGCCCGCTCCTTTCGCTGGCCGATCAGCCTGATCAAACTTCTTCTGATCTCCTTCTCCAGCCTCCACGCGTTCGTATTCCTTTTCGTCGGTAAGAATCTACGAATTTGTTTTCAGAAAATTATATATTTGTGGATCATGGCAGATGCGTGTTGGATCGATGCATGGTGATGGTCGGATACGACACCTGTAGCCAGGGATGAAGACCTTGCGGAAGGCCTCGGCCGCGAACACCATCTGCTGTGTCTGCAAATGAAAGATCGCCTTGAGCTCCTCGTAGCACCTGCTGCCGAACGCCGTCCGGGTGATGGCGTCCTCGGTCACGGTCTGGAACCACTCGGACACATCCATCTCCACCTCCTCGCCGGAGGCCGCCAGATTCTCCACCATGCCCAGCACCGTCTTCGCGATGAAAGGCATCAGCAACTAGTGGATTCAGAGGAACTCGATCAATGCGAAACTAGCTGATCCTCTACCTTCCTTTGTATGCAACTCCCACTACACATGGATTACTTCAACAACAATTTACCGAGGTGCTTACTTTGAGGTTCTCCATATGGAAGGTCGGGGCGAGGACCTTCCTGTGATGAGCCCATCTCTCCCCTCTGAGGCTCAGCAGCCCCTCGCCCTCGAGCTGCCGAACCAGCGGGTGGGACTCGTACCGCTCGAAGACGTCCGACCGCGACAGGAAGATCTCTCTGATGAGGTCGGGGTCGGCCACCGTGAGGCGCGCCGTAGGCCCGAACCATAGCAGAAACGTGGAGCCTGGAAAAGCGAGCTCGATACAGTAAAGAAAAGGGATCCAAACCAGAAACGACAGTCGCTGAGGTAAATGTTTGTAGGTGAAAGATAAGAAAGGAAAACAAGGTGGTAGATTCTAGTGTGGAACAGAGCAACCAAGATAGGCAACAGAAGCGGGACAGAGTACGGGAGAGATGACAACAACTGCTACAACCAGAGAACTACAGGAGAACTAACTGTGGCAGAGCTGAAAGAGGTACCATAAATCTTCTTCCGGTAGTGATAGAGGAGAAATGGCCAAATAAAATAAAATAAAAGAGAACAAGGAAAAAAGCAAAAAAAAAAAACAGCCAGCCAATTAAGGTCATGAGGATGGAGGAAGAAGTACCATAAATCTTCTTCCAGTAGTGATAGAAGGGGAGGACTCTGGGGAGGATGTTGTGAGAGGATTGAGGCGTCATTGGCTCGGAGGAGGCTTCCAGCATCATGCCAACCATCTCCGTGACGCTGCCAATGAAGAAGCGGTATGGGGGTCCTCTTATGCCTTGCCTTGCGAAGTGCTTCTCCAGCTTCTTCGGCCTCCACCACAACAACTCCAACGCAGCTTCCAGTGCGATGAACACGGACGCTCCTATCACACCTAGGCACAACCACCACTTCCATGACCACCCCATCCTCCTCCTCCTCCTCCTCCTACCACTGCCGGCGGCGCTAGCTGATGAATCAAACGAAAACCGAACTCCTTAGCTCCTCTCAACTGCGCAGGTTACCTGCGACCTCGGAGAGAGAACGACAAGGAGAGGAAGAGGGAGGGAGGGAGGGGAGGGAGATAAGGGTGGCGAGTTTATATAGGCATAGCAAAGTTTACGACAACTTTCCTGTAAATTTCCTTCTCGAGAGCGTCCTTACGCTACGGAACTGTATTTTTCTGATCGGAAATTATATGATCGTCGGGCTGAGTTACCAAAGCCGAATCATTTGGAAAATAATTGGCGACTCATCACATCTTTAGCAGAGATTAAAAAGGTACAAAAATCTCATCGAATAGCAGAGTAAGGTCTTTCAAACATGTTCGACAGATTCCGCCACATGTCCCGAAGACCGCGGCGTGATGTCCTTCGAGAAAAAAAAGAGAAAACACTCTCTCTCTCTCTCTCTCTCTCTCTGTCTGTGAAATAGATGGATGGCGTCGAGCCTCGTGGTTGAGCGGTGAGGCCTCCTCCGCCGATGTCGGACACATGGCAGCCCTGTTGGTGGCACACTGCATACGTGGCAAAGGTGTCAAGTGTCGCTATCCATATCAATTTTGTAGCTACAAATGAGATCGAATTATTATTTCATAATGACAAACGTACTGCGTATATATATATATATATACGGACGTATCTAATTCGACTTGGGCGAGGAAGAAAGATAGGAAAGAAGGGCTGTTGAATGAGACTGGCAATGTGAGAAACGTCGATCTCTTTGCGTACCGAATGCGTTCTTTTTATTTCTTGACGTCGCTCTTCACCGTAACGAAATCGTTTATTTATTTAATCTTTATCTCGTGAAAAATAGAAGTAAAAAAACCACTCACCTCTGTTTATTTATATAATTTTCTAGAAAATAGCTTTTAAGATAAGATTAATTTTGATCATCGATCAATTTAACGAGATATAATTGATTCTACTTATCTAAATTTTTCGATTTATATATGATACAAAGTATATCGTCACCTAATCTTCATCCATCGCCACATTATATTTGGACAAAAAGAAAGGAAGAATGCCATCGTCCGTCCTTCTATTCATGTGATCAAGAGTCCAAGATAAATGGTTATATATTTTTCTCAAAGATCGAGGGGAGACGATTAGAGACTGTCTGTCTCCCAGCATAATATTTTATAAAATATTTCATCTCTTTACGATCAATTATAAAAATCTATATTCAACACAAACTCTTTCGATCTCGATCTTCGTACATGTGACACGTTGGGAGCTCGACGTTTTCATCTTAATAACACCTCGAACAATCATACGTGTACCTCGAATAACCTTATATATGAGTTCAAAACACATCGAATTTAACATGACGTTGATGACTTCTCCATTCAATAATATCATTACTAATTTAGATGTGATACCTTCACACATTTATGAGAGTTGACATAATATATTCAATCGATGTTTTGTCATATTCAAAAAGAAATTTATGTATTAAATCATCAAAAATAATAATAATTATATTACTATGAAAAGCTCTAGTGTTTATAAATGGGTGGAACAGGATAGGGATGATGCTACCACTGTGGAATCCACATCAATGCTTCTGTTCATGGATTGGACTACTTCTATGTATTATGTTCTCAGTTGCATCGGTGCATTTATGGCAGTCGGCCCCAAGATTAAGACGCCGGAGCTAATCATCGTCTTAACCAAGAGAAAGAGAGAGAGAGAGAGAGAGAGATGGTGTTAGAATCACCGGTGAAAAAGATGATCCATACAACGATGCATATTTTGTTTTGGTACTAATCAATGTAATAATTAAAATTCAATTGTCTTCTGCTACTTATTTAGTCCGATAACTTTGTCCTATCCGGATTTCGTATCTATGTTCTCAGCAGCAACAAAAATATGGAATTGTCAAATGATATTTCAGCACCACTTCATGACTTTGAAATTTGCAGCAGAAAACAAATTTGTTGGTGTCATATTTTTATTGCAAAGGAAAAAAAAATATTTTTGTTAGATTCATCGTAAAAATAATTTTTATTCATCAATACGGGTTTAGTGTTATATCGATATGAATACAACATAAACTGTTAAGCGACCACTAGTGGACTTGCAGAAGAGGACAGGACTTATGACTAACACAAAGACTGTTGAAAGAGATAACTTATTTTAGTAACAATCTTTTAATTACAATAACAATAATATAATCTTATTATTATTATTTTTTATATTATGCTCATCAGAGCACAAAAATTGAACTAAGCTCAGGGTGTCAATCCTTAGTTTTGTATTGGGGATTGGCACACTTTGCTGACTTCAAAATTTTGTGTTCTGATGAGCACAATGTAATTTGAAATAAGCCTTTGAGGTTATCTATTTTTAAGAATCATATTCCTAATTAGAATAAAAGTGTTAATCTTCTCGCTTTTTTGAATTTGACTCCTCGTATGTTATGCGGCACTGTTCCTCTCTCTCTCTCTCTCTCTCTCTCTCTCTCCAGACAAGCCATCCGCATTCATGGCCCTCTGTCAGGTGCCACATCTCTCGGAGTTCCATTAAATCGTTGATACGAGAGAGAGAGAAAGAGAGAGAGAGAGAGAGAGAGTGAGAGAGAGAGGAAAGCTCGGTGGGAGTGTAAGGCTACGACATTGTCACGATGCATGCTTATCTTACACAGCAGTTGCATAAATCATAGCTTTAGCTTTTGAGCCACCAATGAATAGAACTGCCGCGATGTGTATAAATTTGCCGAATGATGCAATTGCTATCCTTATCCCAAATGTGGTTTTACCTCTCGAGGAAGCTGTCTCAATTCATAGTATTCAACGGCATATTTAATGTGAATGTGCCCCCTCCAAGAGCTGCTGGCCTTATCCAACACTACAAGATCTTCAATATAGATAGTTTAAGTTAGATTAGTAGTAGTATTCTACATAAAGTCTAGATAAGAACTTATTTCCATTCTCCTCCAAGATCCGCTTTTATGGAACTTTTCTGACTCTTACCGCCCAAAGCCAGCTGCAGTTGTTCTTCCTCGTTGACAAGAGAGAACAGAACATTCAAGTTCGATGACTTGATTAGCTTGTTCTAGCACCACTGACCTTTGCTGTATGAATTAGTTCAACTCATTCTCCATATTGGTCTTTCGAGGCAAAACAACAGTTGGCATCGAGGATTAGATAAAGCGAAAACTTTGATTATTTGCATGCAAACCCTTTTTAAATTTCTAAAGTGGCAAAAGTAGGACAATATCAAACAATGGATAACCTAAGATTTAACAGCAGCAATCCAACAAGAAAAGCAAAGCTAGTAGTGAGATGTTATGATATGACAAGACTAGGTAGCTTGTGGCGTTCATGAAAGTCCAGTGGTTAGCTGTTAAGGGTGTCGGGAGTAGAAACATGCCAATCTCTCGAGCCTGCGCTGCAGTTTCCACCACCATTTCGTGCTCCCTTTTTAACTTTTTTTTTTTTTTTTCCATGGGAAAAGAGCTCGATTTCGCTGTTATGCTAATGGTGTCATCCGCCTGCCGACTCAGAAGATGAAAGAGAAGGAACTTTCCCGGTTCCTTCTCATCAGAAGACGAGGAAAGATATTGTTCTTAACGTCAACGTTGGAGGATCACCGGCGGGCCTTCACATACAATTGAGCTCTCTAAAGCAAGTCGAAGGCGAGACAAGACGTTGATGGATCAGTGACAGCTGCAACGATAAGAGTAACAGGTAGGAAGAGGAGAAAAAGAAGGCGAGTGAAGGTAAAAACAATAATTGATGAAACGATGGAAGTGATGGGGTGACATCTTGTGGTTTGAAGTTTTTGTTGTACTTGTTGGAACATACTGCACAAGCTTGGCTGGATGTCTGTGTGCTATTGAAGTGTCTTGGAAAAGGCAGCAGTCAACTGGATTCCTCCTGCCATGAGCGTAGCATGATTGAGCGTAGCTCTTCTTTGGTTGCGAGACTCTTTGATGCATCGGAGTTCTATTGCATGCATGCACAAAACACCAGCATCAAAGAAGAGCTACAAACCTCTGATTCAGCAAGCAATCCATATCTGTGATGATGACAAACAGCTGTTTCCAAGTTTCGAAGCATAGTAGTAGTTCTCCAAATATGTTTATATGAGTCGCGTGTTCGGTGAGGTTGTACAAAGTTTTATTCTCAAGTAAGTGAGGTGATGGATGGCAAGCATCCGAAGGAGTAATCTACTTGGTTGAGCATGCTTTCTAGCTGCCTAAGACCTACTGGCCTGTGGATATAGTTCCTTCATCAGCATGCATGCTTGCTTGCTATCTCTAGCTTCTGTGCCTCGGGCTTCCTGCCATATTTCTCATTCTACTAAGATATCATTGGGCAATCATTGCATCGGTGATACAACGTATAGTGTTTACTTGGTTCACTAGGATCACAAGTACCACCCTCACCAATGTAGGCAAATGGGATCTACTGTTCTGAGGTGAAGGATGACCACCTTTGTCCAACCTCTCGCATCTAAGGTCATTCCAAAGCTCACATCAAAGTAGTAGTAGTACTACCGGAGTAGCAATCTTTCAGCTACCACCAGCTACTGATGATATCAAAATCTTAGGTAGGCGTGATGTCGAAGATTTCTCTAACTTTGTTTTCTTTATATATATATTTAGAGCATCCAATGACCATAGATCAGCCGTAAGTGGGACGAAAGAACTCAGGTCAAAGCAGACATTGATTTCTTTCGATTTGTACCTCCCTTTTGTCATCCTTAACGAATCTTAGGGTGTATGGTTTGAGCATGAAATGTTAGATTAGATCAGAAATTTATTTTTCAGCCATGATCATCAAGATATGTTCTCCACTTAGGGTAAGAGTGGAGAGCTTGAGTCGAAGATTTCTCTTGCTTTCAAACTTCTTAGTCTTGAAGATTGTTGAAAATAATCTAAGTAGTTAAGATTGACTTAAGGAGTTAGGATTAGATAAAAATTTAAATCTAAATCTATTTAGATGATGATGTGATTAGTTTAGATGATAATAAGATTTATTTAGATGTGACAGATTTTTTAGTATTTTAAAATATCTGTATTCTATCTTTTAATCAATATAAATATTTGCTCTTGGTTCATTCCAAAGCACTGCAATACTTTACTATTCTCTTCTCCTTCTCCCTGAAGTTATGCAAAAAACCCAACAATGATATTAGAGCCTGGTTAAGTGTTTCTAATCAGCTTCTTCCTATTTTCAAAGGTGATAATTATCAATTTTGGACTATTAAAATGAAGACTCAGCTTATCTCACAAGGAACTTGGGAGATATTAAAAAATGTATTTGGAGGTACAAAGAAGGTAAAATTTTTAAAGTTTTAGATTCTTCATCAAGACTCTTATGATGAAAGATTCGGAATCGATTGTTGTTTTCTTTTCAAAAGTTTCTTCTATTATAAATCAAATGAGGTCTTATGGTAAACATATAAAAGATCAAATTATAGTAGAAAAATTTTATGAAATTTATCTCCGAAATTTGATATGATTTCTATTGCTATAGAAGAAACTAAAGATACAATTATATTATCTATTGATGAATTAATGAGTTCTCTTTTAGTTCATGAATAAAAAATGAACATATCTTCAAATGAAACTTTAGAACATCTTCTTCAAATGAAGATAGATCATAATAAGGATCAAAAAGAGAATTTAAAAATTAGATCTCAAGAGATCAAAAGGACAAAGGACGATGCCAATCAAATGAAGGTAATAAATAAACTCAAAAATATTTTTATTACAAAAAAAAGGACATACTGAAAACTATTATTGGTACAAAAATAAAAATCCAAATGTTCCTCTATGTTCTTATTATGAAAAATATGGATATTTTAAAAAAGATTGTTGGAATAAAAATCAAATAAACTCTCATGAGGAAAATAATGGTGACAAAAGAGATGAAGAGAATATTTTCTTTATAGTATTCGATGAAGAATATTTCAGATCTGTTTGGTTTTTGGATAATGGATATAGTAATTATATGACAGGGGATAAAAGTCTATTTCAAAAGGTTGATGATTCGGCTAGATCTACTGTGCAGATGGGAAATGGTAAAAATGTTCAAGTAAAATTAAAAGGAACAATTGCTGTGAACACAAAGTATGGTAAAAAAATTATTGATAATATATTATTTATTCTTGATTTAAAGTAAAATCTTATTAGTATAGGACAACTAATGAGAAAAGGATATTATGTTTTTTTTATGATGAAAAATACTTGATTTATGATAAGAAAATCGGTAAATTGATAGCAACTGTAATGAGACAAAAAATAAGATGTTTGACTTATTATTTTTGGATTTTGCTACTCCTACTAATGAATCAATATTATGATATAAAAATTATATTAGAAATAATCTAAGTAGTTAAGATTAATTTAAGACGTTAGGATTATATAAAAATTTAAATATAAATCTAGTTTAGATGATGATATGATTAGTTTAGATGAGGGTAAGATTTATTTAAATGTGATAGATTTTTTAGTATTTTAAAATATCTATATTCTATCTTTTAATCAATATAAATATGAACATAAACGGTTATTGAAAATACTAGGTGTCTTCTATTATTTTTTCTTTTTCTCCTCTAAGTTTTACAGAAAAATCAACAAAAATGGGTAAGCACTGTTCCACAGGGCGGTCAACAATATTCTAAATCTTAATATAGGTAACAAATATCCTTCTCTCTTGTTTTTTTTATAGTGAAACTAGAATTTACTAATTAGAGATACACATATATTTGATCGTAGCGAATCTAAAAGAATAAGTTCGACCATGTCAATAAAAATAAAATAATAATAATAATAATAATAATAATAATAATAATAATGAGCAAGAGAGGTCTAATTATATGAGAAAATTTACATTCAACAAAAGAAGATAAATAATCTTGAATATTTCGAACCAATGTCAATGTCTTTCCTATCCAAGAGGGATGAAAATTTTAATTTTGCTGACCCTCTCAGTGGCTTTTGATAGTATGAGTGGCTAATGAAGTGGGCGTGCTAAAACAACTGAAAATATATATATATTAAAAAAACAATTAAAATAATTTGATATTATTTTACTACATTCGTAAGAATCATCCAAGAAGATTTATCTTCGTTCATTGATCATTAGTTGCCCATTCATTATTCCTTATATGTACACTTTATCATTATTAAATTGACCACGAAGATGCAACCTTACAAGAGTTGTATGCAAAACATGAATAACCATTGTTAGTCCATAATTATTGCATATATGAGAGATTAGAAGAATCTTTATGTATAAAGCCAATTATTTTTTTTAAAAATAATACTCTACTTATACTGCTAAAAACGAACTCTGTCTCACAATAAATATTCTTAAAAAAATAATACTCTACTTATACTTGTACTTGAAAAAATAATAATTTTTTAAGAACATACAAAAGAGAAAATAGATTAAAAAAATATTTAATTCGAGATTGACAAATAATTATTTCAAAAAATATTTAATATATAATATAAAAATTATAAATATAGACTTCATAAACTACCTTGTTTCTAAAGCTCTGAGGCTATTTTGTGAATTATGCCTCGAAGGGCTTCTTCCTCCTTAGAAGACCAGTGATCGGTAGAAAGATGAGTGTATAGACATGATGTAGCGTGTCAATCGATGAGAGCAAGAATTGATAGATAAATTAATGAGATAGTGAAGATCGTCGAAAAGTACAAAAATTAATGAGATAGTGTAATGAGTTCCTCAATAAGCATATTGATGAGTTTGAATCACTTGAAGAAATTTCTGATTTCTTGAAACAAAAATCCACCTAATCAATTAGCACTAATAGTGGGGGAAAGGGGTGAATTAATGTAAATATAAATTTTTTTTAACAAGAATCTTTTCGCTTTAAGTAAGATAGATAAATCAAAACTTTTCTTAACAATTGAATGATTCAAAGAAAATTATTATTTTACTTGCTTAAAATTGATTTAAGCGGAAACAAGCAAATCCCAATAAAAAATAATTAACATGGAAGATAAATGCTTAACTTGAGACTTTAATTTCAAAGAGTAAATTAAATCAAAAGCATCAAAACAAAATTAGTAAGCAAGGAAATTAAAATAGAAACTCACAAGTTTTATAATAGTTCGGCACCAACGAGGCTATGTCCACTCTCGAGTCCTCATCCTTATTGGTGTCCATTACTGATCCTCTTTGGGTGAAGATCAGACCCTTACACTTTTCTTACAAGGGAGACTTCAAGAATTTTCGAACTCTAAGCTTTCTCCCTTCCCCTTTCCTTTTCCTTATAATTCACACATAATTTTTTTCACATAATATAATCCCTAAAATTATTACATAAAATGCAAGAAAACTTGGGGTATTTATAGGCCCCAAATGACTCCAGAATTTGGAGCCAAAAATCAAACTCACCCGAAAATCTAAGTACGAGTGGTTCACCCATCGACCTAGGCAGTTTACTCACCGTCAGCCACTCGAAAACTAGGTATAGGCGATTTACCTGCCTGCCCTGAACGGTTCAACCGCCCTATTTCCAGGGTACGGACGGTTTACCTACCGGCCCTAGGCGGTTTACTTGTCGTCAGCCGCCCGAAAGCCTAGGCGGTGGTGGTACACTCGTCGGAATCTTTGAAAAAGTGGTTCCCTCCACTTTTCAAATTTCGGCTTAAACCTAATATTGACCAATTCTTTGGTCAACTGATTCAACTCAACCCGAGCTAAACCAAACCTAATAGTGGACCTGGTTATTTTATTTAAGTTGATTTGGATTTAATCCAAATCCAACCCAATTAGGACTTAATCCCTAACAATGACTCAATAATTATAACTCTTAATGACTAACAAGCTAAACTAAGACCTAACTCATACCAATCTTGCAGCTTCTGATAATCTTGCGACAAGTCTTCCAGTCTTTTTTTTGCGACAAGTCTTCCAGTCTTCTTTTGCGACAAGTCTTCCGGTCTTCGTATAGTCATCTAATACACAAACATATATAAGGCCAGAAATTAAGCCAAAGATGACTTGCACAGATCATTAGCAGTGGTAGATGCACAGACTATTAAGCTATATTAAGGGCAACAGTACCAGTTAAATCAAAAGCTTTCATACTCTTTTCAATTTTTTTTTTTTTTTATAAAGTTCTCTCAGGCCCTCTAAGCTCTCACATGACCTTTAATTGCAATTATCTCTAATTGTATAAGAATGTAAGTATTATAGCCTCTTTTTTTCTAGTAAACCATGAATCCATCTCAACATCCTCATCTTAGCAAATTTGTCATGTATCTTTTTCTTAATTGTACATCATCTTCATCTGTAAGAAAAAAGACCAATCTGACAAATCATAATTACTTACATTTCGCAAGCTTGGCCAGTTTCTGTGAAGTCTGATGAATCCCAAGGCCAATTTTCGAAGCTTTCCTGTTAAACTCCGATTGGTTTGAGGCCGTAGATTTTGGTCCCTCCAAGATAGATCCAGTGCTTGAGCTCGAAGCATCTGCTACCAATGAAAAGGGCGTCTTCAAGTTCTCGACAGCCTTGAGGAACTCCTGCGTCCGATCACGATAAGACGCTTGTCCCGGTCTTGAATTCATGTCGAATTACAGGTAGAAACACAACGATACACCGAAAATGCGACGGAATTCGGCCAGACAACGCCACCGAAACTTGATATTATTATGGACACGGAATCAATCTAATCGCAGAATTGCTACGATAAAAGCTAGAGTCGAATTCGCTTGCGAAATCTCCAGTAAAAAACCGACCTCTTGCGGCTCAAATCAACGTAAGACCAAGATAAAACCTGTGATTCCAGGAGAAGGAAACCCTACTTCTGGACTCATAGTCCCGCATGCCTGGGGTTTCCAAGTCGATCAATTTCAAGATCGGACAGAGGAGCGATCGAGTCGACGACGCTCCGCTGAATCAAATTTCTTCATCAAAATGAGGAAAGGGGAAACTCGATGAAAGATAAGGGGATCTGAAGAAGCTATTTCGCGTACCTTTGAGACCAGTTTTGCGTAGAGATCAATCGACTGTTTTGCGTAGAGATCAATCGACTGACGGAGCGAAAGCGAAGGATGCATGGGCCGCGGAATTAAAAGTTTGTTAGGGAAAAATGTCATGTTAAGTGGCCGGACGGATTCAAGTGGGCAGTGGCCCAATTAAATAGCCCGGTCCAATCGGGCCAATCTCCTAATGCCCAATTGCTCAAAGTCATGTTTACGTAGTTGCGTCTTATCGATTAATTCACAAACAAGCACTACCTCTACGATAAATTTAAATCAAATTATTAAATTTTAGTTTCTTTTTTGATCACTTAATCATTTTGACTTTGGATGTCAACGTCAGTAGGTTTGCTGTGCTCCAATAACATTCATATTATCCTGCTGCCAGGCCTGTTTGGGTCCAAATCTCATTTTTATTATTAATCTTTTATAAATAAAAAAAACCTATGTTACAGTTAGCTGAAAAATAAAACTCACGAAGAAGAAGGTGCTAAACCGAGCAACTTCTCCAAAATGGTGATGATCAACGATGGCCGCCGCTACACTCGCTTCATCAGTGACTTGGCCAGGCAATCTAAAAGGCTTTGCAACTTCCAAAGGGTCTCTGCACGTACTTCAGGTCTTCATCAACCAACTACTCGACGCAAGGCGTTTGTTGGTTGATAAAGACCTGAAGAGGAAGAGCTACTTCCGAGGAGAAGCGAAAAATAATTTATAAAAATAAGATTAAAACCCAAAACCTCACGAATCATCTTTAAGTCGGATATATCATCACCATATCATTATCTAATATGTACAAAAATATCGAATAAACTTATATATTTGTGAAATAAAGCTCACGAAACATTTATCAAATTAAAAAAAAAAGCTCTGCTCTTCCTATATATTTGTGGAAACAGCAATTTACAAGATTTTATTTTGGGTGATAAACACAAGGTCTTGCGAAACTCAACAGAGTAAAATCCGAATATAAGACTAGAGAAAAAAAAACACACCAACATATGACTGATAAAGATACACATCATGGTAAAAGAAGATTTGTTCGTCACACAAGCACTTATTTTATAGAACCCTCCTCAATGTAAGAACAGCAGTTAATAACAATCATTGGCAGAATGATCGTGAATAAAAAGTTGGTTTGATTTTCTAAAGGCAAAGAATGAACTGAAGCAGAGTTTTAAGTACTCCACAAACTTAGCATATCAATTAGTTGGGCCAAAGAAAAGAAACTATATTTTCATGTAAAAGAAACATGTAGAACAATACCACACTGATTATAAATCAGATATAGTTTGATATTGAAAATGCACTTCTTAGAATCAGAAAGCAATGTTGTCTGCAAATAATACAACTCCGTCTGAAGCAACCCCCGTGAAGCTCATTTGCTCTCAATGTTGTACAAATCGGTTCTGGAGGCATATCAAGGACAAACACTATATGAACTATGCTCTAACAAAAATCTAAGATGTGAGTAATAGTATATATACCAACAAAGAGAGGAGTCATTCATAACCACTAAGCTAGAATTCTGTTATGACATGCGTTTGAAAAAAATGAAAAATAAGATGTAATGGTGTTTGATTTAGCACGTAATGGTAGAGCCATCATAAAGTAAATATATCATTTGTATGTAAATGAATAACTCAATAGCAACCTTCTGTGTACAGTTTGTTTAAAAAATTTATGCTAATCCAAAAGATCCCAGGACTTGCAATTCCTTATAACTGCAGAGTACTAATGCTATAACCTAATATTTAAAATAAGTTATAATGTTGTTTGATTTAGCATGCCAATTGTACAGCCATTTCAATATATATATAACTTTAATGAAAATGAAATAAATCCATAGCAACCTTTTGTGTGCTATTTGTTCTAAAATAAAAATAATCCAGGTAATCCCTAGGGCTTGCAATCCATTATATTTATAGAATACTAGTGCTAACCTAATATTACAAACTCGATTAAAGTTCAGTTCAATTCTCAATTAGATAATGATATATGTTTAGTTGAGTAACTAATACAATACCACTATGGTATTGTAACTTTCATCTATCCTCCTGTCCTGCTACTTCTTGAGGTTTCTTTCCGGATTGCAATTTATAGTGCAATTGTTCTATTTATACTCTCCTCGAGTCCATAACTGTGTGGGTTATTGTGATCAATTTCACTTCTAATGTAGGTAGGAGACATATATCTTGTCAGAGTTAGAAAGCAATCCTTTCCTGCTTCATCTAGAAGTCAAATCACGTAGATATCCTCATCAAAGAGAAAGGAGCCCATATCTATCCACAAATCCTCTGGGTCAAAACAAGGCTGATCACTGATTACATAAGTTGCCTTCAAGCAATCTTTGACAATAGTAATAGCCTCTTAAGTGTCATGATGATACCGGAAAAAGAGAAGACAGAATGGAGTTCGAAAAAACAAACAACAAGATGCAGAGCTGTATTTGCTGAAATTTCTTTAGATTGAAAAAGAACATACACAGGATAGAACTTACATAAAATAAATAAAAATAACTCACCATCAATTTTAATGCCATGAGGATACAAAAATTCACCACCTCAAGTAACTTAAACAAGGACATAGAACTGAATCAAAAGACTCACCACTCAAGGAAGCATCCAAGAGATACATAGTTTTAGAGAGACTCCAAAGAGCTTCTGCCAATACAAATCAGGTGCTTCAAAAACTTTCTTTCTAATCCTAAAACACCAAAATAAATACTAGTGTATGAAACAACCCTTTATGCATAAGAAATTACAAAATTAATTGCTTAACATTTGCTAACTAACCCCTTTAATACATTCCTTTATCATGAAGAAAAGCATCTTGAAATAGCTTCAACTTTCTACCTTCCAAACCACTTATTAATGAAGCAGATTTAACTTTCTCCAGTGAAAATGCTCATGTGCTAACATATTTGAGAGGTTTGGTTAAAAGATTATAAGACAAGCATTGTGAGTTGTAGAGAATACCATGGAATAAATAAAATTTACTTGAGCTGAATGTAGCAAAGTAGGCACTACGTGTCAATCTCTCCTGGTTGAAAAAACACTTGTTCTCAAGTCCTCATTTGTTCCAACTACATGATAAGGACTAAAATCAACCACATTGAATATTGAGAACACCTCATCATCTTCAAGTAGCTGGATCTCACAAGCATTTTTGTCAATTCTCCTAAACATATCGATTGGACCATCAGTTTTTTGTTTCAGTTCCCCAAATTTGTCTGGTGATAGCCTCTCGTTCCTTAGATAAATCCATATTAAATTACTTGTATTAAATTTCATATAGTTTCTCTTATTTTACTTTTCAACGGTTGCTCTAAGTTTCTCATGCAACTTCTTTATCTGGTTAGCTCTCTCATCTACATTTTTACTAAATTGCTTAGTTGTAGAATGAGGACTAAATCCAAAGGATCTATAGGATTAGCCCTCAGAATAAGATCAATGTAATGCTGGATGTCTTTCAAAGATGGAAGGTTATGTGGGATCTCTTCTGATACAACATCTTGGAACTCCTCTAAGATTGGTTTCATGACTGCTGGTGGCCCCATGTGTTGTTCATTCTCCTCTACTACTTCCTGAGTTAAAACATGACCACCCCTTTCTAATTCACCCTTCTATTCACCATAGGACATAAAAGACAAACCATGATCAACATAAGTAACCTCCTCATCATTATCATATTTGGTTCGTAATTGACTTCAATTCCTTCTCCATCACTATGTTCTTCAACAAATGTAACAATCATCCTATTTGGACAATCTAAAGCAATATGCCCAAAACCATCTGATCCTTCGATCTTCTCATGCACCTTCGATACTACTTTGCTTTGGAGAGTAGACTTCGAATTTTCTCCTCTCATATAACCATCTTTCACCCCGTATCAAAAACCCCTTTCAAGCTTTTGTTGTTTCTTCACACTAACATCTCTTTGCTTAAAATCATGGATTTTAAGAAAAATTTCTTATCTATAGTTGCCAGGTAAGTATTTTTTTCAACTCTCTTTTTATTTTCTCTCATGTCACGATCTTACTCTTCCCCTCACGTTCTCTTTGCTTCTTCGGATTTTTCCACAAAAAAGATGCATTCCTTCGAAGTTTGAATACCATAAGCTTTACTTTCTTTTATTCTGATGGTTCATGAAAGTCGAATATTCTTTCCACCGTATTAAGCCAATCAATAAAGTCATCAACATTGATTTTATTTTGAAACTCCGGAATAACAAACTTTGAGTTATATTTGTTCTACCACTCGACTTGGTCTCTACGCATTGCCTGAAATCTTCCAAACTCCCTTGGGTAAGGAGGTGTATCTTAAACATAATCAAACTTTTAGGCATCATTTTCATGTTGATTGTTTTTACTCCAAAGTTCTTCAATAATTTCATTTTTTCTTGTAGACTGTGTAGCAATCTTTGTAGCTGCAACCTCAAGGATTCAACATCATCTTCATGGCCACTATATTGACCAACTACATCGTTTTCATTCCGTCTTGTCATGATCTCTAGCCTTTAGCTCTGATACCAAACTGATACCGAGAAAGGAGAAAAGACAAAATGGAGTTCGAGAAAGCAAACAACAGGATGCAAAGTTGTATTTGCTAGAACTTCTTTAGATTGAAAAAGAACAAACACAGATAGAACTTATATAAAATAGATAAAAATAGCTAACCACCAAGTTTAATATCTCAAAAGAATACAGAAAATCTACCACCTCAAGGAAATTAAACAAGAATACAGAACTGAATCAAAAGACTCATCACTGAAGAAAGCATCTAAGAGATACAGAGTTTTAGAAAGACTCCAAAGAGCTGCTAATACAAATCAGGTGCTTCAAAAACCTTCTTCCTAATCCTAAAAGACCAAAATAAGTATTAGCGTATGAAACAATCCTTCATGCATAAGGAACTCCGAAATTAATTGTTTTACATATGCTAACCTCTTTAATGCATTCCTTTATCATGAAGAAAAGCATCTTAAAATAGCTTTAACATTTTACCTTCAGACCACCTATTAATGAAGTAGCTTTAACTTTCTCTAGTGAAAATACTCATGAGCTGTCATATTTGAAAGGTTTGGATAAAAAGCTATGAGACAGCATTGTGAGTTGTAGATAATACCATGGGATCAGCAAGATTTACTTGAGCTGACTGTAACAAACTAAGACATTCCCGTGTCACATGAAGTATAGTCTCTTTACACAAAACCCTAGTATAGGCCCATACCTATTCCCAAAACCGTAGTATAGGCTCTATGCATTTCCACCTATCATTAATTACAAGTTCTCTTGGCTGTATTCACTTTAGTTTGGGACTGTTACATGAGAAGAACTCTAGTTGTGGTGCCCTAAATAACTTGGGCATGTACCTTGCTTGTTCCAAAGCTTAACACGAATAATTTTGATTGGTTTATGAAACCTTGACCAAAGGTGAACAGACTCTTACACATACTATACCAAGTGTCAACAAAGACATCAAAGGTGTCATGAAGGATTGATATCACAAATTTGGCACCATAATGGCCATCCAAATGGAATCAACTCGTGATATTATGCCTACTCATAGTTTTGAATTGCCTATACTTCTAGCAAGGCGAACCATGCTTTGGACCTAGACACTACCCTTAAGGCACTTCTTTCTTCTTATTGGTGATAATGATTCAAGTTTAAAGCCAAGGGAGAGCATCAAATGATTCCCCATCTTCGATGCAGCATATTTCCGAAGTCATGAGTACAAAGGGTGAATCAAGGATTGAGGATGTGCTGCATGAAGTCATCTTCTATTTCCAAACTTGCATCTTTTAAACACCATCAGAACAACTAACTAGAACTCTAAGTTGAGATTCATCAATATGATGGCAACAGCTTTGTAGGATCTCCACAAGTGCATGAGGCTTACCTTTAATCAACTCATTTTATTATAGGTATAGCATCAGATTGTTCTCCATAGAGCTTCAACTTGGACACATGCATCATGATCTTGCCACTTAAGGATGATACACAAATAAGATGGAAACAAATTATCAATAGATTTAGGACAATGCATGGTTTAAAACATCACATAGAGTAGTACATATCAACAGGTATATACCCGATCCAAGCTTGAACTAGTAAGTGAACCGAATAAATGGTTGGTGACATTTATCAAATAACAAGCTTACCACCCACTATTTGAACCAAGTGGTAAGGCTACTATCCCAAATTTGACCCATCCCATCTCAAGTTCAAGTCAATTGGTCGAAGTTCTCAGCGAAGGTTGCTTAAGAATACCTTTTATTCGACTCTTTCTTTTATTGACCTTTCTTCTTCTCTATTTGAACAATCAACATTTACAATATGATTTTTGTTTAGTTTCCATTTAGAATTTCAATCATGGTTGAACAAAAAACTTTAGTTTTCGTTCTGAATTAGATCAAGCAAGAACCCATAAAAGTATAGCCTAGATCTATATTGATATGGACTGGATCCACCTAGATCAAACCTAGACCTACATGGGTATAATAAGGTAGGCATCTATGTAATGTACAAAGCTTGTAATATGATGTTTGAATATATGCTCATGAATCATGATTGAAGTTGCATATGTGCTAATTCTAGCATCTTTAGAAGTCTTGTTTATTTCTTCAATTTTTCATATAACAAAAAACAAAGTTATAGAAATAAAAAAGAACAGGAAATGGTGTATTAAGCATATAAAATAAATAAGGAACAGCCTGATGCGGATATCAGCTGGCCTGATTATTACCGACCAGTATCTTAGGGTTCAAGGCTAGAATAGCCAATGTGTGTTGAAGAACAAAACGAATTCATAAGAAAGAAGCAACTCATGGACAAATCGGAGTTGAAATAGGTGACACATTTGTAAGCGAACAAAAGGATACACCAGGTACGCCCCGTGAGCGAAGGCACCGGCCAACACGCCGAAGAACAACCGCTCCCTCATCACCGGGTTATGCCGCAGGCCGATTCGAACTGTATTTTATTATTATTATTATTTTGCTTTTAAATTATAATCACATCTAAACAGTACAAGGATAGAAGGATGAACCACCGAAACAAAAAAAAAAGAGGAAGAAAGAAGCACGTACTGAGAGGGAGGATGGGAGCGTATATGAGAGGGACTAGGAATTTGATCGGAGACCCCCTGTTTGGTCTCTTCATCACAGCATCTCTTCGGCAACAAAACAACATCGATGCATGATTCATGTCAGAAGCGTAAACCCTAAAATAAACCGACAAAAAGATGACCGGGATTACCCAGTGGGGAAATCGGAGGACGACGCCATCAGCGAACAGATGGAAGCGGCGTTCAACGAAAGAAGGAAGCCGTGGACGGGTTTTCCTTTATCGAGAAGGAAACCGTGGGCGGCGCATATAAGCGAAGCGGAGCGGAGCGGAGCAAGAAAGGAAGTCTGTGATCAGGTTTCTCGGAAACCGCGCGCAACTTTGGGGATTACTTATTCGAGCCTATGGCGGTGTAAGTAACGTGGGCATAACGCTCGACATCTTTTACGGCCCATCCTTGAAAAGCCCAATATGATTGGAGTAGTCAATTAATGGGCTTTCATTGTGAGCTTTCCGCCTCCGCCTCTAATTCAATTGAATCAAGAAGAATCAAATCGCCCAATGGACCGTACTCGATTAATAATTGCTACTAATGTGAAAGGAGTACAGATGTTAATATCAATTTTTTGTCACCATTTTCTTACTATTTATCAGTGTGGGCCATGCAATGCAATGAGACATTGTGAAAAAATAACTTAATTCGTTGATCCATATTCGCATTGATCTGTTACAATGTTCGAGTCCCATTTTACAAACCCAAGCATCTATTCAATGGCTCATATCTCTCACCCCCAAGGATGATCCTAAGCCACTTACTCATTTCCATCGAGGTACTCTTAAATCTCACTCAACAAGTGAAGATGCTAATAGATATGATATAGATCGTCACTCCATTTTTACCCTAGTTAACCCAGTAGGCGGTGCCACCAACTCGATCGTTATCACTAGCCCCACCATGACTGACGTTAGCACCTATCGAGGTTCCCTGACCTGACATGGTGTCAATATCTCAGTAGTGCTCGAGACTCATCGAACCATCGGTTGAGGGACCACTTCGGTTTCTAACCGTGGAATTCACCAAATTGCACCACTACTCTACCTTGCCTAAATCTAAGGTCCAGTTGATGGATTCTCTATAGATCAAACTATGATAAATGGATTGACATTTGGCAGAGATGCCATGAAAATTTCAACAATCAAAAAGGAAAACGTTGGTTGACCCCACCCTAGGTCGATCGTCATTCACATAGAATATCCAAGAGGAACTAATTCTAGTGAACTTCTACATTTCATCCTTAGAAGTGTTTGATGATAGTGTTGTCCCAAGGAAGCATATTGTAGCTTTTAGTATCCAAATATCATTGCATGACACTTCAAATACCCTGATGCGCCACACTTCAAACACTCTAATGTGTCGCACCTTCCCGATCACGTTAAGAGGCCTACACGAGAATGATATACCTGTCTTAGAAACGAATGCCCATAGCTATCAGTGGCAATGCTCCTCTGACTTAGGCAAGGGGAGAAAGAAATTTTTTGTAGATTTTGTTACTCGATTCACGAGCGAGATATGAGACGTGCTAGATGCTCGTTCGTCACTTATAATATAAACCCTTATGATAGGGCTAAAGCCCTCTAGCCTCTTTTAGTCATTGATGGAGAGACCATCGATAATTGTATCAGAGACACTTCAAAGGGTTAATTAATACATCAACGCTGATGCATGAGGAGTTACGCAAGAGTGAGCACAATCAACCTCGACCTCGAGGTCACGACGGTGACACTTCTTGCCTAAACAAAATTATAAGAGTGATGGGTATTTGATGTCCAAACATTCACATAGAATTTAATTTTCATCATTTACCAACGTAACCTGGGGATGGTTGAACGGTCGAGTATTAGAATAACATTCTTTTTATGTCAGCTTTCTTTTTGAACTGTATGTTTACTTGACTTTGTTCGACACCTATTTGTTACATAGCAAAAATAAGCTATTGAATAATTGAATATGCAGGCAAATGATGACTGTTGTCAAGTATAACTCAGATCACACTAGCATAACTCAAAGATACTTCATTTGATAATAAAAATTAATTAATTTACTTGCTTAAAAACATATATACGACGAAAGGTCTAGGACTATAAGGTTTGCTATGCCAAAAATTTAATTCTCCAACTCAAACTATCTTGGATTCTCGTCCAAATCTACTTGAAGGATTGTTGAGATGATTGATAATATTAACTCTTCCCACAAGGAAAACCCTATAGATCACTTCAGATCATTTCCAACTACCTAAGACCCACTATGGACTACCTAAGACATATAAAATGTCCATCTCTCCAGTGGAAGTGCTCCCCCACACTTTGTGAACAAGCTAATCCCAGCCTTTGATCTAGTAAAAAATAATAATAATAATAACATACAGTAAACAGTCAAATATCATTCCTTCATCACACACCAAAAGAACCTTCCCTGGATTTACCATTCAACACACACTTTAACAAAAAAAAAGAAAAAAGCATCCAAGTTTAATTGCACATTCAACATCATTCAAGTTGTCTTCAACCTCCGGGAATCTGTTGGCCCCTAACATTATGAGCTGGCTTCCATGGGGCTGAGACTCATGATTTATGTCAAACATCAAACACAAACGATGGGTCGAATTCAACATTCTGGTGGTATTAAGAGACTCATGTGGCACTGTTTGCTGCAAACACAAACAAGGAGACTCATCAAGATAGAGAACCCCATCAGAAACATGGGTTGATGGGGGAAAGATTGGAGACTAGGAGCCTTCACAACAGAGATGGGTGTGTGAATGGTTCCTCATCTTCCCAACTCTCAATGTCACCACCAGTCCAAGTTGTTGGTTTGTACCGCAAGCATGATCTGATCACAGAGAGAAAGGAGCACATGAGATTAAAAGCACAAAACCATGGCATCTTCCTTGTGCAACTGCTCTAACTAGATCATATCTCAAATCAAATAGCACGCTTATATATATCTATCCAAAGATTGCAGCAAAAAAATAAAACACAGCACTTGGGACTTTAGAATGACCAAACCAAAGCTACTTCTTTGCCACAATTGTTGTGCATATCAAAGCTTTTACCAGAATGACATATCTAACTACAATGTATATATACTTGAAGTGCTGATGATCTCCACCTAATTATAATAAAACTTTTTTAAAAGCAACATAGCCTAGCACTCACCAGGTTCAGTAGAATCCTAGCTGGAGAAGCAGTCATATACTTTTGATCATGAAAACAAAATAGACGAAGTCAGTTTTTGTATCTGAAATAACTGAGAACTTGTGAACTACCTGCTGAAATCCAAGACAAAATCAAAGGCAAGAGTAGACACACATGTCGAAAGTTAGCTACAGCTGAATGATTCAATATACACTTAAATTTAGCATAAGCAGCAGCATAAGAAGATGACCGAATACAAGCACTCAGATCTACAAACCAAACATGTATAGACACAATTGAAAGTTGTAGTAAAGAAAAACTTTTGAGAACCTACTAGTGTTCGTGATAAATAAAAAGAACAAAGTATAACAAAAAGAAAACAATGCCATAATTGTTTTGGATATCTTGCATCATGCTCTCTATACATTCATTTCTCTGCACCCACTTCTCAGTATCACTTGCTCTGTCAACCATTTATTCACAAATCCAAACATATATGATAATTTAAATTACTATGGGGAGGTTGCTCCCATTTCCACCCTCCCCTTATCTTTGCCTTCTCCAGCTTTGCTTCATTTCCATGATGGAAGTCCCATGCGTTGAGCAACAATCTTAAGTACAGTTTGCTTCTTTCATCTAAAATTCCCCGAGCTGTTTATGAGAAGCAATATAGGGAGACATAAAAACATGGCTAATCAATTGAACACTTGATGGAGCATAAGAATCCCAAATGAATTAAGAAATTTGTTGTCCAATGGAGGGTGGGATGAGGACAATTCTCAAAAGAATCAATAGATATGAGGGGGAGGTGGTGATGCATATGAGACTCCGACCACCGGCGGCAATGGACCTTCATAAGGTGTTGGTGGAGGTGGTGGCTCAATGCAAGGAGGTGAGGGCGGAGGTGAATTGGGTGGAGGTGGCGATGAGTACTGATAAACCGGTAGCGGAGGTGAGTATTGAGGTGGCGGTGGAGAATAATAATGCATGGGAGGTGGTGGTGAATGGGGTGGCGGAGGGGATGGAGGAGGAGGTGACGGAGGTGGGGGAGATGGTGGAGGCGGAGATGGAGATGGAGGAGGCGGTGACGGTGGTGGAGGAGATGGTGGTGGTGGTGATGGAGGAGGGGGGGATGGCGGTGGCGGCGGCGGGGGAGAATAAACCGGCGGAGGTGGAGACGGAGGAGGCGGCGAAGGTGGCGGCGGCGGGGGAGAATAAACCGGCGGAGGTGGAGACGGAGGAGGCGGCGAAGGTGGCGGCGGCGGGGGAGAATAAACCGGCGGAGGTGGAGACGGAGGAGGCGGCGAAGGTGGCGGCGGCGGGGGAGAATAAACCGGCGGAGGTGGAGACGGAGGAGGCGGCGAAGGTGGCGGCGGCGGGGGAGAATAAACCGGCGGAGGTGGAGACGGAGGAGGTGGGGATGGAGGCGGCGGCGGAGGGAGAGCTGGCACGAAGGGCTTGCAACGGAACGCACTACAGTCCACCGGGTGCGCCAAGAACGACTTGCATTGCTTCTCCAACCGCTGCAACGGGCGGTGGGGCAGGCAGTTCCTCTTGTCGTCGAATGACTGCACCTTCAAGCAGGACGGCGGCTCGCCGGTGAAGAAATTATATGAGAAGGTGAAGTTTTGAAGGTGCGGTAGGTGGCAGATAGACTCTGGAATGCGCCCCGACAACAAGTTGTGGGCGACATCCAGCTGCTCCAGGCTGACCATGCCTCTGATCTCCTCCGGTAGCGGTCCTAGCAGCTGGTTGAAGCTGACGTCGAAAACGGTGAGCTTCCTGAGCAGGCCGATCTCCGAAGGGAGGCAGGATCGAAGCCCGTTGTTCATGAGGATGATCTCGTTCAAGGTGTTCGACATATTGCCGAGACTGGCTGGGAGGCAGCCGCGGAAGCGGTTGTTGGCGAGGACGATGACGGAGACGGGGGAGTTGCCGAGGTTGTCGGGGACGTCGAAGGCGAAGCGGTTGTGGTTGATGAAGATGGCATCCAGGGGCTTGTCGAAGAGCTCGCGGGGGACCGCACCCTCGAACTCATTGAAGCGTATGTCAAGGAACTTGAGCGAGGGAAGATCGAGGAGAACACGGGGGAACTTTCCGGCGAAGCGGTTGTTGCTGAGGTCGATCTCGAAGAGGCGACCGAGGTTGCGGAACTTGTGGGGGACGGTGCCGCAGAAGCGGTTGGAGTTGATGTGGAAGAGGGCGAGGTCGGTCAAGAGGCCGAGCTCCTCGGGGAGGTACCCGGCGATGTCGGCGTGGTTGAGGTCGATGCCGGCGACAACGTTGAGGGAGTGATTGCAGGGCAGAGGAGCGCAGTAGACACCACGGTAGATACAGACGTTGGGGCCGACCCAGTTTCCGGTGAAATCGTGGGGGTCGGACAGGATGGCCAGCTTCCAAGCGTGGAGGGCGACGTAGGCGTCGCGTAGGCGGGGGTTGGGGAAGTGGAAGGAGGGGTCGACGCTCACCCGCTCGCCGCGGTCGCCGTACTCATCGAGGTAGTACAGCAGCTGCCGCCTGCGGATGAGTCCGGCCTCGGCGTCCGTGAGGCCATGGCTACTGAAGGCGGCCGCTGTCGTGGCCGCAAACACAGCAATGGAGATCAGGAAGACGAGGACCAGATGATTCTTCTCCGATCTGCTTCCCCTCCTCATCTCATCCTCGAACGATGATTACAGGAATTGGGATAGGAAAGGAGAAGGGAAGGAGGTACGACCGGGGGGAGGGCAGATGGTAATATCTTGGGAGTACGAGCAGCACCGGAGCTCGTGAAAGCGTTCTGTTATCGAGGAGGGTATTGGGTGGGCTGATGCGTGGCTGCCTCCGCTAATCTCGCTTCTATACCCGCGCGCCGGCCGATCCGTCTTTTGCTTGGTTCAATTTAAAACAAAAGCCGCTGGGTTCGGCTTTTTTTTTTCTTCCGGTTCTTTTATTTAAAATGATGGACGGATTAGTTTCAACGTCTTTATTAGCTGGATTCGAATGAGACATGGACCGAGACCGGCTTAATCGTAATCGAGAAGTCTGGGAGGCCGGTTTACACCGTGAGAAATTAAGAACCGGGAATTAGGGGTGGTTTTGTCTCTGTTGATTAGGCGGACGCGGAG
This sequence comes from Ensete glaucum, assembly GCA_021527575.1. NCBI lineage: Eukaryota > Viridiplantae > Streptophyta > Magnoliopsida > Zingiberales > Musaceae > Ensete > Ensete glaucum. Next base: position 43,410,564 of record CM038558.1, read on the forward strand.
AAGTGAACGGCGTTTATTTTTCTTGGACGGCGCACCATTCGACTTAAATCTCTATAATGCCCCTGATGTAGGTCCCGAACCGACGAACCGTCGAGGATGATACCGTCATTTCGGCGTCTCGTGTGGACGCGTGCGTGCATGCAAGATGGGGGGCCCAGCTCGAAGCCTTCGGGCATGTGCGAGGGCCCCACAAGCCGCGGGGAGTGCGCCCACCGGCCGCATCGCGTCCCCCCCCCCCCGACCTCGTCACATCCCAACTCCTGTTCCGAATCCAAATCACTCACCGGGGTGGTCCAAATTTAGCCAGCTGGGCCCCGCCGCAATTGCCATCACTTTGGCCGAATCCCTCCTACGATTATTTCAATAATTTTAACCATACTACGGACGGCCTCTCATCAAATTAGTGTTGCTAATCGACGAGATTAGTGGGACGCCACACGGCTCATGTCCCCATCGGAGCCACATAAAAAACACACCAACAATAAGAATGATGTGATCCCAGTACATATGGATCGGTATACGCAGTGTCCGAATGGAGAATTTTATATGTGGTGCACCAGCAAAACGTATTGCTTCGGAACTCCGGTCAACACCCGTTTCACAGCTGTTGTGCGATTAGGATCATGTTGTCACCTTTGGCTACAGCCATGCACGACTCCCTCGTCTTGACGTCACTGGGAAGGTTCTCCACACGACCAGGCTAAGAAGCCATTTTGTGTGTGTGTGTGGGGTGGGAGGGGGGGGATGGTTTCATCTCTGGAAGGGGCGATTGCATGTTGACGATTAGTTGGACTCCAAATTGATATGCCACATAGTGATGGTGCACCATGACAATGTGAGTGTGATTTATGATACATTGCATGAAAAAGTGGAAGTCAATTGTTAGCCCTAAGTCAAAAGCCTTCAGGAGAAGCTACACTAGGTAGCAAGGGACGGGTTACGTTTTATGTATCAAACAAAGGTGCGCAGCAAGAAACAATTGAGAGCTTGGAAGACATGGCCCCCTCCATGAAAGAAAAGTAGAACCTTCCAAATGCCAGTGGGCAAGTAGCTGTACTCCAAATCTCTAATCTTTCCTCCATGGCTCCTCCGTCGCTCGACCTCATCCCTTCCGCTTCGCTCTTATCTTCTCAATTCAATACCCCACACGCACATCCGAGAGAATTATCGTCATTATCATTCTTATTAATATTACCATTTGTTATCTCTTCCTGGGTGGACTCGGGAACCCAGTTTTATTGCAGAACGTGAAGAGAGGTCGAGGACGGCTGGTGGTTGCCAAATCACCTCAAAGTCTTCCACCTATTGCTCTCATCCCCATGTGCTTCTCTATCTCTCTGTCTAAGCTTGACAAAGTAAGACAGAGAGAGAGAGAGGTTTGCATGATACAACAGTTCCATTCCCTAAAAAGTCATACTTAATCCTTGTATTTTATTTGTTTGAGGATCATAAAGCACATTCTCTCGTTAAACTACAGGAGAAGGAAACTGGAAAGAAGCTTCATGATTGAGGCTCTTTTAGCACCTCCATGATTGAGCTGCTGCGCTTATCTCCTCTGTCGTTAATCTCGTTCTTCCTTCTGTTGGGCAAGGTTCGGTTTTCCTTTTGTTCGGAGAGTTTGTATAGCTCAACGATGTCGTAGATGGTCAATAAGCATGCATGTTAACAAAGAAGGAAGGTGATGCGGAGAAGTCAATAGGAAAGGGAGGGAATCAAGGAGGAGGAAATGACGACCGCAATTTACGCTTGCGAGGACCAGAAAAGCTGAGGAAGACGACGACGGCGGGTCCCGCTGGATGGTGTCGGTTGTCGTCGCTCCTCTCTCTCTCTCTCTCTTTTCCATTTCATAACTGTTGTGATGGGGAAAGAGAAAGCCAACGAGTTACGTAAACGCGTGTTTGGTTTGTGCATATAAGAGCGTGGGCAAACAGTTGCACATTTATTGATGGGGAAGTGGGAGCCAACTAAGGGGAAGGAGGTCAACCTTCTCAAAACCTCGATCATGACGATGATGATCATCGCCTATACATGATCATATCATCCTCTATTGTTTTCTTGAGTATTTTTATGAATTATAGTATTAAAACAATATCCCAGAAAAGGATCCATGATGAGGACATTAACATCTTCCTGTGTTGAACTATCGAGAGATGCAACTCAACTTTCCTTCCATCATAATATTTTAACTGAATTGATCTCGTATCATGAATATATTAAATTTTGACTAGTACATATGTCATATTCCATCCATCAAAGGGTAAAAATGATCACAGACATTAGTAGAATGTTCATAGAGTTAATGGCGACAACACATTCGTGATAAAATGGGATGTATCTATCTGCCTGCTTTAATGGCCGCCGAAGTCGTTCGTGTTGGTGACCATCTCCTCTGGCCTGTGTGCTTGTGTTCTACTGTTCCCGGATAGCTCTCTTCCTTCTCACAACATGTAGCATGTGTCTCTGTGATAAGATGTTGGAAGCGATGTCTCCTCAGTTTGTCCAAACGAGGAACTCGACTTGTTCCTTGCTGTACTCCTAAGATGAGCAAGACACTGTTGGATTACTTGCATGCACAGACCCTCGTTAATAGATAGATCTGGATCATGAATCATGTCTCCCCTGTCATATCATCAACATCATATCGGTGCAATAGTTTGTTCCATCATATCATCACCTTTTTACTCTATTTGCACATCGATATATGGTCTCCAAATCAGAATCAGATTGGACTTTGAATTGGCTTAATTTTCAGCCACATTAGGTGTATATAGATGGCATCTCACATGAACTTTCTGATCCTGCAATGCCTTGCTAGAGAGTCAAGAAACTGAGGATTCCACTGACAGTCTGCAGCAATTAGCCTTCTGAATCAAGTCAACAGAAAGGAACATGTCTTGCAGATAGAAGGGGAAGACTTCCTGCCATCTATCACATTAGCATCTGTGACATTTCTTGTAGATCTGCATGCAATGAGAGAATACCATACTGCACAGGCTATTAATTCCCCCAAACTGTTCTTAGAACCGACATCTGCTGTTCTGCATTCAACAATCATCAGCACCAGATAACTATTACCTAATCTACTGACATGCATGATTCCAGATAGCGATATCTAGGAATCCTCAGCAATCATTTGCAATGCTGAGTGCACTGTCGGTAGCACCTGCATAGTAGATGCAGGTAGCAGATGCAAGTCGAAGTAAGAGTAAAAGAGTGAAAATTAGGGTTCTTAGCGAAGAATTCCAGACACCTTCACATTAAACGCCAACGCACCAGCTGCAACTGTAGCAAACTTACCAGTTCACGTCCTCTCAGCTATTCATTTCCCCGCAATAAATCGCACCATTAAAGGGCTCAGTAATCCTACAAAGTCTTCTCCAGAGTTTAGGTGATCAGTAGTCTTTAACCCAGAGAGTAACACTCATGAACTAGAAAAGCTGGATATATCTCTGAGATAGTTGCATGGAAGGATCTGCAGCTACTGTTTCTTCTTCTTCATACCCAAGGAATTCTTGAAGGCCAGGGGCCAGGAGATGGACGTATATAGTGACTGCATGATACTGCTGCATGCATGCATGTTTTCCTCTTGGCAACCTAACCTGATCACAGTGTAAACATGAGCAATCTGATGTCACATATAGTATGCATTGATACTGAATTAAGATAGAACAAGTTAGATGAATCATATGGAATGAATTCCCCTATTTTTCACAGGAAAAAAAAAAACAAAAACAATTAACACTTAGACTACAAGATGTTGAATTTTCACAACTACTAAGTACATGATGATAAATAGCTTCGGTTGAGGCATTAACTCAATCTGCAGGAAGTAGGACCTCTTCTCTTCACTACCAGCAGCAATTAAACCAATTCAAGAATGCACCTTCCAGTTTCTCACATGGTAAAAGGCATCCAATAAAATTTTAGCCACACATGATTAAATCTGCGAATAATGAGAACGATTTTTCGGAAAATGTATTTATATAAGAATGGTTGTTTTACAAATAAAAAATGTATATATAATAGGCAAAATATGGACCATATCACACCGGTCCGGCACGCAGCAGAACCTATTGGGCTTCTCATGATTTGGGCCGATCCCGCGGCCCGTATAATTTCGGGGTTTCTTCAATCAGTCGTGCGATTCAAATCACGGTGGAGTCGCGTGGTTTCGGCTCCCCCGTTTCCGGTCGCCGCTGCCGATAACCGTCGCCTTCAAAAGCCCCCTCTTCGAGGATAAAACAGTACGACCTACTTGATCGTCATATCTGATTCCCATAGAACCTTGCAAGTTTCGAGTCTTTTCCGTCGTCGGATTGCGAAGAAGAGGAACTTGTTCTGACCTTTAATTTGTTTTCCTCTCCTGCAGGTGATGTGCAGAGTGTCTGGAACCTCTGTGATTTCAACTGCTAATTCCACTCTCATTGCCATTGTAATTGTCGAGGTGTGCACAAATTTCTTGTCGTTGCCAATATCATGCATGTTCTTGTAGAAACCCAATAAGGGGGTTTTGTAGAAATATCTAAAGGTCGTTCGATTCCTGGGACTTACGGCTTTATTGTTGTTACTGTTCGATTCTTTTCAAACAGAAGTGTAATGGTAAGAAAGAGTTCATGCTTAGCTTAAAAGTTATGCCTGTTTATTCGGGTCCCGAAACAGTTCTACAATCCATTCTCATGATTAATTATGACCGTGAAAGATGTTGAAGACGGAAGAGCTGCAGTTCATTAAAAATGGTCGGACAAATAGAAAAAAAGGATTGTATTTGCAGTTTCAAGACACCAAGAGGTCCTAAAGAGAAACTAGTATTTACAGTGAAAAATTATAATGAAACAAAGATACATTGATGCGGGAGGTCATGAATTCATTGGTTATAACTCTCCTAATCATGCTTTATCTTCTCCTAATCTTATCATTTTCTCTTTCATGTGTTCTCTGGTTATTGAATTGGCAAAGCAAAATAAGATGCTGCCAAACAAATCATCACACGTTTTATCTGTGAATCTTCTCAGTTACACTTCACTCAATCAATGTTGATTCATTTATTGTTGGATAGATCATGTCTGCCAGCATTCACCTTCTAAGACTTACTTTTAAATAAGTTGGAGCAAGGCGGCAATTTCATGTACCTACAGTTGAAGATTGGTCGATATATGAATTCAAAAAAATGTGTTTAGTATTTCAATGAAGTCATGATATGGAGATTCCGTTTCTATTTGGAACTAATTTTTGCTTATCGTGTGTTTCTGAATCAATGAATGTCTTTTTCTTTCAAAGAAAAACATTAACTGATTTTGCATTAAGGGTTTATTTTGTGGTTTTGCCTTGGGGTTCTTTGGTACGTGGTAATTGTCCTACTTTTAAGTATGCAAATAAACCATGAACATTATAAATGTGGAAAACCTCATATGTTCTGTTAGGTTGTGTTTTTACTTGACTAAATTTCCCCTTGAACATGATTTGTCCATCTAGTATGAGGATGAGAACAATTTTTATGATTTATACTTCTATTGAAGCTCTTTCTTCACTGGCCTCAAGTTATTGATTATAATCAATATTGTGAAATTAAGAAATCTTACAGCTAGGACTTAGAACCTTGACCATATGCTGTTACAGCCTAAAAATCCATATCCATTTATTTCCTCTCAGTTCATATTTGAAAGACAAGGATGAAATATTTTGCCATCAACCGTTGTCGGGTGCTTCAGCATTTTCTTTACAACCAAGGAGAACCATAAATGGGAGTAACTACTGACTTGACGTGGAGATACTTCTCCAAAGCATGCATTCCACCATCCCTCCCGAATCCACTCATCTTATATCCACCAAAAGGGCAATCGTCATCAAATGCAAAGTAGCAGTTAATCCAGATGATGCCTGCACGAATCGATCTTGAGACCCGGTTGGCTATGTTGAGGTCTTTTGTCACAATCCCAGCCGCCAGTCCATATCTTGTATTGTTGGCTCTCTCAATTGCCTCCTCGATTGTCCTAGCAAAATAACAAAAGTTGCTTGAAGAAAGCTTTTGTAGCAGATAATTCTCTTTTCTGGAGGCGCGGTGTTTTGTAGTGCTTTTGCAGTGTTATGCTTATTCTCCTCTTCATCTTTGTGGTTACTTATTATCACTATGACCAAGTTAACTTTGATGCATATATATCTAGCTGAATCAGAAACTACATGTTTTGTGCTAATGGATTGCCTCCAATTAAAATTAGAAACAACCAGATGTTTCTGAATCAATCCTTTGCCTGTATTGTACTATAGTTTCATTAGTTTCATGATATTGTTACCCTTTATTTCTTACATGCGTTCTTTGTGCAAATGTCAAATCTTTAAAGTTATGTGCTTCATTTGCCTAAAACATGCAAATACAAATGATTTCTGTGAAGCATACTTGAATCATCTATACTGTATCAAACGAAAACGCCTGTAAGAAGACTTACTTGAACTTCATAAGGGACATAACAGGTCCAAAGATTTCATCTTTAGCTATCAGCATATCATCCTATCCAAAATATTACATGATATTAGGGAGAAAATTCTAATTTGCATTCTAAAAAAATATTGAATTTTACCTTGACATCTGTGAAGATTGTCGGTTCAATGTAGAAACCTTTCTCACCGCAAGGCTTTCCTCCTGTTAGTATGGTAGCTCCTTCTCTCTGTCCGTGATCAATGTATTTGAGAACCTTCTCAAATTGCTTCTTATCAACCTTCATGATGATGAGGGAACTTATGAGCATAACATTATTCGTGAATGAAAATTGTCAGTGAGGATTTCTGTAAGGAAGATCACCTGGGGTCCTTGATGAACATGGGCATCAAATGGGTCTCCTATTATCCAGTTTTTTGAACTTTCTGCTATTTTTCTTACAAATTCATCGTAGATTCCTTCTTGCACATAGACACGCGATCCTGCCACACAAATTTCTCCCTGTAATTGCAAATGACTGTCAATGGTGTTATCTTCCTGCATGAAAACAAAGACTACCATAGATTGGGTGAAAGAGCCATCCATGCCTTGTTAAAAAATATGGCTCTACGAGCAAGATCAACAGCCATATCCACATCTGCATCATCGAAGATAATAACTGGTGACTTCCCACCTAATTCAAGAGAGACAGACTTCAAATTGCTTCTTGCTGCTGCCTCCATCACAAGTCGTCCTACTTCTGTCGATCCTGTGAAACTAACCTAATACCAAAGAAAATATAATTGGCAAGCTAATCCACAAGGTAGTGAATCCTTTAGAAGTTTTGGAGCCAGGTTGGTATACAATATAAAGATTGATGATCTATGAACTTCAATAAACAATACTTAAGATGAGTCAAGACATATGCGATGACTCGACCTTCATGAGATATTTGTTGTAAGTCAGAAATGACCTTGTCCACATCCATATGAGCAGTAATGGCTGCTCCAGCTGTGTGACCAAAACCAGTGACAACGTTAAGAACTCCATCAGGAATACCTGCCTGCAATATTGATGGAATTAGTCTAATTTATTCTGATCTCATTCCAGATACATCATATGACCCTTTAATTCAAAACTATTGTTCTTTCCCAGTGTCAGAGTGTTATATCTGCTGCTAATGATTTATATTCATACTTGACCGGTAACCATGTTGCTTAATAAAATGAAGCCTTCTTGATTGTTTACAGCAATTTCCTGTTAAAAACTTACATGAGAATCTTTGCAGGTGTTTTTTGAGTTTATGACAAATGTGCTATGATCGAGAAATCCATATTAGAAACAACCTTTACAGGTAAAAGCTACAGAAGTGATTTCATATACTATATACCTGTTTAGCCAAGTGGGCATAGTAGAGAGCTGTGAGTGGGGTCTGTTCAGCTGGCTTGACGATCATTGTGCAGCCAGCTGCCAAGGCAGGGGCGACCTTGAAGAAGAAGATGATCGTCGGAAAATTCCATGGGATTATGTGACCTACTACTCCGATGGGCTCCCGCAGTGTATACCCCTGAAACTCTCCTGACATTTTCAATGTCTCACCATGGATCTTGTCGGCTGCCCCCGCATAGTATCGGACCATGTTCGAAGCTGTTGGCACATCGAGAATCTTATTAAGTAAGAATAGTTTTCCTGCATCTAAGCACTCCAGTGCAGCCAGTTCTTCAGAATGCTGATCGATCAGGTCTGCATATTTCATCATAATCCTCCCCCTTTCCTGATAAAAGTAGAAAGAGGTAGATACGTGTTATAGTTATTCTGGCATTCCTATATTTTAGATATATGTCTAGTGGGTCGACATTCATATGCCATTTCAAGACTTTCGGAATGAAATGAATTTTGGGATTTGGTTTCTTGCCTAAGAAAATGAGTAGTCAGTCTTCAATGGATTTCACCATCTAGCCACTTGTAAGGCTGAAATGCTAGTAGAAATTCTCACAGATATATGAGGTTTGACTAGACTTGAGCACAGATCTTTATTATAGTAGCTTCAGAGCACCATTATGAGATCAGATGAGTTGCAGAGAGTCCTTAGGTGAATGAATGTTATAGCTTGAAACTTTAAGAGACTGATTTATACAAACTGAACAACAATAATAGCATGACAAGATTTTCTTATCAAAAGGAGAAAAATATATAATAAACTCTATCTGGAGATATCATTTTAATTGACTACAAGTTCTGGTTGACTCCTTTTGTCTAATAGCAGTCATACTCTAGCATTGGGTTAACTATGTCACTTGTTAATCATAGATAAGCGCCCTCACTTTGCTGATTGCAGGTACAACATTATGTTTTTACTTCTGAGTTTATTTTCAATCTACCATGGAAAACACATTTTGCTAAGGTGGTGGTCAATCATTTTCAGCATGCTCGACATCAGCATGGTGGTAGCTTTAAATAAATAAATGTCATTGAAAGGGAAAGACAACCTACAAAGCCAGACATGCGAGGCCATTTGCCATGGTCAAAGGCTTTTCTGGCTGCGATCACTGCCAAGTCAACATCCTCCTTGTTGCCGGCAGCTATGTCGGCGATCACTTCTCCGGTACGTGGGTCTCGTGTCTCAAAAGTTTCTCCTGTATCAAGTATAATTGAATTCAGATATGATTGGGGAAAGTCCCAAATGTGTTTATTGTATCAGCAACAATGTAAAAGATTAACATATGGTTGTATGTATATATATTCTGAAAGAGTGAGTGATGAAAATAGGATGTGACAAAATCTTGATCAGCTGAGGGCTAAGCTAGTCAGCAGCACCATTTTGTGTCTCAAATTTTGTTTCCGGTTGTAGTAAATAAGTACTGTTGTTAATCCTTTTTTTTTTTTTTTTGGAAAAGCCAATTATATGCTTTTTGCCTTTGACAGTGCGACTATATTTAGTAGTTGTTCAACACCACTGTTACATCCTAATTTGGACGTATGACGACTGTCTTCAAAGTAGCAAGTAATAGCAACATTTCAGGGAAACAAACAAAAGCTCAAAGGAAAGTGTACCACATCCTCCTACAGAAAATTTATAGCCATTTGAATGAAATAATTTGTGGAACTTTCAACTGCCCTCATTTAGAGAACTGATGTGATCATTACAAGGAAACCCAGTGGAGAAAGAAAGAGAAGACGAGTGCTTCTTTACCGGAGACGGCGTCAACGAAGCAGCCATTGATGAAGAGCTTGGTGAACTTGATCTCGGGCATCTTGACACCGTCTCCTGTGCTGCTATTAGCCTCGCTCGCCATTGCCGAGAGAGGTATGGAATTGCTCCCAATGCTTCAGGTTTCTGCTCCTAACGCTGGGCTTCTCACTCGATGATTGATACTATGTGTTGGTAGCAGGCGTGGATGGCACCCGTTCCTTGGGAAACTCTTAAATTTTCTATTGTTCAATTTTGTTAACATTCATGATTATTTTAATTCAATAAGTTTTAATGGTTAAGTTTCTGTGATTGGAATCGGATCCGTAAAAAGGACTGTGGATTTCTCAGCCAAATGTTAATTTATTTTCCTTAAGTGACCAAATCTGTGTTTTCCGGTTATTTCTAACTATTATTATTTTAATTTTGTCGATTACAGCAGATTTTTTTCCCAAACTTTTTTTCCATAAGTCACCTCACATTTATTTCTTTAAAAAATACCCTTATTTTGGGTATTTCCCAACAATTATTCACATTTTATTTTATTTATCAAATCATACAACTAACTTAAAAACTATCCAAATTACCCCTCCACCTCCACCGTCGCCGCCACCAATTGCCACGACGAACCCACCGTCAGTCTTCACCATCGCTTCTATGCCCTTCATGAATTATATAGGTATGATTTTAAAAAAATAAAATTGAAGTAAATGTTTACCAAATATCTAAAATAAAAATATTTTATAGAGAAATCACAGTTTTAATATTAAGTGTCATTGTACCGGACAAGCAATCATGTCATCACTCCATGATTTCTAAATCTTATTTTTTTAAATTTATTAGTCACATCAATTATGTTATTTTTCGAGTTCCTACCCTTAAAAGACCTCCACAGAAATGTGTCTAATAGTGCCAGCAAATGCTAGTGTGAAGATTAGGCACCGACAGCTGAACCAACACAATGATGCCAAACGTATCGATCCATACGGATGAGATCGTTTGATATGTGTAGCCAAAATCTAATACAATTAATTGCATACAAAAAGAGGTTTTATGGTCGCATCCACCGAGTTTGTAATAAGATGGAACGGTAAAGATGATTTCGACTCGACCTGTCTTGTCCAACAAATGAGATGTATATTAAAGGGTGATTTTTCTGATAATATCTCTTTTCACAACTTTTTTTTAAATGCTGATATATGTATCTCATTTTATTTTAATTTTCTAAATGTCTTTTTTGTTAATGTTTGTCACCTTTATACCATCATTTTTGTCTAATCATTTTGACACTGTCCTAGTCATATTATTATCATATGCCTACGCTATATTGGATCTTTCTAGTTTTATCACGATCGTCTTTAATAAGTACACGTGGGGTCTTAGTTCATCACCATTAATGACGAACTAATCTTTCCTTCTTTCTCCTTTTTCTTCTGACTTGATCAATAAATCTATCGCTATCATCAAAGAAAAATGATAGGATCAAATAGCACGATGAAAACGATGAGATCGCAAAGGTGAAGGAGACGATCATAGATGGTTGAAGTGATAAAATTGAAAGTGATCGAACGAGTGTGATGAGTGATGATAAAAATACATTAAAAAAAAATAAACATCAAAAGAAATTTTAGATAGGGGAAAAAGCCCAAAAAAAAAAAAACCCAATATAAAATCATCCTTCATTCGTAGAAACTTCAATTTACATGCATTAAGAGTATTTATTTTTACTGGTTGAGATGATCACGGATATGATACTTGAGCCTCTGGGAAAGGACAACAAATGGTATCATCCCAACTCTCAATCAACTTTTCAAAATTATATTCTGACCTCATTGGATTCTCCGAAAGAAATCGGTCGAGTCAGAGTTAATATTATTTATTTGCCAGAAAAAGGCGATTTATCACTCAGCTCGACAAGCCTGCAACCATAAGCTTCCAAATTGGATCATCTTTGGCATCAGCCTCCAACGAGGAAGAACACGAATCTTACCAATTTATCCAGTAGTTTTCAACTGTGTAACCCTTTAAACTTGGGATGACCGATACAAATATTAAGGGAGAGAAACTTAATAAACATGAGAAAAATCATATACAGGCTCTTTAAAAAAAAAAAAATCAAAACAAGAAAAAAAAAAAAGCTTTTGAAGAAGGCTGTGAGCTTTGACTTTGCAATCGAACCGATCCAAACATCTTTTCCTTCATTTAATTGACAGCCTGAATGATATGAAATTTTAGGGACCTGTCTGAATCAATCAGCTTGATGAGATTGATCTGAGACTATCTTGACGATCTCTTCGTCATCCTGATGCTGGTGGCCAAGAAAGACAAAAAAGTTTAGGTCTCTCAAGTCTTTCGTTGTTGATGAACTTGGATCTGCATTATCCAGTTGAGATATCAGTTGACCCCTCTTGTAGACCATGATTCTTCTTCATGAAACTTGAGAGAAAAGATCTCAAGATGATTTGTGATAAGGTTTGTGTCCTCTACTCGGAGCAAGGGAGTAAAAACACCTTAAAATTGGATTGTGGGCTTGCGTTGTTGTCCTCTTTCTTCTCTTGATCTCACTCTCGATGTCTTCTGGCTTTCGTTCTAACTCTCATTACTTACTCATGCATCATACATCACACATCTCTCTCTCTCTCTCTCTCTCTCTCATGTTGCTGGTGATATGATGATGTGGTTGAATCTTTTACGTAAATTCTGAGAGAGAGAGAAATAGAATATTATAAGAAAATAAGAATACTTTCAATCTATATACAGTGACTTACATCAATCTAAAAATATTTATTTATATTAAATAAAAGATAGATTATAAATATTTTAAAATACTAAAAAAATCTATCATATCCCAATAAATCTCATCCTCATATAATCTAAATTTAAATCTAAATCTTTATCTTTTATTTTATTTAATCTTAACTATTTAAATTATTAACGCACCCACTTAATTCAAATAAATATACTATAAAATTATTTTTAAAATAATTTTTTTCTTTCGTTGTAGCTTTGGGATAATATTGGTAAGTTAATATTTGGTACTGTAATAGTTGTCTTTTACTTATTCTAGATCATATATTCTTAAAAGAAAATTATTTGTCTTCTTTTGTCTTTTCTCTTAGGCATATTAATTGACATTTTTCTCTGATAGAGACTTTGTAGGATCTAATCCCATTAAATACTGAGGCTTGCTCTTTTTTTCTTTCTCTTAATTTTATTCATATTCTCATAAACATCTATCCTCACTTTATATGTACCTTCCTTATTATTCTTATGGTTTAGGATCTCATCATTTTTCTGTACATGTATCTCATCAATTATAGTTTCTCAATTATCATGACCTACATCATCTGAAATAATTTGTATAGATCTATAAAAAATTAGATGATTATAACTTTTATGTCATAATGTCGAATCATTAGTAGTAGAATGTAAGGAAAAATCCAAAAATAATAAGAGAAACACTTTATTTTTTGTCATTGTTGTAGTTGCTATCAACGATTTAATTTTCTTATCATAAATCAAATATTTTTATTATAAAAAATAATATAATATTCTTTTTTTATTAGTCATTATATATTAATCAATTATCCAAAAACTAAATAGATCTAGAATATTTTTCATCAAATGTTATAAAGAAAATATTATCTTCATTTCTTTTGTATTTATTTATTGTTCTAATAATCTTTTTTTTATATTAAGAACATAAAGGAATATTTATATTTTTATTTTTATACTAGCAATCTTTTTTGATATGTCTATTTCTTTTTATAATAAAAACATTGATGTGTTTCTTTCTTACCTTCAGTTGATTGATCATAATCTTTATCATTTTGATCTCTCCTTTAAAATTTTATTTTTGAGTTATTCTTGTGTTCCTTTTTTCTTTATCTATATTCATTTGAAGAGCATCATCTGAAGTCTTAAAAGAGAGTATATTAATTCATCAATAGACATTATATTTATATCTTTAGCTTCTTTTATAATTATAGAAATCATATCAAATTTTGGAGATAAATTTCGTAAGACTTTTTCTACTATAATTTAATCTTTTAGATTTTCACCATAAGTATTCATTTGGTTTATAATAGAAAATACTTTTGTGAATAAATCAATAATAGATTCAGAATCTTTCATGATAAGAGTTTCAAATTCACATCGAATAATTTGAAACATTGAATTTTTTACTTTTTATGTGCCTCCAAATATACTTTTTAATATCTTCTATGCTTATGTTGATGTTGATATCATCATGATTCTAGAAAATTGGGACTCGTCTATTGATTATTATAACATGTAAAGGTATCTTGCATCTTTCTATATATTCTAATTCATTTGATTATTTTGATATTTAGTAATACTTTGATCATCTAGATAACAAAATCATTCTCTACTAAATTTCATAATCCATATGAAATAAATAAAGTTTTATCTTAACAGTCCAAAATTAACCATTATCACCTTTAAAGATAAAAAAAAGTTGATAATGAACACTTACTCTAATCCAGGATATCTTTTTTTTTTTAAGATATATTAGTCTTTTTCTTCTTTTTAATAGATGTACTTATATTGATTATCTTTATCTTTGAACCAAGCTAAGCTCTAATATCACTGTTAGATTTTCTATAGAATTTTAGGAAGAAAAGAAAAAGAATAATAGAATAAACTAAGATCACTTTGAATCTTAAGTGTATTGCATCCGTAGAAGAACACTTATTTATATTGAATAAAAGATAAAATATAAATATTTTAAAGAAATAAAAAGATCTATCCTATCCCAATAAATCTCATCCTCATCTAATATAAATTTAAATCTATATTTTTATTTTTTATTTTATCTAATCTCAACTATTTGAATTATTGTAACAGATGTGAGTGCAAAAAGTCGTAGGGTTTCTCCAGCTAAATACCAAATATATGTTCATCACATTCCTCCAAGGACTCCCCACTGCATGCATGAATTGTTGATGCCTGTGGAACGTGATTCTTTTCTCTTTTTCATTGCCTGATTCAATCCAAGTAATGACATCTGCACAAGAAAGACTTATCACAAATTCTTGATCCATCGAGTGGATGCAACATCTACACACATTCCCAAGAGATGCTGAGCCCTATGCTTCATCCCAATTGAAGATTTTGCTAATGTAGAGAAGATCATCTCTTGTATAAAAAAAAATAAGTAAACATTATCTACAAATGATAGATGAGATTATTGATATTAATTTTCTATTTACAATTCCTTCTTTTTGTACTTTGGGTTTTACAAAAAAATAAAAAAAATTAGAAATGAGTTGCAATTTGAGATATAAAAGAACGATTAGTAAGCGGCCAGTGATTTTTTTGGATCAAACTTAACAAGTGCTATATAGTTATTCTCTCGATGGTGCAAAATTTATGGAGGTGCAGTTACTCCATTCATGGTAGTTAAATTCCTAAACTAGATTAGTGTCATTAAACATAAATGATGCATCTCAACACAGTGTGTGAATGGTGGGTGGCATAGATCGGGTTAGAATGTACATTTTAGTGAACAGATATCTCCAGAGTACAGACAGAGTAATAAGCTCTCAAAGCATAAGATGATCTTTCTGATTTGAGGTCTTAAAACAAAGACGCAGTCAACCCTGAGACCTCCCTCTCGTGTGTTTGGATGCCAGCTTTTGTAGGAGATCCTTAAGAGATCCAACCAGAAGGCAACCAAACCACCCCATTCTCCTCTTCCTCCATTCTCTTTCCTCCCACCTCCCTTGAGACAGCGGCCATTTCTGAGTTGGCCTCGTTTGAGGCCTTTCTTGCCGTTCCTGTCTTCTCTTCGACTCCATCTTGCGGCATTCTTGATCGGATTGGCTTCACGTCGGAGAAGACAGAATCGCTTCCCCAGTCATCGACGTCAAGGATTCAGTCGTGGTATTAGATTGCATGCCTGACTGACATCGACATTAGTGCTAACGTCCCGAAAACGAGACAATGAACGACCTCCTCTCCACCACCTCCTTCAAGCAGTACGCCAACTGGAAGCACCAGGTGCAGACGGACCAGATGGAGACGGGCATGAGCGGGATGGGCGCCGACGTCGGTGCCAACCTCGAGAGGTTCTTTGAGGAGGTGGAGAACGTGAAGAACGACCTCCGCGGCCTCGAGAGCCTCTACCGCCGGCTGCAGGAAGCCAACGAGGAGAGCAAGACGGCCCACAGTGCGAAGACGATGAAGGAGGTCCGCGCGCGCATGGACGCCGACATCGGGCAGGTGCTACGGCAAGCTAAGGCGGTGAAGGCCAAGCTCGAGGGGCTGGACCAAGCCAACGCGCAGCACCGGAACATCCCCGGATGCGGCCCGGGGAGCTCGGCGGACCGGACTCGGACGTCGGTGGTTAGCGGGCTGGGCAAGAAGCTCAAGGACCTGATGGACGACTTCCAGGGGCTGAGGGCGAGGATCGCGGCGGAGTACAAGGAGACGGTCGGGCGGCGGTACTACACCGTGACGGGGACGCACCCGGACGACGACACCATCGAGACGCTCATCTCGTCGGGGGCAAGCGAGACGTTCATGCAGAAGGCGATCCAGGAGCAGGGGCGGGGACAGGTGATGGACACGATATCGGAGATCCAAGAGCGGCACGACGCGGTGAAGGAGATCGAGAGGAGCCTACTGGACCTGCACCAGGTGTTCCTGGACATGGCCGCTCTGGTGGAGGCTCAGGGCCACCAGCTCAACGACATCGAGAGCCACGTCGCCCACGCCAGCTCGTTCGTCCGCCGGGGCACCGTGGAGCTGGAGACGGCCAGGGAGTACCAGAAGAGCTCCCGCAAGTGGTTATGCATCGGCATCATTGCCGCCGCTCTGCTTATCACCTTCCTGCTGCTTCCCGTTCTGACCACCATGATTAGATAGGGGGGAGAGAGAGAGAGAGAGAGAGAGAGAGAGAGAAGGGGGAGACATCCTTTCTCTATCTGTAAAGACAAGAACCTACACAGATTTCTTATGTCGTTGTTGCGATGGATCTTTCTTGGATCCCGGTCACTACAAAAACCTTAGAAGTTTTGATAGTTCTGACATCGTTGCAACGGATCATCTGCAGTTCTTGATATGTTGTGTGTGTAATAGCAGCAGCAGGTAGCGTGACCCAGCTGAGCTTGAACGAAGAACATGGGGTTGTCGATCGTGTTCGTCTCCATCGATCGGCCAATTCCTTGTTCGAGCTTGGGCTCGCTATGAGCTGAGCATGAACGTGGGATCCGATGCATCAAATTTCGCCGGCAAAAAAAATATTAGCCATTCGAACACTAACACAGTTCGTATCCTCAATAACTTGGTAATAGTAATCACAATACTAATAAGATAAATATTTGCATGTACACATCAATTTTTTTTTTTTTTTGTTGCCAAAACAAGTTTCATTAAATTAATACTATCACCTCCCACCTATTAATGAATTCCTCTAAAAAAAATTCTATCATAGCATTAGGCCATCCATGTTTAAGTACTCATTCAAAAGGATATTAAAAAAAATCATTTTAATTTATTTTCACATGAGTAATGTTTCGATAAAGTCCCTGTAATATTTGTTTTTACGAATACCTTTTCTTTCGTTCGTTCCCACTTGAAGGGTCTCGGGTGAATAAAGATACAAAGAAAAAGGCCTATATGTGAAATATTATCCGAAAAGAGGGGTTTTTCTAAAAACGTTCCCTAAATTAAAGCAGGGGATGGCCAATAGCCAATTAGATACTCGTTCCTGATCTCGTGGCGTGCGATGAATTCCTCTTCCGATCGCTGTGCGTCTTTTCTCCGCCCGTTCCAAACTATCGTCGAATTCGCCCCCTTCATGCTTTCGTAACTGCGATCGACGGGGGGGAGGAATCGATCGGCCGCAGGACGACGCTGAAGTCGCTGCGCTTCGTGCATCGGTCGTTGAGACCCCTGGGTGAATTTCCGGTCCCTCGCAGTCGCGGCTGGATCACAGGTAGAGCGACCTAATTTGATTCGTCTTTTCTGTTGCTTTCTTGATCAACCTCATCTGGCATTGCCTGGACATGATCATGATCGGAAATTTTCATCTGGAATCTTTTATGGCAAGAAAAACCCTAGTTTGGTTCTGCTATTTTGCAATTGAATCTTCTGGAACGCATCCGAAAAAAATTAAATCTTTGATCTTGTATACGTTCTTTGATTTAGGTCCATCTATTTTCTGCAAAGAATAGTTTTGTGATGAATCTTGATTGCGTGTAAGGATTCATGGGGATTCCATGAAAATTCGAGCTGGATCTGACGTATCCAGCTCCCGTGATCATTTTCCTATTCGACTATGATATATGACGCGACGCTCGCGCCAATTTATCAGAGAAATAGATTTTCATTTTCGATAGATTTAATTAACAGAACTCACCTGAATTTTACTTTTTGAATACAATTACTGGAAGGAAGAGGGGAGAAAAAGGGGAAAATATGATTTCATAGAGTGAGGTGATGGATTTAGGTGTTCCTTCCTTGTGTTTCATACACTGTTTTTGGTCGGATTATGATACCATCCGTTATCTAGGTATTAAGGATGTCTACTCCTGCAAGAAAAAGGCTGATGAGAGACTTCAAACGGTTGCAGCAGGATCCTCCAGCCGGTATTAGCGGTGCTCCCCATGACAACAACATCATGCTTTGGAATGCTGTAATATTTGGGTATGTCCATATGAATCATTTGGTGTAGTTTTACAAGGTTAATATTAGGGGGTGATTTTACTGATACTTCTAGCTTGGTTTTGAACTGTAGCCCTGATGATACACCTTGGGATGGAGGTAAGATATTTAGTGCTTTGGCCTCTGCTAAAGACGTTGGAGCATTATGCTGATTATCTATTATTTTTGTGAATGTTATTTTCTCCTGAACTCATTTTTTGAGACTAAGCTTGTTGCTTGAATAACCAATTTCAGTGTTAGTGATTAGTAGTTACGTTTTTTTGTTGCAACCCATAGGATAGGTAAAGTTATGTTCTTGTATTATATCATCCATTTCTATTTAGACTACAGCAAGCCTGGTTAACTGCATTTATGCTGAATTTAGGTAAGCAAACATTTTTTTGCTTACCAGGAATCTAGCACAGCATTATTTGATAAGGAAGATTGATATATCAGTCCAACCCCAATGAAACAACTAACTTTCCAGCTAGCATCCACTAAACAACTACCTGATACGCAACTTACTCCACTCCAAGGACAACCAAACTCCCTACTGAAAAAGAACAATCAAGCAAACACTACAGGATGTCAACATAACAACCTCACAGAAGAAGAGTCTAAGTTGTAAATCATAATATATTAAACTTTAATGCTGATGCAAGCTTATCCAATTGAGGAAGGATCAACAAAGTTTTCTTAGCTATTTATTTAACAATTATAAAGTAGAATATAATGCCGCAGGAATATAGCAATGGTGCAGTATAAGAGGCAGGTGAAACTGTACAATCAATGACCCCACTCTGCAGGTTCAATAAGCAGAATACTGCAACACCCCAGGAGTATTACAGCAATCTAAGTTAATGTATGTGAAATCCAGTAAGCCCTGCTTCAGGTTTCGAACATTCTATGAGTGAAATTTTTAAACAGAACCAAAGTAGACAAAACATGTTGATTTATTAACTCTATATGTGCATAAATATCCCAGGCCTTGCAAGACAACTGCCACAAAGACCATGTTTAAATTTGGAATATCATGGCATGTGTCTGTTCCCAGTCTTGAGGCTGAAATTATGTCTTGCAAACATTTCCCTATATATTTATAATTTGCTAATCTCTTTGGAGTTTTCTATATCTAATATTTTGCTTTTTTTACCTTGACATCTGATTATGCCTAATTGAATAGCAAATGAAGATGATTTGATGAATTTCTTGTTGTACTATGTATGAGTTTCAAGAGGGTTTACATCTTATATGGCCAAAGTATTATTCGTCTATTGATCCGTGTGTCGGGCATGTTACAGTAATGATGCAGTTATGCCAACTATGCTGCTAATGCATTATTTATTCTCTCTATATTTTAGTTTATACTGTATACCCACTCCAAATGTTCATCAGTAGATTTTTTTTTTTTATTGCTTCCTCTAAGCTTGAATTGTCGGATCTGTCCAGGCACGTTTAAATTGACACTTCAATTTACAGAGGATTACCCAAATAAGCCACCATCTGTACGGTTTGTTTCTCGAATGTTTCATCCAAATAGTAAGTGGAATTACTGATTTCATTTTTTCCATGAATGTTTAGAATTATGTTGCTTTGATCTTGCTTTATTCTTCGATTCTTGCAGCTGTTTCTGTGATAGGAAAGTTTAAGATAGCATCTTACACCTTAGAAAGATGAATGCCATGCATGGTACCATCACTATATTATAGTAGTTGTCCAAAGATTCGGTGATCTGATGCTGTTACCTTAATATATCAATATTAGGATGATGTGATTATCTGCTGAAATCCAAAACAGGGGTTATTACTAGAGGTTAAATATTGGTCTGTTACTTTATGCTGGTTTCTTGGGTTGACAGATCAACTACAAAACATTTTGGTATCAGGCCAGTGATTGTCCAATGCTCTCGAATTAAGTTGATATTTTTAAGGTTCATATTAAAAGATAGATTCTGATTTTTTTCACAAGTGTTTTATTGGAACAAAAATTTTAAGGTTTAGCATCAACTGCTTGTTGATATGACATTAACAAGAGTTGTATATATGGTAGATGCTGCAAAAATGATATGTATGGATTTGGTTCAGCATGTTAGTACCCATTGAAGATGAATAATATCATGAAACAATGCCTTTGCTATCTCCTAATGGGCTACCATAGAAACTTGAGATACTTCTGCTTTGGCAAAATGTGATGAGCTCAGTGAAATGTCCTAGAAGCAGTATTGCAAGTTTAGAATATCATGCTTGATATTGGGAAGGTTCAATCTTGTTTTACTTCTCTTTCTTTGTTTCTCTTTTTTGGTTTGGGAAGGGGAGCATTTACATAACTATAAATAAAGATTTAGATACTCTAGACTTAAATTAGCATATGACCTTTATATATATATATATATATATATATATATATATATATATATATATATATGGTAACAAAAGATCCATATAGCCGAATCCCAAATAGTTGGGACTTATAATTTTATTATTATTGTTGTTGCGGAGGGGAGCATTTACAATCAGAGAATGTCTCCAGCACTGGTATTGGAGAGACTTAGCCAGTTATCTGTTAACTATACCTACAGATTTTAGATGTTGTTGCTTTAAAAAAGAAACCAAACTTCTGGTTTTGAGAGATTGCACTGGAAGAGAAAGAGTAATACTTCATAGTATCTTTTGCAATGATCACTAATGGAATTTTATTATTATTGTTATTGTGGAGGGGAGCATTTACAATCAGAGAATGTCTCCAGCACTGGTATTGGAGAGACTTAGCCAGTTATCTTTTAACTATACCTACAGATTTTAGATGTTGTTGCTTTAAAAAAGAAACCAAACTTCCGGCTTTGAGAGATTGCACTGGAAGAGAAAGAGTAATACTTCATAGTATCTTTTGCAATGATCACTAATGGAATTAGGTTTTGGCTGAAACGTCTCTTTCCAATTAGTGATTGAGACAAAAAAAATAGTATAGACTGGATTTATCTAGAATCACTTTGAGATTATTTTTTCATCATGGGTTCCTGTGGTATCTTGGTGACTTGGGGTTACTAACCATACTGGCTTGGCCAAAATTTCAAACACACCTAGTTGCTTGTTCACTTATAATTCCTTGTATGGTTTAAGTCTTCGAGACTGCAAAAGTGTGTGTCATAGACTTTCCTGCTGTTGTGCATCATTTGGAAGGACATTTTAAGGGATGGTTGTGGATGAAAATTTGTTGTCAAATTATTGGGGTTTTCCTAGCTGGACAAATTCTTCAACAAATGGATTGCATGATTGAATAAAAATGATGGTTGTAGGTGCTCTAGATTTTCTTACATAATTCATGATTAGAATCCCTATTATCAACTAAGTTGGGTTCTTGACATGAGTTGGTTAATTTGATGCTTGTTTGGCTTGTTATTAGTCATTTAATAGATTTTTATAAAGGAATACATATTTTGCTTGTTAGTAGCCCCTGGTTTCTTTTTTGTTCTTTTCAGCCTCCTCGTACCGTTCATAGAACAAATCAAGGAACATTGTACATGCAATGTATGACCTCCAGAGCATTAAGGTTACACTAAGACCTTTTCGTTACCCCTTGCATGTGTATGAGAGTTGCTTTGAGTAATGTTGTTAAGCTGTCCGTTTGTCATTTTTTAACTATGAGAAATTTCTCGTTATTTAGATGTCTACTTAATCTTGTTATTGTTTTGAGCATTACATTATTCTTTGTATTGTCCTGATGATTTTTGAATAAATGTCCAGTTTATGCAGATGGTAGCATATGCTTGGATATTTTGCAGAATCAGTGGAGCCCAATATATGATGTAGCTGCAATTCTTACCTCCATCCAGGTACTGAATCCTTTATTTCTCCTACATTTTTTGCAAGCTTTCCTTAATTGTTGACTGATGAACATCCATCACTTTTTATCGTGTTACTACTTTCTAATGCCTATATACATATTTTTTGCAACATAAGGTTGCCTGACCTGTATTTATTTGTCAAACATTGTTGTTAAACTAATAATTTATTTTGAGATGATAACATTACTGGTACAGGTCAGAAAGCTTACATTCACCTATCCATTTTAGAATATTGTTCATAGCTCAGGATAGCTTATATCCTACATATGTAGGATTGAGATGTTAGAAAACATTGTTTTTCCTTGAGATATCAAATCAGCATTTTGCATCAGCAACCTCACCAGTAAAATTTTCACAATCGTCATATTAGCATTGGAAGAATGCTTGAATATGTAATGTTTAATGTTTGAATATGTAAATATCACACAGGGTTTATAGTTCAATATGCAACTGTAATTATTGCATAGATTGGTATTACATCCTTGCTCAGATGTCCTACTAGATATATTTGCACTATACAGCATCAGTGAACAAGTCATGTTCCCTATGTCATGGGCTTGGTTGTAGGCATTCTTTGTACTAGTTATTTACAGCAAATTGGTATTTACATTTGACTGACTAGTTTTGCAGACAATGTTGTAGCAATTGATATTAATTTAATGTGTTCCAGAATAGACATGTGGGGAGGTAATAAATTTATAGGGCTTCACATTTTAGTCAGGGAGTGACATACACTATGTGTGTGGTTATATAGTAAACCATTTGGTGGTGGCCATCTTTTTCACTAATTTATCAAAGGTTGCATATGGATTATTGTCTGCTAATACTGGTACCAATTCTTTGTTGCAGTCATTGCTGTGTGATCCAAATCCCAACTCGCCTGCAAATTCTGAGGCGGCACGCTTGTTCAGCGAGAACAAGCGTGAATACAACAGAAAAGTGCGCGAGATCGTTGAACAAAGCTGGACGGCGGATTGATGATGGATTCAACTCCACTCCCTCCAGTAGAATTGTTGCACTCATTTATGTTATAGTAAAATGACTGCCGGTTTGCCTGAACCTTCATAATCCAGCAGAAAAACTGGAATAATTTCCTTGTTTGATGATGACAACTACATTTCTTGTTTGTTTGTTTTTTTTTTTTTTTGGGGTTGTGCGGACACTTTTGGATGACTATGAAATAGTTTAGAAGGATTTTGGCATAAAAAATGTTGCAGCTGTATACGCCTACCTACGAGGACAGGTTAAAATTAAAAGAAATAAGCGATATTTATTTAATAATATATATATTATACAAGATATTTATATTATAATTCATATAATTTTATGTTTATATTTTTATATGTTTATATTTAGTTTATATCTGTCATGAATATTATATTTATATTTTTAATATATATTATGAATATGATGATTTATATTATCATTATTTTATAATAAATTAATTTATAATTATCTGATTTAGTTTAAAATAAAGATTTCAATAGAAGATCATGTTTCTTAGTAATCTAGTTTGTTCGAGAAGGATACACTTATCCAAATATAGAGTTATGAGATATCTTAATTAGGAATTTTTATATTAAATTATTAATTTATAATAATTTATTATAATATCATAAAAATTTTGATAAAATCTCTTATAATAATAGACTATACTCAACTAAAGAATTTATCTAAATTTCACCGTTAAGACCACCAATTCACTTTATAAAGGATGAGGTCTTAACAATTCACTTTATAAACGATTAACTAGTTACTACGCTGAAGACCATCGGACGGTTATGAGAAAAATTTTTACTTCATTAGCTGATGAAATGATGTTGAATTATTATGAAATAAAAATTATAAAACATTATGAGACATATAAAATTAAATATATATATAGATATATATTAATTTTTAACTTAAAACAGAATCATTTGGGGGTTAAACTACCCTATTAATCATCCATGTGAATCCAATGGGCTGTTGTTGATCGATACATGCTGACCACAACTGTTACTTCAACAACAAACACAACCCAGTAAACACATCATTAGCACAAGCACATATCCTGTCAAAACACCTCACTAGGATCGCATGCGGCTGGCTAAGGACATGAGCATGCAGTGATTCCAGTGAAGTCTCAAAGTAATAATCCTTCTGATTCCACAACATCACGCAGACGTTAAGCCTCACCGAGATCAAGCTCGGTTGTGCAAAAGGTTTTATTTACTCTGCCCTTACCATTCTTTTACTCGAAGGAACCAACAAAAACTGGAAAGTGTCTGCATATTAATACCAGAGCCTGGTGCAGACATATTTAACAGGCAAGATAAATTACTAGCAAAATCCAGCTACCCTTGTCTCTGTAACATGAAAACCAAGAAATCTTCTGACACTCGCCAAACATGAGATCAAAAGATGCCATTCCAACAGGAGAAAACAGAGGACGCGCTCTTAGGAGTCTCAGAGAATTTTCTTTAGGGCCTGAGGACCAAGGCCAGGCCAACCTTGGCACTCTTCTCGATTGCTTTTGTGTCAACCTCCCCAGAGATGGTGACAAACGATTTGGGCCTCCACTCATGCTGGATCAATGCACTAGCTTTGCCATAGTTGTTAAAGCGAGCCTTGACATTGGTAAGAGGATCCAGGGCATGTTGCGTCCCAAAGGTCATGGTGTTCTCATTGCTTGAAAAACAATGAGTGAGCTCCGCTCCAACTGCTGTACTTAATGGACTCACCAGGTGGTAATAGGCGGCAGTTACGCTGTCTCCCTTGTCATTCCTGCATGCAGGTTAGAAATCAACCACTTAGAATCTATGTCATATCTCTTATCAGAATTCAAAGAGTAGTTAACTGTTAGATGTTGTTAGCATTCCTCCATCATATGGTAGTATGATCATAATAGCTTCCAGTTCAGAAGAAAAACAAAAAAAGGGTAACTTTAGATAACGCTTACACAGTTAACGAGGCAATAAGATCAGCATTGATTACATTCAAACCTCCATTGCATTTGATGAAGTTTCCTGTTGCCGTATCAAACGATACATCAGCTCCAACAGCATAAGTATTAGTTCCAACAACTCCGGAAAGGTTGACAACCGGGTTAGCAGTCAACCCAATCCCAGCAGTTACACCTGCATAATTATGCAGGTACTGCAGCTCAACCTACAAGACACCCAAAATAGGTAAACAAGGTGATGGTTTACAACCTTACTTGGTTATGATTTTTTTCAACAACAAAAAGGATAAAATGCTTGTTTACCTTTCCAGACCGCTGATCCGGTATGATTACACTGAAAATAGATCTCAAGCCAGGTGTGAGTTCATCAACTGTAACTGTTGTTGCAAACTGGAAGGCGAATAAAGAATGGATGATTGTCACAATTTCAAGGTACCAAAGACTAGCATTAAACTTGATTTTTATGTACTAGAAAAGTTGCCGGGATCAACAAAGTCATGTATATCATGATACCAGTTGTAAACTTTATCAATATATGTTTCAAACAAGGTCACCGTGATTAACATGTTACATAAGGTTGAAAAAACTATATTAAAAGAAGGAAATTCATGAAGCATCAAAAGCATAAACTACAACTTACTTTAGAGTCCGAAGTTGCTTTAACATCAACACTGATATTGTTATTCTTCAGCTGGGACTGAAGCTCACCAAAAATCAGTTCATTTTTCTTTGTGCCAGATGTCGTAATGGACTGCATTATGCATAGTATTGCCTTAAAAAGAGGATTATGTACCAAAGAGCACAGTAAATAAGACAACATGATCTAAGGTTCTTTCATCTGATAATCCACTACAGATCAATTGAAAACTTCTCCAGAAACATCTCGATGCAAGACCAACAAGTTCTTTTGATGTTCTCTGAGTATTTCATGTTAAACAGTGCCATCTAATCATTTTAAAGTGCAGAAAAAAATCTAAGCAAATTTCACAGAGTAAGTCACCTAGGCCCGTAAAATCAGAAGGGCATCACACATCAACAACCACAGGCACTTGCATCTGTTATACTGTTATATACAAAAATTTCAGTAAATCACAATTCAGTAGATAGATGCAAATGTCAATGCAAAAAAAAATTGGACACTTGCAAACCAGTTATTCTTCCTTGATAATACAGTTCAGACACCAAGATTTCTTTTAGAAGGAACCTATCGACTAACAGAGTTTACTAATGGAGTATGTATCAGTAATCTGATAACATTAATAAGAAATATAACATTATTTATCATATTTGGGTTCAAAATAAACAATTTTCACACACATCCCTGCAAACCCACTAAACGTCATATTTCTCCCTCAGATGTTTTAAATATACTCTATGTCCCTCTTAAGTTTGAAACTAAAAGAAATACACCTAGAGTAAGTTGCTGTTGATACACAATTAACATCTGACCATATGCAGGTACTTCTTTACACTTATGGAACATAGACCTGTAACCCCCTAAAATAGATTGTGGAGACTCTCTGCTATTTGTTGTTAATTTTTCTTTGGTATACATTTCTCAGATGAAAAGTCTCAGAAATGCTGTACGCATATAATCCTCCTCATCCATACGAAAAAAAAGCAGCATCTTTCTTAAGGGAAAGCTTGTTAACTATCATTTTAGACTATGCTAGATGTAAAGGGTGGTGATATGAATAGCAAAGTTTAGTTCATTTTTCTTGTAGCTCCATAGCTAGGAACTACAATAACAATAGAAAAAGATTATAGTTATGCCTAGAACAGTTTGCCAACATCTGAATGTATTCCCCTCTGTATATTTGGAAAGAAGTATTTTCACTTCTATTCTTTGAGTCTTCCCTATTCCCAATTATCTTGCTCTGATCACAGCAATACAATTAAATGGCCACTCAGTGAATAATAATGAATCTTAGTGCAAGGAGGAGTTCAAATTACAATATAGTAATAAATCAAGGCTTTCTGTTTCTTTTTAATATTTTTTTAAGGAATTGATGACCTTTTATATTCCCTAAATTACAGTGTCACACAACTGTATTAATATCTATATTGATGGTAAATTATGTTACTGTCACTTATTACTAATAAGTCATATATAAAATTTATAACAGAAGTTACATGAATATTTGCTAGGAATTTATTCAAAAATACCAAATGTACTATAAATTTTAAATATAAATATTATAAAACTCATATTATTTGAATATTATATACATATATGTATTAAAAATATGCATGTCCTCGCTATGTCTGTATCCTAATTTTTTTAAAAATGATGTGTCTCCATGTCCTGTGTCTGTGCTTCTTAGCTACCACCACCACCACACATAGCAATGGATAATCTCTTTGCAGGGCCCAATGTAAAGCCCTACGACAAATTTCTCTTAGCTCATCCCCATGCCCCGATAATCATCACCTATGCTACTAAGTACAAGCTGCCCTAAGGTAGATAATTCTCAAATGTGCCGCCTGCCTTGCATCTCCCAGGTGCATAATCCTAAACCATAGACATGATCAATCCCATCCCCAAGATATAAAAATACTTCTCTCTTTGTTTGGATCTGGTGATTCAACAGCCATATCAGATGCCCTTAAATTGCTCGTAGCCAACTAAATTCTCGGTTCAACCAATCTCTCTGTCCTGACAATACAGTGTCAATTTTCATCTTGTTACTACACCAAGACAGACTTCTTTTGGGTCTTAGCCTCTAGGCTAAATCCTTCACTATAGTTGACTGAAGGCCTAGGGTTCTTACAAAATCAAAGATACAACTTGAAGGGAACAAATGACCAACAAAAAAACAAAGGAAAAAAAAAAACAATCTATGCGGAAACAATTGTTTGGCAAGATGATGCTCTCATACACACATCACCAAATTTCTTACAAGAATTTGCCGAACACCCACATGATTAGCAACATGTAACTTAATAACGAAGGTATATAATAAACAGTTTCACAATAAAGCATCATAAACATTAAGTGCTCGTACCACAAGATTTCGCCCAAAAATTGTCCTATAATGCAATAATAATAATAACCTCCCAATTTTTACGTATCGAAATGAAGGACATTACCAAGACAACAAGCATCGGTTCACTCCGGTTGACGATCAGCGCTAGTGATTTAGAGTACAGCAAGCAAAACCAAGAAACCGAAGAGCCACTTGTCGATCATAATAATGAACACAGAAGAACAGTACATCGACCGATAGTAGCGTAAACTGAAACCCTCGTTCGGAATAAACCCCAAAATGCTTCAGAAATCACCCAAAAAAGAAAAAGAGGGACTCACGACTCCGTTCAAAGTGTTGGTGGTGATAGTGAACTTCTGATCGGTCTGGTAGTCCTTGTACAAAAGATCTGCACCCAAATAAATTCAAAAAATCAAAAAGCAAGAAATGCAGAAAATGGATTGAATGAAGCAGAAACCACCAAGGCCTCCACGAGTACCTCTCGCCCTTTTGCCGATATCGGAGTACAATCCCGGACCCATGGCTTCGTCACTCCAAATCGCCCCCGAACGATAGCAGATGTAGAGAACTCGGACCGTGGCGAATTATTGGATTTATCTAATTGGGTTTTCTTCGTCTTGGCCGAACAAGGAAGAGTTGTGAATCGTGGATGAATCTGCACCCTCCGTTCGGCGATTCGAAAGCAAAGAATGATCGCCCGATGGATGTCGGGACTCTGTTTTGACCGTTCGATGGTATTTGAACGGTGGTTATCTAAGCCTTACCTTTCGTTGCAGGACCGTCGCACCGCGTGGGAAACTAACTTACCTCTTCCAAAACCAAGTGATTGATTTTTTATATCAAACTTATTAAGATTATAAAAATATTAGAGGTGATAGGGCAATTTATGGATTTGCCCGCATGGCTATGCACCCCGAGCCATATCAATTTCTCGAGTTGTACGGGCCACCCGAGATCATGCTGAATGGCGTTGATTTTTTGAGTCGTAACGTCGAATGACATCGATTTCATGGGCCGTACAAGTCCCTCGAGATCGTGGCAGTAGCACATAGTAAGACACCTAGCAAGATGTCTCATGCCTCATGGAGCTTACAACCAAGTCGACCGAGGAAGTGGCGGCAATTAAGAGGTTATGCATGGTCGACCTTGCGTTAAAGATATAAAAGCCGATGTTTGAGCCAAGACAAGGGGTCGGACTTCTGGCACTCAAGATCTTTCTAAACTACTCCATATACTAATTTAATCATCGAAGATATCACATCGGGCACACACATCTCGACTTAGTCCTTTGTGCAGGAGCAAACCCGAGAGAGCAGAAGAAGCCCACTGCTAAGCTGTCACGGACTTAGCGAAATTTGCCTAAGCCGTGTGGCACCCTTATGACCAACTTATAGACTTAGCTGGAATTGCCTAAGTTGCGAAGCAATCTTTGGCCACTGTTTTGGACTTAGTTGTAATTGCCTAAGTCATGAAACGCCGAAGCGTATTTGCCCGCAAAAGGTCAGCCCAATTGCAACCTCGTGTGGGTCCCGAAGGACTTGCAAAAAAAGAAGTTGATTAGTTTTGAAAACAAGCGATGTACAAGTCCCGACGTCTTGCCAAGAGAGCAGCTCTTATAAGCAATTTGTCGAACACCTTGTGTGCATCGAAAAAAGAAAAAAAGAGAGCGAAACAGGACTTTGGAGGGCTGTAGGAACGATCGCAAGTCCACAAACGACGGTTCTCAAGGGTGTCGAACGCAAAACACTTCAATTTCTTTGAGTGCTCATGCCCGACTACTATCTCAAAGCCCCATGCAGTCCTGTGCCACCCAGGAGATTCCAGAGGGCTGAGATGGCTGACATTTTGCTCCGTTCCGCTCAGTTCGATCGTCGCAACACGCGAAAACGACCCAAAACTGGGTAGTTTTGGCCTGTTCTGGCTCCGTGCAGCGAGCGATCGTTTTGCAGCCTGATAGACTATTTCTGCTCATAATTCTTAGGCAAAATCACCCAAAACCAAGGCAAAACAGGCTGCCCAATATTTGTACAAATAACACAAAGTGTCGTCCTGTCTCCCACTTAACTTGTCGACGCCCTCATCGATGCTTGTTGATAGGCTTTAACACAGGCTTCTTCATGTCGTAGAGCGTCTTCTGGCTCCCAACTAGATTCAGTCCAGGGAAGTTTTTACTACTTCACTAAGTACTCAGTTTGCTCGGCTCCGTTGGATAGCTTAGTCTTGCGATCCACCAGAATTGTCTCAACTCACTTTTTATAGGAGGCTCTGATTGGGGTAGTCGAGTTGAAATATTTCGTGAGGCGTCTTGTGGATCTAAATGGTAGGCTTTCAAGTTGCTTGCATGGAAGACGTTGTGAATTTTAAATCATGCTGGCAGCTATAACTTGTAGGAGACGTTGCCTACTCGACTGATGATTGGGAAAGGCCCTTCATACTTGCATACCGATCCTTTGTGCACACTTTGTGCCTAAAGAACTTGAGTGATGCTAGTTGGAGCTTCACCAACACCAAGTCGCTAACTTTAAATTCTTGGGGTCGCCTTCCCAAGTCGACCCACTTCTTCATCTTTTTAGTCACATTCTCCAAGTAAGCCTATGCAATATCTGCATTTTGATGCCATTCTTTTACAAAGTGATATGCTGATGAACTACTCCCCATATATCCAATGGCCAATGTATGAGGGGTCGACGGTTGTTGTCCTGTGATAATCTCAAAAGGGCTCTTGTTGGATGCAGAGCTCCGTTGTAAGTTATAGGAGAATTGGGCTATGTCCAATAGTTTCACCAAATCTCGTTGATTAGCACTCACATAGTGCCGGATATACTGTTCTAACAGTGAGTTAAATCTTTCGGTTTAACCATCCGTCTGAGGGTGGAGGCTTGTGGAGAAGTATAACTTCGATCCCAACAGCTTGAATAGCTCGGTCTAGAATCATCCCAAGAATCGAGAATCTCGATCACTAATGATATTGTGTGGGATTCCCCAATACTTCACCACATTCTTCATCATCAACTTGGCCGTCTCTTATGCTGAACAATGTACGGGAGCAGCAATAAACATTGCATACTTTGAAAATTGATCAACAACTACAAGTATCGATCCCAGTCCCCCTACTACGGGCAAGCTTAATATGAAGTCTAAGGAAATGCTCTCCTATGGTCTTTCCGGTACGGCAGTGGCTCCAAAAGTCCCACTGGCTTTCGCTGCTCTACCTTATCTTGTTGGCACGTAAGGCATGTATGAACACAATCCTCCACATCTATCCCCATTTTTGGCCAATAAAATACCCTCTCCACGAGAGCCATTGTCCGATGAATGCCCGGATGTCCGACCCAAAGGGAATCGTGACACTCTCTCAAGAGTTCACGCCTCAAGTTGTCCACCCGCGGAACAAACTCTATTCCTTTTAGTATAGAGGAGTCCCTCCTAGACCCAAAATCATCGCGCCTTGCCCTCTTTGATGAGTTGCATCAGGGTTACTGCTTGAAGATCACTGTACAGTCCATCCCTCTCTAATCCTGAAAAGAAAGTTGGAGTGCAACTGACTTGCTTGGCCTCCGCCTTCCAACTGTATAGCATTCACCAATTCAACTTTCCTGCTCAATGCATCGGCCATGACATTTGTCTTTCCGGGCTTGTACTCCATTACCATGTCGAATTCGGTCAAGAAGTCCTGCCATCTTGCTTGTTTTAGGGAGAATTTCTTTTGAGTCTGGAAGTAACTAAATGCGACATTGTCTGTCCTTAGCATGAATGGTGCTCTTAAGAGGTAGTGTCGCCAAACTTATAGACAGTGGACCACCGCTATTATCTCTTTCTCATGCATTGGATATC
This sequence comes from Ensete glaucum, assembly GCA_021527575.1. Taxonomy (NCBI): domain Eukaryota; kingdom Viridiplantae; phylum Streptophyta; class Magnoliopsida; order Zingiberales; family Musaceae; genus Ensete; species Ensete glaucum. Next base: position 43,442,442 of record CM038558.1, read on the forward strand.
GTTGCTCGGTCTCATTGAGCTTGCGACTCTCATAGGCCACTGGATGACCCTCTTGCATAAGTACTCCCCCAATAGCGAAGTCAGAAGCATCTGTATGGACTTTAAATGGCTTCTCATAGTCTGGTAATTTGAGTACTGATTCCTCCAACACAGCAGTCTTTAGATCTTGGAAAGTCACTTCACACTTGTCTGACCATCTCTAAGACTGCTCCTTCTTTAGCAACTCCGTCAGTGGAGCTGCGCGCTTTGAATATCCAGAAATGAAGCGTTGATAATAGTTGACGAAACTAAGGAAGGATCTCAACTCAGGTACCTTCTTCGATATTTGCCATTCTACCACAGCTTGCACCTTTGATTCGTCCATCCGAATGGAATCACCATTGATTCGATGTCCCAAGAACAAAATTTTGGTCTACGCAAAGTAGCACTTCTCCCTCTTCACAAACAAGGTGTTCTCCTTGAGAACTCTGAAGATTGTCCAAATATGTTCAATGTGCTCCTCAAGCGTCTGGCTATAGACGACGATATCGTCTAGGTAGACGACCACAAACTTATCTAAATACTCTTTGAAAAGCTGGTTCATTAGAGTATATAATGTGGCCGGAGCGTTGGTTAAACCAAAAGGCATCACTAGAAACTCGAACGCTCCATACCTGGTTACACAGTAGCCTTCGCCCCATCATCACCTTCTGTAATGCGCACTTGCCAATACCCTGATCGAAGGTCGAGTTTGGAGAAATACTTGGCCTTGCTCAGTTGATCAAACAAATCCGCGATGAGCGCAATGAGATATTTGTTCTTCATTGTCACTTTGTTCAGGGCTCGATAATCGACACATAATCGGAGGCTCCCATCTTGTTTCTTCTGGAAGAGAACTGGAGCTCCGAATGGTGCCTTTGAACTACGGATGAGACCATCACTTAGCAGTTCATCTAACTGCTTCCTCGATTCTGCTAACTTTGGAGGGGCCATGCGCTAGGGTGGTCTCGCTGGAGGCTTAACTCCAAGCTCTAACTCAATGTTATGATCCACACTTCTACGTGATGGTAGAGTCTTCGGTAACTCGGGTGGCATGACATTTCTGAACTCCTTGAAAACGTTTGCTACCACAGTAGGTTCGTGAATGACCTTCCCGTCAAGTGGCTCCAACTTCATAGCAGCCACGAAAGTTAATTCACCTTTTCGCACCCCTTTCTTCAATTGTAATACCGATATTTGTTGTGGGTCCTTAGTTCTCCTCGAGAAACTAGAACTATATAGGGTCGCCCTCCCATAATAAAAAAAAAAATTAGGTATGTATCGCTAACTAAACCACACATGCATAAACTCCATTCCAAGAATCACTTGGAAGTCATCCAATGGTACCACCATCATATATATGCACACCTATGTTCCAATCTTAATAGGGACCCCCCCCTTAATCCCAGATCCACTTGGCCTCCTCAGACTTGGATTCTTCTCCAAGATAAGTCCAAGTCGTTTTGCTTCACAATCGACAATAAAATTGTGGGTAGGTCTAGTGTCCACCATTGTAAGGGTTGTTTGGCTATTAAGCTTGATGTCCATATACATCAGCTCACTACTTGCCACCTTCTGTGCCCTTTCCTTTATCCTCTCCCCACTTGACCCTGTAATGCATTCAATAAACACATTGCTCCTATTCGGGGTCCTTACGACTTCTCGTTGTCGCTGCTAGATTCAAACTGCTTGAACTAAGGGCGACAGCTTTGCCCTTATCCAACTTGTGGGGGTGGATTGATACCGCTAAGGTGTTGAATGCCTGCTTCTGCGGGCACTCCCTCACCATGTGCGGTCCTCCGCACAAGAAGCATCCGTCAGATTTCGGGGCTTTTCCATTTGAGCTTGGCCCCTTATGGAAGTTCTTCTTCTGTTGGCTCCCAGACTCCTTGGCACGAGAGTATTTTGCTGGGCGATTTCCCGAGGATTGTTTCTTCTTTCCTAAGTCTTCTGAAGAAACGAAATCAGTCAGCCTTTCCGCGGCTGCAATTGCCCCAACCACATTGGTGACATTCCTCCGATTTAGTTCTTATTGTGCCTATGACTTTAAGCCATCGAGGAAGTTGAATAGTTTGTCCTTTTCGGACATGTCTTGTATATTCAGCATCAGTGTCAAAAATTGCTTCACATAGTCTTAGATAGAAGTACTTTGGCAGAGTTGCCTCAGTTTCCTTCTTGCGACGAACTCAGTGTTCTCGGGCAGAAATTGCATTCTCAACTCGCATTTCAAGTCTTCCCATGTATCCACTCGGCATCGGCCTTGTTGGATCTTTTCCCAATGAGTTCGCCACCAAAGTTTTGCATCTCCATTCAGATACATGGATGCTATAGAAATTTTGGTTTCCTCCGAATCGGGTCTCGTAGCATGAAAATACTATTCTATGTCGAACAGAAAATTCTCGAGCTCTTTGGCATCTCTAGCGCCCCCGTAGCAATGTGGCTTTGGTGCTCTGAACCTTTGTGGCAGTGCAGCATGGGTATTGTTTCCTCCCGCATTAAGGGTTCTAGTGAGCAACATCACTTTTGCCGTGAGTTCTGCCACAACTTCATATAGATGTCGTACGGAGTCTTTAATATCCTCCGTCAGTCGGTCGACCAGGGACTTAACCTTGTCGATCCAAGATTCAACTTCTTCTTGCAAGCTCTCTACCCCAAGGAGCCTTCCTTGGCCTTGGTAGAGTTCCTCTAAGCTTGCTTCAAGGACATCGAGGTGGGTTTCCACTGTTGAAAGTCTCTCCTTGTGGCTCCTTTTCCCAGTTGGTGCACTAGATTGTGCTTCCTCCGCTCGCGGAGAGTATCCAACTTCACGCTCGTCATGTTCACTGTCGCGCTCCTCATGAGCGGCTCCAGCAGTTTGCGAGTGAGTTTTGCACTTGCAACCCACTTGCGGCTGCTTAGGGCAAAACTCCAGCTTGCCCCATCTTGCTCGATTCACCATGGTGCTTCGCCATGGCAAGATTGTGAATCCTCTTCACTTGTTTGTTCGAATTGCTTGTCTGCTCTGGTACCACAATGTCACAAACTTAGCGAAATTTGCCTAAGCCGTGTGGCACCCTTACGACCAACTTGTAGACTTAGTTGGGATTGCCTAAGTTGCGAAGCAATCTTTGGCCACTATTCTGAACTTAGTTGGAATTTCATAAGTCATGAAACGCCAAAGCGTATTTGCCCGCAAAGAATCGGCTCAATTACAACCTCGTGCGGGTCCCGAAGGACCTACAAAAAGAGAAGATTAGTTTTGAAAACGAACGACGGACAAGTCCCGACGTTTCGCCAAGAGAGCATCTCTTACAAGCAATTCTTCGAACACCTTATGTGCAGTAGAAAAAGAGAGAAAAAGAGCGAAACAGGACTTTGGAGGGCTGTAGGAACGGTCGCAAGTCCACAAACGACGGTTCCCAAGGGTGTCGGATGCAAAACACTTCAATTTTTTGGAGTGCTCATGCCCGACTACTATCCCGAAGTCCTATCCAGCCCTGTGCCACCCGGGAGGTTCGAGAGGGCTTAGATGGCTGACATTTTGCTCCACTTGGTTCGATCGTCGCAGCACGCGAAAACGACTCAAAACAAACGACAGTTCCCAAGGGTGTCGGATGTAAAACACTTCAATTTTTTGGAGTGCTCATGCCCGACTACTATCCCGAAGTCCTATCCAGCCCTGTGCCACCCGGGAGGTTCGAGAGGGCTTAGATGGCTGACATTTTGCTCCACTTGGTTCGATCGTCGAGACGCGACTCAAAAGCGCGGTTTAGCACTCGCTCAGCGCGAAGCGATCGCTCTGCCGACTGATCGCTCACAATTTCTAAGCAAAATCACCCAAAACCAAGGCAAAATAGGTTACCCAACATTTGTACAAGTAACACAAACCGACAAACGGTTCACAAGATGACCGTTCGTGACAAAGTGATGGATCAATCAAACCAAGTGTCACTCCCTAATGACCCATGCGAACAACCTTATGCACTTGGATCTAACCGAGCTGTGTTGACACCTTGGTCACGACATAAGGTTCACCAAGGTATTTTAGATTTTTAACTTACACTGACCAACTTAAATCACAGCAGTTAATCATGATTAACCTAAGATTTTTGGATGGATATCATACTGCCATGAAAATTAGGATTCATATACAGATTCCATGAAAACGTGAACTTGAATATTGAAAATAATTGGGTTAGAATCTTTTCTTCTAATGAAGTATTCTTAGTTATTAAAACATCTTTAAGACCATAAATTACGCAGAACTTATGACCAAGAGATCGAGAATAGATAAAGATTGAGAGCACATATTGATACAAACGTGTCGTTAATGATATAGATCAACTGGACATCCGATGCTTAATAAGCCTACAAATTTGTCTAAATATCTAAGAAGAACAAATCGTAAAATTTATCATAAATAACTTTAAGACACAGTAAGGACTCGCTGAAATATATCGCGAAGATTAAAGAAGCTATAGTTATCGACGTAAAAATATTCTGTATGTTCGAGATGAAATAACTTCATCTACGTGGCAAGATATGTTCCATACGTGTCGGCACGTACGTGGCAAGGGATAAGAGGTACCGATGTCGGCGACGTCGCAGGAGACATCGAGACTTCCGGACTATATATACTGCTTCCCGGATTGCCGTCATCGTTCCTTCAGCTGAAAGAATCCGAAGCTGACCACAGATCGATAACACTCCACGGACGCTGTTGTTGCTCCCGCTCGCCTCCGTCTCATGGACGCATACCGAGACGCCAAGCTCGCCCATCCGGTGGACGACAACAAACAACCCTCGCCACCTCCGTCGCCGCCCGCGCTCCGACTACAGGTGCAAGATAGGCCGGCCGCCCGCTACAACTGGCTCCACGATCTGCCGTACGTCCTCGGCCTGCTCTTGCTCGGCATCAGCGTCGCCGTCTCCGCGTACGGGTCGCGCAGCGATCCGTCGACGTTAGCCTTCATGCTGTTCTCCTGGCTCGATCTGCTGTCTCTCGTTCTTTGCCTCAGGAGGTTCGAGCGGCTCGCTCCGGACGGCCCGCCGGAGGAGAAGACAAGGCTGAAGGAAGCTGTTTGGCTGCTGTCGACGGCGCTGGTGGTGGCATTCAGTTGGAGGGTATCGGAGATAATGCCGTGGGCATTAGCAGGTCTCATCTGGATCTCGGCGGGGTGTGTCGCGGTTGGAGGTTTCTATGGGCTCTTCCTGTACAAAGAGCAGATTGATGAGAATGGAAGATGAAGTTGATATCTCGAGTTGTATTTGTACTATCGTGAGAGTATGTGGTAATGTTCTTCTACTGTGTTCATCTCACGTCTATCCCTCCCTGTTAAAGTTTGAAGAAGATGGAATCCGTGACCCAAAAATTACTTTCGCTGCACAACAAAGACCATCACACTCATCATAACGTGACCGACACGACACGACACGACGTCATGTTACTATCCTATTCACAATTGCGTAACGTTCTTCGATGATTGTTCGATTGCCTTAATGCTGGAAGAGATACGTAATTGTTCTCGATATTAGATCATGTCGGTCTTTAAACTTTATTATAAGAAGACTCTTCTTGCTCTTGGAAACCATCGTCAACTAAGTCTCAAAAAGATTTTATTAGGCCTCTCCCATCCCAATGTAGTTTGATAAATTGGATACCACTCCAAATCGGGATGGTCTCGGAGCCAGGATCTATCTTAACATAATTCATTTTAAATAAAAAAATGATATTTCTAATTTTAATTAAATATTCATTTAAGATTATATTTTAATGCGTTTAAAATATACTTGCGATCTGCGCCACCGACCCACCGACCCACCGCTTCAGAGTCACCGCCTTCTACACATCGTTTTGCTGCGATGGGTTATCCTAAACCACCGGTGCATGCACGTCAAACATTTGCAATGACCAAAGTATCATGTGTGCCTATAAAGTTTGTCACGGAGTCGATGTGTGGGCCTAATCTATGAGCTTTAATATGTTTAATATCTGTCTAACAGTCTAACATTCCTCCAAAGTAGATTCCACATGAATAATACCATTAACATATTAATTACTAGTCAAACACGATATCTTAAATAACACATTGGTTCCACAAAACACAAGTGAAACGAGAGCTTTTAAGACACACGTCAAACAGCAGTAACATAACTTCATGTTGCTCAAAAGCACTCTCATCAAAGTGAAAAAAAACCAGATATGGTACTGCCACAAGAGAAGGCAATGGCGCTCAAACTCTCGGCCATATGGGTTTGGTTCTACAAAATGGTATGTAGATAGCAACTTATCAGGACCAGAGGCAGAGCCAAGTAAAAATAAGCAGGGAAGTCCAATGGCCACACTGGCAGGGTATGATCCAGATAAATCACTTCAAGAAGTACATGAATTATGGAGAGATTGCATCGCCAGATGCAACCATGTCCACATCAGATTTCCCTTCGGTTGATCTCCTTTCACTTTTCATGACCGAGTTCCTGGCGATACAAAGTATACAACAACAAAGAAACCGTAAGCCCCAACAAGTGTTAAGTATAATTAATCATGCATGGGGTCGATGGCGATACAAAGTATCCACTATTAAAATGAACAAGTGTTAAGTGTAATTAATCATGCATGGGCTAAAGGATAAGTGGGGGAATCTTCTCCACAAAATACCAAATATAGCATCATTTGAAGTGTTAAGTACCCTCAATATTAACTTCAACTCTTAGTTTTAGTCTCATCCACCCTTTATGTTCTCTTCCATGTAAAGGCAAAAAACATAGAGGCAGATTCCAAAATGTCCAAGGATCCTTGGACATTTTGTGGCAACACAATATATAAATTAGTATATACAAACAGACTTTATGTCCTGAACTCCTATCTCTTAGTGACAAATTAAGAAAATGACATTAAAAGGAAACCACATGTCTGTTATTCACTTGTAAAACTCCTACATCAAACAAAAATGATCAAGAGATTATAGAAAAGAAAAAAAAAACATCTAGTAAACTTATTCATGGTTTTAATGCGAAAGATGGAAGAATATAACTATATCAGTCATAAATTGGAGGTACATTGGCTTCAAAAAGATGATGAGAAATGGTTAAAGTTGCTCCAGAGTTCAAATATTTTCAAAGAACATCCGAAAACCAGCAAAGTGGGTAAACGGTCCCAACAAACAATGCTAACCAAAGGAGATAAAGGTTTAACAAAGGAAGGAAAATTTGATGACAGATTTGAAAAGGATGGAACCCTTCTGGTACCAAATTGAAGTGTAATTTACATGACGAACCTATATCTAGGACATTCCAAGCCCTATATGTAGAAATTCACTATCAGAAGCCTAAAAATAATAAGTGAATTGCCTGTTCAATTTGTTCAAACAATATGTCTACACCCATCAAGAATTAATATACAAAAACAATAAGCATCAAAATGTCAGTCCAACGTGTTACTGTTACATGGTCTGTGTCTTTAGTCTTAACAACTTATAAATGGTAAAACATCTAAAATGGCTCTGTCTTGGGATTTCTTGAGTTAGTCTGGCCAGACCTGGCCTAATCTTTAACGTCCCAAGTCAGGTCAAAAAAATTTGGCAGAAATCAATCTAAGGCTCATTTGCTCAAGTGACCTCTTGTTTTTTATTCCAACTAAAATCTGAGCAATGGAGATGCTAGCAAGAGAGAGAGAGAGAGAGAGAGGATTATTCTTCCATCCGACAGGTCTAGTTTTCTCAAGATCCAACAATGAGATCTGTTGATGTATGTTCCCAAATTATTCCTCTTTTTCTCTATTCTTAATTTTTTTTTATCAGTATACTGGGGTGTGCTGGTCCGGTATGTACCATACTGGTCTGACATGGCCTGTGGACCTGTAATGTGTCTCAATGTTTTCCAAGAAAGCACCCATTGTCTCAATGTTTTTTTTTTCCTGAGGCTCCTAAATTAGCTTTAATTCACTTGATGCATCTAAAAGTCCCCACAAAAGGAAGTCTTATTGCCAGAAATATAAAATTCAGATTCTTTAACCACTTTCTCCCCTTCAAATCTAATTGAGGGTAGACTGGACGGATGAAACAGTTTGGCCTTATTGACATTGACTCTTATTGATTACCTTATAAAGTGATCACAAGATACACATTGCTTCTCACCGTATACTGTTTCAGGAGAGAGCTGAAAAGTGTATAAATCAAAATCAGAGCTTTACTCGTCAAGTTTTTTAATGTTTTATACAGCAGGCAAAGTATTCTGGAATTTGAAATAGCAATTGAAGAAAGAAAACTCCACCTAAAACAGTCATATGCCATGTATTGCAGGAAATGAAATCTAATCCATCTTTCCACTCCTTGTTTACCCTCCTCTATTTGTAGTTCTGAAATTATGTATGGCAACGTTCTTCTTTCCTTTCCACAACCCAATCGTTTTTCACATATGATGTATAACAAATATCTACAGGAATATGTATTAAAAACAAAATCAAGGTGCAAATACAAAATGAAAAAACTAAGAATATTTGTGGACAAGAGTGAGACTACACTGGAACATTAGAATCTCCAGCAATTTTCTAACAGAAAGATTGTTTACCAGTAGGTTGACGTAACCCTTTGACAGCATCAAAATTCTTGAAAGTATATCCAACAAAGCTCAAATCTTGAGCATTTAGCAATTTCTGCATCAAAAATATGTTCCAAGAATGATTAAACACTCACAAAATCCACCACAATTAAATCATGCAACAACAAAAATATACATACAAGGGGTGATAAGACTAAATTACATGCATAAAAATTAACAGAACTTTTGGATAGATATTTGATATAGTCAGCAATCTCGGTAAGATGACCTCAACAATGTGAAGAATTTCAAACATAATTTGTTTCTCACAGCTTGTGGTGAAAAAGAACCAACAGTCAGTCAAAGACTTTAAGTTACTTATAGGTTAAGGTGCTAGTCTCCCCCTTGCATCCTAACCTTGAACTTTGCACAAGAAGGACCACAGATGAAGCTAAAAGCCACCAGGTCTCTGAGGATTTTAAAGCAAGTCATCCAGACTAGACATTCCCCACTCTAGAAGCCAATATAATATTCGGCAACATGTCAGCATCTGACCCATTCAGAGATACTGTTGGTGACAACAACAATTACAAAAGAAAATAGCCCAATTTTCTCTCTTAGTTTGGCTATTTTCTCTTTCTTTGTTTTTCATTTCCTGCTGTCCACATTGCAACGGCAAGTATCACATTAGCCATCAATCAGCAAGTGCATGCCAAGGCAAGTATAATATTGTTTGATGGTCTGTCATTATGTATATAACATAGATTATCAAGGACTTGCATGCCAGTCCAAGAAAATGCATTAGCAAGCATGATTAGTGGATGTGTGCCCATTACATAAATGGGCACATGCATGGGCACTTGACTACCATGAGATGGCATAATGCATTACCACATGACATGTGGCATGTACATGCCAACTTGAGTCCAACTTCATGGTACACAAATTTTGTAACTATACTTTCTCCATTAGCTGATGATGCTGCTTAAGTGATTAAAACAATGTGACATAAACTTCAGGGCAAGAAACTTCAGATATTTCTGACGAGGCATCTTTTACACAACAGGTATTCAGAATTAATCAATGAAACCTGTACCCCACCTTAAAATTTTCATATTTCATCATAATCTAGCTAAATCCACTTGTCCAATAACCCAACTATCAGTTGTTCTCAATGCAAAATTCATGTGGATTTATCAAAGTCTCCTGTCCCTTCATTTGCTCAATTCTTTAATCCTTACTAGAAAATTCTAATAAAAATTGGTAATTTCATTGAGTTTTTCAAAGGAGTGACTGCCACACTAAATCAATAACTATATTAGCATATTTGGCATCTTAATTGCTGATTATGAAAATATAAATGGCAATAAATAAAGTTGCATACCTTCCTTGGAGGCCCAGAACCAGTTCTTGCTGGAGTAGGTGGATCCAACTGTATCATAGACCAAAAAGGAACAAAATGCAAAGTTAACAATGAAAAAATTCAAAGAAGTTATAATCTGTTGCCAACTAGAAACCTTCTAGCACATATCATTTTGGATAACAAATTGCAAAATCAATTAACAACAGAGACCAACTTCTGTGGGTACAGCATTGTGAAATATATTATCATGTTCAAGTTAGCATACTCTAAAGTAGTCTAAACTTTGAGACATGCTTGGAAGAAGGAAAACTTGAGAGTCCAAATATGTGAAATAGTGAATACATTGCATCATGTTAAGGACAGAACAAAAATTTAAAAGGTGAGAATAAATTTATGACCAACAAGCACTGTCTGTGACATGCTGTTATTGATGACTACAGGCATGTAGAAAGTGAGTAAATCGAAAGTAAGCTTTATTCATGCCCAAAAAATAATGCACAGAAGTGAACAGACATACTTCATCAAACTTCAAGAAATTCTGTGTATCTAGTTCGCCATTAACTTCAGGTTTAAATGCTGCTTCCATTTCATAAAGTTTATCCCAAATAATATCTTTAAACCAGGGATGAGCCTGGAAAAGGACAATTGCAAGCAATTTATAAATATCAATTTAAAAATATAATTTTCTATGGATTTTATATACTTGAAAATCACCTTTAATCGATCTGCTCCTCCCCAGCCAAGTCTGATATCAACATCACATAATAATCTACATATAAGATCCTTTGCCTCAGGAGACAACCTTGCATCTTCTGGAAATATTAAATGGTTTCTCCAATGCACAATCTAATAGCATGGTTAAACAACTTGAGGGATTGTTTGTAGATAAAACAACTAAGGTCATGAATGCATTTAAAGTTGTAGTCTAAGCCACAATACAGGAGATGTGATAATAATATGAAATAAAATTTATTTTCAGAAACATGTATGATATCCCAGCAAATGGAACCTACAAGGTAAAGAATGCAGCAAAGAGACATTGTCAGGAACATAACTAAATTTTTGAACCAACTAGCAACTATTTTGGTTGCTAATGCAGAATGCCTTCAACAACATTTTGGTTGCACATGGTGGAATAACCCGACTAAGCAATATTTGGTTTGTGGACTTCAGTGATTGCAAAAGGCACTCGAGCGCTCGCCTAAGTGCTCGGGCGAGGTGACGCGAGGCCCGAGCACCTTGCTCAATCTCCAGGCGGCGCGCTTTAAAGAGGCGCCGCCTGGGCGCTCGCCTGAGCCCAGGTGCTACGCGCTTCAGGCGAGTGCCCGGGTTAAACCAAGCGATTGAACCAGGTTTTTAGCTCTGGTTCGGTCGCATTCGTGTTAGTTGGTTCAATTGAACCAACTAATGCACCAATTCAGCTTCCCACCTCTCGCTCACGGCTTCTCAATCCTAATCTCACTCGTGATTCTGCCGCCAACATTTCTCTCTATTGCCGCTGCCACTGCCGCTGCCTCTCTCCGCTACCGCTGCTGCCATCGCTGCTCTCAGTAAGCAGGTTCCGCTCTTGGTCAACAACCTCGTCTCTACTCTTCTCACACTCTCCTTACATCAAATTGGTTCGACTCAGTATACATTTAACAATATTGTTAATATACTGTTAACAATATACTGTTTAACAGTATACTGTTAATAGTATATTAACAGTATAATGTTACTAGTATACTGTTAACAGTAATAGTATATTGTTAAACAGTATATTGTTAACAATACTATTAACAGTATACTGTTAATAGTATATTAACAGTATACTGTTAACAATATACTGTTACTGTTAATAGTATACCGTTAACAATATATTAATAGTATACTGTTAACAGTATACTAATATATTTTTTTGATTTTAATAATACTAATCTTTATTTATTTGAAATTATTGTTAGGGTTCCGAGATAAATGGCAAGTGTCCATAGCAACTCAATAGATTCTCCAATGACTATAGTTTGTACTTTAGATTTTCTTAATTTAATATTATGTTTTATTTAAATAATTATATTTATTAACTATATTATATATTTTTTTATATTTTAGCGTCTTGCTTCGCTCGGGCCTCGGGCGTTTTGGGACCCTAGTACTTTTTGGCGCCTAGCGCTTTTTAAATCACTAGTGGATTTTCAGACATCACCAAATGTACAAAGGTGCCCCAAGAAATGTTTGGATAGTCTTAAGACTATAGTAAAAAGCCCACAGGGAGGACCTCAATAAGCAGGCACCTGAGTGACCTGACTATGATGAGTATGAGAGCATCCGATGTTCATGCATCATTAAAGCAAAGAGTCAATGATACTGACACAGGGTTGGTAATAATGTTCAACTAAAAAGACACAAGAAAGAACACAAAGCATCAATCATTTTGTTTATAATCAACATTGGGTGCATGCATTAGTATAGAATTCACATCGAGGAGCTTTGATAATCGGGTTTCAGTCGATTTAATAACAGAAAGTGGATGAGAAGACTGTCAAGAAGCATATGTTGTCCTCTAGATTATGGGATACAGTAAGTGAGATCATTGTCATGGGTGAGCCATTATATGCAGTCTTGCACTGAGTTAATATTAACAAAATCACAAATGAACTACATATATCATATGATACGCACTGCAAGAGGATAAGAAAAGCACTCGCCGATTTTGAGAGATATGAGAGATGTTCCCATCTCATTGATCATAGATGGAACATCTAGATATCCAAACTCGAAAGACCTTCATATGGCAAGTAAGAAAGTGCAAGGATTGACAATTATGGTGTTTGTTGAACACAATTACAATCTAATTTTAGTAACATCCTAAGAAGGTGCAAGCATGTTGTAAAACATCATCAAAGTGGAATATAAATACCAAAATGGGTGCTAAAGCTGTAAGATTGAGCAGATTAACCTTACGGCATGTAGTCATTGGGTCATCAGAATAGAATGGTGGATAACCAACAAGCATCTCATACATAATTGCACCGAGGGACCACCTGCAATATTTCCACAATGAAATGCCCATAAAATTTCTCTCCACAGTGTAATATATAACATCAATATAAGTATGGAGGAATAGTTTTTCTTAAAATGCATTAGAGCATAGATGAATTCACTGAAAACTCATTAACAAATGAATACACAACATATGCATGTTCACATACATACAAGACAAAACCTTGACTGCTAGTACTAACCAAAGAAGAGCTCTTTCAGCACTATTTTAAACCTGCCTCTAAACAAGTTCATTTACAAAAGAACAACAAAAGGTGATAGTGGTGTCAAAGGGATTTCATATCTTATATCGATAAGAAAAAAGAATTTGCCTACAGGAGAGAATACCATAGACTACAATGGGAATTCTTAATAGAAACAAAAATACTCAATGTTTGAACCATGGACTTTGGCCAAATCAAAATGGTGTAGTACAGGTAATACATGTCGGTCCCACCGCCAGCTGAAACTTGGACCAGCCCAATTCCGGATGGTTCAAATGTAATATAGGTCTCATCGCTCAATAAACCTTGTGAATCAGGCGACAAGGCCTATGAACAGGGCCTACCGCCTAGTTCACACCCAATAATGCTATAATAATAAGCCCAGCCAATTTTTAAAATTTTAAAATAAAAAATAAAACCTTAACTTATCCTATTATGTGTTCTCTATTTGTGCCAGCCCAGCCAATTTTTATTCTTTAAATTTTAAAAATAAAAAATAAAACCCTAACTTATTCTATTGTGTGTTCTCTATCTATGCCTGCATTTGTGTTCACGTCCTTCATCGATTGTGTCCCTCACTGCACACCTGTTGCTCTCATCCCCATCGCCAGTCCTCATCGGTACTCATCTTCTACTTCTCCTCATTCTCCTCTGATGCTTCCTTTCCTCCCTTTGCCGCCTTCTCCCCTCCTTTCCTCTTGATAGCCTACTTCCCTGCTCTCATAGTTTGTCGTCTCTCGTCTTCCTTCCCTCATCAGCCTCCTCCTCTCCTTCTACATCGTGTCCTCTCCTCTTTCCCTTCTCTGCCGTTACCTTCCCTCTTCTCCATATGGGCTGTCACCTCTCCTCTCCTCTTCCTCCTCAACCTTCTCCTTCCCTCCTCTCCTCCAGCACCACTGCCTCTCCTCCTCTCCTCCTCAGTCACATTCCCTCCTCTCATCCTCCCCACCCCAGCCTCCTTCCCTCCTCTCCTTCTACCATGCTGCCTCTCCTCCTCTGCCTGCTTTCCTCCTCTTCTTCTGTGTCACTGTCTCTCTTCCTCCAGCCAATTTTTTAAATCAATTTTTCAGAAATCAGTACATACAGGTGCATCGATAGGTATACAGTCACAAACCAATACAGTTCCGGTACAAGATTGCTCTCAGTGGTTTGAGCTGCTAGTAGTATGCACCGCAAAACAGTAATAGAATTAAAATAAAAGTCTTAATGGTCAACTTAAACCAAAATAGTAATAGTATGCTCAGGTATGTATATCAAAGCAATATAAACAATGTCAGCAGGCCCAAAAATTGCAAAAAATTAAACGATTAGTTAGACAGACCATTACCAATTTCTCGCTGGTTATCGATTAGTATAGATACTTTAACAAGTTAAATATTATCAAATACCTATATAAATTCTTAGTTTGAATATAAAAGAGAAAATAGCTTAGTATTAGTGACACTTACATAACTATCAATCGATTATGCATTTTCCAACTTAATAGTGTATAGTGTTCTTGTTATGACAAACCATCCAAAGTATTTTACCAGTATGCACTGTATACTCATGTGCAATATGCAATACCTTGACCTCCTACACAAACGCACTTCCTAAAATGTTGCAGTGTTGTATTAAAAGTAGAATTTAGACAGAAAAAAGTATATCAGTAGGACTCAAACAACTAAATAGGCCACAAAGACCGACATGATTTCTTTATCTGGCACATAAAAGCAATATTCAAACAAAGGAAAATATTATTTCACAATAATTCTGTGTTTATATTGCTCAGAAATGGGAACCAGCCAACAGAACATAAAGCTTCAAGAAAAAGGACAACCACACTGCAACGTCTACACATGGTCCAAAAAGCAGTCAAACCTCACCACTTCAACCCACTCCAAATGGATTCTGACCAATCCCCATAAGATATCAGCAAACAGGGAGAAGGAATAAAAGTGGTGCATATTGGCTTTTGGCATTTGATTTAGCTCCATAATTATGCTATTGCCTTTTGCTGGATGAAATACCACATGTTTTATTGAGTTTGCACTAGTTTGTAGCACAAATTACATCTCTTGATCAATTTCATAACTATTTCATTTTTACGTATTAGTAACCTTCTCACCTTTCTGTCATAATTTTTAATTACTATTTAGTCAAAATGCCATTCCAACAATCTAATCCACTCAAATTTTTTGTTTCAAAGTTTGATGACAACAGATGCTGATGCACACAAAGTTCTATGACATTACGATATCACTCACATAAATAATAGAAGGATAAAAGGCAAGAACTTTAATCAACATGTTACTCCTTTAGCTGTCAACTATAACATGTACATATTAAAAAAAGAAAAGAAAAACTCCATCCAACCTAAGTCAGATTTGAGTGTAAATTTTCATACTTATGTAAACTATAGAGCCACAACTTTAAATCAAGCATAAAAAATGTACTGATAGAAATTAGAAAAAGACTTAAAAGTGCATGCCTTCTTATAGAAAAAGGAAAGAGATTTTCAACACAATGTATAGGTAAAACAAAGATCAACCACTGTCTGATAGTTTGGGAAAGTCGATAAAGGTTCAAAACCAAAATATCTAAAGATATTTGCATTTGTACTTGAAAGATACCAATCAACTTTCATGACAATACCAATAGAACATGGCTTATGATGGTCAGACTGCAGTTACATACCAATCGCACTCCTTCCCATATCCTTTCTTTAGTAATACTTCTGGAGCAATATAGTCAGGTGTTCCAACTGTGGAAAATGCCTAAAAACACATTGATAAAATCTTATATCTATGTCTCAATAAGTAAATACCAAGTGAAGTGAATTAATTAAGACAACAGAATCATCGAGAACAGGTTCACATAGGCTCAAAATAAAAAATTATAGAGAACCTACCAGCTTCCTCCTGTTCACCTGCCAATGCTGCAGTTGTTCGTGAGGGCTTTTCCACCTGCTATCATTATTTGTATCAGAAAAACCAGCAACATCCATTGACTCCCTAAGATTTTCATCACTCAGCAGTTCATCTTCATTCCATGTCGAGAGCTTTAAGCAATCCATTGGTTTACACAAGCCAAAGTCTGACAGCTTCATGTGACCATTTTTGTCCAGTAGAAGGTTGTCAGGCTTTATGTCCCTGCATATGAAGGTATTTAAACAAATATTTTCTTGGTTTATACTTCATAGTTTATATACTGACCTATCGATCAACTGATCAGTGGAAATTTATGATGTACTAACCTGTGAATATAATTGTATTTATGAATGGACTCTATCGCCAACACACTCTGAGCAATGTAAAATCTAGCCACTGTTTCAGTCAATGTAGTTTCTCTGATAAGCAGGGTCATCATGTCCCCTCCAGGAAGATACTCCATAATTAGGTAAAGGTATTCATCATCTTGAAATGAATAGTAGAGTTTAACAATGCAATGGCTAGCAACTTCAGCAAGCAAGTTTCTCTCAGCTCTTACATGCTCCACCTAAATGACAATATGATGGATTTTAAATATGATAAAGGATAGAAGTATATAAGAGAAGAAAATGCCAATGTAGAACCTATTGTTGTTTGTTACTACACACAACTTTAGACAGTTATTGAATAGAAGGCAAGATTTATGTTTTAAGAAAGGCTAAATGAGCATTAGAATAATAAGAAGAAGATCTTTAACAGATGAGAACATAGAACAAAGTAGATAAATATAGGACATGCAATGGATAAAAATGACGGAGATCATGGGCAGCATCAAAAAATCATATAGTCAGTTACTATCAGCTATACTAAACCAAAATCATACGATACCATCTCATGACAGGTAGTCTCCATCAATGGCTATATCCATATTTCTAATTGTCCCTTGCAATGTTTTACTTATCGGTCCATACCGGCATACTAACATTTTGTCGATACTGGTACGGTACCAATACCGTGACAGAATACACAATGTGTACCACCCGATATTATTAAATTATTATAATATTATATAATATAATATTAAAAAATTTAAAACAATAAATGGGCGACGTCGCCTCGGTCTCTCTCCCGGAGTCGAAATGTCTCCTCACGCGGATGATAGTCGCAGCAACGCGCAGCGAGGATGACACGGCCGACCCACGGCAAGAAGGGCAATGCGCATGCGAGGACGGCGACGGTTCGGATCAACCCGTGGGCGGTGAGGGCACGCGGGCAGCGCACAGGCGAGGACGACGGCCAGATACTTCTTTTTTTTTCTTCTTTTCCTCTTCTTATTTTCCCTTTTTTTTCTTCAATTGATCGCCGACAGTCGATTTCTCCATCAATCAACCGCCGACGGCCGATTTTAGCGGTACTGCCTCGTAGCGGCCGATTCGCGTACCGGTCAGTTGCCGGACCGGTATGTACTGGGCGGTACAGGGCCTTATCGCTCGGTAAGGAAAACCTTGGTCCCTTGAACCCTTGAACCTTTTGCTGCATTTTAAGTAACCATTGCTAAATATCTCTTAGATGGCTAACATTACAATTTTTACTCTAAAAGCTACTGAAAGAAGTTACTGAAACATTTGGAAGGTCACAATCATCACGCAGATAAATATTTGGCTATTAAGACCCAATAGTTAATTATGATGCATCAGGAGTTATTAAAGGCATTTAAAAGTTTATAACAAGCTCTCAAAGGTTCATAAGTAATCAAAGACATATACAAGGTCAATGCAGAACTCACAAGAGTTGCTTAGGAAGTTAAAAGTATGAAGTCTAAGTATAACATAGATGAAAAGTATGAAGTCTTTGCCTAAATAGATCTAAAACAAAATTAAGGAAAAATAAACTTACGACTTGAAAACTCATTTGCAACATATCGGACATTTTCTAAAACACAGTTATGCAACATATCTTACCTCACCTCTGCTAAGCATTTCAGATTTCTTCTGCTTTTTCATGGCATAAATATTGCCAGAGGTCTTCTCCCGACACAGTCTGACCTGTGATTTATAAATTGATAAGCATCCAAAAAATTAGCAGGACAAACTAGCATGCTGATTTGGAGGATTGTGTGCACTATGCAGCATGTGATTTTTCAACTCTGCTATGTTCCTCAATCCAATTTCGGCAGTATGACTAAATAAGGAAACCTAGAGAATCTCAAATGTAAAGAATGTTATTAGCATCTCTAATGGATCATCGTAAGCTGAGGATATAAAGTCCTGACTAGCTGCGAGAAATGTAGAGATATAATTGAAGGCTAAAACATAAAATGCCTCAAGGCTCAATGTACTAAAGATTCTACGTAGCATCAAAACAATAGTTCTTTAATACCATAACTTGGTCTACTATCACCAAAGACTGAGATCCATAAGTTATGATTCAGATTTGAATTAACCAAATCATTTATGATGACAGATGTATAGAAATCTGACTCTGCCAGTAGTCAGAGGCTTGGATCATGAAAGATCATACAAACACATAAAAAGCATGAAACAATGTACATCATCGACAGATGCACCACGAAGACTCATACATATTGTGGTAATTTTGGTGGAATATGCCCACTAAAATTAATTTGGATGTGGAGCTGAATCATGAAATGATCTTGTACATGCAAAAAAAAAACAATGAGGTGGACATGTGGGTATAGCATTGCCTTAATAAATAAAGATTTGGGTGCGTACTATGATAACCTAACAGAGGACTCGGTGTGTTATCAGTATATGCACAAAGTCAGTCTTCGCTGAATTTTGTTCACAATAGTAGGTCAGATCACCTAGGGTCATTCCATTCCAACTTAGGTGACCAGGGTTTGCCATAGAAATAGTTTTTTCTATTTACAGGGTTAAGATTGAGTACATTGACCCTCCCCAAATCCTACATTGGTTGTCTCATGCACTAGGTTCACCCTTTTTATCTTAATAGGCCTGATGGTTAGAATCCTTCTTTATAAGTTCAGCATGAGACCTCAATAGACATCTAAAAAGAAGCTAGAAGAAAGACAACCAAGAAGAGCAGTTAGTAAGACTTTCACAATCAATATAACCATGTTAACAACATTCCAACAATATCAATTGAAGAGTTCTAATGTCCGCACTCTGCAATAAAAAGAGATTTGCATTTCTAGCAAAAAAGACAAGCAAGATTTTGGTTCTATGAGAAAGACCACACAAGCTCAGACCTCCCCAAAAGCTCCCCTCCCAATTATGGTCAGCAGCTCAAAATCATCAACGCAGATTTTGTGCCTTTTAAGCCTCATATACTCTGTCTCCTTTCTTTCAAGATCCTTCAGCATATTGATCTGCTCCTCCCTGGAAACTTTTGAAGAAGCCAATTCTTTCTCCAAGAACCAACGTCTGCAATTGTTTAAATTCATCAGCCATCAAAACCAAAGACTTGTTATCATTTGCAAACTTGAGTTTGTGCATATATCAATCAAATGATTTGGACATTTCCTAACAAACACATATGTAATTAACTTCCTCTCAATAGAAAAAGTTGAGTTTCTATTCTTGAGCTACAATCTTATGAAAGCGTTCAGATACTTTTTTTTTTCATGAAAGCTCATAATAGGCCATTTGAACTTCGAATCTACAAATTTAATAAAGCAGCACAGAACAGCTTCTGTGCTTGAGAATCATCCGTCGTTGTTGAAGCTCATAAATTTCCATTTGATGGTGGGTTCATTTTGCATGATCAATAACAAAAAGATGAGGGATGATAGAGGTGAACTAAAGGAAGGGAAAGGCTAGTCCTTGGAGACCAAAACATGCCTTGTCAGAAAAAGAAATAGCTAGTTTTATTTCGTACACACCCCTATTCACTGAACAAGTATGAATGTATGCTACAATATAGATCGGTATGGGTTAGGATCAAATTAACAAAGTATTGTTGTCTGAAGAAACCAAAGAATCGCTTCCCGTGCTGATAGATCAAACAAGAACTTGAAATAGAATAAATGATCAGTTAGCTACTATTAAGCCTCATTTTGGCTATTTAAAACCAATTTTCAGAAGTTTGATTTTTACCTATCAATCACTACAGAAACTTCTGATTTACTGTACAAATTAAGCGGATTTGCTCACACTAATTGAGCTGCTAAACATCCATGCTCATTCCAAAACTGAGATGAGTAAGCAAGTTCAGACTCATCATAATTTGTTGGAATGCTAGAATGTCATGGACCTTCATGATGCAAGCCCAATATAGATTTGGTAAATAGTAAATAATTCAAAAGCATATCAAGAGAAGGCATAAATGAAAGCCATGAGGAAGGATGTCCTCACGAATGTTTTCTTTTTTCTTATAGATTTTGTTACTAAATTATGTTCTTTGGCTGAGTCAATTTATTTGTAATGCACTTTCAAAAGCCACCACCTCTGTGTAACCACCTATATCTGTCTTTCATAAAAAAAAAAAAAAAAAAAAAAAAAAAACATCTCTTCCAATTCAATCCTCGACAAAGATTTCTGTCATACCTATGGGCGCATGCATCTCTTACATCAAACGTGTTTGGTCTCTCAAACAATTAGCCAACAGCGCTTCACAACTGACTATAACATCGTACCATAATCCAGTCAAACTATCAATTAAAACTCTAAAACCATCAACTTTGATGAATTAATAGCTCCTGATGTGGACTATTGTACCAACAGAATGTTCCTCACTAGGCCACTCGGATTAGTGGAGAGGCCCAAACCAAGAATTTTCTGATCCGAAGCTAACACCTAAGGCTGTTTGAGAATCAGAAATTGGATTCGCGTATCTTTTCACTGAATCGAGAAAGAAACAACCCCACCGAGCAGCAGGAGGAGCAGTAGAAACATCCAGCGAGAATGAGACCGGAGAAAGCTAAGTTCAAGGCCGTTCGGGATCAAGAAAACAACATCTTAGAAGGTAAAGCGAGAGAATCGAGCGACTAGAGAGAGAGAGCCAGAACCAACCAACCGTTCTTTCCGCTCCTGGATGTTCTTCTTCTGGTTCCTGTAGTGGTTCTCGATGAACTTCTTGGCGGCAGCCACCCGCTCCATCGTCAAGCTCGACCCCACCGCCTCTGCCTCCTCCACGCCCTCCTCCGCCACCGCCGCCAACCTCCCCGCCGCAGCTTCCGCTCCGTTCTCCCTCGTCCCTCCCTCCATCGCGCCCTCTCTCTCTCTCTCTCCTTCTGTCCCCTCGCTAGTATACTCATACGTATTATTTCTCCCTGAACACAAAGAGTGCCCGTATTTTAAATTTGGGAATTCCCTCATATTCTATTGAGGAAATAAGACACGCCTTGCCAACCGTCGATCAATAACCCGACGGTCTAGAACGGCCCTGGCTAAAGCATCGTTGATTCTCCAGCTCACTGCCGGTTGGGCGGATCAAGAAAACACCAGCCCTACGATGGCTATCGGACGGTTCCTCCGCTCGCCAGCCGCTCGCTCTTGGACCATTCCCAAGCTGCACGGGTTCCTCCTACCAACACTAATTCGGACGAATGAGACGTTGCTACGTAAGAAACATTGTAAACGCGATGAACAGCTATTGGTTTGGATGTCTGTTCGCTGTATTATGTGATGCTGCGGCTGAGGAAGGGTTGGTTTATGAAAGAAATAATGTAGTCGGCTTGAGGATGTGATTAGATGCTAATTATTGGGTAAGAAGGAAGAAAAAGGGGTGCAGCAAATCCAGCTGTTTCAATAAACAACTCCCTTAAACACAGACTCACACATAGCCTATACTACGAGGGTAAACATGCGCAGTAAAAACTTGGATTTTAAGTTAATTTAAGGTTGGCAGATTTGGTCTCACGTCAGGTAGAAACACCTGAAACAAGTATCATATTCCACTTTTCCTTTTTTTACGTTTGCCACTTTGCTCGAGTGTCATATTCCAAAGCTTAAGCTAATGATCTGTAAAGTGAAAGGATAAGTTACTATTTGTTAGTATTCTCTCCTCTCTCTCCCTTCTTTATCACACACAACACCGTCCGTCGAGGGTGCATATGTTTGATTTTACTGTTTAATACTGGTAGAGGAATAATGATACGATAGATACTATAATATCAAGTGCCTCGCATTTAATGATCGATCGATACCTTAGCGTTAAGATACATATAAGTCGACACAACGTAATCGTTACATCGACATCACACGATTAGCAACACATGATTGAGTGGGTCTAAAGTTTATGATGACCAAGATTCAATGTATCATGATCGTAATTAAGTCCATGAGAAGCACATCACGATAATTATAATTGACATCTTTTATAGACCACCCGGAGATCACTATAAAATGACTCCTCCTATATGTTCCCAAGATACACTCTTCTTTATTGAAGGCATACTCCAATCATTCGGTCTTTTGACTAATTGAAGCATGAAGGAATACGTCACCTTAATAAAGTGAATATTCTCTTATTAAATAGAATGTTACAATAACAATGTTATTTAGAGTTATCGGGTAAGTTCTTTTGGACTTACAAAACAAATAGTTATAAGTTTTATATGACTATAAACTTGCTAAACTGAATAAGATTTGTCAAACAAGCATCAGACATAATCTTTTGCAGGAAGCAAACATGAGTATCTTTGGCTCGGCTCTCGAGTTGAACCAAATATGGGACATAATTATTTTATATTTTCGAAGTACTTCTCTTATCTAATTGTTATAGTAAGAAGTCATTGAGTTTTGGTCAACTCGATGTGGTATGAACTCATGTGCACATGATTGCTTAGGGTGTCTCCGAGGTAGAAATGTTGAGCTCTCGATGTATCATATGCATAAAGATCAACGTCGAAAGAGGTTTTCCAACTCAATCCCTCTGACGCCTGAGTTAGTGTCCCAAGCATGTGCGTGTGGACGTGTGTTATCAAAAAGTGATGATCCCTTTTACAATGTTAAAGATGAGCTTTTATATTTGATTATAATGGGATACAATATTTCATATAATATTCGATAAGGAGGCAATCTTTGACCACCTCCAACAATCTTCTCTTGGCCTTTTATCCAAATGGATAACGAGGGGGACAGTCTATGACTACCTATCTTGTACCCTCGTCTATGTGGATAGATAGTAGAGTATGACATTTATCTTTTCCTTTCACCCTAAACACCATATAGAAGCCACATGTCGGGTGATTACTGGATGACGATGCTCTCCCTATCATTTGCCCTCCCCTCTCTTTGTGCTTCAAGGGCTTTCCCAAGAGGGATATGAAGTCTGGTGTCTAGTTCATCCAATATGTTAAGTTTAGACCTCCTCAATTGTTCTCTAACTTTGAGCATTAGACGAACATGGATGGGGTACGGGAGCATCTGATTCATGCTTTGAATTGATAACCTCATCCCTTAGTAAGGGATATAGGTCATCCTCAATAGCAGATCAATCATTACTAATGTATGCCCGACACTCGTTCGAGCGTGGAGGACAACAATGATGGGGATCGATTCCCCATTCTTCACGACTAGGTAATGATGACAAAGGAGGGTCGAGTGCCCAACCTTCATATCTTAAATAGAGTTGTTGGTTAAGTCTCCTTCCTGACCTCCATGCCTAGGTGAAAAGAATCAGGTTTCTGTCCTCCTTAATTTAGTGAGAACCATAGGTGAGGGGTGTGAGGGCTACTCTTCGATTTCCCAAGGGGTTTGGTTTATCGATTACCCTGGCTCGATGAGGACCGTAACGAGGGGTGCGAGCATTGCTAGCGAGGGTCCATTACTGACCGACCCCTCTTCTTCTACTTGTCGTTTAAGTAAGAGGAGTCAAGGTAGGCTACAAGTGGTGAGGAGGTCGGCTCCTCCTTTGCTTGTTCTTGAGCAACCCACATCGGGTAATGGGTCCATAGTAGGGATGCTTTAAAGCCTCCTATCACTGAGACGGGGTATAGGTAGTGCTAAGGTGGGCTCCTCCTCTGCTCATCCCCTAAGAGACGCACGTTGGGCAGCAGGTCCATAGTGGGGAGATGCTGTGACGCCCCCCGTTGCTGACCTACCCCTATTCTTTTTTTTCATGGGTCTCTTAGTCGATGGCTATGTTGGGCAGTAGGCTATGCGCCTTAAGTAAAGGATGGGTCTTGCCCTCCCTACTTCGGGCATTCTTTCCCTTGTGTCTCCCACCATGACATATTTACTTATGTGAGTCAAGTTTTTTGACTCACGTGCCTTAGACACATCTCGCTTTGTGCCTCCAACTATAGAATATTTCTTCTTACACGGGTGTGGTTTTCACAACTCATGTATCTCGAACACATTTAATCTTGTGCCTCCTATCATGGTAGGTTTCGTATTACGTAAGTCGAATTTTCTTGATTCCAATGTCTTAGGTACATTTTGTCTTGAACCTCTCACCATAACGAGTTTCTTATAGCACAATTCAGGTTTTTCTGACTCATACATCTTGATACATTTTATCTTATGCCTTCCATCCTAGTGAGTTTCTTCTTCACGAATCGGGTTTTCCAAACTCATATGCCTTAGGCATATTTTGTCTTATGCCTTTCGCCATAACAGAGTTTCTTATTATACGAGTTAAGTTTTTCCGATTCACATACCTTGAGCACATTACGTCTTGAGCCTCTTATCGTAGTGGATTTTTTTATTACACAGGTTGGGTTTTCTCAACTCACATTCTTTGAGTACATTTTATCTTATGTCTTCCACCATAATGGATTCTTTTCTTACATAGATTGAGTTATCCTCACTCGCACCTCAAGCACATTTTATATTGTGCCTCCCGTCATAATATATTTTTTTATTATGCAAGTCGAGTTTTCTTTATTCACACATCATAGGCACATTATACCTTATGCCTCCTGCTATGGTGGGTTTCTTTGACACACATGTTGGACGTATTTTGTATTATATCTCATGTTGTGGCAAGCTTCTTCTTATACGAGTCAGGTATTCTCGACTCACGTGGCTCGGGCACATTCTGCATTGTGTCTCTCATCGTGGCGAGTTTCTTCTTATGCGGATTAAGATTTTCTGATATATGTTTTATGCATATTTTGTCTTGTGCCTCCCATGATAGCAAGTTCCTTATTACACGGGTCAAGTTTTTCTGATCCACATGTCTTTGGCATATTTTACCTTGTGCCTCTTATCGTGGTGGGTTTATTCTTATGCATGTCAAGTTTTTTCCACTCATACGTGTTGGGCATATTTTGTCTTATGCCTCCCCAGGTGATAAGTTTTTCTTACGCGAGTTGAGTTTTTCTAACTCACGTGTCTCAGACATATTTTGCCTTGTGCCTCCCATCATTGTGGTTTCTTTTTATACAGGTTAGATTTTTTTTTACTCAAACATCTTATGTACATTTTACCTTGTGCTCTCTTATCGTCACAGGTTTTTTATTACGTGAGTCAAGTTTTTTCAACTCATGTGTCTTATTGTCAAGATAGAGGCTCGATGCTCAGGGTATAGTCATCCTGACCTAACCCCAAGGAATGTCTCAAGAGTAAAACTTCTTTAAGTTAATATTGTGCCATATCCTCGGTAGCACCAACATTTGTGATGTTTCAAGGCAATAGGTTTTGACCTCTTCTTCGCAAAAATTTTATCACAACGTGGTAAGTCGACACCATCACCCTCGATCTGTTTAGTGTTGAATGACCTATAATCATGTTGTACACCGAGAGGATGTCTACCACTATGAACTTAGCTAGTATTGTATTAGAGCAAGTTTTTTTTATTAATGTGACATGTAGATTCACAATCCCGAGTGGCATAATAGAGTCACCAGTAAACCATATAAATGAAGAATTTATAGGGGTAATGTCGTTAGTTGATAGCCTGGGTTTTTGAAAAATATCAAAGTGGAGGATATCAGTAGAATTTCTTGTGTCAATCGTGACACATCTCAGTCAAGTGTTGGTCATCCTCATACAAAACCACCAATGTATCATCATGTTTCAGGTCAAGGTGCTTTGTCCCATCACCTTTGAAGGTTATATCCAGATCGTTATTCATCCTTGTGTATTTTTCAATGGTAGTTTGAGTATAAATCATTATGACCTGAGGAGTTATCTTCTCACCCTAGGATAGGTCCACCAATAATGATATCAAATTGTCTCTTCACTAGCGCCTGAGGTCGGGATAAGGGTTCTTAATGCTTTCGGATAAATTGTCTGAGGTATGTATAGACACCTCAATTTATTCTTTCTTTATATGTCATAGTGATCGAAGATGATGAAGGAATATAGCACCTTAATGGAACATTTAAAGTGGTTATTCTTTTATTAAGCGTAATGTTATATAGAGTTATCTTGTCTCGTTAATTTTTATGAGGAACTTAGTAAATGGATAGTTACAAGTTTTAGATAATTAAGAACTTACTAAACCAAATAAGTTTTATAGAACAAGCATCCAATGCAGTAAGCAAATATGAGTATTTTTAACTCTCGAGTTGAAGCGTGTATGGGACACAAGTATTTTTTATATTAAAAAAAATTCTCTTACATAATGATTTTTTTTTTTCAAATGCAACGGTACTCAAAATATGAGTATGGACGGATTAATTTAGTCAGCTCATATTGATATCAAATATAACTATGTTAATAAGAATCCACCTTCGATGGTGTAAATTTAACGTAAAAAAGATTGCCATGTACTTTGGGATTCACTGTATTGCGACATCTTTTTCATATAAATCAGTACCATTTGCAGAAGAAAAAAAATAAAAGAAAATATCATTTGCTTATTTCTATATTTCTAATCTACTTCGCAGTTGAGTTGACTGCGGTTGGTAAGAAATAAAAACCACGAGAAACCTCAGCGGTGGCTGCAGCATTCGGCTCTTACGAGGTGGCATGTACAGGTGGTGGATAACTGGGTGACGAAGCCATCGTGCGTGGTGAGCTGAGCGCCACGTCGGTGACTCGCGACAAACTAAACACACTTAAGCTTTTGTTGCACCTCTCTCGTCCGGCCACCTGCTGTCATATTAGTGTCAGTTGGTAACTCCGGTCAACATGGCCGGCGACGCTCTCTCGACTGTTTCGTGCGAGCTCGGTGTCGCACGAGATTGAACGGATTGATGTCGAACATTGCGCTACAAGACGATTCATAGCTCCGTAGGTATAACAACTGGTTATTAATGCTGGTAGATATCTAACTTTCTCATCGAAGGGGTTGGTCGGAAAATTTTCTCGATGTTGACCTCTTATGTAGGGTCCCTGATGAAGTCAAGACACATCTCGGTACACTCCTAGAACCATCGAAATTGACACCCTCTCACGAAGTCAAAGGAGGAGAGCTCGTGCGTCCTCTCTCGAAGGCGAAGGAGGGGAGCCCATCTCCTACATGCGAAGGAGGCGATGGCGAAAGCCCGTTAAGATGAATGTCATATCATCACTGGTGCCCTCTTCCGAAGGTGAAGGAGGAGAGTCTATGCGCCTTCTCCCTAAGGTGAAGGAGGAGAACCCATCTTCCAAAGGTGAAGGACAAGGTGGAGGTAAAAACCAACTACCGCGACAACTTCAAGCAAACATGCTCTAGGTGTGTGAGTCGAAAAACTTGACCTACCCTATGATAAATTCACCATAATAGCAACTTCATGCAAACATGCCCAAGGCACGTGAGTCGGACCCATGCCATGGTAAATCTGCTACGACAACAAATTCGGGCAAACATGCCCGAGGCGCATGACTCAGAAAACCTGACCCGCACCATGATAAATCTGCCATGACAAGCATGAGTTAGGAAACCTGACCCGCGTCATGATAAATCCGTTACGGACAGCAATTTTGGGCAAATGTGCTCGAGGTGCATGAGTTAAGAAACCCGACCCGACCATAATAAATCTGCTACAACGGTAACTTCAGGCAAACGTGCCTGAGGTGCAAGTCGGGAAACTCAACTCATGCCATTATAGATCAACTATGGCGACAACTTTAGGCAAACGTGCTCAAGGTTCATGAGTCAGGAAACCCAACCTGCGCCATGATAAATTTGCTTTAGTGGTAACTTTGGGCAAACATGCTTGAGGCGCATGAGTCGGGAAACTCGACCTGTGCCATAGTAAATCCGCTACGATGATGGGCACCATAATAAAACTACCATAATGGCAACTTCAGGCAAATGTATCCAAGGCATGTGAGTCAGGAAACCCAATCCGCACCATGATAAATCCGTTATGATGGCATCTTCGAGCAAACATGCTCAAGGCATGTGAGTCGGAAAACCTGATCCATGCTATAATAAATCTACCATGGTGGCAACTTCAGGTAAATATGCCTGAGGTGTGTGAGTTGGAAAACACGACCCACGCCATGATAAATCCACCACGGTGGCAACTTCGGGAAAATGTGCCTATGGCATGTGAGTTGGGAGTCTGACATATGCCATGGTAAATCCACTATGACGATAACGTTAGGCAAACGTGGCCTAGCCGGGTGACTTAGGAAACTCGACCCGCGCCATGATAAATTTGCTAAGACAACAACTTCGAATAAACGTGCCTGAGATGCATGAGCTGAGAAATCCGACCCACGCTATGATAAATCCGCTACGACGACAACTTCAGGCAAATGTGCCCAAGGCACGAGTCGGGAAACCTAGCCTACATGATGGTAAATCAGCTATGGTGGTAACTTCAGGCAAATATGACTATGTTATGAGTCAGGAAACCTGACCCATGTCATGATAAATCCACCACGATGGTAATTATGGACAAAAGGACCCGAGGCACATGAGTCAAGAAACCAGACCTGCGTTATGGTAAATCCGCTATTGTGGCAACTTCGGGCAAACATGCCCAAGGCACGAGTCAAAAAACTTAACCCACACCATGATAAATTTGCCATGACGACAACTTCGGGCAAACATGCCCAAGGCGCATGAGTTAGGAAACTTGACCCGTGCCATTATAAATTTGGTACCAAGGCAACTTCGTACAAATGTGCCCGAGACGCATGAGTCGGGAAACCCCACCAGCCCATGATAAATCAGCTATAACATCAACTTTAGGTAAACATGCTCAAGGCACGAGTTAGGAAAATTGACCCATGTCATGATATATCTACCATGGTGGCAACTTCGGGCAAACGTACTTGAGGCAATGAGTCGGGAAACCCGACTCGCACCATGATAAATCCACTATGGTCGCAACTTCGAGCAAATGTGCCCAAGGTATGTGAGTTTGGAAACCTAACCCATACCATGTTAAATCCACTACAGTGATAACTAAGGGCAAACATGCCTAAGGTGCGAGTCGGGAAACCCGACCTGGATAATGGTAAATTTGTCACGGCGACAACTTCGAGCAAATATGCCCGAGGCGCATGAGTTAGAAAATCCAACCCATGCCATGATAAATCCATTACAGTGATAAGTTCGGGCAAACATGCTCGAAGTGTGTGAGTCGAAAAATCCTAACCCACATCTTGATAAATCTACTATCACAGCAACTTCAGACAAATGTGTCTGAGGCCTGTGAGTTAGAAAACATGACCCATGCCATGATAAATCCGCCAGGATAGCAACTTTGGGCCAACGTGCTCGAGGCATGTGAGTTGGGAATCCAACTCCTCCATGACAACAACTTCATGCAAACGTGCTCGAGGTGTGTGAGTCGGGAAACCTGACCCGCGCTATAGTAAATATGCCTCGACAATATCTTTAGGCAAATGTGCCCAGGGCATGTGAGTTAGAAAACCCAACCTACATCATGATAAATCTGCTATGACGGAGACAGAATGACAATGCGCCCGAGACACATAAGTTGGGAAATCCGACCCGTGCCATGATACGCCCGAGACACGTGAGATAGGAAAATCTAACCCACCCCGTAAATCCACTATGGCGGAGGCAGAATGCCAATTGCACTCGAGACATGTGAATCAAAAAAATCCAACTAGAAAAAGTTAACCCTCATCAATGAAAAGGCTGAATGACATGCCTCGAGCCCCCTCACTAAAGCCTTGAAGCATGCCTTCTGGGTGGGGGGAGTGACAAATGGTAGGGAATATTCTAGTACTAGCCACGGGTTTTCAACTGGCAACCCCCATGGAGTCAACGTGGAAGACAACTCGGTACTTATCTGATGCAGAAAAGGACCAAGATGGCGAGCGACACTATCTCAATTATACCTCACCAGCTCTGTGTTGTACAAGACTATGTGAATTGGTGCAACATAGGATTGCATGGATCCATATTATATGCTATAGGAGCTCGGACAGGCTGACCTACACTGCTAGGAGTGGATGTGCAATCACATGCCTTATTGCTTTGCAGGAGGTATGAGTTATTCTTACTAGTCATAGTCTCCTCACGTCGGCTCCATATGTATAAAAATCGATCCTTGATGCTTGGATAGGGACACACCCTCATACTTTGAACCCCTTGCTTTCATTACTCTACAGAGAGTTAACTTTACCATCGGAGAGGTCGGGTCGGAAAATCCCCCCGATGCTGACCTCTTATGCAGGGTCGCCGATGAAGTGTATTAGCACACCCTTAGAATTATTAGAATCAAGTTGGCACTAAGAAGGGGATTGGGTGGGGGGGGTGGCGGCGGTGGGGTGAATTAGTACAAGTGTTAATTAAAAGTTGATTTAAAAAAACTTACTCAAGAGAAAAATCGGAAGCAATTAAGTTGAAATCAAATACATGAGTGATTTAAACTTAAGATTCTGATTTAGCTAATAAATGCTGAAATAAAACAATGAGAGAAGGTTCATAATTTATAATGGTTCGGCCAAAACTTGACCTATGTCCACTTTTCAGAGTCCTCCTTCTACGAGGCCCATCGGTGTCCAATAATGATCTTCTTTTATGAGTGAAAATCAAATCTCTTATAATTCTCTCCTTTTCATAGGTTCAGGAGAGGAATCTTTATAAATTTTTATCTCTTCTCTTAGACTCACTTTACACTTTGAAGCACTTAAAGGAAGCTCATAAATTTTACACAACTTTTAACTAGGACTATGACCACTTTTTTTGCACTTATCACTTTCTTACTTTCGAATGAAAGAATACTTGAGGTATTTATAGACCCCAATCGGTTTCAAAAGATAGAGCCCAAATCTAACCAATCTCGTAAAATCGAGATATGGGCAGTACTATCACTTATACCGATGATACTACTATTGAAAGTGCCCTGAAAATAGTGGCAACGATGGTACTATCACCGCTTGGGCAGTACCACCGTCATCCACCGACGGTACTACCATCGGGAATCCCAAATATTATAATTTTATATAGTTTTTATACCTGACTTGTACCTCATGTTAACCTCTTTCCAGATCAACAAAATGAGCTTAACTTAAACTCAAATCTAACCCAAAGTAGACCCAATTGCCTTAAATTGAGTTAATTTGAATTTCTCCAAATCAAACTCAATTAGGACTCACTTACGATTGTAACTATGACACACTACATAATTACAATCATTTGTGACCTACATGTCAATTGATCTTTCTAACTTCCGGCAAGTCTCTCGATCATCTTCTGACGAACTCCCGATGTGCTTCTAGCAAGCTTCCTGATCACCTTTGGTAAATTCCTGACGAACTCCTAGCAAGCTCTCACTGCGTCATCTGAACCTTAGCTCGATGCCCAAACTTGATTCTAACCCAATATATGATATAATGCCTTTCTCTAACGCACTAATTAGATCATAAAATCTATCAGTAATTTTATCATCAAAATATGATATGTAATAAGAACCCTGAGGTGGCTATGACCTATCTCGATTCGACTGAGAAGCAACATCAGATCCTCAACCACCTCTTCGAGATCGCTTCAGCCATACTGATTCCTAGTTCACAACATTAAATTGCAACTTGATATGGCAAGTATTGACCTGGCTACCATGTCTTCGCGCCCTCGGACAACTAGACCGCCAGCGTGGTCGACCCGACACAGTGGAGTCGGCCTGATACAAGCATGGAGGGGTCAGTAATCGTATAACTAACCTAACACAGGTAAGATGGGCAAGGTCGACATGCCACAGCCGCAGGAAGCAAGACGTGTGCCTCGCTGCACGAACCATAGAGGGTGTGGTGAAGTACGATGGCATGGTAAGCAATAGGGATAGTAAGGACCTCAGGTACGAACGATCCATAGCCCTTACTGTAAAAGCTCCTGCACCTCTACGGAGCAAGGGGATCACAAAATCAACAACCGAACTAACTTGACCATCGGAGAGGTCACGACGGGAACCCCACCGAACACGACCTTCTTGCAGGAACTAGCTGCCAACCCGAACTGAGGTATTTCTTCCCGACTCGAGTTCTGATGAGCCAGCTTCCGACTTGCCGAGCCGGACCCAAGAGCTCCCACCATTCAACTGTGGTCCACCTCCTCTCCGCTGAGATGATTGCGGGCAAGCTAGCGCACACGGGCCTGAACCAGCTGTGCCCACTCAGCAGACATGGAGGCAGACTGCACCTACTGGGCAGGCACGAGAATTTTACACTAACATTATTTGGTGCTAAAGGGAGGACCCATGTCGCAAGAACGCTCGCTTAGTAACTCGAATGCGGAGCATCGCATGGAGCCTAACCACCCTCAACAAGCGGAGGAGGTCACCACAGTGGGGCTGACTCCGAACCGTTTTTGGAGGATGATGACTGACCTAGGGTTTCCCTCACCAGCATCCAACCCTGCTCTGTTTGTCGTCACGACTGAGGCCTTTCTCAGCCTCACCAACCAGGTTCAAGCACTGGCCGACATAGAATAAACCATCGTGCATTACTTGCCCCAGCTCATACAGTCGGTAACTCCACAATCAGCTCTCCCGACAACATTTCCCTAAACGGAGTCACCTGTGGCCCCGAACTGAGAGACTCAACTCGAGGTGGAACCACCACAACGCCAGGTTGCGGAAGCCCGTGCAGGCTCCCAGACTGCTGCACCTGCTCGGTCGCAAAGCCGCTCTTGTGATCCGATTCAAACCAGTCCCGACTTCGACACCCTGTCGGCCAACTTCAGACTCCTAGCTGATTCATTGAGGGAACAAGTTTGCCAAGTCCATCAGCGACTGGATGAGGTACAGAAGGAGGTCCTCAAATCAAAAGGGGAGATTAGAGAGAGTTCGAAAGGTGGCTCCCCATTCACCCATGAGATACAAGATAAAACCTTATCGGCCAACTTCAGACTCCCAGCCCTCGAACTCTATGACAGAAGTTGTGATCCAACAGAGGACATCACAACATTCTGCGCTCAAATGGCTCTGTATGATACGTCCGATGCACTGATATGTCGAGCTTTCCCGACCACCCTAAGAGGACCGACCAGGACCTTGTATTGTCATCTAAAACCCGCCTCTATATATTCATTTGATTTATTGGCAAAAGAGTTCAAACTAAACTTCTTGTTGAGTGCACGCCAAAACCGACCGCCGCCTCCCTTCTAGGGCTGGCCCAGGGAAACGACGAGTCCCTCTCTTAGTTTGTGGGATGATTCACTTCACAGATCCGAGGAATCCCTGACGTCCATCCTTCCCTAGCCATTCAGGCATTCTTAATGAGACTTAAGCCGTTGAGGTTCTTCTCGTTGCTAATCGAGCGACCGCTCGCGATGGTGCCCGAAATGCTACAACGGGCGCACCAATACATAGCCGTCGAGATGTTGGTGGCAGGCAAGCGAGACAAGTCAAAGCGCCCCCGAACGGAACAGCCCTGAGGACACCCATCGAGACCACCAAAGAGGAGGGAGAACAGGTCGAGCATGTTGCCATCGAGACTTCCCCCGATCCCCCTCAACTCGACTCGAACGGAGATCTTTTTTTAGATTCGGGAGAAGGGGCTCCTGAAGGCTCCAAATTCAATGAAGACACACTCCGAAAGACGTGACAGAAGGAGGTATTGTCATTTTAACAGGGAGTATGGCCACGACATGGAAGAGTGCCGGGACTTGCAAAATCAAATTGAAGACCTCATCCGACCCGGGCACTTGCGTCAGTATATTCGCGACCAATCTTTACTCCCCGATAGTCGGACTCTTCGAGATCCATCGCCCTGACCCAAGGGTCCGGTCGAAAAGCAAATCGATGTCATCATCGGGGGGCCAGCCTCGGGTGGCAACAGCTCCTCGGCGCGCAAGGCTTATGCACGCACTAAGGTCAGAAAGAGGCCTGCGCATGAAGAAGGCCTCGACATCACCTTCAAGTCATGGAGTGAAGAGTACCCCTGCTATGACGATGCACTGGTGATTTCAATCTGGATGGCCAATACTCGCGTCAAAAGAGTTATGATTGACACGGGAAGTTAAGCCGACATTTTGTATTTTGATGCCGTTCATAAATTGGGATTGAC
Source organism: Ensete glaucum (assembly GCA_021527575.1). Lineage (NCBI taxonomy): Eukaryota > Viridiplantae > Streptophyta > Magnoliopsida > Zingiberales > Musaceae > Ensete > Ensete glaucum. The sequence continues at coordinate 43,476,784 of CM038558.1, forward strand.
TGACAAAGACCTCATCACCCTAACATCTACTTTGACAGGGTTCACTGGAGACTTCATCTCTCCTATGAGGGCGGCCACGATTCCCATCACGTTTGGAGGAGAGCCGAGGTCGAAAACTCTCATTGTGTCGTTCATGGTGGTGAAACTCCCATCAGCGTACAATGCCATCATTGGATGATCGACCCTCAACCGGCTCAAGGCGATCGTCTCAACTTATCACAGGCTTATGAAGTTTCCGACCAGGGCAGGGGTCGGTGAAGTCAGGAGTGACCTAAGAAAATCTAGATAATGCTATCTGACGGTAACAACACTGCCTAAAAGGCCGAAAGCCCAAACGGCCACGGTGGACCCCCGAAGCCCTGAGGACAATGCTCGAGACCCCAACTCGATAGAGCAAGTTCTAGAGGTGCCCCTCGATCCAGGTCACCCAGACAAGCTGGTGAAGATCGGCTCGGGACTCTTGGAAGACCAACGAATACAATTAGTTGAGTTCCTGTGGAAGAATGGGGACGTCTTCGCGTGGTCCCTAAAAGATATGCTGGGGGTCGACTCAGAGGTCGCTCAACATCATTTGAACATCACACCCAGCGCCCGACCCGTCAAGCAATGCCCACGTAAGTTTGCTCCCGACCGACAAAAGGCCGTAGAAGATGGGGTCGCTCGCTTGTTAGATGCAAAGCTCATCGAGGAAGTGAAGTATTCGACCTGATTATCCAATATTGTACTTGTCAAAAAAGCTAATGGAAATTGGCGAATTTGTGTTGATTATACCGACCTCAATCGGGCTTGCCCGAAGGACTGTTACGCCCTTCCCCGCATTGACTAGCTGGTGGATGCCACGTTGGGACATCAGCTACTCTCCTTTATAGGTGCCTTCTCAGGGTATAATCAAATCTGAATGGCTCCGAAAGATAGAGAGAGTACGACCTTCATTACTCGTAACGGAATCTACTACTACAAAGTGATGTCGTTTGGGCTGAAGAATGCCGGAGCAACATACCAACAGTTGGTAAATCGTATGTTCAAAGATCAGGTTGGGAGGAACATGGAGATTTACGTGGATGACATGATAGTCAAAAGTTGAAAGACCGAGGCTCACCTATCGGATCTAGTAGAAATGTTTCGCATGCTAAGGAGACACAGAATGCGGCTCAACCCAGTCAAATGTACCTTTGGCATCATGTTCGGAAAATTTCTCAGCTTTATCATTCATCAACGAGGAATAGATGCCAACCCCGACAAGATAAAGGTGATACAGGAGATGCAATCCCCAAGGTTAGTGAAGGAAGTCCAACGACTCAAGTAGGCTAGCAGCGCTGAGTCGCTTCATCTCCCGAGCCGAAGATAAAAGCTTGACCTTCTTCCGAGCATTGAGGTCGACAAAGGATTTCAAGTGGACTCCCGAGTGCAAGGAAGCATTCCGCCAGCTAAAGAGCCACATCGAACACCTACCTCAACTGGCATCAGTAAAGGATGGAGAGCCTCTCGGCTTGTACCTTGCGGAATCCGACTTGGCGGTCAGCTCAATCTTGGTGATGCTCGATAAAGCTGGACAAAAGCCCGTCTACTATACCAGTCATGTCTTGGCGGGTCCCGAGCTCTACTACCCCCCCATAGAAAAATTGGCCTTAGCGTTGATCCTGACGTCAAGAAAGCTAAGGCCGTACTTCTAGACACATCCCATCAAGGTGATAACCGACCAACCATTGTGCCAGATTCTTTCAAAATTTGATGTTGTAGATTGGATGCTCAAATGATTGGTAGAGTTGGGGGAATTTGACATCGAGTACGTAGCAAGAACGGTGATCAAAGGTCAAGTGATGGCGGACTTCCTCTCAGAACTCACACCCTCAGAGACCCCGGCAAGCTCGAACCTTGTGAACATTGCACATCGATGGTTCTGCTAACTCGGAAAGAGGAGGCGTCGGCTTGGTGCTCAAGGACCCCTTTGGCCACATTTATGAGCACGCTCTTCGGTTGGAATTCAAGGCCACAAATAATGAAGTGGAATATGAAGCACTACTGTTCGGTTTAAAAGTTGCTGCCAAACTAAGTACGGAAAACATATAAATATTTACTAACTCCCAGCTCGTTGCAGGTCAGGTCAATGGAGATTTCGAGACCCGAGAAGAGGCGATGGTCAAGTACCTGGCCGAGGCGCGACAGATAACGAATCAATTTCAGAAATGTATCATCACCAAAGTGCCCCGATCCGAGAATTCACAAGCCGATGCCTTGGCCAGGCTTGCGTCCTCTTGCGCAACCAACACATAGTCGGGGGGAATAGCAAGAATCCTCGGACCTTCCATCAATCTTGGTGTGATATCTATCGACGAAGAAGAAGGAAGTTGGATCAGCGAAATCATTCATTTCAAGTAAACGGGAGCCCTCCCCGAGGATAAAACGGTTGCCCGACGGATCAGGAGGGCGGGATCATGGTACTGCATTATTGATGGTCGGCTCTATCGGTGAGACTTTAGCCGACCCCTGCTTCGATGCTTGCACTCGACTGAAGCGCGCACCGCTATAGCCAAGACCCACGAGGGCATATGTGGAGACCATATTGGTGCTCGGACCTTGTCACACAAAATTCTCAGACAAGGATACTATTGGCCCACCCTGCGTAAAGATGCTTAGACCTGTGTGCAAAACTTCGAGCAATGCCATAAGCATGCCCAAATCCAACATCAACCGATAGTACCGCTCACAACTGCTGACTGCACTTGGCCTTTCGCTCAATGGGGAATGGACCTCCTCGGTCCTTTTCTCCTAGCTTCAGGGCAGCGGAGGTTCCTGATAGTAGGAGTTGATTACTTTACCAAGTGGCTTGAGGCCGAACCATTGGCCTCCATTACTGAAAGGCAAGTTGAAGGATTTGTGTGGAAAAACATCATAACCAGGTTTAGACTTCCTAAATTCATAATCACAAACAACGGGACGCAATTAAACAATGCAAAATTTAAAGCATTTTGCTAAAGCTATCGCATTCATCTGAAGTTCAGCTCGGTCACCCACCCATAAGCCAACGAATTTGCCAAGGTGATGAGCCGAGCCATCCTCGAAGGATTGAAGAAGTGGATTTCCGGAGCCCCGACAACTTGGGTGGAGGAACTTCCGAGCATACTTTAGGCATCTCGAACAACTCCAAAAACCCCAACAGGGGAATCTCCCTGTAGCCTGGCTTTCGAAACCGAGGTTGTACTCCCTCCCGAGGTGGTTTTCCCAACGCTCCGAATTCAAGCCTTCCTTGAAGCCAACTGACTCCTTGTAGTTGTCAATTGCCTGCTTCGGCAACTCGGCCCAGGTGCTTTCAAGGGCCTTCACCGACTATAAGAGCTCGTCATCCATATTTTGAGCCATGGCTCGTGCCTCCTTCAGCATCCTTTGAATTTCAGATAAGTTGCCTCGGGCTTCATTTAGTTCCTTGTTGGAGGCTTTGAGTCGTTAGAGCACCCGCTCATATCTTGTCTTCTCGAGCTCCTTTTCCAGCTCGAAAGTAGGCTCCTCGGCCGCGACGACCGCCTCCGGACCCCCTCCGAACTTTAGAGCATTAATCTCCTACTGGAGGTTGGAGATGCAGTAGTCCATAAAAGTTATCGGCCGACTCGCATCATGGACTCGGTCAAAGAGCGCCATCTGAAAGTGTTGGTTCTGCATAAAGCAACGATCGTAAGGACTCAATCGAAAGGGAACCAACAATGTTGAGATAAGGGTCGGGAACTTACCAACACCATCTCCTTAGCGGCTCGGGCCAGCAACACCTCCGAGGGGAGTGTATACAGCTCTCACGCCAACTGTAGGTGGAGGAGTCCCCTCTCGAACTCATCAGCACCGACGGGTCGTTCCAGACCTTTGTCGAGTTCTTCAGCCCCACCCACCTCGGCTGCATTTCTTTGTCGAGGTCTTGATGGGCCAAGTCGGACATGTGCAGGGCATAGTACCCCGCATTGTCTTTATGAACCTTCATTTTGAAGAGGTCCTTCATGGACCTCAGGTGGTAGAAGACTGGTGACGCATCTTCCTCGGCAGACTCCCCGAGCATCTCGGGCTCTTCAACGGGCTCCGCAAGCTCCTTGCCCCTGGAGTGTGACTGCGACCCCTCTTCACCGCGACATGACCTGTGTCTTCGAGACAAAATCTTCACCTTCTTATGTCTCCGGGAAGGGTCGTCGGACGGGACCGGTGAACTAGATGGCCTTTAGGAGGATGACTTCGGAGTTTTGGTTGGCGGAGCCCCACCAACCCCTTGAGTTGAGGCGGCTGATTGTGCAACCGGAGCTTTTCCTCCCGACACCTTCGACATCCCTCGAAGATTGTCGAGATCCATCCGATCTATACCATGATTCACAGGTTAGCAAAAATATCCCTAAGATTCAGAATGACGTATATAAAATAATACCCCTAAAGGTCGGGCTGAGACCTGCCTCGACCAGCCAAAGCTCGGTCGTTTCCTTAATGGCACGAGAAGAGGAAAGGATCCCCTTCAGTCTGCCGACCAGGATGGACTCCTCCTCGGATAAATAAGGGGGGACGTTACTGATCGAGTGCCCAGTCAAGCTTGAACCCCCAGATCGGACCACTCACAAAAAGATAACGGGATTTTCAACCTATGTTGTTGGAAGGAGCCCCGGTGACCCTAAAACCGACACAAGCGGTGAGATAGTAGCTGCCCCGACTCTTACAAAGGCGAAAGCATGTCATAAACAAGTACCGAGTCAGGATAATCCCAGCCCTCGGCACTCGCCCAAAAACACAACAAGGTAGCGTCACGAGTTGGGCGCTACTTGGCTGGGGGAGATCCTCCACCATCTAATGCATTCTTCTATGAGGGGATGAAGTGGAAACTGAAGATCGGCCTCCAAGGCATCCATCGAGATGCACACCTTGGGCGTGTCCGAGCTATAGGGAAGCTGCCCGGACCATGGAACATGCAACCCATACTCAGTCGGGATGCTATACCGCTCCCTAATAACTGCGAGTGACCCCTTGGTCACCACTGTGTCTAGGTCATGATCCACTTTCATGACCTTCAAATCCCTAAGGACCCTTGTGTCAACTGGTGATGGGGGCCTTGAAGATGCTCCTGAGGGACTTGCCTCGGGATCTCCCAGACCTGTTCCCCCTGACCCCGGAGAAGAAACAACCTTGACACTACTTGAAGAGTCCAAGGAGGTCATTCCGACCTATTCAGAAAATACTGATTGAAAGGGGGCTAGGAGGAGACCCGAGGGAGGAGCAAAAGAGGGCAAAATGAAGAAGTAAGGTCTCATTCTAACCATAGCCAACTTATAGGATCCAAGGGTGTCGTTTCAGCTTCTTAAGGCAAAGCAACGAATCGCCCCAAAACAACCCAATGCATTAAATGCACGACTGCCTTGTGCATGCTGCAAAAAAAATTATAAAATAATAATAATAATAATAATAATAATAGTAATAATAATTGTAATGGCAAAAATGAATAGAAAGTAGCAACGCGATAGAATTACACAAATGTTTCAAGTTCCCTCTCAGCCAAATCACCTATATTTGTGCCCGGGTTCGCCCTCTCGGCCAAATCACCCAGATTTGTGCTCGAGTTCGCCCTCTCGGCCAAAACACCCAGATTTGTGCCCGAGTTTGCCCTCTCAGCCAAATCATCCAGATTTGTGCCCGAGTTCGCCCTCTCGGCCAAATCACCAAGATTTGTGCCCGAGTTCGGCCTCTTGACCAAATCACCAAGATTTGTTCTCGAGTTCGTCCTCTCGACCAAATCACCCAGCTTTGTATCCAAGTTCGCCCTCTCGGCAAAATCATATGGATGCGTGCCCGAGTTCGCCCTCTCGGCCAAATCACCTAGATTTGTGCCCGAGTTCACCCTCTCAGCCAAATCACTAAGATTTATGCTCGAGTTCGTCCTCTCGACCAAATCACCCAGATTTGCGCTCGAGTTCGCCCTCTCGGCCAAATCACCAGATTTGTGCCCGAGTTCACCCTCTCGGCCAAATCACCATATTTGTGCCTGAGTTCGGCCCCTCGGCCAAATCACTAAGATTTATGCCCGAGTTCGCCCTCTAGGCAAAATCATATGGATGCGTGCTCGAGTTCGCCCCCTCGGCTAGATCACATAGATTTGAGCCTAAGTTCACCCACGTGGCCGAACCACTAAAGTACGGATCAAAATTGATTTCCCGAGCCCCTGCTTGGACGGATTAGCTCTAGAGTATTTAAACCTAGCCAGTTCATTTCCCGAACTCCTGCTCAGTCGGATCAGCTCCTGGGTACTAAAACCCGATCAGTTCATTTCCAGAGCTCCTGCTTGGTTAGATCAGCTCCCGGGTATTAAAACTCGGCCAATCCATTTCCTGAGCTCCTACTCGGTCGGATCATTTCCCGAGCTCCTACTCGATCGGATAAGCTTCCGGGTACAAAAACCCGGCCAGTTCATTTCCCAAGCTCCGTCGGATCACCGGTACTAAAACGATCCATTTCCCGAGCTCCTGCTCGATCGGATTAACTTCCGGGTACAAAAACTCGGCCAGTTCATTTCTCGAGCTCCTGCTCGGTCGGATCAGCTTCCGGACACTAAAACCCAACTGACTCATTCTCAAGCTCTTGCTCGATCGGATCAACTCCTGCTCGGTCGGATCAGTCAGCTTTCGGGACTAATCTGACTCCACCACAAACCGACGGCTCAGCATAAGACCTCATCTTCAGCATCGTAATCGGGAACCTTGAGAAGGTCTTCTTGGGGGGGAGGGAGGAGAGAGAAATGATATGACAAATATTGACCTGGTTGCCACGTCCTCGCGCCCTTGGACAACTAGACCGCCAGCGTGGCCAACGCGACACAGTGGAGCCGACCTGACATAGGCATGGAGGGGTCAACAATCATACGGGCGACCTAACACGGGTAAGGTGGGCAAGATCGACATGCCATAGCTGCAGGAAGCAAGACGCACGCCTCGCTGCAAGGACCACGGAGGGTGTGGTCAAGTACGACGGCATGGTAAGCAATAAGGATAGTAAGGACCTCAGATACGAACGACCCATAGCCCTTACTATAAAAGCTCCTGCACCTCTACGGAGCAGGGGGATCACAAAATCAACAATCGAACTAACTTGATCGTCGGAGAGGTCACGTCGGGAACCCCACCCGACCCGACCTTCTTGCAGGAACTAGCTGCCGACCCGAGCTGAGGTATTTCTTTCCGACCCGAGTTCCGATGAGCTAGCTTCCGACTTACCGAGCCGGACCCGAGAGCTCCCACTATTCAACTGTGCTCCACCTTCTCTCCGTCGAGATGATTGTGGACGAATTAACACACACGAGTTTGAATCAATCGTACCTATTCAACGGATACGAAGACAGATCGCACCTGCTAAACAGACATTAGAATTTTACACTAACACAACTTTTAACATCGAAGGGGTTCGGTTCGAAAAAAACATCCCTCCTGACATTCAGCTTTCGTACATAATCCCCTAGGAGGCAAGAATCTAAATTGGCCTAGCCCCTAAGCCACCTCGGATAACCTAAAGTCCAGCTCGACCAACACATCCCCGGTAGCGATCCTCTCGCCCAATTGTCTCGGGGGTCATACGGACGACTTTACACATTGGAGACATAATCTAGTCGTCCCGACTTACCATCGACGACATGAAGGCAAAGATCGGGTAGACTTGAGTGGGTCCCGCTGTTTAAATATATGACCCCTTGGATTGCGTGGTCGAGTGGGTGGTAGACGACGGGGTGGAAAGACATCGCCATAAAAAAGATCGGTCACTGCTCCGTGGAATTAAAGCATGCCACCTCCGCTTCCTCACGTGTTTCACAAAGTCAGGCGGTTGGACATATAGTAAAGCTACATCCGTTGACACCACAAGGTGTAAGACTTAAGTGGCAAAATAAAGGGATGTCGAGAACTAGTACAGCAAAAGTATTGCCGTTTCACGAAACCGCTAGCCTCGTTGATGCGCCCACCTCGGTCTAATTACTCGGCTCCCGGTCAACGACCCACTCGGCAGCAGCAGTCATTCTCCACTCGGGTCCCGTGTCCCACCGTCCACCTGGGCGGGCCCCGCAGCTAATCAAGCGTCGTTCCATCCAATGGATGGCGGGATCTCGGACGCGTCAGAATCAGCAGCCCATTCATTCCACACACCCGCGTTAGCCGCGGTTGCGGCCTTTTGGTCTCTGCCCTTTCCTCGGATGAGAATGATTCGACCCAACCGCGTTCACGCGCCCCTCCTTCCCCCACAACCTATATATGTTGCTCAGCCCTTCGCATTCGTTCCCATCCACCATTCCCAACTCCACCCAATCAAAAGTACTCTCGGCCGAGGAGGCGGCGGTAAGTAACCCCGCCGACAGTGGAACCATTCATGACCGCTCACCAAACTCCTCCACGCTTCCCCTCCCCCGCCGCCCCCTTCGACGACGATCTCTTCTCCTACTACTTCTCCTTCTTCCACGACGCTGCCGCGGCCTCCGACCCTCAACCATCTTCCGCTCTTCCCTCGGCCATGGAACCCAACGCCAACAAGCGCCCGCGGGAGGATGACTTATCCCCCAGCCGGCTCGTCGCCTTGAAGCCCTCCTCCTCCTCCTCCTCTTCCCCCCCCGACGCCGCGGAGCAGGAAGAGGCGCAGGCGGTGCCTCCAACGGTGCAGCCCGGGCACCGCCGTCTCTGGGTCAAGGACCGGTCCCGTGACTGGTGGGACTATTACAACCACCCGGACGTCCCGGAGGAGGAGTTCCGACGCGCCTTCCGTATGTCTCGTTCTACCTTCGACTTCCTCTGCAATGAGCTCGGCTCCGCCGTAGCCAAGGAGGACACGGCGCTCCGCGCCGCCATCCCCGTCCGGCAGCGGGTTGCCGTGTGCGTGTGGCGACTTGCCACTGGCGAGCCTCTCCGGCTCGTCTCCCGGCGGTTCGGCCTCGGTATCTCCACCTGTCATAAGCTCATTCTCGAAGTCTGCACCGCCATCCGGAACGTTCTCTTGCCGCGATTGCTCCTCTGGCCCGCCCCATCCGAAGCAGCCTCCGCAGCCGCGAGCTTCGAGGCTCTCTCCGGCATCCCCAACGTCGTCGGCGCCATGTACACAACCCACATCCCCATCATCGCCCCCAAGGAGAGCGCCGCCGCCTACTTCAACCGCCGCCACACCGAGCGCAACCAGAAGACCTCCTACACCGTCACCATCCAAGGCGTCGTCGACCCCGACGGCGTCTTCACCGACGTCTGCATCGGCTGGCCAGGGTCGATGCCGGACGACCAAGTGCTCGAGAAATCAGCGCTGTACGAGCGCGGCAACAGCGGTCTCTTGAACAACCAGTGGCTCGTCGGCGGCGGCAGCTACCCTCTTCTGGACTGGGTGCTCGTCCCGTACCCCCAAAAGAACCTGACATGGGCGCAGCACGCCTTCAACGAGAAGATCGAGGAGGTGCAGCGCGTGGCCAAGGAGGCCTTCGCCAGGCTGAAGGGAAGGTGGGGATGCCTGCAGAAGAGGGCCGAAGTGAAGCTGCAGGACCTGCCCGTGTTCCTCGGTGCCTGCTGCGTGCTCCACAACATATGCGAGATGAAGAGAGAGGAGATGGATCCAGAGCTGCGGTGCGACGTGTTCGACGACGAGATGGTGCCCCAGAACTGCGTCCAATCGGCGAGTGCCATGCAGAACCGGGATAACATTGCTCATAATCTGCTGCACCATGGCCTTGCCGGAACAGCTTTCTTGTAGACTCTGTTTCCGGTCAGCCATCTGTCGTTCTTCTGGCTTCAGAAAAAGACGAGAGAAATGAAGTCCACGTCAAAGGGGGGAGACCGTCCGGGTAACAACGTCTATGATATTGATTGGTAATGAGGAACAAAAGCATTCTAGGAAAGATTGGTGTTTCTACCAACCCTGAAAGGTTTACATTCATTCAAGAATGAAGTCGTCCAACTTACCCCCCCCCCAAAAAAAAAGGAAAAAGAATGAAGTCGTCCAACAACATATGATTTGAACGCATTAAATATAATTTTTTTTAAATTTTGTGGAATAAAATTAGCAGGTACTTTGTTGATTGTCATTATATTGCCAAACAACAATACTAGTCGATTAAAATTTTTAATGAAAATTTCAATCAAAGAATTGGACTATGCTTTGATTAGTTTTGACGAGTGCGACGATCGGTTGGCGCCGCCACCGGCTGTCGAAAACCAACGAGCACCGCCCCGTCGTATACCCCGCATCAAAAAGAGCAAGAAAGACTTACTTAGTGGGCCCCTTTGGATTCTTTAGTCAGTCAAAGTGTTGGGATTTGTTTCAAGTCGCTCGAGGACGTCCTCCGTCCCAGTGGCGTCGTAGTGTTTGCCCCATCGGCGGTAGCGGACTTCTTGCTCTCCTTTCTCCGCCTCTCTTTCTCTTTCAACCGCGAAGCATGGTGTGGTCGTCGCATCGCTTGTCGTTTTGTGCCTCCTGGTCTTGCCCTCCACACTCTCGACTGGCGTCGCTCCTCGCGATTTCCATGAGGTAATTTCTTTTGCAGTTTGCTCCAAATCGTTGCGGGTCTTGCTAGGGTTTTAGATCTTAGGAGCTGGAATTCTTATTGTGCGTTTGCTCTTCTTTTCTTTAGATCCGGGCTTCCCTTCTGCGATCTTCTCGATATGAAATTCGATAATGGAACTTTACCGCTCGTTGCTTTTAATGATGTATCTGGCCTTTTGGAGTTTATCCACTTGAAATTTTGACCAAGGGATCTCGATGAATCTCCGTGTTTGCTTATATTTCACAATGCATTTCTTTCCCCAGGGTTTCGTTTTAATATGTTCAAGCACGGTGCTGATAGGTAATTCATGCTTACGAAGTTGTATTTTTGTTTATGCGTGATAAATATTGTTTGATGGTCTGAATTATCACTTGAATAACATTGTGTAAAACGATGAGAGTTGAGCATTTTAAGTGAACGTTGTTCTTTCTGTCAGGCAGTAGCCTTTTATTTGCTTTAGATTGTTTTTATCTGGATCGTTTCGCGATTCATCAGTACATGTCTGCTTAAATCACTTTATAAACCTATTATGACTATCATGGCTTACCCTAAAATGCAAATTGATCAACAAATGTCACTTTGTGGTTTTGAATTTGTTCATAAAGGAAGTCAAACATGTACTGAATTATCAATTTTAGAGATAGGTAAGATAAGCAAACAAAGAGCAAGGATAGTGCCAGTGTTATGCAATTGGTAGTGCAAGTGTTATGCAATCTCAAGATGCTCATTCATTCTCAGAGATGTCTTTGTGATGCGAATCTCCTGAATAATTGGAGAGTCATATCAGATGCTTTTTGATTACTATCTATCTATGTATGTGTTGTACATTTTACGTACCGAGGTTGAGGTGTCACCTCGGCCCGTGTACACATGGACGCCTGAGGATTCTTCATTGGCGGCCGAGGGATGTGCTAGCTCATCGGGATGTCGGCTGGTAGATCGGGAACCCGGGCGGTCGCCTCGTGCTAGAGTCGACTTCTGGTCCTTGGTTGAGCTGCAGCCGCTCAGGGTCCGTTGCGACGTTCCGAGGGGAGTTGCTCATCTTTGGTCGGGAACCTTGTTTGTTTGGCCTCTATGAGCAAAGCTTCCCTCTTTACGAGTGCATCCTTCCACTCCTCCGTTGGCTCTCCGATTGTCAATGCCTACTCCAAGGCCACGGTCCGGGGGGGTGAGGTGCCGACCCGATTCGGCCCCTCCGACAGTCAAGTCAACTAGGTGGATTGTTATGTGTAGTATGCTTAGTGTTGAAGAAGGTCTCTTGTTTATTTGCCTAGGCACCTTTTATACTACCTGGGGAGACAAACATTGTACGAAGTGGGTTAATGCACGTGGGTGATAGGTCGGCGCTGTACACTGGTAGGTGGCTGAACCCCCGACCTGTCTTCCAACTCCGATTGTTGTGCTGGTTGCTTTTATTGCGTATCTGCAGTAGGCATGATCCTTTCATGGGTTGTCGTCCGAGCTGAAACAGGTACTCCTACTGTGTAGGGGACGTACGAAAGGAAACCCTGAGGTGGAGGCAGGGGATGTGGCCTGGGCCTAGCCCCTCGAGCGGTGGTCCGGTGCAACGCTTCTTCTTGAGACCTTGATTTGAGCTGAGTCGGCCATGTTTACTTGGCTTTTGGAAGGTGATGTAGAAGTATATGTTGGACGGGCCAAAATATGCCATATCAGTATGGAATGAGAATTCCATAGGATGGTTGGAATATCCTTTTCCATCCTTTTTCCGACTGTATCCTCGGCTACAATAGGCATTCTAGCAAAGAGTTGCGTTGTTTGGTCGTTCCCACTTTTCGTGTTCAAACCTTAATCTATTACAACAAATATTAGATCAAAGTAGTAGTTCTCCAAGCCAATTCCATTTTCTATTCCTTGTTTATGTATCCCATTCCAAACATGGCTCTGATAGCTAGTTTGTTAGTGATTGTTAGTTCATAATCCATGATGGTTTCGACTTTTATTCTTGTAATATTTGATGTGATGATTTGACCATATTAATAAAGTGTCAAAACTGGGTGATACTATTTGTTATTCGCATAAAATTGTTCATTTCCATGTCTAACCACAATTGAAGACCTTAAATTCATAATGAGAAGTTTGAAGAAAAAGGAAAGTTCGATCAATGTGCTAGATCTTACAAAAACTGTTGTTGTTGAAGCATATTTCGGCTACTGCTTTGAGATCATGATGCAGCTGATTTAGGAAAAGGAGTTCAGATTAACTCGAGTCTACATTACGTTCCGGCCTTATTAGATTTATGTTAGATCTTTTTCATACTATGATTAGGTAGTCATTGTATTTTCATCTTATACTTGACACTGTTCCATAAAGTCCTTGGAGTTGGTATATCTCAGATCACGTTCAATTCAAAATGATCTAGCGGCCAAAGAATTCTCTATTTTAGTTTAGTGGGCTATTGACTTATATTGCCTAATAAGAATCAGTAAGGAAAAAGTATTGGCCATGCATGATTAATATTGGAATGAGAATTTGCAATGAGTTCTTCTTGGTTCACTGATAGAAGCCTAACAGATCTGGAATATATTTTGTTTAGCAGCAATAGCATGCAGTTTTGTCTTAAATTGGTTTCTGTCTTGAGCATTCAGCTTGATGTTAGACGCAATATGATTTAATCTAATAGGTGATCAAGGCATTGCCTTTTATTTGTGAAGTATTAGAAAATGTACAATGTGATGAAAACTTGCTACTTTCTTGTGTTAACTTCCAAACAAGTTTTATCTCTTTCCTCATTGTCTTTCTGTTAAGTTTGTTCTTTAAACCATGGCTGTTTCTAGAACATGTAATGCTTTTTTATTTTCGTTATCTGCAAGAAAACTTTCACTGGCTCCTGAATTGATTAAATGTTACTGTTGCTGATTCTTGTTTTCTTAGACAATGACTAGCTTCAGGTCAAGTGAACAAACTTTCATTGACGGAGACACAGTTGCCATATAATTAATATTTTTTGAATTACTATAAGCCTCCCAAGATACTGAGAGTGCTGAGAACTTGGGGGAGGTCCTTCATTGTGTTCGCATTGAAATTCTGTTTACACAGTAAATACTTGCTTTCCTTTTCTGTTTGATAAACAACTAATCTTTTGTAAATTACCATTGTTAAAATATCATGTATGTTTTAGAGTTTTATTCTTGATAACACCAAAATACCAAAGGGAAAGATATTAAATTTTGCTTAGTCAACCTCCTTTATTCGATGTGCATGATTCAATCCTCAGTTGAAAATGAGAATGGATGGAAGTTTCAAAGTACCCTGTCGAACAAAACTTAGCTCTGAAGCTGCTAAGAACTTTATGGTGTAGAGTGATGATGAGTGTTGTCTGAAAAAATGTGTTCACTCAGGATAAAGTTCATTTCTTAAAGTTTACATAGCCATTTTATATCTAGCTTATGGGGTCTGGGTATCACCAAGCTTGTTTCAATCTCCAAGCTTCTTTTCCATGGTTTATAAGATTCATAATTTTCTTCTGTGACGAGATACTATCATCGTGCTTCTTATTCACTTTATGGGATTCTTGACAATCTTCCTGTTGCAGTTCCAAGGCAAAGAGGTGGAAGCCAAGCTCCAAGCTATGAACATAGTTTCCATGTTGGGTATAAAGTAAGTTATTACATTAATCAACAAACATTTTTGGCTTGTTTGCTACATAGATAATATGCAGCTGCCTTGAACAGAGCAAAGATGGTAACTTTACATTAGTAACCACTTCAGTTTCAAAGTTATGTACCATAAAATCCAGAATCCGAGGATGCTCATCTTGTTGGCTTTTAGGTGGTTCCAAGTTCCAACCAGGTACTGATGTTCGTTCAGCTTGACAGTCCAATAGGTTCTTTTGGCAATGTCTAGCTTCATGCTGGCTATAGCAGTCACAAGTTTTGAAACATGATCTTGCTGTCATTGTACTGCACAGATACAGCATGGTGAAACTTTTTTGCTGTTAAGTTTAAATGAGTGACAACTACTGTACAAATCTTGCTGAAATATTATGTGATAGATTTGGAGATATAAGAAAACAAAGATATAGAATTAAGTGATCTTTTGCAAATGCATATTAAATAAGAACGCAGAAAGATTGATCTCTAAGCCTCCAAGCAGTGGAATTTATATTACTGTCTTGTTTAGTTTCAGCAGTAACTATTCTTCTCTGATTGATTTATGAGTGTCTTCCAGTCAGCTGCTTGGCTTTATATAAACTTTTCTACAATATGAGTAATATTTAATTTATTAAAATATCAGTAGTTTGTATGAGCTGCAGCTTTAAGCCATTCTATAGTGAACAATTATACTGTATGTGACTGGAATGGAAATAAAAAGTCCAACATTGATATTCTTTTCCTAGAACAGCAAAGACCAATGACAGTTCTACGTTAATGGTTTAATTGGCATTCCTGCTACAATTTTTCTGTATGGCGTTGGATGTAAGAGAATGAGAAGTCTTTTTCAATAACAAAAGAGTTACAATTGTTGTCTGTAGTAACAAGAGAATAGTATCATTTATCTACCTTGGCTAATTGCTGTTTCAGAATTGGTTTTCCTATCTACACCCATATTAATCTCTCTATTGTCTATATGTTTTGACTTCTATATATGTATGTTTGTTCTGTTTTACCTGAGTCATCTCATTTCTATCATGATCTATATCTGTTCTAATTAATCTTAAGTACTTTCGAACAGTGTTTCCAAAATTTGGCAGTTTTTTGAACTGTTAACTGATTCTTTGTGATTACATTTCTCACATGTTAATTTAATGTTGTATATTGGATGATGGCCTATATAAATTTCTTTTCGTCTGCTTCCTCGGAATAAGTTGACTAATGAGTTTTTCCATCATTTTTGGTCTTGTGAACAGTGTGAAGTATGATTCCCAGCGACTGGGATGATAAGAACCCTAAAGTTTCTAATGAAATGCAGACACTAAAATAATGCCTGGTAGCAATACACCGCAAGGGGTGGCTGCCAACAACTAGATGGTCATGTCTTTAGACTGCCAATCAACTTTGGGCTTCTTTGTGTTTATGTAGGAACCAGAGTTCAATTCTTTGTGATGACTTTGGTCACTATGATTTTTGCACTTCTAGGCTCTCTCTCCCTCCAGCCACGGAGGTCTGATGACTGCTATGATTCTCCTGTGGGTTTTTATGGGCCTATTTCCTGGATTTTCTTCAGCTTGCCTCTGTAAATGTTCACGGGCTTGGAATTGAAGAGGATCACCTTAAACACTGCTTTTATGTTTCCTGGCATTGTTTTTGCTATTTTCTTTGTGCTGAGTGCTCTTGTTTGGTGGGAGAAATCATCTGATGTAGTTCCCTTTGGGACTATTACTATGATTTGGCATATCTGTTCCTCTGGTGTGTTACGAGCTATATTGGCTACAAAAGGCCAGCTCTTGAAGATCCAGGGAAGACAAACAAGATCCCCAGTCAGATACCTCAGAAATCTTGGTTTATGCAGCCTTTTGTTTACTATGCTAATTGTTGGTGGGATACACAACCTTTTGATGCTGTTCTTAATGCACCTTTGTTCATCCTGACCTCCATGTGGCTGAACCAGTTTTATTACATAATGGCATCCCTTCATCGTCTTCATCATCCTCGTTGTGACGTGTGCAGAAATAGCAGTTGTGCTTTGCTACTGCCAGCTGTGCTTTGAAGACTATAACTGGTCATGGAGGGTGTAATTTGCCCGCAGGTTCTTGACGAAGTTGGAGATAACTAAAGTGGTCTCTGTGGTCCTTTACTTTGAGTACATGTTCATTGTATCATATGCATTCTTCATGTTGAATGTCATGATTCGCTTTTTAATTTTCCCACAAGATATATTAATCTGTGAAAACAGACTTTTCAGGTTGTGGCAAACATGAGCTTTGGTCATGCTGCTCAGCAAGGAGATGCAGTTGAAGGATATGTTCGACTTAAGATCAACAGCTTCCTCACAGCACTTCCACTACAAATGCTTGAAGCCTAGTAGGTTTCCAAGTAAAATATACGATAATAGGACTGAGAAGCTCTCTGTTCTTGTTTGATTTCAAACTGTTCATTGTAACTATTCTCTAGAATGCAACCTGTGGATCAAACAGCATCGGAGCAAGCATCTTTTTTGTGAAAAAAAAAAAAACTGTAAGAAGTTAGGAGGACTCCAATAAGTTGGGAGTTACTTGTAGTTCTTCAGTTAGTGGCATATCTATCGGCCAGCATTTTGATAAGGTTTTGGTTTGGGTCCGTGATGCATTGATGCCGAGAGGGACTTTTCTATCTAATGTCTCACATTCACAATTTTTAATCAATGAATATTTTCATAATTTATTTAATAATAAGTCTATAAAGGTGAATTGCATTGCTTGTCATGCCTTTCTGCATGGCAATTTTATTTTTTTAGTGGTGGAGCCAGTATTAATGAAGTTGTAGGCTATTGTGATCTTGAAAGGTGTCACTGTTATCCTGGTCGGCCTAAGACTAGACACATGGTTTAGTATTTTTCAACTTTTAGATAAATGAGTTTTAATGTCTTTTTGATGCCTTTGTTTTGTTGTTTATAATAATTCTTCTTTTATCTTACTAAGTTCCTTCACAATTTATAGGTGAGGAGAATAATGGAAGGGACTCATCGGATGGGAATGGTTATGCATCGTTCCTAGGCTTTCTTTAACAATAATTTCTGGTTTCTTTGTTCATTTATTTTCTGGCGTAACTGGCAGGTTGGCATTGATCCTTCAACAGGTTCAATTGCTGATTTTGCTTGTGAAGTAGAAATTCTTGAGTAAGTTTTGCTTCTCTTCTGATCTTATGCTGCTTATTCAGTGTTGTAACCATTTGATAATGTGCCTCATTGGCTTCCCTAAAGTATAATTTGCTTTAATAATTTGATAGGTGTGAACCACTTCCAGATGGCTGGTTTTATTTGGAGGTAGTATTGCATTGTGTGCCTTGAGGTCTCTTAAACAAATTGTTTCCTTTTCTCTTTCCAATTTTATTTGCTCATTCTAAACCAGTTATGTTTATCCACTTTATGTCACTATGATTGCACTATTTTAATCATGTCCTTCATTTCATCATGTGTTGACACTTCATGTGGTGGTTCAATGGAATGTGGAACATTCTGGATTGTGGTATGGGTATGGGTCATGGTATGCAACTCGGTTTATAGTAGGTGGGATTTAGGATTGGGTCTTTTTACTTCCATGTATTCAAATTATTGATTCAAGCATTGTGGTGTATCACCACACCATATGCAATATTTCACACTGTATTGGAGCATACCAGTTTGTCTACAATTTTATTGAATTTTCCCTTGACATATCATGTATGGTTGATATCTGAAAATTGAACAGCCCAGAAAGGGACCTATAATGGTTGATATCTGAAAATTTTTTCCTGGTTTAAAATTACTTAATTCCTGCCTTAGGTTTAAATTGCTACCTTAGGTAAATACTTAGTCTCACTTAGTTATTAACTGCACATCTAATTGTGTCAATAACAATGGCAGTAGAACTAAAATTATATAAACATTACGTTTGTAGAATTTATAGGAATGTCTGAAATTTGTTAGTTGGTATGTTTATATTAATTGAGTGACAGTGAGGAAACTGGATCCAAAATTCAGTGATCAGGGTGGTATATAATAGTTTTGGCACACAAAAGTACCTTGAGTCGGGTCAAGGAACTCATAAAAATAACGATTACTTGGAAATGCTAATCAGCAAGACATTGTTAAGTATTAGCATAATTTGTATAGTTCTGGGAAAGATAATAATTGGTTTTTCTAGATTAAAGCCAGTTCATGGATTACATGACAATGATCTTAGGATTTGGCTATAATAAATCTCAAATGTTCACTGACAATTGGAATGCCATAATGTACTGTACCAAGAATATAATACAACCCTCAAATATATTATTTCTCTATGTGTTGTTCACCAAGATTATTTCCTTTATTTGATATATCTAATTATTTGATATGCTTTATCAACCATAATTTAAGCCATAAATTGATATTGTTGTTGTTAGTTGGTCATGGTCCCCCAGTTGTGGCCCTGTTTTTAGTTGTACACTTTTTCCAATTTTTTCATTATTGTGTCCCTACATGGTCGGTAGAACAATGCTATGGGAACTTACACTACCAGATTTAAAGAAGAGTCTGAGAATTTTGGTTGGTCAAGATCTGTGGATGAGAGAGAGTGGATTGTGACCTAGGAGCATGTTCAGTGATATTCTGTGAAGTCCATGATTACCATATTCAGTTCACTTCTTCATGCTGTATAGCTCAAGATAGTAGGCTACGGGGACAGAGAAAGATGTGGAACATATTTCGTATTGTAAGCTGCTGCAATATGGTCAATGCTTAATAGTATTAACTGCACAGCTAGAAGGATGACTAGTTTAGGCCTGATTTAGGCTACTAAAAATCTAGAATAGATTAGTTCAGATTAAACATGTTCTAAACTAATGTTGAGATATGTAATTGTATCTAGGTAGAAGGACGAAGGCGGTTTCGTATCTTACGGTCATGGGATCAAGATGGGTGAGTAATGTCCAGACTTGATTTAGCATTTGTGAATTGTTTTAACTTTCCAAGCTACTCTATATAAGTGTGCATTCAGGTAGAGGGTAATGTTATTCATAAATCATCACAGGTATCGTGTTGCAGAAGTTGAATGGATTCAGGATACACTTCCACCAGAAGATTCCCAAGAGAGGGAGGATGTAAGCATGACATGATCCTTTGATAACTTCCTTCAATATCTGACAACAGAATAATTCTTCTTTAGCAAATAGGACTTTTGAATTAGGTGACTTGATGATTTCGTTACAGTAGCTATGTTTGGTTCCAGAAGTAAATATGATTTTATGTTTTGAGTAAATTGTACCTTTATTCATCCACCCTGTTTTCTTGCTATAAGCTTATGTATAGACAAGAATGATTGTTTTCTAATAAATTAGAGCTTAATGGACATTCTCACTAATGGGGACACCTCAAAAACATCTTTGTTCCCCATCTGTCCTTGAGTGAGTTGCTATCTTATGCAAAGTTAAAATACATTGTCAGAGTTCTGCTCAATATAGACACACATGGTCAGTATATTTGTAATGTAATCTGCCCAATCATGTAATCGCTTCTTTTTTCTTTTGGTTAAAAAGGGTTGCCTTGCAAGTTACTTTAAACTATTAGAATATGCAGTAGATTGGCCATTGCTATACATCGAAGCAACAAGCTATTAAACCCAGTGGATTCCTCGAAACAATAATTTTTCCTATTTTTACTTGTGATATCAGCTAAATAACCTGTAAATTGTTGTTTGAATACTGATTGTGAGGTGGCTAATTTTGATGTTTGGTTCTAGATATTAACACTTTGTTATATATATAGGGTTGCTAGATCATCACAAGTCTGTAGTCCTAGACTGTTATTTCTTGACTAATTTGTTGTTAGTTTCCTACACTATAGTGCCAATCTTCGTGCCTGGCTTGTCTCTTTTATTATACATTCATGTTTTAGACTAAAGAATTGCAAGTCTATATGATTATCATCTCGATGCGCAAATGCACATTACCTTTCTCTGATATTGGTCTAATCTAACAAATCAACTTTGATCAGACTAACCTCTCTTTCATATCTAAGCAATTTACAGCAGAGAAGATATTGTGGACTAGACAGGCACACTATTTTTTTCATAGATAGATCATGCCATGCACAAGCACCTGTCACATTGATTGTCTATTGTTGGCTTATCAACAGATACGGCAAATGGCCAGTGGAGCAGCAGAATTGACTAAATCATGGATCAAGCGCGCAAGAGAAGTTACAAGAATAGGTACTCTATTGAGTCCAATATGCATGCCTGACAATATAACACTTTGCATTCTGCATCAGGCTCACCAAACTATTAATGAGTCTAGTGATTCACACTGAAGTGATTACAGTTTCCCTACCAGGTATTGGTAAATGGCAGAGAGTTTTAAGCATCATGTTTTTCATCTTCTAAACATGTAGGGTCAGCAGAGTTGATGTTTAATTGTTTAATTTTAAGCTGTACAGTGGATTGCTAGGTTCCTACTGCCCATTGCATATGTCCGACCACAGTGGTAGCTTTACCTAGTGTATTTTCTCGTCTCATTGCCCTGTTTCTCTCGAGCACAAATTGGTTGATTCCATCTAATTTTTTCCAGGTAGAAGATCAAGGGAACTGGAACTTCTTGAAACTGAAGGAGGAATACCTAAGCCGCAGGACCCTGAACGTTTCAGTTTCTGGGTATTTGTGTGTTGTAGTACCCTTGAATTTTCACAGGTCACATGATGGTATTAGTATATTAACATTCTTCATGTCTAGCAGCTCATCAATCAGTTAAACTTGAGGCCATCTGAGAGATTGGAACTACTGTGGTTACGCGACACACGAGGGAGGTATGCCTTTTAAAACAAATTGGTGATGATTTCCTGTAGTCAGTTGTAATTGACTCTTTTTTGTTTATTATGTGTTTGTCTACAGAGGATTTCCTCCTCAGGGCTGAAGAACAAGGTTGCCGAGTCCAATAACATGGATCGATTCTCTGACTTGAGTTTTGCACTTTTTTTAGTTACATGGTTTGACGAAGTGATATTGTACTGAGACAAAAACCGAATGGGGGGAAGAGGTTCATGAGCTGATCGCAAATGGTTTGGACCTTGTGCGGCTCTCTCTCCATGATGTTGTTGTCATTTGTAGCTGTTATCTACATAAGCCAATTTCTTTCTTACTGCAACATATGAATGACAGGTCCATGTTAGCTAAAAAGTGTTGATCTCTGTACAAACTTGCAGTCTCTGTTCATACATTTATTATATAAGTGGATGCTGTACTATGGCTGTACCCCAAAAAAAAAAAAAAAAAATCAACGATAAATCCAATCATATGTTCGTACACTGACTCTTGTCGCGTTATTTGTTGCAGAAAGGTTGATTAAAGTGGTAGCAAAGCATAGAAGTCCAGCAGATTCTGGCGCTTCTGATGATCTCTCTACCAATTGTGACGATCGCATGCGTTTCTTTCGATTGAAGTGATAGTAAGTAAAGCATACAAGTGATAGTAAATAAAGCATAGAAAGGTCTGATGATTCTGGCGTTTCCAATTATTGATTCATAACCACGAGCTGATGATCCTGCCTGCCTGTATCCAGGTTTTGATGCCTCACGCCCTCGTGCCGTTCCCGAAGAAGCAAGCTAATACGAAAGCTTCCAGCCACCCCAGATCCATCCAACCGTCTGATTAGATCGATGATGGAAAAGAACAGGGACGCAAAGAAAACCTGCCCCCGGAAGCCTCTGGAGAAGCCGAGATAGAGGAAGCTTCGGATTCCTACAGTTATGAAACCGCCCTTCCCAATATTAGCGGCCCCTATCTCTCTCTCAACGGTTCCTCGGTCACCGTATAAAAGCAGAGACCACGAGAGAGAGAGCGAGAGAGAGAGAGAGAGAGAGAGCTCATGTGCCCGGGCAGAGGTGTGGCGTCGACCACGCCGGACGTGAAACCATCTGCGGAGGCGACGAGGCCGCCGGTGTGCAGGGGGGGACACAGGCACAACGCCGCAGGCTACTTTAAGATGCCGCTGCACTATCCCAGGTACACCAAGGCGCAGTACGAGTTCATGGACGAGGTGCAGCTCGATCTCTTGCTCAAGGAGTACGGCCTGCCGTCCACGGGAGACCTTACTCAGAAGAGGAAGGACGCCATGGGCCACTTCCTCTGGTCGGATGATTGAAGGTTGCGATGCTGCCTCTTCTCCTTTATTTATCTTCTTTTAATCATGTACGCAAAGCCGACTTGCTGCTCCATGTCATGGGCTGGGCATCCGTGAACTCAATTATCTATCTATCTATCTATCTATCTATATAGTTAGCGGTAGTAGTATTCTTCTGCATCAAAACGAAGCAGCCTTTTCTCTCTCTCTCTCTCTCTCTCTGTCATCGCTCTCCTCCGTCGTGACGCGCGCACACACTCCTTCTCTCGCTTACACATCGCTCGCATCTTCACGTTATTCTCTCTGCTGCTGCTGCTGCTGCTGCTTCTTCATCTTCTCCACTGCGCCTCCTCCCCCTTTCCACAGAGAACTAACTCTTCAGAAAGGTTTTCCTGTTAGAGATTATGAGAAGTCGATGCACGCATGCAATTTAGACCTGAAAACAAAACAAAACAAAACAATGCCGCTAAAAGTTTCTATTGTCATTCCGTTACTTGTGCCAAAAGTTTGGGTAAGAGGTGACCATAGATAAGAAATTTATTGTGAACAGGTGCAACAATTTGATCATCTTTTTGCATCTCTGAATGTTTTCTGGTGTTTATTAAGATACATCTTCCTTTCTACGATGCTTGTTTAAACAATTCATTGCTTCATACCAAAAATTTGATGGACAAACTTGATTGAGTCTTACCCACTAGGATGTGTTATCAGAGATTGGAGGGAAAAGAATGGAACCACTAGTCACAAATGGTAATGGATGCTTTTGTTGTTGAGTCGATTTGGTGTTCGACAAGCCATGGTGGCCGCCTGCTCATCATTCATGAGGCTTATCAATGG
This sequence comes from Ensete glaucum, assembly GCA_021527575.1. Lineage (NCBI taxonomy): Eukaryota > Viridiplantae > Streptophyta > Magnoliopsida > Zingiberales > Musaceae > Ensete > Ensete glaucum. The sequence continues at coordinate 43,499,857 of CM038558.1, forward strand.
AGCTAGCTGTAAGACAAACATAACCCTCAAGTTTTGTTAGATTATAGATTACAGGATCGTGTATAAAATAATCAAAATAAAAAATAAAAAAAAAAAGTTGGAAGATAAAATATCTGTTATCTGTTCTTGTTTAGCGGAACCACTCATGACTTGAGAAAAAGAATCATACCAACTCATGTTAGCTCTGTATCATAATTATAACTACAGTAACTGAGATTTGACATCTGAACCCAGCAACCAACCAACTTAAAGCCTCGATACACGACAGATTTAAGATTACCAGACAAGTCGATCTCCATCCTGTATCATGATTCCGGTGCCATGTTTGATGCAGTATCTTGGGGTTCAGTTCTTATCATTCCTGACCTGACTCTCCTGGCAGGCGCTGGTCTTTTGCCATCAACAATGCAGAGATATCATACTTTAGGTCGGGCTAATTAAAATAGTAGCCAATAAGCAGGTGGATGGTCATCTGACATTTTTTTATCTCGTCGATTTGTTTCTCTCGTCGTCTGCATGAAATATTGGAGGAGTTCAATAAATATGAAGTCACAACATAAAGCAGAAATGATGATAAGCATATGTTGAGGAGCAATGAGATAACTTAAAACAGCTCTACTCCTCCTGTGTGTTGAAGATTTGGACTTGTCCATCCCCCGCCCCCCCCCATTCTTTCTCAGCTTTCTTCTCAAGCTCCTCAGCCTGCTTGCATGCAGCTCATCTGATGTGCTCGCCGAAATAATGATATGAAAAGTCAGAAGAGTAGTCACTACTGCATTAACAATAAGGCAGAAATTATAATTACAGGTCGAGAACTTTGGCTTGAGAAACAAAAAAGTTCTCGTAGCATAAGGAACTTATCATCAATTCTGATTGCTTTGTGGAATCCTTCACATGCCATAGAGAGAAATAGCAGGTTAGAATAGGGACAATAATTCCTACAGAAAGTACTCAACTGTGGAGTCCTCGGTAGACAAAGACGTTTCTCTCCAACATTCTCTCTTCATCCCCAGTCTTGCTTGTTTCATGTCCTCTGACCCCTTCCAAATATTAGTCACTATATATTCTTAACTTCTATTGCCCATTCTTCACCTCCATTCAAGACTTCCTCGACAGTGTCGTATGTAGAAAGTGTCTGTCGTATATGGACAGTGTCGTATATAGAGTACGAATCAATATAGAAGGCTCCTGATAATAACTCCTGTCTGCACTAGTAAATGAAGCAGCCAATTGGAACAAACCTTCCAACCCACTATAAAAACATGAGATGTATATATAAATAAATGTGTGTGTGTGTGTGTGTGCGCCACACGTACATGAGATACTGCTTTTTTTTTCATCGAAGTATGCAGGTGGTCATGCTTACAAATAGATGGAGTTGTTTAACAGAAAGCAGCCACCAATGTAACCATGAAAAGAAATTTATTTGACCTTGTTCAAAAGGACATTGTGCAGCATCTTCCCCAAAGTATAAGGCAAGGGCATCTGCTTTTTTTTCTACCCTGTAATGGATAAGAACAAGTGTTACTTGAAACTAAGACAGCATTCACGACTAACTGGTAAAAACTCAGTATAAAGCACTGTTAAGGATTGTTCTTCAGCTGCAGCAACAGCAGTAAACTCCCTTCGAGGTCTGATAAAATTGATAACATAATTTCAGCTATAAAAATAAGAAAATGAACTGATGCAAAAATAGGGCAAGATTTTAGCAAACATAGATCAGTCAACAGTTTCAAGCAAAAGCTCTTCAAAGAGAAGAATATGGCAAATTAATACCAATATTCATGGGTTGCAAGTGCTGATACCACCAGGCATTGCAGTGAAGCTTAATCATTTTATTTTCCTAAGGTAGCTTCGTTACTACTACCATTCAATTTTATTTTCCTCCCAGCTAGCTATTCCTAATTCAAACTGAACCACCATCCTTCAAGTTTAAAACAAGATGATGGTGTTGGTATAGACCACAAAGAGCAAGCTTGACACTTTATACTTCATCTAAGTAGGCAGTGCTTCCATAGAGATAAGAAAGCAACAAAAATATCAGCCGGGTTTAACTGACAGATGTAATGTAATCATTGACTCATGCCTCCAAACATGTTAGCAAACCGATGTTTAACTGACAGATGTAATGTAATCATTGACTCATGCCTCCAAACATGTTAGCAATACCATGGTTATCTTTAAGATCAGTACCAATGTACCGACCAACCATTGGTACAATATGTATTATTGATGCATCAGTATATATCACCAATATCGGTTCTCTATCATATCAATACGTAGCACTCATATCAAGTGGTACGATGAACCTTGAGCAAGACCTAACAACGGTTAATAGGAAAGACATTTTTAGACATTTAGAATCTTTTGAGCAAAATGACGTATGTTACTTTGTGACAGAAACTAAGGAAAGATGTATTGAAAACAAAGAAAAGAAGTACATCATCTATTCTTTATTTGTACCTATTTATATAGGAGAATAAAATATTGGAAGGATAAGACTGTTGAGGATTTCCCTCAACAACTTAGCTAAAAGTTGTTACATTAATCTTATCGCTTAACATGCCCCCGCAAGATTTGTTCCTGTCAAGGACATCGATCTTGGACCTATGAAGTGAAAATAGTTTGCGGACAAGTTTCATGAGAGAGTCTACCGATTGATCTGCCATATGAATATGAGAAACACATAGTTGTCGGTTGATCACTTGATCTCATATAAAATGAAAGTCAATTGCTATATGTTTCATACGAGAGTGAAATACTAGATTTGCACATACGTAGGTAGCTCCAATATTATCACAATATATGATAGGAATGACAAAAGAGCGGATGTCAAGTTCTGTGAGCAGATTCATCACCTAATTAAGTTCTACAAGCTGCAGTTACAATAGAGCGATACTCAGCTTCAGTGGTTGACCGGGCAATGGTCTTTTGTTTCTTGGAACTCCAGCTGATTGGATTAACGCCTAGGAAAATAATATACCCAGATGTCGATGTTTTATCATCAACGTTTCCAGCCCAATTAGCGTCAACATAAGCATGAAGTTGGAGTGGAGAGTTTTTGTAGAGAAATATGTCATAGTCAAGAGTACCATTAAGATAACGTAATACTCGTTTAACTACTAGCCAATGTGTAGTAGACAGTCTATGCATGAATTAGGACAGCTTGTTGACTGCAAATAAAATATCTGAGCGGGTGATACCCAAATATTGTAAAGAGCCAATTAATTGTCGATATTATGTAGGATCCGTAGCAGGACTTTCATCATTTAATCAAAGTGATTCACCAGTAGAAAGGGGAGTGGAAACAACATTTGCATCCTTCATGTTTGTCTTGACTAATAAGTCTTGAGTATATTTTCGTTGAGAGAGGAAGAATCCGGAAGATGTAGACATTGCTTCCACTCCTAAAAAATAATTCAAGGGATCGAGATCTTTGAGGGAGAATCTAGTGGTCAACTTCTTAATGAACATTGTAACCTCCATAGAGTTATTACCGATCATAATGATATCATCCACGTAGACTAAGAGATATATTGTAATGTCCGGTTATTGATGGAGAAATAAGGAGGTATCAGACTTAGAGTTAGAGAAGCCGACTGACATTAGAAACAAGTCGAGTTCTTTGTACCGGGCTCGTGGAGCTTGTCGAAGACCATAGATAGCCTTGTGGAGTTTACAGACATGTTTCAGATACCGAGGATGAAGAAAACCAGGAGGTTATTCCATAAATACATCATTAATTAATGTTCCTTGTAAGAAAACATTGTTGACATCAAGTTGTCGCAGTTGCCAACCTTTTAAAATGGCTAAACTTAGAATCAGTCAGATTGTTGTGGATTTAACAACCAGACTGAATGTCTCTATAAAATCAATGTCAGGACATTGATAAAAGTCTTTGGCCACTAAACGGGCCTTATACCTAGCAATCGACCTTAACTCAAAAAACCCACTTACACCCGATGATATTTTATGCGGAATGAAACGGAACAAGTGTCCAGGTAGAGTTATGAAGTAGGACGTCATACTCATCAAACATAGCTTGATGCTAGTGGGGAGACTTTTGGGCTTGAATAACCGTGGTAGGTTCACATATCTCAACAGTGGGAGTTACAATTGTACTGAGGTCAAAAACCTAACGTAGTTTGAAAATATCACTTTTAGAGCATGTTATCATGAGATGTCTAAGTGGTTTAGGAGATAATGGTGGAATGATTGTTGGAGAAGTAATAAAACAGGGTAAGTCGGACTGAGGAATAGTAGTGGAAGTAGGCATGGGTGAGGGAAATACTGGTGATTGAGTGTCCGAAGACTGGATGTCTGAGACAGGAGGTATGTATGCAGAAGAAGGAGAGGAAAAAGAGGGAGCGAGATGTTGTATTGGAGAAGCGCTCTATTCATGTATGTGAGTTGGAGCGGGTGATTCTTGTGAAGGCTCATTGGATAATGGCATGTGTCAATGATGTACAGTCAGTGGAGTAGTTGGCATAGTAAGAGATTTGGACTAGTGAAATGGAAAGGGGGACTCCACAAAGACCACGTGACGAGGCATAAAGACTTTGTAAGTTAAAGGATCATAGCATCGGTAAGCATTATGTTCAAGAGAGTAACCAATGAAGGTGTAAGGTTTTGACCGTGGGGCTAGTTTATGTGATGCATAAGGACGTAACCAAGGATAGCGGACACAACCAAAGACTCTAAGTTTTTAAAGGTTTACGGGTTTATGTAACAGTTTTTCAAAAGGTGATTGATCCTGGAGGACTGAAGTAGGCATGCGATTAATCAGATAAACTACGGTCTGGAAGGCTGCAGACCAAAAAATAGTGGGTATGAAAGCATGATAGAGAAGTGTAAGACCAGTTTCAACTATATGCCGATGTTTGCATTCGGCTGAGCCAACTAGCTGAGGAGTGTACGGAGGAGACATAAGGTGTTGAATACCATAGGTATTCAAGTATGGTGTTAGAGATTGGTATTCATCTCTACCGTCAGAGTAAACTATTTTAATGGTGGACTGAAAGATATTTTTCACCATTTTTTAAAAGGTAATGAAGGTTTTAGAGACCTCAGACTTATGTTGAAGAGGATACAACCAAGTATATTTGGTAAAATAATCAATAAAGATAACATAAAATTTGAATTTGTCAAATGAAATACTTGGTGCATGACCCCAAACATCAATATACAAAATTTCAAATGGTTGTGAGCAAGAGATAGAAGAATGTTCAAAAGGTAATCTATGACTTTTATTACTAAAACATGCATCACAATGAGTAACACTATAACTTGTTTTAACAGATGTAAGAGAATAACATAAAAAAATTTTTTGGAGAGTTGAGGAAGAAGGGTGACCCAGACGATGATGCAACACATCCATTGGAACAACAATAGAAGAGTAGGCAATGGGCAGAGAGATCGATGGCCACCGGTAGATGTTATCTTTACTCTTGCCTTAAACTAACGTTGCCCCCGTGCTCAAATCCTTGACAATAAAGGAGTTAGGAAAGAATTCAATGGATGTATTATTTTATTTATAGAATTGGGAGACAGAAATAAGATTCTGTTTGATATGAGGAGCGCACGACACATCACCGAGTGTAAAAGTATGAGAATGCGAATTAAGCATTGTGAAACCAATATGAGTGATGGAAAGTCGCTTACCATCACCGATGATGATGTCACCGATACCCCCATAGTTATTGTGAAGGGACAAGTTCTGGAGGTTCGAGGTGATGTGATGGGAGGTGCTAGAGTCCACAACCCAGGAATGTTGATCAGAAGTCGGGGCAGCAGCAAGATGTGCTTGGGGCATGGTAGCAGAAGGTCGATGACAAGACCGACAGACCTTAGCGGAGTGACCAACCTTATCACACAGCTAACAGACTATACATTGTTGAGGCATAGGAGCATGTCACCAAGGTTGTTGATAGTTGATGTTACTACCTGGAGGCATGGGAGCAAGATGTCAAGGCTGTTGGTGATGAATGTTGCTTCCTTGGGGCAAAGCTTGTCCAAGTCCTTTGTTGATAGGTTTAGAATGCTGATTATTCTTCTTTTTTGATTTATGACTCACCTGAGCAGTAATAGGTGGGCCTGAAACCTTATCTTCATGCTTTAGATATGACTCGTAGTCATTCAACTTGTCAGATAGCTCCTTAAATGATAGACACAAGTCACGTGCCCATATTGCTGCTGCCAATTCTTTGTACTCAACTCCAAGACCATTAAGAGTGTGAACAACAATTTCATCATAACTGAGGTGGTGCCCTATTAATGCTAAATCATCGATGATAAGTTTTATATGTTGGAGATAATCACCGATGGTACTTCCCTCTTGTTTGGTGTTCATGAGTTGTGAGAGGAGGTCGAGCATATGAGTGAGTGAACGATTAGTCAATATAGTTTGCAACTTGCACCAGGCTTCAGCAGCAGTAGCACATGAAGATATAAGTGGTGCGACGGAACCAACAATAGAGGCTTGAATTGCCCAAAGAATAAGACGATCTTGACATAACCATAACTTATGCTCTGGATTTGATACTGGACTTGGTGCCCCCGGGATGGTGATCATTTCTGGTGCACAATTAAAAGATCTATCAACATAACCTAGTAAATCATAGCCAAAGAGGAGATTAGAAAACTGAACATACCAGGATGCATAGTTTCCTCTTCTGGATAATTTGACGGGGATGAGGGCTGCATCATTAATAGATACAAGCCCTATATGTTGATAAACACTATTACTTCCTACAGGAACGATAACTAGAACTTGAGAGGTAAAAGACGAAGATATTAGAGGAGAAGGATACTAAGCACTATCGATTTTGGGTCCGAAATATATGCGGTGGTGAACGACTTGTAGATCCGGTGTGTGCCAGAAAGAAGATTGCAGGCTATGCTAATAGACCACTACAGGAGATAGGAGAGATATGAGAGAAGGCTGTTGTTACCGGGTAGGCGGTTAGGAGCAAATGTAGCAGCTTCCTACTCTTCTCTTTAACTCTTTAACCTCGACTGGGAGCAAAGGCAGACAACAAAGGGAGGAGTTAATCAGCCATCGAAGAAGGGAATGAGCAGTCGATGACTGTCGGCGTTGGGAGATCGACGAGGCACTGTCCACCGGAGGAAGAGGGCCACAACTATGTGGAAACTAGAGCAAGGTACAACAGCTTCAATAGCAGATAGCAGGACAGCGATGCAAGAAGATGGTGGTACTCGTTGGGCATTGCCGAGGATAACCTCTGCGAACAATCGTCCTCTCCTCCACAGGAGAGGTGAAGGAGGTGGGAGACTGAGAGCTGCAGTTGCGGCGTTGGTGAGGCCGCACAGATGATTAACGCCGATCTGGCTAGGTAGAACCGGTGCGGTGCCAAGCTTGATGGGGCGACGAGAGTACGCTCGCGATCGGGGACCTTGGCTAGCTTCATGAGCGGTGGAAGAAGAGACGATACTGGGAGGTCGGTATCGATCTTGTAGGTTTTATCGACATAGAAAAGGCGCAGTTGTAGATGTTGGGGACTTGATAGAAAGTGATTGATTTTTGTTGCAACAAAAATTCAATGGGATTGTATACAAGAAATCTTAGAGCCAAGAACATTTTGTATCAAAAGAGAAACGTATGCAAGTAGAACGTAATGATTTCAGACCTGATTGACTTAGCTTTTAATTATATAGGAACCCTAAAATGGTATATACAACAATCTTGTCCATTCATTCATGATTGTCCATTCATTTAAACTTTAAAGAGCCTATTATTTGTGCATGAATACGACGTCGCATATCCATCTTGGCATGATCTGATATGTTTGTGGGGTCAACATATCATGTTAAAATGAGGTCTGAGGGGATAATTGACACATTAACTTATAAATTGATTCATCTTAGCCTAGTTTGATGATAGTAGATCCATCTATCTCTATAAATTAATTCAGTTCTTCTCTAATATATAATATGAGGCTAAAACAAGCTTCTTAGATATGCTTCCATACCATTTACTATGACTTGACAAAACATAACATATGATTCTAATTTAACTTCATGATAGATAATATAGCCAGCTCTACAGGTGCATGCTATGCTAAGTCCACTCATTTCAAATTTTCAATTATAGACACATTTTGGGATGAGAACTTGCTCGACTAATTTCACCATAAAATACTTACAATTTGTTTTATAAGTTCACAAGATTTTTGAACTAACGTAATATCGCCTTAAATTTTTAATCCAAGTCAGTTCTATCTTTGTTTTCAAAATCAATTAGTGGTTTTATATAATTTCTTGTTCAAAATGTCACACCAACACTTAAAACCAAAGTGAAAGAGTTAGTGTCTTTAAATAGTTTAAAAAGTTGAATAATTGAAAAGGACCAACAGCAGAAGATTGCGTTTCTCCCAACAAAGATTATTTATATATAACAGGAAAAAGAAAAGTACATCACCTTCCGAGAGAAAACCAAAAAAAAAAAAAAAGTGGGTTTTTTCATTAAGATCATCCAATTTATTTACTCATTTGTGGTCAATTCCAAGTGTTTCTCCCAACAAAAAAAGGAAAAAAAAGAAAAAGACAAAAACGATATCCCACAGACAACAATAATTAGAAAGGAATCCGAATGCGCTTCGCCAAGATTAAAACGAACCACTAACGACGAGTCGGACCGCTTAGTTTATAATTCGATCCGATTCAACTCAACGCAAGAAAACCAATCAAAACCATTCCGCTCCTTCCACAGTACAGGGGAGCTTTCTCTGTGGCCCCTCTCTCCATCGCCCCTTCCTGGCCAGGCGGCTCTTCCTCGAGGTACGTCGGCGACGGCGGTGGCGGCGAGTCTCCTGTCACTCCTCTGACCACGCAGGCGCGGTAGATCTGCCCTCCTCTCTCCCGTTGTCTCCATCCGAGGTGCACCGCTAACCCTCTTTTTTGGTTCGCTCTTTTCTCTGCTATTGTCTCCTCCGTGATCCGTTTGGGTTGAGAGGAGTTGCGGTCATGTAGCTCTAGCGCGAGATCTGAGCGTCAGGTCCGCTTCTTGGCTCATTCTTGGTTAAAGATCTTGACCGTTGTTTGTCACGGCCAGAGGGGTAGGGTTTCTCTTTGATATCAATCTGAATGCTGGGTTTCGGGATCCACCATACCTTCTTACTATCTTTCAGAGCGATGCAAAAAATGTGCTTCTGATCGTACCTGCAATTTTCCCTATCACACAGTAAGTACCATGTGGAAACGGATATATAAATGGATTCGTCTTCGGCATTATGTCGAAGCTTAGATAGAAATTGGACATTAATGATTGCCGCATTTTTTTTCTTTGCTTCCTGACCGTATTCAATAAAGAACACTGACATCAGAAGATTGCGTTGTTTCCCCATTTACATAGCTTGCCGTCGTTCTTTCTTCTGTATTGAGCTATTTTTTTTTTTGGTTTCGTGATCTCGATGAAGTTTTGTTCTGGGGTTTCAGATAATCCGTAGGTCTTGTAAACATCCTTCTTATACACATCCACTTTCTGCCTCTTTTTTGCTATTTCACTTCAATTCACGACTGCCTGATCAGCATTGGTTCCTAGATGACTCCTGGTATGAGCGTCTGAGACCAACAAATGGATACTTGTTTTAGAGGTTGGATTCTGAAAAGTTAATAGATGCTTTTTGTAGCTTGACGTGAAAATTGTTGATTCAAGTCTCCAGAATGCTTATTCTAACTCCATATTATTGGCTTTTGGAGTTTAAATCTTTAACTCATGGGCTCGAGTCATGATTACCTGATCGAGCTGACATTCTTGAACCGAACTGATACGATCAACCAACCCAATTCATCGAGGATGGCAAGCTGGGTACATGTGTTACTTCTGGATCACAATTTCTGGACTTGCTAGTGATACAGTCTGTCCAGGTTGAGTTGAGGCTTTTTCGGCTGACTGGTCAGAATAGGCTAATTTCCATAATTCTGTTATACACGTATTGTTGACAAAAAATATATATATATATATGTATGTATATGTATGTATATATATATACATATACATATATATATATATATACACATATACATATATATATATATATACATATACATACATATATTTATATATATATACATATATATATATACACATATATATATACACATACAGATACCAGGGTTTTCCATATCGGTTCGTACCGACATATCGAGTTCATCTTGGTATGATATGGTACTCGGTATCGAGCGGTACGCATAGTGCATAACGCTTGGTATAATATAATATAATATAAATATAAATTAAAAAAACAAAAGGCGACGTCGTATTCTTCTCCTTGCGCGGGGAGAAGAATTGCCCGCGAGCGATGGATCACGCAGAGGAATCGAGGAAGAGCAACGCCCTGGGAACATGTTTCTCCCTCTTTTTCTCTCTCTTCTTTTTCTCCCGCTTCTTCTTTCTCCCTTAATTGACCATCGACGGTTGAAATCGACCGTTGACGGTCGATTTCGGTGGTACCGCTCGGTAAGGCAAACCTTGATATATACAGATACATATATATATACATATACATATACATATATATATATATGTATGTGTGTGTGTGTGTGTCTGTATATATATATATATGTACATATATATGTATATATATGTGTATATGCATATATATATATATATTTGTATATGTGTATATATATATATATATTTGTATATGTATATATATATATGTGTGTATATATATGTATATATATATGGATATATATATGTATATGTATATGTATATGTATATGTATGTATATGTATATATGTATATATATATATATATGTATGTATGTATGTATATATGTATGTATGTATGTATGCATGTATATATATATATATATATATATATATATATATATTAGATCCCTTACCAATGGACATTTATTAGATCCCTTTTACGGCAAGGTTTGTCATCAATATTTGTATGTGATAATTCATTTATGTAGTCAAATTCATGGCAAAGTTAATTTAAATTCTAATATAAAATTAGTTAGATCTAACTCATGACAACCCAAAAGTGGTCAACGATTTTAAAACTTGAAGCAGCATGCCTAACATGGGGAAACATGGATCCAGAAGGTACGCGTTGACCACTGGTTTGTTTCTAGTTGAAGATTTATATGATCTGCCAGTTGATTATGTCTATTTCACATCAATCCTATACTTATTAATCTGAACCGGAATTACCGAATCCAGCTTGATCAAATGGCAGCTTTACTTTCATTGCCAACTTCTGATACCTTTAGTTGGATGTCAAAAATTTGGTATGAGCCATGTTGTATAAACTACAAAGAAAATCCATAGCTGAAAATCAAGTGAGAAGAACATATAATATGATTCAACAATCTATTCCCTTAATGTTTCATTAGCAATGTGTCCAAGCTCTAGACAAGGCCTAATAAAAGGTAAGTTATTCAATTTTTCAAAGTTTTGTTGTACTTAAGAAACAGTTGTATAGTGTGAACTGGTGGAAGCTTGATTTGTTAATGGAACTTTGTGCCGTAGTCGATACTTTTTGTAAAGAGACGTACTTTCTAATTCATGCCTGCTTCCTTTATGCTGATAGAATGCATATGAAAAAGTCATATTTAACCAGTGTTACTGGTGAAGTATCATCTTCCCTTGCTAAATCATAAAAGAATTCTAAGGTCATGCTGTTGGATGGGCTCATATGCCTGTTTCTTAACTTAATGCCTTGTCTTTCTTTTTATTGTTCATATGTTTTTATTTAACTTAGAGCAGTCTAACATGTTGCTTTCTTTGTCTTCACTGATCATTTTCCAGGTGTCTGACTTTCTGAATTGTTGAAGCACAGCGGGTTGCCTTCAAGAATTTAGCTAAATAGCTATGTATATTAGGAATTGCGAATAATATGGTCTTGCTTTTCTGTGAAAATGATATTCTTGCAAAGTCAAAGATGCAGTTAATGTTTGTAGCTTCATCCATCTGGATTACCACCCACAGCTAGTCAAGACAATCATAATCTGGAACAGAAATATGTATAAATTGCCAGCAGGCAGAATGATCAACAAACAACTTCTGCTGACTTACCTTTATCTACTTATTTACATTTGTCTCTCATCAGGGGTTATCTTGTATAACAAGGTAAATTATTCCATGTGTTTCATGAATTCTTTATATTTTTCAGTAGCTATCATAAATTAATATGCAAAAAAAAAAATTTAATTCTTTTATGATGTTTTGTAGAAGACACATTTCCATAACATAAAAAAAAGCAAGCTAATGATCATTTATGTCCCTTGTAGCTAATATTTGAATATAAAATTTTTAATTGATGCTTAACAATTTCTTGTTTGTTTGATATATTACAATTTGTAAAAAAACTAAGTTTTGTTCTATATATTCAAGCTGGTGAGTTATCTATGACAAAATACTTTCTTTCTTTTAGATTTGATTCAAGGAGCACTAATAATTGCATTATTTATTGGACATAAAAAGTGCTTTATTTAATTGCGTTGTTTCTTTTAGAAAAGTGCTTTATCTAATATCAGTTCTGAGTGTTAGGCAGTTAAAAATAACATATATAAAAAGTTTATGTTGTTGAGATGAGAATGCTGAGATGGATGCATAAAGTTACTAGGAAAGATAGAAAAAAATATTTTTATTTGTAAACAAGTAGGTGCCACTTCGATAGAGAATAAGATTAGAGAAAATCATTTAAGATGGTATGTGCATGTCCTGAGGCTTATAGATGTCGTAGTAGAAGATGCTAAATGATTGATGTTCTTGATAAGAGAAGAGACAAAGAAAGACTTAAAAATATCTTAATACAAACTATAAATAAAGATTTAAATCCTCTAAACTTAACTAAATATATGACTTTTTACCAGGGGTTTAAATAGGTGCCGTAGCGCTTGCTTAGGTGTATGAGTGAAGCGAGGCGAGGCCCGAGCGCCTCAGGCCTCGACCGCGGCATGCTTCAGTAAAGAGCCGCTTGGGTGCTGGCTTGACCTGTGTGTTGGACACCTCACGCAAGCTCCTAGTTCAACAAAACAGCCGAACCAGACTTTTTAAGTTTGGTTCTATTGAGCAATAGTTAGTTGGTTCGATTGAACCAACTAAGCTCGGGCAAGTGCTTGGTTCAAACGAAGCAACCGAACCAGACTTTTAAGTTTGGTTTGGTTGAATAGAAGCTAGTTGGTTCGATTGAACCAACTAAGCTACGTACAATTACTATATCACGCTACCCTCCCCACACGACCTCGAGCCATAAACCCTAGTGCAACTGCAACCTCTGTCGTCGACGGACAGGTCCAATGGACTAGCTTTCATGTGCATTTCCCTCCACCATTGCTGTTTTCGTCGAGGATAGGACCGCAGCTTCCTCCACCACCAACGAACACCTTTGAAGCTTCCTCTGCCCACGATGTTGCTGTCCGCAGTTTTTGCCATCGTCGCTAATGTCATTTGTAGCTTCCTCTGCCATCATTGTTGTCGTTCGAACCTTCCTCCACCACCGTCGTTGTTGTCCTAAAGTTCCTTCGTCACCGCCGCCTTCTCCTTCCCCACTTTCCACTATCGATGACTCTTTTCTCCCCCTCTAACTAATGTTAATAGTAGATAACCCTTTTCTTCCCCTTAACTATTGTTAAACGTAAATAATCTACTGTTAACATGAGATTGTTAACTAGTATTATTTTATATAATCATATTTATCAATTATATTATATATATTTTACATTTTAATATTTGAGAACGTCTCGCTTCGCTCAATCGAGTGCTTAGCGCCTCGAGCATTTTGGGACTTTGGCACCTAGCGCTTTTTAAATTATTATTTTTTACAGATTCCAATGGTGACAAAAGATCCATTAGTTGACTCCAAATAGTTGGGACTTGCAGTTTTGTTGTTGTTGTTGTTGTACAAAACATTATTATTTTTTAAAGTAATTTTGATTTGAGTGTTTATACACATGGCATTTTGTACGTTGAGGTTTGATCATAGAAGTATTATAGTGTATTTTCTTCTACTGGGTTCAGTCATTCACAAGAATGCACATCTAACACTATGATCATGGATGAAGCTCATTAGTCGGACCATTCAGATCAATACCCAAGTTATATGATGTAATATCCATTTTCTTCAGCTCACACCAACAATAACTTGACGCTTGATCATGTCAATGTCTGTCCATTGGGTCTTGCTTAAACTGAAAGTTGTTGATAACTTGAGATATTGATTGTAAAAATAATATTTATAATAAAAGAGTAGAAAGAAGAATGAAGAAAGAAGGATAAGAGCAAGAAGAGTATGGATGCAAATTAATCAAAATAAAGATTTACAGTTGTCAAGATACCATAGGGACAATTGTGTTCTTCCCAGCCTATCAAACACTTGCCATGTCAAATGAAATAAGAACAACCATTCTTAAAGGATAATTCTTTTAGATAATAAAGTCAGGAATGAGTAGCTGAACTGAAAATTTCTTCATTAACTCAGCTTAACTCTTCTTCAAGTCCTATTAAGATTCTTTTAATTAGATTTTAGGTAATAGCAAATAAAGCCCATATTTTGAACTCCTTGGTGACCATTAGATCCTAAATGTTCACTAGAAGTAGCTGACTTTTTTTTAAAATTTGGGCATATACAATCTTCTGGAGTCCAAAATAGATACTTCCTAAAATAGAACTTTAAAACAACTAATAAAGAAAAGTTCAAAGCGAATTTCAGATAATAGAATACGATATACTGAACTTGACATATGATGGTGCCTGCAAGTGTGTGGATTTATCTGAAGCATATTTTATAGAATGACCACCTACTAAAAAGATTACTTGTTTGGATTTTGGGTCTTGAGTAGGTGAATTCTAAGCAAAGACTAAAATCCCGATTTGATGTGGGTTTTGGTAATCATCTGGATTCTGGATCATTGCACTACTGGGATACCGGACAAAATACCATCTAGTGTCATTGAATAATATAATAAAAAATTGAAACTGGTTTCCTACATATATGGTCTGTACTGGTCCTTGGACAGACTGATTGATTCCTTGGCCTGAGTATTTGACAATGGAAAATCTACCCAGGTTATCATATTGCCGGTGATTTCCTGCTAAAATGGAAAAGTAAAATAATTTTAACTTTGGAGTTACTCTACTGCTTAGAATTTGATTAACCTTTGAGCTTCTTTTGTTACCTGTGGTCCAATATTTTCAAGAATTTTGTATGCTAACTCTTTAGATGTTACAGTTATCTTGGTGTCATGAAATGTGTTCCGGAAGCAATTTCAGCTTTTCTAGTCCAAACTAGTAAGAATAACTATAAGTGTACTTTCTACTAGATATTCTACCTTCACATCTTGAAAACTTTAGATGATTAGTAAATAAAAGCTAGACTTGGAGCCAGAAGAGATATAGATGTTTGATATCTAGACTTTGTTAGCCATGATAACGGAGTCTTTCTATGGATTTTAATTATGGAGTCTTTCTACGGATTTTAAACCACTCAAACCACTTGCTAGTCATGAAAGTCATTGTTGTGTAACCCTGTGTTGCTTGTGGTTCAATATTTGTGCAGTTCAGGTTTCTGATCATTTGTGATCATGGATTTAAGGAATGTGATTTCATTGGAATTGCATCTTGGATGAAAAATTGTAGTATGATGTTGGACACTTGCACTAGCCGATGCACAAAAAAGATAAAAAAGAAATCGCATGGTACTGTGAATGATGACGACAGTCACAAATGCAAAGAAAATTTTACCAAGTAATTATTCTAAGTTTGCCCAAGTGGGCTCCGGCCTTAGTTAAAACTCCCAACGGTCCAACCATATTAGAAATCTCTGCAGTAGAAGTCAGCACCTTGTATAAAAATTCTCATCCACTTGTATCAGTTTATGCATGAAAGCTGGTAAAGCTGATCATTGAAAAGGGCTGCTATACATTTTTCTTTAAATGTAAAAAAGGTTTTAAGTGATGAAAATTCTCACCATTCAGGTTTCACCTTTCTAAGTTATTTGGAACAAATATGATGACTATGCTTGCAGAGCCTCAGTAATTTGCAGAACTGTCTCTAGTGCTGTCTATATATTATTTGTGAATAATAGGCACATCTTATAATAGCTGGTAGAGTTTGCATATTCTGCCCAACTCATTTTTGCTTCATATAATAGAGACAATGACCAATATATTTGCTAATTTGCACATTCATTACTACAAAGTAGCATGTACATCTGAGTGAACATGTATAAAAAACACTTTCTTATTCTTTTGTACGTTTTGCAGTGGGTACTATCTCCGAAGTATTTCAAGTTTCCTTTCCCCATAACTCTTACAATGATTCACATGGGATTTTCTGGTGTGGTAGCATTTTTTCTTGTTCGTGTTTTTAAGGTATGTATGAACTTATCATTAAAAAGTATTTTTTTTCTGCTTATATTTCTTTCTTTTTGTGCTATGTGACTAAAAAATATGCTGTATTATTCTACATTAGTTTTGCTACCTGTTGCATCAATATTTTTCTTGTTGAAAGTTCATAGATTTGACTCCTTATGCTTGATTGTGTTTTTATATCTATGCTAATTGGAGTTCAATGCTTGTATGTTATGACTAGCTTAGAAAATTGAAAAGGTTAGCTTTAAACTTTATTGATGAACGAGTCTTACTGAGCTATCACCTCCAACAGTGCAGTTTCACTAGTTATCTGAAAATTCCTGATATTCCTTCTCTTGTGTTCTCTAGAAACCTCTGGTTAATTGCATCAGAGCCTTATGGCTGCTATCTGCTATTAGTCTGTCTGAAATAGCAAAATTATATCTAAGTATAGAGCCTAAAAATTGAAAGATTAGTAAAGAGGCTGAGAGTCTCTGTTCTGGATGCTTATTATGTAGGTTAATAGTGCCTTGTAATATATGATCAACTAACTAACGGCATGTGATGTGTTGAAAAACGATCAAGGGGATAATTGTTTTTAATGTGATATATATTTTCAGGCTACAATATTCTGCCTAAGATGTTGATGCACTTAGTTTCTAAGCTATCAATAGGTGAAAATTTGGTTATGCACGCAAAAGGGAACAAAATTATATTGTCTAATATTTGGCCGGTGAACGATTACATGGACTCATAACCAGTGAGCATTTGAATTCATGAAAATTGTCTTAACTCTTAAAAGGGTTTTCTCTTCCTACTCTGCTTCATGCATTTGCATGTCGAATATGATTATTCTTCTTGCCAGATAGAAATCTTTGTGATTGTTTTTATTAGTCAATCCTTATCTCCTTATTATACTCTTTTATCTTTCAATTGAAGATAACATCTTTTGCATAACAAGTTAATTCACTCGTATTTACTTGTTGAAATGGCAGGTTGTTGCACCTGTTAAGATGACTTTTCAGATGTAAGGATGCAGACTCACTTATCTAATTTTCCATGTTTAATGCCTGCTTTAATGTTTAGTTTGATCCTTTGCAGATATGCAACTTGTGTGATTCCTATTAGTGCATTCTTTGCATCAAGTCTCTGGTAAGTATGTTTAGTTATCATGCCACCTGCTACCTTTTGTCAAGATTTTTAAAAATGATGATTTGCTTTAAGATGAGTCTTCTATGTTTCAACAAATTGCAGTGAGCAAGATAATCAATAAGGTGTCTTGTTCTTTAGATTCTGACATTTACTACTTATACAACATTCAGATAGATACTAGGTGGACAAGAATGTATAAATCCTATATCTATTAAAGTTTAAAATCTCCGAAGGCCCATGTTCCTAATTTCTTTTAAATGCATTAATGATCATTTGATTTCACTAAGAACGACAATGTACTATATTAGTTGAATTCAATTGTATGTGCACGAAGAACTTTATATATATTGTTAGTTACTGATTCCGTTGACATATTGATTGATATTAGTGGTTATGATGTCTATGTGGATAGACATGGATTGTTGAATTTTCCTATTTGTTTCATGAAGTTTAGACTCGTTTACTTGTTCTTTTGGGTTGGAAAAGAAGTTATTCTGGAAGATTATTTTTTGTGAATGTTTTATTCTGTATTTTAGTTTCATGAATAATTTTAATTTTTTAAACTTTCCGGCTTATGCTAGCCACACTTGTATTTGTAAATAAACTAGCACTTTGTCATCAAGTACCTCATAAAAAATAGTGTTAGCACTAATTTTTCTGGTGCATTTTCATACTGTTTCCATGTTCAATTTTTTTATTGATCATCCATCTTATAATTTATCACCAATTTGTGGACAGAAGTTCTCTTTTTAATTTTTAGTACCATTAACAAAAGTCTTCTTTTTATGGCAGGTTTGGCAACACCGCTTATTTGCATATTTCAGTTGCTTTCATTCAGATGCTAAAGGCCTTAAGTGAGTTGCCCTATATCCTTTCAAGATTAATGTTTAGCCAACCAAAAGGCTTACTATTCTTGAACATGTAATTTTGCAGTGCCTGTTGCAACATTTCTGATGGCTGTTATCTGTGGCACCGACAAATTGAGGTGTGATGTTTTCTTGAACATGGTGCTAGTCAGTGTCGGGGTCGCGATTTCATCCTATGGAGAGATTCATTTTAATGTGATTGGAACAGCTTTCCAAGTTACTGGTATATTTGCAGAAGCTTTAAGACTGGTTTTAACTCAGGTCCTCCTCCAGAAAAAAGGCTTGACTCTAAATCCTGTTACCAGTCTATATTACATAGCACCCTGCAGGTAATTTATGAACTTATATAAATATGTACATTCACTTGAAATGCTTGTAGGCATTTTAACTTTTTGACAGAAATTGTAAATGTTTAACAACTGCCATGCCATGTTTAGATAACTTGAAACATATGCATGGCTGCAGTTGTCTTATTTTGAAGCATTGATGATCACAAGTTTCAACAGTCTTGGCAGCCATTGATTTGCTGTAAATAAAACCACAAATTAAAATTTTCTTCTTTTAGATAATCAAGATTTATTTTTATTTCCATCATTTCAGATATTTGTTTTGATGTTTTTTACAGCTAATATCTTCTTGCTGCAATCTACATGTGCATAGACTACTTACATAGTTGAAGACATGGTTCACCTTACCGGTTGGTACCAATGTACCGATCAGCCATTGGTACGGTATGTACCGATATATTGATACACAATACAGTGGGGTGTACTGACATATTGGTTTATATCGCTCATACCAATCCCCTATTGGACCGCTACATACCGCCTTATCGAGCGGTATGCTATGGTACAACGAACCTTGGTTGAAGATACAACTCATATTTGATTGCATTAGTAATTAATATTGGGATCTTTCACCTTCTGCAAAACATTTCGATGTGGATTTTCCTGATATTTACAAGATATTAGAAAGACATGGATTAGTTGAAGGGACTCCTGAACAAGGTTTAAAAACCTGGTCGTACTGCTCTAAAACATATGGTACAACTGGTATTTACCAGTCTGAATGTGAATTGATAAACATACCACCATTTTTTGCTTGTTTAGGATTCACAATGGGCAGTGACCATCAGCTTCTGCATGTTTGTGTACATACCAGGCTTGCCACCTGGTATGGTTACTTCACCAGATGTGCTGACAATTTTACCAGTTAAAAGAAAGGGTACCAGATAATAAGTCTATTTCCCACTACTGTATTGTTATTTCTAATTTTTATAATAACTTGACAGTTGTCATTGTTTTAATTTTTTTTTTCTCTTGTGCTATCTATCTCTCTCTTTTCTTTCTCTCTTACATGCATCTCTCTCTCCCACCTCTTCTAGCTCTTCCTCCTCCCCATCACCTCATTGTTGTCACTTCATCCGACTGCCTTGCTACTGTTGCCTTCTTTATTAAGGGTTGCTGTTTAGTCTTCCACCTGCAGAATGCTTACTGTTGTGTTCTTTAGTAAGAGTTGCTCTTTCGCCTGCAGAATGCCTCTACCTCCTCCTCCTCCACCTCATAGGTCTCCTCCCCTTCCTCCTCTGTTTTAACTTCTTCCTCAACCTAGTCTGCTGTCTCTTCTCCACTCCACCTTATGCTTCCTCTGCGTCAGTCTGCTTCCTTCTTTCTACTCTTCTTCTTCTTCTTCTCTCTCTCTCTCTCTCTCTCTCTCTCTTCCTTTTGGTCCGAGCACTACCAACCTCTATTGAGCATCAGCTCATTGAATCATACAAGAACTATACCAGTCTGGCTGCCAATTGGTATTGGTATGGACTGCAATTTTGGACCTTGCACCTGTAGATGCTGTCCAATTTATTACACAAGTTGGATCCTTCTGTTGATGGTGTGTTTGGTGGTGAGCTACAGCAATTGCTAGTTAAGGTACAAGTCAGATCTAGAATAAGGTTGGCAAAGCAGAAATGAATGTGCTCTTGTTTATTGAGGAGATTGATAATGTTTGGAATGATGAAACACTAAGCAGCATAATCAAATATTTGTTTTTCATAATGATGTTTTTAGAATTAAACAGACAGGATTGAAGGTGTGGTTCTTTTGGTTATACAAGTTAGGTGAGAGTTCAAATGCTGTGTTCACTGTGTCCATTTAAAATGTCATTCTTGGTCAGGTGATGGACAAAAAACAGTCAAACAAAAAGCCAAATAAATATTCAACTTATGTTCCATTGTTGAAGTGGATTATGTTATCTGTGCGCTAAAAACTACTTGGAAGCTGTTATGTTGAAGAAATATCAATTAGTTTCATGATTGTTTGTCTGAAATAAGACTAATTACCATTACAAATTCGAAACACTACAGAGTTCTGTCTAAATTTCACTGTCTCTTTGGGTCTTTAATACTGTTGCATCTGTGCTTCACATACGAACCTTGCTGACTTCTTTGCTACTACTTTGACCAACCAATCAATTTTCCTTCTCGTTCTCTTTCTCTCTTAGCCAGGAACAACACATTTTTTGTCCTGATATAATGCTTTCAAGTGCTTTTCTGTTTTCTAGCCCATGTACATTAGTGAACCGTATTGGATATCATTAAAGTTATTGGTTGTGATACTATAATTCTCCATTATGTTTGCTATGCTACTGTAAGTTTACATAAATTTGGATTTTGTATCAATGAAAATTTATACTTAGTTTTGCATTTTATTTTCTGTTTTTCTTACATTTCTGTATCTCCGATGATATATATTTGTATAAAAATTCTTACAATTGTATATACTCCATTTGCAGTTTTCTGTTTCTCTTTATACCCTGGTATGTATTGGAGAAGCCAGGGATGGAAATATCACAGATCCGGTTTAATTTCTGGATATTTTTCTCAAATGCTCTCTGTGCATTAGCGCTGAACTTCTCCATATTTCTAGTAATTGGTAGAACTGGGGCAGTGACCATACGAGTTGCTGGAGTCCTTAAAGATTGGATATTGATAGCCCTTTCGACAATTGTATTCCCTGAATCAACAATAACTGGTCTTAATATAATTGGCTATGCCATTGGTAAACTCTTTTGTTTAAGATTTTCCCTAGTTCTTATATATCTTTATCTGTTAGTTTTTATATTTCTTAATCATGCTTCCGTGCAGCTCTTTGTGGTGTTGTCATGTACAACTATTTGAAGGTCAAGGATGTCAGGACAGCAAATCAACTGCTGCCAATGGAGAGCATCCCTGAAAGGGCCTCAAAGGTTAAATACTAGAGCACAGCATTTAAGCTACCATAACAGTGAACATGTTATCTGTCTTTGGTGTTAACAACTTATTGTGCTCCCTCTAGGATTGCTTCATTAGGAATAGCCACATGTTGGTCTAAAAATTCCATTGTTGTCATAACTTGGCATGCATATATAACTTTTTATTTCAAGCTTCAGCAAGGTTTCAAAACTCATTTTAATTTTTAGCTGTAGTTTGGTAGTTCTGCTATTTTTAAAATTTAGGTCGAAGAAGTTCATTGCATATTAATAAACGAATATTAATAACCTCAAA
Source organism: Ensete glaucum (assembly GCA_021527575.1). Lineage (NCBI taxonomy): Eukaryota > Viridiplantae > Streptophyta > Magnoliopsida > Zingiberales > Musaceae > Ensete > Ensete glaucum. The sequence goes on from CM038558.1 coordinate 43,521,736, forward strand.
CGCTTAATAGCTGGATAATATTTGTTCGAAGAAATAGAACAAATGAACCTTGACTTTTGTACTTGAAGCTTTTGTACTGGTTATCTAAAATTCAGGAGTGCACCTCAGCCACAAGATTACCTGTTACTAAATTTTGTATGTCATTTGTATTTGTTCATAGTTCATGGAAAAATGTGTATTTGGTTTATTGGAATATTGACCATAAAAGTCCTTGCTTGACAAATTAAAATCATCTTAATAAAGAGCACTGGGTTAAAACCCCCGATGCTGTGCATCTGGCTGATCATGACACAAGTTCGATATCAATGTTAACTTTGTACCATCATTAGATTTTTCCACATGCATGTACATGTTTTGATATCTTGAATTGTGGGATTTAATTATCTACAGGAGTGGAAGCTGGAGAAGAAGTCAGATTTTTATAGTGACGGTAGTACAAACACCAGAAACATAGGGAGTGATGGTGGAGTTGCTGCTTCAGATTCATTTGTGGTCGACGAAGAAGCACCGCTCCTCCAGTCTAAGATTTCCAGTTTGAAGTCAACCTAGTGGTTGGCCATACCGCACAATCAAATATGTCAATAGCATTAAGTTCTTTTAGTTAAATATGTTGTGGAGGACAAGTCTTGCTCGCGGTACCTCATTTTTTGCAGAGAGAACCATTAAAGATGCACCCAATGGGGATTAGGAAAAGCATGTAACTTGATCATTCATAAGAGTTGTCACTAGAAATTTTGCTTTCAAAAAATTGAGTTGGCTTGGGGAGGAGGAGATTTAAGGTTTTGTTCAGAACAGTAGGCTGCATCGTAGAGGTTTATGCAGTTTCAACTATTAAACATTATAACAGATCAAGAAATGATGGAAGCCCAGATATAAACAGATTGTGACTTGTTGAGATGCTGCTAATTCTCTTTGGTGCATGGGTTCAAATTCCGACAACCTTGATTGGTCATCTTCCAGCCAGGACTGCATCAAAAATTATTTTTTGGTTTGGTTCATGAGGGGGTGTGTGCATCCCAGTGTGGCATGATGTAAGAAGATTTCCTAAACCTTCAATGGATTAGATCTAAAAGCGATGAATTCTTCAACCTGTATGCCATAGCTTACAGGACTTGGAATATATTGTTGGATCTGTGGCAGGAGCCTGATAAATCTGATACATTAATATAATTTTAAATAAAACATCTTGCATCTCTGTCTGTATGCGTAGATATGATGGAATGCTGCTTGTGTTTGTACATGGCATAAGCTTAGGAGGAGCTCGTCAGAAGGTCACCACCAGCGATCAGATTTTATTGTGCTAAAATTGATTTAATGTATGATTAAAATCAGGATCCAATACTAAAATTTGTGTCGTTTTGGCCGTCATCAGGATTGGATATTGGATCTAATTCGAATTTAACATGACAGCACTCGAAATTTCTCATCAATCAGAGTATATCAATCATTACTCGGGTATCCAGATTCATGACCATTCAGTAAAAGTGAAATAGCTATATCTATCTTAAATTGTTTCCAGTTCAGAGAAAATGCTTGTGCAATAATGGGTATCACTGCACGATGGATCCGTGACATAAGTTCATTCTTTCCTCTGTCGGTATCAGAAGTCTGTAGGAGAAAAAAATAATTAATGATAGCAGATCGGAACGCATACTAATCAGAGGGGGGGGGGGGGCATCACCATGTTATCCTCCTTCTTTACAGCCTGCACACGCCTTGTTCTTGCACATCAGCAATTAATTTGTTCCAATGAAACGAGGGGATGGAGCCAAAAGAGAACAAACAGTTTCTTCACGTGGATAAGAAAGAATCAACCTTTTATGTCGTCCGGTTGTTGCCAATACGACTCCGTTTGCCGGTGACATGCAGCGGGGCTTTTACTGCACCGGCGGAAGAAGCTCACCGTGATGCTATTGGACAGCGAAACACGCAGAAGTGGAAGCTCAGCCGGCGGTGACACAGTAGGGTGGCGGCAGCATTGTCGCCGAAACCAACGGTTGATTTGGTTGGTCGACTCAGAACTTGGCCTCTATATTCCCTCGCCGGAGCAATAGGTTAGTACGGGAGAGCAGACCTACGCCAACTTCCACGCCGAAGCAAAACCTCGATAGCAAAATGGAAGTGGTAGTAGATGAGAGAAGGCGTACGCCACATGCAAGGGAGGAGGGGGCGCCGGCCGTCTTTACTGTTTCCTTCCGCAGTGCAGCATAAGCATTATGTGATGATGTTGTTTTGGTAAGAATGGAGTGGTGAAGCAGAGCTCGTTCCATTTCCATGGATAAGGCTAAGGCGGCTCAAGTTACTTGTATTCCGTGACCGGTAGCAGCGACAAGAAGACGAAGAGTACTTTCCCCACTACGGTCTCATCTGGATCAATATCCCCGAGATTTTTGTCCCTGTAGCTGCCTGCACTTTTGTGCCCTTTTGTTGCTTTATTGCTCTCTCTCCGATCCGACGGGGACCAGCTTTCCTCAAGGACAACTCCCTGCTACAATCTTTGGCAGGTTGGATTCCTTTTGGTCTCTCTCGTTCCTCTTCTTCTTCTTCTTTACCTTCATTGGTCTTTCAGTTCATGATTGGATATAATGAATGCACTGTCAGTTCATGATATGATACACGACCAATAATTTTTGTAATGAAAAAAAATCGACGTCTGTACTTTTTGCATCTTATTCCAAACATTCAATAAGATAGCCTCCCTTCCAAGTCCCGACATTACTCACCACCAAGCGAACCCAACCCCAGAGAAAATGGAACAGTGTTTGCTTGCACTCGGCAGCTTACAATAATTTTGTTTGGGACTCCAACCCAATGATCCGGCGTGTCGAACAGGACGACAAGACTCACAGTCCAATTAATTCCCCAGTCTCGAGCCATCAAGGCAACTAACTGCCCTCTTCTTCCTGTCCCTGTGACGCTAACCCCACCAAGAATCTGAGACCTCACACTACAATACAAAACGATCCCTTACCATCATAATAGATACATACATCCCTCGACACTGCTCCCTTCCAGAAACAAGTTACTCTAAAACACACACAAAAAAATATTTATTTTAACTATTATTACTATTTGTTTCTTTAATATTCATTTAATAATTTAAGGTAATTTATTCTTATTTCTAGTCCAAGCTTTGAGTTGGCTCCACCGATTCAATTAAATAAGTTTGAAGAGAACATATGATAGTTATTAAGAGTTACTTTTGTCATTTAAAAAGAAACAAAAAAAAAATACTCTACCTCCTAAATAAAAAATACACTCACATCTTGGATATATTCAAATCAGTACCTCTTTTAGTATTTGTGATTTGAAAAATATGCAAACTAGCCTTCAAAATTATTATTATTATTATTATTATTATTTTGCTTAATTATATATTCTGGCCTATAGTAGTGTTTCGATCACTAAACAAAACTCTTGTGAGGGCTACTTGAAAATACTATAAATGAGTTAGAGATCTTTCGATATATCATACATACTATGTTTCAAATAAGAAGACTAACTTGCTATGATATTTTGATCACCACGGTAAGAATAATATAAAACCTACTCGAAAATACTGTAAATAATCTAAAAGGGCTTATAATCTCAATCAGACCAACTACAGACTTAAAAATATAATATCGTAATGATCTGCGATTATATCACTTATTGTATTTTCTAATAGCGCATATAGTATTGTTAGTACTCAATAAAAATATTATAAATATTATTAAGAAACTATAAACGAGCTAGATAAAAATATTACAATAATTTAAAACAGATTAAAAAAAAGAGTACACAAAATTTTATGAAACAAATTGGTGAGGGATATTTTGAAATAAAATTACTGTTTGAGAAAAATATAAATATTCAAAATATACATATTTTCCACAAAAAGAAAATTACCCATTTATATGTGTAGACACACTCACTCTCAAGGAAAGATCCTGACCTTAAGGTAGATAGATCCTCACGCAAAAGACAACCAAAACAAAATCTAAGCACTAACACCCCCTACGGCCGTCACTGTCACTCTCTACCCCCTCCCTACGCACGTCAACAACGAAGGATCCCAAACACGGGTTGGTTCTTGCACTACATCGACAACATTCCGCAAGCTCGTACATCTCGCACTCCCTTGCGGCGCTTAGCATCGGACATGCCAACAAAGGATCCGAAACAGGTGAGTATAATTTTGGATAGATCACATGGCCGTTCCTTCAATGTCGCCTTTTTCCAACCCATCTCTGATCCGATCTCTTCCTTCCCCGCAAAGAACCCTTTTTCATATCATCAAGGCATCGAGCACTGTCATTCTGTATGTCTATGTCATCGGTATCTTTGTTTTTTCCTTTTCACCTTCCTTCTTGGATACAGTTTCTTTTCTTTGACAGGAAAAGCACTCCTACAAGGTTCCTTCGTTGAGTTCCCTCCGCCTTTTTTCCTCCTCTCTACCCACTCCGGATTGGTGCTTTTGGCTATAAGCTTCTGTTCACCCAACATGCCACCGCCCATGTCCCGTTCCGGATGGGTGATTCTGTTCCATTGCCTTGAGGATGCCTTGGTTCTTCGGATGCCTTCTCTTTGATGGACAGGGCTTTGCTTCATAAGAAGAAGAAGAAGAAGAAGAAGAGACTGTGGTTGGCGTGCGAAGGGCCGTTAGATCTTTAGCTTTGTTGCGTCAGTGAGAAGCAGCAGGATGGGTTGGCGATGCGAGCTTTCTCGTCCGTGGATTGTTTTCGTTGTGGTATTTGCTTCCGTGATCTGTCGACTTGAAGGTAACACATTGCGTTACCAATTACTTCTGTTTATCTTCCTGTCAGCTGGTTAGTCCGGGAGGCGGAGACGAACATCCATTTGTTTGCTTTACTTGTGTGGATGTGAATAGGCAAAATAAGAGATCTTTTGCTCGATGATGGCTATTGTGCTCCTAAAACTAGTTTTGATTATGAATGCTGAGTCCTAATCACTCTTGTGTTTTTAGCACCTGTTCATTAATCCAATTAATTCCTCTTGGCATTTGGTTGATGAATTTTGCCTTTTCTAGGGTTCATTAGCATCTTGTTGTAGCAATGTTTTGTCATGCTGTTGATGAGCCAAGAGCCTAAGCTTCTGATCGCAGAGAACTATTTGTCTTTTATCCTTTAGTTGAACAGTTATCTTACAAGAAGAAATAGTGTGGTATCAGGAGATGATGTTTGCTCAGGATTTGCACATTCAAATCACCCTTTTTCTACTATTATAATTCACACTGACAGCTGGGGGTGGCATTTAGGTCTGGGTTCATGTTCTAACTAAAAAAATGTTTTAAACCAATTTAGTAACAATGTATGTAGCTGTAAGCTCTTCATGTTTTTTCAAACTTATTAGTCTCTGAGTGACAAAGAGACGAATAAGTTAGATAAAAAAGAAAAAATGTTGCAATTGGAAAATCACAGATCAATATTTCTAGCCACTTTCATTGAGCTATAGTAGAACCGTATTGATGTTTTGTCTTCCATAGTCTTCTTAAAACTATTTTAAGGCACTTCCTGTAATAAGCTTTTACTTGATCGACAATGCTCTGATCAGAGCAGCAACTTCTGTACTTGTTGGAGTGCCTTAGTGTGCCTTATTAACATCAGCTGTTGTCGCATCATTTGACTGTCGAAATAGCAGTGTCGACTTTGATACTTATTTTCCTTGACCTTGTTTGATATACCCAAGTCAGCATGAACGAGTTTCGTTTTAGCAATTTTATCCATTAGTTAGCACTTTGCTGTATAGGTTATTATCAATTGACATCATGCACAATGTATTCCCTATAAAAATGATGTATAAAAATTAAGAAGCTAAATAGTTGGTACAACAAAATATATCAGATTTTATTTCCGTCATGGTACTTTAATTTCCCACCGTCAGTGGCTGCAAAGACATCATCCGAGACAAGCCAGCACGGTTAATGCAGCCTATGCATCCTCAAGAATACCGCTAACTGTAATATTTTCATTTGCAATCGGTTGCATGAAAATTTTAGTGTTGAACTTTGCTAGCTCAGTTCTGACAAATACATTGCAAGAGCTGTACAAAATTTCTGATCTGTGATCAAAATTAAGTTGTTTGTTTGTGATTTTCCTTGTAGGGCTCGGTATGGCTCCTTCACCAGTTTCATTTGACTATCCTTCGCAGAGAGCGATGGCAAGTAGTCCTGCACATCTTACAAATTCAGGGAGTGCAATTGCACCAAGATCAGATTCTTTCCCTAAAGGTAATCATGATTTGTTTCTCAAAACCTCTCGATAGGAGGACATCAGGTTTAACGCTTCAGTATCTGTTTCTCATTCTTGATAGTCTTTTCACCTACATATGGAGCTGTGCCACCTAGCTTCCAACCAGTAATTCCATCTATGCTGTCTCCCGCTCCATCTACTCATGTCGCCACAGGACATAAATGGCCAAGAGCTGTATCTCCATCCGTAGAAGGTCAACCGATTGCTCCTATTTCATCAGGTAATAATGCTTATCTTGCTCACTAATTGACGGCCTATTTCTTTGCTGATTTCACACTAACAAGTTTGTATAAACACCACCCAGAAGCTCTCTCTTTTACATTAGATCAACACCACCCAGAAGCTTTCTCTTTTACATAGCTCCACCTTGGAGAATGGCTACTCAAATGCAGCTTATTTTTAGATATGTATATCATGTATCTCATTTATCTTGACGCAGCAGTTTTGGGTTCGCCAGCATATTCACAGCCCAATTCATCCAACAAACCACCAATTATACCAAGAATAGCTCCAAAATCTGCATTAGCTCCACATTCTATATATTTCCATGGTGAGCATAAATGGCATATTTTGGATGCTTCATCAAGAGCTCTTGCGAAGCATGCTTTGTTTTCTTTAACAGTCTGAAATTTTAACTTTTTTAAATGAAACATGCAGGATCAGTGGCACCACCAACATCAACTTCTTCCCCTATCAGCAGCAGGCAAAGACATGGTGTGCCAGTTGCTTCACCTCCAGCTGGAGGATATAGGCATTTGACCCCAGCAAATGGGTCACCCTCAGAAGGTAATTTCTTAAGGATTCTGGAGTATGTTACACAATGAATCTAAAAGCATAAATTTTGTTCCTGACCTTCTCTTCAGGTTCTTCCCCTATGTCAAGCCCTGTGCATCATGAAGCTAAACCCTCAAATTTAGCTCATGGTCCATCAACACCACATCTTCAACCTCCAGCGATGAGTACATCTGGTGGACCTACCGTTTCGCCTCTAAATCCAGTCCAACAGTGGAGACCTAGAAAAGGAGTGGGAAACTCGGCCTCTTCACCAACATCTCCATTTTGGCCACCATCACATCTTCCAGGTGGATATTAGTTATTACTACCATTGACAAATTAAGTAAGTTTTGACAGACTTGTTTGTAAACTTCCAATAATTTTTCTTTTCTTGTTTTGGCTTTATTTTGAAGCCCCTGTGGTCACTCCAACTCCTGAAGCCTTCCCCAAGTATCACAGGCCGCATCATGCTTCTCCACCCTCTCATGAAGGTACCAACATATACCAAAAACAAGGAGAAATGTGTTTGTAAGCTTTCACTGGTTTTTGTTTTCTCATTCTGCTTTTATTTGAAGATCCTATGGTTACTGAAGCTCCTGAGGCCTTCCCTAAGAATAGCCAACCACATCATGCTTATCCACCCTCTCATCAAGGTACCAACACATACAAAAGCATGCGAGAGAAGAGGAAATGCAGAGGGTCTTAACTTGTACACTTCTTTTGTTTTTGATCTTTTGCCTATGCAGGCCCCTCTTTTTCTTCAATCCAAGCTCCATCTCCTTCACCAACATCATCAGTATCTTCGGACTCGAATGCGTGTATGTTTCATCCTTCTTTTTTAAATATTGTTGAATTGCTTGAAATATCATTTTTTTTTCTTTTATGCTTATTGTGTTTGTGTCTACAGGGTTAGGTCATTCGCCTACAACAACTCCTTCTCGCTCTCATCCTAGGGCCTCGAGTGCAGCACCACCACCGCCTATCTGGGTGCTGCCACCTCCACCTCCTAACTTGGGTATAGACATCCTGTGGACATTTGTCAGCCAATTCTGGTCCTTTTTTATGTTTATACGTAATTGTTGAATTAAAGGCTTAATGAGGTTTATAAGATTGTTTTAACCTAAGAACTTTAATATAAACGTTAACTTGCTTCCTTTGTGCAGATTGTAAGTCGTTGGTGTGTGTAGAGCCTTTAACAATTCCACCTCCAGGATCACCATGTGTCTGTGTATTGCCGATTCGAGTTGGACTTCGTCTAAGCACCACATTGTATACATTCTTTCCTTTGGTCCCTGTGTTTGCCCAAGAAATTGCCTTTGGGATCTATATGAAACAAAGTCAAGTGCGCATTATGGGAGCAAATGTTGCCAGTGACCAGCCTGAGAACACAATCGTACTTATTGATTTGGTGCCCGTCGAAGAAAAGTTTGATACTGCTACTGCATTTTTATCATTTGAGAAGTTCTGGCATAAGGATATTGTCATAAACACATCACTTTTTGGTGACTATACAGTTCTATATGTTCTTTATCCAGGTTTGCATAATCTTCATTCTCTTTAGTTGCTAATACCTATAATGCTATTGGAAGATACATGGACAATAATTTGTCCAACTTTAGCTATTAGTAGTTCTTAAATGTGATTATGATTTCAATACTTTATGTTGGTCGCTATGGGTACAAACTTCCAAGAAATTTTTACTTGCTATTTAGATGTCTATGAATGTTACTTGATATCATTTATGACAACTCGAACTAATGGGTCTGCTAACTCAAGAACTTGGATTTGATAAGCCTAAAACAACATGATCCAAAATGCTTACTTCCAAATTTTTAGTAGTAGACTCCTTTATTGTCAGATATCATGTCAAACCAAGTTCTATTCTTCTTTTTATAAGAGTAATTGTATCACAACCTTTCTCACTCAAAGACTTGACATATTTGCCAAGGGTTCACCAGACAACCTAGAATCCACCTTTAGAGATTTGGTACAAGTCTAATCCAAGTGCCCCATCTTGGTATGTATGAGGTAATCCATATGACAAGCCTATAGTTAATTTGAAACCCATAACACAACTAATCTCGAGAAGGTACTTGCACCAAGTATTTTTGACATAACACTCCTACAACCACCTGAACAAAATTCATATCCCAAGTTATTAGCTGTAGACATAAAAAGTCATGATAATAGCATGGTCACCTGCATTTATCAACTGCATTAATGATAGATTGTTCGACTTCAATGGCTCACAGCTCTTGTTGATCACATAGCTCAATCCACCCTCATGAGCCAATCATGGTGCCAACTGTCAGGCCATGCATGGTGCCGTCATATCTTTTACTGTTGTCATTTGAAGCCTCTAAACCATACTATGTACCAATCTCTCCTCTAGAAATGGCAGTCCACTCGTGCTTGGCTATAGAGATGAGAACTCGTCTCAAGCAAGAAACCCAGTTCCCTGTTCAGACCTCCCTAAGTTCTTTCTCATGTGAATTCTAATGAGTGTAGGAGGACCTGTCGATCCCATTCCTAGTGTTCTTTCTTTGAATTGTAAGGTCACCATCCTTTCACAAACTAAAAATTCCAATTGATACTCTGACCCTGAACTATTTTGGCATTGAAAAGTCAAACAGCAAGATGCATGGATTTTTGACATGGTGCTCTGGATATAGAATAGGCCTACGCAGCTTATCCATCCGAATAGGAAAAACAACCAGAAAGTGACCACATCAGAAACCAGCCTAACATCTGCCTCTGATGTGGGACCAACTGATGTATCATGTCTTGTCTAATGGACCGCCAGAAATTTCAAAAAAGAAGATTAGGAGTTGTTGGATGATCCAACATGAGCTTTTGAGTAAGTTAGGGACTTGGAATGCAAATCAGTCATTCTTAATGTATATGAGAATTATATATAAGAAAATAATTTGAAGGTTCTGCAGTTTGTCGTGAGTCCTGTTACCATGGCTTTTTCCTGACTGCTATTCTATGCAGGGCTTCCTCCATCTCCACCTAGAGCGCCTGGAGGGGGAAACTTTGGTTCATTTGGTAATAACAGTAATGCAATGGCAATAAAGCCTCTTGGGGTCGATGTGAGAAAACAAAAGGGGAAGACCAGTCGGAACTTAATTGCTGTAATTATTTTTTCATCTTTTTCAGTGTTGATCTTATGTGTGGGGGCAGCATGGTTCCTGTGGTTGAAACAAAGAGACCACACTCATTTGCCTGCGACAAATCTGCATAAAATGCTGCCGCTATTTGCAAAATCATCGGGTACATTCTTATGAGGTTGATAATTTGTAATTTGTTTTGCCAGATGTATTTGACACATAAGAAAAGAAAAGAACCTTGTAGCTTAAATTTTCTATTGAAACAGAAAGCAACTTTTTTTCTTTCTTTTTTTACACCTTCTAGTATGAGGACTTCAATACATTGCATGAGGACGTAATTACATTTTCTAGATTTAATAATTGCATGAGGACTTTAATACATTGGAAGGCATATTTGATGCATAAGAAAGGCAATGAACCTTTTAGGTGCTGGTGTACTTGAAATGGACAGTGTCCTTCTGTTTGACATTTTATTAGTGTCGGCTGCAAGACGATTTCAATATATGCGAATTTGTTACCATCTCATCTGAACTCCCAAAGTCCTGCATTTCTGGTTTTGTAATGCAGGAGGAGGGAATCTGTAGGATTGGTAAAGGATTTACATGAAAAGTTACTTCTCAATTGCAACTTACTAGATCCATAAGTTGACTTTCATTTTTGATTTATTTTTTCTGTTAAACTTTATGTAAAAAACGCAGGGACAAGACACATGATATTAGGACAAAGGCTTAGTTCAGAATCAGCTTCCTTCAACTCTAACATCGCAACGTATACTGGATCAGCAAAAACATTTTCTTTATCTGAAATTGAAAGAGCTACAAACAGTTTTGATGAAGCTAGAATTATTGGAGAAGGTGGTTTTGGGAGAGTCTACCAAGGTACACTTGAGGATGGAACAAGGGTTGCCGTAAAGATTCTTAAGAGAGATGACCAGCAGGGTGGGCGAGAATTCTATGCAGAGGTTGAGATGCTTAGCCGTTTGCACCACAGGAACTTAGTCAAGTTGATTGGTATATGCACAGAGGAGCACATAAGATGCCTGGTTTATGAACTAATTCCAAATGGGAGTTTGGAATCACACTTGCATGGTAAGCAAAAAAGTGGTTTAGAATTTCTTAATGTAACCAATTCTTCTTCTTGTGCAAACTCAATGTTTTCTTTTCTTATCGGGTAATTAATGTACTATGAGATATGGTTACTTTCATTCTTGATTATTTAAATCTTGGTGCCATACCAGTTACGAGATATTGTTGGACCTTTACGATACTGATCATGAATATCACTGAAAATAATAATAAAAAAAATGGATCGGTACTGAGCTATATAACCGTTCCATGGTGGGACCATTCTAACTGGATTGTGAAACCCAACATGGTCCCTGTAAAATTCCTTTAATTTTAGAATACCCTATAAATGACTGCATATGCTTAGTTTCCCATCGCATACTGTGTTTCGTTCTAGAATAGAAATTTATCTCCAGATTCAAATTGTAACATTTGTTTCATTCTCTAAGCAGGATTGGACAAGGAAACCTCTCCACTTGAGTGGAGTGCTCGCTTGAAGATTGCACTTGGTGCAGCTAGAGCCCTTGCCTATTTACATGAAGATTCAAGCCCTCGGGTGATACATCGAGATTTCAAGTCCAGCAACATCTTATTGGATCATGATTGCACTCCCAAAGTGTCTGATTTTGGCCTAGCTCGAGCTGCTTTGGATGAGCAGAATTTGCACATCTCAACACGAGTCATGGGAACTTTTGGGTAAGAAGTTCTAAATGGTCAGCCTTCCACTTTAGCAGTTCGTTAAATTGCCCATCATAGAAGTAGTAGTTATTAAAAGTTAAAACCATCTGATGTTCCTGCTTCTTCTTAGTTATGTTGCCCCAGAATATGCAATGACGGGCCACCTTCTTGTCAAGAGTGATGTCTATAGCTATGGAGTCGTGCTTCTTGAGCTGCTTACTGGTAGGAAACCAATCGACATGCTACAACCCCCTGGTCAGGAAAATCTGGTCACATGGGCTCGCCCTCTTCTTAATAATATGGATGATGTGGGGATGATCACCGATCCAGCTCTTGGCACGAATGTACCATTTGAAAGTGTGGCAAAAGTTGCAACCATCGCGTCAATGTGTGTGCAGCCAGAAGTCTCTCACCGTCCATTTATGGGGGAGGTAGTCCAGGCCTTAAAATTATTATACAATGAGTGCGACGAGAACAAAGGAACAGGAGGAAGCTGCAGCGATGATGATTTATCCACTCGAGACACAGCAGCTAGATTCAGTATCGGATCAGGTCTCGAAGCTGAGAGAGTTCTATTGGGTTCATGTCTATCAAGTACATCGACAAGGCTTGATATAGATGGATCTGGTTCATTTCAAAGGCACTCAAGCTCAGGTCCTCTGATTGCAACCAGCAGGCAGTTTTGGCAAAGACTAAGAATGTTATCGACAGGAAGCATTAGTGAGCATGGAGCTGCATTTAAATATGAGACCAGTTCAGATTGCGGGGGAACACTGGGCATGCTTCAAGTCTCACGACCAAATCGGACAATCTAAAATTCTAAGGGCTACCATGTCAGCTCCAAAGTATGATTGTGCAAGTAGTGGAGCTGAAATTGCTTGAGAAATAAAAAGTTGTATGTTTGCCAAAACATTCATTGTGAGATCATTCATGTAGCCTTCTTGATAATGTATGTTTCTTGTGTCTTCAATAAAAAGTCTGCCTGCAGAAGTTCTTTTATCATCGGTCACTTTGTTGATTATAAACATTTTGGCTGATCAGCTCATTCATTATTTAGCTGGAAAAAAAAAAATACAAAGGGAAAAGGTCTCACCTTTTTGCATTGAGATTTCTTTCCTTTGCATTAAGATATGGTGAGTCTCCCTCTTGATAATGATGGCCATTGCTGTATGCCAGAAAAGGCCCATGCTGTAGATAGAATTGAAGTAGATTGCAAACCTACATTGTCCTCTATACTGTTCTGCCATGAGATAAGTCATGTAGATTTTGTCATAATAGTAGGAAGATGGTGGTCTTCTTGCATTTCCTTGGCCACTTTTCAGTAAGTTGCAATGATCTTCTCTAGAGTTCTGCATGTTTGATACAACAGCATGTGTTCTTCTTTTTTTTAAACAAAAGGAAGCATATCTATTCAAAGAAATTTAGCCAGAGGCTACAAAACTAAAATTAAAGGGCAGTGAGGCCCAGCCAAAAGTTCTGTGACTGCACGACTTTACATTTTGCTTAGTCAAATTCAAAATGTGTGTTCTCATTACTCTCAGTCACTTGCAGAACACATACTAAGAACTCGAGGAGGCTACTTCATCAACTATTAAGTTGGTTGACCTGTTTTTGTGTCAACGGCAGAAGCTGCTTGATCCTTACAGGGTGGAGTTTAGGGGTTTTCTCCGACATTACGGCGTAAAAGATCGATGATACATCATTCGGTCAACACCTTGTTCTCAACCCTCTGCTTTCTTGAATACTTGCCTACTTGTTCTTCTATCTTTGAGGAGCTTACTTTTCTTCCCTAGCAATCATCTTACGTTTTCACAGATAGCCCGGCAAGATTAACCTTGACGAGGAACTTTAATTACTGCTTGTTTGAACATCAGAACGAAGAACAGGTGTCAGATTGATGTTGTTATATTATTGTGGAAAACAGCATGTATGTTGCAGAATTTATTTATTTAACTCGGTCTTCATCCTCCAAAACTTGCATGCCAAAGCTTCCATAACACGAGAGTAGATCACCATTAATATTTAGCTACGTAGCAGTCAAAAAGTTTTTAAGCAAGCATCAAAGAATGGCTCCGTAGGAGGCTGCTCCAAATGCCACAGCAAAAAATTTGATGGTTCTTCTGTCTACTGAAGTTTAACCTTTTCTTCTGCTGATTACTGTAGAACTTCAAAACTTCTGTAGCAGTATTTTGTTACAATAATGCAGAAATGTTGGAGTTGCGTTATTTATCTTACAATTTGTAGAGAAAAAACTTTGTATGAAGATCTATATATGCAACTAAGCCTGGACTTGTGTACTGACTGCATTAGATACCAAGTGCTGTGATGTAGAAGTGGAGAGAACTCCTGGAAAGTAATAGAAAATTGCCAGCATCATGTAATAGTTATTAGTTGACAAAGAAAAAGTCGAAGCATCTGTTCGATTGAGTGGTATTCGCAGCGGTGGAGACAGGGAAAGCCGGTAGTTCTACTTGGAGAGTTCGGGAGGTTGGTGGCAATCTAAAGGAAGATCTTGTCAGAGACCGTCAAATATACAGACTTTGTTTTCTTCCACAAATCAAAATGCCACATTGGTGTGACGATGGAGTCACAGAGCTGCCACCACCATGTTTGACCAGCTCCTCCCACCTCTCCCGTCTCGCTTTCCGGATCAACTCCTGGATCGTACACAATCTTTTCCTCCAGGAAAACAGTTCCAATTCAATGCCTTTTTTTTTTTTTTTTATTGCTACAACTAACTCACCATTTGTCACTGCTGGAAGCGCTCTTCAAGGCTTGGACTACTTTACCGCCCACTTTCCTTGTAGTTTGCAGGTCTCCTACGACTCGATTAGTCCCGGTTGACGACGACCGTCGCCATGGCCAAAGTAAAAGAGTATATATATATAGTGATCCATCGGCCGCCAGGTAGGTGTCCCTTTTTGTTATGCGCTTCCTTCTCCCCACCTCAGGGGTTCTTGATTTCTTTTCTGGGATACAGAGGTAGGATGAAAGGTACCTTATTTTCTTATAAAAATTTGGATTTCTAGATCTCTATGTCTCCCTGTTCTTGTTTGGTTTCTGATCCCCTGTTCCCTTGGGGTTGTATTGCATTTGATTTGTGTGTTTTGCTAGAGTATGGAGATTGATTATTACAATGTTTGATTCGGTGTAGCTGGGGATTCCAAAAGTACTAGTAGTAGGCAAACTGCTTGATAGGTTGATCGCTCGTTTTCCATGACGAGTACCGAGTGCTTTGTTGGACTAAAGAAAGGAACAAAAAAAAAAAGAAAAAGGTTTCATCTTTGCAACTGAGGGAGCTCCAGTTGAGGCAGTCCCCTTCCATTTAGGATCAGAAATCTATATATCATCAATAATTTTGTGAATGATTTGGTTTCTACCTGTATCCGACAAGTGCGATGCCATGTTTCCGTCGATGGATCATGGAAAGCAATTAATTTTGAGATGGATATCAAGTAATTGTAATATCTAGCAAACAACAATGTCCATTTCCAGCAGTAGCCGACTGGGAAACCCATTTTGAAACAGGTTGATATCGATATTTCTTATCGTTGACTCAGCTTTTTGTACCAGGAAACATCACATTAGCTCAAAGTTTAGATGAAGATGTCGTGGGGTATGTAAATATTAAGGATTGCTAATTGAGTTTTGGGTGTGTATTGGCAGGAGAATGACTCTTCTTCACTCACAACTGCTAAATTGAAGACTTCCGATTGGTTTGATGGGCGTAAATTTGTCCTTGCTCTGTTGCCCATGGGTTGAGCTCATGGGAAGCAAGATTTTTGCTTTGACTGAAGAGGATGAGGAGATGAAAGCTTTGAGCTTCATGGAGAAAGATGTCAAGATGATCACAAGATCTGCTAGCTGCAAACAGAGTGGGTTGACGATCAAGATCTCATCTTGTGCTTCCTTGAAAAAATCATTAAGCTTCAAAAATTGGGATCAGGACACAGCCAAGACGGAAACTAATATTTCATCCACTAATCAGGATGAGAATGATAATACAAAGGAACCTCCTGCAGAGGACACTGGAAATAATGCAGATCGGAAGTTGAAGCCAGCAAGTTGCCTCTTAGTTTCGCCAAGGCCGATGAAAGAGCTCGACGCAGCAGCTGTTAAGCTGCAAAAGGTGTACAAGAGTTACCGAACTCGAAGAAATTTGGCAGATTGTGCAGTCGTCGCTGAGGAATTATGGTTTGTTTCCAGAATCATGCTTCTGTAGTTATGAGTTGGTATCAATCGATTAGCATTCTCTGATTTTGGTTTTTTTTAAATTTGATATTCTTTTGGTTACAGGTGGAAAGCATTGGACTTTGCCTCTCTAAAACACAGTTCCATATCATTTTTCAATGGTCAAAAGCCAGAGACAGCAGCTTCGCGTTGGGCTAGGGCACGAACAAGGGCGGCCAAGGTAGCCCAATTGCTATTATTCCACGCCTTAGTAGTTTTGACTTTTATCTACTTGTGTGCAGGTATCACAGTATCATTCTAAGTTGAAGTTTTAATCATCTTATGTTATTGCTACTGCTATGAGGTTGTGAGATTCCTTGTCCTTTCTTTGTAGGTTGGTAAGGGTTTGTCCAAGAATCACAAGGCACAAAAGCTGGCACTTCAACATTGGCTCGAAGCTGTACGTTAATTATCTCTATCTTCCCACTGAAAATTTATTAAACACAAAGGAATTTGTCAGGAAAAAAAAAAAAGGAAGAACCAAGACATATAGCCCACAGTTTTTGAGTAGTTAATAAATAGTTAATAGAATTCATTCAAATGTATTGGAGCACAAACCACATGCATTACCAGGGAATAAAAGATACTGATTCTTATTTTCTCACTGACAAATCAAGTCTTTAGAAGCATATCTGGTGGGAAGAACTTTTATGATGCAAATGTAATATTTGGCTGGTATAACGAGTGACTATTCTTGTCTTTGCTTCCAGATTGATCCCCGTCATCGATATGGGCACAATTTGCATATGTATTATGATGTATGGGTTAAAAGTGAGAGCAAACAACCATTCTTCTACTGGTAATTATGTCCGACTGACGTACATACATCTATTGTTTCTTTTCCTTCTTAGTGGAACACCAAACTTTAAATTCTGATTTTTGTGTGAACCATAAAGGCTGGATGTTAGTGACGGCAAAGAAGTGAATCTCATGAAGTGCCCAAGAACCAAACTTCAGCAGGAGTGCATTAAATATCTTGGACCGGTATTTCCCTTGCTAATGAAATGATCATATTTGGAAATTCTGAACATTTGTCAATTCAATTCGACTTCATTCTTTATTCAGAAAGAGCGACAGGCTTATGAAGTCATTGTAGAGGATGGAAAACTACTCTACAAGCAAAATGGGAAATTTGTAGACACTGCTGAAGGTTCTAAATGGATATTTGTTCTCAGCACAACAAAAACACTATATGTGGGGCAGGTGAGTTTCGCGTTTCTGACTTTAGCATCATCTTATGTGTGAAACAGGTAACTTTGACCTTAAATTACCAAATGAATAATTTTTTTCCTTGAAAATCTTCTGTACTTATCTAGAATTTTGTTTTCATAGCAGAATATATTTTTATCATGAATTGTTAGATTACATGCTATTTCTAAGAGAGTGATCTTAAGTTCTTCCCTTAGAGTTACATGCTTTTTGCAGACATCTAATTCTCAATTTTCTTATATGTATGAGCAGAAAGAAAAGGGTTCATTTCAGCACTCGAGTTTTCTTGCTGGTGGAGCTACTATAGCTGCAGGAAGATTGATTGCCAAAGCAGGGACTCTGAAGGTACTTGTCAGCAAATTATGTCCAGTTGAAAACCTTGATTATCTAAAGTTAATTTTTTATATTGATGCATTTGTTTATATCAATGATGCTGCTGTTAACATTTAAAGTATTCGGCATTGGAATAAACTGAGAACTATAGGCTGCAAAAGAACAATAAATTCTCTGATACCTGATTTCTGATTGGTTATTTCATTTAGGCCGTTTGGCCATACAGTGGACATTACCTTCCGACCGAGGAAAATTTCAAGGAATTTGTCTGCTTTCTTCAAGAGAACAATGTATGCCTCAATGATGTCAAGGTAATCTTCTTTTCTTTACTATGCCAATCAACCTTTGGTGTAGCTAAGTTTTAGGCAGCTTTGGTAAAATTGTATTGTTTGGAAAAAGAAAATGTCTATTATATATATATATATATACTGTTTTGATAGCTGCTTACAAGAGTCCTTTTAACAACTTAAGTAGATGTTGATCTTAACATCCTGCAAGAGACTGACATATGGTCAATTTTTCTTCAGAGACGTGCAATCGTTGACGATGACTACTGCCCACCTCTCAAGATGCCAAGGATTGGTTCATCGATAAACATGAACAAGGGCACAAGGGGTGCAGTGGAATCTAAAACACTCGAAGCAGGTGACTTGAGCGAAACTGAAGCAGAAGAGGGTGCTCTGAATTCCCTAGTAGATATGGTTAATGAAGGCAACAATGTCAAGACTACTGTTGGATTGGTCGACCATCGCCATCGCAAGTGGACAACTGGGGCTGGGCCTCGAATTAGGTGTGTTCGGAACTACCCCACAGATCTCCAATTCAAGGCGCTCGAGCAAGTTAATTTGTCACCAAGATCCATTCCTTCCCCTGTTGTGAATAATGATCCAGTGCCATCCCCCCGACCCAACTCCGAGATGAGGCTATCCCCCACACTGGCAAGCATGGCCCTCCCTGCCCCCCATCATCTCTCTTACTCTTCCTAAACATAGACATTGCTGCATCGCCTACCTGCTCATTTCAGAAAGCAAAGTCTCGGTCGTCATTCGACACTTGATCCGAGACATTGAGTTCTGGCACCCGGTTGGTGCACATATCTTACGCAAGATTGGTGCTTGAAGGCGAATAAAGGAAAAAGATATACGACATCTGGCCAAAAAAATAGTTTTTTGTTTTGTTTTATTCTGTGCATTTGTTAATTAATCTGACTTCATAACCCACTTTTTTCTTCTTTATTGATGCCTCCAAGATGAGGTCGATTACTGTATGCAGTCCATTCTTTTTGTCCTCTTAGATAAGCAGATAAGAGTCATGTAGAGAAATATTTTTGCAAGGCAAAATGAAGTCCAGATTTTATCTTCTTCCATTTTGTGTTTTCTTCTCTCTGAGAAAAACTGTTACCCATCCAAGGTTGTATATGTTCAAGTTATACTGAGAACGATGTATCGAACATCATGATCAGCAGCATCATTAACACAAAAAAAAAAAAAAAAAAGAAGAAGAAGAAGAAGAAGCCATTTCACAGATACTCTTGTCTGAAGCTGTCAAACAAGAACAGCCACCTGCATTCCTGATCGAATTACCTTAGGATTGCTCTTAAATGCCATGATATGTAAAAACGCAATTAAGGAGATGCGACCGACACCTGAAACTGACAGACACTGTCAGATCAAGAAAACACCATTCAAGTTTCATGTCCAAGTATTCCTGTCAGGATCTACGGACATATGCTCCCACCGGCTGGCTTAGAACGAGCTGATAAAGCTTTTCCTCCCACCTTCGTGAGGAAGAAGATGATTAGTTCTCCTGAGCTCCCCATTCTCTGTTACTGCCACCAGTCTGCTACAGGCAGGCTTTTGGTTTCAAATCCGAGAGGCGATGATGACTCGCTTGAATTCCTTCCTGATGATATGTGTCCCATCGTAAACGGAAGATGGGAGCCATAATTAACCAGCATGTTGTTTTACTTGATGAATCGCATCAAGTCGTGCATCTACGTAATATCTTCAAGTGTAAAAGCTTTAAATTAATGGAGGAGACACAGTGAGCTCTACTTCCTACTACAAAGAACATTGCAGATTAATGGTGTAATGGAGATGAAAACCTGAAGAACCAACTGTGTGGTGTTCTTAGGCATATGCCTCTTCCCAGTTGTGGAGTTGACACTGACAATGGTGGCCTCTCACCCCATCACACGAGGAAGATAAAGAATTCGAGAAACGCTTTTAAGGTAGGACAGTGTCATCAACCACCACCCCAAAAGCTAAAGAATACCACCACCATTGCGTCGCATGCACACCTACCTCGGTCCCCCAATCCAAGCAAAGGATCCAATGCTCTCTCTCTCTCTCTCTCTCTCTTGCTGTCGGTCCTCTCTTTTGAATTTGAAACTCCAAGCAAACGGCTAGATAAGACTGTCGGCCACAGTCCACAGTGCTTCAGCTCATTAGACTCGAGAAGAAACCCGAGTTCACCAAGCTATATACCAGACCACATATGCTCTTCCCGAAGCTGGGAATCTTCTACCGAAGAGGAAGCGCCTCAAGAAATGGGTGGCTCAGGGAAGTGGTTGAAATCCTTCATAGGTCTCAAGACGCAAGAGAAGAATGACGCTGTAACTACTACCACCAATCTCTTTCCTCCGCTTGTTCCATTCGATTTGAAGCTTTGGCTGAAGCTGCTCCTTTTGCTCTTGTGATTTGAAGGAAAAGAGAGGTGGCAGTGAGAATGGCAAGAGCCGGAAGTGGAAGAAACTGTGGAGGAGCGCCTCGGGGGAGCAGCTGTCCCTGTGGAGGGGCTCCAAGGGCAGCAGCCACCTGTCGGTGGCGTCGGAGGTGTCCGACGCCTCGTCGTTGGCCGACGCGTTCACCGCAGCGGTGGCGACGGTGGTTCGAGCGCCGCCCAAGGATTTCAGGGTCGTCAGTCAGGAATGGGCTGCGCTCCGGATTCAAACCGCCTTCCGCGGCTTCCTGGTAAGAAAGATTCCTTCTTTATGCATCCAAATTTCTACGAAGATCTCTCTGCTTTGGCGAAACCTCCGTATCCGAGGCTGGAAATCTCAAATTCAAGCAAGAAAGTTCCCGTCTTCTTACTGAAACTGCAGGCCAGGAGGGCTCTCAAGGCACTGAAAGGAATCGTGAGGCTTCAGGCCATAGTACGAGGCCGGCAGGTGAGGAATCAGGCGGCGGTGACGCTCAGGTGCATGCAGGCCCTCGTCCGAGTACAAGCGCGCATACGAGCTCGGCGTGTCCGCATGTCCACCGAAGGCCAAGCCGTGCAGAAGATGCTGGAAGCTCGTCGGAGCCAACAGGACCTGCTGAAAGAAGCAGAGGTAGTATATATACTTCTCCCGTCTGTCTTCCCTAGTTGACAAATCCAAACTGTGAGGGAGCAAAGGCGAGATCTAGTGGTTTGTAGGAGCCAGAAGTCGAATCTATGGACTGTTGGAATTGATTGTTGAAATGGTTCCTGATATTTTCAGAATTTTTTTCTCCAGTAATAGTTCAGTTTCTTAGGGAGACATGAAATGCCTGAAACAGTAGCGTGTATGACAATTCCATACTATCATCCAACTTCATATCAGTGCCTCTCTTTTTGTTGAATCTTGTGAGTTCTTTTACAGGAAGGATGGTGTGACAGTCAGGGAACATTAGAAGCAATAAGAACAAGATTACAGAAGAGGCAAGAGGGGGTTCTTAAGAGAGAGAGGGCAATTGCTTATGCTATGTCCCAAGAGGTACACATCCATCACAAATTGATCTTTTGGAGCAGTATTGCTTATGCTAAACCATGGCAGTTTTAGCTTTCTTTGGATTTTTCTTTCTTGTTTCTTCTTCTTTTCCGGCCAGATTCTTCGAACTGTTTGTTTTGTTGTTCCTCATTGCATCTAGTGAACAGAAATAGAGTGGACAACATTCTTTCTCAAACCCAAAAAACATGCTCCTACTTACTGGAGTTCTTGCTTTGCTTTCTGCCAGCAATCAAAGTCAACAGTGAATGGTAGGCTCAACCAAACCACAGCTTCTCTCAAGCATAATGATTTCGACAAGAACAATGCCAAGTGGAGCTGGTTAGACCTTTGGATGGCTGCAAAACCCTGGGAGAACAGATTGATGGAAGAAAAGGCCCAGAACATGTGTGGCATCTCTGCAACACACTCAGAACCTTGTTTTGTCAAGACAAAGAAGAACAACACGAGCACCAGGGTTTCATCAAAGCCTCCTACCACACCCATCAACCTATCCTGCAGGACTCCTTCGTCTCCAAGCACTGAACTGCACTACAATGAGAGTTCTGCATCATCTTCTGTTTGCACATTGACACCCATCTCCAGTGCCATTGGATTAGCATCAGAAAGGACCGAAGACAGCTACAGGAGCAGGCCCAGGTACATGAACTCGACCGAATCAATCAAGGCAAAGAAGAAAGCTGTTGGTGCACACACAGCAACAACACAGAGACCTCAATCTGGCGATGCTCAGTTTCAAAGGAAGGCTTTAGCTGATATCAACATGAACAGCAATGCTTGTTCCAATCACAAGGCTTTCTCTTCCAAACTTGCGGCTGCATTTCCACCAAGAGAAAAGAAGAGGTTGTCAAGAATCAGAGACAGGGAGAACTACGATTGCCATGAGCAACACACTTATGTAACTTCTTAGTTCCTTCTTTTACAGCATTGGTGTCTGTGAATTATTTGTGTCTTCTCTTGTTGTTCAACATCTTGTTGTCGTGTGTGTATGAGTATGTTGTGCAAATGAATGGTGCTACCACCATCTGTCATTGATCAATACTAGCAATCTGCTATAGTTTTGCAAGCTGGAGGAGGAATCATGCTGAATTGAACCTTCTTAAAGCATTCTTCTTCATTCAAATATCTGTCTCGATTACTGTATCTCTCAGCTTCAAGTAAAAAAAACTAATTTGACTTTTCCAGCTACACTACTAATAAATGCTTGAACAGGGTTAATTATACCTTCTTAAAGCATTCTTCTTCATTCAAATATCTATCTCAATTACTGTATCTCTCAGCTTCAAGTAAAAAAAAACTAATTTGACTTTTCCAGCTACACTAATAAATGCTTGAACAGGGTTAATTATTTTTAGCATTCCCAAGGGCCAAGTTTTGCCTTTGGAAACATCATCAGGTCAGAGATTTTTGTTGTCTTCAAGTTCATTAGTAGAACTCTGTTTTTTTTTTTTTTTTTTTACCTATATCCTCTTTCTCTAATAATACACTGTGCACTAAGGTACAGATTTGATTAAGAAGCATGGAGTTATATTTACAATGTCACATTTGAAATCTAGATGACATTGTTAGCTATCTTTGATTCTTGTGACAGAGGTTTAGCCCATATAATACATGGATTAGTGATTAGATTCCATTGTCAGTCTCTCTGAATCAAACATCGGACAGAACATTTTTGGCAAGTTCAAATATGTTGCTGATCAACTCTTCTCTCTTCTTCTTTTGGATGCTGAGGAATCTTGGATTCATTGGATCTTTGACTCCCAAAGTCTATATATCACATTCTTTAAATTATTCATACATTTCCAAGCCAACCAAGCACTGTTTGCAGGATAATTTCATATGACCTGATATAGTTAGATACATTATTCTTACACTTAAAAAGTTACATTGACATCCCTATAATTACGAAAGTGAGACACCTATATCCATTTAATCTAACGTCATTGGTTTTATCAACAAAAACAAAGGGTAAAAAGATAATTTTAATATTTTAATTGGTGGTGGTGGATGACGATGCCACTGGAGGCTATACGTGGGTGTTGTGTATGAAGAGAGTGGTCGCGAGAGGTGAGAACCGCTCTGCATTTGTGTCGACATCGATGTAATGTAGATGTTGAGCGACTCTTTCATCGCTCGACAACTATGTCAATGCTAACGTAGATACGCAGCAAAGAAAGGGCCATTTGACAACTACGTCGACGTTGACATAAATGCACCTCTCGTCATTCTTTCTTCATCCATAATAATCATCCGTGACCCTAGTGATAACACCGTCTGCCACCATCAATTAGAATATTAAAATTATTTTTTTATTTTTTGTTTTTATATTTTCGTTGATAAAATAGACACAGGATAAATGACCATAGATGTTTCATATTAGTAATTATAAGAATGTGAATATAAATTTTTAAAATATAAAAACTAAAATACTAAGGATAGTTAATTAAAAAATAATAATCTATAACTAGCTCTAATCATTTTTGTATTTTGACTTTCTACGGTATATAGCATCAAATACAACCAATAAAATTTGAGCAAGTTGGGCAGAAGATTAAATGCTCATTGTTGCCACTGTCAGATATTTATGACACTTAAAAAACAGTTTTCTATGGTTTGGTGTGAAACTTATTGTTTCTGTTAATAGTTTCATTTCTCTAAAGGTTGCAATGACAGAGATATCAAGGACATTAAATCTATGGCAATATGAATCAAATCAACAATTACCTTGGGTCTCATTCTAGATATCAACCACCCATCCACATCAGTGAGAGAGATAGAAAGAGAAGTGGCATAGGGTTGTGTAAAAGATAAATAATTGAGATGTGACGTATGATGGTGAAGAGATGGTTGAGATCATACATGATGGCAAATGGGAAATGGATTCTTAAGAATTAATTATAGGGGATCCTCAGTATTTTAAAAGGTTGTTTATTTTGTAAATTAAAATTTCATCTCTCCTAAATCAACTTTTTTATGCTTAAATGAGACATTTGATGTGATATGATGGGTTAATTATATGTTAAGTATCTCAATCTCTACATTTAAAAAGTTACGTTAGTATCTTTATAATTAGGAAGTTGAAATATGTAAATTCATTTATGCTAATATTATAGGTTTTATCAACGAAAATATGATAACAAAAGATAAAAAGATAATTTTAACATTTTAATTAGTGGTAGCGGATGACATCGGTGGTGTGGACAATTATTATGGATGAGGAGAGCAGTGGTGGTGGTAGATGACAGTTGTGGATAAATAAAGTGGTGACAAGAGATGAGAGTTGCTCTACAACTACGTCAACATTGACATAGTTACCCAACATCCCTTTTACCACTTTGCATTGATATTAGTGTCAACGCAATTGTCGAGTGGTGAAATGGCTATGTTATTTTGCATATGTGTTGGTGCTAATGTAGATGCCGAACAATCCTTTCGTCTCTCGACAACTGAGTCAATGTCGATACAGTTACTAAGCAGCAAAAGCGTCGCCAATACAGATACCGAGTGGCCCTTTTATCGGTGTTAATGATGATATAGATGTAGAGTGACAAAAGGATCGCTCGATAACTACGTTGGTATCGATGTAGATGCATAGCGGTCCTCACCTTTTGTAGCAACTCTCTTCATCCACAATAGCCACCTGCAGGCCTCAACAGCATCGTCGTTCACCACTACCAACTAAAATGTTAAAATTATTTTTTTATATTTATTTTTATATTTCTATTAATAAAACTGATGATGCTAGTGTAAATGAGTCTAGATGTTTTAATTTCATCAATATAGGATATCAATATAAAGTTATCTAACTATATATGTTAATTTATAATTAGCATAGTTATTTAAAACACTTTAGCCATAGTTATATAATTAGTATAGAGGCTAGAATGCTAAAGGTATCTAACTATAAATGATAATTTATAATTAGCATAGTTATATAGCACACTTGAGCCACCAAACAACATGATGTTGGATAAATGAAAATTTATTGGCAAAAAAAAAAGAGATTTCTATTTAAGGACAAATTCCAAATGAGGCAGATGATGGTAAAATAGTTACAAAATATTATTACTTGTAACTTGCAAACCAAGTCTGGATTTGTTTTGTGAATCCTTTATTTGTATGTGAGATATCTGAAGAAACTAACTATAATGCCTTAATAATGACATTCCCTTTTCATTTTGCATGAAGTAAAATATATTAATACTTCAAAACTTCTGCCAACAAAAGGCTAACATATATGTTTTTTTTAATCATAGAATAACAATATATGATAGATGAATTCTTCTCGCTGTTGAACTTGAAATTATAATTTAGCTTCACAATAAGCTTGTAGTGAGTAACATACTAAAGATATCTGCTACCCAGAAAGCTTATGCATATAATTAGACACGCTAAATCCGTATCAACGAAGAAGAAGAAGAAGAAGAATAAGTCAACTACATGTTTATAGACATGCTGTATCCGCCATTGTTCCTTGGTAACATCACCTTAGTTTAGTATGTGTTTGTTGGCAGAGAGACCCCATTTCACCTGTAACCACAAAGCGGGAGCCAAAGCCATCTCCACCACCTTTCTTCCCTCTCTCCTCCACAATGCATGTTAAGAGAGAGGAGTCGTTCTCTTTACCTTCTTTTTCTTGTAAGAATCAGCTTTAGTTCGCCATCAGTGAGATCGGAATGTAGCACTTTGTTCATCGCCATCGAGCATGGGGAGAAGAACACCGTTTCCTCCCGATGCCATCCACCCGGCACTTGCCTTGTTCCTCGTCGTCGCATGGGTCGCGGCCACGATGACCGTTCTTCTCTCCCTCTGTGCTACATGCAATCGCAAGTCCTCGACCAAGTCTTCGTCTGGGTCTCCACGCTCGCCACCGTCGAATGAGGAGCAGAAGCCGGCAGCTGAGGCAACGGCGGCGCAAGCCTCGGAAGAAGAGGAGGAGAAACCACCACCGCAGGAGGCGCAGGAGGAGCGAGTGACGGTCATCGAGATGGCACCCGACGTCGCGACGCACGGGCCCCTCCCCCCGACCGTGCTGCCGGCGTCGGCCTCGAAGAGGAAACTTTCCCTGAGCTTCAGCAGGGGGCTCCCGGACAAGCTGAGGGCCAGCAGGAGAGAGCGGAAGGGGGGAGATGGGGAGGACACGATATGGAAGAAGACCATCATCCTGGGGGAGAAGTGCAAGGTCGGGAGCGAGGAGGAGGAGGAGGAGATGGTGGTGGTGGACGAGAACGGGAACCGGCAGAGGTCCTACCGCCCGAGGTCGCCGAGGTCGCAGCAGACGTCTCGGAACAACTCGTTCGCGTACCCCGACGAGACGCCGTCGTGACCGGCCGGCAGCAATGGTTTTGGAGGCGCCGCATCTCCCGTGCAAATGGTGATTCCCTTTGAGACGCTGCATGCTGTCATCTTCCTTCTGACATGACAAGCCAACATAATTGGTGGCGTAGATATGATGGATCGAGAACGCCTTCCTCTTAATATTTCAAGAACAAAGCAAGCTTCTTCACTTTTTATTCGTGTTTTGCATCAATTATTTATTTGCCTTTTTATGGTGGTGAACCAACCAACCACCGAGATTGCGACTGTTCATTATTGTAGCCTTCTAATGAATGCTTTCATCAGACCCTTAAAATTCTCTATTAGTTTCTTTTTTATTGGAGTTGCCACATCTAAATCAGTGTCCAAAATCTCATATTCCAATTAGTTAGTACATCTAAATTAGTTAGTGCATTATTACACAAATGATAAGCTTATCTCATATTCGGAGTCCATATACATCATTTGATATAATAACAAATTTTCAATTAAAAAAATTTTCCTATATGCTGTAGTTTGTGGGACAAGTAAATGTGGTGCAAATCCTTTCTGATCTCCATCCACCTCTCTTGACCAATTTCAATCTGAACATGTTTATAAAATCATCATATACTTTGTTGGTGAGTGTGTCTAAGAAATAACTTGAAAGCATTGTAATTATGTTCCTTGTTTTGATGTGTCTGCTGTCCATATATTATTTATGAAGGCCCTGTTCTTATTTTTTTTCTATGCTAATTTCTTCTCTCCCAACACTGAATAGTTTCCTGTGTCCAAGTTTTGCACATCTGTTATCCATCAGAATTTTAGAAAATGAGTATGATTGTGTTTGTCAGAAAGAATCCAATCCAATTCCTGCAAAGACATGGCTAACAATCACCTGTAGAAGTTTGGTAAAAACTGCTCTTACTTCTTCAGTAAATGCAGGACACAAGTGGGTTGACCACTCTCATGATAGAGAGAATACATGAGTGAGATTTTAATTAGGCCCATGGCTTTATCCTGAATCATACTTGAGAGGATGTGCACACGGTTGCTGGTGATCACCATCACATTTCTCATCTTTTAGAACTTTCCACCATTGTCCAGTAGGCCAGGCTGAGAAGTAGAGCTGTAAGCACAAGGAAAAGGCTCCATGGAAGGTTAGATAGAAGAATACCAGCAGCCTGTTGACTCCATCATCACCTCTCCACAATGCATCAATCTACCAGTGTTAAAAAGAAGTAAAACAAAACATGTGAGGTAATAAAGTTAATCAGTTGGATTCTCAGAGTTCATGAAGGCCTTAAACACAGCCGTCGCCCATCCGAGTATTCACCATCAATCTACAAGAGAATTACAGGAAAAAAGAAAAATTCACCATATAGAAAATTCAGCCAAAAAAAAAAGGTTGCATGCATGAGAGAACAAAGTAGCATATAATTTAGCAAACGATCACAAGTTTTCGGGACTCCTAATTAATGAGTCGTCTTAAATCCGACGTGTATACATGCATATCATTTCCTCCTTTTTGGCATCAAAGTAAAAGGTTTATCCAGCCAACTTCACCATTTGTCTGTCGGCCATGAAAGAGACATCCTGATGTTTTCTATGAGAGATACACAATGGATTACATTCTTTTCCATGTTTGATGGATCAGCCAAAGTAATATCTGAACGCGATTAGCTTATCTCGATTCATCAATTGACATGGCAGGAAGTGGATGAACCAGATAGAATTTAAAGGAATAATCAGGTTTCTTTATTGCTCGCTAGATCAGCAACGTGATGAGCAACAAGAAAAGCACGAAAGCCATGTCTTTTGGGCAGCAACTGGTTCTTCTTTTGGAGGCTCTGCTTCTTGACGCTCTGTCTGCGGTAGAGGCTGCTCGAGCTGTTCCTTTTGAAATGCAGGACGCACTGATTCTTTCACAGACCCATTTCTTCCCTCAGCAGTCAATCTGACACAGCCAGGTGATCACTTTTAGAAGAGGAAAAAGCTATTTGACGCAGATATCTAAATTTCATAGCCAGGTCATCCCAGATGCATCAAATAGAAAAAATTGATCCTAACAATTCCCCCTTAAGATGCTACATTGAGCAAATGCAATAACAGCCGCAACATATAGGCAAAGCTTAAATTGTATCAGATTCTGTATGTCTAGTTGTGTTTCATAAGGATTACGATGATAATAATGGACCCCACAACCATGCTACTTTCAGATTGTGAATGCATGTCAACTCAATGTAATCATATGTACATTTATAAGCATCAGTTTTATGACGGAGGGTGAGAGAAGTACATACATTGGAAATGCAAAAGAACGATAGCTGTTCACACTGCCACCATCAGAAAACTGAGATGTGCTATCGGAATGACGAATACCATCAGTCGCATGAGATTTGTCATTTTCAGCATGCTCCTCGATAGTTGTCTTTAAAACATCATTCTTCATGGCTTTATCATTTGCTGCTTCGCATTCAGCTGTTTGTTGTAAACCCGGTCCTGCTCTGCTTTTTGTGGGGGTAGTGTCAGCCATGGGAGAAATTGGAGGATAACCGTCCAACTGGCTACCATATAAGCCGGTCAGATCTCCAGACTTTCCCATGTGGATACTGAACAACGATTCATTAGAAGCCACGCTCCATTCCATTGGTGTAGTGGACTTTGTCCTTGCGAATACGGAAGAAGGTATCCTATTTGGATCAGGGACATCTGATCTATACATTGATTGAACTGGAGGAGACTGCTTTGTTCCAGCATTGCCAAAATTATCAGATCCAGGAGTACCATTAGAATCATTGGAAGAGAATGGTATTTCTGTTGGCACTCTACTTGAGCCTAGACCTGCTTCTACTTGTGTATTTCCCACACGAAGTGGAGGTCGCAAGTTGTTTCTTTGCATCTCATGAACAACTGCCATTGGCTTGCCAAGCTCACTTGCATCTAACTGGAAGAATTCCTCCTCTGATGAAGTGCTTGAAGAAGAGGAATTCGAGCATGATCTTTCTTTCACAGTTTGAGGATTAATTGCCGGCTTGGGCAGATCAGGGTTATCAACCTTGACACCGGAAACAGCCTTTTGATGCTCTTGACTTGCATTGTAATTTTCAGAACTTTCTCTCCCATGTTCAGAATCCATAAGCAATGTCTGAATCAGGTCTTAAAGTTCCACATTACAGCATCACGCAAATATTTCTGTTGAAAATTTTAAAAAAAAAAAATTATTCTCTTCTAACTTGTAGATGAAACCTATAAATGCTTAATGAGACAAGAAAAGGCTAGAGAATGTAAATAAAAACTTTTTTGGTGCTCATTGATCATAAAGCAAAAACAGCAGTAAAAAGTTACCAAATTGATAACAGATAAGTGGCCTAGGATCATGCACACAGAATCACAAAACATGAGAAAATGTGTTGCCTTTCGCATGTGACTGTAGTGTCAAAATTATTGAAAATTTGAAAATGTGTTGCCTTTAAGAACTAACTGAGATAACTGATGAATCTATTCTAAAGAAGTCACTAATTTATCATTCAGCTGCTTCTAAATGCACAATATCAACCCTCACAATTCTTTCCCTAGTTCACAAAAGCCACATAGTTTTGTAAACAAAAGGGCGTACCTAGTGCACGAGGCCCCCGCCAACGTGGGATACGGGGAGGGTCAATGTGCATAACCTTACCTTCAAATATTTAAAGATGCTACTTTCGTGATTTAAACCCTGGCCTCCCAAATATATAGTGCCCTTTCTTTTCTCAGCACGTAAAAAAAAAAAAAGGAAAAAGAAAAAGAAAATGCAAGATGTAACACTTAGAGGAAGCATTTAAAAGGAAAATATGTCTGGAATTACAACAGATAGAGATCAATGAATACCTAACATGGATCAGATGGACCACCTTATATTATCATTAATGAATTGGAAATGGACTACCCACTGGTGGCAGATACTCATGGATGAATTTTTCTAAATCCAACTACCAAAGCATCTGACGACTCCGATCATCTTACAAATAAGAAACTTTTGAAACAAAGCCCAATATGAAGTCCATAAATGCTTCATAACAGAGGTTGCAAAATACAGGCATGAAGTGTGTTGTGATATAAGAAATTCAGAAGATCATAGAACAGACAGATAAAACGATGCAATCTGTGCACTTGCAAGAGCACATATGGCGACTCTGACGATGCTAAGTAAGGGAGGCTTGAGTATATTATTGAGAACGCAAATCTATTGATCTTTATTTAAGCTGTTGAAGTTAGTCTAACTTTCGTTAATCAACACTTGATGCCAAGACAACTTCAGGTTCTCCATTTCGAGTTTGACTTGGGAGACAAGGACAAAGACGACAACCCACAAAGATAAAATATGAGATAACAGAATGGTAGCAGAGTTTGCATCGATAAAGAAAAGGCTTCTGATGTCTCTATAAATACTGATGGAATTAGAATTTGCTAAGAGTAAATGATTTCAAATCCAGAAGGCACCAATGACGATCCAAAATATGACTTGGATAACCCAAACTCCACACATTTCTTTGATTTAACTTCTGCAAGCCTGAATTCTCAGAATTTTACACTATATCGGTTTGACCTCTGATTTAATGTTACGAACAACCATTTTTTTCCTTTGATCATGATTTTGCAAAGGATTCAATCAAGAACATCTTAGAAGTGCTTCAACATCAATGAACCGCCCACCAAGGCACATTGTGAATGGATCAAAGTATGAAACCTTACCCTCTTGACACCCAGCTAGAAGCAATCTTATCGTGGCACCAAGGCTTGTTGCTTGCCTATTCGAGGTATCTTATAAAGTAGATTTTTTGAGACATACGAAATCATAAAATCAATATCAGATGAAAACCTTTTTTTTTTTTTGCAAACTAAGATACTTTGAAGATTATAGAGATCGAGAGAGAGAGAGAGAGAGAGAGAGAGAGATTTCCAGAATCAACACAAAAGAAGTATGAGTTGATAAGAGTCGTAAAAAAAAAAAAAAAAAAACACCATACGGTATGATTCTACCAAATAAAAAGGTAATAAAAATCTCAGAAGGGCTGTAAAAGGTACCTGGAACGGAGCCTGATTCAACAAAACAATGACAATAAGCGAAAAAAGAAAAGACAGTCCTTCCTCCTCCGCCTTCCC
The DNA here is from genome assembly GCA_021527575.1 of Ensete glaucum. NCBI lineage: Eukaryota > Viridiplantae > Streptophyta > Magnoliopsida > Zingiberales > Musaceae > Ensete > Ensete glaucum. Next base: position 43,553,573 of record CM038558.1, read on the forward strand.
TCTCTGAGGAAAACAGAGCAGAATGACTGCCTATAATTGGCAAAGAAGAACGATAAGAACCTATTGGAAACGAAGCCGAGAAGAAAACCGAAACTTTACCCAAAATAGTGCGAAGACACGCTCTTGCAGAGCGCAAAACACGGGATGCCCTCCGCGGCCAACCATCGAACCACACCGCTTCTTGGTTCTTCCCCTACGTTTCCTTTCCTGAGTCCATTCATGCGACCAACAGCGACCGTCCTCCAAATCATCCCGCCACCTCCGGCCATCGTAGGTCGGTTTGGTCCGTTTGTAAATAAGCAAACCATCAAGGCCGTATCCGGTCCATATACGATTTATTGGGCATAAGCCAGTCTGGCACACTACCCTTCGTGGGCCATTGGACCAGTCCAAAGAGTGTATATATATATATACATATATCCATTGGGCCCAGCAGCATCACCGTCTCTTCCTTCCTACTAAGTGATTAATACAGCATAGCAATCGGTTTGCTCAAACCTACAACCAAAGTTGCAAATGAAGTGTTTAACACCTTACTAATTGACTGTGATCACTGGGCACAGATTCTTTTAATGGGGTGTTATGTTTCAATCGGGTTCTCTGAGATGATAGCAGCGGCCGACCGGGTGGGTTTTTGGGAACCAACATGAGAGCGCCACTGCGGCACAACCATCAAAGAAGAAAGCACAGAAAGAAGAGCCCTCAATTGAAGGATGGCGAGCCCATTCACCACTCCAGACACTGATTCACGATGGCCAAAAGCATTGCGAGCCACAATGACATCGTCTGATGAACTTTTTGGTCACTAAGCATTTTTATTGCTCCCAACCCAAAAACTTTTAATTCCTCCAACACGAGGCCGGCGTTGACATGAGCCACAATGACATCTAGACAGTAACAGTTTGGTGTTTTCCTGTTATCTATCAACCTCAGAAGCAGCAGCAGGAAACTGGATACATATCACTGAACCAATGTAATAACTAACCTAAATGCTTAACCTTTCACTGCAGCCGAAAGGTCTCCTTTTTGCAGTTGAAAAAGACTTTGCAACAATTCAGGAATATTTAATGCAGCAATCGTACTTAAAGACACCCAAAAACGGTCCCCATGGAAAGCTATTTAGAAAACGGTGCTGCTCAAGTGTTACATTGCTAGGTTCTCATATGACAGACAGTTCACCCAGCATATTTATGGGCTCTCTTAGCAGCAGTCTGCATACTTACCATTGGTCCGATAATCCAAATTGCAAGACATCATAAGAGTAACTCTTAAAACACCAAAGTGCCAGAATTGATTTAAGTCCTAGATATTTGCCTGAGCAAGGTACAGACCTGTCCTACGGATGACTTTTAACAGACTTCAAGTTGGGGGTGCCTTGCTCACAGTTGCACCAGTTGAAACAGCAGGTGCTGCAGCAACTGCGTCATAGGTCCCATGTGCAGCATTGTCATTAGAGTATGCAGGAGGCTGTGAATAGCCACCACCAGCATAAGAGTCAACATATGATTGTTGCTGTTGCTGACCATAACCTGGCGGGTTATGCGTTTGGACTCCATACGACTGTTGTTGCCCATAACCAGATTGTGAGGTTGGAGGTTGACCATATCCCGATTGCACCGGAGCACCCTGCATATAGCCAGATGGAGTAGACAGAGCCTGTTGTTGACCCTGTCCATAAACAGCCTGAGTACCTGGCGGCTTCTGGACCGGAGAAGGCTGCCCATAACTAGGTGCCGCTGCTTGGCCATATCCAGTCATCGTGGAGGGTGGTTGACTCCCATATCCTGGCTGTGATGTTGGGGGAATGCCATATCCAGACGGCGATGTTGCCTGGGCAGGATAGCTAGCAGTGCTATTATTTATTGGTTGACCCGTGTACCCTTGGAGATCAGAAGGTTGACTTGATGGAGCTTGTTGAGCTGGGGGTGCTTGAGCAGACACACCCTGAGCACCATATGCAGCAGCAGATCCATCCTGAGGGACGTTACTCATTGATCCATAGCTAGGTGTCGAACCATAGTTCTGCTGATCATACCCGGTCTGCACATTTGGTGCAGGCTGAGAATATCCGGTTTGAGGTGCAGGAGCACTATAACCACTAGAATATCCATCCTGTCCATAACTTTGTTGTTGGCCAACAGTTGTCTGAGAGTAAGCAGCATCACCATAAGACACTTGTCCATAGTTGTAACTTGTGTTTCCAGCAGGTGCAGAAGATGCACCGTAAGGCTGTTGCTGCTGCTGGGATTGTTGGTTGTAGTAATCATATCCAGTACCTGGTGCAGTTTGCTGACCAGGCTGATTGGATGTTTGGTCCCACCCAGAAGAGAAACCAGTAGACGAAGGTGGAGGATATCCCGCGTAAGGTGGCTGAGGTACATTATACTGAGGTGGTGGACCGGGATAAGCTCCTGGTGGCATGTAACCATAACCGGGTTGCTGCATGGGGGGTGTGCCAGCAGGACCCCAACTTGTTTGAGGACGAGGTGGATGGTAGCCTTGCTGAGGATACCCTCCAGCCATAGCTGGATTCCTGACACGATTCTGCATGTACATTAATACTTAAAAGTGAACTTATGTAACTATTGCATGCATATAGCACAAAAAAGAACATCTGAGTCAAACAAAGAATTTAACAAAAGCACAATAAACAAAGATAATTATGAAGCACTGTGACGAATGATACAAACAGTTGATTAAAATGAGGAAGGCCATCAACTTACCATACCAGGAAGAAACAATTTCAAGGTACATTGAATGCTCACCTATCTTCTCTTCACATGAGAACCTAATGGACTAGCAGCAGTCGACAAATCTAGACAAATAGTCTGAACAAAAGCAACATGTAGTGCCACAGCTAACAAAAGGTTTCAAATTTGAGGCAAAAGAACTATATCAGAGTGGCCTAGTTGCAGCCAACCGATTCCATTCGATCAGTTGATAAAGATAATGGAGATTAAGATATTCAACATGATAGTCTAATATGAAATTATACAAGGGATGCACCTTGCAAAATTCTCATCAGGAAAGAAACCATTACTTCTGGGTTAGTTCTCAGAAAGCACATACTACATATAAAACATACAGCAACAGTGGCTGCCAAATAAACAAATATGACAAGAAGAAGGTCCTACAGCCAAGGTACACTAGCACAAAATATACGAGGTTAGCCCAGGTAACAAACAATGCAAAGAAAAATTGCTTGCAGTTGATGAATGTTAAAGTTTGAAAACAAAGATCAAATATATTTAGATGAAAGCAAAACATAAGAATGTATACAAATTGCAGCAGCCCAAGTTCTAGGAAAAGCTTGTAAACCATGGAAGTAAGGCTTTTCAAATTTACACATAATTGCATCTTAAAGTAAAAACATAAGCATTCTAAAAAAATGTTAAAAGTTGCTTGCAGTTCATCAATGTTAAAAAAAGTACAAAATGAAGATCAAATATATTAAGATGAAAGCAAAACATAAGCATGTTGACAAATTGCAGCAGCCCAAGTTCTAGGAAAAGCTTGTAAACCATGGAAGACTTTTCAAATTTACACTTTTCTTTGTCCTGGAAAGCATTGTATTGCTATATGTGTCATTATGATGAAAAGATCACTTCAGCAAAATAATCTTAATAAGCATGTCCAAAACATGTAGCACACGAGTTCCAGGAGAAATTTGTAACATGAAATGAAGACTTTCTCAAATTTCCACCTTATAACCACATTCTGCTATTGTGCAGGAAAATGTGCAATTCCTATTTGTAATTTGTATACACTAAAGATTGCATGCAAGGAGGAAAGTTTGCTTGGACTGCGAAAAGATGTCACAAACAGTTCCCTTTAGAATGCCAATTTAAACCCAAATTAACAGAACAGGCCTCAATATTCAAGTCTAAACATTTTAAGCCATTTGCAACTGTCAATAAAAATACCTCTTCCTTTTATATCGTCTCCTCAAGCATCTGAACATGCAATGGCATCACATGGCGAAGGCATGCCTAGTGGTAATGATTTATTCACAGACTAGCAAAAATATTACAGTAGAAGACTCGAACATAAATTTTTACTTCAGAGATAAATCCTCTATGTTAGATAAAATTTAAATATATACCAATTTGTACAAAATTTAACACTCAGAAGATTTAGGCAAGAGTTTCTTGCAGTTATAAATAAAAAGGGAAGCTCCGTGTGGAAAATTAATTTCCACTTGATTTCAATGACACAGACCATGCGTTAAGACCACTCAGCCTGCAGTTCGCCCCCACAAGAAGAGGGGATCCCAGAGTTTGAAATATTTCCAGATCCAACCGGAGAACAGAGGACCAACACTGTTATAACAAATATTTTTGGAGTTAAAGTATACAGTTTAGTAGTGGTTATTATAACATCAAATGCAGGGTAAGACTACAAAACATAATCAAATGACACAAAGAACCTCGAGCTTCATCATGAAACGAAGACTAGAAAACAATTCCAATAACCATCCAGAAAGCAATTAAGCTTGCAGGATCCCTCTATACATTAGCTAACAATTACATGAAATTGAAGCTCAATACCATACCAGTGACAAGCCAACAAAGACCAAAATGGAATTGCCTACACCCTCGCACAATGTTGGAGCACCAACACAAGCTACACTCCTACAATTACCATATTTCTCAAAAAGCAAAGCTCAAAACAAGAAGTGTAAGTCAGAATCCATCCTTTCATTCAATACCCAAAAGATTGGCCAGAACATTTAATCTGGGCAAGTCATACTAATATGATACATACATACGTGCATACATATATACATACACACACACACACATATATATACATATATGTATGATGTAAACCACATTAGAATACGAATCCAACAAGGATATAAATAAAATAACTGAACAGGTTCAGAAGTCAACAAATAAGCAAAGAGAAGCAAGAAAACTTCAACCTTAAGTATTACAGAATCAGAATCTCATAAATATGTGTATCCCAACATTAATAAGTCACGTGTTTATAAAAATTTGAGAATTTGGTAAAACAAAAGCAATGGACGTGGAAAAATGGCAGGTGTCTCAAAATTATGTTCCCTTGTCAATTTGGTAAGACAAATTATAACTACTCTTTTGGATAGTGAAACATTTTTCAGATTGTAAACAATTACAAAACCAATATCTGCATTGTCAGTACTTGTCAAAATATCATGATGTAAGTGTAGCCCCAAGTTATTGTGCACTCCAAGATTTTGCACTGATCATTGTCTCAAATTGAAAAAGAAGTTAAAACAAAAGAAACTGATACAGGCAGAATAAAGTAGATGATAATCTCTACCAAGGATTTAACAAAATTCTGTTTTGCATTTTAGTTGCATAAACAGTCAGTATGATGCTACCGTGCATCTTAAATTATCTTCAATAAGAAAGTCATTACAGGAAATCTATACAAATCTTGTAAAATAAGGAATAGCAAACAAGCATGATCTTTCGTCCATTGACTGGTCTAGAGACGATGCAACAACCTCAAATGTAGAATTTTATTGTTCTAGCAGTGATTGCTGTACTGCCTGAAATGGTATGGTACGAGCTGTACATACCGATATAGGCGAGGACCAAAACGTGGACTGCCACGTTTCAAGTGGTCCAATTAAAATACTAAAAAAAATCAAAAAGTGGTGGACACCAGTCCATTTCAGTTAAAAAAGAAAAAAATAAATTAGGACTTGCAAACGCAAGCCTTCTTCTCGCGTACGATGTCGCAGCACTCGCGATTCCCACTTCGCCACTGCAGCAGCCCTGCCTCTTTGCCGCTGTGATGCTACCGCTGTTGCTGCACTTCTTACTTCTTTCTTTTTCTTCCTCTGATCCTCCACCGTCCCTTCCTCTTCACCCTCCTTTTCTTCCTCATTGAAGCACCAGTATGCATTGGCATACTGTGTGTCAGTACATCGGTACAAACTGGTACATCCCGTTCCGACAGACTGCCGAAACTGGTCCAGTACCCGAAAAGGCAAACCTTGGTTCTAATATCCAGATAAGAACCAAGGACTTAGCTAGAATAGTGTTATCCAGTTAGAGAATCCTTAATTTCAAAAGTCAAAAACATAAGGACCATAGCATATATTAGCCAAGAATATTCATAGTGGAAGCAAGATTCCTGTCAAGCTGAAAACGATAGAAAATCTAAAAATCAAATTATACAAAACCTCTGCTCTGTCACTTATTACAAAGAGAACTTATGTCACCAAAGAAAACACCTTATTACAATGAATGAAATACTTGTTTGCAACAAATGAAATAACCCTTCACACAAGCAGAGCACAAACTTCTTTCTTATTAACTTTCCTCACATTTTCGTTTTATATTTCAATTTTTCTAAACTGTGCCACTCTTTTCACTTGAATTTTTTATAACAAGCTACTAAACAGCAGAACTGCAATGATTATGTATCAGCAGAGAACTGTAGAGGTCAAATTTTGCTGCATTTTAGAATAAGTCTGCCTGTGCCTTTACAATGTCACTAGCATCAGTTCAGAAGTGCATCTAAAAAGTGTAGAATCTTGCGTGCTTCAGCCACCATTTATTGTTCTTTTAAGGGGGGAAAAAATCAAAAGTGCAACAAGGAGACTTAAGCTTTATGGAAAAGAGAGAAAGAATATGAAAATCCAAAATGTTAATATGAATTTTATAGTCACATTCCATCCTTACCAGACGGTGCCAACCATTACTTGATGGTTTCAGTGCAAACAGGTATACACACTTGGCCATTTCACTCAGATCGGTCCAAGGCACTACTTACTGCTCAGTATACCTATCGTATAGCAATAACAAGTTTGTATCAGGAAGTATCAATACCTGAATCTGACAACAAGAAAACCCAATACACAAGGCACCTTCCAATGCAGGAAGTACCATTATTTGAATCCTATAATTCCTAAGCTTCTCTCCAAATCCCCTCTTACTGCTGCCAACCTCCCCTTCCTTAATGCCGTTGTTCGCTGTTGACCACCATGCCAACAGGGGCAGCACCACTTTTCTCCTAACTAGCTGCTACCCTCCCTGTCCCTCGCTGCTCATCATGTTCCCCACTGCTATATTCAGACACACTACCAACACCACCTACCACCACCCACCATCGCTCGCCTTTCGTCCACCACTGCACCATCCAGCACAGACTCAAAACTAAAAATAGTATAAATTGGTGTACAATACACCAAATTTTAATATTTGATGTGAAGATTGTCACTGCAACATGTCGAGCAGAGAGCATAAAGATCAACCTACTAACCAAATCAAAAAACTAATGGAAAGAGCAAAAGGGAACTGCCAAAAAATAGACTACAAGTACAGCCATTTACTCCAATAAGAAAAGATATACAAGCACTACACTCAAGAAAGCACAATTGTATTGCAGTAGGAATGATGGAAAAGAAATAAACAAAAGATTAACAGAATCATATTTCTTCTGACAACAGTTTCTAGGTATGGTTCTATGATTAACATGGAAAATACCTCAAAATATAAGAAACTAAAGTACCTTTAATAAAGACACAACTAAGATGTACATAACCAAAACAAGATAATTGCAATCTTTTAAATGGAATGTAACCACGTGTTCTAACAGAAGTAAACAAAGAAAAATGAAATGAAGAAAACAGTGTTTCTTTAATAGATACTGATTAAAAATAAAAAGTTCTTACTTAAGTGTTATGCTGGAATGTAGAACCAAGAACCTGTATATGTTACCAAAACTTAACAGGACAAATACAATAAATAATAAAAGGCGTCATTTGGATAGCTTAGTCAATTAATGGCCCAGAAATATACGTTCTAACATAAGCCTTATTTACAACCCGGTGTAACTGCATAACCACTTGTCGAGAGTTATTCAAACAGCATATGACATAGAATGAGCCCTGGCAGGACTGATAAGATATTTCAAAGGTATAGACAGAAATTCAATCAGTTTAAAGTACAATATAGAATCCTGGAACATATATCCAGCTAGCAAAGTTCCTTTTTAAAGATGGAAATTCTGGATTATCATACCTCACTAATAACTTCATTGACCAACTGTTTTGCTGCTTCAATCTGCTCCGTTGTGCCATCTATATACACTGTTCTTTCGGTTGAGGTATCACCAGGTGGCAGATGCAGAGGTATCACCTACAACCAAATATATCAAGTTTGTTACAGTTATACCACAGATGCAAAAAGATCACTTAAAATCAAAATGCATCATTTAGCATAATATTGCAAGCAGCAAAGCAGCAGCAGAGGCCAACATCAAACCCTCGAGACTTTAAAAGAACACAAACATACAGAAGCTAAACAGCTTTGAACTTAACAGCCATTACTTGTTTATATAAAAAGGAAGCCAAGACACAAAAATATAGATAAGGGTGTTCTTAGTTCTGAGGTGTAAAAATAACCAAGGATCAGAAGCAAATGCAATGAGTCAGATAAAACTTCACACCTTGCTAAAATACAAAACCTATCAAACAGTAGAGATTCGATCAGATCATTGATCATTAAGAACAGTTATTCAAGGACACATGTTTTGTGATAAGCATGCCTGGTATGATGGTGTGCAAAATAACAAGGACTCGAAGCAAATCTAATGATAATTTCTGAAAAACAACACTACACTGTCATGACTTCAAGATTCAATCTCTGTACATGATAAACAAGGAGTTGAAATGACATCAAATAAATCCAGCAAAAGTTCCAAAAAGTTCTCAATCTAAACAACACACAAAATAAGCACCTCTGAGAAAGTAATTTAATAACTAATCAGATATTGTAAGCTTGATTAATACGTTATAAGGTTAAAACTTATCAACCTGCTCATTGTGAATCACCTTAAACATTATGATTAGTTAAAAAAACATTTTCCATTTGACTAGTGAACAAATCTCCTAAGCAGAACCAAGGATGTATTTGGCATCGCATTTGTTTTATTTACTTTAAAAATAAGAATTTCAAACAACACTTATGTTCTCTTGATGATTCTTTATTGTTAAAATTTTTGGCTGAATTACAATTTTAGATTTTTTAGATACCAAATTTCCCATTATAATTTCCTTTCCCTGCTTAAAAATGATGCCCTACTTTCCTCTAAATCATATTAGCTAATAATAGTCGCATGCTTTCTTTAAAAAAAAAAATAGTAGAAGTTTCTCACTTTGGATATTTAGAAAAAAATTAACAACTTCTATAACAATAAACAAAAATAAGTGGTGAAAGCGAAATTTGAATCCCAAGATCTTGTGATAAATTGTCAAAATCCTTACTAGCTAAGTTACCTGATACCTTCAACAAAGAAAATTTATCATAGATATTTTTAACATGTTACTTAAAAATAAATTCAATGCTAAATGCAACCTAAAATTCTTGATTACTGCATTTTTTGCAAGATCTAAGCTTTGATTGGAAGATGAATGACACTAAAAGAAGAAGATAACAATCAACGAAGACAACAATACTATTTACCTGGATACGTGCACCAGACCTAGCTTGCATATTTTTGATAGTCTCACCACCTTTACCAATCACCAGCCCAACCTGAAATAAAAGATCAGAACTGCAGAATCAATTCAAGGAACAGGTCTAATCCAATTATATCAAATACTCTTTACCTTGTTGTTTGGAACTTTCATTTGAAATTGCTCTGCACCTGGTTGAACACCACCATGTTTCCGAGCCGCAATGACACCAGAAGCCCCAGCATCAGCCTAGGTTTTTACATAAATTACAATATAACAGGAAAATACATTAGCTACCATACTAATCATTCTACCTATAACGGACACTCCAATAGTACCTCAGCAAGCACATCATTAATTAATTGCTCGGCCCGACTAATCTGTTCAGAAGTACCCATAAGTTCTACTGATCTAGTCTGTGAATTAGGATCTGCATCCATGTCTCTAGTTACTTGAATCTTTGCTCCTGATTGAGCTTGAAGATATTTAATCGTCTCTCCACTTTTGCCAATGATTACACCAACCTAAGACAACCCACAACATTGAAGCAAATACAGAATCTTCAGTAAAGTCATATACACACAAATGTGTTACTTAATATTTTGTCACATGGTATCTAGATAACTAAAGCCAGCACATGAGCAAGAGGAAAGCATACCCTTCCATTCGGAATTTCGATCTTTTTGCTTGAACCTTGATAACCATACACGGGAACTGACTGGGAAGCCATGCCAATTTGAGAAGGTATTGGCTGATTTAGAGGCTTCTGTGTGTGGTCTGAAAACATGGAAAAGTCAGGCACCAAATGTCAGAGTTAGGGAGAAGGCAAATATGAACGATAGAAATTTTCTACTATAAAAAGATGATTCAAAATATATGCCATTATTTAGTGACAATTATCAAGTATGAAGCAAGGGTAAAATAATTAAGTATATAAATCAAACAATTAAGCTTACTTAGAAAGCACAAGATCTAAGCACAACTGACCTTAAAGTTCTAACTAGTATTTGCAAAAATCATCAGGGATATAGAGATCTAGATTTGGAACCTTATAATGTTTTTTGAGAAGGAATCATGGACTCATTTTACAGTTGATTTTTATTCATCAACATGGTAGAATTTGGCAGATACACTTTGCTAGAATTAGATCATGTGGAAGAAAGTGTTGATTTTTAATCAACATTTGATTTGTATACTGCATAAAGATAGGTTTTTGCAACATGAAAAGTCTGTGTTTAAAAAATTAAATGCATATATATCATCTAACCATTTACTGCTAGCATTTAGTGACAGCACAAGATTTATATCTTTCATGACTTATATTGCATGTTCAAGCGGAGTGCAATGGTCAGTCTATATAGGATTGATTCAAACCTAATCTACATCAGATTAATTTAAACTGATTCATCATGGCTGAGAGATTTTATAACAGCACTAGGCACATTTTTCAGATATTTCTAGGGCTTAAGTTGCATGTTCAATAAATGCCCACAGCCAGGTTGATTTTTCCTCACTTAGTCAACTGAAGATTGAGATAAACAATCCCAAAACCATAAAAAAAAACGAACAAACAATAATCTTGGTCAACAATTTTAAAGGATATAGATGTTTCTAGGGCTTGGCTTGCATCTTTAATCAAGGCCCGCAACCAGGTTAATTCTTCTACAGTTTAGTCAACTGAAGCCCCTAAATAGATAAATCATAAAGAACAAAAAGCAACCAACAAATAATATGGGGTGAGAATCTCAATCAAAATCTATTAATTTATGAAGTTTTGCAACACATGAAACAAACTGTTCATGATGGCAGCTGAACCATCAAGCTTGGCAGACTCAGCAAAGTTATGGCTGTTATTGACAGTAATTGTTCCTGCTTTGGCTAGTTCCAATATTTGAGACTCAAGTTGGCACTTCTTAGGTTACTTGTATACATTTGGCTCATCAAAATGAAGATTGTAATTGGTACTCACAGAAATATATGGCACAAATCACGAACACAAGCAGGAGGTTTTCTGTACAAACCAAGTATAACACAAATTCTACAAAAAAAAACATTAGCCATGATACATCCAGATCGTCTAGCAAAGCTTAAAATGATCAGAAAAATCTGATTTATATCTTCTTCAAATGGCATGAAGCAATAAATCAGAAAAAACACAACTTTCGTCACTAAAATAAAGAAACAATATGAAAAATAAATAAATAGTTTACTCAAAAAAATAAGCTAGAAAACTAGAGTGTTCTGTCTTTATACATGGGTTGTACTGAGAGAAATAGAGAGCATAAATTTTGAATTGGTTTAATATATGATTATCATGATACAAAAACACTGGATTGAAAACCACGAACATCAAGAAACAACACAATAAAGCAAAAAAAGCAAAGAAATATGAACTCCACACCATAAAAACCGTAACCCTCAACCTGTTGGACCTCAACTTCTGAAATCTTGCTGATGTCGAAGATGGAAATGGTCAAGGAATCAAAGAATAGGCATATTGGTGTGGATTGTATCACATGTTCTCAAACTGGCTAAATCCTTAAACCGATCGCTTTAGAAATTGGGCAGGGCAGGATGAACAGTTTGTATGGTTTCATCAGATTGTGAAATACACCAGCTCCTATCATGTGAACATATCAGGCCAAGGGGCAGTTACCATTCAACCTCGTTCGACTGGCCTCAGGAATACCAATGAAATCTTTAAATGAGAAAGTTGCCTAAAAGAGGGAATCTGCGGGAACAATGGAGGATTAATGCAGGCACATAACATGGAGAGGAGACACAACCAAGGATTTGGTCGTGAAACTGCCAACATGTTCCGTTCTATCCCTTATTGGTTGTTAATCCATTACCTGTGTTCACACCTCCTCTCACTAGCTCCTATTTTCGGGCTCTGTTTGCATAACAAGTTCTGGAGAAGAGAAAAAACGAAAGAGAGCAAGGAAGACGAAGGAAAACACAAACCCTTCTCTCGTTTGCTTCGCTAAGACATGAGAAGGGAGGCCCTTCATGCATGCTTAAAGATCAAAAGCCGAACCGATTGCCTGTGAAACCCTAAATCGAAGACCAAGAGGTTCACAAGAACGACACAATCAAGCACAAAGCACAAGAAATGCCAACTCAGTCTACACATCAGAACTGTGATGCCAAAGCTGTCAGAGGGAAGGGAAAAGATGCCCTAAGACATACAGATCCAGTACGACAACAATTACCGGTTGCAGAAGAACCGAACCCCTTGTCCCTCGAATCATCCGCACCCCCGCCGTTGTCGACCCTGGGGCGCTTGGCCTCGGCGTCGCTGAAGAGCCTCGCGGCGATTTCCTGGGCACGCTGCTTGGCGAGCTGGATCCCATCAAGGGGCGGCGGTACGCTGTTGTAGGACGGCGGTGGCGGGGGCCCGTCGGGGGACGGCGAGGCGATCGGCGCTGAGAAGCCCGTGGCCCGCCTAGCGGGCGGCGAGGGACCGGCACCGGCGGCCGGATCGTCGAACTTTCGCTTGTTGTCGGGTCGAGAAGAGTAGTGGAGTTCGTCGGCCATGGAAGGCGGCCGGTGTTGGCAGAGCTCGAGAGAGCAAGAGAAAGAGATAGACCGATATCGAAACCCTAAGCCGAGGGTAAGAGGGGCGAGTATTTATGCCGTGACTGCAGCCCGCCGCGAAGCGAATGGGGCGAGCGAGCCCGTGTGCAGCGGAAGAGCACGCTCAGATCGGTATGCCGTACCGGTTTGGTATTCGTATTCTGCGTCCGATCTAAAACGAACGGTTGCGATGTGATGCTCAAGAGTTCTGATTTTTTTTTTTTTTTTTTGGTGTTTGCACAATGTTTTGACCCGCGTCGGTAGCACTGCTGGGCTGGCGGTGCCACCGGCAGCAACTTATCTTAGTCTTAGGGCCGGCGGTAGAACCATTCAAACTTTTACTCTAAACCCTTCTCCTCCCTTCTTCCTATCTCTAAACCTTCCTCACAAATCTTTTCAAACTCTCCTTCCTTCATTTATTCGCCCCCTTCTTCATATGCCCTCCCCACAACCTCTCCTCCTCCCTCTTCTTCCTCCTCTCTTTCCCTAAAGCGCCGAGGACACTCGTCTCCTTGCTATACAAGAACTACTCAAACCCTTCTCCTCCCTTCTTCCTATCTCTAAACCATCCTCACAAATCTTTTCATCTTCCCTTCTTCCTATGCCCTCCTCGCAACCTCTCCCCTCCCTCTTTTACCTCCTCTCTTTCCCTAAAACCCACACTCATCTCCTCCCTTTACAAGAACCACTCAAACCCTTTATCCTCCCTTCTTCCTATCTCTAAACCCTCCTCATAAATCTTTTCATCCTCTGCTTCTTTCATTTATCCTCTTATCCTCCCTCCTTCCTATGCCCTCCTCACAACCTCCCCTCCCTCTTCTTCCTCCTCTCTTTTCCTAAAGCCCAAGGACGCTCATCTCCTCCCTCTACAAGACTAAGGATCTAAGAGTACAGTTTAAGCAATCCTCTTGGTGATCACAAAAAAAAAAGGGGGGCTAGACTACAAGGGTAACCCCTAAATCCTCCTTTCATTTCTCAATTTTTAGTTTATTATTGTGCTTATTTCTTGAACTGCATATTGTAGTATTCATGACACCTAGAGGATCCTCAAGGGACAAAGGAAAGAGGAGAATAGATGAAACCTAAGATACCACTCTTTTTGACTCATATGAACATGCCCTTAGATTTTTAAACTTAGAATCTAGGAACATCCATAAAGGAAAACATATAGATCTAGAAGATTTGGGTGATTTAGAAACAATTCAATGGTTCGCCAAGTTAGATGTCCTTCCAATTCTTCAAATCAGTGAACCTATCTATCCTAGACTAGTGAGATTATTCTATAATAACTTGCAAGTAGATGAACATGATAGAGTATCTATCCACTTATCTTTTAGGACATCACATACCTATTACTGATGGTACAATTTGTAATCTTATAGGAATTTCTGAAAAAATACGAGGTTGCTACTTTAGAGGACAATGGGATACCGAATCAGTTGGGGTTATATATTCTGAGGCGATTGGTACTATTTTTGGAAATCCGAACTTGTCTATTGTTCCGAAGAGTTGTGAGCATCTGCTACCATTTAACACAAAATTACTTCATCATATCATAATCAGTATTCTGCTTCCTAAACAATATCATCGGGATGAAATAAATATTATGGAAATAGGCATCATGTATTGGATTATGACAAGACGTGATAATTGCTTTGGATATCTGATACGTCAAAATATGATGAATATGTCTGACAAAGATATGATACTTCCATGTGGTGGCCTGATTACTAGACTACTACAAGCACATAACATAGTTATCCCACCAAATGAAGAAATTATAAAATTAGATAAATTCAATATCATCAACAGAAACCTATTAAGAAGATTGAGGTGCATTGTAATGAATGGAACTTGGACTAGATTACCCAGGAGAACTGATCCTCCCCCACTTGAGCCTGAACCAGAAATACCTAGCAGTCCTTCTCCTACTAGTCCCTTTGAGTCAAAACCTCTAGCAGCTTCAGCACCTTCTTCATCTTCTGTTTCCATAGCAGTCCGATTCGATCGTATTGAGCTTCGTCAAGACCAAATTTTGCTTAAAATGCAGCAGATTCGTCAGCAACTTGATACTCTTAATGCACATTTTCGTACTCAAGACCAAATTTCAACTGAAATGCAGCATATTCATCAGTGTCTCAATACTTTTGGTGCATATTTTCATACTCTATTTAGGCATTTTGGATTACCACCACCTAAGTAGCTTTTTTTTTTTCTCCTTTTTGTTGATGACGAAGGGGGATAAGTTATGATTTGATATTTGAATCATGTATGGTATGATGTACTTTGATGTTTTAAAATGATGATTTGAAATTTGAATCATGCATGGTAAGATGTACTTTGATGTTTTGAAATTATGTTAATTTGAAATTATACATGATTTTATGATGTATGTTATGATGTGAAAGTCACTCTTTCGACTTGAATTCAAAGGTTATCAATCTTTTGAATTCGAGTTTGTTTTATTTCAATATGGCATATAGATAGGGGGGGTCTAGTTAAAACTTTATTATCAATTGGTTGTCATCATAAAAAAGGGAGAGATTGTTGAATTTCGAATTTTGATGATGAAATCAATTGATGAAGTTATCATCTAATGAGCATTTAAGTGATGTAGGACTAACTTCGATTATAGAAAGGCAAATTGATTAAAGCAAGTGAATCAGACGTTGGGCCAGAGTGGATCATGTCAGAAATTTGGACGTCGAGCCGAAGGATTGGTCTATGCGTCGGAAGATAGTCTTTGTGCCGTGAAATCAGGCATCGGGTCAGAATAATTGGACATTGCGCAAAGATCTGATGTTGCATGAGTCAACATGCTGATTGATCGGACAGTACCTCGAAGGAGAGGACGATACGCTGAAGGTTCGGATGAAGTGTCGAATGAACTAATGACATGTTGGACAATATAGGATTCTTATTTTAATAATCGTTATGTCTTCATTATCGTATTTTAGGTCTTAATTGAGTTAGTTTTGAGTGTAACCATGCTAACTCAATTAAGGGCCCATTGCGTCTTAATTGGGACTGATTTGGGGCCATTAGGAGGCCATTCGGTAACCCAAAGATGGATCAGGTGGTGGAACCACCTATGAGCCGACAACATGGTCTCCAATGTTGCCATGCGATAGTATCGCTTAGACTGGGCGTTGGTACCAATACATAGTCTCACAAATTGTACCAGGCGATGGTACCGCCCAGGCTGGCGGTGGTACCACCAGCATTTAATACTGCATGTGGTAGTATCGCCTAGTGCATGCGGTGGTACTGCTCATACCCTAAAAACCCGAAAATTTTAAATTTTGGTTCCATTTTATAAAGTCATTTGGGACCTATAAGTATCTCACTCATTCTTGCTTGACGAAGCAAGAAAAAGAGTAAAAGAGGGGGAAAGAATACTTGAGAAAAAAGAGTTGTAATCTCTCTTGAGTTTGTGAGTCTCTTACTCCTAGAGTTAGAAGTTTTCTAAGGGAGGAGTGAGGTCTAATAGTAAAAGAAAGATGTGAAAGTTCTCTCCTGAGCCTATGAAAAGGAGAAAGAGTTGTAAAGAGGATAGTTGGTCTTCGTCTATTGAAAGAAGATCGTTAGTGAAAGTCGGTGGCCTCAACGGAGGAAGAATCAGGAGTGGATGTAGGTCACGACATCCGAACCACTATAAATTCGATGTGCATTTCCTTTCATGCTTTTCATTCTTATTACTCACTGGTTTATTTGCTCACTACTCTCACTAACGTTTTTAAGTTAAACACATTTTAGATATGAGTTCGATCGAACAAGTTTTAAAATCAACATAATTTTACGAAAGCACTAATTCACCCCACCCCCCTCTTAGTGCCAATATGGTCCTAACAAATATCTCATATATGCAAAAGTAATATCGATATAAGAGAGAGGGAAAAAAAGTATGAAAATTATTTTCAATTTTGATTGTGAAGTATTTGATTTTCTCAATTGATGTAATTAGCAGGTTTCGAATCATATGAATATTAAGGTTCAGCTTTCTAAATTTATTTTTTATTTATTAATCTTTATGATTTTTCATTTGGTTTTGATGGTATTCTCTTCCTATTTAACAAAATGATATAAAAGCTCAAAGATCAGATAATTAAAGATTTAATAAAGATAACTGATGAATATTGAAGTAAGCATGAAGCATAATATACTATTCAGAACGTATAAACATAGATAAAATTATCACCAAGCCAGAGATTATCGGGTTGACCAATATTATTGGATTCCTAGGATCGGTGTCTTTCGAGGACAATGAATCACACTATGGAAATGTCTCAGTTTGAATAAAAAAGATCTTTAAATTTAGGATTTGATTATTCAATAAATATGTCATGTATCCTTATATTTTTTTTGTGAACATAATATGTGGAAAAATATTTTTGATACTCATAGATTTATTTATTAGAGATCTATAGATGATAAGAGAAAAAATACTTTAAAGTTTTATGTGATAGGATGTAGAAAAAAAAATTATAATTAAGTTGGACGAACTTAAAATCATAATTAATCTCACATGATAAAGAATTTAATTTTTACTATTGATATAATTAATGATTGTCATATCACATTAATTCTATGCTGACTTTTTAGTATACTCATTGACTTTATGGTATGTTCTTTGTTTATTGATATATAAAATTCCATCTTGCAATACTATGAGGGGCTGGTTCCTCATCAAAAGTGTTTTTTTTTTAAATAAATAAATGGTGAGTACGTGATTTAATCATAAAAAGTTGATATTAGTTATTCACTAGATGAAATTTTGAACCCTCAATGTTTAGTAACTGATATGGTATCTTAAGGTTTCGGGTCCTCAATAATTGATGAATGGATATGGTATAGCACTATCATCTCAAAATCTTAGATGTAAAAGACTTATTAATTAAGATATAAAATCTTCCACATTGGTAAGTGAGTACAGTTCATTATCTCTAAACTAAAATCTTGTGTGTCTTTTTTTGTGATTTTTATTATATACTTGTCAATCCACAATGTTATTATTGCAATGTGGTATGATATTTACTCGGGCAATGGGGAATCTGTTGTTTTTATAATCTATAATGGTATGACAAGTGTATGCCTTCATTCTTCATTGTAAGTGTAAGAACCTGCACTTTAAATGTAGATCTTGAGGAGATGATGTTTGATCTTAACTATGCAAAAGGTCAACTATTTTCCTGGTCATTTGAATATTCTCTTCCAATCACATAAACTTGACTGAACATATGGGGAGAGGGAAGTGTCAGATCATGCTTATTCTTCTTGGTACTGACAGTATCAGATGGCTATTTGTTCTCCACAGCTTGTGGAGAACAAGAAAGTGTTACTGAACATGGATTTGTGCCTTTGCCTGTGCAGTATGGTTCCTCCTCATTGCAAGATATTCTGATCATATATAGAACAGATGTACAGAATTATTAGCTTAAGGATTGAATTCTACTAATCTTTTATGCCTTTCTGTGTTTAGCTGCATTCTAGGATCATGTTTTGTCTAGGCTTTGCGACTCAGATCTTGAGGATGAAGCAGTTGCTGCTTCGATCAGTAGTGACAGGAGATAGAAGTGGCCATGCATCATCAATCCCTTTGGTCATCCCCAGTAGACGAAAGAACTGTTAACATAAGCAACGATCATGGTGAGAAATGTTATATCAGGGAGAATGATCCATCTCTTGGAGCTCCAGACTCGGGCAATGGCAGCTTAACCATGGCATGAAATGACATCTTGGACAGAAGAACAACTCCAGAGCCAACCCAACAACACAAATTACAATAAGAACATGTTCTTCTTCTGGTGGTGCATTTAAGAGAGCATGAGCCAGTGAATGCATACACAGCCTGTCCAGCGTTATCCTGACAGAGGTCATGGCAATGAAGGCAATGAGGAGGAGAAGGTGAATGAAACGCCGGCAACAACACCTCCCTGACCCACGGCGGCAGCGCAAGCCACAGCCTGCGTTGATGGTATCCTGAGGCAGCTGAGATCCACTCCAGGGAGCCCTGTGCACTCCGGTGGAGGCCTCTGCATGTCTTTCCCAGCCACGCAGTTGCCGGAGAAATCAAACCCCACATTCCTGAAGGACAGCTTGTCACAGTCCTGGCTGAACCCAGAGAAGAAGTTGTAGGATACAGAAAGGTTGAGCAGGCTCTTGAGGTCGCAGACCAGGTCTGGGAGCGCCCCTGAGAGCTGGTTGTGTGCTACGTTGAGGACCTCGATGTCGGATAGGCATGACAAGGAGCTCGGAACATGGCCTGTCAGTGAATTGAAGCTCAAGTCCAGGACTTCGATGTCGTTGAGCAAACCTACCCCCTGCGGGATGCAACCGGTGAGCTTATTGTTGAGGAAGAGGACCTCCCTGATGCCGGAGCCTGTGTAGCCGAAGTTGGCCGGAATGGAGCCGGAGAACCTGTTGTTGGCCAGGGTGATGACGGAGGCCGGGGAGGCCCAGAGGTTCATGGGGATCTGGCCTTCGAACTGGTTGTTGTTGAGGAAGATGGCATCCAAGTCCTTCTCGAAGAGCTCGTCGGGAAGTTCGCCGGAGAAGCTGTTGAACCTGAGGTCAAGGTAGACGAGGTTGGGGATGAGGAGCGTGGAGGTGGGGAAGGGGCCGGAGAACTGGTTGCTGCTGAGGTCCAGCTCGGTCAGGTACTGCAGCTCTCTGAAGGAGTCTGGGACTGCTGCACCTGAGAACCTGTTGCTGTTCAGGTGGAGGAAGGATAGGTGGATGAGCAAAGAGAGCTCCTTCACCAGTGAGCCCTTGAGGTTGGCATGGTTGAGGTCTACGCCTGAGACCACAGAGGGTGAGTCGGAGCTGTCCTCCTCTGGTGGCTCCGAGCAGAAGACACCTTTGTACGAGCACACATCGGGGCCAACCCAGGAGGCCAGGATTCCATTAGGATCCTCTGTAATGGCGGACTTCCAAGCTTGAAGAGCTGGGTACTCGCTGCTGGAGGTGGCACCACCTGAGGGATTGGATGCTGGTGGTGCTTGGGTGGTGGCAGTGGTGCCTCTTCCATTGATCCAGACACCAACACCACCACCGATGCCAACAAAAGCTGAGGTCGTCGGGGAGGAGAACTGGAACAAGGAAAGAATGAGGTACCACCACCACCACCACCACCACACTGTTTGCATCTTTAGCAGATCAGAGGAAGGAGCCGAGATTTAAGAGCTTTTGGAGGTTCTGAGATCTGGTCACCAAGTGAGTGTGCTGGTTGATGCAAGAACTCTCTGCAGCCTTATGTTTGTTTCCTCTAACACATGTCATCATCTCATTTGCAGCGCTAAAATATTTGAAGCATTCCTGAAGGTTGGTTGGTTCAAAGGAATTGAAGTGCAGGGAAGCAGCATTTATGACGTTGGCTGGGATTTGGTGGAGTGTCATCTGCTTGAATCTTTAAGGTACAAAATCATGCCCTATCTCATCTGTAACCTATTCAATCTTTAGATTGGGGAAGGAGGCCGCACAGGATTAATCATGAGAGTAGCATAAATGAAGCATTTTAACGAGCTCCATTAACTATAAAAAGTGATTAGGTGCTATATGAGATAAATCCACCCTCGGTGTCAATCATTGATTTGATTTCTGCCAAAAAAGACGTGAAATCGTTCGGGTAAGTCTTCCCGAGGGGGGGACGGAGTGATTGAAACTGACCGAGTACGGGCTGACGAAATTGATTTAGAAGGTATCCCGAGATAAGGGTGTAGTAGATTCATTCTCTGTCAAGACCCTATACAACTTGCATTCTTTGCAAGCGATCGACCCTACGATGCATTTATGTAAAAGACCAATCCGTACAACCCCTCGCGGCGTGGGTCAACCTATCCGGGCTCCGACGTCGATCCGTTTGTACCACCACCTCGTGACCGATCGTCTGCCTAGCCTCTTCCCACGTCGGACAGACAGATGTGCTATCCTTCACATCAGCTTACTGACGACTGTCAACTGACACACTCCCCTATCACTCTTGAAGCTGACAGTCGAGCTTTTATTTTTGATCATGTAGATTGGAATATCAACAATTATTGATGGTGCATGTGGATGGATGCAAAGTGACCTGACTCAGGCTGCTTGATGTATCTATATGCACGGCGACTGACTGGTCCACCATTGTTATTTTTAACTTTTAAATTTAGTAAAAGTTAAAAATAAAAATTATATATATATGTAATGTATAGTAAAAGTAAGAAGAAAAGAAGAAGAAAAAAATCGTTAGCCTTGTAGCAGTTATGATGATCAACTCAATGTCATTTATTGGATCTTTGTGTGAAGATATATATATATATAGAGAGAGAGAGAGAGAGGTCAATGACTCGTGCAATTATCTTTGCATACTGTCCTTAGGGGTCTTAGAAGCATCCAAAACTTTCCGCTGGTGGTATGCGAACACCGTCGTTGTCAATAGCTGTAACACTTCTGTTCTCATTTCCCCATCTTCCTCGCAGAACTATTTGCGTGGGTTTTAATGCAATCGCCCACTGGATGACAGCCTGTGCATTTGCTCGAGATAGCTTCAAGGAATCCTTAGCTGGTTATGGTGGTCGGGCATCCTCATATCTTTTCATCACTAACCAAAAATAAAGTAACATTATGGTTCAAAACATTAAGGCCTTTTGCTCATCTTTTAAGGAACCCCATTACCTCTTTCACTCGAATCATTTAATTATGTATGTGCCTCACAGTCAAAAATCTAGAGGATGACAAATACTAACATTAGTTCAGGTCTTACCAAGTCATAAACAGCACCTCCAATTGTCTTTTGGACATCACACCACATCAACAAAAGGTGTTTTGTTTTTTTTTTTTCACTCAAAACTTTCGTAGCAAGTGCCCTTATTATGATCCCTACTTCAGAATGTAATCATCAAATGCTAAAAAAAAAATGACACTGAACAAGAAATTAAGTTTGTCGTCGGAGCAGTACCCTCTAAATTCTGTTGCATACCCTAGTGCTTAAAGTGCTACAGTTAAGTTCCGAAGCTGCGGTCACCAGCATCTCCCAATCCTGGGACTATGAATCTGGTGATGGAAAAAAAAAATACATAAAAACAAGATAAGCCACATGCATTTAAGGCTTTGCATAATTCTGAGAATATTTGTCATGCATATATAGTGGGTAGAAGAAGAATACCCTTTCTCGTTTAGAACTGGATCTACAATTCCTGTATACACATGAATTCTGAATACAACCAGCACTAATCAGGTAAATGACTAATCCATAATTATAGTATTATACAATTATGGAAGTTTGAGTTACCCAGGAAACTTCTGGCTAAGCTTCCGAAGGGCTGGAGGGGCAGCAATAGCAGAAATCTGAGAGAGATCATATACAAAAAAACAAACGAGTCACAAGCGTATCACATGGGGTTGGACTAGAAAGAGGCTGAACCTAGTGGACTTACAACTTTTATTTGTTTGTTCTCAACTCCACGGTCTTTCAACAAGTCAACAGCTGCAATTACTGTACCACCTGAAAGAGCTCAAAAACAGGTTGATAAGCCATAATTCATGTTATATTAAATGGTAAATCAAATGCTA
Source organism: Ensete glaucum (assembly GCA_021527575.1). Lineage (NCBI taxonomy): Eukaryota > Viridiplantae > Streptophyta > Magnoliopsida > Zingiberales > Musaceae > Ensete > Ensete glaucum. The sequence goes on from CM038558.1 coordinate 43,576,152, forward strand.
GTCAAAGGAACACAGATTGGAACCAAGTGACACAGCATTATCACTAATGCTAATTCCATGACTACTATGACCACTAAGACCACCAACATACTATTTATCATTAATACCCCTTCCCCGCCACCATATGGTTGACAACTTCATTATCTGCTAGGACAGGACAACAACCCCACTCGGACTGCAAGTTCCTATTCCTCCTCCAAACTGAAATTGGAGCGCTAGCACCGGCTCCAACTGGTTAATTAGGGAATGAAAGGGCTAACTAAGCCTCCTTATTCAAGTCTAGTGGTAAAGATCTAGATTCTCTATATTTTATTATTTCAGAAGGCCTTAGACATTATCTTTTTATAGCTAATTTAAGAAGCCTATAGAGTCTTGTTTTGGGTCTCTTTGAGCAAAACAGATTCAAGGGGTCTCTTTTGGTACAATTTTGATATAGGCTTATACTTAATATTAGATATTATATTGGAAAAAAAGGGGAGAGAACGAAAGGAACTTAGATCCAACAAAGCCTAGAGATAGTTTTCAACCAGTATAGTGAAAAAGTACACCATTAAAAAGAAACACACCAGTTGCAAGCATAGGATCAATAAGAAGTATATGGGACCCCTCCTGAAACTTGTCAGGTAATCTGCAACAACAGAAAAAATGGAAAAAAACAATAATTCATTACATGGTTATCACATGTATATCAACTAACATGCTCATGATCACATGAAACACAGCAGGGAAAGATAAAACAGATTGTTGAACAGAATATGAAAAAGTAAAAGAGCACAGTACTTTTCGTGGAGAAATAAAAGAGAAGTGACATCTTTTCCTTTTTCGTATAACTACTGTTTGGCAATATATGAAAAGCATACTACATAAGCTTAATATTTCATGGAAGACTATCACTACAAATTTTTGAACTGAAGAACTACCATTTATCATTACATCACTTAATCTAATCTTTAAAATCACAACAACTGCAATGAAACTCATAAAGTCCTGATTGAAAAAACAATTAAATTTCCATGCAGTTCCTGTGGCATACATAATTAATTAATAAAAGAATACTACATAGCAGTGGAGAACTAAGAATGCAAGATTACCATAGGAAGCAATGTGGAGGTTAAGGGTTCAAAACCAGCAGCACAAGGTGTTGCTCCACATAAATTAATGGAAAACTATTGCACACTTTAGATTTTTAGAGAATCATTAATAAGAATGTTATGCAATAGAGATGTGGGTTCATAGTGAGGAACTATTCTCCAAAGTTAAACTAACACCTAGAGATGCACACATAAATTTTTTTAGATGTGAATAGATATATACCACAGGATAAATTATCAAAAATCATTTATGAAGTGATATTCAGAAGTTCAAAATTTCCACATATCGTCTTTCCGTGAAGAACATTCACCAAATGGCCAGTTGTCAAAGACTCAAAAGTTACATAAATCACAATTAATAATGCAGATAACAAAAACTAAACATTTGTCAATCAATGACTGATGAGCGAACCTGCAGAGACAGACAGCAACCACAAGCAAGTTAAAATATAATATTTGATCCAAACAGCAGTAACAATTTCAGAAAAGAAGAGAAAACACTGGAAACCTTACGTTAAAAAAAAAAAACAGGAATAGTAGGTCTTACTTGTTGAGGTACAAGGATGGCTCGAGAGTCATCTCATCCCTACGCATGCCTTCATTTGAAAGAAGAATATAGCAACATCATTTACGAGAACATATCATGCAACTATAAACAGCTAAAAGTTCTGAAGCTTGGTTTCAAGTTCTGTGTATTCTGAACCAACTATGTGATGATAGCATCATAATTTGTGGTTAATAATCTGGTTTGGTAACAGATAATTTCTGCCTTTTGAACTAAGAAACAACTCCTGCACCTCACTAACCAACAACAGATACAGAGAAAACTAGTAATTTGAACACTTCAAGATATCTCTTAGTTTGAAGGTTTCCCAATGTCAACAATGATCGATCTGCATATCTAATTCATTTATAATTAGGTTCCTGGATCTTGAATGCCAACAGCATTTAGCCATTGTTAAAAACCTATTATAAATATAGTGATGCTTAATGTATTTGTTCTCACCCAGGTGGTAGGTTCTCGTTGCAGGCAAAACTGATGAAGCATGTTCTGCTAGAGCAAGACCAGCCCTCAAGATGGGAACTATCTGTCAAGTGAAAAACCATCAGTAAGTTAATGTGCAATGAAATACTACCAAACAAGGTAATTCTATGTAAAAAAGGCAGCATACAACAAGACTACTATGTCTAATGAATCATCTACGAAGTGAAAACACAAACGACCCCTGACCATTATGGGCTCATGTGGATCAACAAATTCAACAGTAGCAACACCCATTGGAGTCCGAATCTCTCCATTGACTACAGGCTGCAAGGAAAAAAAAGGAAACAGTGTACAGAATATATCAAGAGTTTTAACTTACGATAACATTATTCTTCGATGACATAAAAGATTTAGAAATTTAGAAATGAAGCACACATATTACTTACTAAATATCTTAATATATTTTTCTTTAGCAACGTATATAATTTCTTTTAAAGTTCTTGTATCTGTTCAACAGCATTGGAAACTGTGATGTGCTCTTCTAACTTGATTATGATCTGAACCTGTTAAAGGGGTCAAATGTTGTTCAGGGATATATTCTAGAGTTGGGTACGTGTGGTCTTGGCTGTGGATTGCTGGTGTTCACTCAAATAGAAAAGTGTTATGTTTCATTTCCAGTTCTAGGTCTTGTCAAGGGTAATCGTAGGCCATAGTCACAGTCAGTAAGAGATATTTTTTGAAATAAACATTAATCACGTTAACCAACTCTGAGATTATGCCTTATTCCTTGATTGTTGTTATTTGAAGATATATCTATCTGGACTTAGCCATGGGGCTGACTGCTGGTGTCCACTGAAATAGAGAAGTGTGATATTTTATTTCCTATTTTAGGCTTTGTCACAGGGCATCTGGTGACCATAGTCACAGGTCACCTAGAGATACTTTTGCTGTACTATTAAGTATTAACAGGTGGTTAATGTCACAGGTCAGTATGAGATTGCTATACCCCATCAGTTTGCACCGAAAGCTTGAGGCTTGTTTGGAAGGATGTAGGATAGGTAGCTAAAAACAATTATCACAGTAGTCCTATATGATAGGATCTGCAACCAGTAACACTTGTTACTCCCAAAAGAAAATTCATAGGTACATAAAAGCAACAACATATTATGTTTCACCTTGAAAAAGTTTCTGAACCCAAAAGAATATCTTAATAAGCTTTATTCACGATTTTCAATTTGATGCAAATGTCTTCATTTTTTATGATTTCCCGCAGAAATTAAAGTGTCAAATGCATTTGACAGAAATATAGATAAATACATTGACTATAATGTAAAAATAAATTGTTTGTAATCATCCTTGCTTGCTAACTGTCAATTATGATGTTGCAGTGAGGTTTGATAGGAATAATTCCACAAACTACAAAATTAGAACATGGCTGTTGGAGATGTATGTTCCTAGCAATATGTTTTCACCATCAGTCACTTTTTTATTGTTTGTAGTTTGAAAAAGTTAATTTTATTAAATTGACTATGAGATATGTCCTCCATTTTTCTGTCCAACTTGTAGATTTCTGTTTTTCTGGATACACCTTATCACCTGCTGCTTTATTATGGATATTCAACTGTCAACTTCTATAAAGCCAGAATAAGTTACTTATCATATGACTAAACAACTACTAGTGACATATAGCTAATGAAATGTGACATGCTTACATATGCTTGAAGTGTTTGTTGCATGATTTAAGTCCCAACAATGACACATAGCTTTACTGAAGAAAACAGTTTGTTCCCCAAAAACAAAACCAACTGAGATTTGCCAACAATGAACAGTAAAGATGCTTAAAACATGGGGCATAATATAAATGAGACTTTGACACACCAACCAATCTCTAGAAGCTTCATAGATGAGTAATCTCCCAAGTTCTGCCATGGCACTCTCTAGCAACAAGAATAAGAAAGATGAAATTAGTGATTACCACACTAACCTCTTGAAGTACCAAAAACAGAGGCTATGAGACAAAGAAAGGGAATGCATCACTATTTCTGCAGCCATGCATGCATATGTGATCATACAATAGATTTAAAGACGACGTTCGTCCATAAATTGTGCATGCAGAAAGACGATGGCCCAATGCATGAGTCTCCCCAGCAATGTGGGGTACGAGGAAGGTAGATGTATACAGCCTTACCCCTCATAAGGAAAGAGAGTTTCCATGACTCTCTTTCCTTATGAGGGGTAAGGAAAGAGAGTCATGGAAACTCATCAAATAAACCCCACATATGTGAACAGGAAGAACTCATCATCCATATCATCTAAACAAGATGACGACGAATGCCACATAAATTTTGAGAAATGCCCATCATATGTTCAGCGAATGGTATAAGTGAAGAAACAATCTTCAAATAAATCGACTACGCACATAAATAAGGTGTCCCAAGTCCATCAACAGAAATTACAGAGCAGTAAAGTTCATCCACACCAAATATAATTCCACGGAGCGAGAACTACTCACTAAATGTGGCGCAGGGAGTCTGCTCGTTCCTGAGGACGGATATCCAGTGCTTGATCAACGGGTGCGACGGGACGTTGACCTACGGCCCAGCACATATCAGAACAAGCATCAAGGGAACGAACATCACACTCTAAAATAGAGGGTCAAAGGAGGGCAAGAAATCCTACCATCGTCGTCCCGTTGGCGACCGGCTCCTCCTCCATCGCGGCGCCTGCTCTCGAGGAGAAGCAGCCGCAGACCCCCGATCGAGATTAGGGAGGAAGGGATTTGGAGGGCTAGGGTTTTAGATGGCGCGGCGTTTGGGGAGGAGAGGAGCCAATTAGCGGAGTCCTCGCGCTTGCTGCCATCAAATGCGGCATATATATAGATATTGGGGAGGAGAGGAATCAAGTCGCGGAGTCCTCACGCTTGCCGCCATCAAATGATATATAGATATATATATATATATATATATATATATCGCATTTGATGAAGTATTGCAAATACTTGATACAACTGTATGATACTGTAGAATTCTCCATCATAAAAATGTTTCAAGATTCATGACATGATTAAATCTAATCATAAAGCACTCTAAATCTATGTTGAGATCTAGTTTGATCATAAAACATTCAAATTTCATGACACGATCGAATCAGGTTATGAATCATCGTAAATTTCAGATACAATTAATTTAGATTATGAATATCTTAGGGATATAGTGTAGACAAACTGGACCATAAGGGCTTTCTAACCTTACGACGTACTCAAGATAAATCTAGAAGCACCTAGATCATCTAATGAGATTTAGGTCAACTAATGGTTCATCTATATAAAAGTGTTACGCCTAAACACTAAATGAATTAGAGCGCAATGGAGGATAAAATTCATACGAAGTTGGACACACATCATAATTATGTCATATTATCATTTTCTCGACACTTGAATTAGACACTCAATAAGTTGGAGGTATTTGAGAGTAACAATCATCTATAACACCTAATGTTTTGAATTTGAGTAATATATGATAATTATGTAAACCGAACGTCTAAAGCCTTAAGTACTCGTAAAGTTTTACTTATATGATTACATAAGTCTTAAAGTACATTAGCTCATAATTACGATTTAGAAATAATATTTTCACCATTTGCTCATGACCTAGATTTATCGATCATCTAATCGAACCCACTCGTTTCTCGACATCTATCTTGTAATTAACTTAACATCGAACCCAATTGATTTCTAACATATATAGAACAACTAAAAGAACAACAATAATAAGATTAGTTTCTCAACCAATATGAGTCAACCAAGACTTAATGTTAATAATTACTAAAAATAATAAAATGAAAAATCTCTATAGCAGATTGTAATTTTGTCGAGATAAATTGACAATATTATTATCTTTCTAAAAAAGGAAGTGATGACACAATCATTCGCTGAATCGGCGAGGAGAATGTAGTGATGCGTCCCCCCTTGGACGTGTACGCTCTCGTCGGCCTCAAACGTCGACCCACACTCGGCTCCCACAGGCATCAGGTGGTCCCGTATGTCGATGCTGCGGCGGTCCCGCCTCGACTCTCCAATCATCACGCTGGTAGCTCCGATGGTAAGACGCACAAGTGTGCACGTCCTTTCTACTTTCTTCAGGAAAGCATCGAAACGCCACAACGACCGGCGGCACACTCTCCCATATATGGGCGGAACCGACTCAGTCTTCCTCCTCCAGCTTCGCCTCGCTCGCTCGCTCGTCCCCGATCGATGGCGTCTCCTCTGGAAACCTGTTGGCTGGTACTCTCTCTCTCTCTCTCTCTCTCTTTCTCTCTCTCTACTTCCTTCCATTGTTGTGCTTCGGATCCGTTTAGGAATGGAAATCGAAGGTGTATCGACGGATTTTGAGTGTCCTGACGTTCCACGCGGAGTTCTTAGGTAGTGCGTTGTGTTTCCTTCGTGTATCGAACACTATTCGATCGGAAGTGCTTGTGCGGCGAGTGACATTCCGATCGAGACACCATCGAGTCGAATGGTGATCACACTCGCACGAGGGTTGATTCTTGCGCAGAATGGATGGTTGTACTGGGAAGTCGATGTCTGAGGAACCATCAAGTTTTCCTTTTTCCCCGTTTCTACCCTTCTTGCTTCTGGTTGTGGAGTTGCAAGCTTCCACCTGCTTTATGCTTTCGTGTTCTTGTAGTTCAGATTACGATCACCTTTACTTTTAAGGTTTCCCTTATGTGGGACTTTTGGTTTTTCCAAGAATTTTCCTCATGAGGTGTTAATAGGGAGTTCAAACTCCAATCTTCAAATGTTATCGGCATAGTATTGGCTCGCTTTACAAATATTATTGGGCAATTGAGAATGGGGCAGTCCGAGGGACGAGAATTCTTGATTGGTTGTCACGACCGGCATGATTGACATTAGACTTCGTAGTAGTGAGCAAGTTGCACTGTCATTAGCTTGTAAGAACATAGGTGCGGCGTTTGTGATTCAGAGACAATTTTGTTTCACTCTAGGCATTAATAACAATCAAGAACCTGTGGCTTGTTTCGTGTGCCTAAATTACTGCATTTTTTCACTTCGATAATTTGTACCTTACTCTGTTTGTCATTCTATGCAGTATCTTATTACTCATTTCAGTGAGTTCCAATTGGCAACTATTGGCAGTTTTTTAATTCATGAAAGCGTGTTTTTCTTGTCTGGATTCCCATCCATATTTTTTGAGAGATCAGGGCTCTTCAACAAATACAAAATTCAGGTTTGGTCAGCCTAAATTGCAGAGTTTACTTTTTTTTTCTTCTTCTTCTTCTAATTTTCTAATATTGACAGCCATAGCTTCCTATCTTTGTCCTTTACTTCTGAAAGGCACTATTTTCTACTGTTAAATTCAAACATTGGACAAGAAAGAAGTAATATCATGCTTAATTTTCCGTGCAATATGAAAGTGGAAATTGTTGTTAACTTGGTATTATTTTTTCTGTTTTCTTGTATTTATCTGTTTCATTAAGTTAATTGTTTATATTTCTGTTTTAAAGAGCCAAACATTAGTACAATTCCAAGATTCACTCACTCAATTCTTTTTTTATTTTCCTTTTCGATTTGAATGTAGCTATGGAACATCAGTAGAACACATCTCTTTGTGCTAATTGCTTCAGTTATAAAAAAATGTGGATTGCAAGGGACTATTATTACCTTCTCTTTGTTTGTTACCTATTTAATTTATGGCTTCCATGTGTATGCACTAACCTGTTTTTTATTTAAATTTCCATGAACAGATTAGTCACTTATTTGTTTCTGTGTTTGACTTGACCTACCGACCTGTGGTCATCAACATGTGAAGAAGTGTTTGCCTATTGTTTGATTGGCTGTACTGTAAAATCTTCAGTCTTTGCCTTCTTTCTTTATTGTTTTACCATAGAACTTTCTTAAGTTGTGCCTCTTTACTTCATTGACTGTACTATAAAACTTTCTTAAGGAGATATTGTGCTTACGCAATTGTATCCACCTAAAAGACTAGTTTCTATGATCGTAATTTTTAATTGCTCTATTTAGGATGTCTTCCATCTCATATTACTCTCTGCAAGTCCTTTACACTATCGTGTAAAACCTTCAGAAGCATGAATTCACTTTTTTTTTTCAATTGTGTTTACCTTACAAGTGACATCCACATTCAGCATTGAGCAATTACTCAACTTTTTTTCTTGGTTATGGATGACTTTATTTCCCTTAGATAGTCATTTCCTTTTTGCTTGAATGCTACATCTTAAAGGGACGTGTATATTAACTAACTTTGCAGAAAAAGAGCAACACTGCAGAAGCACACAAGAAATGTGTTTTGCGTCTGATACTGTACCATGTCTGTGTCAACTTACCAGTTATGCTCATCTCTTATCCTGCGTTCAGATACATGGGTCTGAGAAGCAGTCTTCCTTTGCCAAATTGGTAATTTGCTTCTAGCTTTGTAGAACGCTTTGGAAAAAGAATTGTATGTTAGAGTCACATTGTATTTTAGCTTAGTGACCTCTGTTATATAAGCTTTTGATGCCCTCACAAGACCATGGATGAATGAAAAATGGGATCTACAAAATGCTGATGAAAACTGAACCTTGAATCGATGGGTATGACATATAGTTTGCTTAGATTACAGTTTCTTAGCTGATATTTTTTTGGTTTTTTTCTTCTTTTTCTTTTTTTTTCCTTATAGGACTGTCATCGTCTCTCAAATACTTTTTTACTTCGTCTTGGAGGATTTTGTGTTTTATTGGGGGCACAGGATACTGCATACCAAATGGCTATACAAGCATGTTCACAGTATCCATCATGAGTAAGTGGAATGACCTCTGTTAATATTCATTCATGAGTTTTCTCATACCATTCATTGTTCCATATGCAGATATGCTACACCATTCGGACTGACTTCTGAGTATGCCCATCCTGCTGAAATCTTATTCCTCGGCTTTGCCACAATTGTGGGTCCTGCTCTAACCGGCCCTCACCTGTTTACACTGTGGCTGTGGATGGTATTGAGAGTCTTGGAGACAGTTGAGGTTCACAGTGGATACCATTTCCCATGGAGCCCATCAAACTTCTTGCCTTTATATGGAGGGTGAGTTCATTGAATTAAGTTGTGCTTGATCCTTCTTTATTACGTGAGTTAATTTATTGACACCCCATCACTTTTGCAGTTCTGAATTCCATGACTACCATCACCGTATGCTTTACACGAAGTCAGGGAATTATTCATCAACTTTTGTTTACATGGACTGGTTAGTAATAGCTTTTTCCTGTATACATCCATGTTCAATTATATAGTTACAGAGGCAAACTGGGCAAGCTGAACTATCACTCAATTAAAAGCAAATGCATCCATGGAGGACTTGTCTCCAAGTGCTTCTGTCCATAGAACTAGGATTTCTGGTGATATTTCTAGGTAGAACCCCTACTAACTCATTCATGTTCCTGTCGAACAGAACTTTTTGTTTTCCACAAAATTCATTAATTAGAAGAAAAATAATTCAAGCATAATAACTGTAATATTTCAGTGTTTTGTTTACATGGATTTGACTATTCTCAGTAAGTCAGATGAGATCTAGAAGCCCTCCAATATAAAATGCAAATAACTTCTCATGTTTGTGAACTTTTAATTCTGCCTATGATGGCATCTGCCTACCTGTATTATCATATAGACCTTTTTTAAAGGAGGACTTGACAATCCTGATTCCTTTATGTCAGAAAATGCCAAGCACTGAAACACCACTAGTTGGAGTATTTATACCCATTTCTAACATGTTAGGTGTTTGTTTTTGTTTCTTTTGTTGGTAAACCTTCCGGGAAATCAGAGAAGGATGCTCCTGGCTTGTTGTTCCTGTTATGCTCTGAGAAAATGGCTACGAGATCCTCGTCATCAGAACAAACCCCATTTAATTTGTTCCTCTCCTTTCCAGATATTATAATTCACTTGAATTCGGGCATCGGAACATATTTGAACATGTTCACATCTTGGACTTGGGAATCAACCATCCTTATCCAGATTTTTCTTTGTCATTTGTTGTCAGGTTGTTTGGCACTGATAAAGGTTATCGAAAGCTAAAGGTGCTCGAGGAGATAGAAGGAAAGGATTACTAAGCTAAGTTTTCCGGCATATATTCTTTTCTGATAACCATATCCAATGGAATCATCTGAGTTGTGGTGTCGGCTAATCATGTTTTGTTTTACAGAGATGAATTTTAAAGTGTAACAAGTGTTGTTTGTAAAACCTCAGTAAAGACCATTTGTTAGTCTGATGCACCTTCTCCTGTTAAAAGGGATAGAAGTTTCTAATGGTCATGCCCTCTTTGATCACTGGACCTAGCACAGCAGGATTTGGTTGTGAAATAAGGTGCATTTCGGTGATCAAAGAATTCAAATGCAATTTGAATTCCATTCATTTTGATCCGACATGTAATAAGAAAAGGTCAATTGAAGATTTGGTTGTCTAGTTTTTTCTCTTTTGGTGATCTTAATCAAAATTATTATAAGATCCATTTTGAATGTCTAAACCATGTGATTGGTTCATATTGAATGATCTGAAGCTGTAGGTTGGAACCTCACGCTCTCCTCTCTGAGTACCATTTGGGGACAATAGGTACTGAAACCTCACATTCATATTATGTCTGCATTGTGAGCATTTTGATCTGAACAATAAATTCTCCATATCTTTTCGATTACATATGCTTCTCTTCTTTGCCATAAAATTGTGTGCTTCTGCGGATGATACAGATGTACGTATACACACAGATGTGGTGCAGAGCAACCTTAGGAGCAGTGTGACAAGGGTTAACCATAAAGACTTGCTCTTCCATGGAAGTTTGATCTCATGTCTGCAAAATGCATCTAATAAGACTTTTTTTTGTATAGGAGAATCTGATCGAAAGATTCTTGACTTGTTATGATGTGCATATCTTTCTATGGGAGAGAAGAAAAATCACGAACGAAATGGTAAAAATGTATCTCAATCTTTACCTTCACATGAATGTTTTCCAACATCTATTTCTTTGTTGTTTCATTAGAAAGTGATATTATACAATTCTTACCAAATTTTAGGTTACTTTGGTGCAAATGGTGTTTCATTACTGTTTTTGATGAGGAAGTTGAGACAAAGCAAAAGATGGATAGCTCTTAAAATTGAGTTATAGCTTTGGTTTACTTGCAGGTTTTCACCAAGTATTGACATTTTTAATTCAGCAAAAAGAAAGATCCTTGAAAGTTGAAACCTTGTTTCGTTCCAAGAAATATTGACATACTTTTAAGGAGCTGACCTACTCATAAGAAAACTAAAACAAGCTTATAAGTTGGCCTGCGGATAATCCCAAAATGCACTAAGAATTTGAGATCATTAAATGAATAATCATGATTTTTAAGGTCTAAACTCACTCTCCCCATATATATTGAATCAGATAACTTGAGATAATTCTATGTACTAAAAGTAGAATAATCTTTTTTTTTTCTTTGTTGTAGAGTGGTTTACCTGTGGTTTGCATTTGTAGCCTACTTATGACTGGTTCGGATAATGTTTCATCTTATTTAGTTTTGCTCGATTCATCATGCTAATTTACGGTGATGAGATTCTGAATTCTTGTTGTTGATTAAAATTAATCGTCGCTCATATATCAAAGTCTCTATGTAATACCTATATGAAGTCGTACTAAAACTCATATACAGGATTACATTGCTCATAAGGGCTTTTAATGCGAGAGGGGATAACACTCATGTTGCTCCATCATAAAAACTTGAGGAAACCTAAGCCAGATGACTGCAATGGTGCCAAAGAGGAGCTCGAAAATTTTATTTTATGTTCGATATGGAATAATATTTTCAAATTATGAGGTTCGATTATGAAGAAATCGAAGTTTCGAAAGCAATTATATATCTGAATGGGGACTTCGGTGACAAACACATTGGGCATTGATTGGATTTACAAAGTTCGCAAATCAAGTATTGTTTGTTTGTCTTCTAAAATCTTTTTTCTCTTCTTCTATTTTCTTTATTGCATTACTTATAAAGCTGTCATATTTACAAGACTTAGTAACTTCTCCATTGTTTATTTTTAAAATAAATTAATTTATTTCTTTTCATATCCTTTGGGACTTGAATGGGGTTATAACTAGGTTGACACATTAAGAACATATAACACAATGGTGCCTCATGACTTAATTAATTTCAATTAAGTCCATAACATTTTGGTATCAGAGCTTTTGTTGAGACTCCCTCATCATGTGTGGTCTTCTTACAAGAATTATTCGTTAGATTTTGAAACTTTTTAATTTTGAACTTAGCTCTTTATGAGAGTTTTTTTTTATAGTTTGATTATGATCTCGATTGATTTTTTTAAGATTGTTTATTTATTTTGCAAGTCCTCCTATAGAATATTTTAATTTAAAACTCAATCTCTACCCGAAAAGACTGAGTTTAAATACTAAATTCATCAAAGCTGAGACTAACTCCGATATTCCATAAACGTATTTGCGAGTTGCAGCAGAACATTTCAAAGTCATCAGAAATGAAATATTTTAATTTGGAGGCTCGACTAAGATCATAACGAAATATTTTAATGGTGATTGATATAATTTGGCAGCTATATGTGCTTCAGAATCTTGGTATCAGAGCAGTAATAATTTTGTTGGAGGTAAACCAGCACATAGCTCCTCATGTCCTGTGCTTTTTTATCAGATCAATCCGCAGGCTTTTTTTTGTTTTGGTTTGTAATCTTTAGCAGTTGTTTAGGGCTCATTCTTCTGGTGAAGAATTGTAGCTCATAAAAGGAAAATATATATTGGCATGGAGGCTTTAGAGAAAGATCATCAAAGTTCTTCATCTGCTCCAAGAAAATTAGCTGCAACTTCAACTTATAGGACAAGCTCAACTCCCTCCATCAGTGCCCTAAAAGTAGGATCTCAAGTCATTGTTCATGTCTCTATCCTGACTTGGTACTCTAGCTTGAACACTAATCCTGGTTTCTTCATTTAATCTGTAGATTATAAATTTATTTTTTTCTTATTTAAAACTATAAATTAGACTACAATGACAGATGATGTAGTGTGAGAGGGACCAAACCCTAAGCCATTACAAAGCTAAAAACTTAGATACCCCAAGACATGGAACACAAGTCACCACATACTGACAACAACAACAACTGTCTCAAAGAAGACTTTGTCATCAGCATGTATTCCTCATGCACCTCTCACTGCCTACGGCTCCGATGGAGTTGCAGACCCTCACCCATGTCCGTCTTCCCTACCGCTCCGGCCATTAGGCCATTAATGTGCAGGGCACCAGTCTCGGATGCTTGTGAGTCATGGGAAGCAAGAGGGCTCGCCGAGGACTCCGCAGGTACATCCGGGGGATCATTGCCTATGGCCTCCGAGATCCTATTCTTGCAGCTTCTGCAGACGCGAGTTCCGATCAGCCCCAAGCGCTGGGCGGCCACATGAATGTGCACCGGCGAGATCGAGCAAGGCTCAGCCAGTCCTTGAGCGCATCGTCCCCTCTGATCGCTCCTAGGGTTACAAGTGATCATGCCTGCCTCGTCTTCTTCTCCTCCTCCTCCTCCTCCTTCTGGTTACCCTTATTATTGCTAATATCACATGACGCATGTTTCTTAGAGAAAGAAGAGCATCATATCAATGCAATATTTTTAACAGTGGTATGTCTAAAGCAGACTATAAAATGAATTTGTCTTCGTCAAAGCAAGAAGTAATTTGTTTTCAAGCTTGTTGGGTTAAAACGTTAACAAGGTACAGAAAAGAGAGGAAGAAAATATACTGCATCAAGAAATCAAGAAATCTATGGGCAGCAAAGATCAGATTGGGTTGACATCATTTTGGCGTAAAGTAAATTTGGTTAGGGAGGAGAGAAATGAATGAATGAGGTGTAAATGTAAAATAATTCAACCACAAATTATGAAAGCATATAAGAAGATTTTTCACACCCATATTAGATCCAAGACCTACCTCCCCCATGCCAAAGTTTTTAAATATTTGATACATACTTCGGGTCACTAATAAACTTGGTTTTTAAATGACTTCAAGAAATGTTCTCTCTTTCTTTCGTTCTTCAACTGTTTTGTGGCATCGGAAAACGTGCACTTGCACTGCGAGTTCGTGTGGAAAGACTGGAGGACGGTGGCTTGCATGCATGTCGACGGCCTCAATTGGCATGGCGGATGCCGATCATCCGACGTGGAGTGAAGTGAATGAAATGAAAGCCTCGGAACTTTGTCTCTGTCGCCTTGTGCCGTCCTTACCTTCGCTTTCCCCGTTCCTGCACAGGAGAGAGAGAGAGAGAGAGATAGTGCCGTCTTTACCTTCGCTTTCCCCGTTCCTGCACAGGAGAGAAAGAGAGAGAGAGAGAGTGCCGTCCTTACCTTCGGTTTCCCCGTTCCTGCACAGGAGAGGGAGAGAGAGAGAGTGCCGTCCTTACCTTCGCTTTCCTCGTTCCTGCACAGGAGAGAGAGAGAGAGAGGGGAACACAAACATTATCCTTGTCTCCCACTATATCTCCATTCCCAAACATGCTCCATTCGTTCATCCACAAGGATCGTAAATAGTTTTGGATCCGAATTCGACCACTGTTGAGATCAGTAGAGGAACGTACTGTACTCGAATCGATCATGTAATTGTGAATCATTCTATCGTTGATAAAAAGAAAAAAAAAAAAAGGGTTATCGACATACCTTTTGACTTTTTCCATCAATAAAAGTCATTGGTTACAGGATTTATTATTACTTTTTACTACCCTCAAACCGTGTTAATTGGTTGACCAGTCATGCTAAGGCTAATAAATTTTTTTGGACTCCCGACTTAGATCTTTTAACTCGCGTTGACACGAACGAGATTGTTTGCTTTAGTCAATAAAATTCTGTAGCTCTTTTAAAAAGAACATTATGAAGGTTTTATTCTCTTCTCTGTTTAATACAAAATAACATAGGCTAACTTTGGTTGGTTAATCTGATCGGTTCATTTATGATCAATGAGTATGATGGTTCTAACGATGATCTTTCACGTATTTTACGTTGCATTATCGAAATGCAACACAAAAGCTACATTCTATTTATATATATATATATATATATATATATATATATATATATATATATTTGGATCTATTGAAGTTACGAGTGAGATCCACTACAACAATCCATCCGACAATCCTAGATTTCCGACTGATTCAATTATATTAAAATTATTATTGAACCATAAAACAAGTATGCATATATATACAATTACGAGAAAAATAACATATGGCATCACATTGGCACCTCATGCGGTGAAAATATTAAATTATATAACCCTATCTAATTAAGATATATTATAAATATAATTAGATTCTGATTATATTTTTTAGTTAATTAAAAAAATTAATTATAATAGGATTCCTTAACGAAGAGAGACTCCTAATTACTTATCCTAGACCCTTTACTCTTGTGTATAAATCGACAAAACTTCGTAAGGACTATATATACATACAAAGCAATCTATAATAATTAAATATATGGATAAGCAAATACATAAATATGTATGTAGACACGTGATAAGATATTATAAATCTTATCTCATCTCATAAACCAATTAATGAAAGATTATATATCTTCTCTTATATTCCTTTATCTCTAAATCCATCGATCAAAATGGTTTTGTAAATAATAGGAAAAAAAAGTAGAAGACAAGTCTGATTCTATTTATAGATCAACATCAACATCATTGTAAATCTCGAATTCTCCATGTAGATAAAAATTTTCTTAGCAACATCTAGAGGTATACATTATAACATTTAGATATATTATTATTTTAATTTTAAATTTTAGCATTAAAATCTTTCATATAATAATAGCATATTATAATTTTTTATGCTTACAAGAACCAATTGATTGTGCCCGATCAATGCCATGTGTTAAAAAAGCTACGCTAATGACAATTATGACCGAATTACATGCCCACGTAATAGCATGAATTACATAAAAGATAAATGCAATGGATTTGAACATTAACTATAAAAGGAGACTCATAAGTCCATCTCAAATAATGAAACATATATATTAGATTTGTCTGACTAATCTACTCACTTAATGATAGGGCATATCCTATCCGATTTGTTGAGGGTCTGTAGAGCACCATAATAAGGCCAACTAGGTACACCTAAGTCAACTCGGATCGTGACTTTGAGACCCATTGTTGCTCCATCCCATCGTCCAAGAAGCATAGTAAGGTGTGACGCATCCCAAACGACGTCAACGAATACATCATCAGTCCATCCCACCATCCAAGGAGCACGGTAAGGCATGACTCAGACCAAATGACATCGATGCTAAAGTATAGTCCAACTATCCTAAGACACCGACACATTAACACTCACGTACAATAGCGTCATCAATCATTAAACAACCTCGTACGATGACCCCCTCGACGAGAGGTATAAAAGCCACTTTAATAAACATTATCAGAGGAGGAAAAAAAGGGCAAACATACAACACCACCAAGTTACTCCAAAGAGAGCTCAGGCTCACAACTGACTTAACCATCAAAGGAATCGAGACAAAAAAGACCCTCTGCATGGCTTAGGCCTTTTGTGCAGGACCCGATCGGCGAGGAGGAGACAAACACCAACCCCAGCTTGAGAAGCCATCCCCGACTCAAGAAGCCAACCTAAAAATTCTAAACAAGAGTCATCAACTCGTCACAACTTCTCCCTAACAAATTTGAGCCATATAGACGCCCTTGCACACTTGGATCAAGATACCATCTTAAACTCAACATAAAGAACGACAACACTTTAGTATCAAAGAAGTATGTTTTGGAGAGCTCCGATGTAATTTTATAAGATTCGGAGAACTCATAGATGAGTTTATATTAAGATCGACTCATAAAAAGATATCAAATTGACTCTAGATTGATTTCTAGCTGGAATAACCGAACTAGCACCTACAAATTTCAAAAACTTACATATATGTGATCGTAATTAATCTATGTTGGTTGACGATCAGCATATCGAACTCTTTTTTTAAAAAAAATATGTTTAAGTATATAAACAAAGTAACAACCAATCCAATACTAATGATTTATGAATGCTGCTGTACATGATTGATTTGTTAATGCTCCTGCGCACGACATTCCCACAATAACAATCAGTGGCCATCTCGGTCATGCTCGTGTTGATAATAAGAATATGGAGATGTGGGACACAGAACATGGACAGACGATACAAAGGCATTGATGATAATGATGATGAAGAAGAAGAAGAATAATAATAATATATTGAATAAGGATGGATGGGTGTCAGCAGCAAAACATACCGATAGCCGGTGGGATATGGAAATAAAGTTCGGAACGAATCTGGATAAATTTAAATAGTAAAATTAAATCAAGTACGTATCTTTTATATTGTATGACTTTGACATTGATGCCTGAGATGGCTAGTTCTGCAGTCGTCACGTACAGGAGGCAGATTCCCATGGTATGGATGAAGGAGATTTCATTTTCTATATTTCTGTGATCAACCTACCTAACTGACCATCCATCATGAAGAAGACAACGAGGCAATGATGGGGCGTGGGAACACGCACCGGGGTGCTTGGGGTTTGAGAAACTGTGATTGAGGATTTTGTCGTGGACGAACAGTCTCAGTGGAGGAACGAGAAATCTCGCTCTGCCGCGACCTTTGAGGTGGAAAGAGTGGATGACCAAAGCGATCAGGGGAATCAGCATGCCAATATAGCTGGAGAAAAGGAGAGGTAAGGGAAGCGCGTGGAGGAAGATGATGAAGAGAGGGGACATGGGATAGAGAAGATGATAGATAGCTTTCGATAAGCGGCAGGCAGCAGCGGAGATGGGGCTTATCCTGTGCTTGAGATAGTGCCCATTTAAATGAGCAACAGGAGCAGGTCTAGTTTGATTGTGGGTATATCTGAGCTCCCTTTGGGGGGTGCAGGTGGTACAGACTAACTCTTCTCTTCTCCTTGCAAGTTGGCTCGTACCTGCCGGAAGAGCTGGCGGCGAGCAGGGGGTGGAGTGAAGCTACGGCAATGGAAGGGGTCGACCATCGGGTCACATCTGCGAGCTCGACCCCTCCCTTTCATCTCCGCAACCCCAACAGCTCCGACGACCACCACAGCCACCGTTTACGTACAAGAGACCGAGAGCCCAAGAACGCCGCCAACAGCAGCGGCAGCAACACCCAACCCTACGATGACGACGACGACGGCAATGTCAAGGTAGACCATGGTGGCGCAACGAGCGACAGCACCGCCCGACGCCACCGAGGGCGGCCGCCTGGGTCCAAAAACAAGCCGAAGCCGCCCATCATCATCACTAGGGAGAACCCCAGTGCGCTCCGCTCCCACGTGCTCGAGATCGCGAGCGGGGCGGACATCATGGACGCCGTGGCCACCTTCGCCCGCCGGAGACAGCGCGGCGTCTGCATCATGAGCGGCAGCGGGGTGGTCACCAACGTCACGCTTCGCCAGCCGGGTGCGCCGCCCGGGGTCATCAACCTCCACGGCCGCTTCGAGATCCTCTCTCTCTCCGGGGCGTTCTTTCCGGCGCCATCCCCACCCGGGGCAACGGGGCTCACTCTCTACATGGCCGGCGGCCAGGGGCAGGTGGTTGGCGGGGATGTGGTGGGAGAATTGGTCGCGTCGGGGACCGTGATAGTGATCGCAGCCACATTTTCGAATGCAACATACGAGTTATTGCCCTTCGTGGAGGAAGAAGAGCCATCCACGGCGGCGGTCCAGTTGCGGCAGAACCCTAGAGGCAATGGAGGTGCGTCGATGCCACTGCACCATCTGCCGCCAAGTGTTTTGCCTCATGGTGAGATTGCCCACGAGGTTTTCGGCGCTTGGGCGTCTGCTGCACCTCCAAGGCCACCACCACCATCCTACTAAGTATCTTCTCTTCATCTATATATGAATAAAGTTTGTTTTTTTTTTTTTTTTGATATTTCATCTCCTACTGTTTGTTTTCACTGACTGCTTCTTGTTCATCTCCATGTCACTGTTATTGCATGTCCTCTCTCTTCCCTAAACATAGTTAGGGGTTGCAGGATGATAATTTTCACTAAGATAGCAAATATTCAGTATCATGATTTTATCCCCCTCAACACTAGCTATCTTTTATATCATTATTCCTTTCCACAATACAACCATATGCACCTTAGAAGATCTCAACTAAACACAATGGGAAGTCGAAATCCAGCCAATGCCAAAGTTGGAGGATCATTTTGTTTGAAATGAAACTGAGAAAATATAATCGTGTTATCTATCCATAAGCCTCCGCATGATCCTGATCATGTTTTGGTCTCTCTTGGTACATTGAATTTGCTAACCTAGTTGTTTCAGTTTCAGGTCTAGTTTAAGATAATTGAGCTATCTAGGAATGCAATCCTTATCAATTCTGTCAATTTCTTTCCTATTACAAATTAATGTAATTAGTCTTTATACTTTCAAAAGTTATATTGTCATCCTATACTTTTAAAATACCATAATGTTTAGCACTAAACACATGCTAATTCTATCTCACTTTAGTTTTATCATTTGACACATGTAATATTTGCACCACTAGAGTCAACATATGAAAAAAAAAAGAAAGACATGATTAAATATTTTATTTTTATAGGCATAAAGATTTCAATATAATTTTTGAGAATGTAAGGATCAAAATATTAAATATAATTAATTACAGAAGGCAATCTCTAATTAGTCTCAATTCTATCATAACAAAATCTGAAATTCCATTTTTTTTTTTTTTTGGTTTCATATATAAGTAGACAAGATGATCATTCTAATTATTTACCCATTATTAACTTTGAACCACAAGTTGTTTGTTGCTAATCTCCTTGTCTTATGATGTTTGGCTTAGAACTTACATACTCGCTTAACAATTGACTCCAGCTAGTAAATCTAGCAACTGGTATTGGGTTGACTTCTTACATGTAGGGATCCACATTTATGAAATGAACTGGTGGCTTGAGTTCTCAAAAATTTTAGCTTTTGATTAGACTTAAATTTTTTTATTAGACCTTCAACTCTCCATTATAACTACGAGACTGATCCGAGTGCAATGCATACAAGTAAAAAAAGAGAGAAATCAATTCTGAGGAATATTTTTTATTCAGATCAATGCTATAAATGCAGTGTTAAAATGTTTTATTTCATATTTGCCTTAGTTGAATTAGTTCAAGTTGGGACATATGATTTGTTCTCACTAGAGACCAAATGGATTTCATCAAACAGAATGCTTTATCCAGCTCAGGAAGATTATGCTTTGCAGGTTAGAGTTGACCAAATTTGATATGTTTTAGCAGAAGTCCTACATTACATTCCAATGATTCAGCCCAGTTCTTCAACACTTTACTACTACATCAGACTGAGAATTATAAGCACTAACAGTAAGCAGATTACAGAAAAGTAACATAATATTTGCATCAACGATCGGTGTCCGTTGAAAACCTCGAATACCTCGTGAATTGTATTATTTCAGATAATACCTCATAAACATCTTAATAAAGAGACAACAATGACAAAATAAAGTACATGAAATAGGCATGGTTCTCAACTCTTACCAGAGCAAAACGCCATATATATTCCCATCAGTCTCCATGGGTAATGATGAGTACTAGTGACTGCAATCAGCATGTCTTCAATGCTGCATCATTCAAGGAACATCAAGAAATATGAAGTCACATGCCAACATAATTCTTCTTCAGAAATTAGTAAATACTGCATGTCACTAAAAGCTATTATAGGATAACCAAAAACGATAACCAAGCATCAAAATCACTGGAATTACTGACGAGGGTTTCAATCAACGCATGCACAGGATGAGAAACCCTAATTATACACACCGAACCTGGCGCAGCATGACAGTGGCATCCATTATCCAAAATTTGTCACCATCTCCACCTAGTTCAAGCACAGGACTTCCTCCGTAGCGTCATTGCTGATAGAGTTGAGATCGCGGGGGTGGGTGCGTCCGTTCTTGGCCGGAGCTCTACTCTTGCTTTTGTAGCACACCGCGGCAGGGGGTTTCTTCTTGGGCACTGCAGGGGCAGAGTTCAAGTGCATGGTGCCCTCCTGTGAGCGAGGGCGAAGAGGGCCTCGAGATCGGGCGGGTGGAAGTACCCGTTCTTGGGCGGGGCTCTCCTCTTGCCGGACACCGCGGCTGGGGACCTCTTCTTGGGCGGCCGGGGGCAGCGAATCCCCGCCAGGATCCGACCCTCTTGGGCGTTTCCCACCCTCCCATCTCCCTCTCGCCCTCGTGCCGCTCAATTTTCATCGCCCTCATCCTCTCTCTCTCTCTCTCTCTCTCGCAATCGAATGAAGGAGACGAGCGAGAAGTTTTCTAAACGAGGGTTCACCGGGAAGGGCTTTTATACGGAAGAGAAAAGAAAACGGCGTGGTGGCGTGCGATGGAAGCCAAACGAGTGGGAAACGAATCAACTCGGAGAAGCGAATGATGATAGGACGGGCGGGAATTGGATCGGCGAGAAGGCGGGAAAATTACCGCTTAACTCGCGGTTTCTCCTTGAAATCATACCAGGTTTAGAATGATCTCCGAGCCACGGACTACCGCCTGTGGCCGCACCCTTCATCTTCTTCTGGGACAGAGTGGGACCCGTAAGCTACCGTCGTCCAATTAATGAGTGGGTATAACGAGAAACGGGTGGAATAAAATTAGTGGGTGCCATGTCAGCGAAGCGGGTGAAGGCACAGACGTCGGGCCCGCAGGTCGCTGAGGGATACGCTCGGCCGGTCGGCGCGGTCAGTGGGGCGTTGGTGGGTTGTCTCGCGTCGGCTGGGTCACATGCGCCCGTGTATGGAATAAGAAGGACGTTCCCCATTAGTCGAGAGCCGAAGACACGGATCGCCACATTGTACGTACAGGATCTCCACCAACTAAGAGAGATCCGACGGTTCATGGGATTCAGCGGAGCAATGCCGAGAGAGGAGACGACATTGCGGAGGGAAACCCGAAAGGAACAAACGGGTCGGGTCCTTTTCCTCAATTGTCAATCCAACAGTGTGTCAACCATCGAATAAATTAACCAAAGGGGTGAGATAACTCAACTTTTATTAATTGAATTAAGTAAAATATTTGACGAATTAGGATAACCAAATCGCCATATTATTTATACAAAATGAAGCTGGGTCGACGACGGCCCCAGTCAACGTGGAAAATTCATCCTCTCACAAAATGACAACACAACAAAAAAAAGAAAGCATAAAACGTCGATCAAGAGCGCCCAAGTTAGTCAAAAGGCCGAGCCGCCAAGATTAGCATTTGGGAAGATCCGACGGTGGAGGTGGCAGTTTCTGGTTCGGAAGTCTTCCGTTCAAGACCAGCCATGCCGTCCTCAAACCCCAACTCATGTGAGCCTCGATGTGACAGTGCATGAACCACACACCTGCAGGTGATGCGAAGCCAAAGCAATCAGGTGAGACACCAAACAATGTCGTGTACCGATTCGATCAAGAGAACATGCATTCTGGTCGACACAAACCTGGATTGTCGGCCAAGAATCTGATGGCCACCCAACCGCCGGCCGGAACGCCGATGGTGTTCCTCTCCACCGGATCCACCAGGTTAAACTTGGCGGGGTCGTTCACCGGATCGTAGTTGCCGAACCCTTGCCCGACGACGAAGAAGTTGTAGCCATGGAGGTGCAGCGGGTGGCTCTCCGCCCCTAGAACGCTGGTGTCCTGCATCACCAACTGGACGCTGGTGTTGAACGGAAGCACCACCAGCTTGGTCCCATTGCTCACCATCGTGTTGTTGGGCGGAGTTCCAGTGTAGTTGAACGGCATCAGGGGGCCGACAGGGAAGTCCGGGGTGTAGACGCCGTTGGATTTCCCGGTGAAGTGGGCCTGGAGGAGAGCCGTCGTGGGCGACACGAACGAGATGTTGTTGACGGCGGCTGCGAACTTGGTGCCGTTGGGCCCTTGGCACGTCTGGTTCTTCGGGCACGGTCTCGTCCCGAGCCCGACCGTGAAGAAGAAGCGTCGGTCCACGGTTTGCGGCACGTTCGCAGGAAACACAGCTGTTGCCATACTACGTAGCTTGCCGGTGAAGTTTGCGGCGGAGGAAGTGTCATTGAATGCCGGAAGGGTAGGCTTGTAGAGCGGGAGGTTCTTGTCAAAGCCGGCGGCGGACGAACTGTGGGGCTTTTGGTACTCGAGCACGGCGGCGACCGTGGAGTTGTCGAACGTGCCGGATCCAGTGGCGTAAGGCCTGGCCATCATGAAGAAGGTGGCGTTGGGGTAAGTAGGCTTGGCATGGAGGAGGACGTTGGTCGTCTGGCCCGGTGATATCAGGATAGTCTCGGCGTCGAAGGGCTTCACGTAGACGGCATCGACGTCGACGACGGTGACGGAATGGTTGGCGATACTGAAGAAGAGCTCGTCATTGACTGCAGCGTTGATCAGGCGCAGGAGGTACGTCTTTCCTGGCTTCACCTTGAGCTTGAATGTATCTGGAATGGCAAAAGGTCCATGTTGTCAGCACGCGCAACACTTTGGACGCAGGCAAATCTCGGTCTGCCCTTCGCAGCTGTACCTTTAGCCGAACAGTTGTACAGGGGACCTGGGAGGCCATTGATCGTGTGGGCATCTGAAACATTAGGGCCGCCGCCCGTCTGAAGTGCCTGGCTGATGACGGCCTCTGTGTCAGCCTTCCACCACTCACCTGCATCCACAACAAGCGGCCGCCAAGTTTACATCAAAGTGAAGACAACGCCAACCGGTGCAACAAGAGAAGAGGTCGGCACCGAAGATGATGGGGACTTCTTTGTAGGGTTTGGCGAACGGGTAGGGAACGCCAAGCTTGGGAAGGATGATGATGGGGCCGTAGAGGGTGGTCCTCAGCCATGAAATGTGGGCGTGCCAGAAGAGGGTCCCTCTTTGTCCCACCACCGTGAAGTTGTAGACGTAGTTGCGCCCTGTCTGAATCGGGCACTGGGTCACGTACGCCGGCCCGTCCGCCCACCCGCTCCGCAGCTGCCGGACGCCATGCCTGTCCTCAAAGCATCAGCTGCCGTCCGTTTCGCAACCCGGTCACAACTACTAAACGCGAACAAGAACACCATAATATACCAGTGAACGGTGACGTTGTACTGTGCATGGTTGGTGACGTTGACGACGACGCGGTCGCCTTCTCTGGCCACGATCCTCGGCCCCGGGAACTCCCCGTTGACGGTCAAGATGCTCTTTGTGGCGCAGAGCCTGCTCACATTTGCCACTCGTATCTGCAAAACCAGTCTCTCCTTAGTTCAACAACAATGGAAGTGCGCGCATGCTTTCAGGTAGGTAATGAAGAAGAACTCACGTCGAAGCTGTAGTGCCTGGTCGTGCCAGTATGCTCGGCTCGTGCTTCATCTGGAAACGCAAACACAACCATGGATGACAAGAACAAGGCTCCCATGAGAAGAACTGAGGAAGCCATCCCTGTACCTGTGGCGATCGATACAAGAGAGAAATGGCAACACTTGTGTATTTATATGTTGTATGACATGTTTGGTGAACGAGGTTAGCTTTAGATTGTAGGCAAAGGAGACACAAAATACCATTTAACTTTGCCACTGTTGGCCTACCTCCTTCAAACTACCTCCATGGAAATTATCAGAAAAAGATTGATCCATGCAAAAGTGTGAGACAAGCAAACAGCTATCATTCTTAGATATCAAGCGATCACCCTCCACAGTCGACATGCATCTTGTTCTTCCATGTCCTTTCACTTCACAGATTGAGAGGAAATCTAAAATTGTAGGTGAACTGGGAGGGGTTGGTAGTGAAGTTCTTCTCCTGTTTCTCCTTTTTGTGCTTCCTTCTTTGTGTTCCAAAGAAAGAGAGGGATGTTTGACCCAATTCACTTCACAAAGTCATCCCAAGGTACAGATAATGGACTGTATGGTAGGTTTAAAATTTGATTGAAAATTATATGCTAGCTAAAAGTGAATCATATGACTCATGAAGAGTCAACATAAAAGATACTGTTAATGCACTAAATGCACCCTTCATTTTTGCCTCCAATTCAAGCATCTCATAATGTTGACTCTTGGAGTTGGTATTGATGGAGAGAAACAAAAAAAAATCTGTTTTCCTTTTACTAAAATATGTTGAGAATACAAGAAACAGTATCTTAATATCCCAATCATTTGAGATCTTTTACTAAAATTGGAGAAGCCCTCTTCATCATTAGAAAAAAAAAAAAGCAGAAAATTCTTGTGGACATGCTTATTTCTTGTCTTGCTGTGTTAAATTATGTAGTATTGATCCAGTTTTATTTTCTACATGCAACTAGCCCCATAATGAATCCACTTTTCTTTTTATAGAACACAGTGATCTTTCCAAAGTAGATTTTATGAAGAAAGATTGTCTTATATCAGATAGCTATTGTGTTATTTTGGTTCATGTTATGGGGTATCATTTCTTCTGCACCATGTCAATGAAGAATTCAATGTTTGGATTTACTGCCATCAGAGAAGAAAATAGTTGACTCATCATCCTGGGCTTCTCATGAGCAAGAAGGAAGAAAAATAGTCTCATCTGCTATTATGTTTACACACAGATTTGTTTCTTGCTTCATCTGCAGAGGAGGGCAGTCGATCTTGAATTCCATTGCTAAAAGTCGACACTGATGTTGAAGTTTTACATTGTCATTGCTGGTTTGATTTTGATTACAGAGTGCTAATTGCTTTTTTACAGACAATAATCCAACTAATAGGTTCATAAACTATGAAGCTAACATCCCTGTTTTAGAGTGACGAACATCTAAAGAAGAATCCCATGTTTCTACAAAGAATGATCCTAAGAACAGCATCATAATCCACATCCCTAATCCTCAAGGTGGTGTGCGTCTCCATCGGCACAAAGCCCTTCTGCTTCCATCTTCTTCCACCTATGTGTTTATCGGAGACACATCAAGAGTTGGCATGCTGCTTACCTTTGTTCTAAACCTGACACCAACTCGTATCGCACCATGATAACGCTTGTCTTCGAGGACAACCCTGTACTTGGTTGGTGGTAGTTCTGCAATCCCCTTCTCCGTCCCCAAAGCAATCACTTCCCCCACATGAATCCTGCATTAATCACAGAGCACCATCAGTTCGAGGGGATCACGTTGAGGAGCTGAAAGCTTTTGTTGTTTCCCAGGGAAAGCAAAAAAACTTACGTTGCCTGACCAACGAAGTCATCAGCTGTGATGGTGTCATAGTCCATGATTCTGAGTGTGAGCTTGTGTTGAAGGGGATTGTTGATTCCCGAGGAGTATACTGGGAACTTTAGTGTCTGATTCCAGATAGGGTTCCTTCCTTGATCTGCACCAACAATTAGAGAAGAAAGATGGTGATGACGATGAGGCAAAGTGTGTTCCTCTTGAGATCCATCAGCCATGGAACTCAGTCATATGTACATAATAATATTCTGCTCAGTTTGGGAGAATGGTGCTTACTTCGAGCAATTCTGCTCTGGCGCTCTTGATCCCTGTACTGAATCACCACATATGGATCTATCTTCCCTGTTGAAATCAATCTCACGTCAATCACCGATCGAGTTTGAAAGAGGACGCAAAAGAAGCCGCTTGTGTTTGTGTAAGTGCAGCCACCAAGAACTCACCTATAACATCAGCTCCTGCGAGTCCCTCGGCATCAACCAGCAACACCTCCAACTCTCCTTTCCTCATCTCTCTCTCTCTCTCTCTCTCTCTATGTGTCTATCTATGTTGGTCAGTATGTTTTTGTGTCTCTCCTCCTCTTCCTCGGCGTATATATAGACATTATTTGGAAGAAGAAGGAGTCAAACGTTGATCCTGTCGTCGATGGAAACACAGAAAGAGTACTACCAGCTGACCTTTGCAACACGCATGGAGGTCTTCTCTTCAGTTGCTGGTCTTATTTAAATATAGTTTCAGATTCATAAGCTGACCTTTTCAGAATCGGATTCGAACTCCCTACTAAAGACTCAGTCTCCTGCTGAAGTCTTGACGAAGACGAAGTCAACAGATAGCAATGAAGAGATCCACTGTGCTGCTCAGCTCTTTATGGAGACAAGCCAACGGATGGAAACATTCACCAGGACGAAGGAGACGTCTCTGACCAATCTTAAATGATGACGACTCCATATCATGTAACGTATATAACATTTTAAGAAACCAATCTAAGTCAAACTAATCATGGTTTATATATATATATATATATATATATGCTTGTTTACAATCCTTCAAGAAGTTATCTTGGAAACTTCGACAAAGATTAATTAATGCCTCCTAAGAACAACAACATCGATCCTAATTCACATCTCAAGCCGCCAAAACCCTTGTGCTTCAATTCTCTTCCACCGACGGCAATACAACAAGGGTTGTTCTTGTTAGATCTGCATGTATTTAGAGACAGTAAGTACTAAGAGTAACTACTCCTGCATGCTGCTGCTGCTGCTGCTTACCTGTGTTGTAAACCTGACACCAACTTCTATCTCACCACAGTAACTCTCATCTTCAAGAACAACCCTGGACTTGGCTGGTTCTTCTAGTTCTGCAAACCCCTCTTCCATGCCCAAAGCGATCACATTTCCGACATGGACCCTGGCATTACAAAACCACCGTCAGTTCAAGGCAGGAAGAAGAGTTGGATCCTTCGTCGTTGCCCATGAAGGCAAAAAAAAAAAAAAAAACCTACGTTGCCTGCCCAATGAAGTCATCATCTGTGTAGGTGTCAGCGTCCATGATTCTGAGTGTGAGCTTGCGTCGAATGGGATCGTCCACTGCTGAGGAATTCACCGGGAATGCGAATGTCTCATTCCAAACGGGATCCCCACCTGGATCTGCACCACAGAAGCCTCTTGTTAGAGAGGAAGTCAAGATTGCAAAGTCTCTTTCTACTGCAGAGACTTGTGCCTACCATGAGCAGTTCTGCTGTTATGCTCGAGATCGCTGTACTGAATCACCACATAAGGACTTATAGTGCCTGTGGAAATTGCTCTCATGTCAATCATTTCATCGAGTACTGAACCACCACAAAAGAAGAAGAAGAAGAAGAAGAAGAAGAAGAAGAAGAATAAGCTTGTGTTTGTGAAGTGGACTCACCTACAAAGTCAGCTCCTTTTAGTCCGCTGGCATTAATCAGCAACACCTCCAACTCTCCTGTGCTCATCTCTCTCTCTCTCTCTCTCTCTCTCTCTCTCTCTCTCTCTGTATATATTAACGTGTTTGTGTGCGTATATCCTCTGTGGAAGAGACAGCTACGTCAGAGATCACGTCACTAACATGCAATGCTGAGTTGAGTAGAAATATACAAAAAATCATAAAAATAATATTTAATATTTGTAAAATATATTTAAGTAGTTTAGACTAATATTTTTAATATAAAGTGATAACATATCAATTAAATGATGAAAAATATGCAACACATCGAAGTGATATATATAACTATCAAATAACAAAGACATATTTGATCTTCAATTGTGGGGATACATTACTCTCAAAATTGACATCAAAATGATCTAATCTTCATATTTGACACTCTGTTAATTCTCAAAAAATACTATGTCGTAATCATTTATTTATATTTATTCATTTGTTTATGCTTATATTCAAAGAAATCATATGATAAAATAATATTATTGGTTACATTATGATCATATGGCTCTACATCGATTCAGTGGCTCTATATTATGATAAAAATAATATTATTGGTTATATGAGAATGCATTTCTAATGTGACAAACATGTACAACATCATAGCAATCACGTCAATATTATTAACTTAATATTAAAAGAATAAAAAAATATTATTAATTATTTTTTAAATCATAACTTTGAATAAAAGCTTTTAAACTGATCAAATCATAAAAAGAATGAGATATCAATCTAACAACTCTTAATCCAACTAAACACTAACTAGAATGATCCATTTGACATGAACGAGACTTAATCCAACTCAAATGTAACTAAATCACTCTATAATCCTCCTCATTGAATTGGTATAGAATATTGGCGGAATTTAAATTTGATTGGATTCAATTAAGTCAAACAGGCTACAAGTGATGATATTGATTAAATATCATTAAATCTATTATTATGATATAATTTCATGCTTAACTAAAATTAATATGATCATATTTCATGTTAAGATATCAAAATCCATAAATAAAAATAATATCTCAAAGTAAATACAACATGGACTTAATCTAAACATATAAAAGATTATAAAAAAATTTAAAAAAATTATCAGTTTTTAAAAAACATACTTATACTCAAAATTGCCTCTCCTATCTTTGTTCGTCTCACTTCCAAACTTCTTTAAATAGGGGGACGTGAGCCCTCCCCAAAAAGATTTAAAAAAATATTTTTTTTATTATTTCATAATTAGTTTTTTATTAATTTATTTTAAAATTCCTACTAAAATATCTTCTACAAAAATAGAAGCTTTGAATATTAATTTCCTAAATCATAATAACAGATTATAAAATCTAAGAATTAAAATCATGTTTATTATTTCGGAAAAGAGGACAAAAATCCCCATCTATAGGAACGCATGAACTGTTCAACTCAAACCTTTTAGCTGGAAATAAATTTCCAACGTGGATTGGGTTCTTCAAGCACACAATCTATTCTCCCGTTGAAGTCCTTTTAGAAGACAAAGTCAACGGATTGTAATGATAGGCTAAGAAAAATCTATGTTGCCAAATCTTTATGGAGGCATGCCAAAGTATGTGAATGACATGTTCTAAAGCATTCGAAGTCAATGTTCGAAATAGACACATACAGAAAAGAAAAAAGTTTTATGTTTCATTTAAAACTTTTCATAATTTTAAAAATTTTATATGTTTCATCAAAGGTTTATATATTATCCATATATATTACATTAATTATATTCAATATAATTTTTTTTAAAAAATAATTAATTTGCTATATCCTTTTGTACATATTTCTTTCATGTGATACAAACTTGATACCTTAACAACCCTAATTCTAACAAAATAAAAATTGATCTCTCTCTAACCTACCTTACATTTTGGCTTCTTCAACTAAGATTACTTAACTTGCATTTTAGGATTTTTTTTTTTTTTTGGTGCCTTTAGTTTTATCTCTCTTCCAAATCAGAATCCAATAAAGACTTGGAAGGATTCAATTGCCGTTCTAAATTGAACAACTTTATCTCTCTACGTTTTAGGGATGTTTATTATGCAAATGTTAGCTATGAATCAAAGTTGGGATGTAATAATCCTCCAATTCTGGTCCTCACCTCACCTTCCACTTTTGCCTGAGATTGAAATCAGATTGGAAATGATCAAAGAAAAAGATTGAAATGATCAATTTTTGCTACATCCATTCAATTCAATGTTACCTTAAGGAACTTGCATGTGTTCTTCATTCTTATATTTGTGTTGATATTAAGAGTGATATTTGACAAATACATGAGACCAAGAAAAAAATAATAGTTATTTCATTAACAATTTTTGATAAATGACATACTATCGATGATATATATGTATATATATAATGATTAAAATTAGTCTAGAAGAATATTATTTAAATTTTAACTTTTTTAAATTAGTTTTGATAAGTATATATATATATAATATATATATATATATATATATTCTTTTTTTACTATGTTCAAACTTAAGGATACAGTTTGTTTTAGGAGATTAGCCTTTTGCTATTTACATAGATGTCTTTTAAATTTTTTATATTTATAACATAAATACTCCCATCATCTCAGCTTTTTCTTTTTTTTTTCTCCTAATTATAAGTGACAAATGAGGAGCATAATATGGTATTAGATGGATAAAAAAAATGTTCTTCTTTTTATCCTTCTTAGGATCTTGAATGACATCGAGCATCAAGCACGAGCGATGGTTGACGAGCGGTGCCAATGACATCGGACGATGGAGTGACGAGAAGTGTCGTAGACGTAGCTAAGGTTCCATCGGATGGATTAAGATATTGTGAGAATAAAAGTATGATTGATAATTTAAAAGATTATATTTTATTAATTTTATAGGGATTGTCAAATAATGTTTGCCAATAGCAAGCTTCTTGTTTTATTAATTCCAAGATTTGATGCTACCAAGAAAGAAACTAAGTTTCCACCAACAAAATAATTAATTAGAGTCCATTTCAACATCATAGAGTTTGAAGCTCTACTAGCATCATCACGTGGCCATTTGACCAAAGGGCAGTCAACACAAGTGGTCAAAGTTGCCATCCATCTTCATCGAGAGCTAACAACATCATAATAAGAGATCATGCCATAAACATGGAACATTTCAAAAAAAAAAAACATAAAATAGTATTTAATACATATGAAACATATATAAATATTTTTATATTATTATTTTAATTATTAAAAAAAACATATCAATCTATCGTGAAACTTATATGTCAAATAGAACGTCTTGATGACATATACAACTATAAAGTACGACATATTAGGAAATCTAACAAATAAGTAAAGTGAGAAAATTAATACAAATTATTTAGGAAAGAGGACATAAATCCCGTCGGATACATCTATGGTAACATAGAGACCAAAGGGTTTTAGTTGAGCCTTCGACCGCTGAAACCTTTGTATATGGAAATAATTTTCCAAAGCGGATTGGATTCTTGAAAGATATAATTTATTCTCTTGTTGATGCCTTTTTAGAAGACAAGTCATGTAATTTATTCTCTTGTTGATGCCTTTTTAGAAGACAAGTCAACAGATAGCAATGATAAGGCTAAGAAATATGATAGGCTTAAAATTAGAGGAAGACGAAGGTTGACATCTTTGACCTACCTTACATTTGACTTTTTCAGACCATCCATGATCTAACTAAGCTCCTTTTGACTTCTTCTAACTTGTTTTTAGTTTTTTTTCCTTTTGAGTTTTGGTCTCTTATCCAAATCGGAATCCAACAAAGACTTGGTTGGAAGGAACCTAACACAGCAGGTTTGAACAACTCTCTCTCTCTATCTCTATCTCTATCTATATTACTGCTTATTTTAGTGTTGTTTGTTCTGCGGTATTGGCCATCAATCAGAGTTGGCATGTAATAAATAATATCCTCATCTCAACTTCCATTTCTGCCTGAGATTGGAATCAGATTTGAAATGATTAAAGAAAAGATTGAAATGATCAAATTCTGTTGTATGTACCCATTTAATTCAATGTTACATTAAGGAAGTTGTGTGTGCCATTTATTCTTCTTCATGACCTACGTTTAGGTTAGCATTAAACATAACAATTCACACTATAAACATAAACATCATCTCTTTGACTTCGCATCTTGTTGCTACAGGTTTTGGTTGTTCCTCAGAGTTATCTCGGATCCACAATTCACAACTCTTTTCTCACTGACCAACTGGGAGAGAGAGCATTACCTCATAAAGCTCATTTTGATACTTAAATTGTAATGGGGATTTTATTGGATCACTAGAATGGTTTATTGTTCAAATGGATCGATCACTAGGAGAATTCAGAGAGTGTGTCCATGAGAATTGGAGTTGCCGAGTTCCTGTACTATTGTGCATTGAATTCAAATGCCTTGGAGTCATTAATGATTCCTCCATCAATTTAAATGTTCCTTTTTAATGTTGCTTACTAAGGTGTTGACCATGTATCACTAATATATTAACCAAGTGTTGTTGAGATGTCTACAACTTATCAAATATAATCTTCCCATATCACTTGCCTTCCATAGTGCTTTTGGCATGAGAAACAATGTCAGAGTACCATGTGATCTTATAGGCTATTAATTATGCATATATATATATATATATATATATATATATATATATATATATATAAAGTTTGCTACTACTATAATTTTGTATGAGTTACCTGGTTAGCACTTCATGTCGATCAGTCGTAATGTCATTGAGAGCGATGCTTTAGGCTGATTGATTCGGCTACAATATCGTCAACTAGCGCTTCAGATCGATTTGGTCTCGTTATCATTGAAGGTAGTGATTTAGGTTGGCTTAGTTGAACTATCACTGAAAGTAGTATTTCGAGTTGTTTTTGTCATGATTGTATACAATTAACATTTTCTATACAATCATGCATTTATAAAGTGATCAAGTTTCCATAAAAGCATTTTCTGGCACACCCAAAATTTTTCAGACCATTTTCCGATACCGAAAGGGGTTTACATGTACAATTAATTAGGTATTTTGGATGTGTGAACATCTTCATAAACTTTGGTGCAAGGTCATCGTCTGCACATTACATCAGGTTTCTCTGGTATTCCAACCAATTATTAAGAATTATAAGGAGAGAGATCACCAATCTACCAAATCTTCTACTCGGGCTTCCTTCGGTATCACATAGAAGAAAAAACAGATCAAATCTTCAACCTTCCAAGGCCAGATAAGGAGAAAGTTCGCCAATCTGCCAAATCTTCTACTCGGGCTTCATTCTGTCTCAGATAGCGGAAAACACAGATTACAACTTCAACCTACCAAGGCCAGATAAGACTCTTACCTACACCAGAGAAAGGAACAAGAAGAGTCAGTGGCTACTTTGTTATCAGCAAAGAACCAGATCATACTTACTGTTTAGCAGAAATCTTCAGTTGAGTTGTGTAAGGGATGCAGACAAGGAGGGAGGTAGCTATGGATGGTTGAAGAGGATCTTGTTAACACAGACCGGCAAAATTCGAGATTGTTGTTTACCCCAATAGAAATATCCATAATCAATTTACGAATGCTTCCAGTACAGTATAATATAAAATGTAAAACTAAAAATTCAGTAACAGGTTAAAGTAAACAAACAGAATTTTTATCCATTGAAGATGTAATCTCTAATCTCAATAGGGAGCTAGCTATATGTGTTGATCAAAATATGCACCAATCAAAACAAAGCAAGGTTCCAAAAGTTAACTTACAACTTGTGCATCTGGTCATGGCCGTCTCTACATTTTCTGTCCTTTGCACTTGACAAAAGCCTCCGCGAGTCCTCTCCTATGTGATTGGAACGACGTTTCTGGATTTAAAAATAGAACTGCTATCCACAGCCATTTTAAGGGGATTGGCATTACCATCAAAATTAGTTTCCTCAATTGCAAAATCAAGCTGCTTCTCAACAGATTTGATAATTGCAGTTCTTTTGGACCTCAACCTGTATGGAGGAGAAACATTGAAGTTCTTCCCACTGAACAATATGGCCCCTCTACTACAAGGACTTGAACTGAATTTTGACACTGAGGTGTTAGTTGTCTCCACATTATCAGAAATGTGCAGAAATTTTCCCCTACTTTTCTGTGAAGTACTATTGGAAACAAGGGATGCTTCTGCATTCCGTTTTGTCCTCATGAAGATAGAGGGAGTGTTCGGGTAACTTCTAGCTGCATTTTTTAATATGGATTTAACACAGAAAACTCCATTATTGCTGGTTACAGAGGGAGGAGTCAGATAACCATTGGACTGTTTCACAATCACCGAGCAGTGTGATTGTTGCGTTGAGTCATATGAGGTCAAGAGAGCAGAATCTTTAGAATGGCAAACATCTTCTGGCAGAGGTGGCTTACAAAAGAGAGCACCAAGGAGACTAGGAGCTTCTGGGTGCAAAGATGGTGCAGATGTATCATTCAGTTGATCATCCTCACCTGTGTTACTACATTCTGCCAATTCTGTTCCCAGATCAGATATAGTGCAGATATCAGAGAGCGGAGTGAGCATTCTGCTTTCACCAGTAGAATTATTAACAGATTCAGCATTAGATTCTTCAACTGTTGACAGTTCCAACCATTTTTTTTGATATTCCAATCTGCATAGTCCAGTAGGTAGACCAGAATAGACGGAACTGGCTGATCTGACTACTTCCTTTGAGCTATCAAGCGTCTTAGGTTTTACAACTTTCAGAAGCTTACCAGTTTCCAAAAAGAAATCTAACTTTTTCTTTAAGGAACAATTCCAGTGATTCTTAATTGAGTTGTGAGTCCTAGCCACAAAGATAATGATCAGAAAATTACAACAAACCTTGAAGCGCTAGCAAATGAAAGCCAGACATTAACAAGGTTCTCCTGAAAGAGAGGCAGCATTGTATGATATGTAATACTAGGCTGTATAAGATTGCTAATTATATTTATTCACAGTATCCAATGTCTAGAAATAGAAACAAATATGCCTATAGAAAAAAGCCTAACATGGATGAGATACCACAAATACAGTAAAAGAACTATTGCATTTGAGGAAAAGGTATGAGAACAATAAGATTAGCATTACACATACTAATCAGTAAAAACTTCATGACTTTTTGCAAGAAGTTGAGAGCCTAAGATTAATTCAAGTTAATTCAACATGTCAACATGGATCGAAAGTGACCATGCTAGTAAGGTCTAGGCACACACGACACTACTTAGTGTCAAATATGTTATTGGTTAGGTCAACATTAGTTACTGGCGACCAGGAATGGGGCAATGCCAACCGACATGGCATGGGATTGTATCATGCCAGAAGGGAACCAACATATGCTCCTATGCCGTGAAACATCAATTTTTTCCAGTACAAATTGTGATCCATAGACAATGTCTATTGGCACTCACAAACTCGCATGTGATACGTGAAACTATGCTGCCATCCTTTGTGCTCTACCGATATCTTATTTGCATGATAGATGGCACAAAAGGAGTAGCATGACAATCTACCCTCGTAATACTCTATATTTGATAGCTAAAATAGAGAACAATATTATGGTACTTTATAAACAACACAAAGCATTATCAAGAAAAGAAAAGCAATTCCTGAATTATTTAAATATTAATATTAATGAAATTGATCCTATTGCGTTCAAAATAAGCATGTCAGATGAGAGTCAAATACCTTCCAGGTAAGACCTTTGCAATTTCTGCCCATTTATTACCATGTATATGATGGGCATTCAAGAGGGCAAGTTCTTCCTCTTCAGTCCAAGCATCTCTATTTATGGTAGGATTTAAATGATTATGCCACCTAAAAGAGGTTCAAAGATGTTCTTTTAGAAGGATGTTAAATACCATAAGTTCTGTTTATCAAGCATAATACTGAACACTTATCATGAAATGGTAGAATTTATAGATTAAGTTCTCGCTGTACATCCTAAAGAACTTATAGGTGGCAGGTAATAGGAATCAAAAGCATAAAGTTCATTAACCATATAATTTTATTTTCAGAAATGTAAGGGATTGCCCATCATCTGGTGTTAATTCTTTAATAAAGAACCGACGGTGAACATTGAACATCAGGAAAAAGAAAAGGCTTGTCAAATCATAATTGAAGAGAACATTCAACTGAAATTTTACATTTACATTAAATCATATGACATAAGTAGATTCTTGAAACCAATTGCGTTGTATCCATACAAAGATGACCAAACGTCATATTATAGCTACTTGAGAGTTGGTCTTCGGTAGCTGATTTTAACCAACTGAATATCCATCATACAACAAATGAATTAAAAGAAGTTAAGAGTGCAAAAACATTGACGAACACATTCTCCACCATGGATACCATTTGGCACCATATCTGCAACTAGACTTTGACTCACATGACAAGTGTATTTAATGAGTACAATTTTTCCTTCATTTCCTACAGTGGCAAATTGGCAAACGATAGCTTATACTAGGAAAAGGCAGGACAAACAAAAGGTCCTTCCCTGAAAACTTTGTCTTATTCTTCTATATAGAAGACAGGAAAGATTAGTTCACCTGGCTTTTTATCCTAGGAAAAGTCCGATAAGTTCCAGCAAATCTAATTTCCAGGTGTATTACTATTATTTGTCTCCTGACCTGAAGAGCAAAAACACTTTTTAAATGTATAGAAAGGATCTCCTTAGGGGTTCCATGGGGACTTTAAAAAACCAAAGGATTGAACTGATATCAACTTCATGCACGCCATCATATACAGAAAGTCTAAGGGGAAAATAATTACAAAGTATTATTCTGTATAACTCAAAACTAATTATTGGGAATGCTTTTTCAGTAATCACAGAGCAGATGATCTGAACTTACCTCTCGCGACATTGCTTCCCAATTCGACCAGGAAGAGAGTTTGCAATGACAGACCATTTTTTTGGCCCATACTTTGCTACAAGACTAGTGATTTTCTCATCTTCCTGTAATCATGAGGGAACATATAAGTGTCTTGAAGTATTAATGTTCTAAAGATACACCAAACTTATGAATAAAGTTAGAGCTAAACCTCTGGGGTCCATGGACCTTTAATAAGTTCAGGATTGAGAACTTTCTGCCACCGATGAAGACATTGAACTTCCGTTCTATCAGGAAAAGATTCAGCTGGACAGGCAGAAATCAACAGCATAAATCTCACATATAACATATAACATTAGTACTACAGGATTGAAAGTAAATTCTTGAAAACTTGCAGATTGTTATTAGGGGTCCTAATTTTTTTTGTGTTTATACTTTGAAGTTCAAAGGCTATTGCAACAACTACACTACAAAATACTAACTTGGGGCCCCATGCAAGACGATCTAGCACAAAACACAAAGACATGTATAGGAGAAATCACATCATGTTTTAGTATGTGGCAAGCACCTAAAATTTAAAGAAAAACTAAATTGGAAAATGACAAATATTTCATACAGTCCATACAGAGGAGTCACTTTGATTTTCTAGAGTATTTTCACAAACCAGGCCCAGCCCTAATGGCTGGTTTTCTTTTTCCTGTTGAAGAGGGGCCTGGTTTAAACAAATAAGGTGGGGGGAGCTTTATGCAAAAATCCCTATATCTGAACAGCACATGTATTCATGCTGGTATTTCCTTTTTGTTGTGATAAAGCAACAAAGGCCCTGCAGTACCATGTTTTCATTTTTGAAGTTGGATATTCATCATCAGTGTTGTTTACTAGTTTCTAGTTGCACCTATAGAATTTACACCAGGCATCTAGTTTTCTTATATTCAGAAAGTTTTGTCTTATAGGTTCTTTTTACGCCAAACTTCACCAAAGCTCCATTCAAAGACTTGTAATGCTTCTTTGCTGGGATGTAGTCTACGGTATCCATGTCAAGTCTATTAGGATATCATGTAGGGTCCTGGTGACATCCATCTACAACCTATGTTAACAACTGCAGTCTCATGTGAATGAGGTTTAGGCCCACTAACAAGCGTGTACCACAATTGCATGTGTCACCTCACCATTAGATCATGACTGTTCTAATTTGTTCATCAGAGTGGTCGCTCTGCTACAGAAAATTTTGGCACCAATCTAGCCCTACTTCTGCAAGCAGCCACATCATTAATTGAAACTTGTAACAGAGCACTTGATTTGTAGATGAAGGCTTAGGTTCGAATCTGATGACAACATGATTATATAACACTTCTAATGCCCATCCAAATTACTCATAAGCATCCAACTATTTTATGATCCCTTGAGTATATAGTTGCCTTCCAATTTTGTTGTCCAACTCCTGGGGTTTTCATTGTATACCTAAAAGATATTAACCTTTCACTGTTACTTACAAATCCAAATTTCCCGGTTAATCAGGATTTAAATTTCATTCTCTAGACTACCTAAACAAAAATTCCACTCTTAAATACAATTTAGACAAAAATTCATTCTCTAATGTATGTATGTATGTATCACATGGAGAGAAGAAACGAATAATGACCATGTTGGTTTATGGGTCATTAATTACAAACAAGAAATATCATGGCACCACCATACCTATTTTCTTCCAACATCTTGCTTTATAAGCTTCAAGAGCTTTCCGTAATTATTTATTGCATGGAGAGAAGAAACTAATAATGACCATATTGGTTTATGGGTCACTAATTACAAACAAAAAATATCATGGCACCACAATACCTATTTTCTTCCAACATCTTCCTTTGTAAGCTTCAACAGCTTTCCGTAATGTCTCGTCCTATCCAAATTAAAATAAAAAAGTTATAAAAAATTTAGAACTATATATAAATAGCATGAAAATATAAGACATTCATTCACATGTTCATCAGGTTAATTATAGCACAAAAGCATCGAGCTTTAAGTTAAAATAAAAATCCAAAGGCAATAAAGGAGGAGGCACAATTAATAGAACTCAAGCACTGCAGAACCTTTGGCAATTCTTGAGGTATAAGGACATTTCCTCTTAAATTGATTACTTTCTGGTCAGATTTTCCTTCCAATGTTCTAAAAAAGAAAAGAGATAGAAAAATAGGAATATTCCTCTAAAGCCAGACACTATTGTACCAATTGAAAAAATATATAAATATTACTTGGAGCTTTTGCTTCCCGTCTACAAATTATATTAGATCCATGCCTACAATTTAAACACTTATCAAAGCTTTTGCTGATATTTTAAAAATTTAGCATATAGATGAAACAACACTGGGTCATGTTTTATTTCTAAAGCTTTATATCTGCTTATGTCACAATATTAGATTTACATAATGATATGTGACTCATATGACATATTAAAAAAATTATTCTTTATCTATATACCCATGTACAAATTTGGTCTCCATGCCTCTCAGGTTAATATGAATTCGAATGCCACAGACATGTCAACAGGTTGACATCATGAACCAGTTTTAGCACCCATTTGGGCTTGAAATAAAATCGAATACTTGGTAATTCTAGAGCCTTGCAGAAAAGCATATTTTAGTCAAACTTAGCAAAGATAGCAAATTGGTAGGCCTGAATCAGATGACAATTCAAATTTATTTATATGAATTTCTAACTAGCCTATGATTCTTAAACAAAGATATGGCAGAATTCATGAATAATGATAAGCCACTTACCTCCTGCGGTGTCCAACCACTCTTAGCTCGCCTTGTAGGACCACTAGTTCTCCTAGTAAACATGGTTTTCAAAATGATGATTTGATACAAATATCCTTATTGAAGATTAAATCGTAAAAATAAAACTAATACCTCAAAAGAGAATTGCAATTTCCCAACAAAAGAAAGATATGTAAAACAAGAATGAAATCTAAAAAGGAGAGCAAAATCCAGGGCCTGCATAAAAACACAATCTACTTCACCATTGGATATGTATCAATTGACTGTTCAAGATTCATCTTCTGCACTCCCCAAACAATATAGTAATTACGAATTACTGTTGAAAATTACATCACAAAACAATGCTTTTTTCTTCTAGAAACATTTTCCATTTGAAGATTTCTTTACCTCGAACATTCTTATTTCTTCTAGAAACATTTTCATCACAATAAACTATGGAAATCACTAGCAGATGCACCCTGCTAACACAGTTGATTATGCTCCTAGGAATTAGATAAACTTCACCCAGCTTGAATGGCTCACACATCCAGCTCTGGAATTGTAATGACTTGTGATCCACAACCACAAGAAATGTTCGAACCATAGTATGTAAGTAGTTATTATGAAAATGGATCTTATAAAATAAAGAAGTTCTATTTGAACTGAATTACCGTAAAGATAATTTCTTCCTGCGTATTTCTGAAATGCAGATGCATTTTCACAAAATATATTACAAATATAGGAACCAGAACTAACAATGACTAATTGACCTAAATTAACTCTATCAGCATTACCTATGGAACGTACAAAGAAACTATCTTTCACCCAGGAGAGAACCCAATTTTAACGGAAACAAGAGATACATACACGAAGACACGTAGCACCATACAAATCCCATAGATCAAATTCACCAAAAGTGAAGAAGTACCTCCTCGACGGCAAAGATGTCGGTGGGCTAGAAACGGCAGGCGACACCCTAGACAAACCAAAATTTTTCTCCGACAGGGATGAGATTGAGGCTACAGCCGATTGCTTGTTCTCAACACAACTCTGCTGTATCTTCATCTCTGCGCGAACAAGCCACCATATATTAGATAAAACCCACAGAATCATTAATAACCCCAAAATCACATCAAAAACTGAGTCACCAATGGTTCCGGTGGCCAAGTCCCCTACTCGAAGCAACAGTAGACCCCGCTCACTCCAGCACCATCAGCATCAGCAGCAATCGAATCAAATTCTAGAGTCTGGAACCGACAAAAGGAGAAGAAGACCGGGAAAGATCAACGAAACCGCAGCAAAAGCACAATCCAAAGCGACGGGAGAGGAGACCAAGCGGACAAAATCGCTGACACAATGGAGTCCGGTACAGCGTGAGCGGGAGAAGAGCTAGAGATCGGATTCGGAACCTTCGAGTCGAGGGAGCTCGCGGGATTCCCGACTCGCGAGGGCTTTCGACACCGAAGCCTCGCCCGCTGAACCAAACGGGAAGGGAAGGGAGACGAAACAGTAAACAACGCGGTGACGGTGCAGTGACGGGGCCGTTAGGTATGGCGTTGTATGGGTCGGAGTTATGGTAACGGAAGCTGACGGACGATGTCGTTACCGTTGGCGAGCGCTAAGTTTGAACGTCAGACGGCACCCTCCTTCGCTCTCACGCTATTTTTGTGGAGGGGATCGGAGGTCGGTTGTGGTCCGTCGGATCCTTCGCGGGTTTTTAGAGGCCGTCGGATTTGGTGAGAAGGCAGCGGAACAGTGTTTGCTTTGGTTTCGGTGTCGAAAAATTAGGGAGCTCTAATTGGCACACATTGGGTTTGTTATCTCTGGTTAGATTGGATTTGATACAGCGAGATTGATGTAGCTACTATATAGTAATTGACAAAACTAACCCAAACGTTGATTAAATAAATATTTATGTGTTAAATTATAATAGGATTTCAACTAGTTTCAGTATTGAACGGTGTGTTACTTGTTTCTTATAGTTGCAATACTAATTTTGGCTTAAAAGAATATTTCATTTTTCATTTATACCAAATATTATATTAGAAAATTCTTAATCTAAGAGAACATATTATTAGCCATTGTAACCTATAATTTAACAATCTAGGCTCTTAACATCTTTATTAACATTAGCAATTCGCACTAAAGACTAATTTATAAAATTATATTACACTTTAGAATATATTAATATTTCCTATTCATATGAAAAAAATAATTACTTCAGTAATAATGGAAAACTATTATAATCCACTTTATGTATTGCTATATATAAATTTTTAGGTATTTATAGACAAGATAAATACAATATGTTAATTATGCTATGTATAGCGGAGACTTTTCTATGTATGATTTGCATTCCACATAACAAGGATAATATTGGACACGATTTTGCGTCAAAATCGGTCAACGTTCTTACGCGGACCGCAGTAAAGGTCGGAAGATTAGATATACAAACGCCAGATTTTAGTTTTACACTAACATTGCCATCAGTTTCATTCGCTTCTCTTCCTCTTCTTCAAAAGGAGCACATTAATATAAAAAGGGAGTGGCTTTATCATATGTGCTGTCCTTAAATGGACGTACCTCTTCATATGGCCCTGCCGTCCCGCACTCCAATGGCGCCACCGCATCTGCAACCTTGCAAGCTCTATGCTGACATCCTCATCCTCTTCGTCCTCATCCTGTTCGCCTCCGCATCCGCTGTCTCCGCGCTGTCCATCGGCGTGAACTACGGCACCATCGCTGACAACCTTCCCCCGCCGCCCCAGGTCGCCGCCTTCCTCAAGGACCACACCATCATCGACCGCATCAAGCTCTACGACGCCAACCCCGACATCATCCGCGCCTTCGCTGGCACACCCATCTCTGTCGTCATCACCGTCCCCAACGGCGAAATCCCCTCCTTCGCCAGCTCTCGCGCGGCGGCCGACGCCTGGGTAGCCGCCAACGTGGCCCCGTTCGTCCCCGCCACACGCATCACCCTCGTCCTCGTTGGAAATGAGATCCTCAATACCGGAGACGCTGGCCTCATGGAGCGCCTCGTCCCCGCGATGGTGTCGCTCTCCGGCGCCCTCTCCGCGGCCGGTCTCCACAGGATCCGGGTCAGCACGCCGCACTCCATGGGGATCCTCTCCTCCTCTGACCCACCGTCGTCCGGCCGGTTCATCAGAGGCTACGACCGGTCGGTCTTTGCCCCGATGCTGGCCTTCCACCGCAAGACGCGGACTCCATTCATGGTGAACCCCTACCCCTACTTCAACTACAACCCGGCGTCGCTCGCCTACACGCAGTTCAGGCCCAACAAGGGAAAGCGCGACCGGGTGACGGGGATCACGTACACGAACATGTTCGACGCGCAGCTGGACGCGGTGCACTCGGCCATGGAGAAGCTGGGCTACGGCGATGTGGCGATCGCGGTGGGGGAGACGGGTTGGCCCACGGTGGCGGACAACAACCAGTTCGGGGTAAGCCCGGCGGACGCCCTGGCCTACAACGGGAACCTGATAAAGCACGTGAACTCCGGGCGTGGGACGCCGCTGATGCCGAACCGGACAATCGAGACGTTCATCTTCGCGCTGTTCAACGAGAACTTGAAGCCCGGGCCACTGGCCGAGCGGAACTTTGGATTGTTTAAGCCCGACCTCACGCAACTATACGACTCGGGGGTGATGCAGACGGGGCCAGGGGGAGAGGCGGGGAAGAGCCCTAGGGGGAGAGGGAGGGGGAGGGGGAGGGGGATGGCGG
The DNA here is from genome assembly GCA_021527575.1 of Ensete glaucum. NCBI lineage: Eukaryota > Viridiplantae > Streptophyta > Magnoliopsida > Zingiberales > Musaceae > Ensete > Ensete glaucum. Next base: position 43,619,683 of record CM038558.1, read on the forward strand.
GAAGAGGAGGGGGAAACAAGTGGTGCGTGCCGAAGAGCGACGCCGGCGACGCGGCTCTTCAGGCGAACATAAACTACGTGTGCAGCAGCGGGAAGGTGGACTGCAAGCCGATCCAGGACGGCGGGGCGTGCTTGTCGCCCAACTCCCTGCACTCCCACGCCGCATACGCCATGAACGCCTTCTACAAGGCGGCTGGGCAGCACGAGTTCGACTGCGACTTCTCCGGCAGCGCCGTGATCACCACCACCGATCCAAGTAAGACGCATCCAAAACCCTTAAGGATCACACCTCATTAACTGCTATAAAATAACCATTCTTCCTGATGCTCGACAGGCTACGGGACTTGCAAGTATATGTAGCTCGAGCAAGCTCAGAAGCAGATTCGACGTTTGGAGTCTTCATCTGGCCATCACAATTCAAAGTCTTGCTTCATGAATGAAGTTAAAGGAAAGTTGTCGACTCTGTATAATTTACTGCATCATCTGTAATGATGGTGTAGAGTGCATTAAGCTAGAAAGCAGTTCCTCATGTACTTGTATTTTTGTGATTGATGATATCGAGTGAATCTGGAAGCTTACTTCTCTTCTTGGTGTTAAGATGGACGACGAGGACAGATCTCTAATACATTCATTGTCATTGTTTTAGATGCACAGATAATTTTACTCACACGAACAGAAATGGATTACGATTCTGAGAGAACAACTAAGAGAGTCGATCAAAGTTCTTAATCCCTTTCCAACAGAGGTGCCAACCTTATCTGTTGTAAAACAAGCTTCTTCTTGGCAGAGAAATTACTGCACGTTGGTAGTACGTACCATGACTTTGCTGAGTTGCATGAGGATTAATTAGGTGTGGAAGATCCATGAACGAGCTCTGCAGATCTCATGCTACTCTCAGCGAGTGCTTCAAGAACTTCTCAGCGTACCTGCAAATCAAATTAAGGTGGAAAAATAATCCAGGATTACATAAACCCTCGAACAAGAAATTTAGAATACACTAAGAAGTGATGAGAAGGGAGAGACCCGCCTCCCTCACCTCTCTCTCTGATCTTTTTTCTTCTAGCATTGAGATTTGTAAGATATATTATGGAAGTTTTTGTTCGACTTGACTTCTCCAATAGCTAAGTTAGCTTCTCATTGGTGGAGATTTGAAATCGAGATTCATAAGATCTCGAAGGTTTTGAGAATAAATTGTTAGAAAAAAATCCCTCTAGCCGTAGGCTACAATGAAGATATTTATACCTATAAAAGCGTAGAAAAGTCGTACCGATGTGTTTAATGGGCGTAGCACCTTCTGCACGAATGTTGCTCTCGTCGATTCCCGGAGTCTTGTTCAACAAGGTTGTTGAATGTCAGTACGATATTTTGAGTATACGACATTACTTAAAGGCCGCGTGCGCTTGCCAAGGCGGTTGCCGACGCCGAAGAGCCAACGTGATCTTTGGGCTGACATGATCGGGCCGACCGTGCCAACCAACCCAATATTTACCCTATCAGTGTGCCAGTTTGTGATTCATGACTACCGATGGATTTGCATGCTCCTCTTCGATCCACCGTTCAAACTACGCCTGAACCAAAATTGAACCGACCCGGCTTGCGTCGGGCGCGTCTTTTGAAATTTAAACCGCTCTGCAGCTTTAATTCAAACCGCAAACCGACCTAACGGTCGTGGGATTTCATGAACCATGTCGAACAGAGTTCACCATTTGACGACGCCGGTACGATAGCCCCACGAGTGACGATCATTAGGTGCTCCCAACTCAAATCTTCCCCGCTCGATTCGATCCCTATTCTGCAAACCGACCTAAAGCTCGATTCGAACCCTTCTCATGGCCAACCAAGCGTCGAACTCTTCTGCGAAGCATCTCCCCTCCTCGTACCAGTCGCCTGTGAGGGTGGTGCTTCGGGTGCGCCCCTTTCTCCCTTCGGAGATCGACGCCAACGGCGATCGCTCGATCCCCTGCGTTAACCTCCTCGACTCCGATCGCGGCATCGGCGAGGAAGTCACCGTGCACCTGAAAGATCAATGGACCAGGTGCGTGGGTCTTTGCTGTTGCTCGACCTCCTCGACAGCTTCGTCTCTTGATGGTGTCACTGGAATCTTCACAGCCGGAGCGAATGCTACAAGTTGGACTCCTTCTTCGGCCAAGGCGATTGCGTCGGCCAGATCTTCCAGCAGGAGGTCAGCGCCGTGATCCCAGGTGTCCTCCGAGGGTTGAACGCGACGGTCTTCGCCTACGGTGCCACCGGGAGCGGGAAGACCTACACGATGCAGGCGAGGCAGCAGCGCAACGATCGCTGGTTCTTTATGCCTTTTTTTGTTCCGTTTTGTAGTAGCAGTAGTAATAGCAAGATATCATGCCAAATCGATTGTTGAAGCAGGGCGCAGAGGGCGAACCAGGAATGATTCCTTTAGCGATTTCGGCCGTCTTGTCCTCATGCGAGAACACGGAGGACTGTTCCGTGGAGATATCGTTCTTCGAGATCTACATGGACCGATGTTATGACTTGTTGGAGCCAAAGGCGAAGGAGATCATCGCTATGGATGATAAGGATGGAAGAGTTAGGCTCAAGGGACTCTCTTGGGTATCATCCCGTCACCAATTAGTAATCTTCTCAACCTCTTTTCAGCTCATAGGCAGTTGAACTTCTTTCTATTCGGCGATCTTAGGCTCCGATACGCTCGATGGATGAGTTCCATGAAGTGTTCGACACCGGTGTTCAGAGGAGAAAGGTTGCACGGACGGGCCTCAACGATGTCTCGAGCAGGAGCCACGCGGTGCTTGCGATCGCTGTCACGAATGGTGCCGTCAAAGGGAAGCTAAATCTCATAGACTTGGCAGGTCAGATACGTCGTCAAAGGTCAAACTTTTCCTGTTTGGCTTCTCGGTGTGACAAGAAAGTGCCTATTTGTGCCCACATGTTTGTGTCTTCGCAGGTAACGAAGATAATAGGAGAACCTGTAACGAGGGAATCCGCCTCCAGGAGAGCGCAAAGATCAATCAGTCCTTGTTCGCCTTGTCGAATGTAATTTATGCTCTCAACAACAACCAGCCACGGATTCCGTACCGAGAGAGCAAATTGACCCGGATACTGCAGGATTCGCTGGGAGGGACGAGTCGTGCTTTGATGATAGCTTGTCTTGTAGGAATCGTTCCTCATATCATGATGATACGTAGATAGCAATTGTTTGTTTTTGTAAAGCTTACTGAAAGTTCAATGCAGAATCCTGCTTCATACCAAGAGGCTGTCCACACAGTTAGTTTGGCTGCTCGAAGTAGAAAAATCGTGAATTATGTTGGTCTGGCAAGCAAGAAAGAGACTCCAAAGGTGAAAGTTGACATGGAAGCAAAGCTACGAGCTTGGCTTGATTCGAAGGGAAAGACAAAAAGTGTTCAGAGAATGCTAGGACCTTGTCGGACATTTGTGTCCCAAAACCCGTCCTCCACAATCCATTCAAAGAAAGAAGGATCAATCTTTTCTTCTGCAAAAGATGTCTCAAAAACCAAGGGGAGGTTAGTTTTCTCGTGTTGCTTCAAAATGCATGGTTTTTGTGGAGATCTTCCTTTTTTCTTTTAGCTATAGGTGGCTTCATTCCTTTATGGTATGTATCAGCAGAAGACTATTTGATTCGGAGGCTCCAGCTTCAACTAGCATGCAGGTAAATTCCAGTTATCTGTTGACCCATATTTTATTACTTCTAAGTGAAGTAAGTTTGTTCACTGCAGAGTCATGCATTTTTCAACAGTTTTTGGACTCTAAATATAAGGTTTGAGTTTCTTGAAACAGAATCTACATCCATGTGAAGAAGATATCATAGCCTGGTGTGATATTAGGCAGGATGACTCTGCAAGCAATTTCAAGGAAGAGGCATGTCAAGAACACGAGCAAACTTTATCTAACAAGAGTCAGTTAAACCTCTCTCAGGTTTGGCTCTTATACTAATTAATGTAAAATTTTAGCATTTTTCAGGATTAGATGCCTGCTATGTTGAACTTCTGAGGCACAATGAATTTAAGATTTTCATTCACATTAAACATTTTGATGATGTTGGTTCACTCAAACATTTTTGTGTTTCTTTAGCATGGGACACCTGGAACATACATGACTTCTCAAGATATCAGTATTCAGGTAGAAAGGTGAATTCGTAACATACTATTTCTATGAAAGCAACAAAGACATACTAGTTTTAAATCATTTTTTCTTGTATAGGTTCTGCCGGTCTGTGACAAGACCAGATCTGACCACTATGTTGCTGAAATCAATTCCTTGAAGACATCAAATTTACTAGGTATTACTAATCTTTATTTGTTTAAATTTTGGATTATGGAATGTTAAGGCAAGGTCTTCAGCTAGAAAGTTTATAACCTCCTTTATCTCATGTTCATTCAGACACGCCCTTTGACAAGGAGAACGTGCTCCTCATTCCTACTGACCGCATGGGATCACCGGCAGCCATTGAAAGGATTAAAGAAGTTCATAACTCTTTAAGAAAAGTTCCCTCGCCATTGTCTTCAAATACAACTTCAATTAGCAAGTTGTCAGACGACTGCAAGAATCTTATTTTATTAGATCCAAAAACTCCCAATACAAATTATAGCAAGGATGAATTCAGACTGAATGACACTCCACTTGATAAATTCAAAGCATCCAACTCAAACTTGAAGGTTAGTGTTACCACAAATCACACATAATGACAAGTGGATATGGATTACAATACTGACTAACTCACAATGATGTGCAGGAGACTCTTGTTCAGGAGTATTTAACATTCTTGAATATTGCTAGCAAGTAAGTTTTGTTTTGACCTTAGACATGATCTTCTGATTAATTTATGTATATTATTTAATTATTCTTAATCATGACTTTATATCATTGAATCATCGAATAATTTATCAAGAAGAAAATTTGATGGCATATAAAATAAGAATGTCAATTTGTATACTTACTATTTCTAATAAATCTATATGTAGGGTAATTGATAAATTTATATATGTTAATATCTTTCGGCTTTGTTTATGGTATGCATAATATGTAGAGGGCTTATATCAGATGGGTATGACGATCGCCTATAGAGTCACATATATAATAGATATCGACGGTGAAATGAGATATTCGTAGGGATCTTGATATAGATAAGATTGAATGAGATCTAATATGGATAAGATCCAATTTGAATGTTATAAGAAATATTTTATAAAAATTTTATTTAGATAAGAATGACAGGAATATGTCATTTAGATAAGATCTAAAAATATTTCATGAATATGTCATTTAGATAACATCCAAGAATATTCCATTAATGTACATCTAGATAAGATCCAAGAATATTTCAAAAATATGCCTGGAATATTCATAGTATATTTTTGACATATTTCTGAAATATTCTTTGATCTTATCTAGATAGTATATTCATGGAATATTTTTGGATCCTATCCAAATGACACATTCATAAAATATTTTTAGATATTATCCAAATGACATATTCCTGATGTCATTTTTATCCAAATGAAATATTCATAAAATATTTTTTATATCATTCAAATTGGATCTTATCTATATTGGATCTCATCCAATCTTATTCACATTAAGATCCCTATGAATATCTCATATTTGCACTTCTATATGTCGTAATATCTACTATATGTGTGCGACCCTTTAGGCTCGATACCGAGCTGGCCGTGAATCGTACCCATCAGAATTTCTTCTGATCTAGTCAATTATTATCCTCATAATAATTCAATCGACTCATTGACTATGGTCGTACTAGGCCACTATGTCACAGTCCCTAGACAGTATAGGGGGATTAAATCTTTCAAACCTTTCTGTCCACAGTTATCGTGTATCTATAGTCTTTCATCCAACTAATATTCTACATACGAAATCCTTTTATGCCTCGCTCTAATCAGATTCTCCCAGAGAACTCATTCTCTCTCAATCCGAATGACCCTGGCCAGGGATTTTGTCTAGGTTGTACCAGATCTGGACCTTTTCCAAACCTTGAAGATCGGTGTTAAGGAAACGAGTACTCATACAAGACATTTTTGGTGTCTCAAGTCTAAGGACTAGGTACACAACTGAGACTACAAAATCAATGTCTGACATTAGGTATCATTATCCATCCAACATTCCATAAGCGAATTAATTAGTAAACTCATTCTCCAATGAGTACTTATACTGTATCTCTAGTGTCTCCACACAAGCGACTATGAGACCAACCGCCTCCTTCATTTGGATGAGTATATAGCATGCTAGTCTATCTGGTTATCTCGATATCCCTCTCCAGTAACCTATGACCATGATAATTTATGATATGTATTTAAAGTTGAATTGATCTTATTATCATGATCTCATCATGATCTGATTCCCATTACATAGAACTAGGGATATCACAATATATATATAAATATATAATGTGAGAATATGCCAATAATATGTAAAGAGATTACTGTAGCGTATCCAATATGAAAGACATCAAATCGATATTATAGTCCTAGAATATTCTTAGATCTTATCCAGATAGCATATTCATGAAATATTCTAGATCTTATCCAAATAATATATTCCTGATACCATTTTTTTAATAAAATATTCCTTACGCCATTCAAATTGGATCTTATCCAGATTAGATCTCATCCAATCTTATACACATCATGATGCCTACGAGTATCTTATATCCGCACCTCTACCTATCGCAAAGTCTACTATATGTGTGTGACCCTCTAGGCCTGATATCAAGCTGGCATGAGTCATACTTATTAGAATTTCTTCTAATCTAGTGAATTATTATCCTCATAATAATTCACTCGACTTATCGACTATGGTCGTATTATGCCACTACACCACAGTCCCCAGATGGTACAGGGGATCAAATCTATGGGATCTTTCTGTCAACAGTTACCATGTATCTATAGTCCCTCATCCAACTAATATCGCAGAGATCGTATATTGGGCATGGATACTGTCAGGTAACATACGGAATCCTTTTATATCTTGCTTTACTCAAATTCTCCCGTAGAACTCCTCTTTCAATCCGAATGACCCTGGCCAAAGATTTTGTCTGAGCGAGTATATGAGATATTCCTCTCATGACACAAGAGAGTAGATGATCCTTTGTTGACACACAATTACCTTCGTATAGTTGATTATCAATCTCGATAACTAGTTGTACCAGATCTGGACCTTTTCCAAACCTGTAAGACTGGCGTCAAAAAAAGGAGTACTCATACAACACATCTTTAGTGTCTCAAGTCTAAGGATTAGGTACACAATTGAAACTACGGAATCACTGTCTGACATTAGGTATCATTCTTCATCCAGCATTTCGTAAGCGGATTAGTCAGTGAACTCATTCTCTAATAAGTATCTACACTGTATTTCTAGTGTATTTACACAAGCGACTGTGAGACCAGCCGCCTTCATCATATGGACGAGTTAGTTTATCCAGTTATCTCGATTTCCCTCTTAAGTAAACTATGACCAGGATAATTTAGGATATGTGTTTAAATATGAATCGATCTCATTATCATGATGTCATCATGATCCAATTCCTATTGCACAGAAATAGGGACATCATAATATATATATATATAAATATATAATATGAGAATATGTTAATAGTATGCAAAGAGAATACTGCAACGTGTTACAGATACCATCACTCATGTGATTGGCTTGTAGGGCACCTAACTAGCAATAGTAGGTTTGGAAATCACATGTTAATTAGTTTTGTGATTATTTTAGTCCTGTAAACGTAGATTATATACATTCATCGTACAACAACAAAATCGACTAAAAACATATTATCTAGACAACCATTTTAAGATTTTCTAGCTCCACAAAGTAATATAAAGTATTAGCCAGTATAGCACCTTGGAGCTACCCAAGTGACATATGATTGGATGAGCCTTTAGGATAATGTCTAGAATTGGTTCGCTGCTTTATTCTATAATAGTGTTATGTAGGTACTTATCGAGACTTTTGGTCGTGACGGACCTCCTAAGACCCTTTATTGTGATCGTCTAGATTTTGCAAATTCTATGTTTGTAATTTGCATCACTTATCAAGTGTTTGCTGAAATGTTTACTCGTAGAATCTAGAGTTAAATGCTTCTTCTTAGCTTTTGTGGATGGATACGCATGGGTGCCATATGACTTAGGCAAATTTATTTAAGTTCATGATATATGGTATCAGAATGGGATAAGAACACTTAGGAATATTTGGCAATGCAAAAGTAGGAGATCTAGTATGGCTGCGTTGAGGGTAGCCAACATGTGTGATCGTTTAAGGAGTGAGCATATAAAAGGAATGGCTAACCCTTCATTCAAGAGGTTTTACGTGGACAAGCAAGTTAAGAAGAACATATAGTACATAAAGGTTGGGATGGTTGAGTTCGAATTGTAGCTCTACGTTGGCAACCAAGCTTGATAGTGCTTAATGCAAGTAGGAGCATTTAGCAAAGGATGAGATCATATAAGGAGGGATGAGTTGTTTAGTGACCAAAAGAATTGTGTGAAGTTTGCGGATGTGACAGACTTGTTAACTCGAAGAATTTGATACTCACCCAATCTATTGTATTTGTAGATGGATTGTTCGTGACCATCCCAAGGCAATTAAAACTTGATGTCATGAAGTATGAAAATGTTCTCTTTGGTACGAGAAGGATACGTCCATATGAGGCTAAAGTGTGCAGTAGATTTAGCATTTTACTAGGTCTTGAGAGGTGCAACGAGGGTTATATTGGTAAAGAGACACAATCTAGTAAAGTACGTTTGCGATGGTGGAATTGTTCACAGTTTATTTAGCAAGAAGTAGTCTAAGAGGATGATTGTCTCTAAAACTTCTAGAGAGAAGGATATAAAGAGGAAAATTACTCTAATTGGATAAATATCTATGAGGGATAAGTCTCGGTTCTCTAGCGAGAGACTCGTATGCAATGGACTACACACGTTGAGGGAGGTATCTCAAGACCGAATTCCATAAAGTTCAATGGACTGAGTAAGCTGCGAGGAGTCGTCATATGTTCTCGCAAGAGATAATGCATTGATAGATGCATCGATATCAAATGGGGGAGTAACCCAAGTCAACAGTAAACAAAGACACACTAAGATTTGCTTTGAAGATTAGACTCAATGGAGGTCTGACTCATGGAATGGTGAGTGCGAGGGTCACAAGGATTTTTGGCCGTGAGGACCTCCTTAGACTTTTTGATACATAACCATTAAGAGTTTGCGAATTCTATATTTGTAATTTATATCAAATATTTACTGAAATATTTATTTATGGGATCTCGGGTTAAATATTTTCTCTAACCTATCTTCTCTTTTGTAAGTTCTTAGAGGACCATAAGAAGCTTCGTGGAGGCTAACTCTTTGCAGATAGACACGTAAGAATACTACATGATTTAGGCAAATCTAATTTAGTTCATACTAATATGATTTGGTTGGACCATACTACTACATAACTTAAATCATCAAGTAAATTATAATAGGAACGAAGCAGTTGAACCACAGAAATTGAACCTGACAGGCTACTGAGATGTAGTTAATAGTGTGGATTAATTACATGTCACTTGCTTGTCAGTGCCGGTTGCACCACAGAAATTTAACTGACAGGCCACTGAGATGTAATTAATCGTGTGGATTAATAGTGTGGTGGAGATAAAGTGAGAACATTATGAAGTCGCTACTAAAATATAAGACCAGATCAAAATTATGAAAAGAAAAACTGAAAGTGTCTGATATCAAGCTTAAAACATACTCATGATCTTAAACTGGATAGTTCGAGTTCACTGTTCAGTGTTTAAAAGTCTATTCAAGGTTGGTTCACATCTTCCTTTTTGTTGATTTCATAAAATAGTGGCATGCTGAGAAATCTGATCTTTGAATGATATATAAATTTTATAATGCTACTCGATATATTCTTTATGTGGAATTTATATCAATTGAAGTGCTGCTCTTCTCTTATGCATCATGAAGAGTTTTACGGTTTTATCGTTGATGTTCTTCATTTTTGGTCTCAACCATATAGGATCCATATAAACCAATTATCAAACTATTCTTTCTATTTTCTGGATTATCTTTCAAGTGTACTAATAAATTCTTCGGCGGTAAGGAATCAAATGCTAGAGAATTCATTTATAATGGATATTCTTACTAAGAAATTTGGTACCATAGTCCCAATTATTCCTCTTGTTCGGTCATTGTCTAAAGCTAAATTTTGCACCGTATGTATTCTTGAACATTGTTCTTCATTATTTTCATTTTCATCTAAATGTTTGCTTCTTTTTCTTGTACACGGCAACTTCAATTGGAATAAAGACAAGTATTGGTGAAAATATGAAACAAAAACGTGCCATATCTAAATGGAACAGGCTGCAAGATAGATGTCAAATACACATGTAATCTCAGCAATAGAATGGTAATGAGAAATTTAGCACATAGCTAGCTGAAAAAGGACATGTTAATATGTGGATCCATGAAGATCATGGATGGGCATTTTAATTTAAACAAAGATGTTGATTTAATACTTTAGGCTGGAACTTTTATTCTGATGTTGTTTAGGACACAAAAGGTAAGTATCTGCTAATAGAATTTTTGCCTACAGTCTCTATGGAAGGGGCATCTACCATAGTTCTAAGATTGACTCATAATGATATGCCTTTTTTTGATGACTTTCAATAGTGAGAATCATCTTGAACTGTTTCAAAGTTTCAGACTTTTACTTCACTTATCACCAAAAATAAATGCAAATGGAAGTGAAGTTCAATTTTATATCGAGTGCTGTTTCTCATTCAAAACTGTGAAATGACTTGAACTTTTCATTCAATTTTGCTTTCAGAGAGGAGCTAATGCAATTAAAGGTAGCATGCAAAACCCATTATTAAAAATCTTGCAAATGACAACTATTTTTTTAATCCATAGTTGACTTTTACTTTGCTGAACCAGGGTATTGGTCAAAAAAGAGCAGAATACATACTTGAGCTGCGAGAAGAAACACCGAATCCATTGAAATCAGTAAGTTGTTATTAAACAATCTAAGTTAGATTTATGCATTTTACTCTCTGTGATTGCTAAAACAGTACTTTGAATGGTTTCAGTTGTCTGACCTGGAGAAGATAGGCCTCTCTTCAAAGCAGGTAAACCATCAAGCTTTCTAAATGCCATTGGTCTATTTTAAACACATCACACTTTCTCAACTCCAGTATTTTGCTTATACTTCCATAAAACCACAAGCGTCTCATGAAACAATGAGATGCTTATTTTGATCATGAGCTATAAAACAGATACATAGATATTATGCATACCTTTTCCTTTATGTATTGATGAGAATTAGTGACAAGCAGATTAACTATCCTAAATTTTCTAGGTGCATGACATGTTCAGAAGGACGGCCAGAGAAATTTTTGCGTGATGTTAACCTTATTGACTAGAATCCAGCTCCCACTCAATCAAAGAACTTGTAACTTTAGTTTAATTGGAAGTAACAATAGAGCTTAGCTGATCGTTGGCAACAATAGAGTTGCTCCTCGGAAGATCGACAATCTACTTTGATGTCTAATGCTGCTCCATAATTATTATTGGATCTCACAGAAGCTCACCATCGATAGATTGCTTTCTGGTTTGGTGGTGCAGAATGTTACTTGTCCTCAGAAGCCTGCCTACCCAATGGGACTGTTATTATGCATTGTTGGCGTTCTTGTTGTTGTATTAATTGTAGCCAAAATGATGGTATGTATGTCACAAACTACTGTTTGTAATCTCAAATATTATATATCAAGTTGTTTTCTTTGGTTTATTTTCTAAAATTATCATGACCATTTTGCTTTTTAATACCATGCTTGTATTCATAGCAGTGTTTTTACATACAATTCAGCATCAGATATAATTTGTATCTTTGATGTGATGGGTAAAACAAGCATCACATATATTGTCATGCATCTCATCATTGGCCCCTTTAGGATAATTTGCCAAGAGTAAGCTAATTGCAGTAGTGACTTGGCTCTAATTTCTCATGTTCATCAAGCTTTCACAAATTGCAGTATCAAACATGGAAGCTTTCATAACCAGAGAAGCTTTCACTGCCTTGTGATTTATATGGTGTGGATCCACACGAGACACACACAAAGCCCTTTCAAGCCCTATGTATATAGGAAGACAGAACAAAACAACCACAACACCTCTTAAAATTGTTTCCTTGCATGAAACAGTGCATCAGTAAATTGAAAGACAGTTTATAAAGTTGAACGTTTGTTCATGAAGAAATTAAACAACTAGAAATCTTGCTAAAGAAAACATTTCAGTGATACATGGCAAATACATATCATGTTGATGCTTTTAAGTTCCAAACTCTAGAAGCAGATACCAACTAAGCAGCTGTTACTCAGATGAATGGAGGAAGTATCACCCAGCGACGTGGATACCTTGGTCGTCCTTCTTTTCCATCAAATAACTGCGACAAAGAGTACATGTGAGAACTACTAAATGCAATGAAATAGACATGCCAAACTAATTTGTATCTTGAACAATTTTGAGCAGAATATACAATTGTTACAATGAACAAGCCATGTATCATGTGGCAAATAGCAATGCTTCAAATCTCAGGCATCAAGACAGTGATAAAGAGATCTCTGCACAACCAAGAAAGTTTCGGTTGGTTTACCTTCTTGAGCCGACGGTGTTTCGCGAGGGCCCAGTTAGTCATGATGAGAGCAGCCACCACAAGGAACACATAACCCGCTATTGTTTGGGTTGCAATATTGAAACCAACCCATTGATAGATCTCCGTTGTGTAGTTTGCACAAGTCACTATGTTGAACAAAAACCCACGAGGAATCTGATAGCCACCATTACCGTCGGGGCTTCTGAGGTTCCTCAACAATATATGGCAGTAAAAGTTTGAAACCTGGCATATCAACCCAAATCCAAAACCAATCTTCATTTGCAGATCACCGACAGGTGTATACAGGGGGTGATTCACATGGTATGCAATGTATGCACCAAAAGTCCAATAATAGGCACAGTTCCTGAAGACATTGGAGAGAGGTGAAGTCGCATGGCTGAATCTGTGAACGAAGAAAGTCTCCATGATACGCTTGAAGTAATGAAGACACCAGTAATACATAGCGTATGTCTGGACTGCGTAAACAACACGTTCACCCTCGTAGCCGAAGTACTTGTATACTGGGAAATAGTAGAAGATCGGGTAGATAACCAAAGGACCCAAGTACTCCCAGAAGAAAAGTGTACTGTATAGAACCTGCACTCCTAAATCCTTGAAGACCACTGTCAGATTCTTGGCATTCCCATCACAATAGTCTACAAGCTTTTTCTTTGGACTGAGGACGATTGGTTTTCCCCGGGTCCCAGCTTGCACTTGCACTGGCAGGGTAAGTCGCTGTCTCGAAGGATAGTACTTTTTCGCTGCAGTTTGAGAGGGTGACAATTAAATGATTAACGTTGGTAAAACAGCCCAAGAATTGGAGAAAGCATGCATGACTCAATGCAAGAATTAAAAGTATAATTGAACAAATGAATAGCTGTGTTAAAATAACTGCATGATTGAAAAATAAAAGAAAAGACTTACAGATCAATTTGTAATATGCCAACTATATCTACACCGACTGGAAGCTTGTGCTGAAGTAATGATAATAATAATAATAATAATAATAGATGCAAAAGTTAACAAATTGATGATGATCGACGATCAAAAATAAATTAAAATATTTGGATGCTGCTTTCTGCAAGGAATCGATAACAACCAGAGTACAGAAATCATGTGAAAATAGGAAGCAAAAAAGAAATGGACCACAAGATAGCAATTCTGCAGCATATCCAATAATCTGTAAGAGTTGAACTCTCGAATCCGAGAAGACTATTTAATCATTTTTAAATGGACTATTTGTTGAATGCCATATATAAAATGGATGTTACATAAACATGTAGCTTTCATTGAAGCATTATTTCCAAATTCATGTTAGTAATGAATTCCAAGTTTCCACAAAGGAGGTAAAAGCACTGTGCTTTTGTTTTTTCAAAGAGAAGTCAGCTCACTGAATGAATCAGGAGAACCATCTGGATGACATAATATTCAACCTGAAGAGCATAAGATATGGGATTCATAAAAGAAGATTAACACAGATCCACAGTATTAAACAATCAGTAGGTAAAATAGAGTAAAATCCTCAATTACATCAACAAAAAAATAATTAGGAAAAGGATGGGCCTGAAAAAAATATACTGGAACATAGTGATACAAGATATTTATCCTGATAAGGCTCCACAGTGTTGTCTCCAAACAGGCGTATCTCATGGTTGGTCTGCTACATGAATCACTCAGAACACGGAAAAGAAAGAGAGAAAGATCTCGAGTCACCTAAGAAGGGTTTCCAAGAAACTTACTTCGGCCATGGATAGCTTCCTGTAGATCGCTCACAGTGGCCTGAAAACACATCAAGAAAGAAACTTTTTTGATTTAAATCGATCGGTAACGCTCAAACCCATCGAAAGGTATCAGATCGACATGTTTCATAGACTCAAGGAAAGATGAGCAACACAGAACAACGAGATTTCGACCGAACGACTGGAAAAGGAATCTTTCACGGGATTCTTGAGACGAACCCTCTCCCGAAGCACCCAAAAAAAAAAAAAAAAAAAACCAATCTTTTCTCTCGAGAAGAGAAGAGAAGAAAGAAAGAAAGAAAGAAACAATGGAGAAGGAGAAAAGGTACCTCATCGTGGAGCTCAATCCCGCCCTTGATGACCTCCCTCCCGCTGCGCGAAACAACCGTTACCTTCATCCTTCCCGACCTCGGAATGCGCCCAACTCAGCGCGGCCAAACGAGGAGAAGAACCCTGGCGGATCACAAGCAGAGACGACGGCTCATCTGCGCCATTTATGCCGACGGATCTCGACTTGATCCGAGGGCGTTGGCCGGCTTTAATGAGAGCAGCGGAGGTCGGAAGAGGCGTACTTCGATTCCTCCTCACCGGCTTACGGGTCACAGGGACCGTTGGATTGAAGATTTGGTCTCCATCCGCCGTTCATTTATATTCTGCGATCGCATGCGCCTCTCATCGATCGGATGAGTCATTCAATGAGGGGGGGCTTCATGGAATGTGGTTGAAAGGTAGGAGAGCTAACCACACCGATTAATTGCGGTGTACCAACGAATTCTTTTGATAATTCTCCATCATTTTGCATTTGTATTAAAATTTTTTGTCATGACTAATTAGATCTCCTTAATATTTTGATTTTTATGCTAAATATATATATATATATTAAATCTCTTTATAATTATAAAAATAAAATATTTACTTTTATTTATCCTAACATCATCTAATTTATCGATAAAATTACGAAAACAATGGATAAAAAGTTAATTTCAATGTCCTAGTTATATTTTTTTTTATGGTGACGAACGTTGTCGCCGCTAGGGGCCGTAAGTGGTTATTGTGGAGGATGAAAGAGAGCGATAGCGAAATGTGAGATAAAGAAAGCAAATGAAGAGGACAACGCAGATGCCTACACTCTGCATTTACCTCGACATCACTCGACAATTACACCGATGTCGATAACGATGCGAGGAAGAGGAACGCCGCATCTGCATTATCGTCGACACAAATGCAGAGTGACGAAAGAGTCGTTCGACATATGCTTCGGTGTCAACGAGTGGCGCCGCTTTGCATCTGCGTCAACGTCGACGTAATCGTCGAGCGACGTTTACGTCGATATATTTGCATCATTCTCTTCCTCTTTTTTTTATCTCATCTCTTGTCTCGTTCTTCCTCCACATCCACAATAATCATCCGCAGCCCCTCCACCATCGAAAATATAATTGGGACGTTGAAATTATTTTTTTTCTCTATCATTTTAACATTTTTATGGGTAAAATTAATGACGCTAGAATAAATGAAACTAGATGTTTCACTTTCGTAACTATGCAAATCTTAATATAAAAATTTAAAAATATAAAAAAAAATATTAAAAGAGGTCTAACTATAACACATGAAAGAAGAGTGAAGAAATAAATTGTAGTTTTCGTAGTAGGTACAAGACATTTATTGGCCATGCAAGTTGGGTGGGTTAGATGAGCAAACCACCAACGTTTAAACTTACTACAAATCTGTAGGCGCAGAGGTCGTGTGTTAGTACTACTATCATGCAACAATTGCCAATCCGGTGGATTATTTCGTTTATATATATATATATATATATATATATATTATTTTATATAAATACGATGTTTATGCTTCGGTACGACAACGATGACAGTTCATATCCCCCTTTGTTCGATCTAACTTAGGGTTATAAACAGCTTTTAAATTGTGATGTAGTTAAGATGTTTGACGCATGCCCGTAATTTTTCTTTTATGTGTTTTTTTAAGTTTCTTTTCAAATTATTCACAGGTACAAAATATTATTGTCAGCTTCATTTTGATTTATCGATTTTTTTTTTTTAATTAGGGATGCCAATTGTACTTGTTGGGTATGGGTGTTTGCCGGATGAGGAGGCAAAAAAAAAAAAAAAAAGCGATGGGATGGGAGTGAAGGGTATTTTATATTTTCTAATGTAAATATACGAAAATACTTTGTATTTATACTTACTTGACCTATTAACACGTTAGCTAAAATACTAGGCCAAAACACCAGATAGGTTAGACTTTAATTATTCGAATTAGAGTTGATTTAGATTATTATTATTCAATTAAGAATCATTTGATTCAATTCAATCGAATGAAATATATCCTGATTTAACATTCATAACAACTCTTCATCCACACTCCATTTTCTCTTTCTTTTTTTTTTTTTTTTGTCATCCCAACTTCCTCCTCCATCTACTCCCCCTCTAAGTGAAATTTCTTATGAGTTGTAATTTTAATTCCATTTATATTTGAATATATTTATCTTTTAATATTATTCATTAGATTTGATTGTGATTTTATTTTTTAAATTAAATAAATTAATTAGGATAATATTAAGAACCTGTGATGTTATTACCTAATGAGCTAATTAGCCTATCAATTTTATTTGGCATAGACCACTAATCAAAATATTTAAGTTGAAGTTGTTAATAGTGTACTAATCATACCGTTATAAAATAATCTTAGTCTTGCCCACTTTCACCGTGGAACTAAGCGGGTGTTGTATGTGGGTTCTGTGCCCTCATAGGGATTCCTCAACCCGGCACTCGCCTCCTCCAAATAAGGATGAGACGAGGATGAGAATAGGAGAATCATTCCTCGCCCTGCTCAATATCCTTGGTATCCCTAATTTTTATCATGTAAAACTCCAAAATATTTCTAACCATGAGACATCACTCAAAAGGAAAAATTATCAAAACGGTCTCATTCTTATGCACCTCAAGTTGATTTTTGATTGACGATCTTGCCATACAAAACATTAATCATCATCATCTTGGAACCTTAGGTGGTAGTCGGACGAATAGACTTATATGTATGAGAGTTGGTGCAACATTTCTAATATGCATATGTTTTGTTCAATAAAAATGTTTGGTGAACATCGGATAAATCCTTGCTTTCAGAATTTTTTTTTGTATATGCTTGTTTAGCCCGAGTCTTTTATTCATAATGATAGGATAAATAATGGGCTCATTGAGTCACCTCAGATAAATTATCTCTTAAAGACCATGTCGGCACCCGAGGTCCAAGTCACCTCGACCACGTCGACCTTCCCAAACACCTCGGGAGGTGCCATTGACTTGGCTGCTGGTTACAGGTGCATTGCAAGCCAATCACGTGAATGATGACACGTATGATACGCTGTACAAACTTTTTGTTTATGATTAATATTGACATAATTTTACATTATATTATCTAGTACATATATATATTATGATCAATCATTACTTTCAAAACTCTTTTTTTTTTTTAATATGCTCATTTAGCCTGAGTCTTTTATACATAATGATAAGGTAAATAATAGGCTCATCGAGTCACCTCATATAAATCAACTCTTGAAGACCACATCGGCACCCAGGGTCCAAGTCACCTCGTCCACGTCGGCCTTCCGAGACGCCTTGGGATCGTCAGGCCACATCAACGCCTAGGAGGTGCCACCAACCTGGCACAGTGTCAGACTGTTGGGCATAGATCCCGTCGACTGAGTCCCCGAGAATTGATGATAATAGCACTCGGCACGGGGTCATACCTCTAAGCCACAATAGCAGCACCCAGTGTGGGGCGTTAATATGAGCTGACCAAGGGCGTCATCCATATTGATGGTCTTGGTATGATTGTTCCTCGACCCGTAGTTATAAGATCCCTCTAATGTAGCCAACAAAGAGGGGTCTCTCTCTCTCTATCTCTCTCTCTTAATATCTATGTTCTCACACCCCAGTAGCTAACTTAGTCATTGAAGGGGTTATGTCGAGCGCATACCACCCCAATCGAGGCCTTCGTACATGACCCATTCGTCGACCCGAGAGGCACTCCAATGAAAGTTCCAACTTGGGGAGCCACCATGGGCTGCTTTATGTAGATCATGATCGAGCTTCCCTTGTCCTCCCAATCCGATGTGGATGATCTTTTACATCTGCGCAAAATCCAGTTGTGGTGACCCCTTGGGTATGGTATAAAATCCAACAACACATAATAAAAATAAATTTTTTTTTTTTTGATGTTGCTTGCGATGCCATGTTTTTGGTATGTGAGAAATATATATAACTCGTTCGTTCACCTTTCTAAATTCTTTTTTCTTGTATAATTACTACATGAAGTTATGATATAGATGGATGATTAAGAACCGATATCACTTAGATATTGGCATCCAGCTAAGAATGTGATAGTATCATATTGGATGATATTGAACTAAGGGAAGCAATCTTAGCAGGAAAGAGACGTGATAGTATAATACTATGTCTGAGTTGCTCAATATGACTCATCATTTATAATAATAATTTTCCACCATGGGGCCCTTTTTATTCTCCAATCATAGAAAAGGTAAGCGCAAAATGTCGATAAAATAATCGCTATACCAGACGACGACCCACCCACACGTCAACCCGCCACAGATGGAATTGTAATTCGAGATATTAGTGGGTCCCTTCTGGTGCTGCGGTTCGCTAATCACAAGAGAGGTAACATCCTGGGTATAGGACGGGAACGTAAGAAACATTTTGGTCTATTTATCGATGTGCCAAGCACCTTTCCGAACCTTCCGAGCGCCAACCGCGTCGTCGGCGTCGAACAATCAAAGAAGGAAAGGGGGAAGACGAGGAGAAGCCGATAAGAAGAAGAACGCGATTTCCGTTGATCGAGTTCGTCCATATATTCTATTCTACCCCCGAAAGCAGAGGTGTGAGGAGTAATCGTGAAAGCTGATTGCTAAACATGAGTTTCATCTTCGGCAAAAAGAAAACCCCAGCAGGTGCTCTTCCCGTCTTTTAGATATCTTTTTGGGATTTATTTCTTAATATTATGAATTTTGCGTATGGAAGGAAGTATAAAAATATTATCTTGGGATTTAACTTTTGGTACTCTGTTTAGAATACGTGATATTTCCCCTGATCCGAGCGTGATATTCTGCTTAGGTTTGTGGTATTGGAGTTGTTTTATGGCGTTCTCTTTGTGCGCTCGATTTTAGTATGTGAATTAGGATATCTCGATTTCTTTTGTTGGGGTTCTTGATTCGATGATGATTGATTCATTGTGTTTTAGTGGCATCTTTCGTTAATTTAATTTAATTTAAATTTTTTTTGTTACTTTCTGAATCCGATCAGAGCTGCTGCGGGAGAATAAGAGAATGTTAGATAAATCAATCAGGGACATAGAGAGGGAGAGGCAAGGGCTCCAAGCGCAGGAGAAAAAGCTTATTGTTGAGATTAAGAAAACCGCCAAGCAAGGGCAGATGGTATGTCCTTTTGCAACTACCTAGTATTCTAAATGAAGGATTTTGGAATTTGAAGTATGATCACTCAAAAACATTAGTTCTGACACTACGGATCCATCTTATTGTGCATGATTAATGTTCGAACCATTTTGTGTTTGGTTGAGGCTATGGTTAGAAAGATGAATCATCTTTCATATATTTATCAAATCAAATAATGATTACTTGTTGAAGAAGCAAAATCAAAAGGAAAGGGAGCAGTAAAACAAGAGGGAAAGATATTTTTCTACATATCTAAGTCAGCTTCTTCATCACCAAACACAAAGTATGGATAAGTTATTCTTGTTAGCCAATACCATTGGTTAAGAGTCTTAGACTTTCTGAATCTTTTTTTTTTAAAAAAAATTAAATTTCTTAAAATTAACCTTGAGTAATAAAATTGAACATCATAAAAGATGTCCATCGCCATAGAAGGTCATTAATAAGCTTGATCCAATTTTTCTTCATTTTCTTTTCACCTTACTTGGGTGGTGTCCAACTCAGGTTGATCTTAGTTTGAATTTCTTGAATTGTAGCTGTATTTCCTACTCGAACCATGAATTAGCTACTCTGATTTTGTTTCTTTGCTTGTTGGATTTCTATAGGCAGCTGTAAAAGTCATGGCGAAAGATCTTATTCGAACGAGGCATCAGATTACAAAGTTCTATGCCCTCAAGTCGCAGCTGCAAGGTGTATCACTTAGAATTCAGGTAAATTTTGGTTTTCAACTTAGATTGTTGGGACATTGTGTAGAACAATCATTATGTTTGTGGAAAATGGTAAAATATGGTACAAATAACTAATTTTGTGATGATTATTCGAAATCATATACTGGTCCTTGTAAAAGTTGTTCACTTTTTGTGGGCATTCACTAGTAAAATAAGTTTATTCCAACGTTTAAGCTGATCTCAGTTGCAGGTGAAAATGTTGAACACATGCTGTCGTAGTACAAAATTCATTTTATCGAGCTTCAATCTTTAAAAATTGTTATACCTTTGTGATTTTGTTAACGTAAGATATATAGGGCAGTCTTCAGTTTTAGACTTTTAGCTTCTGATAATGCCCATCACTGAAAATAAATCTCAGGAAACATGTCCAATGAGTTACTTGTTAATAGTGTTTTGATTTAGAGTTAAGAAACAACACAGGAACATCAGGGTAACTGTAGATATCTTGAGGATTCCGTGTATCCTTTTAAATGAAAGTAGAAATAAATCATCTGATGAGACTCTTAAAAATCTTGGGTCAAAATAGGATAAACCATACTTGTTCATTCATTTTTTATTTTAAGGTAGATTTTCTAGAAGAAAATGAAGGATAAAAGAAGAAACGTACCTAAAGAAAAGTATGAAATTTGGAAATAGTTATTGCTTCCTCATTGGTAAGAGAAGAAAGAAAGTCAAGGACAGAATGGAAAGAATGGACTCTCTCCTCCTCCAGACAAAATAAAAAAAATATTAAGAGACTCTTAATAAGATAGGACCAGGAAAGAGTTGTTTTATGCATTCAAAATTTACTTAAAGAAAATATAGATTTTTCATGATTGTATAAGAGGAAGTAGTGCAGTTGAACTTACAACTTCCAGATGCAATTTACTCGAAAGATTGGCAAAACAATGATTTAAATTAAAAGGCATATACTAACAGGTGTAGGACACTATGTTTACGATGAGCATTTGATCAACCTTTTTATGGATGTTGGTATTGCATCTTCAACATATAGTCATGCACCTCACTTCTGTATCAGGAAATCATCTGCAATGTCGATATATTTAAGTTCCAAATAAGTGATGTACTAGATTCCCTTTATGATCAGCATAATCACCACCATGTTTGTTGCTTGCAGACACTGAAGTCCACACAAGCAATGGGTGAGGCCATGAAAGGTGTCACTAAGGCTATGGCACAGATGAACAGGCAAATGAACCTACCAGCATTGCAGAAGATAATGCAGGAGTTTGAAGTGCAGAATGAGAAGATGGAAATGGTAAGTGAGGTAATGGGAGATGCAATAGATGATGCCTTGGAAGGAGATGCTGAAGAAGAAGAAACAGAAGAACTAGTGAATCAGGTCCTGGATGAAATTGGAGTAGATATCAACGCAGAGGTAGATGTTCCAAAGGCTCTTGACCATGAAACATCAATTTAAAGCTTTGCCTTTTTTTCTTTCCGTTGGAGGACTAACTATTTCATCTGATCTGTTTATGTACCTCCACAGCTTGTCAAGGCACCTTCAACTGCCGTGGCCAAACCTGAGGCAGCTAACAAGGTTGCCCAACCTGAAGCAGCCGTAAACGGAGATAGTGGAATAGATAATGAACTCCAGGCAAGGTTAGACAATTTAAGGAAGATGTGATTGTGTATGCCCTTTGAAATTGAAACAAATATTGGATGTGTAGTATCATAGTATTTTCTGAGCATTTTCTTGTATATTTAAGTATATTCAGATGATTTAAAGGGTCTTCACACTATGATTGTCCGCTTGCATTCTTACTCTTTCAATGTCTTGATTCTTCTTCTTGGAAGTCGTCTTTAGTCGTAATGGTAAGTTGGTACCAAACTGTTGTACATAAGAACTTATGTGGATATGCTGGTTATCGACTTTATTTGTCTCAGTGTAGATGGACATCTGAACATCTAGAGTGCCTAAAGAAATTAAAAGCTGAAGGTTTAGGTAGTAGTTGTATGGCTGACCTAGTTATTTAAATTGTTGGTAGGAAGCTAAGATGTTATAGGACAAAAGTTTAAATTTTGAACATAAATGGACAGGTCTTTGTTAGTCCAACTTCATGGATCAGCAGGCTTCAGGATTTTTGTACCACTCACTCCATGGGGACTCGTCTTAGGGATCGCAACTAGGACTTCAGAAGATCTTTTTATCAATACGGGAACTACGGAAGGTCGAGATATGCCATTTTATCCTTGCAAGTAGAGAAATTGCTATTGTGACTTGAACTTGATCTCTTACCTTGAAACCAAGGCTGTTCGTAGTCTGTCTGTGCCGTTCCGTCTGTGGGTGGCATAATTATAATTGATGAACCATTTTTTCCCTTAAAAAGAAAGTAATGTAGGGATGACAATGTGGCTAGAATAGTAGAAACTAAATGCATCAGTACCTTAGCAATTTGTCATTCCTATAGAGTAGATACTTGCACAAATGTTATCAAGCTACCCTGCAACAACAGGCACAGTGGATCTTCTTATTGTAATCAGAATGATTTGATGGCTATTGCATCTGTCCAATAATGGAAGAAGAGAATCCCAACTCATCACTTGGTCATATCTAATTTTTGGCTGTAGTGAGCTTGTACTTTTCCATTTCGTAATTATTTCATCTCCTTTCAGTTCACTGAAAGGCTTTACTGGAGCTAAATGATATGATTAACCAATTTGTAATGCATTCTCATTCATCTCTATGATAGAACCATGGTTATTTATATCAAATTATGACACAGAGAGACAGGAAGATTGCTCATAGCATCACCACCACCAAGAAATAATGTTGTCATAATTATTCCTGATCAAGCACTGATATCAAAGTAACTAGGAGATTTGATCAGTAAATTAACTCTTTTTTAATCATTCAAATTTGAACTCAAGAGTCTCCAACTCTAACAAGGAAGTTCAAAAAAAGAAACTCTTAGATAAAAAAAAAAAAACATATGATATTTAATATCTAATTTTTTTTCTCCTCAAGTAAAGATTGTGATTCTACTGCCTCTCCTGCTTCCAAGTCCCTGTCATGGCTATCTGTCTGCTTCAGAAAATAATTAATTGTTGTGGGTCAATGAAGGCAAATCCACTCAACCACCAGCACATCCACCTTGTGTCATGCACATCAAGGTTGCCACAGCTAAGAGACAGAAGAATTCCATCTATATTTTTTTCTGGGCAACAACCTGCACTCATAGATAGATAGTTCTTCATTCCCATTAGCTGTCTCCACATAACAAGGATTGATGATACCTCCTCCATGACTCCATTCTTCTACTTTTAGTTAAGTATTTAAAATTTTTGAATTTTTTTTAAAGATTTAGATTTATACTTTTATCATTTAGTCACATTGATTCAAAGCACCAGTTTTGTTCTTCCCTTTGCCTGACACAGCACTGCCTCTTCCAAAAAGGATCCAAATGCTGGAGGTGATGCCCCAGTGTTTGTTTGACCTAGGCAACTGTGTTCCGTCAAACCCCACCAACAAAACCCAGCAAAAAAATAAATCATATTTCACTGTAATCTGCCAAACCAAGACAACGAGAAGAACAGTAGAGAACTTGCTGCCACCGACATCTCCGTGACCGACGCCGTGGGCTGCGACTTTGAGAGGCGAGGGAAACGCCAAGCCGTTCACGGTGACGGACGCCGACAGCTCAACCGGTAGAAGGTGGTCGCCGGTGGGGCACAGCTTTCATGTGAAGAGGAAGCGAAGCCAAACCCCACCGACCTCTCCGTTGCATTCATTTTCTCGCTTACGATGTCATGATTAATATGAATAATGATCATTTTTTACAAATTAAAATTATTCTTTTAAAAAATAGCATGTAATTACGCACATACACTAATTAATTAGATACCTCAGTAGAATATAAATAATAAAGATTAATATTATAATAATTTATCTCAATATTTCAGGTTTAGTTATGTAATTAATTGACTCCAATCAATTATGCTTTGTGAGGAAGCGTGTTGCCATAATCCACGTGTGTTTGTTTTCAGAAACAAAGAAAACAGAAATTTTGTTTTTAACATCTATCTTTAGAGATAAAAAAAACTAGATAATTGGGTGACTGCACGTAGTAGAGCGGCACACGGATCAACAAGAACCGTCTGATCGAAGGGACCCGCATATTTCACGGCTGGAGATCAGAGACCGTGACGTTTCCGCCACCACAACAGGGTAATTTTGGCACGGCGGATCCCAAACCCCGAGTCGAGCCGAGCGGCCTTTATAGCCCGCCTAAATCCCCCAAACCCCAAACCCAAGTCCTTGAACTCCTTCGGAATTCTTCCAACCCCCAGCATAATTCTTCAGATCTCTCTGCGGTAATCCCCTTCGACTCTTCGCATCACTTGAACTCTGGTTGTTTTTTTTGGCTGAAGATTGGATATCTTAATGATAATGTGTCGTGTTAGTTGGATGTGTTTTTGTTGATGAGGTAGTAAAATAGTAAGTTAGATCGGCGTCGTTTGGTGTATGGAGGGATTTCGCTCTCGAGAGCACTGACGGATGCACCTTTGCCTGCATCCTAAGCATATCTTTAATCATGGTTGCTGACTGTCTTGCCTTGTATAAATTGCGATCCATGTATTGTTTGGATCAGGCGGTGCTGGTGGTTCAGATCTATATAAGGTCCCTGGATCTCGAGAATTCTTCCGTGGAGTGCAGTGATCAGGAGAAAAGGAAGGATTTTGATCTGGTCACTAGGAGATAAAAACAAAGGTTTCCTTTTTTTTTTTTTCTTATAGTTGAAAGATCCTCATTTCGTATTTGAATTAATTTGTTCTTGAAATATTTAGCGTTGGTTCTATAAGCTTTTGTTGCTTGATCCCTTTGGTTCTGGGGCATCGATGTTCAATGAGATCTTGAAACATGCGGTGTAGGTTATCTAACGGATTTGAGGAATGGCGACGGAAGCGGCCAACGGTAACAATCATGTCGTGACAAAGAAGCCTCCGACCCCTTCCCCTTTGAGAAACTCCAAATTCTTTCAGGTTTTAAGCTCGGTTTCTGTCTCTGGTTTGGCTTTTTTAGTTTTGCATTTCTGGATTAAAGCATTTCTCATGTTGGTTTTAAGCTCCGATAAGTCTAGATAGCTGGATCTTTGAGTAAGAAAGTTAGCTGATCTATGTTTTGTGCTAAAAGAGTTCCTTCAAGTTCAGTATAATTTACTACTTAATTTTGTGGAGCATTTGTTAACAGACTCGAGCTTTTGAAGAGTCTGATCTCCGTGGTATAATTTGCTGGACAAAATTGAATAATCATGTTCATCTTTGAAAATTGATAGTCATTTCCAAGATCTCATGGTTTTTGGTTTTTCTTTGTGTTGTATTTTTATTTCTCTTGGAAAGAAAGAACATTCTAAGTTGACTTTGATCTTTCTTCTTGACAGTCCAACATGCGGATCTTAGTGACTGGAGGAGCTGGTTTTATTGGGTCTCATTTGGTTGACAAGCTGCTGGAAAATGAGAAGAATGAGGTATGTGGTTGGACTACTTTAGCCGGTCTTTTGGGTTTGATATTGTTGTAATCATTGATGATAAATGAGATCATTATCATGGTTTTCCTGAAGCGCTCATAATTTTAGGAGCCTTCTAAGATGTTTTTCTTTTCTTTCACTGGTTTATTCGGTGTGTCTTAAACTACATGCATTAAACAAATATTTCTAAGCTTCATTGATTAATATTGTACTAATTGCATATACTCAAATCATTTTGACCTATATCTCTCTTGCTAAGTCAGCCTCCTCAAGTTTATAGTCAATTGTTCTTGTCATTTTATTACAAGATAAACACAAATTATGTGTTTCACAGAGATAGACACATGAGTATGAGTAACAGAGGACATGCATGACTGACTCTTTGAATGGGAGTATTTTTGTTAATATCTCTGTGAATTTGAGGTAGATGGAGATGGTTAAGAGAAGAAATGAAACAAAAAACTATGGACCTGTTGTTATAGGTGTGCAAAGAAGGTCATCAGAAGTCATTTATACATTGATCAATTATCCTGTACTCCAGCTTTTTTCTAGTCAAACTTGTTAATGTAGAAAAGAACATAAAACAACTTGAACAAAATTCATGGCATGTTCTATTCATATTTCCATAATATTTCTTCTTAGTTTTGCTTCCATGATGGAAAAGATAACATTCAGTATTTGTGTTATTCATAGCCCAAAAGTGGTGGGCAACTAATTGAAACACAAGACAATATGATAAATAGGATGATTTTGGTGACAGGACAAGCACATTAGAGTGGATTGGGTATCACATCGATTAATCATTTGGAACTAAAGCCTGAATCCCTTTGATGTGCCATTTTATCTTTTTTCATCTATTCTTATATTGTTGCATGAACAAAACATTAATTGTTTCTGTCAAACTTATTTTTGCTTTCCTTTGATGTAAATACAAATTTTTTGTGAACTCTTAGAGTAATTACATCATATACTCAAATGATGTGCATTTCCTTCCTTTGTTGCCAGGTAATTGTTGCTGACAATTTTTTCACTGGCTCAAAGGACAATCTCAGGAAATGGATTGGTCATCCAAGATTTGAGCTGATTAGACATGGTACTTTCTCATTAGATTAAAGAACAATTGTAGCATGTTGGAAGTGTATTTCCATTTTTGTAGTCTTTTTATTCATGAACTCTTGCTTAAGTTCTTTTCTTCATATCTCTAAGCAGATCTGGATTTCACATGGCTTAGTAAATAATACAAATTTCTGTATGCTTTACGGAACTGCAACAAAATTTGCTGTAATGATGAGAAATTTACTTGGTTTCCAACTACTTTTGCATTTTGTCTTCATACCTATAAACTTGTTTGTCCATCCTGTCAGATATTACTGAACCACTGTTGGTGGAGGTTGATCAGATCTATCACTTAGCTTGCCCCGCTTCACCAATTTTCTATAAACACAATCCTGTCAAGGTAAGATTTCTAGATGAGACTTTTAGGAATATGTCAAATGTTAACACCAATAGTAAAAGTTTTCTATCTTGGTATCAAGTTTATACCTTTTTATTATTCTAGCATGTTTTGCATATCTTTCACTGGAAGAAACCTCTGTTCCATGGTGCCTTGTACCTCCATGAAACTAGTAATTTCATTTATGTATATCTGACATTTTAAAATAGACCATTTTTTGACAACTGTAACTGAACTTCTAATCATATATTTTAATTGTAGAATCTTATCCATGTTTCCTGCTAGATTCTAGAAATCTATATGCTGACCTTTTTTTTTTATGAAGAGATCTATACACTAACACAGTTATCTCAATTTTCTTCAGAATTTCATCTAAAGTCCTCGTATTTGCATGTGTTTTCTTCATAGCCTCCTTAGCAGGCTTGCAAGTCTTTTTTTGTTATGCCTTTTCTATTGTTTTGGTGACACCAGGACACTAATAATCCCTTTTTATTTCAAGCATATAGAAAACTTCAATTATGAAGTTAACTTTCTAGTAGCATCAAAAGCTTTCTCTACCATTTTTAATAGATTGTGCTGCTCTTTTGGTTCAACTCGCTTCACGTTGTTGTATGCATTTTTTGTTCTGAAGTTCAATTAGAATGTAAAATAACTCAAAATAATGTCTTTAACAGACTATTAAGACTAATGTGATGGGCACAATGAACATGTTGGGGCTTGCGAAGCGGGTTGGAGCAAGGTATGGTCTAATCACTACTTGTATAATTAATAATATTAGGAGCATAAGGTATATGCATATATTTTTATTTCCCTATGTTGCAGAATTTTATTGACATCAACCTCAGAGGTGTATGGTGATCCTCTGGAGCATCCCCAAACGGAGGAATACTGGGGAAATGTTAACCCAATTGGTACATCTGTTTCTTTCTTGCGAGTCATCGTTTATTTTGTGTCCAGCAATGTGTTGCCCCTTCCCTTAAATCACCTTTATAATTGTTCAACTTTTACATTTTTAGGAGTGAGGAGTTGCTACGATGAAGGAAAGCGAGTGGCAGAGACATTAATGTTTGATTACCACAGGCAGCATGGCATAGGTGCAGTATTGTAATTTAAGGGGCTTGTTTGAGTTATGGTTTTGTTATTGCAAGGAGTTATATGGTCCTCACCATCTGCTTTACATCTGTGATTGTTATTCTCTACCAGAGATCCGGATTGCTAGAATCTTTAACACCTATGGACCTCGCATGAACATCGATGATGGTCGTGTTGTCAGTAACTTTATTGCTCAAGCGCTTCGGTAATCTTTTGCTCTAGTCGACAATTGCACTGCATATTCTGTTGATCATGATCAGTTATTGTGATCTGGTTATTATTCCATGCAGGGGTGAATCCTTAACGGTTCAAGCCCCAGGAACACAGACTCGAAGTTTCTGTTATGTCTCTGACATGGTAAAAGTTATTTTCTTCTTAATTGAGCTTATAGGTTTTAGCATTATCTGGTTTTGTTATGCTTATACATCTGATTTGCCATTTAGGTTGATGGACTTATTCGTCTCATGGAAGGAGAGAACACTGGCCCTATTAACTTAGGAAATCCTGGTAATTTCCATGATTTCCTCTTAGTTTCATGGTTGACTTGTAGTATACTCGTTCATCAAGAAGCATACTGCTTCAATGTACCTCGTTTTTCTGTATTACTAGCCAAGAGGACAGGACATTGATCTAGAATTTTAGAAACTCTAAAGTAGTAGAAAATAGGATTGTTGAGTTTTAGACAGCAGGGCCAGTTCAGCTTTGTTCCTCGGGTGACTACATGACCGCATGCTGCCAATCTCTCTGTGTTTGTGTCCTGTTCATTCGCATAACATATCATAAAGCACTTATTACTAATATGTGATGGTCCATAGGAAAATCTACCTTGATTTAGGATTTATTCTCTCATTAAGCAGGCCTTGGTACAATGGTAAGGTTGTTCCTTTGCGACCTGGGAGACTAGAGTTTTGAGTCGCGGAAAGTGTTCATGATTCAATAATGTGATGTTATTAATTGTTAACCTTGTCATTAATCTCTAACTGGGTCTTGCATTTCCTGAAGGTGAATTTACGATGATGGAACTTGCTGAGGTAGTGAAGGAGGTAAGTTGTATTATGCACTCTTAGCAACTTTCCCCTTTTCTCGTCAAATTAAAAAAAATTCCCCCTTTGATCTTTATTTTTTTTTTCTTATTTTGCTAAATGGAATAAACATCGGATTTTTTTTGACTGATTTTTTTGGTTAATTCATATGTTAGTTGCAGAGAGGAAAAAAACTAACATTTATATCGTAAATTTAAGAAAGAGTTCCACACAACACACACTTTTCCTAGAGTTTCCAGCATGCTAATCTCTATATTATCAATGGAGACATCCCGATAACTGAGCTCTATCATGTGTTGCAGTTAATCGAGCCATCGATCTCAATCAAAATCGTTGAGAATACCCCTGATGATCCGCGTCAAAGGAAGCCTAACATAACAAAAGCAAATCAACTTCTAGGATGGGAACCCAAGATTACCTTGCGGCAGGGTCTGCCTCTAATGGAAGAGGATTTCAAGCAACGTCTCGGCTTGTCGAAGAAAGCATAGACTCCGCATACCATCTCGACGAATTGAAGTTATGCCTCGGAAGAATGTTCCATTCTCGTCTTAGAATAAATGATGTTTGATTCCTATTTTTGGTTGATTGTCAAAATACTTTATGTCTCAAGAAGGGGATTGATTATACAAGGATTATAATTGGAGCCCCGGAGAAGAAATTTGTTTAGGTAGTGAAGTTTCATGATTCCAGAACATATTTGGACTTATTTTTTTGCTAAAGCAAAATACTTATACAGAATAAAGGTGGTTTAATCAGTTCTCGTTTCGTGATTTGCTTCATTGTGGATGTGATCAAAGATGCAACTGATTCCAGGTTTCTCCCATTGAATGTCTCATTCTAGCATGTAGCAAGAACATGCAAAGTTTGCACTTTCTTATCACACACTCAACTAGAAGAAACTGGGATTATGTAGTATATTATTTATTTTCTTGGAAAAATTTAGGACTTGTACTTGGTCTTTAAAGATGACTGATACAATCTGATATTACAAGCTATTTCTTTCAAAAAAATTATATTAAAATCTTTATATTTAAAATAAAATTTTTATTTTTATTTTTTTATGTCATTAATTTTTTTCATATTATTTCGATTTATTACTGAGAATATACGATATTTTTGTTATTAGAATCTTAATATAATTTTTGAAAATATAAAAATCAAGATTTTAAAAATAACTAATTACCGGATTTAATTAGCCCCGATCGATTAATCCCGGTCGAGGTTGAGATTCCTGACGCAAGACTCTGAGCCAGTCCGGTCCGTTCCGGTCCCGGTAAATATCTAGGGCACTTTTTCTCTTACCGCATATCGACCGTTGGATCACGATCTAAGGGCTCAGAGCGACATAAATTGCTTGGGTGGAAGCATACTATATAAACCCCGGCCGTCGCACAGTCTCCGTTCCTCCCCTCGCGTCCTTCTTTGTCGAGCCAGGGTTTTGGGCGGTCCTCACCTCGCCGAGTTTGTCCTTCTCGAAGGTGCGATCCTCGTCGATTCCTTCTTCTCCTGTTCCCCTTGCCTCCGTACATCCGCGATCAGATCGATCTGCTTCGAAATCGATGGTTTTCGTCTCATGATCTCTGTTCGATCTCTTAGTGTTCATGTATTTTCGTTTGTTTTTCTTAGATCTGGAGTTTTTTCGCACTCTGTTTCTTGGTATTGACGGTTAAGGGTGTTGCTTGTTTATTGGGAGGGTGTTCTTCTGTACGTAGAGACGGTGCATTCACCATATCTAGTTTAAGGATATATCAAGCAATTGTCATGCGGTATTGCTTGTTTCGGGTAGTTTCTAATCCATTTGGTATGGCTTGGATGGCTGTTGCTAGTTGCGAACTGTGAAAAAACTCCTATGGTTGTGTGTTGTAGGAAGATTGGGAGAGTGGTTGGGATCATAACGTTTTGATACTTTCAACTTTTGCACTGATTTGTCAATCGAAGTGTAAAAGTTGCGTATTGCATCGCTAACATATTTAAGTAGTTAACAATGATGGATGATTGAGTTCACAAAAAGAGAACGAAAAGAAGATGATGAAAATTTGGTCCTAATTCCTGCTTGGCTTCAAGGGAAGGGGACTCTTTTTTTGTCTACTTCACCGTTGTCTGTAATTTACCATCATACATTCTATGTTTATCCTCCATTTGAAATACCTTCCTGAATGGGAAATACACATCTTAGGCCTTGTTTGCATTTTTGCCTGGACACATGATGCGGGGGCACATGTTCAAGTGTCCAAGAGATTTGAATGTGTAAAATTTGTGTTCGAGTTAGATGAGTTGCTTTATAGTTTAATAAGCTGGTTGAAATTATGCAAAAATTCTTGAAATTTACATCCTTCATGTGAAGGTGTTGGAAGTTCTATTTGTAATGGTTAAAGTGTTATACAGATATGATTTGATTGGAATGAGGTCTCAGGTTTAAGTGTATAATCACTGCAAAAGACTCTACGGCTACCAATTGTTGCTTTATGACTGTTTTTGCCTTCATTTCGCAATTAGGGGAGAGGAATACACTGTCTAAATTGGATTTTGAATCATCACAGTTGTGTACCATGCTCGTGGTACATAAGGACCGCCCCCCTCGTTCTGATCATCTATAGTAGTCTTTTCTGCTCATCTATAGTATTCTTTTCATGTCGTTGCACTGTTTTGGTATCCTTGACTTGGTTTATCAGTGCAGGTTATCAAATCCCTTAACTAATGTTACTGTTAATTCTTTTTCGTCCCCTCTTGTCTTTCTTGATGGTCAGATTTTGGCTGTTTTTGTCCACTCTATGTTAACATCTGTAAACTTGGCTGCCATTGTACATAGCAAAAGTTTAAGCCAGTATTATTTAATTTTGTTTATATTTTGTGGGGCAAATTCTAAGCTAAATGAATGACACACATTCTATTAAGAAAGTATTATGTTCTACACTTTATGCCACTTGAAACCACCCGTTGGTAAGCTGACAACCAATTTTAAATCTACCTACATGTGATGGAAGTCATACTTCAAACACTTTGATCTCAAGTAATTATTCTTTTTGGGTGGGTTAATCTGGTTGATTAAGGTTTGGTTATGTTTATAATGTTGGTTTTGAAACAGATGAATGGTCAGATAGAGTTGAAGTCATAGCCGCTGCTAGACCTGAGTGAGACATGGGCTTAAGTGTACGAGCTTTTGCTGGTACCTTTTTAACCATAGATAAGGAGACATGGACCTAAACCCTGCCTTGCTGAACAAAATTGTATTCCAAATTTGGATCAAGCTGTTCAGTCCTTTTGGAACAGCTTAACAATATCACTTTATTTTGGTTCATATAAGAATCCCTTCATGCTTGGTCGGGTAATCTTGCTTGTTAAGCAATGAGAGCAGCTTGATGTTTAATACTTAACCAGAGTTGCAGCCTAGATAGCAAGTCTTGGCGAGGATTCCCTTTCTTTTAGTGGGTCATTGTGACACCAGGTTTCTACTTTTCACCTAAGTACATGTAACCAATTGTTCTTTTTACAGGGTTGATAAAAGATGGTGAGAGTCAGTGTTTTAAATGATGCTCTCAAGAGCATGTACAATGCTGAGAAGCGTGGGAAGCGACAGGTCATGATTAGGCCATCGTCTAAAGTGATAATTAAGTTCCTCCTTGTCATGCAGAAGCATGGTTAGTGATCCAACAATGTTTAGGTGGTGCAACCGCAAACATTGCATTGTGTTGATTCTCTTGCGCATATGTTTCCTCAGGCTATATCGGTGAGTTTGAATACGTCGACGACCACAGAGCTGGTAAAATAGTTGTCGAGTTGAATGGGAGATTGAACAAGTGTGGTGTCATTAGTCCTCGCTTTGATGTGGGTGTCAAAGAGATCGAGCCATGGACCGCGAGACTACTCCCATCACGTCAGGTAAGTAGTTGATTCAGTCGGTTCCTGCCAATATTATCAAGTTATTCTAGTGAGCAGCATCGAGCGGTCATGATATGTCATTTTTATTACCCATAATGCAGTTTGGTTACATTGTGCTGACGACGTCTGCGGGAATCATGGATCATGAAGAAGCTAGAAGGAAGAACGTTGGCGGCAAGGTACTCGGCTTCTTTTACTAGATGATGTGGGCTTTTTATTGAGGTGGCAGATCATAAATGGTTTTCTCAGTTGGAACAACCAGCAGTATTTTGCTTTTCTCTTGAATGGCTTGGATTTATTTAATTTCCATATCGAACAAGTCAGAGACTCTCTTTCTTTTAGACTTGATTTATTCTATGGAACAATGAGAATCTTTTGGTTGAAATATTGGTTCAGTTCTTGGCAAATATTTGTTATAAAAACAGGATTTAAAATCTCAATCCACTGCAACTCTTGGACACAAAACTTCTCATGCTCACTATCATTTAGCTTCTTCCCTTGCACAGTTCTAGTTGCTTTTACCCCACTGAGATGAAGGATCTATGCTGGTATCACAAACAACTGAAATGGAATCTTAAGCATCCTCATCCACCAAAGATATCTGGCCAACCTTACATGGGTGGGGGGGGGGGGGATTTCTGCTTCAATCTTAAGCAATATGATTCAAATGGAGCCAATGTGTTGTCAATAGTCAGTCAAGAGGAGTCAGCTACTGAGATGTGTTCATACATTATATGTGCAACAGAGCCTAAATACCAAATGGAGTTGCAGGGTCTACTAAAAAAGAACCAAATAGAAAGATCGTACACAACAAACATTAACAAAGAACACCATCACTCTCGAGTTAATAATGGGTAAAGCTTGCCTGCTGCCCACTCTTTTCCTTTACAGTCCCCGCTCAGTTACATGCTTCTCTCTCTCTCTCTCCGTTACGGTTTCCGTTCTTTCCTCGTCTTTGGTATTCGCGGCACGCATCTCGCACGTACGTCTTCAACCTGCTTGCCCACCATATCCATCTTCGATCCCCTGTTTGCGACACACCACGAACCACACAACATCAAAGCAGGTTGTTTAGCTTGACACTGCTATAACACTATTTAGTGCTCCTTAATTGCACCGACGCAGGTCCATGACGCATACCTATCAGCAGCATCGTCTGATGAGGACCTCTTCAAGCTCGGAAGCGCTCCTCCGCCTTCGCCTTCGCCATCGCCATCGCCCACCATCTTGTCGGTCTCCACCGAGCTCCCGCTGAAGTACTCCTTGTCCTCCAGTTTAATGCCACGGGAGCTCGGAATGCGCCCCATCGACTCGGCTCGACCGAGTCTTCCCATGTCCTGCGGCATCAGCGACAACCCGTTCACCCTCACCGAGATGGAACCGCACGAGATGAGATGCATCAGCACCGCGGAGGCCCTCACTCTGCCGCTCAAGCAGCCGCCGTCCGTCCGGTCCTTGTCGTCCGGCCCGACCGCGGCGGTCCGGCGGCCGTCGGCCTTGATCAGCTCTTCTAGTGTCTCCGGACTGGATGAGGAAGGCGGCGGCGGCGATATCTCATCTCTGCTGAGCTCGGCGGCAGGGTTCTCCGCCGCCACCATCTTGAGCTGCTTCTCCTCTCGCTTCTCTTCGCCGATGGGAACTCGCTGCCGATGCCGCCTGTGCTCCTCGGTCTGGGTCGATGCGTCGGCAAACTTGACGGTGGGTTCGGCCTTCAGGTGGTTCCTGTAGACCTTATACTCGCTCACATCGATGGAGCCCCTAACCGCCTGCTTCGTCACGGAAGAGACGGGGGCGGCATCATCTTGCGCCCATTTGGAGGTCTCCGAAGGCTTCCCCCCGGAGCTGGTGGAGGAAGCGGAGCTTCCCTGGGAACCAGAGGAGGAGGAGGAGGAGGAGGAGGAAGGGATGTCGAGGTGGAGAAGCTCCGTTCCTTTGAGCACATACTCGTTGCCATGCACAGGGTGGATGAAGTCGCCTTCGGAGAGATCATGCCACACATACCCATTCTTGTAGCTCCTGATGGCGCCGCAAGGCAGGGATTCAACACGAGAGGCAAACGCAAGAGCAGTAAGATCGTGCGGAACCACATCTCTTACCTTTTGGAAGACCAGGAGTAGAACCCAGCCATGGCCGGGCCTCTGAGAACACGGAGACGGTCGACGACATCTGCAGATGGAGCACGAAGGAGCTCAGGAAATCACAACAGAGATGAAAGAGACGAAGGCTTCTCTACCCGTTGCGCTCACCTCTGAGGAAGAGCCCTTCTGAGGCGGAGGAGACGGGGACTTCCATGAAGTGGGGGTGCTCCAAGTGCCCATTCCTCGAGAGGTAGTAAACCACCGCAGCTCTTCTCGCCTCAGCCCCCACCATTCTCCTCTCTGGGCTCCTCTTCCACTCACTCCTCTGCTTCCGAGAAGGCTCAGCGCTTCCTCTAAAAGCGGCTGCCATTGTTCTCTCTCTGGAGGTTGGAGCTGAGAGTGTGGGTATCTGAGGCCAACAAGGAGGCAACAAAGTGGACTCATGTGATCACTGCACAAAAAAGTCGCAGCACCAAAAGGGTGATCTGGAGACGACATGATGGAAGACAAAGAACTGTGGAATCCCCGAGGAGCGCAGAAAGTTATCCCCAAGTCAACCATTGCCAAGTAAAGAATCAAACTCGCCTGCGACATTTAAGCATCCAACACGCAGTGAGAGGGAAAAAAAAGTGGAGCAGGCAGGAGGAGGACGCCAATGCATGCCATTGCCGATTTCAAAGAAAAGGTAGCGCCAGAATCTGTAGCAGCAGCCGATTGGATTAGTCAACTCTCAAGTGTGTTCTTCTTCTGTTGACCATAAGGAAATTTGACTTTGTGTTCCTCTTTGGTGATCATAATTTTTGAAACTGGTAACAGAGGTAAGGGAATCATAGCTCAAAGATGCCTGCCTTATTTCCTGGAGGATTAATTTTGGGACTGTCTGTTGCCTTATTTCCATTGGTTGTAGAATATTATAAGTATATTTATAGATTGTTATTATTATTTTGACTTATATTAATTAAGAGTCATAATTGCATGGAAAAACACAAGACAATTTCTGGATGAATATTTTTAAGATATTAAAAAATAAAGAATGATTGATTGGAAAAAAAGAACAAAAAAGGAGATATCATTAGAAAAAAATAATAAAACAAGATATTTTCTAAATAAAATTCCTTAATAAAATTTATAATTTTGTATTGTTTTGAAAGAAAAAAGAAAAATCTTGATGATTTCAGGATTTAATGGTTGTGAGGGGGACAAAAACAGGCAATGCATTGTTCTCGCATCATTGGTTGGTGTTGGATTATTTTAGGGTTTTCCATAAGCAGTCATGTAAGAGTCTCCCAATGCCAATTGTCCATTCTTCCTTGTCATATCATCATCACCTACAATGATCATTGATTGTGCTGTCATGGTCTCTCCCTGTAAGCCACATCTACTCAACACAGTACCTACCAAGGTCATGTCATTGCCCTTTGTATCAATATTCTAATTGGAAACATATTATAATCTTTACCAATGTCAATCTCATCAGGTGTTGTCTGGGAGACATTTGGACAAATTGGCCTAAAAAGATGGCCTCCATGTGAACCTGATTTGGAAGTCTATGTTTGTGTTAGGCAGAGTTATTTGTTTAAGTCCTCTTTTAAGGGCATCTTACAGTCAATTGTATTATTCAAAGAAGGGAAGAAGACGAGCAATTCCCTCCTAATATATATATATTTTTTCATTCACAGGATCAATTATTACTAAAGACAATGGCCAATGAGAAAACTTATGATTTCTTTGTGTTATACTACCCACTAAACAACAATGTATTTAGCTTGGTTGTCATAAGATACAAGTAATGATCAAAAGAGGTTGTGATCACAAGTCTGCATACATTATGTAAAAGTTTAATTTAAAGAGAGATATCGATGCTTCGGTTATGAGAAATCTTACCTTTAAAGAGACTGTTTTGATACTTCAACCTTGGCTTACAATATACTGATTTCAAATTCCAATCCATGAGAACGAAGACTCACTGTTAGATCAAATGCAAGCAAATTGGAATGTTGAATCCCAAACATTGATTGGCAAAATAGCAGGAAGCTTACATTTGATAACATATGTTTAAGAAATCAGAAAACATATTGGTAAGTTGCCACTCAACCATCATTTGCAACTACAAAACCCTGATCTTGGTGTTGTCAGTTAATCCACAGCCAAATGTTAGAATTCGGAAGCAAATTACTATCACTGAACCGCATACTTAAAATCAACCAAAATTCTTATCTAAGCTTTGATAGCATACTTCCTCGTTGGGAAATACATCTCCTTTTTCTTCTCCCGTTCGGTCTTCAGAGACTCCTACATTTGCAAGAAACAGCCGCGTTACCAAATGAAGAGTTGTTAGATAAAGAACAAAGATTAAAAAAACTAAAGATCTAGTCTGACAATTAACAAGGAGGACTACACAATCAATTAACTAAGGTAGAATAAATACCGTGGACTGTATCGATTGAAAATCTCAGCTTCCAAAAAGTTGAAGACAACATAATATCAGACAAGTGTAAGTCCTTTGGATCTTAAAAGGTACTTATACTTTCCATTTAGAAGGCAGCATGCTTTTCCACTTTTTTAATTATATAGTAAGTAGTGAGATAGATATGTGTGAAGGATAGAGTGGTTTCGGTGATGAAAATGGTGATTGATTAAGTTGCTGCACAATACAATATGGTATATCACCTACAGATTTCTGAATCCTACTTTATAATGCAAACGACAAGTATACTTGAGCAAAATTTTATTCTTTGTTACATAAGCTTCTTTGATTCTGATCCATCCACGATCTCAAGTCTACTCATCTATCTTGCAATGAATTTGAAGCACACAATTTTTAACGTTATATTTAGGTACTCAGGTGATATTTCGAAGCGAGATTTATCCATGTATCAGTTTTTGTTAAATGTCTTTTGGTTACAAGTCTTCGCACATGTGTTGTCACTAATAAGTACAACTTAATCGAGCATCATCTTTATCACAGAAACCAGTCTCTCCTGCATGCATATCTATCGAACTACTTACTAGTTTATAATTAAAGAAAAAAGAGAAAAGCATACTGCCCTTGAAATGGTAATGTGCAACAATCTCTGCTTTCAAAATGATCGTACACAACAGTCTTAGTTTTTAATCAGACCCATCAATCGAATCAGTGTCTCCCTTAGCTTCTCACTCTCTCACTCAAGTACTTTTCATCTTCTAATGATAATTATGATACTGCATGCTCCATAACTCTTAATACTTAACATTGTAATTGAAATAAGGCCATCAAAGACTTGTTAGATATTAACATGCATCTAAATCTCAGGAAGTGCTATACTCTTATCGATATCTCAAGACCACCAACATTATTACCAGCATTAGCCATCATGTGTCTAACCACTCCCACCTAAGGTCTCTATCTCCACCTTCAGGATGTTGGCCTAAAACATGATCTCCATAGAGCTACCAATTTCGTTCGTTTGAATAAATGAAAGGTGAAATCATGGAAGCAACTTTAAACTTTCAATATATCAGAGTTTTTTTTTTTTTACTTTCATCTTTTCAGACCCAAAGTTTCATCTGTTAAAACCGAGTAGCTGATGACTATTTTAAGAAACATTGTCCCCAAAAGAGAACCCATGCATATTAGAAGAAACTACAATAAAATGACCAGAGTAATACAAGCAAAAACCACATCTTGCGGGAAAATGACACTTCAATTGAAAATAATAGCAATAGCAGCACCAAAATGAACGATAAGGAAATAAACTTATAGGCAAGATGCATAACTCTGTACCAAAAGCACAACAAAGTTCCTTGCTTTAAGTGTTAAACTCGACTATATGCGAACGAAGTCCAATAGAAACCCCTTAATTCCCATCGAAAGCGTTACCTGATGCTTGGTTAGACGGCGGCGGATGGCCCGAGTCTTCTTGGGACGGAGATCGAGCGGGATATGCTTCTTCTTCTTATAGACCTCCCTCAGCGCCGCCTTCTGCTTCTGCGAGATCACTGTCAGCACCCGCGCGATCGACAGCCTCACCACCTTACTGCCAAACAAATCAAGATCCGAACTTTCGATAGCCGCCAAACAAAGGACACTTGCATCGGCTAGAAGGACATCAAAGGACGATCGCTCACATCTTGGAGAGCTTGTTTGGGGCGCCGCCAGTGACCTTGGCGACGCGGAGAAGGGAAAGCTCATTCTTGAGGTCATTCAGCTGGGTCTGTAGGTCCGCCTTTGTCTTCCCGCGTAGCTCGTGGACCTTGATCCTCGCTGCAACCACCGATTAAAGGATATATCCATAAATTGCTCTTCATAGCAACAGATAAAAAGGATCTAAACCTCGGGATCGAAAGCTAACCCATCAGGAACTCGTCGCGATCCCCGCCTTCAGCCGCGCAAACCACATCCTCGTCAAGGGAGGCGCGAATTATATATAGGGACGGCTTTTCCAAACCCTAGCCGCTTCTCGAGATCGTTCTAAATGGGCCCTATGTGTGGACTATTTGGGCTGTGTCCTATGGGCCGTATTATATATAACATGCTGATTTATTTTGATATATGATTCAATATAAGCAGAGTAATTGTATAGTTAAAAAAATGAAATCTCATATGAATTCACATTAAATTAGAATATTAGACTTTAATGATCTTAACATAACACAGAGAGATGTGTTCGAAATCATAATTCACAGGTCAAATTGCATGCTTGAAACAGCGGAAGCCACAGCAGCTAATTTTTCTTGTGGCCTCGGAATGGGCTGCCACCCTGTGCAACCCTGGAGAACTTGTTTGAGAGAATCTGATGCAGGCTCCATCGTCCCCGCTGCACGGTGTTCATGGAGCTCGAACGCTTCATCGACACCGTCACCGCTCAGTAAACATGGATTTGCATCATTGAGAAACACGTCTCCTTCAGACCTTATGCATCCACAGGTCTCTTCTTCCCTATCTGCTGCCTGCTCAAAATCCATGGCCGCCACCTTATCAGCATCAAAGACACTTGCTTGGCAGTATAACATGGTTAGGAGATACCTTCTCGGTAAGATACATGAAGACCATCTTCCTCTCTCCTGCTTCATATATATTGCACTGAGACAAAATCTGTAGGGGAAGCCAGTAAGCGATAACAATTCATAAGAAGTCATTCGTTCGGAAGTAGGATTTAGTGAGACCTGTGAATCTACACTAGCACAAACAGCATAGATTCCCCAGTTCCTGGTGTAGTTGTTGTAAAGATGAACTTTGCCGAATCGAACACGAGGATGCCGCTGACATGTTCCGTCGAAGAAACAGTGATGAATGGTCACACGAATGCGCCTGTCGGCGACGTTACTGCTGCACCCGCCGATGAGTATCGTCTTGTTATGCTTCGAGAAGTAGCATCTGTCCATGAGTAGAAAAGGTTGCCTTCTTGGATTCTGCATGTTGTAGTTGCAGAAGATGGTGTTACAGAACGTTGTTTACCTTGAGACCGTGATATCAGTGCTCTCACAGGTGATGTCGATTAGTCCATCAGAGTAGTCGCCGAGACTACAGCGATCTATCCATATGTGCCTCGACTTGGGTTTTATCTGGATCGCATCAACGTCGTCTCCCCTCCCACCTTGGAATTCCAAGTTGCAGATGATGACATGCTCACAACCTCTCAACTGGAGTCCATTCCCCGTCACCTTAACCTTCTGTCCTCGGCCGTCCACTGTTTTATAGGATGAGACCATCAAGAAGGATGACAGATGAATAGTTCCTGAAACTTCAAACACAATCCATAGAGGTTCTTTTCTTCGGCATCCTTCTCGAAGCGAACCGCATCCATCATCTGTGGAAATGCGAGGAGAAAAAGAAAGGGTGGTGTTACTTTGGAAGTCCACAAGCTTGGAAAGATTACTTGTCGGATTCGTGTGATCTGATGAGATGATTCATCTTGAAACACAACTAGTTTCATGAGGTGGACAATGACTCGTGTGCCGATCAAACTCTCGGCTCATGCCGCATGTAGGATTGATAGCAGAATCAAGAGGATGGGAGAGAAGACAAATGCGACAACAGCCTACCCTCTAAGCTCGTGACGTGATACAGACGTCCATGGAGTCCTCCGATGGCGTGGCGGCCGAAGCCCTCGGCCTGGCCGGCGAGGGCGCGCAGGCTGTCATCGGCATGGGCGTACGGCAGAGCCGGCATGTCATCGTCTGCGGGGTGCGCGGAGTTTGAGATGGGATAGCAGAAGGGAGACGATGAGGATTTGGCGGGAGATGTATCGCCTTCAAGACTAAATACCATGGGTCCCATGACACGCGGGTATATAGAGAAACGAAAGCATACTTTAGCGCCGTTAGGTTTTGCGGCCGTTTCGGTAACGGCTGCCGGTGCCGCGCGTTTCAATCGTAGCCGTTAAATTGCATGCGACGCCCTCGTGCGGCAACCACAACTGTCACTAATTAAAGAGAGCTTAACAGCTTCGTGAGATAATAGTAAGTTAAACGAATATTTTGCAATAACAAAATGAAATCAAAATAAATTCTTTAGAACACTAGTCCTGTAATCTGTGTTGGTTCAATTTTAAACCATAATTTTTAAATAAGAAAAACCCCGACAAAATTGACATATATATATATATATACGTATATATATATATATATACGGCATAATACATTATATTAAAAAATATATGAAGATTTGAATAAAAATTAATCATTTGAATTTAATGGGCCTAAATAGCTGGCCCATGGGCTTAGACCCGTTAAGGAAATCGACGCTCCTTTCAAATCGCCTTTGATGAACTTTCACTCTGCTGTTTCCCGCCCTTTGTCTCGGGCGACACTTTCTTCCACGGCCTCTCATTCCTTTCCAAGATCTCGACGCCGGCTGGCGGATCCGCCTCGTCGGAGAACGGTGACCGAAAGGATGCGCGGCCAAGGGCGATGGGGAGGGCCATGGAGCTCGTCTACCCCCGCCGTCGCCTAAAACCGCCCACCTTTTCCCTCCTCTCCTCCCTCCCCTAAAGGTATTCCATGTGAAGCTTCTGTTACTGAAGATGGCGATTCAGGTCCTATAAGTGAGCGTATATTAGTTTATTCTACTTGTTATGGTTCCTGATCTTGTAGCTTCTGGATGCGCTTTCCTGCCTATGTCTCATCCACTCATTTGCTGCATGAGCTGAACTTAGATTTAGGTTTTTCTTATTTTC
The DNA here is from genome assembly GCA_021527575.1 of Ensete glaucum. NCBI lineage: Eukaryota > Viridiplantae > Streptophyta > Magnoliopsida > Zingiberales > Musaceae > Ensete > Ensete glaucum. The sequence goes on from CM038558.1 coordinate 43,662,464, forward strand.
TTTGTAATCTTTATGAGAAATATGTTGTATATCAAGAGTCGATAACTTTTTTATTTAGAGTAGGAGTAGGGAGGGTGTTACAGTTTCTCGAGTAATCACTGTTCTTAGTTAAGGTTTGAAGGAGGTACAGATTTGCTGAACCTTAATATACTTGGAAGTGAAGGAAGAATCAAAAGAAGTAAACCATATAAGCATAGGGATTGCCTTCCACTTTCTATGACTGCAGTAACCTCTACATGAGTGAAGTATATGTGGTTGTTTCTCTCTTTAAATTTTTTTCTAATGTTGAGTGAATTCTATGTATTTGAGGTATAATCGATTTTTAGGAAACAAATGACTAGGATTTCTTTAACAAAGAAAACTAATGTCGTTTTCTTGGCTACTTGTCCTTGGACTTCTTTTCTTCTTCCTCGATGTTGTTTCATGTCTAACCCTGTCTTCACTTCACCTGCTTCTCTGTACATTCATCCACTCCTAACGACTAATTCTCAATAATTGTCGAGGACGCCAAATATCAAATGAGCAAGCCACTCTTATGGCATTATTGAAAAAGAAATCATCCTACAAGTTTCTAAGAATATAAAATTTGAATAGAGAAGGAGGCGCTTAATGAAAATTCAAAAGATATTCTTCTCCATGATTCATCCAATCGATAGTTTCCTGTCAACTCTTATTTTGCTCTGAGATTTGTGATTAATCAATAAGATCTTGTGTTTTAGGCCCTTTGATATGGGCATTGGACTAGAGGGATGAGTTCCTTTGCTTGCCCAGTTAGCCATACAGACTGCAACCTTGTTAACACCATACCAAGGTCAGGGTTTTGTATACGGAAGTGGATCCCAGGGCCAAAGTATCCAAAATTTGGATCGTCTCCCCACAATTTGAGGGTGGTTTAGCATAATAAATAACATTTACTTGAATTTGGGTCATAATTCCTGATCTTGAACACTGTCCTATCAGGTGCAGTGGCATTAGGTGGAAGTAGCAGGATCAGTTATTTTGAGAAGATCAAAGAAGAGAGGAAAAATCTGACTACTAAGTTTACAGGCTTGCATCCTTGTTGCTGCCACTGACCACAAATGAGGCTGTAAGAGGAGTGAGAGGGGGGCCAAGTCACTGGGTTTAGCATTTACCTAAATCCAGGCAAGCTGAGAATGTCATCCAATTTCTATTAATTTGACCCTAGGATAAATCCAAAACTGATTAGAAGGAATTGAGAGGAAAAGAGGAGAAATGGAGAAGAGAAGAGAATATGAGAAATTGAGAAGAGAAGAAAATGAAGAAAGGGGAGGAAAATGGAAGAAATAGTTGTTATTAAAAAATTTTAAAATATTAATCCTACAGTATATATATTGATGTTTTTAAAGGTGTTTCATTCTATTGTATTTCTAGACTTCTAGTGGTTAAAAGACATGTTCAAGCTAGATATATATTTTTTTGTTCTTATGCTCAAGTGGTTCTATTATTTTTTTGGCCATGTCCAGCCCACTGAATCTGAAACTGCCTGGCCGATGAACAGGTCTGGCACCAAGGTTGCACATTTTCTTACCTGGTTGACTGAGCACTATTGGCATGACATTTTATGACAATTTATCTCAGAGTAACCTATTGCTTGAATAGTTCATTATGGACATGGGTTGTGTTACTTGTGATAACCAGTACTAATAAGTTTGTGAGTTTGCTTTTGTGATGTCTTGTGGTAGGAGTTACCACATAATAAGCAAGAAGTGATATTTAACTTGTATATGGATGCCAATGGATGTTTTTAATCATAAACCTACATGGACAATCTTTTACACTATTTTTCAATTGTGTAAATCATAAGAAGTGAACTAGATGCTGTTTGAGGTTTAGAGGAAATACCCATCTATAAGACTATGTGGTACTACAGAAACTAGTAAAAGATTTTGTGAGATGAGCTTTCTTAGCTTGGTTAACACACTTATCCCTTGCACCAAGAGGATGGCAAGTTTGGCCTACTCAAAACCACTTTGAGTTTTTTCTGTATGGCTGACAGCCACTACGCAGACAACTTCTGAAAAGGAGTGTGGGGAAAATCTTTGCTGATTCTCTTTCTCTTTTACATTCTGTACTTCAGCTAATAAATAAATGCTTTTATGCTTAAACAAAATTTCTGCATCAAGAAAACATATCTAGCATTGAGGTCTATTTTATTGACTTTGTTGACTCACACAACATGGAATGGTTTTGTTGGACTCAGAAGAAAATGATCTTGGTTTCTCATTGGATGCAATATTCTAGGAACCAATATGCACTAAGATTGCTCAAGTAGATGCATAGGATGCTGGACAGACCAATCATCTTCCGGAGGTATTGCAAATCCTTAGTTCTAGAGGTCAACAAAATCCTTCTCCAATATGGTTGAATCACAGGCATTTGCACCACTAACAGAAAAACATCTCTTCAAACTTTTTGGGTGTACATTATTGTATTTGCATGTCTTGTTTTATATCAAAAGATTTTTCTGCATTTTACCCGTTCCAGTTTTATGTCAAAACATTAGCCTTAACCATATGGAGGAAAGTCCAGACCATTGGGACTCGTAGCTTGCCTATTAATTGTGTACAAATCGTGACATGTTATATTAAAGTTGTGTTTTGTGACCATCTATGGTCATGGATTTTGCCTGAATAGTGACATGAATTGTGAACACATAGCTTGCATATTAAATTGTATTTGCACAAATCGTGACATGTTATGTCAAAGCTGTGTTCTGTGAGACGCTTGACACATCACCTAACAATAATTGCATGCCTCGCTGTGGTCTAGTGGTATGACTATTTTGTCTGTTGACCTTCTCAGATAAAAAAGCTTAGGACTATCAGGATGGCACCATATCCTAATTCTTCCACTTATTTTTTCATGTTGCCATGAGTGGATGAGAGTATAAGTAGGTGACAAAGAAGGAATGCATATTTGAAACCTGATATTTTCATGACCACCACACAGTATTTACTATACAATTCTTCTCTGCTTGAATGTCAATATTTGTCACATAGAGCAAATTAAAATGACATTGTATCTGCACCACAATCTTAGAATAATTAGCAGCATTCATTTGAGCTTCAACATGTCTTTTCATCACAGTTTTATTTCCTGTAGCTGATGCTGAGACTTAGTCATTGTCAAGAAGATCACCTCTGCATTTGCTTCTCTTTCTGATAATTGCAGCATAGTTTCTTGAATTGGGATCAAATATTTGCAATCAATGATATTGCTGGGTGCACATGAACTTCAAGCTGGTTTTCTGGTTCTGACTCGTTACATCAAAGTGATACACAACTCGTGAGGTGGGCCTCTGATGATTTGTGGAATATGCACAAGAATGAACTCTGATTGGCTTGGTCCTGCTGATTTTGCTATGTACCAATCAACAACCGAAACAACACAGGTCTATTGACAGAACGAACATACATCCTGACAAATAGGTGAGCGTCATGTCTCTTTCTAACTCTATTACCTAGTACCTCTGCAGGCATCCATGTTCACAGGGGAAATCATTCTCCAAGTGGCCTCGTGAAGTTCCTTTGGACTAATTAAAGGACGCTGGTGGACCTTAGTTTGGGTTGAAACCCGCTTGCAAGGGTAAGAAGTACTCACAAGATTTGGTAATTCTGCAATCTTTCTCTTATATGGAAGTCTAGTTGAAAGGGAAAGGATTTGAAAGCTTGTTAGTTTTATAATACGAAATTAGGAGGGCATTTATTGAATTATTCTCTAGGACATCGGATGTTCCGAATTGAACATCCTTTATCAGTGGAAGTGATGAGGGTGAGACTTGGTACAAAGATAAAGTTGCTCTTTTGTGACTTGAGAAATCAGAGTTTGAGTCACAAAAATAACTTCTTGAAATATTTAAAGATAGGACTTCCTGAATTCTGTATTGATGGGAGGCTCGGTATGCCTTTTTATTAGTGAAAATGATCTGACACCAGTGATTAACATGCTGCTGAAAATTTGATTGTTTCGTTCATGGTGTTCTTTATTTTATCAATTGATTCTCTCTTTTACATGGGAAAAGTAGTAGGACCTATAGTCAAATGCAAGTTGACTGACCATTGATGTGCTAGAACGTCAGGGAGCAATATGGGTTGCATTACCACAGTATATTGCTTGGAAATGAGTGATCCACTGGTGTGACCTAAAAATCTGCACTATATGTTTTGAGTTGGGATACCATCAACCCCTGTATGCTTCAACTCTTATCTTCATTTGTCACTTATTGTGAGAGGAGACAATGATTAAGTTTTCCTTTTTGGGTTGGTTAGATTAATTGAAATGAAATGAAATCATTATTAGTTGCATGAGAAGAATCACACAAGCTATCTTGCAGGCCACTTTGTTCAATCTAATTTGTTCTTACTATGAGTTCGGCAACTGAACAACTAACATGGATTTGTTGCACTTGTATTTAGTACTGGCACATTGTTTTTGATTGTTGATCGGCATTTTCTATTTCAAAGAGGAGATGGATCTTAAGAACTGATCACCTTCTTGCCAAGTAGTTGCATGCCATCAATGGGAAACTAAATTGGACGAACTCCTTATTTGTGGGGGCTCATTTTTCATGTTCTTATCTTGGTTATTTGTTCTAACCACATGAGCTTGTATCTTGTCTTTGCAGCGACCCATTGTCTCTCAACTTCAATCAAAATTTGAAGGCAAATTGCGTCATTACATCGTCAGGTATTAATCATCCTCTTTGGTTAGCTACCCACTAAACACCATTAGTGATGATCTCGTGACTGATTAAAGTGAAGGTATCGTAATTGTTTTAAAGTTATGAATTATGATAGTGGCATCATTGGATTCTCAGAATGTGGAATGCTATGAGGATGGTTGGTAAAGCCAAACAGTAGGATGTTAGGATTCAGGCTTTTCTTTCGAATATTAGCCCTCCTTTCCGCCCACATCCCAATAGCAGCTGTCTCCCCTCTATCTGCTATATGTGCAGGAATGGTTATGAAATATACTTTTATAAAGTCTAAAGTTAGGATGTATAGTTTTGGTGTATATTCCTTGGTGTTTTGATAAGGTTGTCTTTTGCAATCTCCTATTTCAATTGAAGAGAGTCTCTCTATCTGTAGTTTGCATGCATTTATATGTTATCTCATTTTGATTCTTTTCAGATCCTACATTTCGTACCTATTTTAAAGTTTAATTAATTAAGTGAATTGATTAATTTATAGGTAAGAGTACATAAGAAAAAACAACACAAAAGGGGTCTTCAATTGATTTGACTGGAACAGTCATGTCAAATCAGGGAGTCAAATCGTGTACTGGGCCACATTTGAGATGATGTCACTGTGGCTCCTTTCTCTTGGTGGGACTTGGGACTCTTATGCCATGCCATTTGGGATCAGACCCTTCTCTTACACTCCTTCACCAATTAATAGCTGACATATATGTTCTTTTTTCCATGACAAATTCTTCTCTTATATATAGTATCTCCATTCCTGCCTGTTCATGGTTTAGAGGTTAGGCAGGGGGGGAACAAGCTCATGATATAACTCGCAAGTATATGTAGAAGTGGCCACTTTTGTTCAATCCTAATACTGGTCTGATCCCACATCAAAGAAAAAAGAAGAAAAAAAATAGGTCTGCATATTGAGCCTTTTGCTAAACTGTAGGTTCGGCAAAACATTTTGATTTGACTACAAATTTGGACTGGCTCAGATGGGATCTCAAGTGCTTGCTACACTGTCTTATTTTTTAATTAATGGAGATGTTGATTTGTTATTGTTTTTCATGTCTATTGAAGTACTCTAATCAAACAAATTTATGTATTGAGGAAATCAGGATTGATTAAACATGTAGTTTATCTCGATATGTTATTTTTATGAATAATAATTGGTGGATTGTATCATCAGTTTCGAATTACTCAAAAAAAAAAAAAAAGAGAAAAGAACTTGGGAGAGACAGCTTTGTATGCTATTTTAAATCATGAACCAGAGGTTTTGATTGTTTACTATGGTTCTAATGTACTAATCACTTAGGTGTTTCTTCAGATTATTTGTTGGTTCTTTATGAGAATAATTTTCTCTGCCTTGAAAACTAATGTACTGAAATTTATTTCCAACAAACAAAAAGAATAAAGTTATTTTATATCAAAAACAAAAAGATATGCAATTCTCATGAAAATGAAGTGCATGAATTGTCTGCTTCTTGCCCTTCATACCTAAATAAGAACTCGAGAGTGAAGATGATGCTGATCCATTCATGATTCTTATAATCTTCAAGCAAGTTTGTGAAAACTGCATTGCTTTCTCTTTGTGCAGGGAATTTGTTCAACCAGTAAAGCAGCTTCACCTCATCCTTTGCCACAACTACTGTCCTTGGAACCCTTTGCCTTGAGCATTTGTGTGGCACATTCTTATTCCCTCAAAAAGGTTAGCAGAGAGATGCCTTTCTTCTAAATATGCTAAAGCTAATACCTAATCTGTATCCTACTACTGCTTAATGGAGATGACTATTCATCGATTGTTTTTTTTTATTTTTTTTTTTTGGTCAACTTAATAACTAATCAATATATTGATCCTTGTTCTCATAACGAAGAACCCAATTTGTAGTACTTATTTGAATCAGTTATTATGTTTCTGTACTTGAAATTTTCATCTCAAAATACAGCAGCATCACCTGCTATAAATAAACACTCCAATGGAGAAGAAAAAAGAAAAAAAAAGAAGAAAAAATCAACAGTGATGGATAGTCTTGAGAAATAAAACTGCTAAAGATGTTTTTAATCCGAATTGACGGGAGTCCTATGCATTATTTTATTTTATTTTATTTTATTTATAAAAAGAAAAGATCCTCCCAACCTCTTCGAATTAGGAATCTCTTACAGATGAAGAAAAATAATATAAATCATTTCAAATCCAGTTACATGGAGCATCAAATCCAAGCAAATTCTTAGTTTAATAGATAGAGAGTTGAGATCATACGCCTCTTTTTGGACATTAAGAATCTGGACACACCCTTTGAGTTTGAGATCATACTTCGTTGAACGCACAAACCAGTAAATAGTCCACAAGAAAAGTACTCCCTCTGAGCTAATAGCATGCTACTGCTACAAACAAACACTCACCATCTTTATAGGCCGCAGCAGCAGAGGTCAGTCAGTGGCCTACCTAAAAGGCCGGGGAGTAGCCCGACAACTGATGCCGGGCCTACGTGTTTGGGACCCACCTCGTGGTCAACCCCGTCCGCCACCCTCTTCCCGGGCCTCGAGCTCACCATTAAAGGGGGGGGTGGGGAGGAGGGGGGAGGAGCCCACTCATCCTCAACCCCAGCCAACGCCATGTTCCGTTCATTCCTATCCTCTATTGGCGACGGCAGCCTCCACCACCACCCGGTCTCCTCCTCCTCCTCCGTCGCTCATGGCCTCCTCCCTCTCCCCTCCTCTTCTCCTCCCCATACGTCCGGATGCTATCTCCACAGGAGCAGCAGCACCCACTCGCTGGCTTTCCACCACCGCCACCTTTTGAAGTCCATAGACGCGCCGCCGCAGCCGGCCTACTCCTCGTCCCCGTCCTCCTCCTCCTGCGATCGTCTCAACTTCAACGCCAGCCCTGTGAGGCGGGTCGTCAGCACCGGCGACCTCCAGGTTGCCAAAGCCTCCATATTTCTCCGTTTGCATCCGTCGAGTTCTCACTTTGGATGGTTTCTGGCGCCCCAAACTCGAATCTTTGATAACAGGGGATGCATGGCGTCCACGAGAGCCCCAGGGTCGGGCGATACAGCACGGAGGAGAGGAAGGAAAGGATCGAGAGATACCGGAGCAAGCGTCACCAGAGGAACTTCCACAAGAAGATCACCGTTCGCATCGATCGATCCTTCGTTTCGTTTCCTCCCCCCCCCCCCATCAATGAATGGGTTTGTTACTACTTCATACTCCCATCTTGGATTCCAGTACGCGTGCAGGAAGACGTTGGCCGACGGCCGGCCGCGAGTGCGGGGGCGGTTCGTGAGGAACGGCGAGGCGGAGACGGAGGTAGAGACCGAAACAGAGGCCGCGTCGGGGAACGGTCTCGAATGCTTTAGCTACGGCAACGACGAGCAGAACCAGAGCCGCAGCATGGGCGGCGAGTGGAGCAGTCAGTTGCAGGCGGCGCTGGAGACGGACGAGGAACACGAGGACTACTACGACGAGGAACTCCTCGCCAGCTTCGCCGACGTCTTCTCCATGGATATCCTCTCCTGATTGCCAAAGAGAATGACGCCTCGTGACCGCAGCTCGAGGAGACCCCTCTTCTTCTCGGTGACTTCCATGCATTCCACGGACTCTTCCATCGATCGAGTTGATGCCATAGTATTATTATATCCTTCCATGTTGGTTTGCTTTGCCTTTATTAGCAACAGAGCAAGGTTTTCCAAACAAGCAAGAGTCAACGTTGATCAAAGGAGTCCATGGGATTCAATAGCAGGCATCTGCGTTGACCATGAACAGAAGACGTCTCAGTTGATTGGAAGAGAAAAAAAAAATATTAGTTTAGGAAAAAGCATAGTCATCTAAGATAACATAGTATCAATCATAAATAGAAATTATCAACTACAAATGAGCACTATATCGTAATCCAATAATAGAGCATAAGCTCACTCTTTTAAATGTTGAGCATGACAGAAATATGAGAACTCAGTTCTAAAAGAAACCTTTTGATACTATCGATCTCAGCTGCAAATAAACAGTTTGTACAAGTCAAACATTAATTTGATTAGTCATCGGTTGACAGACAAAAATTGTCAACTACACATGAGCACTATATCGAAATCCAATAACAGAGCATAGGTGTTGAATCCACATAAACTCTATGTTTGTGATGTCAAACATGACAAAACATGAGAACCCAATTCACAAACTAAAGTTATTGACACTGTTGATTTCACCTACAAACAAACAGTTAATTTGAGTCAACATTAATTGACTGGGAGCAACAATTGACAATGAACACAAGGCATCTAAGTTGACTGGGAGAATAAAATATTTAATTTGGAAATGGTATAGTTATTTAAGACAACATAGCATCATAAACAAAAATTGTCAACTACGAGTGAGCACTATATCGAAATCCAGTAACAGAGCATAGGTGTCGAATCCCACATGAACTCTCTCTTTATAATGTTAAACATGACAAAGCATGAGACCTCAATTCTGAGACCAAACTTGTTGACGCTATCAATTTGTATGAGTCAACATTACACAGAGGAGTCAACAGAAGCAACCCTAAACAATAAATAGAAAGCATTTGAATTGATTGGGAGAAGGAAATAGTTAATTGGGACTCAACATTGGTTTGAGGAGTCAATGGAGCAACCCTTACCAATACATAGAAAGCATTTGAGTTGATTGGGAGAAGAAAGAAAACATTTAATTTAGATAAGTTATAGTTATCTAAGACAACATAGCATCATAAAAAAAAAAGTTACCAAATACACTTTGAGCACTACATTGGAATCCAGTGACACAACATATATGGTGAATCCACATAAACACTCTTTATAATGTTGAGCATGGCAAAGCATGAGCACCTAGTTCTCGGACCAAACTTATTGAACTATCAATCAAGATTTATCTTACCGAGCGGTAAAGTCTCGTACCGGACGATATGTATCGATCCGTCAGCTGATCGATACGTGAGCCGCTCACTATCGGACGGTACCACCTAAATCGACCATCGACGGGATGGATCGAGGGAGAAATAAGAAAAAGGAAAAGAAGAGAGATAATAAGAAGGAGAAGAAGAGAAGAAAAATACCTCGTACATTGTTCTTCACCGATTCCCCTCCGCAGTATGTCGCTCGCGGGTCACTCGCACGATTCATTGCTTGCGGGCGATTCCATCTCCCCAAAGGATTGGGGTCATGTCGTCAGTTTTTTTATTTTTTTCTAATATATATTATACTATAAAAAAATTATATTATATTATATTATATCGAGCAGTACATACTATACATACCGCTCGATACTAGGTATCATAGCGTACCATATCAAGATAAAATCAATATCTCGATACAGAGCCGACGAAACTTGCTATCAATATCACCTACAAACAAGCAGTTAGTATGAGTCAACATTTCTCAGAGGAGTCATTGGGAACAATCCTTAGACAATGAACAGATGGCATCTGAGTTGATTGAGAGAAAAAAATATTCAATTTTAAAATGGTATAGTCATCTAAAACAACATAGCATCATAGACAAAAATGGTCAACTACACATGAGCACTACATCTAAATCTAGTAACAGAGCATAGTTGGTGAATCATAGAAACTCTACTTATAATGTTGAACATGACAAAGCATGAGAACTCAATTCTCAAACCAAACTTGTTCACATTATAAATTTAAGGAGTGAAAGCGAGCAATCACTCGACAATGAACATAAGGCAACTGAGTTGATCGGAAAAAGAAAACATTCAATTTGGAAAATTGTCAGCTACACATTAACACCGGAATCCAGTAACGGAGCATAGGTGGTGAATCTACAAAAACTCTCTCCTTGCGATGTTAAGAATGACAAAGCATGAGAATTCAATTCTCAGACCAAACTTGTCGACACTTCACATGCAAACAGACAGTTTGTATGAGTCAAACATTTTTCTTAGGAGTCAACGGAAGCAACCCTTGACAATGCACATAAGACATCTGAGTTGATCGAGAGAATAAAATATTTAATTTGAAAAATGTATAGTCATCTAAGAAAACATAACATCATAAACAAAAATTGTCAGCTACACATGAGCACATCATCGAATCCAATAATGGAGCATAGGTGGTGAATTCATATGACAAAGCATAAAAACTCGGTTTCTCAAATCAAACTTTTTGACACTACCAAATTTCACATGCAAACATGCAAACAAACAGTTTGTTTGAGTCAACATTCTCTGAGGCGTCAATGGGATCAACTCCTGACAATGATTACAAGATATATGAGTTGATTGAGAGACGAAAACAATAAATTTGGAAAGATATAGTTATTTAAGACAACATAGTATAATAAACAAAAATTAACTACGCATGACAGAGCAAAGGTGGTGAATCCACAGAAACTCTCTTTGTTATGTTAAGAATGACAAAGCATGAGAACTCAGTTCTCAAACCAAACTTGTTGACATTATCAATTTATCTGCAAATAAACAGTTTGTATGAGTTAACATTATTCAGCGGCAATGGGAGAACCTTTGACAATGAACTCAAGGCATCTGAGCTGGCTTGGAGAATAAAACATTTAATTCGAAAAAGCTATAATCATCTAAGATAACATTGTATCGTAAACAAAAATTATCAACTACATGAGCACTACATCAGAATCTCGTAACAAAGTATCGGTGATGAAACCAAAAACTCTCTCTTTGTAATGTTGACCAGGACTAAGCATGAGTACTCAGACCAGACTTGTTGACAATATCAATTTCACCTGCAAACAAACAATTTGTATTTCTTAAAATTAATCTAAGAAGTTAACGAGAGCAACCCTTGACAGTGAACATAAGACATCTATGTTGATTGAGAGAAGAAAACATTTAATATGAAAAAATTATAGTCATCTAAGACAAGATAGCATCATAAACAAAAATTGTTAGCTACACATGAGCACTACATTGGAATAAAGTAACAGAGAATCGGTGGTGAATCCACATAAACTCTCTTTTTGTGATGTTGAGTATGACAAAACGTGACAACTCAGTTCTTAAACCAAACTTGTTGACACTATCAAATAAACAGTTTGTATGAGTCGACATTAATCTGAGGGGTCAACAGGAGTAACCATTGACAATGAACATAAGACATTTGAGTTGATTGAGAGAAGAAAACATTTAATTTGGAAAAGGTATAGTCATCTAAGACAACATAGCATTGTAAACAAAAATTGTCAACTACACATGAGCACTACATTTGAATACGAGAACAGAGCATAGGTGATGAATCTACATAAACTATCTTTGTGATGTCGAGCGTGACAAAACATGGCTACTCAGTTGTCAAACCAAACTTGTTGACACCATCAATTTCACTTGCAAACGAATAATTTGTATGAGTCAACATTAATCTGAGTCAATGAGGGCAACCCTTAATGATGAACAAAGGCATTTTAGTTGATTGGGAGAAGAAAACACTTAGTTTGGAAAAGATATAGTCATCTAAGATCATGAATAAAAGTTGTCAGCTACATGAGCACTACATCGTAATCCAACAACAGAGCAAAGGTGGTGAATCCACAGAAACTCTCTTTTTGTGATGTTAAGCATGACAATGCATGGGAACTCAGTTCTCAGACCAAAATTGTTGACACTATCAGTTTCAACTTGCAAACAAACAGCATGTATGAGTGTGTGAAAGCAGACTATAGTGTTGAAGACATTGAACTAATGTTAGTTATATTGCTAAAAGCATAAAACATCATTCTCCAAAAATTGGTAAAAGCCTCATCATATAAAACCTGCAATGTCTGGTAATGAGAGATTAATGGAGGACTATTCCATATTGTGATCACTATATATTGTTGCAGAAACAAGTTAATCTCAACCAACTGTTTACAATGTTATGATATGGATGAGGTAAGGATAAAATGGTTGAACTACCATGAATTAAGCATCTGCAAATCTAAATCTAATTGTCCAAGGACTACTTACTCTCAAATCCTAGAATAATGAGTGACATTATACCGTAAAAAGGGGCATATGGCAAGGGGCAACAAAAGTCATGCACCAATAATACTCAAGGAAAAGAACAACAGAAGAATCAATTATTTAGCAATCTTGCTAAATGATCCTCCTGTAAATCTTGCAAACTATCATCTCAAGGAAGTGTACTCTTTTAGAACATGGAAATAACATTTATGACATTGAAGTAACAGAGTTTGTCAGACCTGGAATTTATGGCATGAAGCACATACACATCAGAGAACCTTCAAGTCATAGGTGCTGTAGGATATAACTGAACCCATGCAAATTCCTCTTTGTAGCTTATACTTGATCCACAGGAAGCTGAACATGTATATACGGCAATGGTTCCCCAGTCAAGTGAGTCAGGATCGTTTCTCACACCAAAGTAATAAAGCAACTGAGGCATGATCTGCAAACAGAACATAATTTATAAAAGCAATCTAATTACCTGATGTATTTAGACATTTGCGGTACAAGAAAGATTTTCTTAAAAAATATCAAATTTACTGATATATCAACCCAAACATTATACAAGAAAGATGTCCACAATCTCTAATTCTTTCATAATACAGAAATAGGAGTGGCATCTCAGTTGAGATGATAAATGAAGATGAACCCACCTCATCCCCATTCTTAAAAATGAACAATATGTACCCCTCATCTTTGTAGATATCATCTTCTGTTTGAATTCCTACCCATTTGATCTACCAGAACAGTTCAATTCATCTACCAATCGACAAGTTTATGTTCTACTTTCCATTCATTTCTTTAAACATTAAACATAGTACTTAGTATTACGTTGAGACTTCACAATATTACATTTCATAATAATTTAACATTCGAGTGCATATCTGAAATAGACAATTGATAAGTTTTAGAGACAACACATGAATTTAAAACAAACCTGGAATTCATAGCATATAGGGCCATTGCAGTAGTTGCATTTAGGAATATTTGCTACAGAGGGGCAGCCAATTGACAAAGGCCACAGTGGTTTCACCTTAGGATCTCGGCAATATCTGTAGAATATTCAGAAGTTCAAATTTGATATGTATCCTTTGGTTTTCTTGAAAAGGAAGTGATATTAAGATATAACAAATGACTACTTCTTGTGGGTCTAAATTTGGAGCATATTGATACTGTGACACATGAAAATAACAGGAAAACACATCCTGATGGAATTCTCCATTTTTTGAGCAGTCAACACTCGACACAACTCTTACTGAGAAAAAGTTAGTGAAATCTATGCCAGAAGTTTATCAGATAGAAGAAAGTTAACCGTGCAGAACCAGTGAAAATTTAACTCTCACCTCAACACTTGCTTAGGACATTTTGCAATTCGTTCTTGAAATGATGCCCAGGTCCTTTTATTTTCATCAGCCTTCACGAAACTAACACATCAAATCCAATGCATATTATCTGAATAGAAGAGGTTATATTGTAACAGTAATGAGGACGAACCTCAAACTTGTCCAACATGAACTGATATGAGTCATCTGTTTTCATATTTTTGGGCACCAATGATGTTGCACAACTATTATCTTCAAAAGCTTCTGTATCAAAAGCACATTCATCTTCTATGATAATCTCATATTCAGGCCATAGTGTACTGCAGGCAACTAAAACAACCAAACTGTCAGTTGACATGGTAAAATAATCATATGAGAATAATATATGTATCTGACCTTTGCCCACAGCTGGAAGCCTATTGTTAGAAGAACCAGGTCTTGAACTAGATGTTTCCGAGTAATTTACAATCTGATGACATTGATTTCTATGCCCTGACTTCCAATGCATAGCCTGACATTCGAAAAGCAGAATAACTTATGATCAAGCAAAAAAGTATTTGCATAAAGAAAAACATCAATTCTGAGTACCTGATGTTTCTCAGAGCAGTAACGTGCTCTCGTACAACTACCGCAAACCTTCTCCCCTTTCCATGTGCCACACCAAGAGCAAAGTGCAGCTACGAAAAAAAAAAACCGCCATTAAAGCAAAAAATATATAAATATTCAAGAAAAAAAAATATGGTGAACTTTAAAACTTAAATCAGTAACTTTTTCAACACAAGAAAAGCTGATAAAAGGGTAGTGAAACAGGCAGGCCAAATATAAGAATTTAGATCAAGAATGGGTTCTGGAAAAGCAATATCATATCAGTACTATCATTTTGACTTTGTAGATCATAGAAGTACATATACCTCATTTTGTTCTCCCTATTCTGCTATCTCTAGTTATTTATCAGCTGGATATTATTCAACAATAAAATGACCTTGATTCTTTATTTACTTCTTTTCAAAATTATCTTCTATATAAATTGCAACATCAAGTGCAGCGACAACTGAGGTTCATACTTTGGTATAGGAAAGCTTTGAACCTCAATGCACCTCAACCCTAACCAACATATGATATATTTACTGAAATAAAATATGAGGATTTTTTATTTGAAATTTTCAGTTTTTTTCTTCCTTATGGAGTATTTTTTCCCTTCAAGTGAAGCTCATAGTTTTATGGTAGACTTCATTAAATAGTTCGCTGCTATATTTCAAGAGTCACTTTCCAAGAAAATTACATTTGGATTACATGAGATGTTGGTGAACTGCTATATCTTGTGATTTCATTTCTTAATATACATAGTTATTAAAAGACTTTAATGATTATTGTAGAGTGTCAATTACCTCCAACAGTCAATGGTTTGTCAACGCCATCACGCTTTGGTGGTTCACTAGAGTAGAATGGATTGCATCGAGGTAATTGGCAACGGAAGACTTTCACACTTTGTAACCATTTCATAAACAAAGAAAAGAACATAAATAAATAGAAGTAACACAAGAGTTAGGATTAGGAATAAGAAATCCGAGAAAACGTTGAACCAAAATTAACAGAAAAGACCCAGAAAGCAAAAGCTTTACAAAAACACCACCACCTTCGACAAGGATTGTCTTCTCTGCGTTTCCACTGTTCATGCTGGTCCCGAAGAAGACATGACATGGATGGGCACATAAAAACATACAAGATCCGATGAAAAGTAGAAGACTCCTCAGAAATTGGTGCATAAATCTGCAAAGTTTGGGAGCCTTCCAATTGGCCATACTTCAATATGACCAGGTAAAGAAGAAAATAGAAAGAAAACACTGATTACCTGAAGAAGGAACTGAAGAGGCTCTCCACAAAAACCACATATTCGCAACTTCTCTTGTGGCAAATCCACTGGATCCAACCATGCCTACAAATAACAGCCCTAATTATACATTCCAAACATTATTGACCGTGATCTTTGTTGATAAAATGACCCCTACCGGAGCACCTCCAGCTTTGCTTGGGAATAGATGGCGAAGAAGGAATTTAGGATTCTTCGGCTTTTCAACAAGTCCTAGGGTTACATATTCCTCTACTTCTTCCTCTTCATCTCCATCATCTACATCCTCCAATTCAAATTCTTGATCACCTTCTTCATCAAGATTAGTTTCTTGAAGCGATTTCATGTCATTCATGTTGGAACCCATCCAACCGGAGCAACCTAGTGAAGTCTACGAATACGAATAAGCCAGTTGATGATCAAAAGAAGCAACAGCATCGGAAAACCAGAAACAAGGGAAAGTAAAGAACGAATGTACTCTACTCATAAATCCCCAGATACAAAAGCAGCTAAGTTTTGATCAACATCTTCAACAGTATACACAAGAACATATGCAAGATGACCTACAAAAGCTTTCTTGAAAGAAACCCCAATAGAAACAAAGAAAGAATCTACTACACCCCATAGGTTCCCGTACACAAAGATTGCTAATTTCAATCAGCATCTTCACAAATTATATACAAGAAAAGCCTTCTTATGGTAAGAGCTAACCATACAAAAAGATTCTTAGTCCGGTATCGATATTGGTCGGCATACCGTACTTTCCCGATCAGAAAGAGAGAAAGAGAAGAAGGAGACGCGTACCAATAGGAAGAGAAGGATACAGCGATGCGGACGGGGAGAAACGGCAGTGACGCAGACGAAGAAACGGGGATGAGGCAACTGAGGAGGTGACGGCGGAAGAGGAGAGGCGGCAGCGGAGTACAGAAAGCCGACACTGTCCGATCCCCTTGGATCGGACGGTCCAAAATCTACAATCACCCGATTTGACGGTTTTGCTCCGAGTTAAATCCACACGTGAAGGCAAGCCGGGTCGTCAGATCGACTCGGAGGGACTCGGTGGGTTTGAGACTCGTCTCGGCTCTCCTTATATAGCAAATACGATACATCCGGTGCCTCTATTAAGCCGCTTCTTCGCGCTGCTCATTTGGGGACGCGGGTTAGGGTTTGAGTTAGGGTTGTTTCGACTCGTCTCTCCGTCTGCGGGCGAAGCGCGCGTCAATGGAGGAGATCACGGACGGCGTTAACAATCTCAGCGTCACCGCCGATTCCTACAAGAAGAACCGCATCCAGGTCTCAAACACCAAGAAGCCCCTCTTCTTTTACGTCAATCTTGCCAAGGTACGAAACTCCCGATTCTGCAGTCAATTCTGAACCCGACCCTAAACTTTTGCTTCGTCGATGTGGAAGTTTGGTGAGAAGAAATTTATTTTGCCCTGCGATTTATAGGATTGAATGTTGTGGTAACGCTATTACACTGTTGGTTGCAGAGGTACATGCAGCAGCACAATGAGGTGGAGCTTTCGGCTCTTGGAATGGGTATCGATTCTTTGATCTCCCACCCACCTCTGAAATATTTAAAAGTTCTATTTTTTATTTGTCTAGCGAATAATTATTAAACCTACTAATTTATTTGACGGCTTTTATAATCTTCAAAGTTGCAGATTTGGACTTTGTTAATGTTCAAAGGGTGTTAAAGTAGATGATTTCTTTGCTCAAGTCTAGATCCTTTTGCTGTGTATTGTTCTTAATTATGTGCACCATATATCATGTCTGTGGTTCTTATTGTATGCATCAAAAAGGAGAAAGCGGATTTGTCATAGCGGTTGCTATCATGCTTTTGCAACTCAATCTTTTCTTTTTATATTGATTTCATTTCTTCTATTTCCATGTTTTATTAAATCTGTGGGTACTTGCATGTACAACGTTCTAAAAGGTGGCCGTGGTATAGGGGTTATTAGGTACCACATAGTGCATGAGAGATATGTGGTGCATATGCAGGCACATATGCTATTAGATATTGTAATATAAAAAAAATATAATCTAGTATCAGCCAAGAACATATGGAATATTCAGTCATGTTGTGATGTACAACCATGCTTTATGCTATTTAAGTAACATAGTATTAGAAATGATACAAATAAGCATAAACGACATGATTATTAGATATCCATGATTATGGAGAATGCATTTGTGGTTGCATGGGTATCTACGTATGCAGCTGCGGCAACCATCATATATGCAGCACCTTTTTTTTTTTTTAAACTTTGTATCCTACTGTTATGAATGAGTAGATGATACGAAATGGCATGCATTTGCTCATGTTGTATGTCTCACATATTGGGCATCTGTGCCATTGAACTACTGTTATGAATAAGTAGGTGATACAAAATGGTATGCATATGCTCGTTGCATGCTTCACGTGTTGGGCATCTGTGCCGTTGAACTTGTGAAGTGCATGTTGTTAATTTGAAGCTTTTGAAACATCGAGGACAAATGAGGATCAACTATGAGTCCAAGCATTTGGAATGAATACTATAGCTTCTAAAGCACCTTTAAGTTGTCTTTTCTACAGCAGGAAATCTTGGTCTTAGGTCTTGCATTTGGGTATTTTCAGTTATAAATCATCCTTCATCGTTCTGTTTCGATGGTGTATCATGTTTGACTGCTTGACTAGTACAATAACAATAGCAATGTGTTTCAATTATTTTTGACTGGTTGACTTGTTAAATATTCTGTTAACATATTTTAAATTATCATCTAATGAAGCAGATGCCCCTGAATTGTTCATTGGTGAGATATAGGGATTTGAATGTTTCGTTTGTAATCTGGAATCCTATGGGATATCCATGTTATTAGGAACCAATGAAAGTGAGACAAAAAACTACTACTGGATCCCTACATTTTACCTCAAATATGGTTCAGTTCTTTGATGGTTCCCTTACCACCAACAGTTGTCTTAAACTATTCTTTTGCACACACCAACAGTACATTTTGAGCAGTTTTGATAACATCTTGCTATAGTGTGCAATTTTGATTAAAGATTCATGCTTCCTGCTTGACACACACACACACACAACCTACACATTTGTTTAAACTACATTTGTACTGATCATCTAACAATCTTCTTTACAGCCATTGCAACTGTAGTCACCATCGCAGAGATTCTCAAAAATAATGGTCTTGCTGTTGAGAAGAGTAAGATACAATACATTTTTGTCTTTCCTTTTGGATTATATATCTCATAAAGCTACCGATGAGTTGGACACTAATTGCTCGGTGATGAAAAAAAAAAATCTCCAGAGATTATGACATCTACTGTTGATGTGAATGATGAATCAAGGGGGCGGCCATTGCAGAAAGCAAAGGTATGTCTTCAGTGAATTACAACCCAAGTTATAATAGTATTGATTTTGAGTCTCTCTGCGTAGATTGAGATATTGCTGGGTAAAACTGAAAAGTTTGACGAGTTGATGGCCGCAGCAGCAGAGAAAGAGATCGGAGATGGTGAGGAGCAGTGAATACTTGCTCTAGGTTTTGGGTGGCCAGGAGAGTTGTTAGTTACTAGTTGGATTGTTCCTATGAATTAAAGAGCACTATTTGTTTCCCCCTTCATTTTCTGATTCTAAATGTTGTAGTTGCTGATGGAGTGAAATTTATTTGGATGTCATTTTAACCGTTCTTTATCCATCTTATGGCATCACAATGTTCATTGTATGCTTGCTGAAGTTATTTAAAATATTGTGTTTATAAGGAATACACTATAAATGTTGGTTTCATGATTCAACTTGAACTGAGAAATCTAATTTCAACCCGTCATTTGAAAACCAAGAATTAGTGTTTTTGGTGTCGTATCTGTGTTGGTGACTTCGTAAGAATGGGACACATGGATTGATATCGGTGTATTTATACACTGACATTAACCAAAAAAAAAAGGAGGAAGATGGAGAGCGAGGGGGTGGAGGATAGCAATGGGAGAGAAAAATAAGGTAGTCTGCTTGTCTTCTTTAACTCTAGATCTAACGGTAGTCAATTTTAGCAAACACTTAATCTGTAATTTAAATTATATAATATAGATTTTGTAAGCTTTAAATGGTTTTGCGATAAAGGGTTTAAGATGATGTATCATAGTCAAATTCTTCACAATTGTTCATATAACACTACTACGGAATAAAACAATGAACCAATTCTAAGTACTACGTACGTTAAAGGTAAGGTTTTTCATTTCGTTCTGTACCTCCTAGTATGGGTAGTAGATATTTATTTGATAGGATATAGGTATGTGGATCGCCCACTATCGGGTAATATCGTCAAAATCGACTGTCAGTGCTTTATTGAGTGAGAAAGAAGAAAAGGGAGAAAAGAGGGAGATACCTGCTCTTCCCCAGCTCCCCACGCAATTTGTCGCCCGTTGGCGATTCTTCGTTGGTGGGCTTCCTTCTCCCCGCATGGTGAGATGATGCGAGAAAGAAGAAGGGGAAAACGAGGTGACGCCTTGTCTTCCCACATGGGAACGAGGCGACGCATCATCTCACCACACGAGAATGAGGCAACACCTTGTCTCCCCGCGCAGGGAGAAGGGAGAACGAGGCGACTCCTTGTCTCCCCATTTTTTAATATATATTATATTATATTATAGAATATAATATAATATTATAATATATCGAGCGATATGCACTATGCATATCGCTCCATACCAAGTACCGTATCATACCGAGATAAACTCAGTACGTTAGTATGGACTGGTAAGGCAAACCTTGCTCAAATGCCCATCCAATCATGTGTCACTTGGGTAACTCTTGGGTGTTATACTAGCTGATACTCCATACCACTCTACGGAACTAGAAAACCCCCAAAATGATTGTCTGGATGACCTATTTCTATGTAATTTTGCTTCTATGCAATGATTATACATGACCTACTTTTGCAAGCCTAAAACAATTACAAAAGCCAATCGAAATGAGATTGTCAAACCTATTACAAACCATTTATATGGTATGCAAAGAATAAATAAAATTAAAAGACACATACATACACAAGCATTATATCAAGCATCTTGTTTATAGGACATCCCCCTATTTATTCCTTAACATCCTCATCAAAACCTTTATGGACGTTGCATCTCTTTGCATTTACTGAATCTTCAATCTTCTGCTTCAGTTGCAACGTGACTCTTAGCTCCTAATTGCACTCTACTACTATGGTTGAGTAGTCAAGCTTTGATTTGTCACGTTGCTTTAACTCGTCAATGATTGACTCTGGTTTTGGATCTATCAACTTATGTTAATCCTTATTGGTTTTTGTAGATCCTTCATATGAAGGAAAAGGCCTTCATTGTTTATGCGCCAGTCTCTCAAATATCCATGTCGCTTGGACTAGGTGGATGCCTCGGCTGCAGTAGTGTCTTTCAACACGTCATGTTACCGAAGAGCAGGAACCCAAGGTCATACCCGACGATGTCGATGATCAACATGCCATCATTAAACGATATGACCGCGAGCATCACCAGGTTGGCGAGACTGACATGTAGCACGTGCAGTGCCGTTTGGGTGAGCCCCTCGCTGATGCGATCGTCTCGACCTGATGAGGTGAAAGTGGTGGAGCCACTCGAGAAGAAAGGAGAAGGCGAAGACGAAGATAAGTGAGGGCATACATGTCGCCCTTGGAGTTGTGCTAGCCCATGAAGAGGATCTTTGAGTTCTTGCCTCAGAAAAAGGTCATATGGGTGTAGTGCGATGGACAAGCAATCGGCGAGTGGCGAAGCGAACAAAAAGGTGTGACAAGCGACTGGCGAGCAGTTTGGAAAGAGGAGGAGAAGAGAAAATCGATTAGGGACGAAAAGTTTATATAAAATTAATAATTAAAAAATTATATTTTTATCCTTCCGTTTGTGTTTTTTTGGCATGTAACAAGACATGCAATTTTATGTCGAGCAGTTAACAATGTAAAAAAATTTGGGGTTAAATGTTTCACCTTTATAAGTGTAGGGACCCCAATACTATTTTTTAAAATATAGGGACCGAGATGCTAATTATGATTAATTACAGAGGATAATATGTAATTATCCCTCTTGCTCTTGTCTCTGCAAGAGTTCATATCTTTGACCTTTGTCGAAGGAAAGCTTTGTGTCTTCACTACATGTTTCATCTTCTATGTTGAGTCCCTTCATGCGATTAGGACACCATCAAGTTCCACATAAGTTGCTCCACTTTTAAATTTCCATTGAGTTAATGAGGGTCCTCGCACTTACCAGTCCACGGTTTACCTCTTCGTTAAGTCCAATCTTCACATTGAACCGTGCCTTCATTTGATGTTGCCCCGTTTAAATGTTGGGGGTATAGACTTGGGAGGCACCACCACAAGAACTAATTGTAGCCGTTTTATTTTGTGAACAGGAGAAGCTACGATCATAACTATAAGATTAATCAGAAAACCCACATCGAAGAAGTCAATTTATACAGAGAAAAAGGGAAGAACATCCATCAGTTTGAACTTAATCAGAAAGGAGGAAATGACACTCTAAAATGGTCACAAAATTCCTTTGTATCTTATAAAAGATGCCAAAATCCATAAACAAGAATGACTTGTTCAGTTCATCCATAACATCTTCACATATCTAAAACTTTGCTGACCTTTGCAGCTGCAAAAATATAATCTCTTAGTTCTAGCGTAAAACTTGAAAAGAATAATTGTAAGAGCAAGACAAGAAACAAAAGGAAAATGGCTCCGCGAGAGAAGCTAAATCTCAGGAAGCTCCATCAACAGTTGCAAAGAAAAAAATACGGCTTGAGATCTCACTCTTCATTCATGGCAAAGAAAAAAATCTGATGGAATTATGCATCGTCGTCGTCGTCGATTAAAATCTTTTTGCAAGCCTCATAGCACATAAATGAGATCCCTGCAGCAGGCACCAGCTTCATCCAGCTTGGCCACAAGCCTTTGTAGAGCCCCCCAATCCCTTCCTTTTCCAATATGCTCAAGAAAGCATGAAGCATATTCTTGTAGACCTGCCTGCCACCCACAGCTCCGACTTGCATATGCTTCCGAGCAACTTCAAGTGGGAAGGTTGTGCTACTTGAAATGGCACCGGCCGCTGAACCAATCAGAAGAGTGGCGATGCTGCCTATTTCCTCCGTCTCGAACGTCTTCCTGTAGAATTTCTTTAGGGACTCATAAGCGAAATAGTTTGTAGCTGCATACGGCATGACTCCTATGAGAGTCGGAGTCAGACCTCTGTACAGTTCTGAGGGACCCTCCTCACATACAATTTTCAAGAATGCGTGTAGAAGATTGTCGTAGACATCTCTCTGCATGAATGGTAGAAATCAGACAAAAATTGTATGTGCAACATTAACATTCCTCGGAGGGTTTCACTGACCTGTATGGTTAGTCGTGTCTTGAGTAATTCTAGAGGATAAGTGCAGAGGGTTGAGCTGACTCCAGCAAATGCCCCAGCAACCAGCGAGGCCGGGACAGGAAGTTTTGGAGGTTCCCCATCCTTGGGGGTTAAAGCCTTCTTAGCTGTGTCATAAGCAAATAACTGCCAGGAGAATGACAAGATTGATAACTGTAGAAATAAGGATCATGTTGCAAGACACAGAATCGAACATGACAGGAAGAAATGCTGATCAGATAATAGCATACCATAACTTAACCATGTTCAACTATCAATGGTCAGGAGGCAACATCATATTATCATTATATTAAAAATGTGCACAATCTGAACACTCAAATAAAAACAAGGTGGTGAGAATTGGTTTGCATATACACTTGCTCATCAACAGAACTTTGGTCGATCAGCTGTAGACTTGCAAGCCTACGTAGACTACATTGCTTTCACAGTCTTTTTGTCATGATACGAAACCAAATATTAGACAAAAAAATTGTTCAAAGTACGGATGTTCATGGTTCAGCTTCCAGATAGATGACCTATTTTCTTGAACTGAACCAAATCTTTTGGTCAAAAAATTCCAAGTCTGGAACTGAACCAACTAAACCTGAAAACCAAGGTAATGATTGGCACATTCCAACAGGTTGGCAATTGGTTAACTTGTTATCACATATCTTAATCATGGGAGGTGCAACTTGAAAAACCCAAACCTTAAAGCTCTTCCACAATGGAGATCTTGAAGTTAAAATAACAAGAAATATCTCAAATGAAGATTGGAGAGATCAAAATCCTAGCTTACATAATAGACATTGCAATTTGCAAAATGCCACAACAGACAAAATTAACTAAAAGATTGCAACTGCTTCATATAAGTCCAGTGAATCTAATTAATAGAAACATCAGCACAAGAAATCTCTTGTCTTTTTTCCAGAAATCTTTAATGAGAGAAAGCACAAAATAGGGCTAATAGCATACAACATAATCAACCATAACACAAGGCTATAAACTCTCATGGGTAAAAAATAAAAAATAAAAACAAATAGAAATAAACTACCCAGAAATAGTGTGATATCTAGGACCTGGAAACAACTATAAACTGAGAAGGAATATGTTATAAACATATAACATTCAATTACCTCTATGGCCTTGCTTGGTGCAACTCGGATGACATTGACAAAATTACCACGGAATAGTCCCTTCCACCCCTCTGTCTCCATAATAGACTGGAAGACTTCCGTTGTCGAGTTCCCGTTGCTTCCGACCATAAGATGTGTTCTGATCGTTTCCAACGGTGCAACTGCAGTCCGTGACACTGCCCCAGCAATTGCTCCACTGATCAACCTTCTGAAATGCAGGTTCCCAATTCTAATCCTTGCTTTCAGCCCACCTTTCTTCTCTTTCTTATTAGCCACCACTTCTGCTATGACAGTAGTTGCTTCCGCTGTCGGCTCGGCAGGAGTCCCCAAAACACGATACCCAACATCTGGAGAAACATACTTCACATAGAGATCGGTCCCAGGCACCTTTACACTGTTGTCACTGGGGTTAGGAGGATTCGGAGAAACCCCAAAGCCGACTCCCATCTGACCAACACTCGCAAACAAGCCACCGGAGGGGTAAAATCCCTCGTTCCATGAAAAGCCCAGCTCCGGAAAGGGGAGGAAGGAGACGTCACTTTTCTTGTCAACCGCTTGCAACCTCTTATCCGCCATTCCTATCACAAGTACAGCTCGGAATCGAATTTATGATCAGAGATTCACGGCAACCATATCCATCTCTCTTGAAGCTGTCAGGCACTTGACGTAGGGGACAGAATTGTCACCAAAGTAGCCGCTTTTCAGCAATCCTGCATCGAAAAGAAATGAAATCAACAGATATAACCAATACAAGAATAAGATCGAGGTAAGTGAACAGAAAAAGGATATCGTTAAGACTGAAGCCAAAAAGATAGATTCCAGCGAAATCCATCCCTATG
This sequence comes from Ensete glaucum, assembly GCA_021527575.1. Taxonomy (NCBI): domain Eukaryota; kingdom Viridiplantae; phylum Streptophyta; class Magnoliopsida; order Zingiberales; family Musaceae; genus Ensete; species Ensete glaucum. The sequence goes on from CM038558.1 coordinate 43,687,652, forward strand.
CAGAACCAAGCGGAACACGGCATGAACAAAAGAAACCAGAAAGAGGCGATGAACAACAAAAAAAACAAACAAAATCCGTCGACTGAAGACAAAGCGACCGGGATTCAGACAGAGACACCGCTTTCCTTTATGGGATAGTCCCGAAGCCAAACTGACAAAGAACACACAAAAAACGTCGATCTTTAACCGAGGGATGATCATGGAAAGGCGCTTAAACCGCACTGATGCATGAAAAATCGCAAACTTCACCTGAAAGCTCCACCGAGACAATCCTACAGATGGCGAGCAAAAGAATCACGCCTTTCACAGACTAAAGCCCCCACCACTCCCCTCTTCTCGTAGTAGCGTCAAATCCCTCCCGCTCTCGTCGACAACGCCGTGGAGCGGCGGGCGATAGAAATGAAGAGGAGCTTCCCCATCGCCGCTCTTGCTGGGCCTCTCCCCGCGGCTCGTTCCCCCTTGTTATCCCCCTTATCGCGGGGGTAACCCAAAGAACCGCATCAATACTTTCCCACTCGCCCGTAAATACCCTCGACGGACTATCTTATTGACAACCTTTAATGGCATCCATGAGGAGTAGAGCCAGGGGTATAAATGTAAGTTAAATTATACTCTAACATTAAGTTAAGCATCTTTTCGATATGACCAAATTGGCCCCTCGAAAACAACAACTAGTAGAGCCCCTCGAATTAGAATTTTTGAACTATTATTTTAAGGGTCTATTAGGACTCAAATCTAATCATCCACAAAATGCAAGAATGCTTGAAATAAAATAATATATATATATATAATAATATATTGTTGATTATTGGAATTGGGAGAGGGTGAAGGTGTGTGTTAACCAATTTGCATCCACAGAGATGCATTTATGGTGCACAATATATTGGAGGAAGAATAATTTGGATGCTTTCATCGAGAGCCATAAATTTTTGAAGTGATATATATTCTTTGCACTTCCAATTGTTTAGTTGTTGCATGGTATTGTCATCAAGTGAATAAAGTGCATCAAAGAGAGATTCAACAATCTCAACTTTATTAAGAATTTAATTCATTGGTTTGACAACCACACTGAGAAATTTAATAATTAGAATAATAAAATTATTATTACAAGGGAAAAGATCTACTCAAGCAGCCACATGATAAGCTTTTCAGAAACAGATTGTTTTTTATGGACTCCAAAACGATATGATTGATTTTTATTTTTTTATTTTGGGTGAATCCAGAATATTGCATATAGGAGAATATTTTCAAAATATTCTTCTGGATATTCTCTTATTTGTCCACTTTTCAAATAGAATTATATATTTGAAAAACTAGGAAATCATTTAACAATTTAAACACCAAAAGAAACAAACTAAAAACTAGAAATCATTGAACAATTTTATCACCTCAAAGGTCTATACAGTTCAGTGAATTCAGGTTCTACTTGAGTGAATGAATTGAGGTCTCAGTTCAACCACACTTGTTAATTAATATAAGAGAGGCTACAAGACTTGACACAGGCCTCTACATGAATAGGAAGAAAAGCTTTGAGGCCACACATTATGGGATAAACTTGATATGTATCCAGGAAAATTCACAGGGAGACAACACATCCCCTCCTCCTCTAAAATGAGATAAAGTGGGGCCATTCAGAACACTAAGCAGCAGATCACTCCTTTGTCCCCTTCTGTCTTGAAGAAATCTTAGTGATTCCTCATTTGCAAGCTTTTAACTGCAACTCTATGGACTAAATTATCTAAAACACTTGTGTAACCAAGTTTCAACACCTTTGGAATTGTCTAAAGTGTTTGGTGAAATAGAATACAACCCAGTTACATAATAAAATAATTAAGCACACTTGGTGGTCAAGGAGATCACCTAGGTAGACTTCATTTTCTCCATGGCATCTGACAAAACTAGGACAAGGCATAGCACAAGACATTGCTCATAGCTGCTCATAAATCTGCCAGGCTCATAAGAGCCACCATCTACTGTTTCTTTTTTTTTTTGAAGATGACTTGAGAGGATTTTTTTTTTTTTTTGTGTTTATGGCTTCAGCTTGCAGTAGAGATGTCTCATGTTCATGTTCCTCCTACTGTGGCTTTTCCTTCTTCACATTAGAACACTGTAACTGTTAGTTTCATGATGGTCTCAGTAAGCTGTTCTTTTCTATCTAAAGGAAATCTTTGCCAGAAGCAAATGAACTGCATAGATATCCATCAAGAAATCCTGCCTTGTTGATGCCATGTCATGAGCATCAGTTGGCCAAAGAATTCATGCTGTGTGTAGCTTATCCCCCCTTTCCTTCCATGAAAAGGGAAAAGACAATAGATATACATTGCTACCGTGTGTTGCCACCACTTGCTGTTGCCTTTGCCCGTCATCCCAACTACATTATCAAGCTCTTCTTTAAAACTCTTTGGGTGTCTCTCTCTGTGGGTTCCTGATGACCAGTGTAATGCTGTTGCAGGAAGCTGTCCATGATTGCAAGCAAAAGTGGAAGCACAAAAGTTTCGATGGTAAAATTTAATGCAACTTCTCCTCTATTTTACATATTTAATGGTAAGTAGAAGCCAAACTTAGTATCCATAATCTAATAGTTTGAATACTTTTGGTAAGATTGTAACACCTTATTATACTACACAAGACCGATTCGTGACAAATGGTGTTTTGAATCTGATGTGTTAATTGTTTTGTTTCCTGACAAATGGTATCAAAACCTACCTAGTATTGAACATGATGCGAGGATGACACATCACAGCGTGGATGATAAAATCTCAACAAAGTTAATGGATCAATTATCCCATCAGGTCGACTCGTGTACTAGTCGCCGGAGGGGATGAAGACGATGAGCACCGGCCTCTTCCTGACCACGCTGTCGCTTGGCTTCTTCCTTAGCAGCTTCATCGTCTCCATCGTGAAGAGTGTGACGGGCGGCAAGAGAGGGCAGGGATGGCTGGCAGACGACATCAACCATGGGAGGCTGGATTACTTCTATGGCCGCACTAAGCGCTCTTAACTTGGCAGCATTTCTTTACTGTGCGACATGGATCAAACCAGAGAACGCTGGAGATGGGTTGGAGATAGCAAGTGCAGCCAAGAGTTCATCTGCAGAAGACAAGTGCTAAGACATCGTTGCTACCTCCTTCCACTATTGGGGAGCTTTTCTATCTTGTTCTACATTGAGCGAAGCAGATTGGAAACGAAGTGAAGAATCTAAAGAATGGAAATGTGCTCAAACTATGGCAGGATTTATTGATAGCAGAATGCATGCTACTTCATTTGATGCTTTTTGATGGATCTGCTTGTTATGGTTCCTTACAAACTCCACTAAGTGATGCAGTTTAATCAATTCACTGAGTTCTATCTACTCTCCAAGAAACACTAAAGAACAATAAAAAAGGGCTGACATTAAAATACTGTAATTGATTACACCTCTAGATTAGGGTCCTCAAACCACAAATAGAAGGACAAGGAAAACCATTTAATAAATGTGCAGATATAGTAGAAACAATAGTATAAGAAATATTATTCATTCACATACAATCCATACAGAAGATAAAAAAGAAACATTATAGAATAATTTGAATATATCAGAGAAGATGTATAGTATCAGTAGATTAGGTTAAGAAAGACTTAAATTGAGGAAACTTTACCAGAGACAACAAAAAGAGATTTATTACTTTTTGATTTGTGTAGCCAATCTCAAATAACAGAGACCTTATGAAATGTTGTGTTGTAGGACAAGTCTTTCACATCAGAAGGTCATTGATTAGTGCTTCTTGCTTCCTTCCACATTGCTACTCAGGTTCTTTAGGTCAAAACCTCTTCCACAGGCCTTTATTACTGGCCTAATTTAGTACAGATACAAAATAAAGAGATAAAATAAATAAAAACAAATATTTCCATAAAGATGAAACAAAATAATCAGCAATCAGTTGATCCAACAAGATTAGAACAATCACAAAAGGTTGGGGATGATTTTGCACTCTCAACAACTGAATGGCAAAACCAGTAAAAGGATAGTTAGGTGAACACAAATTGTTTTCCTTATGCTGCGCTTGGCATTTCTCAATCTAAAAACAATCAGAAGCATGAATAAGAAAATGTTTTCTCATAGAACAATAGAATACTTTTCTTTAGAAGGATTTAGGAACCAAAGTGCAAGACAGAGAAGAAAAAGCTGATTGTGTTTGATGATTCCTGCATTAGGAGTTTCAAGCAAATCATTCAAAAGACATTCTTGTCTGAGACTGCAGTCTCCACTGCATTAGTTCACTATGGTACTTCCACTCTTGATGGTGAAGAAACTTAGCATGTTTCAGCATCCGTATCAGATAGGTTTTTTTGGAACCCCATCATCTTCTTTTTCTGAGGAGGGCCACAGCACCCAACAACATCAGTGGAAAAGACGTTTGATGAACTGTTTGACATGGTTGCAGATCAGAAGAAATCTTAAGCTGGGCTGCAACCAATGTCAAAGCTTTTGACTTGCCAAAGTTGTGTGGGAGTTGCATTCCTTCCCCACACAACCTATTATTTCAGAGTGGGGGGTGTTAAAAAATCTAATACAATTGGACTATGACACATAAATAGATGGGATACTAAGATCATGATGTTACAATAATGTGCTCATCAAATCAGAAATAGATCACACACAAAGAGATGATAGAATTTACAAATGATGTGTACACTAAACAATCCACTGAAATGAGATCAATCATATCTGAATATTATGTTACAATAAACCCAACATCAATGGAGAGAGAGGGGAAAAGAAGTGTGAGAAATGGAAGACATGAGAGACTAGAGATAAGTCATGCCTAGATTGTGACATATTAGTTGATAGTGTATGTTTGCAAGGAATCTAATCTTCAAAAAAGCTGCAAGAAATCTGAATCAGTGTCTTTCACCTACTCCATAATAATGTCAGATCTTTGTGGAGTACAGTCACTTGGGATGTTGCAGAATGTTGCAAAATCCAATCATGCAGTCTCTCTCTCTCTCTCTCTCTGGGGTATAGTTTTAATGTGAATGTTGACTAAGATAGCTTTATTGCTTTTAACCCAAAACAGCAGTACAGAACTGTCCAAGTTGCAGTTTGGTTCCATGTTTAATCTTCCTCAAACTGGGACAATTCAGGGACAAATTTGGAGTAACATCTGAATAAGATTCCAGATAATGTTTGGTGCAAAAACAATAACTACAAATCAGAAAGGCACAACACATCATTATCCCAAAAGTTTCTGTTTAGGAAATTCAAGATGCCTTTTATGCAGACTTCTTTCTAATAATGCTGTAGCAATGATTGTTATGTACTGTTTAGTTGAATGCAATGGATCATCTCATCAGAATTGTAACCCAGAGGCTAAAAATAGTGGAGTCAAAAACATCATCCAAAAGAGACTACCTCAACATAACAACATTGTATTATTCTACAAAGTGAAAGGTTCCATTGGCTGGCTTTGCTAGTTCCTGAAAGGAAATGGATGCAGCATAGGCAAGGGAATCAAGATCCCCAACCAGCACATTGGAACCCTCACAACAGTGACAAGTGAAGCCTCTTGTTCAATGACATGAGCACTTTTCTAACATGGAAAGTTCCTTCCAACTGCAACAACAACACCAGCATTATGTGGTGTTGTTGGATAAGCACAACTTATTGGAGAATCCAACAAGCTGCCATTGCAAGAAATGAGATGGTGTGGAGTCCAAAAACTTATCACTGAAGCATGCATCTGAAAACAACACTATACTGCCATTATTATTATCATATATCAGACCTGGATATAGCAGCATAAAGGCCAATTGTCATGAACAAGTTCATCAAAAATATTCTTAATGCTGCAAACTGTCACAAGGTGGAATTCTACATGTTCCTGTACTGGAAAGAACTAATCAAGAGAGGAAGAAAGTGAATTTACTCAAATAACTAAATCTGTTCTTGTAGGATTATGAAGAGTCCTGACACAAATCAAACCCTCAGCCAACATCTACTGGGAATCTCCATTTCAAGAAAAACTCATCTCTTTTAGGACTTTAACCTATTGAAGTTGAAGCTTTGATTTACCCGATTGACCATCTTATGTAATAGGCATCTTTTATTATTAATTTTAGTGTTATATTTATATGCTGGTTGTAAATTTGAACAACATCAAATATGTCTTGAATAGGTAATGATATCATAGGTAAAAAGGATGAAGGTTCTAAAGTAAATTTGTGAACTTAAGATTGTTGAGAAGACTCAAATACACTGATATACAAGCACTATACATCTGCTTAGTCTTCGTTGACAAAGCCAATTTCCACAATGTTTTATCTACAGTCCATTGAGATAAATGTCTTATAAGAATAGTAGGAAGAGTATGAGTAATCTACCATATAAAAATTCATCAATATACTAAGATAATTTAGGGTGAAATAGCATTTTTTCATATTTTTATCTATACTGAATGTTACAAGTACTATATAAAAGCAATATATCATTTTGTTGCAGATGTCATTATAGACATCAGCTTATTCGATTTAGCTAGAAAAATATATGGCCATTACCAATTATATGCAAGTCTCAAGAGAAGAGATCAATAAGGGATGACCTTTGTCAATCATTTCAAAGACAATCTGAGTTTCTTAATGCAAATACTTCAGAATAAAAATAAATAAATATAGATGGGTCACTGATATACTCAATCTAAAGGTGCTATTGGATATAAGGAAGGAATCTTGATGCCACAGTACAACTTATGATATACCCTGGGGAGGGAGTTTAACCTGCTGCTTTACCTAGCAAATTGTACAACTCTAACAGGAAGCAACCAATGGACCATTATTTGTGGGGATTTCGTACCTTCTCAGACTATGACCATATAGGAAAACCGATCTGTCTTTTGCACCTTTTCACTGCTTTGAGTCGAGGACAGGGAACCACAGCTCGACACAGCATGTTTTGGGGAAAATGACTCTGAATCGGCTGACAAACAGTCCATATCAAATGCAGTGTTTCTCGTCAAAACCATCTGCTGAAAGCAGCCCTGTAATTAGGGTTTTAAGCCTCTCAGCGCCTGGCCCAGGCCTGAGCTCAGAGACACTCCTCACTGTATACTGTAGGTTGTCGTTAGTAGTATTCGACTTCAGTGCATCGAACCACACACTAGGCACAAAGCCATCAGGATCACGGCCCAAGAGCTCCTTGTCGATCTTGTCGAGCACTGGGTCATCTCTGCCAAACTTTCGTGCAAATGGGGTGTTGCTGCTGACTATCCTCGGGAAGTCACTTAGAGTGAGAAAGTGAGGATGCTGCTTCGGAGGGTTGTCCCAGGATATGAAATGAAGGTCATGGTTGACAGTGGTGTTGCGGAACTCAGGGGCATTGCAGATAACTGTGTGGAAGTACCCCTCAGGGGATGACAGAAAGTTTGCATAATACATTAGAACTGTTCTTGGAAGGTTGTCCCACCCCCATAAACAGAATTCCATGAACTGGTGAGAGAGCATCATCCAAGCAGATCCTGTTAAGAAATCAGCCATTAATGCTACAACTATATGTATATCAATACTAGTTCTATTATGTCATCAACATATGTTCTCTGTTATATAGACATTTCAGTTAAGCCATAAACATATTGCAATATTTTCCAACATAAAACTGGGTTCAGCTTCGAATATGTCAGTTTCAAGTACTAACAGAAACATCACATCACAACAAAGAATGAAAGCAGTGGATGCTGCTTTTATACTTGACATCCATAGTTTATTTTCTTTCTGCAATAGACATATACTTAAGCAGATTCAGTACATTAAATATGTGACAACACCCGAATTAATGAAATATTTCATAAGCCAGAAACAGATAGATGCTTTATTAAACTTGGAAAAGAGATCAGGCATTAAAAGCTGAATCTGAACTAAAGATGAGTTATGATGAATGGAAAAATCACATTTTCTTGTTTGATATAGAACACTGTACATGAAACCACCTTTGGGATGCTATCCTTTAACAAAATACAGGTGATAAATATTTCCACTAGACGGTATCAGACATATTGTCATTATGGAATGACAGCAACTGAGATACAGGCTTAGGAGTTTATATGAAACCACATACGGAAATGGTTACTGTTCATGACTCTAAGGTACAAAAGTTCTATAACATTTGTACACAACTTCAAAGTCTCCATCTTATCCACCGATCAAAACATAGTTGTATAGGCTTGAGTATATGGGCACCATACACAAGCACTTCCATGTTAAAACTCATATTTTAATCTCTATCCACCACTCATAGATCAACAAATAGCCGAACAGGCTTGAATACATGAAAACCATACAGCTGGGCTACCATGTTCCAACTCAAATTCTAATGGTGGGCCCAGACTTGTTTGAAAGCTGAAAACTTCCACCTAGGGTTTCACCCAATGCCCCATATCTATTTTCCCAAAATTGAGACTAACAAAGTTTCACAACCTCAAGGAGTATCTTTTTCCCTTGAAGAGATATTTGCTTTTATGTACTTCTGTCATATGCAAAAATCTTCATCTTATCCACAGAACAACATTTTGTTAAACAGGCTTGAACACATTCAAAACCCCACACGGTTGCACTTCCACATCCCAAATTCAGCAAGGAAAGACTTTGAAAATTGAAACTTTCAACTAAGATTCACACACACACACGTGCCAGCTCTGCATATTTATCATTCTTTCTCATGAATTAATGTATTATTGAACTTCACTGATATAAGTTCAATGGATATACAGAAGTTCCAACATGTTAAATGGCATATTCAGTTTCTTTAGGCTATCAATATTGGTGGTCTAGCAGTATTTTTCAATAAGAGAGAAGCTAGATCTTAAGTATCATATATCATACATAACAACTAATGATTAAACTAAACACTTACATAATGCGAAGTGCCAATGCAACTAGGAGAAGTCAAAAGATATGAAAAAGAAAAGATATCCCATAATCCAACAGAAAGCACTTGGTTCAGACTCATGGATTACTTATTAAATCCTAATTTCTGAAACCATTATAAATCATTTTCCTTTCACTATATTAACCATCCTTGATCAAAATCTAATATGCACACAAAATAAGCTACACGATCATCAAATACAATTAGAAACTTACCATTAAAGGCAAATCATCCCATAGAACTGTAATAATGATTGGCAATAGGAGAAGATAAGAACAGGCTAGAAGCAGGAATGACTAGCCGTAAGCCAGATACAGCTATAATATAAGACCTCAACCTTTCAGATCAAATTGCAAGTAAATCTACCCTTGTTTCCCATACACAGAGATTCATCTATATGGGCAATTGTTTTTTGCTCTTAATTTTCTGGCAATACTCTAAAGTTGCCTTGGTTTGTGGGCAGTAAAGATAAAACACACTTGTGGATTCATATTAGAATTTTTCAATAAAACATAATCAAACATGTGATTAAGGTTGCAGTATCATCAACTATGTTTTATTAGTATATAATGTAATAAATTAATAACAATCATGAAAGAAAAATAACCACATAAAAAATCACATTTTCATACTTGTGCAGCAACATAGAGGTATATGTGCCATTTATGCAGCTGCACTTTCATGTTCATCCAGAATATAAGCAGCTATAAATATGGTGCCACATAGACATTGTGAGATGCAGAAATATGACCATATACACAAATGAGGCTGCATACAGCACATGGTAAGCCAACAAGTTGCATATATATGAGAATCTCAGAAATGTAAACTCCCATGCATAATTTTAGACATGCAAGGATTGACATACCGGTCCGTACTGGTGTGCCGACACTTTGTCGGTAACGGTATGGGAGCGGTACTAGGTGGTACGCACAATGCGTATCCCCCAATATATGAAATATATTATAATATTTTTATAATATAATATAATATTAAAATATATTTAAAAAATAAAACGGGGCGACGTCGCCTTGAACTCTCTCCCGCATAGGGAGACGTTCCATCTCCCCGCATGGGGAGAGAAAAACCCGCGGGCGGCGCGAGGTACTTCTCCTCCTCCTCTTCTTCTTCATCTTCTTTTCCTTTTCTTCTCTTTCCTTTTTCTTCCTCAATCAACCACCGACGGTCGATTTCTCCTTAAATCGACCGCAGACGGCGGAAATCAACCATCAACGGTGGAAATTGACCGTCGACAGCCGATCTTAGCGGTACCGCCCGGTACCGGGTCCGATCGATCGCTGTCGGATGCAGGTCTTACCGCTCGGTAAGGAAAACCTTGTAGACACGTCATACTATATATTACAAATTGTGAGGAAATTTTGGTAAATGAAATTATCCCTCCTATTTCCTCTCCAACATTGAGTTTAAGAAACATAATAATAGGCAATGCGTGTAGCTAGCAATAATTTGGTTTCCATTCTTACCGTAGCTTTTTACGTTGATGAGATGAAAAGTAAGCAGTTTCGCCTTTAAATTGAATTAGCACAAATGTAGACGAGTAGGCAACTCATGTGGAATGGCTAGCTAGTCATTGATATCCAACCCACATGGTATCCAAATCATTCTCCAACATCTTTTGTATGTTTGATCATGTACAGCTTTTAGGCTCACGATGTGTTTACACAGTTCCTAGGTCCTAACACTATTTTGAAGGAATTACAAACTAAATTGAAGTCTGCTATCAATTTCTAAATGCCCAAAAATTAGAGTCATCTGGCTGAAACCAGTCAACCAATACCATTCAATAATACCAACTGAGGCCGTCCTCATTACCAATGAAATGAGTAATTCACACAATTAAAAGTGTGCATACTATATAGTATATAGTATGTTACCCTAGTACGAATGGGTTAGGATTTTGACTAGTACCTGTAAACAGCTTGAATGCAGTGGGAACACTCCTTTTCTCAGTAACCCAAAAAACATCCGTCTTCTGCAAGCTATAAAGCCCAGGGTCTATAATTAAAGGCTTAGCCCTGTGGAACCTGCACATAGACAATACAATCAGTCTGTCAGAAGAACATTAGTGAAACCAATCTAATCACAAAGCAATCAGACAATGATATCAAAATATGAATCTACATATCTCCCGTACTCCTTCCATCCAATGTCACTGGTATGTTCAATAAAGTTCAGCTGTCTAGACAAACTTGACAGTGTGTAAAATAGATCTGCCCAACAAGGAGAAAAAAAAATTCAAACAGTAAGCAAGCAAACGGTCAATATAAATAACCAACAATTATATAGGAGAAAAAAGAATCAGTAAAACCAAGTCCCACAATTGATAAGCAATTGAGAAGATGGGCTAAAAGGATAAAAATGATCTATGTATATATACCTAAAATCGTAGAATTCGATGCACGTTTGTTTGGTTCTTACGATACGATGTGGAATGCTTACTCCTAAAATGGAGAAATAAACAAAGCAAGCAAGAATGGCAGATTATTTTTGTAGTTGATTGCAAACCCGAGGACATGCAAATGGGTGCTACCTACCCCTGATAACATCTATCAAACAAGGGAATGTGAACAAAGATGCAGTTAATCAAATATTTTAGGCAATACCTAACCAGCACTGACACTGAACAATTCATTTCATATTTCAGGGAGGGGGGACGAAGCAATACCTAACCAGCACTGACACTGAACAATTCATTTCATATTTCAGGGAGGGGGGAGGAAACCAATTCAGGACCCCCAGTTAAAGCCCCAAAAGCAAGCATGACCAAATCCAACACCAACACTACAAATCTCACCATCCTGGGTCACGAGAGGGTAATCGGAGGCGCTGAGGTTGATGAACCAGTCCCAGTCGCCGCCTTCCTTAAGGAGGATGGAGGCGGCGTGGAGAGTGTTGGCGACCATGGTAGGGCCGCGGTAGGTGACCAGGTTAGCTCGGGCGACGACCCTTACGTTGCCGAAGCGAGCATAGACGGGATCGTCCCGGACGGCCGTGGCGAGCTCGAGGCGTTCCGCCGGGGGGGCCTCCAGATCGAGGTGGAGAACGTACTGGTTGGCCGGGTGGTAGAGCGCGCGGAGGGTCCGCCGCAGGCTGCCGCCGTCGCCAGCGGAGCCGGAGATGAGATAGGCGAGGCGGCATACCGGCCGTTCCGAGGCAGCAGCAGCGGGCGTCGGCGGAGGGTGGTGAAGCTTGGACTCCACGAAGAGGGGCTCGCCGCCGGCGGTGGAGATCTGGGAGAAGGAGAGGAGGAGGAGGGCCTGGCGGGACAAGGACGCGGAAGCGAAGGAAGACGAAGAGGACGAGGAGGAGAAGACAAAAGCGGAGATGACGAGGGACGACAACAAGAAAGAGGCTAGAAGGGGCACCACCCACTTCCGTCGCCGCTGCTGCTGCGACGGCAGCGGGGGCGACTTCGTCTCCATGTCCGCGCGGCGGCGCAGGTGTCCGTCAGTTCGCCGTGTGTGTCAGTTACGCATGATAAGAAGGGGACGTTGGAGATCACATGTTTCGTGAGGTGACCGAACTCTCGACCGGGATCTTGATGGACGGTAGAGATTGGATCCATAGTTCTCAGGTGGCCGCTCTAAGCGGAGGATGACAACGGTGTGCGGGTGTGGTCACCGGCCGTGCGACGCTGCGTTGGCCGAAAAGTAGCGGGTGCCGTGTCCACCACAGCAACAGAAGGGTAAAGTGACACTGGGGAAAGCGAAAGATGCGGGAGGCGACGATAAACATCAGCCGTCGATTGGGAAAGAGCCAACGAATACCCACCGTTGATCGGTGAGCCGTCAGCCGTTGCGACGGTCACCGTGTATGTGGACAAGAATTTTTTTTTTGTTTGCTTATTTTTTTATAGATGTGGATGTTCAAAGTCAGAATGCAATTTCTATATGGTTATATTCAATATTAGATTAATAAGGATAAGAGAGGAGAAAATAAAAAATAAAAAAGGAAAGAAGAAAGAGTGACCGATGAAAAGGAAGGTTACGTCCTCAAAGCAGACTTCAGATCAGGTTCTTCCTCGTAATTAAATGCATCATCAAAACCTAGCATCTATTTCTGACAGATCCAACCGAGGACCACAAAGACCTCCTCCTCGCGCAAAAATAGCTTGAACACATCAGAAAAGATTGATTGGTGTTGCATAGAACATGAGACCAAATCGATGCGGTAAATATTTGATCAAAGAGGTGGACAGAACAACTTCCCCATCCAATCAACCAACTGCAACTTATAAGTTCACCATCTTTTTTGTCATAGAAAGGAAACGGAATGGAAAGATAAGGTGCAGCAATTCATACTGAACATGTTTTTCCCCAATGGGGAAGGTGAGATGAAAGAATATTTACAGTTTGCAAGCTGATGAATCCTTCCTCAGCTGCTAGGATAGTATAAGACGAAGTATTGATCCTGAATATTTGAATGATTTCTCCGTCTCTTCCAAACAATGATCCTTCTCTTCTCTGGACCAGCTCTGCAACAACAAGTAGCGAATAAACAGCTCAGGAATAAAACCATGCTCTGCAGACTGCCCTGTCGAAGAACTTCAAAAGACAATAAAAAGTAACAGAAAGTTTTCAGATAACAAAAGATTCAAGCGTATTCTAGACTCATACGGATGCAACTCTGTTCAGCTTATCACGGACGTTCTGCAACAGTTGGGAGAGATCACCATCCCACTTGTAGAACTCAAGTTCCTTGTTGCCCAAGATTTTCTCTGCTACCTAAGAGGGAACAGAAATAAAAAAATCAATGGAGTGGGTGCATTGAAAGACCAATTCCAACTAAGTGAATCCACACCAGAAATACTTAAATCGGTTACCCAATACACAAGTTTTTCTTTACTCTTTGGCATATTTGCTCGTATAACAGTGCAGGTTATGCCTGACCTTTAAGGTGTCTATCTAATGCCCATCTACTTCAAAAAGTAGAGGCCTCATGCGCGCATACGACACTGGGTTTAAGGTGTGATCTGGGCCACAAGTCAATCTGAGTCCTGATTTATGAACTACATGAAGGTAATTTGATCTTACTGTTTAATTAACTTTTATCATTCAAGGAATATTGCAGCATTAATCCCAATAAAATAGTAACTGACAATTTTTTGGATCTATTCATGTACCTAGTTTTTAAACTCAGTGGTGATCTTTTGTCCAATCTCCTGACGTAATGTTCTTCAATAAGCATTACCCCTGGGAGAAATGAAATACAAATCAACTGGAAAATCTATTTTAATTACTTGATGATTATTTCCATAACTGAAAATTTATAATCTAGGCTGCCAAAATCTTTCAGTGCAGACAGTTTGCACCAAGCCAATATGAAATTTGTGATATTTGTGCTGGATAGCCTGTACAGCTTGTGATTGCGGGCGACAGAGTAAGCAATTAAGAATAAAGTTGTGAAAGGGAGATAAGACTAAAATGAAGTCAAACCTTAGTTTAAAATGCTACTACCGACCCACCTAGATGTCTATGCTTTGAATGCAGTTCTGAAACCATCTCTTGAGAAGAATGGCACAATTTCACATTTGCAAGAAAGAAAAAAAAAAGAGAACTAAATAAAAGTACCTTTCTACCAATCATTCGACCACCAGCAGTATGAGCAAAATATACGTTGTAGAAGTGGCAGATGAAAGCTTGAGGATCCTTTTCTGATAGCTCCTCCAGATACTTAGCATAAGAAGCACCTACAGAAGAGGGTTCAGGAATGGTATGTCCTTGGTCCCTGAACCACTCTAAGTCTTTGGTTAATTTCTCCGACCTTTCCAAGCCAGTATTCCTGAACTCAGCATCTGCAAGAAAATAGTAAGTTCAATAGGACAAAGGTCCAACCACTCACTATTACATAAATTGCAATTATTTAAAGATTAACATGACTTAAATCAATGCATTCATTTATTTCAAGAATTATAAGCAACCACATCATTCCATCAAAAAGATTTAAGGGGGGTTTACATATATATCCTTTCAAAGTTTGGAAATAGCATATTTGAATATTGCCAATACATATCCTTCCAATAATTTAAAATTTGCATATACATCCCTCTAAATATTAAAAACCTTTATATATGCCACTCCCATTAATGTCCATTCAATAAACTAAGGTTAACTAGTATCAATTATGTTTATCACTGAATTTGAGAACAAATATTAAATTTATAATACCAAAAAATGGCTTTTACTTGGAGATATAGGTCAATTGGTCATTTAAATAGAAAAAAAGGTTCAGGAAATCCTTTTGAAAGTGATCCTTCCTTCCCCATGGCAAGATGGAATTAAATAGGTAGTCATATGCTTTGCCACGTGCAGTTAGGCTTGAGGAAAGACTTAATTGAGTCAAGGGTTGAGTATGCCCAAACAGTTGATCTAGGGTCCCAATAGCAGCTCAATGCTAGTCCAGTAGAAACAAAGGTTGCTGCTGGCAAAATTGACCTAGCTGAGATGATAAAGTATATTTTCCTAGTACCGACTACCTTATTAAGTTTCATGACCAAGATCCTTTGCTTAAATCTGCATTGGGTGAGAATACTGCATAACTTTGAGCTGGTGGGAAAAGATCCATATGGTCGACCCCAACTATTTGGAACATAACATATTACTGCTACTGGGATTATTGAACAACTTCAATTTATACCCTGTAGCCAACCATAGATCAACTATGATTAGCAGGATTAGGTAATCGCTGCACTTCAATCATTTCTAGGATCCATATCCAAATCGATCAAAATTAATATAAGAGTCAACAAAGTCCAATTAAAAATCTATCTTTATCTATGATTGACAATAATCAACCATCTGGCCCGTAACAAAATATTAGGTTGACTCCAACAAATTATAGCCAATCTGAAAGTCTAACACCATGATCCAACTCAACCCCTCTGAGATTGTGCCAATTCTCCTGAACTTCTGAACATTGATATTGATGAAAAAAGTTAAGATGATTAAATAAACTACTAATAACAATAATAATAAAGAACCATGGGATCATTCCAGAAATATATATATATATATATATATTCCAAGTGATCCTTTTCTAGATGCCAAGGAATTCGTACTCAAACCACAATTTTCCATAAGATACAGGAGTCACTGATTTATTAAAATCCTTTAGAGACTAATAACTAATAACAGGATGTCCACGTTGTAAATGTTTAAAAAGAGTTAAAGTTCAGTAGGAACAAATTGAACAATTAATGGCACCAATTTAGCATATGTAAACAAGATGATAAACAGTTCCTAGGGTGTTCAACTGTTGTCTTACATTTGCACTACCATGACCTATGATTCAATAAAAATTTCCATATCATCACCTGACCTTCCATCCTAGGAGAACTTAGAGACCAAGAAACCAATAGGTCTCTTATCATTCACCAAGAACCCACCCCTGAAAGCAATTTATCATATCTGAAAAATAATTTGAACAGACTAAAATAAATATTAGGTTGTCTCAGTATATCAAGTATCTGTATGATTGACCACATCACATTCCAAGAGTATCCAATTAAACGTTGACATCCAACACCTATGAACATTACCGACTCATTGCTAGGACTCTTAGGATGTTTTAGCAAATACAGTTTTGTATAATAGCGGTATTTTAGTTGTGGCTCTTCATGTAATTTATCACTGCAAAATACCACATCACCACTACAGAAGCCATGTTGTCCATAGTTACAGATACACCACCATATGGGTACTCTGTACTATAATACACTGGAAAATACCACATCACCTCTTTGCCAACTCTGTACATTCGACAAATGAATGACGCAGGTACAGAGATGTCCACTATCCAAGTCGATGATATTTTGTGAAGCAAGCATCATCTGAAGTTAGGGTACAAGGAGCTACAGTTTTCATTCATTTTTCTGATCAATTTAGTCCACAAAGTGCAACATATTCTATGACGAATTTCGACCACACAGTGTTCGATTACCAAATTTAGGCCACATGATATGCATATGATTCATCCTAAAGTCAAATTCAAGTGAATATTCCTCGAATAAATCGGTACACCAGAAGCAATACGAAGAACTTGATAACCTTGTCAGTTCCTGCTAACTTGAGAGGCAATAATGACAACAACAAAGAATTACCCACATAGATGTGGGGCAATTTCCTTTTATCTCTGATTGCGTTAAATTCTCTGTGTAAGAAGAAAAGGAGCAGCACAATCCGAGGTGTACCGAGAAGTTCATCAGAGATAGGAGCAGAACTTACACGAGGGATAGGCGGCCTTCTGGACGATGGTCTCAAGCGTATCGTAGACGAGCTTGCTGTCGACCAAGAACCGGAGGTACCCTTCGACGGAAGGCTCCCACTTGTTAACGGGCGGCGATTCAGGGGTTTTCTCCCCCTCCTTGGCTTGATCCCTGGTGTGCAGCTTCATCGCGACAGCCCTCATCTCCTCGACGAACCCACGGTCCCGGGTTCCCCCAGCCGCCTGACGCTTCTTCGGCGTCTCGGTCGTGGTGGCGGATACGACCATGGTCCGCAGGGGCATCCCGCCGCCGGCACCTCCGCGGGGGCGGCAAAGGATGCGGTGGGGGTGCTTGCCGAGGAAGGCGGAGATGATAGCGCGAGGGTGGGCGGAGAAGGGTAGTGATTGAGAGATCGGAAGCGTCGACGATGCCATACTAATGTGGTTGCCGGAAGATGAAGCGGAAGACGGGAGCGAAGGGCTTGCGAGGGAGAGATGATGATTAGGCCGAGAAGCAGGAGACGAAGAGGAGTCAGGGGAATGGCTTCCTTTTGTTCTTGGCAACGTCCCCCATCTCTCGCCCTCTCCTTTACTTGCTCACTCTCTCGCGCCGGGCCCGCATAGTGGGACCACCGATTCTTCCAATGACGAGGCAGGTAAAGTCCCACACCAAGAAATAATCTCACGGCAGCGTAGACCAACGAGACACGTCTTTTGGACAGCGACCTGAGGCACGAAAGGCCGCAGACACGTCGTAGATCTCGAGCCCACAGACGCCCGCTTCGTGTCTCGGGTCGTTCCCGTTGAAGCACCACACGAGATCGCGTTCGTTTTCGTCCACGCAAAGGCTTTTGTTAGGTCGAGCGATGCCTTTACACAGCCAAAAGAATTCGTAGGAAAAATTTAAAAAAAGGGTAAAGAATCGAGTGATTATATCGTCAATTCGATGTTAGAATTTTACGGTCATTTCATCTGCTGCATTAACGAATTATGCTTAGAAACGGTCTAATTCCAACTTCGTGACTTAGACTGACGGTAACGGGCTCCAAAAGCGATATGTCCGTACACCACGACTTAGGTCGCCACGCAAAGAAGTCGTTATTTCAGGTGGCATTCACTACGCTTTCATTAGGGTTAATTTGATTGTTAAAGGTTGACTTAATCCACCCTAATTAATGAGTTGAAGTAAGTTAAATTTTACATTCATCATCAAAACTTGTATCTGTGTTTTTATTCATTACTATATCTTAAAATTTATATTTTAAAATTCATTTAAATAATCCTTCGTATTATGATTTCACATCAAAGTCATGTCCCGTACTTTAAAACTTATCTAAGTAACCCTATTATTAGACCTCAAAATCAAAGTCTCCCCTCGTACGTACTATATCTCAAATTAAAATTACCCCACGTACTTTAAAACTTGTCTAAATGACACTTCGTATTATGATTTCATATTAAAGTGACCCCCTCAGTTATAAAGAAGGTTATATTGTTAGGTAAAATAATTTATGAGATTATTTTTATTAATTAATTACAACTAAATAGTCTAAAAGTCTTAATCCATTTTTTCCTCTCTTTTTTTCTTCTCCAATCTCTATCGACATTCTTTTCTACAATTACAATCTTTACCTTTCTTCAACCTCTGTCAACGTTAGTTTGTATGTCTTTTCTACCTTTCTTGTTTTTTCTTCGACGTTAATTTGTTCGTCTTTTTGCTAACTTTATGCATTTCTGTTTTTTCTTTGCTTAAGATATATGATTTTTATAATTTTACTGATAAATAAATTAAGGATAAAAATATATGTGTTTTTTTAGTTTTAAATTATTTTATTGATAAATAATCTCCTACATTATTTTACATAATGGCATAACTTTATTTATAATAGAGGGGACCATTTTGATGCGAAATTTTAGTACGGTGATCACTTAGATGAGTTTTAAAGTACGGGGGGTGAATTTGATTTTGAGTCATAGTATAGGGGGGTCACTAAAGACGAGTTTTAAAGTACGAAAATGACTTTGATTTTGTTGTATATTTGATGGCAGACTCAATTATGTGTGTATATATTCATTAACAATAATACAGTAACATTAAATCTTCAATGGCCAAAAGCTTCCAAACAATTTCCAAAAACAATAATGTCAACAGGAGGAGCTGCTATCAAATTGATTGGACCTATGGAATTTTAGGATGTTAGACATATTTTAGAAAAAAATTCGATTAGGACAGCAGATTAATTAGGATGTCATACATGTTTTTTCTTTGTTCCCCAATTATAAGCCACATTTATGGCATCCATCTGCCTTTGGACTCCTCGATATTGTTTTTATCCACACCAACTTCTAATAATGTTTCTGGAGATTAGATGAGGTTCTACTACATATTTTTACAGTTCTTTTTGGCTAGAAAAGCATGCACATCCTGTCTTAGCAAACTGGTGCCAATTTATGGCATTTAATTCAGTATATCTGTCCACTGATTCAGTCTTAAGCACTGCAGATTGATAGTTGCAGCTGTCACAGAGACCTTTAATTACAGTCACTGAGGGAAAGGTGAGTTGCAATCAGGACTACTTTGTTCCACCCACATCACTTTCACGTTAATGACATAATTGCATGCATTAAGATGAGGAAACAACGATACACAGTAAGGTAGAGGAGCACCACTCACGAGGATGAAGGGTTGATGAGATGGGAGAGTCTGCTCGATGAGCTTAATGGCGACGTATGTGGATGATAAAGTGGTTGAACTGATCTGTTTATGGTTGTATTCACAGACAGATCCGTAATGATACTGAGCGCAGCAGCCAACCAGACCATATGACACCTACCGGATTAGAGGAAGAAGCTGTGGTCTTCACCTTCCATCCCTGCATGTGAAGAGGAGGACGTCGGGCGGTTCCTACTGAGGAGCTCTTCTATCATCTGCAACGCCAGCCTCTCCTCGTCGTCCATCTCTCCGACCGCCTCCTGCGACGACGTGCCCTCACCCGCGAGCGGCGACGGCGCCATCGTCGCCTCGCTGGCCTCCTGCCCGCCGCTGCCGACGCTCCCGAGCTCCACGGTCATGACCCAGCTGGAGTCGGCGCGGGTGCCGGCGCGCTTCTGCCACACCCCGATGTGGGACTTCTCGGTGTCGAGGCGGAGGCAGGTGAGCGAGGGGGACGGGGTGGTCTTGCAGCACTTACGGAGCTTGGCGCTGAGGACCTCCGCCAGGGCCTTGGAGGACGAGTGGGCGGCGGCGGCGTCCTCCCCCTCGGACGCCCGGTGCACCGGGAAGTTGGTCTTGGCGTTGCGGCCGCTCATGAGCACCGCGGCCTCGTCGTAGGCTCGCGCCGCCTCCTCCGCCGTCTCGAACGTGCCGAGCCACACCCGTCGCTTGCTGTACACATCGCACGAAAGATTAAGTGGGAAAACAAACCCCAGTTGCCTACATTACCTTCAACACATGCATGGATCGAGAGGCAAGCAGTAGCAAGGAATCAACAAGTACTGCTACTGGCGCAGACTGCAGAGTACTACTACTCACAGGAGAGGATGTCTTATCTCAGCAACCCAGGAACCCCAATGGCGCTGCCTGACTCCTCTAAACTTCTTGGACTGTACCATTATGTTCCTATAACTAAAACTCTGGCAGCCGGACAAAGACTGCAGACAGAAAAGAGATGAAGGATGAGACCAGAGAAGTAAAGATTCGCCTGCGTTTCACTGACTACGAAAGTACAAAATGTGCAGGCTTTCAACCGGAAAGAGAAAGAGAAGGAGACACAGAGAGAGAGAGAGAGAGAGAGAGAGAGAGAGAGTGGCTATGATCAGGGATAAGTGAGGGGGGAGAGCAGAACAATAAAAAGGAGGCGAGTGTGCAGGGAGGCACCGAGCAATGGCAGAGGAGTTGTCGGTGAAGGGAAGCCATATAGGCTGTCGTAACCACCCATAGTACAGTGGTAATAAACTCCTTCACCTACGCCCATGAATAACTCATTTATTTCTTCTACCTAGCAGCCTTTTGGACGAGGCGAACTAATGTAATAGATCATGTTAAGATCCCAGTGCTGCTCTCTCGGTTGCCAATCCAATGTCTACACTCCGTTGGATTCAGCACCAGCTTGTCATATCATAAATAGCAACACATGCCTTTCTCCTGGACTGAGTCATCAAAAGAGAAAAAAATAAAAAACAAACAAGAGAAGAAAAGAATGATTGTTTTGTTGGAGCTCTCGTTCTCAAGAATAAGAAGAAACAAACAAAGCTGAAAGCAGCAGCAGCATGAGATGATCGAGGCTTCTCTTCGTTGGTGTGTAATGGGGATGAGAGTGATTGACATGCGACATGAATCGATCATGTGATGAAGAAGAATGATGTGGATTGGACTGTGGACTTCTACATGATGACAACCGATCGATACTGGCTAAGATGTAAGCGTAAGTTTTCCGGAAACCAAATCGGTTCCTTTTGTTCTTCTCATGAAGCCTCAGAATCATCTTTATCCTGATGTGTGTGTGTGTATATATATATATATATATATATATAGATTCTTTCGCTGACAACCTTATTATGTTAAGAAGTTTTAATGATCTCTCACCTGCTCGTGAGAAGAAAAAGCCACTGCAGACTTTGATGGATCGGTACAGGTAAATAGATCCATCGTCCCTTCAGTTTCAACTCCATGGAGAGATGGGAGAAGCTCCACTATTGGGCATCAAAGAAAACAACATGATTTTTCATAGTACCGCCGCTCATCATGCACAGTAAATATAAAGGTTGTCTCTCCGTCTTTGACGCATGGATGTAGGGCTTTCTTCTCCTGTACCTTACCTACCTTTGCCTTCTCTTCATCATCTTACCAGGACTCGGAAGCTCCATGGGGTAACTCCCTTCTCTCAGAAAGAACGACATCAGTGACTACACTGCACACGCTTCCTGTTCTGCCATCCCACCGAGTCATTAGATGAAACCTTAAGCCATTAATCCGGGAGGGGATGGACGCCGGACACAGCTGTTGCTGGGACCGCCACGGGACCGTGGAGGCCGCTGCAAACCTTTTGCTGTGCCCCCACTTCCATGCACCCAATTCTACCCACCATTACTGCATCCAATCAATTCTTCCTTCTCGCCGCCGATGATCCAGGGCCTGTCACGTCGACCCAGACGATGGTAGCGCGTTCATGGGGGGCCGGCCATGGAAAGCCTGGTCGGACGCTGGAAGTCTCTTCTTCTCTTTCGCCCACGGTAAAGATGCCTGCAAAAACCTTTTTCTTTTGCCAGTTCAAGAAGATCGAGTACCGGAACTGCGGGAAGCATGCAGGTAAGGGTGGCACTGGTTCTCCAAGGGAGGGACCAATGAGGAAGAAGCTACCACGCCATGAGAAGAAGGCACATGAGCTCATTTACTCCTCTCCGGGCTGCACCAAAAAGCTAAGCTATCAGCTGAGAAATTGAGGGCAGTTCGTTAGCTTTCAATAAATGCTCAGAGCGACAACCACAACTATAAAGTTTCATCTTGGCATGTCCCATTATATATCTACTGCTCCCAAATCCAACAGTTTCAACACTATCTATCTCCAAGTAAATAGTTCACAGTTTAATCCAAGAGGAGGTGGAGAGTCATTAATTCCAAGTTTCCCCTTACAACCTAACTTCTCATGCGCCAGTGAATCAAGATATGACTATAATTTATTTAGAAAGGACAAAAGATTAAGAGTAGATTTATCTCCTTTCTCCAAGTAAATAAAATAAACTTCTACTGTTCCCTTTGATTATAAACCATCACCAGTAATTACAATGATAATGATAATAATAGTAGACCAACTCCTCGCTCCCCCAATTCGCGTCGATCAATTTGTGCGAGCCGCTCAATTGGGCCGGTCCATTGGGCTCGACGGTCCACATGCTTCGTTGCCCGACATTTAAAGCACTGGAAGATATTAACGACCCATTCCAAGCCGTTTAAAAAGAGCAGTGCCCCGTTCCTCCCACTCCACTCGCTACCAGCAATTTGTTAGCCCTTCCGTCTCCTCCTCCTCCTCCTCCTCTTACTACTACTTCTGCGACACTCATCTGGTTCAGGATTGGGGATCGGATCCGCCGATTGGGAAGAGGAAGAGACGGATGAAAACCCTGATATCACTCTGTTGGAATGGGAGTCGATGGTAGATGATCGACGATGTACCCACATTGAGGATTCCGCAAGCTGATGAGATCTCAGGATCGACGCTTCTGTTATCGAGGTAGGCATTCGATTGACTCATGCTTTCTCTGCTGGTTAATCTTGATTGCAAGCATATAGTGGGTGAAGTTGTGATTTCCTTTTTCTCGGTGAATGATAGGTTTATTCTGTAGCTTCCTCTGCTTGCTTGTCTTGGATTTTGTGTTGTTCTTCCTTGATCTGTTCATGGCAACTTAGAGTCGCGTCATCTTCCCCACTCCGAAAGGTGGAACTCATGCTGGAAGTGTTAGCCTGGGCTGTGGTACAGCTCAGGGTGTCATGGGCCGGGCTGCCAAGGCCCAGTACGAATTCATAGTCGTACTGCAATTAATATTGCGAGTAGGGTGTTTTTTATTCATAGAGTAGAAGAATTAGTTATATAAATTCAATTAATTATCAGAGAAATATGAATTAGAATTTTCTTTTCAAGATTTCTTCAACCTTCTATATAGACAATTTAATGGGTTATTGGATGTTGATGTGACGAGGGCGAAGAGGGTGCGAGAGAGAGTTTGGGATATATAAAAGTATGAAGCTCTGTTACTAAAGATAAAAAATAGTGTGCATATTCTAGCTTTTATTAAAAAATTTTGGATGCAGATAATGAAGGCCCTCCATAAAAATAAATTTTAAAAAATAAGAAAATAAAATATCAGTCAGGCTGATGCTTGCATAGCATTAGCCCGGGTGGCACATCAGACTAGCTTAACATGTAATATGGCATGACCTGACTCAGAAAAGTATGAAGTCATGTCTAATCTAATCAAGTTAGTGGTTTGACTGCATCGAAAGTTTGGGAAAAAAAAAAATTATTGTAGCCAATGAGGGTATGGAATTAATGGACCATTTATTTATCCAATGAGTAAGTAAGAATATTCTTACACGAAGCTAAAAAAGAAATCCCAAGACTAAGTAGCTTCCATTTATTTATTTATTTTTCCTAGAAAAAGAACTTTATACAATCATTTTTACGATCAACAAAAACCCCTATTGCTAAAATGCAAACTAGTGACACTTCCCCGAGTGCGGGAAAAATTGTTACAGTAAGCACTTTTAGCTTATATATGCTATTTATATATTATCCCTCAACTTTCCTAGTTATTTTGATCTCTATACTTTAAAAAAATTAAATTGATATTTTTATAGTTACGAAAATAAAATATCTAGGTTCATATACTCTAACGTAATCAATTTTTTTAATTAAAATATAAAAATAAAAAATAAAAAGATAATTTTAACGTTCCAGTTGATGTGATGACGAATGATGATGTTAATGAGCGCTGCGGGTGGTTATTGTTGATGAGAAAAATGACAGTGAGAGGTGAGATCCACTCGATCTGCATCATTAGTTTTGTTTTATTATTCGATAATTATATCAATGCTGATGCAGATGTAGAGCGACAAAAGGGTTGTTCGTCAATTGCGTCGACATCAATATAGATGTAAAGCGGCTCTCACCTCTTTTCGCCACTCTCTTCATTCACAATAATCATCCATGGCCCCCAACGATACGACCATCGGTCACCATCAACTTTAATATTAAAATTATTTTTTATCTTTTTTTTATATTTTCGTTAATAAAATCGATAGTATTAAGGTAAATGAATCAACATGTTTTACTTTTATCACTATATGAATGCTAATATATTTTTTTAAAATATAATGATTAAAATAGCAAAGATAACTAACTAATGTTGTGAACTCTTTTCTTTTAGAAGATACTAAGTGGGATTTGTTTACATTACTTACTAGCTCGAAGCTCATGTAACGCATAGATAAATAAGCTAGTAAATAGCTACTATTTTATCAATAATATATTGTCTTTTATAGAAACATTATATGCATAAGAATCATAAATCTTACAGTGGTAATAAGTTCTCATCCTAGTGCAATCCATTCCATTTAATGTCTTCTTCTCTCAACTTAATGCTAAGTAATTTACTAAACACTAATCGAATACTTCCCCATATGTATACATTTAAATTCATTGGATTGGCCTTCTTTTGGATTGGATCAAAATTAGCCATTGGCAGTCCAATTTTCCATGCAAGATTTTTCGAAAAAAAAAATATGTGTAATTTTGGTTGATCATATGAGAAGGTTGTTAGGTTAAATGCCCACCTATGTCCTATTGAAGGTCATGTTGTTTTCCATTGCTCAAGAAATAATTTTCTCTTCAGAATCATCTTATTCTAGTCTTGAAAAGGGAAACCAAAGCTTGATGTCTTCCTCTTTCACAATCAAATGTTTATGTCAAAATGCATGTGAATACTTCCCAAGAAAAAGAGTGCTATCATTATTTTCGTATGTATATACATCATCATGATTTTATTTATTTTATTTTTATTGTGATTTTTATGTTGCACTCCTCCCATGCTTCATTCAACGTGTTTCAACACGAGGTCATGCGCGTTGAATTGTGGACTTCTGTTCATATACTATGACTTTGCAAGCTGCAAAGTGGTCGTTGACAGCCAGATGCATCTTTCCATGTGATAAAAGCTCAGATGCATGCATGTCACTAATTCATCCTCCCTTCCCATCACAAGACCTGTGGAAACAATTCCATGCGTACCGTTCGTTGTACCAAATATATATATATATATATATATATATAGAGAGAGAGAGAGAGAGACACACACACACACACAATTTAGCAAGCTTTTTGGTGTGATGCAACTGGGACACCAACCCCAAAACATATTGTAATATAATCCAAGTGGGATGGACAATAAATGTTTTCACATTGTTTCAACTTCCAATGAGAAAAAAAAAACTGGTCAAAGATCGTGTCATTTTATGATTGCCAACTTGGGACATTATTAATTCTTAAGTATAGCTGGATTAGGATCTGATTAATGTGCCTTGTTGCAATAAATATATTTATATGCTCTCCTTGTGTGCTGATTTATCATATGTGTTTGTGTGTGAGATTCATCATTAATCAAACTTTTTTAAGTAATCTAATTTGCTCCTAGTCTTCATCTTTTTATTTCTCCTTTCCTGAGCAGAATGTAGTTTATTTACTAGGCTTCATTTTGGTTCATATTTAATATAATCATATGGTTTTAGCACAAACATAATGAGTTTGTTTTTTTGTTGAATTGCCACTATTATGGATGTGGTTTAGTAGATAATGATAAATTATTTGTGTTGGGGACAACCAACAACCGATACTAATTTTTCATAAATTATTGACTCTTATCTTATTTGATAGGATACAAATTTTCCACTACTTGATTCTAACTAATGTAAAGTAAATTAAAGTATTAAAGATGCCAACCAACTCATTCTGAGTCCCTCGTATAAATGAAGCTACATGCTTTGGGTATTCAAATTTACTAGTGGTTGCCCGTATAACAACATATAGTACAAATGGTATTCCTTTACCACTATTGCATGTACATACATGACTTGCACGCTGGACTCTACTCGACTGTCTACTATGGTGACCCCACATGTCAATGCTGGAACATAGGGACCACGTGGCACACAATTCCGCAATGTGAGACAACACATCCGTAATTGTTGTCACCTTTAGTACCAATCAACTGTTACATGATGATCACATACCGTTATCGTGGATGACGGATAAGCATTACCAGGCAAAAACAGAGATGCATAAGCAACGAGTCATCATGCAATAAAATATTGATGCTTTGTTCATCATTCATGTAAACAACAAAATGTAAGAAATCATCCATAATTTGTTGCTATCATGTTTTGGTGTGTAATTAGAGCTCTGGTAGTCTCGCTTTTATTAGTTGTGTGAAGGATAAAAGGAGAGGCACAAGTAGACATGGGGCTATTATTCCTTGCGGCTTTGCAAGTATAGATGCACCCTATTTTTCTCTCTCTTTTTTTTTTCCCGTATCTTCCCTATTTAATTGATTTTTAATATTTTTTTACAAAAGGATACATGGTAAAAATAGAAATTTGGTCTTAAGATTTTACTATTAATACTCAAGGTTCTTAACGTCAAAAATAATTATAGGATGAGGTTTAATTCTAAATTTAAAGTAAGTCACATCAATTTAATCGATATAAAATAAGTGAGCCAAACTTGCTACTCTTTAATTGTTCAAATTTATAAAATCTCCCATCGATTGTATAGTATGAGAAGTAACATCTCATAACAATCGAGAGTTATTTTTTTATTTTTTTAAAAATAATTTTATAGAGTCTCACTCCAAAACATAAGTCTGGACTTCTCTATTGAGGATACCTGATAAGTATTTTTAAGAGTAAAATGATATTATTTAAGCTACATGTATTATCTAAATAATATTATAGATATTAAAATATATATGATTAGATTTTAAATTTTGCTTAAAATTAAATATATTTGATATATTATCATTAAACTAATATTTAGTCTCAAAATTTGAACCTAAGGTAAGTGAGTCAGGTCTGTACATTTAATTATTATTTTTAAAAGAAAAAAAAAGATAGTTTGATGATATTTAGATCTCAAATTGACATCTCGGTGCTATATGTTAAACAATTCGTTGTTTATTATTATTTTTCTCAAGTTTTTAAAATGTGAACTACGTAAGTGAAGTAGGATCAAGCAAAAGAAGTAGAGAGGATGAATGGAGAGTTTCTCTCTCTAGAAAAAAGAGGGAACCGTATCTAAGTAGGCCCAGCGTCGGGATTCGTGTTGCCGCTTGCCGAACGTGACCCACGCGTTCCCTTGGCGTCCACTGCCATCAACCCACAACGGCCGGTACGGGCGGATGCAATGTATACAAAGGGCAAAACGGGGAATTCTCCATCATTCCCCATCCTCTCTTTCCCTTCTTCTTCTTCTTTTATTATGTTGAGCCGCCGGCCTCTTTCTCCCCAAAGCCCCAATCCCGTGGCAGCTGGGAATCATCCTCCTCTTCCTCTTCCTCTCCCCAGTTTTTGACCTCTGTAGGTCGGTCGGATTCGTTTGGGGTTCTTGTGATGCGTCTGGTGGTGTTACTTTTCTCGTTGATTAGCTCCCCGTAGCTGTTCCTCGTTGATTAGCTCTCATGGCGGCGCTCGTCAACTGCGCAGGTAATCCCTCTTCCCTCCTCTCAGATCTGTTGATTTGTCATGGGCTTGATCATGAAATCCTTGGGCTCTGCGTCAAGATCTGCTTTTTTTTTTTTTTTTTGGGTTATTGTTCTGTTAAGTAATTTTTGCTATTTGTTTTTTTTGTAGATCAGAGTTGTTCTTTTGCCACTTGTCGCTGTGCATAGTGAATTTAGACTTGGCCTGAAGCTGAATAGCCTACTAAATTAGATTCTGGGTTTATTAGATCATATGTTTGCGTTTCTTTTGCGATATTATCATCCTGTTGTTAGTTCAAGCTTCTGATTCCACTTTGGTTCGATATTTCATCTACCTTGACTAATTTTTTAGTTAATCGTGCTTTGATTTGATTTTTCGGCAACTGTTTCGTTCCTAGTGTGTTGGGGAGAGCAGATCTCTATGTTTGGCCCCATACTATGTTCTCATTTTTGTCGATGTAGCACAAGATCCATGAATTATGGATTATAGGGAAATGAAAAGAGAAATCTAAGAACTACAATATGGCTTCTTGTTATGCTGGGCTTTTTATGGGTCGCCCACCTTGAGATCTACCGTGATTCTTTTGGTTGTCACGAGGATATTGTTTGTCTTTTTTTATATTAGATTTAGATGAACTTCTGGGACTCACCGCTGTCCTCCTTTCATATTATGCAGGCAACGATGATATCGGCCCTGGTGGCCCTCTTTTCTCAAACCTCATGGATTCGAGTCTCCTGCTCTCTCTCACCTGTAACTTCGATGCCTACTGCCCACCTAGTAAGAGATCTCGGATCACTCCTCTTATTTGCAAAACACGAGAAAAAGCTGCAGATGAAAAGCAGCAGCCCCGATCAATCGACACCCTTCCTGATGAATGCCTGTTCGAGATCCTCAGGCGGTTACCAGGAGATAAGGAGAGGAGCAACTCCGCTTGTGTGTCTAAGCGCTGGCTTATGCTGCTGTGCAGCATCCGTTCTTCTGAGCTCGCTGCTAGGAAGAAGCCCAGGAATGAACCCTTGCCTGATCTGAACAAAGATGTGTCAGAAGATGAGCAGGAAAGTGGTGAGAACAGTGGGTATCTTACCAGGCGCTTGGATGCAGAGGAAGCTACAGATATTAGACTTGCTTCCGTTGCCCTTGGAACCTGTAGCCGTGGTGGGTTAGGCAAGCTACTCATCCGAGGAAGCAATTCGACTCGGGTCACTGATGTTGGACTTTCTGCAATTGCTCATGGTTGCCCTTCCCTTCGGGCCCTATCTATGTGGAAGGTACCATTGATAACTGATGCTGGCCTATCTGAGATTGCAGATGGATGCCCACTGCTTGAAAAGCTTGACCTCTGCCAGTGCCCACAGATTTCGGACAAGGGCTTGATAGCTGTTGCTCAGAAGTGCCCCGGCTTGACATCTTTGACGATTGAATCTTGCTCAAGTGTTGGTAATGAAGGTCTGCAGGCCATTGGTCGTTGCTGTCCAAAATTAAAATCCGTTACCATAAAAAACTGCCTACATGTTGGTGATCAAGGAATTACAAGCTTGGTCTCTTCAGCATCTTCTTCCCTGGAAAGGCTAAAACTTCAGACCTTGTCCATCAGTGATGTTGCTCTTGCTGTCATTGGTCACTATGGAAAAAACATAATTGACCTATCCCTGTCCGGTCTCCAGAATGTTTATGAGAAGGGATTCTGGGTTATGGGAAGTACTCTTGGCTTGCAGAAGTTGAGGTCGATCAGTATCATCTGTTGCAGCGGGCTCACTGATATAGCCTTGCAAGCTATTGCCAAGGGTTCCCCCTTCATGAAGCATCTCTTTGTTCGCAAATCTTGCCACCTGTCAGATTCTGGCTTGAGTTCTTTTGCTGAAAGTGTAAAGGAACTTGAGAATTTGCACCTTGAGGATTGTAATCGGATCACTCTTATCGGTGTCCTTGGTGCTCTTTCGAAATGCAGTTCCCATTTGAAGTCTCTAAGCCTGGTGAGATGCTTGGGCATCAAAGACATAGCTTTTGCGCCTGTCCAACTGCCATCTTGCATGCCACTTAGGTCTCTGACCATTCGGGACTGTCCAGGAGTCACCAGTGCTAGCTTACAAGTGGTAGGGAAGATCTGCCCCCAGTTACAGAATATAGACTTGGGTGGACAAGTTGGAGTGACTGACACATTTCTCCTTCCTTTGATCAAGAGTTCTGATGTCGGCTTTGTGCAGGTCAATCTGAGTGGTTGTGTTAATGTGACGGATGATTTGGTAACTATGCTGGTTAAGGCACACGGAAGTACTCTGAAGATGCTTAATCTTCATGGTTGCAAGAAGATCACCGATAGAAGCCTCCTGGCAATTGCAGATGGTTGCTCTGTGATTGAGGATCTTGATTTGTCCAGTTGCTCTGTAAGTGATTATGGTGTTGCAGTCCTGGCATCAGCAAGGCAGCTCCAGCTGCAGATTCTCTCTCTTGCAAGTTGCTCAAAGGTCACAGTGAAGAGTCTGCCTTTCTTGGGGAACTTGGGGCAGTCCATGGTGGGCCTGAATCTCCAGCACTGCAGCTTGATCAGCGCCCGTGGTATGAAGTTGCTCGAGGAGAAGCTATGGTGGTGCGATATCATTTCCTAGGTGAAGAACAGAAGCATCAAAATGGAGCAGGGGAAACCCCTGGGAG
This sequence comes from Ensete glaucum, assembly GCA_021527575.1. NCBI lineage: Eukaryota > Viridiplantae > Streptophyta > Magnoliopsida > Zingiberales > Musaceae > Ensete > Ensete glaucum. The sequence continues at coordinate 43,718,668 of CM038558.1, forward strand.
TCTAATGATCGGGTGTTCATCAGCCCCAGCACCCGGAATGGATGGTGAACAGTAGCAGTCTACTTTAATCTTTTTTTTGGCTCGTGCTTTCTGACTGTGAGTTTCAACTTTCTCACAGACCTTGGTTGTCTTCCATGGACCTTTGGCTGATCTCATATTTTTGCAGATGTCCTCCTTTTGCAAGGGGAACTCTGTTTTAGGGTGTTTGACAGTCATCAACTGGCTGGCTTTTCCCTATTTTAGCCTCGGTCCTTGTTATCACAGCCACGTCTGTTCTTAGTTCTAGTCTGTTTTTCATTCTCGAGTCTGGTTTATCTCATGCATCCCTTGTTTTTCATATGATCCTGGTTTGTATTACCAGGGGAGCATCCTACATTGCTCCTCTGGTGTTTTAGCCTAGTCTCATATTGGCAAATGCCGGTTTCTGTCCACTAGTTTTAGGCAGTCGATCCCCAAAGAGTTGTTCCAGTCCGGGCTTATGTCCCCCTCTGAGTCGTTTGGGTGTGTCGCCCTTGTTAGTATGGTCTTTGTTTGGTTGCTTTTTGCACGGTTCTGTTTAGATGCCTGAGACTTGTGGGATTTGGTTTGTTTATGGCGGCAAAATGTTGAAGCATGCCATGACAACCATGCTTGGTTGTTTTTTTTTTTTCTAAAACCAAATTCTACTTTTGCAGGCTGGTGGGTAAAGACTGTAATCTTGGCAACCTTTATATAGTGAATAAACTTGTTTTATGTATACATCATCTCTATGTCGAATATTTTTAGGTGTCAAAGATTGGTCATGGACAATAATATGATGGATGCTCTCCCGCTGGTTGGGCTACATTATTTATGGCTTTGCAGGGTATCGTGATGGAAATCTGCTGCATCCTTTATGTGATGGGAGGCGAGATCCTCCAATGCTTCTTCCTGATGGCTATTGTGTTGCTTTCTGGACTATAGATGCTATAGATATCCCGACGACGTCTGTGGTTCCTCCACCATTAGCAAAAGGTAGCCTTTTTAATGCGTCTTGTGGTATTTAGTGTGCCTTAATGCTTCTTTTCGTATTTAGTGTGTCCATATCTTATGAATGCCTGTTGCATCTGAATGGTATCTCCACAAGAAAATGAAATGTCTTTTTTCTATCGTGCTGTTCATCCATTTTGTTCGTTTTATGTGTGTATGTAGTTTCTAGATGTAAAAGTCTGCTGATACAAATGTTCTTCGATATTGTCATATTTAATCATTTATTTTGTCTGAATTCAGTGTCGGTATTTGAAAGCGCACTTGACTGCAGATGTTTTTTTTTTTCCATGGGACTACAAGTACTCTTAGTAAATACCCACCCTAGAACCAAAAAAAAAAAAAAGAGAGAGAGAGAGAGGAAGATTTGTTGGTTTAGTGCAAGACTGATATCTGAACATTCTGGCAGAAAAGAACAAGAAAAAATATTTATAAGCTTCTGTTCACAAGGTTACAGACACATGGCTTTCTTGCTTTCCCAACTCAACTCGACCTAACGTAGCTTGA